>JAPQWS010000044.1:212500-2922500 GCA_028651295.1 Catharanthus roseus | reverse complement strand
GTGCTTTGTGAAGTGTACAATGCACTATTTTATAAATTTAAAATGATGCTATATTTTTTATTTAAAAAAATGTCTATTTTTAAAATAAATATACTCAAACCATATCCGAAACCCATTAGAATAGAATTTAGGTCCATAAATTATTTACCTATAAGATTTGAATTTGGATCTATATTTAGGTCTAAAACAGAATATAGGGTACTCATCTAGACTTATTTACAGTCCACCCACACACATAGACATAAAGAAAAGTTTTGTAAAATTTGTATCTATCATTTTAGATATAATATCTATGCAAAACTTTGTATGACTAATCGCTCCAAGCCTCAAAGCAAGTTAACCAATACCAAGAAAGTCACCTCCTTCATCTTTGGAGTAAGAAACAGCTTACTCCCTATTTATTTATTTTTTCCTCTTGTTTCGTGAAGACAAAAAATTCAATTTTCCAACCAAACTTATTCCAATTCCAAGAGCTCAGATCACATCAGTATTGATATACCGATTCGATCTGAACTCGCTTATTAAATTACTCATTTAATGAGTATTTAATACCAATTCAATCTGAGCTCACTTATTAAATTGCTCATTTAATGAGTATTCTCCCCGATATTACGATCATACCAAAGTTTTTTTGGAGATTTTCTAGAATAACTGTTTTTCGAGCGAAAATTTAGTCAATCAACGTAACAATTACCATAGGGAATCGGGCTCTAGGGGCAAGTTTACGAGTAGGAAAATGGACCAAATCCATATTAGAATTTTATCAAAAAATATGGATTAAATTAGTCAAAAAAGAAACAAAAAAAAGATTAACTTGGCCATTTTAAAATTTTAGTCAAGTTCCCCCCACAGGGACTAGCTGAGTAAATGTTTTTTTTTTTTTTTCTTTTGAAGTTTATAATATCTTCATCAAATAAATTAAAAACTAACTACATTGAGAAGAGCAGAGCAAACAAGGGAGAGAACTTATCAAGGGAATGATGGATCAATGAATGAATTACTGTGTTTGATGATCCACCACTGCTACCCATCTCTCATCACTGCAAGGCAATACAGTGGCACCCTCCGGAATCTTCATCCTCGACTGGCGCGGATAAACGACAATCTTTGAGCCACAGTTTCCACAGATCGCAGTTGTTTTCTCGGAATCATCAAATTCCTCCAATGACAGTTCTGAGGGTGTAGAATATGAACAACATGGACCATCAGCGTGGGAATTGTTCAAACATATAAAGCATTTCATCACGTTACGCAGAGTTTAGGTCTCTTTGATCCTGGATATGGAACGGAAATTATTTTACCGCAGAATTTAAATTTTCCCTAAATTCACAGTAAATGAATCTTCCCATGCAGCCGAAAATTTTTTTCCCTTACTGAGATTCTAAAAGAATTATTATATCCCACCCAAATTACCAAAGCCAGGTTTCAAGCTTGCATACGGGTGTGCAAACAAATACATTCAGCTATG
The DNA here is from genome assembly GCA_028651295.1 of Catharanthus roseus. Classification (NCBI taxonomy): domain Eukaryota; kingdom Viridiplantae; phylum Streptophyta; class Magnoliopsida; order Gentianales; family Apocynaceae; genus Catharanthus; species Catharanthus roseus. The sequence goes on along the minus strand of JAPQWS010000044.1, from coordinate 2,921,032 downwards.
AGTATATAATCTAATGAGAATCTCCAACAGATCTAACCTTTTTAAAACAGAAGATTTTCAAGGGTCGAGTATACATAAAATAGCGGAATGAGTATGTATGACTATATATTTTAGCATATATGAAAATGTCAAGTTCCTTTAGAGTTAAAAAATGAGGATGCTAAGAAATGGCTGGTTAATACAAATTTTATCGCAAAGATGATGCACATAGGTTTTCTCAAGTTAGACCCAAACACCAGAAATGTTACGAAGAGCTTTAGAACACCACCTTTAGCTTTTTCATCATTCTCATTAACTGGAGACGAGGATTTCGTCTGGATTTGCTGCTGCCAATCACGAGTGATAGAAGAATCCACACTTGAAGAGGGTACATTCACAGCATTGTTTTTCAGATCAACCGGGGAAATTTCACTATAGGTTGAATGAATTTCACCTGAAACAAATGGTGTTGTTAGGCTCTGATCAAAGGTTTTATTCCCCAATCATGCACAAAATGACACTAAATACTTCCACAACAAAACATCATTATGTTTCATTTGCTCATCTTCATATGTAGTTATCTGAACAGTAACATATCCTTTATTCCATTTTAACGTATCGCAATTAAATCAGTTACATAACTAGAAATATGAATCTTTAAACGTGGCAGTGGAAAAGTCAACATCAATGAGTATCTTTGAGGTAAGAATAGATTATTTTGCAGCTTAAAGAAGCATATGGAACAAGATGTGAAACTTGGAGCTAGCATAATATATACACATAAAATAAACAACCTTGCTAGATAATTACCTATCCCCATAGCAGCTAGGTCTATATGAGTCTCAGTGGCCTTGCTAGCAATCGGTTGTGAGATACCTGCTCGGACATCTGCATTCCCTTTTCCCTTATCACCAGCGGAAAAGCAATCACTTGCTTCACCTGAAAGAAAATAGCTACTACATTTATTCATTGCGAATGGTTTAAGGAACTTAGGCAACAAAGAAAGAACTATTAACCCATGAAATATTAGCCCAAAATTTTCTTTGCCTCATCTATCTTGCTAAAGATTTCTTTGAAATAACAAAAGCAAGACACCCAATTCCCATCAGCCTGCACTTAAAGCTTAGTCAGCCGCATATGCTTGTCTTTGCATTTAGTTTCAGTGAAAAATTTCTGTTATGGAACTAGATATTTCTCATCTTAGAGAACGATGAAGATTTCTTTTCATAAAACTATGAGAAAGCTAGAAAGTAGCAGTAATGCTTTCCATTTTTCATAAAAGTTTGACAATAAAAGATGAGAGTGCATTTTTCAGAGAATAGATTTTACTCTTTTAGGATTTTAGTATTTTCATCAATGGATAGGAAATTAATTCAATCAGTAATTATACTCTAACAAGATATGTCAACCAAATTACAGTGTCAGTGTCTTACGTTCCATAAGACTACTGTAAGCAACCTTTGCAGCATTCATTTCCGCCAACTTCTTGGATTTGAATTCCCGTCCTTGAAAACTTTCACCTCCTATTCCCACTGTGGATGCAAAAGTTCGCATATGGGGAGGACCATTTGTGATAGTTGTATATGATGGAAACCGAAAACCCTTCTTTTGGGCCAATTCTTGCAATAGAGTCTTGTACAAACCTTCATCCTGTTGGCATTTTGAAATTAAAATGACATACTTAGAACGATGAAAAGACCAAATTAATTTGACAACATGGTAAAGATATAATGTACAATGAATTTGAAAAGTCTAACTAGACTAACCTCCTGAGCTTCACCAACAGATAGTGAATCAAAAGCCACTTTGGCAGCTGCGTGTTCAGAATCCTTTAATGTAGAAAAATAAGCTGGACTAGAATAAACGTTTTCACCAATTTTCACCGATGCCTTAAATTTACGCGCATGAGGCGGTCCATCAATTTCACAAGAATACTCAGGAAGGGTAAGGTTTTTCTTTTGGGTATAATGTTGTAAACGATTTTTGTAGACATGCAGATCTGCAGGAAATAAAATTTAGCAAAAATTATAAGAGGGAAAAAGATATCGTTGGAAGTACACAGAAGGTCAGAAACATCTTCTGAAAAATGCTAACACCCATCCTGGCTACGTGCAACGACAAGCCTTAAACTATAAAACCACTTTTTTGACATGCAAATAAATAATTTCCTACAGAATAATGGAATACAAAAGAATTGAGCCGTATTAAGAAAACGTTAAACTTCATTATTGACCCATGAATATGGAAGTCACTAGGAAGTAGAAATAATTGGTCTTTTCCTTTTCTGCACATGAAACGTGAGATGGAATGCAAATACACATGCAAGCACATAATTTTCAGAAAATACTTAACATATACGCATTAATGTACTTGTGTCCATGTTAAGTCAGCTCAACGGAAAACATTACATAAGCTGTCAACTGAAAATTGATGTTATTCATAATGGACTTTAGAAGCAATAATGACAACGAACATGATTGATTAGTATGATGTTTCCCTCCTCAAAGCAGAGGAAAGAATCAGCACTTCATTTTTAAAGGATGCAGGAAATAGAAAGATGTAAATGAAAACGTAAAAAGAGCAAAAAGGGAGATATCTCGTGACCTTTAGGCTTACTCTCGCCTCTTGGAGATTGATTAGCAAGAGAAGTTTGAGAATTCTGCACTTGCTTTTGCTGCAAAGCACTATTATTCTTTGCAAGATTAACACCCCCAAATCCTACGAAAAAATCATGAAAAAATACAGTGGGAATACATCACATGGATATTTTGAATGCTCTATTACAAATGCTACATCATAAGTTTCTGCATTTTACTGAAATATTTCCATAACCTCAAATAGCAAAAAGCCCTATTATACAATAATCCAGCGTCCAAAAAAGGACATATACCACAACTTAATTTTTACTTTTAGAGATCATTCTTTAAAGAAATTAAAACAAACTCCTTAAAGATACCAACTCTATTAGTAAAAGGGTAAAAACTTTTCGGGATTTTGGATTTCGCCCTCCAACTGAATTCAACATTACAAATTCAATGGTTTACATAGGCTTCTGTACTAATTTCTATTTAAATTTTTTGGAAAAAAAAAGAAAAAGAAAGAAATCTATCGTATTTCTTTAATTCAAGAGACCAAGGTGAACTTTTTCTGGAGGAAAATTAGCCTCGTTCAATTCAATTCTCAAAGCAAAAGCAGTGCATGGCCACTTGTAAATAAAGTCCCAGGCATTAATTCATCTAAATCATCGCCGCTTAGGAAATGTGCAACAATTGAAGCATAACGAACCACACAATCATGCAAGAAATCAGATAGGATAATCAATTTCGCATCAAAATCAAGTAAATTTCAGTTCCCAAAAAACAAAATTAAACTCGAAAAAAAAAAAAAAAAACTAACCTGGAGGAGGTACAGAACCGGCAGAAGGGGGACTGATAGCTGGAGAAACGACTTGGGGCTGCGCAGAGTTGATGTGATCCAAAGCAATTTTTGAAACCAAATTCTGTGATTCTTTTGATGATCGACAGAGATTTTTAGGGGATTCGAATGTTAAGTCTTTGATTGTAACGGTAGAGGTGAAACGAGGGCAATGATCGGGACCATCTTTTACCGTCGCGTAAACGGGCAACTCCCAATTTCTCTTGTGACAGAGCTCCTGAAGCTTCGATTTGTACATTATTCCTTTGAATTGTCTTCAATGGAGGAGAGAGAGAGTGAAGGGAGAGTTTTCTGTGTTGGGGGGGTTAGGGAGCTGGTGGTTTAGTAAAGGGCGCCGTAATGGGTAACTGATAGTGAGTGACGTCACTTTTGAAAAATAGGTACAGAGGGTCGTTTCACATTATAATTTTTTTTATAATCCTGGGTACAACGTTCGTTATCGATTAATTCGGTAGAAATGAAAAATTATTAATTTAGTATTTAATATTAAATTATTTTTTAAATAATTTAAAATTTTTCATTTAATATATTAAAGAAAGTATTTAAATAAATAATCGTACTATTTGATTATACACTTTTTATCATATCATATGACATGTCAATATAGAAAAATAACACTATATAAAAAAATAAATAGGTTATATATAGTCAAATTTTATAAATTATTAAACTCTAATGAAACTTATATTTTAAATTGAAGTTATATTAACGTACGTTTTAAAGAGCATACGTTAGACAAATCCTTGTAAAAAATATTGGTAAAATAATAAAGGAGGAATAATTTTTGAAAAATATGCTTTTTTGGACATGAATTATGTTTACAATGCATCCTTTAAATAATACAGAAATCTGTACCGTTTTATATATCATTTCATGTATTATCTTCGTTTTATAATATATTTTTCTTTTTAAAATTTGTTGTTTATTTATTAGATTTTATTAATAAATTATACTTAAATTAGAAAGTGATAGAGAAAGTGGTCCACAAAATGTTAATGATATTTAAATTGAATAATGCTTATGAGAACAAAGATCTTTAAGTATTACAAATAAAGATAACATAGTTGCATGGCCATATGGACCATATCTCCATTTATGGAAATAAAATTTCAAAATAACTTATTTTACATGTTATATTTTATTAATTTTTATTTTTCATTCTACTTGTTATATTATGAAAATTAGGCAACATTTACTAAACTTTTATCCTTATACCTTCTCATTAATAAATTTCAAACTATTCCAATTTTTCTAATGTTGAAACCCGTGAAATAACAAGAAATATTAATTTTAAGAATATTTAAAAATAAAAATTGATATTTAAAATATGAATAAAATTAAAAAAGAATAGAATAAATCATTTAATATTATTCCAAAAATTTATAACTTCACTTATAAAACAAAATTGTTTAATGTTGGCCCCACCCATCCTGCCTTGCCCGATGACGAGGGCAAGAATCTCGTGGTGAAAATGAAATGTAATGAATAGGTTTGGAGGAAGCTTTTCTGTGGACCCCACTTTTCTCTCTATTTATGGACTATTAAAACATATATTATTATGTCAGATTTCTCTTTTGATATTCTGGCCTGGATAATTAATTAGTAGCACAATCAACAGGGTGACCTGGTTTAGTATAAGTCACGTAATTTATGAATGTGGACATATACTTGGTCCATAACTCAATTTTTTGACTTTTTTGCCCTTTTTTAAGATTGAATTCTAAGTTTAGAAAATGTAAATTTTTATAATATTTGTTAAAAATAAATAAAAACATTAACTAAAAGTTAATCATGAACTATTTTAATTTTTTTTTTAATAATCATGAACTTTTATTTTATTTTTTTTATTCATGAACTATTTTATATCTTCGAGTTTCAGAGGTGAATCTTCATATGAAAGACTCCCATCCCCGGAGAAAGCCCCCCCCTCCCCTTGCTTTGGAATCCAATTCTCCATGGCAAGGTTATCATATAATAGAAAGGAAAAGCTAATGTACCGATTCTTGAATACCCTTTATGGTAGAATATTTATGGGGTACTTTCTCAAATTTTACACGTGTGATACATATTCATTCTATTTCTCCAAGCTTCCGAACAGACAGAGACCTAAAATTTCATTAGACTCATTCATCAGATCTGATTTTACACTACATATGATATTCCTTTCCGGCCCTCGATTCACTCTCGGGCATTGACGGCTAGGGAAGAGGATAATTTGCCCCTTTCCATTTTATTTCTAACCACTAACTAACTTTTATTTTATCTTTTTATAATCAATGAATTATTTTTGTTCTAAAAATAGTCAAATATAGCAATGAATTGATAGCTACATTTGAGATGTCAAAAATAGTTCATGTTTATTTTCAAAAGAACAAAAATAATTTACAGTTAGAAAAGATAAAATAAAAGTTTATGGCTATTTTAAAAAGAAAAAAATTATAAAAATAAAATAAAAGTTGATGGTTACTAACAGAAAAGTTAAAGTAGTTAATGGTTATATTTTAACTAATTTTTCAATCAAATAAATATAATATAGAAAAAGATAAGAAATTTTTTTTTTCAAAACTAGTTGAAGTTGAGAATCTTTTTCTTCAGATGGTTGAGGGAGAAATCAAATTTAGGCAAGTAAATTTTGGTGATTTTTACAACATTTTGTAAGTTGTACTAAGAACCAAATTGTGGACGAAGAATATAATTAAAATGAAAAAAAAGAATAGCAAAACTTGTTCCTTCCAATTGTTAAAGTGGTCAAGTAAGTACCTAAGCCCTCAAAACTTCATTGCCATTAATGATACATCTACTTATTAAAAATGTATATGAAACACATTATCAATGAATTGAAAATGAAAATGCCCTTTGGTTTGGACTCTAAATTTTGACACCTAATACACCTTCATTACATAAGGCCCTTATTATGTTACTTATCAAAACAATGCCTCATGTCACTTAAATTCCTCCATTTGACAACCATCCCAAACATTTAAGCTCCCCATATACCGGTTACAACTCGCAGTAGCTTTTAAGATGGCAACACTTACGAAATTTTAAACTTATGGGGCTATTTAATGGCTTTCAGAGGAATAGAAGAACATGTAATATTAGCACACCAACTTGTTGAATTTCCATTTCTTTTCCATACATGAAAATCAGGGTGAAGCCTTTCAAATGAATTGAAGGCGAAAATCCCTCAGGAATACAGAGAGATTAAAAGAAAAACCAAAACAAAATACCCAATGGGCAAAACTACACCTATTGACTAACAATAATATTTCATAACAGACCACAGTTATTGAATCAAAAGAGGGTATTCCCGTAAAGTTTGTAAAAAAAAAGAACAATGAATTTTCGAGTTTTCCATACTCAATTCCTTCTTCACTTGGCACTGGCCAACTGTGTGCGGATGAGCTTGGCAGCAGAGACCATGTTTTCAAGGGCAGGTTTCACTTCTGCGTACTTGCGGGTCTTGAGACCACAGTCGGGGTTAACCCACAAGATGTTGGTGTCCAACACTGCAAGCATCTTGTTGATTCTGTCGGCAATCTCCTCTGTTGATGGTATTCTTGGGGAATGGATATCGTAGACACCAGGGCCAATTCCAGCTCCGTACTTCACTCCCTCACGGAACACAGAAAGGAGCTTCTCATCAGATCTGGAGTTCTCAATGGTGATCACATCAGCATCCATGTCGATGATAGAGTGAATGATATCGTTGAAGTTGGAGTAGCACATGTGAGTGTGGATCTGTTAAGCAGACAACTCAGCGATTAATAAGACCAGATAGACAACACATGTAAACAGCGAATAAGAAAACCACATAGATGTTAAATTGGAGATGAAGGGGCTGGAGAAAGCACACACCTGGGTAGTGTCCTGAACACCAACATTTGTAATTCTGAAGGAGTGGACAGCCCAGTCCAAGTAGAAAGCGTGTTCGGCCTTCCTTAGTGGCAACCCTTCTCTCAAAGCAGCTTCATCAATTTGAATGACATTGATTCCTGCCTTCTCAAGATCTTCCACTTCATCCTTGATGGCCAAGGCAATCTGGTAGCAAGTTTCAAATCTGGGAACAGTGGGAGTACAACATCAGTACAGTTTCATATACAAGGAAGACCAATCCAATTTTATCACATTGTAATCTGCCAACAGCAAACACTCTAGACAGGCAGTTCATTACCTTGGCTGATCATTCCTGACAAAAGACCAATTGAGGATTGTAACAGGGCCAGTAAGCATTCCCTTCATTGGGCGCTTGGTCATGCTCTGAGCTGTTTGGGACCAGAAGACAGTCATGGGATTTGGGCGACTCACATCACCATAGATGATTGGTGGCTTCACACATCGAGATCCATAGGATTGGACCCATCCATTAGCAGTAAAGGCAAAACCTGACAGCTGCTCTCCGAAGTACTCAACCATATCGTTTCTCTAGAAAATTGAACACGCAAATGTCAGTCTAGTCACCAAATTTATTCAGAAAACACAATTTCCTTGCACCAAGTGTATTGGTCACATGATTTATTTGCTTACCTCTGGCTCACCATGAACCAAAACATCAATGTCAAGCTCTTCTTGGAGCTTGACAACCTTGCTGATTTCCTCCTTGATGGCCTTAACATAATCATCCTCAGAAATCCTAGAAGCAGATGCAATGTCAGAATAGAGACAAGGAAAAGATAAACATCATCTAGCGTACTATCGGACTACTTACTTCTTGGCCTTGTACTCACGGCGAACTCTCCTAAGCTCTAATGTCTGGGGGAAGGATCCAATGGTGGTGGTAGGAAGAACTGGAAGGTTTAGCTTCTTCTGCTGAGCATCAAGTCTAGCACTAACAGTGGTAGCACGGCGGTGGTCAGAACCTCTCAAAGCAGCAGCCTAGGAGCAAAAACAGAGAACATGAGGCTCACGAAGACTTGTATGGATTACACTTTTGAGAGTATAACATTTATTCACTTACAGCCTTTTGCACAGCTTCATTAGTCACCCTTGGAGAGGACTTCCTGGAAGCCTGAGCTGCAGCATTCTCGGAGAAGAACGCCTAAAATAAACCAAAAAAAAAAAAAGGAAATGAGTAAACAGCATTTTTACACTTCGCACTTGTGAGCGTGCTGATGTATGAAAGCAACAAACGTACCTCATCCTTCTCACCAGCTAATGCCTTGGCCAAAGCATTAACTTCAACAACCTTTTGGGCAGCAAATGCAAGCCAAGATTTGATTTCTTTGTCCAATTTAGGCTCATTAACCAAATCAACAGCAGTGTGGAGAAGTGAGCAGGAGGTGGAAACAACAAGCTTGTCTGCATTAGAGAATTCACTGAAGAATCAGTATCTATAAAATTAAAGTTCAAAATCATATAAAACAATAAAATTCAGACTGTGTGCTACCTTTTCCAACAATGCCCTCAAGTGATTGCAAGGTGCTGAGAGATGCAGCAAGATCATTGGCCCAGATGTTCCTTCCATCAACGACTCCAGCAAACAAATACTTGCCAGATGGGAAACCACCCTTGATCAAGTCAAGAGTTTTAGCTCCACGAACAAGGTCAAAGCCAAAACCTGTAACCCCCTTCAAAGCAGTGAGGATTTTGTATGTCTCTGCAGGAATATCAGCAAAATATGTCTCAACAATAACATTGAGGCCAGATAGTGTTGACTCCAACTCAGAGTAAGCCTTGGTGAATGCTTCCAACTGGTGAGATTCAAGATCCAACACCAAGGTGGGCTCATCAAACTGAATCCACGAAGCACCAGCTGCCTTCAGCTCACCAATTACTTCCCTGGAAAATGTATTTTATTAGTTATGCCAAACTTAAGGAAATAAATAAAGCCACAGAGCAAAGTGGCTATACTTACTTGTAGACTGGAAGAATTTTGTCTAGAAGGGAGAGGAGGGGGAAAGTTTTCTCAACACCCTTGGCAGGCTTAGATAGCAACAAGAAAGTGACAGGTCCAACAAGGACTGGAACAGTGTCTACACCAAGCTGCAAAACAGATTAAGCGCAGAGTCAATCAGTTTTGTTCTTAAATGATAAAATTTCCTACAACGAACAATTTCACTACTGGTCTCATTCGTATTAACAATTTACTTGGACAACAAATTTATTTAGTAAAGTATCAAATTCCAAACAATTAATTTATAAAATCTTTATTGATGAATACACGCATCATCATACAAGGATTCAGTTACTAGCATATAGAGCCAATGGAAATTGAACAATTTTCAGCTCTTAGGTTTAATCATATGCAAGGTAACTTCCACCAACATTGAGAAGATAATCCTAATAAGTTTCCATATGAACCATCTTTGCTTTATTTTTTTCAAATAATAAGAAAGGCAGCATGCAATTATATCACTGAATGGTTAGTTTATTACTATTCGGTAGCAGAGCCTATATTATACCCTTAAAATCAATCATCATTCATCTTAAAAAGAAGTAATCAGATTGATGTGATAACTGGTGATAAAACAAATATTCTAACCTCCTTAGCCTCCTTGTATTCATTCACTGCTTTGTGGGAAGCATAAGAAAAGTTGACTTCAGGTCCCAATTCAGGAACAATGTAGTGGCTGCATTAAAAAGACAAATTCATTTAGTTAGGCCTTCAAGAGAAATAAAAGTACCACAACAAACCAACCAGATCAAGAGGATCATAAACTTGTCACTTACTAGTTGGTATCAAACCACTTGGTCATTTCCATAGCAGGTACAGAGGCATTTCCTCTAGCCATGGAGAAGTATGTATCAAATCCAATCTCACCACCAGCAAAGTTGTATCTAGGGGGCACAGCTCCAAGCATTGTAGCGGTATCGAGTACTTGATCATAGTAAGAGAAGGTGTTGCTGGGAATGTACTTGATGCCAGCATCGGCCATCTGCTTCCAGATGGAGGACCTGAGGTCAGCAGCCACCTTCTGCAAATCCTCAGCAGAGCTCTTTTTATCCCAGAAAGATTCCAATGCAAATTTAAGTTCTCTCTTTGGGCCCATACGAGGGTAACCAACAATGTGGGAAGCCATTTTTCTGTAATAAAAAGAAAGAGGAGACTTTCAATTCTCAATTAAAAGATTGGTCCTTATTTATGCAAACTCCAAATCCATACAATCAATAAGCTTCTACATAGTCCAACATACACATAATAAGAATGCCATGTTATAGAATGAGAGGGGGATCTGGGTTTAAAAGAGTAAAATGTAATAACAATAAGCGTAGAACAGCACTTTTATAATCAAATGAGGCAGGGGTACTGAACAGAATCTTGCACTTCCAAAAACGACAATAAATAAATAAAAGTTTCAGACAGGGGGATCAGCTAGCACCCCTTTCCAAATGCCCAATATAAATAAAGATCTTAAAATTTCAACTTGTCCAATATATGTATTAGTATTAAAGAAAAAGTACAATAATTGGAAAACCACGTGCATTTCCAACGTTCAAAAAGCATACTAAAAGTGAGTGTTCTGCTTCGAAGTTGCAAAAACATTAGTAGCTACACTTAAGATCCTTCAAAGAACGTAACTAATATGAAGATATGATAGATAAATCAAATCAGAAAGCAGCAGAAGTGATGAACATGAATCAATTAATTCAATCAAGTAGATCTACTAAAGTTTTCCAGATCTAAATAAGCAAAAACAGAGTATACATGCTCAGCACACGATATCCACTGCCAATCCTCACTGGTTTAACAAAATTCAATGTCATCGTTAACCACTTCATATTAGATCTATACAACTGAAACGACCCAATTCCAGATCCACAAATCCCAACATCCCCAACCATAAAACTCATCAGATCTATCACAATTTAGTCCCTCCAAAACACAATCCCACTAAAACCTAACTCCGCCGCCAAAAAACCCAGCAAAAAAAAAGTACCATTTTATTAATCTTTCCACGTCAGCATTTTTACAAACACCTGACATGCATATCATTATAAAAAAAACAATAACCAATCAAAAAACCAACAAACTTGAAGAAAATGAACAAGTTTAAAGAAGTATTTCCCTACCAATTTAGATCTAAACGAAAGAAATTCAGAAAAAACACAGCAGTAAGTGTGATCCGAACATAAGAACTAAAGTTGCTACTTAAAGAAAGAACAAAAAGTAGCTGAAATGGACACAAAGGCACGAAAAATTCATCAGAGACAAAGCGTACCTTTAGGAAGAGATGGAACCGGGGATTCACAGAGACTGGTTCCGAGGGAAAGATTGATTCAGAGTAAGGAGAAGAGATCTCAAGGGCGGACGCGAGTTTAGTGATGGAACGAACAAGCTTATTTATAGAGGATGAGAGCTGAAGAGGTAGAATAGATCTGGGAAATAAAATCAGAAAATCAAAAATAAATAAATAAAACATTTTCTTGGGAATTTAATTTTTACGCGCGGTTTGGTGCGCGTGAATCTTACGTACAAAGACCGGTATGGGGCATAAACCGCATCATTTTGCGGGTTCTGTTGGAGCAGTAAGACCCGGACCGTGATGTGCTGCGGCTGAGGATCTTTTTAAGTAACTCTGGCTAGTGTCGGGTTTCATTAAGATTTGGAGAAATTTCTTATTTATATTCATAGAGTATTATTAATTTTTCATTTATATCAAAAGTTTTAAAAAATATAGTAAGTAGTTCTTGAATATTAAAAATAAAAAGTTATCATTATAAAAAAAGAAAAGAGACAATAATATATAGATATAGAGAAATAATTTTATTTTAAACCGTGACGTCTTCAAAATATTATATTAAAAATCTGTATGATATTTAAACTACAAATAAAGTAATTAACTTGTTCTCTTTATTGGTACATAAATAAGTTGATTATACATAATTTCTATGATCTATAAACTATAATTACTTACCGATATCACATGATTTAAGAAAGTTATATTTAATTAATTTTGACAAACGTTTATGGTGTAAGATAAACATGATATTCGTTCTTTATATTTATTAATAAATTCTAAGTAAATGAGTGGTAAGATAGTGATTTGAAGTAAAAGTACCTCATATTAAATTAAAAACCTTAATTTTGAATTAAATCAATGTAAATAAGAAAAAAACAAATTACTTCAATCCATTTGGTTTACTAGCATTTATATATATATATATATATATAAGAAGTATATTTAGTATATACAAGAAGTAAGATAAAGTGAATAGTTCTATTCTTTTCCTAAGTGATGATTTTTTTTTTTTAAATGTAATCCTAAAAAAGTTCATTTGGAGATTTAGAGAGCTTACAACTTTGTTTTTGGAGTTTTAAATATAATTTTTGTGTTATGATTTTGGTATTATATATATGATCAAATCTAAATAATTTTTTATTATAAATCGAGTCTTAATAAGATATACTAATACACAATATGTAATGAGTAAATGTATTTATTGATTTCAAAATACAATATATTTATATGTAGAAAAACGATATTCTAAAATTTGTTATCTCAAAAAAGATATAATCTATGTATAATGAACTAATTTAAATGTATTGTATTTGGCATATATTAAAAGAAAAATTAATCAAACTTTTGATAAAAAACAAAAACACATTTTTCATGTTAGAATATTTAAGGGCAATAAAATTGAAGTAGCAATAAATAAGAAACCATTGCAATAAATCAGACAAGATATAAATACACGCCAACAATTGTGTCTATTCTTCATGATTAAATTAAGTAATAATTATATAATGGTAATATATGGGACAGTGGATTTTGTATTTGAAGCTTGTCTTGATATGCTATTATAAGTGTTTATTTGACAGCTTAATCATGATTTATTTATGAATTTTACCTTTAATCGTTTTTTATACTCTTTGATTTTTGTTATTAACTATCGTTAGAGGTCAAATTTAAATTAAAAATATATATATGCTTTATTATAGAAAAATGAATATTTCCTTTGAAATTACTTGAATATATTACCGGAATTTAGTTTTGCACCGACATAATTTGTACGGATATTTTCTTATAACATGATATTTTCTTATAATAATAATGTTATAATATCATAAGATCATACTCTACATTTATGAGTGAACATATACTTAAATTTTAAGAGGTCAGAGTGTAAAATTCATATTATTTAATCAACCTACATATTTGTATGTTCGTTTATAAGTGAAATACATTAAACTTTTCAATGTTTAGTAGCAAACACGAATAGCACATAGAGTTTGAATTTTGTGAAATTACAAAAAATTAAATTTTAGAATTTGACGAGTAAGAGAGTTAATCGAGACAATAATATTCGGATTGAGTCTTGGTAAATAAATTTTTTTACATAATATAAGAGAAATGTTTGAATCTACTAAAAGTACATTATATAAGAGTACAAAGAAATTACTAATTATATCACTAATAAAGAAATTTTTAAAAAGTTAAGTGAGGCCAACAATCTATGATTACATCAGTCATTACTTATAACTCAATACTTGACAATTATATTCAAATATCTATATACACATATCATATTTATCACATTTGAATTATTACATCTAATGTTTGTTAATGTAGCAAATAATTAAAATTTTCAAAAAATTTATATTTTTGTACCAAATGAAAAAGACCGAGATTATAAAAATAATATATATTTTACATTAAGAGAAGGGTGAATTGAACTCATAACCTATTACATGGTGAGAAATGCTTCTAACAATTGAGCTCATCTTATCTCAATATAAATATGATTGTTATTATTCTCTAATATAAAGAGAAAATAAAAAAAATTAAAAAACAAGAAACAGATCACATACCATCAAATACCCAAAATTCCCATCAATACAAGCTACTAACTAAATCGTATTTCACATATACATATTTAAGAAAAAAAATTGTATTAGGAGATCACCTCCAAAAGAAAAATGTAAATAAAAAAATCTTTTTTTTTAAGGAAAAAATCTAATAATATTTTAAAAATTATAAAGCCTTCTTTTGCAACATGCACGATCGGGATTCGGAGTAATATTAAAAAAATTAAAATATCTGTATGGGGACGCAAATTCTTGTCCAAGGTCCATGGTAGGTGGGCTCACGCGCTTGCTTATATGTCATTTCTAAAATGGGTGAAAATTAACGAGTAATTACATTTTTCCTATTTAGTAATTATTCAAAAATACATAAGTGAGATAATTGTAATTGTACCTACCCATATCTTGATATACAAAAAGAATTACCCGCACGTTGAAGAAGTTGAAATTTTTACCATGTTACATCATAATTTAAATATTGACTTTTAATATCAACTTTACAATCCAAAAACTAATTGACTTACGCCAATTTAATCTTAATTATAGGTCACCAATTTTGAATATTAATAAGTCGATTGTATTTTGTAATAGAATTTTACGTTTTAGAAATACCATTGTATTTTGTGCGAGAGTATTGCTATCCTACTAGCATTACACGGCTTGAATGGAGGATTAGTCTGGTGTACTGGTATTTTATTAGAGAATTTTATGATTCTTATAATTTTATACTACTAGAATAGGGATTAGTTTGAATGTTATTGAATAGAGTTTTATTTTAAAATTTTTATTTTGAGTTTTATGAAATTTTGAGATTCAAAATGCTATACATATTCAATTTGAATGTGTAAAATTTGAAGGTGCTTCCTAAAAGTCTGGCCATGAAAAGAAAATTAAGGAATAATTAAGAGTAGTTTTTCTTTTCTTACATAAAAAAGTAAAGTAATTAAGGAGTAGTTGGAGTTAGTAAAAATATATAATGATGTAAAAAAAAATATTGGAAAAAAGAGGAAAAGAGTTTGGTGGCTGTGGTTGGTGGGAGATTGGTGGTAAGCCACTTGGGCCACTACTCTCGCTCATCTCCTTGTTGTTGGAGAGATCTTGTATTGTATTGGTCAGTGGTCTTTCCCCAAAATGCCCCTTCTCCCCTCCAAATATGAGGATTTGTTTTGCATGTTATTTGTTTGAATGATTGGGGTCAAAATGAGAAAAAAGGTTGTTGAGTGAGTAGGTGAAGTGGGGACCTTTTCTCTTTCCCAATCAAACTAAAACTTCTTGCAATTTATCTTACATAATTATTTATGAAAAAAAAAAAACTATTAATTTCATTGTAATTTTATGTTGGTCAAATTAGCTTGCAACAAGCAATTTACTCAAAATAAATGTTTTTTTAATACAAGATTGTGGATAGAATCAACTATCTAAATATATATAATCTTTTTAAAACTCTATACAGAATTTAAATCTTAATTAACAAAAATAAATTCTTATTCTATACTGTAGTCGAATCTTAACTTAAGAGTCTCAATTCTTATCATCTGCACAGAAATATATTTGAATCGATCGATTTTTATCTTCTAAAGTGAACTTTTATAATCTTTTTGATTGATTTTTGGTTAGAGTAATACCCGAATTAATTAATTAAAATTAATTTATTAAACTCTTATATCTATTTTAAAATATCCTAAATAGTTAAGGTGTTTGGAAAAAACTTTTTTTATATTTTAGTTGTACAAAGAAAGAATGAAATTATAATCTCACAATTGAATCATATTAAAGCATATGTTTAATTTTAAATTTAGAATTGTAACTCTTGCACAAAATGACAATTTGGTAGCTTCTAATTAGGAATTTCTAATTCCAATTCCCACACAAATGCTGATGGTGATGGCTACCACTAATTAACCATCATCTCGACTCTCCTCTACTCTTTTTCACACCAACTCCTCTAGACTCAAACTAACAGATAATAGTAATAAAAGGATCAATATTAAACCCATTATAGAAACTTAATAAGAGCAAAAAAGTAATTTTAATACAAGAGTATATGTATCAACAAGGAAGCAAAAGTATACATATCTTTTTCTTGTTTTTTCAAATTTACCCTCATTAGATTACTATAATTGGCTCAATGTCGATCCCTCAAATATTATTCCCAACCATATTATATACATACTTCACATTATCTTTTCAAACCATAATTATAAAACAAAATAACTAAAATTAGGTACGTTCATACTAAGATCTTATCAAAACTCTCGAAAACAAAATAAATAAATTGTTTTTATAATGTGATTAGGGTCAACTTAGATGTAGCTTGGGATAAAAGATTTGAAAATTTTCATGTTGTTGTCCACTTATGTATTACTACTTCCGATCGAAAGTATAAGTCTTTTTATGTATTATTACTTCCGATCGAAAATATAAATCTTTTTAGAAGTATTGTAGAAATCAAATATATAAGTTTTTTTATATTTTTTTTTTATAAACATTTAATGCTTCTATTCCAAATATGCTCTTATTTATTCATTAAAATTGAATAATATTTTGATTTTTGAGAGAAAGGATTGAAAAAAGAAAAAAATAATTTAACTATTTAAAAGTTAAAAATATTTTAATTTGAAAAAACCCCCTTAATTTATATACATAAATTCAAAAAGTAGTTATATTTTTTTACAGGTAGTAGTTTCTTCATGGAGTAGTAGTAAGAGGAGAGAAGGGGAGGGGGGTGCATGGTTATTTATTTTTTTTATTGGCCCATTTTCAAAAAATGGATACTAAATAGGCCTAATTTTTTTAAAATCTTAAAAAGGTCATAACGCATAACGCATAATGGCTGTGCGTTATAGCTAATCATCGCCTTAATCTGTGTTAAGTGTTGAGGTGGATGTGGTTGTGCGTTGTTTTGTTTATATTGATTATGAAGAGAAAATTTTTGTAAGTATTTGAAAAACTTTAAACATGAATAATTCTGCGATCGGATGTCCGTTTCACGCGTATGACCACTCGTTTTGATGGTTCTCGTAAAGAGGAACGCAACGGCATTGTCGACAAATTGATCCGGACGCATTTTGGGACAAAAAAATCGTTTCGTATAGTAGAAAATTTTGACGGGGCATAACTTTGCGCTTGGACGTCCGATTGAGGCGATTCTTGTGGGCATTTCGGGTATTTTTTCGAGAGCTACGCGTTGGAAACGTTTTAACAGTATTCCACCTACCGTTTCTACAAAAACCTCATATTTTCATTTTAATTTACGTTTTTGTAATTTTCTAATACTTCCTCTTGTAATTATTACGTCGCCAATTTGAAAATTAAACAGAGGAGCAATCCTCTTTTTGCTCTAATTAAAAATTCAAATGATTGAAGTTGTTAAATATTGGAATACGTAAGTAAGTAAATTATTATTAAATAAAATCTCATACAATTGTTGAATAAAATCCAATGGTGGTCTATTAGTAAGTCTTTTATGTTATTTCTCATGAAGTAACGCACAATGAAGATGCGTTATCTGCCACTTAGGACATGATTAGTGTTAACGCATAATGGTTGTGCGTTATTCTAATTAATAACGCACAACCATTGTGTGTTATGATTAAATCAGACATAAAAAAAAAATTTGAACCACTTTAGTAGTATGAATAGTCCTTTTCATGAAAAAAGCCCACATGACCTATTTATGAATTCCATGTTCTCTCCTTGTGTATAATTTTAATGATTTTTGAGATTGATATTTCCAACATATCTTGAGATTCGTGTAATTAAATAAAGAATATTCTGGCCAGAAAGTAACGGTAGTAGTACTAGTGTAATTCCATTTTCTCCAACATATCTTAGGGGGAGAGTCACACACTATTTTGTTTGCAAAAAGGGAAGGCAGATAATTCATTTTCTTCATTATCCATTAATGAAATTGCCTCAAACGTAGACACAACGCTTCGAAATGTCTCTACTATTTTTATGTAATGTAATATTTTCTATTTAATTTCTAATTTAATATTCTTTCTAATTTTTTATTTGTATCATAAAATATTTTTATACTTTTTTATTTGTCACATTATCGTTTTAAGATAATATTTAATAAATTTTTTTATAATATTCTACCATTAATAAAAAATTCTAACATATTTTTATTGTTCTAATATGCAAACTAGTAGAAATAATAATATTGAAAGAAAAAACTATAACAAACATTTTAGTCTACACAAGAAAAAAATATCTAAAATTTTATATTTTTTTAAATAGAGTAATATCCTAGATGTAACAAGTAAAAAAATAAAGAAAATATATTTTATCAATAAAATTTACCAAATAAAAAATAAATTCCAAGAAAAAAATATATTATAAAAAATAGAACAAAGTATGGTGCAAACATAAAAGGAGTTTCAATCAATCCAATTTACATCCTTTTTTTATTGAGCCAAGAAAATATTATTTGAATCCAAAACATTTGGCAAGATAAAATCATTTGTAATATTCTTTATTAATTAACAATGTTGAAAAAAAAGTGTTACTGAGAAATTGTACCTATAATAATATTGGTTCAAATCTTTTATAAAATCTTTTGTAACACTTTTTGTAGTATTGTTAATATAATATTTTTTTAATAAAAGTAATTATAACTTATAAAAGATAAATTCAAAAGAAAAAAATATGATAAAAGAAAATATTACAAAAAGGTGGTGTAGTATAGAAGATAGTAGGTGTAGTCAATGTCAAATAATGTTCCAACCCACTACCATATTAAATTCTATATAACATGTGAAGAATTCAGGTGCATATTGGTTTGGTTGGCTAAGCTCAAATTTCCTTTAGTCCTGAATTGGGAGCTAACCTTGACTACAAATATTGGGTAGTTGTTCTCTCATTACCGCTTCTTGCTTTTTTTTGCCTCTCCGGCTTAACTACTCTGCTTGCTTAACACAAGTCTTATTTAACCTTCACGGAACAAACACAAAGAAAATTAACATACAAAAAAGCGCCTAAGTGAATTATTGGTAAAAAGAGGCGAGATTCACAATGAAAATTTTGCATTGAGTTTCGATTTGGGATGGTTGGTGTCCAAATATAGATGATTACACACATATACCTAATACTGATCATAGACACGAAATGCACATTATCACAGAAGAAGAGAGCTACATTCGTTATATGTGCATGAGATATACAGTTAGTTTCCCAATGGATGGATAAAATTCAATCTCACTTCTTTTCCCATAAGTATCCTTTATGCTTTAAGTACCAAAGTGCTCCTTCTGCTGCATGCTCCGCAGCATCTTTCTTTCTTGCCTTAGGTTCTCCATAGCACTCCAGTATCTTGTGCAACGCCTCGTCAGTTTCCACCACCACCTTGAATGTAAATCTGGGACGAAATTGTCATGCTCAATGTATGAGATTCATCTGGGATTTGTAACGTGTGCTGCTTAAAGGCGATTAACGTGTATACGGCAGTAAAGTACAGGAGAATGAATGATAGACGAAGATTTTTGAGATATACAACAGATTATGAATGAACAGTGGCAAACATGAACATGATCTGTAAGATATCTCTACCTATTTTCATCTGTACAGAAACTAAGGATGGTTAATGCAGACTTGAATCTATACAGTTTTCATTTGTTTACTTTCCTCGCACAATATTTCGCGTTGGATGGCTCCCATTACCGTTTTTTAAATAAAAAACAGAGAGATCGTGACAAATTTTTCAGCAATCAAAGAGAAAGGAAAAGGAAAAGGCTTATGACTTACTCTCTCAAGTGGCTTGGTCCTGTCTCTTGGCAGCATTCAAATATTGGTGGTTTCCAATAGTTAGAAGCACAGATTTCATACAAGTGTGCCTTAGCTGATTTATTATGCAATCCCCCTGAAACATTATACAAGTAAGAGAACTAATAAAGAGTGAAAATGTGAATCAGAAGATCAACGTTAATCAGGATGCCATTACCTGGTTCCTGTGAATCAGAGTTCATGACACCAGTTTTAGAGGTACCTAGATTCATGGCACCAGTTTTAGTGGTATCTAGATTCAGGACGCCCTTTTTAGTGGTATCTAGAGGCTGCAATACTGAGTATGTCTGATGCAATCCTCCAGATGACGAATCTGGTTGTTTCTGAATTTCATAGTTAGTGTTGGAGTTTCTCTGAGGCATTGCTTTGAGCGGACGCACTTTGAACTCAAAATCACTTTTAGTTTCTTCCTGCAACTTCATTTCATTAAGTTCAGGGGAGACCGTGGAGGGTTTTTCATCATATCCAATCAATTTAGCTCCCATCTTCTTGCTTGCTCTGAGTACATCCTCCAATGATTTGGATTTAGATTTGAAACCTCGATCCTGTCCATTCATAATCACCACATGTTAAGACCTAGAAAAACCATTAACAGCAAAAACAGTTTTCTCCTAGTTACAATCTCAAAAAGTAATTGAACGGAAAGAAAGCCAAATTATCAGAAATGAAGAACGACACATTTTCCATGAACAATGGCTGCTGATCATGGAGCAGTTTCCTGGATTCACCCAGAGCTACCTAGAACTAGTTCAGAATGGTTGGTTAAGCTTGTGACCATGGATCAGAAGCAAACCTCGCTAATTTAGAATATTAAATCAGTTCAACCATATGTCAGTTCTAGTTCAGCATTTATATAGGTATGACAGAAAAGTTATGCACAAAAGTCCGAATGCAAGACAATCAAGGAAATGTGAAATAGTGGTCACAAGAATGTTTATTATTATTTTTTGGGTGCCAAGCATAGTTAACTAACTTCCGCTCAGATAATTGTTTTAAATTATTCAAATGTCGGACAAAATATTATAGAGTAACCCCATTATTAATCATCAACATCTAACATTTAGAGACCTTGAAACACTAAAGTCAAACTCACAATCCTTACTATTAACCTATCAGAACTCAATCTGCAGAGATCCAGATGTTCAAAATTATATTATGAAGAAAGATTTCATCAAAATACCAAAAGAATAGTCACCACTGATATTGAAGATCAAATCAAATTGTCGAGTATTACTTGATCTCATTTATCAACAACATAGTTGATCTAGTGATAATGTGATCAAACAGCAGTTACTAACTACCCACAGGTAACATATTTACTCTAACACCAAAAGCTAGATATCCCAGTGGAAGTACAGAAGAAGAAAAGGAGCTTGTGTTCATGCAAAAGCTTTGCATGTTTCAAGGCAAAACCAATGGAAACCAAAGCTCCTTTGGGAGTTAACTAAAGCCTGGCTTCATGGGAAAGAACGGAATTAAAAGGCTGTAACAAGACCAAGACCTACTTAGAGGTTTAATTCTCAGCTACAGGCAAATGCAGGTCTACACCAAGTCATAAAAGGAAGAAATAGACAGTACATTCCAAAGTCATCTTGCATTCTAAAAGAAGCAATTGCAGCGAATGATGAAATAATCATATATTCTTTGTACCTTTAGATGAGAAAATAAACGGTAGGAGGCCAATCTTTTGGCAGCCTTTTTGCTGGGGTTGGTGGCACTCGCATTTACAAACATATTTTGCAATTTTACTCCAGCAATAACAGAAAACATTCCATCTTTCTTTGTTGCAGAATATTGAAGATCCAAGTTATGAGACTGGCAAAGTTCTAGAATATCCCTAAGAGGATTAATACGTAGCTTGGTCAAGTCCATAACAGGGTTTAACAAGGAGAGCATAATCTTCCAGACAAAGTTTAAGTCAAACCCTGAGTCAAGAAGAATGGCCCCCATGCAAGACTCAACCAAGTCCCCAAGAGCCTGAAACAAAATATTCCATGGTAAGATCAAAGTTTGAAGACTTCAAAGATTACAAGAAATGTTATCTCTTCTCTCTTTCAATCACATACAGAGGCAATATGAAAATGAGGTACCTGAGCAAAAGAAAATTAAGATGGAAAAACCTCTTAATCAGAGTCAGCTGGAAGCAAAAAACAATAGTTTACGGAATTGGGTTCTCTTTATAGAGGAATGAAAAAACAAAAAATTATAAAAAAAAAAAAAAACTAGGTTGTGGGGCATCCACCAAAAAAATCCTTCACTACACCAAATATCTTGTCAAAATTTCTCTCTTTTAATTACACTAGTCACATCTGCGTGCATTCACATATAATAAAGTTTGTAAAAATTCCTCTCTTTATTTTTTTTCTGTTTCTTCTTTGTTGCGGTGGGCTTCTTTCTCCCTTTCTTCCCATGGGCTGCCCCTTTATTTCTTATGGGCTCCTCCATTTTTAATGGACTTCTTTTTCTTTATCACCAAAATAAAATAAATAAAATATAATATAAAATTTTTCTACATATTAAAAGTGCTTTAAAAAATTCCTTTCTTCTTTGTATTAAATGAATTTTATAAGTAATTCTCACAGTTTATTATTTTCTTTATGTAATTTTCATCATACTCTAAGCAATTATTATCTCTTAAATGAATAATTGTTTATTTATCTATTTAAATGCCTTTACAAATAATTTTTCTAAGTTAATCTTTCTCCATATAATTCTTATCCTCCTCCAACATTAGTTAACTTTAATTAATTATGAGTTATTCTTATATTTTTATTAATTATTTATTTTCCCTGAATTTGAACTTGTTTAATATTTTCTAATTGATGTTTTGCAAACAAAATATTTTAACTCTCCAAAATTCATTATTTCTTACACTCACAAACTTCATGAAATTTTTATTATCCATCTATCTAACTTTATTTACTTCATGTAATTTTTATTATGTTTATGTAAGTTTCAAATAGCTGTTCAATTACCAAAGACTCTTCAACTCCTCCATGTAATTAAACTCCCATTATTGTACTGTATCCGTTTATTGTTTAATAATCTGCACTTAACTTTATGACTACTATTATTAGTTTAGTTATACCAAAAGACTTTAAAATGAGAATATTGCATTATAGTCAAAATTGATAATTCATCTAACTAAAGGACATTTTAGGATGTTCTAAAAAAGGTGAGAAACAAAAAAAAAGAAGTGTAAATCATCCATGATGCCCTTCCACACTTCTATAAGATATAAGAATAAGATCAGATGGTAGAGATAGAGATATATGGGCAATGTAGAAAAGGGTTCTGGTCAAAAGGAAAATGAAGATGGGAAAACCTCTTAATCAAAGTCAGCTGGAAGCAGAGAACAAGTGTGACCAGACATATTTTTCACTTGTGTATCATCACCATAGATGTGACAATAGTGACCGATTGTATCACTGACATAGATTCACTTCCAAAATGCTCGTCGGTTATTTAACTTAGTATAAGGAACAGAATACGCCTATGGGCAATGGATAAGAAGAGCTTAGCTTAAGGGCATTTCTGAAACTTCGAGAAGGAAAATAGAACCATTACCTTTGGACAACTTGGCTCTTGAACACATCCATTATTGGTGGCTGATGTTTGAATGAAGCTGGCATAATTATTCATTGATTTGGAGAGGCCGCTAGAGTCAGAGATGATGAATTTATGAAAAGAACAACGAATGGCAACATAAGCAAATGAATTATTGTTTACAAGTGCCGATCTCAGATCTGTCAACTGACCGGGCTTCAATTCTGGATACACCGAGTATAGATAGGATGTAATCAAATAATCCAAGACAGCATCTCCAAGAAACTCAAGTCTCTGAATAAGTAGAGTGAGCATTAATGCAAGGTTCCTCAAACAGAAATCTTAAGAAGGCTAGAAAACAAGTTTAAGCAGAAAGAGGGGTAGAAGGCTGGTGCCTACCTGATAGCAACCTCCCAAGTGATTGCTGTAGGAAGGATGGAGAAATGCCTGAATGAGCAATCCTTTATGTACAAAATGATAGTTTAACAAATTTTCAAGGGCATCTGTATCAAGCCGATCAGCTAAAGGCAGAAAGCTTGTGCTCGCAGAGCAGATAGTTCTAACTTGTGAGTCCTTAAAATCAATTTGGATTCCCATCCATTTTAGAAAAGCAGTTGCAGCTTTGAAGCCAGAATCGACAATAAATGCACCCACAAGAGCCTCAAACACATCTGCAATTGTTTTCTTATGCAACCAGTGATGACATTTATTGCATCTGACTTCAGAATTTTTACCATTTATAGGAAGAGAATGTATTTCCTTTTCTTTGTCCTGGGTGCAAATAACAGGACATGGACGGCCTAGTGCAAAGAATTGACCGGGTTCAAATGATTGATCACGGATGTATACCTGATGTATAAGCAACATATATGGAATTATGAAAAGTAAATTCAAAAGATACACAATATCTGAAAAGGAATTTACTTGTTCGTTCAATTTGTTTCTAGAGTAGCAACTACTTCAACACATACATGCCTTCAGAATTGGATGTCACAGTATGCCTACACCAGTCAAACTTTTAAAATTCTTCAGTGTCTAAAAATGGACAAAGCACTGTTCACTAGATATGCGTTGTTCTTAAACTTCTACAATATCTCTACAAATCACACTTTGCGTATCATCTATACAAATAACCATTAAGAGATTCTTAAATACACAGTCTACGATGACCTAAGCATTTAATCCTCAACTAGACAATTACCCAAATATATTGATTTCAATAGGAATGTTTTCTCTGATAAAAATGAAGCTTCACACTTCAGTACCAAATATGCAAAAAACCCATTTCTCTTGAGAATGTCACCTTGAACAATTTATCCAGAGACTTCATAATTCAGACCAGTTACCTGTAAATTCTTTCTTGTGGCCAGAGTGAGTAAGTTAGAATTATTGACAACGTTAGAACGCTTTCTGGTCAGCTGTCCTTCATCTAGGGCGTCATGTAAAAGAAACAAATGTCTCCCAACAGCAAACTTGAGGAATGCATCACCAAGAACTTCCAGTCGTTCTAGAGAGAAATGCTCATGGCACTTTTCTGTTGTTAAAGCTTCAAGAACCTGTTCAAGATTCACATGACTTGTCATCATGTCATCCGTTCTCATTGGAAAGTATAATGCATTATAAGTATTTGATGGTGTCAAAAAATGAGCCAAGAGCTGCATATGTTGACAACAAGATCCCTATTATACATTAAAAAGAGAGAACTTGGCCTTACATGTTCAACAGTAACTTCTGCTCCTTCAGGGAATGATGCAGATAGTTTATTTCTCAGTTCTGTTGCCACCAGCAAGCTTTCCAACCGGTGCATAATAGAAGGTAACAAAGACAATGAACTTCCAATATCTTTTGAGAAACCGATAATCTTCAACTGGCAGATCTCCGGTGGTAATTCAATGAAATGCTCAACTTTTTCACGTAACTCTGCTTTCGACTATTATTAGTGATAATCCAATATCTCAAACATAAGACTCATATTTTCATTTCGTAATTTCTTTTGAGGGGTTTCTGGACAGGGTTGGGAACAAGAAGATTTAGAAACCCCCGTCCACCCACTTCTAGTTTTTATTGGTTGGAGGGAAAGGTGATAAAGATGGAAATATGTCAAGGACAATTGTCCTACCAATACAATCCAAACTCTTACAATTTACAAGGCAAAATAAAAAGAAATGGGAGCAAGAAAGAAGAAATTAAAATTTATCCCTCATAAATTTAGTGAAAAAAGAATTATTTATAGAGATGAGAAATCAAATATTAAAGGACAAGAAAGTTTCTCATAGTAAGACAACTAAATGACTGATCTTGCAATATCAGAGCTGCTCATCCATTTTAAATAAGTTCTGGCCCAGAAGCAAAAGCCCACTGAAAAATGTAAGATTATGCTTAAGAGATGGCAAAACTCAAACTATAGGGCTCACTATGGCCTACACTCTGCTGACAACCTACCCTGCTGGTATAAGGGGAAAAAAACCTAATAAGTCAGAAAATGTGAAACTTCATGTGTAAACTGAAACTGCAATCAACTTGATTGTTAGTATGCTGTGGCAAAATTATCATCAACCTTGTTCAGTATCTTCCAATCGAGTAGTCAACTACTATGAGGTTTTTTTTTTGAGGGGGAGGGGGGGATAATTAACTACTTAAGGTTGGTATTACACCAGTTAGAGATTCCTTCTCACATATCATAGCAGGATTTAGTTCCAATAATCTACATTTAGTTCATTACTCTCTACTACTGGACCACTGCTGCAAGATTTGTTCATCCAGCAGAAAATTGTTAAGCAAAATAGAAAATGTCTTTGTGCTATGCTCATAACCAGAAAGGGATTAAGATCGCAGGGCGCACAGCCAACATGATTCCAAATAAAGAACAACTTTATTCAGCAAGTAAACAAAATGCTACCTGAATACCCTTTCTTCCGCAGCAAGTTGTCGAGACAAAACAGTTGTTTTGCTTTCAGAAGTGGCTGATTGGGATAAGCAAGACGTATACTGAACCTGTTAGACAAATTAGAAAAGTTGAAAGAATAAATACTGCAAGCAAAAACCATAAAGGATTCTTCCTTATACTGACAGTAGATCAATTATGAAAGAACATGTCACAGTTCATAAAAGAATACATAATAATAGATATTTAGATCCAGATACAGCCCCAATCACCAGGAAGATTTTCTAAAGCTCTTTGAAGCAGAAAAGAATGTTCTCAGAAGCATAATTGATGGCCATACTACATGAATGTACTTTCCAAGCCCTGTTCTCAGCTAAGTGACCTTTGATAGACAGAATATTCATTCCCCTGGAGATTTTCTATAAAAGTTATGCGGAGTTTCTCCGGAGTAACAACTATACCATTGTTGCCCAGCTAGCATGTGTGCCTTCCTGATCTATCACTATTCCTATTCTTATTCTTTATTTATTTATTTAACTTTTGGTGGGGGAGGAGGGATGGGCAATGTGATGTTGGGTGGAAGACATGCTTAAGGTATTTTAGAAAGAAGGTTTTGATGTTATAATATTGTAACATCATATCCAAGAAACAGCAACCAAGTTTGCTATAAAAATCGCAGTTGAGGGTAGCAGAGCAGAAGACTAGACAAATCTGAGGAAAGCACACAACCAAAGTATGTCTGTGAATGTGAACCTTGGCACAAGCATTAATGTAATGGAGGAAAGGAAATTAAACTAATCATAATAAGGACAAATAGGTTACCAAAACGTTTACCTTTCTTTGTAGTGCTCAACATGAGTCTTTGAATCCTTTATTGTGTTATATCCATTTTTCTCTGTAACAACATCAAAAATAAAGAAAAATGTGTCCTTACATGGGACATACACTAAACTGTTTATAACATCCTCAAAGCTTCTAACTCCATTAGCAAGATGCAACTGCCTCTGAGAAATTCCATCATTTGCAGTATCCCCCGTAGCCCCAAAAGTTGGTGATGACAAACATCTATTAATAAGATTCCAGTCCACAGAAATCTTTTTGTCCTCATTAAGTATGGGAAGCAGCAGATAGAAGGTTGGGCACAGGTCACCACCAACAGTAGTTTCCAATGATACAAACTCTTGAATGAACTCTGATCGGTCAAGGATGACCTTGAGGAACATTTTCTGGAACTTTTCTGCTTGTACCAACTTGTATATGTGAAAAACAAAATATACATAATTAAAGAAGACTCTAATTTACTCCTAAACAATAAAAGAACACAGAGGAAAGCTTTACCTCATCTTTCGCGAAAGATGAAACACCTGAGGGAATAAGCTCTGTTAATACGGATCTACCACGATCTAAATGGAGATCAAGCCTCATTTTCTCTACTTCTAGCGGTAGAGGTGCTTTCACGAAAAGGCCAAACTTCCTATAAAGCCTATCTGCAGGATTAGGACAAAACTTGAAATAGTAAGAGCTAAGGAAAACAGGATTATCCAACCCAGTCCATCGCTCTTTCAGGGCAGTAGGAATGAGCATCTCATGGAGTTCTTTTCGTGATTCCTCATCTGCAAGACAGAATTAGATTATAAGACTTGTATATTGTCTCTTAATGAAGTAGGCAAACAAAAATTGATTTAGTATGTTGATGTTCTCTAACCATCACAGCTCCCTGAATCAGAGGAATCATCATCCAGTTCATCGATAGCATCATCTTGTTCTGGTAAAAGGTAGTCAGTAAGGCCACCAATTTCATGCAAACTCTTGCATGCTTTCAAACAGGCGTCTCTTTTAGCCGCTTCAGATGAAGCTCGTGGTGCACTGACAATTTGATGAATTGGAGCATTGCATGGGAGAATAATCTGGCAAACCATTCCATCTGCATCATCGAAGTAAAAGAACTCTGGCTTGGGTTCGAAATATCTAACAAAGAAAAACAGTTAGTGTATGATCCCAAAGAAAGAGCAAATACCAAAAATGTAAAATAAAATAAAATAAAATTTAAAAAAAAAAAGTAAAAGTTCCTTGATTGAAGAGTTGAAAAGTTTATATGTACTGAGTTTGTGAAACGAGCATACTCATCATGTGGGAGCTTCGAACAGTAATGATGAAGCAATGAGACACTAGATGCAGAACTAATGGTGGCACCAGTAGTATCCACCTTATAAACTTCTTCTTCAAAATCAGTTATTGTGACTTGAGATTTCCTTGATAAAATTTCTTCATTCATCTGATCTTCTTCTTTTATGAAATGCTTTATTAAATTCAGCTCCTTTTCATTGCCACTGCAATAATTCAAAAAAAAATTATCATTTTGCACAGAGCAATAATGATCAATGGTGTTGTATATATATAGTTTTTTGTTGAAAAAAATCACCTATTCACCAAAAATGAATATTCAGACTGCGGCATCCTAGCACGACCTCGGGACTGTATGAAACTTGCAACAGTTTCTGGCAGATCAAACCGTATCACAAGGCAGCATGTCTGGATATCAAGTCCTTCTTCACCCACCTTAGTCGCAACTAATAAATTTACCTGCCACATTAAAAAGAATATACATTTAGCTTTGTGAATTATGTGAGGTTTATCCAACAAAATGTAGAATAGGTTAAGCTTTGAGATTATGAATGGATCTTGACTAACATTTACCAAATGAAGTAGAAATCTGTTCCTAAATGATTCTTTGAGAACCCAAACGAGGAAACTACCAGAAAAGGAAGTGTTACCTCACCAGAGCGGAACTTCTCAAGAATGATACTTGTGTTTTTCCTGGACATACTTTTAAGGCCCGAGTGGACTCCTAGAAGGAAACCACACTTCCAAGAACATAGAAATCTGAGATTTTGAAGTATATATGATAAAGATCTTGCAGTCACAATCCTGTTGACAAATATTATACATTTCATATTTGGTTGTAACCTGAAAAGGAAAAAGAGGGTTCTCAGTCCACCAATTTGAATTACATAGCTGATAGGGACGACACACGAGAAAAAGGAAATTGCACTAATTATCTTTTCATGACAAATAATCACTCAAGCAACAAGAAGGGTAAAATAAGGCATAATACTTTCACTGTTCTTCTCCCCTTCAAGGAACCTAGAACATTCCAAAGCCCAGACATCTTTCATGGAACTGAAGAAAATAGTGGCTTAACCAAGCAAGCAGATGCTCTTTACAAAGATAATTTTTCAGGGACAGAGAACGGGAAGGAGAGACTGAAGCAGCTCTTAGTTAAACGAGAGAACCTATAGTTTATACCATGCAATTTCCCCTCGGTCAACAGAGTAGCACAGGTTACCAACCTAAAGTTGTGAAGTATTCCAATAAGACATAAGAGCTTTCTTGAGAAAAAGGGATCCTTCAGGACCTCCACCTTGGATAAGTCAGGTTCAGTAGCATCTGCATTGAGACTAATATCAAGACACTGAAGTATCAGAAAGTATAAACCACACTTTGACCAATTTTCATCGCCACAACTCTGACGGAAAACAGTGCAATATTTTCACTCGCTTTTTGGTAGAAAATCAACATGATTTTAGGTATTCAAACTTAAGCATGTGGATTAGCCATATGAATAACAATTACGGGCAGGAGGATGACCTATATGGCAAGCTACTAACATGTACCTCTAGTACAAGTACACGTAAGGACTGAAACAGCTTCAGCTAAATATCTGTCGCACAAGGAGTCATCAGCCCCATTCCCATCTGCTTCTGTCAATTCATTACGCTCACAGCGATCACCTTTCAAAAGGATACGGCATGCCTACGAAAAATATCCGCAAAGATAACTTAGAACCTTCAAAAACTATCATTTAACTTGTGCTAACAATCGTTTCGAAAAGTTAATCATACAAATCTTATATTATCTTGCCCTATGATTACATATCCTCTGCTCACTAAAGCATATTATTCTCGTACAGTCTGATTCATATTAGAATTTTTGGAAGTCAAGATATTTTAGTTGCATTGCAGGCTGATTTACTTAATTCATGTAGAGAAGAATTAAAAAAGAGAAATAATATGTCTTAATGTGATAGGAGATAAGTAAAGAAAAGGAATAATGAAAGACAACTGAAAGAATGAGAATGGAATATCATTTCCACTTACCTGTAATGCCCCCCAAATTCCAAGGTTTTCCACAGAAAATATTAGGTTTCCATGCAGCTTCTGTAGCATTTTTTTGGTGCTCCTAAGAATGTTATGATCCCCAGCGTTCCTAGGCAGCGCCAAGATACACTACCAAAGCCAAAGCTTCCCCTAAAAGTTAGATCAGAAAAAGTTGGATTACCAAAAGAAAACCATAAGCATGGAATACCTGGTGCTTTATCTCCTCCAGCTTCCTACAGTAAGTTAAATGAGCACAAGAGGACCCATTTACAGTTGGATCATAGTAGTGCACATTAACTTTAGGTGAAGCAACAAACTTTTCCAATTCATCTTTGTCTTCCACAGAATAAACCTGTGAATGATAAAAGGGAAGAAAATAACAAGCCAGAAACTAGTTTAAGATCTTCAGTAGAATAAACCATATTCACATATTTGCAGAACGAATCCAGGAAAATATAACACAAAGTTTTATTTTCAGGCAAAAGAGGGAGATAGCAATATTAGAATATTAAGAAGCATACCTTTGCACGAAGTAAGGTCTCAAGACCATCAATAGAAGCACCTGAAAAGGAATCATGCCCTTTCAATGGAAGGAACTCCTCAAACAAATCCACAGGTGCTTAAAGTAGTAAGGAGATAAGTGGAGAGAAGAAAAACAAAGATAACCGTTTGCAACTATATTACCTTTCCCTAGTTTAGGAGAAGCAGTCATTCCAAATATACGAGGGAGTTTGACTATACTAGCTTTATAGAAGACCTATGATGGTGATAATTCATAAACCAGCAATTAGCCAAAAATTAATAAAGAAAAGCAAGCCTGCACATTGAAAAAAAAAATGAACTTCTTGGGTGGGGGGTGGGGGGGGTCATTGATGCGGGGCGGGAGGTGTTGCTAAAGAATGAAATGAACATCTATGCAAGCATATTTAGTTGCCTTCATAATTTCCGCATATGGATGATTGCTTTCCAGTTGGGCATAATGACACTCATCAAATATCAGAAGTGCAATCAGCTCCATCTTGAAAAAGCAGTGGGAAAGATTATGCAACAGGATTTGAGGAGTCATAACAAAGACCTGCATAAATGAGACCAAAAGAATAATGGGGCATCTTTAATACTCAAAAATTTACCAGAAGAAAGCAGATATCAGCCCAGATGTCCGAACGACCCAACTATGAGTATGACATGCGCATAGGCTGGGGGGAAATAAAAGCTCCAGAAGAAAAAGTAAATCATACTCTTACACTTCAGAGAGGAATTCAAAGATTACAAGATCAGTGACATTTTAATACAAGGGTACTTATCATCACAACCATGAGAAATTCATAAAACTTACCAGTAAGTCAAAGTAAGATTAAGAAATCACCTAAGATATTAGTTATAGCATTTGAAAGGCACAGTTCACTACAACTCAACTGACCTCATATTCTTCCATTTCTTTTTCCCAGTCATGGTGGGTCTTTAAACGCTTTGAACTCCCACAGTAGGTTCCAACTTTAAAATCTATAGAGTCTTCAATGACCTTAGCTTGCTTTCATTTCCAGAAAAGTTTCACGAAAAAGGAAAAAGAAAACAGATAGAAAACAGAGATAAGTATTAGTAATAATTTGGACAAGGAGGATCTATAAGAAAAAGTATCAACGCAAGTAGCAAACTTTAAGAGATCAATATAGCACAAGAACGTTTCAACAAACTGATCATACTTCAAAGTCTATCAAAAGATCATAGTAGTGAGATTTACACTGTCAAAATCTAAGGACTAAAACTGGGACAACTTATTAACAATAAAAAAACAAAAGAAACATGAACAATTTTTCAAAAGAAAGAAGGATAACACAAAAGAGTTGGTTATCTTGGAATGTACAAATCATACTGCATCATGCATTGGCCCAAATATGTTATGAAAATTTTAATTGGTTTTGAAATTAAATCACTGTGCACAATCTTTTCGGGCACTCTTGTTTTCCAATCAACCATGCAATCAAGCTAACATTTTGGCCACTGCAAAACCGCAGATCTGAAGGTAAATAATAATTTTAAAAAAATGAAACTCGAGATAGGGTAAATATAAAGGATTTTTCAATGCTCTAGACTGAATTTGAGGCTCTTCAAAGAACCTCAAAATTTCGTGTGTAACTGTAGATATTCAACTTTGAGCTAATATAAAGTTAAACCCCAATTTAAGCTATTTACAAATAAAAATTATTTCTGTGGTCTGGGGGAAAAATGTAGATTCCAGAGTCCCTTTTAACTTTATTCCCTGGAGGTTAGAACATATGTTGAACTTCAGTTTGGCTTAGTAACCAATTTTTCCCGGCTTCCAATGGGGATATGTATGCCTAAGATAGAGACCAGAAATAAAAATTCGCATGTAAAAGGAAAATGCATAAAATTGAGGTATCGCCAAGGAAGTGAAATTGAAAAAAAAAAAAAAAAAAAAAACCTGCTGCACCAAAGCGACAGTTGGGGCAAGAAAGACGCAAATGTTTTTCTCTGGCTTCTTTATCAAGTGACCCATCTCATGTATCAACAAAGTGGCAATGTGGGTTTTACCACAGCCTGTTCCAAGGCATACCACAACATTCTCCTCCAGGGCCTTCTTACAAAGTTCCATCTGATACCTGCAAACGGGAAAGGATTTTACTTTTTAGAAAGAAAACAAAAATTAAACTTCCTCAAAATGGTGAACTTTAGTTTCTTTGCTATTGAACTAAGAGGAAATTGCAAAATATTATCACATCTTGACACAAGTTGACTGAGATTTCATAAAAGTTCATAACTTGATTCTAGAGGAATGGTGCTCAAAGGGTAACTTCCCTTTGGATCATCTCGAAAGAGAAAAAGAAAACGAAGTGCTCACTCTAGTCTCCCACAGCATTACATATTCTTTATATTTGTTGGCTACACATTGAATTTTCTTCATTCCTTACAAGGTTTGATTAATATAAAGAGTTATATGTGGGGTGCAGTGTATTGTCTTGCAAAGGGCTACAGATTTCAAATCCTAAAGAAAAGGCGAGTGTTGTAGTGAATTTTAGAAGAGTAAACATCTGCAGATGATGGAGAACCCGCAAATAAGAAGTATTGGAAGTTTCATGGCCTGGACTATTGAATTACCTCAGAAGAATGGGGACTATGAAGTTAACAGTACTTTGCAGCGGAAAAAGGATCTTTAATGTGCTGAAATCTTAGAAGGTTAAAGGAGTCCAAAAAGAGGTATACCAACTTTTTTCAATACCAATTCACATAATACTTGAGTAAATTTTCTTTCAATGATTTTTCAATACCAAGAATGTGATACTATTTGTGGAGACATGGTTTTCCATTTATTTTTTACTTGTTTGATATTTATTTGATTGATCATTTCAGACTATTTTATGAGAGTGTCTGTTACAGGAACCTAATACAAGGCCCCTTTATGATGTTGATGGTGTGATTGCCAGAGTAGAACTTGAGAGATGTCAACAAAGATTGATATCCTCACCTCTAAAATTGAGTAACATGAAGAGACCAACTCCAATAGTGAATAACACTTTCGCAGTGCTTACTTTCTTCTAGCCCTTAACAAAAATGGATGTGATAAATTGGAACTTGATAAATGCTTCCGGAACTACAGGGGTTTGATATGTGTCCTTTTCGCCTTCATTTTGTACTAGCTCTTTGTTCTTAGGAGTTATAGAATTTAGCTTGCCTGGAGAATGGTAGTGCAGGGAATGATTTGAGGAAGGACTAAAGAAGTTAAAGAGATTCGACAGCTCTACATTAACGAACATCTTATTGATTCTGATATTAATTGGTCTGACTTCTGAGAATGCATTGTTAAGAAAACTAGATATCGAATAACTTTGAAGTTGATTCTTTCCAAAATAGTAAAGAATGATACTAAATTCTGAATGGAGAGAATAAAAGAGGTTCTCCATGTAAGCCATGGGTGATGGAAGGGTGAACCTAAGACTACCCAAGAAGATCTCCTTGGATTCGGATAATTGATTCTATCCCCCAACCAGTGCTACATTGCATCCTTTCACTTCATTTTCCCTTCTATTCTTAGTTCTAATATCCAAGCATAAGAGGTTGGAAGACTATAATTTGACATTGGCAGAGGAAGTAATTATACGAGACCATAAACTGTAAATAGTCCCTAAAATAGGGGGAGAAACACTCAAAACACGCAAAATCAGTTTGATACTAGCTTCCTCTTGTGGCTTGTGGTACAACAATTAAGAAAGAAAAACTCTTCTTTTTCCCATTATCAGTTTTCTCGTAAAAATAAATTTATAAATTAACATAGAACAACACATCTTCTAAGTTAAAACCCCAACAACAAATTCAAGAAGATCCTAAGGCAAACACTCCATGCACAAGAGAATTCCTTCAGCAGAAAGCAAACCACTGTAGAAAACGCGCAAACACAAAATTATACCAAAAAACAGAGAAAATCATACTTTCTCGCGATTGTCCTAGGATCCTTTTCAAGTTTCTGAGGTTGAACAGTCGGAACTGGACCGGCATTGAGAGATAAATTCGCTAACTGCTCTATGATCAAAGAGGAATTGACGGTAGCAGCACTGCCACTAGAAGCAGAAGAGGTTGCTTCCGATGTGGAGTACACTCCGGAGAACATGACGACCGCTATCTGGTCGGTGGAGTCGAGAGGAGAGAGGTGGCGGGAAGGCGGCGGCGGCGGCGGCGGTGGTGGTGGTGGTGGTGGTGGTGGAAGAAGACCTTGACTTACCGCTGACTCCAACAAGTACCCCTGTTTTTTTTGTTTTCTAATGTGTCTGTGAGTAAAGTGAGTGTGAAGTGTTAAAGAAGGGACACTAAAAGTAAAAAAGTAAGGCGGGAGAATATGTGCTTGCGTGAGAAATGGGGATATTTCTTCGGTAGTCAAATCTTGTCTAGATGTCTATGGAATGATATGGTAAGATTAATTATGGTATGGTATGGTCCAAGTAAAATATTAGGATTAATGAGTTGCGTACATTTGGATGAAAAATAAGAATTAGAAATATGAGATGGACAAGGTACAAATTCCGATAGTGTTAATATTGAAATTTTAACGTCTTTATTGTGAGGTAAATTTTTATTTTTTATGTATTAGAATCTAATTTTTAGTATGTAAAACTACTAAATCGTCATGATTTACAAATTCTATCTGGGCGATCGAGAAGTCTGATGTGAGTCCTGGGGGCGAGAGATTTTACATCTTGATAACAAGAATGAGAAATATGAATATTTTTACTTGAAATGCATAAGAAGTGAATTGTTTGTGAAATAAGAGGTCGGATCCAAAGTAAAAAGGATAAAATGGTTGGAATTTTTAAACTTAATATAAATGGATCCTTGATTAAGGGTGCCAACAATTCAACCATAGTTTGGTTCGCGGAGGGAGAGTATCGCCATTTACTCTTACTAAGGGGAAGTATATTCATTTACTTCAAAATTGTTTGGTAGGGTAGGAATGAAGTACACATTTACTTCCCTCCATTTGATTGGGCAGAAAGTGGAAGATAAATGGGTTTTATTATATATAATTTACTATCCGTTGCACAAATGTTAGGAGTGTTATATATATGAAGTAGTAGTTTAGTTTATGATAAGTGTGTAATATACTAATTTATACGGGGATGAAATAAACTTTTTAACATCATTTATGTCACAATTCGTACATTTTTTAAGGGGTAAATTTGCTGACGTTCCCCTCCTCATTTACCTCCCATTCACTTTTACGTAGCAACCAAACGACGTAAATTTGACATTTACATATTGATTTATATCCTCTCCTACTCCTCTCTGATTTTACCCGAATCAAATTAAAGCTCAGTGATAAGAGTAATCTTCATCAAACCATCCCGTGTGGGTCTTACTCGTTTTTAGCGGGTAATATTTAAATTTTATACCCGCGGACCCGTACACGTACCCGCACCCGTATTTATACTACTATATGAGTCTGGGCAGAGTATGATGATGTCCAGACCTGTATACTTATGGACCCGTATTAATAAAATAATAATAATATATATTATATATTATATTAAATGGAGGATATTAAATGTGCACAGGGAGGTTTAGCCAAGTGGTTAACAAGGTGAACTTAAGTATTTGTTTGGTTTGGCAGCGCAGGTTCAAATTTTGTTGCTACCCCAACCTTCTTTTTTCTCCTTTTCTCCTCTTTTTCTTTTTAGCCCTTTTTTCTTTTTTTTTTCTTTTCAGTCCTTTTCTTTTTTTTCCTCCTTTTCAGTCATTTTCTCTTTTTACTTTCTTTTCAGTCCTTCTTTCTTCTTTTTTTCCTCATTTTCAGTCCTTTTATCTTTTTTTCTCTTTTTCAGTCATTTTCTCTTTTTTTTTTTCTCTTTTTCAGTCCTAAATAGAGTATATTTATTTGATGGATTTGGCCCAACTAAACTCTTTCAAATTATTTATTTATTTATTTTCAACTTTATTTCAAATGCCATTTCACAAATAATTTATTTTTACTAAATATAAAAATATATTATTTCATCCCGTGTAAAAGCAATTTATGATAGTAATATTTTTGCTTTATTTTTTATTTCATAGAACTGCTGAAAATATGGATCATGACAAAAAGGACAATCTTTTTCTTTATTTTTCTTTGTCGTTCTCTATCTTATATGCTACTATTTGACTTATCTATTAGGCGACACCGTATTATTACATATACTCTTTGCTCAGAGGTTGTCCAGGAATTTTACGGACTGAAATTAATATAGTTAAAGGGGTCTATATCCCTATTCATTTATATATATGTTAAATGATTGTATTTGTTGAAAGAAATGTTGAGGAGATTATGTTAATCATGTTAAAATTTTTATTTTAGGATTATACAGAGTTTTATATATTTTTGTTTAACAGGAAAAAAATAGAAAAATATCATACGGATACGAGTATATCCATACCCTACCCTAGACCCTAGAGGGTCGGGTCTGGGTCCAAAATTTTATACCCTGGAGGGTATGGGTCCGGGTTTGGGTCTAAGTTTAACTATAAGGGTACAAGTTTCGGTCTGGGGGTACTCTGAAGGTTTGGACCCGTTTACAGCCCTATCTCCAATGTGTTTTAAAAAAAAGAATAACATACTGGGACTGTCAATGAGTTTGGAACGACCCGCTTAGCTCGAATTTTCAAGTTTGGCCAACTTTTTAGACCTAAAAGTAATTCAGATCGAGGTTGGGCCTAGGCATACTCGACCGTTTCAAGCCTCACCCTTTCATATACATTACTATTTATATAATTTTTTATTATATTATACTATATTATATATTACCTGAGAGTAATAGCTCTCATTGGAAATCTAAATTCATTGATGGATTACCTCCATTATTTGCTGAAAGAGTGAGAAAAGCTCTTAGGAAAGATCAAATCTCTATTCCTTATGAAAGTTATACTTATGGCAGTCTTATAGCCACTTGTAGATCTGAAGGTTTAGCCTTATGTAATGAAATTAAATTAAATCAACAGCTTAAAAGGCAAAGACTAACTGAAAGGACTCAGTTAGGACAATTTTGTAGCCAATTTGGGCTGGATATTCCATCCCAAAGAAGAGTAGTTCATAACCCCAAAAAAGATGCACATTTAGATGCATATTATAAAAAGAAAAAGAAAAGATATTCTCCGGCTAAGCTAGAGAAAAAAGCTAAACGGAAGTCTGATAGACTAGAACGTAAGAGAGACAAGAGTAATATTGTCTGTTATAAGTGTAAACGTGTCGGTCACTACGCTAATAGGTGTAGAATGAAGCAAAAGATTAATAATCTTAATATTAGTGAAGAATTGAAAGATTCTTTAGAAAAATTATTTTTAGACTCTGATGACTCTGAAGACGTAACTTCAGCATCAGAAATTGATCATATTTCTGATTCTTCTGAAGAGTCAGATGAAAATATGTGTCCTTGTAAACAAGGCACTAGTGAATCTGAAAACGAAGCTGATTACTATAAATTAATATCTCAATTTAAAGAATCAGATATTAATGTTTTAACGAATAATCATATTTTAAAATTCTTAAAGTCCATCAAAGACCAAGAATTAAGGTCTCGGATCATAGAAAATCTGGATGATATTCCATCTACAAGTACTCATAGTACTAAGACAGAAGAGGAATTTATTCCTAATAATCATCCTTATTCTATGACAGAAGTTTATAAACTTATGAAACAAAGATATGAAGCTTCTAATAAATCTCCTACCACATTAAATGACTTGTATGGAGAAATAAATAATCTGAAAAATGAAATCAAGATATTAAAACAAACAAATAACAATCTTGATATCAGAGTTTCTAATTTAGAAACTAAAAAAGATTATCCTTTGGTACCACCAAATCTTTTTGACAATCTTAATAAGATTGGTGACGAGCACTTTTTAACTGCTCTCGACATGATTACCTCTTTCAAATTTTATGTTAAAATTACTTTGTTAATAGCCAAAGATGAAATTAAAGAATATACTGCATTAATTGATACAGGTGCAGATATTAGTGTTATACAAGAAGGGTTAATCCCTACTAAATATTTTTAAAAAACAACTCATAGTTTGCGACATGCAGGTGGTGACAGATTACAAATTAATTTTAAACTACCACGTGCTTACATTTGCAATAATAAAGTTTGCATTCCTGAAAGCTTTTTATTAGCTAAAAATATAACGAACCAAGTTATACTTAGCACTCCTTTTTATTAAAAAGATTTTTCCTATTACGTATATAGGAACTGATCGCCTTACAGGTACTTTTGAAAATACACCTGTTTCTTTTCAATTCATAACTGAACCAAATACAAGATTTGTAAATGAGATTCAGGATTTCATCATACGAAAACAAAACCAAATCAATTTCACAAATTTCGAAATTAACTCTTCTACAATTGAAGAAGTTTTACAAAATCCTAAATTACAAGATAAGATTAAAAAACTACAGACTACTATTTCTGTAGAAATTTGTAATGATCATCCCAATGCTTTTTGGAACCGTAAGAAACATGAAGTTAAACTTCCATATCATGATGACTTTGATGAAAGTCAGATACCTACTAAGGCAAGACCTTGCCAAATGAATTCTACATATTCAGAATTATGTAAAGAAGAAATAGCTTCTTTATTAAATAAAAAATTGATAAAAGAGTCAAACTCGCCCTGGTCTTGTACAGGCTTCTATGTTAATAAACATAGTGAAATAGAAAGAGGGGTTCCTAGATTGGTTATTTATTATAAACCTCTCAATAAGGTATTAAAATGGATTAGACATCCTATTCCTAATAAAAAGGATTTATTAGACCGATTATATGAGGCTTTAATATTTTCTAAATTTGATTTAAAATCAGGATATTGGCAAATTCAGATAGCTGAAGAGGACCAATATAAAACAGCTTTTAATGTTCCTATAGGCCACTTTGAATGGAAAGTGATGCCCTTTGGCTTGAAAAATGCCCCTTCTGAATTTCAGAAGATTATGAATGATATATTCGTACCATACAGTGACTTTATACTAGTCTATATTGATGATATATTAGTATTCTCTAAGAATGTTCAACAACATTTTGAACATTTAGATATTTTTAAGAAATTAGTTATACAACATGGGTTAGTCATATCAAAACCTAAAATGGTTTTATTTCAAACCAATATTCGATTTTTGGGTCATAACATTGAAAAAGGAAAAATAATTCCTATTAATAGAAGTATAGATTTTGCTTCCAAATTTCCAGATGAAATTCTGGATAAAACACAATTGCAAAGATTTTTAGGCAGTTTAAATTATATTTCGCCTTATTATAAAAATCTAGCTTCAGATACAGCTATCTTATATGATAGGTTAAAAAAGAAGCCTAAACCATGGACTTCTCAGCATACTGAGACAGTCAAACGAATTAAAGAAAGAGTTAAAGCTTTGCCTTGTTTGGTTTTAGCCAACCCTACTTGGCAGAAAATTATAGAGACAGATGCCTCTGATATTGGCTATGGAGGTATTTTAACCCAAATTTGTTCTGTTAATAACAAACCACATTTGGTCAGGTATTATTCTGGCAAATGGACTGATAGTCAGAAAAATTATGCAACTGTAGCTAAAGAAATCTTAGCTATTGTTAAATGTATTTTAAAATTTCAAGATGATTTATATAATCAGAAATTTATTGTTAAAACAGACTGCCAAGCAGCCCCAAATTTATGTTTAATAAAGATTTTAAGCATGATGTTTCTAAACAGATGTTTGCTAGATGGCAAGCTCATTTAGCCCCATTTGATTTTGATCTGATTTATAAGAAAGGAGAAGATAATAATCTCCCTGATTTTCTAACACGTGAATATTTACAGCATGCAGGGCAGGGGCAATAATCCTCGCGGTCGCGGCCGAGGCAGAGGTCATACCTCTCAGCCTAAAGACAAGAATGTCATCATTCAGCATGGCAAACAAAAGCTGATAGCTCAAAATCTGACTCATATCCCAGAGAATGAAGCTTCGTCATATGAGGAATTCAAAAGGCAGTATCTCGCTACACAACAACAGAAGGAAGGTGAAACCTCTTCCTATGCACGGGTGTTATCTGAAGAGGATCCTAAACCCTTTTATTATACTCATCAGCAAATGGAAATCATATTTCTGTTAGAACCAAAAGATTTACAATGGAAGGACAATCCATGGCTGTTGATGAACAGATATCTCGATGTGGCTTCTTATACAGCTACCTCATATAAACAGCGACAATATTATGAGCAAATTCTCAAAGAATGCTCTTGTGAGATAACACACTTTTATCCTGGCGGTATTAAAACAGGAAATATTTATAATTTCAGCAAAATCGTTATTAAACGAATTTTAGCTATCGAAGAGTGGGGTATTTCTCCTCTCCGAGAAAGGGAATTCATAATTCCTGGAACGAAAAATGTCCTTAAATATAATTATTGGGATTATGTTGATGCCTTTCATAAAGCATTTTTATATGAAAATCCAACCAAGAAACATACTTGGTTAATCAAAATTTGTGGGAACGTTTATAATAATCCTTTACCCAAATTGGCTTTTTAACATGGTGGAATACCTATGGTACATCAGGCCAAATTCTTCCTGAGAAGTTTAAAACTTTATATGGAGAATGGATTACTATATCCCCAAAAGTCTCTGATTATATCAGTTTAGACTTAGCATCAGAAGACATTGCTTCTTTGCTCTTCTTTATAGAATTTTCTATTCCCTGGGTCTGGAAATGGACTCCTGAATTGGGTTATACCCAACAAAATATACCATGTATACGTCGGGCTACTCATAGTAGATTCTGGGATCGATTACTCAAATTTGATCCTGAGACAAAAGCCATTCATGGCCAAAATATTCTGGATGAAATCCAGTACAAGGTTGCATTATATAGACAAAAGCAAGCCACTGGTGATGTGAAACAGACTAATCCTTTCAGCCAGTTAGCTTCGATGTTAAAGCTACAAAAAGATGTTATACCCAAAGAAGATTTAATCAAATCTTATATGCAAGAATTAAAGAAGGAGCTCATTAAAAATCTGCTCCCTGCAGACAAGACTGATATTTCTATGGCAGGCTCTTCCAATGAAGACTGTTTAGCAGGGGAATCACAAGACCCTAATGATGATATGCTTGAAGATGATCTTGATGAAGATAAAATTGACCATATGGTCAATGAAATTGAAGATGCTGCACGACAAGCAATAAAGTGAAAGCCTGCCGACACCCATGTGACTGCAGCCCCACACGATTTGTCGTTTGTGTCCTGGTAAGACCCATTTCATAGAATTATAGACTCCAATTATATGTAATAGTGCTAGGCATTATTCGGATTTCAAATCCGTTGTAATAGCATAGAAAAACTAGTTGGCGTCCGCTCTCCTCCTTGTCTATAAAAGGAAGAGAAGTCTTCATAAGAAGGACATCACTAGAAAAACATCACTACAAGTACTAAGTCCTTTTCTCCTCTCCCCTTGTAAAAATTTTATATCAATAAGAAGTTTGAAGGTTTTCTTCTTCATCCCTGGTAATCTCTTATTCTCTTATTGTTTCTTTAAATTCTGTATATTATTTGATATTTTTGTTATAGGATTAGCCTAATGGAATGCTGAATCCTTTCATGTTAAACTATGGTATCATATATATCATGAGAATTATATTGTGAAGATCCTTCTTTTGTCCGGATGGCTAGAAGTCTAATATAAGAATCTAGAGAGGGTTATGAATTCTGGAACTGGCCTTAATTATTAAAAGAATAAGGGTTAGCCTGTTTGAAGCCGTTGTGTGAAGGCGTATTAAGGCGTTGATCCCGGTTTTATTCTTTGATAATTAGGTTGACGGATCCAGATTTCATGTAAAACTATTCCTTAACTCTAAGTTCTTACATAGATGACTAGATGGCTACCTCTCGGACCTGAATGGCATCAGAGCCTTGTAATTTCTATGATATATGTGATTCCTAGTTTAACATGAACTATTCCTTATAAATTCACATGAATTTATTAAGAGAAAAGAGAAACATTAAAAATGTTTCTAAACAAGAAATGGATATTCCTGAAAACTTGGAAGTACTTAATAAGTGGACAATTCCAAGGGTTGATTTAAAAACTGTTTATCAGTTAGGAACCTTTGAAAAATTGGGTTTGAAACAGGTAGTTAAAACTACTGAAGAATCAGTTTCTTTAGATAATGAAGAAACTGAGATAAAATTATTATCAGTAAATGATATACATAGATATAAAGATCTATATAAATTTATTCATATTGGATTAGTGCAAATTGCATTTAAACCTCTCACCTTAGAGGGTTTACCTGAAAGTTTTATTGCATGCTTAAGAGATGCAAGGAATCTAAATTGGAAACAATCACTTATAGGTGTAATCCAATCTAGTCTGGCGCATGGACCAGTCTATTTTAATGTTTATCCTAATCTTTCACTTTCTTTAAGTGATGTCAATATACTTGACACCTTAACATTAAATGTTAAGGCTCATGGTTATAATTATATTGCTGGATCAGAACTGATATGTATCTGTTATAGAATTTATTATAAACCATTATTTACATTAAATCCTAATTGTAAATTAATGGATAAAAAGATTAATGAAACGGTTTTAATAGAAACAAATTTCAATAGATCTAAGATCTCCACCAGAAGAATCATAAAATGGGATGAAATTCCTATGCCTCCCCAGTGGAAATTAGAAAGAACTGGTTATACCCAGTCAAAAACTGAACATAATATTGATCATATTGAACAAACTCCAGAAGGAATTGTTTATATCCAGATAGATAATACTCCATCTCGATTGGGTGCTATCCCAAGGACTTATTCTACCAGATCTGAGCGTTCTTATATTTCACCTCTCTTAGAAGATAAGGATTATCTTCCTTATAGGGTTTCTACTTCCCAAGTAAGCGAGCATGATGAGAATCATCATCGTGTGGATAAAGTT
Organism: Catharanthus roseus; assembly: GCA_028651295.1. Lineage (NCBI taxonomy): Eukaryota > Viridiplantae > Streptophyta > Magnoliopsida > Gentianales > Apocynaceae > Catharanthus > Catharanthus roseus. The sequence continues at coordinate 2,877,060 of JAPQWS010000044.1, read as the reverse complement.
TTAAAAACAAAAGAAAATATTGTTAAAGGTGTTTATAATACTAAAGATCCGGAGATAACCGAATCGGAAATGAATTTTTCATTATGAATTATAAACCAAAAATTGATTTTAGACCTGGATCTGAAGCCAGGCAAAAAATTAAAAAAGAATTTGATTTACCAAGATGGGAACCATTTAGGAAGTGATTTTTCCCTAATTTTGATGATGTTTTAAAATATTCTATTTCTGAAGAATTTTATAAATTTTTATCTATTCATAATATTTTATTTCCTTTTGTTCCGTGGTTCATGACTAAGTACATTGAACCTTATATTTCTGTTTTAGAAAGAGATTATAAACTCTTAAATGGTAATATTATGAAAGGAGTATGGCCTCCTCAACAACCTTTTCTTTTAGAAAAAGAAAATAATGTTGTTAGTTTTTCAGCATTTTCTAAATTATTTGAAAATGATACTTTACATATTACTGTTAAACAAATTAATAAACTTATAGAACAACAAAATTATACAAATATTTGTTTGACTGTTTTAGGAGAACAAATTCTCTCTCTTCATAAGAGACTTGATTTCTTATTACAGAAGATTGATACATCTTCTTCAGAATCCTCAGGACATAAGGCCGTCATATCTGCTCCTCCTCTGCAGCCTCCTTCTGAAATTACAAATTATAAATTAAAAAAGATGTCAGATCTAGAAGAAATTCTAGATCAGAAATTTAAAAAATTAAATATTAATACTTTAGAAAATGAATTTTCTGATAAATTATCAGAAACAAAGGATTATAAGCCTATTATTAAAGATGAGCTTAATAAGCTCTATAGGTTTGCTGATAGGCCGACCCAAAGAATTAATTATTATAGACGTCCCTCTCCAGTAGATATTCTACATGAGGAACAAGAGTATATAAACAATAACAGTTATAATGGTAAAAGTATTTATGAATGGAATCTTGATAGTTATACTGAAAAACAGATTTATAATCTGACTCATCGCATGCTTATGTATAGTACCGTCAGTAAACTGATCGGTAATAGTGATAGTAATATTGCCAAGATGATAGTTGCAGGCTTTACTGGCCAACTTAAAGGTTGGTGGGATCATTATCTCTCTTTTCAAGAAAAGGAAACCATTTATCACACTGTTAAACAGGAAGAAAATGGGAATACTAGTGAACAAGCAGTTTATACACTGATTGTCACTATATTAGAACATTTCACCGGGAGAATTTCCGATGATAATGAGACTAATAGGACATTGTTACAAAATACTAGGTGTAAAACACTTACCGATTGGAGATGGTACAGAGACCAATTCCTTAATAGGGTCATGGAATTACCTGAGAGTAATAGCTCTCATTGGAAATCTAAATTCATTGATGGATTACCTCCATTATTTGCTGAAAGAGTGAGAAAAGCTCTTAGGAAAGATCAAATCTCTATTCCTTATGAAAGTTATACTTATGGCAGTCTTATAGCCACTTGTAGATCTGAAGGTTTAGCCTTATGTAATGAAATTAAATTAAATCAACAGCTTAAAAGGCAAAGACTAACTGAAAGGACTCAGTTAGGACAATTTTGTAGCCAATTTGGGCTGGATATTCCATCCCAAAGAAGAGTAGTTCATAACCCCAAAAAAGATGCACATTTAGATGCATATTATAAAAAGAAAAAGAAAAGATATTCTCCGGCTAAGCTAGAGAAAAAAGCTAAACGGAAGTCTGATAGACTAGAACGTAAGAGAGACAAGAGTAATATTGTCTGTTATAAGTGTAAACGTGTCGGTCACTACGCTAATAGGTGTAGAATGAAGCAAAAGATTAATAATCTTAATATTAGTGAAGAATTGAAAGATTCTTTAGAAAAATTATTTTTAGACTCTGATGACTCTGAAGACGTAACTTCAGCATCAGAAATTGATCATATTTCTGATTCTTCTGAAGAGTCAGATGAAAATATGTGTCCTTGTAAACAAGGCACTAGTGAATCTGAAAACGAAGCTGATTACTATAAATTAATATCTCAATTTAAAGAATCAGATATTAATGTTTTAACGAATAATCATATTTTAAAATTCTTAAAGTCCATCAAAGACCAAGAATTAAGGTCTCGGATCATAGAAAATCTGGATGATATTCCATCTACAAGTACTCATAGTACTAAGACAGAAGAGGAATTTATTCCTAATAATCATCCTTATTCTATGACAGAAGTTTATAAACTTATGAAACAAAGATATGAAGCTTCTAATAAATCTCCTACCACATTAAATGACTTGTATGGAGAAATAAATAATCTGAAAAATGAAATCAAGATATTAAAACAAACAAATAACAATCTTGATATCAGAGTTTCTAATTTAGAAACTAAAAAAGATTATCCTTTGGTACCACCAAATCTTTTTGACAATCTTAATAAGATTGGTGACGAGCACTTTTTAACTGCTCTCGACATGATTACCTCTTTCAAATTTTATGTTAAAATTACTTTGTTAATAGCCAAAGATGAAATTAAAGAATATACTGCATTAATTGATACAGGTGCAGATATTAGTGTTATACAAGAAGGGTTAATCCCTACTAAATATTTTTAAAAAACAACTCATAGTTTGCAACATGCAGGTGGTGACAGATTACAAATTAATTTTAAACTACCACGTGCTTACATTTGCAATAATAAAGTTTGCATTCCTGAAAGCTTTTTATTAGCTAAAAATATAACGAACCAAGTTATACTTAGCACTCCTTTTTATTAAAAAGATTTTTCCTATTACGTATATAGGAACTGATCGCCTTACAGGTACTTTTGAAAATACACCTGTTTCTTTTCAATTCATAACTGAACCAAATACAAGATTTGTAAATGAGATTCAGGATTTCATCATACGAAACAAAACCAAATCAATTTCACAAATTTCGAAATTAACTCTTCTACAATTGAAGAAGTTTTACAAAATCCTAAATTACAGGATAAGATTAAAAAACTACAGACTACTATTTCTGTAGAAATTTGTAATGATCATCCCAATGATTTTTGGAACCGTAAGAAACATGAAGTTAAACTTCCATATCATGATGACTTTGATGAAAGTCAGATACCTACCAAGGCAAGACCTTGCCAAATGAATTCTATATTATACTATATTATATATTATAATTATATATATTATATTGTAATTATCTTTAACAATTAAGAAATAATCTAATAAATATTAAAATAGAATCAAACTTTGATTCATTTGCAATAACTTTCTTTTTAATTGTTTTGCAACAATTTTTATATATGGTGTTCATAAAACTTACTCAGAAATCTAAAGATTCAGCGCAAAAATTAATTCATTTTTCTCTCTATTTTCTCTCTCTTCTCTAATCTCTCTCTATAAATTTTTTTTGAAATTCACTTTTAAGTTTGTAAAGAAGTACATATGAGTGTTATACACAAAAAAAACATTATTTTAGAGATAAACAAAAACTTCCAATGGACAAAAATAACGAATTTTACATGAATTTTGCTCAAATCAGGCGAAAATCTCGGAGAATTTCGTTGGGTTGGACGATTTTAGAGTTTTTTATTTTTTAATTTATTTTAAAAAATACAAAAAATGAGTTTCTCCCGACCCAAGGTAGCTCGGGAGAAACTCTTTATATATATATATATATTTTGCAAATAATATTCAAAATCATTCATATGTACCTTTTTATGATCTTCGAAGTGGACAATTGAAAATATTTTTTAGAGAGAAGATAGAGACAAAGAGAGGTAAAGAAAGAAAGTGAAAAATGAATTATTTTGCGTTGAACTTTTAGATTTCCGAATTGGTTTTATTATCCTCATACACATATATATATTTATAACACTAATTGTTTGAATATGTAATTTTATAAATGCATAATTGAAATATATCTAATAATAAAAATAGTTTGGCATTAAAATCTTCATTATCTTTCAAATATTTGCTAATTTTTTTTAGATAATCTTTCGGGTTGTTTTAACATTTGCCAACCTAAATAGCTTTATCTTTAGCGTCTCTAAATCTTGATTTTGCGGGATTGAAAAAAGTTCGGAGAATGTAACTTTACTAAGTCCCAAACATGATATTTTAGGTCCCTTTTCTTCACTAGTTAAATCATATATAATGCATATGTATAGTATAATATTAAAAAATATTAGGACACCCTATTCACTAAAATTGAGTAAAAATCTCATTATAAAGTAAACATTAGGATTGAAAGCGAATAAGATCTTATACAAGGATAGAGCTTAGTGTTGGAAGGCAATGGCCCCCTCCCCCATTTATTTATTTTTTTTTTGGCTATATAAACATATTTCATCTTCCAAATTTTTTATTACCTTATTACCCCTCCCCCTCCCCCAAATAAAAAATCTATTATGTATATATACTTAGTTAGCCCAAAAATTAGTTGCAAACTCCATCACTAATCTATATAACATGTGTTACATGAATGCTCTCCCTCTCTTCCATTAAGTTCTCGTTTGTTTACTTTTACAAAATTCAAACAGGTCTTTGAGTTGCAAACGCTAATTCTTTGGGTACTCAAAATGCAAAATTGCTTTAGTTTTTTTAAAAACTGAAGTGTTTGGCAACCTAATCAGATTTAGTTTTAGTGTTTAAAATTTTGATTTTTTCCATAAATTGAAAAAGTTGGAAGTATGTAACTTGGGGACCGATAAATGCAACTCGAGAATCTATAAAAATAACTCGAAAATTTTTAAAAAATTCATTTTCCTTTCTCTCACTTTCTCTCTCTACATAATTTCTCTCTCACATCTCTCTAGGACTACAAACTTCAATCTCAGATCTTGGTAGATCCGACCGTCCAAATTGAAAAAAAAAAAAGTTAGTTCTTCAATCTATTCTCTTTTATTTACAATTTTACCATTTTAGATCGTTGAAATATCTGTTAAAAAAGGAAAAAATCGATTTTTTTTTTTAAAATTGCCCGAAAATGGGCACTTTCGTCCGTTACCGGCGAAAGTGCCGGAGTTTTTTCGGCGCCGGTGACCGGAAGTACTTCGGCACTTTCGCCGGAGATGTGCGAAAGTGCAAACATTTTTTTTTAATTTATATTTTTTAAAAATTTTTTGAACATTTTCGTCCGTTACCGGCGAAAGTGCCGGAGTTCTTTCAGCGCCGGTGACCGGAAGTTCTTCGGCACTTTCGTCGGCGACGTACGAAAGTGCATTTTTTTTAATTTATAATTTTTTTTGAAGTATTTACATGTTTTAATTTTTTGTTCACCATAGTATATTTGATTTTTTAATTAATTTTATATATGTAGAATGTATGTGACTAGTTGTTTAATATATTTTATGTGATAATTTTTAATTGTTAATATGATTATAGATTTGTGAACATTATGAAATTAAAAAAATAATGGAAATGAAATAGAATAAAAATCGATAAAGTGAACAATAAAGTAATAATAAATATCTCTGATAATGTTATTTAATTTTGTCCACTTAGAGTAATGTAACTAGCTTAAAATTGTTTGCTTTATGATTATGGGTTTAATAAGAAAATGTGTAATGTAATTGCTAAACTATTTGTATTTTAATTGAAATCATTGTTATTCTTGGCCTTAGTTTTAGGATATAATTCTAAAATTATATAATTTATAAATTAATAACTATTACTAAAGAAGAATATTAGTGATGAATAATAATTGAACGAAAGAAATATTAGCCCGTGAAATAATAGATACCGATAATTCTTAAGATAAAATAAGAATCGATAAAGTGAACAATAAAGTAATAATAAATATCTCTGATAATGTTATTTGATTACGTCCACTTAGAGTAATGTAACTAGCTTAAGATTGTTTGCTTATGATTATGTGTTTAGGGTTTAAATGTGTAATGTAATTGTTAAACTATTTGTATTTTAATTTGAAATCATTGTTATTCTTAAGATGAAATAATAATCGATAAAGTAAATAATAAAATATATGATAAACAAGTATTAACGAGTTTGAATAACTAATAGATGGTTCGACCTAGCGGCCGTAGAGGAGATGTTGATCTTGGTCCTGTAACGGACAGGACAGGTCGAGTAGAGGGGTGCCCTATGACAGCTTCGTCTAGAGGTGTGAGGGGGCGACATAATACTTCTGACATCCCTGTACTCATACCCCTCTTGCACCCGATTTTCATCATGATACAGGTGAAGCCGGGTCTTCTACCCAACCACCTGCTGTACTTTTTAGATCTCGACCTCCACCTTCATCCCCATCTATCACACACACCTATACCCTATGAGCCATATAAATCTGCACATCCATCTTCACACCACACAGACACAGTATATGATCCATACCTACAGGCTCCTACCGTCGTGAGATATCGCATACCGTATAGATCTACCTTCCAGGAGCCTATATTGTACGATGGGTCTCAAGCGAGGCAGGTAGGGGTTGAGTTTTTTTATCAGATGCTTGGAGCCGCCCGTCAGGATTCTTCTTGCAGCACACACGGGTATTCTCATGCTGAATATGGTGTTTCATCTTTTGATCATTATGTACTTGGGCCTGCAGATAGGGTTTCTGAGGGTTTTTGGTTTAGAGCAAGAAAGAGTCCGATCCCTACATATTCAGGGAGAAGCGGATGAGAGATGTGATGACGATGGTGGTGATGATAGTGATGGTGATGGTGGTGATGGTGATGGTGATGGTGACGGTGGTGATGATGATCACGATGACGGTGATGATGATGGAGATGAGGAGCAACCCGTATATGTTGCACCTGTGGCACCAGCTAGTGGATCGGATGGGCGTCCTCATCACGGGAAAGGGAAGGATTTGACCGGCAGCCTTATGTCGGTGATGAGTAAGTTTGCAGGGTCTCGTAACAAAAGACCCGACGTGGTTCGTGATGTTCCGGCACCGACGCAAAAGAGGAAGAAAGTGAAGCTTTCTGATTGGGAGCAGACAGAGGCAGCAAAGGGAGGTCCTGTTGACCCGGAGCTCATCCCATCATATGGTGGACATGTGGCGGGTCGGATATGCCATGGACAGGTATTTATCTTTATGTTAAATTAACATGTTGTTGTTATTGTTATTATTCTTTAATCTGTCAAATATTATTCATTATGATAAATAGAAAAAGTAATAGTGGAATAAATATATTATTATATATCTGTATAAATTTATCTGTTTTATCTTCAGGATCGTGGTTTATTGAAGTGCCGATCTCGTTATATGGCGCTCACTTGTTGGGAGCTTACCGATTCGCAGGCTGGGCCTTTGGCGTCCGGGTCTGGTCTGACGCACCTACGATCGTGTATGTTTCAGCACGCTAATGCTGCATTGTTGTCGGCATTTGTTGAGAGGTGGCAGCCCGACACGAACAGCTTCCACATGCCCTGGGGTGAGATGACTTTACACTGCACGATGTGGAGCTTATTCTTGGGGTGCCTGCTTATGGTGCGGTAGTGGATCACGGATTATCGAGGGAGCTATTGATAGGGGTTGTTCAGCAGGATCTGGGTTTAGGTCTAGCTGGGGGTTTAGGGTTTAATGCACTGGAGCTTCACGCCATTGCTACTAGTAGACAGACCTCACAGTCACATCAGGTCAGAGCTGCACGTTACCTACATTATATTTTGGGTAGTTCACTCTTCAGTGACAAGAGTGGCAACATTGTTCCCGCGAGACTGTGGCCACTTCTGCGGGATGTGAGTCGTGTTGGGAGGTTCGCATAGGGTGTTGCCTGTCTTTCATTTCTATACCGGAATCTGGGTCAGGCTTCCAGGGTTGATGCGAAGGAGCTTGCAGGTTGCTGGTTACTATTGGAGGTATGTGTTTTAAAATTAACGTTAATTATGTCATTTTTTATATTTAAACAGTTTAGGGTTTATTTATTTAATATTCATTCTTTTTCTATATTTTTATTGAATTTTTGTTTTATATTTTAGGCGTGGATATATTTGTATTTTCCCATGCTCGCTCCCCCGTTTAGACATTCTCCCAAATGATGCAAGCCCTACATGCAGTTGTTTTCGCAGATCGGTTATAAGAGTGAGAGTAAACTATTGGATATTCGCTTGAGGCTGGATATGATGATAGTTGATGAGGTTTGGTGGATGCCGTACAGGACTCAGGATGTTCGTGATTGTTGGGTTTCAACATGGCACGGTTTCATTGCATATTTTGACTACGTGGAGCCGTGCATGCATGACCGGGTTCTGAGGCAGTTCGGTTTTAGACAGTGTATTCCCGCCTACCCCATCCAGCCTCGGGAGGCACGCCGACCGCCGAACAACAGGATGTATGTCTTGAGGAACACGTTCGTGGAGGCACTCTGACTCAAGGTACCTTCGCACTTATTGACAGAGAAATGGGCTAGTGCCCCAGCCATTCTAGCGAGTTCATGTACCGATGATTATTTGGACTGGTATCTCCCCGCACTCACCCGAGGATTCAAAATCCCGGGAATATTCCCAGTGGCTATAATGTCCCCGTAGCTCCCGCCATACCACCTAAGGCTCTCTTAGATTTGATTGCACGTGAGTCTCACATATAAGATATTGATGGTGATGAGTTTCGACGCAGGGTTCGAGATTTACTAAGGAAGCATTACATAGCTCTTTAGTGAATCTTTATGTATCCGGATATTTATTTATGTTCTTGTGTATTTCCTTTTTTTTATTTCTGTTCGTTATGTATTGCTGAGTTTTTGTGATATTCATTATATTTATTTCCTCATGCATGCATGTTTTGGGTAATTATTGCATATTAATATAATGCCATGAAAAATGGAAATTATATTAATATAATTTTCATGAAATTATATTAATATAAAATCATATTAAGATTAATATAAAATTATATTAATATATTAATATAATGTTTTGGGTCATTAATATAATTTCATGAAAAATGAAAATAAAAAAAATCCGAACGACAAATTATACGAAATATTATTAACACTTTTAAAAAAAAAATATTATAAATTACAATTTGCAACATTATCACATAAAATGTCTCTGCGGTGGATACATTTCACTGTATCTCGTAACCTAATCTGCCATCCGATTACGATATGTGGCCGCCCATCCACTAACTCGCATATCTCGATGATATTCCCATTACACATGTAATGGAGGCAAAGGGCATCCATCTACCAACTGTAATTGGAAAAATAAATATTAATACATACAATTAATAAAATATAAGTCTGTAATAATTCAATTAATATTAATAATAAAAAAAAGTTATCAATAATAAATACCTATATAAAATGCTGCAATTCCTTTATGAGTCCGACGAATATCGTTCCCGAAGGCCCATCCATATTAGAAACAAGAGGCAAGACAGTGGTTGACTGTGACCGTGCAAGAAAGACAACGAATAGATTGAATATGTTAGCAATGGCATAAAGGTGATCAGGCATATTCATCCAATACTCCCGTGGCATCGAACCCTCTTCCCAATTTGTCTGCATTATCAACTCTGTCACACGTTCAACTGAGCCGAACAATTGCTCATACACGTGCATACGGTGCCATAAATCATAGCTCATTCTTCTACGAATTTCAAGTCAATGATTTTCGTCTCCGAACAAGAAATTTGATACAACCCTGAAACTACAATTACCATCTCCAACAACGTTCTTCCAGTTTTGTATAAATTGATACGTAAATCCAGGAAATGCATTTTTGAAAGGGAATGGCACTGGCGGTGAATCGGGACTTACAACGGTTGATAAACTTGACCTACCACTGCTACGTCCTCTGCCCCTACTCCTACCGCTACGAGACAGTCTACCTCTTCCACGAGGGCTAGGATTAGACCCGAAACCTGAACCGCTATCAGACGTAGAACCTGAACCGCTGGACTTTTCTATCTTCCTATGGGCGATGGAGACGTATTCCCAATGAGACTTATCCCTTTTGGTGGAATTTGTCTTCCGTCGTCCCTTCGTGACTGTGGTCTCTAGGGGAGTTGACAACGGCTGATAAGGATCATCACGCAACACCGGATGTATAACACCTTTGATGAGTCACCTAACTTCCTGGACATTAGAAATTGGACCAGTACTAATTTCCTGTAACAGTGAAGTGAGATCACGCATTTCTGATTCCATATCTCTATGGTGTTCTTCAGGAATATCAGAACCAATTTCTAGTTTTCTCCAAAACATGACAACATCTTCCTCTTTGATTGGCATTAAATGTTGGCACCGATTAACAAGTTCACATGCACAAGGTAGACCATGCGACTTCCTTAAATAATGCAGACAATTACTGCCCGGTCCTTCTACCATTTGACGTGCCTTCTTTACTCATCCATTATCTTCTTCAATCCCAAATGACTAATTTTATTACATAAATTCTTCAGGATGAGATTACTCTTGGCGCCATATTTCTCTTTAAGTCTTGAAATTTCCAAAGAGTATTTAATTTCTGCGACTTGAGCTTGGATGAGAGAGTCGATATTCAAAAATACGGTGTCCAAATCACCTTGACACGTTGATAGCCACAGCTTCAACACTGAATGTTCACTCTCAGCACGGTTCGTTGTCTCCACTCTAAAATGCAACACTTGAGAGGTCCAAATCCTGCAAAATTTATGTGCAAAATGGATTCAACCATGTGCTGAACAGGTAATGTAGAAAGTCGGGCCTGGTTCACCACCTAGTCTTTAACACTTCCAACTTTCTTTGATATTCCACCTCATCAAGTTCATTAATTAATTTCCTCCAAGAGCCATTCACGAACCGTTGAGCCACCTCTTCATTTTTCACTATCTCAGTCAACTTTGCCAACACATTCTGATTGATGTGTCTCCTACATAACATATGATAAGAATTGCTAAACACATCATCGATCACCGGCATTAGTCTACTTTCCCTATCCGTAAGAACAACTATAGGCTCTCCTTTATTGATAGCCGAACCCTGACCATTCGACATAGCAGATGTAAAATATAAGTGCTTGATGAACCCATCTGTATGTCATTGCCTGTTCGTTGCACATAAAAGCTGTTGCCACAGTGAAGTTCTTGCCTGTTGGAGTCATCCCTACACATTCTAATAGTGACATGTTGTACCTTTAAAATTAACCATATATTTAATTATTAACATTCACAAATCATTTTTCACGGACTTAAAAATATTGTTAAAAATTCATGTTTATTTTAGGCCATTTTTCTTCAATAGTCAAATCATGTTTGTTTGGGGGACAAGTATGTATAGTATGATGTGGGTAAATATGAGGACTCTGCTATTTGTTGTAATTGAGTAAATATCTCAATAAAAAGTAAGGGTTTCATATAGCTTTATCTATACTATTATAATCAAGTGTCCATTTAGTGGAATTTTTGCAAACTCAAACGGACGTTTGAGTGCAAACCCTATTTCTTTGGGTATTCGGAAAGCAAAAATACTTAGCTTTTGGAAAACTAAATCTTTAGGCAATCGAAACAACTTTAACTATAGCATTTCATATCATTATTTTTTTTTCATAGGAGACAGATTGGAGTTTGTAACTTTTTCTGATCCTTGGTTAAAAATGATATTTTAAGTCCCTTTTTGTTCAGTAAACAAATCCTATTTTGGGTAACACTGCTATTCGTTGTAATTGAGTAAAAAAATTTATTACTCAATACAAAGTAATGGTTTCATAATTATATATATGCATATAGTTATATATTAGAAATGTTACAAAGAAAACATTACGAATGAGGTGATAGAAAATATGTTACATTCTCTTTTAATAACAAAGAACTTTATATATTATTCGATTTGCTTTTCACTCTCTCCCTCCTTTGCTTTATATATATAATAATAATAATAAATATTATGAGAAAAATTATTACATAATATCATATTACAAAAAATTATTATATAAAATGTTGTAGACGATCTTGAATAATGAAACAAAACTCACACTCTAATCATTAATTGTTAGAAAATTCTATCATATACCTATCCATGATAGAATTTTCCATTAATTGCAATCCTTCATCTCTCTTCAAACTTGTAATAATTTTTCTATAGTTTACTCTCTAATTAAGAAAAATGACGTGTTTAGCCTCTGAATTCATATTTTTATGATATGATTCTCAAACTTTAATTTTTCCCGTTATGGTCCTTAAATAATTTAAGGTCATCAATCAACATTGAACATTGGCCACTTTGCTTGATGATAAGAACATTGAAATCCAACTTCATTGAGCCAAAAAGTAGAAAATAACTTTACTTCATGAGATGCTACAATGAACATATATGTATGATAGAAATTCTTTTTACAGAAGAACACTACAACTGGCAAACCACATGAACCAAAGGCAAAAACACCTCTAAAACTTTCAAGAACCTCACAAAAGCTATACTTACATATGGTTACCTTACTTTGGCCTTCTGCTCTAAAATGCTTCCTAACGCGATCTCCTTTCTGGTTTAGATCGAGATAAAAGGCGCGATACTTCTTCCATTGAAGGCCGGTCTGATGGTCTATTACTTGTGCAAAGCAAAGCAACTTCAAAAGCTGATTTGATTGCTTCTTGAATGGGATCAGAGGGACTGATCTCATTTTTACAGAAAATCTCTCTTAAAAGAGCTTCTTTTGAAGTACCCTTTGTGCTTGCTTCTGCATTTTTCGGTTCTCCATTTGTTAAGATTTCCAGAATGACTTCACCAAAGTTGTATATGTCCTTGTAAAGCTGGTCCTTTATGCTTACTTGACCTGTTTTTTGAGTTAAAAACAAATGTTAGGACAAAAAGAGAGAAAAGCCGGCTGTATTATACACGAACACAAGCATGTAGATTTTACATAGCAAACATCTATCAGTAAGATGCAGGATCGTTTCTGTTAATCGGGGAAATGCGTGCTGCTTTTATGTTATAAAACTTGTTTTCTCATTAAGGGATTCACTATCTTATAGGCAATTCTTGACAAATTATATGCATGTGTCCAATGAAGATAAACACATTACTCCAATGCTGAAATATTGATGCATGTACTTTTTGATCATCATATAGAGAAAGGAAAATGTACTAATGCTCTATTTCAAAAATTATGAATTTAACAGGCTATCCTTATCAAGAAAGCTCAGATATACAGATTCAGCAATTCAACAAGGAACAATTACTCGGGGAAAATCTAGAGGTAATAGTTTTTGTATTCATGTACAAGAGTTATTGTACCTGTTTCTGTATTTGATGTTGCTAGCAAGGTACTGAGACCACACTCGGCCAAATGGGGATCCATATTTTCATCGAACACAACATTACTTGCCTTTAAATCCCCGTGTGGAATGGCAGGATAACAATCATGATGAAGAAAGCAGAGTCCCTTAGCTATCCCGTTAATGATTTTAGACTTGGTTGGCCAATCTCTCTTTGTCTGGATCTTTTCGGCTAGATTTCCATTAGGCAAGTAATCATACAACAAATATGCTTGATTCCTGTTGTAGCAACAACCAAGAAGCCTAATCAAATTCTTGTGTCTTATGTTGCCGATCCTCTTTATGAATTCCAACATTATGGTCATTTGCTTCGGTTCCCATTCAATCTTCTTCACAGAAACAGTTATTCCTGTGGGAAGAACTGCTTTGCAAACTGACTTATTAGTTAGCTTTGGCACCACCTCCACTTCTGTTGTTTCTGTAGAATTAAGGCTCCTCAATACATCATTTGCTGTGAATTCTGGAAGGCCACTGAAAGTAACTATTTTCCACCGGCCTTCACTTCTTTTCCTGAAGTGAAGTACCCCAAAAACAGCAGTGGCGACAAATAACATAACAACTGCACAGGTTATAAGAACCCAAGCAAGCTTCTGTGTCCTTCTACTTCCGAGTTCCAACCCACTCGGCATACCATTCCCACGATGACAGGGTCTTAATGGCGCCCCACAAAGCCTAGGATTACCCAAAAATGCACTAGTATCCATCATTCTAAAAGACTTTTCCGAAGGAATTGAACCAGAAATATCATTGAATGACACATTAAGGAGTTTTAAGCTCGAAGAATTCCCAAACTGAATTGGTATGGGTCCCGTAAAACTGTTATGTGACAAATCAAGAACACTAATTTCAGGAAGGGTAGCTAATGCAACAGGTATGTGACCTGTTAAGTTGTTATTTGAAATATCCATCCTCACAAGACTCTGGCAAATTGATATACTCTCTGGGACTATTCCTGATAAACTATTCTTTCGCAACTCAATAACCGAAACAGATTTGCAGAATTCAAATTCAGGAAGATTTCCAGATAAACTGCAAGAAATCGCTGAAAAGTTTTGAAGAAATGGGTTATCCCTCCAAAATTTTTCTGGGATTATCCCTCCGAGTTCTTGATTATAAGACAAATTCAAGTACTGAATCTTCGAGGAAACTCGGTCTATATCGAAGGAAATCCCTCCTAAAAACCTATTTCTAGAGAGATCAACATAGGTTATATCAGAAAGATTACTAAAAATCAAAGATATTTCACCTGAAAATGAATTATCTTCGACTCGAAGACGAACAAGAGTGGAACAATTTGAGAGAGATGGATAAAGCTCCCCAGTAAAATTATTTGAAAAAAGAATCAATCTTTCCAAAACCCCACCTGCACATATATTTGGAGGAATTCTACCAACCAAATTATTTGTTGAACAATCAAAGTACTTCAGCTTTGAGTATTTCCCCAAATCCTCTGGAAGTGAACCAGAAAAGAAATTATTCCAAATAAGCAAAGTATCAAGTTCAGGAAGTTCAGAAATACCTTCAGGAACAGAGCCACTCATATCATTGTACATAAGACTAAGCAACCTAAGATTTTTCAACTCTGAAAAACTCTCAGGAATTGGCCCAGAAATTAGGTTGTCTGAAAGATCCAAGCTTTTGAGTTTCTTGATTTTGCTGAACTCCCAAGGCAGAACCCCATTTAGCTGATTTCTGAAAAGGAAAAGGGTTTCAAGATTTGTAAGATTACTGAGCTGTTTAGGTAAAGAGCCAGAAAGATTAGCTCCAGCAATATCAAGATACTGAAGAGAACTCATATTCCCAAATTCCCATGGAATTCCTCCTTCATATGAATTATACCCGATTTCCATATGGGTTACTGTTTTAAGCATACCTAATTCAGGTGGAATTTTACCAGTGAGGAAATTTCCTGCCAAGTGAATAAAATCAAGGGTTTTGAAAGAACCATATTCAGATGGAATTTCTCCACTGAAATAACTCCCTGCAAAATTCAGTATTTTCAGAGATTCAATCAGGGAAACATCAGCAGGTAATGGGCCTGAGAAACTGTTACTAAAAGCATCAAGAACAACTAAATTTTCAAGATTTGATATCCCACCAGGAAATTGACCAGAAAAATTGTTCCTACTAATATCTAGGGTTCTTAAATTGGTCAAATTGAAAATCCCAACTGGAAGTTTTTCTGAAAAAGAATTATGACTGAGATTAAGATCAATAAGGTCACTAAAGACATTAAATTGCTTTCCAGAAAGTGTACCACCAAGATTCTTCATAGACAAGTCTAGACCTATAATGGCAGAGGAATTGCTATTACATTTAACACCAGACCAAGAACAAGAACAGATTTTATCACAAGATTTTGGCAAGAACCAATCATTTAAATTGTTGGAATCATCATTTATCTCAGATTTTAAGCTCAAAAGGGCTTCAGAGAAAGGATCAATGACAGAAAATGCCACAAGTATCAAAGAGAAAAAAACTAGAAGGCTAAAGATGAAGTTGGGAATCCCCATTGGGACTTGAATTATGAAGCAGCGGAAAAAGAAAAGAGAGAAATATTTGAAGAAAAACTAGTATAATGTCATGATCTTGTGATAACTTCTTTAATTTTGTTCTTGTTCTTGGTTGGATTGATGATGCATGGGGAATAGAGAAAAGGGTTTGAAGAAAAAGGAGGGAATGACGTTTTTTAGTGATTAGTTGAGAGATGAGAGTATTATTGGATTGCTTTTTAGAACAATTGGGGACCATCGTTTATGCTTTTTTAGGGATTGTGTTTGCCATTAGAGAGATTAATTAGAAGAAAGAATATTGCACTTCAATTTGAAGGCATCCAATTGATCTTATCAAACCAAGAAATTGATCTTATGAGGGCATCTTCTTCCCATATCTAGTATTCAAGTGAACTGTATCCCAATTAATTCAAACTCAATCTATAAAATATTTTCGTAAAATCTTTTCTTTAAAAGGTTAGGGTTTGATCCTCTAATTCATCTAAACTTAATTTATAAAGCGTTTGTAGAATTTGATGGAGTGAAAATGAGTCAAACCACTCGCAAGCTGCTCTTAAGTTGCTTGGTTCAAATTCGATGTTGAGTTGAGTTCGAACTCTTTAATGTTGACTTAGTGGCTCATCAAACTTATTGAACTAATATATATAAAAATAAATATTATATGGTATAAATATTAATATAATTTAAATGTTATTATATTATAAAAAAAAACTCAAACTCCAATTCGAGGTGTCGAACCGAACTTCAGCTTCATTTAAAGAATCTACCTCGAGCCAAAATTAATAAGCTCAATCGAACTCGAGTTCGAACTCATTAGAAAAAGTTCAAACCAAAATCGATATCTTAATTGATATGGACTCAATCTGTAGAGTCTGACTCCTTTCCGAAAGCATTCAATTGTTTATATTTTAACTTTTGCTTGGGATTAATATCTAAGTTTGAATATTTCATAACATCACAAGAGGAATTCAATTGAACTTTAATCTCCTAATATTTATAGTATACTTATCTACTATGCCAAATCGCGAGTTAAAACACTTATCTACACTTTCTCTATTTATTTTTTTTTTTGAAAATCTTCTTTCTCTATTAAAAGATGAGAATAAATGTTATATCATTCAAATTTAGGGGTACTAAAGTTACATCACTAAACAATATTTTAATTAGATCATAGCTTCAATGAGTCCCTACAAAAACCCTTTTCTACGGATATGAATCTATCATTCAAGTTTGCAATAGTGATGATCTAATTAAATGAACTGAAAATGGAAGAGCAGCACAACATATTTGTAGTTCAATGGCTTGAGCTCCTCACTTGAAATTCTTTATATGACATGTTAAATGAAAGAACTATTTAGTTAAGGAACGATTTAATATCATACGTCAATCTAATACTATTGTTTAGAAATTTTATACCCTTTGATTCTGGTTAAATTAGTTGATAACTCTGAAATATTGAGATATCTTACCATGGAAGAGTAGTTACAATTTTGGGTCCCCATAACACCATAAGGGAGCAACTTTTATTGTTACTTTGCGGTGCAAATTATGGTGGTCAATTCAAGAAGACCAATGTTTGAATCAAGGTTATAATTCATTATGGATAGATATTACAATAGTTCT
Source organism: Catharanthus roseus (assembly GCA_028651295.1). Lineage (NCBI taxonomy): Eukaryota > Viridiplantae > Streptophyta > Magnoliopsida > Gentianales > Apocynaceae > Catharanthus > Catharanthus roseus. The sequence goes on along the minus strand of JAPQWS010000044.1, from coordinate 2,859,724 downwards.
TTCTAGTTAATCAGAATCTTTGTCTCTCAAATAAATGAAAACTACAGTCTAATCCTGGTTCGCTTCCAATAGCACTCATAAAATCTAATTTTTACTCAAAAATTCAAAACTCGTAATGAATTTAAGTTAAGATTCACCTATATCAAATGAACTTTCTTAACTATTTGAGTTTAAGTCCATTAGAATTCAATCTTCCGTTAAAAACTTATAAACTAGTTGAACCCATAAAAAGTTCTTAAGGTTTAATCAGATAATTTATATATATCTGTCATTGCATGTCTGCAAAAGTTAATGAAACTTTGTTCATTATAAAAACTTAGCTGGTCATTGTTATCTTCCTTTGTATCGAATATCAATCCAAATCTCTGTTTTGTGGGTTTTCATTTAGAGATTGATCTCTCTATTTTACATGTTCTCATCTAGAACTGGATCATTGAGTTCCACTTAGATAGAATAGTTCGAATAGTATTAACTCTGGTTAGAAATACAAGTTTTTTTGAATTTATACATATAAATTAAAAGTATTAAAAATAATATAAGTTCTAAAATAAATTATTTTTTACACGCTTAATAAATAAAAAATAAGATAGATAAAAATCGTAGAATAAATAATAAAGAAATTAGTAAAAATAAAAAAAATACTCTAAAAAAATATAAAATAATTTATATTTTTTATTATTTTTAAACATTTAAAGAGACTTATATTTTCATGTTTCGATGGAGTTGGTTGAATTCTCATATCTTTTTGCTTTATATAGAATGGAAACTTAGAATGGGATTTTGTAATTCTTATTGCATGAAAGAATGGCATAAATTTTGTCAAGAATAGAAGGCAGAGTGATGAATGAGAAAAAGGAGGAAAAAGCTATACCCTACGCTTTTAAGCCTTTTGGACGAAATGGGTTGTATGACACGAGGACAGGGATCATGATAAAAGCGTTCTTCTTTTTACGAGTTAAAGCCACCTCTCGTGCGAGTCATGTCCTGTCCATTGGAGAGTCTTGAATTACACAAAAGAAAAGTCCTTGATAACGGTTATGATACCTTACATTTCATAGCATTGATGTTGACCAAAGATATGCTTACTCCAAAGTATAAAAGTTTTTTTGAAATGAATTAAGAATCTTAAAAATAATACAATTTTTTAATTATAATTTTTACTTTTTATAAACAAAGAAAGAAAAGTAGATAAAGATAGGAAATTTTTAATATATATTTATTAAAAAAATAAGATTGAGTTTTTTTTTATCACTCATCAAACCTCTAAAAAATCTTACATTTTTTATCAGAGGAGGTAGTAATAAACAATAGTAGTGAGAGGTAGAATATTTTAATATTCTCTTTATTTGTTTTACTTATTACATAGCGAAAATTTTTGTATTTTTTTACTTATCACATTGTGGTTTCAATGTAATGTTTAATGAATTTTTTTCTATTATACCCTCTTATTAATAACAAATTTTAACGTATTTTTATTCTTTTCACACAGAAACTAGCATAAATAATAATGAGAGAAAAAGTTGAAGGGCATTTTAGTCTGCACAATAAAAATCTAAAATTTTGTATTTTTTTAAGTAGTGTAATATTCAAAATATGAGAAGTAAAAAAAACAAAGCAAATTATTTTTTATGATGCCATGAAATGTATATCTATAATTAGGGCCGAACTCCTGAGCAAACACTTTATAAATCGAGTTTGAATAAATTCTAATTATGTAATCTTGAATATCGAACACATTTTAGAGATATTCTAAGAAAAATACTCATTATACTACTATTCTAGTCATAGTAGAAAGGTAGAAAGTAATGGGGGTTAATAAAATCAACTTGGGAATTTAAAAGTATAGTGCGAAAAAATTTATTTTTCCTACCAATTTTCTCTCTCTAACTTCTCTCTAACCCCAAACTTAAATCTTTCACTTTTAACACAAATTGAAGATAGATAATGATGATTTTGAAGATTTCTTGCAAAAAATATCGCTTTTGATGTAAAAAAAAAAAAAACCAAAAATTTAATTTTTCGCAATTAATATGAGTTTCTCCTAGATGAGCAAAATTTTCTAAGGAATTTCGCCCAACCTGGTGAAATCTTTGGAACAATTTCACGTAGATCTTGAAAAAAAATACCGGAAACACCCACAAGAATCGACTCGATCGGACGTCTGAGTACAAAGTTATGTCTGTTAAAGTTTTCGACTTTATATGACATTTTTTTATCCCAAAATGCATTTGGATCACTTTTTTTGCAATGTCATTGCATTTATCTTTAGAATAACCATTGAAATGAGTGGTTATACGAGTTAAACGGACCTTCAATTTCAGATTTATTTATGTTTTAAGTTTTCCAAATACCTACACAAATTCTTTCTTTGTAATCAAACATAAACAAAATAAACATAATTTTAAACATTTATAAATACAAAACTAAATAACATAAACAAACACACATAAATTTAAACATAACTAATAAAAATTAAAAAAAATCGAAACTGTTGAATTTCGCTAGGTTGAGCGAAATTCAACAAAGAATTTCAGTCATTTTTTTTAATTCGATACATTTTTTTAATTTTAAACTAATAAAATTGTGAATAAATGAGTATAAATTGATATATTAATTTTTTTTTTTTTAATTTTCAACGGTCGAATTTCTGTAAATCTGAGATTAAATTAGTTTAAGCGGGAGAGAATAAGTTTAGAGAGAGAAAATTAATAATATAAAATAAATTTTTTTACAGTGTACTTTTAAATTCTATAATTAATTTTATTATAAAAAAGCAATTTGAGCCGTTGTTGAAAGTACTTCTTAATAGTGTAGTAATTAATGTAGTGCCTCCTACCAAATAAACAACATTGGTTTTCACTTTCCATTTATTTCGCCCTTATGTTTCGTGAGCATCAAGTTTTTTAGTTAAATCTCGAATCTCTCCCCAATACAAGAAAAAAGGAAAACTATAGGAGTGCGAGAATTTTGGAAGTGACTCCCTATTCTCTACGTATTAATTTTAATAATCAAAATTATAAATTTTTTTAATACATTTTAATGGTTTTTTTAGTCCATTTTCCAATTTTATCATCTTTAATTCATTTATGCATAACATTTTCTCTCTCCTTATTTATTAAGAATAAAATAAAAATCTTACTTTAAAACATTGTTTTAGTCATCCTTAATTTGTGTGCATAATCCAAAATAATTTGTATTCTTGATCGGAGGTAGTATATATATTACTTCCTATCTCGGTCGAAAATATAAAGAGTTTTAATCTTTGGCATAAAAAGTAAGAGACTTGGAAATAAGATAACTTTTTAATTGTTATACCCTTTTTACCCTTTATAAATGAGGAAAGAGATAGATAATGAAAGTAAAAGTGAAATAAATTAATACAAATGTATGTAAAGTTGAAAAAAGTTCAATAAATATTTATTAAAAGTTACAAAACTCTTTATATTTTTTTACCATCTTTAATGGAGTTAAAACTCCTTATATTTCCAATCGGAGATAGCACCATTTTACATGTTTGGTTGCTAACCTCTTGACAATTATTCTTGTTATTAAAATAAATATTTTCAAGTGACCATAAATACAAAACATATTATATTCATCTCATACTCCCCGTAGTATATCATTCACTCCATTCTTTTTACTTGTCACATTATGAGAATTTATGTGTTTTTTTTTTACTTGTCACATTATAATTCCAAGACAATATTTATTGAATTTTTTCAATTATACCCTCTCATTAATAACAAATTCAAATATCTTTTCATTATCCAATATAGAAACTAGTAGAAAAATAATAAGGATAAAAAAATGTTTAAAGGACATTCTAATCTACACAATAAAAAAATATTTAAAATTTTATATTTTCTTAAACAATATAATGTCTAAAATGTAATAAGTAAAACAAAACAGAGGGAATATTTATTATTTGTAGTTTATTCAAAATATCTAGTGCGGTAACAAATGAAGAAAGTATATATAATATATATTTATATATATACTTTATGGTGTTGGAATTAAATTGTTTAAAAACTTTCATTATAACTATTAATAATAGTAAAATGTAGTTTAGTCAATTTTTTTTAAGTTAGACAATCTAATTATTTTTTAATTATTGTGCAGTATTTTAAAGCAATAGAAATAGGCAACGGATGGAAATACTATCTTCGGCCATAAATATAAAATGTTTTAAGTTTATACATAAGAATTAAAAATATTGGAAACAAGATAATTATTTAGTCAAACTATCTTCTATAAGAAAAGAGATATATAATAAGAGTGTAATAAATAAACAAAAAATAAATATAAATAAAAAAATTATAATAAATATTTCTTAAATTTTTGTCTATTCTTTATATTTCTAAAACTCCATATATTTCTGATTATCTTTCCATTCTTAATATTCTTAAAACCCCGTATACTTTTGAGGGATAGGAGATAGTAGTATTTGTGAGTTTGAGAGAGGGGTTTAGGGATGAATAAATCCAAGTTTTTTTTTTTTTTTTTTTTTTGCAATGTATAACAAACAAGGACATGCAAAAGCTTTAATTTTGTCTCTTTGCCTGCTGCCTCTGCATCTGTCTATATGGATGGATTAAAAACACACTAAACTCAAGAGCAGCATTCATTGCTCAAGTATGACATAACTCACTCTCTCTCTGCCATCTTAGCATTTAATTTTGGCATTCATTAGAATCACAACATCACCTACAAATCTGCTTACAATAACCTCACCACGTAAATAGTAAGTCTTTTAATTTTCTATTAGCCCTCTCATCATTATATATTTTAATTATTAAATATTTCTATTTTATAAAAAATATTATTATCTCTAATAAAAAATATATAATTTTTTTTAAAAATATTGAAGATAGTCAAATATATAAGTCATTTTACTTTTTATTAAAACAATTAAAAGATTTATATATACCCTCATTTATTATCTTAAGAAGGAGTGAGGAAAAAGAGGAAAGGGTAATTTAGATATTTTCAGATTAAAAAATATATTGATTTCAGAGATACTAATATAGGTGCATAAATTCAAAAGGAAAACATGCACCACTCCATGTCTACATTTTAAAGTTTCAAGACAAAAAATTTAATTTATTTAATACTAAAGAAGGCTATAAAAGAGAAATCAAAATAAAATTTATTAGTTTAACTAAATTTTTTAATCCATGTGAAAATTGAAATGGGAACCAAAGATTCGGGACAAAGAAATTATAAGGTTAAATTGTCATATTTCAAGTTTTATATTATAAAGCGATTTCCTTTTCTAAACAAAATTTTTCCAAAAATACTCCTATCCAATTAATGTATTACTACATAATAATGGAGTTTATTAAATTAATATAAGGATATTAGAAGTATTTTACTTAAAAAAATACATCAATTTTAGAATTTTTTTAAATTTGTATGAATAATAAATTACCTTATAATATGAAATGAAAATAGTAATTATCATAAGTTTGTTGAATTTCAAAGACCTAAAACATGTGAGAATGGACAGTTAATTAAAATTAAATTCGGATTATTTATATCACTTTATATATCACGCTTTATACTACTTTCTAATTTAATTTAATGTATTTAGAGAGAATTCGGTACCGTCTCAAGATCCTACTTCTCACTCGGATGTATAGAAATCGTTTACTAGTTTAGTGCAATGACAAATTTATAAGTGAGAGATAACCATCCTGATAGACTTGGTTTATGAGATAAGGATGTGTCATCATTCCCATTTAAGATTTTGAGTTTAATATGGAGTCTTTTTACCATTTCATTAGTATAATAAAAATTAATTTGTATATACTTAAATGTTATTCATTATAATTGTAAAAATATGATTATATTCTAAGGTAAAAAGTTTCAGTGTCTCATGAATTCTGATTTTGAATCATAAATTTTAAAATGGTTAGGTTTGGACCTCACATTTAAAAATGTGTAAAAATCAAACAGTTTTGTCTAAATTAACAGTTAATTGCTAGACAAGTTAAAGGGTATTTTTGTAACTATACTCATGTAACTTCTTTTTTAGTCATTCAAAATATAACAAAATTTAATTAAGTCCCTACATTTTAAAATAGTAATATTTTAAGGACTTAAAAATAATTTACATAAACTTTTAAGATATTCCTAAATCCTAATCCTTTCTTCTTCTTCATCGAAGAACATCCCCCCATCAGGATGATTCTTCTTCTTCTCCTTCATCAAAGAACCTCCTCCGTCGTCCTTTTTCACTTTATTACATTGTGAAATTAATGCAATATTTAGTTATACTTTTTTTTGTTATACCCTTCCATATAAAAAACATATTTCAACCCCGTTTAATTTTTCCAATATAAAAACTTATAAAAGTAATAATAATGAGAGAGATTAATTTGAAAACTATAAGAAAAGAACATTTAAAATTCTGTGTTTTTAAAAATGTGTAATAATTGAAATATGATAAGTTAAAAAGCATAGAGGGAGTATATTCTTAAGACTAACTAGGATTGTTTATATCACCCTCTATAATCCTTTCTAATTTAGTATATTTTATTAATAAAATTTATTAGAAGAGATAAATTATAAAAAAAATAAATCCTAAAAAAATATAATATAAAAAATAATACACATGATTCTGAATGTCGTAAGACTTACTATTATTATTATTATTATTATGTATAACAACACAAATTTCCATGTTTCTTTCATGGTGGTCAAACAAAATTGCCTAATTTATATAGTTTCCATGTATTATGGGAAGGGAAGCAAAAATGGAGGGGAGACAAAGTTTAGAAACTAAGCAGAGGCACATATGAAAATATAAAATTAAGGTGGTGTACAAAGCAAGCCATTCTGTCAAGAAAAACAACAAATGACTTGAGAGCAGTAATTAAGGATAATTAGGAGAGACTATTAAAAGGGGACAAGACAAAAATTCTTAAAGACAGATTTGAAAAGGATTTGAGATCACTTCACTTCACTAGTGTCTGGTCAAAAGAGTAGGAGGAGCCTATGTTTCATATCTTAACCTAAACCCAGCAATAGTTAGTTAAATATATAGAGAGTATTTTAAAAACAGATTAGACCCAAACAACTTTTGATCTTTTGACTTGTAGATTGAATCTAGATAGGGAAGAAAGAGGAATGGAATGCAGAGTTGGAAAGTGTCTGACATTAGCATTTCATGATGTTATTTATAGAGATATAATTCATAGATTGATTCCTCAACAGTTGAGACAAGCACTGACGATATATATGCATACCAATTACACTAAGTAACTAAATAAATTTATAGAAAGAATCTCATCATCCAAAAGAAAAAGAAAAAAGTATGTACCATACATACCAACCAATGAATATCAACAAGGTGTCTGTGCACAGAAGCAATGGGAAAAAAGATGAAAGAAATGGGAAAAGGTGACAACTCCTGCTGCTGCTGCTGCTGCTGCTATTCCAAACCTTAATTGCCCTAAAATCCATGCATGCATAAACACACCAACATTACAATCCCAATCAAAACGTAATCTTGAGGATCATTCCACCAATCTACTTATTCCCACTAATATTAATCTAGTTAATTGAAATTAAAATACAATAAAAATATTACCACTGCCTACTTTTTTTTATTATTTATTTGTAATAATACTTTCTATATAATAAATATTACTACTTCCGGTTTGTAAGAAAATATAGAAATAGTCAAATATATAAGTCTTTTTACATTTATTTATGAAAATATATTTTTTTCAAATATACCTTCATTTATTTCATTAGGATTAAATAGTGTTTTAACCATTACTAAGAAAGAGTGAGGAAAAAAAGAAAAGGATAATTTGAGTACTTAAGATTAAAAGATATCTTAATTTCAAAAATGAATATTATCTGTGTTTAAAAGAACTTATATTTTTTATTGAAATCGAGATATTTTCATTAAAAAAATAATGAGTTACAAAGATTCAGCTTTAAACCTTAAGAAAAAGTAATGCATAAAAAAGTAACTTGTATTCAAGAGATATACTATCTCTCTTTTCTCATATATGAAAAATATTAGAGATATCACAATTCAAAAATTGTTTTGTTTTCAAGACTTTTAATCTTTTATACATAGGACTAAATCACAATAAAAAGTGATTATATGAATAAGTAAACAAAAAAGTTATAAGCTATATATGCCCATATCTTTTGTTCTAACTATATAAAAAAACATGCACTATATACTATACCTCGAATAATTTAGTGATAAAAAATATTTTTTACCTGCACTAAGAAACACATTTGTCTTTTCCTTCCGGTGTATTTTGATACCAAAAGGTAAAATTTCTCGCGCACAGGGGTCCCACTAAACTGTCCGACATCTAGTTGAAAGATGTAAATCATGGTGACTCAGCAGCTCTACAGACTGGAGGTCAGACACTGATGCGCACAAGGAACCACCTCCACATTGGACAGGTTGAAATTCTCACACTGCCGCTGTTAGTATTTGAACGTTAATATCTTGGTACCAACTCTACAGTCCCAAAACTAACTAAGCTACGACCATGCAGGCATTCCTTCCGGTGATACAGACGCAATCTTAAATGTGTTCAGTTTTGAGAGTGAGCATTACTTCTTAGAAATCATTCATCACCATCTCACTTTTATGACGATGAAAGTTAATGCAAATATCTCAAAAACCAAAGCTGCATCCTAATTATCGGGATTGAGAGGTTCCTTAGTCTTGCCTCTTCTTTTCTTGATAGTATGAGGGGTAGGAAAACGATCAACAATCAAAGCAAAACAAAGTTCCCTAGAATTCTTCTTATTAAAAACCCACACACTAACCCAATCAATATTCTCAATCAATTGACCTTTCTCAACAAATTCACACCACCCTGGTGTATTCAACACATATACTTTATTGTTGGTCCAAGTCTTGAAATTCATGTTATATTCTCTGCCCCTTGAATCATATGCTTTTACTGAAATCCCATCTTCAAGATCTTTTACACAATAATTCAATGAATACAACAATGGAAAAATTCCAGTCCTCACATCATTCTTGTTAAATGCTAACCTGTTATGTCCTCTGCTTATATCTGTATGTGTCAATTGCTTTTGGAATGGCAAGCTACAGCCGTCAATTATGCATGTAAATCTTTCTCCCAATGGGGGTAATCTCGGAAGTTTAATTCCGTCCACTCTGTATCCAAACGGTGGCAATTCATTGAAAATAGCAGCACGGCGCTCGGCGGCGTCGATAATCGGCTGCGGCACCTCCTCCTCCTCCTCCTTCTCCGCTAACTCTGATTCCTTGTTAACCGATACAGAATTTCGCCTTCGCCGCTGACGATTATCGAGTTCAGGACGAAGGCGGGAGGCGTCAATCGACTGCGTCTCCTCTTCCGCTAACTCTGATTCCTTCTTGTTGCCGGATTCAGAATTTCGCCTCCTCCGCCTCTTATGACGATTATCAAGTTCATGACGACGGCGAGCAGCGTCCTCCTCCGTTAACTCTAGTTCCTTGTTAACGGATTCAGAAATTCGCTTCCGTTGCCTACGATGATCAAATTCAGGATGGTAGCGGACGACGGTGTTCTCCTCTTCCTCCTTCTCCGCTACCTCTTCATTGCTAACGGAATTAAAAATTCTTCGCTGTCGCCGATCATAGAGTTCTACCAATTTTTCAGCGTTTTGCTTATCCAATACTTCTCTATTCATTCTGAACAGATTTTCTGCTAAATCAAGAGAATCGACATCATTGTTGAAACTAAATCTTCTTCTTCCTTCTAATAATTTAAATTCATCGTCCTCTTTCAGAGCTCTATGATTAGCAGAATTCTCCTCCACATCCCCCGCCATTGTTGAAGCTTTGAAAAAGATTCTGGAGCGGTTCTATAAGGCGAAGAACTAGAAAATCTTAAAAGATTCAGAACCTAATTATGGTTCATTGTTTCATTCACAATTTAATTAAATTTCTTGTTAAATAATTAATAAGTTAAGGTAGTTACCTATTTGATAGTAATAAGCTTACTACTTAGATTTGGAGTTTTGGAGGCAAATTCTGAAAAATTACTTTTTATTTAAGGAGGGAAATTTGTAAATTTTTTTGGGAATATTTTTTAAATGGGATGACTATGACAATTCAGTATTATGATAATATTTTTCTATATTTTGATTTTCTAATAAAGAAAATCATAATTGTTCATTTATCTTGTATTTTCTTTCCTTAATTTTTTATGCATAATCAATAACAGACGAGGGTGATGTAATGTGACTTAATACAAATCATGTATTTCATAAGTAAGAATATGAATTGAATGCATGCCAAAATTTTTCTTTTTCAAAAAATTCTTAACTCTTAATTAGAAAATATAGCTCTTGTTATTAAAAGAACAAAATCTCATGACCTTCATATTATTACGTATCAGATATATGAATTCTTTTAGATAAAAGAAAAATAAACAAAATATAAGTAATTTAACACATTAAAAAAAAATATTATATAATTTTCTATATTATCGATTTCTTTATTTCATTCTTGCTTATAAATACCTTACTTAAAAAATTTATATTATTAACTAACCTTAATTCTTTAATATAAATTTAAAGTTTAGTTTGAAAAATTTTTAGTTGTTTATGAGTCATAAATCTTCTTTACAACAAATTTATTTTCTACAAAACTTCACAAAAAAAAAAAAAAGAAAACTTTTTTTCAAATTAAACTTCAAGACAAGTAGAGCCTAATATCTTTAAGTAGAGTTCTAATTATATGCATAAACTTAAAAATGTTTAATCTCAACTTGAATTGGAGTTGTTTTTTCTTGTTTTCTTTTTTATTTTTAAGACCCATATTTTCTTTTATAAATAATATACCTTTCACGAACTGTGAAAACATAGTTCTTGTTACTAGAACAACAAAATCTCCTACCCTTATCATACTATATCATCGGTCAAATATATAAATTCTTCTAGATAAAAGAAAGATAAACAAAATATAAGTAATTTAACAGATTACAAAAATTGTTATGTAATTTCTATGTTATTAATTTCTTTATTTCAGTTTCGCTTATAAATACCTTACTTCAAAAAAATTATATTATTAATATAACCTTAATTCTTGAATATAAATTTAAAGTTTAGTTTGAAAAATTTTTAGTTGTTTATGAGTCATAAATCTTCTTTTACAATAAATTTAGTTTCTACAAAACTTAAGAAAAGAAAACTTTTTTTCAAATTAAACTTCAAGACAAGTAGAGCCTAAGATCTTTAAGTAGAGTCCTAACCATACGTATAAACTTAAAAAGGTTTAATCTCAACTTGAATTGGAGTCGTTTTTTCTTGTTTTCTTTTTTATTTTTAAGACTCATATTCTCTATGAGAAATATTATACCTTTCACGAAAGAGATTGAAAAAAAATATCTTATAAAAAGACAATTTATTTTTTTTAGAGACATAAATCTATGTTAGCCTAAGTTTGGTTGGAGCAAAATCTAGAAAGAGAGGAGGGAGATAAATGAGGAGGAGATGCTCTTCATTCCACATCAGCAAATTAGCCATACAACCATACTCAAAATAAATGGATTGGGACGTAAATGATGCTAAAAAAACCCATTTCGTCCTCTTACAAATTAACTTATTACAACATTCTTAATTTTGGGCAATGATTTTTTTTACATTGTAACAATTCTAATATTTTTATTATATATCACACTATAGTTTGAAGATAATATTTAATAAAATTTTTCTTATTATATCCTTTTATTAATAACAAATTCTAACATTTTTTTATTCTTTTAACATAAAAATCAATAGAGCTAATAATGTAAAGAGAGGAAACTATAAAAACATTCTGAACTTCTAGTATAAAAAAAAATTCAAAATTTCATATTTTCTTAAATAGTGTAATGTTCAAAATGTGATAAGTAAAAAAAAAAAAAAAAAACAAGAATGGAGTACTAGCTTGAAGCCCTTTTTTTCCTCCTAAGTTGAAGCCTTTTATCTTTACTCAGAAGGCTATCTAATGAGAACCTTTAATTTTTACTAATTTTTATGTATAACGGTTAAAAAAAAGAGCAAACATTTTGCCTGTTTTTCATACAAAAGGTATTACTAAAAAGGTTACAATTACAGTAGCAATTCTATTACAAGGGCCAAAAATGTACAATAATGACCATATCAAGCCTTGCATATTATCTAAACAAAACATACTATTTATAACTACACAAAAAAAAAAAAAATTTTAAATTTCAAACATCTTCTAAAGGTACAGCAGCATCTGGCTTCACACGGTTTAATCTAACAGTTCCAAGTATGTATTCAGGTAGTTCTGCCTCTTCTTTTGCCTGCACAACACACAAACAAACGTAAGTTTTCACCAGAAAACTTCACAAATAAAAACGGTTCAAAATCCTCTATAATATATTGTATAACACTCTCTGTAACATTCTACAGATTCTTAATATTGTAATGAAAGGTATGGACTATGAAATAATATATATATATATACTTGGGCATTTTGAGATGTATTTGGATTGTATTTCGTTTTGAGAATGAAAACCGTAGTTAGATTGTGAGAGGACAAAGTGCGTCCCAGTGTGTAAAAAGTTGAAAAAAGAGTCGTGTTTAGAAATCCAGTCCAAATGCAGACAACCTTGAGAAAGTCTACAAAATAGTATCTCTACGGACAGAATTAGAATTAGAAGTAGGAAATACGAGGCATGTTTGTAGAGGAACAAAAATGCTACCTCTATTACTATAGCTAGATCAACAACGATGCTGGTGACGTATCCAAGGACAAGACCAATGACACTTCTTGCCACGGATGATGAGCCAATGTCCACATCAATCTGTACATGAAACCAATAAGCCCAAGAATTAATGAATATTGGAACTTATTAGACGGTTCAAAGCAAGCTCTAATCGTTAGTCATTCATTATATGAGCCAAATGTATTTTATTACAAGGAGAAAATCATGAGAATTGCGCAAAGAGGTTCGTGATATTCATTGTTTGCAAATTGCATGGGAAAAGGATATGGCAAATATTCACAGCACCAAAAACAGCAGTGAAGAAAATTATGGAAGTGTCATTTGTCATTTGCTAACCAGTGGCATAGAAAATATTCAGGATAGCAGTATTACTAAAGTATGAAAAAAAAAAAAAAAAATTGGAATTACGTCTAAAGGGTGTGAATAAGACACACTATGGAAATCCGGTCCTACCTCCAGAAAATTGTCCTGTCTAAGGTACTTGCAAGTGACTGCTTTCCCCAGAAGGCAGGCTTTTGTTCCAACTGCGCGCTTAACCATCCAATATCCCTGTTGCATAACAATTGAATTGCAGTTTAAAACTGTGAGACTGAATAATAATAAACACACGAGTACCAAACATTAATAGATGATTTATACCTCGGCAATGCTAGGAATCAGTTTAAATCTTGAATCCCGAAACATGTCAGTACCATCAATAAATTTACCCAACAAAGAATCCTTATTTACAGGCCTTTCAGCAGCATAATACAGAATCAGGCTGTAGTTTGGTTTGGCAGGAACCTGAAACAATAAGTCCAGGAAAAATCTTGAAACATGTTCATGACGAAACATATAAGTAAAACAGAACATTGAGAAGCTCTCATAATGAGAGGGGCATTAAAGCTGATCAAAGTGCCTATGAATTTGTGAACAACTGTAAAAGATAACTTGTGTAACCAAGATTCCAGGAAAAGGTTCATAGAACAAATGCAATCGGTAATTACTAAGAACAAACCTTATAAAAGATTTTCTAGTTTTAACTCATCAGAATCATCAGCTTCCCATATAAAGGATAAAGGATAAAATACAGTAATAAAGGAATTTTATCCACAAGCACAAAATAAAGGATAAACACGGAAAAGCAAGCCACATTGAATTCTAATACGTACCTGAAGGTTAATAATAAGTATGAAAGGAATCTTTTTCCCTGCTTCTGTCTGCAACTAGGAAATGATGTTAGATATAAGGAACTTTAAACGAATCACAATATACAGATCAATTCTTGAATATTATTGACACAGAGTATTTTCAAGCCTATATGCACTCTGTGCCCCTATAACAGCGCCTAAGATTGAAATTTCCTACTTTGCAATAGAAAAAAATTACCGTGCACTTGAGGGACTATTCTTTCTCTTTCTAATCCACTCTTGTAGTTTATAATACTTAAAGCAACCATAATAAGTATAGATTACCTGGACAAGACATTTAGGATGTAGTGCAACGTTGTCCATGCTATTTTCCACTTTGAACCAGTCAACCGCTATAAGCTTCAGAAGCGGTTCTCCTCCTTTTACCTGGATTCAGAAAACAATGTTCATCACGATGCTTGAGATTCAGAAAGATATAACTCCATAAACAATATTACATGCAAAGTCAAGCCTAACATGTCACCATTTTATGTTCAGGCTATATTTATTGCGCGAATGATATCTGATATTTAGTCATGCAAATCTTCTACCAAAGGAGCCAACTGTCAAAATCAGAGGGATCTAGAAGCTTGGGAATAATATTGTTCATTATCCTTATCCTACAGTGATTATATCATGCGGAAGGGTGAGCATTAATGGAAAAGTGAGGCTAACCCAGAATTACACAAGATGCTCGTGTCTAATCAATATTAAAACATTGTAGAAGGTCACCTCTATTTGGCCCCTAGTAGAATCCAAAGTGCAAAATGCTCCCATTTGGCCCCCTACCAGGATATAAACTTGGATATTCTTCATTTAAAGAATAGGTTGCATATCACCAAACGTGGGGGTCGCTTGTGGCTAAGAAGACCAAATGTTTTTCAACATGCTAAGAAAGATAAAAAGCCTAATGCGCAAGAAACTAGATTCTCCCATATACTTCTTGTAAACTTTATCATCAGGACAAGACACCCAAACAAAATTGATAATAAGTACGCAAACTGACCTTGGTGCTATCTTTCAAGTATGTCTTCCCTCTTATCATAAATCCTGTCCCACTTGGAGAGGTCCAGCAATTACTGTCAGCCTCATTCTTTCCACGCATCATGGAACCATGGAACTGACTCAGGTCGAGATCAATTGGAGCAACACTTGAGTTCAACACCTTATTAGCATCTGCAGCTGCATGTTTAAACAATAAACTAATAAAAATCATATGATACAAAAGCTGTTTCCAGAAAACTAAATCTACTAAGATGGGAAAAATAAAAAGCAATATCATGTCCCAAAAAGAAAAGGTACCTGAAGTACGCTTCAAAGCTAGACTTGCTAATGCCCATGAGACATTCTTTAGCTTAACTTTTCTGCTCTGATACAGAAAAAGAAAGGAGAAAAAATTTCAAAACGGAACTCATGCTTCCACTAGAAAATCGGAAACCAGAGAAGGAATACCTTATTTTTAGTTTCTGAATCATCATCGCTATCATCTGATGATGAATCCCCAGATAATGCATCATAGAATTCATCTCTTGTTTCTGCATCCTCAAGTTCACCGGAAGCAGAAACATCAGATATTTTCGTTTGAACCACAGTGGTTGTCGATTCAAGCTTAAGTGCTGGATTTGCCCAAACATATTCCTTCAGACCTAAACAAAATCATCAAGACTGAGGGATATAGATATCTGTGAATAAATAGTTCAGAAACCTCTACAAGTAATAGCTCATTTATTGAGCAAGTAGTTACCCCCCCGCCCCCCAACCTCCCCCCACCCCCCCCAAGTCATTTGACCAGGATAGAAAACACAAGCCACCAGATATAGATTGATCATACAATAGGCGCATCTTTTTTGCTAAGGGGTTAGGCATGGGAAGATCTCATGCTTCTTCTAGGGAGAGAATTATTCATAAAACTTCTGCACCCTGTTTAAGCTATGTTTTGGGCTTCAAACACTAGCCAACATCTCAAGTATTAAATAAGCAAATTATGCAAAAACACAATAAAACTGACCTGCCACCTGACTCAACAAAGCAAATGGAACAGTTTTCTCGAACTTGGGGCTAAAATCACTTTTCCATTTAAACCAGCCTTTGGCATGTATCTCAAGCATTTGTGTCACGAGGCATTTAGCACCATCTGGCTTAGAAGACGTACTCAAATTCTTGACCTCCCACGTAGAAGCTACAATGAAGTGGAAAGCAAAGAAGTTAGGAAAGAAAGGACAGATTACAGCTAGCAGTTGAATGGACCAACCACGTAACATATGACCGATTTAAATAATGATCACGACTTATTATGAACAGAGACAGCAAGATGTACAATTAATGCATAAAAAGATACAGCGAACTGGTCATGTACCTCTCAGTGTGTTTTTTTATATTAAAGCATCTATACAGATACATTCCCAGCAAGATTTAGCAGACTCTGTATGAATCACAAACTCCATGTAGAAAAGGATTCTAAGGCTCTACTTGCATAGAGTTTTAGTTAGGAAAAAGTGAACAATTTCTTGGATTTTGTCAAAGGTAAATTGTTTATGAGATGAGATGTGAGATCCAAAGTAGAAGAAGAGATTTTTGGATTTGACACCAAACCAATAGAGCTACCTTATCTGCCTAAAAAAGAAGCTCATAAGTGAGACAATTTTCTTACTTTAATTGATTAACCATCTAAGAGTTAGAAGTTTATATTTAAAATATTATAAGAAAAGATTTTGCAACCATCAAAATGACAAATCCCAACATAGTGAGGTTCTGGGTCACTGTGGTAGAGATTGGAGGTTTGAAAAGGTACGACGGTATATTTTCAGAAGCAAATGGGAAAAACATCTCAAGATTAGTGGCTCTTATGAACTAAACATGAAAGCATGTCCTTTCACGCCAGAAAATCTTTCTACAAGTAAATGGAATCTCTTACGATTGATTTTGGTACGCCGATATCCAGATTTCGGAGGACACTTCTTGTGTACAGCAGGAAACTGCAATATTGCTGCACCAGTAATGTATAACAATCATAAGTAATGAAAACATGCATATTTCTACCAGAATACTATGCATACCTGATTAGAAAAACAGTAGATGTCTATACAAAGGAACATAAACTCTTTTCTAGGGGTACCAAATGTATTAATTTCAAAGACTGATAGCTTTTAACTAAATCTGTATCATCATATGTCAATAAAATCTTCTGAATCTGTGTAAAAGTTTCCGCATCTCCTTGATAATTAATTTTGCCTTCTGAGAAATGCACTTTGGTGGACAAATTATTGTCTTATTCTTTCTTCAGTGGCATTTTTACAAAACAATTTTGGTCAAGACACCCAAATTTGTTTTTCTCATGTCGAAATAGTTTATTAAAATCCTAAAATATAGTTAGCAAACAGAAGAGGCAAGTGACGTGCTTCATGCATACAACAAAATCATATTCACAAACAGAATGGAGCGGGAAAAACAAACAAGAAAACAAATTGATCCAACCAAGGAAATAAAGTCCAGAATCTTACTATATGTTCCATCTTGTCCACGATACCATTGCCTAGAGAAAACAAAGTCTCTCTTGGATTGCCACCTGCATACAAAACAGTATTGATTTCATGAAAATGAACCGAAGTTCTAAAGAAAAAGAGCTCAAATTTTAGCCAAATAGTTTATTCTGCTGCAAACTTGTGGTGCAAACAAAAAAAATTAAAAGAATTATAATTGCACTCACTAGATGTGGAAATCCTATTGGACCTATTTGTAACACCATCCAAACCAATTTGGAGTGGCTAATAGCCCAAGGACATGTTTAGTGTGGACTAGGACCAGGAAGAGCGTTATAGTGTTCATAAAAAAATTTTAAAAAAATATTTTGCAGGTTATCGTGAAAAGACACATATATCTAAGGTGCATTACCTGCATAATGCATATCAGTATTCTTTACCAAACTTGTATCTTTCTGAACACAAAAACCTTAATAATCAGAGTTACCACGTACCAGGATAAATACCTTGGATCAAACATGCCATAAACAACATCATAGTGGCCATTTACAGAATCAACCAACTCCAGGTCACCAGTCAGCGAATCCCACCTGTAGCATAGTTGTTGGAGGAAATTCAGTTGGACAAACATCTTCAGCAAAAATAGTACAAGAAACGTACTCATATCTCTGATGTCGGTCGAGACTCAAGATCACATCAAATACAGTATCAGCACTTGCGTTAACAACTGCAACAGCCTTGACAAGAATACCCTTACCCCTCTACAAGGGAAAAAAAATGATAAAAACATTAATTGACAGTATATTTTCCATGAACTTCTGTTGGTGAAAACAAGCAAGCAAGCATGGAAGAAAAAATTCCTTTTCTTACACTATTTAATTCACAACATCCTGCAGGTCCATGCACCTCAAGGACAATGTAAAAGGGGGACCGGATAGGAGTACATCTCCAATTGTATAAGAAAAAAATAAAGCATAAACACTAGGAAGCCATTTGTCAAATTTGAATAGTGCTTACCTCCGAGCTAGCTACATCTTCAAATATCCTAACACCTGGAAACAATAGAGAGAAAACTCCAGTTATGAAGGAATATGAAATTACTGGTAACTAAGAAAAAGGCATATGAAGTTACTGGTTAACAAGATCATGATTCTACTACTTGGTGCTTATACAGACCAATACACGAGTCACTGATACTTCGAATAAAAAGTCACCAATCAAATGCAGAATAAGGTATATTTACTCTTAGAAGAGTGAGAAGCTTGGAAGAGCATGACAATTCATAACATGTATAAAGAACACCTTTCCAGCGACCAAATGTATTTAATTCAACATGCAAAGCCTATTAACTAGTGTGATGTACCAGGAGTGCAGAAAGGAATGCCACCTACCATGATCCTACATGGAAATAAACAATATACCACTGGAATAATGGAAGATAAAAAAAATAACTTATGCAGTATGATCTCTTATGGTTCAATCTGACAGGAACAAGAAGCACAAAGCTACGTATCCACAGGCATGGAAACACCTTGAATTTCCCAAGTCAATCAACATAAAAACCAATGCTGACAACATCGTTTGCAACCATAACTGCTGTAACCTATCCTTTCAGTCATTTATCATAGAAAATAAGCTAGCTGGGGAAAAAGAACTGATAAAACATAAAAGTGAACACGAAGAAATAATATTCTAGAAGGGAAGTTAAACTTAGTAAATGAACAAAGAATATACCATTTATTGTACGGACACATTTCCATTCATGTGGTTCTATCACATCTCCACCATCTGCTTCAGAATACATATCTGATGTAGTAGTGTTATCCAAGCTTGAAGCCTGGCGCAAAAGTTTTTCCGGACCTATATAACAGAATTTATCATCAATAATTTGATAAGAAAATTGAAAATCATTTTGCACTTTCTTCGTCCATGTAGACATAAAAGTAGAATATCTAGAAAAGCAGTGCTGTAGGACAAATGAAATATTACTACATTCTATGCAGTTATTTTTGTGGATATAAATCCTGATTCTACTATTTCGTATTTGTTTAAAGCTCCTATGTTGCAATGTACACAGATAAGTTTACACTTGTACAATACTGTTATAACATTTTTTATATTTTTCCCATTTAAATGAGAAAAACGTTATATATTTTCTACCAGACCTTAGTTGTATATGAACCAATAATGTTTTTACTTAAGATTAAACCCCCCCCAACCCAAAAAAAATCAGTGAATAATTAAAAATAGAATCTACTAACCGTTGGAGATATAAATCCAAAAGTGTATATAACAAAAACAAAGAAAGTATTTCACATGCTTGCTCACCTTGTCCTATTTGAATGAGCTTTTTCAAATCATTTGCATACTTCCTTACCCTTGGTCGATGCCCTCCAAGATTGATCCTACCACAAAGTGAACTCACAGTGAATTGGATATTATATTCAATAAATAACTCGAGTAATTCAGTAGAAATCCAATGAGCTGAGAACAAGGACAGCCAAATCTAGGGGGGATTCCAAAATTATTGTCATTATTTTTATAGGTTAAGTAGCACATAAAAATATATAAGAACTACATTTAAAGCATTTATTATACTTCTTGGCAGGCTCTAAAACGAGAAGGAACAAGATTAAAAAAAGAGAAATGCACATCATTCAACAGTTGCGCACTACCTCCCATTTCTCACCCTAATAAGTTCCTAGTTCAATATTTTCAGTGTTCTTCTCTGACCAGAGAGTAGAGCAGTCAAATGATGAAAAGAAGTGTCAACCAAGATTCGCAAACAATTTAATCAGAGCATCTTCATGTCAGAGGTTGTTTGCTTACTCGTTCTCCATGTTCAGCTTACTTCTTGTACTACCACCTCTAGAAAGCTCATACTCCGCCTAGAAAGAAACAGTTGAGAATGAATCAAAAGTTTACAAGATTTATTTGATCATTCCCTCTGTTTGAAAATACTTATAGAAATGAGAAACAAATCTTACGTAGGGATGATTAATTGTTGGCGAAAAATAGAATATAAACATGAGAAGGTTATTCAAATTAATTGGTTTAAAAGGTAAAACAAAACCTTTTGAGTTCAGCTTTTCCATACCTGTTGTTTTGCCTGATCAAATGCTTCCATCCATTTTCGGGCCTCACCAGCCGTAGCACAAGCAATCTTGCAGCAAACAAAATGATCAACTTAGATTGAAGAACGAGTTCCTTCATATACCGAACTGGTTTCCTCAACATAAAACTATCAAGGCATTGAAACTAAGGAATTCACTAAGTCTTGTTTACATATGAAGTTTCAGAAAGAATGCCAATCTAAAGTAAACCAACTTTAAATCGTGTACAAATCAATATATCCTTCCATCATGCAGCATGTTTAACATTGTGCAAAATAACCACAGGACGTGCACGCATATGCAATCCTAAAGGATCATAGTGACTAAGAAAGTCAGTGAAGAGTAGTTAGATAAGAATATGATCCAGAACCCATGTGTGCCAAAATTGTAATGGAGGCCCCTTACCACATATGCAAGGATTGCTTGTTTGTCCTAAACATTTAATCATGATTTTTCTTCCTTTGTCTTGTATATTTAAATAACTAAGTTTAGTAGCTTAGATATGACAATCACACATAATGCATGTTTTTCGCACCATACTTGCTTGAAAAATAAAGAGATACAGTTATGGTTAACTGCATATATGTAGAAACAAATGTTAAAGGCCTCATCACCAATGTCTAAGTAGTGGTGACCATGACTTACTATGGCATGGTGCCACCTGTTTTAGCTCAAGCCCATATATCCAGAAGAGACAGGCATTGGTTACCATCATGCAAGATTTTAACATAAAGGCAGTGTGCTCTGTGAAGCACATCAATTTCAAAACTCAAGGCAGCAAACCACATTGAACCAAAGTACGCTTGTTTATTAATACTCGAATCTACAGATCATGCAGCTAATTTCATATGCAAAAGTCAAAATGCTCAAGCAAAAAGGAATTGTACTTACCTCTCCCTTTCTTGTCTCATCCAACCGATTATAAAATCTTAGAACATAAAGATCCTAGAAATACAGAAAGAAGACAAAAGAGAGGAAAGTCTAGATTAGCTTTCAACAATCCTGAAGTTTAAATCATGGTGCAAACATCATTCAAGCTTATTACAGCAGAAAAACATATCCCATGAGAGAGATCAATTTCCAAGCATGGGAAAAAAAATCACTTCTGAAAAGAGAAGAAAAACTAAAATAAAAGAAACTACGGTAAGGGCCATACTCCCTGGTTAACCTTGCGCCGACCTAACTCTTCCACCATAAGTGTGTGTCCAATAACACCCCTCCTGATGGGTTTCTGCAACAAGGAGAAAATATAATCTTACTTTTGCCGCTTTTACTAATGCTTGTTAGCCAGCATGGTTTACATGAACAAGCAAAAACCATGTTAATACCAAAATACTTTTCCAAATAAAAAATACAGTCCAAATAAATAATTGTAGAGGAAGGATGAGAAGAGATAAAGCACATTATTATGTGAAAGTACAAAAAGAATGAAGAGGGGCATTCTATTGAGGGATGTTTAAAGCTTAATTTATGTTTTTAACTGCAACTTGTTCCGAGATTTTTTCTTTTTCTTTTTTTTTTCAGTTTATTTCATTTTTGAACTTGCAATATAGACACTAGAAGTTAAATTTTCTCTAAAGCTGCTCTTGATCTCCATATTTAGATCAGTGAAACAATAGTCCTTTCAAACCCTCAGCTTCTTGTCTACTTTAGATCAACTATTCAAGACGTAGTCTCAACATCTATGCTCAGTTTGTTCAGAATAAAATCCCCACCACAGCCAGTCAATCATTCAAACTACGGGCATCATTAAGATCCATGACATTCAAAATTGCACAGCAACAAAGCTTGGACTAACCCAAATAAAAGTTTAAAGGGCTAAAAAATCAAATCAGTCCCCTTCTAAATAAAAAAAAAAAAAAAAGTGTTAGTGATTAACCATTGCTACCCACAAATCCAATAACATCCATATGATTCCTGACATTTGAAGCGGCATGCCTCTACATGAAATCTTAATTACAGACCCTAGGCTCACCACCCCCAAAAACAAAACACAGAGTCTGAACGTGGTATTTGGGATAAGATATTCACTAATTTTGGAGCATTAAAAGTAACAGGGGCTGGGGGTTGACAGACAGTTCACACAATTCCAACTTGGGAATTCAATAAAATAAAACCCCTCCATCCTCAGTCTTTCTCATAGAGGAACCAAGAACAACAATCATTCTCAAGAACAACACGTGGGAAGGCTGCTTTCTTTTGGGAATCTCCATTGCTAGAAGATCATGGGCAAAATGAACAACTCCTCTCTTTTGTTCTGATTATAACCTGAGCATAGGGCACCTCCAAAACTTGTTATCATTATAAATGCAGAATTCTTATATGTATTACCTTTTTTTCCTATCTATTAACAAAATAACCCAATCAAATCCCTATATTCTGTTAGGTCCTTTCTTCCAGCTGGGAACCATCCAAATCGGCCAAAGTATTATTTACTTAGAAGAAAAACAACTTAGAAACGTTTACAGAAAGGGGAGAAAAGCTGACGTGACTTACAATGCCGGGATTTTCATGGGGATCTCTTTTGAACATCTTAATATACTGGCCACGGATAAAAAGAAATCGAAGATGACAATACTCGTGACCAATTGAATTAACACCCAAATGGTAAACCCATCCAAAGTATTCAAATACACCATTTGTAGGGTTACTGGTTGAGCCAATTCTCTCATCAGAAGCGCTCTCTGAGCTTCCGCTCTCAGACGATCCTCCATTGCTGACAACCTTCTTCAACAACCCCGAAGAACTCATTACAAAATGGGGGGAGCAGAAGAAGGATGAAAACGAGCTGATCGGAATCCGATCTTATTCAGGATATAAAGAGAGAAGGAAGCCCAGAGAGAGAGAGAGAGAGAGAGAGAAATTGGGTTTCTGAATCTGACGGAGATAGAGAGGACGAGGATTAAAAACGGTGTCCGTGTGTGATTTGTGTTGAGAAACGCGGTGGGAAATGAAGAATCAACGCGAAAGAGAGAGGAACGGAATGGACTGGAGGACCATTGGAGTTGGAGAAAAGGATGGGATGGGAAATGCCGTTGGCTTCTTTCAATTTTGTTTTTGTTGGGACTCGAGAGACTGGTACTGTAGAAGCAGCCGATCCTCCTTCAATCCTGAGTTGTCAGCAAGGTGGAGCCAAGCTGCCTGCCTCCGCCGGATGGATGCTTAGAATTATTGAAGAAAAAAACGCAAGGGAGGATCCAATTCCAAGACATGGCCGACTTTTTTGGTTGTTGGGTTGGGTGGCAATATGATAAATAAATAAGTCCATTATTAGATATTATAGCTCAAGTGTTAGAAGAGTTCTAATATTCAATTCGAATCATCTTTTTTTTCATCGTACAAAAAAGTAATAAAAAAATATGTTATTTAATCTGTAAAGCTTAACTCTTGATATTATACAATTTTTAAAGTTTATGTTTTATTATTATAGTCTCTAAATGTTTACAATAATATAACAAGATTATTTTGTTGTTAAATACTTAATTAATGAGAAAAATATCACACAAGTTACTCACGTGTGGTAATTTAAAAAATAATCATATATGCCATTTTGAAAACACACATACATGATGTATAATTTTGTAAGGGAAAACAATTTTTATTTTTTCTTAAACCAAGTCTCATACGTGTTCTATTTAAAATGAATGGTATATATTTTTAGTTTATCTTTAAATTATCATGTATGAGCAAATTATGTGATTTTTTTACAAAATTTAAGTGTTGAATAGTAAAATTGACCATAATGGTAGAAAATAAATTTTGAAAATTATATCATGTAAAAGTCTAAATTTTAAGAATTAAATAGATTATTTTTCCTAAATAATCATATACATTTGCATTCAAAAAGTAATTTTGGACTGTATTTATTAATAAATTTTATAAAATAAAATATAATTATAAAAAATTAATAAATACAAATTCTATAAAATAAAAGATAATTCTACAAAATTACTAGTAAGAGAAGAATATTAAAAAATGAAGAAAATAAGAAATTTAATAGTTTAATGATATTTATAACAATTTCCCTTTTCTCTTTTATCATAGGCCTAGTATTAGTTTTTTTCTTTTTAGGTGGCAATATATGAAAGAATTAAATTGGTGAGTCACTCAACATAACACTGCATAATTCTAATATGACACTGTATAAAAGAATTAAACTCTTAAAATTTGATTTAGTTTATGTGACATTATATGAAATAATCTGAATGTACAATACTTATATTTTAAGTTTTATAGATTTCGACGATAACATAAAGACTAAAAAATGCATAAATTATTTTAATGTGACATTATATTATTAATACCTCCCCCAATTTTTACTACATTTTATTAATAATTATGTGAAAATAAGATAATATTTAGTGAATTTTTCGTATTATATCATCACATTAATAATAAATTTCAACATCTTTTAATTCTTTTAATATAAAAATTAGTAGAATAATAGTAAAGAGAAAGAAGAATTTGAAGTATATTCTAATACATATAAAAAAATATGTAAATTTTATATTTTTTTAAATAATGTAATATCTAAAATGTGGTAATTAATGAAAAATGGAAGGAGTATTAGTAATGCCCTTAGCAATTGCCCATGATTAAATAAGTCACATTAATTACTTTTTTCCATTTGATTGACTGTTTGGTTTGGTAGGGTTATGAATTGGACAAGTAGAATAGATGTTCTGAACCGAATTGGTCCACCATCTTTATCCCATCCAACCTACCAATTTTTTTCAAATGTGGTATTCGAAAATTATTACTAATTTAGAAAAGATACGGAACAAAAATTGACGTGCAATATTAAATTTTTTTAAATTATTCAAATTCAAAATTTTTTATTTAACATGTCAAATAGAGATATTTAAATAAGAAATGTCGTACCATATAACTATTACATTACCAATTTATTTATTATTATTACTTGCGTACCTTTTCCGAATGCATCTTTGATTCTTCACTTTCATATTCTCGCCCTCATCTCTTACTACCGTAGTCATTCATACCTGCAAGTCCACATGAGAAATTTCACCAAAATTTCTCTCATAAGACATATCATTCTATCATTCACCATGCTCTAAATTAAAAGCAAAGTCTATTCGGATAACATTTATAAATGCATTCTTTCTTCACAAGAAATAATGTTGTCATAAAGCTTTATTCCATGTTCACATTACTTCTATTCCACATGTGGGATTTTGGTCATTTTGATCCATATACTGCCTCAGTAAGATCAGTACACTTGATTGAACCAACTCAATCAACCATACGACACATGAAGCTCTGTGTCCAACTTGGTCTGACACTTGAAGTGCAAAGCACTAAGCCTAATAATTTGGACCGCGGCCAACAAGTCATATCCCATCAGAGCACAAAATTTGGTCTAGTAAAAAAAAAAAAAAGGTGGGGAGGATTAAAGGAGGAGACTGTTCCAGTAAAAAACCAACAACAGCCAATTCAGCCAAAAGGATTATACAAGTCAGAAGACTTCCAAGTAAAAGGTGTTTCCATTAAGACTGATATTGTCCAGCATCACTGTGAAAAAACTCCTATTGATACTTGAGTTCCTAGACAATGTGTATGAAGAGATGATTTAGATAGCTTGTGATTCTAAAAATTCCAGTTATTCATTTTTTACTGGTTTCAATAATGATATGACAGGTTACAATAAAATGAATCTAATACATTCGCGGCAAATGATCTGCAACTACAGGACCACCTTATGAATAACAGAAAGAAACACTTACTGAGATTTCGAGGAAATGCAAATGCTAAATAACCACGTAAGCTTCTATTATGAGACGTATTGTTTACCCTTCAGCCTTCCTTTCACTCTCCTTTGTCTGCCAAATATTCATAGGTCAGTGTCACACCATTGTCCTCCTCATCAATATCCTCAGCTTCAATTGCTTCTGAATTCCCTTTAAGCTACATTTAGGAACATCTTCTAGTCCTGGATCCTGGTACTCTCTCTAACCAAGAGCCAGCGGAGGGACTGGTCTTCCTGGGGTCGTATTGTTGTTTGCTTCAATTGGCCCTACACTAATGAAAGGAAACATGTATATTAACAAGCTCCAAAAGACAAACTAATCCAGAATACAAGAATCCAAGCACAGACTAATTATGAGTAGGAATAACTGGAAACTGAAGGAGAATACAAGCCATGTACAGAGACTCACATCACACAACTGGTATCTATAATAAATTAATACATAGTGAAATAACTGGCAATTAGGACATTCGCCTGCCAACCACTTATCCACCCGTTGTTCAGGAGGTAGTAGATGCCATAGGACCTGTAATAAGCCTTACATTTCAGAACTATATCAGAATAATATATATTCATCATTTTGAAATCAACAAGTGAATCCAAGGAATTGTAATGAGCCATACTATTCAAAACTGAGACTTCTGCATACAGAACAAAGATGTGGTTCCTCTAAACTATAGTGATAAAAATCCTCCAGATACAAACTAATCACCACAGGTACACGAAAGCCCACCCCATCTGTCTTAGGCTCCTCATGAAGAAAGTAAACAAGTTCGCAAAAGATAAGAACAAAAGCACCGGCTCTATACAAGAAATGCCTCTCCATGAGAGAAAGCTAGCATTTTATGTAGTAACACCAGCTCTATAGAAGAAATGCCTCCCCATGAGAGAAAGCTAGCATTTTATCTAGTATTTCTCTTCTCTGTAATGCCAGGATTCTCTTGTGATTTGCATTTGGGATTTATTATGCACTAGGAATTCCTCTAAGTTTATTTCACTTACCCTGAGTATCTCCTCATGATTTGCTGCATTTTCTAAACTGAAGAGAAGTTCAAAGTAAGGTTTACATGATGATTCGTAATTCTGATTAAGCTGGAGAAAGTCACGATGACACCTTTGGTAAAAGCCCAAACCACCATTGATTTTACATCAAGCATAAAACACGCAATCAAGTTTACTTTAACGAGAAAATACGGAAACAATCATAAAATAAAATAAATAAATAAACAATAGTTGAAAATAAAGTGAAACTCTGGGCTGACCTGCTGTTACCTGAAATCAAGTATCAGAGTGCCATGACCAACAGAGCAATAAAATAACTTCAAATCAACCTAATTCATTTATTTGAAAATGCTGTCCCACCCAATTAACTTAATTCAACAATACCTCTTTTACATGAGATCTCAAGAGAATCGCAGTACAGTCCTCTCCTTTGAGCTCAATAAACTTTATGAGATCGTTGCGTAAGCAGAGCATTTCAAACATCCTTGAAACATTTGCGTAAAATCGCTGTTACAGTCTAATAAATTCCTAATGAAGAACTTTGCTAACAGATTACATGAGTATGATTCCAATTAATTGAACTGTATTCTTACTCTTACCTGAATTCAGGAAAATGAATCAATGTACTGAACTACCCATGCCATTCGCTGCCTTCATCTTATCGACGAACAGCCCCCGTCGATGATCTGGTGATCAAATTCTGCTAATTTTGGTGCCGAACAGAAAATGGCGGGGTTTTTCCAGTTTTTTGCGGTTAAATTGAACCATGAAGACCAAGAATAGGAAGTGATGATAGATATCCGTCGGTTTTGGGCCTGGAATTAAAAAATGAGCCCAATAACGTCTACAATGAGTGATGACTTTCTTTAGAGCCTTTTGCAATTTTGCCCTCAAAAAGGGAAAATTGCTATAATTGTCCTCATGAAACAATAAACTTTTTCAATTGGAATGATAGATTTTATATTATAAGTTATTTTGTACATTTAAAAAATATATATTATGACCTTTTATTTTTTATCCCCTTCATTATAAAATAATTTTTTCTGGTAATTTCCATAATGTTTACTTATACGTAATTACCAGTGAGTTTTATTCCCATTATATGAGGTTTCTCAATAGGATAATTTACTTGATGGTCAAACCCGTAAATGCTTTTGACTGTCTATAATTGTACCACAACAGTATGATATGGGATTGTTGACTAAGAGGTGAAAAAAATGTTTCACTTGGAATAAAAAACATCAATCCCATGAACAATTCGGTAGAGGCTCCCTTCGAATTTGTAAATCGAAGGGACCATCTTCTTTTTTTGCTGCAATGTTTTGCTGAACTGCTTGCTCTCACAAAGTGCAAAAGGACATGAAATTTGGTGGGATGTAGATTAAGATTGCGGGTTTGTCATTTTGTTCTCAATTTATATTGAAGCTTTTGAGATGTTAACGGTCTTTGCTTCCCCAGTGTTGTATTTGAGATAGTATGTGTACGGATATTGTAGATCGGATTGCACCATTATCGACTTTGTAGGGAAACTTGTGCTATTGTAGCTTACAAGCATTTTGTGATTAGGTCAACATATCGGTTGTGGATTTGGGGGGTGGGAGAGGGGAGGGGGTGTAGAGATATGTTCATTCCATCTAAGCTAATCTAGGACTAAATGGTTTCAATTCTAAACTATTTCTTGTTGTGAGCCGAGAGGAAATGTGTGCCGATGAGCAGGGCGAAGCCAAATCTTCAAGCCGGGAGGGACCGAAATTTTAAGTAAAAAAACTTTCCAAAATAATATTGAGTTATTATTTTTTTACTCATAACTTAAATTTAATTAATTTTTAAGGGTTAAAGTAGTAAAATATACTAATTTTAACATAAAATAAATATATTTATATGTATTATATAAAATACACAAAATAGTCTAGGGGCCAAAATGACAAATATAGTTAATCTTAACGGAAAATAAGTATAATTATATATAAAATATAAAGCACCAAAAATAGAAGGGGACCATGGCCCTCCTTAGCTATGCCCTAATGGTGAGTTTGGTTTTGAGGTGGCTCGCTCCAAGTGCAAGAAAAATCCGCTTAGTTACCAAGTTTTTAAGGTTATAGGGTGGCTCTTTAGTGGTGGTGGTTGATGTTCATCGATTTTTCCTTTATTGGTAGCTGATGTACGTAATAATTCTTGTATAGCAGTTGTTATCAAGGTTATCTATTTGCACTGACTTTTGAGCTTATGATGGGCAATGCAGAGTTGTGTTGGATTCGATTATTGAACTCTTTAGGTGGACTTGTGTGTTTTATTATGTTTGTTTACTATGTGGTAGAAATTATAAAAGTTTAACTACAATTTATGTTATAGTTTGATGATAATGATCTATATGTTCGTGACATGCAGTTATGATTCGAAAACATTTGTACTTTCTTTTTTCTCGTAATTATACCATAATATAATTTCTTTAACTTACTGATGTGTCTTGAATTTCATAAAAAAAATTTGTTCATAAATAATTATAAATGCAAATTCAAAGCACTTAATTAGTATTACATTACAAATTTATGGCTGTGAAGTATATTAAAAGAGTTCTGCAACTGTTTTAATAAATAAATTAATAGAAAAGATAATCGATATAAGCTACAAAACTTGTGGTTAATCGCACTCAAATCATCAAATATTGATTAATATACTTTCAAAACATTTTATATCCTGTCAAAATAATTTTATCACAACTTTGTTAAGCATATTTAAATTAGAAAATGATATCTTTATAACATGCGTGACATTTTTTTAAATATATAGTATCTCTTAATGAAAGTTAAACGTTATAGAAAAGATATTTGGATATAAAATTGTATTAAATGGATCTGACTGAACATAAAATATTTTATTACTATATTAGCTAAAAAAAATATTTAAGGACCTAAGTAGGATCATTTAAAAATAGGATTATATTGGTAATTATCCTAAAATTATACGAAGCAGAAAAAAGAAAAATCTAAAAAGGCGCCAATAATTACCCCCCTTGAGTTCCGAAGTACACCAATAGGCTCCACGTGTCCCCAAAGCATAGGATTCCTTGCTTGCTCCACTCACCCACATCTATATATAATCTCAAGGTCTCTTCAATGGCTGCCCTAGCGAGTTTTCATCGTAGTTTTTCTTTTTTCCTAACTGTCCCACAAGATACCTTCCACCCCTTCTCTCTGGGCATTCTTCTCTTTCTGGTTCTTCAAAATCCAAATCATGGCTGCCGCCACCGCGGTTCTCCGATCCCAAGATTGCCTTCGTCAGCATCATATTCATCCTCATCGCGATACCCGCGGAAACACTTCCTTTTTCCCTAATACTAACACTAATACCTTTCGATCTCGCCGCCGGAAACGGAGTCCCACCGGTTTGGCATCAAACGGCCGAGATGAATGTAGAAATAGAGTCCCAGATAGGAAGGATACCTCCTTTTCCGTAAAGAATCTTGTTATGGGTCAAGTAAAGATCCTGAAACGCGGCGAACCGCTACCGGAGAAGAATGATCAGCAGGCTGAAATGACGGTGGCTGATAAATTAGGGTTTGTTGCACGAGATGATGAAGAGTTGATTTTGTGTTCAACGGATCGATTGGGTCCGGATCCCGACATGGTCCAGAAGCAAATTAAGGGTTCGGATTTTTATGCTGGGTCGGGTCCGATTGTTGCTTCGCCTCATCCTAGCTCTCTTCCGTTTCCGGCCCTTCTCGCGAAGAAGGAGAAGAAAAGTGATGCGGCGACCATGGATTTACTTCGATTGTTGAGGCTTGATTTGCCGTGACCGGCTGACTTTTTAACCAGCCGGTTATGAAGGCGTCTGGCTTCCGAGATGAGGTGATCTGACACAATGTAATGGCTCTGGAGCTCGTTGGATCGAGTGGACATTAGGAGCTTCTCTGCTAATAGGAATTCTGGAGTAAAGAGGAGGTCTCGTGTATGTTTGGTTTTGTTGCATCAGCAGTAACAACGTTCTAGTGTATATATTATGGTATTCTGGTTGCCTGATGTTTCTTGATGATATGATATCACTTTATGGGAGGGTGTAAGATAAGGGGTTACTTTTGTGGGGGGATTGAGCATGTAATCTGGAGTTTTAGTTAAGGTGTTGATCACTTTGATGTAAGCTAATATTCCAATAAATAAAAGTTTTTAGTTAGTTGTAGTAGCAGAATCCTGCTGTGGCACTTTTTTTCTTCACAAAACATATCTTCTGATTGCTTAGCAATTGTTCCTACTTGTATGGATAATTCATGTTCAGTGAGTTCTATTCTGGCATGTATAAAGTATTGCAGCACTGAGTGTGGCATTTCTTGAAAAATGTTGGTGCCTTTTGATAAGAGTTATCCTCCTGCATATATTGGTTGTTGTATGATAATGAATTGATTCATTAAAGTACTTGTGCTAATTCAGAAGCAGTCAAAAGAAAAAGGTGTAAGAATTCAGAAATAGAATGACAGCCAAAACCTTGCTTAATATACTCATCTAGAGGTTGCATCAGCACAGGCTAGGAGATTGACAGTACTAGTGGGATGCTGATTTTTCATTGAGAAGCAATGACACTTCTGGATTGTTTATAGTTTTCTCGGATCAGTGTCCTTAAACTCTCAGCTCTGCTCATCCTCTGAACTCTTACGATGATCGTGCGGTTGGCGTTTTACATTTTAAATGGCTAACTCTCTTCATTGTTTGAAGAGACAATATCACTCGCAGCAATGAGACTGATGTAGTAAGTTTTCAACTGCATTTATGGAGAAAGCAACTTCTATCCTAGATTACTGTATTTCTCTAATTGAAGCCTCTGGCCTCTGCTGATATTATCATGTGTTTCAAAGCGAGAACAGGATCTACTACTTACTATTTACTGTTTTCAGCCAAAGTTATATTTTGGAGGCACTGCTTATGCTGCATGAGCTATTCCCAACAGAAATGTGAAGCATCCCTCTTTCCTTTAAGCCACGAATATGATGGGAAGACTCTTTTCTCTGTTTATTGGTCATGGAGTTGATAAATGACTTAAGTTACTGATGATAATCATAAGTTAAGCTGATTTTTC
The DNA here is from genome assembly GCA_028651295.1 of Catharanthus roseus. Taxonomy (NCBI): domain Eukaryota; kingdom Viridiplantae; phylum Streptophyta; class Magnoliopsida; order Gentianales; family Apocynaceae; genus Catharanthus; species Catharanthus roseus. The sequence continues at coordinate 2,827,396 of JAPQWS010000044.1, read as the reverse complement.
TGGTTTATGTTCTTGATTTTACTATGAAAAGCATTTTCTGTTTCTCATTATCCCGTCAATTGGGACTTCTTTCTTTTATATTTGGTTTATTGTCCTTTGAATCTGTGCTAGGCTCTTCAGGAAAAGCTTAAGGTCCCAGGCCCTAGGGACTAATATAGATTTTGATCAACCTTCACTGCTTGGCAGTGGTGTCAAAACGAGTACAGAGATCACGACTAACTTTCCTTATCCAATGGAATATTATCCAATGGAGTGTCGTTAATATTATCTGGTATCTGTTATGATAGGTTATAAATAAGAATATTTGTTAGTTCTCAAATCTATAATGCTTGAATTCTGAGGTGTGCTGCTTTTTAAACTTTGTTGGTTTGATCAAGTGTTTTGGTTCCCTGTGCTAGAATAATTAGTTCTGTTAAACTGCTGGATGTACGGGATAGCTAAAAATTTAATTGAACCGACACTAGTGCAAGAGCTATCACCTAGATTTCATGCAATGTACTTCTGCTCCCTTAGTTGGAATTCCTTTTCAATTGTGCCTACTGCTAAGTATCAAAGTGTAACCAGAATTTGTGGCTCTGTTAGGTGACAGCAATCCAATTTATACATGGGATAGTCTACAAAATCTGCTTGATCAATCATAATTCTCATTGATAATGATTTGATAACTGGAACTAGATACATGGTGTATTTGTTTTTTGGATTGTCACTGATGCTTTGCTTACTGCTTACTATGCTATATTCTCATTGTACTCTGAACTTATGGGGACAATTTTCTTCCAGAACCAATGTTTTTCCCATAAGAATATCATCTCCTCAATAGGAACACCCTTGGTTTCCGGTAGGAAAAGATAAACAAAAATTGTCATGATGGTAATCCAGCCTGCAAAGAAGAGGAAGATCCCAAACTTGAAAGCACAAAGGAGGGAAAGGAAGGATTGCCCTATTACAAAAGTGAAGAGTAGATTTACTGCTACTGTGATACTCTGCCCGGCTGATCGAGTCTCTAATGGGAATATTTCACTTGGAACTGTCCATCCTAACGGGCCCCATGACCATCCAAAAGCAGCTACAAAGAGGCAGATTACAGCCACCACAAGTATGGAGTAGCTTCTAGAGAGTTCCTTGTCACTGCCAAACTTAAGTCCCAAGATAATTGCAACTATAACCTGCAGCAGTCCATGTGAAATAGTAATATGTTAGCATTTGGGGTAATAGAGAGACAAAAGAGCCTGCAATTGTCTCTATATAGAATTCTCATATAATAAGGTATGCTAACATGTATTAATAGAGCATTTATATTTAGCAGGTAGACTTTGTAAAAATCTGCGTATGAGTAAGTACTGGAGTTCTCAATTTGGAACATCTCAAGATTTTAATGTTGCTGAATAGGATGAAGTATTTGTTAGAACGTATCTCCTTAAGTTTTGCAAATGGCCTATACAAAGCTGGAGTTCTCTACTAAGACATTTCTTCATTAGAAGTTTCCTTAAAGAAGATATAATCTGATAATAATATGATTAAACTCTTCAGCACATCATTTTCGTAGTTTCTTGCGGTTTCACAACTCTTTCCCACCCAAATGAAAATTCCTAAGCAATTCTCAGATCTTTTTTTAGGACAAGTTAAGCAGAATAGAGGTACATGTCTTCTGTTGGATCATGATATTTTTAATTTCATATTGAAGTTTTTAAGTACTATTCCCTCTTATTTTCAAAAGGTGTCTGGTTGCATTCTGCGTCTCATTTTTCTAACAATTTTGAAGTTTCTGCTATTTAGGACTGCATGTGTGGTGACTGGCGAGGGGGTTACAAAGAAAAGTTGTCTGTGTTACCTGACAAATTATCATTTGTATACCGCCAGCTATCAGCAAAGGTCTACGACCCCATCTGTCAACTGTTGCGATGGATACCAGTGTTGATGAAGCTAGAACTGCTCCAGTCACAGCTGATGAATATAAAGAAGCATTCCCTTCGAAACCCATGCTTTGAAACAGTACTGGGGCATAGAAGAGAATAGAATTTATTCCTGTGAGAATCTGAAAAGTTGGCATGAAGATTGCCATAATTAACTGTGGTCTATTCCTCTTCTCAAGAATGTTCCTGAAAGGATGCTCAATTGAGTTAGCTAGTTCACTTGCATCAGTTATATCTTGCAACTCTGCATGAACATTTGTTGTTCCCCTAATTTTCTCTAGCACTTTTTTTCCTTTGTCATGTAATCCCCGCTCAATTAAGCTATTTGGAGTTTCTGGAAGCAGCATTCCTCCAACTGTCATTAAAATAGCTGGTACAGCTGCCAGGCCCAGAGAGAGCCTCCATCCCCATGGATGAAGCTTCTGTGTCCCATAATTGATCATGTTTGCTGTGAATATCCCAAGTGTGGTTGCCAGCTGGAACATCATGTTGAGACCTCCTCGGAGTTGACGAGGCGCCATTTCTGACAGATAAAGTGGAACAGCCTAGCAAGTAACAAATTCATTAGTCCTAATGGATAATATCATGTAAGACATTGCTCCCATTCCAAGGTATATTTTAGCTTACCTGATTTCCAAATCCAATACCAAAACCAAGCATGATCCGTCCTAAAATAAGCATTGCCAGGTTTACAGCTGATGCATCCAAGGTTGCTCCTATTATAAAGCTTATTCCACCACAGATAATACTTCCCCGACGGCCATACTTTCTTGTGATGGGAGATGCTACAAGTGATGAAACCAAACCAGCAAGATAGAGAGAAGAGGTAAAGGCTGCCAGGGCCTGGTCATTGTACTTGCAGTAGTTGTCTTCATGCGCATGCATCTGTTTTCTGTGGACTTTAGGAAAGAACTTCGAAAGGAATTCACTCATGGATGTTACTCCTCCTGTTCAAAGATATTACCGAAAGCTTAATTATAATTCTGTCATTTTCAACCCAAGTATCCCAACTTTGTTGGGTCTTGGTGTTTCTTGTGTTCCCCTCCATACATCCTCTAGGAGGAGCTCAGTGAACTAATAGGTTACTACATAATGCATAGTCATGATTCTTATGTTGTTTCCCTAACATTGCATATCAAGAACTAGCAATTGTGTATCCTAACACTTGCAGCAATCCGTTTTTTATGTTTCCTCTCTCTGTTGAAGCTCTTGAACTGATATATATACTTGTATAGTTCGTTTCATGATTCTTTTGTTGTATCTTTAGGATCCGTACTAGCAAATTCTTATCCTAACTCTCGCAGAATTCCCTTTTATATTACCTCTTTCTTTCTCATTTTCTTTAAAGACCCCATATGTTCATTATCAATGAATATCCTTAAATAACTCTTGTGATCATAGTTACTTGAAAGAAAATTTGTAACATTTTGTATATGAAATGAAAACATCCCATCTCTGGTAAATCAAAGAATAGGCTAGTGTGCTGTGATCTCTGGGGTTCTTTACTGGTCTGATCCCTCACAGTATTCATATTAATGGTTACTTGTCGAATGGATTTGAAGTGCACAGAAACTATAAAGATTTTACCTGAAATTCCGATGTCATAGCCAAAGAGAGATCCACCAATGGCACCAACAAGGCAAGTGATGATAACATAACTTGTGACCTTCCCTTGGTATTGCTCTGCCCTCTCCTTGGACACACCTGTCGGAGCAACCGATCCTCCAGCCATCTTGGAAGTTCGTCCTCGGCTGCTATCCAGAGGAAAGTAAGACAAAACTTTTTCTTCTCAGGGATGGAAAATATCTTCCCTCTTTATACTTGTGCAATTGGTTTTGTAGTTGACTTAGCTAACCTCCAGCTGCACCATTCATGTCAAAAACCCAATAAAAAATGGTATAAATCCATAACAGAAGTATATACAAATAGAGTCACCAATATTCTGGTCTTTGTTCTTACAAGAGTATGATTACTTTTGATTTCTTTAATGATTTTGACAGTACCTGTTTGTGTGTCTGCACATATACAAGTTGGCTTCATCGAGTTGAAAATTCTTTATCATTTGAAACTGCCACCTTAAAGTCTGCACCCTTCCTAGTTGGTGATTATATATTTGCAACTTATCATCTTTCCCTCTAGTGGTTGAGGCCTTGCACCAATTGGTGGATTTCATCTTTCATTTCCTTAAAAACTGTTTCTTTAATTCCGGGCGTGATGGATAAGGTTTGAGTTTGTGATCTTCCTGTTTTGGATTTTGTAAAATAAATTGTATGTGAAAAGAAATGTGTGATCTAAAATGATAAATTTGCATCGGGTTTTGTATTCAAACGCAATAAGAACATTTTATCTCCTACTTGCTTAGATAGGATTCATCTAGTCCTATTTGATGCTGTCATTTACTGTAAAAACTTACCAAGAACTCTCTCTTTATGATCAGCAGTAGTGATTTGTCCGGTTAGGATTGTCTGATACACTTCCTCTATAATATTTTTTTTATAGTAGTTTTGTTAAAAAAATTTCTATATAACAAAAGATAGATCTTGAGTGGCGATTTGTCCAAAGGGTCTGAATCATGCTGCCAAAATGAGTAAGAAATCAGTGAATAGCCTAGGAATAGGACGTACCTACTAAATAAATGGTTAGAAAATGGAGTTCTTATCTTGTGCTTAAATCTAGGTAGTTTTCTTTCTTCCTTAAATGCTCTATTGGCCAAATATGTTCCATAAGATAAGGGAAAGAAAAGTTGACATTTTAGGCTTATTGACCATGTATTATGGTATCTAAGATTGGTGCAATTCTTGCCACCTCCCTTGTCCTAACCCAGGAGTGGGTCAAAGATGGAAATAAAGCAGCCTGAAATTTGGTACTTCATTTCAGTGGATGACACCTACTCTTATGCATTCAAGAAACGATCTTTTCTTTCTTATATTACTCTGTGTTTTGCGGTTTTAGAGTCTAATTCTTTTAAAAAAAAAAAATTATTCAGAACCTTTTTACATAATAATACATGTATTACACTTATTAACAATAGTAGGAGTTTATCATATGAAGAATTGGAGAAATTTTTATTATAGAAATTACATAAATTTTGGAGAAGCATTTAAAATAGAGAAGTAAAAAAAATATTTTTCAACTCATCTTAAATAAAGAATAAAATATTAGCTTGCCTGAGATTCCAATATTTATGTTGTTAATGTTGATTATAAGAAGATAATATAACCAAAAATGCCTTTTATATTTTTAAGTTTTTTTAATCCGTGATCCTTTTTTTCTTTATCGACATTTATGCCACTTCTATAAAGTTACCAAAAAGGTCAAAATGCAGAAGTTTATAGCGTCTTTGGTGATGATCATTACATAATTTACCATATTCTATCCGTAGGAGGATAAAATAGGCAAAAACATTGCTTTTATATAGTGACAAAAGAACGATACAACTAAAATATGAGGAAAAATTGTACATGTGGAGAATGTATACTTCATATAATATGACGGAAACATTGATTGGCAAATAAAAAAAATGTTATGTCTATTTTACCCTTGAATAGGTGCAATTTACGTGATAATCATGGTCTCAAACACTCAGAAACTATTATGTTTTGGTATTTTTGAGTACTCAATAAAAAATTAAGCAGCACAAATGGCGATAAAAAGAAAAATGATCTATGTTAGCAAAGCGTAAAAAGGTAAGGAGTATTTTAGGCTACATTCCATGATAAAAAATATATCAAATGGATTGAGGTCATATATATGGTGTCTCCAAAGCCTGCTGCTCAATTTCACTTCTGTTCTTGCTTGTTCATTTCACTTTTGAAAGATTCTTGACTGTCATTTTCATGGAACAAAAGGGCCTACGAAACTAAAGGGATTTCTCTCTCATGAGCTTTAGGATTCTTAGCAGAGACAATCTTCTTCCAAAACCAGTGCTTTTGCCACAAGAACACCACCTCTTCTATAGGAACTCCTTTAGTTTCAGGTAGAAAAATGTAAACAAAAATGGTCATGATAGTAATCCATCCAGCAAAGAAGAGAAAAATCCCAAATTTGAGAGCACAAAGGAGTGGAAGAAAAACTTGTGCTATGATAAAAGTAAAGAGAAGATTCACAGCTACTGTAATTCCTTGCCCTGCAGAACGTGTCTCCAATGGGAAGATTTCACTAGGCACTGTCCATCCAAGAGGCCCCCATGACCATCCAAATGCTGCTACAAAGAGGCAGAAAATTACCACCACTAACACTGCAAAGCTGTTTGGGAGCTCGCTGTTGTTGCCGAACTTAAGGCCTAAGATTATTGCAACAATGATCTGATCAATGAAAAGGAAAAAACATCAATGCTGTCTACCTGTTGGGATTATTACTGCCCTAGATAGTGCGTGTTAAATTCTGTCGTATTATCTGTTGGTGCTCTTTGATTTTCTAATAGAATCTTGTGATCATATTGTTTTGTTTTAGTTTCAAGAAGCAGAGAAGCAATATTCAGATTATGATTTGAGCTTTTGTTACCTGACAGATGATCATTTGAATTCCACCGGTAATCAAGAGAACCCTTCGACCCCATCTGTCAACTGCGGCCATGGAAATGAGTGTGGAGGATGCAAGAACTGCTCCGGTAGAAGCAGCAGAAATAAGTGCAGAATTCCCTTTGAATCCCATACTTTGAAACAACACAGGAGCATAAAAAAGTATAGAATTAATCCCTGTAAGTATCTGAAACATTGGCATACAAATTGCCATTACCAACTGTGGTCTGTTTCTCCTCTCAAAAATATTTCTAAAAGGGTTGTTGATTTCATTTGCTAATTTGCTTGCTTCAATCATATCTTCAAATTCTGCATTTACATCTTTTGTTCCTCTTATTCTTTCAAGAACCTTTTTCCCTTTTTCTTCAAATCCTCTTTCTATTAAACTATTTGGTGTCTCTGGAAGAAGTAAACCTCCTATGGTCATCAAAAAAGCCGGTGCTCCTGCCAAACCAAGTGAAAGCCTCCATCCCCATGGATGGATTTTATCTGTTCCAAAATTGATCATATTTGCTGTGAAGATTCCAAGAGTTGTTGCTAATTGAAACATCATATTCAATCCTCCTCTGAGATGGGTTGGTGCCATTTCAGACAAATACAATGGAACTGCCTTGAAAATCCAAAGAGAGTTAGTTTTTGGTCATTCATTCATTATATGCATTCTTGAAATGTTTCAGGGAGAAGAAAGGCACCTGATTGCCGAAACCAATACCAACACCGAGCATAATTCTTCCCAAAAGAAGCATAACAATGTTGACAGCTGAAGCAGTGAGGGCAGCTCCAATGGAAAAGCTGATTCCTCCTGTGATTATACTGCTCTTTCGCCCATACTTTCTGGTAACCGGAGATGCTACAAGAGATGAAACCAATCCAGCAAGGTACAAAGATGAAGTAAATGCTGAAAGACCTTCATCATCATACTTGCAATAGTTATTTTCGTGGGCACGCTTCTTCTTTTCATACACAGCAGGGAAGAATTTGATGAGAAATTCATCCATTGATGTCACCCCTCCTGTTAAAATGATCAGATAAGTACTTATTCATTACAAGAATGTTTTCTTGTTTTTGCTGATTACATTTCCATTTCTTGGAATAATCCATGGAAAACAGAAACAATTTCAGGGGAAAAGAAATCAATCACCTGAAATCCCAACATCATAGCCAAAAAGGGATCCTCCAATAGCAGCAACTATGCAAGCAATGACTACATATGGAGTTACCTTTCCTCTGTACTGCTCAGCTCTGCCTGGGGCTATGCCTACTGGAGCTAGAGATCCTCCTGCCATGGATGCCTACAAAGGAAGAAGAAGAAGAAGAAGAAGGAGAAGAAGAGGAGGAAGAAGAAGAAGAAGAAGAAGAAGAAGAAGAAGAAGAAAGAGAGGGACAGAACAAACAGAATCCACCAGTTCACCACCTCACTAAAATACAAACCAGGTTTGTTTTTCTTTGTTTTCTTATTGATGGTTTTCTTAGTTGTTAATGTGTGTGATAAACCTGCAACTTGTTTGTACCTTATCTTTATAAAAAATTTACCCAACATGAGACTCTTTTCATGTTCGGTGATTTGGAATAGTAAATAAGTGCATTGCGAATATAGATAAGGGTCAATTTTTTTTTAACGTTTTATAAGTCTAATCTGTATTAATCATGATTATATGTATATTTTTTAGATAACGAACATTTTTAAGAGGTATTAGTAAAAAAAAAAAAGAGACTTTTCTACTCGATAAAGAAGGGAGTATGAAGAATGGACATATGTTTGGCTCTTCTGTTAATTTCCACATGTAATAATTTGAACAAACTTTATTCTTGTAACAATCTTTTTGGCTCTATGTTGGATATGTGCATCTTTTACAGACATCAATGGATAGGATAGCTTTGTTCATCTTCAATCATTATCCATACCAGTAAGTCAAATAAAATCCCCGCAATTGGTACGGATGTTTATGAATATTAAATCTGAATACTGCATTTGTAAGACGAGCTGCTTGGATTTAAGAAGATTATAAGGTCAATAAAGTCAAGACCTGACCTGCACCATTGAAAGTTGACGATTCTTTTAAAGAACTTGTCCTGGAATTTATTGTTAACTCACAAATCTCAATTAATTACTGCATAGTCATGCACCTACACGTATTATTAGTATCCTTGTCACTTGAAAAGTGAAGCATCTCAACTAATAAGGCCTAGTTTGGGAAATTAGCAGGGGAGAGAAAAGAAAGGAAACAAAAGAGGAGGAAGAGAAAAGAATGTCAAATTATTTATTGGTAGTTTTTTTAAAAGAATTATAGGGATTAGTTTGAGCGTGTTGTGTGTTGAAATAAGCTTCCTACTTTAAAATACCTTGTGTGTGGGAGCAAAAGAAAATTGTGGTTTTCTTTAAATTTATTTAGGAGTTTGGTGAAGAGTGGAAAGAGATATCTTTTGATGAAAATAACTCTTGAGTAAAAACAATAAAATATTTAATGATAATGTAAATTAATATTATCACTAGATATAAAATAAATATTTTATAATCTTTTTAAAATTTTTTCTCCATTTCTTTCCCTTTCATCCCATTCTTTAAGGAGAGGGAAAAAAGGGAAAGAAAACCCCTCCATTTTATACTCTCACTTATCTGTTTTCTTTCGCTTTCTCTCTTTAAAAAACTCTCAAACAAAAATTTTAAACCTTCTTTATTTCTCTTTCTCTTCTCTTATTTCCAAATCATCCCATCCAAACTGGCCCTAAAAGAAAAACAAATATCAAAAGCCTCTCATCTTCTTAGAGGTTTTTGAGTTATCGATTAATTTGAAAAGAATCGGACAGTACCAGACTTCAAAAAATAATATAAAAGTTGACATGTAATATTAAATCGCTCTCTTTGTAACTCGAATTCAAAATATTTTATTTAACATGCTAAATGAAAATATCTAAATAAAGAGATCAATCTATCGAACAACACACCTACTTCTTATGTTCTTAAATGTTCTTAGAGGGTCTCTAATCAAAGAAGAAGGATAGTTTTCTATTCTGAGTTTTGTTTGTATAATACGTGGATCGTTCAATATTGCTTAATCCCCTGATGGGACTTGTTCAGAAAATTTGATTAATTTGAGACATGATGGCCAGCCAACAACTCAATAATTTGTTTCCTTTTTTGGATATTTGAAAGAGTTTTTTTTTTTTTTTTTTTGTTAATCTTCTCTAGAAAATTCATAACTGAACTTAGAAATACACAATTGATAATGAAGATTTCTAGAAATAACAGACTCAAATATTATAATTCAGCCATAAAAATATTTATTACTAAACAAGACATCTTATATTCCCGTACACGACGTAAAGAATGGAGCAATTAGATAAATATCCATATCGCTTTCTATTTTCTATTATAGAAAAAGGGATGAATGCACTTTGGTGGAATCTTAACAGATTAACTAATTTTAGTTCGAAAGCTAATGATAGACAATAACTTTCTTGAACACAGTTTACAACTTTTATCTTCCTATCTATATTATCTTCCTATCTATAGTGGGGTAAGAAAGAAGGGGGATCGAGCAAACTTGCATTTTTCAAATACACAAAAGACAAATGCTATCCCCACTCGGACCAAAAACATAGAAATAATAGTATTTCATTGCTATAAAAATATATTCAAAAGAAAAGAAATACCAAGACTCATAAGATAAAATGTAATGAATTTAAGTTTAATTATTATAAGAAAATGAAGCTCAGCATCCATTCCATTGTTATCTCATTCTGATATAGTAGAAACGGTTACCAAATAGTTAATTGTAAATTCCAAGATCAATTTGTACAGGCGAGTGGACTTATATTGCCCCAAAATCAAGAGAAAAATAACAAATTTCATTGAGTGAGGAAAGAGGAAAAATAACTAAACACATGACTTGGGATTCCATTTTCCCTTTCTTTCTTTTTACTTTCTTCTTCCCTCATGAGGCAAATTGGAAAGAAAACTCATACAAAATGAAGTATATGTAAATTAATGCGTTGAAGAAACAAACATGACACCCGATGTCTTTTTCCTTGATAAGAACGCATTGCCAAACTTCCATTTGTACCTATAACTAATAGCTAAGACTGCGGAGTTTCAATGGGAGCAAAATTTCCCTTTTCTTGCAAGTTTTGTTTTTTTGCACCTTTTTCAGCTCAATAAACTGCTAAATAAACCCCTACAAGATGATCAATTAAATCAAAATCAATGTTATGAACTAATTTAGCTGTTAGTTCAAGAAATATATAGGGATTTAGTCCATACCAAAACCCGGAAGCTCTTTTGTTTCGATTTCTGCCAAGTAACAATATGCTTTAACAAGTCAGTTCATGCAAATCACAGATAAGTCGGGAACTAAAGAGAGTCGAGTTAATTCATGCAAATCATAGACAAGTCAGGAACTAAAGGGAGTCAAGTCATTTTTTACCTATCTTTTCCTTCAAACGCATCATTTATTTCCTCTCCAGTTGGCCTTTTTGGAAATGATGCCAAGATTACGTAACTCTCCTTGCCAGGCGCTTCATCGACTCTCTTGTATAGATCATAATTGTAGGGATAGGACATCCTGAAAGAGTGTCAATGCAGTTCAAATATTAGTAACAAGTGACTCGAGAATGTTGTTTCAGCTATTATAGTTCCAAAAACTTTTACGTGCTTCTTTAAGAAGCCTGCCACCAGCCACGGCCAAAATCTTGCGCGCTCAAAGCACATGCTGTTCAGATTAGGGCAAAATAGGAACATTCAAATGTTGTCCCTCCAAAACATCAATATTGATTTCATTATAACTAATTTCAACTCTAAAAATTCTTTTTGTAGGGAAAATATTTGAATGTTCCTATTTTGCCCTCATCAGAATAGCACGTGATCTGAGTGTTCAAGATTTTGGCTGTGGCTGGTGGCAGAATTCTTCAAGAAGCACATAAAAACATTTGGGACAATGGCTGGAAGTTCATACCTTGATTAAATGTATAATAATATGAAACTACTTTTTTCATTTTCAAGAGCAGCACGCGGTACTTGAATATGCACAATCAGAAAAGTATTACAAGTAGATGTTGCCCTTACCTGAGAGCACCCATTATTGGATACTGTGTTCCTGCATAGTAGAGTAACCGAAAGAAGTAGCATATCTCAAATGATGCAGCATACTCCATTCTCCGCTCTCGGCCTATTGTCTTGTAATAGCATGAAACTTGGAGTTCAGTAAAATGATGATTATTTGCACTTACATGGTTCACTGATCTGCACTTACTTGCATGATGCCGCTTGAACTAGGTAAGTCCTAACAAAACAATAATAGAATAGAACATTAACTATTGGCATTCTAGCCCGAGAGTGAGACATTCTTCTATCTCAACTTGCAAAGAATCAATTTTGGAAGATTTTAAACAACTGAATTCAGGTTAAAAGCACCCTAATCTAACCTTCAGCCTAGGGTTGACAAGAATTACTGGCCGATCCCCAGCAGCATCAGTCATAGCTTTTAGATTCTGTATTTTTCAATGCCAAACATTAACAGATTATCAATTTAAGATTTATTCGCAAGGAAGAAATTCATATTGCTTTTTAATCCACTTACATCTATGATACAATTTCCCACTGCATTTTGAGGAGCCACCAAAATAAACATGTCATCCTGTTCTTCGACCTCTTTGCCACCTATAGAACACATACAACACAAAAATGTCTGCAGTCAGAGAAGATTACACAACCTATATATAGGATAGTGATTATGCAGATGGTTTCTTTCACAGCTACAAGATATCCAGGAAGATTACCTGACCCAAAAGAACTCGGTAATTATTATGATGTATCTTAGACTTTGACTGTGTAATTGACTTCTTTTAGTTAGACTGCCTTTTCTAAAGTCCATTTAAGAGATTAGAGCCCTTTTAGTAGTTTAAGGCTCTTGTGGTGTTAGCAAAGAACCACCGATCGCAGTACAGGTACACAAGACACATGAGATAGCGTGTTGAAAACTCAAATAGCAATCATTTACTCCAGGAGATAGATACCTATTGAACCAATCTTGATGAAGTTATCCATAGCACCATGATCACCCCAATCCATGAACTCCAAGATCTTTCGAGTTCCTGCAAGCTGCAAAGGCATACCAGCTAGTGCTCCTTCTCCCATTGATCCTTGAACACAAACCTAAGTGAACAAAGAAATTTTCAGAATATTTAAGCTTGCTTATATATGAAATACTGATGTCAAGTTTAAAGCTAGATATTCAAGATCACCGGTGTACCTTCACACGCTTTCCATCATCAGCAAATGAGAGAGCAAGAGTTCGAACAAGTTCCATCAAAGTACCTATTCGATAAACATCCTGTAATTAATACCACATGGTTAACTCTAAACCAATCTGCAACTTGGCCTAAAAACGGAAAGTAGTATACATCTTTACCATTTCAGGATTGAGCTCAGGAATGTTGATCTCCACCTGTCCATGATTTAAAGAAATAAGCATTTTAGAGTCACCAGTTAACACAAGAAGCAAGTAGATGAACCCATATGTCTTATCAAGTAGACTTAATAATATGCGTGAGAACACAGTTTATTCTTATCCACAAAAGCGTGAAACTATGCCCTGACCTTCACTCGAGTTTTCCCATCATTTATGGCTCTCGTAGCAGCTTGCAAAACATCATTATAGAAATAGTTCCTGATTTCTCTTGAATGAGGAATGTTATTCAATCTTGTCGGAATGCCTCTCCAATTATCCTGTAAAAGACTAAAGCAGAATAAATAAGTGTATCTATCAGGCTACTAGCTACCTTGAAATGTGCCCATGCCATAAGAAATATACATAATAACGCATTAATCGGATACCTTGCTTGGCTTTGGCTTATTAAGATGACTGTCACTTCTGGTCAATTTTCCTATAGATGAGAAGTAGAATGAAGTCCTAATAAACCAAAGTAGTAGAACAACAAACAATTGCTGATTCTTTAGAAGATTTATAATATAAATCAAATTATATATAAAAGTGAGGGACACACCTGAACTTTCATTCTCTTCTTTCTCTTTTTTCACACGCAATAACAAAGCTTCGATTTCTTTGAATACCACTTCTTTTGGACGGTTTCCATCTATCTATTCATTCAGATAAAACCAACACATGATTTGAAGTGATATTATGGTAAAATTTGAAAAGTAAACAAGGAGAAGATGAGCTAAATGCAAAGAGATACCTTTCTTAATATATCCGCGTATGTTGATGAAGTTGCTTCCATGTTCTGCTTGTATATTTGGAGACGTGATTTCACCTGAAGTTACACATATTTGGCTGCTCAACTAGTTTAAGCAACTTCTGGACAAAAGCCTTTAACCCTTTGACAGAGCCAGTTCTTCTATATTGCGCTTGTATTGAGATAGGTTTTACATCAGATACGAAGACGCATATAAAAGTGTGACTGGAAGAGAGCTAGTTCAGAATCAAAATATGTTTATGGCAACGTTTTCTATTGAACAAGGCTATAAGGCAAATAGAGTTCTCTCTGACTCACAGTCACCACTCGGAGCTTTTTTTTTTTGGGTAAACTTTCTTGTCTCAAAGTTAAACCTTTTTAGACAACAGTTTTGCCTAGAACTTGAAGATGAATTATAAATCTGTGAAGCAACCTGGTCGTCTTACCTTTTCCTCAGTGTCATCAGGACGAATTACAAGTCTTGCTTTAATTTCCTCATTCTCTGGAGGGAAATGGGTGATATGGTATATCCTTCCAGTTACTGGATCCAGCCTTCTACCAACACATCTGTCTATTAGAACCTCATCAGGAACCTGATAATAATTAGATAACATCCTTCAATATTTCCATCAAATGGTTGAGCCGGGAAATTTTGCAGTAAAAAAAATCATCTCAGAACACAGAATCAAACAACTTACAACATTATATCCTATCACTGTGAGACTTTCTAATAGCCTGTGTGACCAAGTAATATATCTCCAAAGTGATTTAGAACTAACGTTCTAGAATAGCATTATATGTCACTATTACCATTATTTACCATGTCCAAAAAGAAAGCACTTTCAGGAGGATAGAAAGAGACATACCTCAAGAATAATGCACACATCTGGTCTAATTTTCAGTTCCTCCAGACTCTTGGCTTGAGCAGAACTTCTAGGATATCCATCTAGAAGCCACCCTTTCTCTTTTGCATCTTTCACTGATAATCGTGTTTTCACCATCTATAAGAAGTGCTGATCGTTGAGTTTAAAGAAGAGAAGGTAAAATGTACCAAGATACTACAAGAAATACGTACTGCTGTCACTATGTCATCTGGAACAAGACGACCAGAGTTCATGTACTCTTTTGCTCTGTTTCCAATCTCTGTAGCAGCTGATACTTCTGCTCTTAAAAGATCCCCCGTGGATACATGCACCAATCCAAACTGAGGGAACAACATGGTAAATCAATTTTTTGAAAAATCCTCATTAGAAATCCAATATTAGCAAATTGAATCCGAAAACTGTTAATTGACCGGCAAATTGATCAAAGATATGCTTACCTTCTGAACAATCATCTCGCACTGCGTCCCTTTACCAGATGCAGGAGCCCCTGATATCATCACCTTAAATGGCTCAGCTTTAGAGCCCGATATCTTCAATGCCTTTGTTTAAGACAATATTCAAGAATTGAGATAAAATGGAAATAGAGAAACATAATCAAAGAATCTCAACATAATCTCAACTGGGAAATGAAATAACATCAAAGAATCTCATATTCTCATTATCCTTTAAAACAATCAATTCAATATTTCCTGCTGCTATAAAACCCTCCAATTTGGGAATTCTAGAACAACTTGAGCAAAATTAACAATGAAGAAATTCTAACCTGATATTTGGGATTAGTCTTGAAACTGGCCAGAGAGAAACATATACTACTAACACAACATAATCTCAAGTGGGAAATGAAATAACACCAAAAGAATCTTATATTCTTTTTATCCTTTAAAACAATCAATTCAAGATTTCCTGTTCCTAAAAACCCTCCAATTTGGGATTCTATAACAACTCGAGCAAAATTTAACAATCAGGAATTCTAATCTTACACAACATAATCGCAAGGTAGGAAATGAAATAACACCAAAGAATCTCATGTTCTTATTCCTCTAAAACAGAATCAATTCAACATTTCCTGCTCCTATAAACCCTCCAATTCGGGAATTCTATAACAACTCGAGCAAAATTAACAATTAAGCTTAATTCTAACCTTATACTTGGGATTAATCTTGAAACTGTTCGGCCCATTTGATGAAAGATTTGGATTTTGGGGGGCAGAAGATGGTACAGAGAAACAAGATGATGAGAGTGAGGGAGAGGAAGATGAGTAGAGGGAGCTGCTGGAAGTGGAGAGAGGAGTTGGAATTGAAGCGACATTATTATGGCGGTGAATCAGAGAAGGAGAACAGTTTAACATAGTTTGATGACTTCTTTTGAAGCAAAGTAAATTCTTTTCTTGTTCAGAAATGGGTTTTGATTTGAAGGGAGAATTGCAGAGAGAGAGAGAGAGAAAGAACTTGCTGTCAGCTGAGCCTCTCAGCCATAATTAACGAACGTCAACTGTCACCACATATTGATATTATACGGGTTTTTGACTTGCATAGCTCAATTAACGCATCAAATTATGCGTTCATCTCAAGTTGACTGCTGTTGAACGCATGTCCAAGCGAAGGAGAATGGAGAATGAATTGTGAATCTGTGATCTTCTCATTGAGGTTCGATCAGTCATCATGGGATTGTGATACTCTATTTTAAAATATACATTTCGATTGTTCAAATATATATATGTATATATACATTTTGACATAGTGGAAAGGGGCGGGCAGAGGTCCTTTACCGCCTTCTAATTTAAAATATTTTATTAATAAAACTTAATAAATAAAATATAATCATATACCATGAAAAGATTGTTAAAAATATAAATAGACTGCTAAAATGACATAGTAAAAATAGTTATCAAGAATGTAAGCGATTTTTCATACTTATAAACGATTTTTCATACTTATAAATCGTATTCTCAAGTCTATAAATCGTATTCTCAAGTCTACGAGTACATGGTATGCTAATATGATATCAAAATATGGTTATTATTGTTATAGAGCTTACAACATACAAAATGGTTTAAAGTTAAAACTCTTCGCATAATAATTAGTATTTTTTATCACTAAACTGCTACATCACCATGCTAAATAAATGGGTAATCTTGAAGTTGCATGACAAGACTACAAAAGTTCCCTAGTTTCTCTTTTGCTTCAAAATCAACTTCCTCCATTTCATTTCTGCTCAAAAAGCTTTCTTGATCTAACAAGCTCATCAGATCAGATGATGGATGATAAGAGTCACTTAAACAACATTGCTTGCTTCAAATGCAGATGGGAAATTTCTGCTTTCACAAACTTCAACACAAGTATTAAACCGAAGCAAATGCATGAGAGGTTGGAGGTTCAAATCTTCCTCTTCATGATGCCCTAAACCACCCATCATTAAGTCTTTAACTCCCCAATAAGAGTCCAAGACTCTAAGTTCAGTACAAATATTAACATGAAAAGCACTGAGGAAAAAAAAAGGAGGAAGGGAAGAACAGAAAGTTGAAGCCACAAAGAAATATTGGTATGAGTAAAAACAACAGAATACTTGAGACAATAACTGCTTCAGTAAACTATTAATATGAATATGAATACCAAATAAACATAATCTGCAAGCTTACATCATGACATCCACCTAGTACTGAGTAAGAAGAGTTCGATTTGCTAGCATGCGAAAAAAATGTAATAAAACTTGAAGAGGTGATTGTTCTTGTATTTGGAATTCTCTAGAAAACAAAGTAGTAAAATTTTAAAACAGTACAAGTAACAAGAAACATCTTTAACTCCTAAGGGCCGATCAATCATTGCTGCTCTTCCAAAGTCATTCTTTGCATGACAAAGAGTTTGTTTAATCCAACTTCACTGAAGAGAACAAGTAATGCACAAACCAGAATGAAGAAAGGAATCCAACCGCGCCAGTAGCAAGCATGATTGCTATAACCATGAAGAGTGAATAACCGAGGTAAAGGGTAGCTGAGACAGGTCCACTCAAACTCTTGAGATCGAATATTAAGTAGTTGATCGAGTATAAAAAGATGTATATGGCAACAGAACCAGAAGCAAAGAATGATTTCCACCACCATTTCCAGTCCTCAACACAAAGATGCATGTAAGTAAGAACAAGGGAGACTTCGGCACAGACAACTACTAAGAGGATCAAAACAATGAGAAGGAATCCAAACACATAGTATACCCGACCCATCCAGAGGC
Organism: Catharanthus roseus; assembly: GCA_028651295.1. Classification (NCBI taxonomy): domain Eukaryota; kingdom Viridiplantae; phylum Streptophyta; class Magnoliopsida; order Gentianales; family Apocynaceae; genus Catharanthus; species Catharanthus roseus. The sequence continues at coordinate 2,809,661 of JAPQWS010000044.1, read as the reverse complement.
TGGACATGATGAAGAAAAGCTCAATGAAAAGTGTACCGAATGGGAGAGTGCCAGCACCAAGAACTAACAGCCAAGATGGATACTTTTGAGGTGGTATTTCACGTGGGATCTGGTTAGTTCGGACAGGGTATTCAATATGAGGTGCTTTTGCTCCAAAGTAACCACCAACAAGGGTAAGGGGAACAGAGATACAGAACCACAGCAAGATGAGAATGACAAATAGAGAAAATGGAATGGCTCCTGTACTGTGGCTACCCCATACAAGGAAATTCAAAGTGGTTAAAATAAGGAAAGCAATACCAGGAAAGAAACAAGAAACTTTCCATGAGACTGAAACCCATCCTTTGTGATCACCACAGAATATCGTCCTCCACATTCGAACAGCCACATAACCAGCTGCAATTCCTAGAATCATGTAGAAGAACAGCATACCAGTGACCAAAGTTCCACGAGAAGCAGGAGACATAAATCCAAGGGCTGCAAACAAAATTGTCACAATTGCCATCCCCAGAATCTGGATTCCATCTCCAACCATCACACACAAAAGTGCTGGATGGCTAGGGGCCCGGAAAACGTCACCAACTACAAGCTTCCATCCAGATAACTCCTCATTCATCTGGGCTTGAGCTTCTTTGTCGAGCTCCTCATAACGAGTCAGATCCCGTTTAACAGTTCTCAAGAAGATCACAAACACTATTCCAGCCAGGAAAGTAATCACCATAAGAGAATTGAGGATCGAGAACCAATGCACTTTTGCTCCCTCCATCTTCAGATAAGCATCCCACCTAGATGGCCACTTAATATCACTCTCCACAAAGGACACCTCATATGAGAAAGAAATAGGCTCGTTTTCTTTAATAGACATAGCCACCATGGATGGATCACACTTGATAGAAGTTGGGTACTTCTCATAAATTTTCAAGTTCTTAACTGAATCAGCATTATGCTGAACGCTACAAGGAACCACCTCAAACCCAACAACCATGTAACCAGGTGCCTCTGATCCATCATTTCCAACTGTTGGAATTACCTCAGCAGCATCTCCAGTTCCCATCACACGAGCCACATTAGTCTCTTCATACTTATGGATAAGAACTGTAAATTTCAAATGATTAAACACATAGTACACATCCTTAACCTTAATCCCAATGGGATACCCTGTCCACCTCAAGAAATAGCCCTCCTTCCTGGTATAACGGATAGCCGGCAAATTATCCAGGATCAAGTTAACCTGATATATCTCATCAATCCTCTTTTTGAAGAGCTTAAACTCCTCTCCAGATAAGGGCTTTGTTTGACACAGGAAAACATCTGATTCATTGGTGTACATCTTAAACCTATAGGGAGAATTCTCTATCCTATCACCCATAAGAAGCTCACCAAGATTTTCAGCACTATCCTTAATTCCCTCTTTTGGCGGACAGAAAGGCAAACTATAATAGCTAAAGGGTAACTCAGTATCAATTGAAGTCAGTGAATTAACCTTCACATTCAAGAAGTCACCAATGCCGTATTTGTGAGGGTAACTACCAGGAAGGTAAAACCCAAAACCCACTCCAGATAACATGCATATGAACAAAACCCAGATCTTGAATTTGCAAAAAGAATCCATCTTTATCATTTCCTTGAACAGATCTGGTTGAACCAGATCAGTAAAGGTGATTAATATGCCAAGATCAATTTAGTTTCAATTCGAGCTTGGAGAAAAATTCAAGATCTAGCAACAAAATACAAATAATTCTTTTAGGTCTTCGAGATCAAAATGCATATAAAAAGCAACAATTAAACCGAAATTAAACAGTTTCAGTGAAGATTTACAGAAAAGAATTGCATAATTTACTGACCTTTAAACATAAAATCCGAGAAGAAGAACCTTGAGGCGATGAGATTGAAGCAGTAACAGAGAAATTGTGCAAATCCTCACAGTGAATGAGGAAGAAAAAGAGAAAGAAAAAGAAAAGCGGATGACTTGTATGAACAACTGGAAGATTTATACCGGTAACCATTTCCTCTTCGTCGGTGAGATTTAAGCCGCTTCTGAGTTCTCCTCTTTAAATGACTCTTTAGCCCCTCACATATATTTATTCTTTTTATTACGTTTTCATTTTCTCGATTTTCTTCCTTTATATTTTCCGTTTTTTTCTTATTATTCTCGCCTTATAATATTTCTTTTATAATAATTTTTATTTTTAAACAATAAAAAGAACTCCAATATTTTAAAAAATAAAAGTTCTACCATTATTATATTTATTTTCAATTTGTTATTTGATTTATTAATTATATGTCATTAAGAAAAAGTTTTCACATAAAATTAGAGCAAAATTGTTCATAATTTTATAAAAACTTATGTGCCTAATTTTAAACCTAAACTCTATTTAAATAAATTCATATATTATTATTATTATTTTTTTGCTAGGTCCTACTATGGTAGTAGTTTAAATATAATGAGAATCTTAATTAGAAATTTAATCCACATTTACTCATATCCGGAACACACATTAAAAAAAGTTTTTTTATAAATGAATGCATATATAGTAATTGTCATGAATAGTTTGTTGGCTCATGTTCTTTGTCATTAGGCGTGAGATCCTCCATTTCCACCACTTACACTTACATCTCTTCTTGTTATGAGTAAGACATTTTCAGCCGAATGCCGACTGGAAATTAAGTAGCTTTTTTTTTTTTTTTTAATAACTAGGAAATGAATTAGTTGTGTTAGTAATTAATAAAAAATAAAATTAAAATTATACATGTCATTGCCAGCTGAAAATCAACTAACTTTCTGACAATACTAATATAAAGAATGCATCATTTTTTTATTTTTTTTTGAGTCGAATGCATCATATTCTATATAATGACAATAATTTGATTTTCTTTCTTTTTATTTTGCTTTTGGAAAAGGGAAAAGAAAATGAATATAGTAATTACAGCTTTTCTTTTCCTTTTTTTTTTTTTTTACTTTTCTTTTAGTTGAACATATTATTATTATTTATGAATAAAAAATAAATCATTGTAGTAATTAGCACTTTGTACGATATTGTTTGAAAAAATATTTATAGATTTAACTATTTTACTACTTGTACTAAAAAAATATTTTACTAATATTTAAAAACAAAAAGAGGAATTTCAATAATTTAATCCAAAGAAAGTTATGGAATACATGCAATGATAGTAGAGTAGTAGTCCCATTCAAAGGGGTGAATAATGGGAATCCCAACAAATAAGAGATGTGAACATCACACCGTCTCCTTTACCTTTCCTTGCACCTAATATTTGTACAAGATTTAAGCCATTTTTAGTCGTAAGCAACTTGTGGTACACTTTTTTAGTACATATTTTAGAATAAAAAATAAATTTTTAATTTTAAAAAATACTATTTAATAAAAATAACTAATAATGAGAGTATAGTAAAACATATATTAAATGATCTGAATATATTTTTAGTTTTGAGAGAGTTTTATAAATAAAGAAAGTACCTTCTTCAAAGTTATAAAGTACGTTCTTCTAAAATAACCATATAATATATACAAAAGTCTATAATTGGATTGGGTGAACAAATACATTGTAAAAATATAGGAAGTTGAATGTTCGAATCTTCTTTATAGCACCATGAAATATTTATCGTAACTTTGAGTAAGAGTCAAATTCTAGTAACATTCACAAGTTAAGTGTGAATTAGTTAGAATTGTATATTTTTAAATATCGGATACCTCTCAAATATATATATATATATATAAAAGAAAATGAAATTTTAGAAAAAAGAAAAAACCTGGATGTATTGCATGAATTAGATGTAACTTGAAAGGTACTTATGGGGAACCTCGATGAAGAGACTTTACCAAAACATTAAACTAAGTTAAATAAATGAAGGTAGCATAGCATCATTATTACCCCATAATTTATAAGTCTAAGTCAAGGCTATTATTAATGCATTTATATGGATTTCGGCGACCCCATCACATCACATCACATGTGCCCTTCTTTGTACTTTTAACCTTTATAATTCATCATCTACTTGCCTAAGAGTATGGCCAAAGTATCTCTCTTAATGCAAACACCAATCTGAAATATATTTGAATTGTATTGGCAAATGCTCTTAAAATTCAAGAAAAATTCAATTCAGGATTTTTTTAATATGACCCTATTTGAGATTTTACAGTGAACTAATATTTAATTTACTAACTTACGTTAAACTAACATTCTATTTAAATTATGAACGTTGTGTGTGATGAAATAAACTTTGATACCTTGTGCGAGAAATCGTTGAACAAAAAACATTCCACTTCGGTTTAACTTGGCCTGTTCTCAAAATCCATAACAAGTTAAATTCCAACTTTGTAAAAAACCAAGATATTTTAGCATGACACTACGTATTCCAGATTTTACATTAGATTAGCAATCGACTTAGCGACTGATCAAGCTGGTAAGTTTACCTCGGCCAATTCTAAAAATCCACAAACATGTAAATACATGAGCATTCCCTACTAGCACTATTCTAGTTGGTATTGTCAAAGGGGGCATTAACATATATAATCAAACAGGCAGGAGCAGTACAGCAAAATGGAGTTGAATAAACTAGTCAACAACTAAGAACATCTTTACCTTGTGTACAGAATTTAACCAGTCCTTAAAATGTCTAATTATGCTTAAATTAACTTTACAGCAGTTGGATGAATAACCAACCCATTTGAATGTTCTTCTTAACGTTTAGCAGCACCAAGTCCCTGTGATCTTGGGCGCCTCACCGCAACTAAAGGGGTGGCCATACCTTGCGAGTTCTTGCCTAGGCCTGTACCTTCTACAAAACCCATTTTCGCCATCATCTTTGAACCAAATCCTGTGGTATGCTTCTCAAAAGCTGCAAATTGTTGAGATTCTTTTCCTCCCGGCTTACCACTTGTTCTATTACTTCCAGCTGAATGTCCAGTTAAAGCAGAGCGGGATCCTTTCTTAGCCAATTTAGCACTTGCTTCAGGCGTACCTTCAGGTATATCGGCACCTAATCCAAGCGATTTGGGACGCTGAGTCACTTCAATTGGCACAGCCACACCTTGTCCATGCTTTCCTAATCCGCCACCTTCTATGTATCCCATCTTAGCCATCATCTTTGACCCAAATCCTGTAGTATGCAACTCAAATGAACCATATTCTAGCGAACACCCACCTTTAACATTATTGCCGGTTTCATTTGCTTCAGTTGATTCAATGGCTTTAACCTCAACCACATCGGACTGCATGATACCACTAGAGACAAAAGAAACTGGCTGAGCAGCATATGAGGTTGTTTTCCTACTCATCTTCCTCTTGCTCCGATCAGCCTGCAAATTCTTTAAGCTTGAATCAGTAAACTTTGAAGCCTTCTTAGCAGTGTTACCACCTCCTTTGATTGATTTCATATCATAGACAGTGAAATCGTCTTCCTCATCATTAGCTCCTATTAACTGAAGATCAAAAGAAGTTCAAGATTCAGAAGACAAGTTCCACAAGAAGAGAATTGTAATACATCAACTAAACACAGTTATTCAGGTACCTTCTCCAAGCGACTTCTATCAGTCGAAGACGGCATGCATGTATGCTGACTTCGAGTTACTGTTACAAATCTGAGAAACAACATATTAGTTTCATAACTATACATATATGAAGATAGAATTCAAGCCATCATGCATAGTCACAATGCAAGTCTTGGTGAAAGAAGATAAAGAAAGAAAAAAGGGTAAAGTTTCATACTTTTTCTTGCTAGAACCTTGAGAGACACTCCTTAAACGGTATATAGCTGCCAATCTTTGAACCTATTTTTCATCAAAATAATTTAATAGAGGATATTATCATAATGGTGAAAGTCAACACATGAAATCTGACCCGCAACCTCATAAAATAATTGTGAAAGGCCATAGGTAGATTTCCTATTCGCATCTATGTCAATATCAATAAATACTGAAGAATGAAAAAGTAAAAGATTTTCCTTTTTCTTGTTTCTCCTTTTTCTCCTTTCAAATTTTGTTGCAACAGGGAGAAGTTGTAAACTCAAATTTCATACCTGGGAACAATCACGAGTGTGCATGGGCTGAAATGATAAAATCTCAACTCCATCCAAAACCATCCGCTCCAATTTCTACAATGGAAAGGAAATTTGAATGAGCTGCTAATACAATTACGCCATCACTTCAATACTCATAGATATCAAAGTTAGACAAGAAATTCTTTTGAGCTCAAGTTATATAGATTCCTTCATCAATCAAAATGCAGGATGAAAATATGAGCCCAAACCTATATAACTCCTGTTAACTACTCACATGCATGATTTGGAAATGGAAGAAGTTCTCATTATATTTTTACCTCACAAGAAATGGACTGCTACATCAATGATAGACCTCTAATGACAGCTACACATAGCATCAAACAGCAGAAAGGGGCTAATTCTAGATCCATACACCTTTCAACACATGAACAAGATTGGCCACCAACAGATAGGAAGATGTCTTCCCTCTGTCATATGAAAGTTGAATGTCTATTCACATTCTCAACTCCAGAAATATCCTAATGTAACAAGACAGGCCAAGGAACACACAACAAATCAACAAACAGTAACAACACCAACTTGTTAAATGATTCTACAGAAACAAGAAACGTATCCTTGTATCTTTCACATTAGATGGCCAAAGAAGATAAATGAAGTTAACTGACCATACAAACAAAGCTTATGTGACAAACTGAGTGAAATTAAAACAATGTTGTGACATCATTCAGAGCAGTATGGAAGTTCAAATATCCAGTTACTATCATAAGAACGTCTGAAATTGGACAATCCCAGACACCAGATCAATCATCTTAAATTTGAAAACCTAGAAAAGGAGGTTTGTTGAACAGGCAAAAAATGTATTGTGGCTAGAAACAAGGTAGTTTATTTGCAAAATGCACACAAATCAACAGGCACAATCTTAGACCATATTGCAGTAGAAAAGATCACAAATTACCCTATTAGATGTTCAGAATTTCATATCTTACAGAATTTATCTGCTGAAGATCAACACCACGTCTGATCATTCTTTCCCGGCGTTTCACAGCTATCATCTCCTTCCGATGTTTCTTCTTTTCACCTGAAAATTATGTACAGATTTTGCTACGAGATTCAAGGCTTGTAGAGAAAGTATAAGAATCAAGAGCCACAGAGATGAATCACTTGATTCAACAATAAATCACACAAACAAAAACAGAAGCTTGGGTATTGTGTTTCTCTTAATTTTGCTTTTCTCAAATCAACAAGCTGATTTTAACTACTAGTCAACAGTAACATATTGAAACTTTTCCTACAAATATACAGAAGATGTCTATCAAGATCCTAAAACATGCAATCCCATGTGGAAGATTCTAGTTAAATGAAAAAAGAGGAACATTTCCAAACAGTGGATAATGACAAAATAATGGAAAACGCTCAACCATGTCTAGAAGGGTATTGATACAGATAATAAACCAATGTTCGTTAAAGAACAGTTATTGGAGGACTTTTAGCCAAATATCTTGTAAAATACACAAATAACATTCTCATAGGTGAAATTCCTTACCTGGAATTTTACTGCCCTTTTGACTCTTTCGAGACTCAAAAGGCCATGATTGAGGAATTCTAGTTTTATGCTTCTTCCTTCCAGAAACAGTTCTTGGATCTTTCACAAGCATAAGGTCATCCATAGCTGATAAACCAGTGAACTTTCCACGTGTAACTTTGTGATCTCTTCTGGGGATTTTTCTTTCTGGTTGAGGCTTCATCATGCCATACTCCTTAGATGCTTCCTGAAGGGCAATTCCTCCAAGCTTCTCCACAGTCTCATCAAAGCTATCATTGGAATCAGTATCATCATCCAAGACAGCGGGATATTTTCCAACCAACTGATCCACATTTAAAAAGCCATCACTACCACCGATGCCCTGAACATAATCTGCAGCTATCTCGTCATCGATATCCGAACCACTATCAGATGAATCAGTGGATTCTCCTGTTTCAGAAGAATCTGAGCTTTCTTCATCAAGCAACTCTTCCTCATCACTTTCATCATCTGATATATCTCGGGTGTATATTTTGAGGCCACCAATAGACAAGAATGCTGGATTTTCCTCAGGAGACCCAAAGAGGTCATCATCTGTTTCTGAACTTGTATCATTATGAGCACCATTCTCGTCAATCATTTCCTCATCAGTAGATGGCAATGACTGCAAAGAAGATTCTTTCTCCTCTACCTTGAAAGAAAGTCCAGAACATTCTGGAGTCTCTTCTGTTTCATTATTGAACCCTAGACCTCTATGAGACCCTTCATCCAGCGTAAAATCTGTGGTGTAATCATACATATAACTTGTGCCTTGGATATTTTTGCCTGGTCCTTCATCTACATAGGCAACAATCGGTGTCTCCTTCGAATCAAGCAAAAGAATGGGCTGCGACTCAAAATCTTTCTCCCTTTCCTCAACCAAATTTGGAAATGATTCCTCCTGTGAAAAACCTCAAACAATGCTAAATCAATGAAAGTTGAGGTTAGATTAGTAAAGCCATCAAACAAATATGGACAAATAATACAGTGGCAATAAATAGAAAAGGAAAAGCCAAATAACTTTTTGAGACTCATTAATAGTGCAAACATCTTTCCCAACAATATAACTTTGGCCGATTATGGATTATTTGGTACCAGTAATTAAATCAAATGTCCCAAACTGGTGCAGCAGAGGTGTTCTTTTTATGCTCAAATCAATAAATTTTCAGTAGTTAAATCAACTGCTCTGACCCCAAAATTTAGCTCATTATTCGTCACAGCAACAATTACAAAACCATTAAAATGAACAAAATGAATTTGCTAGAACAACGAAGATTTTGCCTCTAAAATAGCAAAACGAACTAGTATAGATCGTAATTCACCTGACAATCAAAAGAAGGGTAAACGTAGCCAATTGCACTTCCTTTGCATTTCACATGATCGCCTCTGGACGTCGATCCATAACCCGATCCAGATCCCGAATTCGAGTTAGGTTTTCCTTTCCCATTTCTAGATCTTGAAGAACCAGATTTTACTTTACCATCTTCATCATTGAAATTTCTACCTAAAAGTTTTCGAATCAAATTTACATCGTTAAAACATATCAAACAAAAAAAAAATTCAAATGAAACTGAAATGGAATTTCAGATTTGTACCTCTGGTAGAATGGGAATTAAGAGAGGGCGACCAGTCAGCTAAAATTCCACCTTCAACAAAGAGAGCACGAGCTGATGAAGACTGCGGCACTGTACGACTCCTCGATTTGTTAAACCTTTTCCTATTTCCTCCACCCATTTGTCTGTTCCGTCTGCGGCGGAGCTTGAGCGACAGTTGAAGCCCTTTTTTCTAAACTGGAGAAGGCGGTTGAGGAGTTGACGTGTTTGAGCGGTAATGGATGGAAGTTAGGGAGGAATCAGGTGCGATGCGCATTGGAAGAACACGGTTGTACGTAAAGAATATGCATTCTTGTTAAGAGGTGTATGGTAAATCGGTTCTTGCACAGTAGAGAATAACTGCCGAATTTCGAAACGAAGGAATCTGGTATCTGTAGATGCGGATTGATGGTACGACGTCGTTGCTGGAGTCATTTCGATTAGGGTTAATTTAAAAAAATATTACTTGACTTTTAATTAATTGTGAATTGAATACTTAAACTTTTAATTTTAGTAATTAAATACTTAAATTATAATTAACTCTAATTTGGTACTTAGTTGTAAAAACTTACAAGTTTTTCAACCATTATTTTTTTATGTAATTTTAAATTTAAATATTTAATTGTCAAAATTAAAAGTTCATATAACTCAATAATAATTGATTAAAAGTATAGGAATATTTTTTGAATTAACCTTTCAATTAGATGCACAACAAAAAACGATGTTAATAAGTTTTTTTTTTTTTTTGTACAATTCAATAAAAATATTTTATTTTTAGTGCTACATTTTGTTTGCACAAATAATTTACTTTTGAGTGAAATAATATAATAATATAGTGACAAGAAATACTTAATTTCAAGGTCATGTATATATGTTAAACAACATTTCCTCCAATGTATTAGAAAAAAGAGAGAAATATATTTGTTTTTTAGTCTTTGCATGATTAAATGAATTAGGATTTCTTATTTAGAAGGAAAAAGAGAGATTATTTCATAAGAATTTTTAAATATAATAATATATTTTAGAAATCATAATAATAATATTGTTAAGGTCAACCTATGATGCCTTTGCACCTACGATTGAGAGGCCTAGTAAAAAGTATTGCACATAGTTCTTTGTAATTAATCTTTTATTTATTTGTTTTTTTATGGTAACTTTTCCAAGTGGAGAAAATTGTGGTAGGGCAAAACAATTCAAACCATAGATGTGTGGTATGATAATTTGATCCCTTCACGTAAAAGATTTTTTGTTCGAGTTACCCAAAAAGTAATTTAATATCACATTTAAATTAGTCAATAACTTTTATATACTGACAAAATAATAAAAAACATCTCAATTAGGACAATGACTTATTAATGTTACAATCAAATAAGCCATGGTACACTTAGGTTTTGAAGTTCAATTACTAAATACCAAATAAAGTCTCAAATATAAGTCATTGATAAATCAACATATGCATATTTCAATGTAAAACATTTAAGTAAATAACTTACTAGCTATTTCATCACATTTCAAAGGATATCTTTAGTCGTTTTCAAAGATATTAATGTATTCATTATTGTATAATTATAAATTTATAATATGTTTGCACATAGACTTTTTTGCGTCTTCTAATTTTGAAGCTATTAGAGCTATTTGCTCGTTAACCAAATTATTCGAGTAATAGAAATCTTGACCTTATTAATTTCTCTCCTAATATTTTTTGAGAAATTTTACAATTACATATATAGTTGTTGAATAAATATTATAAAAGTGAAACTAATAATATTAATAAAATTGTCTATGTATTAAGTGACTTATGAGTTGATAGAATATGACTTATCAGTCTCGATCTAAATTATCTAATCAAGTGCTTCGTCATCATACGTGATTAATAGAGTCGATTTAATCAAGTGTATCTGACCATATCAATATAATATATTAGTCAAATTGATTAAAAAATTCCAAATGAGAACAAAAGTAATATAAATTGAGAAAGAACACCCTAGAAATTGCACATTTTTTCCTCATTTATTATTTCGAGAATATTAAGCCATTCATTACCATTACAATTAAGTTTCTTGTATTTGTTTTCAAAATAAAGTCAATTTTCTTTTTTCAAATTTGCTTTCAAAATTATGGATTTTTAATAAAACAGATGAAAGTAGGTGAGAATTTAAAGAAATGCAGAAAATTAATTTGCAGTTAAGTTAGTTTCTTTGGTTACGAATAATATTCGAACGTATTAATTCTTTAAAAAAACCTCTTCTTTGGAAACGTGATTTAGTGAAGTTTTCTGGTTTCACGTTTCCACCAGTCCCTTGCCCGGAAGCAAATGCAATTGAAAATTTGCATTTTTGCATAGCTGCCATGTCTGTGTTTTGCAGGTCTCTCATGGGTTGTTGAAGCTCTTAATTTATTCATACTTCTTCTGTAAAACATATAGGGGGTTTTAGAGTTATCAAATATGGAATATAGTCAAGAATAAAAAAATGTTTATAATTTTTAATAAATATTTATTGAAAATTTTTTTATCTTTATTCATTTTTCTATTAGTTTATCTCATTTTTCACTATCTATCTATTTCATAATTTATGAAGGGTAGAAAATGATTGTAATTAAAAATTTGTCTTACTTTTAAATTTTTTAATATGTATACAGAGGTCTAAAACCCTTATATATTTATGACTGCAAAAAAGAGTAATTAATTAATAAATGCTAAACATTACATTTCTTTCACTAAATGGCCTAGGAGGAGGTTCATAATTATGGTGGGATAATCTAATATAATAATTTTATACTCTTTTTATATTGAATTCATTAATAAACTTTAATAAAAATACAAACTCTAAATTATATAAAGATAAAATTTAAAGGAAAAAATTATGATTAAATAAAAAGTATTAGAAGAAGTATTAAAAGATTTTTAAAGTTTAAAACTTGTTAAGAAGAATGGTGTAGAGGTAAGCTGCCATACTTGAGTTTTCTATTAATTGTAGAAGAATATATACCATTAGAGTTATCTAAATTATAGCAATTCATTAATTAATTGCAAACCTGTCAACAATTTCTAACCATATACAAATTATGTAATACTATATACAATGATATATGAGATCTACACTTTCCTATTTCAATAGAACTATATATTTTTTCTTACAACACAATCGAAATCGTTTAAATTTTAATATAATTTTTAATACGCTTTTTTTTTAGCACTCGTCTTATAATAATTTTATTTATAAATCATATAGAACAAAATATAAACTTTAAACTCGAGAAAATAAATTATAAAGGGAAAACTTACTATAAAAGGAAATGCATGCTTTAAAAATTTTGGATAAGTTGCAAATAATCTTAAAGTGTTAAAGGTTTTTATTTGACCATCAAAGTTGTAACTTTAAGTGAAACATTGTTGTATTTCTATATGGGGGAGGAAGGTCAAGAGATTGAATTCAATTAAATGAAAATATTTGCACAAATAAATCTTGATTCTTTCATATAGAAGGAATATTAATTCTCTTGATATTTTGATACCCAAAAAGTTTTGGCGAGAGAGGTTACCGTTCCTTACCTTTTACTGATAAAAAAATAATCGTTATCGTCTAATGCATATTTTAATATACTTATTTTCTATTTTTTACGTGTTTTTACTTATTTTTCCTATCTATGTTATATTTTTTTCTTTGGTATTTAACTCTTATTTGATATAAAAATAAAAAAAATGAGAAAGAGAATAATACAAAGATGTAAGGTGACAGTGTATTAAAAGTTATATGAGGCGACACTCAATAAAAAATGAAAAGAGTTCTAAAAGGTTTAGAAGTCTATTAACTTCGGTCATTACGGCCCATTGAACGCTTTCACTACGTGTTCTAAGAAAACCATAAAGCGCATCTTCCGCTATAGCGTCCATTTCTGTCCTCGTCACTCTCTTGTCCATATATATATATATATATAGCACTTTTGCCAGATCCATGCATTTTCTGTTGCCATTCCCCACCGTCCTCCTCCTCTCCCCGAGCCCAAACTTCTCAGTTGCTGCCTCAGCTGGCGCACATATAGAGAGTGAGAGTGAGTTGATCTTTTCGTTCGATCGATTTCTCGTTTAATTTAATCGGCGAAGAAATATGGCTACCGGAGCTGCTGGAGATGGTATTTTGCGCGGATTTTTCGAAGGTTGTATATCCGGTCATGATATGGGGATTCAGAGAAGACCTTATCATCGGAATTGTAGCTGTGCTTTGCATAAATCGAGAGGAATTTGTGGTCATTCATCTAAGTATAATAATGTTTCGTATCCCATCAGACGTGCTTGGAGCGAAGGTTGTCTTTCGTTAATGGCTTCTGGAAATTCATCGCCTAATTCTTCTTCACCGGCGGCGGCGGCGGCGACAGCAGTCGGCGGTGCTACTTCCGATTTGAGGAGATCTTTCCGATCTTCGCAACATTTGGCTATTAATGAAGAAGAAGAAGTAGATTCAGTTTCTAGTAAGGTTTGATTTCTTTTTTTCCTTAATAATTGTTGTTTAATTTTGCTATGAAAAGAGGAAATCTGTAAAAAAAAAAATCTCTATTAGTTTTGTGAGTTGTTTTCTTAGTCTTTCGTGATCTTTTCCATTAACATAGAGATTCGCCATCTGCGAAACAGCAAAAGGAAATTGATGTTAATTAATTAAATTAACTTATTATTATTTATTTTGTTTGTAATGAAGAATTTTCTGTGTTCTATATTTTCCGGCATGACATCTCACTTTCCAGCTGGAAAACGATGAGATACAGTTGATAAATTCTTTTTTTTCTTTTCTTTTACAAAAAAAAAAAAAAAAAAGAAGAGAAGGCAGAAGAATTTTCCATCCTGTTTCCTTCCTTTTGTGCTTGCTCGTGTACAAATCAAGGACCACAGTAAAGACGCGCTTTCGTGCATCTGTTAAATGAAAAATTTTACCCGAAACGATGGAAGTATTCACATTAATTAAGGAGTGTTATTCTTAATTGATGAATTGAGTTATTAATAAGTTTCTTTTTTGTTAAGAAAAAAATACTAGCTTCAATCGGGAATATAATAAAAAATATAAATCTTTTTATATAGTCTAATTTTTCATTTTATTTTTATTAATTTATTATTTATTCTCTTCACCTTTCCAAATTTATTAACATAAAATAAATATTTTATATATAAAAATTATAATTATTTTCTTAATTATTAATTTGTGTACAAAACATATAAAAGAATTTATATTCTTAAGTTGCTTAACTCTTAACGGCAGTTAGTGCAAAAAGATCGTGAAAAGATCCTAGTTTCCCAAGGTAAACACTTATAGTTGGGTTTTAATTTTGAGATTCTTTGTAATCAAGGTGATTTGACACAACAGTGAGTAATGGATAACCCAGAGCCACGAGTATTGATTATGTGATGATGTTTAGAAATATCTCGCTCCTTATTTTAAGCTTGCTAACAGCTAAAAATATGTTTTGAAATTGTTACAGATTTCTTATTATATTTATTTTTAATTTAAAGAAAAGTTAATAACAAATTATTTTTAAAAAGTTATTGTAAAAATTATTTAGTTCTGTTTTTGTTTATTAATATTACTAATAATAGAATTATTATATACTAATTTATTTTAAATAATTTTTTACAAATATTTATTTTTAATTGCATAATAACCCTAAGTAATGAAGAATAGGACTTTGAACCAGACTTGAATTCTAATTCTAGTACTTGTACATAGAATCGAGAGCACTAGTAACCTGTAGATTGAGGGCACCAAATACTTTTTTTTTTAATTTTTTTACTTGTCATGTTTTATTAAATTTTATATTTTTTATTTATTATATTATATTCTTCTATTAATAATAAATCGGTAATAAATATAGGAGGCGAATAAACTTAATTTGGGAATATGAATGTATAGCGCGAAAAAAATCATTATTTTTCCTACTCTTTCTTTCTCTACACAATTTCTCTCTAACTTCTCACTACTCCTTTTCTATTCTAAAACTAAAATCTTTAATATTAAACTCGTATTGGAGTGACATATAGATCATTACGAATAATTTGTAGAAGAAAATATCAATTTAGATATAAAAAAATTAAAATTAAAATTTTTTTTCAAAACTGGGCTCGGATCGCCCGAACGGGCGACCCGAGTTGTTTTTTTTTTAGGAAGAAAGAAAGAATTTTTGTAGATATTTGAAAAATTTTAAACATGTAAAACTCTGCGATCGGTGGTCTGTGTCTTGCGTATGACCACTTGTTTTGATGGTTCTCGTAAAGAGGACCGCAATGGCATCGTAAAAAAAGTGATCCGGACACGTTTCGGAACAAAAAATTTGTTTCGTATAGTCGAAAACTTTGACGGGACATAACTTTACGTTCGGACGTCCAATTGAGGCGATTCTTGTGGGCATTTCGGTTATTTTTTCGAGACCTACGCGTTGGAAATAGTTTTAATGTTTTTCCACCAACCGTTTCCACAAAAACCTCCTATTTTTATTTTAATTTACATTTTTGTAATTTTCGAATACTTTCTCTCTTGTTAACTAAAAATTTACGGCACAAATTTGAAAATTAAACAGAAGAGCGGTCTTTTTGCTCTAATTAAAAATTCAAATGATTGAAGTTGGTAAATATTAGAATTCTTTTTGCATGCAAATTGTTTGCCCCGAAACGCATCCGGATCTCTTTTTCGACGATGCAATTGCGTTTATCTTTACGAGAACCATCAAAACAAGTGGTCATATGCAAGAAACGAACCTCCGATTGCAGAGTTATTCATGTTTAAAATTTTTCAAATACCTACAAAAATTCTTTCTTTCTTCCTAAAAAGCTCGGGTCGCCCGGGCCGGAGACCCGGACCTGTGTTGGTCGCCCATCTGGGCGATCCGCTCATGTTCGGGTCGCCCGTCCGAGTGATCCGAGTCCAGTTTTGAAAAAAAAAAATTTTATTTCAACTTTTTTTACATCTAAATTGATATTTTCTTCTACAAATTCTTCGTAATGATCTATATTTACATCCAATACGAGTTCAATATTAAAGATTTTAGTTTTAAAGTGGAGAAGGAGTAGAGAGAAGTTAGAGAGAAATTGTGTAGAGAGAGAAAGAGTAGGAAAAATAATGATTTTTTTCGCGTTATACATTCATATTCCCGAGTTAAGTTTATCGGCTCTCTAAATACAAAGGGTTTAGTTATGAATATATAAATTAAGTACTAAACATAAGATGATTTTTGAATTATGATACTCTTTCTATCTTTTTAAAATTAAGAAATAGATAGTGTGGATAAAATAAATTAATGAGAAAATAAATAAATATGGAAATAGTTTAATAAATATTTATTAAAAATTATAAAATTTTTTATATTTTTAATCGTCTTCAATAGACTAACATCTCTTATATTTTTTATTAGAGATGGTTATATTTTTTTAACATAAAAATTAATAGAAATAATAATGTGAGTGGAAAATTTAAATAGATTTTCATCTCCACAAGAAAAAATAATAATTAGTAAGATGATGGTATACAGCAATAGTGATTGGAGGTTGAAGAAGAAAGATCACGTGAAGATGCGAAAGGATCACGTGGTCGGCTTAGTTAGCGTTAATTGTTGGAATTACTTTAATTAATTAGAATATTTAATTCCAATTAAAAGGGGCCGCAGACTAGCAAAAATACAATAAATAAAGGGGGAAGAAAAAACTATCTCTGCTGTTTTTTTAATTTTTAAACCGAACTTAACGGTTTGTTAATTAAATTCTTGTGGAGATATTTTTGGAGGTCACAATCCCACCTTCCCACGTTCTCGGCTTTTTAGTTTTTTTACAGAGATTTCAAAGATAAGCATAAAATTTTTTTAAAAAAAATTATTTCTCTTTAATTTTCTATCTAACTTGTTTCTAAAAGTTCTTTTAAGTCTATGAAGAAATATGAATGATTTTAAATTTTTTTTAAGAAAATATTGATTTAAAGATAAAAATGATCAAATTATTAAAAAAATTTGAAAGTCCCTAGTGTCACCTTCCAAATCGAAATTATGTATCAATTTTTTTGACCAGGTCGAAACTAGGAGACTTTGATTTTTTTAAGTTATGTTATTATGTTGAATATGTTATACTGTTAGTGTTTTTAAAAACAATTGGTCATATGTCAAGTGGCCTATTACACATGTGTGAATGATTACTCATTAGCATACATAATAAGTTGTTACAAAAGAAAACAAACTCCTCTCATCACCATAGTCCATAGGCTCATGCCATGTTACATTGAAGGCGTCTTTAAATCACATTATACTTAAATTAATTTATACTTGAATTTAAAATAGGGCACAAGGACAGATGAACTCAGATAAGGCCACAAGAATAGTTCGTATGCACACAAAAAGAGAGACACAAGGACAGTTTAACCACTTGTATGCACAAAAAAATGTACATTTAAATCAAAATATATCTAAACTAATTAATATACAAGTTAGGTAAAACCAAAAGGACATTTGAATAAGTTTATATGTACAAATTACACCACATCCAAACTAATTCCCTAATTTAGGTTCGAGTCAAGTAGGACTATCAAAACAGTAAAACTATCTCACAAGATACAAATGCATTTTCAAAATTCGAACTAGAGACCTCGATACAAGGAAAACGTCATATTATACCAAAAACAAGATAAAAAAAAGGAAACAAACAAGCAACTCCTCATCATAAAAGCTTCTATTTTAACTTTTGTTTCACTTCAGGAGAACAAAAGCAAACTAGAGAGTAGAGGCCAAGAGCAAGGCACAACATACAACTTCCATGTCCAAAAAACTACACCTTAAAAGAAAAGAAAAACAACATTTCTGCTACAAAAGGATGAAAAGTAAACAAGGTCATAACCTGTATATTTATTTTTCCGGGCAAAAAGTATACAAATACAAGAGATCTTACAAATTCATGTACATAAAATAGTCATTAGTCTTTCCCGCTAAAATGATTCAAACTTCTCCTAACAAGAATAATCAAGAAATACATGAATGGCTGCTTAAAAATACAACTATAGCTTAAAAAGATATTTTCGTGTATACTTTTTCGTGTATCATGTGTGTAGACTTCTCTTCAGTAAGATACACTAAAATGGGAAGCTGAAAGAGAGCTGAAAATTCCATAATCAACTTCCAAACTGCTATACAACTATTAACCTAATAAAATACAAAAAGAAAACCCGAACCTGTGGAAGATTTCCTATCAAGAATGCCGTATAGAGAAGCCAGCCATTCCGATGATTGACCTAAAGGCGATATATAATTGTCCTTTGTAAAGCAAAATGGTTAATTAGAAATCCTGCAGAACCAAAGCCATTTTCCCTCATTTTGCTTTGATCGAATCTCATTTTTAACAACATTAATCAGTAACAAGCCGGCTAAGGATATGGAAAGAATAAGCATAAAGAATACGCTATTCCAACCTCTTGTAGAAATGTATCCTGCCAGAAGGGGACCAATAGCAGCACCTACAGAACCAGTCCCATCTATAATTGCAGTAACAGTAGCTAGTGCACGAGAATTCCCTTTTATCAAGTTTTGCGTACCAAGATCGGCTGCTACTGCTGTTGTAATAAGTGAGTAAGGTCCATTAACCAGCAACCCACAAATAAACATCAATGTAATATTCATGAGCATCGACAAGCTTCCATAAATGCGATAGATAATAAGGGTTGGCATTGATAGAAGCAAGAAGAAAAGTGAACTAACTGCACGAGCTTCAATCATGTCGGAAATGAAACCGGCCAAAACCCCACCAACAACTCCCCCGATATCAAAAATTGTTGAAAGTATACCAGCAGTTTTGTGAGATAGATGTACACCAGCAACAGCTGCAAAATAAGAACGCATACACCTAGTTAATATTTACCATTGAAAAATCAATGGTTAAATTGACAGGTTTTATGAAATCAAGAACTCAGTTTCATGTCTAGAGGTTCGATGAATGTAGAATCTGATCCATTTACAGTCATATTAAACAAATATAAACTCCAGACAAAAGCTAAAACGGAATAATCTGATCCATCTAAAAGTTGCAGGTTTTCTAGATTTATCAGTAAAAGGAAGCAGAAATATTACCTGTATGCCTTAGATAGAAGGGTAACCAATACAAAAAGGTATAAGCCACGAGCTTTGAAAAGAACAGGCAGAATGCAAAAGGTGCCACTCCTGGTAACTTCCAAGCCTCTAGGAACCCAATGGCAACTGAGCTCTCTTCATTTTCAGATGCAACCAATTCCGGTTCTTCAAGATCATCTTTCTCTGAAGTTACTAATGCAACTCCCTCCACATCCATCTCAATCTCCTTCTCCATCAACTCAAAACCAATATTTTCAGGATTCTCAACAAGAAATAAGTATATCAAAACTGCCACAAGGATAATAGAAATCCCAGGCAATACAAATGACCAACCCCACCCAAATCCCAGAACAGATGAAGCCACAACGGAGCCAATAATATTTCCCACTGATGTATGCGATGCCCATACCCCCATAATTAGGCCCCTTTTAGCCTTCCCAAACCAGTTTCCCACCACGGCAACCACACAAGGCCATCCAATGGACTGAAAGAACCCGCACAAAACTTGAACAATCACAAAAAAAGTGAAAGAATGCACATCAAGAAAGTAACCTAACCCGAAAGCTATCACTAAAAGGCCACTACCCAACATTCCAATAGTCAAGAAAGCCCTCAAATCAAAACTGTCCGCAATGTGACCGGCAAAATACATACCAATAGCATATGCCAGCAAAAAGGAGAGATCAAGCTCACCGAGACGGTGGGCCCCACGGCTGCCATTGAAAGGGGACCACCCGGTGGCATTTCCAATTAATCCTTGGTTGAACTGAAATGGACCTGACTCGGATCCCGCAACTGTGGAGTTAACAGTGCCATTGAAGGTTTGGATTTCAGGGTCAAGTACAGATTTAACAATGCTGGGGGGTTTACGGGAGGCGTGGAAGGCCGCATAGGCAAAGAAAGTGAGGATGAGAACCAGAAACCGGTGGAAAGAAAGGGTTTTGTGTGGAGGACAGAGGGTGGGGAAGAACGTTAGGCCAGGCGGTGGCCGGGATGGCGGAGCTTCTGGGCTCAGGGTTTTGAGTTGCATCATTTTGTGATTTGCACATGAATGTACATAATGGAGTAATATTGATCCTGAATCTACACCCTAATCTGTAGAGGATAAAGAGAATAACTCAGTGCTATTTTGAGTGAGAATTCAAAGACAACTTATATACTGCAGAAACAAAGGAATATAAAACATTTAGAATTGTTTGCTCAAAGCTGACAAACGAGTTATTATGATGGTTTGATTTTATGACATTAATATGCATTACGAATCTGGAGACAAAGAAAGGTTAAGGATAGATTTCTAGAGCTAATGAATGTATTATGGGGTTGTTAAAAACTTCTATTTTTGTACTGGCTAGGAAAATTTTCCTTGGACAAAATCTTCACGAATTTTCATATCTTATCTTCACCCTTTTTCTTCTTACAGGTAATACTGACTTAACTTTCAGAAACTGAAAGTAGCATTTCATAATCTGATCTTTTGTCAATAACCCTGTCTGGTCTTTACACTCTTGTCTAGCATTTGTAAAACTTTGTTTCTAACTGAATCATCAATTAGAAGACTTTAACTTCAGACATTAGCTCTACTAATCCAACTCCAAAGTTTGTAACTTTAAGCATTTTGGGAGTTTATTCACTCTGATACAGTTGGAAGTGTATAAAGTTGCATATATGAATCCATTATAGGTTCAAAAGCAAACTAAACAAAGACATGGAATTAGAACAAATGATCGGGAAAAAAATCCAGAAATGATAATTTGATACAAAAATTTCAATATTAAACTCACAAATTTGTGAAGAAGCTGTACATATGGTATACAGAGAGAAATTCAGCACCAACACATTGTAAATCAACTTCATGATCTAAAGACAAATGCAATAAAGAAAACAATAATTTCAAGGAAAAGGAAAAAAAAATCACCTTGGAAGAAGATTAAGAATATCCAAACAAATGGGAGTGGCAAAGCTGACAATTGGAGGCTGAAACAGATACCGGTGAGGAAAAATTAATCCACAAACAAAACCCAATTTCTGCAAAACTACATTTAAAAATGAACTAAAAAAAAAAAAAAATCGCCAAGAATCCAGAAATTATATACCTCTGAGGTATTTGAATCTTTAGCTTAGATGCTCCTTTTTCATAAACAGATCCTTCCGGATCTTCAATTTGTCGGGATCAGTAGCAAAAAAAGTTTTAAAACAGATCGTCTTTCAGTTCTCACATATAGTCAGATCGCGGAGGAGGTAAACTCTGCTTCCAGTGGGTATGGAGGAAGACAATGTTGACGTAGAAGAAGACTAGTATTCAGGTTGAGGAAGGTTCCAAACACGGTAGAAGAGTTGTCCAGAGGACAAATTGGTTCCAGGGTTACCTTCGTCCCAAAAATATATATAATTCCAAAAATACCCCTGTACTTTTTAATCGATTGTTAACTAAATACTTAAATTTGATAATTAAATATCAAATTAGGAGTTTGTCAACGAAATATACTTTTAATTTTGATAATCAAATACATATATTATGGCTTTGTTAACAAAATAAATTTTTAATTTCGACAATTAAGTATTCAAATTAGGGTTCAACTTTTACTTTTGTTAAGTGAAACTTAATTTAAATACTTAATTGTTAAAATTAAAAATTTAAGCATTTAATTGATAATTAATTAAAAGTATAGGAGGATTTTTAAAATTAATCCAAAAAAAATCATATATAATTATTATGGGATCAAATGAAGAGTAAAACTCTCAATATAATAAAAAAATATTTTTATAGATATACAACAAAGTGATACCATATTGATCAACATTTATCCATGAGAAATCTAAGCGCCATAAGATTGGTGCCTAAGAAAGAGGTAATTTACCATTATAGTGTTCACTCGTTTTTAAGGTATTATTAATTATTAGAAGGTACAATTTTATTGCGTTGACAGTTTTATCATTTTTTAATATAATTAATATGATCAATATAGATCTTTATAATTTTATTATTATAAAAATACTTTTCACCGTAAAAATAATATTTTTATTTCTCTTCGATCAAATTAATTGGATCAACTTAGATTAACACTATTTTATCTTTCATTTCCAAGGCCCTTCTTTGCAAAATGGGTGATGAATATCAATTAGTAGATATTTTCAATTAGAATTTAATTTTAAAGGGAGTGATGTATTTAAACTCTTGTAAAAAGAGGTCACAAAGCATTATGTGTGTATCATATTACACATGACCCGTTGTTATGAGTGGGGACGGATTATAAAAAAGTTAAATGAAAATAATTTAAGTATATAAAACAATTTAAAATCTATATTTATATTTTTATTTCTTTCAAGAATAGTAAATAGTTGAAAACTACTTATCATTTTTACGGTTTCAAATAAAATATCGTTTGTTAAATTAATTTACTTTTTAAAATTAATTAAAAATTTATTGAATTAAGTGTGTTTGATAACATAGACGATTATTAAGTAAACTTTATAACAATTTTTATAAATCTTAATTATAGTTATAAATTTTAAATAAAAATTATTAACTTAACTCTGAAGTCTGAAATTTGGATATGTATATTATTTGTTAAATTATAACACTTTTTTTTGGCATATAATTACCATTTATTAATTAATTTAACATTAAAATTCAGACTTCAATTTTTCAAAATACAGATAATTCAAACTTCAGACTTAAATTTTAATTTTACTCGTTGAATCTTTTTAAAGAAAATACTTTGAAATTACTTTCAACAAAGAAGAAAAAGTCATAAAAAAGAATCCTTCTCAAATTTACAAATGGTAAATAGTGATTTCCTGTATGAGTCAAAATCTTCACAATCTGGAAAAAAGTACTACTCATTGTTGCTCAGCTAAAGAACAAGACAATTTTTTCAAAAGATATTGGAGAAAACAAATATCAACAGTCATTATCAATATTGCAAATTAATATATATATATATATATATAAGAATAATACCTTTTTTTTCTGGAAATAAAAGATATATATATATATATAAATGTTACATGTGGGTGTTGTTCAATGGGAACTATTATAATATCCCTATGACAAGATTACATACATCTTTAGTTTGAAAATTTCCGCCCAATTATGCAATACATTAGTAAAGTTCAGATTATATTATCTAGCATTCTAATATATTTTATAATGCATTTGCAAAAATAAAGAATTTGCTTATTTAGAATTTTAGATGTATTTTGTTTCGAAATATTTTTTATAATACTTTTTAACTTGATATTTATATATTTTATTTGATAGAATTTTATAGAGAATTCAATTGATTAAAAACGATCGCATCTTAAACGTTTTTCGATGTAATTGGTCAGACTTTTAAAAAGCTTTACTAAAATAGTCACAATTTTTTTTAACTTCATAATACGACAATGTGCGTTATACATTGCGGTTTGTATTATTTCTAAGAAGTAATTAAGAATTCCAAGATTAATCTTAATTAATAATGTGACAGCGGATGTGGGAGGGAACGGCTTAAGTGGCCGATAACACTCTATGTGCGTTATCAATGTGCATTATCTTTATTGATAATGCACATGTCGTGTGCATGATCAAAACCACAAAACTTTATGTTATTTAGTTTTATGTTTATACATATTTAAAATTATGTTTATTTTGTTTATATAGATATTTGAAAAACTTGAAATATGAATAACTCTGTGATCGAAAGTCTGTTTAAGGCATATGACAACTCGTTTCGATAGTTCTCGTAAAGATAAACACAATAACATCGCCGAAAATATGATCCAAACGTGGTTCGAGGCAAAATATTTTTCCCGTAAAGTTAAAAACTTTGACCGGACATAACTTTGCGCTCGAACGTCCGATTGAGACGATTCTTGTGGGCATTTCGAGTATTTTTGGAGATCTACGCGACAGAAACGCTCTATTTCCATAGACTGTTTCCATCGACCGTTTCGACAAAAAAGCTCTATTTTCATTTTAACTTAGATTTGTACAATTTCCGATACATTTTCCTTTATTAACTAAAGAATTACGGCACTAATTTTAAAATTAAATAAAGAAGCAATTCTTTTTTAGTCATTATTGCATAAAATCTCATGCACTCATTAACATAAAGTTTCATGTGAGGTTATGACCAAATGAGCATATATATCTATACATATATATATATATATATTAGATCTCAATGTCAGAAAAGGAGATCAATTCATAGGGAAAAACGTTGTTGTAGGATAATTCAAGAAGCAAATAACAAACAATTTATCCCTTGATATTCTCTCACAATTCCTTAGTCTGGCCTCCTTCAATATTATTCACTATATATAATCCTCCCTCCCAAACAAATAAAAATGCTAAAAGTTTCGGCACATTATTCATCAAAAAAACAGGGGAAAATTAAATTAATTAATGGCCACAGAAGCAGCAAAGCTAATGATTCATTTCTGCAGTCTATCAATATTCGAGATGGAGATTGAAAGGAGGCCTTACCACCGGAATTGCAGTTGTGCTCTGCACAAATCCGGCGTCGGCGCAAAAAATTGCTACCATTATCGGAGAATTTCATTCCCAATAAAGAAACAATCCGATGGAAATGAATATCAATCTTTGTCTACTCCGAATCATTTGTAACATTATTTATAACGGTTTTTTTTTAACATGTTACAGAGAATAGAAACAATTTTTATCCATTGGTGTTACCTATTTATGATGAAAAATTATCATACAATATCATTAGAGGTACACAATAAAAAATATATATTTTCATTTGTGTCATATTGTATGTTGAATAACATTCTTTACACTATATTCTCAGTAACTTACCCAATAATATATATAATCCCTCATCCAATCTTTCACAAATGTCACGGATTACTCTACTAATCTAATAGTCAATTTTTACAAAATAACTAACTCGAACATAGCCAAACTTCAAGCACCATTAACAAATTTATATTTTATAGAAACATGTTTTTTATGATAAAAAATTTACAATTTTTAACGAATCACAAATGCAATAACTTCAAGATTTTATCAAAAGAAGAGAGAAAAAAAAAAAAAAATTGAAGTGGTGGTGTAGGAGTAGGAGTAGGAGGGAGGATTAAGGAAGAGATGGGGAAAGGGTGGGGTTAGCAACTTTAAGTTCACCACAGTCACTAATATAGACAGTCTTGAGAGGCTTATTCCATATTGCCCTTGCTGTTTTGGCTCTTCCATCTCCTAAGAACTCAGCAAAATCATTGTATTGTTTGATTCTTTCTGCTGGTTTATATGTTGGTATTGTTGCTATACTTGTTACCACATCCAAACCTACACTTTTCCAAACAAAAAAAATTTCAGTTTTCATATATAAATCGAGACTTAAATCTTCTACTTATATTGTTTGGTGGCAATATGTGAGCGAATGAATTGATACGTAAATCATATTTCTTTTGGTATAGGCTAGAATAATATTTCTATAAGTTTCTATGTGAAAGGAGTTGAAGGAGGTTGGGTTCGTTTTCATGCTGTACCAGTCTGTGTAAATTGCGTAAATGGAAATTAGAAGGTGTTGAAATTGCATTTCTAAAAGTATTTATTCTTCAAGAAGATAATGAAATAGTTAATAATGATTAGAGAACTAACCTTCAAGGACAGTTCCAAAAACAATGTTCTTGAAATCAAGTTGAGGGCAAGGTCCAGGTCCAGTAGTAATCAAGAACTCAACATTGTGATAATTTGGATTTAGCTTAATATCATCATCATCATCATTCTCTGATAAACAAAGAGAAACCACACCAGCTCTTGAATGTTCCAATTTGAAAGCTTTTGAATCAATTGTTTCAGTATTCCTAATCAATTCCAATGGCGGTTTAACTTCTCCTTTATCTTTTCTTCCTTGTTTTCCCGCCGTAAAAAATTGTCCTGGAAAAATTTTCTGTACCAAAGTTCCCTTATAGCTCGATCCACAAGATCCTGTACACATGGATTTGAAATTGGATACTGTGATTGGGACGAGATTTCCGTAAAGCCCTAGAACGAGACGGCCGAGAGGTTCTGAATCTGTGCAAAGGGAAAGTTCATCACCTAGGTTTCGATTTTGGAAGAAAGATGGGCAGATGCTGAAATCCATGAATACTCTGTCTGTGATTGTTGTGTCCCGTTGGGGGGCAGTGGTGGAAGAGGAGGAAAGGGGGGTGGGAAGGGATAATGAAGTGGAGAGGAAGAGTAGAGAGCGGCGAGTGAATTGAAGTTTGGTGGCAGCATGATGAGATGGATTCTGTTGGTGGCATGGAAGGAGAGGAGATGAAGAGAAAGTGGATGAGCAGCCCATAGTGATGATGGACCATGCTGGAGAAAAGATTGAAAATTTTGGAACCCTAGACAGAAAGAAAGGGGGTGATTTTGATGCCACACAAATGGATTTAGGTGGGGACTACTACAAGTGTCCTGTTTCAGATTACAGAAGTTCTGGATAAGGAAGGTAGTTGGGAAAAATATCAAATTTTCACTAAAAAATATGATTTCTAGTATTTTAAGATCAACTGAACTAGCAAAAAAAGAGTATTTTAAGATCAACCTAGTTTTATAACTTCAGGATTGACCGTTTCACTCTTTCCAGCTTATTTCTTACTTTTAACCTTACTCTTTACCTGTAGTATTCTGCAGAGTTCATCTTCAAATCTTCTGAATATTTTGCAAAGCCTGTGTGGAACTGTAAATGTTGTTAAGGGATGAGGTAACTGGATATCAGCCTTATGATTAGTAGTTGGATTTCCATTTTATGAGTTCTTTGTTACACTAAATATGCTGAGATGATCAGAATAGCTTGTTACACCGAGGATGAAATTGTGGGTTTAACTGTGAAATTCAAGGTTGAACAATGTAAATTCTGACGTTTGCAAAAGATGAGTAGCAAATATTGATGCAAGTACCACTAAAAAAATAAGCTAGATGTGCTAAATTGGGTGAAATTTTCAACATTTCCCACCGATTTGAATCTATTGTTTGAGTAATGGCTTTTAAAGGTCTGCTTATATGCACTGTTGCTTCTCATTGCTGAGCTAATGTGGTTCGGTAGAGTTTTGTTTTGACATTTTTGTCTTAGGTTTCAAAAGAAGATGAATTATTTGTGACAGTAGAAATAGGATACTAAGTGAGAAATTTGCAGTGGGTTTCGAAATGAAACCCAATCCAAACACACTTAGTCTTCAATCTTGTAAAAAGATGTTTTGGCTGAAAACGATGGTAACTACAGTTGCGCCTGCTATTTTCATCCAGGATTCTTCCCTTTGTGATATGGTTTATCCATTTTCATGGTATATACATTATCCTTTACCCTCTTTCCTGTTATCTTGTCAGTTAACATAAGCTTTATTTACAGCAGAGGGATGTATAGTAGGAGATGATCTATTTGTCACATTCATATCACGTTTGGTATGCATAAGATACCACTTTATAAAATGAATATAGATAGTCTAAACTAATTTTTTTATCAATCCATGTCTTTAAAAGTATCATGCTTGAATTGATTGACAAATGAACAAAATCATAGTATGTAAAAACACAAAGTTTTATGTGACGAGAAATTTGTGTTTGCATTCTGCTGTCAATTTCATTTTGTTGTGAAACACTATGACATGGCAAGAGAGAAATAGAGAAATCATTCATCTTCTTGACTCCTATTTTCCTCCTCTAACTTGCAAATCTGATTTCATTTGGGTTTATCGCCTTTTCAAATGGTATCAGTTTTGTTCTTTCTTTCTTGAAGTGATATAAGAAAGTTCTAGAAGCTTCTAACGATACTGAAGATTTGTTGCATGGAAAGTTCCTCAAGAACTTCACATTGTTGCATCCAGAACAAGCATTCATGTTCTTGTTTTTCAAATTGTGGAGTGCACAGGTGCAATTCCTATGGTACGGCCTCCTCTCAATTTCCATGTTACAAACTGGTATGCTAACATCAAAGAAGGACTGAAGAATCATATTGCTTCAGCGTCCCTCTCTGTAAATTCCAGTTTGCTCTTTCACAAATTTGTGGATTTGTTGAAGGGTGATTTGTTTAAAAGATAAAGCATTCATCTGAAGTATATATATTCTTGGTGATTGGCATCTCTACATATCTAGCATTAATATGAGAGGTTAAAGTATAGGCCCTCTAAATTCCAAGAAGAAGTTCAAGAAGCCTTGTAGGCTAGCTTTTCTCCAACGCTGTCAACATGCATTTCAACTTTGAAAATCTGATGTTTTTGGAATTCCACATAATCCAGGAAGTCTGTGGCTTGTATCGACTTGGTTTTGTTCTGACTTGACTTGATTTGGGATTTTCCTGTACATAGTTGGGTCCCTGGTCAGTTAACTAGTTAGTCAGACTGTTTCGAAAGAACTTTCAACTCAATATTCCTTATTTTGGCTGTCAAACTTTCCTTTATCTGACTTAAAATTCAAGCCAACATTTCTTTCGTATTTGATATGTGACTTTTTCGACAACAGAACAACCAAAGCTATTGTTTTATTTCTACAGTACTGCACAGGGATGAAGTCATCCATACCTCTCTAAAACTGCAGTAGATTTATGGAGCAACAAACAACTCAAAATAAAGCTCCAGACCTTCCATTCTAGACCTCTTTAGACAAGTCATTTCATCTTGTTGGAAAGGTTTCGTTTCCCTCATATTTATTTCGAACCAATAGGGAAATGGTACGAGAGGAGGATTGGGGAGGCAATTTCGGGGCTGAGAGAGACATGGAATATTTACTCAATGACATTTTTTTGAAGAATGAAATGTTTCTCTGCACTGAACATGTGTTTGGACAAGCATTCTTTAACCTGTGCAGTGCACAGCCACAGTTTCGATGATATGGCCTGCGATGGACTTCCATCTCATAGATTGATATGCTTCCTGCAATTACACACCAAAGAATTATCTCAATGGCTCCAATTGTCATCTTCTAGCTCCCCTTTCTGGTTCCTCCTCACCGCCTCTCCTTTTCTTTCTTACTCTATTTGTTTTATGGTATATGGATGTGCTGGAAGTTGTCTTGAAAGGGGTGATTTCTGCCTTTGGCTCTCTGATATCATTTGAACTTACTCTCTCCTATTTTTATAGAATTGTTTTGAGGGATTATTCTGTGTATGAGAATCATAGAGATCATCATTTGCAGGCTCTGGACTGCTCTACATCAGACTTAATGAAAGCATATTTGTTAACGAAGTGGTTTTATCGTACTCATCCCGTGTGAAGTTTTTCTCGTATGAAAGAGAAAGCAACAGAATTCAGGAGGTTTCTTTTGATCTTCTGAATCTTAGGTGGACACATTCAGCATAGTTTCCATCGTTAGGATGTATTTTTTGGCTGCATTATTTTGTTGAGGCGGCTTGATCATATGTTGCCAATTGACCATTTCTTGTACCATATGAAAACAAAATCTAGGAAGGTATATGTATTTGCATTGCTATTTCCTTCTTTCCTTATGGTATATTCCCATTGAACTATAAAGTCAAACATGATAATAGTTTGTAGTGTATTGGGCCATTTTCTTTGTCTGATACTTGCTCTACTCAAGTCAAACACGATTTGTTTCACCTGTATTAGAAATTTATCAAATGCCGTCGGCTCCATGACTGGTAATTTGAATTTGAACTCAAGTTTGATTTAATATTTGAGCTTAATATACTTGATAAAGGTTCTTGAAGCTCAAACTCGATTGCCTCTGCTCTAAAATTGAGGCTTGAGCTATATTTGAAAGTTGTAGTTCATATATTATTTATTAAAAATGAAAATGTCTACAAGTTTTCAAATCAATATTGAAAGTTAAGTTTCTCGTGTCTCTCCCTTTCTTTTACTGCTCCCGTGCTGAGGTTTTCGTCTTCGTCCTATCTTTCTTCCTTAGGGGCAAAGTAGTATGGACTGCAGAAGTAGAAAACTGTCTGATTCTGGCTTTGTTTTCTTTCTAGTGTCCAAGATGCTCGGAGGGTGGCAGTCTGATCATATTTGATCTGTTTGGCCTTGTTTTGTTGCTCAGCTCCTCAATTGGGCTAAACTGGAAAACGAATTATGGTAACACGTAATTTAATATTATCTTATTAGTGGATAACTCGGTCTTCTGCGGGGACGCACCTTTGAGAGTTAATGTGGAGATTACTATTCTTTCGTGAGGCATCAAAATACTTCACATCAGGAAGTACTGCATGCAACATCCATTGATAGCTGTTAGATCTGGTCTTCCATTCTGGCTTCATTTGAAATTCTATTTTCTACTTCATAAAGTCTCATTTAACTCATTCATACTCCTAGTTAATGTGCTATGGCCGAGAGAAGAAGGAGAAGAGAATTCGGAAGATGTTATAGACATGGACAAATCATTCCCTAATAGTTTATTAGGGAATGAAATAGTCTGATGGTGGAGACAGGTGATTGAGATCATGTCTTTTGACCTGTGCAGAGCACAGCTGCAATTGCGGTGATAAGGCCTTCTCTCGATGTCCATGTCGTACATTGATAAGCTTCCACAGCTGACACACTGAAGCAATAACTTAGCTGCTTCAGTGGTCATTTCCTCTCTCCGTCTTCCCCGTTCTGCTCAAGTTGGAGCTGTGTTTATGCGGTGCTTGTGTGGGTGTGTATGAGCAAATTCTACTGTGCTGAAACAAGTCTGAACTTCTTGCAGGGCTTTATAGATTGTTGAACCACTAGAATATGGTATTATGAGATAGCTAGGGACAAACAGTTATTCTCTGTAAACTTAGATACAATTGTTCTTGTTCTTGTAAATACCTTGTTCTCATTCGTAGTGAATACTTCTACCTAGGAATTCTCTTTTTCTGACTGTTGGTATCATATATACAAGCAGACAAACTCACAGTCTGAGAAATAAAAAAAGAGGCTTGGCTCTGTTTTTTCTGTTTTCATTTGTATATTATGTAATCAGGCAGAAATCTGGTGGACTAAGAGGATCTCGATAATATGATGCATATTATAGTACTAATACTACTGATTTAGCAGCATTAGCATGTAGCGTTATTTGTTTTTTGTACTGTGACATTGTTAGGACTAATGGCGAGTACATATTAATCTTCCTTGGCTTTAGGCAATGGAAGAAAAGAGAATAGACCAATAACAACAGAAAAAATGCGGTGCTGACAGTACTAACCTGTCTGACATGAACTAAAGTCCAGTGCTGATGAGGTAATGGGATTTTTTTTTTCTTTGAAGGCAATCAAGGTGTTTTCCACCTTTCTTAAATAGAAACAGTAGCTATAACTCGGTATTCTGGACGTATGCTGAATTCCATTTTATCTGTTTTTAGCTTTCTTGTCCTACTAGTCGGAAGCATAACATTTTCTGATAGAATTCTTTTACATACAGTGACTACAGGAGTGAGGGTGGTGGGAATCTTTATTTTAATCCTGATTCTACCAGATGCAATCTTGAGTTTGGCATGTTATTGTCTTTGCTGCATTGCCTTGTTCAACTAAATTGAAGTTTAGTCTGTGGACTATTACAATGACAGAGGAATCTAGTTCCTTTGTCCTATTGTTTAATAGGGTTCTGTTTGGTAACTATGCTTAGTATACTGTATTTGGAGGCTCCCTAATGTGCCTGTACCTAATGTTTTTAATATTTGCAAGGTTGGGTATAATGTCATTGTTGATATTGTGGTTTTACAGTTCTGATAATATAATCCCATTGTTGATATTGTGGCTTTGTGCTTTGTGGTTGTGAATATGTATGTGTATAAGCAAATGTGACTGATTTGAATCATCTTTGAGCTTCTTGCATAGGTTATAATGCTGGGAATTATTGCTTACTGATATCAACTATAGGATTGTGAGAATATCAACGGAGAAACACTTGCATTCTACTACTGAACTTTTCAAGAAGACTAGAATATGTTCTTGTTAATGTAGACACCTTATGATCGTAGGGAAGTACATGATCTTCCCGATGATTTCTCTATTTTTCTTTTTCGTCTGTGGATCTTGTATGTGCATGCTTTCAATTCAAACAGCCTCAGGAATTAAAGTAATCTGGCATAACTATGCATTTAGAGGAATGTTTGTTGTGATAAAGAATCCATGTAACTTTATGATGAAACTTTATTATAATGTGTTTTCCATTTCTTTAGTGAGGATTATGACTATTAGTAATCTAGAAGTCATCCATTTTTGGAATTAGAAGATTTTAAGGTAGTCTTGGAATGAAAATGAAGTAGAAATTTTTAATGTAATCTTATATATGTAGTTGCATGATTTATACATGCTGTTTTCCATCTGCAGCATGCTGAATGACAAGTACATAAT
The DNA here is from genome assembly GCA_028651295.1 of Catharanthus roseus. Classification (NCBI taxonomy): domain Eukaryota; kingdom Viridiplantae; phylum Streptophyta; class Magnoliopsida; order Gentianales; family Apocynaceae; genus Catharanthus; species Catharanthus roseus. The sequence continues at coordinate 2,777,150 of JAPQWS010000044.1, read as the reverse complement.
GCTTAGGCTTACATAAATGTATCTACATCTACAGCTGAACCTACATTCTGCTATAGATGGATCCTTTTATTGGTGGAGCAGAGAAAAACTCAACATGAATTGTCAATTTCTGTGTCTGCAGGTCCAGGAGTGCGACTCATGAGTCTACAGTACCTGCCGTCCACTACATGGCAACCCCCCTCAATACGCTAAACTAGATATTCACGGTGACAATAGATGCTTAGGCTCATGTCTCATAAGACATATCTCATGTGGGACGATATATCATATGAATATAACTGCAAAGTCTTTTACCATTCCGCCTTCTTATGAATTTCTTCTATTTCTTACTTGATAAGTGTAGTTTTCTACTCCTAACTGATCTGTTATGTCTAGGTGAAGAAGTCAGAAGAGAACTCAGAAGCTGCTGCAGACATGGAGATGGACTTATAGTTCCCTGATGGTTTCTCAGGGAATGAAACACTCCGATGTCGGGAACAGACTGTTGAGATTGGACCTTCAGATTTGTGCAGAGCACAGCTGCAGTTCTTATGGTAAGGTCTTCTCTCAATGTCCATATCAAACAATGATAAGCATCCATTGTTGATACACTGAAGCATCAACTTAGCTGCTTCAGTGGCCATCTTTCTTATTAATATATTGAATTCTGTGAGGTGTAAAATGTTAGTGAGAAGAACTAGTTTTGAGCTTCTTGCTGAGTTATATAGTATTAGGGATCCTTGAATATGGGGACAGACAATGGGATAGTGAGAATATCTATGTAAGAAGACTTGGGTTGGGAATTTTCCTTTGTTATTGAGGATACCATATGATAATAGTTGGAGTTTTCATCACTTGGTCACAAGAGTCGATTTTGAATCCTAAGAATGCAATTGTGTCTTGTAGGAGAGCTTAATTGCGCTTGTGGTCTTACCCAGCTCAAATGAGGATTAGTTTGAATGTGGTGAGAATTTCCTTTGTTATTTAGTATACCATATGATCATAGTTGAGTTTTTTTTACCTTAATCAGAGGTTTTGAGTTCGAATCATGAGAATGTAATGTATCTTATGGTGAGCTTTATTGAACTTGTGGTTCTAACCGGCTCAAGTGAGAAATGGTTCTAAGGGTGCTTTGAGGAAAAAATACTGTCGAGCTGATCCGACACCAAGTGGGCCGCACCTATAGTGAGAATTTCCTTTGTTATTGAGAATAAATACTGGATGGTCATAGTTGAGGTATTTTAGCTTAATTAAAGTTTTCGAGTTCGAATCATAAGAATGTAACTGTGTCTTATGGGTGAGCTTTACTGAACTGGTTGTCTTACTCTGCTTGAATGAGATTATTAGTTTGAGTATAGTATGACTTAAAAATGCTTCCTGTGGGCTCACTCAGAATATCTCATGATCAGATAAAAATAAATATGATTCATGAGAAATATGAACGTTTTTACCTAGGAATGCCTCTCTTTTTGACTGAAAATCTTGTACATTTTCTCCCTCGAGTATGCAGAAAGCCTCAAAATTGAAGGAGTGTTTTTGGCTTGGTTTTGGAATATTTGCACAGATTGAGGAGGGAACCAAAACTATCTCTATCCCTTCCATATGCATTCACTCAGGGGGAAACTTGTTTGCTTAGTTATAAGATTTAAAATGTGGCCACATATTATTTAGTAATAATATTATACTTGCCTCTTGGAGTAGCACCACCAAGAGGCAAAGTATAATTCAAGCAGGCGGTGTTGTCAACTTCTAAAATTATATTTATCTTTTGATGGTATTATTCTTACGAGGTCAATGTTTGTGCTGATTGTTTAGTTGTTCTGATATATTCGCAGGTGAATACGAGAGTGTGAACATAGGGAAGCAGGGGTTTATTGATCGGCGTTCCTAGCATCTTCTTTTTTTTCTACAAAAAAAAAAAAAGTAAATAAGATAAATTATTAATAAGTATATGATTCTATAAGGTTTTTTTTTCCTAAGCATAGTAACTCTCCGACTAAATGTTGTTTTTGTTCTCGATGTATTTATCTTGTTCAAGTTTAGTTTTCAATAAATATTTTTATCTATTTTTTGGTCATCAACTAATTTATGAGAAACCTTATTTATCTTTTTGGGGGAATTTTATCAATTTTGACTTAGTGGTACAATTTCTCTCATATTAAAATAATAAGAGTAAAAATAAAAATTTATACAATTCAAGTTAAAAAAAAAAGGAAAAACAAGAAAAACTTTTGTTCTTTTATTTTTTTCTTGACTTGGGTGAATTTTCATTTTTACTATTTTTTATTTTAATAAAACTGCAAAAAAAAAAAAAAACCATTGAACAACTATTAAAATTACTGAAATTTGTTAAAAAAAAAAGTAGAAAATATTATCTGTAAATTAGTTGAGGAATAAAAAAAATAAAAATATTTATTAAAAATTAAATCTGAACAAGATAAATATTTTGGAATTAAAAACAACTCGTAATTGTACAGTAGGACTCTTCTCCAGGTTAAATAAATGTTTGAACCCCCAAGTATAAAAGAAAAAAAATGGCAATTGGTGAAATAATTTATTCAATTACTAAAAATGCAGTTTTTAATTATGAGATTTGAATTTTGTGTGATAATTTTATTATAATATTTTAATTAAGCCTTTTATATTTTTTAATTATTTTTTTAACAAAATTTGTAAGGAATGGAATCTCTTTCTGTAGTCCGTATTCCTAACCTGACTGCTTTTGCTTAGATGTGGAGTGGGCCTGGCCCAGTGCTCAGGCCCAGAAACCATATTACTAATTTACAAGTATTGTTGTTTCATTTCAAAAACTTCACTTTTCTACAAAAGTCAGTTCTATGTTTTCCTCTTCCATGTAGCTTAAAAGCCCCACCAAAAGTTACTTTGATTCCCACTCTACAAATGACTTTCCCATCATTGCAAACTCTCTCCATCCCTCTCGAATTAGTCGATGACTCTCGAATATTTGGCTACAAAAAAAACATAATCTCGTTCTTTTGCTACTTCATTCTTGTTTCTTTTACTTGAATCGAGTAACAACATCAACTAAAAGATTATTTCATGGTCATAAAATATTCTACATGTCATAATTTATTTGGACTAAATCTAACTTTTTTGGGATACAGTAGAGGATATATACAGTATTTTTGACATACTTATACTATTGAGTTATAAACTTACTACGGAATAAAAAGTTACTGCATCATTGTGTTACTTTGGAGATTGAGTGTTTGATTCTTTTTTATAATGTTGTGAAACGTATAGGAATAAATTCTAATTTCGGTTAAGAGTTTGACTATATAGGTGTTTCGAATAAGAACAGTTGTGTCACTGTTAAACTCTAATTTCAAGTAAGAGTTAGACTTTGCATATACTCTTAATACTGAGTCTGAATTAATTAAAGTTGGTGCATCCACAAATACCAAACACTTCTAAGAATAATGATTTAACTTAATCATCATAATCTCATTGGACTAACCCTTCTATAACTTCATTCTTGTTGGAGGAATGAAAATGTGGGCATTTTCTGGTTACAAAGAAAGGCCAAATCCTTCACGCGTCCCTAACAGACTGTCCGATATATAAATTATAATAACTCAAAGATCTTTCAAAGTCGAGGTGTAGAATTTTCCAGTTAGCATGGTCCTTGGGTGTGGGGGTTCCAGTGGGGAATGGTGGTCCAAGGACCAGAAACATGTTTTTCAATATTTCGATGATAAAGAGATAAGATTGAGAAGTAAGAAAGAAAAGGGACCACTGACAAATAGCCCAAGGAGGCTTTGTTAGATAGGCTCAAAGAGGAAACCACTCTGCCTCTATTCAGTCAGGAAAAAGGACCATCGGCAGTATCAGAGACACTCTTGTCCGCCAAACATTATCGCCTGCTTCTCTTCTCTGCTTTCATACCCCCCCCTACCCCATCTTATTACTACGCCACCCAAACCTCTATCTTGGTAACAAAAATCAAAATTCTTTGGACCTTCATCAGATTGCTTAATGCTCAAATAAAAAATATAAATTATAATAATTCAGTAACTCTATAAATGAGAGAGCAAACACTAGTGCGTACAAAATAAGGTGTTGACCCAAATTAATTTAACCAATTGATAACTTCACCAACACAATATTAGTCCCCCACTCTTAAATTTTTACACCTAAGAATGTAATAGAGTTGGATTGATGCCAAAGTCATTGAGGGAGGATTTGTAGAAAAATATCAGAAGGGGGTGGTGGGGGGGACCATATTATGACCTGACTTGTGCCTGATATATGAAGAAGAAGAAGGCTTTGGGATGTCCAAAAAAAAAAAAAAAAATTATTGGTCTTGGATTAAAAAGCAACTTGCTAGCTACTTGCATTAATATTAATTGGAGTATTTGTTTTGTAGGTGAAATTGAAATATAAGATAAGGGACCACTTATTATATTATAAGACCATTGCGAATGTTTGTTCTTCTATGTTTATACATTTTTTTTCTTTTCTAATTGTATCTTTGGAAAATAAATATACTTGAAGATTTCTTAATATAACGGCCGTATTTAGCATCATTGGTGAAACTAATTTAGATCAAGTGTGGTTGGCCCTTAAATAGGTAGCGCCTATTTTGACAGTGTGCTCCAATATAAAACTGAAGATAATCACCGTTACAGTCAAGTTCTATATTAAAAATATAAAATAAATAAACTCACGTAATCAATTAAATTTATTCCTCACTTTTTCTAATTTAAAAAAATGCATCAATCTTTGTTTCTCTAAATATCTTCTTCACAGTCCAACGTTTACTCTCTATTACCGCCATCTTCCACCGTCCATTTATAATTATCCGACTATATAGCAAAAAAACTTGATTTTATTCTTATATTTCTGATTTTGTCATTGTTTAGTACATGATGAGCAGTAAAAAAATTCAAGTAAAGAAATTACATGTGTAAAGATGAACTCAGAAAGTTAATTCATTCATTATGCCATCAAATCAATTACATAAAAGATACCTAAGATATATCTTTTGCTTTATTTTCGTGCACCTAATTCCACTTAATTAAAATCTTCCAAATAATCCATCCAACACTTTAGTAAGTATTTTATAAATGTGCGGAATTTGTTTGTTTGTATAAAGTTATGATGATAATAAACGTCATTTGTAACATTTAATTAGAATTGCCGCCACATCCACTAACTAACCTAGATTTGGCACTTTGATCTCTACTAGTCATTAGTATAGTGGCCTGTTTGGCTCTTAGCTTTGTGGTAAAAAGGTATTGAGGTGCCATAAGCCACGCCCATTGATCTTCTTCATCTTAGCCCCACCACAACATCAACAAAATATGTTCCAACAATTTCCATATTCAATCCAACTCGAGATACCTTTTGGGCATAATTTATTCACCTTTTTAATATGATATTAGAGTTACTTAATTCAGTGTTAAGTTATTCATATATAGATATATAATTCTGTAAACTTTATACTTTATTAGGCATAAAGCGTGTGTATTAAAATATTTCATATACGCTAGATAGTAAGTGATGATCAAACTTGCAAAACTTCAGGAGAGTTAGAGCGAGAGGACAAGTCCCTAACTGCACTCTAATAATAGGAAAGTAGTATTTATTGCATAATAAATATAAGAATACCTCTTTATATAGACATTTGTTTTAGGGTTAAGAAAACTCCTTCTAACCGAACAACCATATCACATACGTATTCTAATAGTTTATGGCCTTTGGCTATTTAGATTATTCTGAGTTGGCTTTCGTCCATTGAGTTGTTCAACACCATATCCGATCCAATTATTGGGACACCTGAGCCCATGGCTAAACTAGTTCTTATCAGTGAACAAAACTTTTTATAAAATTTGAACAATCTTATTCCTCTTAAGATGCTTTTTGAAAGAGTTAGATTGAAAATAATTCAAACTCAACACATATTGTATTTACAAAATTCAAATTTTATTGGAGAGAAGACTTACAATAAATTCGTCATCTTATAGTTGTTGGGATCGTCTAGTACATTTTTTGTACACTCACTAATACACTTCATTTATAATAGTTTTATTAGTAAAAATCTTATAAAATAAAAAATAAAATTTAAACTTTAAAAGATAAATTCTAAGCAAAAATAATTAATAAAAAACGTGTACTAAAAATAAAGAATGTATTAGAATATATATATTAGACAATTTGGATATTAACTAAGTCATCATGGTTGGAAAATGACTTAAACTTAATCAAAGGCAAGATTAATGCATATAATGAGATCCCAATATATCCAGCCGGCCTTTTTTCTGTCCTCATCAACACCCCTCCATTCCCATTCATCTCTGCCAAAAATTATTAAGAAAAAAGGACATGATAATATAATATCTACCACGTAAAAAATCTTGGCATCCTTGCTTGGCATTAAGCCAATCATATTTCCTTCTTCTTTGGAAAATTATCTACAAAATGCATATGTCAATCACAATCGATGGAAAGACTTGTCACCAAAACATAGGATCATTAAAACCTTCAATACTTTGCTAATTAACAATTCCATATATTATTCATTCATGAATGTTGTAAAGTGATGTGAATCAATGTATATGGATTGTGATTCTCTTTTGGTGAAAAATATCTCTTTTTCTTATGAAAATTATATATGTATTATATAGTTTTTTCTTATTATTATTTTTTTAATACATGAGGTTGAAGAGTGTGATTCGAATGTAATATATATGACTTGATAAAAAATGTTATTATCATTTCGTTATTGTATGACACTGTAACATCTATATTAAATAGTTATTAGGATCGTTTATTATATTTTTTAATGTATTCTTTTACACTGTTTTTAATAATAACCTCCAAGTCTTAAGATTTTTATATTTTATTTTATACAATTTATATTAATAAAAATAATATAAAAAACGTATAATAAAGGATCCTAACCAGTTAATAGTTAGAAACTTTATAGATCTTTTAATATACACTCCTTATATTAGAGTTTGCCTACTATAGAGGTGAAGCTAGACTTTAATATTCAAGGGCCTTCAAATATAAAAATTTAATTTAAAAAATAATATTAAATTATTGTTTCTTATTTAATAACTTAGTTTTAATTAATTTGGAAGCTTAAATAATAAATGATGCTAATATTAATACAAAATAGACATTTTATACTCTATAAAACTGAAAAAAAATTAAGAAGAGCCAAAATGACAAAATATGGATTTAAATACAAAATATATACATACTGATTAAGACTAGAAAATAAAATTGAGACTTTCATATGGGTTTGCTTATGACTTAACGTAAATCTCTGTTGCAAATATCAATATGGATATAATATATTACAGTTACTTTAATTTAGTTTGAAGAGGAAAAAATAGAGTAGAATGACACTATTTATTAATACTAAAATTAATAAGGACCGAATGGATATGGATATAAATCAAATTTACTTCAACAAAGGAAATGGTAATATTAAAGATGATCTATCCCACCTTCAATAAAATAAAGAAATAAACAATGAAAAGAAATGGTTGGTGCCGGCAAACAAGTAACAAGCTTACATGTTTTTTTTGTTTGAATTCTAACCTAATCCCATCACTTTCTATATTACTTAAAAAAGTTTGAAATATTCGTAGGAGAAACCTTTGGGGAGTCTCTTAGCCTAATCTGTTGATGAATTCAATATGAAAAATGCCAACTCTCTTCGTTGAGAGATCTTAAATTTGAAAAATTAATACAATAAATGTCTTTTGATAATTTAATATTATTATTATAAGTAATTTATTACTGAAACATCTTGAATTGTATTATTTAAAATATTAAAATATAAAAATTTCTTAATTTTTAATAGTGGATAGTTAAATTGAGTTAATTACAAGATAAGTATATGAGATGATTGAAATCATTCTCAACTTAACTATAAATTTGAATCTTGAGAATCTAATTATATTTTCTAAGAATATTTCATCGGCCTTGTACCTTTATTTAAGAGTGTAAAAGAGTTGAACCGAGTCTCTACTTATCCTGACTCGAGTTCGATTCACACTTTTTATAATGAGTTCGAATGTGTCAAGTCTATTAATTTTAGCTCAAACTTGAACTCGGTTCTTTATATTGAGTATGAAGTCGATTCGATAACTTGCATTAGTACAAGTTTAAAGCTTAAAATTGCATTCGCGTTTAAAATTTTTAAATATATAATATTGATATAATACATAATACTTAATTTATATGTATTGATTTGGTAAACTTGAAAAGACACTGAATTAATATTAACAAGACTCTTGATTATATTCTTACAAGAGGGGAGTGGAGGACTATCTTTTCAAATACTAACCATGTGGAATTTTTAACACACCCTCTCACGTCCAGGACTAGACATCTAGAGCATGAGAGTGGTCCAGTACGAACAGCCCAACAATTGGTTCTGATACGGTGTTAGAATTTGGGTTTGTGCTTAACTCACCCTAAAAGATATCTCAAGAGGGGAAACCTTCTTAAGTTTTTATAAAGAATAATTATTTATAAAATACTAATCATATAGCATTTTCAATATATTTTAATTTAAGTAATGTTAATATTGAACTCAAACTGAATTTTGACAAAATAATTTAGTTCATTTAGGCTTCTATTGTTGTCTGGTTTGAACATTGGGTTGCACTGTTACCGTATACGGTAGAGTAGCCGTAGGTAAGTTGTAGTACTTGTACAGTTCTACTAGTATAAGTATATCATAGGGGGCGGGGGAGGGCGAGGGGGGATGAATAATTGGCGTCGAAGTGACGGAAGGGCATATGTGGAAAAGTAGGTGGGGGACCAATGCAGGTCGCGACACGTGGTGAGACTAATTAGCTACGGTAACAGTCAGCAAAAGCCAATGTGGGGCCTGCTCTAGGACTAGAACAAGTGTGGGCCGGCTGGCTCGAGAGCCGAGGAAGCCATTCATTCATCCAACAGCACAGAAGAGAAGAGGAGAGAAGAACAGCAGCTGCAGCTGCAGCTTCGCTTCCCTGACCTACTTGTGACTTTAGCCGCCGGGCGCACACCTCTCTGTCACAGACCGACCATACACTCACTCATACTTCCGCACACTTAATAAAAAAGTCGTAGTGAAAATTGGTCAGAGAAAAAAAAGTGGGGCATAGGTGGGTTCCATTAAATTGATTCCCAATTTTATGCTTCGGATTTCCGTTTTATTGGATATATTTTATTATTAAAATTTAATAAATAAAAAATTTAAAAGAGAAATATATTGCATTATAAAAAAAAGATAGTACACATCGATCGAGGATCTTGTACCCAATTTTAATTGAAGAAAATGAAGAAATTAGGATGAATTTAGATTGGATTTAAATTTTTCAAAAAATGTTATTTGTTTTGAAATTTGTAAAAATCAAATATCTTTGTAAAAAGGGATGTGGAGTACAAAAGTGAAATAAAATGTATTTTTATTTTTAAATTGTATGTAAATGCACTTTTAGTAATTTATATGATTCACGAATAGAGTAGGATTTTTTTAATTATATTAAGTCATATCACCTTTAATTTCTTTAAGTATAACTTTAAATATTTATTTTACTATATTGTGATTATTTTTCTTAAAATGATTATTACTTAGAGAGTAACTCGTTATAAACTATCAAAAATTAACAAAAGTTGCTCAAATTAGAGTTTTTTGGACAATATTTTTATTCATCTTCTACCTAAAGTTGTTTTGAATTCAAATATATCCTTATAATGTAACTCAAGCCATTTTTTATGATATTAATAATATGTAAATCCATTTTAACTTTAAAAAAAAAAGCACTCATTTTGCTTTAATTTATTTGTTGTTGAATATATTTTTTCATTTCAAAATATATCAAATTAGTACTAATGAAAACTTTGTAGGTATCTTATATTTATTATTATTAGAGTAGTACAATTTAATAAATATTTAGACCTAATTCATAATTTATCAAACCTTTAATTAAGTCCATATGAGTAACATAACTTATATAAATCTATTAAATATGAGAATAATGCTTTGTGCATCAAATAATAGAAATTGAACTCATAATCTTCCAATTATAAGTATTAATCTTAACTTTTGCAGAGAATGCTGTGCCAATTTAGGTCCATTAAATTGGTCCCCACAATTAATATTTAAAAAATTGTGAAGGAAAAAATCAGGGGAGGGGTGGGCTGACTTGGCGGTGGTAGTATGGTAGGGTAGATGGCGCGTGATTCAAAGTGGTCCCATGAAAGGAGAGCGTGACAGGTGGAGAAGAGTACGGAGTTGATGTCATTGTCTTGTAATGCTGGGGAGGGATTGCCTATTCCTTCCTTCCTATTGCCATTGTGTCATCACTGTTTTTCCCGCCCCCGCTGTCCTCCTCCTCATCTTTCTTAGCCTAGGTTCGGCTATTATTAACTTCTACTACTACCATGTATTTTTCTTTTTTTCCAGAATTTCTTTTTCTTTTTTCTTATAATATTAAGGGTCAATATCAAAGGTATTCAGTCGATTGTCAATTAAATATTTAAAATAACTAAATATTTTAATTAGAATTTCATAAAAAAATACAATAGTTAAAATTTAATTTGGATAGTTGATCGGTATAATTAAAAATTTACGTTCTTGACGGAACTTAATTTATATATTTAATTGTCAAAACTAGAAGTTCATATACTCAATTGAAAATTCACTAAAATATAAGGATGTTTTTGAAATTAAACTTAACATTAATTATTATTTTCATTTCATAACAAAAAATTTAAAAAAAATTAGATTATTTAGATTCAAAAAGAAAATAGACAAAATTACTTCTTAATTATCATTAACAGTTTTAATATCATTTTAAAATAATTTTTTAAGTTATAACAAAATAAGAGTATATGAAATTTATCTTTTAACATTTTTACTAAAGTATATAAATTTTGAAACAAAAAAAAAAAAAAAAAATACCCATACAACATATGATATGAAATAGAGGTTGTAGTTAGATTATCGCATCTTCTAAGGAAAACAACTCAACGGATATACCGTATTTGATTTAGGAATCATCCTATTCACCATATCATAATAATAATAATAATAATAATAATAATAATAATAATAATAATAATAATAATAAGAATAATTAGTATTATTATTTTACAATAAGGTGCTAGTACATTCGGCCAAGAATAATTCTTTTTAAAGGAAGGGTTGATGGGTGATCAATAATATAGTTTATTTTGTAATTTTTAATAAATATTTATTAAAATTTTTTTTATTTCTATTATTTATTTATCTCACTTTCAGTATCTATCTCTTTATTTATTTATTAAAAGTATAAAGGATGTTATATTTTAAAATTTGTCTTGATCATTGCAATAAATATAAAAGAATTTATATTTTCGATCAAGAGTAATAATTTTTTGTTTATGTATTTGTTATGTAAATTTCGTCATGTCAATGGATTAGTGAAAGACACAAATGCTTGTTATCTCACAATCCATTTTTCCTTCCAAAAAATAAAATTTCATTTTTCCTTGTTTGCATAAGATATACATCATTGTACAATAAAAGAAAATATCATTTCTAACATAATTTATAAACAATGATATAGTACCAGAATTATTGAATAAAATAATATTTTTGTCCACAACTAAAATCAATAATTACAAAATTTTACTATACAATCATGGTAGGTAACTAGGTGATTTTTATATCATTATTATAATTATTAACTTTGTATAATAAATTTTACATATCATGCACGATTCATCCCAAAAAAATTATATTTTTTATGATATGCTCCCCCACCTTCAAACCTTCTAGTTAGTTCCTTAAATAATATAATGATAAAATTATGAATTGTTATTTTAGAATGAACAAAACTATTTGTGTTAACAAACAAATATGCACATATATCCATCTAATAATGTTGAGACAAATAATAAAATTACAATTACTAAAAAAAAAAAATTATTCAGTAACTAGCTCCTAAACTTTTCATTCTTAAAAAATGAAGGGAAATAAACCTATATTTTTATAATTTTTAAAATATGTTTTAATACAGAGAAAAATTTCAAAATGGTTTAAAGTTGATTAAAATTTTAATTTTGTTTATTAAAAATATAATTATTCATTATTCTTAAATAATTATGATTTTGATTATTTTTTAGAATTTTCTCTTTATTAAAACGTATTTTAAAGATTATAAATTTTGTTATCATTAATTTTTAAAATAACAAAAAATATTAAAAGTTAATTATCTAAAAATAAAATTCAGAATTTTACTTGACTAAACATTTAACTTTCGATTATTTGGCATTTAAAAGATAAATAAATAAATAAAATTAATAAAATTATTTTTAAAAAGGGTGGGAGGAGAGTCATGCACGACATCGCACATTCCCTATCCTAGCCCTCCCTCATCATCAATCATAAAATTTTGTCTCATTCTTCCATCTCCGAAAACATCGAAAAAGAAACACGGAAAGTAGACCCCAGATAAACAAACATTTTTTCTTTTTTAAAAAGTTTCCACGTGGCGTCGTTTATCCACGTAGGTTTAACCCCCTCCCCCAATTATTCAAATTTACGCCCATTCTTTTTTTTTTAAAATTTAATTTAATTTAATTTCTTCATAAAATACAACAACCTCACCTAATTGATTATTTAAAATGTAGAGAGCATATAGAAAAGGATTGCATTGATTTTGCTAGAAGAACTCCACAATTCTCTTATTCATTCTTTGTTTGAGTACTTTTTTTTTTCTTACCACATGAAACTATTAATATCTTGTTAAGCTAAAATTTTAACGACAATCCTTACTTTTGAAGGGATTATACAATTATTATATCTGTCATGTAAACTAAGCTTGACAAGATAATAATTTAATGATAAAATATATTTTATTAAAGAATAAGTCGTGGTTCGAATTATATTATCTTCTCTCTTAATATATATATATATATATAAAAGGTCATGTAGACTAGCATTAATATGTCATATTAATATCAGATTTTTCAAATTTCAAAAAAATTGTTTTAAATTTCAAAAAAATTGAATAGTTTGTGTGAGAAAATAAAATTCAAAATAAAAAATTCGTATTAATTTTTGTAGTGAGATAATATTCAAATACGATAAATACTATATATTGTTGAGAAAATTTACTTCAATCGAAAGTATGAGTCTTTAATTATAAAGTTTTTTAAACAAGCCTTAAAAGAAATAAAAAAGAATAACATGTACTTTCTTTTAAAAAAAATAAAAAATAAGAAAAAATCAAATCATAACTTTTAATAAGATTTAGACTGTAGATTGAATCGAAATAATTAGAGTCGTGTATTTAGGAGAGCAAGCCGCTGTGAGCTATCTATAAATATTTTGATTGTTTTTTTTTTTTTTGTAGATGTTGCATTCTTTAGGTACCAAACCGCAAAAAAGTCAATGTTTTATGGGTGAAAATGAAAGTCTTTAAATTTGTAGGCCGTTCCCAGCTACCTCTCTACCTGCACGTTTCTCTCTCTCTCTCTCTCTCTCTCTATATATATATATTCATATACGTATATATGTATAGAGAGAGAAAGAGAAATATATATATTCATATACGTATGTATGTATAGAGAGAGAAAGAGAGAGAGATGTATCCTGCATAGTAGCAGTATGGTAAGTATATAATGATGACTTTGAAGGTGGTTGTGAAAAAGAAAGAGAAAAATAGAAATTAGAAAGAGAAATTTGAGAGAGAGAGAGAGAGAGAGAGAGAGAGAGAGAGAGAGAGAGAGAGTTTTATTTTTATGTAGAAATGGCGTATGAGGACCACCTCTCTCATTCACAAGAAATGGTACTCCAGCAGCAGCATCACCACCAGGTCCACCATCACTACCACTTTACAGACCCTCAGCAACAACATCAGAATTCCTCCTCCGTCTTACGTTCTTCCATACACTCACCGCCGGATACTCCTACCTCCGCAGCAGCTATCGCCGGTAATCCTTCGCCGCCTTCCTGGCTTTTAAACAGTTCAATTCTCTGTCACCACCACCACCACCTCGCCACCAATTCCGCCGACGCTGCAGCTACCAGTAATTTCCTTCACCAGCTTCAAGTTTCTAATAATAATACTTCAAACGACGACGTTACCTTGGAGCCGATGAATATTCATAAGAGGCTCGGTGGTGGTGATACTAATACTAGTAGCGCTGATCATAATGGTGGCGAAGGTGATGCTGCGGCGGCGGCGGAGGTATTGAATGATGACTGGGAGAGAGAGAAGTGTAAGGCGGAGATACTTAATCATCCATTGTACGATCAGTTATTGGCGGCGCATGTGTCTTGTTTGAGAATTGCGACGCCGGTGGACCAGCTGCCAAGGATCGACGCTCAGCTAGCTCAGTCGCAGCATGTTGTGGCTAAATACTCTGCCGTGCTTCGAAGTCATGGACACGATCCTCAACAGCAAGTCCTTGATGATAAAGACCTTGATCAATTCATGGTATACTTACTCATCAGTAATTTTCATTAATTATTTAGAGTACTCTCTCTCATGACTGCATGAAAGTATTGGCTAAGATATTTTTCTGACTGCTGTGACTTGTGACCCAGCTGCTAGTTTCAGGTTTAGGATTTAATTTATTTCTTCTTTTTTATTCTTTCTATGGTAAATCTTATGTGATTTTATGCTTAAGAGCAAATTTCGTTCAACTGTTCTCCCTTTTTGGGGAATAATTGGAGTTCCTGAGCTACTTTCGCGCTTGAATATTTGTAATTAAGATGCGATTAGGTCGAACCTTTTCTTCTTCTCTAGTTACACAACTACTATTGCTTTTCCTTTCTCTTTTGGTTATGGACAACTAACGGAAAGCTTCCTTTTCAAAGATGACTTATGAGTAATTAGATAGCCTGAGAAAACTTTCAAATAATTGTGTTCATGGATAATGCGATGTGGATTTGTTTTTGAACATTTCTGATTTCGTGTTCATTTCAAACTCTAAATCCAAACTTTTTATGGGCTAGCTAGCGTTGGGGTCGGTGAGTCAAGCTGTCTATGGTACTTTAACAAGTCAAAGCCAAGAATAAAGAACTGGGGCTTTGTATATGTGTATGATGATGTTTGATTATGCTAATTTGGTTTTAAATTAAGGTTTTTGGCTGTGGACCTTGTATTCTGAAATAAGTATTAGGCTGGAATGAGTCTTCTACTTTAGATAGATCGAATTAATAATTTTTGGTCCAGATGAGATCGAATTATTAATTTCTGGTCCAGATGAGAGAGGGAAATAGTATAAGATGGGTAGATTGAATTGGCTGGTTTCAATTTCTTATTTCTGAGGATTATGATGAGTTTTAAATAACGGTTTCAAGTTGGGGAGGATTGATGATGTTAAAAATCTTGAACATATTATATTGCTGAATTGGCATTCTTGTAATTGGACATATTTTCTTTATGAGTGGCTGTCATGCATGCTATTTTCTGTCTTGTTTTAAAAAGTTTTCTTTTCTCTTTTTTTGGAGAGGATGGGGGGTTGAGTATGAGAGAAAGAAGAGATGTTGGGTTTGGGCGAAAGAAGAATTGAAGTGGAGAGGACCGGGTCCGAACTAGTTCCAGGTTTAGGCTCAAGAACATGTATGCTCTGAAGGTACTCGTGGGAATGAAAGATTCTTCAAGGGACGTTCTAGTTTAAGTCATGGTAACTATTAGAATGTTTGCCTGTCCCATCAAGAGAGGAATCATGTTATTTTCAGTACAACAATAATTGAGACTTCACTTTGTCAGTGTGTTGGGGAATCTCTGTGTTTTATGTAATCCATTTGTATTCCTCCAGAGTAATAATTGTGTTGTGGAAGAAATTGATTTTCCGGAGATGGACAAACAACAAATATCTTCAAGCGAATTATCGTAATAAGGAAGTGCGCTTTGTTATCCCACTAAAGCTTTTTCGAGTGCTGATTTCTTGCAATTTACTTTTGCATAATACAGATACTCATTTGTGTGATTTACATATCAAGAATCAGTATAAATACTGACTTGAGAGAACACTATCAGTCTGAATTCCATACCTGGGTTTTGTGCATAGTTGATTCTTGAGAAGGAATATCCCACAGAAAATGGAGTTTGTTTTATTCCTTCTGTTTCTTATAATAGTACAATTGGTTTATCAATCAATTATTTCTTCTGAGCTTTGGCACTTTTTCTTCTTTGATCTTTTCTTAATCATTTTCTGATGTAGACACATTATGTTCTGTTGCTGTCTTCCTTCAAAGAACAACTGCAGCAACATGTCCGAGTTCATGCAATGGAAGCAGTCATGGCTTGTTGGGAGCTTGAGCAATCTTTGCAGAGCTTAACAGGTTAACTTATAATTTTTAGTTTTGTAATAATTTTACTTGTGTAGTTGGAGCATTCAATGCCTTAAGGTGTTGGTGCTACATTTTCTAGCTTCATATAGCCTAAGAATTTGTAAGTTTATCATAATATGACTTGCTTTCTGAATTTGCTGAAATTTCCATGTGTATTGTCGGAACAAACCTTCATCCCACTCTTAACAATTCCATTGTTCATCCCTTCTCTAATAAAATTTTTACTACAAACAATTGAAGTGTGCAACTTGTTCTAAATCTGTTGAGAAATAGAGACATGATACATACCTGTAAATCTGCTCATCACCAAATTACTGTTTTTGATAGGATTCTGATGGTATTACTCTGTTATCCTCCCAGTTCTTCCTTAATTTTTGTCTGAAAATGTCCATGGATCAACACAACTTTTGAGTTCATGTGCTAGGTCGAAGTCAAACTGAATTGAGTTAATCATCTCAGTATTTGAGCTTGGTACTTGATAAGGCCAAGTTAGACTTGTAAACCTGACTAATATCTTTTGGCTTGTCTACTTACCAGCAGTCTTATCCTTTTGAAGATTAGTTATGCTTTTAAGAATTCCTTTTATAGTGGTTATTTATTATAATCGCTGATATTCTGGTGATGTGTTTGTGCAAAATTGATCATGGACTAAAAAATAGTCATGTTGAAGTGTTTGTCTAATACTTCTGTAATTGCATTAAGGAACTGCTACTTGAGTCTCTTTTGGTTTTTAATCTGTAAAGGTTATACTCTCTGATGATGCTGATAACTAGAAGTTCTTAATTCTGGGTTTGGACCTCATAAATGTAATGTTAAAATTGGACAGGAGTAGCACCAAGTGAAGGAACAGGAGCTACTATGTCTGATGATGATGATGATCAGGCAGATAGTGATGCCAACTTGTTTGACGGGGGTTTGGACGCCCAAGACAGCATGGGATTCGGTCCTCTTACACCCACTGAAAGTGAGAGGTCTTTGATGGAACGGGTTAGGCAAGAATTGAAGCATGAGCTCAAGCAGGTTAGAATGGATCAACAATGTTTCTATTGTCGATGACAAAGCTTTAATTTGTTTCATTTTGTTAATCGGTATTTGTTTTACAGGGTTACAAGGAAAAGATTGTGGACATCAGAGAGGAAATTTTACGTAAAAGGAGGGCCGGAAAACTACCTGGTGACACTACGTCCCTCTTAAAAGCTTGGTGGCAATCACATTCCAAATGGCCTTATCCAACCGTAATTATTCACAAATCTCTCTGATTTTAATAAGTATCATATATTATAAGTATTTTTCCTAAAACTTATTATTTTCTTTAGGAGGAAGACAAAGCAAGACTAGTACAAGAAACTGGCTTGCAACTGAAACAAATCAATAACTGGTTCATCAACCAGAGGAAAAGAAACTGGCATAGCAATCCTTCCTCGTCTTCTTCCCAGAAAAGCAAGCGTAAGAGGTACGTTGTTAATTGAATTTCATTGTTTCCAGAATTTATATCCTTCGTGGCACTCTTAAGTTAACTTTGATCACGGCAAAAAAAGTAGTGCAGGTGAAAAATCAAACAACGAGCAATTCATGTGAATTTGATGAGTTCAAAATGTAGACACATCAAGCGTTAATTTTTGGTTCTAGTTACCACAACTGAAATGGCAAAAGAAGCTAGCAAGCAGGGCGCTTAGGAACATAAATGGAATGAGAGATTGCCGAATTAGTTCAAAGAGACATTAGAACCATTAATTATTGAGGAACGAATGAATGCTAATGGAAGCCATTTAGAATAGGAATGTTTATTATGGCTTAAAGCAATATATTTTCCTGCTATGTAGCATTAAGTCATTCTGAGGATGTATATGTAATACAAGATGCTACTGTACTAGGAGCTTTGGGAAGGTTTCAATCCAAATCAGTTTTGTTTTGTTTGTACCAAGTGTCCTATTTCTCTTGCTTTTTGCGGTTTATTTATTATAGATATCTCTATAGTAAATCATTATAGGTATTATACCAAAATACTTAGGTAAATTTGATCTTATAATTATTTATTTTGTATGAATTTAATTATACATCTTTTTTTTCCACTTAGTTTAGTCCAATAACTATTTATTTTAATATTTTTAATCACTGTCATCACTTAGAATGTGGTAGATAGCAAAATGTTGCATCTCATGTGATCTTTTGACGGTTATTTTTAATCTTTTTGGTCCCCTGTCATCACTCAGAAGGTGGACGGCGTTAAAAAAATTGCACCTTATGTGAGGTTAGAATCGTTTAGTATATACACTCTATGTGATATTTTTATTGTCCTTGGTCTTGTGAACAGCGGTGGAAACCAAAAAAATTAAAAATAAATAATAATTGAACTAAAAAAGAGTTGAAAAAAGATAAAGAATAAGTTGAGACGCAATAAATTATGATATTATTAAATATACCAATTACTCTACTAGATAATACATGAGTTCCCATAAAAAGGCATATGTTAAGAGAAAGATGCAGAAGTTTGGGGGCATAGAAAATGAACAAGAAGTTGGTTGGATTGATCCAAAATTTCTGAGCTGGTTTGTTGGCGTAGTATTTTTCATGGTGGATTGATGTTTTGGGTTTTACTTGCACGAGTCATTGATTGACCAAATGCACCTTGTCTAATCTCCTCCGTAGTGGTGTTCAGAATCTTTGATTTTATACTCTATTATGCATTACTTACTTACCTTAAGAATCATCGTAATTTTGAGTTGACTAAAATCTTTATGCGAAACTCGTTCTGTCCTTTTCTTGATAACTCCACAGCTGAGAATTTTCCCCTTTCTTTCTTCTTCCTCTGCTGTCCTGTCCTATCCATCCTCTACAATGCTTCATTTTTCTATTTTATCATGAATTTAAGATGGATAGAACGTTCAAGAAAACCTTACCTGTAATAATCAAAGCTTTGTTGTTGGTGAATCCTACCATTCATATATATATATATATATATATATATATGTATATACACACATGAAGTCAACCTCATTATTTGGCACAGTGACATATTCGAATCTCTTTATAATGTTGTAAAAATATTCGGAATCAAATCTTAACCTATGAGTAAGAGGAGAATTAAGGGTGTAAATGAGTCAATTCGCTTGTGAACTATTCAGTCAAAGTTCGGTTTGAATTTACTGGTGAACGAACTTGAACAGGTTCGCTAAGCAAATGAGTCAAGTTCGAGTCTCATTAACACTGATTCGATGGTTCGTTCGGTTTTATCGACTAAGAATATATAATTATTTTTATTTTATTTTAATGGTTATATATCATATATTTTTAAAAAGAATTAAATTCGAGCTTGA
This sequence comes from Catharanthus roseus, assembly GCA_028651295.1. Lineage (NCBI taxonomy): Eukaryota > Viridiplantae > Streptophyta > Magnoliopsida > Gentianales > Apocynaceae > Catharanthus > Catharanthus roseus. The sequence goes on along the minus strand of JAPQWS010000044.1, from coordinate 2,757,533 downwards.
TCTTGAATTCAACATATAAATAGTCGAGGTCGAACATAAATTAATAGACTCGTGAATTGATTAAAAACGTACCGAGTCGAGCTCATTTTTAAGAATTAATAAATTCGAGTTTAATTAATCAAAGACTATTTAAATTTTACAAATGTTTTATATATTAAATTCAAATTAAAGTTACTCAAATTTTAGGATACTCTAAAACTCAAATTTGAATTAATTAATTCATAATAAGAGGTGGAATGTTGGAATATTTCTCCCAGTTGTTGTTGTGAAGATCTTTAGTTTGATAAGTAGATGGTTTGGTCAAAATTAACACAAATTGGGGCCTCCTGCCGCCTTCCTCTTTCAACTTTTGCTACTTTGTCTTTTAGATAAGGTAATCAACAAGAGAATGAACTGGATCCTCCTCGTCCCATATCAAATTTGATATGTTCTCCTTCAGCCTTGATTTTAGTTTTAAATTTTATTTTAAATTTTTTATTCGTTTATATAAAATAATATCACAATCAAAATTATTTCAAATTGACAAAAGGTAGGTTCACTTTAAATATTCTAGTAATTTAATATTATACGTTAATTTTGTGTTATTATTTGAAAAGCTTGTACCTTTTAATTCTTTCGAATTAATTAAAATAATTCTCAAATTTTTTCACACATGAATAATAAATAAAATATACTATTAAAACAGACATATATTTTCATAGATGATTAGTAAAAATTACTTTGAATGTTCAACGTCAAGTTTAAAAAGACATCCTATTATATACATTTTAAAATGATTAATGATAGGAGATTAATATTATTGTTTGGATCAATGTTTCTATGTCAAAGTTGAGCTCAACTCAACTCAAGCACATCTCTAGACTCATCTTAGTTATAGCTCAAATCTTCTTTCAAATATATTTTTACAAAAATAGTCTTACCTCCCATTAGAAATTTAAAAATAAGATAATTTTTAATTAAAATACTCTTTATATTTTTAATAAATAAAAAAGAGAAAAAATATAAATAAATAATATATTAATAAAAATAGATAAAACTTTTTAATAAATATTCTATAAGAAAATATAAAAGTTATCCTCATTAAATCTCAACCATTTCAAAAGAATTTATACTTGCCTGAAATTTCTCAAACATTTCCCCAATTGGTTATATAGTACATATCTTCTTTATTATATCTTGCATTGAGTCCAACAACTTAAAAGAATTGATGAATTGAAGTGAACTATTATCAAACATGGATTAAAACCCAAGCATAAACATAGATAATATTTTAATTATATATGATTAAATGCGTGCATAGAATAAAATAATTATTAAATAAAAATAAATAAAATAAATAATTATATGACCAAATTTATCAATTTACTCTATATACTATAAACCGTTGCCTTTCCTTTGTGGTCGATCAGTAGTAGAACTAGTAAGAGGAGCTGAAAATCTTGATGAAAAATTAAGAAACAAATCATCATCTTCATCTTCTTCGCCATCATCAAAATTCAAAGCATAACTTTGTGGACTATACATATGTTGTTGTTGGGTTCTTGATTTCTTTGGATTACAATACTTTCCAATCTTTCTTATCAAATTCTTCCATTTAGGCCCTGCTATTACCTCTGAAAACTCCTTCAATTTCTTGAATTTCTTCGAAACCCATGATTCTTCTTCTCCTCTGTTTTTATCTCCCTGTAATAAAAACTTACTTTCTTGATTCGTATTCCCCTGTTTCCATCCAAAACAACAGAGTCTGCCGAGACAACCGGTTTCTTGAACTGCTGCTAAGTCATCGGAACCGTCGTTTTCGAGTATGGGTGAATATGCAGGAGTGAGCCCATGTTTCTTTTCATCAGATCTGGCCATAAAATGAATTGGGATTGTTGGGATTTGTAGAAAATAATTGTTTCTTGGGGGATGAAGAAGAGGGGAAGAATAGGAATTGGTTTATAAATATGTTTTCTCCACCGTGTATTACGTGTTTGATGTGTGTGTGGGGGGGGATTGAGGGAGAGCAGATATTTCAGGTATTTCAAAGAAATAAAGAAAAGCTTAGCTAAGGATTAAGACGAGGACAAGAAGAAGAAAAAGAAGGAAGTTTCATAGAAGGAGTAGAAGTTGGGAGTTTTGACCAGTTTTGGCCTGCGGCAATGCTGAGATGAAATATATAAGAAGTTAGCTGTAAATGTAATATGTAGTAGAGGATCTTTAGGCATTTGGGTTCATTTTTTGACTTGCAGGTAAAGTTAGTGGTGTTGGAGAAGATTTGGTCTACGGTTATGGAGTTTGTTTATTCAAATTTGGCCAAGGGAATTTCAATTGTTCCCATCGGTTTGTTTATTAAACATACTTGTCGAAATTTTATGTATCTTTCAAAAATGATATTCATTGCCAAACTTTGTACTGAAACTTCTCAACATGAGGAAAGAAATGACAGATAATAAACAAGTGCATTCCCTGGGCTGGAATGGTAAAAGAAAACCAAAGTTACAAAGTAAAAAAAGAGAAGACAAGTTTCCTTTCGGATAAAAAAACTCGCGGAGAACCAGAGAAAGTTTATCTGTTGATTGTGAAAATCAATTTACCAAGTTTCAAATCAATATCATGTATATATTATGTATATATTGATATATAAAAATTCGATAAACTTTTTTTTTAATGATTGCAATGGACATAAATGGATCCAAAAACTTAGTAAATTTCCTCGAATAATAGTCAACCAGACGCTAACTCGAAACCATTTTAATATAAGCAGTAAACAAAATTTTTAATGTTTCGTCTGAAGAAAAATCGTCTAAAAAAATTCCCTCTTTAGTTGTAAAAATAAATTTTACCAAATTTCACATTAATATCATGTATAATTTGATAAATAAAAATTTAACAAACTTTTTTTGTGATTGTTGCAATGGGCACAAAAGGATCAAAAGCTTAGTAATTTTAGGAAATAATGGTCAACTAAAAACTAATAGGCAACATGAAACTTATCAGAACCAATGAAATTCATAGGGTCGATTATTCGAAAATTGCCGATGTGTAATTAGAAGCCATTTAATATACATTTGCCAAATTTTTAAGGTTTCGTTCGAAAAAAAATTTTCTCGAAAAATTATTGAAATTTTTTGTATATTCCTCTAGTTATAAAAATAATTGTACCAAATTTCACATCAATATCATGTATATATTGATATATAAAAATTGAACAACCTTTTTTCGTGATTATTGGATGGGCACAAATGGATCCAAAGCTCAATAATTTCCTCGAATAATGGTGAAACATCACTAAAATGCAAAAAAGAACGGATTGAAACCGGCGAAATACATAAGATTGATTGTTCGAAAATTGATGACGTGTAATTCGAAGCCATTTAATATACATATTAAACCAAATTTTTAATGTTTAGTTCGAAAAATTTCATAAGTTTTTTGTATATTCCTCTAGTCGTAAAAATCAATTATGCCAAGTTTTAAATAAATATCATGTATATTTCAGCAAACTCTTTTCGTAATTATTGCAATAAACATAAATGGATCCAAGGCTCAGAAATTTCCTAGAATAATGGTTAACCAGACACTAACAAACAAAAAGAAACTGATTGAAACCGACGAAATGTATATGATTGATTATTCAAAAATTGATGATATGTAACTTTAAAACATTTAATATAAGCATTAAACTAAATTTTTTAACGTTTTGCGCAAAAAAAAGTTTATCTCGAAAATTTTAAAAAAATTTTATGTATATTATTTTTACAACTAGAGTAATAGTTGTAAAAATCAATTTTATTAAGTTTCAAATCAATATCAAATATATACTGATATATAAAAATTTAACAAATTTTTTTCGTAATTATTATAATGGACATAAATGGATAAAAGAAACTCAATAATTTCCTTGAATAATGGTTAAATAGACACTAACAAGCAAAAAGGAATTGATCGAAACCAGCGAAATGCTTAAGATTGATTGTTTGAAATTTGATAATGTGTAACTCAAGGCCATTTAATATAAGCAGTAAACAAAATTTTTTAACTTTTCACTGAAAAAAAATTTGTCTCGAAAAATTCTAGAAAAATTTATATATATATATATTCCTCTTTAGTTGTAAAAATCAAGTTTACCAAATTTCACATTAATATCATGTCTATATTGATAAATAAAAACTCAACAAACTTTTTTTGGATTGTTGCAGTGGGCACAAAAGGATCTAAAGCTCAGTAATATCCCGGAATAATGATTAACCAGACACTAGCAGACAACAAGGAACTTATCAGAACCGATGAAATTCATAGGGTTGAGTGTTCGAAAATTGACTGTGTAATTAGAAGCCCTTTAATATACATTAAGGCTAATTTTTAACATTTTGTCCGGAAAAAAATCATCTCGAAAAAATTCTGAAATTTTTCTATATATTCCTCTAGTTATAAAAATCAAATGTACCAAATTTCACATCAATATCATGTATATATTGATATATAAAAATTCAACAAACATTTTTCATGATTCTTGCAATGGACACAATGGATTCAAAGCTCAGTAATTTCCTCGAATAATGGTCAAACAAATATCAACATGCAAAATTGGCGATATGTAATTTCAAACTATTTAAAATAAGCATTAAACCAAATTTTTAACGTTTCGTCTCTCAGAAAATTTTTTTGTATATCTATAGTTGTAAAAATCAATTTTACCAAGTTTCACATAAATATTATGTCTGTATTGATATATAAAAATTCAACAAGCTTTTTTCGTGATTATTCAAATGGGCACAAAAGGATCCAAAGCTCATTAATTTTCTCGAATAATGGTCAACCAGATGTTAACAGGTAACAAGGAACTTATCAGAATCGGTGAAATTCATATAGTTTATTGTTCGAAAATTGGAGATGTATAATTAGAAGCCATTTAATATACATTAAACTTAATTTTTAATGTTTTTTTGCGAAAAAAATCATTGTGAAAATTTTCAGAAAAATTTATGTATATTCCTTTTAAAAATCAATTGTACCAAATTTCACATCAATATCATGAATATATTGATATATAAAAATTCAACAAACTTTTTTCTTGATTATTGTTGCAATGGGCACAATGGATCCAAAGCTCAGTAATTTTCTCAAATAATAGTCAAACATACACTAACATGCAAAAAGGAACTGATCTAAATCGGTGAAATGCATAAGATTAATTTTTCAAAAATTGACGATGTGTAACTCGAAGCAAGTTAATATACATTAGACTAAATTTTCAATGTTTCGCAAGAAAAAAAGTCATCTAAAATAATTTCAAAAAAATTTATGTATTATGCCTCTAGTTGTATACAAATAACTAGCTAAGCTCTAATCAAAGATTAGTTGATGATTCAACCTTTACTATGTCACCAGGCACCCCACGACCTTGGCTTTTTAGAGAATCCCGTTCCTATCTCGTAGGACTTGTAGCTCAGCAGTCCCATAAGTTAGCCTGTCTGCCTGCAAGGTCCAATCGAAGCAGATTGTTCCTGACCTTACTGCTTTTGACTCCTACTCAATTAATCTGAAGCTCTGGTATAGAGTGGATGCACCCGTATCTCTTGGAGAGAGGAGCAGAAGCTCTCCTAAACTTTCCCCGGTCTTCCTCCTCTCCCCTTTTTTGCTCCTTCGTTGAACTGCTATTGATTGGTTAAATAGTTCACATTCGCTTGGGAATACCAAAGAAAAGAGAGGGAAGCTAAGTGTGAAAGATCGCCATACTTTATCTTTAGTCCAGTGATACACTGGAGGAAGGTGGGGATGACCATCTTGTTCGTACACTTGAATGGTTACTTGAAAAGTTGGCCTAATAGTAGTCAAGGGAAAATCACTTGAGTGTGGTTTAATTACTTTGAATTCCGGAGTGCAATAGAGAGTGAAAATTCTCTTCGCCTACCTAATATTATTCATTTGACAGCTTGAATCTCGTTCAATCTATAAACACGTGAACACGTGACTCTTTAGAAGGGAATGAGGACAAAGTCGGGTTGCTGGATACGGGATCCTCGTAGTTGGCTGGACTTGGTATTAGAGCGGGAACAGGTTCAATTCAAAAAAAAATTCCACGCTAAATAAAATAAAAAACTTCCAACTTCATACAACTTGGGGTAGTTGAAAAGGCTTGAAGATTTCCAATGGCTCTTTTCTCTTTCAAAAGCAGATAGGAGCAGCTCGAGCGTTAGAGAGAGGAACGAAAAGTCGATATTGAGGCAGAAAGATTGGAATTGTTAGTCTAACTTTACAGGATAAAATGGCTCTGCCGTCCCCAGTAGCCATTTATTCTATTTCAGTCTTGGATCGTTTACCAACTTCTACTTACACCGATTCCAAAGCTGCTCCCGTTCCTTAAAGCCCGATAGGACTTTTTTGTTCTGATCTTTTCTCCTCAACTGTTCCCCTTCTTACAACTCTGCTATTTAGAAAAAAAGGAGAAGAAGAAGTGTAAAAGCGTCCCTGTAATCCTACTTGCCAATTCTATACGAAAAGGAATGCGTGAGGCCGGACTTGCTTCAAGAATCTAACGAATAGCTAAGGTTTGTTGCCTTTAGGTTAGCTCTCTAATTTCATCTCTGCTCACTTGCTTGGTCCTTGCTTCAAGAGTACGAGGGAACAATCTGTCTATCAATGATAGTTCCATCCGATTTTACGAAGTCTTTCTGAAGGATCTTAGCTTATAACTCCAATTGAGCGTCTCGGAAATATGGAACCTCTCAACAAGGCACCTCTCTCACATTTTCTATCTTACTATTCGGAAAAGAATTTGGAAGAAGGAGCTTTAGAGGGCTAAGGCAGTAATCTCGACGGCGATTAGGATGAGCTTGACTTATCCGAACCAAACGATAGCGGCTCCTATCTGGGAAGATTTGAGCTACTATCTTTTTAATGATTCAGCACCTGGACCCTTAGTTCGATGGTTTTTTTTACCAGCGGAAGAAGATGTTACGCTCAATCTTTACAGAACATTCCTCCTTAAAATGCTCACTTCACTTTGAAGGGGCGAAGCAAAAGTGAAAACTCTATAATCTGGCATGGTTGTTAAGATACACTAAGTAGTGCATTTTTTAGCATTTTTTCACTTAGAATAGTAAGGCACTACTCACAAATTTAAAATTCTTCTATTTTTAGATTTGAATCTCACATTTTATCTAACACATTACTTTTCTTTTACGAATTTCAATTAAAAAATTTTCATCTTTTTCAAATTTAAATCTAATCTAAATATATCTATATTCTTTGTGTGTGATTCTTTACACACAAAAACAACAAATTTGGTGTTAAGATTGGAGATGCTAGCCTGAAATCCCACTGCAAAGACTTTTCGAAAAGGAAACCATCGGAGATGCTATAGCAAAGACTTTTCGAAAAGGAAACCGGCATCAATCATAATAGTGTAGACACCACTCTACACACCAGTCACTAACTTACGTGAATTCATAAGTGTTCCGTGAACGCAACTCAACTGATTTCGGGAAAATGTAGAATTAATATAAAAAATTAAGGTTTAAATTTTAATGGTAGTAGTTTGAGAACTTCAATCTTTTTAATGTAAAAAGTTATTCTTTATGTACTCCAAATCCTGAACCTCTAATTTACAAAACTGTTAATCACTATAATTTACGTAGACGTTAAGAGTTTAGTGAAAACCACGGGTACTAGTGATTTGCCTTTGGTACCAAGAAATGCTCTCTTCTGTTAAAGATTTTCCACCATAAGTTGCTTCAACCGAATTTCCCACTAATTGGAACGAACAACCCCACCTAGAAACAAAATGCCAATGCTGTTCAGATATTTAGTCCTACTAGGGTTGGTCTGGGGATCAACCTGCTTAAATTGCATATATATAAAGTTGTAAATTGTATTCAATTAGATGAGTCTATATTATATATAGTTTTCTTTCAACTGTAGAGGTTTGTAGATGTTTATAATGCATGTACAGTTTAATTTCTTGCTAGGAATGTTGTACAGTTTTATATATAAAGTTAGAGTTCACATCAATATCATATTTATATTGATATAAATATTCAACAAACTTTTTCGTGATTATTACAATGGGCACAAAAGGATCCAAAGCTCAGTAGTTTCCTTAAAAAATGGTCAAACAGACATAAGCAAGCAACACGGAACTGATCAGAACCGGTGAAATTCATAAGGTTGATTGTTCAAAAATTGAAGATTTGTAATTAGAAGCCATTTAATATACATTAAGGCTAATTTTTAACATTTCGTCCGAAAGAATCGTCTTGAAAATTTTCTATACCCTGACGGTCTGTACCCATTTACAGCACTACACATGAATACATCCAAAGCTCAGTAATTTTTTCGAATGATGGTCAAACAGACACAAACAGGCAAAAAAAAAACTTATCGAAACCAGCGAAATGTATAAGATTGATTGTTAAAAAATTGACGATGTGTAACCCGAAGCCATTTAATATAAACATTAAACCAAATTTTTAACGTTTCTTTTGAAAAAACTCGTTTCAAAAAATTTCAGAAAAATTTCTATATATTCCTCTAGTTGTAAAAATCAATTATGCCAAGTTTCAAATCAATATCATGTATTTTTTGATGTATAAAAATTCAACAAAATTTTTTCGTAATTATTTGCAATAGACATAAATTGTTCCAAAGCTCAGTAATTTCCTTAAATAATGGCCATCCACACACTAAAAGACAAAAAGAAACTGATTGAAACCGGCTAAATGTAAAAAATTATTTGTTCAAAAATCAATGATTTGTAACTCGAAGCCATTTAATAGGCATTAAACCAAATTTTTAACATTTCGTCTGAAAAAAAAAATCATCTCGAAAAATTCCAAAAAATTTATGTATATTCCTCTAGCTGTAAAAATCAATTTTACCAAATTTCATATCAATATCATGTCTATATTGATATATAAAAATTCAACAAACTTTTTTCGTTATTATTGCAATGGGCACAAATGGATCCAAAGCTTAGTAATTTCTTTGAATAATGGTCAACCAGACACTAATAGGTAACAAAGAACTGATTAGAATCTGCAAAATTCATAAGGTTGATTGTTCGAAAATTAATGATGTGTAAATCGTAGCCTTTCATTATATATTACGCCAAATTTTGAACGTTTGGTCCAAAAAAAGTCATTTCGAAAAATTTTTGTACGTTCCCCGTGTTGTCAAAATCAATTATACCAAGTTTCACATCAATATCATTTCTATATTGATATAAAAACTCAACAAATTTTTTTAGTAATTATTACAATGTGCACAAATGGCGCCAAAACTTCTCAATTTTCTAGAATAATAGTCAAACAGACACTAATAGGCACTAAAAAACTTATCCATAACGACAAAATTCATAAAGATTAATTATTCAAAAATTGTTTTTGTAGCTCGAAGATATTTAACATAAATTAAGTGAAAGTTTTAACATTTTTTAAGAGAGAAAACCATTTTGAAAAATATTAAAAATCTTTTGTATATTTTTCCCGTTGTTTAAATTAATTGTACAAAGTTTCAAAAAATTATCATGCCTATAAAACTATATAAAAAATTTTCGTGATTATTATTGTTGGCTTCGGTGTACACATGAAGAAAAATTTTTTTGTTAAATTTGTATATTTTCTATCCAAATTGCACTTGTCATCCAAGATTGTCATGGCTCGTTTAAGGCAGCTCTTGCTCAGTCACTACCTTTTTGCTCTTTAGTATAAGAAATAGAGGCACAAGGAGGACTTAAATAGGCGATTTTCAATTTTGTGTTATTACAACTTACCCCTTAAAAATATACTAAACAGGCCAATCAGAATTAATATATATATATATATATATATCCACTCCTAAGTTAGTTTAGCTGCTTCATGTAATATTATAGCACACAACTCGGCTCATATAAACTTCATGTTCTGTTCATAAAATTTGATTTAATTAGATTCTCCATCCGTTGTTCCCTATTATAATATTATTATACTTTTAAATAAGTTTAATGGTACGTTTTTCCTATAAATATCCTTCAAAAGTAAATTACGTCTTTAAATATTAATTCATTATTTTTTTATACATGAACTATTTATGTTTAGTATTATAGGTACATCCGTTTAACTTTACCGTTACCACATTTTTTTTTATAAGTGGAGGACATTTTTGTCCGTAAAAATATTAGAAACGCTTTTCAAAAGAGGATTAGATCTATAAACATTAATTTATTTCTTTTTAGTACATGAATATTTTATTCTTGGTAGAGTAAGTACACCCTTCTATTTTGATGTTAATGCAAGGTATTTCGTCAAAAAAAATTCAATCTTATTACTAAAATAATTTTAAGGCTAAAAAGATAAATGAAAAGATTAAGATCAAAATAAAATATTAAATCTTCTTCTTTCTCTAACTCCCACGTTAAATCTCCACCACCTCCCCTCTCTTTCTTCTTTCTTCTCTTCCCTTCTTCCGCCATAAACCTTTACCACCACCTCCCCTCTTTCTTCTTCCTCCTCTTCTCTTCTCTTCTTTCACCACCGTAAACCACTACCATCACCTCCCGCCGTAAACTTTTCTCTACCCATTTTCCTCCAACTTCTTCTCGAACCAGAAATGGCAAACTAAATTTCTTCTCCTCCTCACTCTCAATATGGTCCATAACTTTGATTTTCACTAAAAATACCTGGAATTCTTCTTCCACATAAGCTAATTTCACAAACCTATTCTCCAATAGGAACGCCAAATTAGACGCGAACACATGTATGGGAGGTGGTGGTGGTTGACAGTGATGAGAAGGGAAAATGAGGAAGAAGAAAGAGGGGAAGGGTGGTGGTAGTAGAGGTTTACAATAGGAGGAAGAAGAAGAAAAACGGCTAGGAAAAGGAAGTGGAAGAAAACGTTTAATATTTTATTTTGATTCTGATGTTTTTATTTTTCTCTTTAGCCCCAAAATGAACGGATATACATATTCTACCAACAATAAAATGTTCATGTATTAAATAGAAACAAATTAATATTTATGTACCTAATATTTTCATGACAAAGATGTCCACCACTCAACGGCTAAAAAAGAAAGTTATACGGTAGATTTGGGTGGACGTACCTATAATATCAAATATAAATAATTTATGTATCCAAAAATAAAAAATTAATGTTTAAAAACTTAAGTCACTTTTGAAAAATGATTATAGGAAAAACTTCCGATGCCGGATTGAGAGCTACTCTCAATAATTAAATTCCACCACTAAAACCATACGTTGTCAAAAACAACTGCTTAAAAAATTTATAGGTAGAAAAAAGTTTCTTTTAAAAAGAAAAAAATAGCTACTCAAAAAAGTATGATAGGTTAAAAAAATTTTCAAAAAATAATACTTAATTTTCCAGACATTTATGATAACTTTCTCTTGTTGAAACATTGAATAGCTACATGTGTTTTCAAAAGAACAATCTTGAATAGCATCACTATGGAAACTGGCCAGCATCGTGTAGTTTATCGTCTAATACTTTCTCTAATACACACTTTTTGTTATAGTTTTATTAATATAAATCCTTTAAAATGAAAAATAAACCCCTAAGAAAAAATTACTACTAAAGAAAGTGCACTAGAGAATGTATTAAAGGATATGGGTGTTACAAAAACTATAGGAACATTTAGAACTTCTTCATATAAGAGATGAGGCATGCATGAATTAGCATCTATACCCTATTTCTTCCTTCTTCAATCTTAATAATCAAATCACATCATAAGCTAAGGAAACAAAACAAAAAGGCATAAACATCTGCTGCTACTATCTCCAAATTTCTCTATGTTTGTGGGAAATTCTTACCTAACAAATTCCTTTTTGCATACATTTTTAGTATAAATGTACTGGTTTTGTGTACATCTGAAATCTGAAACTAGGGAAAACATGCTATGAAATAAAGTTTTAGGGTGAATTCTAACTTTTTACTTGAGGTTGCTTAGAGGAAGGAGGCTGCTGGTTCTGACCTTTCGGGGGAATCTTAGATGCCATGGAACGCAACTCGTTTGCAATCTCAGTGAAACTTGGTCTTTCAGATGGCTCCGCTGCCCAGCACCTCTCCATCAGTGATCTCCAGTCCGGATCGCATGACTCTGGCACAGACGGCCGCAGCGTGTTGCTCACGATACCACCTGTAGGAGAACAATACAAATTTAGCTCATGTACTTGTGCATTAATCAAGACATCATCACGTGAATCGTACCAATGATAGCGCCATAATGCAAATCTGCATATGGTTCCTCTCCAGTAAGTAGTTCCCACATGACAATGCCAAACGAGTAAACATCAACCTAAAAAGGAAAAACAAAAAAGAGCACCATAAATATATTAATATCAATTGCATCAAATATATCAATTTTTAGAACTTAGTTGCTTCACAACAATCCTTCCCAATCTCTTGTACCCAAAGAGACTTACTCAGCAAAGGGATAAAAGGAAAATAAGATAGAATTAAAACCTTTTCAGAAACGAGGCTACTGCTGCCATTAAGGAGCTCTGGTGCCATCCAAGGAAGTGTGCCGCGCACACCCCCTGAGATTAATGTTTGACATTTCACCTTGGACAGCCCCAAATCACCAACCTAAGACAAAATTAAAATTAATCCTTACTTTCCAAACACAATCATCATAAAAGGAGAGATTACATTAGGGAAAAGAAGGAAAAATTATATACAGGAAATGAGATCAATCATGGATTTTCTTTCTAATAATAGAGAAATCCTGGTTTCAGAATTCTGAATAACAATTAAAAATAAAAAGGAAACACATGACTATCATTTCTGAATATCAATGGTAGTTCTTTATGATGCTCGATTTTCTCAAATAGCAACCACAAGAAAATCATTATTCTAGACTTTTGTTGTTGGTAAAAGTCCAAGCCTAATTCTATTACGGTAAAACCATATCAATACAATTAAAAACCACCCTGCAAGCAAACAAGGAAAGAGCCAATCCCGTCCACAAAAGATTTTTCTTTTCTACTTGGCTACACCCATTTTCATTTCCTGTTTTGCTGATAAGGTATCTATTTTGAATTTCCATCTTCTTCCAGCTGCAGCCCAACCATTCCCCACCCCCTGATTTTTTTTGCCCTCCTACCAACCTTTTCTTTCGCTCCAAACAGCCTAGGAATTGAGAGAATGGGTAGCAAACAGTGCTTGAAAGAAGATTTTAAACTAGAATACAATATCCAAGTATATTGCCTCTTTACACCAAAATTTTCAGATGAAATTTACCCCTGAGACTTGTATTAAGCCAATAAATTATATCCCAACATCAGATAACACAGCATCAATTGCTATACAAAAGACTTACTCAACATATTTTATGTGATTATGCATCAATAATATTGTTCTCAAGAACAGAGCAGCCTTTTGCCTGATAACCACTAAAGAGGCTTTTCTCTTACCGAGGAAGAAATTTACGAGATTTAAAGAGGGGAAAAAAGAGAAGAAACTATTCATGCATGCCAAATGAAAAACCATGAATTATAGAAAATTTACATACTAAAGAAGTTTCAGAAATCACTAACCTTGCATATTGGACGATGTGGGTCCCGAAGGTTAACCAACAGATTGTCACTTTTCAAGTCAAAATGCACTATATTTTTCCCATGCAAGTATTCCATCCCAAATGCCACATCCATGGCAATCAAGAGCCGCTTACGTTTATCAAGATTCCTATAGATAATTAATCATGTGCAAAACTTAAGTCATTAGAGAAACTAATAAATATTTAACAAATAAAATAAAATAACTAATAAATATATGGACTAAAAGCAAGAAAGGGTTTTTCCAAAATGTTCAGATGGTTACATGAATATATGTGCACAAAAATGTGTAAAGACTAAGGGTTTATTTGGATTGGCTTCACACCTAAAGGTTTTTTAAATTTTCACACATTGAGACCTACAGGTACCCACATCTTTTCTCACAAAATATTTAACTTTTGCGAATCCCAAGAAGGAAAAACACACAACCGCTCCACATGACCGCTCCTTTCAAATAAAATCTAATCCAAACAGAGCCTAAGACTCACTAATATAGGACTAAATGTGCCCTAAGCAGACAAAATACACACGACCGCTCCACACAAGTTGGCATGTTATATCCTTATAAGATCAGAGAAAAAATGTATCTTAAACATAGGTTTTCCCAAGTATGGCATGTTAAACAGCCCTCAACTTGGATTGCAGTAACCAAAATAGGCTTAACTTTTCCCAATAATAGAAATATTTCAAAAGAACTAATCTGTGACTTCAGACCTGTTAACGCAGTATGCATTACAGCTTGGCTTCTAAATATCAATTGCACATACAACTAACTTAATTAATTTTTAAGAAAAATTAAATATATAACCAAAAAAACCTAAACAGAAGAAATGAGAAGACAGGGAAGTACGCTGCAATCAAACAGGCAAATGATCGAAACTACAATTGGCCAAGCTTATTGAAGGTAGCTGCTAATTATAGAGTTCAGCAGACAAGAGACCAGCAAGAATCATGACATAGGACAAGATGGTTGAGAAGGAACCAAAAGAAAAAGGTTGCAGCACCTCTCACTCTTTTGCAAAGCAGTCCTCAAGGAACCATTAACCATGTATTCTGTAACAGTGGCAACAGAACCACCAGGACCATCAAGTACAACACCATAAAAAGCAACCACATTTGGGTGGTGCAAATCCGCAAGCTTGATTGCCTCATTCCAGAAATCATCTCTCTAACAAATCAAATGTAACAAGAATGACAATACATGTTAGGCAACTGATAAAAGAAATAATTAGAGCATATTGTTGCATTAGAAGGTGACCCACCATGCGCTCTTGCTCTGAGGGCTTCCCTGCAAAGCATCTGTCATTAATTCGTTTTATAGCGACATCTGTGCCCCTCCATTTCCCGTGATAAACAGTTCCAAATGTACCCGATCCCAATTCTCGCAGCTCTTCAAGGTCACTATTCTTAATGATCTGTATACTCGTGAAAGAGTAGGAAAGAGGCCAAGTAAGAATAAGAGAACATATATTTTCAAGCACATTCAAAGATAAATAATATCAGACACAAGAAAAGGAAAATCCTGACCTGCAAGCGGCCAAGGCTATCAGAAGCAGGAAACCCAATATTTGTCTTCTCTGGCAATTTTCCCTTGATCTCCTGAATAACAACATAGAACAATTGAATATATAAGTGGCACGAGGCAAGATACTAGCAAAAAGGGTTTAAGCTTACAAGAGAAGGAGAGTTACTCACGTCAAATTTATCTACATTCAGCACTCCTCTGTCAATACTCTGGACTTCACTGTTTTGCTGAATTGTAGAAGGTGATTCGCTCCTTCCAGGTCCAGATAAATCATGATTAGAAGGTGGAGAAGACTGAAGAACGGAAGCTGCCACACCCTCAGCCACAGCTTGGAGTTCTTGTTTGATCTGTTCCTCAGTGGATCCTTTAAGAAGAAACAAATAGCAGTCAGAGATGTAGGAGATCAATATTGCAAATAAAAAATGCAAAAACCAGAAGTCCTAACCTTTATTCGTCCTTGGATTCTCCAAGCTGCCATCTATGTTCAAATTGTTGATGGCCTGGCTGACTCCGTCATCTAACCTCATTTCTGTGATTAGTTCCACGGTATTGCCCATAAACAAGTCCCCATTGTTTTCAGAACGATTGTCACCAGAAGGATCCCTCACACCTGAAGGCTCCTTTTTAATTTGAATTTTGCTGGGTCTAGGTGGAGGAAAATGAGAGTCATTCCGCAAATTCCAAGGGTCCTGGTTGCTAAATAATGAGTGAGAGCTATCCTGTATGTCTCCAACCCTGTAAGATGGAGAAACAGAAGGTGCATTCCCTTCTAATAGAACTGCTTCAGCACCAGTAGAGGCAATATTTGGTTGATATCTTGAAGTATTATCCCTCCTTTCACCAATAGGCGCAATTCTTTCAGTTGTATGAGCAGAATCAACACCAGAAAAAACAGGATTGTAAGATGTATCATCAGGGACCAAATTAACCCCAAGCTTTGAATGGGGATGCACGACAGAATTAAATAAAATAGGAGGCTGTGCCATCTCATAAGATTCTGCTGGTGGCAAGTTATGTACATACGAAGATTCATTTGAATATGGCTCTCTGCCAATAACCTGCTGCCGTCTGTTCTCCAAAATGTCTTCCCTCTTGGGGTTATCAATTGGTGACTTGTTCTGCTCGTTAAAGGCCAACATTTCAGATGGGCTTACCCTGAGGTTTTCCATCCTCCCATCGATCTGTCTGAGATGATCGTAGATGGCATATGACTTCATATTATCTTCTCCAGGAACAGATGCAGGAACGTTACCGGAATAGTCTTTTGGAGATTCATCAACCAGGTGATCTGAAGACTGCAAAGCCATGCCTTCAACAGGGATATCACCACTAGCTGGCTTGCTCATCATAATATCCTGTTTAACTTGGTATGTGGCGGGATTAATGACCGGCTGGACAACATTATCACGGGAAGTCTGAGGAATATTTCCTACAAAGACTCCATAGGGAGATTGCAAACCAGTTGTGATCCCCACACCCTGTTGAACTGGCAATCTCGAAAACTCAGAATTATCTGCTTTTTGGTAAAGAATCCTATCTTTCTCATACTGTCCCTCAACATTCTGCTGCAATCCACTACCGTCAGGTTGAAGGTGTCCAACTTCAGGATTAAGATTACCTGAAACTCTTGATTGGGGCCCAGTTCCAGTTTGATCAACAGCTCCTTCTACCAGGGCTCCAGCAGTGAAAGCCCTGTTAATTGGACGCCCTTTGTCATCTAACCGGAGACTATGATAAATTGATCTTGAATCAGAGATGGTGCTCACAGGGCTTTCTCTCTGATCTTGAGCTACTGTATCAGAATGTGCATGAGGTAATGCCTTTTGACACATAAAACAATCATCAAACCTAGCTATTCTCTCAGGAGCCATTGCTTGTTGATGAGGTGAATGCCCTTCAGAAAAGGTGACCTGCTCTGTTTGTGGGACATGATGCCAGCCATAAGCTGCTCCGAGCATTGCAGCAGGAACTGGAGCATGATATGCATTGTATCCTTGATCAGCAGGGACATGGACTACCCTCTGACCGAATGAGCTTTCAGCAGGATACGGCTCTAATCTAATTTGTTGGGGTTGAACCAGAGATGGGACCAAATTTGGATTCATACTCACATGAGATGAAGGAACCATAGTCATGTGAACCGTAGGTATAAACTGCTGATGGGGAGCACCAGGATTGACATGGGGTTGTGTGAAAACAGGCCCAACAGTGCTCAAGAGCTGTGTAGGAAATCCCATTTGGGTAGGAGCCTGAACATAATCAGCACGATTCAAGGCCTCCTGACGGTGATCTACATAACCCTGCAGGTAGGGCGAAGCTGCAGGTACAGATGCCCCAGTTTGGAGAAACTCAGAACCCACTTGTTGCTGCTGAGCCCCAATGGGCAGAGATCTCTCCGACTCATTCTCACTTTGAGCAGACATAGGTGGATGGCCAGTGTTTCCTACAGCCAATGGAGAAGCAGAAGCATCAACGTGAACTCCATGACTTGGATCAACACCCACCATTGTTGTCACAGCTTCTTGAGAAGTGGTGAAATTCTCCCTAGGTGATGGTACACCAGTAGAAGGCGGACCAATGACCTCCCCTTGGCTTCGGCCTAAACTATCAACAACTTCGGTTCCATTCAAATCTGAACTTTGTGTGGAACTAGCAGTACTCTCCTTCCTTGAAATTCCACCCCTGCCACTGCCATCCATATATCCATTTACAGCCTCAACATACTTCTGACCCCCATCATGCCAATCACCAATGTGCACCATACCAGCTGAATCAACCTCAGAAGCAGAAAACAAAAATACCCTCAACTTAGCTGATCCTTCCGAAGACCTCTCAATCAACTTCTCATACTCATCCATCATATTCTCAAGATCATCTGGACAAGACACTGAAACAAGGGCATCAAGATCCTCCTCAGGTAACTGATACTTGATGACCACATTCTGTCCACATGTATCAACCATCTTCTGAACCAATTCACCAAAACTCACATCCCTCCTAACACTAATAATCCTAGTCTGCCCACCAACATATCTTAATGCCCCATCACTCGGCCTGGGCAGTATTTTCCCTCCGAAACTACACATGAATTTAACCTTCCTCCCTGACACAGAATCATCTGTGCCCTCATCACTAGCCTGATCAGAAACACTACTGGGTACGCGAGGCCCAAAAGCCGCACTATGAGGAGACCCACCAGCTGAATTGAACCCAGGACTAGTTGTAGCCAAAATTCCAGGATGTGATGGAGGAGCAACACGTGGAACCCACCCTGCAACTCCAGGAACAGGAACTGCAGTAGGCAGAGGAACAGCAGCATTGCCAGCAAATCCCAGGCCAACAAACCCAGTTTCCGGCACAGTTGCAGGGTAGTAGACAGCAGGAATTGAGTTAGGGCTAGCAACATCACGCGGGGGATTTGCATAAAACCCTTCAATGGGTCTCCCTGATGTGGTCATTGGGGTAATGCGCGGATCCTCAACAACGTTTCTAACAATATTCAATGGACGAAGATCTTTGGGTACTGAATTCTGATCAAAGGCCATTTTCTACTAAAAAAATCTACGCTTGTATCACAAAAAACCCCAAACTTCCAAGTGTTTAGATACGAAATCAAACAGCCCAGCAAGAAAACAAATTTTCAGGGTTTTACATAGTTTTCCTACCACAATATTCAGCTATTGTCTTATGTACCAACCACGGATAAACCCTAGAGAGAGAAAACGAAATACCCGCAAAATAAAAACAAAAATAAAGGGCTATTCAAGCAAATTAACGAATGAAAGAGCAAAGCATAGATATTTGAAATTATACCAGTATATATCGGCGACCCGGAGAGAGATGATGAGGCAGAGGAGAAGAAAGAAGAACAACGTCAATCGGTGATCAGTCGGTGACGGTGCGGCGCCTTCCTATCCTTGTCTTCTCTCTCTCCTCTCTCACTCTCTCTCTCCAGAAAATTGCTTGCTGTATAATATATTAATAATATATATTTGTTTCTTTCTTAAAATGAAAAATTACAACTATGAGTGAGATTTTCGAGGACAAATGTCTGCAGAAAGAGATTGACAAAAAGGGGAGAAAATCAGCAGTATATATCAAGAAAGAATCCGATTGAAGAATCAAAAAGGGTGAATCTTTCTGTAATTTGGAGACGTAATTTAATGGGAGAGAATGAAGGGATTATTATTATTGATTAATCTTAAGGAGGAGGAGGAGTTTTCGTTTTGTTTTGGGTTTTTTCTCCTCTTTGAAGCAGTAGAGAGAGAGAGAGGGAGTAGTATGGGTGGGAGAGAGGGGAAAGGGCACGTGGAGAGATGCATGCAAATTGGGGAAATTGGGGCAAATTAGTCAAAAATTTGGATTTTGTGAAATAGGACTATTCATTTCATTTTCTTGTTGGGGGATTTAAAGAGAATATTTTGATTTGAGAGGGACATCTCTCAAATTTTGTCATTTGTCATTTTTTTTGGGATTGCGATTATTATTTAGCTTTAATTACATTTTCTCCTTATGCTTTATACAAATTTAATTTTATATAAATCCATTTTCATCGTTTATATATAATTTCTTTTTAACCACCTAGGTAAGGAGATCGGGAGGGTCTGGCCCCTCTCAAATTTTTTTTATATTTGATACATAGTATTAAATTATGTTCAATTTTATATAAAAAATAGTATATTTTTTTAGTATGTTTTTCCAAATAAATAAAAATTAATTTATTAAGTATAGAAAATATTAATTTATAATTAAATGACATTTTTGTATTTGAATTTTGATCCCTAAGGGTCTAAATCGAACTTGCTCCCAATCTGCATACATATCTGAGGCACTTTTAAAGCATACTACACTCAAACTAATTATCATTCTAATTTAGTAGGATCACAAGAATGGCGACAAAAATTCACACGTATCAGACACTGTTACCTACTTAAAATTCAAACTTGAGACATTTGATTAAGTTAGGATAAACTCCACTCACACACATGCATGTATTCATAACTAATTAGTCTCTCTTTCTAATTTAATTAAAAAATTATCAAAATACACTAAACTGTGGAAAAAAAATTTAAAATCTTTATAAATTATCATCACATGTGCTTAATTTTTATATATAACTACCATATATAAGATCATAATATCATTCTTAAAATATTTTTTGTGAATCTAATTTTTGTAATCAAGCATATTGGTGTCTTAATATATGATAGTAAATTGAAATTAGATCCATAAAATGATATTTTCTAAAGATTCTAAAGTTTTCTAATGAATTCTTTGTATTGAAAATTAGCCGTAGGAATTAATTAGTTTTAAATATATAAACGAATATATGAAATATTTGTAATTTAAAATTAACGAGATAAGAAATTGTAATTTGAACCAAATTCAAAATGGAAAATATAATTATATGTCAATGCTACCTGATAAGTATTATATTACTACTAGTCAAAAAGTCTTAACAAAACTTCAATGGTTTTCCTTCCTAAATTGTTTGGAATTTGCCATGGTAGTTGAGAAAATATACCCCTAAAATTATTTAGTCAATGTATTACCAAAAAAATATTTAAATAATTTTATACATGAAGGAAATTTATTAATTAAGGGATATGAAACACATAATTCGACATTTATTACAAAATGAAATTATGAAAGTAATTCTTACCAATCGATTATCACTTTCATAGAAAGGAGATTCAAATTATGTGAGTGATTTCTTATAGTAATTAATATATAAGCACTTAATTAAGGTCATGTTCGTTAAATTAAGTTATTTTTTAAAATTAATTAATTAAAAATTTATTGAATTGAGTGTATTTGATAACTAAAATAGTTAAGCGCTTAATATTTAAATGTGCTTGATAAAAATTGTTGAAAATCACTTCTAATATGTTTTTAATTGTAATTATAAATTTTAAGTAAAAATATTTTTGTTTAATTTTGAAGTTTGAAATTTGAATATACATATAATTTGACAAATTATATTTTTCACATATAATTACCATTTATTAATTAAATTTAATATTAAATTCACGCTTCAATTTTTATATTTATATTCATTGTTTAGGGTTCAATTTTAGTTTTATCAAACAGACTAAATCTTGAATGACGACATTTATACTCTAGAAGGTTTTTTATGATAGAAGTCCAGTGCAAGAATAAGATTACAACTTCAACAAGCAAATCATTTTCATTTCTTTTATGAATTATATATTATATAAGCAAACACGAACTAAAAGAAAAAAAATAAAATATCGCCACAACACATATATACGGGAGATTGTTAAAATCTATCTTACCTTAACAAAGTCTTGTTTGAGTTCGAATCTTAAAAATACAAAAATATTTTACACTCAAAATTATTTAGTACATATTATTTTTTAAAGTTTAAAATTTATCTTATATTATATATGATACCTTTTAAAATTTACGAAAAGCACCTACCTACTATGTAAATTCAAAACATATACAAGCGAGATGTAAATTCAAAACATATACAGGCGAGATGATTGAAATCTATATATTTCAACAATCTCGTTTATATATGGTACCGTTCATGTGCATACGAATTCCTAGTCCTTGGTAATACCTATAAAAAAACTTAAAAATACCATTAAAAACTTGAAAACATTATAGTAGTATAAATTCATTAATTATACATATAGAGACTAGAAAGATAAGCGTTCCAGCACATGAATCCACAACTGGCATTGAATTAAAAATCATGTCCCATACAATTTCAGTTTAATCAGTTATATGTATATTTCAAATTAAAGTCTTTTTCTGATGCCAAATGTTTATTTTACCAGTCGACATTATTAAAATCCAGAAAGCCCTTTCCAAATAGATATATATATATATATATACACTTACGTGGTTGGTCTCAGAATTGTATAAACCCTAAAAGAAATTAAACCTGCAGCCTCTTATATAATTAATCCTAGGAAGGAGAATTAATGATCATTCCACAAGTGGAATCTTATATTCAGGTCATGTTTTGATTAATGGCTTAAAATAAATTATTTTTGAATTATTCTTTTACTCTTTACATTAAAAATAAAAAGAAAAAGAATTTTCAACACATTAAGATTGATCAAGAATATAAAAGAATTTTACAACTTTTAATAAATATTCATTACATTTTTTTATATTTTTACTCATTTTTCTATTAATTTATTTTACTTTCACTATCTATTTCTTTCTTTTATATCATTGTTTCTTTTATGTGAATATTTTCTGGGCTTATGATTCTTCACGGCTCAAATAAAATTAATTTAAATATAATATAACTTAGATACGTATTTCGTTCTGTCAAATAAAACTAGAATTCTCCACTGTATTATGTTGCATGCATTAACATTACTTGTCTAAACAAATAACCAGACTTGGAAGCAATTAAGAAAGGAAATATAGTATAGAAATAAATTAAGATCTCTCAACTGTCAAATTAATCAGGGCTTCACAGATACCCTTCATGTTGTCTCCAGCTTAATTTAGTTACCAAAATGACCCATAACTTATAAGTAGTTGTTTTTTGCTAATAATACATGACTTATAACTAGTTGAGTAATAAGTCAATAGTTATACGTAACCCCCCATATTTCCAATATTATCAATAATATATGAAAATAAGAAAAACATATATGAAAATAAACTCTTATGAACTTAGATCTCTATAGAAATTTATTTTCGATATATATATATATATATATACTACATCTATTCTATTATATAATATAAGATTAAGTTTCTTTCTTACACAGATTAAGAAAATATGAAATCAATGTATTTTTTAAAAATATCTATAGTATCACTTTATTAATTTTAATAAATTTTATCTTTCAAGACTTTATTTTCTCTTTCTCTCTCAAGTTTTTATTAAATGTAAATGAGTTTAAGTTTTGAGAATTATTAGTTAGGGATGCATTAATTGAGTTGAATATTCTTGGGGTAAAAAATGTATAAAGAGAACTTAACTTTATATTATGAAACTTTATGTATAACAACTTAATCTTATATTATGAAACGGAAGTAGAATATATATATATATATATTAAGATCTTGAAATTACCAAATATGATTAAAAACTTGAGTATATATTTGAACGTGAACTCTATAAGAATAAAAAATCATGTTTGAGTTTGTAATTTTATTTTATACTCTCGTATCCAGTGACATAATACTTAGCAGATAAATAATTTAGACTCGCTCTACATAATGGCAACAACATTTGACTTTTACACGAGAATATAATCATATTCTTTTTATTCATTTTATTTGTCATATTGTACGAATTTTTGTTTTTTTTTTACTCGTCATTTTCTATTTTTAATTCAATTTTTAAGGAATTTTTTCGTATGATGCCCTCCCATTAATGACAAATACTAATATTATTTTATTCTTTGAACATAGAAACTAAAAGAAATAATAATGAGGTGCAAAAAAAAGTTTGGAAGGTACTTTAATCTACGCAAGAATAAGAACATCTAAAATTTTATATTTTCTTAAATATTAAAAATTAACAAGTAATATATATATATATATATATTCACTTGCCCTTTTGGAAGGAGAATCTCAAAATTGTCACTGTCCAAAGCAGAATATGGTACTAAATTAAGGGACCCCAAGTCCCCAACATATTGGACTGAGGAGAGAAGTGGAGAAATATGAATGGCCCTATGCATATTTTGTTTATTTGCTGTCTGTTGTTAAAGATACAAAGGTAACATGAATTAGTATATATAACCCCCTAAGTGTTGCCTCTCCTAAGATTTTTAAGACACCTAAATCCCATTGTAATAAAATTTGTATTCATTTTCAGAACAGATGAGAGTAAACGATAGGTTCTATGTTATGTCATAAAACTTTTTTTGTTTTTCTAAATGTATATTTTATCTAGACTAATATCTCTTTTTCTCTTATAAAGATAAAATTACGATATAATTTAATAAAAAATTCGTAACGAGATATGGCACATAGTCTTGAGCTAAAAATAATAAAAAGAGTAATATACCCAAACACACTTTTAATCCTAATCCATATAAAGCTCAACGTGAAGAATATAACAGATTAAGAAGAATCTGACAAGTCAACTTAAAAAGAATCTCACATAGAAAATTAAATAAACTAGTAAAAAAATCTTACATCAAATTTTAACCCTAACCCATATTCAGCTCCGCGTGAAAAGTATAGCAAAGCCAGGAAGGATATATGATGAGTCAAATTGAAAAGACTTCCACATGAAAATAGTTGAGCAAACTCTTAGAAGAATCTCACGTGAAAAATATAACAGATCAGAAAAAATAATATTTTGAATGTATTCATAACATTATAAAAAGAATTTCGAACGTTAACTTTTTAAATATATTGCGCATTACGCTTATTTACTCTGTAAAACTACATTGTTTGGTTGGATTCAACATTTGACATGAACTAATATATAGCATAGTATTAGCAGTAATCGCATTATAGTTAAATTTGTCAGGTTAGTATAGTCAGGGGCAGAACCAGTAGGGGGCTCGGTGGGCTCGAGCCCTCAAAAAATTTTAAAAATTTTAGAATTTATAGGTATTTTATGTTCAAGCTTCCTATTTTTTTGCTATTTTATTTGTAAATTTGGAATTGTTTGAATAGTTTTATACTTAAAATTCATCTATTTTATAGACGAAAATTTTTATTATTCTTCAACCCCTCAATTTTTTTTTTTGTCCTTGTTCCACCACCGAGTATGGTGGATGATAGATTAAAAATCTAAAGACAAACATGGTTTTGACTATTAAGGGGACATTGCCTCCCCCATATGGATAAGGAACTTTTGCATAAGGTGGTCGGCACTAAATTATAGCATACAATACACCTAGCCTGGGTAGGTAGTTACTATTAGTTTTAACACTTTTCATTTGTTTATCCTACATTGGCTCCCCAAGAAACTAAGACCCAAAAGTGCCGAAAACAATGTGCAAGATTTATTAAAGAAAAAATTCCAACATGCATCATCATCATGTGCCTTGACGACTTTCAAAAGTGATCTTGTTTTTTTTTTTTTTTTTTAAGGTAAACATGATTCTTAGAAACTTGTTTTTGAAATAGTTCGATGTTTCTTTTTTAATATAATTAATTTTTTTATTAAAAAATTACTTAATTTTGAGATATTAATATAACATTATATATCGTATGTTAATTTAATATTGTTGAGAGAAGTTTATATTTTAAAAATTCTGAACTACATTAGTTTTTGAGTTTAAACTCTTCTAATTCCTATATTTTAATGAATTTACTAATTTGAACTCTTGATTTTATATAATGTTTATGATGATAAGCAAGAATTAATTTAATAGTGAAATTATAAAATTTCGTATGCATTCCTTTAATTCAGATATTTCCTCAAACATATAAGTTATGTCCACAATGAATCCAACCCATCAATGTGGACTACAGATAAGAAGATCAATGAGTTCAAGCGCAGCAACAAAACAATAGGTTTGTGATGATCCATGAATCCCTAACTAGATTAGTGAAGGGGATCTAGTCAAGAGGTGGAATAGAAAAGAATCTTACACGTGTTATTTCAAACTTTAAAGAAATTATTGTGTATATATTTGCCTTAATTTTACTTGTTATTTTGAACTTTTAATTCCTTGTTTAATTCATGTCGGATATTAATTTGTTTAGAGAAGTATGGAGATGATAATCCCAGGTCACAATGACTATCAAAGTCATGTTCATTAATCAAGACAAACTAGAAAGGGATGTTTTGACTAAAGTATGAAGGTCTTGGACTTAGTAGGTGGCAAATTCAGATAAAGATGGTTTTTGGCACTGTTTCTAGGCATAAAGAATAAACGGCTGGAATTTTTTTACCACTTTATTTATCACTATTCATATCAATTTTTAATTTGCTAACTTAATAAATAAAAGATAAATCTTAAAAAAAAAAATAAACCCTAAAAGAAAAATACATTATGAAAGGAATGTGATATATAGAATGGTACGAAAAGTCTTTTGCCTAAAAAATATAAGATCTTATTCTTCCTCTCATATAATGAATACAAAGTCTCGATTTAAATAATTAATAAATAATAAAGAAGAAGAGAAGTAGCGTTTATATTCCTTCTAGTTCACATTATTTTCACTTATCATATGAAATTCTAATCATTTTGATATATTACCTCCAATAAAATATATAAGTTTTTTCTAAATTGAAAATTAATGGTTGACTTATATTCTTGATCGGTAATGGTTCTCGGGAAACTAATCTTCACTAATTGTCCTACACATAGAGAAAAAGATGATTGGAGAAGGGTTTTATCGCTTTCACCTCCGATGCTTAAGTCAGATCAATTCTCATAATGATAGCGATGAGAAGTAGAGAGAATAATGAAAGAATAATAGTTTATTATCAATTGTATCCTTATGGCTCAAAGGAAGGTTCCCATGATATCATCATCGAGACCTTGTGATACTGACTCAAAGGCAAATCGGGGATTATGTTTAGATAAGTTGAGGGAATATGTACCTAAGCAATGTAAACCCGCATATATTTTTAAGATAAAAGAGTATTGTTCCAAATAGATTAAATCAAAATAAAATAGTCTAATGAGCTATTTTCATCAACCGCAAATATAGTAAGTAGTTATTCAATCGGAACAACAAACTGTATAATGTAGGAGAGTTTAGCTCTTACCATAGAAACAAAATCTCACGAGCCTCTTTACGTATAGCTTTAATTTAATTTAATATAAGAACTAGTGGTAGCTATTCATATGGGAAAGGAGCCTCAAAATGGGCTTTTTCTCTTTTATTTTCTTCTTAGACTTCATTAATCCGCCCAATGGCCTAGCATTGAGCCTACTTTATTTTACTAGTTTAGGCCCATGGCTGGAACATAAATTTTTGGGTCCATTTCTCCTCTAAAAAAGTAAAAGTAATTTAAATTTTATTTTAGCTAGAAAGATTAAGGAAAAATTCTTAACAAAAAGTCACTTTTAAATACACTTTCTCTTTATATTGTTTCATGAATTTCTTTTTCATGCGTTCAAATAATCAATAATTCATTAATGTTTGAAATCTCTTAACTATTAATAAAAATAATTTTGCAATTAATTATTATCTTGACATAAATAACACTCAAAATTGTCTAATACATCTTTTACCAATACACTATTTAGTATATTCTAGTATACATTACTCTCATGCCGAACTTCTATGAATCTTTATGTTGATCATAAAATAGAAAAAGTAAACGTAATTAGGAAAAGGAAAAAAATGTATAGATGTTTTATCAGTGAATATATAAAAAATTAGAAAAATTACCAGTTTTGGCTAAAATACATTATACATATAAATGCATATTAATAATATATTAGGTAAGCCACATGACATAATAATTGAGTTAAATGATCAATAAACCGTTGATTATTAGATTATGATTAGGTAGCTTAATTCATACTCTTTTCTCTAACCATATACTGCTTTATTTGTTATAAATTATAATAATAAAACTCACTTAGAGTCATTCTTAAGCAATCATGGAACACAATAAAATCCACTTATTTCAATTTTCCAACTTTTGGACCTCTAAATCAATAACAGATTGTTAATAATAAAGTAATGTCACAATTTTAAATTTTATACGTAAAATTATATTAAAAAAATTTATATTACGTGATAGGACACAGCTTATCTACTTAGAATACTTCCTAAATAAAAAAAATACAAATACCAACCCCAATACATTAGTTTTATGCCGAATCATGACTTATGAAGTCAATCTGTGGAGCATGGATTATATCGAATCAATACGGCTAGTTGACCATACATATCAAAATTTGAGCAAATTTATTGTAAAAAGAGATCTTTGGTATTAATCGATCAATAAATTACAAAGGAATGTATAAAGATAGAGCATTAGTTTTAGTAGCACTGAAATTTAAATTATAATTTTTTAGAAATTTTAATTTCAAATAGAAAATGATCATTGTTTGGATAGAACACCTATTATTTTGTCACCACCAAATTCAATAGCAAGTTATTCGAAAGAGAGGTGGTCAATTGATGTCAATGAAAATTTGTGCAAGTTAAAGTGTTTAAAAAACGAGTAACTTTATATTAGTCAATGAATAATTTATATTCATCTCGTGAGTTATTATGAACCAATTATATTAAAACACATAGATAAAACATCTGTAATGGCATAGGGATGCAATAGGACGGGTCCAACTCAATATCCGTCCACTCCAACTTATATGTGCCTGTTTGAACTTACTCATTGACCAAAATAAAATTAAAATTACTATAATTTTTTATTACTTTGGTATTTAAGAGTCATTTATTAATTCGGGAGAAATCAAAGGACACAAGACTTTCGAATAGCAACACTAAGTGGTATGTAATACTAAACCATTTCAAAGTGACTCGAACTCAAAACTTCTCACACTTTGCATATTAGATGAAGAATTTAAGTAAAGGAATTTACGACCACATCATAAAATTACTTTTAGAAAACCTATATTTCATCAATTAACATTGAAATTGAATGCTCAAAGAAAAAAAAGAATATTATTGAATAAATCATGGGAAATTAATGCATAGCATGCAAACAAATGAGAAAAAGAAGATTCACATCCGGACTCGGGCAGCAAGCAGGAGGAGGGAGGACTGCCAAAATTGCCAATTGCAGGAAACTAGTTATGGCAAATGCTCTCAATAATAAATGCCCCCTGCTTTTTCCGCTGATAGAACTTAAAAGTTTATTATAAAAATATAATTTATTTTTTCTTTATTTTCTCTCTCTTCTCTATTTTTTCTCTACAAAAGTTTTTAAATTATTAACTTTGAAATTGGTAAGTAGATACATATGATGATTTTTAAAATCATACATAACAAAACATTGATTTAGAGATGAAAACACTTAAAATGAGAAAAAATGAATTTTACATAAATTTCGTTCAAATTAGTAAAATTCTCTCTCAATTGGACGAAATTCTTCAAGAATTTCATTAGTTTGAGCGATTTTGGAGTTAAAATTAAAAAAAAAATAAGTTTCTCCTAATCAGAAGCTTGTAGAACAGTAGAATTTCTTCCAACTTGCAAAAAGTTTTTTTAATTTTTTAAAAATCATTTCGAAATAAAAAAAATAATTAAAGATATTTTAAAAAGAAAATATAGACCCAAAAAGAGGAGGTAGAAAAAAATAAAAATAAAAAATAAAATAATTTGGAGCAGAATTAAATAGTCCGTTATTCGTTTTCGCCAGTGGTGCAGCTGCTGCTACTAAGGGCATCCGATGAAAGGCGACAGCGACTGAACACACACAGTCACACTGACTACTGACGATGTTCATCGACATGGTCATGGGATCACAACCAGCACCCACCCCACTCCAAAATAACGGAAATGATGTGCATATTAATTGAATCAAAGTGGGGTACGAATTGTTAGAAATTTTGTTTCTATTTTGTATAAAAATATTTATTATGTATTTAGTCAAAAAAGTTATAGTATATATTTTATGTAATTATTTAATATTTTTATTCATTTAGTCTAATTAAGTACTATTTCGTTTCATATATTACTTGGAGTTGCATATATTTTTGCTATTTCAAAACATTTATTATTTTAGTAAACAATAATTTTATTTTCAATTCAAATAACTCAAACTATTTTCTTAATTTTAGATAATTATATTAATTGTAAAAAATATGTTTTTATCTTTTTAAATTTAAACTTAACTCACCTTAAAATGTACCTTTTAATAAAATTATTTAAATTTATTAAGAATTTATTATTTCTTTAATTAATCGATATGGGATTCTTGACCATTTTAAATTAACAAAAATAAAAAATATGTTTAGTTATATTTTTAAATAAATTTACCTCATTCACCTATTATAGGCTGTTCTTCTGTAGTTGAAACCGTTTTGTATAATTTTATATATATCACTTATCAATTTTGATATATTTATTAATAAAATATATTAAATAAAAGATAAATTTTTTAAAAAATAAAATTTTAAAATATATGTTGAAAAAAATAAAAGTGATAATATAAAAGTTGTAGAGACGATTCTAGAGTGTCGTTTTCGAAAAACGAAACATCTTTTCCTCCTTTTTGCAGTGTCATCTATTCGTCTCTATCTTTTCCTTCTTCGTATGAATTCCTGCTGAAAGATGCAAAAACTCCAAGCAAACATACAAGGGGCAAGCTTGTTAAAAAGCCTGTGCAAGCAAATGGATGGGTAGTAGGGACTACTGTGGGGGTGGGGCTCAAGAAAACAAAGTCTCATACTGTTGAAATTAATTTGTCATTTAACTGAGTATGCACTCAACGAATTGCTCTTTCTTCTTCTTTGTTTTCAACCTCAAAACCGAATATAGTAATAGTATTCTGTAGTCTTTGTCTTTTTCCTCTTCATCACGAGTCTTTAGGCCTAGTTTGGGAGTTCAGGAGGCTAGTATAGAAAATAAGGGAAAAGAAGAGAAGGGAGAACATTTCAGTTTTGAATAAAGTAGGAGAAATGTAGAATTTTTTTATGAAATTTGAAAAGAATTGGTAAGAAAGCTACTTTTTTTGACAAAAATAATTTTAATAGGAAAGACATTTATTATATCTTTCACTTCCCTCCCATTCTTTCTCTTTCCCTCTTTAAAACACTTCCAAACAAAACTTTAACACTTCCTTTCCCACCCTTCCTCTCCTCTTCTCTCAAAATCTTTCCATCCAAACTAGCCTTCCATATTTTGACTCAGATATCACTTTTTATCTGCTGACGTTTTCATCGGCTGTTTTCATACTTTCTTGTCAAAAGGCATAGGGTTCTGTGTATCAATTTTTTTAAAAAATATACTTGATTTATTTTTTATTTGTTAAATTTTATTATATATACTAAACAAAACAAGAGAGAAAAGAGATAAGTACTAAAATGATGTAGTAGTGGGATGGTATATATTTGGATTATTCTTTGAGAATGGATATGCTTGTTTAGTAGAAGTAATTGATTATGACTAAAACAAAACTTAAGAGACACTTAACTACACATTTATTGGTTGTCAAAATGTCAATAAACCTATTATGCCAAACAAGTAATTTTTAAAATTTTTTTCTTAGTTTCGTGAGAGTATACGAAATTTAGTTTGAAAAAAAGTTAATATTTATGAGTTTTTTTTTATAAATTTTTAAAGTTAAATAATTTTTTAAAAAAATGAGTACATTTCAGAATAAAAAAATAATAAAAAGTTGAAAACATATCCAAATAGAAGACTTATATATCTTCTAATATTCTCTAAAAATACACTTTCTTTAGTTGTTATTAGGTGAGTGAACAAAAAAAACTCTTCATCATTGATATTCATTCAGTAACATGATAATGAATGGAATACAACAACCTCATGATCAATTATGAATTTAAACATAAAATCAACAACTTAGCAGATGAAACTAAAACCCATGCACCACCTTTGGGAAGAAAACAGGTTGTACATAAAAATCCAGATCATTGCCATGCCAAATGAAAGAAATCACCTAATACATTCATACTACTACTGCACAATTTACAGAAAGTACTCCAATCTAGTTAAGAAATTGTATTATGCAGAATCTAAGAGTAGAAAAAGAGATTCACATAATTTGGCAGTAAAAAATTACTACCAATTGTTTAGTTGGCAACCAAAAATAGGAAATCTTAAAGGAAAAACTTGAACATCGATCGAAGAGATTAACAAAGAGAAAGAAATCAAATGCAGAAGAACAGATTCATACACTCATGCTTACAATATAAAAAACTACTATTAGAGACAACTGAATTAATTTCAACAAAAATCAATCTATAGACAAATCAGTAGTCAACAAATCAATCATTCAAACCAGATTGTACGATTCCTATCATTTCCTCATAGAGATCCAAGCCTCTGTACACAATCCTCACAATTCACCAAAATTAAGAAACTTCTTCGGACAATAAAACCTTGATTTTCCACTACTTAATAGATTAACAAGGAGAGAAATAGAAAGAGATGAAGAAAACTTCACTACTCAACTGACGGCTGTAATTCCTCTAATAGCAGGAGTCATAGCTTTAACAGGAGGAGAAGGAGGAAGCCTAGATGAGAAATTCCTCAACGGAGCTTCATCATCTCCATCAAATCCATCTTCAAAATTCAATGAATAACTCAATGGATCGTACCTGAACTCAGCAGATGAATGTCTTTTAAGTTTCGTACTGTTTCCATTTCCAATACGGTTGAAAACCGTCATACACTTGTCCTTAATCTCGTCCTTAAAGTCCTGACCGGCGGAAACTTTCTTCTTCAACCAAACTACGGTCGGTTTGTCATCCGAAGTCACCGTAGCTGCCGATAACGACGACGGCGTATGTGAATCGAGAACCTGGCGGCGGAAACAGCAGGAGAAGCATAGAGAGTTTCTCAGTTTGGCTTTGAAGGAAGGTGGAGAGATGGGAAAATGATCATCTTCCAATTCCAGCTCCATTTTTTTCTGTGTGCGGAAGTGAAGTGGAAAAGAGTGTGAGGGTTTAATATAGGCGAGGGGTTGGGGGAATGGAAAGACGAAAATGGACATGAGAAGTCGAGAATATTGCAACGCTGGTATAGCGGGGTGTACTGTAAATAAAACGTGGGTTGGACTATGGGCGTTTGGGGGGTTGGAATTTGGAAAGGGAAGCGAAAATTGATCGGTCAGATTTTTTTTTGGAGGGATTCGGAAAAGGGTGGTTTAGTCAATTCGTAGGTTTGATTCTTTTTGTTTTGTTGCATTTTGGATATGATGACATCACGAATTAGGGGTATAAATGTCTTTCAACTCTTGAGTTATTAGTATTTATGAAAACTTTTGACATGGACACTATTATGCTCCTACTTGTGTATAGGTTTTGCAAGGTTTGTATCACTTAATATATAATCCAAATTGTTTTATTTTCTAATTTAAGTATATTTTATTAATAAATTTATAAAATAAAAATTTACAAGAGTAAATTAAAAAAATATATTACAAACAAATTATACACAAAATGGTAGAAATAATTTGATCTACTTATGTACCATGTCTATATCACTCTTGTTATTTTTTTGGTCTATAAAATTGGAAATATAATTAACAACAAAAAAGTGATGAAATCCATATATATCACATATTTCATAAGTTGATTCAACTATAGTGGCGATCATTCTTTTTTAAAGTGGAGAATTTTAGTACACAAATGAATGATTAACACGTGTATACTCTATTTAATAAATAATTTATATATATTATTATGCGTGTAAAATTGTATACTAAAATAAATAAACGTTATTAATGGATGAAATGAATCCAAATTTAATCTAAAGATGCACATTTAGCTTTTGTTGTTGGTGGTAGTATGTAGCTGTGGAGTCTGGCTTGGTCGACGTGGTCGGAGACATCCTACAACTGATGCCTTTACGTTGGGTTATTTCGGGTCTCTTCTAGGTTTTGATTTCGAGGGTGAGTTGGGCCTCCTTGAATGGCTTTGGACTGCTTTGTATATGGTTTGAGTTGGATATCCAAATGTAGTATGAGCTGTACTTTTTTTTTTAATTTACGCTTCAGTAATTTTACAAATAGTAATTTTAAAAATGTTAAATTATAGTATATATATAATTCAACTATTACGGGGTTATGTTCAATTATTTGGTTATGAACTTCTGATAAACTGGTATTTTAACATGTTAAGGTATTCGAATATATCCCAATGTTTCAGTTCTGATACTCAAAAAATTTTCGCAAATTGTTATTAGAAAAAATAAAATAAAATTTTGTGGTTCTTTCTTTGAGCTTAATAAACAGTTGTCTTGATATTCCAATTTTCATGAACTTAAATTGACATATATTTATCCTTGAGGACTTTTTGAAGAAACAGATGTACATATTATTAAGAAATTGGCAATACTATTTTTTTTTGTCTTAATTTGGTCTTTAATCTTTATTTTCATTTTTTTTAGTCCATGAATATTTATTTTTAGAAAGTCTTAGTCATCATCACTAATTCCACGACGGAATTTGAGAATAAAAACATGTGATTCTCACTTGACTCATGAAAAGTGTTAAAAGAGACATTTCACTTAGTCAGCTCACACATTATGCTGATTAAACAAAACAATATGGTATAATTGAAAACCTAAAATATTCTTAGGGTTTTATTTTATATTCTCTCTAAATTTGGTGGAAACACAAGTTAAAACCCCAAGAATATTTCAAGTATTCAATTTGATAAATTTTCTCTAAATTTGGAAGAAACATTTCACTAAATTTGAAGGAAATTTTCAGTTATTTAGAGAAAATTTTATACAAACCCCAAAAATATTTCAAGCATTCAATTATATCATATTATTTTGTATAATAGAGTGATGGTGAGTTGAATAAGTGAAATATCATTTTTAACCTCACTTATGAATCATGTGAGATTTACATGTCTTTGATTGACAGATTTTACCTTGGAATTAGTGGCAGGAACTAAAAGTCTATAGAAATAAATGTTCGAGGACTGAAAAATATGAAAAAAAAGATTAAGAACTAATTAAAATAAAAAAATATTTATAGATTAATATTATCAATTTCTCCATATTTTAATTGGATATGTCTAATGTATGCCTCTATATCACACATTAATATAGAGAAAATACATACTAATAAATAAAACATATTATATATTATAGATAAATTTTATAAAATTTAAAAATTTAATAAAAATTATTAAATATAAGAAACTATATATTAAATTATAAAATTAATCTATACTAATACATGCCTTAAAGTACGCATTAAATAAACCCTTATTAATATTAGTCAAAATGGCATGAACAATTAACATAATAACTTGATCATACTTATTAAAAACAAAAAAGAAATAACTTGATCGTGGTCTTTCTTTTTTCCCGGTATGACAATGAGGCAGGTTCATCACTACCATCCTGTCTTATTTCTTTATATATTTTTCACTTACCTAAAATTTATATTTTATTTAATATATTTTATTGTAAAATATAGCAAATTACTGATATAATAGAGAATGGTAGATTGGGTGTGACAGATGATTCGAACCTAATAATTAAATATTACGGGCGGGTCAACGTATACAAGGAAGACACTTTTAAATCATAATATATTCATACTAAATTACATTTAGTCGAGTAGAATCACACCCATATTAAACCATAAGGTATCTTGAATAAGTTCGTACGCACACAAAAAACACATTTAAAACATATTGCACTCAAACTAATTTACATTCAAATTAAAGTTACACTCACATTAATCTCTATTCAAGACCTCAACAACAACAACAAAATTATCTCTCAAAACATAACTATAATTTCAAAATTGGAACTTGAAACACTTAATTAACGTAGAAGCTATCCCAACCATGTCACTACCTATCTATATAATGGTTGATTATAGTCTCTTAAAATTTTATATCAAACCTATTTGAGTCTATTTTGAAAAGAAATAACCTTTTTGACAAGTTATCTTGTAACTCTTCAATTTATCCAAAAGAACAAAAAATGACAATATATCCTTTTTTTTTCCATAAAAATTTGCTATTCAAATTGTCTCTAATATTTACCGTAACATTTTCTATAACATTCTCAATTTGATATATTTTATTAATAAAACTTATCAAATAAAAAATAAATTATAAGAGAAAATGGTAAACTCTAAAGAAGAAAATATATTGTAAAAGAAAATGTCACAAGAAATGTTACGAAAGATCAGTTGATAAATTTGCCTAATATAAGAAGAAAATTCCTATTTGCCTACAAAGTCATGTTAACATTTTCTTGTCGGGTTAATTACAATAAAGTATTCTTAAGTTTTAGGTCATTTTCACTTTAGTGCTCTAATATTATGTATGTAAGACTTTAGTAGGTGACACTTCAAAAAAATGTTTTTTACCAAAATATTCTTCTTTAACGTAAATGCTAATTTTACAAAACCCAAAACAATATAAATTTTTAAAATATTTTTTATTATTTAAAAATTATTAACATTTTAAAATGTACAGCTATTCTTTTAATTATTTGGAGCAACTTATTTTACATAAATTTAATTAATTTTATCTTTATAAATTTACTTAAAGTTAGTAAATCTATCTAAGTTATGGAATAATAAAAATAATTTTAAATTTAAATTATTTTTTATATTTCCATCTTCTCCAAACTAAAATAATTTTGATGTGAAAAAACTCAATTTTAAAGATTTATTTAGTTTGGTTTGATTTATGAAATAGAAAAATAAATTTTCTTAAATAGCAAAACTAAGTTTTTATAAATGAAATTAAACGCATAATGTACTAATTTTATAAATCACTAATTAATAAAAAATAAAATGAAGATAATAAATAAAAATAATATAAAACACTATATCACTTTAATAAAATTAATTTATCTTTTAAATGATTATAGTATATTTAGTAAATTTTCCAATAAAGTGACTTTTTGTTATAAAAAATTAACATCTTGACCATCGACTGTTAATAAAAAGTACTAAAGTGACAAAAGAATAACATTAAAATACTAAAGTGAAAATTATTGCAAACGTTAGGGTAGTTGAATGTAATTAACCCTTTTCTTGTCCTCCATTAAAGTTTCACTTTCCTAGCACCTTCCTCCTTTTTCTTTTCTGAAATTCCTAGCACCTTCCTCTGTTTTTTTCTTTTTTTAATATATATACCTCTTAGTTTGTTGGTCTTTTTGCCTAATTTCTCTATCTTCTTCTTTCCTGCAATAAACAGAATCTGTAAATCAATATATATTTTTTTCTTCTTGGATTAATTATTGATAATGGCCGGTATGCTTCCCGGTGTTGAATGCGCAAGGCGGAGGAGATTTCATCGGAGTGGAATTAACGGTGGGTATTCCGATTCTCGGATTTCATCCGACGGTCGAGGAATGACCAGAAGATCATCTGTTTGCCTATACACCACCAGCCATGAATCCAATATCGGCTTAATCTCTTTTTCTGTCGTGGTATTTACCTCCCTACCCTCGCTTTATTTGAATTGAATCTCAATCTATTTTTTTTTCATTAGTAAATATTATTTTTCACCGTATATCAATTTTAATACTCAATTATTAATTTTATTTATTTTTTCTCATCAATTAATTTATGAATAACTTTCTTTTTGTCATTTTGTAAAATTTTTAACATGTTAATTGGTGAACTATGATTTATTTTTGGTATATTACCTTTTTTGATTCATCTTTATTATTGTCATTTTAATATATACTCGAAGATAAATCATGACACAAAAATAATAGAATTAATACATAAAAAATAAGCTAGACACAATAAATATATTGGTGACGAAAAATAGTATTATATTGGGAGCGAAAGAAGTAAAAAAAAAAAAAAAAGGAATAAAAAGATTAGACTTATAAAAAAATATAGCAAGGGTTATGATAATAAATAAAAAGTAAAATGATATTTTAAGAAGGTTCTAAACTTTGTCATTGTATGATTATGTTTTTTGTTAAAAGTTTTTCATTAAAATTAATGGTAGAAATTAATAAAATAGAAAAGTGAAATTGTAGTTTCGAGAAATTTCAGGTAGAAAAATATAATTAATTTTTTTTCGAATTGAAAATCAATTAATAGAGGCAATATTCCTGTAAATACTTATGCAATTCGTTTATATATATATATATATGTATATATATATAGTGAGAGTAATAATATTAACCTTTTAACTTATAAAAATATCAAAAGGAGCAAAGAGGATCACAAAACCAGGCGTATGGAGGAGATGAGAAGCTGATCGATACAGCAAGAGAAGCAAAGGAGAGATTGGATGAGAGGCTAAGAAGAGGTCCCCAATGGAAATCTGATACCAATAGCTGCATTTTTTCTGTTAAAAAACATATTTTAGGTGTAAAAGGATGAATTATTTGTAAGATAAAATGTATATATAAATTTTAAATTATTATATATATTAATTTTGTTTCGGATAGATATAGGAATACTATTCAAAACCTTCTTATATTTCCTCGTAATATTATATGGGTTGTATCGAAATAGTGATGGATTATAATTTGTTCAACTTCTAATCCCACAACAACAATTAGAAAAAAGAATATATTTAATACTAATAAGATAAAAGAGTAAACACTTCGCTATAACTTATAGCTAGAACAGGAGTAATTTAGTTCCAACCTCTCTCAATTAGGCCCAAAAGAGGGAAGAAACAGATAGATGCTTTTAATTTTTTGAATCTAGATAATTAAGTATATGAATAAGATGTGTGTAGTGCACCTAGGTACCTTTACTGTTTAAGATCTTATGTCATTCCATCATTTTAAAATTAGTCGATGACTCTCTAATATAAGGTATTTAAAAAAATAAATAAATAGTCACATATAAAAATAAAAATTGAATGGAGCGCATACTCGATGGGATTTGCTCCAAATGGAACTTGAAAGTTGATTTTCTAACACCGGTTGTTACTTTCGACAAATGAAATGGGCCCCAATTTGGGCATGTAGGTGTAATGTACCTACTATAATGGATCACGCTTCTCATCCAATAAACGGATTGGGCCCCTAAGCCTAAGTTAGCAAGGCCCAATAAACTTTTTTTATTCTTTTTTTTATACATTAAAATATATAATTTATGGTATGGTAAAAAGTGTTTCTAATTAATTGCACTATTATCTTATCACCGGACCTAATAAAGTTAACATTTTTTTCTTTTAGTCGGCATTAATTTCACTGACAGGTTTTGAATATTAACTAAAAAAGTCTTTTAGTGTGTTAACATATGGAAAACTCGAATTCATAATCCTATATTAATATCAGGTGTATAATTACTAAATTAAATACTTTACACTACATTTTCATTAAACATTTATATTATTATAAGAGACAGTTGACCCTCTTTCAAATTGATCAGAAGTTAGAAGTTTCAATTTTTGAATAGTGAAAATGTGATTATGTCTCTTGAAAGAACTTTAACGCCTTATAGTCATACATATTTTTAATAAAAATTAATTTAAATATGATAAAATTTAAAACTGGGCCGGCCCAAGTCAGGCCGGCTTGTTCGGCCAACTCAGCGGATCTCTGGAATGACTCGAATATATTCTCTGAAAGCCACTGAATCCATATATTATATACTTTTGCTTTTGGTGCTTTTGGGCACAACTTTGTTAAAGATACTTTTGAATATACTAATTCGAATACAACTCATCCATGTTAATATGAGATTTAACTTTATCTAATAAAACAATTTTGGAAATGACAATATATATATTTCACAATCATTTCTATATCTTTTAATACACTTACTCACAATTAATTATACATTTTCTAATATATTTTTTATTGTAATAATTTTTTCATATAAATTTTAATGTATATAATTTATATTAATAAAATTATGATAAAATAAATATATTAAAAATGTAATAAACATTCCCGAATGTTTTATATATGTATAAAAATTACGTTATACTATTTTGTATTCTCCAGAAAAAAAATTGCCATACTATTTGGTAATTCAATATTCGAGAGTCATCGATAATTTAAGAGGAGTTGGAAGGCGCAAGGCTAGTATGCGTCATTAAATCGCTTCATAGTGACTCAAATTCAGGAACTCTCACTTGGTATGGCGTATGGAACTACATAAGTAAGAAGAGTCGCTCTATTGAACCACACACTTATTTCACGTTATGTTATATTATAATTTCTCTTGTTGCCGGATCAAGAATGTTATACTGATTGATATCAATCTAATTAATTAGATAAATATAAAAACTTCTTTAAAAATAGGTAAAAAATACTTCACTTTCTTTTAAAAAATAATTTTATCCTATTGTCCAATTAATTATATTTTCATATAGCTTTTTCCTCTCAGAAAATTAAGAGAGGCTACCAATTCAATAACTTTGATACGTTAGTTGTTAATAAATGAGGTCATGAGTTCGATTCCTATACGTGATGTTATCTTGAAAAAATTTTATATAATATTTTATAGGTGTAATTTAAATTAATCAAAATTACGTATTCTTTAATATTGAGTGCTTCTAAAAAATTATTTAAAAAAGAAAAGGGAAATGAGCGAAAAGAAAAGGAGATGATTCGGTATGTCACATGTCTCTCCCGTTACTGCAAATGTGGTTGTCCAGTATCCTACCTAATCAACTCTCCCTCCAAAATTTATATGAAATAAGAGAAATTAGCTTTTCATATTCAATATCTAATTAATTATTGTGTTTTTATATAATTAAAAAAATTTTCAAAATTTATACTTAAAATTTATTTTTAAATTTACCAGCATAACAAATTATGTTATGGTGATAATTTTTTATCAAATTTCAACATGTATAACATAACTATTTAATAAAATGTATTTTTGTCGGTCTTGTAATTATTAAATCAAAATTTTTATTAAATTATAAAAAAATTTGAAAATACATGTGCTTTTGCAATTAGGATTGTGATACCATCTATCATTGCTGATTCTCATGCTGGTGCTCAAGCTGTGTAATTTTTATTTTTATTTTTTGAAAATCTACTTGGATTCCATTATTTACAAAAATATGCGTCAAATTATTTATAAAATCATTGTCTGATTAAAAGATCCACATATACCAACTCATTTTTTTGATTAAATGGTCATTCTCTATTACACACTCTTTATAGTAGTTTTATTCTTAAAAATCTTATAGAATAAAAAATAACCCTAAGGAAGGTCATTTAGGATCTTCTGTAACATTTCCTCTAACATCTCTCGTAATATTTCATTTTATAATATGTTTTTCCTCTTTGGATTTACCTTTTTTCCTTAAGGTTTATCTTTTATTTGGTAGGTTTTATTAATAAAATATATCAAATTGGGAATGTTATAGAATGTTACAGGAAATGTTACAGATAATCTGAATAAAGGAGGGTAACTATTAAAAAAAATGTACTAAATAGTGGTGTATTAGAAGATATATTAGACGATTCTGAATTCCACATACGGCATAATTTGTTAGCTTGCAAGTTTGAAAATAATTTTTGGTTAGGAATGTTTAAAAAAAAAAAAAAAAAGCTTTTAATTATGGAGAGAAAAGTAACCATATCGGACTTGCAGAGTTAATTTCTCATAAAATAACTTAGAAAAAAAAAAAAAGGAAAAAAATCCAAATAAAATAAAGAGTAGTGGGAAGAAGAAAGATCCACCTGCTAATTGCTCTGCACTTTCATACCTCCTTCCTAACATTTTCTTTTCCCTTTGAATCCACTATTAAATTATA
Organism: Catharanthus roseus; assembly: GCA_028651295.1. NCBI lineage: Eukaryota > Viridiplantae > Streptophyta > Magnoliopsida > Gentianales > Apocynaceae > Catharanthus > Catharanthus roseus. The sequence goes on along the minus strand of JAPQWS010000044.1, from coordinate 2,716,224 downwards.
AATAATAAAAAATATTTATAAATAATAAATATATAAAAACAAAGATGACATTGATAGTGTAGATTGATTCCTTCTTCTCCTTGGGTCCATCCATCTTTTTGTCTCACCAATAATTTTTCTCTCCGTTTCTTGACCTTTCAGGTATTTTTTTTTCTTTTTTCATATCAATTTCCTCTTTGTATATAAAGATCTTGACTCCATTCGTCATTTAATCTCCAACTTCTTCTTTCATTTAGAACAAATCCCAAGAAAAATTAACTCTGTTTTTCTTCTGGGATTTATTAGTTTCATCATAATTTCTTTAAGTAAAAAAGTTTAATGGCTGGGATGTTACCTGGAGTTGAATGTGCAAGAAGAAGAAGATTTCATCAAAGTGGAAGTAATGGAAGTGGATATTCTGATTCAACAATTATATCAAGGAGATCTTCTTTTTGTTTATATACAAGTAATAATGAATCTCATCATCTGCCCTCAAATTCTTCTTCTAATCTGGTAAGTAAATATGCTCTCTCTCTGTTTTTTTGCCCCAAAAAAAAAAATAATGATATGGGATTGATTGGTTTATTTAGAGTTATAATTAATTGATTTTTTTCATCTATTAAAAAAAAAAAGCTGCAAAGAAGGCCACAAAATCAGGGGTATTGTGATTATAAGCTTGGGGATGTTGCTAGAGAAGCTAAAGAAAGATTGGATGAAAGACTTAGAGCTCAATGGAAATCTGAACCTAAAGGGTATGAGTTGTTTTTGAATTGTTTTCTATTACTTATTACTTGCTTTTTGAATGGTTTATTTTTATTCAATTAATTTTAAGTTATTTTTAAACTCTTTTTCTTGCTTGTTTTATAGACTGTTTGTTTATATGCAGCCAATTTTGAGTTGTTTTTCTTTTATATATCACTTTTCTATTCAGATGTTTTTTTAACTATTTTCGATGGTTTATTTTCAATTTCAGTTGTATCTACTTATAACTGATGAAGTTAATAAAAGATCCGCAGTTTCAGTTTCATAGCTAATATTAGTTTTTCTTTAAAATTCACTTTTTCTTAATAATACCATTAATTACTTAAACTCTCGTTACATAATAATTACTATATATCCCTCTATATTCAAGACATTTTTCAGTCAAATTTTTATAATTATTCACACTATTTTCCCCTTTATACAACTAATCTAATAACTTTTTTAATTATTTCTAAAACCATCTTTATTCTCAATTAAATTCTCTTTTATAAGATAAGAGTATTTAAGGTATTTTAATTTAATTTTAATAGTTTCTTAATTTCTATGAAAATTTTAAAGTATTTATAATTGATTTATCTAATGTATACCTTAGACCACAAATATAGATTAACTATCCAATTTAACATATAAATGTTTTTAAAGTTTAACTATATTTATCAGGGTTTTAAATTTTATAATATTTATTAAAACTTAAACTATCATATATATATATATATACCTTGCATCCTTGGCCTACGTTAGATAGATCCTATTATAATATGAAAAGAAGGGAGTATAAATAAATTATCTAATTACTTTTTCAAACTATTTTTGCTTATTAATTGTGTTAAATAATTAAAACGTTTTTTTTTTTAATAATTAAAATGTTATTGCATCAATGTATAAGAAATTTCTTTTATTATTCTTATCTATCTGATTATAGTGACTGTGATTATTCTTGTACGAAAAAGATCAAGAAATCAGCAGAACAGATCAATGGAGATGAAGGAATTACAAACAGAGGTCTTTGGTTTGAAAAAGAGTGGATCAAAGAAGTTTAAATGGGGAAAATTAAGCTGGAAATCTTTAGAACAAGAAGAATGTGCAATTTGTTTAGAGCATTATAAAGAAGGGGAAACCCTAATGCATTTGCCTTGTGCCCATAGATACCATTCTAGGTGTTTGGTGCCATGGCTTGAGAAGAATCAACATTGCCCTTGTTGTAGAATGGAATTGTAATTAAAAGCTAATTTCAAGCAACCCAACTTCTTCATTGAAGTTTTGAGGTTGAAAATTTGTTCGAATTACGTGAATGCAGTTATGTTTTGTAGAAGAGTTTTGATGCTATTGTGATCTCGCCTGAATTAAAAGGGAATTAGTTTGGATGTGGTATAATTATTAGATGTCTCATGTATATATGGAGGGATTCGCTCAAGATATTTCATGGTCAAATACATAAGTTCAAATTATATTTTTGTAATTTTTGAAAAGAAATTTAGTTAAAGAATGAATGATTGGATATTATCCCGTTCGGATCATTTGTATTACCATATCACTTCATAAATTTAGTATATTTTATTAATAAAAACGTACATGATAATTCTTAAAAGAAATATATATTATAAAAAAAATAAAACAAAGGATGGTAAAAAGAAGTGGTAAAGAGGATTTGAGTGGATATTATATATGTGTGTGGTTTGCAATTAAATTATGTCCTAGGACGTTTCCTTGTGATGGATTAAATTTTGATTAATTTCTTGGCCAGGCCAAAGCATGAAACATAAAAGGAGAATGAAATTGATTCGGTCATTTATAATTTTTTTTTTTGTAATAATTAAAAAATATTATATTAATATAATTTACTAGATTAAAAAATTTTAAAAATAAAATTATTATAAAAAAAATATTATAAATGAGTCTGAATATAAGAATCTGAAATGGAAATTATCTCTTTGAAGAAAAGGATGAAAATTGCTACTTTACAACCAACACTAAGCAAAAGATGTGAATAAGAAAATAGAAATTACTTAAATTCTAGGATTGAAGTTATAAATTGGTATTTAATGAAGTTTGGATGGTAACATATGAATTTGCTAAAAGCTCAATGTTGGTATTTGAAATCAGGTAAGACTACAGAATAACAAAACTCTCCTATAAAACACAATAATACTTTCAGAATTCAAATTTGATATCTCTGATCAATTTGAAGAGATTCCAATCATCTTTATCTGACTCAGAAGTATTGTGGTTCTTCTTTGATCCTTGTTGAGTGATATTGATGTTGTAAAAGACTCAATAATGATGCCCTTATGGATGATTTGATGTGTAGTAGTTGAAAATTGATTTTGGTGAACAAAATTGAAGCGAGGATCGCTTTCCCCTTTGTGGCTCAAATCAGATCAGGTTCCCACCATCAAATACTAGCAATTGTTGTTGCTTGTTCCTGTCTCCATTAGGTGTTCAACATGACTTTGAATTTATCTCTCTGATGTGAAATAATTTTGGATTATTTGTTTTTATTTTTTTGATATGAAAATGAAGTGATTCTTCTTTAACCATAATTATTTTCAACGGCCGTCTATATTAATCAAGTAATTTATATCTTTATCAATGTATAAATTATTCTATATATTATCGAATAGTCATATTAGAGTTCAAAACATGTAAGTCATATGATTGAAATCTTTTATAACTTAATTAGAGGTCTCGAGTTCGAATTTTGAGTATGTAAACCTGTCTTGTAATCTTATTTAAATTGTTCAAGATATCTTATGATCGGACGAAAGAACAGCTGGATTGGAATTATTGGCTCTTCAATTTGGTGAGAAGGAAGAGTTGGTTTACATGGGTTAATATTGAGATTTTAGGCAGGTCACTTTTTTAAATGTTTGGCTTCTCACTTTCTCTTTCAAAAAAAAAAAAAAAATGAAAACTATTGGTTTGGTTGGATGAGTTTATCAGTACTAAAAGACGAAATTTCTTGTTTACAGGACTTTCATTAGACTGCCCGACGCCTAGGTGGAGGGCCTAGGTGGAGGATGTAAAGGAATTTGTACGTATAAGGAACTACCTCCCATATTGAAAGATTGAAATTTCAATACTGCCGCTGTCAAAATTTGAACATTGATTCTTAATTGGATGAGTTTATTCAAGAAAGAGAAGAGGGTATGGAAGGAATTTCAAGAGAAATTCTACTTCTCCTTTTCCTTTTTCAGCTTCATTCTTGCAATTGGTGGTGTGAAGAAATGGAAAGACGAGTACTTCCCTATCCCTATATTTTTCTATTTTTTAATTAATATTTAAAATTAAAAGAAGGAAAAATGATCAATATATTCATTAAAGTTTTAATTCTAAAATATTTTATATACTATCAAAGTGTTTTTTTTAATTCATGATTTATCTAATTGGATTTCACCTCAAATATAGCACTCTCCGTCACAAAATGTTTATTAAGATAGATATGCCTTGCAACAATATCACATCTTATAGATATACTTGTTTTATATCGAAATACGTTAATAAAATGTCGTTATAAAAATATTTTGACAGTATATAAAATATTTTAGGACAACATTTGATTAAAAAAAAAAAAGTCTTTAAAATTTGAAGTACGATCGATTAAAAAGAAAACTTTGAGGACTATATTGCACATTTTCCTTTAAAAGAATGAGGTTAACTTTGTTATTATCCCTAAATTTTGGGTGCAAAACTAAATTAACACTTAAATTAAGCTCAAATGCAATGTTTCCATGGACTTGTAACTAGGCCCGGCCCAACTTAGTAAGACCCCAAATAGCGATGGAATGATGTCCAATTGGTGGCCCAATTTACACAGATCGTAGTAAGATAGTGACGGCGTCGTTTCAATTTTATTACAAAAATTCAACGGCTAGTTACAAAAGTGACCGTTTAAGACACTCCCCATAATTCAAACGCTCAAGAACCAGCCTTTTCTTTTTCAATCATTCACAGGAAAATTATTTTGACTTCAAAAATCAGATATAAAATCAAATTCAAGAAAATTATACAAAACCCATCAAATATCTCAAGAGAAAGTTTCTGAATTTGCAGCAAAAAAGGAAAAAAATTTCTAAATATGGGTTCTTCATATACACCTACTTACTACAGTTCTCTCCATGATTCTATAACTTCTTTATGCAAGAATCTACTGCCATTTTCCTTCAAGAAAAAACGGATTCCGGCGATCGCCGCGGCCGAGCAGAGGCTTTCGAAACAGCAATCTGATAACTTGAAATGGCAGCAGGAATCATTCCATCAGATACTTAAATTGATGGGACTTAGTAAAGAAGGAATTGTAGCTGAAACAGAGGTCTCTGCTTTTCGTTCTCATCTTCTTGATACCCTTATTGGTTCACCACTTGATCATGAACATTCAGCCATTTTGAGGGATAAATTAGTCTTCTTGCAGGTTAGTTTTTCTCAAATTTAGTTGTTTTGATGCAATTGTTTCTCTTTGATGTTTGATTTTAGTTGGTAAATTATTGAATAAATTTTGCATCTTTTTCAATTGGGGTATTAGTTAGAAATTTGAAAATTTCATCTGTGCACTAGATAAGATTAGATTAGCTAGAACTATAAGAAATTGAGTTTGAGTCTAATTCCGCCCTCAAAAGTTACATCAAGAGGGGAAGGATCACTCGAGCTTTATTAGGAGTAATATTTACTCATAAATTAGCCATGTGTGACTCTCAACATACTCCTTAGGATTCATTCTAACTAATCATATGTAACTCTCAACATACCCCCTCACTCACGAGTCATTCTAAGGGCTAGACATGTAGATGTCTGGCCCCCGGCATGAAGGAGTGTGTTGAGAGTCTCGCATAATTAGTTTATGAACAAATATTATTCTAATAAGGCTTGAGCAATCTTGACCTACCTCTTGACGTGGAATTAGGCCCAACCTCGATTTTTCAACAAGAACTTCGGAGGAAGTTCTTTATTGATCTAGTTATTTCATGGCATTGGCACCTATACTGTTCAATTTGTACTTGTGAATTTTTTATCAATCTTAGAGCTATAATTGCCCCTTTTTTTCTGCCTTTCAGGAGCTACTGTATGCAAATTGTATATCAGAAGATGAGTACCATGTATCAAAGAGACCACTTTTACAAAGATTAGCAGTTCAAGGAGCTGAAATTGATGCAAGAGATGTAATTGTTGTGGCTCAAAAACAAAGGTCAGATGAAGAATGGTCAATCATTGATCTTAAAGATGAAAAATGTTTACTCAGTAAAGAAAACTCAAATTTGAAGATTAAATTGAAAAAGGGTTCAACAATGAAGAATCAAATCAAAGAAGCTGCATCATCAGTATTGGGAGGATTTGGAAAATCAAAGGAAGAAAAAGTTTTAGTTGATGAAAATGTTAGGCCTAACGAAGTGGGAATTTCTACTGAAAATCCATTTTGGAATAGTAATTTTAAGGATAATAATAATGAAGGGGAAAATAAGTCGATTTTAATGGTGGAGAGCAGCTTACTTAGCGAACCTGAGAAGAAAAATGAAGGGGACAAAGGAAAAAGGAAGCCTTTCAAGGCTTTATTTCAGAAAGAAGGAAATGGAAATATTATTGCTAGTGATGAAGAAAAAAACAAATCAGGAAAGAAACAATGGGGAGGATTTGATGGATTGAAGAAGTGGATGAAAGTTGAAATTTCTGATGATGAAACAGCTCCATTAGCAGCAGCAGCAGAAGCAAGATCTAATGAAAAGTCTATAGAAGCTGGAAATCACCAAGAATGGATTTTTCAAAAAAACCCTTTTGTGGGGGAAGGAGGAGGAGGACCAGATACCAAACAAATTAAGAGGAAACTTCATCCAAATGGTGCATCTTCAGATTTCTTTGTTGATAAGGTATAATATATCAAACACTATCTCCTTTCTTTCTATTGAAATAGTTCTTAAATTTAGCCTTAGTTTGGTTCGAAGAGGAGGAGAGGGCGGGAAATTTGCACAAGTTATTTTCAGTAGATGAAGCATATTCACTAATTTCACACGTGTTTAGTAGGGATAGAGGAGGGAGATCAATTTGGTTGGAAGTGGAAGATAAATACGATTTTTTAAAATGATAGATTTGTAATAAAATAATAGTAGTTTTTTTAATATTATTTGCATTCTAATTCGTCCATTTTAGGATTACTGATAAGGAGGAAGAAAACGCATAAAAAGAATTATGTCATGATTTACATCTTCTGTCTTTTTCCCTTCTGTTTTCCTTTTAACCAAACTAGGGCACAGAGTTTGGACCATAATCTAATGGCCTGCAGTGTTTTTGTTCATCTTCCAAAATGTTGTTAGATTCTGGGAGAGAAAATCAAGAAGGAACTTTCAAGAATCCAATCAGAACTCAACTCTAAGAACTCTAATGTTCATCTCACGTAAGTATTTCGTTCTCTCTGTACTGAATCTAGTCCATAATAGAATTTCTCGTTCTTTTTGTTTTGTTGCTTTGATTTTGAGTAGTTTGTTTTCTATGTGATGATCATTAGAGATGAGCAAATTGAAGCAGTTTCAACCAGGCTTCCAGTTGACAAAGCTGATCTTAAAAAGTTCTTTCCCAAGTAAGCTCGTCTCTCTCAATCTAATGAAGAAGTTTATTTAACAGATTCGTTTTTCTAGTCCATATAGTAGAAAAATATCTAAACTTTTGTATTTTCTTAAATTATGTAATGTTTGAAATGTCACGAGTAAAATAAACAGAGGAAGTATTAAGAAATATGTTATCCTCTTTATGTAATAATGTGTTTGTTTTTTCTGTAGGTCATGGTGTGATAGGTATGGGGATGTTGTTTTGGATGTTGTAAGGAAAGAATTCAAAGAACATGTTGATGAAATGGGGAATCCAAGGGAGATTCACTCCCAAAAATGGACAACCTTTGAGTAAGAGGATTTAGCAATTCAGACAATGAATGATTGCCATATTTTTGGTTGTTTTATTGTTTCTTTACCTGATTGTTTGTTGTAGTACACAAAACTCAACAATACTATTGAGTTTTGTAATCTTTGTCTATGCTCATTTGTACAAAACCCCATAGTTATATAAGTACAATTATATTTCTGTTGTTGTATTGGAAAATTTATTGCTTCTTCTAAATTGTTTGACGAATACCTAGTTGAGTTTTGAAAACCTATTTTCTACAGTTTGTTAACTTGGGGTAAATTCCTTTTTGCCAAGACCAAAGTGGTTTTTGGTGTTTTTTAAACTAAGATTATTACTTAAGTTGAATGCGATTTGTTCATAAAAAGATAAAACATACATAACAATATCTTGATTTGCCAATCAATGATCTCGTTATGCCTATAAATCTCATACATTCTCTACATTTACAGTAATCCTTTAAATTTTAATTGTATAATTATATTTTCACATTGTAAGAACAATGTTACCTATTTACACCTTTATGAACAGACACATGAAAATTTCAACACAAAAAAAGGAACCTTCACATGTGTACCTAACCACTCGTACATTTTGCTGCACAATGACCAAAAAAAAAAAAAATTGACCCCATATTAACAACAAAATGTGAAGAACATTTTTGAGTACTTTCTCTTCTTTTTATACATGGTAAATGGGGTTCTGTGGAGCAGTCAGTGCATGAAATATCCAGCAAAGTAAGGGAAAGCAAATAACATGGGAAGTCAAAAAAGCTATGGAGAAATGCAAAAACTACAACTCATCAGAAAAACCTTGCAATGTATGTTGCAAGGTCCATATGTAATAAGATACAAAGAAAAACTTACAAGAAAAGTTCACAATAATTGGGTAAAAACTACTTTTTGTTCATCACTAATCTTCCTATCAAAGATCACAAGAGTAAATACCCTTGAACCTTTTGCAATAAACTACTATACCCCTCGCTAAATTCAATCGAATTCATCCAAAGCCATATGTGAACTTCGACTTTGATGAGGAAAACAAACATGGTATATGAACAAAATGGAGGATCTGGTAAGTGGTAAGATGATATGTACATATTTCTCAAAAGGTTAAAGAGCATATATTCTCTCAGAGAGAGGAAGTTCCTGAGCTTGAAACAGAGCTGTCCCGAACATCTCCTCGGCAAAGTGGGCATACACTGGATCATCAGTATAGAAACATGTTATTAACTCAAAAAGGAAAGCATATAAGAAGGCAGTCTTTTGCAAGAAATGAGATGATACCCGTGTATCTCTTTCAGCCATTTATCTACACAAGACACATGGAAGTCATGGTTGCATGGAAGGACTCGTATCATATCCTCCTCTTCATACTCGGCCAGGCAAATGTAACACCTAATCAAGAGATATTTGGATTTTAACAAAACTATTGTGAGCTGTGATCCAGCATAAGAAATAAATTGGCATTTCAACAATATAAGACGCCTAGGAACTTGTGGAACCGATATATGCTTGAGGAGGTACAATTTCCATTGCAAACAACAATAAATTATCCAAGATTTCCTCCACTAAACCGGAATTCTCATAAGACTAGGGTAGTTGGGCAATAATAGAGTCGGAAAGAAGAATGTGTGACGGGGAAACAGAGTTATTTCTTATGTCTGAGTAACATCAAAATTCGTAGAGTAGAAAAATGTACAGAAGCAGGAGAGACTTACTGTGGGGTACTATCCCCACTTTCAGGTCTTTCTGGCTTCGTGAAACACTTAACAGGAAGAGAGTCAACAACTGACTCTGGAGCAGGAACAGAGACCATAGACAAGGAAAGTGACATTGGTTGTCTGTGTATTTCATCCAATACCTGCATATCAAATGTTAAATAAAAAGTACTCAGTAACTTCAAAATAAATAAAATAAAATAAAATCTAGCTATCGCAAAATCAAGTGGATAAATATTCCTGGCACTTTCTCCCTTTCTTGGTAAACTGCAGTGTTCATGAAGATATACGAGAGAAGATTAAAACCAAGAAGAAGATGGCTTCGTTTTTGCACACAAAAGATAAAGGACCTCAAGCTGTTTAACAATGTAAACAGCCGAGACAGAGCATTATTTCTACTTGTCTCATTTCCCAAATTCAACTCATATAAGGGAATAATATGCTAAAGAACAAGAAGATTGGCTTGATACTATATTAAACTAGACATAGGTAGGACATCAAACAACAAAGACTGCAAAAGTTTTAGCAAAAGACAAAATTCTAAGGGGAGTGGAAAGAACTACCTCAAATAATGCTTCAGCAAGCATGACTATGCGTGAAATGCTTGCTCGAGGACCTGATTCCTCGGCCCTTAAGGTTGAACCACATGCACATGTGCCATCCTGGTGAATACCAGATGGACAACTAGTTGTTCGGTGGCCAGTCTCATTCTGACCAACATCACGAAATCGTTCCCATATCTGCAAGCAAAGCTTTTTTATCAGCCAAAGGGAAGAACTGAATGTTGGAAATTTCTTTAACAGACCATTCTCTCTATGCCTACAAATATAAAACCGAGCAACCTAATAAGAGAAATATATAAACCAATAAAAGTAGAACACAAATGCCCAAAAAGTAAAAGATCATTCAGCTTAAAATACTGGCTATGCCAGTTGCCACTCCCAAAAAAACAGAAGTACAGAAGATGGAAGAATTCACAAAAACTGAAGGAGAGGAAAAGAGCAATAATTCAAAAGAAGCATATAGAACTGTTTTCCAGAAAAAACAAAACAAGTCAAGCAGCAAAACGACCACCTCAGAACTAGAATGCCATCGCCGTTCATTTGTTATCTGGTTGCCACTTCCATAGCGCCTGGAATCACCTCTAATCCCATCATCAAATAAGTCACTGTTAAAATCAAGGACCCATCTGTCATGTGACCCTAAGCCATCAGCATCATCAGTTGCAAAAACAAAGGTCCTTGAATCTGCATTTCTTCTAGAACTGCGTCTTGAAAAAGAATCCCAGAAAAGTCTTCTACTATTCTGTCTTGCTTCATGGTCGGTCAATTCAGAAGAACCAACAGTTACGTTATCTGAGGAGACACTTACCACATCAACCTGAAGTACATCCCCATTTCTATGATCCTGTTCCCCTTCTGACACAAGGAATCCTAGGCCTGAAGAAGAAGGCTGTTGCCTATTATCAAATGAAGAATCAGAATGAACAGGAGAAGAAACAGAACCACAATCATGGAAGACCAACATTTCTCCCTCAATATTTCCAACTGACACCAAATCTGAAGATTGTTGAAGATCATCGGAAGATGGACAACTAGGCAGTGCAAGATAATTTAGAGGCAAATCCCTATTTGTTATTCTATTTTCACTATTTACAACATCCACGATGAACCTCTCATTTTCAGACACTGACTCAGGAGGAGATTCATTACTATGTGATGGGCTTGCTTTTTTATTAGCAATTAACTGATGAGATGATTCCGCATTTTGAGACAAGCTTCCTCCTTTATCACCTGCCACAGAATTTCCTGGATCATCTGCCATAGAAGAGTTCTCACTGGGAAACATGCTTCTACTGGATGAAACTCTAGTTCCAGTTCTAGGGTTGGAATACTGTACTCCATTACCAGAAGCTAAAGCAGGATTCTTGGCCAGGAATTGGATCTTCTCCAGATCACAATTTTCTGCAGATCTTACCAGTATTTCTGGTGGAACATCTTCCACCTACAGAAGAAAACAGCCATCATCAATTAAAGCTTTAATATCCATCTCGCCTGTCCAATACAAAGTTTGCAATCAGCAATTATTCTTCAATTAGATATCTAATGAGGGAAAAAAATGTTATTATCTTATTGCAAAAGGAATTGAAACATGTAAGATTACTAAGCATTAAGATTATTCAAACAAAAAAATGACAAGTAAGAATCTTCTCTTATGGTTTACCCATGCTTTTTTGCCAGGTTCATGCTTGACATCATGAACATTGTACAAATGTTAACTCTATTATATTGATTGGAATCTAAAGTGCCAACCACATTTAACTATTCTTCAATCAAATGCCTGATTGCCCATGTACATGTACAACATTTGTCACTTGATGACGATATGCAACATACACAGAAATGCTAACAAAAAGAGACACATGCATAAGCATACAGAGCGAAACATCTTCTCTGACAGAAAAAGCACAAGGCATAAATGACTCTGAAGTTCACTAAAAATGGCAATATCAGCTCTCCTCTTTCTTCAATTTGCTCCATACCTGACAGAAAAGTTCTGGTTTCCATTCTGATAGACCATGCAATTCCAATGGGATATTGTAAACGTAGGTTAACACTGAAAAAAAATACTCTTGCCACACAAAAAAGATTTCATGTTCCCGTCATAATCTACATTCAGCAAACAGATGTCTCCAAACTAATCTAGCCTTTGATGTAAGCTCTTGCAAGTACATTGATACTGCTAATTCAAGATCTTTTGCCATCTCAAGTACCCAAATCCTTCTTTTCGTTCAAGATACGTTCTTTGTAATGACAACTAGTAAGCTATCAAAATTCTCCTTTTTTTTTTCCTCCAAACACCTGAACAAAATAGAACTTTAAAATGACCATTTCACAAATAAAGCGCAAAGAAGTAGAACCGAGCGACCCTTCTCCCTGGATCATTCAATGTCACATTACAAAAAGAAACCCACTAATGGACAATCAATTATAATAATTTGTGGGCTCATTAAGCATCCCTGATTCCATAGACAAACTAAAATATAAATTTTAAGGAGAGAAGAGGTAAGAAAAAGAACAAATGAGTATGCAATCCAAGACGGTTTAACCAATTTGATAAATAAGTTTCAAGCCCCTGTCCCATAATTTCCAAATACACAAAAAAATACAAACAGCAGTCTCATAGTACCTCATCACGGGGGCGAGAGGAAGAACCGGCACCACAAATGAGAAGAGAAGAAAGGGTTCGCTTGAAACTGCGATGTCGGCGACGATCACCGCCCCGGCGATTATGGGGCCGAGTCCGAGATGTGGTCGTTGAGAGAGAACCCCCCATTATACGGCTACTGCTTGTGCCCATTTTTTTAAAAGAAGATGAAATTCATACAAATCAATCAAAATCCGTATACCCTCTTTCTCCTCTGTTAAACTTCTTCACAGAAAGAAAGAGAGGGAGAGAGGGAGAGAGAGGAAGGGAGAAAGAGAGAGATGAAGAAAAATCGAAAATTTATCACACACATTAGTGTGTGTTCGATTCTTATATTTGGGGTTATCTTGAAAGAACTTTAAACCTTACGTTTCTCCAATAAAAATTATATTTTGCGAATGTAATTCAGATAAACTGATATTATATACCTTAAAAATATCGAGATTAGTATAAATATGATATGATTTAAAGAGGCTTCTTTTATATATAGGGACATATTGAGGATATTCAACAATATTAGACAAATTTTTAATTAAATGATACGATGTTGAAATACAATATTAAACTTATTTTTTTATAATTTGAATTTATGACTTTTCACTTAGACATGAGTGACAAATGAAGTTATATAAATAAGAGGTAACCCACTAGACAACACTTATGTATTATACTAATTTTTTTTATAAAGAAATTTATCATATTTTTTGGAAGAAAATTTATCACTACATAAACATACTTCTAAAGAGTTAGCGAGTTATTATAAAGTTTATAATTAATAAATATTTTTTTATTTAAAAAATTAGACTGATGAAATAAACTATGTAATTTTTGAATTAGAATAGTAAGTAATATAGAGTAAAAATGTGTTGCTTTCATGTGATTGAGGTGAATGACCAAATATAAGGGTGAAATGTGATTGCTTGATTTTGACCTTTTAACTATCTTTCCTTTTGCCTTTACTCACAAATCTCTTCTTTGTGTTTTCTTTGAGAGAACTCAAATTTCTTTGTTGGGGGAAACTTTTACCTATATTAGTTTATATAGGTTGTTATAGTATTGTTTAGGATGAATAATATTAAAATTCTTGAATAATCTTGATTTTCATTTATTTATAAGGTTGATGGTTGATTCAAATTTTCATATTTAAACTTTATTGCAATTCGATTTAAAGTTGAGAATGTTTTAAATCAAATCAAACAAGAAATGAAAATGTATATTTACATATAGAAATTTAATAGATACCTATTTGAATATATATATTTTTTTAAAAAAATCATAATAAATGAACTTATTTTTCATTGAGCCAATGCATGAGTTCATCTTCTTTTTTTGTTAGGGTGCATTTGGATAGTAGTTTGGATAGTAATTTAGTTAAAAAAAAAAAAAGTGTTTTTTCTTAGAATTTATAATAATTTGAATTATATCCACCCTTTGCCCGGTTGTTGTGCGTCTACATATTCCTACAAATTTTCATATTAAAATTTTATCCAAACATTCTCTATTGTTTCTATTGGCGTAGCTTAAACTATATCCCAATTTTTGAATTTCTATTGGTTTGGAAATAAATTTTAATTTCCCTCAAAGTTGAAATTTGTTTGAATAAAAATATCAAATTGAAAAGTCCCGAAAGAATCATTGAGCATGTCGTGAGTTTAACATTATTTTGAATATCACTTTTTTTTTTTTTTTTTTTTTGTAGATTTTCAAATTCGTACTCTTAGATTCTTGTGAATTAGCCGAAAACTTTTTAATATTAAGGTTAAAAAATAATACTCTCTCCATTTTTTTTACTTGGCACATTGTAGAAATTTTTGTATTTTTTTACTCATGACATTGTGGTTCAAATACAATATTTAATGAATTTTTTCTTACATTACCCTCCCATTAATAATAAATTCTAACATATTTTTATCATTCTAATATGAAAAATAGTGAAACGGAGAAAGAAAACAACGAAGGATATTCTAATTTAAAAAAACAAATACTATCTCCGGTCGAAAATATAAGTCATTTTGGACGTTGCACACAAATTAAGGATTAAGAAAATAATGTAATTTTTCATATAAGATATCTATTTCAGGAAGAAGAGATAATAAATGAATTAAAGATATTAGAATTGAAAACCATGCAATAAATACACATTAAAATGTGTAGAAAGACTTATAATTTTAACTATAATTTTAACTATAAAGACTTATATTTTCGATCGAGGTAGTGCAAAATTTCATATTTTCTTAAACAATGTAGTGTAAAAAATGAAATTAGGAAATGGTAAGTTTAATCAAGTGATTTCCTTAACTCCCGTCATTCTTTTAACTGTCAATGCCCAAATAATCAACCTTTTAGGACCAAAATAAGTACTAAGAATAGTTTGGGGCCTTTTTGAAAATTATTTATTCTCATTCCCCTACTCCCCTTCTTCTTCTTCTTCTTCTTCTTCTTCCCGCATCTTCACAGTCTCACCCTTGCTGCCGAGCCCTCTCTTCCTCCTTCTTACTCCCTTTCTCCACCGGCGCACCTCCTCTCCGGCACTCTACAAGTGTGCTTCACCTTCACTGTCGGAGAGAACTTTCGAATTATCTCTCCTATCCATCTTTGAATTATACGTACACTTGTGGCTTGAAGAAGGTATGAGAAATTATCTTCTGTTGTTTGTTCAGTTATCTCAGAAGTTTATACTGTTCTTGTGAATTACTCGATTAATTAGCTAATTAGTTGCCTGTATTTCTAGTAAGTGACATTTTAGCCGATTTTTTCATGCTCTGTGATAGATTAACGAGTCGTAAATGTTGAATATTTATTCATGGAAGATGAACTATATGCTTGAACTGGAATGTTGAGGTTCCCCTATTCGGTTTATCTCTGCGCTTTAGTCTTGTGCTTACAGTTCTTTCAGCAATTTTTGTTCTTTTTGCTAATTTTTTTTCATAAATTCTACAACCAAATGGGGATGCTAGTGTTCTCTCCCCCCCCCAAAAAAAAAAAAAAAAATGAAGATGTCTATGTCATTAATGGTTTCCTAATCTCAAGAAAGATGGTGGTTAGCTATGACCATTGTGATAAAAGTTTACAACTTTCACTTTATGCTCTTTGAAATGTATATCAGCGCAAGTTGGGTCATTACTATGCAGGTTTATTTGGATAGTGTTGGGTTTTGAAAATTTCCTCTTGAGCTTCGTGAAAGTTCAATTGTTTGTAAGAAGAGTTTGCTGTCCTAAAAATGAAAATTGAGATTTGGAATTGAAACCCTAGTTACTGGTGCAATAATATGCTGCAGAAAATAGATAAATGTGATTCTCTTTTAATTGCTTGAAATTCTATGCTTATTTGCTTTTGGATTATATGTTGGCCTGACTTCATAAGGGTTTTCGTGGCAGTAAAATACTGAATAAACTGTTCAAGGCGAAGTTAGTTTGCCAATGGTTCAGCTACTTTTGTTGAGAACTTTATTTTATATTTTTTCTGGAAGAATTGATTCAGCTGTTAAATTATGGCAGATCCTTTGCAGCCATGGATGATAGTTTATATGATGAGTTCGGTAATTACATTGGGCCTGAAATCGAGTCAGACCAGGAGAGTGACCAGGAGGAGGAAGATGAAGACCTCCCTGATAGGACCGAGGATGAGGATGGCGCATCAGATGGTGAGCGGGAACCTGGTGCATCAAATGGGTGGCTAGCTACAAAGGAGGATGTTGACATGGATAACCAGGTTGTCCTTGCTGAGGACAAAAAGTACTACCCTACTGCTGAAGAGGTTTATGGTGAGGAAGTGGAAACATTGGTTATGGATGAAGACGAGCAACCTCTCGAGCAACCGATTATTAAGCCTGTGAAGAATCTGAAATTTGAATTGGGTGTCAAGGACTCATCCACCTATGTATCAACACAGTTTCTTTTGGGCTTGATGTCAAACCCAACTTTGGTTAGAAATGTGGCTTTGGTTGGAAACTTGCATCATGGAAAAACTTTATTCATGGACATGCTTGTGGAGCAAACTCACCATATCTCAACCTTTGATGAGAAGAGTGAGAAACATATGAGGTACACTGATACAAGAATAGATGAGCAGGAGAGAAGAATATCAATCAAGGCAGTGCCCATGACCTTGGTGCTTGAGGATAGCAACTCAAAGTCTTATCTTTGTAACATTATGGATACCCCAGGACATGTAAATTTCTCTGATGAAATGACAGCAGCTCTGAGGCTTGCTGATGGTGCAGTGCTGATTGTGGATGCTGCTGAAGGAGTTATGGTAATTTCTTATCTCTGACACTTGGAATAATGCTTAACTTTAGGTTATGCGAAAATAATGAAACCTCTGCCGAACTTATGATTCCATCTGTTTTTAAAACTATTCCAGGCTTGGGTATCATTGTTTACCTCATTGTGGCCTTAAGAATTTTCTGCATCATGATTATGTGCTACACAGAATCTTGAGAAGCGCCGACCCTGACAGAAACCCCTGTCCTGTTTTGCTTTGCTTGAGATAAATACTGTAGAGGGAACTTCTAGCAATCAACTCAGACTTTGTGCTGTTATACTAGGACTATTTGAAACTTATACATTTAATGCTACAACATGTGTTATTCCCTTGATGAACATGCTTTCTGTCTATTTTATCTGATTGTCTAAGTTTGGTTTAAAAAGTTAGTTGATACATAGATGTATTGTCTCGTAAATGTCGGGTGACCTACATAAATTTGCTGTATCTCTATTGTTTCTGACATCCTTTTGTAAACAGGTGAACACAGAGAGGGCAATACGTCATGCAATTCAGGAGCGACTTCCAATAGTGGTTGTAATAAATAAGGTGCTTTCTTGGATATTTGCTGCTGAAAATATTAAGCTTAGTTCTTGTTGCTCTTTATTTTGCTAGCCCCCATTTTGTTTCCTATGTGCTCATGCTTTATGTATTTAATAGGTTGACAGGTTGATTACTGAACTAAAGTTGCCCCCAAAGGATGCTTATCACAAGCTAAGGCACACAATTGAAACCGTCAATACCCACATTACTGCTGTATCTTCAACTGCTGGTAATGTGCAAGTTATTGATCCTGCAGCAGGGAATGTTTGCTTTGCAAGTGCTAGTGCAGGATGGTCCTTTACTCTGCAATCATTTGCTAAGCTATATGTCAAACTTCATGGAATCCCATTTGATGCCAATAAATTTGCCTCTCGTCTTTGGGGAGACTATTACTTTGACCCTGATACCCGAGGTTTTAAGAAAAAACAACCTTCTAGTGGGGTGGAGAGGTCATTTGTCCAATTTATTCTTGAACCCCTTTACAAGATATATAGCCAAGTAATTGGAGAACATAAGAAGAGTGTGGAGGCAACTCTAGCTGAACTTGGTGTGACTCTCAGCAATGCAGCTTACCGTTTAAATGTTAGGCCTCTGCTTAGGTTGGCTTGTAGCTCGGTTTTTGGTACTGCAACCGGCTTTACAGACATGCTAGTTCATCATATTCCTTCTGCCAAAGCTGCTGCAGCTAATAAGGTTGATCACATCTACACTGGCCCTAAGAACTCAGAAATATACACATCCATGGCACAATGTGATCCCCATGGTCCCTTAATGGTTAATGTGACCAAACTATATCCTAAATCTGACTGCAGTGTATTTGACGCTTTTGGCCGGGTCTATAGTGGCAAAATTATGACGGGGCAGACTCTACGTGTTTTGGGAGAAGGGTATTCCCCAGATGATGAAGAGGACATGACTGTTAAAGAAGTTACAAAACTGTGGGTCTATCAAGCTCGCTACAGGATACCCATAAGTGAGGCTCCTCCTGGTGCTTGGGTGCTAATTGAAGGTGTAGATGCTTCGATTATGAAGACTGCCACACTTTGTAATAGGGACTATGATGAGGATGTGTATATCTTCCGTCCTCTTCAATTCAACACTCTTCCAGTGGTAAAAACAGCAACTGAGCCTTTGAATCCAAGTGAGTTGCCAAAAATGGTGGAGGGTCTTCGTAAGATTAGCAAGAGCTATCCACTTGCAATCACTAAAGTGGAAGAGTCGGGAGAGCACACAATTTTGGGTACTGGGGAACTGTACCTGGATTCTATAATGAAGGACCTCAGGGAGCTCTATTCAGAAGTAGAAGTGAAGGTAATTTTTAAATTTGGATCTGTAGTCTGATTCTGTTGAAATCTTGTTTTAGATGCCTTTTTCTCTGCTTTCAAATGTCCAATTTCCTTTAAAAAATTGCTGATGGTCATGCTTTCTTAATTCTACTTGTGGATATAGGTGGCAGATCCAGTAGTCTCCTTCTGTGAAACTGTGGTTGAGTCTTCTTCAATGAAATGTTTTGCAGAAACACCGAACAAGAAAAACAAAATTACAATGGTGAGTGACTTATCTAGCAGATCTTTAGGAGCTTTGAGTTCAAATGCATCTCTAATCAAAATATTTCCTCCTCCAGATTGCGGAGCCACTTGAGAGAGGACTTGCTGAAGACATTGAGAATGGTGTTGTGAGCATCGATTGGCAAAAGAAGAAGCTTGGGGACTTCTTCCAGTCAAAATATGACTGGGATCTTCTTGCTGCACGGTCTATTTGGGCATTTGGACCTGATAAACAGGTGATGAAGATGTTTTGTGTATAAAAGAAAAACTGAAACATATTTGAATATTCAATTATTGTTTATTCATTTTCTTTTTGAACACCTATTTCTGAAATTTCATGTTTCTAATTTTGTTTCAGCTTAAGAGTGTATTACCTTTATTTCTCATTCATTTGTATCATGTCCAGGGCCCTAACATCTTATTAGATGATACACTTCCAAGTGAAGTTGACAAGGGCTTGCTTAATGCAGTGAAAGACTCAATTGTGCAAGGGTAACTTCATTTACACAAGTCTTTGGGTTTTGTTTTGTTTGTTTTTGTTTTTATTGTTTCCTATAGTTGACTGACATATAGCCGACAGGTTTCAGTGGGGGGCTCGTGAAGGACCCCTCTGTGATGAGCCCATCAGAAATGTTAAGTTCAAAATTGTTGATGCAAAGATTGCCCCTGAGCCATTGCATCGTGGAACAGGTCAGATAATACCAACAGCTCGTCGTGTGGCCTACTCTGCTTTTCTCATGGCAGCTCCTAGACTCATGGAACCAGTATATTATGTGGAGGTAATTTCTTTTCTCTTAAGATTTTGTTTATGCATTTTAAACACGGAAAGGAGTTACTTCTGTTGGCGTGGTTTCAAAAATAGCGTTATTATCAGAAGACATAATTAATCAAATAATAGCTTCAAAAGCATCCAGAAATTTTCATTGACTGGTTTCCTGGTAGAACTACACGTTCAACAGTTAAATGCAGTGACATGGTCGTTCAACTTACTTAGCTCTTCTTAATTGCAGATACAAACCCCTATTGACTGTGTATCTGCCATATACACAGTGTTGTCACGTAGGCGTGGACATGTTACAGCAGATGTTCCTCAACCTGGGACCCCAGCCTATATAGTCAAGGTTTTATTTCTAAACTATTAAAATATGATTATATTTCTTGATGAAATTTGAAGAATCATTATTTGATTACATTTCCATGCTTGCTTGCATCCTTAATCAAAATTTTTGGCATGCTCCACGGGTTGAAGTATCAAAATTTGTTTTTTTTTCTTCGGGTCCTACTTGATTGAATTTAAAACTAACAAAAAACTATCTTTCTCATTATGTGCCCCACATCTCTGCTCACAAATTATCACAAACAATTTACCTTTCATGAAACCCTAGAAAAAGAACACTTGTTTTCAAACTTAAGTCCAATCAAAGACAACCCATGTCTAGTAACACTCACTTAACACAACTGATGTGTACTATGTATGATGCTTTATTTGTTGTTTCTATTCACTTATTGTTTGTGGTTTAACAATTGATTTAACTTGTAATATCTTCTTTCTTTTTTGTCTTAGGCATTTTTACCTGTTATCGAGTCATTTGGCTTTGAAACGGACTTGAGGTATCACACCCAAGGGCAGGCATTTTGTCTCTCTGTGTTTGACCATTGGGCTATCGTTCCTGGTGACCCTCTGGATAAGGACATAGTCCTACGACCTCTTGAACCAGCACCAATCCAGCACTTGGCTCGGGAGTTCATGGTGAAGACTCGACGTAGGAAGGTATAAACTCAACCTATCGTTGCTCATGCATTTAACAGATGATGTCTGTTGTATTAAACTGGATTTTCTGCTGTTGTTCAGGGAATGAGTGAAGATGTGAGCATCAACAAATTCTTTGACGAGGCTATGGTCGTGGAGCTTGCTCAACAGGCTGCTGATACTCATCAACAATTAATGTAAACTTCCCTTTTTTTAAATGAGCAAAGAAATTTTGAAGTGGCTAGAAGAAGATGGAGCAGTGGTGTAGATGATTTTGTATTCTGAGTTTTTTCAAGACGAGGCGTAATTCAACTTTCTTTCTAGTGATTGTTCTTATTACTTTCTAGTTTGGCAGTAGTGGTTTTGGTGTATTTTTCATGCCTTAATTTGGAAGAAGCTTGAGAGGATGATGTTACTAACATATATGGATTCACACGATTACCAGGATGGATACATTGTATAAGCAAATCCAGCAGCTGTACAATTTCTCTCATTTTGTGGACAAGTGAAGGGTAATTTCTATTAGAATTCTGGGAATGTAATTGTATCTTGCAGTTGAGTTTTATTACCCTTGTAGTCCTATCCGTCTTGAATAGTTTTTTTAATAGTTTTAAGGCTTCTTTTATGTAACGTATGGATCAGTTCAAAATATCTCGTACAAAAAAAGCCAAGAGTTTCGGGTAGGACAAATCTGAAGTCATTTCATGCATAAATAACAGACAGCATGGGAGTCATTAGGTGTAAGGTAAATCTACCGTGCATAAAACTAACTAAAATACAAGACACAAGGATAAAAATCTAACACAAAGTTGTTATCACTCAAATTCAGGACTTCTAGTTTGATACGTAAGAGAGATGCTTTGCCATCAGGTTGCCTTCATTCTCAGTTTAAAGAAGATGCAAAGATCTAATAACTTCTGATATTTTATCCCATACAAGATACAACACAACTTATGCTATATCCCCTTCTTATTGTTTCCCTCTTCTCCTGTCCACTTTTGACAATCAAATGGTTCTTCTCTATTTTATGAATGTATTTACAATAATCTAATTAATTTTCAGTTCTATAAATTATCATAATTGAACTCTCCACCCAGGGAAAAAAAAAAAAAAAAAAGGAAAAATTGAACAATGACAGCTTTACCCTTCTAATAGACATTTAAGATTTTGAAGCCCTTCAGCTGAAATACTCCTCCTAACTCTTCCTCTTTGTACCACAATTGAAGGTGGTGGTTCCAAATGAAAACAAACTATTACCACTGTTAGGTTGTCGATTGCCCCGCGCTTTTTCGCTTCATCCACGATTTCCCGGCAGCAAAGTTTAACATTGTTATGCTCTTGAAGCAGCCTTCTAACAAAGTCCACCGCGTTCTGGCTTCTAAACACATCCCATATGCCATCGCTTGCTATGATCAAGAACTCGTCTTCTTTTGTCAATGTGATTAACTTGAGTTCTGGTTCCGCTATCAGTGGTCCTCCTTTTTCACCTTCCTTTAAACCTTCAATGTGCCAATTGCCTAATGCTCGGGTCACAGCTATCATGCCGTTCAAATAGCCATCATCGACATACCCTCCCGAAGATTCAATTCGGATCTTTTCATTTACACAACAAGGCCTGTGATCCTTTGACATCTCTATAGCCATTCCACGGCGTGACAGAACAGCTCTACAATCTCCAGCATTAGCCACAAGTAATGATCTGCACCAAATAACACAATTTCATTACACATGCCTTTTCATATATAACTTTTTAGATGGAAAACAACAAGGCCATTCTAGTTTATGGACGAATCTTTACAAGAGCAGAATATAGGCACACTGAGAACTAAAGATGAGTAGTGAACCTGCCAAATATCATTGCAGTAAGTGCCGTTGTGCCAGAGGACAGGGTAGACTGAAGAGAGCACGACTCTGCAAACGCAGCATCGGTCTTCATGAAAGACCTCGTGACCACTTTCTCAAGTTCTAATGGGAAATTTGCATCCTCAACAATAACCCTTGGCAGGTGGTCGCGTACAAATTGTGCAGCACCCTTGCCACCATGTCCATCAAACACCTGAGAAAATATTCAATAAAAGGACTTGAATGTCCGAACAACTTCTTAAATAAGCATGCTCAGGAGTATATGTCATGACATTTGCAATGAATCTCTCAAGTTTGATCAACTTCTTTTGATTGATTATGAAACAATTTGTTGGTAGCAAACATGATTCTGAAGAGGTTAAAGAACTTACACCATAGAAGGAGATAGCTTCCTCACCAAGTAGATTGTAACCAAAATTCTTAGCTAGGTCCTCAATGCATACATGAGTGTCCTCCATATCAGAACGAGATCCAATATCAGACCATTCTCCTGACCTAAGGCAAGGAAGGAAGTTATTCAAGGAGATCTGTTTCTTGTCTGCAATAGCCGTGTCTTCAGAAATGCTTTCCAACTGACACAAGAAAGGGAAAAAAGGTAAGTTACCAACCAAGTACAGAACAATGAAGAACAAACACAGAGTGTTCATAACCATGAAGCAGACCAACATATGGCACTAAATTAGCAAATTTTCTAGCAATGAAGGTAGCTTCTGAGAAATTTATGCATTTAAGAAAAGTGTCTTTCCCATGTGAAAACTATCTATGTCTTAACAACATAAAGACACAAGCAAAATATTACTATGACACATAGACAAATAGAATGATATACGGTCAATGGTGTAGCACATGAAACAAGTCCTTATTGAACATTTTCAAGCTCAGATAATGCTTGATATTCTCAAGCACAAATCCGTATTTATATTAGGTTTGAATCTTTATTCAATCCAACCTAAAACACTCAAGTTTTGGCTCAGAAGCTTGCAAAAGAGGCCCAATCAAGCGTATTTAATTAGTCAATCAACTCAGGTTCTAGATCTATCATGCTGGACACATTGGCTTTGATAAGTTCTCCAATGATCAAAGAGCACAAGGATGGAAGAATGTGCACTTAACCTGTGAGAACTATGCAAACCATATACTACAAATAGATGCTCGAGTCAAAGTGTGTTGATGTTCATGTAAAACTGCAGGGAATTCTGATAGGAGGAGTTTAACTAGGCTAATGAACGAAGAGCTCAACGTTGGATGAGAATTGACAGGATTCGTGCGGTTACATGGTATGTTGTACCTTTATTGAGCCATGTAGCATATCAGTTTGAAATTATTGAGAACTTTAGTCTAAGACCCTCTACATTTATTCAGCAAGATTCAACAATTCTTCAAAAGAAATATATACCACTAATGTTAACTATACAGCAAATAGTCTTCCATCCACTGAGGAAAGTGCTTCTTATGTTGGTAAGTACAAACTTCCCCAAGTTAAACCTTGACTGAATATGCATATAGAATACTACAAATTCAAAGCAAAATCCATAAATAGAAAAGAAAATGAAAAGGGGTTCAAACATAACTTCTGAAAATGGACCAATTTTCAACCAATCAAAATGAATGAAACAGCAAAAGTTCAAATTCAAAGAAAAACAAAAACAACCCATAAATGTTCTACAAGATTAAAAGGCAAAATCCCTAAGACATACTCAAACAAAAGTTTAAATGAAAAAAAAAAAAATGCAAAATTGATACCGGAAATGAATTTCTAAGAGGAGCAAGATCAAAAGAAGTAATCTTTCCCCTGTTCTCATTCTGGGCATCTTCTATTTCAGAATGCAAAGGCCAATTCTTGCGATTTTCACCATTCCCAGAAGAAATTCCACCCAAAATTTCCATTTCTTCACTAACTTGCTCTTTGTCTTGAACACACATGTTGGGCTTATCAATGTAGTATGTTTTAAATGAGGCAAGTGACTGATCAAATGGGTGGTAATGTTTCACTTTTCTTTCTAATTGTTGCAACTTGTGGGTTTTGATTGAATGGGTTGGATTAGGTTCTTCAAGAAAAATAGATATAAAGAAATTAATTAACAAGAGAAGGTATATAAGGAAAGAAAAAAGAAAAAAGGGGGAAAATTATTGGACAGCAGAGAAGATTCTGTGAATATCATAGATGCGGTCTTGAAGGTTATAGAATGACTCTTCTTTGAAGGGAGACTATTTGGATGGAGAGAGAGAGAGAGATATTTTGATGCCTTTCCACCATGAGAAAGCGTGGCTGCCACTGTGAGGAGATGTTTTTTGTGGCTCTATATGCTGATATTTTTTATTTGTCGGCTATGTCTAACAATAAATTTTTTTTATTATTGCACCATACTAGTACAGTAACAACAAAATATTTATATTAATCTCTATTCAAGGGAGGAAGGACTAGAAGCATAAAAACTTTTCACAAAAACACAAATGCATTTTAAGGATTTATATTCGAAAATTTTAAATATAAATAAGTTAGGAGAGATTCAAAAGTATTTTTTTTAAAAGTTTTCTTGTTGTTATTTCATTTTAAAATTCATTAATACTCTACCTCGCCTTAATAAATGAAGTACTGTTAGACGGACAATAAAATATTTAAATCAATATATTTTTTAAGTTAAAATACACATTTGATAACAAAAGAAAAGACTTCTAAAATTTATAGTTATTAGAATAAAGTGGTAGGATCTGTTACAAAATCTCACTCTAAATATTGTTTGAAGTCTAAGAAATAAATTTTAAATATCAAATTATATTCAATAATTATTATTATTATTTTTGCTAAGTATAGCATCAATTATCTACATATTATGAGTATTGGATTGTTCATAAGGTTGATCTCTATCTTCTTTTAGTTCAAGTTAAGTACTAGATTAGATCATTCAATTATTATCAATAATGAATGTCCTACTTTTTTGTTTCCTCTTATATTTTTGTTCATTTTATTATGAAAATAGCTAAATTTTTGTGATATGTATTTAGCCCATATGTAAAATGAATATATACTCATGCATGCACCAAAATAATGTTCATGTATTTATGGCAGCTTTTCATTTACATATTTGGCATTTCCTTATTCTTATCAAATAGGGGAAAGTGTAATGTAATTACAAAGATGTATACTCTTTTGCACCAATTTAGACAAAAGGAAAAAAAAAAAAAAAAAAGATAACATGACTTACCAATTTATAAGAGGAAAAAAAATGAACTAATTCAAATCATCGAGAAGCAAATGTTAGGTAATAACAATGAGAAGGATATCGCTAAAAGAATGAGAATGGATAATTTATTTTAGAAAAATACTTGGTTCAGTTCAAAATATGTATTTTTTGTAAAATAAATTTTGTTGTGTAATAAATATCGTTTTATAATTTTCAACAAGCATTTATTATACATTTTCAATTTGATCCTTCTCTTTCTCTTTATTTATTTCTCCCATCTCTCTTCTTTCATATTTCTCTCATTATATTTATGAGGGATATATTAATAAAATAATTCCTTAATTTCAAAATTCTTAATTAATATATGTACTAATAACTAAAATGACTCCTATTTCAGAGCAAAAGAAAGATAAAATGTATCAAGAGGATATAACATTTAGATTTTTGTTTAACATATAGATTATTATATCAATAATGGCAAGATTTAAATCTTTTTGAAATGAATATAATCCTAATAATAAAGGATTATGTTGACTCGAGGGGAAGAAGAAGGAGACGGGATCTCTTTCTCTTTAGATCAGATCAGATTTTTTATAATATTTTTAATATAACATTTCATTAAAAAAATTTACTAAAAAAATAAATTATAAAAAATTATATAATAAAATAATACAAAGAGACATTATAAAAAATATTAGAGGGGATTGTAAATTGTGGGCTACAGCCTTGTAGGTTCCTAATGGTGATTTTAGTTGAAATGTCGTAATTAGGCATCAATTTTCAATTGTGTTGGCTTAAGCAATATAAGAGGAGCATGCATATTTCCCAGTCCACTTTAGCTTTGGGAAACTTTTCTTTGACCTTGTTTTTCTACTTTCTAATAAATGGATATTCCACTTCATTTCCTGGAGTCCAACTTCATAATCATTCAGTTCAGCCCCTCTATTCACTTTATCCATTAATTCTTCATGCCATATTGCCTTATTTTCCACTCTCTCAATGCAACTTACATCCTCTAACATTCCTTCTTTATTAATTATTTTTAAAAAAAATTTATCTTTTAAAGTTTAAAATTTTATATTTTATTTTATAGAATTTTTATTAATAAAATTATTATAAATAGTGTATAATAAAGAATGTATTGAATGATATATTGAAGACATTGACCAAAATTATATCAATAGTGAAACATATTGGCCACTTGAAGTAGGCAGCCAAAAATTCTCCATGATAAGTATGTTAAAATTATTTGGTAAGCATTGAGCTTTTAATTATTATTCAAGTGAATGGTTTGAAGGGACGTTTTTGCCCCCCAATTCTTTACACATGACCAGCATGTGTATTTTTCTTAACTAGCGGTTTCTGTTGGCTGAAGTGTTGGTGGATCAAAAATAGATATATTATTACAATCTTTGTATAAAAAATGACTTTTTAAATATGTTACAATTTAAACAAATAGTATATAGATATTTAAAAAAAAAATTTCATTGTCAAATTCTTTTTTAATCAGTCCTTAGAGTATTTAATATTTTATGAAATTAATTCAAATTTGATCAGCATTGCAAGTTCAAAGTTCAACTCTTATTCGAAAAAGTCTTAATCTAAAACACTAATTTTAACAAAATTATACACAAATTATATTAATATTAAACAGTTTACCTATCAACAACTTTAAATTATATAGATTTTGACAACATGATATTTATATATATAATTCTTTACCACTAAAATTGGAGAGGAGAGAGGCACAAAACTATAAGTATAATTAAGAGAGGCTAAAAGTAGAGGGGGTTTGGAAGCAAGTGGAAAAATAGGTGTGAAAACAGGTGAGATGCCAAATTAAAGATTTATAAAATTCCACGCGAACATAAAAGAAAGTGAGTTTCTACCATTGAGTTTTGATTAATTAGGTGTGAACAAAATCCGACGGTACCCTTTCAATTAATCACTTTAGGAAAATGATATGTCAAGATAATGACTTTAGATTTTTGCTTTTTTTGCAAATTATTAGAAAACCATGCCATAAATTATAAGGTATCTCCTTTTTACTAATGAAAATGTAGTCCCATGCTACATTGGCTTGGTATCTGGAATAAGTGTACTGTAAATATTTAAATGATCAAATATTTAAATTTTTTTAGGGTATTGTGAAACGTATAAATTAGATCCTAATCCCTTAAGTAAGAGTAAGATTTTTTGAGGTTGCATTCATGTAGTAAAACTGGTTTGATGTTGTAGAATTTGTATTAAGAACCAAAATTTAAATTCTCACGGCGGAAGTGTGTGGGAGTTTTAACATCTCCAATGAGAAGGTGGTTTTTTGTACGCATCGAGTTCTGATCTTTAAAACTGTTGAGTCGCCATGATTTATATCATCCCTTTAGACATCGAGATAGTCTAGTAGGAACCTTGAAGGTAAGAGATTTCGTCTTTTAATATCAAAAGTAAGATTTTGTAAATGATCTATAAACTGAGTCTGAATTAGTTAGAAGTTATGCAGCGATCACTTCTCAAAGCTAAAAAAGATATTAAATATATCACATCGACATGTGATTCTCTTAGATTATTTTAGATTTTATAAGAGATTATTTTAGATTCGGTATATGTTATGATTAATATTATTATAATGAGTATTATAATAATATTCTTTATTAATGATTGGTTACAATCTTATTTTGATTATGAATTTTATATTAATTAGAATTAAGATACTTTGTAAACTATAAATATTATATCATAATTATTAAAGAAAAATCAATCAAAACATTCAATGTTATTCTTTCATGCGCTTAAATTTCTTAAAAAAAAAAAAAAAATGCAGTCTTATATGAGTCATGTTGCAACTTTGGTTTGGATTGGTATGTTCAAGTTGTGACAATGAGTCACAAGCCAAACAAAGGTTGTCTTTTCTTTGAGGTTGTCTTTTTTTGGTTAATAGGAAAGATCATCAACCACTCAATTTAATAATTTGGCATTAACCAAAGTTGACAACTTGATTTCATGTAACATTTTCCCCAAGGAAACCCACCTACACCAACTTTATACGGGACTAAATTCAACTCACATTAATTTTCTACTTCTCTCCCTCAACTTTTTTACCAAAGACTAATTTTATGTATGAGGGTTTGAAATAATGTTATTGCCAAACAATTCTCATTCTCTTAGGTTGGAATTACATTCTTCCATATTTCAAAGAAACATTTTATAATACCTGTAAAGTGTTGTTCGAGTGAAAAAAATTGAATCCCATCTAAAGATTAAGCGTTCAAATTTCAATATAATACATGTTGTGACACATTTTATACTAAGAAAGATAATTTAATTTTAGTCGACTTGAATAAGAATTAACTTAAATGTAACATAATTTTAAAAAGATTTTGCGTCTGTACATATACTTACTCAGAGCCATTAGTATAGTGTGGTTGGTATGTAATCTTTTTGATTGCTTAGATTGGAATCAGTTTGACTGTGGAAAGCAAAAGCAAAGAGTAGAAGATGGATGGATGGAGCATTCTGTCAAATTCATAAAGTGAGAGATATGATATGATATGAGCATCAAAATGAAACAAGAATATATATATATATATATATATCACAAATCAATAGTGTGAGAGAACAAACTTTTGATCCATCCATCCCAACCCTCACTTTTGTTTCCTAATTGGTTTAGAATCATTTCATCATCAAATCAAATAAAATGTTTTTGTATAGTTGAAACGTTTTTCCTACAAATATTATTTCTTATTATTGCATCAAGAATTTATAAATATTACTTTGAATGTAGTATAATTTTTTGAGGTATTTTTCATATGTATACAAACCGCTTAAAATACAATAATACTTCATAGTTTGAAAAAAAAAGACTCATCTCCTCCATCCAAATCCTTCCATCCACTCCCCCCCCTCCCCCAAAAAATTCCTTCCATCCAAATTAGTCCCATGAAAAAGAATGAGGGAGAAGAAAATGGAAAAAAAAAAAAAAAAGAAAGAAAGAAAGAGAGAGAAGTTACAATAATTGCCTCTGCATTCTTGTTGGACCTGATGAATTTTCTAAACAGTTTATTGGGCTAATATATGTGGGCTTTCTCCTGGTTAGTGGGCTTCCTTAAGCCTGATTCTCCATTCTTTATGTTTTTTTAAGCAATTAAAAATATATGTTTAAAAAAAGTTGTTGTAAGTAAATTAATATAATAATTTTATTTTTAATAATATCAATAAGTAAAATGGTTCTAAAAATACTACACGGTAATTTTTTTTTAAAAGATAAAAACAGATAAAATAAATAGTGAAGTCGAAGATAATTTAAAAGTAATTTATAACTTAAAATAGGCTGTTAATTTTAAGTAATAGAAGAAGGCTCCATTAATACTTTCATCTCTTTCATGTATTTGCCCGGGATTTTAGATTTAGCTGTAAGCCCACGCGTCGAATTCCAAATTAGCTTGGGTCATAGGCCCAATCACAATTCCTTTTTTTTTTTTGTTTTAATTTTTATTTTTGTTGGATGTGTAAAATAAAGAACATTTTCTATTAGCCTTCAGGTATAAACATTCGTAGGTTAAAATCTAAGGGGTCAAACTTGGCGCAATTAGTAAATACATTCATAATATTTATTAAGAAGTTGAAAATTTGAATTCTTTTTATGGTAGTGTCGTATGTTCATATATCAGTAATATAATCTAACTTTAAGTAATTATTTGACTCTATAGATACTCTGTAAATTGAGTCTAAATTACTCAAAATTGTATATTCTAATACTAAATATATCGAGATCATATATTTCTAAATGTTGCGTACTTCTATTCTATTTTGTCAATAAAACTTTTACCACGTTTAAAAAGAGTGAATGTGTTTTTTATAAATTAGAAGAAAATAAATTATGATTCGAATTCAAAATCAATAACACGTTAAGACTTTTTTTTAAATCTTTGATTATTTTTTTTGGTTAAAATCATAAAATTTTTCTTAAATCATAATGAATGTAAAAATCAAAAGAGAGCATTGATATGTGAGGGAGAGCAGTCCAATGACGCTACGCCATCTTTTGGGGCCATTTGGTCTCCCAACCCGATGATCGTTCGTTACCAACTTCATTCAATTCAATCACGTCCATTCCATGCGTCTTTTCCCCCTTCAATAATATCCCTTCTCCCTCGCAATAAATCCTTATGGTCCCCAAAACTATACTCTAAATATTAAATACTACCCTTTTTTTTTAAATTATTATATTGCGTTTAACTTTTGTATTTTTTTTACTACAATACTTAACATTATCTCTAGTTAGGAATATAAGTCTTTTTTATATTTTACATACAATTAAGTATTAAGAAAACATTTATGAAACGTTTAAAACTCCAAATAAACGTTAGATTTTGCTGACACTCTTCTTTATTATAGCGTCATGAAACGTTTAAAACTATACTCTAACTTTTGAGTAAGAGTTAATATTTATGGACACTCTTTATGATATTGTGAAATTCTAAAATCTCAAAACATGCATGAAGTGTTTAAGTGTTTAATTTGCTAAAATTATCCAACGATCACTTATCCTAACACTAAGTACGTAACAGTCAGATTTTAATAGAGTTAAACTATCTGAGTATTCTATAACTTAAATATCGAATAAAAGTCAAATTTTACTGGTACTTCTCTTTATGACATCTTAAAAGTCTTAAAACATGCTTAAGTGTATATATATATATATATATATATTTTATCAAACTGTAGCATGAAATGTGTGTTTAATTTGCTAAACATTATCCAACACTAACTTATTCTAGCATGTTATTGTGCCATTTGGAGCTAGATATTTCAGGTGATAAGGGAGAAGAACTTGACTTAATGACATGTATATTTAAGAAGGGGGGGCAACAATAAATTTTGTAGGGAAGAAAGTGCCAAAACTAACAAATGCAATGGCATATGAAAAACAACAAAACAGAAAATAATTGTGGGATCCAAATTGCTGTACTATATGCAGAATTGTATCATCTCTGTCTATCCCTCAAGGCACAAACTCTATCATCCAAAACTTTCATGTCCCTTTTGATGAAATTACGCCAAGCAGGCAATACCACTCTTGGCACCTTTCAAAGTCCTTAAACATAAGTATTTTAAGTGTATGTGCTCTTAATGGTATATGTACAATATGTTTAACTATTGTATAAGTATTGAATACTATATAGTTATTTTAACATTGTGAAAGTTATTGTCAAGTAATGAATCATGATCGATAGACTTATAAGTTGTGCAACAATTTGAATCATCTGTAATATTCTGTGTAATGTTTCTTATGTAACATTCATAATATAGTATTTTAGTAGTAAAACTTACTAAATAAAAAATAATCTATAAAGAAAAAGTATTATAAAAAAAATGTTACATAAGATATTACAGAAAATGTTATACGATCTTTAATGGTTGTGTTGCCTATACTTTTTAATCATTCAAATAGTTTTTAACATCTTTTATAATATATAGAATGTTATAAAGAAAATGTTACACAAGATGTTATAGAGTACACGAACCGTCTTTTACAAATAAAGTACTGTTTACCACTAGTGGCTCAAGAATAAGGTAATACGGTTACAATTCAATGTAAGAATTTCAATGTCTTTAATGTAAAAAGTGATTCTTTGTGCATATCAAATTCTGAGCTTCCAATATGTAGGACGGTTGAATTACAATAATTTACACTCTCCACCTGCACGTCAACTCTCCAATGAAGATCTTGAGGATAATAAATTTTACCTTTTTTAGTACCGAGAATAAGCTAATAATGGAAGTCCATAGAGTTTACTAGTAATTGATATTGATGCATTCCAAAGATACACAAAGTAATTAAATTAAATTAGGGCTAATGAGGAGCTAATCATTGAATAATCAACTGATGAAGTGTTTGACAAAATGATATAGAATATTTTATTATGTACAAAAATCTTTCTAACTAATCCTAAAAAGTGGCAGCAATTTCTGTAATGCTGTCCAACTTCATCTCTCTATATACAGTGTATATTATACACACACTCTCTCTCCCCCATATTTTCATGCACTAGTTATGGATTGGAGGTTTTTTCATCGCCGGTGAATAATCCATTCCGGCAAGGTCTAATACGTCTGGATAGTGTTTCCGATGGACATTTTCCGATTGCTCAGTCATCGATGACGACGATGAATTAATAGATAAATTTTCATCTTTCTGGCCACCTGGGAGTCTTGATTGTTCATCATCATTCTTTGAGTTCTGTACATGATAAGTAATTGAATCATTTAAATAAACAAGAAAAACTAACTAATGGTTTTTTTTCTTCATTTCTTGATTCTTTTTAGTGTTGAAATTAAGTTTGAAGTAAAACCAACCTTTGATTTGGTGGTTGTTGTTGTTGTGGTAGAAGTAGTAGAAGTTGTTTTTGTCATAAGTTTTCTATTCCTTCCTGCAAACATGAGTTGAAGGATTTTTCTTTAAAATATGAATCATAAAGGAGTTTAGAAGAAATTAGAGTGTTTGACAAATGTTTTGAAATTGATTCACATCTAAGAGGATGTGAGAGGATTTATGACAACGAAAATATACACTTGCCCTCAAAGTTTTGATTCATTAGCTACAGGAAGAAATTAAAAAACTTTTATATGAAGAGGTGTCTTGAATTCAAATAACATCTCTTGCCAACAATCATGAACTACAACAAAAACATAAAATTTCCCTCAATGTGTTGATTCATTAGCTACAATAATGAATTTAGAGGAATTAAACCTCTCAGATATTTCTAATAGTTCAAGTATTAAAATCTTGATAAATACAGGAACTTTCAAGAAAGATGATTAGTAGTAGACCTAGCTAGCTACTCTTTCACATTTTCTTCCTCTAAACTAAAGTCTAAAAATAGAAGTTAAAAGTTGGAAAAAAAGGAAGGGTAGTTAAAGAGGTACAAGTAGAAGATGATGAGAAGGGAGGAATTAGGTAGGATAATGTTGTTAATGGTGCCTAGGATTGTGAATCTTTGGTCCATAGTAATCTTCATGGATGCTTGGTAACCAATGATGAGTGCTTTGCTTTGTTACACTACTAGAAAGCCTTCTGTAGTAATACTTCTCTTTACCTTTTAATTCTTCATTTGGCTTTACAAGCCCACTAATTACATCTATACTACTCTTCAATCCACTTTGTATACTTTCCTGCATTCAACAATCAAACAAATTTCTCCATGATCAGAATTAGATTAAAACGAGGATAAAATTGTCAGCCAGAAAAAATATAATTTCGCTTTCTATTTGTACAAATACTTTTTACCCTATTTGATCTAATTAATTGTATCAAACATATAAAACTCCATTGAGATACTTACATGGAGTTTATGCATTTTTGCTGATAAAGATCCTTTTACCAATCTTATTCCTGCAAGAAAGAAAGCAAGGTTATTGAGTATTACATCTAAAATATAAAGATATATTCCTAAATATATAACGAGCACGGATATAAAAAAAATTAGTAAAAAGTTGTGATATTGAAGCATAAATATACCTTGAGCTTGATGAACTAGAATTGATAGAAGAAAAAGAGAAATTAAGGTAGATGTCTTCATTAAGACCAAAAATTAAGATTGAGTAGTAAAGTATTATTGGATGAATATTGAGTACAAGGAAGGAGGGAGCAGAGGAGAAGAAGAAGAAGAAGAAGAAGAAGAAGAAGGGATTTTGAATGTTTTGTGGTTTAAGGTATTAAAATCAGGTGAATGGTCTGAAACAGAATGGAAGCTTGTTGATATGTATTTATACAAAGACAAGCTTCCAAATGGCCCACAAAACACATACATACATACTCTACTAGAACATGGCATTACATGATATGTTTGCTTCTTTTTAACTTCTTCTGCCTGCCTAATATATTAATAAGAAATAGGCTAAAAGTACCCTATATAATTTAAATTATAATTTAAGTTTTTCACTTAAGGATATTATTTATTTTATTAGTTACTTATGTTCAATAACTTTTTATAATAGTCAGAAATATCTATATACGACAGCGATAATTGATTTTCGGCCAATTTGTGTTACATGGATCTCACATATTATCATTAGCAAAGGTAAAATTATCCAACTACTAATTTAAACACCAACTACTAGCTGGGATAACTAGAAATAACTCGATTCTTGAACTGACCTGAATGTACTATTGGGATATTTTGACACATTCCGGTGGCATATTGGCATTTAAATTAGTAGTTGAACAATTTTATCCTTACAAAAGATGACATGTGAACGTCATGTGACACAAATTGATCGAAAATCATTAATTACCGTCATAAATGAACATTTTCAGCTATTGTAAAAAGTTATTAAGCAGAAGTGTCATCAAATAGCAAAATATAAATTATCGAGGGGTATTTTTGATAAATTTCTCTATAATAATAATTAATTAATTCATTTTCTTCCTTAAAGAACTATAATAAAATTAGAGTTATGAGAAGATTATATTGTTTAGTAAGTATTTGTTATGCACGTGTTGGTCTAATGATGAATATATAAAAATTTTTACTTACTATTACTAGTTATAGTTTCGAAACTCTTTCTTGACATAAATTTGTTGTACAATACTTTTTTCCTATTTACCTTTTAATAAAATTTGTAAGTCATTCTCGGAACCTCTAGGATGGCAAGCAAGCTTAATTGAAAATTGCAGCAGAACCTCTAGTAGGCTCGGTAAACGAAGAGTATGGTTTACTTATCTTGCATGTTAGAAGATAAATAAATCTAAAATACAAAAAAAATATGTAACTTAAATTTAAAAGTACTTTTCTTCTCATTTAATATTAAGTGAATATTGAGTTTTTAACTATCATTAATCACTTATAGTTAATCTTTATTAGTTCTAAAATCATATTGACTATACTAACTTAAATATCAAAATCTAATTAGAGAGGGATTATTTTAACTTTGATCCATTTTTATCTCAATATTAATCGGTCAATGTGCACCTAATTGGATTGATGGTTGCAAGTTCTCTTATTTGAAAAAGAAAAAGTGTTTTGATGAAGTTGGAAGTGAATATGGTTGATGGGGAACAAAATGTCCTGCCGGAATAGAATGGGAGCCTCCATTTTCTTGAAAGGAAGAGAAGCCTAAGCTATATACAAACAAGACAAGTTTATTGGAAATCAACATAAAAAGAAAATGCAAAAAGGACACTGTCTTTTGTATGCTTTAATCCCTCCAAATCCACAGCCCCACTCCCAACCTAAGCTGTCTCCCTTTCTAGTTATTGTACTCCTTAATCTTGGTTTCTTAATCATCTATCTCTTCAACATATTTTAGGGCGCCCCCCCCAAAAAAAAAAATTACATCTCTTCAAAACAAGTTCTTGGTCAAATGTTTCCCTAACTCTCCCTTCTTTTAATAAATGAAAAACTAGTAGTAGTATGATCCCTTCCGTTTTTTTATGGGATCAATATTTGTGCGAGTTGTTCAGTTAGTCTGATATGTTTTACTGATAAATGTGTGGATATAAATTAAGAAAAAAAAAATATCTAACCCCTTCCTACTATCCAAGCAAAAAGTTAAAATGAAGCTGCCAAAATGATTTTTCAAGTGACATTAACCATTGATTCTTCTTGTTGTTGCATCATGCAAGAAAGATCCCAACCTTTTCCTTTTCTATATGTGATCAATCCAATTGTATGGTCACATTAGTGCAGTCATTTCTTCAAGTCTCTATTGATAAGTTAATTAGAAACATCACTTCATTTGAAGCATATATTGGTAAAATATAATACAATAAAAAATTGGCACAAGACAAATAATTACTATTTTAGTGTACATTCCTAATAAGATTAGAGATTTTAAGTTCAAAAATGAGAATTCCGTATCAGTTAATTAAAAAATTAATAAATTCTTAATAAGTTTAGACAATTTTCCTCTTTTTGAACTACCTTTTGGAATAAGTTCTATTCAAACTCGGATCATTCACAGATGATATCCTGACTAATACATATTATACATGTGACAAGATAATAGTTTAATTATAAAATATTTTTTTTTATCAGACTAGAGATTTTAAGTTTGAACTACACCTCATCTCTTCAATGTATTAAAAAAATATATGTTTTGCATAAAGTATATTATACTACCTTTGACTGGAATATAAATATTTTTAAAGGTATTGAGAATGGTCAAATATATAAGTCTTTTGTATTTTCTCCATAAATAGTTACTGCTATTTTTTGTTAAATATACCCCCATTTATTTTAGGATGGATAATCTCCGACTCTTGAGAAGATGTGAGGAAAAAGAAAAAAGAGTAATTTAAATACTTGAGATTAAAAAGCATCTTATTTTTTGAAATATTAATCTATATGCATAAGTTCAAAAGTTCTTATATTCTCGATCAAAGATAGTTCTGCTATGTAATATCAGTAATTTAAAGGTAATTTTTTTAGGAATTCGATATTAAAGAGTTATTGATTAATCCGAGAAAGATTTGAGGAGCACAACATTTTCAAACAATAACAAAATCTCTCATATAAAAGAACTTAAATGAAAAGAATCAACCTATTAAACCACATGCTTCTTGTCAGCAATACGAAGGCAAGTTGATATGTAACAAAGTGGTTTAAGCAGGTATGGAAATTAATGAAGGGTATGGAGACGGGACCAACATAGAGGAGAGGTCATAACCCACATGTGAGGGGAGCAAGAAGAGTAAATGCGACGGTGACCGTCCCGTTTCCATGCTGATGAGGAGGAGCAGCGACATGGGTCTACCCTTCCACGTGGACGTCAATGTCCTGGGTCCATTGTTATGTTGATGTGGCAGAACTTAACAACGTGGACGCCGACGGGTCACGCTTTCTTGTTTTTGCTTTCTTCGGCACAAAAACATAACGTCCTCAACTTTGTCACGTAGGTTTAAGTACCAACCGATCCAAGTTCGAGCACACAAAGCAAGCATTTAATTGAATCCGTTTATAAATTTTAAATTGTATTTAATTATTATTTATTGTAAAAATTATAAAGAATTTTAACGCTACCGAAGATGATAAACTCTTTATAAATTTCAAGTCCAAGTTAATTATTACCTTCCATCAAAATATAAAGGTTTTTAACACTAATAGTAAAATATAAAGGATTTTACAATTTTTAATAAATATTTATTTGAACTTTTTTTCATCTTTACTTATTTTTTTACTAATTTATTTCACTTTTGTTATTTATCTTTTTCTTCATTTATAAAGGCTACAAGTGTATTGTACTTCAAAAGTTATCTTATTGTCAAAACTTTGAATGTGAAAAATAATAAGGGATTTTAATCTATTAAATTGGTAAGAAATATAAGAAGTTTTACAATTTTCAATAAGTATTTATTTCACTCCTGCTATATCTATCTATTTTCTCATATATAAAGAGTAGAAAAGATATTATAACTAAAAATATTTTAAGACGCATAATTTGTATGCGAAGATCTAATACTCCTTATATTTATAACCGGAGAAAGTAATATACATTCAACTTGTATTGTAATATGTTATGTTCAAACTCGATTCTTGTTCGATTAATATTAAACTTATGAATCAAGTATTGAATCAGTTTTCTTAACTGTATTCATGGTCACTTTAAATATTTATTTTGATATAATGAAGATGGTTATTAAATAATAGAACGTAAATACTGTAAACCTGATCATGAACCGTACTTCCAGCTCTACGGCTCAAGACAGGACATTAACAAACAAATTGAATTAATTAAATTCGAGCATATATGTATTTTAATATATACAGCTCTATCGTAGTTCTTAATCACTCAACATATAAAGTTTTGATTGAACTTTTTTTGAATTGTTTAAAAAAAAAAACTTGATTCATTTACAAATCCATTAGAATCTGCAAAGAATTAAAAACATATTGTGCTTTGGCAAATTAAAAATCAAAGCATAATAGTAATATATTGAAATTAAGATGATTGGATGAAGCAATTGATGAAAAGTTATTGGCATAATTAATATATTAGGAGATGAAGTAAAATAAACAGACAAAGAAACATCTAATCTGTATTTATGGATTTCAAAAACATAAATTAATTGAGTTGGCAATTAGAACCTAATTTTTTTTTCCAATTTCAATAACTTGTTATGTTTTTGCATGTATGTCTTGTTGTGGCTAAAAAAATCCAGTTTAAAATACTAGTGTAGGGCTTTTAAAGTGCCTTCCAGTTAGAGTAGCATATATCATCACTCCCATTGACGGTATCGAATTTTCTATACCATTTTATATAGTACTCTATATATCACTTTTTAATTTTATATATTTTATTAATAAAATTTAATAAATAAAAAATAAACTTAAAAAAAAAAAGATAAATCTTAAAAAGAAAAATATATTATAAAAGAAAAGTGATACATGGAGTGATACACAAAGTGGTACAAAATATCCTAGGCCTCTAGTGACGACTCGAATCGCCTGCACTACTCTTTGTATTACTTTCTAAGTTAGTATATTTTATTAATAAAACCTATTAAAAAAAGATAAACTCTAAGAAAAAAAATAAACTCTAAAGAGAAAATATATCATAAAAAAAGTAATAAAGAAAATGGGATACATAAATTGGTACAGACAATCTTGGATGATTGACTGACCAGAATAATCTCTGGCTCTATTTGTTTATTCTCTATACCGAAAAACAAAGCTAATTATAGTCCTTAACACTAAGGAGTGCCTTATAGTTATCAAGAAATATGGTGAGTTTTACTCCCATTTAAATACTTTTATTTGTCCTGTCAATTAAGATATTCTAAATCCAAGTTATTTTGAGGCATGATTTTATGTCAAATTTTTAGTTTTATACTGTAATCGTTCTGGATTGAATATAGAGTTATCAAAAGAAATATGAGAGAATTGTCAACTTTCTTATTTCATTTTCTTTTCTTTGTGATATATAAGTAATTTAGACTTTCATCTTTAAAGAAATCGAGAATGTATAAAGAAAAGTTTAAAAGTTGTTGAATTTGAAAATAATGTTTAAAACCTAAATTTAAAAAATGTTCAAGACAACATTTCCTCCCGCTCCTTTGACATTAGGATCATCTGCAATATTAATATTTTCTTTTATAATATTCTTTTTCTTACAATAATTATTATTTTTCATAACAAATTTATATTTTTGTCATTTTGTATAATCACTTTTTATTTCGTTTTTCATATACATTACCAATTTTTTTTAACCAAAAAGAATCTAACATCATGATTCATGGTGTGGTTTTAGATAAACTATTAACATGCATCTTGTAATTGCATTATATTTAGAATCCTTGTTTTATTTTTGAAATTTGTGTCACATGTAAAATGCCGTGATCTATTATGCAACAAAAAAAAAATTGTAATGCATAATGAAAAAGAAATTAAGAGTATTTGATTGTGATTCCCTAAGAGGGAGGTATTAATGGTGCATTATCATCAATCAAGTCAAATAATTCATCTCCAATTCCAAATCCAAGCATTGTTGCCATATCTTTTGTTTTCAATCTTGGCATTGAACTCTCATCATGTTGTTTCAACCATGAATAAACTATGAACACTTTGTTCATTACGAACAATTCCAATGCCTCTGGATTGAACACTACTCCCATTCTCGCACTCATCTGTCAACACAAAAACAAAACTCTCAAGTTTAGGCATTAATAAAAAATATGTATACCTCTACTAACATGCCAAAGTATAGACAAAATCGGTCCTGTTTAGTTCAAGAATTTTGATATGGAAAAGAAAGAGGGAGAAGAGAAAAATAAAATTCTTAGAAAATTAAAATTCATATATTGTTTGGTTAGATAAGGAAAATACTAAAGAAATAGAATTTTTCTTGTTTGGTTTGTAGATTTCAAGATGAAAATGGAAAGAGAAAAATTAAAAAGAAAAGATAACAGCACAAAAGATATATAATTTAGAATTATTTCTAATATTAACAAAACGTTATTGACGTTTTACGATATTAATTTTAGAAAGAGAAGTTCTTTGAGAGAAAATGAGCGTAAATTTTAGAGAGTGTGGATCATACAAACAGAAAAATAAATTTTGAAAGTCATATCGTATTAAAGTTTAAACTTCAAGTGCTAAATATGCGATCCGTTTCCAATGAAAATTTATATAAGAAAATTTCAAAATGCTGGAATCAATTTAAAGAAAAAAATGTTTAAAAACTTAAAATTCCAGTCCAGACCCTTTAATTCTGTGGTTGAATTGTGTTAGTGTGTACCTGGTGAGGAACCAACATGGCTGCATAACGAGCAAGCTCTCCAGCTCGCCAATCCAATACAACAGGGAGCCATGGATAAAGGGTATCAAGTCTCAGAAACCATAGCCTTATATCAGGGAATTCTGATAATTCTCGAGGATCAAATTCATCTTCTCTTATATAATTAATGGTGAACCCAATTGTACGTTCTAAAAACTCCTTTGGCTCAGCTGTATAGCAGAATTCACAACAAATTTATAATTAGTTATGGACCTTACGTTTGGGAACGAGCTGTAAAAGTAACACACAATATATAGAGAGAAAAAGAAAGACAAAAATATCGATAATTAATGTGATCTAGGTACGATTAAAAGGATAAATCTCCACGGTGTGAATCTAGCTGAGATACAAATGAACATTTGAGTTTGGCATCCACGATTGGCATACCAAACTAAAACTAGAATAATTGATTTCTTTATAGGTGTCCCATTCTTTATTAGTTATGTGCCTTTGAATGCGAGATTGGGAAATCATAAGAAAAGAGTTAATTACGTTTTCCCTCTTCATGTTTACTTATATTATAATTTTATTACTCTATTTTGTATAAATTATAAATACATCCTTATCGTTTTATATTTTTATAACTTATTAATCCCTACTACTAATTTCAATGAATAAATTTTATCAGAAAATAATAATTATACAGTAAATATTTATTAGATTGTACCATCCCCATAATATTAAGTAAGGGTATATGTGTAAAATTTTCATTTAATACTTCATTGATTTACTAAAGTAACAGATATCTTGAAACAAAAAAATAATGTTTAAACAGCGACAACTAATATGAAACGGATGAGTATTAAACACACTAGACCGACTTCATAACAGAATTTTGCAATTATGTCCTAATCAAACTTACCGGACAAAGGAGAAGTAATGCCGGTGGCAGCTTGGAAGGGGGATAAATCAAGTCGTTGAATGATATCATTGTCTATTACAACCTC
The DNA here is from genome assembly GCA_028651295.1 of Catharanthus roseus. Lineage (NCBI taxonomy): Eukaryota > Viridiplantae > Streptophyta > Magnoliopsida > Gentianales > Apocynaceae > Catharanthus > Catharanthus roseus. The sequence goes on along the minus strand of JAPQWS010000044.1, from coordinate 2,674,303 downwards.
AAATCTGCCTTGAGTTGGGGGCATTGGTGCTGGTGCTTGTGGTGTAACTGCGAATCAAGAATTTCAAATTGTTGCCAAATTATGAGTCTTTTTTTTGAGCTTCTGCAAGAAAATGTAAATGCATTTTTACACACTGACTTGAATTGAAAAGTATAATCCCGCTTTTTTCTGGGTTTTCAGAATGCTAAGTGACCTAATTTTCAGCTCATTTTCATTTCTATTTGAGAATTGACACATTCAAGAATGCCAAAAACATAATAAAAAAGGACAAGGATATTTTGCAATGTTTGCATATCAACAATGTCAAACTTCATTTATTTATGCTTATAAATTACTTTCCTATATTATAAAATTAATCTCCACTTATCAATTCTGTAAAATCTGACAAGTTATAAAACATGCAATTCCTGAATCATTTGTTCTTAAGCTCTATTTGTTCAAAAAACATAAGGCTTGTTCCCACTTGAAAGAGACGGATTGGAAGAAAACAAAATCAAACCATTCATGCTAGTGAGGAAAGTGGAGCTTAGACTTTATTTTTTTAGATGGAATGAGATGTGGGGGCAAGTTTAGATTTAAAAAATAAGTTATACGGGTTAAACGTGTAATATATTTTTAAACTTTGACTAGTTATTCGGCAAAAAACCTTCTCAAAATTCAAAAAACAAAATTTCTCGAAAGGGTTCACAAGGATAATTATGTATTTCAAATACATAATATTAGAAAAATACCTAAAACCTGTCATTTCCCTCCCACTTATTTATTATGCATGTGAAATTCATTCCTTCGTTACAGCGGTTGAGGGTACCCACCGTTCAGAGATGCTATGGGAGTAGCATAGTTAGCCAAGTTATCCTGCCTAGTTTAGATAAAATACCCCTTATCGCCCCACAACATCTGGTTAGGACACACAGCTTATTTTATTCCGAAAGTCGGGGAAGTGCCACAGCTTCTTCTCAAGGATCAACATCAAAGAGCTCCAATGCCCTTACTTTAATCTAATCTAAGGAGGTCGATGTCCATTCAAAAGGGGAATTGATAGAGTTAGATGAATGCACAGGAGATTCTTACTAAGACGAGCACCGGATTCTCCATATGCAGTTGCAGAATTAGCACTCTCGGATTCATTCTTCCTAACAGTAGGGAATTTTCCCACTACTAGAACAAGGACAGGCCTAGCTGCTTTGCAAGCATTCCAGTCTAGGCACCTAACAACGGTTATTCCTCCAACAGGTTCTTCTAGGCTATGCTAAACCTTCAAGCCTTTTCAACTACCCCAAGTTGTATGAAGGTTCTGTGATCCCTTTACTTTACGACACTACTACCACTCAAAAAGGCTCCAATCCAAGATAGAGGGCGGCTTAGCAAGTTAAGGTTTGGCTGAAGTTAGACCTTTTGGAAGTAGAAAAAAGTCCTGCTTTACTGGCAACTTACAATAGCTCCTAGGCAGAAGGGATAAGAAAGGAAACTCCAACTTCCTAATCTTTTACACCCTCCTCAGAAGAGGGCACCCTAAGATAAGGATAAGAAAACCACTGTCCACTCGCAGGGAATTACCCTGGAGCTCACACTGCAATTGAATAGAATATAGAATGGAGTTGAAAGTACCAGAGGGCATACCATCAGAAAAACTTATTACCCGGTACTTGTTCGTTAGGTTGTACGTGACCCAGTGTCCGCTTTCTCAAAAATGAGTCACAAGACTAGCAATAGAATAGAAGTCAAATCTGCCATGGACTGAACGGAACTTAACTCATTTTATGATTTATTGCATTAGAACTACACGGAGAATTCAACGGATTTTCCCTTGATTACCCCCCGCGTCTTTTGCTTGGCATTGGGTTGGAAGCTGCAAGCGATGCTTCTTGCTTGTGTAGTTGGCCTTGTCTGCTTAGTGCGGTACACATAACACTAATTTCATCTCTGACATTTGGCAGGTGAGCCTATGTCCTATATTTACATCAATAATACGAATGAAGTTCTTTTCTTAAGGTATTACATAATTATCTTTGTGATTTTTTAAGAAAAAAAATCTAAATTTTGACGGGGTAAATTTGTCCAAAAAGATAAGAAAATGATGAAAGTAAATTATTTGGAGATCAAAATGGTTAAAATTAAAATTGAAGGACCAAAATAGGAAAACATAATTTATTAGGGGGACCAAATAAGACAAGCTTCTTAACTAAAAGTAGTTTATAGTTACAAATAAATAAAATTTGAGTTTAGAAATATATCGAAATTTGTCTAAATAGTGTAGTGATATTTTGAGAGAATTTCCCTATATTTTTTTGGGTTAATTGCAAAATACCCCTTCAAGTGGGAGCGTATAAGCACTTTAACTCCCGAAGTTGAAAAATGAACAGTTTACCTCCCAAAATATATAAAATGCTACCTTTTTATATAAGTATTGTTTTGTTGAAAAGAACCCCTAGAGTTCGACATAAAGCATTTTAGTCCATAACTTAATTTATAATTATTAGTTTATTTAAAAATAATTTCATAAAATTTCTATAAATACGTTTGTAGTATATATTTTTAAAGATTGATTATTTAACTTAAAAAATTTAATTATTTAAAGAAAAATTGCATGGTTATTTTAAATTTAATTCAATGAAAAATAAAATATTCGGAAGTAAAATACTAAAATAATAGGCGAAAATCTAATTTTCTTTTTTCAGTAAATACTATTAATTTAAACTTTCCTCATTTTTTTCTTTATAGTCAAGTTCATTAAAGTTAAATAATCAATTTTGAAAGAATATAAACTAAAAAGATATTATTACAAACTTTATATAAGTATTTTGTAATAATATTTTTTTAGTCTATATTCTTTAAATTGATTATTTAATTGAAAAAGTACTTTATTTTTTTAAAATAAATAAACTGTTAGAATTTGTAACTAATTTTAATACTTTGCTTTCAATATTTTATTTTTTCATTGAATTAAATGTAAATTACCTTGCTAATTTTCTTAAAATAATTAAGTTTTTAAAGTTAAATAATCAAATCTTTAAAGAATATAGATAAAAAGATATTATCACAAATTTTATGAAAATATTTTGTAATAAACTATAACTATAAATTGAGTTATGGACTAAAATGATTTTATACTGAACTTGAGGGAGTTATTTTACAATAAACTATAACTTACATGAAATGGTATTCTAGACCTTTTATATATTTTGGGGATAAATTACTTATTTTTTAACTTTAGTGGACAAAGTGCATTTTAGCCACCACTTGATGGGGGTATTTTGTAATTAACCCTATTTTTTTTAATAACCAAATAGAACCATGCATTTAAACATAATCATCAGCATTAGCCGGCTAGAATGTAATCAGCAAACCTCAACCCACAACATTTTCTTATACATTTATTCATATTCTTAGATTTATAAGCATTTTCTGCTTCAAAATTTGTCCGCAATATTTTAAAAATTTTCTTTATATACATAGTTTTTGTGTTTTTCAAGATGAAAAGCCTTTTTATATCTATTACCCTTTTTCCCAATTCAACCTTCTACAATTTTTCCAAACTAGTGAACTCAAGAACTTGTAAAAATGTAATTAATTACAAGACTTCCAAAAAGAACAATTACAAAAGAAAAAAAAAAAGAAGAAGAGCAATTACCAAAGAAATGAAATGCAATTACCAAAAAAACTACTAAATTTAGAATAATATTAATAATTCAAGAAAATGAGAATTATTAGAAGAAGAACACTTACTATCATCATCATCAGACAAAGAGAGGTCATAATTTCCTGATGGATTAAATGCCACAGACACAGAAAATTGCCCTGATTTTTGATGATTTTGAATCGAAGAAGAAGCTGAAAAATAATCTGAATGAGGTTTGCAAGAAACACATGGAATTATAGAGCAAATAATGGTTGGTTTTGGAGGAGGAATTATGTATAGTGGTCTTATTGAAGCCATTTTTGCTGCTGTGAAGAAGAAGAAGAAGAAGATGATGATAAGTGAAGATCATTTTTGTGCTTTTCTAATTTTCTCTGCAGGGTTAATTCCAAAAATCTCCCTGTACTTATAGTCAAATATCATTTAAGTACCTAAACTTTTAAAAATTTATAATTAAGTATCTATTTTAACTTTTAATTAGAAAAATTACGATAGATAATTTGAAAAAATCAACTGTTTGTGTTTTATTGAGTGTTGATGAATCTATTTCTCAAAAATAAACCCTCCTAATAACCTATTTCTAGTGATAATCGTCAATTATTTTTTTTACTTTTTTAAAAATTATACATGATAAACTTCTCTCAATTTATAAGATAACTATGAAAGTATAATTTATTTGAAGGACATTTTAGATAATTGGTATTTTGGCAATACTTTTTAAAATTTTTTAATGAAAACCGAAAATAAGTATTAATTATCAATTTTAAAAGTTTAAATACTTAATTAACACTTGAGTATAAGTATAGGGGTGTTTTTGGAATTAACCCTTATCTGCAGTTACTTCTGGCCTTGTATTTCAACTGCTGTTTATCTCTTTTTTTTTTTTGTGTGGGGGGGGCGGGGGGGGTGGGGTGGGGGGCTGATTGGACTCGTAGAATGGACCTGTATTGCATTGGCCAAGCCCATATTTGCCAGGTTTAATCGGGCAGGGCCCCAAAGCCCAAACTCAATGCCCAATTGGATGTGAGGTGGTGGTTACACAGAGACTGATTAAAATAAGTAATGATGCTATAAGGGTATTAATAACTCCCACGACAAATTTTCATTTTCCTCTAAAACTCCTTATTCTAAGCCCTTTTTCTTTCACTTCTTTCTATCTTTTAAGACTTCAAAAAAAAATTTTACCCTTAAAAAAATATTAATACATTATCTATATTCGTTTATTTGTATTTTGATCAAACAAAAATAAAAAAACATAGTCAGATGAGTTGGTGTGCCATTTATTGGCTCACTATGGATTGGTGCGATAGTGAGTGGCCCGCCAAATGGATTGGTGCACCATTACCTTCTTTTTTCGATTTTATACATTTTTTGCATTGTTTTCAACTCAACATTGATATTTATTTGTACAAAATCTTCAAAATTATCTATTTTTAACGTTGAAATCTTCAAAGTCTTCAAGATTTACTAGAGAGATGTGAGAGAGTGTTTAGATAGAGAGAGTTGGGAAGGGAATGAAATTTTGTTGTGGTAATTATCAATTCCCATGCTATAACGATCAACATTTAGCTAATTCATTGACTTTAAAATGTTATTTTATGCGAGACATATTTGTACTAACAAGGAGCTAAAATTATTTTTTCTTTATATTTCTAATTTTTCCCCTTATTGAATTGCCTCGATGTTAAACCTCATATATTCATTGTTACAATGATGCACGAGAATATAACAAAAAATATTCTTTTTACGTTTTGTTAATTTAAAATTAACTACTCTCTTTTGTCATAAATATTAGGAATTTTAAGTATTTGCATACATATTTTAAGAGTCTTAAAAACAATACAATTTTTAAATTATAATACTTTTTTTACCTTTCATAAATGGTGAAAGAGATGATCATGGGGTAAAATAAATGAATAAAAAGATGGATAAAAATTGAAAAAGTTTAATAAATACTTATTAAAGATTGTAAAAATTTTTTATATTCTTTGTGATTCTTAACAGATTTAAAACTCCTTATATTTATGATTGAAGAGAGTATTTTTTATTTCTATTTACATCACTCTACTTTTATGAATAGAAAAAAAAGTCGAACACTAGTTTTCTAGTGTCTTCAAATGTAAGTAAATAATCATATGAGTTACACAATCAAATCAAAATTAATACTACTTTAGTATACATACTACTTGAGAATCAAATGATTGCATTTACACCAAAAAAAAAAAAAAAGGAAAAAAGAATACGTAAAGTGGTTGCTTTAGTTGTACCAAAGTATTATAAAATTCTATTATGGACAATGTTCATGTTTTTATTCACTTATAGGGATAAAGTTAGATGACGACTCTTAGATAGTCAAAATTTAAATACAAAAATTTTATTGTATTATTTAATTATAATTAATCGCTTTTATACTTAATAACTTAATTTTCATTTATTTGGAAAGAATACGATACAAAAATGTATTAATTTTTATATAAAATAAACATAATTAGATAAATCATAACAAAATTTAAGGGCCGACACTCTCTCCTCTCGAATCCCTTAGTAGCTTCCCCCACCTGCACTAATGTTGTATTAAATTCCAACATGAATGTACTATTATGAGAATAATAAAATCAATTCGAGAATTTAAATGTTTAGTATGCAAATAATTTATTTCTCTCGTTTACTTCCTCTGTCTAACTTTCTTTCTCTATTTTCTTTATAAAAAATATCTTCAATTATTCATCTCGAATAGCATGAGATACACACAAATAATTTTTGAAAATTATTTGATGAATAATTTAAAAAATTTTATAAAGAAAAAATAAAAAAGACAGAAAATAAAATAAAAAAATAAATTATTCTCAAGCTAAATTTTTATATCCTCAAATTAATTTTATCTAACATAGAATATAATAAAGAATACAAGTGAAAAAGGGGATAAGTGGAGAAATGTATGTACACGGTACCTAATAAAATTTTGCTATAAAGATGTGTATGTATGTACACATCGCAAAGAAAGAAAGCTTCCATGAATATTTTAATCTTACATTAAACATGCAAGATTTTTTCGAAGGCTCCCTATTACCAAAAGACTGTTAAGAAGCTATATATTGGAAGACGCAAGCTAATTTAAGCTAATCTCGAAAAATATTTTTCCACCAAATCAATCAATGGAGAAACGAGTGGCGATCATCGGAGCTGGAATCAGCGGTTTGCTCGCCTGTAAGTACGCCGTAGCTGCAGGTTTCCGACCGACGGTTTTTGAAGCACAATCTAAAATTGGAGGTTTATGGAATCATACATTGGAATCTACTAGACTACAAACTCCGAAGCAAGTTTTTGAGTTCTCCGATTTCCCTTGGCCGTCTTCTGTTAAAGAGGATTTTCCACTGGATACTCAACTTTTGGATTATCTTCAATCTTATGCAGAGAATTTTGGTTTGTTGCCTTACATTAAGTTCAATTCTCAAGTTATCGGCATTGATTATGAAGGAGAATCCGATTTAGAGATGCAATCGTCAGAGCTGTGGGCTGGAACGGGTAAAGCTTTTGGATCTAAAGGGAAATGGAAAATCGAAGTTCAAGTTCAACACGATGAACATAGTTCCATTCAGGTAATTAATCTACTGTAATTAAGCTTAATTTCTCTGTTCTTACTGATGACTTAGTTGCTCTACTTAATTTAAACTTTCTCTGTTCTTACTGATGAATTAGTATTAGTTGCTCTACTTATTAAGCTTTCTCTGTTCTTACTGATGAATTAATTAGAACCTATAAGATAAGATTTTTCCCCAGTTAGTGATGGTTGTGTTAAAAAAAAAAAAAAAGTGTTAGAGACCTCAAGAGGGTGAACTCTGACAACGAGGTGGTTCCCGATGGCAAGCTCCCCTCCCTTAGGTACCTTGTTACCTCCACGGCAGGTGGCATCTCAATCGAGAGATCCTGAGTAAAGTGTCACTTGTGCTGAACACCATCTCCTGCCTTACTTGAGTAATATTTGCTCACAAATTGACCAAGTAAGACATTGGACTAAGTTCTAGAAAGAGAAAAAAAGGGAAGACATTGGGCTAAGGCTCTGATACTAGTTTAAACACAGGACTTGGGTCTAATTTTGTTCTTAAAAGATACCTCAAAAACGGAGAGGAAAAAGTGTAATATTTACTTACAAACTAGCCATGTAGTACTCCACAAGCCTGAGTGGATTGGTCCTCGCCCCATTACTGCCTCACACTTTCTGGCCTGTCCAAGCACCAACTAGGGGATCATATTTACTAGCTAAGTTTTCTTAACTACTAATTTTGTGGTCATATAATAGGAGGTTCTAAGAGTTATGTTCAATTTTCTAGGAGTATACAGCAGAATTTGTCATTCTTTGCATTGGAAGATTCAGCGGTCTGCCCAGTATCCCCGAATTCCCTCAAGATCATGGCCCTGAAGTTTTTTATGGGAAGATGTTGCATTCCATGGATTTCTCTGCTATGGACAATGCAGAAGCTGTTGAATTAATCAAAGGCAAGAAAGTTGCAATCGTCGGTGCGCAAAAATCTGCATTAGATGTTGCTGCTCTATGTGCGAATGTAAATGGTGAGAATGTTTCATTTTTTTTTTTTTTTGTATTCTCCATACATTATAACTTATAAATACTAAAGGAAATTACCTTGTTAATCCATCAGGGAGTGACAACCCTTGTACAATAATTGTCAGAACTCCTCATTGGATGCTTCCTAGCTACTATGTATGGGGCGTTCCTCTTGCTTTGTTGTACCTCAGTCGCTTCTCAGAGCTCTTGATTCACAAGCCCGGTGAAGGATTACTGTTCGGTGCCTTGGCCTCTTTGCTTTCGCCTTTGGTAAATTTGCTCTCAATCCTATAGAACTACATTGCCTTCGATCTAAAACTACATTGACACATGTTACATCTATCGATTGCGTGTGCCTTGTTGATTTTCTCAGAGATGGGGGATTGCAAAATTTTGTGAGAGCTATCTCAGATGGAAACTTCCATTGAAGAAGTATGATATGATGCCACCACACAGCTTCTTACAGGATGTGTCTGCTTGCACCATAGTGGTACTTCAAGACAATTTTTACAGCAAAGTTGAAGAAGGATGCATTAGATTTAAGAGGTCAAAAAGCATTGGCTTCTGCAAAGAAGGTCTGACCCTTGGTGGTGAAGGAGCAACTCAGACAGTAAAAGCAGATATCGTGATTCTTGCCACTGGATATAAAGGTGATGAAAAGCTCAGAAATATTTTCACATCTCCAACTTTTCAAAAGTGCATAACAGGCTCCTCAAACTCTGCAATTCCTTTGTACAGGTACTTATAAACTTGTTCTTGATCTAAAATAGCATTCCTTTAGGACTATATCAATGGAAACAGAGGCAATAATCCTACATTGAATAGTTAGTGAAAAAATGAACGAGTTTCAGCAATCCTTCACTTTAGAAGAAGTACCTTTTGAGGTGAAGTTACGCCTCTAGTCCTATATTAGTCCTGTATCTTCTCCTCTAGAGACGCGCTCCATGTGATTTTTGTTTTTGTGTGTGTGTGAATTTGCAGGCAGATGATTCATCCTCGAATTCCACAATTAGCAGCAATAGGGTACTCAGAAAGTCTTAACAATCTATACACAACAGAAATGAGGTGCAGATGGCTTGTACATTTTCTTGATGAAACCATTCAATTGCCCAGCATAAAAGAAATGGAAAAGGATGTTCTTATGTGGGAGAATTACATGAAGAGTTATGCTGGGAATTACTACAGAAGATCATGTGTTGGAGCTCTGCACATATGTTATAATGATCAGTTGTTGAAGGATATTGGATGCAATCCCAAAAGAAAAAAGGGATTCATTGCAGAGTTGTTCCAGCCATATGGACCTGCAGATTACTTGGAACTTACCTCCAACTCTTAAAAGGGAAACAAAATGTTTCAGCATTATGGCACGTGGATAAAACAAAGTTATTACTATAAGAGGGAAAATGGCCGATTTGGTACTTTAACTCAATTTCTTACCATTATAGTATGTAATAACTTGGGTCAGAAATATAAGTCTTTTTAGTTAAAATTATATCATCTATATTATAAGTTATTTTATATATTCAGTATGTATTTATTGTCTAGTTTTAAACTCAATCCTCTTTAATTCATTTATGTATCTCTTTTTTTATCTTTTTCTCTCCTTATTTATGGAGGGTAAAGACTTAGTTTTGACCGGACGTAGTATTAGTAATATTATTATAAAGATGCAACCAACCAAATGAAATTTTACTTTCCTCTACCACATAAAGTAAGGAGTTTTTTCAATCAGTTGGCCGATTGCATATAAAATCTTGACCAAAGAAAAATATTTAGTATTAAGTGGTGAAATTGATCTAAAATTTAGATGTTATATCGGTTATTTTTCCTTTTTATAAATAATAAAAATGTATATGAGTTGTAATTGTATTTGATTAGCAATAAAAAACCTCCTAGTATCTCTAGATGGTATTTTATTTGACACAACTCTCCTTATCTAAATCTGTTTTTATTGGAATATCTCTATTTAAGACATCTATGTGACTTAAAAATAATTAAATGTTAAATATAACTGATTTATCTATTAATAATGTTAAAAATTTTTTAAAAAATAAAATTTAATAATATCAGATTTTATTTTTTCATCTATGTGAATTATTTTAACATAATTAGGAAAAGTTAATGAATACAAATAGATAAAATAAAATTGATGGAGGAAATCATTTATAGATATAATGATGACAAAGGATCCTATGTATTCACACTATATGCTATCTTTTTTTAATAATATATATTTTTAAATTTTTTTTAATTTATTAAATTTTATTAATAAAATATATCAAAATAAAAAATGAGACAAGAATACGGAGACCTATCTTCAGTATAGTTATACAATAATTTCTCAAATAAAATAGCAAAAACGAAGAAGAATATGTGGCAATATTGTATACACCAGAATCACAAGTTCGAGAACCGTTAATTCTTTCCTCCGTCCACAAAATCATGAACTGAAAAATGCCACAAAATCATCACCAAAAATTCCCTTCGTTTCTCCTCTCTCTTATGAAAACTCCAATTTATGTCGCCTTTGGTATATATGTATACACTCACAGCAGCAGCACACGCTCTCAGAAGAAGAAGAAAGAAGAAAGAAGAAGCTCATCATCAAACATAACTTGATTTGATCGACAAAGAAGAAGAAAATGGCAGTTTCCTCTCTCTCTTCATCGTTTTGCTTTCAAGATCGTCGTGGGTTTTACTCAAGAAACGGTTTTCTTTCTTCTCATTTATTGTTTCGATCTTCTATTCGGTTCTCCTCTGTACAGTTTCGATCAAGAATTTATGCTAGCTCTGCTGCTGTTGCCCTAGAACAAGTAAGTAAATTTTGATATCCCTTTTCGTCTATATGTCTGTTTTTTAATTTCTTTTTTTCCATTTTATTCGCTGTCTCTCTGCCTATTTGGGGCTTTTACTCTGTTTTTGATACTTTGATCATGTTGGAAAAATGTAATTGATTGCTAACTTTTGGGAAATTGGGTATTGGTTGTTATGTGATTATGGAAGGGAAAAGGCTCTTTTTTTTTTTTTTTTTAGAATCATTTTCTTAAACAGTTTGATTGTGATCTGTTTATAACCATGTGGGACTCTCAAGCAATACTTAAAAAGAACTGTTATCCTGTATTGCTTGATAGTAGTCTGCATATGATGTTGTTATAACCTCTATGGTATTAGAAATATTCTTTTAGGATTATTAATTTAATGAAAAAGGTAGTAAGGATACTCTCTATCTTGATAAACTTTGAACATGGTTACTTTCAATGGATAGCTTAACAAAACGTATTCTTCTGATCAAGAGTGCTGTGCTGTTAGTAAGACTTCTTTGTTGTATGCCATTTGGATTATTTATTTATTTCCATTTAAGGACATTCTTTGTAATAATCCTTTTAACCATGTGTTGTACTTTTGAACAATTTGTACATTTATGATGGATGGAGGTTAAATTATTGAAACCCTTTTGCTGCTATTGCTCAATCTAGAAGCAGCCCTATATCTAACATAGGAATTAGGAAACACCAAATTATCCCTATATTTGCTTCATGTATATAGGCAGTCCATTAAATGAAGGAAATGGAGTTAGATTATTGTCCAAATGGTCTACTCTGTAAAGTAATATTTTGCATAAGGAATGGTAAGATCAGATGGATTGGATGAGGTTTGTAAAATTTAGCTGGAAAAACTTTAGTCTGTCCCGGATCTTCTATTTCATGATATGTTCTATTCTTATTAACTAGAGAGTATAACACAAAGGTCTGACTAATCAATTTCTGCATTAGGAAGCGCCCACACGCTCTGAGGAAACTTCAGCTGTTGACTTATTTGCCTGTCCAGTATGTTATGAGCCACTAATAAGAAAAGGTCCTTCAGGATTTAACTTGTAAGTTTCATTATTCATTATTAAAACTACCTTTGGCGATTTCACCTGTTTAACATATAATAATTCCATATTTGGAACATGTATAGGCCAGCGATTTATAGGTCTGGGTTTAAATGTCGCAAGTGTAACAAGGCGTATTCAAGCAAAAATATTTATCTTGATCTTACTGTTACTGCTGGAGCAAAGGAATATGATGAACCTAAGCCAGCAGGAACCGAGTTATTCAGGTATTGAAACTCGCTTTCTCTTACTGCTTGTCTCTTTGTTAATCTGTTTTGATTGAGGCAGTTAAGTGCAACAATATATTCTGTTCTATGAGTTACTTGGTTGAAATAATTTTGTATATTGATTAACTTTTCTAAGGAACTTTATTATTGTGCATGCTTGTGTCTGCCCTAAGCAGGTGGGTGGTGTGTGGATTTGGAGAATGCATGATATGTTTCTGTTCCTTATTAGTATCTAAAACTTGATGATTGAATATTGCCTTTGGTTTTCTGATATGGTCAAGATTTTGTGCTAGGATCTACACTTTGATCTATTTTAACAAATTGGAATGGTACAAGTCCAGTTTTGATCTTACATATGAAAGTTTATTTCTCTATTTGGTCTGCTTCACCGGAGACAAAAGCATTTCAATTTTAACTCCATATAACGTGTAAGCCGCTCATGCCTAATTTCATTGTTCTTGCCTTCACTAGGAGTCCACTTGTTTCATTCTTGTATGAGAGAGGCTGGCGTCAAAATTTTAACCGTAGTGGTTTTCCAGGTCCTGATGAAGAGGTAAATATTCTTGGTTTATGGATTTGATACATATGTATCCTACTAGTTCATGAATGTCATGGATTAATATTTTCATTTAGGAACATCGCCAGAGTTAAATTATATGAGTAAATGTGACTAGACTTGTTCTACATTTGGGACAGAACCAGACATTTAAACTTTGAGGGGGTGAAAATCTGTGTATAAAGGAAATTTTCAAAATGTTGGAGGGGAACTTGAAGATAAATGTGTAAAGGCCTTTAAAAATGAAGGCTTTTAAAATTTTTTTTTGGGGGGAGGGGGGGAGGGGGGTGCGGGGGGGGTTGCTCTTGGTTCCGGCACTGCTTCATTTAAATTAGATCATCTAGTGTCTTACCATGATGGGAATAAGATTTGTATGGCATTCTTCCAACAGTTACATGATCGCAAAACTAAAATTAGCTTTAGTGTTTGGATGGACGCGGGTCTTCATTCAGTGCAGTCTGTATTTTTACGCCCATTTAGTCAGCGCTGGTCTTCTCCGTGTGCAACTTCGTGATTTTCTTAATTCTTTCTTTCCAAATGTCCAAGTATGACCCTAAAACATCAAATTAAGAAACATAAGTCCTAGATTCATTAAGTTATTGCAATAAATCTCATAAAGGGCAAGTTACATAACATGCTCTCAAACAATCCAAAGTTTCTAATGATGCATCTTTAAAACCTCAAATCTAACCAGGAAAGTAGGTAAATAATAGTGAAAAATGTGAGCTCATTTTGTCATACTGTTATTTTGAGTTCTTTTTTTATTGCATAGTTACTAAATCCACGAGCTCTGTGCATGATTGTGACAGTTCCTAGCAAGTATTTCCTTCATTTTTAAAGAAGTTTAGGCTCCATCTTTCATTTGTCCATGAGTGTGCAATTAGAGGCGATGTTTCCATTTATTTCGATCTGTAAGATGAACATCAAAGAAGAAACAAAAATGTAGGAAGCCTGAGGAAAATTCTATGGGATTGCATGGCTTTGGAGATGGAACAAGTAAATACTTTCTTATTCTAATCTTAGTCAAGCACTAGGAGGAAGCTTCCTTCTTTATCCTCCTTTTCTCTTCTAGGGGTCCCATGATATCCATCTTTGCTCTTTCCGTAGCACATAGAAAGCTGACTTGTCACAGCGTCCATTTCTTTCCTTCTACTGGCATATTTGTCATCCTTTTATTCACCTTTATCCTTCCTTTTCCTTATCTTTGTTCAACACCTTTTCGAGTTTCTGGTTCAATACTTAAGAGATCTCTCAAATTTGGCTTCATTACCCAGCTTATCTTAACATGAGCCAGCGCTTCTGAGTGTTTGTATCTTTTCTATTCTCCATCTTGTAGCCTTCAAAAGAACTATGTGGGATCAGCCATCATATCGGGTAATGAATTTATTTCTGCTGTTTCCATTGTGGATATCATTTGATAATGCAGTACTTTGTTTGTTCGATGTTTGTATGTCTAATCAAGATACATAAACTTGAGACCGGTTACTCTGTCAATGGTGTACAAATTCATCGTGCACTGTTATGCTTTGAAAGGATGGTGTTCAAAGTGTGATATTCTCACAAATATTGGGAACAAATACGAATTACCTTTGTTTAAAATCAGTGTTCTTTTTCTTCATTTGCGGCTCCATGTAACAGATAACATGATTGTTCTTAACCACAAATGAAGCTGACTGTCGCGAGATTTTGTGGGTGATATTGCAATGCTTGCAGTTCAATATGGCTCAGGAGTATTTTGAACCCGTAGCCGGAGGGGTTCTTGTTGATGTTAGCTGTGGAAGTGGCTTATTCTCCAGGAAGTTTGCCAAATCAGGGGTTTATTCAAGAGTTGTTGCCCTTGATTTTTCAGAAAATATGCTTCGTCAATGCTATGATTTCATAAAGAGTGACAACAGTATTTTAAGCTCGTAAGTTGGTACTTATTACCCTTGATTAAAGTTGCTGCAGCTTGGGTTATTAACAATAATTTTCTGCACTTTATTAGCCGTTTAATTTGAGCTGAACAAATGAGATATCTGTATTTGATTTGGTTTGGAAACCTGCAGCAATCTCGCTCTTGTAAGAGCTGATGTTTCACGATTACCTTTCTCATCTGGCTCCATTGATGCTGTTCATGCTGGTGCAGCTTTACATTGTTGGCCATCTCCTTCTAATGCAGTAAGTTCTTTATGTTTCTACAAGTTGCATTATTGTTCTACTCTTGGTCCCATTTGACTCTTTATGACTGTTCGGTCACATAGGTATTCTAGGATATCTGGGTATTCTCTTGATTGCATATATTTTGTATATATCTTCTGTATCTTGGAGATAATTAGGCAATCACCCATTTGCGGGAATTTGTAAATAGTCTCTCATTAGGATACATGTATATATACACTTGGAAATAATACGAAAAGCTCAAGCTTTGCTGCTTAATTCTCCGAGCCAAAAACCCACCTAATAATTCTTTGACAGTCTGTGATACAGTTGATAAGCCACAAGGTAAAAATTTTATCTTTCTTTGCGGTTCTCAGGTTGCTGAGATTAATCGCATACTGCGAAGTGGAGGGGTCTTTGTTGGAACTACTTTTCTTCGAGTTAATTCATCAACTCCTGCATTTTTGAGGACTTTAGGACAGGTAATTCCGATCACTCTTTGAAGTAGTCCTTCTTCAAACCTTTTGAAGATGAATGATGTCTTCCTGATCCCTCCCTATCTCGTGCTTTTGAGAAGTCACTTTAATGTTATTATTTTCTACTCGAAATGGATATCCTGCTTCTGGTATGAATACTTTTGAGGTGTCGGCTGGGGGTGGAGTTGATCAAACGAAGAATGCCTTAGGCCATCAACGTTTTGTTTGGCGATATCTGATAACTTTTGTACTTATTTTAATTTGTTTTGGCAGACAACAAGGAACTACTATTATTGGACACAAGAGGAGATTGAGGACTTATGCACATCATGTGGTCTTATTAACTATAGCTGCAAGGTTCAACAATCCTTCATCATGTTTTCTGCCCAGAAACCTTGAAATTTTACTTGTTGCTCTCTTTGGTTAGAAATGATCGTGTTTAATACTCTCTCCATTCATATTATATGTCGCTTGGAAATATATTTTTCGTTTAAAAAATATCTGTTACTTTAGTAAATCAATATTATTTTTTCATATATATATATATATATACCTCTATTTTGTTGGAATTAAACAATTGTTTAGAAATTTTCATTAAAGCTATTAATATTTGTCAACGGGTAACTTAGTTCATTTTCTTTTGAATCTAGACAACTTAATCATTTTTTAATTCTTTTGTCATGTCATAGCGCGACATATAATATGAAGGGAGGAAGTAATATTCTTTAGAAGATGATGGTTTTAGGTGTCTGGTATATATGTTTGAATAAAGAACTTTTATTGCAAGTAGCCATTAAATATTGGAGAATTTGGAGCAATAGAACTTGTTCTTTTGGTATCACATCAACCAACCAGCTTAGAATTTCAAGAAATTACTGAAATGTCTTGTATTTTTTAACCTGTGGTCTTTGGTATTTGAATACTGTTAGGTTTTGAGATTTTTTTTATTTTTTATTAGGTTTACGGAAAATTTGAATTGTTTGTTAAAAGAAATTATAGGGTTATACGGTCTGCTTCCATTGTTATTCATAGACATAACGAAAAATTTGTGAAATTTATATATCATTTTAATGTGAAGTTTTGTATCATTAATCTCAACAACATGATAAATGTATAAAATATTATGGAAAATTTTTAGAGATAATTGTTTTCCGGAGGAAAATTTAAACAATCGACCTGATGTTTAATACAGATTCAGATTTCACCGAAGTAAGTTTGAAAAATCAATTCTATCTATCTCATTGATTTCTATTGGTTTTTTGGTGTTTGAAAAATCAATTCTATCTATCTCATTGATTTCTATTGGTTCTTTGGTGTTTATTAGTGATTTTATTCGATTTGTCCATCTTTTTTATTGTATAAAAAATTTTATTACATAGAAATTTATAAAAATAATAAAGAAAAAAAATTTAAAAATACTTTAATTTATAGTAATATAAAAAATATTTAAAATTTTATATTTTAAATAATATTTTGCTTAAAATGTGACGATTAAAAATACTTGAAGAACTTTATATTACTATTAATCTAAAAATGGAAAGTGGAAGAAGAATAGTGACAGAGTTGCAATTGCTGCCAGCACAGCAACACAATAGGGGTTTGACTGGTCAAGGATTTACGCTCTAATAGTCAAATGCCTCGGCAAAGTGAGGGCGACAAAGATTATATATACATGACATCCCACTCTCTTTAATTTAATTGTACTTTTTATTCTTTATTTTTTTTAAAAAAATCTACTAATAATTTAATTTGTTTCTTTCTAAGTAATTCTCAATCTCATCATATTACAAAATCTCTAAATTAATCTAGAACAAACATTTATAAAGAAAGATTAATTGACCAGAGGTGTGTAATTGATTGTACAATTTCCTCACTAAGATTTCTCTACATGACATACTAAGTGAAGAATTTTAAATTCGAGTCATATCGGAAACAGTTTAGTATTGTATGTCAGTTTATGCTGTTGTTTGAGCGCTTTCTCATAATTGAATTATAAAAAAAAAAAAAAAAGAAGATCAATAGAGAAAAAAAGAGAGAGAAAAGAGTATCTGAAATCATGACCGTAAAAAATATTTTTATTCAATCATTATGATGTATAAAGATTTTAGGTACATGTCAACTAATTTTTAATCGATTAATCATGTAAAAGAAACATAATGGTCTGTTGATAAAATTAATTTAAATTTAGTTCCAAATAAGTTCATCTTTTATTTGTGCATACTTTTCTATCAATAGTAAATACGGTTTATGTTTCATATTATCGTTTGTTTAGATATATTTTTTCGTTTCAAAATATCTATTATTTTAGTAAATTAATGGAGAATTAAATTATATTTTTCTATATGTATCCTATCTTATCGGAATTAAATAATTATTTAAAAACTTTAATTATAACTATTAAGACTATGGAAAGGTAATTTAGTCTATGTCCTTTTGAATTTAGATAATCCAACCATTTCTTTAATTATTTTTCTTTGTCGTGAATTGACAAATGATATGAAACGGGATAGTGTAAATTTTAAGGAGCAAATATCTAACAAACACAATAAAGGTAATTACTACATTCAGAAATATAAAGGGTTTTAACCCTATTGAGGAAGAATATAAGGTGTCTTACAATTTTCAATAAGTATTTATTGAACTTTTTCATCTGTAAACCATCTTTGTATTAATTTATTTCAATCTTAGTATTTATTTCCACCTCATTTATGAAGGATAGAAATGGTATTGTAATTCAAAACTTGTCTTGTTTTCAAGACTTTTAATTAATTTTTGTGGTTAAAACTAAAACTCTTTATATTTTCCACTGTAGTAGCATATAATTTATTAAATAAACTAAGAATAAATTGTACAATATGAACTTAGAAAGTCTCGACAAAAATGTACAAAACCATAACTTGGAACTGGGAATCACGTGATGCCATTAAGACAAAACACCCCGACCAAGTAGATTTTAATTAATCAAACCCATAATGAGGGATAAATTAATACAAAAACAAATTAATTTTTTTCTTGCTATGTTATTATTATTATGTTTTACCTCATAGAGGATTGATGAATTAAGCAAAATGGCTAACATCGCCGGGCTAAGTCAAAAATCTCAAAATTCTACTCATTAATAAATTAATTAAAGGATATCAAATTAAAGAGAAAAATAATTAATTGTAATTAATTAATAGTTGAAAAGACAAAAATAACCCTAACATAGAGGTGATCTATGAGGAACTCCTTTTCTTCTAGCAGTACTATTGATGCTTGTTGCCATGTCCTCTTCTGTAATTTTATTATGTGATCTTCCACAAATATATAAACCACTTCTTTTCTTTCTAACAAATTCGGGACACATAAAACTGCTCATATTTTCTGAACCTGAAGAACCTGAAGAAGAACTCAATGGCTCATCACAATCCACAATTGTTGAATGTGGGGTCTCATTAGTCATTTCATCATCTCCATAATCTTGTGGAATGAAAAAATCTGGACTTAGTTGTAATGTTTTGCATGTCCTTAAAAATGGAGAAAGGTCCTTGTAGTGTTTCATCACAAAATCCACCTGAAATTATCATCATAAAAAATTCCCAATATGTTAAAACTGATAATCAACTTTCGGTTCATTAGCTAACGATAAATTGTCCCAATCAAAGGCTAATTATCAATTGATCCTAAAATAAGATATATAATTATGGAGGATTCCATAATATATGAGATATTTCCAATAGAAAAGAGTACGATTTGACAATGCCGGAATCTATATAATTAACAAAATTTTTTTAAAATGATGAAAAGGTGAATTTAAAGAAAATATAGTTAAAAACTAAAAATACGAATCTTTGTAAAGGTTTTTTAAAATATTGAAGAGCGAGCATCACCACTCTGGCCACCAATTCATGTCCTTGACGATGATCATATACTACAAAATTGCGATATATAGTGTGTATATATATACTTCTTGAACTTGTTATACAATAATAATTAATTACATATAGTGTGTATATATATACTTCTTGAACTTGTTATACAATAATAATTAATTACATTTCGTGAGAAAACATAATATAAAATTTCTTGAAATATTAAGTGATAAATTTATAGAAATATCTAAAACCCTAGAGAAGTGAATCCTTTGTAATGGGGGGTTTTTAAAAATATCGGAGGGCAAGCACCACCACTCTGACCCTGTCTAATTCCCGTCCTGATGATCACATATATACTACAAAGTTGTTAAATATATATATATATATATATGTTTCTTGAACTTTTTCTTTTTTAACTAAACTTGAAATTTTATTAAGAATATCCAAAATTCAACATTGAAATATACATCTGAATATCAAGAAACTCTAGCATGCTCTAAAAAATTAGAAATGGAGGGGGAAAATTGATAATTACCTTGCATCCAAGAGAACAATGAATAAAGGGTTCTTGAAGACACCTATCACAAGAAGTACAGAAGTTGCCAGAACCCTTGAATTGTCTATTTTGAGGTCTTTTCTTGATGAACACAACCTTGGCACTGTTTATAGTATAAGCCTGCTAGAATTATACATTTACATATTAATTCAACTTGTAAATTTCCACCATATTCTCCTTATAATAATATAGGAAATTCTTCCACAAGAAATAGATCATCAAAATTCTCATAATTTTTTTAATAAAAAATTATCCATTAATATTAAAATGGCCCAAACCATTATAACTTTTTTTTGACAAAAAAGATGTGAAGAACAAACATAATTTTAAAATGAGAAAAACTCAATTAATGGTCACCTGAACATTAGAGCAATCTATGAGTTTTTCCAGATCTTCCAATCGGACAACATCATGGTACACATAACGCCTGACTTGAAGAAGTCGATGAGTACGATGAGACATAACACAATGAGGGCAAATACTAATACAACAATCCAAACAGCAAATATTCTTCTCATTTTTCTTTGCACATTCATGAATTGAACAACCCACAAAGAATTTCTCCACATATAAAGCTTCCAACCATGCAGGCTTCTGAATTCCCTATAAGTGAAAAAATCAATTCAATTATTGAAAGAAAAAAAGGAAAAGAAAAATATAGGGTTCATATAATTGAAGATCACCTACCATGATGATCAATTGCAAAAATGGAGTCCCAAGAAAAGAAGTGGAAATATTGGAGAGAGAGGGAATGGAGGTATTGATGTTTGGGGCTATTTATCGAGTGTCACAAAATGATCACAACTTACAAGAACACTGAAGAGGAAAGTAGTATTTATTTCGTTGAGATTAGATACACAACATTTTTTTTTGGTTTGAGGATCATTTCATTATTTTAAATATACAAAATTTTAACTTACTTAATAGGGCAGTGTATAAGCTGAGCTGCAAATATTTGAGAGTTCAAGGTTCAAATAATTCTATTTATTATGCGTGTCAGATTATATCTTTCAAATAAGAATAAAACTCTATCGACCCTCTGTAGACTGTGTCATAAATCAGTCAGATCAGATTTTTACCTTCGAGTATTCCAAGAGAGTTACAAACGAGTCGAGTCAAATTGAACTTGCTTATTGAGCTCGAACTTGTTTGAATTTTTGCAAGAGCTCGGGTTCATTTGAATAAATATTTTTAACCTTGAGCTCCGTTTTATAAAATTTAGGAGAATTTAAACTCGACTAGACAAACTTTGAATACAAAAATTACATAAAATGTATAAATAATATGTACAATTATTATTTTACTCTATAAATAACATACAAAATGTTATTAGTTTTGTTTGCATGTAGGTCTTATATTATCTACACTAAATATTTTAGTATGTTAATATGGTATTAAGAAGTTATTAAAACTATTTAGAAAAAAAGAAGTTACTAAAACTTTCCAGAAAAACTAAAACTTATATAAATATTTTGAAAATAACTTTTTACTCATTTATTTATTTTTACTTAAATTAATTATATAATGATATGGTGATTATATAAATATCTTATTATAGACAAAGAGTGAAAATGAAGCTTTTGTGTATTTTATGTAGTTTTACATATCGAACTATAATCATGAATATATATATTTACGAGCTTGTATTTGGGCTTACAAAGTAAATATTCGAGTCAAGCTCTAAACGAACTTTAGGCCGAGTTTTATTAAGTTCGAACTTGACTCGTGTTCGGCCAACGTGGATTCAAGTCGAGTAATTTGATCGAGCTTTTAGCAAATTGATTGTGAAAAGTTTAATTCGTTTGTAGTCTTAATTTCAAGTAACAGTCAAATTCTTACGAGCGTTTCATATGCGAAGTCCGAATAAATTAGTCAGTTATGTACTTTAGGATCCACATTAGTTAAAGTCATATCGTGATTTCCAAGTGCTTCAAGTAAGAATCAAATTTTACGGGCAAATATTTATTTGTTAAGTTCGAATAATTAATTATGATCATGTATCTCAAAATTAGAATTAACCTATATCGTGTATGTTAAACTTCGAATTAACTAGTACCGAATACCAAAGTTAAACTACGAGTATTTATTATGCAAAATTTAAATGAATTAGTTAAAATTATATATCCTTAAACATTAAAAGATAAACGACATTTTGTCCATTAGAGTGTGATTTGTCATTTGTTTAATTATATATGTTTTCAAACTTTATTTTGTATGATGAAAAAAAGAGAGAAAGAAAGAAATATGAGGAGGAGAACGTGGGCGATGTTTCCGTGTCTCCCCCATAGCCTTTCTCTTCTTAACCTTTTATATAAAATTAACTTTAAACTTAAATTACTACTTCTCATCTCCTTGTGTTGTGAGCTTTCCAACACTTATATAAACAAAGTAAATAACATCATCTTAGAGTTTTAGAAACCCTAGGAATAATTAATTTCTTTATTTTGATCTTATTATTATTATTAACATAATTAATTTTCCATTTTCTTGAGTCTCATTTCTCGGTGAAAAAAGGGTGGAGCTAGCTAGTGTTGGCTTGTCTTCAACTATAGGGAAGAGAGGAATTTGTCCAATTCAATTATATACTTGCTTTCTTTATCAATGTTCTATTTATTATTTTTTACCCAATTTAATTAATTATTTTTGTTCTTTGAATAAACACGTTCATCACCGCCCTTGCAGTTAGGTTGCCTCGTTTTATGAGTTATCCCTTCACCAAAAATATAGGTCGTGAAACGATTTATTGTCTTTTTAATTGACCTTATTTTTAAAGCAAATCGTATTTTCATTTTCATACTTTATTTAAATTGTATATGTAAAATTTGATTTTACTCGAAAAAATTTAGTTTAAAATTCTTTTAATATGACATTGAATTAAGTAAAAGGTTTTACAAATTTGTAATACATACTCGTGCATTTTGGTTAATCAAATACCTTATAGTAATGTTACAAATTATAGGGACAAAATTCTAACTTGATTGTGCCAAATAGAAAATGAATCTAATTAAAAAGTGAAATCCATATTCTCCAATAATTGTATTTTCAGTTCTTGTTGTGTCTTACATGGAAAAGAAAGAATAAAAGTGTAAATATTGAATAAAAAGAGATAATTGACTCAAATCCTAATTGTTTTTTATTTTTTTAAAAAAAACGAATTGTTCTAAATGACATCTTATAGTAATATACTATAAAATATGGACACTAATATTCATTTTGAACACCATTATGAGGACAATATGCAAAAAGCATTTATGTGTAGGTTTGCATGTTAAGCAACAAATGCAGCAATAAAACTCTCAATTACCGCGTTTTGTACAATAAATAAGTACACTGTGAATGTTTGGATAGTAGAAGATTCAAATTCTCTACATATTATAGTGTCGTGAAACGTCTAAAGTTAGATCTTAAGTTTAAATAAGAGTCGAACTCTGCGGACGCTTCATAAATTGAATTTGAATTAATTAAATCTTGTATCCTTAAATATCGATAATAACTTCTTAGCGAGGTATTTTTGAAAAAAGGAAAATCCACATAAATTCTTGATGCAAAAGAGTTGGTTTGCAAATGATATCTACGCAATGTTGTATGTATTATGAGTTTGATCATTAGCCGAAATATGATAGGGTAAAAACCAGACATGTACGAGGAAACTCAGATTTTGGGAAATCAAAAATGGCAACAGTGCACAACCACTCCACTAATTAGGAAAAAAAATTTAATTATGCAATAATTTGACAGACAAACACAGTTCATTGGGCACTATATATTTGGAAAATTAATTATAATTAATGTCTTTGCTAATTTTGAGGAACCCTGCTGTTTATTGTGTCTTTAAACTTAATCAAAGAGCTACTTTCAACTCAATTTGAATATAACTAGTCATTATTAATCAAGAGCTCTATATCATGGATGGCAAACGGATCAGACTGCAATCTGAGAATCTTGAGCCGGTTTTGCGGATCAAAATCTCGGGCCTTATACGGACCGACCACTTCATTACAAGTCGGATCAGTATTGTGCACGGTTGAATCCTAATTCAAATTGAATTGAATCGGACCTGAAGTGATTAAACCGACCCGGTTGTGATTGCTAGTGGATCATCGTAAATAGTAATGAATCTCACGTGGAAGGAAGGAAAGAATCCAATGAACTTAACTGACTTTGATACATGGAAATTCATATTGTCCAAACCAAAGCTTGCTTAATTATAAGGTGGCTGGGAGTGGAGTGGAGTGGAGTGGGGAGGTGCACTGCTGCCTCGGACTAGCCAAATATTCCCGTTTGTGCATCGCCCTCCCTCTCTCTTCATTTTTATGCGTTTTTACTTTCCTACCAATTGCCCGGCTTAATTTGTCTCATTACTTGCCCGTTTATGAATTGGGCAAATCACTCATCTCTCAAAACTCCAATTCTTAGTGTAACAAACCAACTACATTATATTTTTTCAAAAACAATATGCACTCTTTGAATAGGAATCCGTTTTCTAAAAAATCTTGACTTTCAAATATTTCTTTTTTGAGGGAGCTAATACTCTTATAAGATATTTATTCAGATCTTATTTCTAATGGAGTGTTAAGTAACTGCTTTTTCCAAGTTTTACAATTTCTTGGAGGGTAGTTTTTCTTTTTCTGATGGTCATCATTAGCTGGAATGGAAATATCTGCTAGACCTTCTATGTTGTTGTTGTTGTTTAAATATAATGAAGTTTTTCTAGATGAAAAAGATTCATTTTGAAATAACGCGCATTTATGATTCCAGTCGAGAAGACTAGTCACAGAAAGAAAGATAATGAAGTCAACGAACTTTTTTCTCATGCTTTACGTTGGAAAACACCTTTGCTACTACTATTGATATGGATTCCTTGGAAGGCCGGGCCTTGTACACACCGCCCGTCACACTATGGGCTCCAAATTGTTTCAAAATAGCATCTGTGGATAAACGATGGTTAAGCCACATTTTTCGGTTATATGTCCTTTAGATATATTTTTTTTATCATTTATCTTATTTTGGTAAAACTAAAATAATATTAACTGATTTTTTTTATATACTCTTGAGTGTAATGATACAATCTAATAAATATTTAGATATAATTCAAATAAATACATATTATATTATTTCAAGTAAGGGCATTTAATATATTATCTTTTAATGAAGATAATTAATCAATTATTTTTTTAATAGTTGTTTAATGTATTAAGATGATAATTAATCAATCATTTTTTTAATTGTTGTATAATGTATTAAGATGACTGATAAATTTTTAAAATGCGCGGAGTGGTTACTATCCAGAAATTATGCATACATTTGTTGTGCACTAGTCTAAGTTATGCTCATATAATTCGACTCTTATTTGAAGAATGACTTAACTCGAAACTCTTTCAATATGACATTATATGAAAAATCGAACTTACAATCTTACATTAAAATTGACAATTCGCTTATCAACTATCTCAAATAGTTAAACTATTCATGCATACGTATGTAACCTCTAGCCGAATTCCTAAAAGCAAAGAAATTCTTATGTTACTTTCACTTAGGATCTTTTAATATATCCTCTAGTACACTCTTCAATATACTTTCTTTAGTAGTAACTTTCTTTTATTAGGCTTAGTTTAATTGAGTGAAATCAGGGAGGAGAGTCGGAGGAAATGTAAATTAGGACGTAAATGTCTAATTTATATGGTTTGTTTGCAACGTAAAAATGGAGGGAATGTAAATGAAGAGGAGGAGAGCTTCCCCCTACATCAGCAAATTGGCCACTCCCAAACCGAACAAAATGAGACGTAAATTATGTAAAAAAAGTTCATTTTATCGTAAATTATATATAATAAAATTATTTATCTTCCACTTTTTATCCTAACGAAAGTGATTTACTCCCCTCCCAACCCTAATAAATAATTTAGAAGTAAATGGATATACTTCCCTAATGGAAGTAAATGGTGCTATTCCTTCTCCCTCTTCCCCTCCGAACCATATCTTCTATTTTATGGGATTTATATTAATAAAATTATTATAAAATATATACTAGACAGTGTAATTTCGGGCAATACACTTCCTCTCTATTTTTTTATTTATCACATTCTAAACTCACTATTTTAAAACACATTTAATTTTAAATATTTTTCTCATATAGATTAGAATATTTTCAAAATCAGTCTTTCTCCTTCATACATTATAAGTTTCTATATTACAAAGAAAGATACAATAAAAAAATTCATTAAAAATTACATTAGAACAAGTAATAATATATATATACTAATAAAATGTGACAAGTAAAAATAGAGGAATGGAAATATAGTTTGAGTTTGGTCAAACTCAAAGATTGAAGAATGCACGAGGGAGGAAGAACAAACAGAATGGATCAGCGGGTGAGCCGCACGAGGGGAGATCTCTCTCTCTCTCTCTCTCTCTCATCAGACCTGACCAACTCTGAGTATCTCTCAGATAAACACCATTTTGTTCTGTTAAAAAAAAATTGTACTTTTTATTCGCCTTTTGTAGTTGATGGACTCCTCCTTTCACATGGCTCCCTTTTAACTACAAAAATTTTCTACTTACTTCATCAATCTTTTAAACCTCAACTCCCTTTAAATATCAACAAAAAGGACAACCAATATGTTACTCTTAATCGGGTTGAACAAAATTTAAGTGTAACTACTCCTACTCTTAGACTCTGATTGATTGGATATTCATCAAATGGTGTGAAAATTAATTATACAAAGTTTCATATGAATATTAATGAATATTACATGATGATATATATGGAATACAACAATCACCAATTACTTTGAATATCGGTTAACATGATACTAATAAGGACCAATGCACTAATGAAAACCAATGAAATTGGTTGAATTGGTATTCAACATGCAAATCCATTTTTCTTTTTCTTTCTTCTTTTGGGGCATGGTTTGGAGACTTTAGAGCTAGTTTGATTGGGGTGATTTGGAAGAAAGGGAGCGAAAAGGGTTAAGAGCTCTTGTCTGAGAGTTTTTAATGAGAAGAAAGGGAAAGAAAAGAAGAGAAGTGGGAGGATGAAATCTCTCACTTTTTCTCTAAATTCTTTCTTTTCTAAAGTGGAATGAAAGGTCGAGTATGAATCCAACACCTTTAATGTACATATTATAGCTAACCTTTTTGTTCATAATACAGAAGGGATAAGAACAATTTATAATGGAGTGTGATTTATTATATATACAATAATTTACAATATTAATAAGATATATACTAGTGGCCCTTTCACAAATAAAAAGAAACAAAATAAAAAAAAAATACAACATAAATCACATAGTGAAATAATTGAATTAATAAAGACTATTGTTTAATCATATTTACACACTAATTTTCCTTTTTAATGTCTATTTACAATTTTTAACTATCTGTCTAATCCAGCATACAAAATTAATTAAGACGACCTCCCCAAAATCGACTGCACGAATAAATAGAGCAAAAAGACTCAATTCCAAGCACCACAAACAGCAACACTGTTGAAATCACAGCCATACATTTCCAAGAAGTATATAAATTTTTCTTAGCCCTTCTAATAAATCTAACCACCAATTTCTTATCATAATATTCATTTACTTTTTGTATTGCGATTTCAATATTAGATTTTTTATTACTCCTTACATAAAACCTTTTCATCCCATTAAAAAGATCAGCAATTTCATCATCTGTTAAATTAGTTGCAATAATTACTCCATTTTGCTTTAATAATTTCACATCTTCAGCTGTATCAATAATCCCATTCATTAAATTCACAAATCTTGCTAGTTCAAGACTTGATCTTGATGTTGCCGCCTCGTATGCAACCAAATTTCTAAGGATAGTTTCTGAACTCGAGTTTAAATTGAGTATCGGAAGATACAAGGCGGGCTCCGTTTCCATGAATTTAATCTCGTGGATCCCGCCTCCGGCCGGAGCCGGACGACATTTTACTTCGGCGTAACGCCAAAGGTAAGAAATGGACGGAATTGCAATTTCATCATTTAAATTATTTTCTTCCCCATGGTGTAACGTTCCTTTTCTAAATAATCCAGAAATTGATGACCATGGTATGTCGGAAACAATCTTTACGGGTTTTAAAACCGCTTGTGTCCGTTTATCACCCATGGATCCGACCATTTCCAATATTGCCCCGACATTTTCTTGAAATAATTCCGAGTCATTAATTGATGAATCCCATGAAGATGTTGTCCGATTGTCCATGTCAATATAAACTGGAACTTCTCTTGGTGGACCATCTTCTTTAGGACTTTGTACCCGACCCGGAAACTCAACAATCAAATGATACATAAGATCCAATAAATGTCGAGGCATTCTATGATAATTTTCTTTATCAATATTTAATTTTATCGGAGAATTTATTTCGCAAAAATTCAAGAACATTCGTAACAACTCATTATTCGGACATAAATTAAGACAATTACGAATTTCTTGTAATAAAACAAAGGGAATTTGATTTTCGACCATCATAATATCCCTTGTAATGATACCATTTGAATCAAAATCAGAACCCGAATAAGAATTCACAAGATTAACCAAAAAACAACCGTCGATCGCAATAATCCAAGCCAAAGTATCTTGATCATAATCCATAAACTTATTATAACAAGCCCTAGTACAAGGATCAAATTCTTTTAATCTAGAAATGACCAAATTTTGAAAATTGAAAATTTGATCCGAGGTTGAAATTTGTTTGATGGCTTTAAGTTTATGTCTTTCCATGTGATAAAGTTCGGGTCTTAAATGATGATATGGTCCTAACGCAATTAATTGAGGAGAATAAGATTCGGGTTTTTGGAGACTTAAAGCTTTTGGTACTTGAAAAACACAAACAGGAGGGAGATGATCTATGTGATCAATTGCCATTTCTTGTCTGAAAATGTTGCTTATTCTATCTACCCATCCTTTGGCACTTGAACTCATAGGAACAGTACTAGAATTATTTGATATTGGATCATAGGATGATGATGATGGCATGATTTTATTTTATTTTTTCTGTGAAAAATATTGTTTTGGATCAAAGATGGAGAAATTAATGTTGTTGTGGTTTTTATAGGCATGGAGAGTCCCATGGGTTAGTATGAGGATGATGTGGAAGACTTACCATATTACAAGAATGATTCTATGAAATTACTTTATATTGATATATTATGGCGTGTGAATAATCTATAACATCTTTTTATAGTATTTTATTATGATTTATTTAATATATATTTTGTACATATGTTAATTACAAATAAACTATATCACATATAATAGTTAAAAATTGTCTAAGACACCTTTTCACAATTTCCTCTATAACACTTATTTTCTAATTTTTTTTAGAGGAGTTCTAGAAGTTTATTAATAATTTTTATAGATTAAAAGATAAATCATAATATGGTTTAATAAAAGATGTTTTTAGAGGATCTCAATTAGTGTTATACATTTTAAATGTATTTTCTTTAAAATTTAAAAAGCTAAGAAAATGGGAGAACTTAGAATGTTGAACTTTTTTTGTTGGAAACTTAGAATGTTGAATTAGAAACTTAATTTATACTAATATAATGTGTTAATATAATGTGTTCAGAGTACACATTAGAAAATCTTTTTATTATAATATTTTCATAATAAAAATTTCAAAATAATAGACAAATCTTAAATAAAAAGATTTACCGAAGGAAGTGTTATTGAAAATATTATCAAAGAATATTATAGATAGATTTAGGAGTGATATATAATAGTACATTTAAAAAATAGATAATAGATAAGGGTTGTACCAGAAGTTTTGACACATTTTTTTTTAATGTTAAGATTGGTTTTGGGAAAAAAATAAAGAGTAGTTTGTGTTCCAAAAGGAAGAATAGTTGCAGTTTTTGGCTAAGGTTAGGCTAAAAACATTAAAAAAAGTTACCACTTGGGCAAATCCTTGCAATTTGTTAAAAGCAACAGCATATAAAATGACCAACAAATACAATACCGTGGAAATTTAAGAATAGAATTGTTGAATAATTATAATATATGTTATTTACTAGCACACGCACAAGAAAGCCCTATATAGTTATATATATATATATTAAATAAAAGTATAAAACCATACTTTCTTACTTCTAAAATTTTCAAGCAAATTTAATGGTTTGACTGATAGATAAATGTATTGTGAATATTAGGTGGTGAAAAGTTCAATTTTTTTTTATTTTTTATTTTTTAAGAGCATTGTAAATTATCTAGATCGGACTTCATACTCTCTCAAAGTCAAATATGCAGAAATTTCGTTAAGTTCAATCCGAATTATTCATGTCTCAAAATTTCTAATTAAATATTTTAAGAATGAGATATTCACTCAAGATCGTCTAAGTACATCGCCTCCATTTTCTCTTAAGTATATATTTTTTAGATTTTAAAGTTTATCTTTTATTTTATAAAATTTATATTAATAAAATTATTATAAAAAAATGTGTACTAGATGTTATAGACAATCTTATAGTAAAATATTCCACCCGATTGAGGTAGAAATTTCATGTATTCTTTTTTCATTTTGGAGAAGGAATAAATTTCTCAATAGTATTAATTAATTAACTAATTATTATGTCCTCATCTATGCATAATGTGGAAAAAATTGTGATATTTTTCTTTACTCTTGTTTACTTGTATTCAGGCATTTTTAGGTGTTGAATAATATGACGTGGGAAAGCAAGAACTTCAGACTCATAATTTGTATAATAAAACAAAATTAACTAATTAATTTGACATTAGTTTAAGTAAAGCTGGCTGCTAACCAATATTATCAATTTATACTCCTCTCTCTGTTTTTTTTACTTGTCACATTGTGTCAATTTTCGACACTTGTCACGGTATGATTTCAAGATAATATTTAATAAATTTTTTTCTGTTATACCATTTCATTAATAATCAATTCTAACATCTTTTTATTTTTTAAATGGAAACTAATAAAAATAACAATGAAGAGAGAGAAAATTTTAAAAAGTATTTTCGTCTACACAAAAAAAATACATAAAATTTTAAATAAAGTAATGTTTAAAATGGAGGGAGTATAATTTTATTAATATCTCAATTAAAGGGAAAATAGGATTATCGGTTCCTTGTTGGGCTTAAGGATTCATATAATTAACATGCTAAACAAGTTCGAAAATTACTTGAGCCGATGGGCCACGAATTAACTTGAAAAATTAGACGAGAATTGTCAATTTATTACTACTATTCATGGAAGGATATATATGTCCAAGTTAAAAGTTAGTCTTTCATTACTTTAAGTTATTGATCTTTCTTCCCTCCAAATTCTTTTATAAAAAAAGGTCAACAATTTTGTTTATTATTTATTTTTAGTGTGTGAGGTGATCTATTATGTTGGAGATTATATAAGTTTTAATTACTACTTTTCTGTAAAGAAAGAGAAGAAACCTTATAAAAAAAAAAAAAAAATCAATAAAGACAACTCACTCAGAAATCTATAAAATCTATAAAGATAGTTAAAAAAATTTAAAAAATTTCATTTTCACCTAAAACTTTTTTTTCTTTAAAAAAAATTCTCTAAATACTCTCTGAGACTATTCATTTCAATCTCAGATCTTGGAAGATCTGATCGTCAAAATTAAAAAAAAAAAGTTAATTCTTCAATCTATTCTCATTTATTTACAATTTTATCGGTTAGATCATGAAAATATACCTTTAATTTGAAAAAAATTGCAATTTTAGATTGCATTTTTTCTGCTGAAATGGTGCATTTTCGCCCAGGCCAGAGAAAATCGCTGGTGACTTTCTCTCGGTCAAGCGAAAATGCACCCAGGCTTTCTCTGGGGCTGGCGAAAATCACCATTGACTTTCTCCAGCCTGGGCGAAAATGCCTGCGTTAAAAGAAAAAAAAAAATTCCGGAACACTTTCGCCCAGGGGAGTGAATTCGCAGAGGAAATTTCGCCTGTCTGGGCGAAAATGTCGTTGAGGTATCGCCCAGATGCGCGAAACTGACCTATAAACTGAAAAAAAAAAAAAATTCAATCGATTTTCTTACTTCAAAACCAACATTTTCTTGCAAAAATTCTTCAAAAGAATCCATATTTTCTTTTCGTTTTAATACTCGAAGTTGGAATTTTTTTTAAAGAGAGGTTAGAGAGAGTTTGTAGAGAGAGAAAGGTTTATGTTTAAAATGAATTATTTTCGAGTTATCCTTATAGATTTCCGAGTTATCTTTATCGATCTCCAAAAAAATTGAACTTTCTACTTTTGGTTGGGACTAGGGTTGTAAACGGGGCGACTCTTACCTGCACTCGTACAGGTCTATACTCGTTTATAGCGGGTAAGGTTAAAATTTTATACCCGCGGACCCGTACCCGTACTCGTATAGATTATATTAAATGGTTCTAGGTAAGGTACGATGATACTCGGACCCGTATACCTCCGGACCCGTTATAATAAAATAATAATATATATTTATATTTTTTTATTAATACATAATTTATACATTTATGATATTGAGTGGTTTATTTTCTTAGTTTAGAGAAGAGAAAAGAAATTTTGTTCAAGATTTTTTAGAGGCTCATAGTTTAGAGAAGAAAAATTCTCTTAGGGCCTCATAATTTTCTTAAGGTTTTCTTCAAGATTTTTTCTTCTTCGAGATTCAGCAGTACTATTTTCTCCATAGATGTTTCTTGTGAACTTGTTTCTCTCATTCAAAATTTTATACTAGTGGTTGTTTGTTACAAAGGCGAATAACAAAGGCATGATTTTTTAAGGTTAGATTTTGTGAAAATTTTTTATATATGTTTTTGTTTAACAGGGAAAAAATATAAAAATGTCATACAAGTACATGTATACCCAACCCTAGACCCTAGAGGGTAGGGTTTGGGTCCATAAATTTTATACTCAGAGGGTCTAGGTCTAGGTTTGGGTCTATGTTTTACTATAAGAGTCTGGTCTGAGTTAGAGAGTACCCAGAGAGTTTGGACCCATTTTTACACTCCTATTTGAGATGTGTAAAGTTAAGACAACAACATCCATGTCCTCAACCGAGATCATATGAGTTCGAATATTAAGTATGATTTTTAAAATTATACTTGGTTCTTGATCTTGCTATTCTGAAGGGGCCAATACTTTCTTATAGTTTTAGTTCGTGCGACATGTTTGTTGATGAATTAAAAGTTCAAACATTATATTGTAAGAAATATATTGGTCACCCTCACTAACAATTATTCATTTTATTCATAAAAAAATCACATCCTTAGCTGGCCAAAAATAAAAATCCACGTCTCTTTGATATTTCAATTAATTTTTTGCAATTAATTCATTAAGTATTACTCTTGTGTTTTATGACATGCAGTATATGCAGGGACGGACCTACATTAGGGCTGGAGCCCACCCAGGATTTTCCAGGATTTTTTTTTTTTTAAATTTTATATTTTTTGCATTTAAGCCCCCCAAAATTTTTTTTTCATTTAGCCCCCACAAAATGTAGGGACTGATTTATAAAAAAGAAAAATTAAAAAAAAAAAAAAACAACTACAGCAAAAAGCCCCAAAATCAATTTAATTTTTTTGGTTCTTCTCTCTCCCCGTCTCGTCTCCGATCTCCTGCGCGACTCCCGACTCCCGCTCCCCTGCACAGCACCACTGCCAGGGAGCACGCGAGCGCGCAGCCCAGACCAGCCACGGCGACGGCTTCGGCCCAGCCCGGCCCCCCTCGCCCGCCCGCCCGCTCGGCGCTCGCTCCGCTCCGCGGCTCCCCAGCTGTCCGTTCCTCCCCTCCCCCTCTCCTCTCGGCGACTCGGCCATAAGCAAGCGGCGGCGGCGCCGCCACTCCACCACACCAGCAGCAGCAAGCAAAGCAGCAAGCAAAAGCAACGGCAGCGCAGGTAGAAGAAGAAGCGGTCAGCAACAAAAAAAAGTAAGTTTTCAGGAAAAGTTCCATTTCTATGATTTTTTGATTTTGAGTGCTAAATTTTTTTTGTTTTTGGTAAATAGATTTTTTGAGTGCTAAAATCTTTATGTTGTTATTTTATAGTGAAAAAAAATTGTCTAGGGTTTGTTTGGTAAAAATATGATTATTATGTAATTTATAGACTGATTAATTATTATGTTATACATGAAATGTGTTGAATTGTGAATTTAAAATATTTGAATATTATATAGGATTTTACTATGGAGAAATTTATTGGAAAATGGAAGAAGGGTCCTAAACTAGGTTGAAGAAAAAATCGGCTAATAAGGGAAATGTTAATATTGAAGATCGTGGGAAAAAGCCTCGGGTAGAGTTTTCGGATTTTGAAATTATTGGTGATCCGAGATTGCGTAAACCAATTGATAGTTATCCTTATGAAGTTAGAGATGAATTAAGGAGACTTTATGTGGCTAAAGGGCCAACTCAACCATGTGATCATAAATTTCCATAAGCTGATTTTGGTGAAATTAGAAGATCGTTTCGAAGCAATGGTTTAAAGATTTTACTTGGTTAGAGTACGAGTGTACATAAAGATGCGGCATTTTGTTTACTGTTGTTATTTGTTTGGTAAAGGTCAAAATCACAAACATGGTGATGATATATTCTACGAAGTTGGTTTTAAAAAATTGGAAACGTGCAAAAGAAAAAATTTAGAAACCATGAAGGTGCTCCAAATAGTCCTCACTCTAGTGCTTTGTAATTCGGTTGTTGGGTTTCAAAAAATCAAAGACGAGAATGTGGAATACGTTTTATCGAAACAAAGTAGTCAAGCGAGATTGAGTACGGTGCACGACTCGGCTACTTTGTTGTGAAAAGTTATTCGATTTTTTATTAAGTCGGGGTTTAGCTTTCAGTGGAAATGATGAGTCCATAAATTCAATCCGAAGAGGTAATTTTCTTGAATTAACAAAATGGTATTGTGAGGAATCGGAAGAAGTAAATAAGGTCATGAACTTGAATGCTCCCAGGAAATAATCGGTTGACTTCTCCTAAAATTCAAAAAGAAATTGTTAATGCTTGTGCAACAGAAGTGAGGCAAGCTATTGTCAATGAGATTGGTGACAAGTTTTTTTCTCTTTTGGTTGATGAGGCTCGAGATAGCTCTGTGAAGGAGCAATTGTCTATAGTTTTGAGATTTGTTAATGATAATGGAGAAGTGGTCGAGCGTTTTCTTGGAGTGGTACACGTCGGTGACACTACGCACGGACTTTGAAAAATAGTATTGATGATTTCTTTGCAATAAATGGATTATCAATTTCACGGCTCGAGGTCAAGGTTATGATGGGGCATCTAATATGCGTGGCGAGCTTAATGGATTGAAACAAAAAAATTTTAGATGAAAATAAGTACGCATATTATATTCATTGCTTTGCTCACCAACTTCAATTAGTGCTTGTGGCTACTTCAAAGAAAAAATGCTCACGTGTGTAGTTTTTTTGAGTACCTTGCTAAGATTGTAAACATTGTTGGAGCTTCATGTAAAAGAAAGGATGCTCTTACACAAAAGCGGTATAATGATCTTGTAAAAAGTCTAGAAAGTGGAGAAATTGCTACAGGAAAGGGCAAAAATCAGGAAACAAGTTTAGCTCGGCCAGGTGACACTCGTTGGGGCTCTCACTTCAAAACAATAACTCGGATTTTGCATATGTGGGATGCGGTGACACATGTGCTTGAAACTATATATGAAGACGGCGATGAGGTCAATAGTCGAGGCATTGCTCGAGGTTTGATTGATAAAATGTGGCGGTTTGAATTTGTATTCATTGCTCGATTAATGGTAAATGTATTGGCAAAAACAAATACATTGTCAATGTGCTTGCAACAAAGGACTCAAAACATAGTCACTTTGCTATCCAGGATGATTAAGACGGTAAAGGAAGATTTGAAGAAGTACGAAATGATGATGATTATTGGGAGGAGTTATTGGGTGTTATTCTTGCATTTTGTGTCAAACATGATATTTTCGTGCCGAACATGCAAGATCCTTTACCAGGGCCGAGCTAGATTATACGAGAGTGTGGATGAGCGGCCAAAGACTTACTACCATTTTTTTTCGTCGAGACATCTTTTTTGAGGTAATTAATTTCAATGTTTTTTTAACTTATTACCTAATAGCTCATTTATTTGTAATATTATAAATTATTAACTGTTCTTTTCTCTATTTAATGTTAGGTACTTGATTTTATAGTCAAAGAAATGGATGATCGTTTTACTGAGTCAACTTGAGCTACTTATTTGCATATCATGCTTTGATCCCGAGAGATTCCTTTGTGCATTTTGATCGGGGTCGGTTACTCAGTCTATCCGAGTTCTATCCGGATGATTTTTCTATCTACGATAAGTTTGAGCTTAAAGCACAACTTGATACATATATCTCTTACATGAGATCAAGTGATGGGGCGGCTTTCTCGCGCCTTACTGACATTGGAGATCTCGTAAAGAAGATGGTTGAGACGAATATTCACCAGTTTTTTACTTTAGTTTATCGACTGATTGAGTTGGCTTTAGTCTTGCCTGTTGCTTCAGCGACCGTTGAAAGATCGTTTTTACGCTATGAGAACGATTAAGAATGATTTACGCAATAGGATGGGAGATGAGTTTCTCAACGACGAGTTTGGTTTGCTATGTGGAGCAAGAGATTTTTAAGAGTATTGAAAATGAAGACATCTTGCAGCGGTTTCAAAATATGCAAACTCGAAGAATAAAATTGCCATCTTAATCATTTCATTCACATGTAAAACTCTATTTTAAATCATTTTTTCGGTAGTCATTTCTTTTTTCATTCTTTGCATTGGGATGAATGTCATTTGTTTTTATATTAATCTTCTAATGTTCTAAATCAATTGCGAGTCATATTGGATTTCGTCTTACGATCGTGTTTATCTCATCTGTTATCTCAAGATTCGATTAAGATTCTCGGCTTTGATAGAGGTATTTATCCCAGTGAGTGATGGGTAATCATTCCTCGTGAGTGATGGGTGATCACTCCTCATTGGTAATGGGCGATTACCTATTCTTTTGTTTTATTATATGTAGTATTAGAATTTGTAATGTTTATCCCGTGAGTGATGGGTGATCACTCCTCATTGGTAATGGGCGATTACCTATTCTTTTGCTATATTATATGTAAATTTGGAATTGTTTGAGTGTTTTTTGTACATGGAATGTATCATTTTATAGACGAAATTCTGGCAAAATTTTTTTTCCTCCAGCCCCCCCAATCATATTGTTCTGGTTCTGTCCCTGAGTATATGTAATGAGTATGTATCAATTATTTGATAAAACATGATTAGATTCCAGAGGTTAATGGTATATACAAATAATAACCAGTAAATGATTCAAGAGTAATACATATGAATTTAGCAAAAAGAGAAAAAAGAATAATATATATCTTAAAAAATATGTAAAGCATAATTAATTAAATGTAAATAGTTTGAACATTTTAAACTATTTTTCTCATACTAAAAACTAAGAAAAGAATCCCATACATTTTCCATGAAAATACATGATCAGGTCATGAGGGATATTAGGATACATATATTGAAAGTTTCCAGTGGGGAAAATAATCTATTGTTTTCTGTCTATTATCGTAAAAACGTACACATTATATAGTTATCACCATGTGTGATCAATCATAAACCAACTATAATTAGAAAATTCTAAACCAACTATAATTAGAAAACTAATAAACTAAATATACATGGATTAGGAGATATAAATCCTAACAATAATAATAATCCTAATCATAGTAGAAATTTAATCCTTAACACTCCCCCTCAAGTTGGAGCATGAAGGTTTGAAATGCCCAACTTGGAAACTAAACGATGAAAGTGAGTGGGATGAAGAGCTTTGGTGAGAACATCGGCCGACTGATGTTCGCTTCTAATATAATAAGGAGAAATAAATCCGTCTTGAAATGCATCACAGACAAAATGACAATCAATTTCAATATGTTTAATACGTTCATGGAATACAGGATTTTCAACAATGTGAAGAGCAGCTTGATTATCACAGTGTAATAAAATGGGGCGTGTGATAGGCACCTGAAGATCGCGAAGGAGGCTAGATAACCATTTTAGTTCACATAAAGTCATCGCCATGGAGCGATATTCAGCTTCAGCAGAAGAGCAAGAAACGGTATGTTGTTTTTTGTTTTCCACAAAACGCCGAGTAACCACCGAGTGAAATAAAATAGCCGGTAACAGAACGCCGAGTAATGGGACATGTGGCCCAATCGGAGTCACAGTATGCAGTCAGGACAAGAGGAGAATTAGACTGAAGAAGAATACCACAACCAGGATTACCTTTGAGATATCGAACAACTCTGATAGCCACATCCCAATGAGCTTGGTGAGGAGCGTGCATAAACTGAGCGAGCGTGTGAACAGACTAAGCGAGTTCAAGTCGTGTAAGAGTAAGGTAGATCAGCTTACCAATGAGTCTGCGGTATCGTTTTGGGTTATCGAAATAAGATCCAGTATCCTTTGCTAACTGAAGATTGGGTTCGATAGTCTTTTTCCGCTTCGACTTAACCACCTAACCTCTTAGAAAAGATCCTATAGATAGCAGCTACCGCTCCGCAGCGAAGTGTATGAAAGAGAGCTACGCGGCGAAAATGCGAACGAAGCAGCGCGAAGTGAGAAAAGTGAGGGTGTAGATGCTGGCTTGGCCCCTAACAAACCAGTTTCAGAATGAATTTCCAAAGTGTACTTTCTTTGGCATAAAAATAAACCCGAAGGGTTTCTTGCAATTTTCAATACCCAAAAAATATTTGAGAGGACCCAAGTCCTTCATATGAAAGCACTTATTCAAGGAAGCTTTGAATTTATTGAGAGTGGATAGTGAATTTCTAGTAATTAGTAAATCATCCACATAAATGAGGACAAATAAAAAAATATTTCCGCGAAAGTATGTAAAGAGAGAATAATCTGCATAAGATTGAGAAAAGCCAAACTTACTAAGAGCAGCAGTCAGTTTTGAAAACCAGCACCGAGGAGCTTGGCGAAGGCCGTATAAAGATTTCTTCAGAAGACAGACTTGTTCTGGAAAGAGGGCCGAAAACCAGGTGGCGGTCGCATATAAACTTCTTCCTGTAAATCTGTTACTATATGCCCTAAGACCAATTGACTCACATTTATGATTTATGAAGCTGAAAAACCTTAGAGGGGGGGGGGTGAATAAGGTTTTTGGCTAATTTAAAAAATCTTTTGTTTGATTAGAAAGATAAACCTCCAATTTGTTTGTGAAAGATTTCTAAAAACTCTTTTTAATAAGAATCCACACAAAGCACAATCTTATAGAATTGGCAATTATGAAAAGAGCAAAGAGTTAAAGAGCATGCACAACAATTTATAGTGGTTCACTCTCTCCAAGAGCTACATCCACTACCTTGAGCCTCAACCCAAGGATTTCACAAATCCACTAACTTCAAGTTGATTACACAACTACACAATGAGGTTCACCCTTCAAGGGTTTTACACTATAACCTCAATCACAACAACACAACAAGTTTATCAAAGGATCACCCAAAGGAACAATAAAAGAGTAGAGAGAGTTAGGAACAATGTTACCAATTTAGCTTGAGAAGAGGAAGATTACAACTCAATGATATACTTCTACAAGCACCTCTTTTCTTCGTCTTTGATGAATGATCAATAATGAAGCTCAAGAAGATTTTGTTTGGGTTTTGATAATAATTTGCAATAAATGAATTTTTGAAGCTCTTTAAATGTCTTGAAAGTTCTCAATGAATAATCCCCAAACTTGTTGAATTTATGGCTGATAATTGAGTGTATATATAGGGTTTTTTAAGCTCAAGACCGTTGCCTAAGAAATAGGCTATCAAATTTCAGAAATGACCGTTGCTTCTGTGCAACGGTAATATTTTTTACACTGACAGCTAAAAACGGACGACCGGTTCCAGAAAACGGACTTCCGGTTCTTTGAAACAGAAAGATTCGGACTTGGTTTTTCTGAAAAACGGACTGCCGAATTTCATGTATTGGAAAAACGGACGATCGGTTTTAAAAACCGGACTGCCGAATTTCTGAACAGAAAGATTCGGACTTGGTTTTTCTGAAAAACGGACTGCCGAATTTCATGCATTGGAAAAACGGACGATCGGTTTTTAAAAAACGGACTATCGATTTTAAAAACGGACTTCCGAATTTCTGTTTTTCCTCAGCCAAGTTTTTTTCTGAACAAAACTTTCTTCCAAGTTTCAAAGGCATTCTTGACAATTTTTAAAGAGAAGAAAAACTACCCAAAACATCTTTAGTCAAGAATACTCGAATTTTATCAAAGGATTATATTTTAGAAAAACATGAGAAGAGCTTCATGTATGATCAATGAATCAAAGACTAAGACTAGAGAGTTTTACAAGATAGTACCTAGTTCACAAATACAATGTCTTCAATGTCTTCAATTGATTTGATCTTGGTATGGCTTGATCTCTTCTTCTCTATTTTGCCCTCATCAACAAGATCTTTTGCTTGAGACTTTGAGACTTCATATGTTCTTCTTTTGTTCTATGAAGGGTTAGCTAACATACTCACACAAGCACATGTTAATCATAATCAAAACACAAGTAATAATGCCCTTAGGGCTAACAATCTCCCCCTTTTTGATTATGACAAACACATATGCAAGAAGAACAAAAGAGCAAAAGTAAAGTATGGTGATGCATCAAAATATCAAAAAGGCAAAGCATAACAATCACCAAGAAAATGAGATAACTCCCCCTTGCATCAATAATCATTGTAAACAATTTATAGGCATCATCAATAATCATCATATTAACAAAATTTCTCCCTCTTACATCTTGCACTATTTTCTCCCCCTTTTGTCATAAATCAAAAAATTGTAGGAGAAAAGTATCAAGGGATCATAGAAGAGATACTAGTAGGACTTTCAACATTAAAGTGTCATCATGAAGTCCATAACAAGAAGGGCCCAAAAAAAAAAGCAACAACCAAATCATATAAAAGCAAATTTGGAATAGAAATAATACCAATTGAAAAACCTTAGAGTGATCCTTTGGATATATCACATTTTGAGGAAGACTTTGAGCTTCTTGATCATTTTCTTGTATTGCTTCAATCTCTTCTTCCTCCATAAGCATGTTCTTCCATTGCTTGAGTGTACAAAGGTTGGTAGTTTAAAGAGTTGTCTATGTCATCATCATCTTTCTTGTCAAAAATGTTACTTTTATCAAAACATATATGAATAGACTCTCCAACACATAAGGTTCTTTTGTTGAAAACTCTAAAAGCCTTTTTGTTTGAAGAGTAACCAAGAAAAATTCCCTCATCGAATTTTCGATCAAATTTTCCAAGATTGTCCTTGGTGTTTAAAATAAAGCATTTGCATCCAAAAACTTTAAAATAACCAATTGAGGGGGTTTTATTAAAAATGAGTTCAAAGGGAGTTTTCTTTAATGAAGGTCTCAAGATAACACGATTCATAATATAGCATGCAGTGTTAACGGCCTCGGCCCAAAAATATTTAAGAAGGGAGTTTTCACAAAGCATAGATCTTGCCATTTCTTGTAACGTACGATTTTTCTTTTCCACAAATCCATTTTGTTGAGGAGTTTTGGCTACCGAAAAAAGTTTTGTAAAATACCAAAATCATCACAAATTTTTGTAAAATCTTGGTTGTTGAATTCTCTCCCATTATCACTTCTTATAGAAATCAATTTGCAAACAAGGGAGGTTTGGACTCTTTTGAATAATGCTTCATCCTTTCGGCTTGAAAACAAAGGCCAAGTAAAAAAAAATCAACAACCACAATAATAAAGGCATACCTCTTACCACCAAGACTAGTGGTCCTCATTGGTCCAAATAAATCCATGTGAATGAGTTCTAAAGGTTTTGAAGTTGAAATCATTTACTATGGTTTAAAAGAGGTATTAATTTGTTTTCCAAATTGGCAAGCATCACAAAGTCTAGTTTTCTCAAAATGAAGTTTTGGTAAGCCCCCTAACAAGTTCTTTTTGAAGAGAGTTTGTTTAATAAATCCATACTATCATGACCAAACCTTCTATGCCACAAAAATACATCATCATCATGAACCAAGAGACACTATAAGTTTTGAGAAATGAGAACTTCAAGATAAAAGACATAGACATATGCTAACTCTTTTTGAAACAAAAATAGTTTTGTTCACAAGCTTGTTTATGATAGAAGAAGATTTACTTTCAAAAACAACTTTGTACCCATAATCACACAATTGACTAATACTAGATAAATTAAACTTCAAAACATCAATTTAAAAGAACTTCCTTAATTAAAGAAGATGAATCATATCTAATGTTACCTATACCGATGATCCTTCCAAAAGTAAAAAACGAAGCACCTTCGGTTGTTCAATCAAGAGGGATGCATATCCGGTCATGTGTCATAGGCATCCGCTATCCGAGTACCACTTAGATGACCTTGACTTGTGTTCCTACAACAAAAGAAGTAGAAAAGTCTTTTGGTACCCATATCTTTTTGGGTCCATGAATGTTAGTTGGATTTTCTTTTATTTTCCAAACGGTTTTCACTCCTCTTTCAATCTTTTTCTTTATAAAACACTTTGTGGCTTTATGACCACTCTTTTCACAATAAGTACAACAAAAGTGTGAAAGGGATGAGGAGGCTTTTACAAAACGTGTTTGTTTAGAAAAAAATATTGGAATGATTATATCCAATACCATTTTTGTTAAAAAGTGATCTTTGAGAGCCAAGAAGTTTTTCAAAATTTTCTTTTCCCTTTGTGAATTTTTTCAACACATAGAGTGAGATCACTCACCTTTTTTCTTTAAGACATCATAATCAATTAAACATTTTTTCAAGAAAGGAAATCTTTTCACAAAGGTTTTTGTTTTCTAAAACAAGATTTTGAAAGTCATCATTTGAGCTCTCTTTTTCTTTCTTCAAGACTTCCAAGGATTCAAGAATGGCTTTATTTTCACAAATGAGTCTTGAATTTTCATCTAACAAAAATTGAGTTTTGCTTTTTAAATCTTTGTTTCGTTTGGTAACCTTTTTGCACTCATCATACATTTCAAAAAGCATTATGCTAGGATCAATATCCCAATCATCATCAATGATACTAGAAGAGTTAGGAAGTGGAAATTGTACCTCATTTTCTAGTGCCATGAAGCATATGTTGGCATTTTCTTCTTCTTCATTTTCACTTGAGTCTTCATCCCAAGCTCCAATTAGGCCTTTGCCTTTCTTCTTTTTCCTCAATGCCTCAAGCTTGACTTCTAAAGCTTCCTTTTCCTTTTTAAGGGCCTTGGGACAATCGGCTACAAGATGGTCGGAGCTATTGCATTTAAAACATCTAGCCTTGAAGAATGATGAACTTTGTCCTCCTTTCTTGAATGGAGGATTCTTTCCTCTGTTGAAGTCTTCTTTGTAAAATCTTTTAAATTTCCTCATCACTAGGGCCATATCCTCAATCTCATCTTCATTGTTTGACGAGCATGTATGATCATCATCATTCACTTTGAGTGCTATGCCTCTTCTTCCTTTGTCTTCATCTTCCATTTCATCTAATCTTTTTATTTTCATCTCATAGGTAAGGAGAGATCCTATGAGTTCTTCAATAGGAAGTTGACTTAACTCTTTTGATTCCTCAATGGCAAGAGTTTTTGG
The DNA here is from genome assembly GCA_028651295.1 of Catharanthus roseus. NCBI lineage: Eukaryota > Viridiplantae > Streptophyta > Magnoliopsida > Gentianales > Apocynaceae > Catharanthus > Catharanthus roseus. The sequence continues at coordinate 2,630,843 of JAPQWS010000044.1, read as the reverse complement.
TTGCCATGCTTTTGGGAGTGAATCAAGAATCTTTCTATTTACTTCTCCCCTTGTGTACTCTTTTCCATATGCCTTTAAGCCATTTGTGATGTTGGTGAACCTTGTGAACATGTCACTAACGCTTTCATATTGTTTCATCATGAATAGCTCATAATCTCTCACCAACATAGCTAATTTAGACTCCTTCACTTGATTGGTGCCTTCGTGAGTTACTTCAAGTAACTTCCACATTTCATGAGCCGAGTCGCATCCGCTCACTCTATTGTATTCATTAGCATCCAGGGGCACAACTCAATATGTTCATAGCTTGAAAGTTTAGAGTCATCTTCCTTGAATCAAGCTCATCATAGTCTTCGACCTTCTTGACAATTCCATCCTTTATAGGAACATAAGGTCCATTCTCTACAATGCTCCAAAGATTAAAGTTAATAGAGCAAATATATATTTTGATTCTAGATTTCCAAAAAGTATAATTTGAACCATCGAAAAGAGGAGGTCTATTTGTAGAAGAGCCTTCTACATATGGTAAACTAGAAACATTAGCCATAGTAAAATAAAGATCTTTTGCTTCAAGGATGTTAGTCCCTTTTTAAAGAAGCCCCGCTACGATACCAATTGAAAAACCTTAGAGGGGGGGGGTGAATAAGGTTTTTGGCTAATTTAAAAAATCTTTTGTTTGATTAGAAAGATAAACCTCCAATTTGTTTGTGAAAGATTTCTAAAAACTCTTTTTAATAAGAATCCACACAAAGCACAATCTTATAGAATTGGCAATTATGAAAAGAGCAAAGAGTTAAAGAGCATGCACAACAATTTATAGTGGTTCACTCTCTCCAAGAGCTACATCCACTACCTTGAGCCTCAACCCAAAGGATTTCACAAATCCACTAACTTCAAGTTGATTACACAACTACACAATGAGGTTCACCCTTCAAGGGTTTTACACTATAACCTCAATCACAACAACACAACAAGTTTATCAAAGGATCACCCAAAGGGTTTTCCACAAACCTTTGATCACAATAAAAGAGTAGAGAGAGTTAGGAACAATGTTACCAATTTAGCTTGAGAAGAGGAAGATTACAACTCAATGATATACTTCTACAAGCACCTCTTTTCTTCGTCTTTGATGAATGATCAATAATGAAGCTCAAGAAGATTTTGTTTGGGTTTTGATAATAATTTGCAATAAATGAATTTTTGAAGCTCTTTAAATGTCTTGAAAGTTCTCAATGAATAATCCCCAAACTTGTTGAATTTATGGCTGATAATTGAGTGTATATATAGGGTTTTTTAAGCTCAAGACCGTTGCCTAAGAAATAGGCTATCAAATTTCAGAAATGACCGTTGCTTACATGCAGCGGTAATATTTTTACATCGATGACTAAAAACGGACGACCGGTTCCGAAAACGGACTTCAGGTTCTTTGAAACAGAAAGATTCGGACTTGGTTTTTTCGAAAAAGCGGATCGCCGAATTTCATGTATTGGAAAAACGGACGATCGGTTTTAAAAACCGGACTGCCGAATTTCGAACGAGAAGATTCGGACTTGGTTTTTCGAAAAACGGACTGCCGAATTTCATGCATTGGAAAAAGCGGACGATCGGTTTTTAAAAAAGCGGACTATCGATTTTAAAAACGGACTTCGAATTTCTGCTTTTTCCTCGACCAAGTTTTTTTTTCGAACAAAACTTTCTTCCAAGTTTCAAAGGCATTCTTGACAATTTTTAAAGAGAAGAAAAACTACCCAAAACATCTTTAGTCAAGAATACTCGAATTTTATCAAAGGATTATATTTTAGAAAAACATGAGAAGAACTTCATGTATGATCAATGAATCAAAGACTAAGACTAGAGAGTTTTACAAGATAGTACCTAGTTCACAAATACAATGTCTTCAATGTCTTCAATTGATTTGATCTTGGTATGGCTTGATCTCTTCTTCTCTATTTTGCCCTCATCAACAAGATCTTTTGCTTGAGACTTCATATGTTCTTCTTTTGTTCTATGAAGGGTTAGCTAACATACTCACACAAGCACATGTTAATCATAATCAAAACACAAGTAATAATGCCCTTAGGGCTAACAGAAGCATTTATTTTTTTGAATTGTATTTTATGCTCTTGGTTATCAAGTATGTGACTTGATAGTAAAACCCTTATAGCTAATAAAATACTATTCTTATTTGTCCCTAGTTTATTACATCTTGTAAACTAGTGTGAAGTTGATTGATGGTCAAGTTTTACTGATCATGAATATGAGATATAAAATCAATTCATAAATAAATATTGAGAATATTGTATTGGACATGACCCAAAGTGAAGAAGAAATATTGCATGGGTTTAAGTTATAAGTATTTCTTCTCAGTTTTATATTTGGTGTCCTTCGACCTAATGTTTCTAATGTTTCTTGCATGGGGAGAAAAATATGTTTTGACATAGTCAAACATCACTTTCAATTAGGTGATCATTATGATTATTGGTTGGCGTATTTTCTCGTCATGGCTTGAATATTGAAGATAGTGAAAGGGATTTGTCCCTCTCTTTTTAGAGAGAGATATCCATGGGCCCCTTGATAAGGAAGACTGGAAAATATGCATGGCCATGCTCAAATAAGTATTAATAAGGTGTTATTAATATTATTTGTTGGAACAGTCTGCCTGGTGATCAAGTAAATGGTTAATTAAGTTTTATAAGGATGACTTGATCCATGCCTTATACTTAATTAGGATATCGTGTGACAAAAGGACTAAATATTAAGTCTGATGCTAGGTTATTATTACATTTACTTAACTTGGGTAAGCATAATGTCTTGCTAGAGGCCGCTTATTTTGTGAATAAATGTCTAGGACATTTTTCCATTCACTGCCAAAGTTAAGTGAACCTACAGGGTCACACGCATAGACGATCTTGTGAGCATAATGTCCACGTTCAATGAATCTAGATTGTGTCCAGATTCGTTGAACGTATACAAAAGGGGAATCAGATTCCATATTGTATTTTTTGGTAGGTTAATAAGTAATTAATTTTATTTTATCGAATAAATGAAATTAATTACTTAATATTACTCATCCAACCGTTGGATGAGTAGAGGAATAGACGGATGAGATTAAACTGCCATTAGATGACAGTTAGGATTTTGATATTGACAGCTATAAAAGGTTATGTTAACCTTTTCTTGGTGGCTGTCCTTTATCTGATTAAAGAAAAACAAAACCCTAAACCCTAGAACGGCGATATAGTATCTAGCCTCCTCTCTCCGAAATACGACCGATTACTAGATAGTCAGGATCAGTTCTGAACAGTTTTCAGAACACAGAAGGGGCTAGCATCCCGATTGCTTGCAGAGGAGTTCGTCGCGTGGATACCAGTAGAGGGCGAAGCATACAAAGCAGCGCCTCCACAACGAACAATAAAAACACAGAGGTAATTTCTATCCAATCAGTTTTTCTAGTATGTGCAGATCCTGTTGGTGGATTTCCGTAGCTTGGCGAAGGCCGTATAAAGATTTCTTCAGAAGACATAGTTGTTCTGGAAAGAGGGCCGAAAACCAGGTGGCGGTCGCATATAAACTTCTTCCTGTAAATCTCCATGGAGAAACGCATTGTGGACATCCATATGATGAATATGCCAATTTTGAGCAGTAGCGACAAAAAGTAAAGTGCGAACTGTGACCATTTTAGCAACTGGGGCAAATATGTCCTTGAAGTCAACACCTGCCATTTGTGTGTTTCCCAAAACTACCAAGCGGGCTTTATATCGCTCGATGGTGCCGTCTGCTTTGTACTTAATATGAAAGACCCATTTACTCCCTAGAGCACGTTTTCCAGGAGGCAAGGACGTTAAAGACCATGTGCCATTCTTTTCGAGTGCATCAATTTCTTGGCGCATAGCGGCGCGCCAAAGAGGATTAGATACTGCTTCAGTGTAGGTGGTGGGTTCGGATTCTGTGTCTACCGATGCTAAAAAATGCCTGTGTGAAGGAGAAAATTTTCTATAGTCCACAAATTCTGTTATAGGGTAAAGGGACATACCTGACAGGTCTGAAGAGGATGATGGAGCAGAAGAGGAATGGGATATAAAAGTCTTCTATATAACATTACAATCAAAATCTTGGAGTCGAGTAGAAACCTTTTTAATTCGAGTATTTTTCCTTGTACCAAGTATTTCTGTGGACTAACTTGGAGAAGGAGAAGGAGCAGCTGGTATAAATGTTATTGGATTTGGAGCCACTGGATGAGGTGCAGTGGAAATGTTTTGGTCCAAGAAGCTACCTGGATTGGATGGATCCGCAACTGGGCCCGTGGTGCGGTCTTGAGTGGGCAGGACAGAAACAGAAGTTCGGTCGCTGGGATGGAGGCACTGAGTCGTGCTATTAGCAAGGAGAGAATCGGTTGTGCCATGCGTGCTAGGTTGTGCGCGCTGGGCCTCGCTGTCAAAAGGAATGGATACGACTGGGCTGTGTGTACTGGGCCGGTCGTGATGGGGCGCACGAGATGTTGGGCCAGGTGAGTCAACAGCTTGGAGAAGGGCTGTCTTGGTCGTGGGCTCCTCCTCCCTTTGTCTTATTGGGCTACATCTTGTTGGGCTATTTGCTCTGGGCTAGATTTGTATATTATTTTTACGAAAAAATTTACTCCCCCTTGCTTGTAAGCCCAACATTTGTTCCCCAAAATTATAAGAGCTTGCAAAATCTGGAGTACATTGTCTGTATGAAAACTTTGTCTCATAAAAAATTACATCTCTGGATATAATGAACTTCTCCCTTTTTAAATCATAAAATCGCCAACCTTTCTTGCTAAAAGGATATCCAAGGAAGACACACATTCTGCTTCGGGCTTGGAATTTATCTCTAGGTATATCATGATCATGGACATAAGCTAAACACCCAAAACTTTTAATGTGAGAATAAGATGGTCTTTTCCCATTTAGCATCTTATAAGGCGTTTTTCCATGTAACAATGAAGAGGGTGTGCGATTTATAAGATATCCGGCTGTCAGAACACATTCTCCCCAAAATTTTATGGGTAGGTTAGCTTGAAACCGCAAAGCACGAGCAACATTCAGGATATGCCGATGCTTCCGTTCAACCCTGTCGTTTTGTTGTGGAGTCCCAGCGATGGTGGTCTGATGTATCATGCCATGGGCAGAAAAATATGATTTTAGACAAATAAATTATGTACCATTATCACTCCGGACTGTCTTTACGGTTTTGCAAAATTGGGTTCTCACCATAGCAAAATAATCTTTTAAAACGGATGCAACTTTGCTTTTCTCTGAGATCAAATATATCCAGACTGCCCTGGAATAATCATCTACTATAGTAAGGAAATAAGAGGCCCCGATAGTAGATACAGTTTTGTATCACAATGGATTAAATCAAAAGTCTGAGATGCCTTATTTATACTCAAAGGAAAGCAGTCACGAGTCTGTTTAGCACGCAGACAAATATTGCAGGGTGTAGATTTGGTTTTAGAGTCTTTAGAAAGTCCCAAGAAATTATTTACCACAAAATCCGAAGGATAGCCCAACCGTATATGCCATAATGTGCTGGAATCAAGAACCGTGCTAGAAAAAGCGTACAAAACTGATAATTGCAACGGCTTGTAGAAGAAAATCTCATTCCTTTGCTCACTCACTCCAATCAGCCTCATTGAGATACGGTCCTGTATAACCCAAAAATTATAAAAAAAGGTGATAAAACATTGAGAATCTCGGGTCAATTGAGACAAAGAAATTAGGTTGCATTTAAGTTCAGGAATTAAAATCACATTTAGGAGTTTGAGTCCAGGAATTAAGAAGACCATTCCTTCTTGAAGAGCAATTGTCTTAGTACCATTAGGTAGACAAATAGTATACGGGTAGACATTATTTACATTGCTCAAAAAATTTTTCCTACCAGTCACGTGATGAGAACATCCTGAACTCAAAATCCATAAATTTTTCATACCAGATAATTTATCGGATTGAATGACATCTGTGTTATTTATAAAGCTCAACAATTTTGACCATTGTTCACTTGATAAATTGGGAATATTGTTTCTGGAGCTTCTTGAACGGCTGAAGGTTTCTACACCGGCAACGAACGACGTTCCTCCACGTTGGTCTGTCGTGGCGATATTGGCCCACGCATCAACTGATCGTACTCTCTCCGTAAGTTGTTGCTGCTGTCTTGCTGTACCACGGCCAGAAGATAGGCGAGATCTGCCTCGCCTTCCACCTCTGCTACTGCGATCTGGTGGTGTTCCGCGGTCTCGGCTACTGCGACTAAACGGAAGTCTGCTCCGATTACAATGCCTGCAAATTATGCCGCACCAGGTTGAAGACAATGAATCCGGCGATGAATGGCGGTGAGCAGCGGTGAAGGCTATACTTTCAAAATTATTATTATTGTTTTTTTTTTTAGCAAAGTTTTTTAATTTTATTTTTTCAAACTTGGTTCTGATAACATGAAAGTTTCCAGTGGGGAAAACAATATATTGTTTTCTATCTATTATTGTAAAAAAATATACATTATATAGTTGTCAGCATGTGTGATCAATCCTAAACCAACTATAATTAGGAAACTAATAAACTAAATATACATGGATTAGGAGATATAAATCCTAACAATAATAATAATCCTAATCATAGTAGAAATTTAATCCTTAACATATATACTACATATGTGAACCTTTGAACTAAAAAGAAAAACAAAAAATAAAGAATTTTTCTGTCTATGCACATTCAAGGCTATCTACACATCCCTTCAAAGAACGCGAGGGTTCGAATTTGAATTTTAAAAATATAATTATTTATTATAAAAATTTTTATGGATTTACTCGACTTAATAGAATTTAATATTCTTTTGTGTTTGTACAAATCTGTTCAAGATATTAATGAATTAGTATCCGACTAAAATTTGTGACATTCATATACGCCACAAAATGACTGAATACAGAGGAATATAAATAGCAAAACACTAGAAAAAATTGCCCGACTTTTCCAAGAAGTATACAATTGTTTCTTAATACACCCCATAATTCTAACACCCAAATTTTCATTATAATACTCATTCAATTTTTCAATTTCAATTTCTAACTTGGATTTTTCTTCATTTGATGATCTAACGTAAGATCTTTTCATTCCATTAAATAAATCCGCAATTTCTTCATCGGTTAACGCTCCTTTGACCACCCCAGTTTGCCTCAATAATCTCACATCTTCTTTAGTATCAATAATTCCGTTCATAAGATTAATGTAACGAGCAAATTCAAGAGTTGAATAAGACATGGATGCTTCGTAGGCTACCAAATTTCTTAATATAACTTCTGAGCTGGCTTTTAAATTCAAGACGGGAAGGTATAGAGTTGCTTTGTCTTTTAAGAAATGAATGTCTTTAATTCCAGCTGAGATTGGATAACATTTAACGGTTACGCGACGCCAAAGATGAGAGGCGGATGGAATTGGGATTTCGTTGGCTTGATCACTTTGAGAGGCTTTTCTGAATAAACCAGATACAGATGACCATGGAATACTGGAGATAACCTTAACGGGTTTTAGAATGTTTTGAATACGTTTGCTATTACCAACAAGGCCGAATGAATCCACAAGCTCCACTATTGCTTCTACATCTTTTTGAATAGGAGGAGGCTCTTTTTCTTCTTCTTCTTCCTCATTGTTCGAGGAAGACGATGAGGATCTTGACGGCTTGGCCACCAAAATATCACCATAGTGCCGAAATTCCTATACATAATACAAGAAATTAGATATTTAACTTCGAAACACTTTTATAAATGTTAGGAAGGAAACAACAGCTGAAAACTGGATATTTGGACTAATTCTGAAGAATTAATAGAGTAAATTTGTTCAATTCATAAATGAGTCATATAAGATAACTCTTTATAACACACTCCCTCCCATCCATTATTACATTTGGTGCATTAAGTTTGCTGGCCTGTAAACTCATAAATGAACATCTAAAAGGTGACATTTATATATTGAATATTTGTGGGTGGTCCATCAATGGACTAGGTATCCCCCACACATTCAGAACAACATATCTGAAGCATTAACTTTGTAGGATAAGATAAATGTAGACCAAAAATTCGATTTCTAGAGCACTTGTACAATGATATATACGGTTACTTAACAATGAATTAGATGACTCTAATACTATATTAAAAAATTTAGATTCGATCTAACTAATTCCACTTCAAAAGATACATTATAAAATGTCAATCCCTGTCTGTAGTATCTTATAAAGAGTAAATTTATTTATAAAACTACTCATGTGAGATAATCTTAAAAAATAAAATAAAATGACTGTCAATTTTGTACCATTGATTCCGTCCTTACCTGTACAGGTCCATCTTGTGGGCTTGCTAAACAATGAGGTCCATTCACGATCAAATAATTCATAAGATTAAGCAATTGATGAGGTCTTCTTTTAGTATTACACAATCTTCTATCAATACTAAAATTCACAGGAGATTGTCCCTCACAAAAATCCAACAACATAAAGAACAACTCACCATCTTCCTCCAAATCATCATCACATGATAAATTCAAACATCTCCTTATTTCCTTCAAATGAATATAAGGAACTTGATTTTCAAGCATCATAATATCCTTCATTATTATAGTATTATCCAATAATATTGTCCTACGATCACTTCCTAATTCCTTGGAAGAATTTAGAATATTAAGAATAAAACAACCATCAATTGCTAAAATCCAAGCTAGAGTATCTTCATCATATTCCATGAATTTATTGTAACATGCACGTGTGATGGGGTCGATTTTCTTTAACCGATTGATAACAAGTTGTTGAAAACTAAGTAACTGTTCCGGGTGTAAAGAGATTTCATTTATCGCGACGAGTTTGTATCTTTCCATTTGGTAAAGATCAGGGCGGAGATGGTGGTAGGGGCCTAATGCTATAAGTTGAGGAGTATACGATTGAGGTTTTTGATCAGTTAGGGTTTTTGGGATTTGGAAAATTGAAACTGGAGGACGATTATCTATTTGAATTGCAAATTCTTTTGTGAAGATTTTGCTTATTCTTTCAACCCAATCATGGGATGTGGATATTGAAGGAAGAGTTGAATATGTTGTTGTTTCCATTTGGGATTTTGATATTAAAAAAGACTGATTGGGAGATGTGGAAGTGCCTTATATAGGTGTTGAGAAAAGCAATTCTTTGCCTTTTATGTTGTCAAACCGCATATTTTGACATTCATTTGTAGTTTAAGAATGGTGTAAACAATGAAATATCCAGGAAAAAGAGATAAAGGAAACTAAATTATTTACGCGAGTTGTATTACATATTATACTACATATCCAGTACATTTTGTATAGTGCACCATAATATAAAATCTGCATTATATTTTTATAGAATCCTAATACCGCCATGCAACCTGCATTCTATTCGCATGAAACGATAACATAAAACTCAGAGAACTATAACATAAGGTATTGCCTTGTACTGTGCCATAGAACCTGTATTCTATTTGCATGAAACTGTAAAATAGAACCCGCATGGAACCATCATGCAAGTACTTGCATTTTATATTCGGGTGTATAGTATAAGAATTTTATCGTATTATATTAATATTGTCAAATTTATTTATTTATATCTATATATAAACTATTTTTTATATTATAATATAGATCTTCGTCTACCAACGGTTAAAATTTAAAAAAGTATTGCATATGCAATCTTGTGTCATAATTTTTATGGATAATTTCTTCTTAATACAAAAATAACGCATGTGCCCTATTTGAAACGAATGAAATCGAAGAAAATAAACCACTTTCTAAGAAGGGAGTTAAGTGTTAAAACAATTTTCCTCCCAAAAAAATAAGGTACATATGCAGATTGAACATTAAATATCTTACTAAATTTGTACTCCTAAAACATGCACATGCTAGAAATTAAATTCACTTGAGAGTCACTTTCTTTGAAAGCATATTCTTGACAAAAAATGACCATAATCCAATGTTATTATGTTTAATCAATTTAGGTCACCTCTGGAGATCAACAGTTGTTGAGGTTGAATTTTCAATTTCTTAATCCATATATAAAAGTAATAAAAGTTCCGACTCATAATGTAAATTTAATTCCATCACATTATTCATATAGATGGAATTCCTTCCATAATGAATTATGTCCTTTAATTGAATTACGGAAGAAAAAATAAAATCTCACAACACATAATATTCAAATTATAGCCATTTTGCATATTTTTTTGGTGTGTAATAATAATGGGTACAATCCCACTTTCTTGGAGATTTCTATAAAATATTATTACGTGAAGTAAAGAAAAAGGAAAGAATAAATATTGCATTTCCTTTTCATATAATATCTAGTGTAAGACCTCATTTGAAAATGTCTCTTTTGAAGTTTCCTTCCCCCTACTAACTTCCTTTTTTTTTTTTTGGCTAAACAGATTGGGTTTTATTTCAAGGAATGATGATGTGGTAACTTAAACTAAAAAAAGTGGGTTGAATTAAAATTTATTTGTAGAGTTAAATTTAAGCTTTATGTTCACTTGGACAAGTTGTCCTTATATTATTCATCTTTGTTTTCTCATCAAACACAATTCAATCCCCGTGCATGTCAGTGGGATGTTTAATCTTAAGTTTCATTTGATAGTCGATTATTTATTATTACAGTCGTCTATTAACTATTGTATTCGACTAGCAATTTAATTTTTATTCGCATAATGGTTATAACAAAAAATCATGAAGAAGACAAATGCTATCAAGGGATGTATGGTGGAAATACGAAAAGTATAATGCAAAAGGGGACGTAAAAGTTTTCAGTAGGAAAATTTTCTTGTCAATTTTTTTTCTCCCCCCTCTCTCCTTTCTGCTATTCCGTATTTACAAAAGATGACTTCCTCTAAAGAAGGAAGCTGTTACAAGATATGTGCCTAAATATCTAAACTATCAAATAACATATCATCATAACAATATTTCAAATTTCTACACTTCCCCTCAAGTTGGAGCATACAGATCACAAATGCCCAACTTGCAAATTAGCTTTTGGAATTGTGGTAGATGCAGTGCTTTAGTGAGAACATCAGCTAGTTGCGAAGCACTTGGAATGTAAACTGGAGTAATCAAACGTGCCTGAAATGCGTCACTGATCGGGGTTTTTATAATAAAGTTTTAAACCCAATACTTGCAAATGCACAAGATCAAAGTAATATGAAAGTATTAGTGTATCGAACCACAGAGAAAGGCTTAACTACTTAAATTATTATCTTCCTAAATTAATTCTATAAAAAGAATTAAAGTTTATTATCTAAAAATTATTACTAAATTAAATAAACCTAATAACTAAAATAACTAAAATAACGAGAGCTTAACCAAAGAGATGACTTAGAACCTTGAATCCACCACTAACCTATATAACAATGATTTAATTTCATTTAGGAGAAAAGATTAAACATTCATGTGGTGATCTAGGCTACAAGCTTCGATTCACTAGAGAAATATATTGTGCTTAAATACATGACATAATCCATCTAACCATTAGCATGACTTATTCATTCATATGACATAAATCATCTAAAATTAGCATGAACTATTCAATTCTAAAACCCACAATATACTTGCAAAAATCACATATCTCTCATACCCAAGACTACAAGAATTAAGCATGGATAAAAATATCAATTAACCCAAATAATTATTCTACAAGAACAATCACAAAGAATTAATTGCATCAAACCAATAACATCCCAAGATATACAATCACATAAATAATATAATAAATCTCCCAAAAATAAAATAAACCAAAGTCACATGGCTAGGGTTTCATCAAGATTCTAAAAATAAATTTAGTTCATGGCTAAAGGGAAAGAAATAACTAATTTCTTGGAGTAGATCATGGCTTTTTTTTCTTCACTTGGAGCTGCTGTATTTTTCTTTGTTGCTGGACTTTTCTGCTGCTGGAATTTCTGCTGCTGTGCTGGAATTTTTCTGCAGCAGCTGGAAATTTCTTCAGCGTCTGAATTTCTGGAATCTTCTGCTTCTCTCAGCACTCTTCTTTTTTTTTTCTGCTTTTCTTTTTTTTTTTTTTCTTCTCAGCAACAGCTCCGCTACCTGTGATTTTCTTCTTTTTCTTTTTTTTTTTTCTTTTTCTCTCTTCTTGTGTGGCTCTTTTATATATAGACAAAAGAGAAGAAAAATCCTAAACCTAAAAAGATTCAACTAAAATCATAATCCTTAAAGGATTCTATTAAATTTCTAATCCTAATCCTTAAAGGATTCAAATACTGCAACTTCTTTTTACCAAATTTAATATGGAATCTTTATTTTCCATTCTTTTTTTAGAAATCTGCACAAAGATAAATAAAATAAATTAAATATAATAATTATGACTAATAAATAAATAAAATATTTTCAAAGGCTAATAATTAAAACTTAAGGTGTTTATTTGTACTAAAAATCGACTCTATCAGTCACAAACAAAATGATAATTTATCTCTACGTATTTGGTACGCTCGTGAAACACTAGATTTGCTACAATATAAATAGCTAATTGGTTGTCACAATGAAGTGCTATGGAGTAATGTCGGGTCAACGGACAACCAGCCCAATCAGAATCACAATAAGCGACTAGATGAAGAGGTACAGTGTAACGGAGAAGCATTCCCTGTCCCGGTGTGCCTTTGAGGAAACGAATGACCAGAAGAGCTGCATCTCAGTGCCCCTTGCGTGGATTCTTCATAAACTGAACAAGAATATGTACAGAATAGGCAAGGTCTGGTCCTGTTATAGACAAGTAAATCAATTTTTTGACAAGACGCCGATACCGGTCCAGATGAACAAAGAAATCTCCAGAAGCTTTAGCCAATTGATGGTTTGACTCCATTGGTGTAGAAATAGGCTTAGAACCCAGCATACCTGCTTCAGATATAATTTCCAACGCATATTTGCATTGACTCAAATAAAATCCTACTTCGCTGTGAGCAATTTCAATGCTTAAAAAATATTTTAGATGATCCAGATCTTTCATATAGAAACAAGATCCTAGATAAGACTTAAATTTGTTAATGCTGACTATATCATTTCCAGAAATCAACAAATCATCAACATAAATTAAAATGTAGAGAAAGATGTTATTTTTCCTAAAAGTAAACAGTGAATAATCTGCATATGACTGTGTGAATCCATATTGACGAAGAGAATTCGCGAGTTTAGAAAACCAACACCGAGGAGCCTGACACAGTCCATATAACGATTTATTCAAGCGACAAACCTGATGGGGTTTCGAAGTGCAAAATCCAGGAGGTATTTTCATATATACTTCTTCAAATAAATCTCCATGTAAGAAGGCGTCGTGTACATCCATTTGATGAACTTCCCAATTCCGAGCAACTGCTACAGATAATAAAGTACGCACAGTTACCATCTTTGCGATGGGTGCAAATGTCTCAGTATAATCAACCCCCTCTTGCTGAGTATTTCCGAACACTACCAATCTTGCTTTGTATCGCTCAATGGTTCTATCAGATTTATATTTGATTTTATATATCCACTTGCTGCCTAGTGCTCATTTCTCGGGTGGTAGTTCTATCATAATCCACGTATTACTTCTCTCAAGTGTATTTATCTCCTGTTTCATAGCAACGCGTCATTCTAGTACTGAAGCAGCTTCGGAGTATTTAGTGGGTTCTATACCTGCATTGTCAGCTGTTACAAAGCCTCGATATGAACTTGAAAATTTATCATAAGAAATGTAATGAGTTAACGGATACAGTGACATACCTCTAGGACCCGAAGAAGAAGGCGAAGGAGAAGAGAGGGATATACCAAGATTAGACCAAACAGTATGACAGACATAGACCTTCAATTTTCCAGGAGGTTTATGTACCCTGTTACTTCGACGAAGTGGCAACGGTTCAATATTTTATCCTATTTGATGTTCACAACCTGAATTATTCGACCCAAACATCGAACTGGAGCCACTGGAATTGCCGTTGGAATTAGTACTAGTACTGTTTGTCTCACTATAATTGCTCCCAAACAATTCTTCCTCGTGGGCTACAGAAATATTGTCCAACCCACTGTCTTGGGCTCTATATGCGCGCGGGCCAGACTCCATTTGAGGCTGCTGACTGCACTGGGCCGCCCACTGAATCTCCTCTTTTTCATGCGGCTGGACCTTTTCTGTTTGTTGGGTTGTGCATTGGGCTTCAGGAAAATCTGGTGATTGGACTTGCTCCACAGGTCGTGAAGAGCGATGGTGAGGCAGCCCACCTGCTGAAGTGGAGTCTTGCACATGGGCCCCTTGTTGGAGTGTTCCAGATGAAATCCTTTGGGCTCCTGAAATGCCATAGAATTGTTGCTAATGGATTGGCCCACTTTCTTCTATTGCTGATTGGCTGCTCCCTCTTTTTCATGAACAAGTCTCGGGAATTTCACTGAAATTGCAATTTACTTGGTTTTCTTGAGAAAAAGCAACTTGAGATTCAGAAAAAAAAAATGGGAATTTATCTTCAACCAACACAACATCACGAGATGTTATAAACTCATATGTCAATCAAAGAATTTTCGTCTTTTTTTCCATACGGATAGCCTAAAAATACACATTGGCTTCCTCGAGGTTTAAATTTGTCTTTAGACAACCCATGATCGTGCACATATGCTAAACAACCAAAACTCTTTATATGAGAATATGATGGACCTTTATTAAATAACAATTTGAATGACGTTTTCCCTTTTAATACAGACAATGGTTTACGATTAATTAAATAACCAGCAGTGAGTATACTTTCTACCCAAAATTGTGTTGGGAGATTTGCCTGAAACAGCAAAGCACGGGCTACATTGAGTATGTGACGATGCTTACGCTCGACACGGCCATTCTGTTGGGGTGTATGTACCATAGAGGTTTGATGCAATATACCATTTTCCAAAAAATATTATCTCAAACAAGAAAACTCTGTCCCATTATCAGTTCGAATAACTTTAACATGTTTATCAAACTGAGTGTTTACCATGACAAAAAATTGTTTCAAGGTCTGTGCAACTTCTCCTTTTTCTTTAAGCAAGAAAATCAAAACACACCTCATGTAATCATCTACCTAAGTCAAAAAATAACTCGCACCACAAGGTGAAGGAATTTTATAAGGCCACCAAAGATCACAATGTAGCAAATCAAATGGTGCAACAACATTATTCATACTAATAGGAAATGATTCTCGTGTTTGTTTAGCACGTAAGCAAATTGAGCAATTATCCAAGGAATTAAGATTAAAAGGCTTTCCCAAAAACCTATTAATTAAGAATTTAGATGGGTGTCCCAAACGTTTATGCCACAAAGTCCCCGAATCTGAATGTCCAACAGAATAAGCAAATTTCAATTGTTTAGATAATTGTCTAAAATAGTATATCCCATCTCTTTCTTTACCCGCTCCAATCGGCATCCCCAAGATACGGTCCTGCAACATTAACACACCATCATTAATTATGATCACACAATTATTCACTTTAGAGAACTGTGAGAGAGACAGGAGATTACACCGAAGTTTAGGTATAAAAAGTACGTTGTCAACATTTAATTTAGAGTGCAAATAAATTGAACCCAAAGTTTCACTAGTGGTTTTAGTTCGATTAAGTAAAGTAATAGTATAAGGAGGAGGGGGTCTTAATTTTGACAAAAATCCCTTTCTGCCTGTCATGTGATGTGAACATTCACTGTCTAAGATCCAGTCTTTTTCCACCTTACCAGATAGAGTATCCTCTAATGAAGAAGAATTCTTTTGATTGTTTAACAAATTTATAAAAGCATTCCACTGAGCTGGTGAGAGACCAGGTATACCCACTAAAGATGCTTCTCCCACCACTGCTCTAACCATTTTTTTTTTGGTCATTTGATCTGTGCGGTTCCACGATGGAGCGGCGGCTTGCATCACCATCTGACAAGCTCACATATGCTATTTTTCTGACTGTTGTAGCGGCAGCCTATCCACTATTCGCTGAGGAAGATGAACCAGAGCTTGCCAGAATCGCGCCTTGCCACTGCTGCGCCGATGGAGAGATAGGCATGTCGCGGCTGAAGCCCATTCTGCCGCGACCTCTTCCTCTGCTTACTCCTCCTCTTCCTCTTCTACCTCCAACGCCGGCATCTCTAATCGGTCAGGCCATCGATCTGTCGCCGGAAATCCCACTAAATGGTAACAATTTCTGGCCTCATGACCTTGTTTGAAACAATAAGTACATTGTATAGAGTTTGATTTTGGTGTTGCAAATAGCACTGCTTCAGTTCCAATTTCTACATTTTTATCATTTTTCTGTGAGCTTCTTACATACCCGATTGTTTACAATTTACCAGTGTTGTCATAAGTTCGTGTTTTCTGGGTGCATTGCCTGATATAAACCGCTCCTTCAAATCTTCCCATAGTTCATCACACCTTTCTGCATAAGACATGGTGGCTCTTAGGTTGGGCTCAATGGTATTCAAAATCCACGAGCGTACCATTGTGTTGATTGTCCACCATTCTTCCTCTCAGCAGTGCCGGGTTTTGGTTTTGGAACTGTGCCTTCTACAAATCTGAGTTTCTTCTTAGCTCGCAATGTCAAACGCATTGCTTTGACTCATTCATCGTAATTGTCTTCTTTAAGCTGCACTTGTATAAGAATCAAGTGCGGGCTGTCTGAGGATGCCAATTAATAGGCTTCCTTCTGAACATTAACATGTTCATCCATAATTTTATATGTAAAGAAAAATTGCTAAAGAAAACAGATTGATATATGTGACTTGCCGAGAGCTTTTATCAAAATGAACAGAAAAAATTTTTTTTCGAATTATCGAAGTATATAAAACCAACACAAAATACATTTCAACTAATAGAAACTAAAAAATATCACTAAAACAAAGACACAAAATAAAATGAAAGTTGGTTCACTAAAATCATAGTCGACCATCTAAAAAATACAAAAAATACTTTTTTAACGCCTCCCAGACAAGACATTAACAGTTCACCTATTTTTTCCCAATCTTAAGATATGATCGTTTGGGTTAAAACCAGAGTTTAATTTAAGTTGGGCAAAATATATATATATATGCATTATTAAATAAATATTTGTCCTATAAGAAATTGAATGATTTTCTAATATAATGTAAACTTTTGATACATACAAATGTACGTATATTTTTAAATACTTCTTTTTACTCCTTTCGATTCAAAATAACTGTCACGGTAACTATTTACCAATGGTCTGGAAATTGTTTAGGTATATATTTTGTGCAGAGGCTTTGTTTCCGCATTTGTAGAGCTTAATCATTTTCACTGTTTGGATGACAAACGCAAAATTGTAAGCTCTAAGAAACAAAACCAAAATGTCCTCATTTCTCTCACAAAATCATGTCTTGTCTGAAATCATTAATGCCACAATTGAGTTTCCTCATTCCTTTGTTTCTCTTCATTTTCCCAACCTTGTTTTGCCTCTCTAATGGAGCTAATTCCCATCTTGATGATTTTCATGATCCAAACGTTGGAGGTATCAAACATGGCACATTTATGTTTAATCAAATCTTTTTCTTTCTTCATTTCTTGAATTTCAAGATTAATTCATTTTGAAATGCTCTAATCTGTTATTGTTTCGTAGGAATTCGTGATAACAGATCTATTAATCATGATGCATTCGTACAAGATACAAGGAGAATAATCTCTGAAGAAATAACAAATAATAATGGAACTTATATTTTACTCGCGGCGAATAGGACCCATAGACGAGACCCTTCCCAAGGCTTTCAATTTTACGATGGTGGTTGGAACATAACAAGCCCAAATTACTTACTTGTATGTGAGTTTTTTTCTCTACGTCTTTATTCTGTTTCTTTTGTCATTTATGTTTTGATCTTTGAAATTCGGTAATTTTGATTGAATAATTGACGCGTACGTATATATACTCCAAAAAGAAGTAAAAATGAATAATTTTGTTCCTTAATAATATGTCGTGCATCGAATACAGGTCAATTATTCAATCAAAATAGTCAGATTTCGAATGTTAATGACATAAATGCCGATGATAAAAGTTATTTTAAAAAATTTAAGATATAATTAACTAAATTTTACAGTGGTATATTTGATCATTTATTTTTTTTAAAGAAAATCTGTTTAAATTATAATGATAATGTCTTCTCTTACAAATAAATATTAATATTAATTTTGTTTTCAGTCGGTGGCATATTCTGGTTTTGGTCCAATAATAGTGGCAGTGGTATGGTTCGTATTATTTGGAGTATGCTTGATCTGCCTTTCCATACGTAGTTGCTGTTGCAGAAAGAAGACTTATGGTTATTCTCGAACTGCATATGTTCTCTATGTTGTTTTGCTTTCCTTCTTTACCATTGCTTCCGTGTAATCTTTCTCTCTCTTTCCTCATTTTTTTTCTTTTATAATACATTTGGCTCGAATCGTCTATATTACTTTGTGTATCACTTTGGACAGAAATCAAACTAGTGAGATAATTAACCGTGAATATTGTCAAGTTAACAAATAAAAGAAAATCAAATCTACTCAGCATAGAGAAAACTCTCACAAAATGAATGGCTAATGTTTACAAATGGGCAAACAGCCCATAGCTTGACAAACGACCCAAGCCCTATATATTTTTCAAACCTTAAATGGTTTGAAAAATTATGTTATGGATAAGGTTCATGTTTTTATTCACAAATCTTTGGTTTGTATTAAGTTATATCACTCCGCTTGTTCATCTTGTCCAAATATGAAACGAGAATTTTAAGGAGGGATGATTTGACTTAACTACCGGAAACTTTCTTTAGAAGATAAACCCTAATTAAGAAAAAGTTACTAATAAAGGAAGTATACTAGAGAGTGTATTAGAAGATATAGTATATGATCCGATATAAACCTAGTGCATATAAGAAAGTTTAAGATAAACTCTTTTATATATAGGAAATTATATCATAATAATTTTCATTATAAAACAATGTAGGACTAAAATATTACTTATTTTTTGGTGAATTATATACATTTGGAATATTACTAACTCTCCCTACTTACTCTTTTTTTTTTTTTTTTCCAATTATGCAGGTCAGGTATTATAATAATATATGTGGATCAAGCAAAGTTTCAAGAGAGCATAGTAGATGTATTAAGTGGTATTATAAAAAAGGCACATGATGTGGTTCTAAAACTCAAGGATTTGTTGGACAGTCTTTTGGAAGCTAAGAATGCTGGGTTTTCAGATATTCCAATACCAACTAATATACAGAATCAAATTAACAGGGATGAAAATATGATTAACACTATATCTGATCATTTAAGCAATGTTACTGCTGAGAATTCAAGGGAGATTCGGAATCTCTTGAATCCCCTGTAATTATTTTCTTGCTTTTTATCTTCAATTTTTTTTTTCCTTTTTCAGGTTAATCCGAGGAAAAATGACCTATTTAGTCCTTAAGTCACTTAATAGTAGTATGACATATTATGTTCAAAGTTTATTTTCGGTCATTATGATTTTTAAAGAATTAATTACAACAATTTAATAAGATATTTTTACTATGAAATACTTAATTTCTGTAAAAAAAAAAAAAAAACTATACGAGTTACCTCACATGCGGTAATATGAAGGGTAGCATTTGTATTACAAGTCATTCTATTAAAAAGAAATACATGTGAGCACAATTTTGGGAATGGAAACGTCTTTTACTTCCCTACAAATCAAATTTAAGGTGTGTTTCGTTTATAAGAAATGACTTATAATGCATATTTTATTCTTCACCTTATCTCGTATGAGCAGCTCGTAAGGGTTTCTTTACGAAAGCTAAGTTAAGTAAAATAGTCTTATTGGATTTCCGTATTATTTAAGAACCATAATTATATAAAATAAACTTTTCATAACATATCATGTCAATACTTAAACTTTACGGACTAAATAGATTATTTTCCTATTAATCCAATTTTGTTCTAACATTTTCTCTGATGTTGTACAGAAGGGTCACCTTAATTTGTGTTGCTTCTGCTATGCTGGTATTGGCCATTTTTGGTTTCTGTAAGTTTATCATTGTTTGTTTTCTCAAAATTTTTTTAAATTAGTTACCATTTCATTGAACACATCTTATTGATCTAATTAATGGTTGGTGGCATATATAGTCCTTTCAATTCTTGGGTTGAAGTGCCTTGTATATTGGTAAGTATACTTCCTTAAACTTGTACATTTCAGGGTTCTCTTGGAGAAAAATGACATTTAACTCTATACTATAAATATATAAATATATATACTTGCCATATGATTAATTGCACAATTTTGTGGTTGCAGTTTGATTATCCTTGGATGGATTTTGATCACAGCAACTTTTGTTCTCAGTGGTATATTTCTCTGTGTGAATAAGTAAGTAATTTTTCGTGTTATCTTTTCAAAGATTTACATTTTTGTTAGTTAATTATGTTATACAGCTATAGAGACAGAATTAAATCTTTAATGTTGAGAAAAAAATTATATAAGAATATAATATTAGAATAATAAACTTGAAGAAAATGTAAAACTTTTACAGAAATAAACATTTCATAAAGAATATTTACAAAATGTTAGGGCAGTCACCACCTTCCACAGACTTTAGCTCTGTCCTTGTCCTTGATTACAGTAAATTAATATTGTTTATTGATGAAAATTGATGATCCAATTCTAAATATAAACCTCCAAACTAGGGAGAAAGGGATAAAACTTTAAAAGGATTTTGATTTCAAAGTCAATGAGAACTCAAATTGGCAGAGTAAGTTTATGAGTGATTTTCAGTAACTCTGGTAGATATCCAATGTGAGATTTATGAAAATGATTTGATTGAACTTTGTAACCTTCTTAAATTTTGCCAGATTGTATGCTTTCTGCCAAGAACTAGATTTCAATGGGCTCAAACCCTAATAAATACGAAGGCCCATGCAGGCTATAATTGAAACGGATGGATTGTTCTCATCATTTATGCATATTGAATATGCTGCTTCAAAACTCTCGACTATTTTTGTGATTCATAACTTGAATTGGATCTGTTTTCTTTTCATGATTGTTTTTTTGTTGTTTATGTGATCAGCTTTGTGACAGACACATGTGTAGCAATGGATGAATGGCTACAAAATCCAAATGCAAATTCAGCACTTGAAAGAATAATACCAAAAGTAGATAACAAAACAACAGAAGATATTTCATCAGTGACAAAAGGTGTAACATTTGGGCTTATTAACATGGTTAATGATGAGATTACAAATGTTTCAAATGCCCATCTTGGGGTTGAAGCTGGTCCTTTGTATTACAATCAATCTGGTCCTCTCGTGCCTATTCTTTGCAGCCCTTATCAGCCTGATCTCACTCATAGACAATGTGATCCTGCTGAAGTCAATTTCACTATGGCAACAAAGGTATCTATCTATATTTCTTTTATACCAATACACTTATCAATCTCCATAGCCAAATTAACGTAAAAAATATCTTAATAGTAAAAAATAAAATTTGAAAATCATATCATATCAAGATTTAAACTTTAAAAACTATATAGGCTATTTTTCTTGATATTTGATTGTGAATGCTGTCAGATTCATGAATCAGCTATAGCTCAGCCTCAGAACAAGGGCATGACATTCAAGATTATCGCCCTGTTCTTCATTGCTCATGATTTTTTTAAGCAATTAAAAATAAGTACTTACAACTACAATAAACAGTCAAAAATAACTCCAAAATATTTTATAACTTAAAATAAGTTAAAAACTACTGATTTTAAATAATGAATAATATATGGCCGTATACAAATCAAAATGAAAGAGTACTAAAAGAATGTGTATTTTGATTTTGTGTAGGTATGGTCAACCTATGTTTGCCAAGTTTCAGCATCGGGAATCTGCATAACAGAGGGAAGACTAACCCCTAAACTATACACAGAAATAACAGCAGCAGCAAACATAAGTTCAGTTTTATACACCGGAATCCCATTTGTGTTGGATTTAATTGATTCAACTTATCTAAGGGAAACATTTTCGGACATTAGTAAAGATTATTGTCCCAGTTTAGAACATCATACAAGGAGAATGTACATTGCCTTTAGTTCTTCATCGGCTACTGTTATGTTTTCAATGATTTTGTGGGTATTTTATTCAAGAGAACGAAGGCATCGTGCTTATAATAAGAGCAGTATGGTTAGGACAAGTTCTTCTTCTGAACCATTAGACTTCCCACATGACCATGCCTAACTAAACAAACACTTGTAACATTAAACTCTATAATTACCTTTTTTTTCTTTTTTATTCATAGATAGGAAAGAGATGTGGTTCGAATCTAGAATTTAAGGAATGTTACAAAGTAATAACTCAATATTAAAAGTATAGGCCTTTTGAATTCGAACCAAATCTTCTTCCTAATGTATCAACAAGAAAAAAAAAAATACTTTGTAGCACTATAGTAGTTAGTAAGGAATGGCAATAAATTGCCTTCAACTATATATGATTTTTAGAAAGTAGTTATAATCTATGTTTGTAATTCTTTATATATACTTATACTATTTTTTGTTCACTATTTTATAACTTTGCTACAACTCATAATAGTTATATCATCCCGTGTTAATGCATTGATCTAATCATGGAGTATCAGTTTAGCAGGAAAAAAAGAGAGACAAATTAAGAGTAAAGATTGATTTTCGATTTCATAATAGTTATTTTTTTTCCCTAAAAGCAATTCTTTTAATAATATAATGTCTCATCTATTAATATAGACAATCCCTTCAAAAAATAATAATAATAATATACTCCTACTCCTGTTTCATATTAACTTCATATTAACTGTGGTATGGAAATATTTTTTTCTTTTTAAAATATATGTCATTTTAATAAATTAAGTGAGTATTAAATAAAAGTTTTACACATACATCCTTATTTAGTTATTTAATATCATGAGAATGGTATAATTTAATAAATAATTAGAAATAACTCAAATAAACTTATGTTTTTAATAAAGAGTAATTTAGTCTATTTAACTTCAAAATTAAATAACTTAATCATTTTTCTTAATACTTATATTGTATTTTAATGTGACAAATAATATAAAACAGATAAAGTATCTAACAACAAATAATAATAATAATAATAATAATAATAATAATAATAATAATAATAATAATAATGTAGAGAAGGGTCCAAATCCGAAGAGAATAATTTTGACTAGTTTATTGCCCTTTGAACAAAAAACAAGAATAGTTTTAGTTGGGGCCAATAATGTCATGCTCAAAACCTATCACAATCATTATCTTAATTTGATTACGCAAAGATTAGAAATGTTATTAGTTTGTTTACACACCATATTAGACCTTGGAGTTGGAGGGGTACACTTTGTTTTTTTTACTTTTTATTTGGATTTTGATGCATATTAAATTCGGATTCAAGAAGATCGTTCCCTAATATTTAAACTCTCTGATACTCAAGTCAGTAAAATTTATAAAATATTAAATATGAATGATAAGTAATTAATGGAAATTAATAATTTAAATTTGTTGAATAATAGATAATAGGAAGTATCTTTTAAATTACTTACTTTAGATTTATTGCATTTATTTCTTATGTGAGATTGCGAATTTAAACTACCTACCTGGTGATCCTTTATTAGGTTTGTACCGAAAGATTATGTCCTATCAGATTTCTAAATGAAAATTTGTGTACTTTTTTCAAAAATTAATTTACACATCAAAGCTCGTTTTTTTCTCTCAAAAATATAATTATTTTCTTATTTTCGAAATTAAAATTCTCAAAATAAACAAAAGCTTAATACTATAATACCTCCGTTTCATATTAACTGTTATTTTAAAATATGACACAAGAATTAAGGAAATGATTGAGTTGTTCGGATGCAAAAGGAAATAAACTGAATTACGCTTTGACTGCTATTAATGGTTCTAATGAGTGTGACAATTGTTTACTTTTAATAAGATAGAGTTAAATATAAAAAAAAAAATGTTACTTAATGCTATATTGATTATTAAAGTGATAGATATTTTGAAATGCAAAAGTATGTTCAAGCAACAGACACATAATATGAAATTGCGATATTATCTTTTATAATGAATGTAAAAATTAGAGGCCGATTAAGAAACGCGTATTAATTAACCACATAGCAGAATTAGAAATTGATCATATTAAAAAATCGAGACTAATTAAAATTAAGAAATAAATTATAAGAGCTTAATTGGAAGAATCAACTGCAAATTCTAAAAGATCAACTGAGAATTGACAATACGGGTATTGCTATTCATAGTAGGTAAATAATATATGTAGTAAACTCGAACTTCATTTGTATCCCTTTCTCTTTCTTCTTTCTCTCCCTAAAAAAATCCTTCACCTTTCTTTATATATTAAAGCTTCAATCAATTTCTTAATTTTCTAGTTCCAATTGAATAAATTTAATTTCTCCAATTCTAATTTTCTAATTCCTCTAGTTTTCTAATAATTCTAATTCCCTATAATGTCAACAAGTGAAATTTAAATTTTAAAAATTAGGAATTATATAAAATAAACTAATTAATATATAAAAAAAAATTAAAGAAGCTAACTTAAAAAAAGTTAGAAAGAGAGGGAACAAATAAATCACACAGTGATTGCTATCTTTCCATCGAATAAATCACACGAGGTGGGTGAACTATATTGGGTGGTTCATCCAGCTGCGATTCGAAAAACCATAATCGGATGAACCATATAGTGCAGTTTATCCACCCCATTTATCCGTTGATGAAATAGTAACCATCGCGTAATTTCATACGAGTCTTTTAACGTATTTTTTTTTAAAAAAAAAAATTCTTCAAAAGTTTTATATTTAAATCTTCATCCATTTATACTTAAAAAAATTCAAAAGGTAGAATTTAAATTCATCATTTTATATAGAGAGGTAGAATGAATTTCTTAGAGAAAAAAAAAATAACGAGATGAAAGATAAATATAAATGAAATTCGAAAATATTGTATAAATAAATAACAATAATCGACAACAAAATCTGAAGCATCTGTTGGGGGACCCCTCCATCATACTCCTCCTAACCCATGGGACTGTTCCCCACCATGTGAAGATTTTTTTTTTTTTTTTAACATTCATGTTGCGGACCAATTGATACTTACAATACTTATAAATTATCTTAGAGAAAGGTTTAGTTTAAAAGGAAAGGACCACTAATCAATTATTTGGGAATCACCTTTTTCTTGAGCATTAAATCCTTCTTTTCATTATCAGAAACCAAAGGAATAACGGAATTAGTATAAAAAAATTTTGTATGGATCATGTTTTATGTAATAAAAAGTGGTTGATTGCCCCTTTTTTTTAATATATAGAGCAATAGGTTAAGTACTTGATTCCCTCTTATATTCCAAAAGAGATTAAGGCTCAGTTAACAGTTCTTTTTTAAGCGGTTGAAAAAATGTTTATAAAAAATTATTTTTAAAAAAATTAATGTAATATTTTTATTTTTAATCATATTAATAAGTGTGAATAGTTTGAAAAGCACTTTTACGATAATTTCTCCAAAGTAATTTTTTTAGTTCTTTTTAAGTTAAAAACATATAGAATAAATAGTTTAGACAATTTAAAAATGGCTTTATAGTTTAAAAAACAGTTAAAAATTCTTAAATAATATGGAGAATAGGATCTAAATATTTTTAAAGTTCATAAGTGTTGAAAATTTAAGATTGACTTGTTAGTAAGTAAAATTAAATTTTTATAAGCTTTGGAAATCTAATACTGAATGTGAAAAACAATACTTCTCTTGAAAATCCTATTGGAATGAAATTAGGTTCAAACGGTTTCAACAATAGAAACATCTAAAAAGTTTTGATATTTTAAAGAAATTATAAGTTAAAACTAGAATGATTCTTTTATTCGTACTTAGGATATAATTATTTTATATTGGAGTCAGTGTAAATGTAATATAATTTAAAAGTATCTTTGTACATATATTATAGTTTTAAAAAAAATATCTTATATTTCTTAATTGCAAAGAAAACGAATTAATATCATAGAGGTAATTCATTATAAATTGGCATTCATAATATAATTGGTCAAGTGATGAATAATTCAGCAGCGATAATATGACTGTAATGAGTTGGAGATGGAAAGTCAAGAAGATGTTCAAATTAATTTCTGTCATCTACGGGCAATGCATGGCCCTTAAATGACTTCCCAGCAGTATCCTTTTGGTCTTTCCCGGTCAAGCGAGGCAATGGACCTTTATGCTTTTTGTTACAGACTAAAGGTTTTGTTTTGGGACGACGAGTGGCTGGTAGTTTGATCACGAGTCTTCTCCTTTTAATTTCTTTTATTTAATATAATAAGTAAACGATGTTGAATTCGAATCACTTAAAATGTAATTTTTATATTTAATCTTTCATTTTTATACAATAATTATAAGATTGTGCTTCTAATTCTTCATTCATTAGTTGAACACGCTTCAAATAAAAATTAAATTATGCGAACTTATGAAATCAGGAAGTTAGGTTGGCTAATGTTTAATAACACGTAGATGTTCAATTCTATAGAAATTTATATTTTAATCTAGATGTCCAACATTGAACATGAAGAAATTAAGAATCTCATGAATAACTAGTAAAAAGATAAAATGTTAATAGTTTGAACAATACGCTTTCCTATCTTAAATAGTCTAAAATTTCAACATAAATCAAATAATTCTCTCTTGTAAGAATTATAAGACAGAGATCATAAGATTGAATATAGATAGCACTGTTAATTAATTTTTAAAATTATATTTATCTCTTTTTTAATAGCGTTAATAAGATACAGTGAGCAAGATCATAAATTCAAATATTTTCATAAAATTATGTTTTCCCGGTATTAATTACTCCGACGAAGTTAGTGGTTGATCAATTCTAATGCACTTTTTGACAAAAATGAAAAATAAAACCCAAAAAAACGAAAAATATATTAATGGCCTTTAGTAGACTTTGTCAATAGTCAAGCCACCACATATATATATATATATATATGTATATGTATATATTTTGACCCGGCTCAATTCATTTTGGTTGTTCTAGCTACGTGCCGTATTGTCCTCCCATGGCTTGATTAATGTTCTTTAATTAATTAATTAATAATCAACTATTTAGTATTTAAACCATTTCATTTCATGAAGTTCTTGGAGGCTAAGGAAAAGCACTTTTTTTAAGAAATCAATTAAGCTTTAATAATTTTTTTTACATTGTTAATTAATCTTTCATAATACTTATTTATAAATTTGTAATAAGGACATGTGCTCGTTCCCATTCTAATTTGATACCTAATCATAATAAATAATTAAAAGTGTTTGAAAAAGAAAAAGAAAAAGAGAAAAGTAAAAGTAATGTAACGTGTGTTTCAGTCTTCTTCTAGTTCATAGCGGAGGCTTCAAGGGGGGAGTCGCCCCTTTGATATTTTCTGATTTCTAATTTATATTATATATACAATAACTCTAGTTTTCTAATTTTCTTAATAATAAAGAAGTATATTAATTTGGATTAATATAAAAACTAAAATTATTTTTTTCACCCTATCACATATAAATTTTATTTTCCACCACTAATTTTTTTATATATAAATTTTAAAATATATATACTGTCGTTCTTTAAAAATGGTTTAGAAATGGACGTTATTTCCTATAAAATCTCCACTTTATGTTTAAAATAAATTCACCAAAATTACTATTACTTAGAATGCTATGCTAACTAGCTAAGTTGGGAATTAGCTAGGGCAAAATAAGGTTGGTGGTTGGGGTTCTTCGGATTATCTTCGTTTACAATGGTATACTAGTTAGCTAAGTTAGGAAGTAGTTAGGGCAAACTGAAGTTGGTATTTAGGGTTCTTCAAGTTATGGACTGAACGGAATTAGCTTACTTTGACGTTTGTTAAATATTATTGTCATTTTTTTAATGTGATCTTTCTCTCGCATATTATTTCGAATTCACCAGTTGGTTTTTGCCGCCTGAGAGAGGTTGCATGTGTTGTGGTTCAACTGCCAGAGTGTGGCTACCGACGACAATGGTGGAGGAGGCTCTGTGATGCTTAACTCGGTTTGGTCTGGTCTCCGATGAATTGGGTTTAGTATTATTAGAATTACTTTCGTGGGTTTGGATTAAACACTAATCATCGTTTACATATATAAGCTTACTTTTTTAATTTAGTTTATTAGTTAACTTGATAGTTAATATAGAAAAAACATCGAATTTTAGTATATAGTTTGGCAACTATAAAGTTGATCTTTACACTTCATTCTTTTTAGGTTTTTTTTTGGCCTGGCCTAGTTTAAATTACAGTGCCCAAAATTTTTTTTTTATCCGATTCTGGCCATAACGCAATGGTTGTGCCTTATCAGCTAATCACGATTCCTCCTTAATTAGGCTTATGTGGCTGATAACGCACAATGGTTGTGCGTTATGATTAGGCAATAACGCATACTCGTTGTACGTTATCAGCCACATAATTATTTTTTTTAAAAATTTTTTTATTTTTTTATTTTTATTTTTTTAATATTTTTAACATTTTTTTAATTTATTTTTTTAATTAACATTTTTTTTTTGTTTTTAACCAAAGTTTCTTTTGGGAAAACTTATAATTTTATAATTTTTTTTAGTATTTTGTTTAATGAATTATTTTTTTTAATGAAAATTTGTTTTGAAAAAACTTATAATTGTATAATTTTTTTAAAAAGACTATATTTATTATATTTAACTTTTTTTATAATATTTATATCATTTTCTTGGAAAATTTATTTACATTTTAACCAATTCATCGCAAGTTATTTGAAGAAGTAATACTAAGAAACTGTAAAAATTTAGAGCAATGATGTAGTAATTAGAAGAAATTGAAAGAAAATTTTCATTAATATAAACAAGTTTTATTACAACTATTTCAAGAAAATGTCAAACTTATACATTGCTCAGTCCGGGGTTATTACAATTTTTCCTATTATGTCCCGGCATGCGACATCTACCACATCTTGGGGGAGAATCCAGATTTCTATAATCCATTTCCCCCTGAAATCGCTTGCCCTGTTTCCTACCCCGTTCCTTTTTCATATTTGGAGGATAGAATGTCAAATTAAAAGGGACATCCCTCCAAAAGTTCTCACTAAAGACTGGATGAAAATTTGCTTGGTAAGTTCTTCTGTACGTTTCTCGCGAATATATCTCCGGATCATGAGTATCTGTTCTTGACCCATTTTCTCTACACACTGCAAGAACATGAGAACAAGGCAATGTATACGTTTGGCATTTTCCGCAACTACAAAATTTATTATTTAGCCGCAATGTATAGACGTTTGCCCATACCAGAAACCCGGATTGGAGATCTGACCATGTATATTCCCTTTCGAGGATTGTAAGTTGTAACTTTGTGTTCTCTTGATTTCATTTCAATCTGCAAGAACTTGTCAAAAATTCGAGTTGGAAATGGATGCACGCAATTTTCAGCCTCTTCACGGTATTGGTGAAAATACTTAACTAGTTTGTTGAATATTAGTTCAACTAGGGCTTTAAAGATAGAACCCAAGCTTTCTTCAACACACTGTTAAGTGCTTCGGAAATGTTGGTTGTCATGATACTGTGTCTGTGACCGCCATCATGCAACAGTGTCCATTTCTCTGCGTCCAACTTCATCAAGTAAATGCAAGCATCCATATTTCTTTCTTGAATCTCTTTCATTACACGGTCAAATTTTCATTGTTTTGTTTCTGTTCCGGCCTGCCACATCAAGCTTTTTAGGGTTGTATTTTTAAAAGTCTTTTTGAAATTTTTCTCGAATGTGGCGTAAGCAAAACCGGTGAACTACAAATGGTGGTTGCCACAAAGGTTGACTTTGAATAGCTGAGAAAATACCTTTGTGGCAATCAGAAATGAGGCATACGTGGCGATCTTTGACTGAGTATTCTCGCAAGTTTTTAAGTAACCAATTTCATACTACGATCTTTGACTACCTTAAATTTTTTTTTTAGCCTGCATTTTTTTCTTTTCTTTTCCTTATATTTGTTTTTTCAGCCTGCATTTTTTTCTTTTCTTTTCCTTATTTGTTTTGCCTTTTTTTTTTTTTTTCTCTTAACACATTTATCCCTTTTTTATTATTTTTCTAAATTTTTTATTTTTTCCACCAAACTTTCTTCTTTTACATATAAACCCTTTTTTTTCCTTCTTTCAAACCAATTAAAACATTTCGTTTGCGGTTTTATGGTTTCAAATTAAAAATGCTATGTTTATACTGGAGAATTTGAACTTTTGGATTTTTTTACCTATAACAAAATAAGAATAAAATAAAGATACCTAAACCTAATAAATCAATAATATAAACATCGGATGAATACTTTATAATTTATTTTAAATTACATATAATTTTCAATGAAAAATAAAAAATAATAATTACAGCTAAGGCCAGTCGGATGGCGTGAATCGCACAGTCTTCTTTCCAACACGATGCCCAAAGCCGAGAGCCTGAACACCGTCCACGTCATCCTGCTGCTCCTCTTCGTCAGACGAAGATGCCTGCGATATAGGCTGATGTGGCGTTGATGAACCGGCTGTGCTCGGAGGAAGTGATGCCCGAAACCCGGAAAACCCGTAGGCTGAATGCGGTGTTTGAAATGATGCAAATCCTAAACCAAGCGCGGGAGGAATCTGCGACGTCCCAGATCCACTAGGGTTTGTCTGGGAAGCTGGCGTCAAACCCAAACTATAAGAAGGCATATCTAGGTGCGGGCTGTCACATGGGTCGACATACTATTGACCGCTACTAGATCTCTCACCCCTCTCAACCACTGCTGGGCCGGGATCGACATGTTCCTGTCTTTGTGGAGCAGGAGGTACAGGAAGGCGTCTACCTCCTGCTCCACGCCCAGGATGTCTCCGAGCACCCTTTTTAACTCTACGAGCACCTCGGTCTGGAACATGCTCTCGGAGACGACGACGCGACGGCTGAACAGAGAACGTGGCCTGGATATCATGTTGTGAAGGAGTGCATCCCAAAGTACCCCCGATGGAGACCATGCACCGCCAGATAATCGTCTGCACTTTCTTCATAACCGCGGCCATCTGGGAAGGAGATGAAGGTGGTTCCCAAATCGCCACTGAAGCCATATCATCCATCTCCTGCAACATAGAAGTCTAAAAAAAGAAAAAAAATTCAACAAATTAAATAAATTAGAATTCAACATAAATAACTGAAATGCATAAGAACTTACCATCATCCGTCTGTCAACGCCGGCAGGCTGATAACCATGCGCATGGGTATTACGGTTAGCTGGATTGTCGATGTAAACCCGTGTGATACCCTTATACCAACTGATGTACTCATCACTGGGGTATGACAATGCCGCAACAGCTACAGCAGGACCATCCCTAACACGAAGTCGCCACTGGTTCCAGGCATCGAGATGGATAGCATGCTGTGTAACCCAGGATGTGTTATCATTCCCTCTCAGCTGGATCCGGTGCAGGTCTAGATGAGTATCAACTGTATCTGGAACCATCTGAACCCGTACGAACTGTCGCATCACACGCCCGGGATAGTGGTACTCCCGATCTCCAAAACGCCTACACTGAAGGTCAGTATAACACACTCCCGATCCCCACTCCAGATCAAACCGGATCTGTGCTCGTGCTGTCTGAATAAGACGTCAGTGACAATGGGCCCCGGATGCACATGAGCTGGCACTTCTTCCATCTACATTAATTATATTTTTCAGATAGTGTCAATATTTATATGTTAAAATTAAAAAGTTTTAAACATATTCTAATTTTAAGAATATTAAGATTTAATTATTATTATTACGTTTAACGGTTAGTTTTACGTTTTCATATTTGCAAATATCAGGGATAGTGTTAACACAATTAATGCAAAATTTAGGGATTTTTAAATAAATAATATTTTAAAGCTTTTAAGGTTTATAGTTACGTAATAAACGTGGTATTATCGAATAAATGTTTGAAGATTTTCGTTTCTTTAAAACAGTGAAGTTTTTATAATGTACCCTGTAGAATTTTAATATTATGATTTTAGTTGTTTAAGGTTCACTGTCAAAAAAATTAAAATTAAAATTACCGAATTACAGATTCCCATATTTTCTAACATACAAATTAATTATCTAAATAATTAAAAAAATTCTATTAATCATAAAGTAAGAAATTAAACCTAATTATCCAAATAAATTCATGAAAAAAATCCTAAACCCTAATATCACTTTTTAAATGAAAAAAAATTATATACATAACATTATCAAATTCGTACACATTTATTAACAACTACAATTTTAAACATAAATCCAAACCCCACTTTCACCAAAAAAAAAAAAAAAAAATGTGAAATTTTGAATTTTAATAATAGATTTTTAAGTTTTCTATTATTTTAATTTTACAATTTTTAAGTTGCAAAAAAAAAGTTTCCATAATTATCCAAATAAATTCATGAAAAAAATCCTAAACTATAATATCACTTTTTAAATGTAAAAACAATTACATATATAAACTTATCAAATTTGTACAAATTTATTAATAACTACAATTTTAAACATAAATCCAAAAAATAAAAAATATAAAATTTTAGATTTTAATAATACATTTTTAAGTTTTGTATTATTTAAATTTTACAATTTTTAAGTTACAACAACAAGTTTTCATATTTTCTACTGTTTAAAAAAAAAAAGATTAAAACTATCGAATTACATATTCCCATATTTTCTACTCAATAATTTATACGAAATATGCAAAATAATTATCTAAATAATTTCTAATAATCATAAAGTAAGGTAATAAATTAAACATAATTATCCACATAAATTCATGAAAATAATACATCATCCTAATATCACTTTTTAAATTCAAAAACAATTAAATACATAAAATTATCACATTTGTACAAATTCATTAATAACAAACATTTTAAACATAAATCTGAAACCCAATTCCACAAAAAATAAATTAATTCAAGTTAATAAATAAAATTCATTAAAACCATTAACAAACAACAAAGAACGAAATAATTACACTTAATAAGTAATAAATAAAAAAAATTTTAAATAACTAAAAATTTACCGAAAGTTTAGTAGCATTTGTACTCCAAATCTTTAATAGCCTTTGTACTCCAAAAAAAGTCTGCAAGATTTACTAATTTTAATTGTAAATTTCAAAATAAAATACACATTTATTAGATAAAGAGAAATCAACACATAATAATAAGAAGTAAAAAAAAATAAAAGAAGAGTAAAATAATTTACCTAGCAGTTGGCGGAGGCAGTAGCAAAAAATTTTCTGAAGAAGAAAGATGAAAAAGGGAAGAAGAATGAGATGGGAAGGCTGAAAAAATGAAGAAAGAATGAAGAAGGAATGAGAGAGAGGTTGCTGGAAAAACAGCAAGAAAATAAGGGGGAAAGAGGAAAGAGAGAGATTTTGTCAAGGAAATGAGGAAAGAGAGGAAATAAGGGAGGTAGTTAAATAAGCTCGAAAAAACAAAAAAAAAAAAAAAGGGGAGGAAGGGGCAGTGGCCGCTAGATTTTTTTTTTATAATATGATAATGCACAGTCACTGTGCATTATCAGTTTAATAACGCATAATGGCTGTGCGTTATTAAGCTTGATAACGCGCAGTCATTGTGTGTTATCTACAGGTCAACGCCATATGAGATCCACGTCAAATTTTTATGCGATTAACGCGGTGATTAGTGATAACACACAACGATTGTGCGCTATCATCGCTGTGCGTTATGGCCAAATTTGAAAAAAAATGGCCCAATTCAATAGGCAATTATTTAAACTGGGCCAGACCCAGAAAAAAATCTTCTTTTTATTCAAATGTGTCCTAATATTATACTTGATTGCTAGATAATATGATAACCAAGGGATTGTTCAATAATAATAATAATAATAATAATAATAATAATAAAGCTAGTTAAAAATTCAATGAAAGAGAGAATCATTTGCAAAAGAAATTACTTACATAATTAAAGAATATGATCATGAGAAGGAATGCCATTTAAAACCCATCCACAGTATAAGGTACGTTGTATATTATCGTATATTTCCTTCCATAATATATATATATATATATATATTTCCTTCCACCCAAATTAAGGACAAAACCAATGCAATATTCTTTGAATCCATCTTCAAATGCATGCTCAAACAATTTAATTACTCCAAACACAATTAATTATATAATAAGCTTGATTTTGTTTGGTTAATTATTATTATATATAGCTCCATAGGTGCAAATTAGATAACCAAATTATAATTAATGTGCCCAAATTATTCCAAACTCCAAAAACAAAACCAACCAACAATTGATTTTCTTTTTTTTTTTTTTTTTTGGTCACAAAATACACGTACATGTTAGAATCAAACCACATGAGAGGAGCAAGTTAGCAATGGGCACCGCCCCTTGATCTTCCCTCCGACAAACAATTAATAAATAAATAAATAAATCCCTAAATTATAGAAGAGGCAGCGTACGTGTAATCATCAGAGAGTGAGTCAGTAAAGCTGATAACTTACGTGGCAGCATGCAATCGGGACAAGGCCGTTAATCTAACGGCTGAGTCATTTGTCTGTTATATTTCCTTGGGGCCCACCCGCAGCCCACGGGATTCCGCTTTCCAACACCTCTTAACTTAACTAGAGTCCCCTATCATATCACTCGTCACCTTGGTTAGTTATGTTTCTCATGAATTTTCACTTTCATCCCTCTAAAATTCCCAAATCTCAAATTTTAGACAAATATGAAAATTATAAAAAGATACTACCGCGGTTGGAAATATAAGTCTTTTTAAACTTATGCACATTGATTAATATTATTGAAATTAATATATCTTTTTAATCTTAAATACTCAAATTATCACTTTTTATTTTCCTTATCTCTTTTCAGGAGTCAAACACAATTAAATTTCAATAAAATAAATGAGGGTATATTTAGAAAAAAATGTATTAAATACCCATAAAGAAATGTAAAAAGACTTATATATTTGACTACCCTCAATAAATCTAAAATGGCGTATATTTTCGACAGGAAATAGTTTATATAACTTATTAGACTCAAATTACTACGTATTACTTTTGTTTCATATTATTTGTCGATTGGACATACTTTTTCTGTTTTAAAATATCTGTCATTTTAGTAATTAAGAGAGTATTAAATGATATTTTTTTCATTTGTGCCTCTATCTTATTAGAATTAAAAAATCGTCTAGAAACTCTTATTAGAACTATTAATAACAATCGAATGATAATTTAGTCTATTTCTTTTTTAACCTAAATAACTCAATAATTTTCTTAATTATTATATCATATCTTAAAGTGACCGTTAATATGAAACGGAGGCAGTATTTGTATTTTATATGTATATCAAATGAGAGTTTTTGAGTTCGAATCACACATAGAACGGTTTAGTGTTGCATGCTAACATTATGCTACTGTTTGAGGGCTTTATACCCTTCGATTACTCTCGGATTAGTTGAAAACTCTCGGATAATGTGTTATTATGAAATTACCATATATTTGTATTTTATATGCATTAATATGTGTTTTGGAAATTTTCATAAAAAATATGTGTTTAGAAATATACTAAAAAACTTTAGTAACTTAAGAGCAACAACGTAGGGTAAAATTGAATTATAAGGGTATTTTACATATTTTTATGCTTTCTTGGAGAAGTGAATTTTAAGGATTAAATTAATTAATTTTTATGTTTATATCACTATAATTTTTCCAGTTAAAAAAAATTGAAAATATATAGAAAAAGATTTCACCTTAATAAAATTATAATTTTCTTAAAACATATACTTTGTTGATGTTTTAAATTATCTTTATTATCATTATTAAACCTTTTGCCATATGGAAGTTGACAATTTTTTTAATTGATAATTCCTTGAATAAATTGATTATTCATGAGAGGTCAATTCAACGAAAGCATAAATTCATGACCGACTCATCAATTGCCAAAAAATATCAGGGCGCAATTTATAAATTTCCAAAAAGATAAAATGAAAAAAAAAAAAGAATAGGGAAACTACCCGAGAAAGTCGGCCTTCAAATGCTATAAATAGTGGGCTTCAGTAAGGCTACGTTTGCCAGTTTGAATTCTCAAAACCACGCCTTTTGAGAAAACAGTTTCCCCCCCCCCCCCCCCCTCTATCTCTCTCCCCCCTCTATTTCTCTCTCTTCTCGCAGTTACAATACAACTACTGAAGAAGAATATTACTGAAATAACATGGCGGCTAATTCAACTCGGCGATCCAGCGGACCGGTGCTCCGGTCACTCTCACCGTCGGGGAGATTCTATTCTTCCCGTACGGCGTCGTTTTCCTCCTCCTCTTCCGCTTTCGCTTCATCTACATCAACGTTTTCTCCGCGTTCCGCCGCTCTCCTCCACAGATCAACTTCTCCGACGAGAGTAAATTACCGTAATCCGGCTTCTTCTGCTGCTTCGTCCGTACGACTTTCACTAGACCGGTCAATTTCTCCAAGCCGATCGATCTCGATGTTGAATAATCAATCGCGACTGGTTCAGAAGGCCGGAGAAACTTCCGTATCGAAGAAGACGTGTATGTGTTCTCCGACAAATCATCCTGGTTCATTCCGTTGCAGTTTGCATAAGAGCTTCGGCAATAATAATCACAGTAGCAGCAGGAATCAAAGCCACTCGACGGTTCCATACAATTCAAATCGGTTGAACATGAGGCGCTCGGCTATGACGAATTCGCTTGTGAGAATCGGTACAGTTGAAGGAGAATTGGTTAAGAGAGCTTTGGCAGCTTTAATTCGACCTTCCTCGCATCAATTGCGTCGTAGAGAGAATTTTCAGCAAAGATCGAGCCGGCTCTCTCGAATGTCTAAACCGTAAAGTTTTCCGAATCGGTAATTAATTGATGCCGGAGAGAGTCCAGACGGCGGTGATTGTGAGGTCCAAAACGGCGCAGTTTTTTGAGTTCGGTGACCGATGCAGTTACAATCCGCCCACAGGGGACATCTTTTTGCGTATATATGCCATGTGTAGTACTATAGGGACATAATAGACTTTTCATTTTTTTGGGCTAGGTTTATGAGGACATAAAAGACATAGTTTATAAGGACATAATTATATATACTTATCTATCAATTTTTGAAGCAATTTCTTAAATCTCAGCTTAATTAATCAGATTTAATGGTAGGAATTATTAACGGTAGCAAGCAGTACCTAACTTGATCTTCATCTAACCAAATTAACTCCAAATAAGTTTACAAAAATTGCCAAATCCGTCTGCTGGATTTCATCGCATAAATCTTCAATTCATTGCCAAATCCAATATTGCTGTTATTAATTTTCTTTTTTTTTTTTTTCTCTTTTTTACGGTAAATCTCTTTTTTTTTTGGGGTTGATTTTTTTTGGTTAGTGATGTGTTTGAATTATTTTTAATTATTATGTTTTCTTTTATTTCTCTTCCCTTTGTTTATAAATTTTATCTCATGATGACTGATCTTTTCTCTTTGCTGAATACTTATTTATTTGGTTCAGGAATCGATCTGTATATAGGGTGGTGCTTGACAGCTTGAACGCTTTTCCTTTATGTATTTTCAGGTGAGAAACTAATCTTTATTTTCTAATTTTCTTTTTCTTTATTGTCTAATTATCTTTATTTTCAATTGGACCACCAGACTTCTTTTTCTTAGTGCTTATCTGCAATTTTATTTATTTATTTATTTGTTGCTAAAGTAGTGCTTCTTTGCATTTCGCAGGTAATGGTTTGGAGGGCGAATATGGCTTTCTCTGGAAGATGCTTAATCTGACCAAAGGACCTTTGGACATTATTATTTCTAGAGCTTGTATATGGACCCGTTTGATTGGACATTTTACATTGGAAAACAAGAATGTTAAAAGAAATAAATAAATAAATAGAAGATGGAATTAATTGGGACCTTAGAGTGGTCAATCAATCATATGGCAATTGTGTTTTAGCCTGAACTCAAAAACTGGCAATCTGCCGTTCGAGATGGATTCTTGACGTTGGGATCGGTCCTTATAATGGATTTTTTTCTAGATCACCTTGTGGGTATCAAGATTGAGGTTCTACGTTTGATAGCACTGGTCGGAGACAGAGTGCTGCCCTCATATAAATAAATATAAATAAACAAAAGGGTTAATTGTAAAATAATTCTTTAAGTTCAACATAAAATTAGTTAAGTTCATAATTTAATTAATAATTATAATTACTATAAAATACTTGATCTTAATATCTATTAGCCTATGATCATAAGGTCATAATACTTTTTAGTTTATGTTATTTGAAGATTAATTATTTAATTTAAAATTTCATTATTTTCAAAAAAGTAGAAATATAATTTTAAATTTATTCAATAAAAAATAAAATATTTAAAAGTATTAAAATAATAAAATTTTTAATTTTTTTACAATAAATATTATTAATTTATATAATAAATTAATTACAAATTTTGATGTTTATTTATTTTTATAAAATAAAATATATTTATTTATAACTGTTTATTTATAAAATATAGATTACAATAAATATTATTACAAAATATTTACATTAAGTTTGTAATAATATTTTTTTGGGTTTAAAAGGTTTAAAATATTTAAACCCTAAAATATTTAAAAGTATTAAAATAATAAAATTTTAATTTTTCTACAATAAATATTATTAATTTATATAATAAATTAATTACAAATTTTGACGTTTATTTATTTTTATAAAATAAAATATATTTATTTATAATTGTTTATTTATAAAATATAGATTACAATAAATATTATTACAAAATATTTACATTAAGTTTGTAATAATATTTTTTTATTCTAAATTTTAAGAACTTGGCTATTTAAGAAAAAATAATGCAATTTTAAGTAATAGTATTTATTTTAACAATTTACTTTTGAATATTTTATTTTTCATTAAATTAATCTGAAATAATCATGCTAATTTTTTTAAATAATCAATTTTTTAAAATTAAATAATAAATTTTTAAAAAATATAAACTTAAGATATTATAAAAAATTTATTAAAGTATTTTGGAATTAAAATGAATTTATATTGAATTTTAAGGATTCTTTCGTAACAAGATATATAACTTGTATAGAAATGATATTTTAAATTTTTACATATTTTAAGGAGTAAGCGGCTTATTTTTTAATTTTTAGAGGTAAAATACTTATAATCCCAGTTAATGGGTTACGTTATAATTCACTCTAAACAAAAGCCAAACAAAATCTTAAGGATACTTTAATTAACATCTTTGGGGTGAAAACTGATATTATGGGAGGGATGTGTTAGAACATAAATTATTGTAGAAAAAAGATGGTTTAAAATGTCACTTTTTCAACACTTATATGACTTAAGTATTTTGTCTTAAGAGTATTTATCAATTTATATCAATATATAAATATTTTTTTAGGATATTAAGGCGAGATTATTATATCATTGTAAAAGGTTAATGAAAGTATGATGGTAATGAGAGGCAGACAAATATATAAAAGATTTTATCTTCTTCTCCTTATATATGTGTGTGCGCATATGCGTAAACCCTTCTCTCCTTATATTGTCTACTTCTAATAAACGTAATTGAAAATTCACCTCCTCACTATTGGGCCTCGGAAAAGCTATTCTTATTCGTTTTCAATGAAAGCCCAATGAGCATAGGGGTTACGTCATGTACGAAACTTTCTTTACAGTGTACCATTTTTGGCTCGCTCTTTCGAGTAGGCCCTAAAAGGAGAAGGAAGGCTGGAATGCCAACAGATGAATAGACTGTCACTGTTCTAGACTCAGCTGTTTTTGTACTTTTCTTTTGTATATAGATTTTTGTACTTTTCTTTTATATATAGATTTGTATTTTAAGGTCTAGAATCTTTTAGAATTATATTTCTAGTAAATAAATTATTTACCGTATTCATAATATGAAATCTCCTATAACATGGAATCCCATTTTGTTTCTAGCTTAGCAAACTTGATGTTAGATCAATGGGAGACTAATTGAAGAGTCTCTTTAAACTTTTTGTTTAGAATTATAGGGTGGTTCCATAATGCGCATGTCTTTGGTAATTTTTTTACAGTTAAGAATTGATTAAAAACAAAAATAGTATTTGATATTTGTTAAAAGGTCAAGCGAGAGGAAAACATTATTATATATAATAGTTTTAAGCAAGTATTAATTAGCATAATATCCCATTCCATCCCTCAAGTATATTGACCTTGTTTTTTTTTAATCCCCTTAATTAAGTTTACTTATATCCATCTTCTCCCTCCTATTATAATTAAGTGTAATTAACATAAATTCCTATATAATTTGATTAAAACCCTAAAATAAGGGAGAGGGGGAGAGAAGTGGTGGCCTTTGGGGCATGGTGACGCCAAAAAAGTTATTAGATATTCCAAAGAGCTTTTTCTATAACTTTTGGAAGAAGAAATTAAAAGGTCATTTCATTTCATAGTGTTGTCTTTGTCACTTCAAGTTGGCAAAATAGAAGCCTTCTTTTCCCTGTTTTGGATAAGATGTTTTGGATAAGATTATATTGAAAATGGCAATAAGAGTGATATGGTATGGGGAAGGACTATAATAAAAGAAGAAACTTTAATTATGTTGTCTCTTTAATTTGTTTTGTCCTTCATTTTTCCTTTGTATAGGATCTAAAGCAAGAAAAACAACAGGCCTTATAGTATTCTGAGAGATGAATATTGAATTTGAATGTAATGCTTGTAAATCTAAAATTAATTAGATTATTCTTCGATTTAGTAGTGAAGTTCAAGTAAGTAATGTATAAAATAATAAAAATTAAACTTTAATACCGTGTTCCATTTTCATTTAAGATTATTAAACTTTTTTAATCCAATAAACATATAACTAATCGAGCACGTTATCCGTTCAGTTACCTACTCGACTCTCGCACATTCAAAACTCAATTGACAATTTCTTATTGGGGATTATCAACCATGCCCTATTAATGAGAAAGATTTGTCATAGTCTTTATCTTATTATATGGGAAGTACATGTAATGTCATTATTATGATATAAGAGGACAAGCATTTATTCTTATTAAAAAAATATTTATAATTATTTTTAAAAACTTGTTTTAGTATAGCGAAAATAATTGTCAATAAAAGACATACGTGTTCTCACAATCACGAGGCACATGAGTATTTCAGTAAAAAATTTAGTAGTTCATTTAAATAAATATAATTACTTAAAATATATAAAAAAATAAACATGATGCATAATAGAATTTTCCAGTGTTGAGAAGTGATATTTTAAAACCGGAGCACCAAAAACCAGCAGCTTTGGAGGTTTTCAAGTTAAAACCAGGGGGGCCAATGCCAATATGCCCAAATAGTTATCAGCCAAATTGGAAAGCAACGGGCAGGGCACCATGGCAGATATTGATGATCAGTTTCAGGATTAGCTGCACTACTTTATTGTATACGTTAAGTAAGTGGACCAAACCAAACCAAAGCAAAAAAACTATTTCTTATAAGGGCTGTCTGTGTTCTTTCTTGCAATTTGCCAACTTTGTGTCACTCCGTACCCCACATCCTTCCCCAGTTGGTTAGGTCACCAATTAAATTAAGTACAATAATAATAATAATAATAATAATAATAATATGTGATCAATTTAAGTTTATTATGTCTTATTAATTCGATAGTTATGAAATGTTTTTTTGGGAAAGAATGCTTAGTCAAATTCATTTTAGAGAATCATTAGATACGATAGCGACTACTGAAATTGAAAACAGTGAAATAATATATAGAAATCAGTTAAGTTATGAGTGAAGATGTTTCTATTGACATAAGAAGCATATAGAAGTCTATAGTGTTGCCACCTAAAAAAGTTTGAGGAGAAGAGTCCCTCAATTGACTGACAATTCATTGGAGTTTTTAATTTTTCACATAAATCTCAATTAGTTAAATAACACTAGTTAATTTTTAAGTTATTCTTGAATACAAAATATCTGAAGAACTCTTTTGAAAACACTTGTGAAGAATTACAGTTTATAATTTGAAATTTTACTTATAATTTCAGTTAATATTCTAATATATAGAGTGATTTAGAGGTTTTAGAATAGATAATTAGGATAGGGAAGATGGAGAGTTTAGGAAGCAGATAAGGATGGAGAAGATGGAGAGTTTTGAATAGTGTGTAATGAGATGAGAATGAAGATTTTTTCCCAATTTTGGCCCGGTCTTTAAAAAAATTCATTAAAGAGATCACAATTTTTTTTTTTTTTAAATGGGCCATAATGCACATTGTATGTGCACTCAAACGTCCGATTGAGGTGATTCTTGTGGACATTTTGGGTATTTTTTTTTTATCTACACAACGAAAATGCCGATAGGCGACTTCCATGAACCGTTTTGACAAAAACGCTCTATTTTCATCTTAATTTATGTTTTTGCAATTTTCTAATACTTTATCTCTTATTAACTAAGAAAATTACCTTGCCGATTTTAAAACTAAATAGAAGAACAATTCTTTTTTTCTCTAATTAAAATTTTAAATGATTGAAGTCGGTAAATATAGAATACGTTATTTATTTATTATTAATAAATCAAAACCATGCACCCATTTGCATGAAGCTTCATATTGGTGTTTTGGTAAGTATTCTATTGTGCGTTATTCTATCACGTCCTCACCAACTCAGTAAATAAGAGTATTGTTCGGATTAAATTAGTCATTACCGATAACACACACCCATTGTGCGTTATCATTAAAAGTAACGCACAATAGTTGTGTGTAATGCCTCGTTTAGGGATAAGAAAAATATATTGACCATTTTAGTGGCTATTTTTAAAAAAATAACTATTTCTGTCCAAAAAAGAAAAAAAAAAACCAGAGAATGAAGGAGAAAATGAAGAGTGTAAGCCAGAATATGAAGAATGGGAGAGAAAGAGTGTATGCGTGTATATATACTCCGAATCCAGCAATCAACTGATTTCCATACACAGACACGAGCAAGAGTTGCGTATCATCTCTAAAGAAAAAGGTTTGCTTTTGCATTCAGTTTTAGCCACAAGTTTCATATGTCTTTTTAATCTATAACATGAATCACCTTATTCCATTCTATATCAATATAATTAGATAATTAAAATAAGTTTTTTTTCCTGAAAATAATTAGAATAAGTAAAATACCTATAATAGTCTTTTATTTAAAGACTTTATCAAATGAATTAAATAATTATAAATTGCTCATGTAACAAATATTGTGTTGTTGTTGCAAAGAAGGAATATGAATCCTTAGTTATTACTAATCCACCCTCTTCGGCAAAGGAAAGGAACCTCTTGTTGATGATGGTGTTGAAAGTCAGCCAAAAAAGACGCAAATAACAGAAATCATGGCAGTGGTGCTTTTCTATTTTGCAATTCATGCCAGTGAAACATAACATGAGATTGTTTTGACATAGGAACTGTTGTGATATCTCTTGCTTACAACTCAAACTGCTGAATTTTTTTTTTTTTTTTGAGTAGCAAAGATGGTTGTTTGAGGTGGACTGGATGGCATTGTCAAAGTTCCCCCTCCCTCTCCTCATATCTACACTCATTCTCATACATACATCTTGGGAGAGGAGATTTTATTCCAGTTAATTTAATTAAATACAAAGTTTCGTCTCTTTAAATGAAGATTTTACTATTTCGTCACTAAAAAGTGATGAATCGTATTTTTTATATTGACTCTATTTAGTCTCTATGTAGAGAAATAATAAGGAG
This sequence comes from Catharanthus roseus, assembly GCA_028651295.1. Lineage (NCBI taxonomy): Eukaryota > Viridiplantae > Streptophyta > Magnoliopsida > Gentianales > Apocynaceae > Catharanthus > Catharanthus roseus. Next base: position 2,587,151 of record JAPQWS010000044.1, on the reverse strand, counting down.
AAATTTTAAAGTCTAATTTGACTTAAATTGAGTCGATTTAGATTCTTTTGTCTCTAAGTTTGAGATAAACATAATTTTAATATGAATAATATTTTCATTTTTATTTTTATTGGTTGATTAACAACCGGTAATATGAGTGAACTCATTATTTCTTTGATTGAGATGTTTGTCTCGGTATTTCTTAATAATTGTCAAATGATGGCCAACTCGTCAAAAATAAAACAAAATGTCTTAGAACGAACTCAATCAAAATTAAAGTTTTGTATAGAAGAAATATTTTGATGACTGTTTGGACATTAGCCTATAAATAAACCAAAATCTTTCAGTTACCATTCTAAACCTACTTACTAGTAACTCAAAAGAGTTTTCTTCATTTAGTATTATGATGCAATGCTTTTAATAGCATCCAACAACTGGTTCTTTTGTAATGGTTTGGTTAAATGAAAGTCCATCCCAGCATCACAAATCTTCCTTCTTGTTGCTTCTTCAAATATTGGATGAGCAGTTAATGCAAATATGGGAATGTGAATGCCATGAGACTTCTCCTCCATTCTTATCAATCTTGTTGCTTCACATCCATCCATTACTGCCATCTGTTCAAAACAAACACCACAAATAACTAATTTCTCGTCAAAAAAAAAAAAAAAAACTAGATTTTGTTTGTGATAATAAATAGAGAACAAGAGTCCTTACCTCACAGTCCATGAATATGTAATCAAATGGAAGAGCTTTTTGATGAACACCATTCTGATCCCTTAATAGATTGCAAATTAAATCAAATGCCTCTTTCCCATTTTCACAAGTATCAACTTTTGCTCCAAGTTTACTAAGGATACTACCATTTACTTTTCGCAAAACTTTATCATCTTCTACTATCAACACTGATTTCCCCTGCAGCACTGGCGCTGGTTTTTCATCATCATTACTAGTAGCTTTCTCATGGACTATTATCTCCCTGAGCTGCAATTTTTGGCTACCTTGACAAGTTTCATGATCAGAATTATTCTCATTGGCACCCAATGCAGCAGCAGCTCTTACTTTGAGTTGATCGCCACCACCAAATTCAGGCAACAACCCAGCAACTTTATATAAACGAGATCCATGGAATGGTTTTGACAAAATATAATCACAAGGCGGCCTTGGACGATCCTCCCCTCCTCTCGAATTAATGGGATTTTCTAGCCACACAACTTTACTTCTGATATTCGGAGTTTCTTTCTTGAAAATTGAAATAATAGAGCATAACTCTGTGAAAGGTCCAGCATTTGCATCCATCACAATAAGTATGAAATTCACTGCTGATCTTTTCGAATTTGATTTCCTGTGAGAGTAAATATGGTCATTTCCTTCTCTGTTAGTACTCGAAGATCCTTCTTTTGGCGCAAGATTCGAATTGCTGGAAGTAGACAGATAATGAACCGGACTCAACTCCGTGGAACTGCACTGGAAAATGTCCATTTTTTGCTTGATCATCTCAAGAATCTTGAGAATATCTTTACTTCTCTTTGCCACTGAAACTTTAATACCAATATTCTCCATTACTTTTCTCGAGATTTTTCTTCGTTCTTCACCTGCTAATAGCAGAATAACATGGGATCCTTCTGATCTTGGCATTGGAGATCTATGCAGCCCAAAATAGTGCAGAACATCAGTTGAAGTTCCACCAGGGTATGTATAGTTTCCTTGTTCTTCAGTTTCAGTACTCGAGTCAGCGTTACAAGTCAAGAAAATGTTGAACGTGAAACATGTACCCTTTTCTCCATGATCTTTATCAACAATTCGAATCTCTCCTCCCATTAAACGTACCTGCCATGGATCAATGTCCATACGATAAATGAAGGAGACTGATGATAAGTGCTATGAAAGAAATGCGACAGAATTCCTTACCAGGGATTGCACAATTCCGAGGCCTAAACCACAGCCTTCTTGTCCAAAAGCTGTTTCTTTAACCTGTACAAAGTTTTCAAAAACAGATTTCTGTCTGTCCTTTGGAATTCCAGTGCCCGTGTCTTCTACCTCAAACACAAATTCCATACAGTTGGGATCTTGTTGAACCGGATGAAGCTCATCGAGAGAACTCAAGGTTCCATTAGTCTTGTAACACAACTTTGTAAGGCAACTTAAGACACTGCTAGGATTGGAAGCAATTATGGCGTTTTCTTTACTTGGTTTCTTGACTATAGTTCTAACTACAATATGTCCTTCTGAAGTAAATTTGATAGCATTGCTTAACAAGTTGCATAAAATCTGTTTGAATTTTCCTCTGTCGCCTTTAACCAAGTTAAACTTCAAGACTGAGAAATCACATAGGTCGACAATGACATCCACGCCTTTCTTGGAACCGAGGGGATGGTACATATCAACAACCTCTTCCAGAACCTGTGCCAAGTCAAATTCTTCTTCTTCAAGTTGCATTTTCCCCGCTTCAATTTTACTTGTATCAAGAACAGAATTCAGCATGCCTGGAAAAAAAAAATCAGCAAAAAGAAAAAATTGCATTTGATTAATTCTTAGAATGGAGTAAAAATCAGTATGCAGAGAGAATGATGGTTACCTAAGACATCGGTTGCACAGGTACTTATTTGTGTCAAGTTGAAAGCCAACTCAGAATTTGGCTTGGCATCTTCAAGACTGAGGTCTATTAGGCCAGTTATGGCTGCTAAAGAACCACGAACATCGTGACTTGCACTGGCAAAGGCTATACTCTTGTTCATACTTTTGCGCTCAGCTTGTTGCGTTGATTCCATTTGTTTTATTAATGCAGCACATAGAAACATTTCTCTCCGTGCAGCTCTCAGGATCAAAATAATGGAAACAGAAAGCGTTACAACTATGATCACAAGCATAAGCACAAGTAATGCGACAGAAAGCTTGCTGATATTTCGCGCAACACTTTCCATTCCATCCGAGGGAAAAGCTAAACTATATACCTAAAAACAAGTATATATATCAGTTATGATTCTTCAATATAACAAGGCAAAAGAACAACTAGGATAATCTTTGAGGACATACCAATTTGACTCCTGAAATTTGAAAAGTTGAGCAATAGAACTTGTATTTAAGTCCTTTGATCTTCACAGTAAATTGTCTTAAATCATCATCATCCCTATCACAAGAATGTTTGGTGATCAATTTGTCTTCATTTCCATGACTATTGATCTGTCTTATTGAAATTGAACCATTGTCAACCACAATTTGAGCGCCTGGAAGTTTTGTTCCTACAAGTTCTGTACCATCAAATGAAGCCAAATGAAAGTAACCACCATGAAGATCAAGAGGTAGAAAGTTATCAATAACCATTTGTGCCCTGTAACCTACAGAGATAGCGCCTCTACCATCCATTGCAATAGTATTCTGAAACAAAAGATCGCGATTGTTCCATCCCTTCTCTAATGAAGAATAAGGCATTGAAATATCTGAAGCATTTTGAATCCAATTAGCCTCATCGATTGGAAATGACGAGTTTAAAACAATTGCTTGTCCAAACATCTTTCCATTATCGCGATTCACTGGCTGAGAGTAATATACTAAAGGAGATGAAGCATTAGAAAACACTGCAAAAGTCTGATCTTGATCCTCATCAACATAATACGAAAACAGTAAACCATCTGATCCTGTATAGGCCACTTGTGATACATATGGAATCGTCGAAAGCAATAGAAACAATGGTGATGCAACCTAAAACCCAGAAAAGAGATTTTGTCAAAAATCAAATTTTGCTTAAACTTACAACAATCCAAATCAAAAGATTTTCAAGAACTTCACCTTTGTTTCAACAATGGAAAATGTAATTTCTGTACCATTTAGAGATGAAGATAGAGCCCTTGCCAAACTTGATGTAGAGGAATTAAGGGGTTTAAGCAGGTCTGCACAATCTTGAATCTCTTTAAAAGTCTTGCTTCTATCATCATTTAATTTGTAAATTAAATTGCTTTCTAGTTGATTTGTGAGTGAACACAACTTAATGATCAAGAACACTGATAACCCCTGAAAAATATTGTTTTTCCTCCCTTAGAAAACTAATAGCAAAAACATGTTCAAAAAGGGGGGGGAAAAAAGAGAGAGAGAGAGAGAGAGAGAGAGAGAGAGAGAGAGAGAGAGAGAGAGAGAGAGAGAAATTCTTTACCAAGATAATTAAGAACACAAGCGGCCGAATTATGATGTTAGGACAGAATCCAATTGTCATGATCATTCAAGAAATTTATTCAGTCTCTGCAGCAAATCCCATTAAAACTCAAAAAAACTTTGAGGGAATTTGTTCAGTCCTTTTGAGTTGCATTTTTTGCTGTAAAATTGTTCTTGGGCTCCAAACAAACTAGTCCTGAAATTCAATCAGGCAATTCATCAAATACCTTTAAACTAATTTCTACCAGCAGGGTATATAGACGAAATCAAACCTTTACTTTTATGGGGTGGGCGAGAATCCATATAAAGAAAATCCAATCTTACTTGACTAGCATAAGAATCACATGATAAACACAAATAAACAACCCTTTTTGTGACCTTAGTTTAATTCCAAAGAAAAATCAATTCAGGGTATTAACAAAAGGTTATACATTACATGTGTTACTCTGTGGATCTTCACTATCTTGGTTAAATAAATCAATATTACTATGCAAAATCTTTCGAATTTTTCATGGTATGAACAATGAATTTATCTCTAGTTCGGAAACTAGTTTAATAATAATAATAATAATAATAATAATAATAATAATAATAATAATAATAATCAAGAAAACTATCAAAACACAAATTTAACTTATAATTTCTGACTAGTATTAGATGATGATCAGTATAATTGATAAGAAAAAAAATGTATACATATATATAGAGGAAGGAAGGATTACCTAAGGTTGTGGAATGAAAGATATGGCAATGTAGTGAAGAAGGAAGAGTTGAACGATGGGAGGGAAGAAGAAGAAGAAAGGCAGAGAAGGGTAATAGAGAGTTATATGTTACTAAGGAAACACTATCATGCAAAATCTTCATATAGACAGAATCTTTCGGAAGTAATCACGGTTAAAACTCTGATTTAATGCGGGAAGGCATAACAAAATTACGGTGTGGCTACATATTTTCTTTTCTAAATTTTAATTAATATATTAAGATTCTATTCTCTGTTAAGTTAATCTTCCGTCGTTCTCTTTTTAAGTAAGAAATATTTCTTTTTTTTTCCTTTCGTAAAAAAAATTTCCTCTCAAAATATCATCAAATTATTTATATAGATTACATTATATATAGGCTATCAAATTTTAATTATTTATATCCGTAAATTCTCCAACACTTTTATATATATAAATAATTAGAATAAAGTGTCTACCACCATTTTGTGCGGTATCTTATAGTTAATTTATAACCGTGTATATTTTACCTATTATTTGTTTGTTAATTATTTTCATAAATATATATCCTTATTTTCTGGAAGGAGTTAAATGTCACACACAATGACGAAACTTAGATTGTTTGTATCACTTTCTGTAACACTTTTTATAACATTTTTTAATTTAAGAAAAATATATATTATGGAAAGAAATTGTAGAAAAAGTAGTACACGAAACAATCTTAACACACACCAACACACTCTTTGTAATATTAAAAATTTTCAATATTAATATAGGCCACATGATTTATGAAACATAACTCCATAATAAAAAATTTTATTTTCTTTAGTATAAGAAGAGGATATATTGGACAAATTTCCATATTTCTATGCATTTTTTTACCAATTTTACCTATTCTCCTTAATAATTCTTTTTATTTTCTGATGAGGCTTTCAGTGATCCTTTTGTTTAAATTTCAGATCATATAATTCGATCATCTTTACTGTCAATTTTGGCACATTAATTATCAAAAATAATTTTAACCATAAAAATAAAATAAAATAAAAATTTTCCTTCTAAGAAAATAAATAAATAAATAAAAAGCACCAATGAAGTGTACAAGATCAGTAGAAAACAAAGGAATTGCAAGTGCCATTAACAATATATACAAGTCTTCCTCAACATTTTCATACAAGATTAGGATCGTCGGGGTTAAAATTAAAGGAAAAAAAAAAAAAACAGTACATAGAATTATGGCAGTAAAAATACAGGAGAAATTTAAAAAGAATAAAATAAAACCGAAATACTACTACTAATTGCCACCGTTCGATTTGGCCCTTTTCACTATCAAAACCGGACACTTGACATTCTGTGAACAGTGATTGCTAACACTTCCAAGAAAAGCCCTTCAAAAATTAAAAAAAAAAAATGAAAATTAAATCATTTTTGAGGGGGAAAAAAATTTTTTGTATGGGAAAAAAAGAAAAAAAAACGAAAGATGGAGGTAGCTACCTCTTGAAGAGACCATAACCGTGACTACCCATTACAACCATGTCAACGTTCAATTTCTCAGCCGTTTGGCAAATGACGTCCCTTGGATCTCCATGTTCCATCTGCATCTCCACCTTTACCTGTATACCGCACTCGTACAGTACAAAACCTTTCATCAATAATCACTTACCTTTTTTTCTTTTTTTTTTTTTTTAACAAATTAATAATCACTTTCTCAAAAACCATTTATTTTACCCCAAAATTTTTATTGTTATTAAAAACCCCCTCCTACTCATTCAATTCAAAGATAAAATGTCTAGTTTCCTTTTTCATATTGAAATTACAAAATCAGCTCCATGCATTACTACTCAGCAAAAAAAAAAAAAAAAAAAACTTTTACTCATCTGGAAAATGAGATTTTCAGAAGAAAAAAATTCACCATATAACAAAACAAAAAGGAATTTTACATTTTTCAAGTCCTTGCATATTCGCTTAGATTTCTCCATAACCACCTGTGCGACGTCGTTGCCGTACTTCTCCACAGAAGCCACAATATCATTAGAAAATAAATAACCTGCAAAATAATTTTATTACCAAAAAAAAAAATTATCGTAAATTAATTATCAAATCAACTATTAATTATGAGCTTCCCGAAAATGCTCTAAAAAGTATCTGTAAAAGAATTCTCTTCCTCACCTGTTCCAACGAGAGAAGTATAAAGAACGCGAGGTGGTTTCACATACAGGAGGATGAGGGTATCTTTGAAATTTTGATCGACAACGTTGTTGATACACCATGATAAAGCGTAACTGCTCTCGTCGCCTCCGTCGACGGCAACAAGGATCTTTCGATCTTTAGTATGGGACATATTCAAGAGAGAGAACAAAATAAAATACAGTTGAATCGAAGAAAATACAAGTGTGATTTGTGTTAGCTGAAGAAGCGGTTTTCAGGATAGGAGAGGTGAATTGAGCGAGCGAGTATTTATATATTGGGTGGTGAAAAGGTGAGGTGGAAGCCGTGGTTTGTGGGTTTGGTGGTTTTTACTTTTGCTTGTCTCGTGGTTTGGTGGTTTTGGCGGTTTTCTATGGGAAGACTGTGGGCATTCGGCATTGTTTGTCTGGATTGTCACTCAGAGTCAGACTCAGTATGTGATTATTATCTTCCAACTTTTATTTTTTTTTAAAAAAATTATCCTTTTGAGCGTGATACTTTGTTTTTTAATATACCCCGAAAAAAAAAAAAAAGAAAACCAGGTGGGCTTTTAGTGGACAGTAGAACTCGTACAAGGTGTCACAAAACCAGAACCACCGCAGAGCCCAGCTGGGCTTTTAGGAACGAGAACCTCGTACATTCTTCCCCCCACTGCTCCTCCTCCTTGTCTTTATCGTCAGCAATGAGACAAAATCCACCCCCTCTCCCTCTGTTTCTTGAAATTCAAGATCATTTGCCATATTTATTATTCCATTTCCTTTTTAAAATGGTACTGTTTTCTATTCTCTGTTTTCCTTTGAGGAGTCATTTTAAATGTTATATGTTTCTTGAAATTCAAGTACTACTAGAGGGTCTAACCAAAATATGGCAAGCATGAAGTTAAAAGGAGGGACGAGACCACCATGGGTAGGGTTAGGGGCATCAATTTGGTTACAAATAGCATCGGGTAATGCAGCCACATTTACCCTTTACTCTCATTCATTGAAATCTGTACTGGGTTTTAATCAACAACAACTAGCATTGCTTGGAGTGGCTAATGATATTGGTGAAAATATGGGTTTGATTTCTGGTTCTGTTTGCAACAAGTTTCCACCTTGGTCAATTCTCTGCATTGGTGCTTTTTCTTGTTTCTTTGGTTATGGTGTTCTTTGGCTTGCTCTCAGCCGCTCTGTTCATTCCTTGCCTTATTGGCTGGTAAAAGTTCTCATCTTTTTTCCTCTTTGATGCAGTTTGTCCTGATTCTTACCTTTCTTTCCTCAACTCTTTCCTTGTATCCTATGCTCTTTAATTTGTACAACTTTTGTTTAATTTTAATGGCGTAGCAATTAGAAAATGAGATTCTATTGAGAATCCCAAGTTGAATAGTTAGTAAAAAAATGAACTCCTTAGGAGTTTGGACAATCATCCTCTTCTTCACCTAGCTTCGGAGGGTGAATTGTAATACGGTATCAGAGCTACTGACCAGTGTTGGGCCACCTGCAGTTGATTAGTCTAGGAAAACTTCACACTCTAGTACAAATGTCTAGTCCTGGGCGTGAGAGACTGTGTTGAGAATCCTTCATTAAATAATTAGTGAAAAAATGAACTCTTTATAACTTGTTCAATCCTCTCCTCTTGAGTACCTCTTGGGAGTGAGTTAGGTTCGACCCTAAAATTTTAATAGATTCCATGATCTTTATGTGAAGTTTTCTAAAATGCTATTGAGCATGGTTCTTGGATCAACCATGTGGTTTGTGAATGTGTTTTAAGGTATTATGATCCTCATTTACTTATAGGAGCTAGGTTTGAGCATCAATGTTTGTCTAGTTATTAGAATTCTTTGCTTTGTTGTGTTCTTGTAAATGTAATTTCATGAACTGCCTAATTAAGATATAGAATCATATGCTGACTAATTTCAAGAAACATCAACTGTTTCCCTGGTTTCTTTGAAATGATATGGACGGCAATGAGGTCATTCGTGCCTTAATTGTTAAGAACTTAGAGCACTGCTAATAGTTAGGTTTGATTCTTAATTGACTTTGTAAAGGGTCCCTGTTCATATTTTGTTAAACCTGGTCAAATAACATGAATCCAATTGCAAAAGTTGCGTCCGCCTAGCGCAATTAGGAACTAAATTCCTGTTTCATGAAGATCTAAGGTAAAACTGTCATGGTTAGTAACATTTGGACCTTGATTTTCAATTCATTGCATACCTTTCAGGGTAGAAATTCTGGAACCATCATAAGATACTATTATGATGTTTTCAAATATACTTATATACTCGTTCTGAAGGATTTTTCCGGACCTAAATCCCTTCCTTCTTAATACGTGCTCTTTAATGGTTTGCCAGTTATGGATTGCGCTTTGTATTGGAACGAATAGTTGTACATGGTTTAGCACGGCTGTGCTTGTGACTAATATGAGAAACTTCCCTCTGAGTCGAGGCACGGTTGCTGGCATTCTTAAAGGTTATGCAGGATTGAGTGCTGCAGTATATACTGAAATTTTCAGTGCATTGCTCCATAATTCCTCTTCCAAGCTCCTCCTATTCCTCACATTTGGGATTCCTATAATATGTTTCATTCTGATGTACTTTGTTAGGCCTTGTACTCCTGCTTCTGGGGATGATACTTCAGAGCCTTCGCATTTTCTCTTCCTTCAAGTTGCTAGTATCATTCTCGGCATTTACCTTCTCACAGCTACTATGTTAAACCATGTCCTTCCTCGGACTGCTCCCATATCATACACTCTTGTGGTAATAATGGTACTACTTCTCATCGCTCCACTTGCTATTCCTGTTAAGATGACTTTTTATCGCATGAACCAGAGAAAATTGGCTGGTGAAAAGATAGAGCCATTGTTAAGCACTGATTCGTCAACGTCTAATCTTGAAAGTTTTAACGAAATTGAAAGCATGTCGGATGTTGATACTCTTCTAGCCGAGGGAGAAGGAGCGATAAGGAGAAAGAGAAGAAGGCCAAGAAGAGGTGAGGATTTTAACTTCACTGAGGCTTTAGTTAAGGCTGATTTTTGGCTTCTGTTTTTGGTATACTTTGTTGGTGTTGGTTCTGGGGTTACTGTCCTGAATAACTTGGCACAGATAGGTATAGCTCAAGGTGTTCAAAATACAACTATCCTTTTGTGCATTTTCAGCTTTGGCAATTTTGTTGGTCGCCTTGGTGGTGGTGTCATTTCTGAGTATTTTGTTAGGTCAGTCACTTCTGAATATTATCATCTACTTCAAAATCCGTTATTTATACCCAGAAATTATTGTTACTTTTCCCCAAAAACCATTTTTGTTTTCAAACTTGTATGTCAATAAACTAGTTACAATTTTGCTGATTTGACAAATTATACTCGACCCAGCAGTTTTCATAACATGATGCATGCCCTTTGCATGTGAGCCTATTACTTTTGGATCTCAAAGGGGTGAATCGTAAAAAAGACTTTTAGGTGATGTGTACTGAAAGATGATGATGATGATGATGTATATTTATAAAATGTGTCATTTTAGTTTTAGTTGTATAGTTATTTCTTACTAACTGACCCCTAGGCAGGGGCACGCGTAATATATGCCGGAAACCATCGCTTTGAGTATGATTCATCATATCAGCAAGATTGTAAAAAATTTATGCACATAAAAGTTTGGAAAAAAAGTTTTTTGACAATGAACTAAAAAACGACAATAGTTGATGTGTATAAATAGCGACATCTCATATTCCTATGTGTTCCATTAAGATTTGGTCTGATCCTTTACATAAATTTACTTGCAGATCAAGAACAATTCCAAGAACTATATGGATGACATGTACACAAGTAGTGATGATGATTACATATCTCCTATATGCTTATGCTATTGATGGTACACTTTTTCTTGCAACTGCATTACTTGGTACATGTTATGGTGCTCAATTTTCTATCATGGTTCCAACAACCTCGGAGCTCTTTGGTCTGAAACATTTTGGTCTAATGATCAACTTCATCTCTCTCGGTAATCCGCTCGGCGCTTCTCTCTTCTCCGGTCTTCTTGCCGGTAATCTATATGATAACGAGGCCGGAAAACAGCATTCTACAACTTGTTTGGGGCCTAATTGCTTTAGAATTACCTTCCTTGTTTTGGCTGGAGTTTCTTGTTTTGGTACCCTTTTTAGCATTGTTCTTACTCAAAGGATAAAGCCTGTTTATCAAATGCTTTATTCTGGAGGGTCATTTAGGATGCCTCAAAATTCAAGCCATTAAACATACTTAGGATATGTTTGATGCTTGATTTTGTACATATTCTTGAAAAAGCTAGAAATTCTGCTTAGTCGAGAACTTTCGAGGGGACTAGCCTAATTTTAGGAGTTGATTACCACAATGTGATTGTATATACGTGTTTACTGTATTAATATAAATTGAAAAAGTCGCTCTTTAAACTTTTTTATTGATTTTCATAAATTTAATATGGTATCAAAGTCGGATAATGAGACCTTTCTGAAAATGGTTAAACTCACGGGGAAGCCAAAGTCGATGTCATGCCATAAGAAGTGGTGTAAACAAGAGACAGAAACTTATACTTTTATTAATTCTACAGTTCCAAAATCAATTGAGTTATGTCTATGCGATTCTCTAATGATTGAAGCTAGAATAAACTTAAAGGGAGTGTAAATATAAAATTTAATGAACTTTTTCACATTATACATTAACTTTTTTTAATTCTTGTAATATGAAAACTTATACAACTAAAACTTATGGACCCTATTTCAAATTTCAATTTCTGAGACTTATATTTATTCTCACAAATTATTTTGCTTTTATGAAACTAAAGACAAAAATCTCAAAATCGAATCATTTTCAAGTATACCAATAATGCAGTATTGTTTAAGCAGTATGATGTCTTAAAATATGACAAGTAAAAAAAATAGAGAGAGTAATATGTAGATTTTTTTCATTATCATATTCGTGCTTGAACTTTTCCATAAAAGAAATCTAGCAGTCTTGAAGTTCTACTAAGACATACATATATCTTTTCAATTCCAAAGAAAAAGATTCAAAAAGACTTAAATTAAACTCAATAAGAAAGAAAATTAGAAGAAAAAAAAATTTGTAGAGAATCAAATCAAGTAGGTTTCAAATCTTGAAACATCAAAGACCAAAGTGAATGAGTACCATCATCAATCCCTCCTAAATTTCCCCCACCATAGTAATGGCAAGGCAGAGGACTTTGCTGCCCATAGACTCTTGCCGGACTCCGTCGGCCGCCGATTCCGACCGATTTCTCTCTCCATTTCCCATCAATAAATCCACCTCTAACAGGGCTCCAATTAACAGCCATAAATTTCTCTTGTAATGCCCCATCCAATGGCCCTGAAATACTCAAACATTTATTAGTCATCATCATTTTTTCTTGAAGAATTCTTCTATCCAATGGTCCAGATTTCATTACATTCTTGTGTTCTTTTGTACTGCTTAGCCTTCTTAATGCTCCACTCCAAGTGGGATTTTGAGGAAAATCATAATCTTGATTTGAATTCTTGTGAAATCCCAATTTTGTAATCTTCTTGGAAAAGAGTTTCTTGGTTTTGTTGAATGCTAAAATTAGCTTCCATAGCCCATTTGGGTTTCTTGAATTTGATCCTGATCCTTCAAGTTCTTTTCTTGATAATTTGAGGATTTCCAAACGGTGCTTAGCTACATTGATGCCCAAACTTAGTAGAAATTCATGGTTGAAATAAACAAGATCTTCTTTTTGCAATTCATTTCTAGTGAAAGATAAACCATACTCATATGTAAGTGATGGGTCAAGGTTTGTTTTGGATAGCCAAGAGTACCAATCCATGACTGACTGAGTCACTATTTGGTTAGCATTTCTTGGTTTTGTGATAACTTTTGAGCAAATTGATGGAGACTCTATGGGATAATATAAGAAGAAGGATGTCAAAAACCCATTTTGGAGGTTAGTTAAGGGAGAGGGAAGCTCTATTTATATGCATCCAAACAGTGCACTTTAATTCAGCTTATCTCAACCGTTTCTCTCACATTCCAAGCCCGTATGTTCCAAAGCGCAATTTATAAGTTTGTTAATACACACGACTTACTATTTGAAAATTGATTATGCTAAAATTAATATTCCAAATTCTCATACCTAACACATCATACTTATCTTATGTTATGCCCCAATTCCACAATGTTGCTCACTAAGTTTGCGGCCGACCCAAAAGGGGAATACCCAGGACTTACTACTAAATAACTTTCTTTATTATGTCAAAATGAATATCTTAAAGAGTAAACTTATGTATTTATATTTATATACTTATATACTTTACGTCATACTCATTTCAGGTGGAATAGAGGTGTTACGTTTTCTTTTTTATATTATAGTACTATGCGTTGCAATGGAAGCCATCTCATCTACAGTTAAATTTAGTCCGTGCATCTAATGAGGATTCTAAGGTCTACGGGATGAATGTATTCTATATGCTACAATGTGACATTATTAAATAATGTATAAATAGGAATATTATCAGCTTTATTAGTCACATTCTCAGACTTGCAAAAATGAAAACTTTTCAAAAGTTTACAATTGAAGTGGGGTAGCTAAAAGAAGTGTTCTGCCCTTTTGTTGTCTTGAAGGAGGGAAAGATGCAAAGAAGAAAACATTAAGAAATGAAGAAATATGGATGAAAATGACAAGTATAAGTGCATGTGGTGGGTAAGAAAAATAGTTGAGCAAAATAATTTCATATTAGTTTGGCATCTTTATGAATTTCAAATGGTGGTTGAGAAGAAGAAGAAAATTTTGATCACCTTAATTTTGGGGGGTACCTTTGTTAGGTACAATGGATTATTACACAAGTCGTATTCCGTTCAGTTATATTCATTACACTGAAAGTTTAATAAATTTGCTCAGAAGCTCAAAGTGGCCCTTATAAGAGATTCATTCCTTTTTCTTGGTACATGAACAAAAAGGTAATAAATAATAAAATGGACTTAGCATTCTAAAACTATTATGAAATGTTTCATTCTCTAAAATTCGTTTTTGATTAAACTTAACTTAGTCATTATAGTCCTAGAACTAGTTGATTTGACATAACGAGAACAGTTGTTGAATAAAAACTATAGGTACTACTAGACATATGAGTAGCGCTCAGAACATAACAATTGACACAAGTGCTTTTGTTTAATTGAATTCAATCTCTTGACTTTATATGTATGAAAGTATAGACTTATTCAGTTTGTACTATCAGATGGGTGATGAGATTTAATACATATATTAACCAAAAAGAATAAGAAAATCTTTCTTTCCTATTGTGTCCTTGAATGGAGTACTTTTTTGGTTTAGCTAACAGATAGTAAATGAAGGATCTTGAGAGAGGACAATAGAAATAACTGCAAATTCAGTCCATGACATTTATATCCATATGGAAGTAGAAAGGAAATTTTTCTAGAGAAAGGATACTTTTGACTTATTCAACTCCTCTTTGGGATATATATGACTTTTCTTCCTTTCCTATGGCTAATTGTGAATAGGCATTAATTGAGAGAAGGATTTGTAAATATATATTTGCAGAAATAATTCAATATTTACAAAATTTAAGATAAAAACGTCTAAAATTAAACTTTATCAAATCATACTTAACACATAATAAAGAACCAAAATGGATATCAACTTTTTCTTTTTCTCTTTGGCCATGTGCATAGATATAGTTTGAACTCTACCCAATTAATAGGACATGTTTGTATTCATAAATTTGATGGTGCCAAAAGTCATCCCTTTCATAAATTGACACATTTGTATTTTCAGGTCTCATTCAAAATGTTCCTTAATTTTAAGAACCAAATTGAATTTTAACTTTATCTCTCAATATAGCTTGAGGAAAAAAGTTGAGGTTATTGTGATTTGTCGATTAGAGTGAATGTTTAGTGCTAAAGTTAAAATTTTAAGATTTAGAATTTATCGCTCTTTCTATGTGTGAGGCTTTCCGTCGGGGCGGCTACATGTTTCCTTAATACTAAAAGGTAAAATCTTTCATCCACAAAGCCTTTACCAGACTGTTCGACACTCAAGTGGAGGATGTAAATTATGATGACTTACACTGCCGCTGATAAGATTTGAACCTTAGTCTTTAGTACTAACTCTGCAACTCAAAAACCAATTGAATTATGCCAATGAGAACACACATATTTCCTTTATGTATAGAGTTATGTGTTTGTTAATTTGAGAAATATGTGTTTTTTCTATTTTGTTTTATTATTTATCTCATATATAACCGAGTTGTAATGTATAGAATCACTACGATGGACTCATATACTGTGTAATTGCTGTCCTCTTTGTTTTGACATGTGCTCAAGAATTGTATCCTTCAATGATATATATTCCTTTCATCTCTTATGCAATGAAATCCGAGTTTTTTCACCAAAATAAATAAATAAAATGAATTTTAGCCTTCATTAAATTACATTTCCACTCTTTCAAAAAAAATATATATATATTTCCACTCACATAACATAATCTTAGGGCAGTTAGAAATTCTCAGTCAAACTGTCAGACTAATTCCTATTTCTCTCATCCAAACAAGTCCGCTTTATCATGCTGATTTTCCTCCCAATATTCCTATGCATTTGGGCAAAAACAACTTCAATAACAATGTCCAAAATTTTTCTAATCTTCCTTCTACATTGCAATCTTGAATCATACTATGAATTCTTGGCTATTACTTAGAAAACCCACGCCAAAAATCCAATCTTTTTCAGCAAAAACTCTCAGCCAGCGTTTAATCTTTACCAAATCAAACAGTACATCATTACCATTGGTACCCAATGGTAGGTCGTGTAGCTATAATGACAGTAAAAGGGGTGGTTCAATTTTAGTATCAATTTTGAAATCACTTTCTTCTGGGACGTTTTTTGTTGGCTCAAGTTTAGGCCTTTTTTGTTGGTCTACCTACTCTGACAGCAATTCAATCGTTTGTTATGCTGATTCTGGAAATGAAGCAGAAGAACCCGAAAAGAAATCTAAGTTCCTGTTTAAGGGTAAATTTCAATTTTGGATTACGTAATATTTGGATCCTATGGGTTTGTTTTGTTATTCATTTGTGTTATTTTTGCGTAACAAATAGATATAAGAAATGAATCAAGTTTATATATTTATACATTTAAGTTCCATGAACAGTTCATGAATAATGTATAGAGAATATAGTTAAAAAACCATTTTAAGTTTTATCAATATGGGGACGATTATTTTTTGTCCTATGCTACTTAACTTTTTTCAAATAGCAAAAAATGTGGAGTAGTTTGAGTGTATATGCATAATATAGCCCTTATTTGCCAATTACTAGTCCTATTGTGTATAGGAGCATACATTTTACAAGTGCACAATTTTTCTTTACATTTTGTTTGGATCCTTTTGTCTTAGTCTTATGCCTATTTTACGGTTTTAAGAAGAGAATTACGTGTAACTCACATTACGATTTCCACTCAAAGACATCCTACGTAAAGTGGTATGTCTTTGTAACAGATTATCACATGAGTTACATAGAGTCTATTCATAAGCAAGTAAAATAGACATCGCAATGCCCTTATTTTTCAATTAATGGTCTTGTATAGAAGCATGCAACCTCCATGAGCACAAATTTCTTTACGTTTTGCTTGTATCCTTCTTTGTCACTCTACAAGGGCAATGTTATGCTTATTTTACCGTTTTATGCACAGATCATGTGTAACTCACGTGTTGATTCCCACTCAAAGACATCCTGTTGTATTGTCTCTAATGATCATCCTGCTGTATTGTCTAATGTTCATTCTGCTGTTTCAGATGCATATAGAAGAAAGGTTTTCTTCAAGTATGAGAAACGTTTAAGGGCACAAAGTCCTCCTGAAAAGGTACACAATTCTATTTCCATATGCTTTAGCAAGATGCAATTTGTACTAATTGCTTTGCTTGCTTGTTTTCTAGCACGATCATCTCACAAAATGAGCTAATTTATGTTTCCAGGTGTTTGAATACTTTGCATCATTTCAATCCCCTTCTGGTGAAATTTTCATGACACCAGCAGATTTAATGCGCGCGGTTGTTCCTATATTTCCTCCATCAGAAGCAGATGGTATTCGAGCAGGATATTTAAAAGGAGAACCAATTTATGGCCAGTTAAATTGTGCTCCTTCGGAATTTTTTATGCTTTTTGATACTAACAATGATGGACTTATATCGTTTGCAGAGTTAGTGCATCTTCTCCATCACTCTATCTCTAGCTAGCTTGTCCAGTTGCTATATATGATCAATCCTTCTTGATGTTCTCTTAATAAACCTGTTTTCATGTAACAGGTATATATTTTTCGTTACATTACTCAGCATTCCTGAAATAAGTTTCTCGGTAGCTTTTAAAATGTTTGATCTCGACAATGATGGGTACGTCTTATGAACAATGTCAAATGTTTCATGAATCTAACTGATATGTTTCCGTGTGACTATTTTTTTGTCGAAATAGCAAATATACGGCAGGATTTAGCTTAAAACTAATGTGATGTCGTAGTTGAAGTTAATTTTGTAATTTTACATGCAAAATGAAGAGTAATTTGCAGTTTTAAATAAAAGGATGAGATCTAGTAGGGTTAAAAAGACAGGATGTGGGGTTAAGTGGCAAAATTACTCTTCATTATACATGTATAATGACCAAATTACCCTCAACTCCGAAAACACGTGCGTACCACTTGCGTTTTAAGCTGTAAACCGCCACATATTTTCTATTTTGACATCTTGTCACAATACAAATGAAAATCTTGATGCATATATGAAAAAAGAACTAAAATTTTCCCAACAAACATATTCTTTTTGCTCATGTCACAAGGGAAACTCTTTAGTTATATGAACATTGTAATGCTATAGGAACTGTCTTTAGTTTGCACTGATTCAGGTAACTTCTGTGGTTCAAACAGGGGAATAGATAAGGAGGAATTCAAAAAAGTGATGGGGCTGATGCGAACCCTCAGCAGACAAGGTGCTACCCATAGAGATGGGATGAGGATCGGACTGAAAGTTTCAAGTTCTGTTGACAATGGAGGCCTGCTTGAGTACTTTTTTGGTAAAGATGGTGAAGCCCGATTGGAGCATGCAAATTTCGTCCAGTTCTTGAGAGACTTGCACGATGAAGTACGTGTTTGGAACAGAAAACTTGAGTTGCTACTGCAACGCTCAGAACTTTTATATTAGTGAGAATGTTTTCTGTATTTATAATTTTGCACTTTAGTTTCTCTACTTGTATGCATATTAGAAGCGTCTAGATGTCTAAGTAACTCTTTGGGGAATACAACCTATCGAAAATGCATTACTAACGAACAGTACGTTCTTGGTTTGAGTTTAGAAATAGTTTTGGTTCTTTATATGGTTAATGAACTTCTGGGGACTTGCTTATGTGTTTAAAATACGTGAGTAATCTGTTACTACACGCAGATTCTACGCTTAGAGTTTGCTCATTATGACTGCAAATCACAAGGATCCATTTCTGCGAAAGATTTTGCTCTCGCTATGGTTGCATCTGCTGACATGATTCATATCGACAAGTTCCTTGATCGAGTTGATGAACTGAGCAATGAACCTCATCTGAGAGACATAAGAATCACATTTGAAGAATTCAAGAATTTGGCTGAACTACGTAAACAGCTGCAGCCTTTCTCTTTGGCGATCTTCAGTTATGGAAAAGTGAATGGACTTCTAACGAAGAAAGATTTACAGAGAGCTGCTAACCAGGTTTGTGGGATCTCACTTACGGATAATCTTGTGGATATGGTGTTCTATATGTTTGATACAAACAGTGATGGACAACTGAGCTCAGATGAGTTCTTAAGGGTGTTACACAGAAGAGAAACGCCTGTGTCGCGGCCTAATGAAGCAGAAACTACGGGTTTATTCTCTTGCTGGTTAGATTGTACAAAGAGTCGCTTTTCTTTCTAGGATTAGTGTCTGATTTATTATTGCTTCATTAGCGAACTGTTTAACAAATGAGTAGATCACTTAGTTACATGAGGGATACGAGGAGTGAGTAAAAGATGTACAGAGAACATATTGTTTTACATTTTGTCTGGAAAAGAACTGGGCTTATGGATGTATGGATCCTTCCCATTTCAACTTTTTCTTTATGGTGGCATCAATGGCATTGTGCTAGTGGCTTTCTTGTTCCCTGTATGAGCAATGAGTGTTGATGGTTCCATGAAAATTACATAGTCTGCTTCTGCTATTGCTCAGTCTATCTTTTATCTACTTAGTTACCTCTAAGAGGCACCCTGCTTCCAGAGTACACAATCCTCACTAATTCATACTCGACTTAGAGGTACTCAGTATCCAGGAATACGCAACCCAGACTAATTCAGACTCGGCTTATAGAACACCTACAAAATTTAACTCTTACTCGAGGGTTAGAGTCTGCCTTATAACTTTTTCAACATGACGCCATATGCAGAGGATGAACACGTGATTTCGCATTGGCATTAACAGCTCATTGACCCAATACTCTGGGGTTCATGACCAATAGTCTGGGGTTCATGTTTTATAGCATTCGCCACTGATACCTCTTGTGAGGGGATTCTTCATACACAGCTATATAACGAAGCTCCTTAAGATGGCACATAGCTAGCTGATCCCCAGGCTCAAATCATTTGCATCCCAGCCTCACAATGACTGACATGGACCAAGATTACTTGGCAACTAATGAAGAAAGTTACACTTTCTGGGCAGGGAGAGACATCTTTTCACAATTCAAGCAACAACTCCACAGAATAAAAGCCTTTCAGAGGCCAAATTCAACCCTAGATATGGAACATATACACATTGCATGTAGAACTAAGGAAATTCATCATTCTGCATATCATTCATCCAATTGCAGATACAACACATCCTTACAATGCCTTGGACACAACTTCCTTTCAAAACTTCTTGCTTAATGCCTAACATCCTCTATCACAAACAACTAAACTTTTACGAAACTAAAGACAAAAATCTCAAACCGAACTCCATCCAATCAATGTAATCTATTAACAAAGAATACTCTTTGCTACACAGACAACACAATGTTATACAATTGATTTACCACAGGTTCAGCTCACCAAAACACTTAATTTACACTTTTTGAAGTCACTATTAGAGAGGAAAAGAAAGACATTTATAAATAAATTGCTAGATTCATAGAAGATAATGTGCAGAAAGAAATCTTCGAAAACAGCAAAGCAATTGAATTCCAACTCGAAATATGTTAATTAATTAATGTACAAGAAAGGCCTATACTAGAGCAACAAAATAAAGACAAAAAAACAAGTTTTACATACTTGTCCTACTCAAATGTGATGCAAGAACATCCCTAGTTCTCTTGCCCATCTCATCTTCCTCTCCATCAAAGATTGGGAACTGTTGATCCTTTGGAACTTCAAGATTTTCATCTGGCATTGGTTCACTGCACTTGATAAGAAAATTGTGCAGTAAACAACATGAAACTACAACATAAGGAAAAGCCTCAAAGCATTTTTCTTTCCATTTCATGGCCACAAGTTTCCACCTTTTTCGAACTCTACCAAATGCCATCTTCACTATCTCTGTTCCTCCATCATGAACTGAATTAAAGGCAGTTTCTGAAGGGTTAAGCTCATCTTTTTCATCAGACTTTCTGTAAGGAGTTAGAAGCCAAGGTAAAATGGGAAAACAAGATTCCCCTAAAATGTATTGAGGGATTGAATTTCCATCACTTAGCTCAAACGATGGCCCCTGCATGTACTCTTTGGATTCCTCAACACATGAAAAAAACTTTGACTGTCTAAGAATGCTTTCTGGGGACATTGTGCTAGGCCACCCAGCTGAAACATCCAAGAATCTCCCTTCAGAGTCCACTAAAGCTTGAACTATCAATGATCCATTTTCACCTAATAAATTACCATCCAATTGGAACTTTTCTAAACCCAAAACACCACAACAATTCGGCAGAGAAATCCACCCAAAACCCACTATAACTCTATTAATATCAGACTTAAATTCAAACAAATGGCTTAACCTGTCATTAATACCCTTACAGACGGTGTAGAAGCAGCGGCATGCAGTATCTGGATCCATATTGAAGCGGCGGGAGACAGCAGAATAGGATGCGGAATGAGCCAGGCGGAAAAGAGCTGCAGCAAGAGCATAATTTGGGGGAACCGGAGAAAGGGAGGAAAGGGAAGAGTTAAGGAGGCGAAGGAGGAGAGTAAAGGAAGGTTTAGAAAGACTAAAAAATTGGGTCCACCGTGAATCGTAATCAGCGGTGGCAGAAGAAAGGAATCGCTCAAACCAGCATTGCCCTAAGGGCCGCGGCGGCGGCTGTGTAGGGGAAAATGAAAAAGGGGAAATTGAGAGAAAAGCCAGGAGTTTAGAGAGGGAGCGAGAAGTGGCGGAGAGAAGGGATTCTAGAGAGAGAGTTTGCGAAGGGAGGAGGTGAAGGTCGTGGTTGAGAAGGAAGGAATAGGAAGCTGAAGTGGCGTCGATTAGATGAGAAACAAGGGTCTCGAGGTCAGAGTGGTGGTGGAGCTGGTGGCGGACGGTGGGGGCTTTGATTTTGGTTTTGGCTATTGATCTCTTTCTCTTTTTTCCTTTGGTGGTAGCGGTGGCGGCCTTCTTCGCTCCGCCGCTAGCTGCCATGTTACTGCTGCTGCTGGTGGTGCTGCTGCTGCTATGGAGATGAGAAATTATTTCTAAAAAGGATTCTCACGTGGTGACCTTTCTTGAGTCTACTAATACCGATGCTGAAGGGAGAGTTTTTTTTTCTTTTAAATCCGATGCACAATTACTAAGTTAATATGTAGTATTAAATTATTCTCTGATTGATTATAATTTATGATCTCTTACGTCATAAAATGTTAAAAGTAGATATTTATCTTTAATTATTTTTAAGTTCATAAAGATAATTCAAGAATTTAAAAGATAATTCAAAAATTTAAGAAGACAATACCAAAAAAAATTATTTTTTCACCAATTTTCTCAATCTAACCTAGTTCTCTCTAGCTTTTCTCTAATTCTAAACTCAAATATTTCACATTCAATACAAAAAATATCGATTTAGAGGTTTAAAAGCACCAAAATTTTAATTTTTCTCAACTGTCCCGAGTTTCTCAGATAGACCCAACTTGGCAAAATTTTTGAAACAATTTCGTCCAGGCTGGCAAAATTTTCTAGAAAATTTCACCCATCTAAGAGAAATTTATGTCAGTGCGTTTTTTTTTTAATTTTTTAAAATGTTATTTTTATGTTTTTATAATTTTTTTAATCATATAAGCTGAATTATTAATTTGTTTCTTATTATATTTTAATGTAACATACTGACATAGATCTGAATACATTTGAAAATTTTTAGAATCAGGAGAATAAGTGGATCATGGGTATTTATTCGCAACCGATCGAATTTTTAATTCAAAAATAGAATTGGTAGATTGGGCAAAAGAAACGGCGATAAAAGTGAATACATATTTGATATCAGGAACTTCCGACAGTTGACCGTATGTTACATTGGATTGCAAACATGGAGGTGCAAAGAAATCAAGAACGAAGCCAAGAGTTAATGATGAAGAATAAAAAGTTCTCATAAAAGACGGTCCTTATTGAACTAAAAAGTGTGGTTGTACCTTTAAATTAAAAGGCGAGCAAATGACCACGAGGGAAAACTAGCAATTATTTGTACACGATGGGAGGCACAACCATACAATAGGTGCCTATCCTCACGGTCACACTCAATACTGAAGGAGGAACAACTGATACAGATCAGAGCAATTTAGGAACAGTCATATGCTACCAAGTAATATGTTACAATTTTTCCGAGACCAAAATGTGTATTGTGCTGTGAGTATGTCGCATTAAATTTACTAGGTTATTATAATATTTTAAATTCGTGTTTAGGGTTTAATAATATGATTTATATGATTTATGTAGCACACGTAAATTATACAACGTCCTTGCCAAGATGAAGAAGAAAATGATGTAGGGGCACAACACGGTGGAAGAAATTTTTTGTTTAAGTGTTCAACGGGGTTATACGATTTTCTACAGAAACTATGATGGGAGCGATGTACTTAGTGATATTATTGTTGCACAACCGGTATCGATTCAAATGATGAGGATGTGGCCATATGTACTGATAATGGATACGACGTATAAAACAAACAAGTATTCTGTTAAGTGTTGATGTGGATATTAAATGTATATTGATTGTTTTAAGTTATAATATTAATAGAATTATCTTAAAGGTATCGTGATCAGATAATTAATATTATAATAAATATTTACGTTGAATTAGTTAGTTTTTTTATTAATTTATATTGGGGTAATTTTAATATCTTAGTATAAAATATCTTAATTATACTTTAATTTATATTTAGTTTAGTTTTTTTAGGGTTTAAGATTTTTTTATGTATAAAACTATTTTAAAATTTGTTATTATTTCATTAATATTTAAATGAATTAGTCCATATTTATTATTTTTCTTTAAGTTTAATAATTTATAGTTTAGGGTTTAAATTTAAATCTATGATGTCCAGTTT
Organism: Catharanthus roseus; assembly: GCA_028651295.1. Taxonomy (NCBI): domain Eukaryota; kingdom Viridiplantae; phylum Streptophyta; class Magnoliopsida; order Gentianales; family Apocynaceae; genus Catharanthus; species Catharanthus roseus. Next base: position 2,563,623 of record JAPQWS010000044.1, on the reverse strand, counting down.
GTAAATATACTATTTGTCCTTTGTATTTTATTATATTACTTAAGTACAATATGCTATTGTTGGAAGCCATCAGGATGACTTCGATTGGTAGAACTTCATTGTAGCAACTGCATTCTTGCGGAATGAGTAAGCTACAACGTATAGATGGGTGCTTGAACAGATTAAGCACTTATATTTTGCATTAGCTGTGTTAATAGGGTATGAGGAAGATATTAATCACATGAACCGGTTGTGATTATTACGGATAGAGAAAGTGGTTTAATGCCTGTGATCGATGAGGTGTTCAATAGATCCTATCACATGCTATGTAGAAAGCACATTGATCAAAATGTCTTGGTAAAATTAACTGAGATGATTAAAGATGAAGAGGTAGCATCACAGTTCATAAATGGCACATGGTACAAATTGCTCAATGGAATCGATAAAGCAGAGTACTATAAAAGATTAGATAATTTGAAGATGAAGTGGCATAAAAGGCCGGATTTCTTATATTATTTGTTTAATATTTGGTTGATCCTCTTGCTCATAAATTTGTCAGAGTTTGGACAAGTAAAGTATTGCATTTCGGGGGGGTAGAGACCACCAACCAAGTTGAGAGTAAACATTCAGTTTTGAAGTAGTGGCTTTCAACATGCCATGGTGATTTGGACACAGTATTCCTTAATATTGATTTTATGATTGAAGGTCAAATTTCTAAGATTAAGAAGTCATTAGAGTACTCCAAGCTTAATGAAAAGTATAATGTCAAGAGCAATCCGATATTGAAAAATATAAGTAATAACATTAGTCATCTGGCATTGAAGAAGATTTGATTTGAGTTAAAGAGAGCTCCAGAGATCATTGATAATCCGAAGAATAAGTTCGGTCACTATTTGAGAACATCACACGGCCTCCTATATTCATGCGAGTTGATTATACGGTAAGAACACCTCTCCATATTAATTTTTCCGATATTTATTGTTTTTGGACGGCTCTATAAATTGGAGAGACCCATCCATTTTCTTAACAGAAGGACATGGATGCTGAGATTCGTGATCTTGCATTTCTTTTAGATTAGATTAGTACAGGATCCGTTCCAAAGTTAGGGAGATGCGTCGTCTTGCGAAAGGGGTTTTAAGTCCAGTTTTGCCCTCAGATCTTAGTATGTCGTTGACATTTGCTCCTGAGGTTATAGTTACCAAAGGATGACATAAGACTGACTTTATTAAAAGGGACAAGTCATACTGGGAGCATGTTTCCATTGTACATAGAAAGATAGAGAAGTCAAGATCTGGTTCGGGGTTTGGATCAAGGATGAAGTTCAGGTTTAGGATCCCGTGGGAGAGGCAGACCGCCACGAGCCCCTAGGGGTAGAGGTAGAGGGCGTAGTAGCGAATGGAGTAGTTTATCATCACCAGGATTCGTTATAGATCCATATACTGGTTCTACAATCCCTTTCCCTAATGCTTTCCCATGTTTCGTTTATCCTTTCATTGAGAATTGGAAGAACGTAGAAGGGGATGGAAATTGTGGATATAGGGTTGTAGCGCACTTTGTGTACGAAGATGCACATCAATGGCCTAAGGTCTGTAGGCGAATATGTTTTGAGTTGGAACATAATCCGAACATGTACGTTTTACTATTTAGATCAGTTAAACGGTATTATGAACTCATACACAAATGTCAGTTGCGGGAAGGACATGCTCCTCATCACATTTGTTAGATACATCTGATTCTCTTTATGTCATTGCAAATGCATACAATTTGTGTGTGGTCTTAATCGCACAGATATGGTCCACGATTGTATTGCCTTTATACTCACAGATGGATTGGACTGGAGGTATGATAGTTATTGGTTATCTGGCAGAATATCAGCATTTTACTGCGCTTAGTGAAACCTTATTTTCTCGTGTTGTTTTTAAATTTAAAATATATAATATTATTATTCATATTATTTTTAATATTGTATTTTACAACTGCACATGCGAGGTAACTGTCTATTGTCCCCTTTACACATGCAATGACAATATCATTGTAATGATTGAGTTAGTGACTACTCTAATCCTTATTTGGATAGGATTGCATATTGAAATACGAGATATGCTAGAGCATATCCAACATGAGATTCCATTCACGTTAGCATTAAGTGATTATTATAATTTTTCTTATTTACATGTATGTATAGACTTTATTGGATAAGTGTTTATAAGAATATTTACTTTTACTAATTGTACCGAAAATATTGAATCGCAGGAATCACATGAAAATCATAGTAAAAGAAATATGCAGTTAGAAACACCAAGGCTTAAATACATAATAATACGAATACATAAAAAGTCTGATACAACTACAAGTACATAACAAAAGAAATGTTCAAATATCTGAACCAAAATACATAATATAAAAGGGACAAGTCATATGACATCTAATCACTATGAATATAAAACTCATACATGATACACAAATCTCTTTGTACATCCTGTACTCATCGCTAGTCTCGGGATCTATGAAAGGAACTACGATATCGAGGACAGCCACGGTGATGGCCTACCAAGTATCGGGTACTGTATGCTAAGTAAAAGTCTCTTAGGCTTCTGTATCTTGGGATGAGTGTGACAGATAAACCACGGCATGTAATCAGATATGCATCGACTCGGGGATATGGCAGACATAATGGCCCAAGACTTGTAAGTAGATGTGATCGTGCTTCTAGCCACAAACCCTCTATAAATATGTTTTTCACGACGTACATCTTGTTATTTGCTAGTCTGTGAGCCTCAAATGGTAAAATAGGTTGTGCTGGAACGCACTACTGCCACCCAACCTGTCAGACAACTTTATCGGGCATGTATTGCTCAAAATACTCGCGATACGCAAGCATGCAATGCCAAGTAGAAACCTATATATCCTGTATCTCCGACAGCTTGTACAGGGTCCAACGTACCTTCTCTGCAGTCATCACATCTAACCGTAGGCAGATCTCTAACAACTTATACTCATATTCCGTACCTAATATTTCGTAACACTAGATGTAGGGCTTACCCAACTTCTCTCCTAGTCTCACTGCTGGGCAAACATAAGAAAATACACGTATATACGGGCCCACTAAATACATAAAAATCATTTGTATTATTTTAAAGTGTAAATAAACATTGCCCTAAACATATATTATTATAAAGCTAATGATTAATTATAATATGTAAAAAATGACAACATATCTTAAAGTGTAAATAAACACATAAAAAACTATAATTATAATATGAAGAAAGATATGTAAATAATAACGCATGAAAAGGGTAAATAAACACAATATTTTTTTAAGCAAGACTGAACGAATATAATATGAAGAAACATATGTAAATATTGAAAGTAAATAAACATGTAAGAAAGTTAATAATACCTCAAGCAATGACCAACACCCAGCTAACCCCTTCGCATATACACGTAAGGCCTGACCTAGATTCTGGTACAAGAACGCCAAGGTCGCTGCACCCATGCCAACCTCCCACTTCCTTGAACATTCTTTATAAGCGGCCAAAGCTTGGCATGAACGACATTCCCACTCTTATCTATGAAGAGAGAACTCTCAAATATATAGACAATGTAATATGCGGCCCTCAACTCCGCGGAAGGTCCACTATCGGGATCCTTTACAACGTATGTAAGCTCCTGAATATTTATACCATCTCCCGAGCAAGTAAAACCCAAATCACTCTGAACAATCCTGACCAACTGCTCTCGAGAATATTGAACATCCACAACACCGCCATAAGCAGGTATTCCTAGTATCAACTCCACATCATGTAAAGTAATTGTCATCTCTCTGAAGGGCATGTAGAAGATGTTGGTTTCTGGTTGCCACCTCTCAATAAAAGCAGATAATAAAGTTGAATGGGGGTGTTAGAACATGCAAGACCTCAAATGGACGAGTCATGTACCATCTGTCAACTCCGTCACATCTTGTAACTTGGGGTCGTGAAACAAACGCGACCGCGACTTCAATATCCTCACTCCTACATATTAAAATGATAGATTGGAATATAAATATTAAATAATATTACAAATAAATGTGAAATTGAGCAATAATTAATTCATAAATTTAATTATCCATGTTATACAGAACCAATAACTTATCCAATGTATAAAGGAATAAGCGACCTACCTCAGCTGATCCTGTCTGCCCCCAATTTGCATGTTTCACATTTTTCTTCTGTGAAGGCATCATAGGAGGAATAAACTTCTCAGGTCTTTTTTGTTGTGACCCAGTAAACATACTCACCATAGATCTAAAACTGTCAGTTAACCCTTTACCTTTTCCTGGTGCTGGCCTGACACCCGATGATGATACCGGGGCCACAGATATAGGCTCGTCCTCATCACTATCACTATCACCCTCAGTGATGTCAACATCATCATCCTCTCCCTTAACCTCAACATCCTTCCCGCCAGTCTGGAGGGATCCGAACTCGTCATGCTGCTCAGATCGACCCCTATCTCTCTCTAACCCTATATTATCAGTATTCCTCCCTAAACAAGGTGAATATGATGGAATACCATAATTAGTGGCTGTATAATCAGCCCTACTATAAGATGAGTTGACGGGGACTCCTGAAATAATCTGCTAAAAAAAAAAGCCCCTAACTGTACCCCTGTACCCCTAACCTCATTTAATGGTGCCTGAAATTTAGTTTTACACAATACATGATCCTGGCTGGACATATAGGGATCAACAGAAGAACCAGGTGCATACGAGTTATATGATGTAGGTGGTGGTTGAGATGGTGGATGAGAAGATCATATAAATGATAAGGTATCGGAGTGTATGAATCGTATAATAGGAGAGGAGGACGAGTCCTAGTCTGTATATGAGGTGGCTGGGTAGAAGACCTCGATGCACCAAGGTCATAATATATCCCACGTCCAAATGGGACAGGAGTACTAGGAAGATCATAGGTACTATGGCGACCACTCACACCACTGGATGAAGTAGTAACTGTATGTTCTTGAACTCGATCGGTCCTATCTGCCACAGGACCTAGATCATCATCTTCCCTCCGTGCTCCGTCCCGAACCATCTAAAGACATTTCCAAATATAATTATAAACAATTAACATATATTTCCTAATTCATGTTTTATATTATTTAAATTTTTTACTATTACATGTAACAATTTATAATATTGTATTATTTATTTTGTTCTTTATAATTTTTTATTATTTAAATTATATTTCTTAATTATGTAATTTATATTGTTTTATTATCTATTTTTTAGACAAGTTTATTATTTCATTTATACAATTTTATTATTTATTATTATTAATAATAATTATGTGAATAGTATAATTATTTTAATTTAAATTACTATTTAAAAAGAGATGAAATTTATTCTTTAAATTATTGTTATTATTCTTTATATTACTAATTATTATTAAATTTAAAACAATATTTGCTTCTCTAATTTATATTATTTTATTATTTAGTTTAAAATAAGTTTATTATTTCATTTATATTATTTTATTATTAATAATAATAGTTATTATGTGAATATTGTAATTATTTATTATTTAAATTACTATTTAAAAGGGTTGAATCCTATTCTTTAAACTATTATCATTATTCTTTATGTATTATTAATTATTATTAATTCAAATCACTAATAAATCATTATTATTCACATTATTATTTAAATATCATTATTTTAGTTATTATTAAGTTTAAATTATTCATTAATCTTTTAAAATTAATTACTTCATACTTTTGTATTAAATAATATCTATTATTATATCAATTTATTATTTACTACATAATGTACTTAATTAGCCAAAACACTAATCTGCCGTCATCATTTCTTTTCTAAACCATACACTTCATAAATAAACTTAATCAACCTAAACATATAAATTAATGTAAATATAACATGAATGATTATAACACTTATGCTAACAAAGTAATTAATGAATATTTAAACTCAAATTATTCACTAAATATAATTCATAATTATATTAAACAAATAATTATAAAATAAATCATTTAAACAACTAATTGCATGTATTATAAATAAAAAAATTAAATAACATGCCAAATAAACATAAAATTAAACATTCGTAAACACTAAATTAAATAACATAAACAAATAAATATAATGTCAAATATTTATAAACACAAAACCAAATAACATAAACAATATACACAAACAAAAAAAATTAAAATTGGACAAATGCCCAGGCTGGCGAAAATCTGGGCTGGATTTCGCCCAGCCTGGCGAAGTTGAACGAGAAGTTCCACTGGACTACGTTAACTGGAAATACAATGTCTGGACGAGAAATGGTAGACGAACTTCTCTGGAAAATTTCGCCAGCTTCGGCGAAATGCAGTTCAAAATTAGGCAGATTTTTTTTCGATCCGTCGCATTTTTTAAAATTTTAAACTAATAACATTGTAATAAATGAGTATAGTTTGATGCAATAATCTTTTTTTTTTATTTTATTTTTAACAGTCGGATTTTCCTAAATCTGATATTAAATCCTTGGTTTTAGAAAGAAGGTAGAGAGAAAACTTCTAGAGAGAGAAAAATGTTGGTGAGAAATGAAAGTTTTTTATTTTTTTTGCGGCATCCTTTTAGATTTTCGAATTATTTTTATCGTCTCTATTTTTTTATGGTTAAATAATGGGTTATAATTATAAGCTAATAATTTATACTTTCCTCATCATACTTAAAAGGTGTATGTTATCTTTTTATACTCTTAAACAATTTTTGAATGATTTATTATGTCGATTAATATCGAGAATGGTAGAATTAGAGTAGGGAATATAGATCTTACTCCCGTGCGCAATAAAAAAAAAAAGATAGTTTAGTGTTAACTTGAATATAAGTTTATCTTGAGTTTTAGATTCTTTTTGGTTCGTTGAGTTTGTAAGGGAATAAATTGTTTGTGAAAAAAAAATGTGTCCTATAACTAAAAATTAATAAAAATTTCAATTCAAGTTGAATGTCTATTCACATGATTTCGCAATCAATCCATATGAAAATAAATTAAAATTATCATTCGTATAATATTTATATTGTCTCTCCATATGATTTGGTTGTTGAAATTATGTGTATGTGCGTTCTCTAGTTGTATTCAACCACCATCTGAAACAATAATTGACATAATAAGCTATTTAAAAATTGCTTAGGGTATAAAAAGATAAAATAAAACACTTTATACAATGAGAAAAGTATAAATCGTTTAAAGGTAATTACTAATTACGGATTAGGGACCAAATATTAGGAAAAGTCGAAATGAAAGAACGCAATAGCTTTCTCAAGGTAATTAATCCTTGCAAGTACCAAATGCTATAAAGTGCGATTCTTGTTCAAGAAGCCAAGCCTAATCCAACTAGCAGTTATATATATATATATATATAAATATATTATATATACCAAAAGAAAATTTGAGTCAATCTTCAGTCTTGCCCTTGTTTTTCCCTTTGCTCTCGTAAATTATCTGCTATGGCGAAATTGAAGATAGGAGGGGCATGGAGTGGGGTTCTTGAGGTAGAATTGGAAGATTGGACTGTGGCGATGTTAAGAGAAGAGGTAGCTAAAAGATCGGGTTCTGATAATCCCCAATTAATCAGCTTAATTTGCGCTGGTAAAGTGTTGAAAGATGGTGATGGAACTGAGAAACTTAGTCAATTGGGTCTCAAGAACAATACCAAAATTTTGGCTTCAAAAATCTCTCCCGATCAAGGCAAACTGAAAGAAGAATTCTTGGCTGAAGAAGAACGGTCTAAGAGACTCACAAGGCTTAAGTTTGTATCTTTTCTCTTTCTCTGCGATTAAATTCTGTTCTTCTGCGACTTTGTTTATATTATTGGTGGGGGGGGGGTGGTGTTTGGGTTTTGGGGAATTTGGGTGAACTGTATACTATGAAGTTGCATGATCAAGTGGAATTTTTTATGATCGAAAAGGAAGGTAATCTTTAAGTCTGATTCGCTTGAATTATTGACTTGTTGCTGTCGTATATGTCTGTTAAAGAATCAGTGTTTTTCCGATTATCTCTGTCTTCGGGCTTTTTGTATGTTGATTATGATCCTATTAAAGGGTTTTTTCATGGATGCTAAATTCTCTAATTAATATGGCCAAAGTAAAGAATAGTCTTTCTTGCAGTTGACTCCTAATGCTATTAGTTTTAGAAGATACATTCCTTGTGATTGCTACATTCCAACAGTCATATGTTACATTATCTGGTTTATGGTCTGAAATCTCAAGTCTTAATTTTATCATGCGTTTAGTAAAATAAAGTAGATAAGAGGATGAAAGTCATATATTTGTGAATAAGTATCACATTTCTCTGGCTGCTGGGGAAAAAAGGTGAGAACTTGTGAACATTCTCCTTTTATTGGCACTGGGACAGCATATCTGGGCTCAAAGGAAGAAGTAGATCAAAGGAATCATACCATAGACCATATTACAACCATCGTCAGACATATTATTCCTGGTCTTGAAAAATATCTACCACAAAGTATAGCAGAAACTATTGTCTTTTTATTTTTACTGATGTAATCATAATTCTTAGTATGAATTGTGTGGTATCTTCAGCAAGAAATTTGTTTTCTGAAACCTCAAGTTGATGGGAATTTCTGTATCAATTATCTTCTGTCCAGTTCACTTAGGCAGACTCGCCATTTGTTTCCTTCTCTAGCTCTTTTTTATGAAACATTTATCTGGCAGGGCTGCAGCTACGTCACTGGCTCAGAGACACGCTGATGGGTCTTTACCGGTAGAAGACTTCAACCTAGAGCTCGAAAATCAGAGCGGCGAGAAAGTGCAGCTGGGATCTGAGCATGACCAGCGGTATGATAAAGGAGTGACAGTACAAATAAATTAGTGAATAAAGAAGATCGCCCTTGCATCTCCTATAATATTATGAATGAATAGTGGAACAATTAATAAACTGATAAATATCATGTGCTAAAGGTGGCTGCGATCTGATTACAAGTAACCTGAATACATCTTTTTTTTCCTTTTTGTGCAGTGCAATAATGATGGGTCTCATGCTACATGCAAATGCAAAACAGTTGATTAAAATGCGAAAGTATAAAGATGCTCTTGAAGTTCTCATCATGGGAGAGGTTAGCCTCTAAAAAGTATATGGATCTGTGGAATGTGTTTAAATTCTTATTGTCCTACGCACAGGATTAGTGGTACAAGTTCTCGATGTTCTGTTCTAAAGGAAAAAAATATCAACGTGAAAACGTGTATTTGATATTTAGGAATAAAGTATGAAGAAGCTGTTTAAGTTGCTAGGATACTTCTATTGTTTGGATCATGTGAATAAGGCTCTGGTCTCCATTGCTTCTGCTCTTTTTAAGTAGTTGAAAAAAGTGCTTTTAAAAAAGTTGTTTAAAAAAATTGCTCTAACATTTTTAATTTTAATGGTATTAATAAGCAGAAGCAGTTGCAAAAAGCACTCTTAGGGTAACTTATAGCTTAAATAAGCTAAATGGTGCTTATTTTAAGCAATGAAGAACAGGTCCAAGTGGAGTGCTTGTAGGAGCCCTATCATTGTATGATTACTCCTTTTAGGAAAATTTCAACAATTCTTTTGCCAAAAAAAAAAAAAAAAAAACTTTCTTCTCGCTGATGGAAGGTTTGATATGGCCAGCCATTTGCTAGCTAAAATGGTTGATGCATGTGCATCAACTTCGCTTTATGCTTTGGCGTTGTTCAGTTTGTATGGAGCAGATAGCTTGACCTTAATATCTTCTCTCTCTCTCTCTCTCTCTCTCTCTCTCTCTCTCTCTCTCTCTCTCTCTCTCTCTCTCTCTCTCTCTCTCTCTCTCAACTTGATTTTCTATCCTTTACTACAGTCTAGGGGTTTATTTGGATAGGATTTTAATTTGAAAAAAAGCGAGTTTCCTTTATTATTGAATTTCGTGAAAGTTAGAATGTTTGTGAGAGAGGATATGTACTCAGGATATTTAAAAAAAAAAAGAAAAAAAAGAAAAAAAAGTAAAGCAGAGTGGGGTAAAATATCAATCCAAATAGACCCTAGAACTTCCTAGAATTTTTCTTTGTAAGAGAGGTTCGGATAAATTCCTTGTTTTCCATTGCGTTACATGTATCCTAGATTTATGAGATAAACAGGATAAATAAATTATTTCATCTTTTCTCTACAATTTATATATCGAATAGATTTTTCTGATTTCTGTTGTGAAGCATGGTAATTCAAGTGGATTACTTTGTGTTTTGCAGGAGGCTTTCTCTCTTTGTGACCCGAAGGCCATAGAAGTAAGTAAATTCCTCTTTGCTCTACGACATTCATTGTGCTTCTCTTCTTCCCTCTAATCCGTGTGCTAACCATCACAGTGGTTGACTAAATTTTCGTCCGAAAAACAACTGTCCCAAATAATCCCCAAAAGAATTCTGTACGTTTGTCATGTTGGGGAGAGTCATCATACAAAGTTTCACACTTCACCACAGACAGAGAGCACTCTCTTATTTTGCTCATTCTAAATGACTCGCACCACTCACACACTCACTGACTGCACCTAAGCACCCTTGCATTCACTCTTCTACATGCTTCAAAGACTACAAGCCATCCCCTATTTATACTGATTCATATTTATACTAATTCATAACTGACAATTGCAATATCTTGTAATGGATTCTAGCTAATTTGCATGTGACAAATTTCTAGTGTCCCCTTTGGGAGTCTTCAGTATTCTCCAGAAAATGTCTCACACCAACTGAATCCTCTTGCTAAATTGAGAGATTTCTAGAGAGAGAAGAGTCGGTGGACTTTTAACACATGCTTCTTGGTTTTTTTCTTTCAGATGGTTGACAATGTATCAATATTACAAATAGACATGGTATGGTGCTTTTTTATGCTCCGGGATATTAGCTGGCTAACTGTGGCTGGAATTCGACTAGCCAAAGCTCGAGAAGGGCTTGAACGTGCTCATGGAAAGGAGTCTGTTCGTATGAGATTTCTTCAAGGAGCAAGACATCCTGAGCTTGCATTGTGAGTGATTTCCTCCATTTGTGGATTATTCATCATCTATCTATTTAATGCATGAAATTTTGTGCTATTCTTATCATTGCCCATTCTGCAGGCACCTGAGGCTGGAGTTGTTGGAAGGAGTAGTAGCATACCACAGTGGCCAGTTAGAGAAATCTAGGGAGGCTTTGACTGCTGCACAAATCAAATATTTCCAGGTTGGTTGAGCTTTCCTGTTACGGTCGACCATTATAAATCAATAGGTAACACTAAAGCAACTTTTCTTTTCCCCTTCATGAGCAGCTTCAAGTGCCAGAAGAAGCCCTGTCATTACTCACGAGCATGGGCTATAGAGAACGCGATGCAAAGAGGGCGCTACGCATGAGCAATCAGGATGTTCAGAGTGCTGTTGATTTTCTTCTTGAGGAGAAGGCAAAGAAAGCACAGAAACAGGAGGAGGACATTCGACGAAAGGAGGAGATAATGTCAGCTTTTCTTGTATAATGCATTGCAGACTTTTCAGTAACTTATTATGACTTCAACTTATTGACATTGGTGAATTTTAGGGAGCAAAAACGATATGGAATGACACCCCTTAGGAAAGCTGTGGATCTCCAGAAAGTGAATGAATTAGTCTCCATAGGGTAAGATGCTCCCCTGGATCCCTAGAATAGATCTTCAAAAGCATTTTTCTTTTCCCCTTCCAAAGATGTGAATGCAAGAATTATTCCATTGCTTGCTTAAATGAGGAAAGCCAAAACAAGAAAGTCATATGTTGAAGCCAATACAATCTTGGACCTTTGATATTTCATGGATTGCATCTGATTAACAAACCTTAGTATTTGTTGAATCATGTATGTGAATCCAAGTAAATGTTGCCTTCAAGGACATTTGTCAGAAATTAAAGAGTTCCTGTTCTTTGTTATTTTGGTGCCTCAAGAGTCCATTAATTTGCTTTCTTGTACTTATTTTCTACGGCATTGTACCTACTGATATTCATAAGCATTGTTTGCATTTGGATCAGATTTGAAAATCAAAATCCTTTCTTTTTTTTGCATCGGACCCCACACTTATCCCACATCTTTTCTTGCATAAAATTTATCTTTTACAAAAATCGAGAAAAAATATCAACTGTTTTAAATTTAATTTCTAATCCAAATGCACCTAGTACCTGTATCACAACTAAGATTAACCGCATTACTCTATATTTGCAGATTTAGTAAAGAACTTGCTGCAGAAGCCCTAAGAAGAAATGAAAATGACACTCAGAAAGCTCTGGATGACTTGACAAATCCGGAAACTAACGCAGTCATACAGGCAAGTGTTCTTGTACTTCGTTCCACACTTGCATTCAAATCTAATTATTATATCTGTTTCAATTTTCAGACTGATATTGAATTAAAGAAAAGAAAGAGATTGCGTCAGGCAGCTGATGCCGCCATGCAGCAGCTCATTGCCATGGGTTTCCCAAGAGCAGCAGGTATCTAAGTATGCAAAATTTTTCTTGGTGCCATTCTTGAATTTTATTTATACACACATAGACATCGACTTTCAAGGTTATGTTGGCTGGATATGGTCCTGGATTCTTAATCTAATTCTTTTCTTGGGATACATTCATGGGGCTTGAGAACAGTTTAGTTTATTTGGTATGGAGAACTTTATGTTGTGGTCACCATGATTCCCACTCTCTATAGTTACAGCAACTTGGGAGATCGAAATGTTGCAGAAGTTTGAGATTGTCTTGATCCTATCATATAAATTCTTATTCATTCTCCGGTAATGGGGTTAGTAGCTTATCAGTTGGTCATTTTATTGTTTTCTTTTGCAGTGGCTGAAGCCATTCGTCAGTTCGGCACTAGAGAGAAAGCGCTAAACTTCTTGCTTGCACAACCAAACCAAACTACAACAGATGCTGCAAATGCGAACACTAGTACCCAAGCAGGAACCGTTAGCGGTTTGGAAGGTGGAAGTGCTAGCAGTTTGGAAGATTCAGGTGGTCTCGATGCATTGGGGACTGCTGAAGAGAGTAATGGATGTCCTCCATCAAACCAGAAGGAAGTTGATCGAGATGTGGAAATGGAAAATGCTCTTACCTTAGGATTGGAAAGTGCTGATGCATTCTCTGATTATGACATTGATGTTGCTAAAGAAGGTGAAGCTATCACTGAGTATTTGGCTTTGGTTAATCCTCTGTAGAGAGAGAGAGAGAGAGAGAGAGAGAGAGAGAGAGAGAGAGAGAGAGAGAGAGAAGGCCTGCTAATTAAGAAAGAAAATATGATTAGGTCTTTTCGACAAATAGGAGCCTACACATCTTGTATAGTTATAGTAGAAGAGGGATATTTTATTTAACATCTTTTAGGGCATTTAAATGTGTAAATGAGAATTCTAATTTGGGTGGTGTAGGAGTGGGAGCCTTTGCCTTTATTAGGGGATTGGCTTCTGATGTTTAAAACTTTCAACAAGTCATCATCATGTAAAACTCGACTCTCAAATCGAAATCGAATCAGCGGTTTTAATTTCCAAGGTTTTGGAACTGGAATTGTGATCCAAACCGTCTGTTCAAAAGGTTTTAATTAAAAATAAATAAAATTTAAACTTATATTTTAAACGTTTAGATGGTTTAAGTTGTTCAAATATAATGGCTATCTGTTGGAATTGAACATGGAGACCCTTCATATTTCTTTTGGGAATTTTCAAGATAGTTTTTGTTGGATAACATTTGGTTAGCATTCATTCATATTCAGGCTTTGTACCATGTGAAATTTAAATGAAACTTTAAATTAATTGTTTGTACCATTTTGTAAGTCATTTATTAATTTTGATATATTTTATTAATAAAATATAATAAATAAAAAATAAATCATAAAAAAAAATAATAAATCTTTAAAAATAAAATATATTATAAATGATAGTATAAAGAGTAATATACAAAAGTGGTATAAACAATTTTGTGTCCTATTTTTAAACTCTACGGTGACAATGACAAATCTGATTGGTTTCTATTAATATGTTATTGCTTATTAGTGCCTTCATTGACATTGTTGGAGGGGGTTACTTTCTGTCAGCTCCAATCAATAAAACCATAAAACCAAATCCAAAAAACTCTTTAAACTAATTAACTGAAATCGTTCTAAAACTGTAATTCAAAAACTAAAAACCAGAACAATGAGAACCGGAACCATATTGAGCTAGAATCGGAACCTTGAAACCCAAACCATGCCGTCAAAACTTATGCTCCAAAACTAGTCTGAATCAAGATTAGAAGGATGCTCAAGGTCAGTAATCATAGCAATTTTATCATTTTGAACTTCCTCCATTTTAGCTTCCTTGTAGTCTTTTCGGAGTACATTACAGTTAATTGTATGCCAAACTGGTTTTTCTTCCTGGAACAATCTGTAAGGGAGAAGACACCACACTGGTCTTAGAATTCCATAGTTGGAGGAAAAATACCAAGCAAAGTGTTAAGACAATGAAAAATAAATTCAAACAAAGAGAACAACAATGTTGTTCCATTGTATGACAAGAAGACTCAAGGTTTATGTAAGCATATTGACTCCAGAAAAGGTCCACAACGCCTCAAGAAACAGCGAGACAAAAAATTCCTGTACATAAAAGTTTAAGCTATTCTCTCAATGATGATTTTTTAAGCCACCTTGTTTAGTTTCTACCGGTTTTGGATGATATGGATTGAAAACTTAAAGTGCATCTGTAGATTTTGATGCATATGCAGCAGGCCCGAGTATATTCGAAGATATGTAATCATGCTTGTGTTGCTTTATAGAGAAAGAGGGAGCCTTACGGGTGTTTGCAAAGTTTTGGGCATTGGATTGTCAGAGCATACTTGCAAGTTGATAACTCAGTGATAGAACTAATCATGGCTCTTGGCTCCGAACATACAAACCTCACCTGGAATTAGGACACGGATTTAATATTCAAAAATGCTAAAAACATAAATAAGAATGATAACTACTGCAGTTTTACCTCTGTTTCTCGAGGCTGATTTGTTAAGTCACACACGGTTCCATTTGTATATTGATGAGCATGATACCTGGATGCATTATGGAGTATATCTCATAGATTAGTTTAAAAGAAACTAGTTCTACGAGTATTATTATGCAGAAAAACTAGAGTATATTGGTAAATGCCACCATGACAATCTAATACACGTCTTTGTTGCTCATACCTTTGTGATGCATCTTTAGAGCGAGGATCTTTTAATGTTGAGATGTCAGAGAGATTCTGGTGGTAAGCTGCAGTGGCTTCGGAATCATACACCCCCAAGACAAACTCTTGAACTACCTAAGTAACAATATATGAATATGAATCAGAGCATACAACAACTATTCCAGTACATTATGAGACATAAAAGATACAATCCTTGATGAAGTTTGAACTAGTATCCATATATTGTCAGCGGTGCTGAATGTTTCAAAAACAGAAGCCAAAAGAAATTGAAATACACGAACTAAGTTAAAGAACATGATGGAGGAGTATTTCGAAACCAACTAATGTTAAAACCAAAAAGGCAATACCAAAAGGAATGGCCAACTTGAGTAATTCGACCATTTAGGGAAAACTGAAGAGCTACCTTATCATCTTCTAAATGTATTTGCCGTAGTTTCTTCTGATAACAGAATTCATATGACCACCATCCCTCTTGCTGAATAGAAAAAATGCCATTACGTAAGTCATGATATCATTAGGCTGACAATAAAAGTCGCATACTATGATACTAATTTTCTCTAGATGGAATAAAAGAAAAGTTTAAGCATTCCTTCAGAGATAGAGAGACAGACAAATCGACAGAGGGGGGAAAGAAAGCTGAATTAAGATATTATTTCAAACATTAATTACAGCAGACTTCATGGTAAAGGTTGGTTCTCACCCTCAGGAAGCAACGGTCCTTCAATACTTCGAGTAGCTCATCAGGTGTCTTCAATTTGACGCGTCTCTCAGTCTCCAAAATCAAACTGCTCGTATTTTGATGGTTGACAGGTTTTCCACTCTTTGATTTCTCCTCTTTAGGTAAATAACAGAGAAATTTGTCTCCATTTTTATTAAGCATAACCATAGATTCTTGGTCATCATCCTGCAGAGTGGAAGTTAACCGGTATTTCAGATTATTTATATGACACACCAACTCGATACCAGATTTCACCTGTCAAATATGGCTTGAACCAAAATGCATCACTGCCAACAGCATTTACTTGCATCAACTAGAGTAGAAGTTGCATGAAAGCAATTTTTCCGTACTTCAGAGTACAGCATTCAAATATTGGTGATGGAAGTTTGAGGACTAAGCAACTTTTGTTGACACCCACTGCTCATTTAGAGAAGTGGCAAGAGGTTTTTACTCTTGCAGATATGCTAAATAACTAACCTCCCTCCCCACCCCCCCCACAAAAAGCATTCGGAATTTTAACACCTTTTTCTTCTAATGGTCCACTTTTTGCTGGCAACAAATTCTGCTCACTGAATCCTTGATAGTATATTGCAGATTACAAGAAGGCAGTAGAACTATTTAGAAGGAAAGAAACAGAATCATCTTAAGGATAATGCAAAAATACAAAAAATAGATCTTTTGAAGGAGTAACAAGAAAAACAGTATGAACCATGATCAATCACACAGCATGTAACAGCCTTCTTCCTCTGCTTCTTACCCCCCCTTCCCCCCACCCACTTCATATGTCAAACTTGTTGAAGACCAGTGAAACAATGCTCTGGGCATTCTGTTCCCTATCAAGCATAGGAAAACTATAGTTTTATATAAAAAACTACAAAATGGGAATGCTCAATGATGGTAGCAAAAAAGGCATAAGTAGCTGATTGGAGCCTGATATGGCACACATAAATCCAAACATTTGACATTCTTTGACATAATAAATACATTCAAAATGATGAAATGTCCCATTTGCAGGTTATCAGACAGCATGAAACATGGGATGGAACAAAAAAGACCAAGGAGAATGAAATAAATATCCAGTATGGTGACTTACAGGATGAAAAGGGGAATCTTCAGAATGAAATTCCATCTTGTATTTTGGTTCTCGTGAGCTTCGACCAAATGTCCCACCTAATGTATAAGATCAGTAGGAGCTCAGAATTAAACAGGAAACCAATAACAATCAATATTATGAAAGCAACATACTTTTCAGCATGGACACCCTAAAATTAAGCTGCTATTATCCACAAACTGTTAGAAATGAAAATGGCAAGAATAGAAAGGCAGAAGTTAGTTAATTTTAGTTGGAGAAGAATAACTGGAACAGTGCAGTTTTTAGTTACATGGAACAGTGCCATTTTTGGCACCAACCCTGCGTTTTAAGGAGTGGAGTTTTATCTCCCGTCTCTGGTACCCAACTATCTGACCAAAAAGGGCTGTAGCTCAGTTTGGTTTTGGGTGGAGCCTGGAGCTGCAAATTAGAGGAGCTATGGAGGTACAATGATGGTTCAGATCAAGGGCAAAATGGAGATGAAGAACCCTAGTATATGTAGATACTATTTCACTTTCTTTAGGTTATGATTTTGTTGATGAATTGTGAGCCAAGGCTCCTCTTTATCTGACTTTTCCTTCAATCTCAAACACTTTCGATTCCCCTTTTTTCCATCCATTTCTTGTCTCTGTTGATTTCGGAGTTTAATGAAAGAAGTAAAGTTTGAGTTTCTTATCTTCTGATTAAACTGATAGAATTTGGGTGACATAACACAAACTCTAAGCAAAATGCCTAAAGAGCATAGGGAATTTATCAATTCACTTTTTCAGAATAATCACTATTATCAGTTTATCGCATACCAGATAAGTACTAAAGCCACAAGCACCCAAAAAGTTAAACTTAAGAGATTTCTTGATAAGGAACCACATTCTTCATTTCACCATATACCAAGTCGAACTTTTGTCTATGCAAGAATACAGCTTATTTCTCTGCAAAATTCCTCAAGCATACAAAAGAAAATTAACCTAAATCCCCATTAACACCCAAAAGAAAGAAAAAAGGGTTAAACCTTAATCTTTAGAATTCGTAATCCATTGTTCTTGAATAAAACACCAAATTTGAATGCAAAAATCGTGCCTTTAATCAAAATTCAATTTAGAAAACGAAAAAACAAAAAGAGGGTTTTTCTTTTATGTGTACCTGTATGAGCTGGGAATATCTGATCGGAGAAGACAATGTTGAAGAGATTAAGCGAAAGAAATACGATCAACCGCCAAGATAATCTCATTTTCCTTTCTTTCATTCTTTATTTGCTTCTCCACACTTGAGATAGAACCCTAATTCTTCTTTTTCTGTTGAAACTACAGAGAATCAGTTGATTTATTTCCTTACCCCAACGGATTTCTGCTGATCAAACTGAAGTTGAGGAAGGAAGAAGCAAATTGATGGTATTCAACGCAATTTCGCCACTTAAAATTGGACATGTCATCCACCAGAGTTGTATAAACACGTCATCAAAATCTGATGCCAGAGCGGGCTGCTGTCGGGTGCCTTGCCTTCAATGGGGCCTGGGTTCCAATGGATTAGAAGTACGCCCAAGGAAGAGATGGGCTCAACATGCTATAGTTCCTAATGAAAAGCACAATCACCATTATAAACCATAAAAGCCTTATGAAATGGCCCACCATAACTTTTTTTTTTTTTTTTTTTATACACGACATAAGAATCTATGACATATATTGTCTATCAAGAAATGATTCTAGTTAATCTTAATATATAAAAATTTTTAACTAATTCATAGAGTATCAAAGGGTACAAAACCTCTTATTATAACATAAGAATGAAAATTCAAAATAAAATCATTTAAGCTCACTATTAAATAATTATCAATTTTCAAAAAATATTTTTATCACTAAATTAATACCTATCATTAAATTAATACCCGTTTCAAAATTACGCATTATAACTTAATACAACCTAAGTTACTTTGATAATATATAAAATTTATATTCTTAAATAAACATAATTTAGTATCTTTAATAATTTATTATAAAAAGAATTTAATTGTTTTTAATGTTTGTACTCTTTGTGTTGCCGCCTTTGTATAGATAAATTATTATCTATTCTTTTATAATATTAATTAGTTGTCGTAATGAGGTTGAGTTTCCACTTTTGATCTTCCACAACGACAAAGATTTCTTTGGCTTCTACGAAGAAATAAAGCCATGTGTGTGGCCTTGTAATAATCCAAGACTCAAAAAAGAAAAAAAAATCTTATTATTCTTAACTTTTAAGTTTCTTTTGTTTTAGTCAAAGCCAACTTATAATAATCCAGATGCATGAATATCAAGAATTTTAATGACATAAGAAATTACCAGTCCATTTAAATGTAAAAAATATTGAAATTTTCGCATTGTCAATGTATAAAAAAAGATAAAATTTGAATAATTTTCTTTGTTTAATAAGATATTATTCAGAGTGAATTAAATTTAAATTTAATATTTTAATATAGCTAGAGTTTTCTATTCTAATACTGAATAGTTCGTGTTAAACTATTTGCATATGTTTAATTCTACAAATTTTACGTTTCAAATATTAAACCTTGAACTAATATGTTAAAAAAAACTTCTTTTTATAGAGATAACTTTAGAAATGAATTAGACTCAAAACTTTATTTTAACAAATATATAAAATGCTGCCTTTTTTTTTTTTAAATATATATTATAACCTCCTTTTTATTTTTCACAAAAATCAAGTATTGGCTCACTGTTCCTAAGGAAAAAAATAGTAAAAGTATGAGCTCACTAAAATTGAAAAAAAAAATTTATAAGTAACAAACAAATATGGGTGAAGAAGATGAGTTACTAAGAGATGAAACAGTATTAGTTTGCCCACCTATGCAAACTCACTCCATCGTCCAGATGGATAGCCTGCAATTTTGTGATAAAGTCATTTTTATAGTAACTGATTTTGTTTTGACGAGTAATTTTAATTAAGCTATACATACTTTTTGTATATCTAATCTTAATTTAATTAATATATAGTAATTAATAGAAAGACTAATACTATTACACATAATTTAATTGAGTACATATCAACGCTAGATTATTTATCCATCAATTTTAGTTTAACGATATTTCTATCCATCTGATACCCATAGTCATAGTAGTTACTAAAAAAAGTGGTGGAACGGTAGGTTTGATGTGAAGGCATAATGGGCAGTATTTATTTGTGGAGCAGCTAGCAAATGCAAAGGACAAAAACCGATCTTTGTCACTCACGAGGGCCGGTTTTATTCCTGACCACGAACGAGAAGTTACTTGCCACTGCCACCAACTGCCTGCCTCTCATCTTCAACCCTTCCTTTGCATTGCATGCAGTGGAGACTACTAGAGTTTTTGTGAAAAGAAAAAGCCAAGGGGAAGGTGGCTAATATGCCACTTTTGTGTCACATGCCAATGCCTCAATTGATCTCATCAAGGCTCTTTAGGAGGGTGCCCCATGCACTCAACATGGCGCACTCTATGTTCATAAATAAAAAAAAGATTTTAAATTTGTGTATAAAAATTAAAGACATTAAAAAAAAAAAAATTGTTGAATCAAAAGTATCATTAATATTTTTACTAAATAAAAAAAAAAAGACAATATAATAAATGAATAAAAAAATAAATATAGATGAAAAAATATAATAAATAATTATTAAGAAATATATATTTTTTACCTTTCTAAAAACTCTTTACATTTCTTATCTAGGATAGTGATATTTTGTTATAATTAATGTGTCGGAACTATATTTAGTCAAGGAAAGTCGGTCAATTCCCATTTGGCTTGAAACACCTTAAATATAATTTAAATATAATGTATTTTGACAATGCTCCAAAGTAAAATTGGGGGCAATCATTATTTTATTACTGTTACTAATTTTAAAAAATATAGTAACTTGTCTCACTTCAAATATCATCTCCAATTTGACTGTCACCGTCCATTACTATTGGTCCCTGCTATTCACTTGTATTTATCGTTTACTATGTAAATTTTTTTTTATATACACTATGTAACAGAAGACTTAACACTCTATCTTTATATGTTTCGCTATTATAATATATTTTATTTTAAAAAGTTCTTTTTTTTATTTAGTGAAATTTATTAATAAATTAAAATATTAAGAATATTATTATTACAAAATGCTACACATAATCTTAGAGAAAATTCAAACACACTTGCCAAAAAGTTTAAGAAAGTGGTGATAAGGAGATAACGTGGTGGAGCCTTTGTGAAGCACACAAATATATAAAAGAATTTTCATCCTTCCTTCATCACTCTCCTAACCCACTACCATTGGGATACAAGTACATGAGAGTAATATTATTATTCACCGCCAGCACCAACCATCCATATGCATGTCTGAGGCCAGCGGTGCCCCGGAGTTAATGACGACTTTCCCGATTCATTAATTGGGAAGGAATCCTCGACATGACAGATGAAATAAAGAAGTTGCATTACAGGATTAAAGGACTTAATTACAAAACAAGTCATTTATTGAGTTACATTATATTAAAATTTTTACCTAATTCATTTCACAAAAAATAATCTGTAAAGTAAAAATTTATAAGGGATTCATTTATTTTTTAATTAATGAATATAGAATTCTCAATACATTCCTTCAGTAGTCATTTGCAGGTAAACTAACATTTTGATTCTGATACTATATTAAAATTTTATATTTAAATTTATTTCATCTTAGAGAAGAAAAAATTATCTATACCCAAAAAAAATTCGTTTATTTTAAATTAGTCATTGATAGAGACTTTTTTAACATTTACACATTATCGTATTTTGATTTCAAAAAGTAAAATTTAATTTGTTTTCTAAACTTAAATTAAAATTATAGATGTGATGAAGTAAATAAAACAGAGCGAGGAGAGAGGAAAAGATTGTGACCGGAAAAAGCCTATACGAGCGTGGACAGTCAAATCCAGATGACAGTTGCCGTTAGGCCCGTTATCTTTCACCCAACCATCCCCTACAACCTTGGAGTACACGGTAATGGAGGACCCGCCATATTGTCCTAGTTTCGTGTACATATTTTAAAACAAGAAAATATACTATTACAATAATAATTAAAAAAAAAGCTGTTTATACAAATAAAAAAAGAAAAAGAAAGAGTTGAACATTTCTTTTTCTTTTTTTTTTTTTAAATTTCGCTTTGTTTTTCTCTGTGTGTGGCTTTGACGTCAAGATTGCAGAGAGAGAGAGAGAGAACCCATTTTCTTCCGAAACAAAGCTAAGGTGGTGGTCGGCTTTTCTTCAATTTCCCACGACGCAATCCGAAATCTTTCCAATCTTTTGCCCCCTTCATATATTTTTTTTCTGCAAAAAAAAGAAAATCCCTCAAGCATTTTCAAGAATTCAGCTCTTTCAGTTCCAGATAAGTTTTCTTTTGGTTTATAATATTCTTTACTTGTATTGGACTCTTTCCGGAATAAACCCGGAATCTTGGTGGCGAAAGAACTCATCTTTTACTTTGTAGCTGGAAAAAAAAAAAAAAGAAACTCTGAATTGGGATTTCAATTCGTGTTCTGCGATAAATCCTTGTGGGTAGCTCATTTTCTCGAGTATTGTGGATAATTTCTAAGACATCCCACTTAAGTTTTACGGGTCAAAGTTCGGTTCTTGAGGTTTCAATTTGATATTGTTTTCTGGGTTTTTGTAATAGTTGGTGATTTCCTTTTAGTCCAATTCTTTTACGTTGATATGCCTCTAAATTTAGAGGTCTAAAGTTTTATCGAGTTCTTAATTTATGTTCTTGAGTTTGATATTGTACTGTTGGATAAGGGTTGAAAAAGGTTTGAGTTTGGACTAGTTTCTCTAGTTTTAATTACTGGATTTTGGAGGGGATTGTATTTACAAGAAAATTTGAAAAAAAAAAAAAAGGGATTTTAGGGAATTTAAGTTGTAGTTTGATTTGAAAAGTTTTGGTTTAATAATGGGAAAGCAAGGTGGAAAGAAGAAACAGTTAGGAGCTAAATCTAGTAGTTCCAGGGCATACGATGAGGATACTGCAGTGTTCATTTCTATGTCTCAAGAATTGAAGGATGAGGGAAATAAATTGTTTCAGAAAAGGGATTATGAAGGTGCTATGTTGAAGTATGAAAAGGCGATAAAATTGCTTCCGCAAAATCATATAGATGTGTCTCATTTGCATAGTAATATGGCAGCTTGTTATATGCAGATGGGCTTAAGTGAGTATCCTAGAGCAATTCATGAATGTAATTTGGCACTTGAAGTTACCCCTAAGTATAGTAAGGCACTTTTGAAGAGAGCAAGGTGTTATGAGGCGTTGAACAGGTTGGATTTGGCGCTTCGAGATGTTACCACGGTGCTGAGGATGGAGCCTAATAACATCATGGCAACTGAGATTTCAGGAAGGGTGAAAACAACAATGGAACAAAATGGTGTCAGCACAACGGATGTTCCTGTAGGTTTGATTCCGGTACCTGAATATGTTGAACCACCCTTATCATCAAATTTGACCAAAGTACCGAAAGAGAAAGCACAAAAGAAGAAATTCAACAAACTAGAAGAGAAGAATGAAGACAAGCCAGGTCAAACACAAGGTGAGGAAAAGAAGGGTGGCCTCAAAATTGAGGAAACAGTGGCTCAGAACATAATGGTGAAGGAGGACGAGGAGCAGAATGTGGACAAAAAGAATGAAGATGATGAAAATGATAGAGAAGTCAGGGAAGATAAGGCTGACCTCAAAATTGAGGAAACAAAAGCTGAGAACAAAATGGAGGTAGAAGGTGAAGAGAAGGATGGAGAAGAAAAGAACGAAGAAAACAAAATTGAAGCAGGAGTTAGGGAAGAGAAGTTTGATGGGAAAATTAAGGAAACAATGATTGAGAACAAAATGGAAGAGGAAACTGAGGACAAGATTGATGAAAAGAAAGCTGAAGACAAACTGGTGGTAGAGGAGAAGATAAGCAGCAAGCCTGACAAACATTCTACAAGAACAGTAAAGTTAGTATTTGGCGAAGATATAAGGTGGGCCCAGGTTCCTATTGATTGCAGCATAATGAAACTAAGAGAGATTATCAGTGACCGGTTCCCAAATTCAAAAGCCGTTCTCATCAAATATAGGGACCATGAAGGTGATTTGATCACCATCACAACTAATGAGGAACTAAGGTGGGCTGAAGCAGCTGCTGAGCATGGTTCTGTCAGGCTCTATATTGTGGGAGTTAATCCAGAACAAGATCCATTCTACAAGAAGGTAAATGGAAAAGCCGCAGTACATGAAGAGTGCATGAAACAAAACCAAATGGTTGAAAATGGAAATTTGAGAAGTAATGACATTTTTAATGGACCATCTTGTATTAGTGATTGGATCATCCAGTTTGCCCATCTGTTTAGGAAATATGTTGGGTGTGATCCTGATGGTCCTTTGGATCTGCATGAAGTTGGAATGAAGCTCTACTCGGAGGCATTGGAAGAGGCAGTTACAAGTGATGAGGCTCAAGGCGTTTTTGGCATGGCTGCTGAAAAGTTCCAGGAGATGGCTGCTTTGGCTTTGTTTAACTGGGGCAATGTTCACATGTCAAGGGCCATGAAGAAAGTCTACTTCAGTGAAGATGCTTCACAAGAGTCTGTACTTGTACAGGTTAAAAGTGCATATGATTGGGCACAAACGGAATATTCAGAAGCCGGAAAGAGATATAAAGAAGCACTTCTTATTAAGCCAAATTTCTATGAAGGTGTTCTAGCTTTGGCACAGCAACAGTTTGAGCAGGCAAAGCTTTCATGGTATTATGCAATTGGTACCAATGTTGATTTGGAATCATGGCCTGTCACTGAAGTTCTTCAA
This sequence comes from Catharanthus roseus, assembly GCA_028651295.1. NCBI lineage: Eukaryota > Viridiplantae > Streptophyta > Magnoliopsida > Gentianales > Apocynaceae > Catharanthus > Catharanthus roseus. The sequence goes on along the minus strand of JAPQWS010000044.1, from coordinate 2,538,862 downwards.
CTCTACAACAATGCTGAGGAAAATATGGAAAGGGGTATGCAGATGTGGGAAGAGGCAGAGGAACAACGTTTAAGTAATCTCCATAATCCAAGTAAAAGCAAAGCCCTGTTGCAAAAAATGGAATTGGACAACATGTTTGGAGACATAACAGAAGAAGAAGCTGCAGAGCAGGCTGCAAATATGAGGTCTCAGATTAATCTTCTGTGGGGTACTATGCTTTATGAAAGATCAATTATGGAATTCAAACTACAGCTTCCTGTTTGGCATGAAAGTTTTGAAGTTTCTGTGGAAAAGTTTGAACTCGCTGGAGCTTCTCAGACAGATATCGCAATTATGATAAAGAACCATTGTTCAAATGATAACGTGGGAGGTAATCTTGATTATAGAGCTTCAGTTTAGTAAATTCTTTTATTGAAAATTTAATTTACTCTCTTCAAATATTTCTCACTTTCCCAAGGTATTTCAGGGTTGGGATTCAACATTGATGAGATAATACAGGCATGGAATGAGATGTATGAAGCGAAAAGGTGGCAGAGTGGCGTTCCTTCTTTTCGACTAGAACCGCTGCTCCGACGACGAGTTTCTAAAATTTATTGTGCCCTGGAACATGCATGAATGCTTGTCACTAATTGCATTCCTTAATGCCAGAAAAGACTGCGAAACTGCTGTATCACCATTATCACTTTGCTGCTGCATACTGTGTAAGTATTACAAAGAATATATATGCTTGCATTCTAGTTGTTTTCATGAATCATGAGCTGTTGATCATTGGATACTGGAAAAAATTTGGAGGGCTTTGAACAGCTTAAATCATTACCTTTAGTCAATACCTAATCTAGTGCTATAAAAGTAATAGTGTCTTTTCTATGTTCATGTGACATGAATAAGATGTCATATATCTTCTAGAAGTATAATTTTCCCTTTTAGGAAACTCTTCTCATTAAGTTGATGTTTAGTTGATAATGATGCTTTCTAAATGAAATACTTCTCATTTTAAGAGTTCAAATCTTTCACATTTCTTTAACTAGTATCAGTATTGACTTCTCAAACTAATTGGAAATTCCTTGTAAAATGCAAGATCTTCTATAGACGTATTTTTTTCCATCTGGCCTTGTCTATTTTTTGAGATTTCTCTAACTAATTGAAAACAGTATTTTTGTTAAAACATATCCTAGTCTAGCCATGTATGTCAGTGTCATTTGCCATAAGTTTTATCCTTTGTATCGGTTGATTCGATAAAATGAGTTTTCTCAATTCTTAAATTTTTCCAGGAATTTAAACAAAAAACTAGGACAAAAAATAACGAGCAATGGAGGAATAAAATAAAAAACCAAGTTGAACTCTGAATCTTGACTACTATTGTGCAAAAACTCTTGGTTTCCGACTAAATTATTCAGTTCTTGATTTGTAGCAGACAAACATGCCATCATAATATCATAAGTCTTGTCTTCCCTGTAGTAGTTGCACCACTTGTGATCCTTGATTCTACTTGATTACTACGTGACACAACAATATTATTGATATATCTCTCCGAGATTATGCATTATGACCTAGTGATGGGGATAGGCATCTTCATGAAAGTTTCTTAAAACTTCTGACCATGGCTGCATTATCTTTAACAGCTCAATTTGTGTCTTTCCTTTTCTTCCCTATAACCTTGGGGTCCTCTAATTAGTGCTACTCTTTCCTTCTTTGAAACCCATGTACACTCTCAAAGAGCCAACAAATTCCTTGGGAACCATAAGATGTAAAGTAGGTGGAATTTACTTTTGCTGCAAACTACATAGTGGATCTTTAAGAATGTCCTTGAAGTATATTTACCCTTTCTTGAGTCAATTTTTAGTGTTTAAGGTTGTACTTTCTTCATTTTTTATTTTTATTTTTTATCTTTGGTACAAAATGTTACCCACACTGGAGAACATGTTATAATAGAGAGAAAATAGCCAAAAATGTTCTCAAACCATTGACGCACTTTATCCTTGAACTGTTTATGGGGTATCCTATATACCCTTGACCTTTGAAATCCAGTCATGTTTTGCCTAGTAATGTTGTGCGCATGTATCAATTACACGTCAAAAGGATTGGATTTTGGACTATAAATAGTTCAAGGTTAAAATGTGCCTTAAAAAAGATTTATAGCATGATTGGAAAAATGTAAATAGTTCGATGACATCTTTGGCCATTTCTCCATAATAGAACTTCAATGGAGTTTTTTTCTTACTTGTATTGATTTTAAGACATTACTCTCTACAGGTGTTTTCATGCTACATGCCTACATCAGCTGTTGGTTATGCCACTTTCTTGTATAAAACATGTAATGGCATTCCCAGTCATGAGGCAGCTCTATTTCAGTCAATGGGACAAGTTTCATTTCTAGTTCAGATTGATTACAGGAAAAGATGAAGGGAGCAGAAATTTGGTTTTTGTTTGTGTTTCTGCTTTTTATCCTCATTGGCATCCTATTGTATTGTATCCCCTGTTTGAATAGGTCATTTTTGTTTCTGATTAGTTCTTTTTACTATTTGGGATTGTAATATTGTTATTTATAGCCATTTTATTGTCCATGACAAGCCATTTTTGTAACATGTACACATATCTAGACTTGCCAATATTTCTCAGGTATCTAGAGGGGTGGAGAGTTGGTGTATGTAACATTAATAAATCAATTTTTAGTATCTCCATTTGTCGGATAATAAACTTTTGTTTAGCACCATCAAAACGGGCTTGAATCTACGGATCAGGCTAGCCCATCCCTCCAGTAAAAAATGTGGATATGGATTGAATTTTCTTTTTAAATACGAGTGGGAATCACTGTTCATAAACCATCAGTTTCAAAAGTTTTAATTAAAATAAATAAATAAAATTTAAAGTTATATTTGTAACTGTTGAATTTTTTTTATATTGTTAAAATTTAATGGCCAGATTAATCTATCTGTTGTAATGTAACATAGAGAATTATATAAAAATTTTAATTAAAAATAATTGCCTAAAAATAATCTATCTGTAGTCTTTCATCTTTTAAATATAGCAAATTTGCAAATTTTATATGTATTTTAAATTTTTATATTGTTTTTTTAAAAGGATTTACATTATTTTATATTATTTTTTTCTTATAAATGATACTCTTTTTTTTTTCAATCAATGTCTATAAATAACATGACATCTTACATTTTTGTTTCCTCTAAAATTTAATTATGCGACTGTTAAATTGAGATGTCCGATAACTTTGACAACTCACCACTGTTATCTTAAAATTTAGCCTCCATTCATCGAGTCTTGTTATGCCACTGCACGCACACACAGGGGACGAATTTTTTTATGTCATGAGTAGTGAGCAGGCTATGGTGCTCCAACTTTATATATATTCACAAAATTTTGATATAGTTAATTTAGAGTAAGAAATTTTTTTTGTTTGATTTACTTTAAATAATCTTTCCTACATATAAGATTACTTGCAGATAATAGTAAGTTTTCCTGTTGTTTTTGCTTTGCTCCTACGAAAGAAAAAAAGACACTAGTTTACCGACGGTAAAAATAATAAATATCCTGTTGATACAAACATGTTATCTATGGTACAAAGTTGTCGACTGGTGTTATTCTATTGATAATGTTATTCTATTGAAAATATATACTGACAGAAGTTCCTACGACAAACGAGCCCGTAAGTAATATAGCTATGCGCGTGCATGCATATATATATATATATATATATAGGACTTCACATATATATAGGAGTTTGGGGAAGGGATTCAAGATCTTGAAGCATGCCTTAAATTGGGATTATGAGAGTAAACCTACTTAGTGTTTGGAGGCAAATAGAAAATTTACACTGCAGTCGGCCTATTAGTTTGCTGGGGATTGGTTGGGAACTCCCGGATGGGGATGCTGCATGCTATGCTGGGTTCGAGTCTTGTCCTCTCAAGCCCTACCTAAGACAACCGTTGACAGTATGGTTTGCTAGGCACAATAGACTACTATCGCCTAAGAAGTATTATTGTTTAAAAGAAGCATCATATCCTAACCGAATTCTACTCTCTTTTGTGATGGAGGTTTGGATTCTAATATCCATACTTTAAAGGATTGTGTATTAGCTAAGGATATTTGACTGGCTTTACACGTACTACATGTGGACTGGACTTGAAAGTTATCAGTGGGGAAAATAATCCAATATTTTCTGTCTCATTAATGTAAAGTAGTATACATTATATAGATTGTCCATGTGACAAATCCTAAACAGATTATGACTAGGTAACCTAATCAAATACAACTAGACAACTAACATATATTAATACATAGTCTAGGATTTATAAGAATAATAATCCTATTTTAATTATATATACTAATCCTTAACACTCCCCCTTAAGTTGAAGCATGGAGGTCAGAAATGTCCAACTTGGAAGCTAAAAGATAAAAATGTATGGGATGAAGAGCTTTAGTGAGACTATCGGCAGGCTGAAACTCACTGCGAATGTAGGTGGGGAAAATGAAACCATCTTGGAAAGCATCACGGACAAAATGACAATCAATCTCAATATATTTAGTACGTTCATGGAAAATAGGATTTTCAGCGATGTGAAGAGCAGCTTGATTATCGTAATGTAATGGAATGAGGCGAATGACAGAGACATGAAGATCATGCAGTAGAATGGATAACCATTTCAATTCACATAAAGTTATTGCCATAGAACGATATTCAGCTTCAGCAGATGAACGAGAAACAGTATGTTGTTTCTTTGTCTTCCAGGAAATAGGGGACCCACCAAGGGAAATAAAGTAGCCAATGATAGACCGCCGAGTGACCGGGCAGGTGGCCCAATCTAAGTCACAATATGCAGTCAATAAAAGTGGAGAATTAGATTGAAGAAGAATACCACGGTCAGGACTCCCTTTAAGATATCGAACAACGCGGATAGTTGCGTCCCAATGAGCACGGCGAGGGGCGTGCATAAATTGAGCAAGTGTATGAACGGTATATGCGAGCTCGGGGCGAGTAAGAATAAGATAAATCAGTTGGCCAATGAGCCTGCGGTAGCAGTCTGGTTTATCAAAATAAGATCCAGAAGCTTTGGACAACTGATAATTTGGTTCAATAGGAGTAGAGGCTGGTTTGGTCCCTAACAAACCAGTTTCAGAGAGAATTTCTAGAATATATTTTCGTTCACATAAATATAAACCCGAATGATTTCTTGCAATTTCAAGACCCAAAAAATAGTTTAGAGGTCCCAAGTCCTTCATGTGGAAGCACTTATTCAAGGAATCTTTGAAATTATTGAGTGTAGGAAGTGAATTTCCAGTAAGTAATAAATCATCCACATAAATGAGAACGCATAAAAAAATATTTTTTCGAGAGTATCTGAAGAGAGAATAATCTGCATAAGAATGAGAAAATCCACACTTACGAAGGGCAGTAGTAAGTTTGGAAAACTAACAGCCTGGAGCCTGGCGAAGACCATATAAAGATTTCTTTAACAGACAAACCTGTCCTTGGAAAGATGGGCAAAAAGCAGGTGGGGCTGCATATAGACTTCTTCCTACAAATCTCCATAAAGGAAAGCATTGTGGACATCCACATGATGTATAGGCCAATTTCGAACAGTAGCGACAGAGAGTAAAGTGCAAACTATAACTATTTTAGCAACAGGAGCAAAAGTGTTTGTATAATCAATACCTGTTGTTTATGTGTTGCCTAAAACCACTAAGCGTGCTTTATAGCACTCAATGGTGCCGTCTGCTTTATACTTGATCCGAAAAATCCATTTACTTCCAAGAGCACGTTTTCCAGGGGGCAAGGATGTCAAGACCATGTGCCATTTTTTTCGAGTGCATGAATTTCTTGCTGCATGGCATCTCTCCATTTAGGATCAGAAATAGCTTCAAAGTAGGTGGTAGGTTCTGAGGTGGTGGTAACTGATGCTAAAAAATACCTGTGTGAAGGAGAAAATTTGCTATAGTTCACTAATTGTGTTATAGGATAAATGGACGTACCTGAGAGGTCCGAAGAGGATGAGGAAGCAGAGTTGGAATGGGATATAGAAGACTTCCATATGGCATTGCAATCAAAATCTTGGAGTCGAGTATGTACCTTTTTAATACGAGTGCTTTTCCTGGTGGGTTGTATTGTTTCTGGGAGGTTGCTAGAAGAAGGAGCTGCTGTCATCTGGGCCAAAGAAACATTCCGTCATTGCTGGAGCAGAATCTTGTCCAATTGTCTTTGGGCCAGGAGGGACTGTTTCGGTTGGGCTAGTGCAAAGAGGAAGGTCTGGGCCAAGCGTTATCTCGGTAGGGCTAGGCGCTCTTTCGGTGAGCCCAACACATGCAGGGCTGGGCGTCTAGGCAGCAGCTGGGCCGCACGGACTGGGCCATATCTCGGACTAAAGAGAAGGAAACTGGAGGGATCGATCTGATGTTGATGTGCTAGGCGGCTGGGCTTCTTGTGGGCCGCACGAGCTGGACCGCTATACAGGAGGAAGAGACATGGGGCACGTAGAATGGCCCTTCCCAGGCGCTGATGTGGCTAGATCAGTTCTAATGTGTTGGGTTGTGGCTGGGTTTGGTCAAAAACTTCACTCCCCCTATCTGTTAAGCCCAAAATCTGTTCTCCAAAATTATAGGTTTGTGCAAAATCCGTATTTCTTTGTGTAGAGATATCTGATTTTTCTTTAAATGGAAACTTGGTCTCATAAAAAATTACATCCCTGAAAAAAATAAATTTCTCTACTTGCAAATCATAAAATCGCCAACCTTTCTTGTTAAAGGGATACCCGAGAAACAAGCACATTCTGCTACGGGCTTTGAATTTATCTCTAGGGAGGTCATGATTATGAACACAAGCTAAACACCAAAACTTTTAATGTGAGAATATGATGGCTTCTTCCCATATAGCAACTCATATGGAGTTTTTCCAGACAATAATGATGAGGGGGTGCAATTAATAAGATATCCAGCGGTCAATACACACTCTCCCCAAAATTTTATGGGCAAATTAGCTTGAAACTGCAAAGCCCGAGCGACATTCAAAATATGTCGATGCTTACGTTCAACTCTACCATTTTGTGGTGGGATGCCAGCAATAGTAGTTTGATGCAATGTGACATGGGTTGAAAAATACGACTTTAAACATGTAAATTCCGTGCCATTGTCACTTCGTACTTTTTTTTTTATGGTTTTGGGAAATATCATGACAAAGTAATCTTTCAGAACGGATGCAACTTCACTTTTCTCAAAAATCAGATATATCCAAACAGTCCTAGAGTAATCATTGACGATGGTAAGAAAATATTAGGCTCCTATAGTGGATACTGTTTTATATGGGCCCCACATATCACAATGAATTAAACCAAAAATTGCAGAAGCTTTATTATTACTTAAAAGAAAATAATCACGAGTTTGTTTAGCTTGCAGACAAATATCACAAGGAGCAGTCTTAGCTCTAGAGTTCTCAGAAATTCCCAAAATTTATTCACCATATAATCCGAAGGATGTGCCAATCTTATATGCCATAATGTGGCGGAATCAAGAATCGTACAAGAGAAAGTGTACAACGCTGAAAATGTCATCGGTTTGTAGAGAAAATCTCATTCCTCTGCTCACCCACTCCAATCGGCCTCATCGAGATACGGTCCTGTATAACACAAAATTTGTTAGAAAGAGTGATAAAACACCAAGAGTCTCGAGCCAATTGAGACAAGGAAATCAGGTTGCATCTAAGTTTGGGAATTAAAAGTGTTGGAAACCGTAGGCAAAAACAAAATAAAATAAAACTACGAAAATCCGCCAACAGGATCTGTACATACTAGAAAAAACGATTGGATAGAAATTACCTCAATGTTTTTATTGTTCGATGTGGAGGCGCTGCTGTTTACGCTTCGCCCTCTACTGGTATCCACGCGACGAACTCCTCTGCAAGCGACCGAGATGCTAGCCCCTTCTGTGTTCTGAAAACTATTCAGAACTAATCCTGACTATCTGGTAATAGGTCGTATTTCGGAGAGAGGAGGCTGGATACTATATCGCTGTTCTAGGGTTTAGGGTTATATTTTTTTTCTTTTATCAGATAAAAAGACGGCTGCCAAGAAAAGGTTAACATAACCTTTTATAGCTATTAATATCAAAACCCTAACTGTCATCTAATGACGGTTTAATCTCGTCCGTCTATTCCTATAATCATCCAACGATTGGATGAGTAATATTAAGTAATTAATTTCATTTATTTGATTAAATAAAATTAATTACTTATTAACTTACCAAAAAATACGATATGGAATCTGATTCCCCTTTTGTATACGTTCAACGAATTTGGACACAATCTAGATTCATTGGACGTGGATGTTATGCTCACAAGATCGTCTATGCGTGTGACCCTGTAGGTTCACTTAACGTTGGTAGTGAAAGAAAAATGTCCTAGACATTTATTCACAAAACATAAGCGGTCTCTAATAAGACATTATGCTTACCCAAGTTAAGTAAAAACAATAATAACCTAGCATCAAGCAGCTAGGTGCGAGAGAGATGCTCTCGGGTATGTGTGTTCGATTGTGTGTGCGATTACACACAGTAGCCGCATGCTAGCCTCGGCTGAATCGGTTCTTTGCAAATTTGATCTTCGGTTGGTTGTTGCTGTAGTATCGGATTGTTAGTGAAGTATTTCTTGCTTACTTTCACAAATTCTGTAGTGGATTTGAGTTATTTGAGCTAGGGCGATGGGTCGACTTCGAGGGCTGGTTAAGCTCCAAAGGTGGGGGGTTACCCCCTGCTAGGGAGGTTAAAGGAGGCAGCGGGGAGGAGTGTTCGGGGAGGTTAACCTCACTCGGCATTCCGAAATTTCAATTTCCTTTAGCAATTTTCGGGCAGCCCAGGTGCGCGATCTGTACTGAACAGGGGCGGCGAGAGGAAAGATTGTCACTTTAGCTGATTGGGTAAGAGTTAGGGGAGTACTGCATTGGGGTTTCTACTAGCGGAGGAGGGCGAACACAGGCCGTACGGCTCGATTGGCTCCATTTTTTCGTGGTAAGTTGGGCTAACTTTGAGCCACTCATACGAGTATTTTGGTTGGCCTATTCTTGTTAATTCGACTCTTAAGTTTGTTTAGTGAGTTGGTGTTAGTTGTTCTTCTTGGAACCTTGCCGGTTTCAGTCTTGTGAATTCCAGTTATTGTATTGCTTTACCCTTGCTAGGGTTATTGCTTTCGTTTGTTGCCTTTGAACCTTGCTAGGTTCTTTATTGTTGTGTTGTGAGACCTTGCTTTGGGTCACTTGTGATTGAGTTGAGGTCTGTGTTGCTCGATTTGTGTTGTGGAGTTACTTGTTTGTGGGGAGCTATTGTGGGTTGTAGTTCGGACGAACGGAGATGGCTAAGCAAAAATTCACTAAGCTGGATTTGAGCAAGGTCGATGGTGCACCCCGGGGAAGGGAAAATGCCCGAGGGTGACTATGAAACTTCGGTGGTGCCGAAACTTCGACTTCGGCCTCGGCCAACCCTGCCTTCTAAAGGGATTGCTCCACGGAATCCACGGGAAGAAGGCCGGTCAAGGACAGAGTAAAACGAGGCCAATGAGGAGGTGAATCCTAAGGCACAACCTCGGAAGTCCTTTGCTTCCTTATTTCAGGATAATAGGAATCCTTCCAAAGGCTTGTCACTTGCTAAGTTCAACAATACAAATGGTGTGGTGGATGTCCGTATGGAAGAGTTGGACAATGTAGTTTCTACTTGGGGGTTTGCTTTGATTGGGTATGTGGCTGGTGGGTTTCCAGGCATTGAAGCTGTGAAACGGCTAACAAGTTCTTGGAAGGTGCCCCATAAGTTCTATGTCCATAAGTCCGATTTGGTTGGTGTTTCGGTTTGAGATTTTTGAGGATAGAGATCAGGTATTGCAAGGAGGTCCCTACCTTATCTATGGGAGGCCATTGATTCTTAAAGAGATGCCACAATTGTTTGAGTTTGGTCCTTGTACGCTCTCGGTAATTCCTTTGTGGATCACCCTCCCTGGCCTACCGCTTGATATGTGGAATGCAAGGATACTTGGGAAAATATGCTCGGAAGTGGGGAACCAATTTGTACTGATGACTTAACTTGTAGAAAGGAGAGAATCTCTTATGCTAGAGTGTTAGTCAATGTGGACTTGGCTAAAGATCTTACAACGGAGGTGAAGATAAGTTTACCGAATGGGAAGATGCGTATGCAATATGTTTCCTATGAGAACTTGCCCAAGTTTTGCTCGGTGTGCAAGATTGTTGGCCATTCTTTTGAGAACTGCTTTCACAACCCTAAGAATAAGAAGGATTTGGGGCAGAAGACTTCGGTGAAGAAAGGGCATAACCAGCATCCGGGAGAAGGTGGCGATGTCACCCTGGGCGAGGCGAGGCGGGACCGGGGACGGACGCTAGAGATGCCAAAGGCATGGTGCATTCGATGTGTAGGTCCGATTTCGAAGGGAATAAGAATGCAGCTGCGGAGTCCACCGATAGGCATAACTCGGTTCAGAAGATGCGATCTTCTAAGTCGATTCTTGGGAGGGAGGCTGATTCGGGCAAGGTAGGAGCTTTGGTCTCGGCCCAATGCTACTCATACAGACGAGGGTTAGAGGCGATCGAGCGACCATCGGTGGGTTTGGAAGAAAATTCCGGTGTTCGGGGTGTTGATTCGGAGGTACTACGAGCGAGCATCACCACCCGGGAGGACTAGGGAAGGGGGAGTTTATCATAGGCGGAGTAAATCTCTTGAGGATAGAGGTGTTGTGGTGCATTTTCCTCTTGACAACCCCCGATGGGGAGACCTCGGATTCGATCCGGAAAAAAGAACAACTCAAAGGGGTGGTGGGGAACATTGAGGAGCCGAGGGCGAGGCTAACACTTGTGTGACGGAGAAAATTTCAGCGGAGGGAAAAGCCGGCCTTGAAACGGATCACCCCCACACCGGTGATCAAGGAGGTAAAGAAGGCAACTGCGAAGGAGAAAGGGAAGATGGTCCAAGGCAAGAGTGAAGGGATTGTGGGCTGCCGAGAGAAGGAAGGGGGGAGGAGTCCACATTGTTTAATCATGCGAGATAGGTTGGTGGAATATTCGAGGGTTCTCTAAAGCCCTCAAGCACAAAATTGTATATAGTTTTTTGAAGGACCATGGGTTGGCACTTTTTGCTCTTCTTGAAACAAAGTCTGGATGATGGAAGGTTATATGATATTATGAAATGGAAGTTTCCACGGTGGAAGGTGGCACACAATTTTGGTGAACATGAAGGTCGGACGGATGGTGGTTCTTTGGAGCCCAATGATGGTAGGGGTGGAATTATTGGGGTCTTTTGATCAAGTTATGCATTTGACGATAACTTGTAAGACTTCATCTAAAGTGTTTTTTGTGTCTTTTGTGTATGGGTTACATTCGGTAGTAACCCGAAGACCGCTATGGGAGTTACTCACGACCTTCGGTGGGAATGGCGAGCAACCGTGGTTGGTATTGGGTGACTTCAACAACATTTTGGAATTGGATGACCGGGATCGGGGGTGTTAAGCCAAAACCATATGAGGTGGGTGATTTTCGAATTGCTTTGTATGGACTTGGGGTTAACGAGATATTGCCTATAAAGGGGCTCGGTATACTTGGAGTAATGGGCATATTTGGTCCAAAATAGATAGGGCTATGTGTAATCAACGTTGGCTAATGGAAGGTAACTATGCCTTGGCAGATTTTTCAGCCACCGGGATGTGCTTCGATCACTCTCCCTGTGTGGTGCACTTATTGGAACCGCAAGGTAAAATAAAGCCGGGATTCATGTTCTTCAACATGTGGGCGGATCATGCGAAATTCCCAAGATTGATGGAACAGGGAATGGGATAAGGAGATCCAAGGCACTCGTACGGTTTGGGATTTGTAGGAAAGCCGAAACTGCTAAGAGCAGATTTCGGTCTCTTAATAGACTGGAATACTCTCACATTGCTGATAGAGCTAAGAAGGCTAGGGATGAACCGAAATTGAACCGGTACTCTGCATGACAACCCGGGGGATACTCGGTTGCGAGAATTGGTGAAGAATTTACAGCAGAAGGCGAGTCTTCCTCACCGAGGCGGAGAGGAAGTTTTGTGCACAAAAGACTAAAACGGAATTCCTACTCAAAGGTGACAAGGGCACCAAGCTCTTTCATTCTTTGGTTAAGAGGAATGTCGGGAGGAACCACATACCGACTCTAATCCAGGGCGAGATGGCTCTACTACTACATCTTTGGAGGAAGTTAAGCAAGAATTTCTACAATTCTATGAAGACCTTTTGGGAACTCATGAAGACACGAGAACCATTGGATGCTATTGTTATGGAGGAAGGGCCAAAGTTATCTTGGCAAAGCATAGGGAGGAACTAGTGAAGGCATTCTCTAGGGGAGGATATAAAGGAAGCTTTGTTTGATATAGGAAATGAGAAGTCACCGAGGCCGGATGGCTTCACATCTTATTTCTTCAAGAAGGCTTGGAATGTAGTGGGAGATGACTTTTGCTGAGCAGGTTGGGGAATTTTTCGGGGACGGGCAAATTGCTGAAACAGATCAACCATTGCATTATTTCTCCGATTCCTAAATCCAAGATGGCTACAAGAGTGGGGGGAGTTTAGACCAATTTCATGTTGTAATGTGCTCTACAAGGTCATTACTAAGTTGATGGGTCGATAGATTGGGGAAGGTGCTACTGGGATTTGATTGACAAAGCACAGTCGGCTTTTGTACAAGGTAGGAGCATGGTTGAAAATATTCATTTGGCACAGGAAATTATGAGGGGGTATTGTAGAAAGCGGACTACTCCCAAGTGCACTCTTAAGATAGATATCGGGAAGGCTTATGATACTATCTCTTGGCGGTTTCTACAAGAGGTGCTTCAACTGCTAGACTTCCCGGTGTTTTTTATTGGATGGATTATGGCTTGTGTCACTTCTCCTTCTTTCTCTTTAAGGATTAATGGTGACATTGTTGGCTTTTTTCAAAGGGAAGAGGGGGCTTGAGACAAGGAGATCCTATGTCCCCTTGTTTGTTTGTCCCTGTGCATGGAATATCCGTCTAGGAGCCCCGAACCAGTATGACTAGAAGGTATAGGAGGTGTGGATTTAACTTCCATGCCAAATGTCAGCAGAATCGAATCTCTCATCTTGCATTTGCGGATGACCTTATGATCTTTACAAGGGGGGATTCTTCTTCGGTTGGGATGGTGTGCCAAGTGGTGGATAATTTTGGTAAAGTCTCGGGTGAAAGCACATGCACTAAAGTCCAACATTTTCTTGGGCTGGAGTGGAAGAACAGGAGAAAGAGCATATTTTGTCGACCACGGGTTTCATGAAGGGAAGATTGCCATTCGGATATTTGGGGGTGCCTCTTTCGGGGGAATTCCTAAAGCTGGATGACTACAACCCGTCTACTGGAAAAGGTAGCTTCTACTTTGGGATCTTGGGCTGGCCTCAATTTGTCTTATGCGGGCAAGGTTGAAGTGATAAAATCAGTAATTCGGGGGTATCCAATGCTTTTGGTTAGGGATTATACCAATTTCGAAAGCGAGTGCTTGATAAAATCACTACCATGTGCCGAAGGTTTTTATGGGGAGGCAACAAAGCTAAGGTTGCTTGGAGCTATATGTGTCGGAAGAAGAACAAAGGGGGGATTAGGGTTCATGGATACAAGGGCTTGGAATTTGGCTTTGCTAACCAAAACCCTCTGGAAAATTCACTTGAAGGCGGACACTTTATGGTGTAAGTGGATTCACCACATCTACCTTAAAGGCTCCTCGATTTGGTTAACCCCCATTAAAAAGGGTTTACCTCCACTCATGAAGAAATTGTTGGAAATTCGGGACTTGCTGATTACAGGTCGAGGGACTTATGAGGAGGCGAGTAACCACACTCGGAAATCTGGAGCTCCAAGGGCCGGTTTGACGCTGCAGCTGCCTATGATTTCTTTAGGCCGATTGACGAGGGTTTGCAATTGGCATAAGATTATCTGGAACAAGGTGATCCCACCAAAGTTTTCATTCATTTGCTTTGGGTAGGGGGTATTGGACAGTCGCCGACTAAAGATAGACTGGGTTTTACGGGGAGTGGAGACACTTTGTACATTGTGTGGGCAGTACCAGGAGACAATGGACCATCTTTATTTCACTTGCAAGTTCACAAACGAGGTATGGGCACGGAGTTAGAGAATGGGCAGGGGGCTGTTGAGAAGAACATCTACATTCCAGAGTACCCTCAAATGGCTCCGGAAGAGTAATGGAGGCACATCTTGGAAATGCAATTGGAGGCACCTTTGCTTTGTGGCCACAGTCTACTACTTATGAAAGTGTAGGAATCAGAAGATTTTTGAAGGTTGTAACCCCGATAGCCAACAGATTGTTAGGAAAATCAAAATACAGGTGTATAGGATTATTTATGCCTTGTACCCCCATATTTTGACTTCCTAATATGTCTTGTTTTGTTTGTTGTCTTAGAAGCCGTACGCTGCTTGAGGCCCTTTGAGGGAGTCCCTCTTTGTTAAAGCCGTGGGTATACCCGCGTGTATTTGTACATCCTCTTTTGATCTATACATCATTTACATTTAGATCAAAAAAAATAATAACCTAGCATCAGTTTTAATATTTAGTCCTTTTGTCACACGATATCCTAATTAAGTATAAGACATAGATCAAGTCATCCTTATCAAACTTAATTAACCATTTACTTGATCACCAGGCAGACTGTTCCAACAAATAATATTAATAACACCTTATTAATACTTATTTGATCATGGCCATACATATTTTCCAATCTTCCTTATCAAGGGGTCCATGGATATCTCTCTCTAAAAAGAAAGGGACAAATCCCTTTCACTATCTCCAATATTCAAGCCATGACAAGAAAATAAGCCAACCAATAGTCATAATAATCACCTAATTAAAAGTGATGTGACTATGTCAAAACATATTTTCTCCCCATGCAAGAAACATTAGGTCAAAGGACACCAAATATAAAACTGAGAAGAAATACTTATAACTTAAACTCATGCAATATTTCTTCTTCACTTTGGGTCATGTCCAATACAATATTCTCAATATGTATTTATGAATTGATTTTATATCTCATATTCATGATCAGTAAAACTTGACCATCAATCAACTTCACTCTAGTTTACAAGATGTAATAAACTAGGGACAAATAAGAATAGTATTTTATTAGCTATCAGAGTTTTACTATCAAGTCACATACTTGATGACCAAGAGCATAAAATTCAATTCAAAAATACATGCTTCATAAATCATAAATGTGATTCAATTGGTTTTAGGGTATATACTAACAAAAAACACATTTAGGAGTTTGAGTCTAGGAGTTAAAGAGATCATTCCTTCTTGTAAAGCAATTGGCTTAGTACCATTAGACAGATCAATAGTATATGGATAGACATTATTTAAATTACTCGAAAAATCTTTCCTACCAGTCATATGATGAGAACATCCTGAATCTAAAATCCATAAATTTTTCATACCAAATAATTGTTCGGATGGAGTGACATTTGTGTTATTTAAGATGGTCAATAATTTTGACCATTGGTCACTTGATAATTTGGGACAGTTGTTGGAACTTTCCAATTTGTTTGAGTTTTCTGCAGTACTCATTGAAGCAGCCACACCTAAGGAGAAACTGTTGTCGTCGGCCATCTGTCCTCCGCGCTGGACTGTCGCAGTTCTGGCCTAAGCGTCAAGTGGTCTTTCTCTTGGTGTCCACTACAGTTATCTTCCAGTGTCTGAGATTCGGCTAGAGAGGAAGTAGGATCTGCCTCTCCCTGCTGTTGTGGAACCTCTGCTGCTGCTGCGTCCCGGTCGAACTGCGCGGCCGGCTGTGCTGTTCGTTGAGCTGCGCGGCCAACACTCTGGATAACCGACTAGCTGGAAGCAGCCAACAATATCGTGGCCAGCTCTCTTGCAATGTTTACAGAAGGATTTTGAGGAAGAATGTGGGTCTCGGTTTGTGCCAGTGACGACAAAGGCTGCGCCGTCGCCGGCGTACTCGCCTGTCCATGTTAGGTTACTAACCTGTTCTTCTTTACAAATTTGAGCCAGAATTGTTCGTAACTTTGGCATGAATTCTTGTTGTATCAAATGGGATCGAACAGTGCTATAAGTTTCACAACTTAATCCCATTAAAAATTGAAAAATCTTTTCTTCCTCTCTTTCTTTAATGATAATATTAAGGAGTTCTATATCTGTGCTGGAAGGGAGTTGAGAGTAATTGTCTAATTCATTCCCATAACTTCTTCAATCGTGAATAATACACATTTATTGAATCTCCTCTTTGTTTACAATTTGCCAATGCCGTTTTTAATTCGTATTTTCTTGGCCGTTTCCAACCAAAAATATTTCTCTTAAATCTGTCCACAGTTCATCAGCTCTCTCGGAATAATTTATGGAAGAACGAAGAGAGGGTTCGATAATATTGAGAATCCAAGAATTTACTAGGGTATTAATTTCCCACCATTCTTCTTTATCTGGATCGTCTTCTAGGATGGAAATTTTTCCGCCAATAAATCCCAATTTCTTCTTAGATCTCAAGGCCAAGCGCATGGCTTTTTCCCATTCTGCATAATTATTGTCCCTTATGTTTTCTTTCAGCTGGACTGTTGTTAGGATCAGTCCGGGTCCATCTGATTATGCTACAAATTAAGCATCTTTCTTCATTCTGCGAATATGGCTTTCTTCCACTATGTCGTTATCAATATTGCCAAGATTATCGTTACTCATTATGAGAGATTTGTTTTTTTTAGACAATTGGCTCTGATACCATGAAAGTTTCCAGTGGGGAAAACAATCTAATGTTTTCATTCTCATTAATGTAAAATAGTGTACATTATATATATTGTCCACGTGACAAATCTTAAACAGATTATGACTAGGTAACCTAACCAAATACAACTAGGCAACTAAAATATATTTATACATGGTCTAGGATTTATAAGAATAATAATCCTATTTTAATTATATATACTAATCCTTAACAAGACTATTCTGGGACTTCTTTTAGTCACCAAAATTGTGATGTGATGCATGGATTGACCAGAACATAGTATACGAACGGGCCAATTTCCTAAGTTCACCTGCTATCAAATATTTCGTACAGGTGATTTGGCAAGTCCGCAATCCAACTAGATATGATGTTAATGGTCTTACTGAACCTGCTATATTAATTGCCAATTCAAGCATGGGTACCTAGCGTTATTATTGGGTTTCAGTTCATTGCTGATGAGTTATAACTTCATGTAATGCTCTTTGTTGCATTTTTTTGATTTTTTTCTTTATCCAGCCCATTTTCAAAAAATGGGTACTAACTCGGCCCGAGTTTCTTTTAATCCTGAAGTGGCCATAACGCACAATGGTTGTGCGTTATCATTATTGATAACAAATAACCATTGTGCGTTATCATCTAATTAGGCTTACATTCGGTAATCATCTGATGTGGCGGATAACGCACGACGAGTGTGCATTATGACAAAGCAATAACTTACACTGGTCGTGCATTATCTGCCACGTCAGTTTTTTTTATATTTTTAAATGATAATTTCTTTACATTTTTATCAAAACTTATAATTGTATAATTTTTTCTAAAAAGACTGTATATATAATATTTAACTTATTTTAAGAGTATTTATTGTGATAATATTTATATCGTTTTCTTGAAAAATATATTTAACTTTTAACCATTTCATCTCAAGTTATTTGAAGAAGTAATACTAAAGATATTGTAAAAATTTAGAGCAATGATGTAGTAATTAAAAGAAATTGAAAAAAAAAATCTCATTAATAGAAACCTGTTTTATTACAACAATTTCAAGAAAATGGCAAACTTATACATTGCTCGGTCCGAGGTTATTACAATTTTTTCTATTATGTCCCGGCATGCGACATCTGCCACATCTTGGGGGAGAATCCGGATTTCTATAATCCATTTCCCCCTGAAATCGCTTGCCTTGTTTCCTACCCCGTTCCTTTTGCATGTTTGGAGGATAAAGTGTTAAATTAAAAGGAACATCCCTCCAAAAGTTCTCACTTAAGACCGGATGAAAATTCGCTTGGTAAGTTCTTCTGTACGTTTGTCGCGAATATATCTCCGGTACATAAGTATCTGCTCTTGACCCATTTTCTCTACACACTGGAAGAACATGAGAACAAGGCAATGCATATGTTTGCCATTTTCCACAACTACATGATTTATTATTTGTTCGCAACGTATAGACGTTGTTGCTCGTACTAGAAACCCGGATCGGAGATTTAACCATGTATATTCCTTCTCGCAAATTGTAAATGGTAACTTTGTATTCTCTTGATTTCATTTCAATCTGCAAGAACTTGTCAAAAATTCTAGTTGGAAATGGATGCACACATTGATTTGTAGAATGTACTATCATCCGTCTGTCGACCCCAGCAGGTTGGTATTCAATCGAACGGGTATCATGATTAGCTGGATTTCCGATGTAAACCCGTGTGATTCCCCGATACCGTCTTATGTACTCGTCACTGGGGTATGATAGGACCTCAACAGCCAAGGCAGGGCCATCCCTAACGCACAATCACCACTGATACCAGACCTCTACATGGCTAGCATGCTATCCCCCAGTAAGTGTGGTCATTCCCTCTAAGCTGGATCCGATGCAGCTCAAGACGTGTATCACATGCATCTGGTATATGCTAAGCCCGTGCAAATTGACGAATCATACGCCCGGGGTAGTGATACTCCACTATCTCATAACAGATGAGTGTGACCTCTGCCCGCCACAGGTCAAATGGAACTAGACCACGGTTATGATAAGGGAGCCATACAAACTGTGAAATCAAAATTCAAAATCAATAAAAATCTAAGTGCTTAAAAAAAATTTCTTTATTTATAAATAATACAAAATATTTTAAAGCGAACCTGATCAGATGGCAAGAAATCTAACTGGTCCCTGTATGTAACGAGGATGTGCGTAGGCAGTTGGCTGCAGTCAAAAGATGTGCACCATATAGTACCAAGAGGAGCAAGAGGATCGGCCTGAACATCCATCATCAGCTGAGGTCATAATGCAGGTATATACAGCCACGCCCAAATCTATACAAAGACTAAGGCTCATCCTATCTGTCGTGCACCTCCCAAAGTTGCCGTGCGCAACTGCCTATATAAAAATCCAAGTACACACCTACCCCAGCTATATGTCCTTATGGCATGAATATCCTCTAATAAACTGAGGTAGCACACATGAACCAAATTCCTTGAGAAGTTGGGAAGTATATGACCACCAAAGAGTAAAAAAATAAATCCACAAGCGTGCAAGATAAGATCATCATTGGTCTCTGAACCAATAAACGGTCTCAGGATCCAAGCTTCCAAGGGTTCCTTCTTCACCTTGTAACCAGAAAAGTGACTAAGAGACAACCGTAGACCAAGAAGTCTCTCAATCAGCTCAATTCAATACTGTTTACCGTATACACTCCAACTGGACCGGTAACCGGCAAACCCTCTATCCCTAAACCCCATAATGCTTGCATATCCTGAAAGGTTATTGTGACTTCACCACAAGTCAAGTGAAATGTGTAAGTCTTCGGTCTCCATCGCTCAACTGATGTGGTAATAAGAGCGTGGTCCAGCTCAATGTAGCCACATCTGAACACTCTCCCCAAACCAGTTCTGTCAATAAGCTCTACAACCTACGGGGAGCCGTACTGTAACACTGGAATAGATTGCGCCCGAAACGCCTACACTGAAGATCAATGAAACACGTCTCGTGTTCCTTACTCCATATTAACCCAGACCGATGTTCGTGCTGTCTTGTCAAAACATCAGGGACTATGGGATCAGGATACACGTGGGCTGGGACTTCTTCCATCTACATTATTTATAGTTTGAGTTACGGTCAATATCTATAAATTAAAGTTAAAAATTTTTAAATAAATTATAATTCCAAACTCTTTAAGGTGTGTTTTTTATGGTACAATTATTTTAGGGTTTTAGGGTTTGTATGATTTTTAACATATCAAGTTTAGTGTTTTTAGGGTTTTTAATGTTTTCATAATTTACGGTTAATTATCAATAATATTAAGATTTTAGTGTTATTAGGTTTTACTGTTGCAAAGTTTAGAGTTTAGCTGAATTAATATTTAAATTGTTAAGATTTTAGAGTTTTTGGGGTTTACTGTTACAAAGTTTAGAGTTTAGCTGAATTAATGTTTAAATTGTTAAGATTTTAGAGTTTTTCGGTTTACTGTTACAAAGTTTAGAATTTTACGGTTTAATGTATAAAATATCAATTTTAGGGGTTTTAGGGTTTAGGGTTTTGAAGTTTAGAGTTTTACGGTTTAATGTATAAAATATCAATTTTAGGGTTATTAGGTTTTACTGTTAGAAAGTTTAGAGTTTTATTTTTTAATGTTTAAATTGTTAAGATTTTAGAGTTTTTAGGGTTTACTGTTACAAATTTTAGAGTTTTACGGTTTAATGTTTAAAATATCATTTTTAGGGTATACTGTTTTGAAGTTTAGAGTTTTACGGTTTAATGTTTAAAATATTAAGATTTTAGGGCTTTTAGGGTTTACTGTTACAAAGTTTAGAGTTTTACGGTTTAATGTTTAAAATATTAAGATTTTATGGTTTTTGGAGTTTACTGTTACAAAGTTTAGAGTTTTACAATTTAATGTTTAAAATATCAATTTTAAGGTTCTTAGGGTTTACTTTTACAAAGTTTAGAGTTTTACGGTTAATGTTTCAAAAATCAATTTTAGGGTTTTTAAGATTTTTATAATATACGCTATAAGATTTTAATATTATGATTTTGACTTTTCAAGGTTTACTGTGAAAAAGTTTACAGTTTTACGGTTTAATGTTTAATGTAAAATTTTGGATTTTAATAATAGATTTTTAAGTTTTCTATTATTTAAAGTTTAGAATTTTTAAGTTTTTTTGGGTTGTTTATGCTATATTTTATAACTAAGTATTTTACTACTTGGTAAATTCAATATTAGAGTTTTAGAGTTTAAATAAAAGTATTAATTATTAAACCCTAAATTTCCAAGTTTATGTTCTACTAATTACAAAAAAAAAAAAAAAAGAGAGAGAGAGAAGATAAAAAAATCCAAATTCCAAGTTCCCATCTTTTCTACTCAAAAATTTATAAGAAAGATGCAAAATAATTATCTAAATAAATAAAAAAAATTCAAATAATCATAAAATAAAGGAAAAAAACCCTAAGTATCCAAATAAATTCATCAAAATAATTCATCACCCTAAGATCACTTTTGCAATATAAAAAATAATTATATACGTAAAATTATCAAATTTGTACAAATTTATTAATAACAAATTTAAACATAAACTCAAACTCCACTTTCACAAAAATGAATTAATTCAAATTAACAAATAAAATTCATAAAAATGATTCACAAACAACAATTAACAAACCCAAACAAACAATAATTAAAATTAATAAATAATACATCAAATAATTTAAATAACTAAAATCTTACCGAAAATTAAAAATGCATCTTCGTACCGATAAGCTCTAGTCTACCGCCGTTTTTCCCTCCAAATATCAAATAACCTTCGTACTCTAAGGAAAATCTCACCGATTCAAACTTGAATTTAAAAAATTAACTAAATTTTAACTGTAAATTTCGAAATAAAATACAAAAGTATTAGAAGAAGAGAAGACAAAGTATACGAAGAAGAAAGAAAATAAAAGGAAGAAGAAAAGAACTTACCAAGCAGCGGAAGTATTAGAAGAAGAGAGACGGCGGCGGAAGAAAGAAGAAAATTTTCAGAGAGAAAATAAGAAAGAAGAAAGAGGAAAGAAGAAATAAGGAGGAAGAAGAAAGAAAAAGCAGAAAGGAGGCGGGTTGGGCATTTAGGGTTTATAACGTGATAACGTACGGTCATTGTGCGTTATCACTAATAATAACGCACAATGGACATGCGTTATTATGACTGATAACACACAATGGTTGTTCGTTATCAACAACTCAAAGCCACATCATCGACACGTTGTTTAACATGCTTCTTAATGCGACTTAAGCCGGTTATTACGGATAACGCACAACCATTGTGCATTATTTTAGGTGATAACGCACAATGACTCTGCATTATGGCTACTTTCGGATTAAAAAAAATATTTGGGCCGATTTACTATCCATTTTTTTAAAATGAGCTGGATAAAAATAAAACCCTTTTTTTTTTTTCCTCATTTAATGATATCTTTCAGGATCCCTTTTCTCTAAAAAAAATAAAATAATAATGATTAATTTTGTTTGAATGGTTACTTGTCACAATATTCATTTCATAAGTGATAAATATGGTCATGGGCGAACAACACACGACCCTCTGAAGGGCCTGAGTCCCTCCGGCCCTTTACTCCCTGTGTAATTTTTTTTATAACTATGATTTAAATCTCTCCAATAATTTCTTTTTTCAAACAAAATGTTAAGGTTTTGCTTCTTTTTTATCTCTTTTATTTATTTCCAAATCTTAATTCTTTAAACTCTCTATATATATGAATGCACGTGTATAATACTAATTCAACAAACTACTTGTTGCTCTAGATAGTCCATTGTTAGGCCTTCGCAAAATATAATTTTTTTAAAAAAATATTAAAGTAACTTTTTTTGTTTTAAAAAAATCTTTTGCCACTCGTAAATAACCACATACATCATTCTTCTCTCAAACAATCGTTAAGAACGTCCGGCATATATAACACAATCAATCCACTGTTTGTTACTTTAAGGTTCAGCCCTCCCAATTCTTGAGTCTTGATTCTGCCACTGATATTGTGTCCTGTTGTCAAAGTTCAAGGTTAATTCCTAAATGAGAGTGCTAAATTTGTCAGCCGTTCAGTGTTTACAAAAATATGATACATATAACTTTTATAAAATTATAAATTGAATATAACACTTTATTATTGATCAAGTGTATCGTGGGAATTGAAGACCAGCATATAGCTAGTTTAATTTTCAAATGAAGATTAAAGTTTCGAAATGATGGTTTGGAATCGTTTTGAGAAAAGTTTTGTATATCAACAACTAGTCTTGTTGGGGAATAATTGTGAGAATTCTCATATTTTTATTCAAATGAAAAGTGTGATCATACCTGTTGTCCTCAAATCAAATTGCTGTATCATTGAACAAGAATCATCATTTAATCATTACTATAAATTGTAGAATTTGCCCTACCACTAGTTTTTCTTTAATACATGGATAATTTCAAGATTAAATTGGATAATCATTTCTTGAGAATAACCCTGCAAAACTACCATCGAGAATTGCTTATAGTTGTCAGCAAAAATTACGCCATTTAGAGGTTTCAACAATTCTCTTTCTTTTGAAATACTTTCACAAACAAAAGTAATTATGAAGTTTATTTTTAACATATATCAGAGTCATCTTTTTCGAGAATTAAAACTGATATTGAAGATATCAAGTTTAATATTGAGTTACTTACATATGTTTAGCTTTAGGTGTGAAGGGGTGGGTTATAGTTTGTAAAGAAAAATTATTCCTTATAAAGTTTGGATAATTCTCTCCTTCTTGAAATACTTTTTGAAGTTAAAGTTAAATTTAAAGTCAATTTTAAAATGATAATAATTCTTATATATTTCAAGGTAAGAGGTTATAAATATCCTCACACTATGTACGAACTGTATAAATAATATGGGGTATTTATAACATTTTATCTTAAAATTTTACTTTCCGACTACCAAAATGTAATTATAGTAAGATTTCTTGTAGCTTAAATTAAAGATAATAAGAAACATTTCTTAATAGACACGAACTTGATCATGATTATCAAAGAAAATTCTCATACCAAAGTAGAAGAAAGAAAAGGAAAAGACGCGTTTTTATAGGAATCATTTTCCCTTTTAGCCAATGAGGTGGAAATGTACCTCAGAAAGAGGCATTTTTGCTATATATGAAGATGATGAATTCCAAAGACTTTTCCAATCTAGAGTTGATAGTCATATAATGTAAGTATATAATAACATCAATAATTAAAAAGGTAAGCTTCCAAAGGTACAAATTAAAAAGGTGGACATACATCAAAGTACTCTAAAAAAGAGAAAAATAAAAAAAAGGAAAAGAAAAAGGCAAATTAATTTATATATCACCCACGAGGAGTGAAAAAAGTGATTAGCTTTTGTGTTAAAAGGGCTGTCCACTTTCTGCATTATATTTTTATAAAAAGTAGTTCTTTTTATTTTATTTTTTTAGAGCAATAGCATGAGCATGCATGGTGATATTGTTGGATAAATTTTCCTCCTAAATTCATTAATTCCTCCTTTTGAGGGGAATTTTAGATTCCTACAAAGGCTTTCACATGTCACTAGAATAAGTGACTGTTTCTTGGAGGGATCAGATTGATAGATATATGACTGTTCCTTTGTTTTTGTGAGAAGAAAACCAAGAGAAAGGCTCATCATTTATGATTTTTTTTCCAGAGTATATTTCATGCCTTATTAATGTGGATGATCCGACTTCAGCCTAACTCTATCTTAATTGCATAAAGTTTGGCAAGACTAGATATAAATCATACGAATAATCTAATATTAAATTAGATCATTTTGATATTATGTGAAAATTTGAATTTAAATCTAATTTCACTTTAAATAATATATTTTAAGCAAAAAAATTGTCCAATTACTTATAAAAAATTTATTTACTCTTAACTAATCAACGTAAGATTCTAATAACAATAGGTATATATATTATTCTTAAGTAGGGGAAAAATAGTTATTATTTTGGTTTTTGAGTTGTTTTATTTCACCTTTTTCATACCTCATGAATGTTTCTATCTTTTGGTTCATGAAGTATTATTTTTCCTTTTGACCATATAATATTAATGTACAAAAGTATATATTTAAGGACCCAAAGGAACATATATAGCCATTTCATGAGAAACTAAAATAGTTTAAAGAAAAAGAAAAAAAAAAGAAAGAGATGCAAGGATAATAATACTCGAAGGAAAAACTTTAAAAAAATTATTTTTCAAGTATACCTCAAATAAAAAATAATTCTTTATGATTAAACATTGATATAAATTATAGAAATAATCAATCTTTGTGTTATTAAATTATTGTCTTCGCAACAATGAGAATATGTTTGCTTTAAATAATTTTTTTTCATTATATCAAAAGAAAAAACCCTCATATTCTAGCTAGGGTACGAATATTCTTTGTCACACTACTAGGCGAATCCGCTGCTACTTAAATTCAAAGATAATTAATTGGCTATTTTTTTGCTAAAATAATTAATTAATTGGCTGATCATTAGTATAAAACGATTACAAATTGTCTGGTAGAATCATATTAACAATTTTAACCTCTATTTTTAATGTAGGTCTAAAAATGTGTTGCCTCTTTAGTTTTTTTTTTTTAATATTGGGAAAGAAAAAGTATAAATCAAAATTATAAACTATCGCAGATTAAAGACTACTTCTAACCAATGGAACTATCACTTCATCACGCCTCTCTAGTTTTAAGTTACATAAATTGTTTGATACATTTCCACTATCTTAAATATATGCACAAATAAATGTGTCAGCCGAAAGAGATTATCCAATTCAAATAAGTAAACTTTTTTTATGTTCCTAATTAGTCTTAAGCTAAACTGTGCATATATTGTCCCCATGATCTGCATCCTATTCCAATGATGAAGGATTTTTTTTTCTTTATTCTTCTCAACCGAAATTAAAGAAGAGAAATAAAAGGTACTATCCACTATGATAATTTTGAATTTTGGTGGCATTTAACTTATAGCACTTACTATTATATATGTCATTATATTTTAATAATATTTTTTTAATAAGTGTTACAAGTTCTGTGACACTTTTTAAAGTGTCACATAAAAATGCCTACAACATTACAATGATATAAGAAAATGCCATAAAAATATTATGAAAATATAGCACAAACTTAAATGCCACAATAATGACTTTTAAATACTACACAATCTCAAATTCCACAAAAAATACCACTTAAATGTGACACAAGCTCAAATACTACAAACAATGCCACAAAAATATAACACAAGTTTTAAAATGCATTTCTCTCACACACACACACATATTAAAAAAAATAATTTCTTACATTGAAGTTACAATTTCATAATATGTACTTTGTAGATTTATGTTATAATATTTATTCAAATAGAAAACACTTAGAAGGACTTAAAGTATTATTTTATAAATACTGACGTTTTAAATAAAATATCAACTCGTTATTAAAAAAAAAAAAAAACTTAGGTTCATATGTTATCTCAAATTTATGAAAAAAAAAAATATTCTAGATATAAAAAAGAGGAAGAGAATATAGTGATACTTTACATATTATACGTGTTAGATTTGGTATGACAATTTTGTCATTTTCGCTACTGTAATCTCTCTCAAAATTATTAAAAGATTTAAATAACTATATTAGTAGTAGTTTTTTTCAAAAATATCTTTTACATTTATGAAATATATAACATGATTATATAATTGAAATAATAGAGAAAAACTATTAACTCCTAAATTATTCTAGAGATAAAAAGTTGCATATGTTTTACAGAAAATCTCTAAAATGTAAGAAATTTAGTGTTTATGTGAAAATTTTATTTTTTATTATTTAGTATAGACAATTTATTTAAATAAATACGCTATAAAAGATCGAATTAGTTAAGTTTTATTTGATATACAATATAAATAAAATTTATTAAATAAGTTATAAAAAAAAAGTGTATGTGGATGTGATGCACTAGTTGAAGCACTTACCATGGAATGAGAGGTATGTATTTGAATCTTACCTACCGCAAATAATAAGTCCTCTAGGACCTTATACAAGAATTAAGTATGAAGAAAACAATGTAATTTTTAAGGTAAGATTTCTATTTTACCCCTAATAAATAAGGAAAGAAAAAGAAAGTAAGGGAAATAATAAATGAATTAAAAATGATAAAATAAGAAAATAGACAATAAATACACATTAAAATTTGTAAAAATACTTATAATTTTGACCAGAAGAGTTTTTGGTATTGAATTATTATCTTATCACAATACTTACTTACATTTTACGATAATCACCTTTTCAATTTTAAGATATTCAAGTAATTTCATTACTAAGTATTTATCACCTTTGAGTATACAATATATAAAAGTAAAACATGCTCAACTTATTGTCTTTAAAGTTTTTTTTAAGTCTTTTTAATCCTTTGAACTTATTAATTCAGTGATATAAAGCTCAAATTTCTTTCAATTAATTAATTCAGTCTATTGTTTTTCATTTACAATGTTCTTACGATTTTCTTACAGTTTTCTTTTAACTTTTTTTTACAGCTCTCTTTTTAGTTTTAGTCTATCAAACATTTTTCTCTCTTCTAAGAGTTAGAGAGATTCTTATTAGGTTGATTCTATATTAAGAAATGATCATCTAGTTAAATGACATCTTTAAATCATGTGAATCAAAATACATCACCTTTCTCATCTAGATTATTTATCGAGATCTAAGCTAGAAATTCTGATGTAACAATTACTCTTTTTTTTTTTAAAAAACAATGTATCAATTACACTTTAAGAAGCTGTTTTAGTTCAAAAGGAATGTAAGGGGGAAGGACAGAAAGCAAAGAGAAAAAAGTAGAAAGAAAAAAAAAAGGAATGGAAACCCTTCTTTCTTCTTTCTCATTTTTCATCAATTTAGCAATTACTAGTTCCCGAAACTCCCTTCAATCTTTTTCAAAAAAGTGACAAACGACAAATTCTCTACTTATGCCAAAGTTAAATTCAGGTTTTAATTTAAAGTCATGGAGATAATAGTCTTTTCTCGATTCTAAAGTGAAAAACATCTTTATTAAGGTTTTTCAAAAGGAGATTCTTATCTAGCTAATTAAGTTTTTCTCGTTTTTTTTTGGAAAAAATAACTTATTTATTCTTAAAAAATTAATTCTTGACATGATAGAGTCTTCAAATTTATTTTCTACTTTTATAATCATAAACACAAAAATTTAATAAGATTCTTTTGCCATTAAATATCTAATTTTTATTATAAAAAAAAACTCACGAATTATTCATATGAGATAATCTAAAAATAAAATATACATTATAAGTTACACCCTCTAAAGAAACACACTCCAGGCTATTTGGGAAAACCAAAAGTTTCTCTCTAGTAAAATTACCTCTCATTTTGTATTTCTTTTGTGGAGGAAATAATTTCTCATACCTACTTTATCCTTTAGATTAATACATTTGAACACTATATAAGTTTTTTCTTTTTTAAATGAAAGTTAGATGTTTGACGATAAAATAATTTTATTATATTATCATAAATTCTTTAGAGATCGTAAGGATAGAAAATAAACTTTAAAAAATATATTATATTAAGATTAAGATTAAAACTTTAAAAACTGAATAAGTTATTTTTTCTTTTTTTGGGTTTACAAA
Organism: Catharanthus roseus; assembly: GCA_028651295.1. Classification (NCBI taxonomy): domain Eukaryota; kingdom Viridiplantae; phylum Streptophyta; class Magnoliopsida; order Gentianales; family Apocynaceae; genus Catharanthus; species Catharanthus roseus. The sequence continues at coordinate 2,510,459 of JAPQWS010000044.1, read as the reverse complement.
ATGAAATGAAGTATTGGAAAGGGGATTATAATTAACTATTATTCTAAGTAGAAAAACTTTATCATGCTTTATGGAGATAAGAATGTTGGGTTTCGAAAATCAAAGAAAAAAAAAAGGTGATTCTTTTACAAAATGCATCACCAAAGCATTAAAAGTAGTGCTATTGTTCTTTTGATATTTCTTAGGGAAGATTTGCTTTTTTTTTTTCCTTCTAAAGCAGAAAAAAGTTGCCTCTCCTTTGCACAACCCTTACGTTATGGATCATCTCTTAATCTCTATCACTTTGTGCCTTTCCCGACATTCTTTAATTAATTTTCATATATATATATATATATATAATCAAAAAATAATTTATTTATCTTATGATATATACTATATATATACTTAATTATACTCCCATAATGCAACAATTATTCCTTTGTGACCTACATTTGGCTCCTTAATTAACCCACTTGGACATCCTTAATCATTTCGTTTTCTTCTCCATATTCTTGATTTCTTCATTTATTATGTTATCTAGGATTAAAAAAATATTAGTATATACAAGAGTTTAGGGGCTTGTTAACATATTTCTTAAGGTTAATTATATTTTTCTCTTTGAAATTTGTTTAAATCACAATTTCGTCCTTCTATTTTATATAAATTAAAAATATATCCGTATAATTTATATTTTCATAACTTATTAATCTCTATTACTGATTAAATTTAATTAAAAAAATAATAATTATACGGTAAAAAGTTTAAAATCTTCATAAAATATCATTATGCGGGTTTACTTCTTATTTATTATCATATATTAAGATAATAATATTTTTCATTACGAAACATAGAAAATTTTTTTAGCAAAAGTATTATTGTCTTAATATATGACAGTAAATAGTAATTAAACACGCGAAATAACATTGTAGGAGAAATTTAAAGTTGTTGCTACTAAATCGCTATTTTTTAAATAATTTTTTTTTACTGGTATTAGTAGTAGATATGCATTAGTTATAAAAATATAAACAACAAAGATGTATGTGTTTGTAATATATACAAAATAGAAGAATGAATTAGTAAATTGAACCAACTTTGAGGAGAAAAATATAATTATTTCTATTTTTATACATTAATAAATAAGGAGAAAGTGTAATATAGTGAAATAAATAATATATAATATGTAAAAATTAAAAATTATATAATCTTACCATTGAATGTGTATGTAAAAAAACTTACATATTTTTATTACTCAACTTCTTTTTAAAAAGATTATATTTATTTAATGTATATAGATTTATATGCTACTCTCACCTTCAAGATTAATCCTTGTCATGGGTTTATCAACATTCATCAACTAATTAAAAGATTAATTTATATCACATCATAGAGGCTTTCTTTTCTAACCCTTTTTCCAAAAGAAAGAAAATTAAGCCAATCCGAGCCTTTTTGAACCATATATGTTGCCTTCTTGTTGTAATTATGATTATAAACAACAAAACATGACTAAGTCAAAATCTTTATACACTTTTAAAGCCGTGATGATCCTGCTATCTCATGATAATATATATCTATATATATAAATCTGTCTATGTATTGTTCAAATTAAACTTCTCCAAACGAAAAACTACTTCTATAGCTACGTGTACAAATTAAAGATCCATTATTTTCTCCTTCATTCATAACCAAGAAAACATTTACTTGAAGTACTTTTTTGAAAGTATCTTTTGGGATCAGAATAAATTTGTCAAAAAATTAAGAAGTAATCGACATAACTAGTTGTTGTAATGTTCAGTGTTGGAGTGTAACAACATTTCAGGAAGAGTTATCTTATATCTTTGCACAATATAGTTAGTACTTACACAAAAGCTAGTAACCAAGATCTCATAACGTCGCTTCTCGCTTTGCCAAAAGGATATGTTAAAAGTAGTGTGTTTTATTTAATTGTTTATAAGAAGAGAGATAGAATCTAAAGTAAATAAAGAAAAAAAAAAAAAAGAAAAAAAGTTAAAAATTTGTCCCGTGAAAAAGATCAGAGGTCAATCTGCCCTGTTGCTCCTAAACCCTAGAATTCTAATTCAATAAGCTCAAAAAGTGTTATGAATTTAAATTCATACTTATATACATAATATATAAATACATTTTATTTATTTCATATGGAATAAAAATATCACCGTAACGTTTAATCTAATCTTATAAGTGGTATCCGAATTTCCAAATTGTTGGCAATGGTCCAAGCAAATTATGAAGGTTTGAGATGATGATGATTATATATATGGTGTTAAACTAAGAAGCATCCAAGATCGGCAAATAGTTGATAAAGGTTACTTTCTTATAAGTGGGTGATCAGCGTTTATATGCTCCATGTCGTCATTTTAATGTATAAAGTTTCCTTAAACTAGAAGAAAAACTATATCATATCTTCAGATTTTTTTCTTTTCTTTCTAATTTGGTCTCAGAGAGAGACAGAGAGAGAGAGAGAGAGAGAGAGAATTCTTAGACAACTTTGTTTCTAAGAATACTATGTATGTACATATTTGCTATCAACTTTTCTAAGTGTCTTTAGTTCTTTTTCCCATTCAATTGAGCTGTTATATATGTATGTATGCTTAAAAATGATGATACAAAAATGCCTAATGCTAAGTTTTTGAATTCTTGGAGATCAAAAGAGTAGCTCCAATAAAAAGTAGTTATCAGCATATTCTGTGTATTAATATAAAATTTGTGAGCTGATCTAAGTTTTATTCAAATGGATAAGAGTTGAGACTTACGACTGAATGATTAAGAATTTGACATTTACTTAATGCAGGATTTATTTTTTTTAATAAAATTATAATCTCATTTAATTTATTAGAGTATGCTTCTCTGGCTTATATATAAGTATTTTCCAACTGGACGTTATCTTTTTCATGTTTCATAATTAAAAACCATCTCTAAGGAGGGGAAATTAATCACTCAAAATCTAATACCCGTATTCTAATATACTCTGTATCACTTTGGATAAAATTCTCCACTTCCTAATTTAGTATATTTGGTTAATAAACCTATTAAAAAAGATAAATTCTAAGAGAAAAATATAAACCCTAAAAAGAAAATAATTTAGTATATTTGGTTAATAAAACCTATTAAAAAAGATAAATCCTAAGAAAAATATAAACCCTAAAAAGAAAATATATTATAAAAGGAAAGTAAGACAAAGTGGTGCAAGTAATCATAGGTTCTAATTTCTTCCTTAGTTTATCTTTCATTCTATAGCTAAGATTTATTAGTAAATCTATTATAAAATAGTGTTGCGAAGAAATTGTACAAGATGATCTTGGTCAAGGAATTCATCCCCAAATATAGGACGCTCACATCGTCTAGTACATTTCAATACATTTTCTATACAACACTCATTTTATAATGGTTTCTGTTGATTTATATAAAATGAAAATAAATCTTCAAAAGAAAAATTACTATTAAAGAAAATGTACTATAAAATATATGATAAGATGTATTAATATAATAAGATGTATTAAATATATCAATAGAATCAAAGTCTTTTAGGGTAATAAATTCTTTTCTTAAAAAAGAAACGAGAAATTCAATTGCAGATCTACAAAATGTTCTTCTATTTACTCCTCTAAAGGGAAAAACCTAAAAAGAAAATAACGAACCAAAGAAATCTGTGGACCAAATCCAAAATACAAAAGGAAAAAAAAAAATTAAAAACCCTTGATTAGGTGATCATGATTTGAATAGTATACATAAGGTTTCCCCCACTCTTCCCCCAAAGCTCTACAATTGAATATCATCCCTCATTTTGAAGACAATCCTTCTATCAACATTTTCAAGAATCCCCACATCATCTATTGATACATCATCATCATCATCATCATCATCAAAAGAAATATTCAAATCTAAAGAAACACAAGGACTATTTTCTTGATCTTCTTCTAAAGATTGCTTCAATGGTGGAGGAGAACAAGCTCTTGATCTTGAACTAAAACTTTCACAAGACAAAATGATAATAGCATCACTAAGATTAACTTCTTCTCCACTTGAATTATTGAACATTTTTCCTCTTTGAATTGCCCTTTTGATTCCAACTTGAGAACACAAATCTGCTTGTTCAACATCTTCTACTAAGAAAACCCTATGAGGGTTCTCAGAAATTGCTTGTGAAAGTCTTTCAATGTAACTACTAGAGCTTTGTTCATCTCTTGATCTTTTGTTTTTCATCATATCTTGATCTGTTGAATCAGAATCAGCCCTTGTTGATGAAAAGCTACTAAGAGCAATAGAGACAAAGTTTGAATATGAACCAAACACGACTTTAGCTAATTCCCTTGCAATTTCTTCTTTAGCTTGAACATCAAGACCTTGAAAGAATAACCATGTCTCTTCTTTGACCTCTCCACCTCTTAGCTTTTCTTTCCTTCTTAACATCCCTGACCTGTGATAAGAAGGTAACTCAATTAGTTAATAGCACTCTTTGTCCGGTCAAGATCGTCTTGTACATTGTCTAATACATTTTCTCTCTCTACAACACTATTTATTAAGAAATCCTATAATATAGTAGATAAACCTTAAAGGAAAAGTTACTAAAAACAAAAGTGTCTTAGAGAGCTTATTTAAAAAATGTATTAGACGATTTTGAATGCCCTTGAGATCCATTCACATCCCAACCCTATGTATAAAAATAAATAAATAAATAAAACATTTCGGACCTGCATTGTAGAATGGTTCCGGCAATGTCTGGAATAACCTCTCTTTGCCAAGGGACCTTCTTTTCCAAAGCATTGCAAAGAATATTCAAGTTCTCAGAGTTGAATTCCTTAAAGCTTGGAATGTATTCCATTTCCATATTGATATCACTTGAAGAAGCTGCAGAATTTGGAGTGGAAGTACTGAGGGGTGAAACAATTACTTGCTTTGGTTCTCTCATCAGCTGCTCATTAATGTCACAAGTTTTGTCGTAAACCCCGGCCGTGGCCGGAGACCAGAACATTAGGTCGCTGCTGCATGATTTCTTCGGTTCATGCAATTGTTGTTGATCATATGAAAAGAATGAGGTTGATGAAGAAGGTGATGTTGATGAAGAGAAAGTTGAAGTTCTAATCGTCTCCATTGACTTGGTTTGTCTATGGAACGAAGAACTGCAAAATGAGTTCCATTTTTTGCAAAGTTCTCTTATTGGCAAGCAATTCTGAAATAAAAGAAGTAAAAAAAAGTTAAGTTTTGACGTGTATAGCATGTTCGGGGGAATTAAAGCACTCAAGATAATTTGTAGTATTTTCTTTTATAATACTTTTTTTTTCTTTAGAGTTTTGTCTTTTATTTAATAAATTTTATTATAATATACTATATTAAAAATGTTAAGAATGTTACACACAATCAGAGGATGTTATAGTAATGGACACATATTGCTTTTATATGTTATGGAAAAAGGAATATGTAGTATAACCTGATCATTGTCTTTGATGAGTCTTTTGCTCTCTTCTTTGAGCCATGAAGGAAGACTTGATGATAACGTAGACTCACTGTTAGAGATGCTACCCGCTGTTTGTAAGTTTCTTGCTTCTGCTTCAAACTTTGCCGAACAATCAGCACAACAATTCAACTCGCCGCCGGCCTCTTCCTCCCTTCTATGATCATTACATCCGTTTCCTATTATCTGTCTTCTTGATTCACTATTATAAAGATCATACAAAATGAATGGTTAATATGAAATCCAAAGAAACTCGAAACTTGTGCAAAATCAAGAATACATAATCCATAGAACAAGAAAGACTAAAAAGCAAAAAGAAATTGAGGACTTTCAAGTTGAATGGAAGAGGATAAAAGTAAAGTTGTGAGAAAAGAAAAGGAACCAAATTATAACTGTAATAGGGAAACTTTACCAGGTGTTTGAACTGAAAAATTAAAGAACCTATACCATTTATCTTTCTCCTATACTTTATTGACCAAATTATTCAAGAAATTATTGAAATGGTACAGTGAATTCAGGTAAATTGAACTTTGATCTTTACCTTTGATCAGTGCTGAGACTCAAGCCCAAATTGGCAGCAGGAAGTGTAATAGGATGGAGACTCCATAGAGCTTCAAGGGAATATTGATGGCCACTTCTGCATCTCATGTAAGTTTGATAAGTTGCAATTCCCATTAACCAAAACTTTCCATTTTCAGATCCAAAAACACTAAGCAATCTCCCAAATTCTATGATCATGTGTTCCACAGGACAATAGTAGTTTCTGATCATCCCTTGCTTTGATCCTTCTTCACATCTCCTAAAATCAGTAATCCACTTTAGATCTCCTAAATATAAAACAACCCCTTTTGCCACAAATCTCCTAACTAAGCAAGTTAGTTCTCCCATCTTCTGTTCAACTTCTTCCCTATGGAGATGACCAAAAGAGAAAAGTGGGACACTTATGAATTTCACTTCTTTTAGTTCCTCAGGAACATCTCCTTTGTCAACTTTATCCATCACTCCTCTAACTACACCATCTATATTAGCTAAACATTCACCCACAACTACGATACTTCTCTTTCTTGATGATCCATTCATTAAACTCTCTATCACACTGATTACATCTTCATCCTTTATGGGATCAGCAGAACTAGGCTTGTTTGCTAATTTCTCTGCATAATTTTCGGAGGGTTTTGAAGGCTGAGACAAGACAAGGAGGCTATTTTCTTTAGACTTGTTTCTTGTTGCTGAGGGAGATAATTCTAAAGAAACAGCTTGTTCTACGTTGTTTTTCACTTGACTACTAGAAAACCCAGCTTCTCTCATGACTCTACTCACACTAGGATCATCTAGAATTGAAATTATAAGCTGTTCTAACTCTATTTTAACAGCTAAAAGGGGTTGTTGCTGATTCTCTATAGAGCCACGCCTTTGATGGGCTTGAGCTCGTTTAAAGGCAGCAACCAATGCATTAGAAATGGTTGGATATTGTTGAGAATGATGTCCTAACATAGGACTAGTAGAAGAAGCAGGCAAACGGTTAAGGGCAACATTGAAACAAAGCTCTAAAGCTTTACATTGAAGGGGATGAGAATGAGATTGAAGACAAGCTGTTCTAAGTAGGCCATTGGGAGCAGAAAGCATGGTGTTTGCTACATGAAGAGGTGTCACTTGGGCATGGCCTCGCCGTCTAGCCAGTGCCACCGCTTGCTTCACCACGTTCGCCGCCTCAGTTGTTAGAGATTGCTGCACTGTGCACCCTCCTGCTCTCATATTGTTGAGATATAGTAGCAGAAAAAAAGAACTTGTAGATTTATGATCAAAGGGCTTCCGGAAAAAACATCCGATTCATGGGATATTATTTGTACTTTTGGACTGAAAGAAAGAAACAAGATCAACAAAAATCTTGGAGCAGGAACAGAAACTAGAGAAACTATAGAGTAGTAGTAGAGTTACATGAAACCTGTAAATCTAGCCTAAGATTTGTGCTGGGAACGTGTGGAAAGAGAAGGGAGGATGAGATTGAAATATATGATATAGGGGAGATGGGGTGGGGGGGGGGTGGGGTGGGGGGTGTTCTTTTCTTGAAAGAGAGGTAAAATTTGGGGTCCAAAGTGGATTTGGAGTAGTAGTAGAAAGTGGAATGCATGTGGTGACAAGGAGGAGAGAGGGAGAGGAATGCAGCAGTATCAAAGGCAACTCAGCTTTACTCTCTTTTTCTCGCTGATCTGCACAATTCAGGATTTGGGATATGTGGAAGAAGTGGGACTCTACCTTTCATGCAACAATACATATTTAATTCACAAAGGTAGCAACCCTAGCTAGATACCATATCATCCATTATGCAGCAAAAAAATCTCGTTTCTTGTATATATAATGGTTTATCCCAAACAATACCAAATTAAATTCATATTGATTATCATCCTCCACACAAGTTGGCCTAGTAATTAAAAATTGTAATTCCTTACTTATCCCCGTACTACGAATTTCTTTTTTATATAAATCTATCACACAAAATTTATTTAGGATAGCTTACTTCTTGTATGATTTGTAACTTATTTATTACAAAGAATAAAATTATCCGCTTTCTCACCTTAGAATCATAACCGCAACTTCCCTTATTAACAAAAAAATATATTACTGTCAAATAACTATTCGAATCCTCTGTAATATTTTATGTAATCTTCTTTGTGTAACATTCATAATATAATATTTTATTAATTAAATTTATTAAATAAAAAATAAATTTTAAAGAAAAAAAATAAATATGAAAAAAAATATTATAAAAACTATTACAAGAAATGTTAAATAGAAGGTTAAGAGTTTATCCTTAGTGACCATATAGGCAAGAATTTCACATAACTCATGAGGATGACGATGTATTCTTGAACTCAATCAAGCAAAAAGCAAGAAGTACCAAAGTGGAACTGTGAGGATGATGCACAAACTAAAAGACTAAGCTAACCACCTTGTTGGGAATTTTACTGCTTTCAGTCAAGATGGGTAAAGTTGAACTTTTGACCAACTTTGGCTGAAGATTGAAACATGGGCTGCCTCCAATCCAAAACAGGACGGAGATCGGAGGGATGAGGGGTGGCCTATTCCGTTCAATGGTATAACACAATCTACGAGGGAAGGCCAACCAAGTAAAGAAAGAAAGGGTAGAGACTAGAGAGAGTGGGGTGGGGCTGAAGGACTGTCTGTCTCAAGGAATCGGGAACTGTGTATGATTTCCATCCTAACTCTCAAATACTACAAAGGAATAAAGGGATCCCATTTAGTTGTGGATTATATTACACTATATATTTTTTTACATGGACAGCATTTTATATATAAATAAATATATATAAAGATGAAGCTCGAAGCTCTTTATGCATGGGGATTTAGAACCTTGCAAAAACATTCTCATTCACTCTCTCTCTCTCTCTCTCTCTCTCTCTCTCTCTCTCTCTCTCTCTCTCTCTCTCTCTCTCTCTCTCTATTTCTAGAAAGAAAACAAGAGAGACACCCGAATATTGTACTACAAAGTTGAAGCTTTTGATCAACATTCCTTAATATATTCAAATTTAGAGCAGAAAAAATCATGACCAATTAGCTAGCTATATCCAAGTAACACATTAAGCATCTTAATCAGAACAAATTATTTCAGCAATTTTTATGTTTTGAAATTACTGAATTCATACAACAAGTTCAGAGATACCTTCCATGAAAGTTTGAGATGATATTAAAAATCTGCTACAAGAGACTACTCAGATATAGATTTCAACTCCATCTAGAGAAGGAGGCATTTTGTCATGCCTATGCCCACATATTTAGAAACGTAACTCATAGCTCTGACAGCCGGCGTCGCTAAGAAATAGCTAAACAATTAACATGCGTTCAATGTGATAAATAATGCTTATTCCCATTCTCTCATACTATTCAAACTTAACATATTTATATCATGTGAGATCGAGTATCTCATATTCTATGCCACCAAGTTGTCCAATCAAGATGGGACTGGAATGTATAGATATATATAGCAGGTTTTATCATTCTTTTTATCTGCCCTAGTCATGGGTACTACTTGCCTAAGGATTTGTAGAATGAATTTTACTATTCAAAAAGGATTGTATGACAGACTCCTCTTCCTGCATAGTTTAGAGGACCCGTTAGGCTTCCCTTTATCAGATATATAGCAAAGAATTTTTTAGGCAAGAGTAAGCATGATCCTCAAGACTGATACTTACATACTCCCTCCGTTTCAATTTATCTATTTCAAAATACCTATTGCTTTAGCATTTCAAGAGAATATTAAATGAAAATTTTCACATATACCCTTATTCACTGTTATTAAGATGGTATAATCTAATAAATGCTTAGACATAATTCAAATAAACTCATATTTTTATGCAAGGACAATTTAGTCTATTCAACCTTCAACTAAGACAACCTAATTATTTTCTTAGTAATTGTGTTATGTCCTAAGGTGACATATAATGGTTATGTTATGTTCTTAACCTGAATTTGTTCTGCATGTTATGGCTCAGCTTCATAGGATAGTTTGTGGGGGCGATTTGCTTTCTTGTTCCCATGACATATCTTAGGTTAGTGGCCTCTCATTTCTCATGAGCGTGCCAATGGCATGGAAAGGAGAGCATACACCACTCACTGTTCAATGCCCACCTTATCTTTGGTGGTCAAATAAATGCAAAATCTCTCTACTCTCTATAGACAAAGCAAAACAATATTCTTGTACACAATAAACGAGAGATCTCCCTTTCATTCCTCAATCATCTTTGGCTTTTATTTTGCACAAGACCCCTGACAAACTAATGTTTACTCAACTACCTTTATTCTACATTGTCCCTTTGAACTAAAAGTAATTCCTAAAAAGAACGATTAACTTAAGATTAACCCAATGATGAAGATCTGCCACAAGAAAAAAGAAATCACAACTTATTATATAAAGTCATTCTCAATTCTTTTTTTTTTTTTCGTTTGGCACATCTTTTACCACAATCATAGAGGGAAGAAGAGTTTTAACTTTGTGATCAAGTGATAATCTATCTAATGAAAGAAAATTTTTAAAACGTTAGATAGGGAACTTAAAGAAAATCTAAAATTTTAAAGAAATGATTTTATGAAAGAATTTTTTAAAAATATTGGGGATCAGGCGCCACAACCCGACCCCTAGTTTTGTATCCTTGGCCACAATCCTTTTGAAAACAACAATGTGTATATGCACCAAAGAAACCCCAGGAATGTTTATATCTTGGGACCCTAGAAGATGATAGTATCTCATGACTAAAAGAACATGACAAGGGCCCTTCTCATCATCAAAGTTGGGAGAGAATGTCTCCAAAATCCCACCCAGTTTGCTGTTTATTTATACAAGCTTCCTTTTTGTTTTTCTTATTTATGATTAGGGTTTTCTACATATCCTGTATTCTTCTTTACTCAAACTGAGTAAGAAACTTTGCATATTTAGAAATCCAAGAATCATAATCTTAAGGTCTGCAGTTGAAGTGCTAAGTTACTGCACATCAATGTGAGGTGCTCAGCACTATAGAAGACTGTTCAGATACTAGGTTATGGTATCAAATTACAAATACCATAACCATTACTAGTAGTATACAAACTCCAAATACGTCCTTTTATAAATTTTTTAAAGAAAGGATACTTGGTTTCCAGTCAAAAAGTTTCTTCCATCTTTAATGGCCTAAAAAGACAGAAAGACCCAAATAATTTCAAGACCAACTATTCTACAACACCGTAAAAGCAATCAATTTGAATGAAAGAGAGCCTAGCTCATTCTTAAGAATACATAAAGTGGTTTAAAGAAAATACATAAAGTGGTTTCCCTAAGGATATATATAACTCTACTCATTCAGGAAAGCCAACATACCCCTTTCAAGCTTGGTCTCTGTAGGGCTATAATACTATGAAATTTACATCAACTAATTATGTATTTTCCTTTTCTTTCTGTCCAACTGAAAGCAAGGGTTACCCTTTTGTTTTGTTACTCAAAAGGATGAAAATCACGAATTATAAGTCAAGTACTAAGCAATCACTCAATGAAGCCATTAATCTTCTACTTTTAATACGAATTTCCCTAATAATTTCAGGAGATTTTGTTACACAAGTGTAGAACCTTGAGACATTTCTTTCAATCTTAGCTTTTTTTCTTGAGGTAAAGTAGTAATCATAGAGCACAAAATACTGAATTGAAAGTAAAAGAACATTATACTCAAAAAGGGCTGTTCATTTTATGCTTTTGAGCTTTAAATACGCACCTTTGATTCATACGCAGCCATGTGGGGGAAAGCAATTGAGATAGTACCAATGAATAGTATTTGGCTGGCCGGCCGGCCAGCAGGGACTTTAAAGATAACAAGAGAAAAAAGTTGCCGTAATTTTGACATGGTACACAGCCTTCTCAATGCAAAGTTGATGGGACTACGTAGTACCAGTCTCCTTTTGCCAAAAGGCATCCTTGTTTACAGTTCTGCAATATTTTGGTTAAGCTACTAATTAATATAATCAAACTCCTGTCTCATACAATTGAGTTCAAGCTCTTGTAAATTAACCAATTAAAGATAACAAGATTCATTAATTCTTGTACCTGAAATCAGCTTCCCAGCAAGAACTTTTGCATGTGTCTTCTTTCTCTCCCCCTTATTTTCTTTCTCCTAATTTTAGGAACCGGGCAAGGCGGAACCAAAGGGAGCAGGGAGTGACAGTCACCCCCAACATTTTTACAAATCTAGTCAAAATTAGAAGTCTGGTTCCATTTCCATCTATGGAACCAGGATAAGAAAATAATGGAAGGTTCACAACAGGCTGCCTTGGTTTTCATGGTAACAAGACATTTTGGATAACAATAATAATAAAAGGATAACATATATTAATAGTATAATGTTAATTAACAGAACTTGTGAATGTACATTAACAAAAAGCAAACAAAATTTGATGATGAGTCCATCGGGAGAATGGCCTGGCCTTTTCTACGTCTTAATTTCGTAACTGTTGAGATCCTGAAGTAGAGGTGCTATTTCCAGGCTATCGAAAAGCTACCAAATATGTGTTCCATCCTATCAACTGTGTGATAAACTTGGAAAGGAATTTATTGGTAAAACTCTATGAACCAAGCTCTCAATGAAAGACCTTTGCTTTCTTGCTTCCTCAAGTATTGCGGAGTAGGCTGCGCTGCAATAGTCAGCATTCCGGAATCCAAGCGTCCATCTTCCTTTAGATGCACCAACGCGAGTCTTTGAGCCAAAAGTCCCATTTTTGCTCACATCAAAACTTGGTTCAAATTCTCTAAGTCGAAGATGCAACCATGTAGGATGATTCTCATCTATCTTGGGCTGTTTGAAGATAAGTCAGTCAATAAGGATCAATCTCAATCAAAGGACAAGTTCACCGTATGAAAGTATAATATTGGTCATCAACGTGTAAATCTCAAATAATTATGTGATTATTTTCTGCAAAATCTAGGCAGGGAAGAACGACCTTATGCTCTTTCAATAATCAACTATAGGAGTCATTCAAACTGGTATCTAATATATTCATCAACCACCAAAAATAAATAAATAAATAAATGCTGGTATCTAAGTTACATACTCGGTCTGGTCACACACTTCAAAACTCTCACCAGAAATTTGACTGGCAAGCCTAAGAAAGAACAGCCAATACATTTCAGTATATGCAAGAAAATGAAAAGAATTCTTTTTTCTAGAAAGTGCCCTTAAAAAGAATTCAAATGTGTGAAACCGTAGAATTAAACTATTAAAAACAAAACAAATACGGGCACCACCAAAACTAATTAGGAAAACCCAATATGCAGTGTCCTGACCAACACATCTAAGCACATAAAACTAAGTTGTTGACCATTCTTACCTCAATCACTTAAAATGTTCAAGGACCAAGTTTAGTAGGCAAGACAACGAACATTCTAACTCCCAAGCTAGTCTATATGTCAGCAACAGTTAACTATTTTCATAAAGGAGATTTCCGTTCGTGGTGCTTGTGCAGATATTGGTCAGTAGTTCTGATCAGTAAAACATTCCAAGCACCATCATGGTTAACACCCACAGGGAAAAAAAACTTGGAATTCTTAGAATAGTTCAGCAAGTTGTAAAACCCATTTCAACACCCTTCATGATTTATAGCTCAACAAAAAACATCATACTTTGAAAAGAATGCCTCAAGCATGGGACTTACGTTCAAGCCAGCCAATGGAGCAATAGCTATTACAACTCCTTTTCTATAATGTAATGGATGCTGCTCAACAAGAAGCAATTTGCCAGATCCCTCTTTTGCAACAGGTATCACGTATATGTCCCTTGTCCCAGCTTTGGAAAATGCAATTGTACAGGGGATTCCATGACCTTGAGGAACATAGAAAATTAGCTAGCAGTCATAAAACAGAACATCACCACACAAATCTGAGTGAACCACTAGCTCCAAGAAAAGAAACAAACCTAAAGCTACCTCTGACCCAAAACTTGCAGATGAAAGATCTGAAGTGTATCTTTTCTCCAACAAATGCAAGGAGCTCATTTTCAACTTTTCAAATGGAATATCAATATGATCATCCCCTAAGACAGATGACTTCAGCTGAAGATGGATAATGAAAACCTAAAAGTTAACATGAAAAATGCATTCAGTACCCTTTTGATGGCTAGAGTACTACACAGCACAACAATTTTTTTACAATAAAAGAAAATCACATTCTAATGACTGCAGAAAAAAGTCTAAAGTTGATTACCGGCTGCTAGAAGAAGAGCAACTTATGAAATCTGAGGACAATTAATCTTTAAATTAGCACACAGAGTTATAAGCTTTAAAGAAAACTTAGTAACATTGGCAGACCAATCATCAGTAAAATCAATGACCAAGAAGCGGTAGTTTCATACATTCAGCTAGAAAATTAACTCACATCACCAGGTTAGTTCTTTCTCGTAATGGAAATCTCATTGGATGTTTTCAGCAATTACGTAAATCACATGACTAAGTCCAAAGAATAGTTATTAACCTTGACAGCATCAACCATCTGTTGCCAATCAAAAGCTGAACCCAAGCTGCCTGGAATTTGTATGGCAGGGTGAGTCATAGTTTTGGCTAGCAGAAAGCAACAAAATCAAGGGACAGAGACAGGTAAAGATAGAAACATAAACCAGATGAGGTGCTGGTGTTATTATTCGCACTGATTTTGCTCCATTCAAGATCCAGTACAAAAAAGGGATCCTTGGAGTGTGATGATTCATCAAGAGCTGTAGCATCACCAAAACAAAATCCCATAAATATTGCATCTTATCTCATATTACAAGGAAACAAAAAGTGAAATCAACTAGGCTGAATTGGCAGTAGAAAATGCAGTCAATGTCCCAAACTATAAAAATGAATAGCTACCTGCTTTACATTCAGCCCATTCATTTCGTAGTGTGTCTGGAATAAAATCATACCAGCATCCCCTAAATTCTTCACAAATGCGCCCATATGCTAGGTCATATGATGTCTATCAGCAAGGAATCAAACATATTAGAAAATTTGGGATATATATTTGCAACGTTATATGGGTAGTTATTTGCATTTCTGCCTAGATAATTTTCACATTCTGCAACTTAGCAAAAAGAGATATCACATTGCGCAATCAAATATAAAGGACATGATTAGCGATCTCATTTCTGTAACTCTTTGTAAAGGTGACAAAGAATGAATCATAACAGTCTTTCTTAGGTCATTGACAGCTAGAAACTATATTAGCACATCTCCTCGCAACAAAGTTTGTGCTGCTCCATTCGATAGTGAGGTGAGTGGACAACACAGTTGACATGTACATTCTGCTCACCTCTTAGTGAATTAGTAGTGATACAGAAAAGAAACATATAAGAAGGTAAATTTCTCACCTTAAATAGTTCAAGTTCATGGCCCTCTAGCTTCATATTTAAAAATACCAGCAGTTTTCTCAAAAGCCAAGCCGTGTGCACCAACATTGGCACTGAGCATGGTGATTCACTTGCTAAAACTTTCAATAGTGCATCCACTATCTGTAAAAGAGAGAAAAATCTGCAGCATCTATAACCAAACAGGTTTTGAACAAAAAACAGATTTCAAAACATTTAACAACCATAAGCACATATAAGCCATTGTCCAACAGCCCGGCCACACTGAGAATTCCAGAGGCTAAAACAAGTCAAAAGATAACATTAATCAAGTAAAGCCCAAACCTAAGAGTAATACCTTTTTTATATTTCTTGCATTAGTGCTTCCACTGTCCTGAGCTGCCCTCTGCAATTGGAAGTATGAACAAGGGCATTGAACAGAAAAACAATAGGTCAATTCATTGTTTACCAACTCTTTATTAAGTGGTGATTAAATGATGCTAAGACTTCCAAAATCAAATAAAATCAGAAGACTTTTAATAATCCCCAAGCAGAGGGTAGACAATCCAAAATGTAAGGAAAAGTATCCTGATGACCACTGGAATTACCTTAATCTGATCAATCATTACTGCCAGCTCATGATCAACATCTGGATAAAAACAAAAAGAAAAAAATGGAGAATCAGAAAGTTAACTGCAGATAGTTAGGGAGTGGCAGAGTATCAACCTACCTTTAGTTTCAGCCACGATAAATAACAACATCAGGGATGCCAACATTAGACGACAATTACTGGATGAAATATAGTAGAGAATTTCACCCCTGCACAACAATTTTAAAATTTAATTACCACAGAGACTGGTTGGCTTAATAACAAGACCACTAGATCACATACATAAATTTGCAGCAACAGATATCTTATTGCAATTTGCAGTACTAATTCTAGATAAAATGAAGTCAAAGAAATATACAGGTGATTTATGATCTAAGAGTAGCCAATCAACACGTAAACCTATATCCTGTAAGCAAGAAAATTGCTTTCAACTTCTTTTTGAGTGTGTGTGTTTGTGGTGTGGGGGGAGGGGGGTGTGGAATAATTGCTTATGTTTGAATGAAACATAAAGAAAACTAATATTTTAGCATAACAGCCACCAACCACTTGGTCTGGGTGATCTCCAGAGGCAAACTGGAAAATGAGGAGCCACCACAAACTTGAAAAACACATGAAAGAACATAGAGAGAAGTGATAGCAGATAGACATGTTCCCTGAAAAAGAAAGGAAACAGGAGATATTATTTGCTTCCACGCACATTAAAATTATTGGTCACTCCAACAATTAAACTAAAAGTCCATTATATATCAATTCACATTCCATCCCCAGAAAAGATCCAGATGTGAATGGGAATTGACTTTTGGAAGTTTGGGTGAAACGTGTACATCCCAGAAGAAGAATAAGTGAAACATGACATCAATTGTTAAATCTACAGACAAATATCACAACGATGCACTACTATAAATTGCACCCTCCCCAGATACCTTATCGTTTCTTTTATCCTTAAAATATTATCGGACATAAGAAGCACTTAATATGATTATGTTTGTCAACAAGCATAAAAACTTTGGAAGAAAAAAAAATCCTGAAGAATAAAAAGGTAGCATCATATCAATTTCTTTGGAATTCTTATAAATTGAATTTCAATAAGGTAAAAAGTTTCTCACATTGCTTCGCCTAACATGCAACGGAGGGAGCAACACTGGCACGATCAATACATCAACCATATTGTGGGTAATGAGTGAACTTAATCGGTGATCACCAATGCAGAGTACGTCCTTAATGTAGTATAGATCATCTACAATTCCATCAGTTCGAAAAATAAGTTCTTGTTTTCTTTCGTGCCATGTCTCCCTGCACCACAGTGATTTTTGGTTTAAAAAGAGAGATGCAACAGCAAAGAATCCAGAAGAACAAAATAATGATAATTAACAAACTTGATAGTTTAAGATGTTATTAAGTTTTAAAGAATCAGAAGATATGTACTTTGGTCCACTGACAAGAGCATCAACTTGGAAGCATTTCTTTCTTAAACTCAGAAACAAGCTTGAGAAGTATTCTGAAACTGGAGGAGTTGTTAAATGCTGATAGACCATATCATCCGCAACTGCACGATCAAATAAACAGTTTGCAAATGATTATGACTTCATCAGTAACCTACTTCACAGGACTCTATGGCACAAGAATACCATTATATACATTCAGAGTTATGGCACGAACTGCTATCTGAATCATCTTCTCCCCATAATGTGCAAATTTAAGTGCTTCTGCATACAGCGGAAATGAGACAACTGCGTCCTGTGGACATGTTTTAGAATCAAATACATGTATAAGATGTAATAGGAAAAAACAAAACAAAGGTTTGTGTCTGCAATTAATGTTGCTAAGGATCATTCACATGACATGAAAAAAAGCATTATTGTCGAATTAGAGCACACTGTCACATCAAAGCTCCTTATGATATGTCTTCCACATGTATTTAAGTAGAACTAGAGATTAATGAAAAGAAAAAAATGATAAGGTTGACCTCAAATTGATGCATCATAGGACTAGAATCATACATCTCATTCTTTCATATGAATGTTCATACATGTAAAAAGGACAGAATAACATACTTCATATCCACACTTAGGAATATTATGAAAATTGACTGCACTTCATGCTGCACCAGAAAGAAGAAAACAAAGATGAAGTTTTGCAAAGACACGTGATTATGATGAGTAGTAGACCAATCTACAACATATATGCTAAGGTGCATAAATTTCTGATTTAAACAAAATAGAACATGAATGTTCGACAAAAAAGTAGACAGATAATAGATTGCACTTACAAATAACAGGTGGTCAATTAACAGAAAGACAGCTATATTCTGAAAATAGTATATAAATTCTGGGACTTCTACTTACCTGATGAACCTTGACAAGAAGACAGATGGTGTCTTTATCAATCTTTGCAGTTACTGCTCTGGTTCAAATTAGGAAAAGTAACAGTTAAGAAGGAATAGTTGAAGAAATATCATTTGGGAGAGGAAAATTTTGAAAAAGATACTAGAAGAATGAAAACCTCAGAAAGGATATATAATAAGGAACTAGATCTCCACCATCAAACTTAAACTGATGTGTTATTATGCGGTTGATATATCCATTGCTCAAACAGTAGTCTGCAACATTACATAAAAAGGATGAATGTTTTACAAGCATCATTCCTGGAATTAAACTCTGAACAGGAGAAAAGGTCAAACAAATAAGTGAAAATGGCCCACATTCCAATTTCTCAAAAAAATAAATAAATAAAATAAAATCCCCAGAAGATGCAAACTCATAAATTATAGCAACATGCAAGTAAAGAAATACATGACGATATTTCCACATAAATGTACTAAGGGGAATAAACGATTGCACCAGTAAAGCCATGCACTTTTAATCAATGTTTCCAACATTTTCCTACAGTGAAACCATGAAGCTTAAATATCTAATATGGATCCAGAATATAATTCAGGCCCACGTACCCCCTCCTGTCCCCTCATGGCATCAGGTGGAAGAAGCTCGCTCTCCCTGATTTTCTCTGTAAAACAAGATTCAGATACCACACCTTTATCTAGACTAAGTATGAGATATTGAAAAACTTACATATTGCATTTTTGTTATCCATGTTTTGGATCATAATGCTCAAATACTGAAGTAATGGTGCCTCAATCCCTGAATTCCCGGCAATATCTAGTAAGCGAACGAACTCGGATAAAACTTGAAATTCCATGAAGCATCTAAATGCAAAAATCAACTTATAAGTTTCAAGAGAAAGTCAGAGCTACGGGATCCAGAAACATATTAGCCGTGAAATCAATCTTCCATACTCAAAAATTGATGGATTGTGACTTTGACCATAAGTAACTATCTCCACAATTGACTGCAGTAAATCTTCAACTACTTCCTGAAGGAAAATTAGAGGAACATGTGACCGAATACACATAATAAACATATTCGCTAAATGGAATTCAAATGATTGTTTCCATACCCTGTTGTGCCAGTCAACAACATTAATAGCCCGTAGTTCATCTATAACATATCTATTTCGAGAAGAGATCAAATCAGTTCTGGATTTTTAAACAATGAAATCTACAATGAAATAGATCTACAATGAGTAAATAGATCTACAATGAAATACAGTGAGGAAATACAAATTGTCTGCAACAAAATCTTTTCTGTTATGAATATATTGGAAGTAGCTATTTCAAATGAAAGTAACTACAGAAGGGAAATCGTCATTGACCAGCAGCAGAGAACTGCTCTGCCTCTAACAGCCTTTGCCAAGAAACACAAACATTGGCCAGGGGCAGCTGGCTACTCAGAAGTGTACTAGATTGTTCTTATTGGAAAACTTGCAGATAAGGAAATGCCATTGCAAAATAATTGCCACTCTAGACGTCGATACATTCCCACTGTTGTTACTGCTATAGTGTACACTCCATTTTCTAGTTTCCCATTTTTCTTCATACCCTTTCAAGGTGGATAAAACTTTGGACAACAGTATCAGATCACTCCCCATGCAATTCAGAATCGAAATCCATGTATATCTATTATAAGATACAAGTTTTACAATTCCAAGCAAAATATAGGTACATAACTTGCTTGCTCTCTGCCTATCCAAGCAATAATACTCTGAGACTAAATAATGAGTAGAATTCTCAATCGAGATCAAGAAAATTTAACCCTCCGAACCAGATTCTAATAGAGTTCTGCTATGTAAAACTTACTTGAAGTAATGAAGAGAAAAGCGATCAATAGATCGCCACAGGGTGCGCCACATTTCTGCCTTATTATAGTGTATTAACTGCAAAAGAATCTTAAATATAATTAACAAAAAGAAGAAAGGAATTACAATCTGAAAAGGTCAAGGGTTTATCCTTTTACAGATTACCTGAAACTTCTGATTAGTGGGTGGCTTCTTCTTCTTCTTCTTCTTGGAGGTTGGAGATGGAGACTGGAGATAAATGTCCGCAACAGACCAGTGCGTATGCATTTGGTTGTTGGTTTTGTCAAACAAACCAACCAGTCAAACGACATGTACGGTTGTACCCAAAAAAAAAATTTTTTTGCAAACTTTTACTCTTTACATAATTACAGCGCTTACAGTTACAAATTACAAACCTCCAAAGAAGAGATAATTCGAACCCCTACGCGGCCATACCGTTTCGTCTTCTGATTCTTCATTCCTCTATATTTGTTGCATCCCAAAGGACATCGTCAGAATTCATCAGATCGGAGGGCACAATCAACTCACCGTAATTAATTATCATGAGAGAAACCTGTATATCTAATGCTGGCGACTAATTTCCGGCAATACCTAGCTTCGCCACAGCAGCAGAACGGCAGATCCTCTGCTTGGCAATAGACGATACGGAAGAACATTAAAGTTGAGGCAACCTTAACTTTTTGAGCGTCCTCTGCGCCATTGATTCTCAATTTCCACCTTTACTGTTCTATTTCCGCTACCGGTCTTTAGCGATCGAGGCGTAAATTCGACGCCGGAGAAATCTACCGGTGGATAACAGAACGAACCGGCGCCGGATTGACGTTCATGCAATTGGCGCCAATCTGAACTCTGAACCAGGGGAGCAACCGCTCTCATCCTCTTACATGTGCTCATGATTCATGAAAGTCTGAACTTAGTTTCCAAATCTGAAAATTTCCCGTTTCTCACACACGGATCTCTCTTGCGCAGCGCCAATCAATTAGCGCGCCAAATTTTTTGTTCTTTTTAAATACAAAAAACCAAACATAACTATAAATCACTAATACTCAGTAAAAAAATATAAGGAGTTTTAGAAATATTTACTTAAGATTTTACTATGAATATTCCTTCTTTATTAATTTATTACACTCTTATTATCTAATTCACTTATTTATTAATTTTACTATAAATGGTACTTTGACTCAATAATATCTTACTTTTAATAAGTTTAATTTTTATAATGTATAAAATTCCGTATATATGTGATCGTAAATAGTATTACAGTGAACAAAACATTACTAATTTGTAATTAATTACAAGAAAAATTAAACTTTATTAATAGTAAAAATGGAGAATAGTTGCATAATAGAAGAGTTAAATTTTTAATCTCTTGTTAAAAAATTTTAATTTTTGCTTCCTACAAGGCTCACGAGCATATGATCATTTATTAATATATGAAGCCAAAAAAAAAATGAAAACAAAAACAATCAAATATTAAACACTTAGAATGTAATTTAATATAATTCAATAAATTTATATGCATATATATATAAATCAAGCTCATAACATAATTATTCATGTGGCAAGATAGTAGTTTAGTGTTAAAAGCACTCCTTATCGGAGTAAACGTCATAAGTGTGAACTATATCTCCTACCCAATGTATCAAAAAAATTAATAATTGTTCATTATTACAGAACTTCAAATATTTAATTGTCAAAATTAAAAGTTCAAATACTTAATTAACAATGAACTACAATTAGATAGACATTTTTTAAATTAACCATTTTGTTATTTGATAAATGAAAAATTACACATAAATATATGAACCATTTATAAATTTCTCATATATACATTATTTTTATTTTTTCTCTTTTTATACACAAATTATTATTAAGCCTATATTTATATCTCGTTATTATTATCATTAACGCATGCAATATTCTCAAATTATCTTTTAAAATTATAAATATGTGAGTCAAGCCTGATTTATTTTACCTAACTATGTCGGACTACATGGTGCTAAGATATAAACATAGTTTTTTTTTTATGTTCACTAATGAACAAGAGCTACTAGCATACGGCATCTTGTTTACCTACGTTTTTTTTTTTTTTTTTTAATTAGCAAGATATAAACATAGTTGTTATCTATTTGATACTATATTAGATAAAAAATATAAGTTCTTTTAAAGGCATTAAAATTTGTCAAATATATAATTTTTTGTATTTTTTTATGAATATTTAATCATGTTTTCAAATATATTTTCATTTATTTTATTATTTTATTAGAATTACATAGTTTTTAACTATTGAGAAGAAATGAGAAAAAGAAAAAAAGATAATTTAAGTATTTAAAATTAAAAAATATCTTAATTCAAAAAATATTAATTTGTGTAAATAAATTTAAAAAAACTTATACTTCTAATAGGTGGACAATATGGTGAAATCCTTTCAAAATGGATCGAAGGACAAAGGAATTTGTTGAAGTCCATTTCATGACCGCTTTATGTTAGCGGCCCTACACGATATTGGGTCGTATGAGAAATTGGCCTGTTTCCCTTGTTATCCCCTAAGGCCCAGTTAGTAAGGTGGTTTATTTATTTATTTTGTCAAAAGGTGATTTATTAATTTATATTTTCCATTTTACCTACCTTATAATCAATTTTTTCTTTCACTCTTTTTGTTATACGTAAGATGTAGTTCGAATTCAAAATTTCCGCCCAATAAGAAACGATTTTACATTGAGCTATTATTTTGTCACTTCTTTCACTCTTGTCAAATATTTTTTTTTTCCTTTCAATACAAAATTAATTAAAACAACTCATAAATTTTTTAATTACTATACTTTAATGGTTTTTATTTTTAAAGACTAGTTGTTATTGGTTAGTGGTTACTACCTAAAGTTGCAACTTAATATGAAGCTTCTAAAAATCAATTCAATAAATTATACAAGTAATAATATAAATTTAGGGAAAATGGAGTAATAATCTAACGGTAAGACTTTCTACTATAGGTATCTCTACTTAACATGTTAAGCGACACCTACTTAATATGAGTCACTTTAAACGTAATTTTATATCAATTTTTCATTTTATTTACAGCCGCGAGCCTTTTCAATCTTTCTTGTAATATATTATTCTTTCATTATTTTTTTTAAGAGTTATATAATTGCAAGCTAAGCATCAATGGAGGTTGACGAATTCCAAATAATTCTATCTTGTTTTTTTTTAAAAACAAGAAAATGAAAGATATGCAATTTTAGATCATTAATCCAACTCATTGTATCAATTACTAGAAAATTAGAGATTTGTGGGGATCCAAGATCATGGGGGGATCTGTCCTAATATAAGATAACGCACGCAGAGAATAATGGAATTCCTTCATTGTTTTATTTATGGATTTTTTTTCTGAATTTCAAATTTATTAGTATTGTATTTCTCTTCACGACCACGAGATTTTATGAATCTATTGAAACAAGAATATCCTTTTTTTTTTTTTTTAATCCTTTCGTTGCTCACTTGTCTGAATTGGTCGTGATTCGATGTCTTTTTTTCTTTTTATAGAGTTTTGTTTTTCTAAAAAAAAAATTGACTTTTAATTAATTAAATAGAATTAAGATTAATGAGAAAACATATATAATTTAAAGTGACAATTTCTTGTGTACAACACCCCAACGTCGAGATTTAATCAACGAAATATACTTTTTTTAGGAGAAAAACAATGAAATATACATCTTTATAAAGTTTATCTAGGTTTTTTTTTGGGCCCACTTTAAAAAAAATCAAACTGAATCTTTTTTTTTCCGGTTAAGGCCATAACGTACAACGATGGTGCGTTATCAGAGATGATAATGAGTTAT
Organism: Catharanthus roseus; assembly: GCA_028651295.1. Lineage (NCBI taxonomy): Eukaryota > Viridiplantae > Streptophyta > Magnoliopsida > Gentianales > Apocynaceae > Catharanthus > Catharanthus roseus. The sequence continues at coordinate 2,486,525 of JAPQWS010000044.1, read as the reverse complement.
CATTAATCACCGCGTTAATAGCGTAAAAATCTGACGTGGATCCCAACTGGTGCTGAGCTGTAGATAACGCACAATAACTATGCGTTACACAGCCATTATGCGTTATTAAGCTGATAACGCACAGTCACTGTGCGTTATCATGTTATAGAAAAAACCCTACTTTGCCGCCGCCACCCCCTCCCCCTTTTTTTTCCCATCCTATTTGAGGCCCTTTTCCCCACCCCATTTTTTACTCTCTTTCCTTCTTTCCTCCTTATTTCTCTATTTCCTCTCCTTCCCCCTTACTGTTTTTCCAGCCTCTCTCATTCTATTTCCTCTCATTCTTTCCTCTTTTTTTCAACCACCTTCATCTCATTCTTCTTCCTTTTTTCATCCTTCTTTCTTCAGAAAATTTTTTGTTCCTGACTCCGTCAACTGCTAGGTATTTTACTTTATTTTTTTTCTTATTATTATGTGTTGATTTCTTTTTATCTAATAAATGTGTATTTTATTTTGAAAATTACAGTTAAATTAGTAAATCTTAGAGATTTTCTTTGACAGTTATATGTAATTTAAAATAAATTTTAAAGTATTCACTTTACTGTTTATATTATTGATTTATTAAGTTTATGTATCTTTATTATATTCTTATTTTGTTATAGGGTAGAGATCCGAACATTCAAATTCTTCGGTATGAACATAGCTTTTTTACTTTGATTTGTAAAAACCGCAAACGAAATATTCCAGTTGGTTTGGAAAGAAAGAAAAAAAAAGGGTTTATGTATAAAAGAAGAGAGTTTGGTGGAAAAGAATAAAAAATTTAGAAAACCACAAAAAAATGGATAAATATGTTAAGGAAAAAAAAAACTTAAAGCAAGTGAAGAAACGAAAAGGAAAAAAAAGTAAGATTGAAAAAATAAAATTTAAAAATAAATAAATAAATATTGGAAAACACACAATGGTTGTGGCGTTATCCATAAAATAAATACAACCGTCATGCGTTATTTCCTGGATAACGCACAACCACTGTGTGTTATCCTTGTGGACGTACAATAATTTCAAGCAACTTTCTCAGCAATAATTTCACTCCATCAGTTTGGCTTTTCAGTATGCAGGAAAATCACCACACATTTCAATTCCCTCCAAGGACAATAATGTATGTAAACCTCTAGGAGAATAATACATATACAATAATACATATACAATAATTCATATGCAATTGAAAGTCTATAAAACCAGCAAAGTTTCATGGTTCTTTACATATTCAAAACGATCCAGCAAACCACTCACTCTCTTTTCAATTCCCCCAGTTCCTCGCATCTTCATATTCATTCGCCCTAACACAGTAAATTCTACTATATTTTGAAATGGAATCAATCAACCCTGTTAGAGTACAACTATTTTGGGATTCTGAAATTGCAAGGGATGCATACTATTTTACTGGAACAATTCGGAAAAGTTGGACATTGCCAACGAACCGAATTATTTCACATTCGGACCTAGTAAAAAAAATATTAGAAATACCGAGATATGGATCTCAATCTCTGGATTGTTCGAATGACGATGAGGATGCCTACGTACTACGAGGCTCATCGTATGTTCTACTTTAATTTATATAACATGAACATTGACGAAGAAATGATGTATTTATGGACTATTCCGGCCGACATATAGAAGGAAGGAATTCATATTCTTGTTGAATTCGAGTCTATCGAACAATAAAATATTCCAATTACTCACGACATGAACACAACATCTTTGCCCGAACATATTACGGCCGTAACACAGATGGTTTCTGATGAACCGTCTATGTTGTACAATGCTGCAAACAATGATGACGATGAGGTTGACGGGTCAGACGGAGATGAGGCCGTTTCTAGTCAATCTTAATCGGATGATGACAATGAACCGAAAGAAGGAGAGTTCCAAACTCCAATCAATCCTGTAAACCCTATCAACCTGCTCACCGAAAACACAGTGCAATAATGGGAGAGCAGCCAATGGTTCATCAATGCTAGGTATGACTACACACAATCTGGAGCATTCCTAGATATTGGCTCGGGTTCTCCTGTAGATGACCTTATAGAATCTGGTACCGTCCGATTACTCTACTGGAACGATTCCATGACTGACATACAGTTAGGCATAAGATTCGTTGACAAAGTGCATCCAGTAAGTGCGGTTCGTAAGTATTCTGTCAGTGTGGGGCGTGAGTACCGAGTTTTGAAAAGTAAGATTGATACATGGATCGCAAGATGTTACCATCACAGTGACGATAATTACTGTGCATGGTGCATCAGTATAAAAAAGAAAGCCACGCACAATCGGTGGGAAATAACCAGATTCGTTAAAGAACACACATGCCTTGTACAGATAGAACAAAACAAACATAGAAACCTGTCTTCAAAATTTATATCAATGTCCATATCACACCTAGTTGCCAACGATCCCGAGATACCTGTTTCAAACATCATTCAAGAAGTGCAGGTATTGTATCAAACTGGCTGTACTTACAAGCGGGCATGGTATGCTCGAAAATTTGCCATAGAGAGGGTTTTCGGTAGCTGGGATACAACCTTCAATATTCTACCTAAATACTTACAACCTATTCAGGATATAAACCCGGGGACTGTATATGAATTTTTGCATCACAGAACAAGCAGTCCCCCTAATCATGTTTTCAAATTTGTTTTCTAGTGTTTCTCACCGTGTATAGACGGATTTCCATATTGCCGGCCGGTGATTTCTGTGGATGGAATACACTTAAGAGGATCATACAAGGGCGTGCTGTTAATTGCAAGTACGTAGGATGCAAATAATCACTTGTTCCCACTTGCTTTTGCAATTGTTGATAAGGAATCTTCCGAGAGTTGGAATTGGTTCCTTAAAAACTTGCAAGAATACATAGTCAAAGATCACCAGTATGCCTCATTTCTGATCGCCACAAAGGTATTTTCTCAGCTATTCAAAGTCAACCTTTGTGGCAACCACCATTTGCAGTTCACCGGTTTTGCTTACGCCACATTCGAGCAAATTTCAACAAGACCTTTAAAAATACAACCCTAAAAAGCTTGATGTAGCAGACCAGAACAGAAACGAAACAATGAAAATTTGACCGTGTAATGAAAGAGATTTAAGAAAGAAATGTGGATGCTTACATTTACTTGATGAAGTTGGACGCAGAGAAATGGACACTGTTGCATGATGGCGGTCACAAACACAGTATCAGGACAACCAACATTTCTGAGGCACTTAACAGTGTGTTAAAGAAAGCTAGGGTTCTACCTTTAAAAGCCCTGGTTGAACTAATATTCAACAAACTAGTTAAGTACTTTCACCAACATCGTGAAGAGGCAGAAAATCGTGTACATCCATTTCCAACTCGAGTTTTTGACAAGTTCTTGCGGATTGAACTGAAATCAAGAGAACACAAAGTTACAAATTACGATCCACGAGAGGGAATATACGTGGTCAAATCTCCAATCCGAGTTTCTGGTACAGGCAACAACGTCTATACATTGCGGCTAAATAATAAATTTTGTAGTTGCGGAAAATGGCAAACATATACATTGCCTTGTTCTCATGTTCTTGCAGTGTGTAGAGAAAATGGGTCAAGAACAGATGCTTATGTACCGGAGATATATTTTCGACAAACGTACATAAAAACTTACCAAGCGAATTTTCATCTGGTCTTGAGTGAGAACTTTTGGAGGGATGTCCCTTTTAATTTGACATTCTATCATCCAAACATGAAAAAGGAACGAAGTAGGAAACAAGAAAAGCGATTTCAGGGGGAAATGGATTATAGAAATCCGGATTTCCCACCTAGATGTGGTAGATGTCGCATGCCGGGACATAATAGGAAAAATTGTAATAACCCCGGACCAAGCAATGTATAAGTTTGACATTTTCTTGAAATAGTTGTAATAAAACATGTTTATAGTAATGAAATTTTTCTTTCAATTTCTTCTAATTACTACATCATTGCTCTAAATTTTTACGGTTTTTTTAGTATTACTTCTTCAAATAACTTGCGATAAAATGGTGAAAATGTAAATATATTTTCCAAGAAAATGATATAAATAGCAAAAAATAAGTTAAATATAATAAATACAGTCTTTTTAAAAAATTATACAATTATAAATTTTTCCAAAACAAATTTTCATTAAAAAAAACAATTCATTAAACAAATTACTAAAAAAAAACTTATACAATTATAAGTTTTCCCAAAGAAATTTTTATTAAAAACAAAAAAAATGTTCATTCAAAAAAATAAAATAAATTAAATAACACAATTGTAAACAAAAAAAATTAAAAAAATCATTTAAAAAATTTAAAAAATAATTACATGGCTGATAACGCACAATAAGTGTGCGTGACATAACGCACACTTATTGTGCGTTATCAACCACATTGTGTGATTAGCTTAGTTAACTGATAACGTACAATGGTTGTTCGTTATCATTACAGATAACGCACACTCATTGTGCGTTATGGCCTGAACCGGAAAAAAAAAAAAAATATGTCCCACTTCAGTTTGGTTTTTTTTTAAAGTGGGTCAGGCCCAGAAAAAAACCTATCTAACATACACTTCAAAATATATATTAATACGATTTATTAAATATAATATTATTTGAGTTCTACAAAGTTCATAAAATTTAAAAATTTTAATAAAACTTACTATCCCAAAAATTATATAATTTTAATTTGAAATTTTAGTTACGAAAGTGTGTAAATGAGTCGAGTCAATGTTGAATTACCTTGACTCGAACTCAGTCGAGTCCATTGGTTCTGGTTCAAACTCAAGTTCAATTTTTTTTTATTGAACTTGAGTTGAGTTCAACAGTTCGTGTTTATACGAGTTCGTGTTCAAATTCAAACTCGAATACTAGTTTTTTAATATATATATATATATATAACTAAAAACCTAACAAAAATTGTTAAACTCCCAAGGTTTTTAATTTATCTCGGATTTGTTAGAATGCTTGGTAGAGAACTACCGTATCTCGGGGATGCCGATTGAAATGGGTGAAGAGAGAGATGGAGTATATTACATTAGACAAATTCTTAAACAGCAGCATGTTGCCTATTCTGTTCAGCAGTCTGATCTGAGTGCATGATGGCATAATAGACTGGGTCATCCTTGTAATTTTGTGCTTAAGAATTTACTAGGATAGACATTTAATTTCGATTTCATCTTGTGGTGCAAACTATTTTTTGACTATTGTGGACAATTATACACAATGTGTTTGGATTTTTCTGCTCACAGAAAAAAGAGTGGTAGCACAGACTTTAAAACATTTTTTGCTATGGTTCAAACTCAATTTAATAAACGAGTCAAGATAGTTCGTATAAATAATGGGACAGAATTCACTAGTCTAAGGTCATATTTTTTGAAAAATGGAATATTACATCAAACGTCTATGGTACATACACCCCAACAAAACGGCTGTATAGAGCGTAAGCATCGTCACATCCTTAATGTGGCTCGTGCTTTGCTTTTTCAGGCAAATTTACCAACACAATTTTGGAGGGAATGTGTTCTTACTGTTGGATACTTAATTAATCGTACTCCTCTGTCAGTGTTGAAAGGTAAGACACCATTTGAACTTTTGTTTAACAAGGCACCATCATACACTTATATAAAAAGTTTCAATTGTTTGGCATTTGTACATGATAATGGACTTCCTAAAGACAAGTTTAAACCTCGGGGGCGGAAATGTGTGTTCGTGGGTTATCCACATGGAAAAAAAGGTTGAAAATATTTTGATTTGCAGACTCATGAATTCATTATGTCAAGATGTCATATTTGTGGAAAATAATTTTCCGTTTTTTTCTGAGACACGAACGGTTTCATCTGCCAAAAATAGATTAAATTGTGAGTTTGGTGAAATTCCCAGAAACAGCTTGGCAGAAAAGGGGAGAAGTCCAGAAGTAAGATGGAATAGTCTAGCCCAATCTTTTGAAGTGGATCAGTAAGGGAGTCCAAGTAGAAGGGATATACAAACAGCCCAGCAGCCCACATGCGATGAAGCCCATCAGCAGATTCATCCTCCGTCAGTTGAGCCACTTGCATCTGGCCCATCCCAGCCTATTGGGCCACTTGCGTTTGGCTTAACCCATGAGCTGTTGCTTCCTCACGAGCTGGGTCAATGATGTCTGCTAGGCCGCCTACACCGGACTCAACCCAGTGAGCTCCTTTTTCCTCACCCACTAGGCCGATAGTGTTTGTTGGGCCGTCTGCTCCTTGCTCATCCCAACAAGCTGTCTCTTCCTCACAAGTTGAGCCATCTGCATCTGGGCTGCATGGTAATATGGAGGAACCAGCCCAGATAAGTAGAAGCATGGAGAATAAGCTATCTTCAACAACTGGGAGCTCATTCTCACAACCCGAGGCCACAAGTTTTGGGGAAAATTCATATGGGAATTCTGGTAATTCGGCTACCAGCAACTCCAGAAATTCTTCTAGGTCATCTGAATCTTCAGGCGGTGAACAACAAAATGGGATAGGACTATTGAATCTCCGTCGAAGTAACAGGCCACATCGACTACTTGGAAAACTGAAAGTTATGTCTGTCATACTGTGTTGTCTAATTCTGGTATATCTATCTCTTCTGCTTCATCTTCTCCTTTGGTTTCTCCAGGTACGTCTCTGTATATGTTAACTTATTATGTTTCTTATAATAAATTTTCGCCTTTTTACCGGAATTTTGTAGCAGCAGTACAGAACTGAACACATATACCGAAGCAGCTTTGGTACTGGAGTGGCAGCTAGCTATGAAAAATGAGATAAAAGCTCTTGAGAAAAACAAAACTTGGACCATGACACAAAATTACCTCCCGATAAGCGTGCACTTGGTAGCAAAATGGGTATATAAAATTAAATATAAGTCAGGTGGCTCTATTGAACGTTACAAAGCCAGATTAGTGGTGTTTGGAAATACACAGTAGGAAGGAGTTGATTACACAAAAACATTTGCACCAGTAACAAAAATGGTGACCATAAGGACATTGTTATTAGTAGCAGCCGCCCATAATTAGGAGGTTCATCAGATGGACGTTCACAACGCCTTCTTACATAGAGATTTGACCGAAGAAGTTTATATGAAACTTCCTCCCAGATTCCGCACTTTAGACCCACATAAGGTTTGTCGTATCAATAATCTCTATATGGACTTCGTCAAGCTCCACGATATTGGTTTTCTAAACTTATGGAGTCACTGCGTCAGTGCGCATTCGTGCAATCGTATGCTGATTACTCTCTGTTTACATTTAAGAAAAATAATATTTTTCTTTGCATTCTAATTTACGTAGATGATTTGTTAATTTCTGGTAATAACGTCACTTGTATTCATAAATTCAAAACCTATCTGGGGTCGTGTTTTCATATGAAGGATCTAGGTCATCTTAAATATTTCTTGGGAATAGAAATTGCCCGCAGTCAGACTGGTTTTTATCTTAGTCAACGTAAGTATGCTCTAGAAATTATTTCTGAAACAGGAATGCTAGGTTCTAAGCCTGTTTCTACTCCATTAGATCCGAACCATCAGTTGGCTAAAGCTTCTGGAGAATTCTATGATCAGCCAGACCAATATCGTCGTCTTACAAGAAAGTTGATTTATTTGCGATCACTCGTCTGGACCTAGCCTACTCCGTACATTTCTTAGCCCAGTATATGCAGAATCCACGCAAGGGAACATTGGGAAGCAGCACTTCGAGTCATCCATTTTCGTAAAGGTTCTATTTCGTGCTAATACGCCTCTACGATTGATCGCTTATTGCGACTCAGATTGGGCAAGTTGTCCAACTACACGATGTTCGGTCCCTAGATACTTTGTTGCTCTTGGACATTCTCTTATTTCTTGGAAGACAAAGAAACAGCATACAGCTTCACGGTCGCATACAAAAGTAGAATACCGATCCAAGGCAGTGACATTATGTGAATTGAAGTGGCTACGACAGCTTCTCGGAGATCTTCAAGTACCGGTAAAACACTCCATACCACTTCATTGTGATAGTCAAGCATCTATCTATATTGCAGCAGATCCAGTTTTTCATGAACGTACTAAACACATTGAGATAGAATGTCATTTTGCACGTGATGCATTTCAAGCTAATCTGATTACTCCTGTTTACATTCCAAGTAATTCGCAGTCTGCCGACCTTCTCACCAAGGCGCTACATTTGCCTCAATTCCGTAAGTTATCTGTCAAGTTGGGCATTTGTGATCTGCATGCTCGAACTTGAGGGGGAGTATTGAGATATTGTATATTATAGATTATAGCAAAATATTTAGAACATGAAGTTGAGATATCTTTAACTTTGAAACAGATACTTTTGTAATTGCACTTTGTAACTGCTTCCTGTTTTATAGGAAGCAAGTATTCTGTATAGATGAAAAAGGAAAAACTGAGAAATGAAAAACACAGAAAAAACATAAGGAAAGTTTTCCTACTAAAAACTTCACCTTCATAAATTACACTCTTTAATTCGTGAGTTGAGTATATGATATTAGGATATATGTTGTTTTATTTAACGAGTGACTATAGGGGATATATATATAGATTTAATTTATAATTTAATATATAATTGTAACATCAACACATTATCGCTAATTATAATAATAAAATTATTTGCCTTGGAAAGTTGGGAGAGAGACAAAAGATTGCATCGAAGTTTAGGAATAAACAGCACATTATCGATTTTCATATTAGAATGGAAACAGATTGACCCAAATTCTTTACCAATGGTTTTAGACCCATTTGGGAGAGTAATAATACAAGGAACAGAGGATTTGATATCTAACAAAAAATCTCTTCTGCATGTCATGTGATGTGAGCAACCACTGTCTAAAATCCATTTATTTTCAGTCTTACCAGAGAGGGTTTCATTGTTTGAAGGGGAGGACTTTGGTTGACTATTCAGCAAATTAATGAAGGATCCCCACTGTTCTACCGTCAGCCTAGGAAATCTGAAGGATCCGTCTCTTACAACAGCTCCAGCGACACCAGCTCCGGCAGAGAAATCGTCCACCATAGCAATTCTGTTCATACTCTTCTGATCTTCTCCTGACGAGCCGCGGCGTGCACCGTCACCAGTGAAGCCCGACGCTGTTGCTGCTGTCTGATGCGCCATTGCTGCTGCAGCCTGCGTCCTCTACCTCGACTCTGTCTACCTCTTCCACGGTGACCTCCGCGGCCAAAATCTGCACCCCTCTCAGTACACCTACCTATGGTGCGGTCCGGATATCCCACCAAGAGGTAACAATTTTTCCCTTCATGTCCTTGCTTGAAGCAATAAGTACAATGAATTAAATTATGCGAAGTTCTTGAAACTGCAAATGCCATAGTCTCATTTCCGACCTCCGTATTTCTAATCAATTTTCTGTGAACCTCTTCCTTAATTATCATAGCATATATTTTTTTAATGTTCGGAATAGGTTCCATTTGTAAAATATTCGAATGAACAGTTCCAAACATGGAGTCATCTAGCCCTATCAGAAATTGGTGAAGTTTATCCTCCTCTCTTTGTTTAATCAATTCTTTAAGCATTCCGCAGATATAATCAGGTAGCTGTTGATAGTTAATTAGTTCATCCCATATTTTTTTAAGTTTCGCATAATAGGCTGAAACAGACATACCAAATTGCTTGCAGTTGACTAACGCTGTTTTGAGCTTGTATTTCCTTGGTGCATTACCTGACACGAACCGTTCTCTTAAGTCTGCCAACAATTCATCACATCTCTCCGCATACGTCATGGTTGTCCTTAGGTTAGGTTCAATGGTATTTAAAATCCACGAACCCACCATTATATTGATGGTCTACCATTATTCTTCTTCTGCAGTGCCAGATTTTGATTTCGGAATTGTACCTTTCACAAATTCGAGTTTTTTCTTTGCTCGCAACGCTAAATGCATCGCTTTTACCTATTCGTCGTAGTTATCTTCTTTAAGCTGCACTTTGAGTAAGAATCAAGTGTGGACTGTCTGATGATGCCAGATGATAGACATCTCTTTGAATATGCTCATTAATATGTTCCTCTACATCCATTGTTGTATTAGAATGTTTTGGATTAGTAATCTCAAAAGATTGATTAGTATTGAAGAAAATCTCTCTGCACAGCCAAGGAACTTAGCTCTGAGAGTATGAAAGCTTTCCTTTTGTTTTTTTTGTGTTTTTCTTTTCTGTGTTTTTCCTTTTTCATTTTTACATAATACGGGCTTCCTATAAAGCAGGAAGCAGTTACAAAGTGCAGTTACAAAAATATTTGTTTTAAAGTCTAAGATATTTCAATTTTATATCCTAACTTTTTTGTTATAATCTACGATATACAATATCTCAACAGAATGTGACAATACTTATAATTTTTATTTGATAATAATTTTTATTATGTTAAAATAAATATATCAAAATAACACAAAATATTGATTATAATTATTTAAAATCTTATTGGTATATATTCAAACATTTCATAGACCACGGGTGTCCCTATTTTGATGGTAGAAGTTTAGGAAGGGAGAAAGGGCAGGTGAATTGATTAGATTACGCGTCGGCCACCTCTTCCCATAAAGTAATTAATGGTGATTTCTTTCTTCTGAACACAACACATCAATCAAAATAAAACAAAACCCCTTATATCATGCAAAAACTCAATCATTACTTTCTCTGCACAAACATTAAATCATACATACCTCATCAACTTCTCTGCAGTTTTTCAATAATTAAATAGACTTCTTTTTAACTTTTCTTTTTTCTTTCAAATCGCATAAAAATTTTATTTTAAAGAAGAATATATTTGGATTGACATTTTAAAATTAAAACACATTTTTCTCATAATTAATATTTCAAAACTCATCACAAGTCAAAAACAGTTTACAAAAGGTTTTAAAATTTTATTTTTTAAAACTTAAAATTTTTTTAAAATTTGGAATTTTAAACAATTCATCACAAGTTATAATTTTTTTGGAATTAAAATTGTTGTACCAGTATGGTTTAGTTCTATTTGTCTACATAATAATAAAACATGTAACGATTTGTGATCCGTGAATTAAGAACTTAATCACAAATAACAGCCTTAATTTTTTCTTATTAAGTAAGCATAAGGGAAATTTGGTCATTGTAGTTCTAAAAAATTTAGATCGTTATGATGATCTCAAATATTTTTATGTATCTATAATTTAATCTCAGCTTAATATCTGGCTATAAAAATTAATACCCCTTTGTGTAATATTATTTTAAGGGCAAAATAGGTAAAACACCATCAAGAATGAAAAGGAGTTAGTTGCCTAATTATGTCTTTAACCACCAGATTAGTGAAGTTGAGTCAAAAGACATTTTCAGTAGTGATTTCTTTCAATTAGTTTAATGACTTATGGAGAAGTTATTTTAAGGATTCTAATGATAAGAAATTTAGTTAATTAGACAAATTAACGGTATTATGATGATTATGAGTAATGCTGATTAAGAGCCTCGTTTTAAGGCTTTAATTTTTTTGAGATTTGATCACTTGGATAAACTTGTTTATAGTAATAAACTTTGTTTAAAATGTGTGTATTATAAAATATGTTAGAGGATGTATTAAATAATTCGGACCAAATAAAATTTGTTCAACCAACCAATATATTTTGTTAATTGTCGCACGAAAATATTTCTCTGTTTTAAATACCTATCATTCTAATAAATTAAGAAGGGAGTATTAATAAAAATTTTACATACATATATTCTTGTTTAGTATTATGCGAATTTAATAAAGATTTAGGAATAATTTACATATTTATATGTTCAAGGAAGTGTAATTTAATTTATTTAATTTTAAATTAATATAATCTAATTATTTTTTTAATATCATATCATGTTTTAACGTGATATATAATTGAAAAACAGGGACTACTATGTTCACATGCTACATTCTACAAAAGGGGTCCTGGGAACTCGATCATTCATCATTCAAAATTAATCAATCAGCTTTTTATTGCTTTCTTTTCGTTTGAATTAAAAATTACAGATTGATAGTGGTACTTTTTTTTTTTGGAGCTTGTTACCGAGTTGAGCAGTAATTCACAGTAATTGGTTCGATAGCGAGTTTATACTTTCTTCAAAATAAGTAATAATTATTTATTTAGTCTTAAAATTTTAAAATTTTTAATTAAAAATTTAAATATTGATATTATATACATTTTAAGAAACGTCTTTTAAAAGAAATTCTACCATTATGGTACTTAAATAATTTTAGATAATTTATTATGATTTTTTACCTTTCGTAAAGAAGAAAAACATGAAATACTCATGTGAGATAATTTGAAGAATAAAATTGACATTATTTTTTTCAAACAAAACATATTTGAGGTCTGGTTTAATTAGGGGGAAGTGAAAATTGTTTCCTTCTCAAAATTGTACTTCGGAAAGGCTTGTAATACTAAACTTTCACTTTAAATCATTACACATGAGTAATTTGATCATTTGATGTTTCTTATGAAAATTAAATTTTTTAAAAAAGAATCTTATTAAATTATTTTAAAAATAACTAAAATACTAAATCATCTCACGACCTAAATTTGAAGAATTAAATTGGTCATTTGTTTTAAAGTAATTATGAATTGGAATAGAGACAACATGGGCACAAAATTAGGTGATAGTAGTAGAGAATTAACATCGATCTACTTGATCTAAGGTTGAGAAATGGAACTATAATAACCACATTGGCGTAATTGTAAAGTTGATATTAAAAGTTAATGTTCAAATCTTTACAACGATAATATAAGAATTTAAATATTTTTAATGTAAAAGTTAATCTTTTATGTGCACCTCTTTTGTGAAGGTTAGGTAATTTAGTAAGAATTCTGGGAGAACTTCGCAATTTGGTATAAGAAATGGTATCATAATAATATAGTAATATATAATATATAATATTGGGAGCATATCTTAGTTATAGTTGACAGAAAGTCACATGTATGTATATATGTGAAGAAGCAGAAGCAGCGGGCGGGGAAGGCATGGCGCCCCCAAAGAGTGGGATTCACACGTGATATCCGAAACTTCAAGCAGTCTAAAGAAGACAAAATCATCATCCATAACAGCCCAAGTATTAGGTTACTGTGAATTCATCAACCTAATGAACAGAAGGAATTAACTAAACTTTATAACCAGGTCCAAAAGCTACATTTTTGCCTTTTTTTTTTTTTCCTTTTTCTAATTAGACTTCAAGTTATTCTAAACGAATTCTTATATTTATAAGAGATACCTTTAAATTATATTGCAGATTATACAATTTCAAGCTTCAAATTAGAGACCTTTTTTTTTTAATTAGGAGAAACTTTAATCATTCAGATACAGTATTTTAGTTCTTATAAAACAATCTTTTTAAATAATTTTGGCTGATTTAAGTAGGGGCAAAGTCATAACTTAATCTCAGAGATCAAAATTCATGTACAAATATTTGATTTATCATTTAATTATAAATTAATATTTTTCTATATCATTTAATTTAATTTTTATTTATTTAAAAGGCCAATAATAAGAAAATATACTAACCTTAAATAAACTAATTTTGTACAACATATAAAATATAAAAAAATTTTGAAGGATACTGGGCCTTCCCGAACCCCTCCATAGCTCTGCCGCTTGATCTAAACTATTTTTCTTAAAAGAATAGTGTTTCTTATTACTTTTTTTTATATAGAATCTATCAAAATTCTTACATACATGCCGCTGGTACGTGTCATTGTTCAAGTAAAAAATTATAGTTTCTAACTTTTATTTCATAAATGCATTAAATTACTAAAGTGAAAATAGATGAGAAATGAAAATGAATTGTGCAGATATTAATAAAGAAAAGTGATTATCAATTTGTCCCTTGATCGATGAGTTATACAGATAGAATATGGAAAATTGACAAATTCGATCTCAAAAATGATTATAAAAATTAATATTTTTCCCAGAAAAAAGTTTTAGGGACTAAAATTATATAAAAAGTAATTTTTGGACTAAATTAACACAAATATAAAAATATTATCAGTCAAATATCAAGTTAAATATTACAAACAAAAGGTTAGGTATTCTAATTTAGAAGATAGTATATATTTAATCCGTATGGGCGTAGCTTAATTGGTTATGAAACTGTAAAATTGGTAACAATGACCAATATTCAAATCCTGATAGTAATAGTGTGGTAATTTTAATTTTTTTAATATAAAAAATAATTTATTATATATACTAAGATCACTTAAATTACTCTAATTTTTATTATCCTTCATTTAAACGTTGGACGGTCTAATAAAGTCTTGAGTGCGAGCCCTGGGTCACGAGAGTATTGAAAAATGCAAAGTCGATAAAGAGAAAGAGGTGTGTCTTTTTCCACTCTTTCATGTTCATACACAAAGGAGTATAGCTCAAGTTGAACTGGTGGTTGTGGTAAGCTTCAACTCCTATGGTATGTGGAATTGGACTCATTCTAAAAAGGCATTTTACTACGCCAAAGTAGAAAGAGAGATATCGATTGAATTGGACTTTCCAGTCCTATGTGATATAAAGGCTAAAAGAAACATTTTGTCAACAGAATAATGGCAAAATGGAATGTATATTATCTACCACTTCGGATACATTAATATGTATTGCATTTTTTTATAATATATTTTTTTTTAAATTTTTCTTTTTTTTTTTAAAGTTTATTTTTTATTTATTGAGTTTTATTGATAAAATATATTAAATTAGAAAGTGGTAAACAAAGTAATACAGAAGATTCGAGTTTATAAACAAGAATACTGTCACTAACCATTGTCTGAATTAACAAGAAATAAAGTTTCTTAATTAAAAGAAAGAGTTAAATCTCAATTCCTGCTTGATAAAAAATTCAATTTATGTCTCTTATATTCAACAAAGAGAATAGTTTAGGAGTAAAAATCATTATGAATGCAAATTATATTATTTTCTTTTGATATACACCTGTAATATGTGTGTATATCTATTATTAATTAATTCATTGGAAATAAATTGATATACATTTTCGTTAGTAGTCATATTTATTTTGATATATGGGGAGAAAAGATTTAGTTTGAACTTAAAATTTATAATCTGTTAATTAGAAGGGTCTAAAATTATTAAGCTATTACTTGCCACAATATTTATACTTATTTAAGTATAATAGATTATTTCACTTCTGAAATTATTGAGCTATTACTTGCCACAATATTTATACTTAAAATAGATTATTTCTTTGTTTCAAAATATATGTCAAATTCACTCTTGAATGGGGAAAAGTTCTATAAAGATGAGATGGAATAGTTTTTGTGTTTTTTTCTTATAAAAAGGAGATATGTGAACCCAAAATATTGAAAGTCTTTTTTTAATTGAAACACTATCCACGCCCAAGTCTCCTAAGCTATGTCAATAAAGAAAAAAAAGGAGAAGAGAAGGGAAAAAATCCTTAGATAAATGCACAATCATAGAACAAAATCCCTTTTAATTAAATAATATAGAAAATCTTTAATTCACTAATTTAGCATACTTTAAAAATATTATTGTGCATACCACATTTAAATTAGAAAAATCCTATATCGATCTTTGTAGACCAAAAAGTGTTATAAACTGAATTTTTATAGACTAAAATTTTAAAATACGATATCATATATAATTCTAAGCCTTAAAAAACTTGGTCTACCCATGAATATAATTTTTTAAAATTAGAGACATCATTTCGGACTCATCTTATACGTATCTTGAATGCATACATTAATAAGACATAGATCGAATGTTTATATCGAATGTTTAGAAACCAAAAATTTTAAATATTATATCATACATAATTTTTGATTTACCTATAAATATAATTTTCTAAAATTATAGATATCAATAAGGTTTATTACCTCGGTCTCGAATGCATACATACATTCATAAGATATAATTTTATTTATATTAAATAATTTTTATTAAATTTTTATATTTTATAAGATTTATTATAATGAAATTATGATATATAATATGTTTAATACATGTTTGGAAACATACTTTAGACCGACCCTATAATTAATTACTTGGGATGGACATGATGTGGGCTGTGGGAGGGACTTTGGGTTTGTGATGATCATGAGAGACCTATATATATAAGTACTATAAATAGCCTTTCCTATTCTTCTCATTCTTGCAAGTACTCTCTCCTCATTCTCCAAAGAAAATAAAAGAACTCATTCTGGAGAGAGAGAGAGAGAGAGAGAGAGAGAGAGAGAGAGAGAGCAATGGAGGAAGAGAGAAGATCATCATCATCATCATCAAGGTTCAAAAGAATCTGTGTTTTCTGTGGTAGTAGTTCTGGGAAAAAACCAAGTTATCAAGAAGCTGCTGTTCAACTTGGAAAAGAACTGGTAATTTAATTAATTTCCACCATTAATTCTTCACACTCTCTCTCTCTGTCTCTCTCTCTTAAAACTTCACCATTTTTGTTCAATGTTCCATTTTTCTGGAGGTTTTCAATTTTCAGGAATACACGATTCTGACTAATACGTATTCATATTAAGAAACCTTCACAGAATCTGACCCTAACTTGAGTTAGAGTATATTTTTTAATTTTTTGTTCCTCAACAACTATAGAAAAAAAAAATAATGGTGGGAAATAAGGAAGGTTTAATTAGGGTTTATGTTTTGTTTGGCATGAAAGAGAGATGGAAGGATTGCTAGCTGTAATCTTACTGTCAGTTAAGCAGCCTTCTTGCATGATCTTTGTTTATAAAACTAAAAAATTTTATGCCTTTTCATTAGGGAGCCAAACGTGCCTCAATGGTATCATGACCCCCCCCTCAAGCGTGTTCTATACCTCCATGATTTTAGTTTATGGATTCTATGCGGCAAAAAAAAAAAAAAAAAAAAATCTTCCTTCTTCAATATATAAACTTTCTTCTCAGGGAGTTTAGCTAATATTTAAAATAACACGAGCCTTAGCATTATGTAAGTACATTATAAATGCGTCAAATTGAATTCTCTTTTATAATTTTATAAAAGGTTGTAAGATCTTAAAAAATTATTCGAAATCTAATTTTATTTTCCGTCTAAAAATTATAAACTTTTTATATAAGAATGAGTAAGATAAGAGTATGAAGTTACATAAAAATTAAATTTTTTTGGTTTAAGAGTCAAAATTTACAAATACTGATTGATTACATATTTTAACTTATGTGTAGAGTAAGAATTTCTCATTAAAAAATAAGAATGTGCAAATGCGTTGAGTTTGTATTGATTAGGATTATTCAAGTGACAAGTGTTGATGGAAAGTAATATAACTAGTAGTGTATTTGTTGTTGTTTATGTTGGATGTTGATATTTGAAGGTGGAAAGAAGGATTGATTTGGTATATGGAGGTGGAAGCGTGGGTTTGATGGGTCTTGTTTCTCAGGCAGTTCATGATGGTGGGCAGCATGTCCTAGGGTACGCTCCCCCATAAACCCCCCCTAATATATAACTCTCTTCTTTTCTTTGTTTCAGTCTCAAGTGAACACCAAGTTTCCCCATACTTGTCATCTTTTCTTTGCTTTCTCATGTGTAATGAGTTTTTATTAGAGATTTTCTTACTTGAATTATGAATGAGACTAGGACCAGGGCTTCCATCCTGTCTCAGAACTTATCTAATGTGATTAATTTGCATGTTATTGCACACAATAAAATTCTTTTAATGTATATCTTTGGTTAGTGATTGCGAATTTTTTAATTAAAAATAAAAAAGAAAAGACTTTTTTTTTAAATGCTAAACTTCTCTCATTCCCAAACTCATGCAATGCAACTCTTTCTTCCTTGCTATTCCCTAAGAAATGAATGATCTTGCTACCAAAAGGCAAGACCTCATGGGATCAAATGCTGGTGGAAATTGGCTTTTCCATGCATTCATTCATTTTTATCCATTGTGACCCGAAGAAAGTATACTAGATGTTTTTTATTACAGCATCCTAAACTAAAAGGTGAAAACACCTTTCTTTCACTATGGAACTTTTGGGGTTAGTTTTTTCTTCTGTCCATTTGTCAGTCTCTACTTGTAATAGAACATCAAGTTACAAAGCAAAAAGTATTTTAAAAAAAAAAAGTTTGTCCAAGTATAACACCTTTTAGGGACTGTCTCAAGCTTTTCCTAATTTTGATCCAAAATGATTCTTCATTATCATTACCCTATAGGAATCAGTATTGATCTAATTACTTAGATAAAGGTCGTAAAAAGTATTAACATAAATAGGGAAATAAAAAAAATACTCATTTCGTCTTTTTTTACTTGTTATATTGTGTTAATCTTGTATTTTTTCGTTATTTGTCATATTGTTGTTCCTAGAGAATATTTAGTAAATTTTTTCTAATTATACCCTCCCATCAATAACAAATTCCAACATATTTTTATTTTTCTACCATGAAAATTAGTATAAAATACTAATGAGGAGAGAGAAAACATTGAAGGGCATTCTAGCTTACAAAAAAAAAAAAAAAGTTAAAATTTTGCATTTTCTTAAATAATATGATGTTAAAAAATATGAGAAGTGTGAAAAAAACAAGACAGTATATTTTTCTTGTATTTAACAATTTTATCTTATTTAATCCAATCAATTAAATCAATTTATTTGTTTAATATTCTTTTATTGCAGAGTTATCCCAAGGACACTCATGCCTAGAGAGGTACAATATGTTCAAGAATATTTCAAATGTTACATTTAATTAAAGTTGTTTAATTTTAATTTAGGTAGAATTATATAAGAGTTAAAATGGTTTTTTTTTTTTTGGGCATGAAATGTTTTGGGGGCAGATAACGGGCGAAACAATTGGAGAGGTAAGAGCCGTGTCTGATATGCATCAAAGGAAGGCCGAAATGGCGCGACAAGCTGATGCGTTCATAGCCCTCCCCGGTAATACGTGAATTAATTTGTTTTTCTTAAGGTTTTTTAAAAGAATTAGGGTTCGAATTATTACCATAAATGGTCATGAATTTATACTGAATATATTAACTTAATCAACTTATAACCTCAGGTGGCTATGGCACACTTGAAGAGCTACTTGAAGTGATCACATGGGCTCAGCTTGGCATTCATCGTAAACCTGTAAGAAAACTCATTTCTAATTCTTGTTACTAAGATTTTTTCCACCATTGATTTTGTCAAAAGACATATTTGAACGGTTAGATATATTTCCTACGTGTTTTGATCCAATATTATCAACGTTTTTAACTAAGATACTTATAAATATTTTAATATTCTTGCTCTATTTTTTAAACGCGATGAAAATAAACTTGTTAAGAAAAATGTCGGTGTAATCATGGCATTAAACTTAAATTCTTCCAAATGAAATCATGCTTCTTTTGATCTCTCTACACAAATTGTTGACATTTCTCTTCTTTTCCTTTTATGCCATTTCAACTTATGGACATCCACGCTTTCCGTAGAATTGATAAAAATTCCACCAAAATTGACAAACGTATGCAATTTTGATCTCGAAATCATTTTTCTTCTAAGGTCTCGAATTCTTTTTCAGGTCAGAATAAGATTATCCTAGGTAAAAGTTAAAATCTTTAGAGTATTTGAAATTCGAATTATAAAATAGGTAAAACGAAGTTGTGTATTATTTGGATACTAAACACCTCTTAGTGGCATAACAAAATTAATTATCCTAATTAATTATGAAGTGAGATTATGCAATTAAAAAAGTATCAAAACATGTGGTACTTAGTTTTGGTTCACATGGAAAGATAATAGAAGATTTGGGTATTTTCAATCATTCTAGGTTTGGATGGATTAATAAGGTAAGGGGATAATCTCCTTTTGAATGGGAGGATTAGCTTTAGAAAAATGGTGAATTAATTCCGGTCAAATAAAGGTGTTTTTTTAATCTTAATAAATTCATAATTAATTTTATTAAACTAATACTAGTTTTTAATATTTGTTGAATTAACAATAATAATTCAAATGCAGGTGGGGCTTTTGAATGTTGAAGGTTATTACAACTCATTGTTGTCATTTCTTGATAAGGCCGTTGATGAAGGCTTTATATCTCCAACCGCACGTCGCATAATAGTGTCTGCCCCGACCCCCAAACACTTGGTCAAACAGCTTGAGGTATACCTCCCTTCCTTTTATTCTTTTACTTATCACCTTCTAAACGTCCCAATACTATTCAAATAAATAAAAAATATATAGAATTTCAGATACATTAAAAATAATTAAAAATATAATAAATTTTACAACTTTAATAAATATTTATTGAACTTTTTTCATATTTACCTGTTGAGAATCCACATCGATTAATTAAAAATAATAATTACTCTTTATAATGATTTGGACAGTCCTTCTCCTTGAAGGTAATTTAAAATTAATTGTAATATGTGTGTAAATGTTTGAAATTCATTATATTTACGATCGGAGCTAGTAATAATTAACTTTTGTGATTTTACATTCTTACCCTTGAGTATATTCAGGAACATGTACCAGAGTACGATGAAATGACATCAAAACTTATATGGGAAGAAGTGGAAAGACTAAACTACGTGCCGGAATCGGGTGTTCCTATATAGCGGAAGATGGAAATAAAGGAAATGATAAAGGGCTTTTTGGGGTTTTAATTTGCATTTTGAGTAAATATATATATATATATATAGATATACATAAATCTATGGTGCTAAATGCCTTAGGTGACAGAAAAAAAAAAAGTACAGAAAATTTCTGTTTTTTTGGGGGCGAAAGTGTTTTTTTTTATTTTTAACAAACATTCAAAAAAAAAAAAAAGGCCTAGAGTGGTGATTGATCGAAGTCTTTCCCTTTTTTTTGTGGATTCTTCTGCTAGGTTGGGGAATCCATTTTGTTCTTGAAGCTAATTTCTTTTTTCAATTAATTATCATGTATCAATCATCAATATTTATAATTTATGTTCTTCAAAGGGCTAACAAAGAGCAATGATTTGTGTACTTATATTTTCTTGAAAATTATGAATGATCAAACTATATGCGTTTTGTTATATTATGTTTTGAAAGTTTCCAGTGGGGAAAATAATCTTATGTTTTCTGTTATAGATTGTCCAAGTGACAAATCCTAAGCAGATTAGAAGTAGAAGTCCTAACTAAATACAACTATGAAATATAATTATACACAGTTTAGGATTAATAGTAATCTTATTTTAATTATATGTCTAACACTCCCCCTCGAGTTAGAGCATGAAGGTCAGAAATGCCCAACTTGGAAGTTAATCGATGAAAATGTGTCGGATGATGAGCTTTAGTGAGAATATCCGCAGGTTGTTCTTCAATGTGAATATATACAAGAAAGATAAAACCATCTTGGAAAGCATCACGAACAAAATGACAATCTATTTCAATGTGTTTAGTGCGTTCATGGAAAACAGGATTTTCGGCGATATGAAGAGCAGCCTGGTTATCACAATGTAATGGAATGGGGCGAGTGACAGGGACATGAAGATCCCGCAGGAGAATACACAACCATTTTAGTTCACATAAAGTCATAGTCATAGAACGATATTCAGCTTCGGCAGATGAACGAGAAACAGTATGTTGTTTCTTTGTCTTCCAAGAAATAGGAGACCCACCAAGAGAGATAAAATAACCAGTGAGAGATCGTCGAGTTATCGGGCAGGTGGCCCAATCGGAGTCACAATATGCAGTTAACGAAAGAGGAGAGTTAGAGGAAAGAAAAATGCCACGTCCAGGACTCCCTTTCAGATAACGGACAACTCGGATAGCAGCATCCCAATGAGCATGACGAGGGGCATGCACAAATTGAGCAAGTGTATGTACAGCATATGTGAGTTCAGGCCGAGTGAGTGTGAGATATATGAGCTTGCCTATGAGTCTGCGGTAGCGATCTGGGTTATCAAACAATGATCCAGATGCTTTTGCCAGCTGATGATTAGGTTCCACAGGAGTAGATGCCGGCTTGGCACCTAATAAACCCATTTCAGAGAGATTTTCTAATGTGTATTTTCTTTGGCATAAAAATAATCCCGTGGAGTTTCTCGCAATTTCTATGCCCAAAAAATATTTGAGCGATCCCAAATCCTTCATGTGAAAGCACTTATGTAATGAAGCTTTGAATTTTTCAAGTGTGGATAGGGAATTTCCAGTAATGAGTAAATCATCCACATAAATAAGAACACATAGATAAATATTCCCTCGAGAACATGTGAAGAGAGAGTAATCTGCATAAGACTGAGAAAAACCATACCTACGGAGAGCGGTAGTGAGTTTTGAAAACCGACATCGAGGGGCTTGGCGAAGACCGTATAAAGATTTCTTTAAACGACAGACTTGTCCTTTGTAACAGGTACGAAATCCTAGAGGTGGTCGCATATATACTTCTTCTTGTAAATCTCCATGTAGAAATGCGTTGTGAACATCCATTTGATGGATAGGCCAGTTGCGAGCAGTGGCAACGGAAAGTAGAGTACGAACGGTGACCATTTTAGCAACGGGAGCAAAGGTGTCTGTGAAATCAATACCTGCCATTTGTGTATTTCTCAAAATTACCAAACGGGCTTTATATCGCTGGATGGTGCCATCTGCTTTGTACTTAATTCGGTAGACCCATGAGTCAAGGACCGTGCTAGAAAAGGTGTATAATTCCTTCAATTCCATAGGATTGTAGAAGAAAATCTCATTCCTCCGCTCACCCACTCCAATCGCCTCATCGAGATACGGTCCTGTATAAAACAAAATTTGTCAAAGAGTGTGATAAAACATTGCAAGTCTCTTGCCAATTGAGACAAAGAAATTAAATTGCATGTGAGTTCAGGAATTAGCAACACTCGGTGGAGTTTTAATGTAGGACTTAAAGAGACTATTCCTTCTTGCACAGCAAAAGTTTTGGCACCGTTAGGTAATCCAATAATATGCGGACAGATAGGATGTATATTTTGTAAAAAAAATTTCCTACCAGTCATATGGTTAGAACACCCTGAATCTAAAATCCATAAATTTTCCATACCAGATAATTTTTCAGATTGCGTATTACTTGAGGTCTGGAGTGCGGTCAACAGTGTTGACCACTGGTCAACTGTCAAAGCTGGGAAGGGTCCCGGGCCCGGCCCGGCACTGCCCAGCCCATTGCTGCTGGAGCCCGGCCCGTCATTGTATATCGGCCCGCCCAGCCCGCGTCCCTCTTCTTCTCCAGCGCGCCGATTTCTGCTGAAATTCTCCGCCGCCGTTCGTGCTTGCCGGACTGAGGCAGAATACGCCTACGCCTCCGACGGTCTTCTTCCATCTGTGGCGTGCGGTCTTGGCGTCGGCGGGTGCTGTCTACCGCCTCGCCCAGATCTGCCGCCGCGCTAGCTTTTGCTGTGATTTGCCGGTGAGAAGCTGCGGCCGGCGAGCTGGGATGAGTTCCGAGGCCACCAATTCGGATAACCCACAAGCTGGAAGCATCCGGTGACATCGTGGCCTGCTCGGTTGCAGTAGGTGCAATAATTTTGTGCAGAAAAATTTCTGCAATTTTTTTTGGAGGCGGCAGCGGCGACGACGACGGCAAAGGCGGCACCGTTTCCAGAATAATCTTCTTTTCGTGTCAAATTTTTGTTCTGTTCTTCTTTGCAAATTTGAGCAAGAACTGTACGTAACTTGGGTATAGGTTCTTGTTGGATCATATGGGAACGAACCGTGCCATAAATTGCACTTTTTAATCCCATTAAAAATTAGAAAACCTTCTCGGTTTCTCTTTCTTTTATGATAAAGGTCAACAGTTCTGTGTCTGTGCTGGGCGGAAGTTGAGTATAGTTTTCTAGTTCGTCTCATACCTTTTTCAGACGTGAAAAATACACGTGTACTGAATCACCGCCTTGTTTACAATTTGCCAATGCTGCTTTTAATTCATATATTCGCGGGCCGATGCCAACTAGAAATCGTTCCTTCAATTCTATCCATAATTCATCAGCTCTCTCAGAATGATATATGGTGGATCGGAGAGAGGGTTCGATAGTGTTGAGAATCCAAGAGTTTACAAGATTATTGATCTCCC
The DNA here is from genome assembly GCA_028651295.1 of Catharanthus roseus. Classification (NCBI taxonomy): domain Eukaryota; kingdom Viridiplantae; phylum Streptophyta; class Magnoliopsida; order Gentianales; family Apocynaceae; genus Catharanthus; species Catharanthus roseus. The sequence continues at coordinate 2,462,577 of JAPQWS010000044.1, read as the reverse complement.
ACCATTCTTCTTCTTTATCTGGATCACCTTCAGGAATTGGAATTATTCCGTCAATGAATCCCAACTTCTTCTTCGATCTCAAGGTCATGCGCATGGCTCTTGCCCATTCTGCATAATTATTATCTGTTTCTATCTCTTTTAACTGGACCGTTGTTAGAATCAATCCAGGTCCATCGGTGGATGCTACATAATAAGCATCTTTCTTTATTCTGTGAGCATGGCTTTCTTCCACCATGTCATTATCAACATTGCCAACCATTGTGAGAAATTTCAGACAATTGACTCTGATACCATGAAAGTTTCCAGTGGGGAAACAATCTTATGTTTTCTGTTTTATTAATGTGAGAATAGTGTACAATTTATAAATTGTACAAGTGACAAATCCTAAGCAGATTAGAAGTAGAAGTCCTAACTAAATACAACTAGGAAATATAATTATACACAGTTTAGGATTAATAGTAATCCTATTTTAATTATATGTCTAACATGTTTAAACTGTCATATTTATATTAGATTGACTGACTAAATATCATTAATCAAAATTCGATCTCAATTTTATTAAACTACTTGAGAGAAAGCTTAAATCACCCTTGATGGTGAGAATTATAAACTTTTATGTTCATAATTTTGGGATCATTTTGGATCCGCCGATGATCAGTGTACGTTCATAACCTGTGTAAAAATTTAGTCTTTATGAAATGATAATATTCCTCGATCGTTTTTACTTAAACCTGTGCAATGGCCGATAAAAAAAATCATTTGCTTGTAATTGAAAAAATTATAAAATACTAAAATTTTCTTATTAATTTCTTCCAAAAATATAGGGTCTTGTTGCTTATTCTTGTACTACCAACTTGAGAATCTTCAAATTAATGCAAGTATTATGCAAAAATTGCCAGATAATGGCTGATTAACAAACCCTAGTGTCGGTTGTTGCGTGAAGGTTGGTTCCTCATGCTACAAATTGATTTTTTATTTATTTTTGTTTTGCTGAAATAATAGATTCATATTCGACTGGTGTTACTATCTCTGATTAAGAATATAAGTCTTTTTGAATTTTGAATACAAATTAAGTATTAATAAGATAATGTACTTTTTTATATAAATTTTTATTTTACTCTTAATAAATAAATAAGAAGAGCGAAAGAAAAAAAAGGGACATAATGAATAAATTTTAAAAAGTAAAATTGAAAATTATACCATAAATATATATTAAAAGGATAAAAATACTAATAATTTTGCCTAAAATAATTTATATTTCAAATGAACCGAAGATAGTAGGTTGAATCATCAAAACAAAATTATTGACGGAATTGTTTTTTCGTCTTTTTTTTTTTTTAAATAATGTCTCTCTCACTTTTATCCATAATAATTGTGGTGAAGCTAGGAATTTAGTTGATAAAATTAAATATTCCATACCAAATGAGATGAAGACAAAAATTCCATCTGTACTTTTTGCTGGATGTAATTAAATAAATATTAATAATTATTATATGAAATTTCATTCTCTCCAACTTAGTTGGGGGACTTTACCACTCCTATTTCATATTATCTTCTTGTTAATAAAGAATTAGTTCTAATATCATGTTAAAATTTAAATTTGGACTTAATTCATCCAAAAAAATACCTCAAGAATAAATGATTGTCTAAACATTTATAAGAAATAATTATTTTTTAAACACTAATCATATGAGATTTTCAATAATGTTAATAAAAGAGATTAATACATTTTCCGTTAATCTATATATTCGTACTCTTATATTCATCGATAAAAATATGAGATCAATTAAACAATCACATAAAACATCACCGACCATTAAAATATAAGAGAAAAAAATATATGGGGGATTCGTTTGTGAGTGGCGAGTCACATGGGGGCTCTCTCTAGGATTTATTTGTAGTTCTTTAGATTTGTTGTAATCCATGAGAGGTCAATGAAAGATTTAAGTCAACTAATCCAAGGATAATCATCAATTCTTTTATAGATCAAAAGTTTCTATTATACAATCCAACGGTCATACTTAATTAGACACTCTAAGCCAGCGAGGACACACTTGTACTTGATTGAATTCGTCTTGTTGCTCAAATTATTTAGTATACCTCTAGTATACTTTTTAGTACATATTTTTTATAGTAATTTTATTAATAAAAATTCTATAAAATAAAAAATAAATTCTAAATTTTAAAATATAATTCCAAAAAAAAATTACTAATAAAAAAAATAAGTTAAAGAATATACTACTAAATTTTATAAATTTAAATACAAAGTCATGACAACCTATATCAAGATTCATTGTATAAAAGGTGCATTCGGATTGGATTTAATAATAAGAAAAGATGAGATTTTTTACTTAATTTTTATAAAAAATAATTTTATTATGAATAAGATATGAGATACGAAGTGAGAAAAGAAAAAGAATTTATAAGATTGACTGTAGTAATAAGGTTTTTGGCTATAGTGCATATATCATGCATTAGTATTATCAGTATCAAAGTAGGTACAAACAGAGATCTTAGTTCTCTCATAATTTGGGAATTTTCCAAAACTGGCCACCTTTTCGAATAAGTGGCCATTTTTGCCTAGTTTTTAAGGGTGAGGTACGCAAGGTCAAGATGCTCATCTTGCGGCTTCGCTCCATGCAAGACGCATCGTGGGAATGCGCCTTTCTTAGAGCTGATTAACATTAAATCTTAATTAGGGAAAAAGAATGTAGCCTTGAGTATTTTTCATACCAAATAGATTATACAAAAGTAATCATTATATATAATATATATGACTAAATGTTATTTTTGTTCTCCAATATATTTACCTTCTTTAAATTTAGTTATTAGTAAATATTTTTATTTTCTTGGTCCTCAACTAATTTACGAGTAGTTTTTTTTGTCTTTTTAGACGTCTTTCGACAATTTTGACAAGTGATCAATGATTCCCTCTGAATATATTAAAATTGCAAGGTTAAAAATTCATACAACTCAAGTTATAAAAAAAAAAAAAAATCATTTTTTTAATTGAGTTGTGTGAGTTTTTATTTTTACCATTTTTATTTTAATATAACTAAAAAAACCGTTGACCATCGACCGACATTACCAAAATTTGTCTAAAAGAACAAAAAATGTTTCATGTAAATTAGTTGAAGACAAAAAAAGATAAAAATATGTTATGGATCAAATCTGAACAAGATAAATATGTTGGGAATTAAAAATAATATTTACTCTCTCTCTATATATATATATATATATAAAATGATTACTTTTGAGGAATCTATTTGTTATAAAATAGTCGTTACCTTAGCCCCTTTATTTGGCCCAAGGCAACGCGCACGCGTAGTATGCGTCTTACAAGGAACAAAGGTGATAAATGGCCCCCTTGGACATTTATGTACCTCACTATTGAAAGAAGGCTAAAAATGGCAACATATTGAAAAAGGTGGCCAATTTTAGAAAATACCCCGTGATTACAGTAGTAATCTAAATTAAATTGATAGAAAATGTTGAATCATCTAAGTAATATCACAATTGTTGAAGAAATGAGCAACAATACTAATATATGAAAAAAATGAACTCTTTATAATGTTAAGCAATATTTCGTCTCATGAAATACCTTTTTTATCACTCAAAATGGTTCATAACATCTTTTACGCATGACATTTTATACACTCAGAATTATCTATAACCTTTTCTTTAACATTTCTTTTTATAATATTTTCTTTCCAAAACTTATCTTCTTTAATATATGAAAAGTGTTACAAAAGAAATTTTACTTCATAATAATTCCTTTCATGGCAGTTAAATAGAACAAACTTATTATTCCCAGAATTCCAAAATCCATTGATAGATAGATCAAAGTTAAAAACTCCAAGAAAATCACTAATAACACAAAAACAAAATTCTCTCTACAATCCCTCTCTTCTTCTTCTTTTATGAATCCACCACCATATATTCTCTCTCATATTGCTGAGAAGTACTCCTTGCTGAGCTTAGGGTCTGGCTTCATTGATTTCTCCCCTGGCTTCCACCCAGCTGGGCATACTTCATCCGGGTTCTCCTGAACGTATTGCAACGCCTGAAACAGCAAAATATACGTATCAAAATCAAAGATTCCAAATCATTCTAACTTCAAAAGTCAAGAGAAGACACCCAACGAGAGCTGAGGACAAATCGGAAGGGCCTTTTCCTCCGAGGTTCTCTCAAGTACAGACAGACAGACAGAGAGAGCTCGAACTAATTAAATCATGATTCGTAAGGAACAATGTGAGGAAGGTAGTCCTTCTTACTAGTATATATTGAGTATGTGTCAATACCTGGAGTGTTCTCATTGTTTCATCAACACTTCGTCCAATAGCAAGATTGTTAATGGTTGAGTGTTGAATGACTCCTTCCTTATCAATAATAAAAAGTCCTCTCAATGCAATTCCCTGACAGAGCAAAAAGCAATCAGAAGATATCCCGAGAGGGCTTCAATGCAACCGATAACAAGGATACCATTGAAAAATAGAAACACAAAGTTATTCATTTAAATGGTAAACAGGAGTTAGATTGGTGAAACAAGCATTATGTCTCAGTATGCCTCGCAATACAACTGTAACAACACTACTCAACATTGGCCACAAGATAATAGCACAGCAGAATCCAAACATCAGTTCATAGGATAACATCGAAATTATTAGGATTGGCTAGTCTTTCATTTAATTTTCATTTCACAAATTCTGAAAGCAATTTTGTCTAAAAATATACGCATGTATGATGAATTAAAAGAATCAAAGAGATATAAATACCTGATCCGGGATTAGGACTCCATATGATTTTGAGATAGACTTGGTCACATCAGAAATTAATGGGTACTTCAGATCACCCAATCCCCCAGACTTTCTATCTGTCTGGACCCATGCAAGATGGGAGAACTGCAGCAGAAATAACGTAAAATTCGTCAGAATACATAAACACAGCTGAAGAATATAATACAAGGAGAGGAAGTCCGACATCAAACAAGTACAGAAATTTTCAGGCAACTCATTCATAGAAGGAATAGCGCACATGATCAAATGAAGCAGACTTCACGAGGTGCAGTTTCATTGAGTAACAGAAACGATGTCCTAAGCCCCTAACAGTCCTCGCTTATATGTCAACCCATAAAGGAACACGGATTTGTGTGCATATATGTCCCATATAAAGAAAGAGAACCAACCAAACCAGTATACTCAAACAGAACAAAGAACAAGCGCTACGAGGCTGTGAGGTTAAGCAATTTTCAGCCATTTCCCATGATTTATTGATGCCATGGTTATTATCTGACATCATAACAAAATTGATCATGGACTAAAACATCAATGTGCTATTTGAAAATTCCACTAGACAGTGAAACTCAACAGTATATTATCATGGAAAAGAAGGGATGTGAGCATTGAAAGAACACAAAAGCAAGATGATCCAGTTTCTAAATGAAAAGTTGATGAAGATATTAGGAAAAATAGGAAAATTATCGACAAGAAGGACCAAAATGTCTGCACACAGCAGCATCTCCAGAGGGAAGAGGGAACAGGATAAAGAGAATTTTTTCCCCCACCCCCTGTTACTGGCAGCCCAAACTCGTCCATACCACTTTTGTGTACCACTCTTTATACCACTTCCATTTATAATATATTTTTCCCTTAGAGTTTGTCATTTTCCCTTTGGGTTTATCTTTTATTTAATAGGTTTTATTAATAAAAATATCAAAATTAATAAGTGGTACATAGAGTGGCACACAAAATAATACAAATGATTTAAAGCAGATCACTGGCTCACTCTTAAATGGAACCCTTTATCTAGTTTCCCAGTAACTTGTTAGTGGAGGATGACTATAGAACAACATCTTACATATTCAGCCCTCAGTTCACATTCATGCCTACCAGGAGAAAAAAAATACAAGAATACTGTGACCCACAATTATCCCAAATGCTAGAAGAAAATATGTGTGAAGAAATCATCACTTTGCCATTTGGGCACATGGAAAACCTAGGAGTAAAGTCAGTTAGTAAGGCTACAAACATGCAGAAAATGACTAGAAATCACAGGAGAAAGAAGCAAAGAGCAAAAATTCATTAGAGACATGACAAACCAAGAACTCTTACTAATACATCGACAATCGTGACAAACCATAGCAATTGACTTAGATGAGCTGGGTTGCAATTTAATGTGTATCTTCACACTCAAGTATATAGTCACAAGAACCACCAAGCAGATGGTGAAAGACACTTACCACACTGTCTATCGAAACTCCCAGAATTTCTGTGTTCAACTTCTGAAATTCATCATAACGGTCACTGAATGCAGTGATCTCTGCAGAAGCAAGAGGAAACAGGACACAGAAATTAGCAACTCAAACCCATTGATTTACTGATGGGTAACCCAGGTTGTACTTGAAGATAGTGAAGAAAAGATGCAGAAGAAGATCCATGTTACTGTCAGACTCACCAGTTGGGCAAACAAATGTGAAGTCCAAAGGATAGAAAAAGAGAATCACATACTTCTTGCCAAGGTACTCTGAGAGCTTAACCTGCACAAACAAACCATAAGGGATTAACCACTCACCATATGCTTCTGTCATAGTGTTGGACAATTATGAGTGCCCGTAGATATCACTGTTCTTTCAACGAGATCTATTACTTATCTAAGTCACTCTTTGAAACAATAAGGCAAGTGAAGAAAAATATCAACATTTCCCAAAACCTCCACAACATATCAACTGTTATAAAGAAATGCAATACTTGGAGTTGAATTGATTGACGAATGCCATGTCATTACAGACGAGAAAGACTCTAGAGTTCTATGATATATTACATTTATGAATTCCTGATCAAATACAGCTTCTGCCTCAAAGTCAGGTGCTTTATTCCCAACAAGTGGAGCATCACTCTGCAAGAAGAACATAAAAGTGAACATGACACGAATTTTTTATGAATTTGGGTAATAAATGAATGTAAGCATGTAGGTACATATGCACATAAACAAGAAATGACCACAAAAAGAATTTTAAAAAATTATATAAATCATCAAGACATTTGTTTCCTGGAAATCCAGAGTTCACAAAATAACTTCTGAATCTTTAAAAGAACTAAAGTGCAGCATGGCTAGCGTTCATACGTTGAAAAACAAAAGCCAAGGGCTCAACAAAACACGGGTACTGAGGATCAAAACAATCTTATTCTATAAAGTTCCAGCATGTTCTTGTAATTTGGCAGCAAAAATTAAGACTTTAACCATGCAAGTGATGTTTTAGGCCTCATGACCCTGAAAACCCAATATCTGACAAACACATTTGTGAATTGGTAAAAGTAAACCTATTCAAAACCCCATGTATCTAAGAAAATATAATAATTCATTGACGCAAATCCACCTAGCTGAACAACTACAGGTCAAAACTTTAGCCTATGTCAACGGGAAGTACCTACTTAGTCTGCCACATTGACTAAATTCTTTTTACTAAATTGGAACAAGAAATATCAACAAAAAGAAAACTTTCAGTCATTCAATCCCCAAAACAATGAACAAGATACTACATATATAATATAACAAATCTAAAAGTCCCAGATAGTATAGATAAAAGATGGGGTTTTTTTAATGACCCACGAATCAAAATGAACCAATTTCTTACAATATATCAAAATAAAGGAAAGAAACTTACAGCGCGAACTACAAAGCTGCGTCTCTTGGAGACAGAAGAGCGAGATGAGAGAGAGCGAGGAACATGGGAAACGGCGGGTTTGCGAAGGCCATTGAAAGAGGAAGGAATAGACAAAGAATGGGAGAAGACAAGATTTGAAGAAGAAGATTTAGGGGAAAGGGAAGCCCTTGTGGTAGAAGAAAGGAGAGCAGTTGAAGCTGCAGCAGCTGAAGCCATTGATTGACTCAAGAATCAAATAGGAAAGGTCTGGAAAGGGCTTTGAAAATGGTGGTTGACTGTATTTTCTTCTCTCTCGCTATCTATCTATTTTATCCTCCTCTGCTTGGAGACGAGAGACTGAAGTGAATTGGGAGAGTTTGGTGAGAAAAGGGATAAATAGGGTCGAGGAGGAAGTGGATGGCAAGAAGGGCTACTGTGTGTGGATGATAAGTATTGTGGGTGTGGTTATATGCTTAGTAGGAGCAACTCAAGAATCTTTGCCCCAATGGTAACTTTTGGTGAATCGCCTTAAAAAAATACCACTAACTTAACTTTTTTTTTTCTTTTTTAATTTAGAATGGCGTCAGGTCTCATTTTATACAAAAAAATAATAATAATAATAAAAATGAAACTTTCTAATTAACCAATAATAAATATTTTTTAAATACACAACGTGAATAACTTGTAAAAAAAAATATCTAGAACACGTGACAATTGTCTTGAGTAAAGTCTAAATGCACCACCGATGAACCTATATAAGTAATTCGCAGTAACTAACATTGACAAGCAATTAGAAAGAAACGTCAATAAAATTTGTCATTTAAGCAGACTCAATAATACTGAGCAAGTTGATTAATAATCCCATCATCACTGTACACCTGAGTTTAGATGATTTTTTAATTATTTTATATTGAATTTTTGTTTAACATGCGTTCGGATAAAATATACCATATATACTAATTGAAATCTATAGAAATTTTATAAAATCTAAAATTTCATAGAACATGTAAGGAGGAGAAGAAGTTTTTATGAGGAGGAGAAGAAAGAGGAGTTCCCTCTTTCATGATGGTCTTTCTTTACTACAATGGTCGGGTCGTCTCTCTCTTTGTACTCGCGAGTGAAAAGTCACATGAGACTCTTTTTCTTTGCCGGTCGGAAAAGAGAATGGGCTACTTGTGGTTTTGATGGCATATAATTATAAGAATCAAATGGGGTTACGAATAGCGGTTATGGTTTTGTGCGTGGGCTATGGGCGGGATATAGTAATTGATTGGAACTAGTAGTGGCGAGCGATGTTGCATGTGGTTTCTATGTGTAGTTGATTGGTTGTAGCTTTGGACTCATTGGTAATGGGTAATCTTATTTATGCTTAGACTAATAAGATATTTTATCCCTCATTAATTATGTGACTGGTGATGTTATTATTTGGCCTTTTTGTTAGTAAATATTGTGTGTGTGTTTCAGTTATTTGTTGTACAATTTAAGCATACATTATATGGGTTCTCTTTATCTTCTTTCTTGGTTGAATTGAGGATTTCAGCTAGCCTAAGTGAGGATGTATGGTGTCTATGATGGCTCTAAAAATTACCCTTAACTATGATTGATTTTCGAGGTCGAGGTTTTTGAGTTTAGAGGTTGACACAAGTTTTGGCATGGAGGTCAACTCAAATATTAAAGTTTGTGCAACCATCTTTAATAGTTTTTTTGATAGTGAACATTGTGGCTTAGTCTTTACCATTCATCTTCTCTTTATTATAGTAGTCGGTGTAGCAGTGATGATTGATTTGAGTCAGTATGCTAGTCAAGTATCTAGGGGTAGTGACTTACTTAGTTCGTCCCATAAAATCTTGAGTAGCACTAATTAAAATTTAAACTCATAACCTTAATTGATGTACACAAGAATCTGAATATGATAGTTGGACAAGGAATAGTAAGAGATGTATTGACGGCCCTCCCTAAAACTTAAAAAAAAAAGATAAAGGAAAAGAAAAGGAGAAAATGGCCCAATAGACTAAAGGAGGGGAATTTATAATTATCATAACAAAATTAAGAATTTATCATGACAAAATTTTATTTTTCTCTTGACTCTTTCTCTAAATAATTTTTCTCTCACTTTCCATCTAATGTGCCATTGAATAGCGCACAAAAATTTGACTATAATATTTTTTAGAGTAAATATTTACTTTTAAAAAAATATAAAAATTTATTATAATAGTTTTGTAATTTTATCGCAGTAATTATAAATTATCTGGAGGCGGTACCATACCCAGCCTACATAGTCGGGTCCAAAATCCAAATCACCACTTCCGTTATCCTCTTATAATTGAAGCTTCCAGTCCAGTCCCAGATTTCCGATACCATATCTCCTTATCCTCTCTTTCCACCTTCATCACCGTCTAATACTCCGCCACCACTCCCATAATGTAACCACCCCAACTCAACCATGCAAGAAACTCTCCGCCACCTCTCTTCCTCCTCATCCTCCTCCACCACCAACAGCGTTGCCTTCACCGCCCCCAAATTCCCTTCTCTTTCCCGCCCCCAGCACATCCATTTCCCTCCTCCAACCTCCAAATCAATTTCTCTTCCCCCAATTACTCAACCTCCCTCAGCTGCCGATTCATCGGAAAGTATTTTCCCTCCTCATCCGCCGGATTCTCAGCTACTTCAAGAGAAACTCCTGTTTTTAGATTCCCTCGGCATTGATTCGATACACTGCCTCACTTCTCATCCGCCTATTGTATCTATTCCATTGTCCGAAATCAAGTCCATGATCGAATTTCTTCACTCGTTAGGGCTTACGACGCCTGATCTCCGGCGAGCATTCTCTATGTGTCCGGAAATTTTAGCTACTTCCTTGCGCGGAGTACTAATTCCGGCGGTTACTTTTTTGCTCAGGGAGGCAAACGTCGAAGGGAAGTACCTCCGCTACGTAATCCATCGCCGGCCGCGCTTGCTTACGCGTAGCGTGGACCGCCAGCTTCGCCCTACCTTATACTTCCTCCAAGGTACTATTGGAATCGATGACGTCAGCAGGTGCGCTCCTTTGCTCTCGTGCTGTGTGGAAACCAAATTCATCCCTCGTTTAGACTACTTTTTGAAACTTGGATTATCTAAAAGGGAAGCTATATCCATGTTTAGGAGGTTTCCATCATTGTTTTGTTATAGTATAGAGGAGAATTTTGAGCCTAAGTTTAACTATTTTGTGGTTGAAATGGGGAGGGAATTGAGGGAGTTGGTTACATTTCCACAGTATTTTTCTTTTAGTTTAGAAAATAGGATAAAACCAAGGCATAAAATTTGTGTGGAAAGAGGAGTTTGTTTATCATTGCCTATTATGTTGAAGTCCTCGGATTCAAGGTTTCTTGATAGGTTGGAAGTGTTTTGTAATTCTTCAATGCCAACTAGTACTTCTCCTTTATGGTGTAAAAGTAATAATTTTGATTATAACATAACATGATTAAATTGTATATGCTTCTGTAGTGCTATTTGTTTAATATGCTATTGTCCGCTAATTACTTTTACATTTTCTTGAACTTGGCAGTTTAATGTTCATTTAATCTTGGTTTATATAGATGATATATATATAATGTGGGAATTTGGAATTTCTGATGATTGTGTAAGGACGGAACTGAAGGGAGCCGGCAGGGGGGGTTGTGGTGGTACCGCCCCTTAATGTTAAAGGTCTTGTTGTATGGTGTATTGTTCCTTGTATAAAAAGTTTTGATCTTTGTACACGTTTGTGAGTAGCCATTTAAGTTATCAGTGGCTACAGTACTAAGTGGTAATTGCTATTCCAAGGGTAAGCTTCTTTCTAAGTTCCATTAGGCTGTTGATGGAGATCATTCTTGGAAAGCATTTCCCACAGTTTTGAGTTTGTTAGAATTTCTGGAGATTATCTCTGTTTTGATGAAATCAGCATCCTACTGTTGATTCTTGGTTAATGAAGAGATTTGTTTATCAAGAATTTGAAGTGAAACGGAGAACAAGATTCTACATTCGACTAAAACTTCACTCAACTTAGATTCACCGGACTTTTATTTGTGCATCTTGATTCTATCACTTGATGAAATTACGACCCATTTCAATTTTGTTCTGTGCTCAAATAGTGTCTTAGAATTCCTTTTACATTGCACACTTTGATGGACTTCTATTTCAGTTTCACATTAACGCATATTTTGATCATTCATTACCATTTTGACTTGGAAGGCAACAGTACTTGTCTGTTGTCATGGCTTGTTGGATGTCAAACATATTACTAACTGTTTCTAAAATTTTACATTCATAAAATCTCATTGCAAGCTTTTTACTGATGTATTCTATGGTTTTTGTGATCATTTTGAGTCATGTTTTTAGCTTCTCCTCTGGTACTTCATCTGAATATTGCTGCAGTTAGTTTTTTTTTTTTTTTTTTTTTTGGATTCTTGCAGTTAGAAGAATGCTTAATAAATTTTCTGAAATTCATTTGTAGTTTGGTAATATCTTTTTATTGAAGGTGAAATTTCTAGCGTTTTAGAGTGTATCATATGGTGGACATCTCTATGTACTCTATATATATATATATATACCTGGTATTCGAGAGTCACCACCTCTAAGTCGCATTTTGAATCATTTGATCTCAAAATTTTTCATTTAATATGCTACCATACATCTCTTGTCATTACCTTTTCCTTATATGGTTCCTCCCCTGCTAGTGAGAGTATTCTTTGAATAAATTACTCCCCACAAGATATCTTTCTATAAAATGACAAGTAGCACAAACAATTAGCGTGAATTTGAAAACATTTCGAAGTTTGAGAATAAAAAATATAATTACCTAAAATTGTGTTAATTTTTCATTTTGTGTAAGTGTTCCCTCCACATCTGTCCGAACCATAATTCCAAAGTAGCATTTTCTTGTATGAATTACTATTATATAAGTTGCCCGTAAGGAAGAAAATAAATATGTTTCTTTGTAAGTGCGACATCTTTTGATAAATAAATTGAATGCAATACACATAATTTCTGATTACTTCTTAATTTATATTTTCTCACTTCAAATCCAAAATATCACATCTTTGTTCGTTTGACACTAAAAAAAAAGTTAAAATTAAAACTCGCAAAATATTAGCAAAATATTAAATATAATTTGCATATTTTATTTTAAATTTTTTAGAAAATAATAAAATTGTATTTGACAATATTTTTTATTTTGTATAGTATTGAAAATATTAATTTTTTTGTTTGAGTATAACTAATTATTTAATATCTTGCCACTTACTTTATTAAGTGAAAAAAGGAATAATGGCGATACTGTTGGAATAGTATTACTTTCAATTTAGAAGTTAACTTGTATTTATATATCTAATTCTTGTTTCTCTAAGAAGGTGAATATTCATCACATGTCTATGGAAAATTTGCAAAGTTATAGATAATTTATATATTTTAAGAAGGTAAACATTCATTCCATATCTATGGAAAATTTGTGATCATCCTAGAATATTTTAAAATAAAAATATGGAGGAAAGTTACAGATGATTTTTATCCATTCTAGAATATTTTAAAATAAAAATATGGAGGAAAGTTATAGATAATTTTTGTTCATCCCAGAGTATCTATGACATTGTAAAAGGAAAAGTGCATGTATAAGCATCCTACATCCTCCTTGCAATTTACCTACAAATTCCTCCATTTGTTTTGACGATTTGTTTTGAAATCATGAATTATGTATTACTAAGAGAACCTTTTTCTTTTTCAATATTTTTTTATTGAGTAATTAAAAAATTTTGTTCTGAAACATTAACTGTATATTATTAAGAAAAGTGAAAGTACTAAGTAAAAGAGGCATCTACACACCCCTTATTTATTTTATGGATGTGTTATATCTATAATTTTTATTTTTTCAATCTTAAATCTATTTATTTAAAAAAAATAAATCTCTAACATCTGTCTTTCAGCAAAATTCAATTGGTTTGGAGGGTAAATTCATTAATTCGAAATATTTTACCATCTTGCTCCGTGCCTTGGACACGAGTTATCTATCGCTCCTCTAAATTGTTTATTATCTTCCACTTAATTCTTATTAAAACTCTAGTCGCTCATATTTATTGAATTTGCTGTCTTATTGAATCTCTGTAATCATAATTGGTTGAATTCTTTTATTTTCTTTGAAACAAGCAAAATTTACCAATCAGGATTCTTATAAAAGCAACCAATCATAGCCTAACGTTTTTTCTTGGGAATTATTGTGGCAAGCAAAATGACACAGAAAGAAATAATCAGGGGAATATATAAACATTTGAAAGTTTGAGTTCCAAAATTATAATTAACCATAATATTTATGATAAGAACATTATGAAATTATCATGCAAAGTTGTCCATGTAGAAGAGTATAAGGATCATTCATTGATAACAAAATGAAAAACAAAGTTCCATTTGCATTGAACTTAAAAATCAAATTAATTTTACATTTTTATTCTTGACCTACCGGGTTATTATATCTTACACCCCATGTGCACCATGCAATATATACCCTCCATTTTATAATTACGCACACATTCACTCACACGTGCACACAAGTCTATGTTAAGGTTCCATGCCCGCACATGTCTACGTTAGGGTTCTATAAAAATAGTATTTATGTTTCATGAGTTATGTATTAGGGATTCAATGGAAATAGTAATGATCGATGTTCCATGAGTTATGTGTTAACATTTCATGAAAATAGAATGCATGTTCTATCAACTTTGTGTGATGTTTCGTGTTTTAAGGTTACTTTGTTATGATGAAGCTTCATGATTAATGTGTTAAATGTTCCATAGAAAGAGTATTAGATATTCTATGGGTTTTGTGTAAGGGTTCCATAGAATTATACTGCATGTTTTGTTGGTTATGTGTTAGAGTTAGTAAGTATTGATGTTCCTTATTTATATGCAGTCCCATGGAAAAAGATTCATATTCCATAGGTTCATATATCTTTTCTCTATATTTGATGATTATAAAGACAATAAAATTATTTTTCCTCCTTATCTCTTCTCGATAATATATAATTTTATTACCCATGTGTATTGAAAAACAAAAAATATAGCACCACTTAATCTTTCATGTACTGTTACTTATATAATTATGGAACTACACTTATAAAAACATGGAACTCAAGCAATTGAAATATGGAACTCCGTTAACATATAACTTTAACAATTATAGAAAGTATCAATCACACAGAAAAAACGATGCTTCCTCCTCATCTCTCCTCTAATAACAATTTTTTCATAACCCTCCATAGATTACCTAACACAATATAAGATTAAAAAAATCATGAATAGACGCAAAGAAATAACTAAAACAATTACTGACGTCGATGATATAAAATGAAAAGAGAAATGTTACTACCATTAAAACTTTTTGCCGCCACTGGAATGCTGCTACTACTGTTGTTGTGAGAGTCGAATTTTGAAAAAAATAAATAAATTTATTCACAGCTGCCGGTGTTGCAAACTTGCACGTGAAATAAAAAGGCAGGAAAGACTGACGATCAGCTATAACTCTTAATAAGTTATAGCATTCCCTGATCGTGGACCACCACCACCCTCTTTATATTCCCACTTCTGCGAGCCGATTGCCTGCAGCTTTTGGAGGGGATGAGAAATTGCCGTAGCGGCGAAGCCTACTAGTAGCAGCCCGGCCGCATATCAAGATGGAATATCCCACGTGGTAGTCTTAATCAACTATACTCACCCTGACCAGGAACTACTCATCTCGCGATTCCTTGCCATTTTTCTTCTTTTGAGAGACTATCCAATTTTACTGATGCTGCCGTTACTCTCCAGTTTTCTGTTGAGGTCTATCCTGTAGAGATACTCAAATTGGATCAGTGATCAATTTTTAGGTTTTGTCGTAAACCTAATTGGTTACTTCCAATTACGTAAATCAATAGATCGTCTAGTTATACGGAATCCCTGGGGAGTGAAGGGATAGGCGGAACAACCCTAGTAATATTTGTGAGATCTTAATACTTATCAAAACAACATAATTTTATTAATAGGGTACAACTTGTAATTTGCGAGACCTATTTTCTCTAATTTTTGGGAAACAGAAATAAAAAAGTAAAAAAAACTTCACTTTTTCATAATAAAATCCAATCCTAATGGAGTTTACATGGCATAAGATGATGGGCTGAAGAACTATGTGGAGTACAATCTCATAAGAGCTTTCAGGCTTTGGCGGGGGACCAAATATTAGTGTCCAAAGCCAGCTAAAGGCAGAGGAGGAATAAGTGCCAAATAATCAGCAATTTAAGACATATGAAGAGGAACTGATTGGTTTTAGTTGACTTGCTCCAATAATTTTATGTATTTTCCTTTTGGTTCTTCTTCCTTTTATATCTACTCATGCTCACAACTCTTAATTCTTTTTCATGTCCCAATAGCAATTCACAATTAAAAGATTACAAAGTCTCTCCATATTCAAAGGTTAAAGAAGAAAATAAAAAAGAAAAATTGTTCATATCTTTTACACCATTTGATGATTATAATTATTTACTTACTTTTGAATAGAATGTTGGAAAAAGTTAATTATGCTTAAATAATATAATTATATTATTTTCAATAAACTTTCTTTTCTTTTTTTTTAAAGAAAATTACACGTATTCAAATTTAATTTGGGGTTAATAAATACAATTGACAATTTTATTAATATATATTGACGATGCCCTCAACCTATATTTTATCCTTTTTTTTCTTTTTTTGACTTCATTCTAACTCAAAACTTATCTTTAAACTATCTCTAGAAAACTATAACATACATGAAGGATTTGAAGTATGTTGAGACTTGAGATAATGTGAATAAAGATGAAAATACAAATCATTGAAAATTTTTGATAAAAATATTAAAAACTACATTAACATTTTAAAAAATATTAAAAAAAATAATTGAGAACATTAATTAAAATCGTGAAGAGTTTAAAGTATTATTTTACTATCAAAATGAGAACGGTTTTTCTACGTATATACCACACACTCAACATATTAATATAGATTAACTTTATAATTTAAATTATAAGTTCTCTTAAAATTAACAAATTCTATTAAGTTTGTTTGATTATATTCAATTTACTAAACTTTAATTAATATATATGATATATTATCCATATCAACATGATTCACTTTGTCTATACCATATTTTATAACATTCCTAATATAGTAATAAAAGATAAAAGATAAAAGATAAACATACCAAATAAAAGATAAACCATAAAGAGAAATTATATTATAAAAAAAATGTTATGAGAGAATGTAACAAGAAATATAACAGACGATCCTTAGTGCAAATGTTAGACAGATCCAAATAAGAAAAACATAACTCGTATACAATGACGGATCTAGTAGAAATTATTAGTGGGGGCACAAAGACATATTTAGATAGTATTTGAATGTAAATTTATTATAAACTCTTAAATTTGAAATTTATATTTTTATCCCAAACAATTCATATTACTAATTAACTTTCATGGACTTTGACACTCGCACCATTACATAATATATAAGATATTTTAAGGCACACATATACTCCCTCTAATTCATAATAAGAGTCTTTTTTGATGTTATATTTTGTTTCTTAATAAGTGCTTTTTTACTACTTTCAAAGAGCATTTATTATAAATTTTTTAATTTTATCCTCTTGTTTCTCCTTGTTAAATTTTCTCATATCTATTTATTATATTTCTCTCCGTATATTTATAAAGGACATATATGATAACTTGTGTAAAATATTTCATTGATTTCAAAAACCTCAATATTTGTACAACGAGTTAGGATGACACTTATTTTAAATGGAAGGGAATATTAAATATTATAAAAATAAAGAAAATTGAAGCAAAATTTATATTACCCATCTAATATTAAAAAGGAGAGAGATCGTATTTAAAAATTAAAAGTAAAATTTATTTAATTAACCATGTAAATTATGTTAACAAATTTAAAAAAAAATTCATAATTTTTATAATTTACAAAAAAGTTAACTGTACTATATGTTTTATGAGATTTGGTTATGCAATTAACGGTCCTATAGACTGGAAGCCAGAACCTAATGTGCCCAAAGAACCACTCACACATTAAAGAGGTTGAAATTCCCATATTATTGCTACTAGAATTTGAATATTGATCCTTATTACTAACTATGTAACTCCAAAACCAATTGCGTTACACCCATGCAGGCAATCGTACGCCTTTCTCTAATAGGTTAAAGTGAGTTTAGAACACACGAGGAAAGAACTGGGGTGAATTTGGAAAGCTTTTAAAATTGAAGTACCAAAACTACAATTAAACACAATATTTATATTGGTTTTTCATTTCCAATTAATGGTTCCCTCCACATCTATCCGAACCAAAATTCCCTCCCTTCCCTCGTTTTTTCTTCTCTTTATACCCCACAGCCACAACTCACCATCCCCACTCCCTCACCCCATTACTTTCCCTCTCCTCCGTAGTCACGCACTAACACACACTCATCTGCACACAGTGAAAGCCTTGGGCGGCCATCGGACAGATTCATCGGAGCCGCTGTGTGAAGAAACGGATTCGATTTTGTGTAATTTAATTAAAAAAAAAACTATTAATAAGTTATGTCTACGCCTCCAGCTCCAACGAGAGCGGCGGCGGTGTCGTCGCCAACACCGGCGGCTAATGGTGGACGCCAGATCCCTAAGCCGATTAAGCGTCACTTACCTTTTTCATCTATGAAGCCGCCTTTTGTATCTCCCGAGGATTATCATCGGTTCAACATCCCCTCTGTCACCGCCGCTGATTTCCGGAATCAAGAAGCCGAAGCCATTGTAGTAAAATCCCCAGTCAGTCTTGTTCTAAGCTTATTTAATCAGTTTAATTGTTCCGTATTTTTATTTGTATAAGAAAATAATGTCGATGTGATTTACTGCTAGAACCTCATTTCGAGACCAAAAGAACCAAAATGGGAAAATGCTGGAATTTAATTGAGGCTTTTCTTGTTAGCCTAGGCTTGGTACTAATATAGATTCTAGTGTTAAATTCATAACTGCAGTTTTTACCATTAGTTGGAATTAAAACTTAGGCTAAAAGTTTAATGTGAATTTAGATTTGCAAGAGTTAAAGTTTGTCTGAGTGAGAAGTGTTCGAGTATATTTAACAGGTAATTTGTTGTACTGGCACATAAGGAGAATTCCACTTGCTTAATTGTAAAAGTTGCAACCAGATTTTTCTACAAATTGAGTTCCAGTGTTGTGGAAGTTGAGAAAAGGATGGCTAGTGCTTAAATCTTTAAGACAGGTTGAAACACAGTAACTGCTTTAGGAATTCTTTGTTGTTGTCTTGCAATGGCCTTACTCTTAATGCTGGAAAACCAATGGCAACTTTGAAACTTTGTTGTTCCCAATTATCCCAACGTATTCCTCCCCTAATTGGTGTTTGTCTTGGAAAAACTATAATGTAGATGGCTTGAGGAAAGAGGTCTACCATAGGAGTTAGTAGGCACACTTGAGTGGCTTGAAATGGTGATGGCATATATTTCGTGTTCTTAGAGGCTTTGACACGTAAATAGTTGATTGCTTGGAGGTAGAAACAAGATTGTGCAGTTGTAATGTGGATGTATACTAAAAATACAATACACGTGTCAAATTTACCAACATGGATGAGAATATGGTGATGCGTTTCATGTTTTCAAGTGTTGGCCCCATGGACCACCGCTGTCCAATCTCAACCAGATCAGAAACATTTATGTTTGTGCTTAACATGGTAATAATCGGGTTTTGGCCTTTCCTCTTATTAATCAGCCATTAAGAAGTTAGTGGAACCCAAAGATTTCCCATCACGTATGGAAAGTACGAATTCAGTAAATTGAACTTATTAGGGAATTCAGGCATCTTACGAATTGGTTGGATGCTATAAAACTTTAGATCAATCTGGAGAGGTGGGGTTATCTTTGCCAATAGCTAGTTATCTATTCTATTGCCCAACCACATTGAACGGTGTTTGATGACTTCTTTGGTAAGGTTATCAATCTAAAGAGTATCTTCCTGTGTTCTTCCTCTTTATTTTGACTAAAAATGTTTGAACCCTAGACAAACTTGAGTTTTTTAAAGATCTTGACGATCCCCCCTCCCGGTTCAAGGGCTCTTAAATCGTGTATTGGAGCCCCCGGGAATCAACTACTAAATGGTGTTATCTGGGTGGAATCTGCTTTGAACATTTTGAGATCTTACCATCTCAGATCAATTTCCATACAAAACTTGGAAGGATGCATCTGATGATGATCTTATGTCTCTTGATTCTATCAGATTAATTTAGAATTATTTGTACAATTAAGTATGTAATAAAGAGCCAGCATTTTCAATTTTCTATTAGATCCAAACTTGGGCACCATTGAATTTAGGACTTCTGATGATTATGGATTGTGTACTTGGTTTCCTTGTACATCAGAATTCTCGATTGGATGCATGATATAAATTTTAGCGTATAGAAGTGTGAAAAAACTTAAAGTTCTTACTAGTCATTGCTACATCCTGTTTATGCACTGTTTATCCTGTTTCTCACGAATAAAATTTCACTCAGCAAATGAAACGAAAGACTGGAGGGGACCATCGCGAAGTTCCTTCTACTGAATGGACTTACAATGGTGCGGCTAACAGTCCCTTTCGTACTCCTGTATCTGCCAAAGGAGGAAGGCCAGGGGCCAGATCAAAAGTCACAAGAAATAATACATCTGCCCCTCCAACCCCATTGTCCAATGCTGGTAAGCTATATTCAGCAGATACATTTTGTACTCTTCTTTTTGAAAACAGTGCTTGAAACAGATTCTGAAAGTCCTGTGTAATATTGCAATCAAACTGAAACAATTTAGTATCCTGGACCATTTCTGCATCCATTATAATCTACTAAAGAGGATATATGATGGGAAATGTATCTTAATTGCAGGTTCTCCTTCTCCTCTTACTCCTGCGGGCAGCTGCCGCTATGACAGCTCTTTGGGTAATACTTTTGCATTGTGTTTTGCTTCTGTGAGACTGCTGTTAGTTCCACTCTACCATCTTGCTGCAAAAAAGATTTTTTCTGATAAGTTTGTGATTTTTTCAGGTCTTCTAACAAAAAAATTCATCAACTTAATAAAGCATGCTGAAGATGGTATCATTGATCTAAATAAAGCAGCTGAAACTTTAGAGGTGATTTATCTCTTAATTTATATCCCCTGTTTAACCTGATCACTTACCAAAATTTTGATGATTCAGGTGCAGAAAAGACGGATATATGACATAACGAATGTTCTTGAGGGTATTGGTCTTATTGAAAAGAAGCTGAAGAACAGAATCCAATGGAAGTAAGCTTGTTTTGTTTCCTAGGCTTGGGATAATTTGTTTAGCAAGTTTATTTGCATATTGCAGGCCCTCCTTTATGCTGTTCTATCAGATGGACCTTCTATAAGCAAAAGTTATTAAATGTATGTTTATTAAATTTTGAACTTACATATACCTTAATTGGATTAATAGGGGGCTTGATTCTTCAGGACCAGAGGAACTGGAAAATGATGCTTCTGTTTTACAGGTAGGGGCAGCGTAATTAGAAAAATTTAAACATGTACTGCCTTTGGTTGTCACTTGCTTAAGTTGATTTTAGACTTCCACTCATTTGTTTGTAAGAGGTTTACTGCTATCTTACTGTGGTTTATGCAACAATTCTTCAGCAGTTTTCTTAAATGTTTGTCATGATTGATGACGGGATTTACTAATTTTGATTGTAGGCAGAAGTTGAGAACCTTTCTATTGAAGAAAGGAGATTGGATGATCGTATAAGGTTATATGCTATATTTAACTTTTTAACAATATGTGCTCCCAATACTGTAATGTCATACTGATGCTTTAGATTGTTGCAGGGAGATGCAAGAAAAGATGAGAGATTTGAGTGAAGATGAAAACAATCAAAAGTAAATTTTCTGACCTAACTTAATTAAAATATGTCCAGATTTTATACAAGTTTTCTCCTAGTACTTCCACTGCTTAAACTCATACCTTTCGCAGATGGCTTTTTGTAACTGAAGAAGATATCAAGAACCTACCATGCTTTCAGGTAATTTTATCTATGTTCTTTTTGTCTGTCAAATCTCCCGCTTTGTCAAGCATACATAAGCTACACAGATTGAAATACTTTTGGATTCTTGTGCCTGCATGTTATCATGTTCAACTGTTAAGTTTCAATTGAGACATCATCCTTTTTACTTTTTGCAGAATGAAACTCTTATTGCAATTAAAGCTCCACATGGCACCACCCTGGAAGTCCCTGATCCAGATGAGGTAAAATTAGGAGACGGAATCTCATGGTTCTAATTAAACATACTACTCTCTAGAGAAGTGGCTTGACTTTCTCTATTCAGGCTGTTGATTATCTACAAAGGAGGTACAGAATAATCCTCAGAAGCACCATGGGTCCCATTGACGTTTACCTTGTCAGGTATTATTGCTTTTCTTTTAAGTAGAGAATTTTATACCATGATACGCCAGAAATACTTGAAGATGCCTTGATCCATGTTCTCATCTAGAGGTGAACTATACATATTTTATTTGTTATTATTATTATTTTTTAAAAAAAATTCTGAAGTAGATCTATTTAATGTTTTAGTCAATTTGAGGAGAAATTTGAAGAAATGAATGCTGTTGAACCAGCGATAAGCTACCCACTTGCCTCAAGTTCTGGTTCGAATGACATTCCAACAGCAGAGGGATCAACTCTGGAAAGGAGTGGGTTAGGTTTAGGGGAACTATCACAAGATGGTAACAGAACCACTGCTGATCATGGGGCTTCACCGGACTATGGTGCAGGAATGATGAAAATTCTCCCTTCAGACGTTGATGTGAGTGTTGCTACTCCCTGAGTATTTCTGTGATTTTAGATTCCTACTTGGATGTGTTTAAGTTCAACGGGGTGAATGGGAGAAACCTTCATGAATCTTGTACTAAGAAGTATGAGGTTATCTCAAGCTTTCTTTTGCACTTTTTGGCATCGAATATTTCACAGAGTTTAAATAGATATATGTTATGGTCCAGAAGTGAAAGAAAAAGAAAAGGAGTAAGTTAAGGGAGAGGGTGAGATTGTTTCTTTTGTATTTCCTCTTCCATCTACCGCTTTTGGCTACAAGTGTCTATTGCCCTTCTGGTTAGTCCAAGTGGTTTACTGGTATCTCTAAGCTGGTGCATCATATCATGCGTATTTGCTTGATAGAAGTTAAATAAATTAGTTATCTTGCAAATTCTGCTTGTGTTAACCGCTGCTCCCTGCCATAATATGATTTACATCTTGTGCTTTTGATTTTCAGAATGATGCCGATTACTGGCTTCTCACAGAATCAGGTGTTAGCATCACAGACATGTGGAAGTCAGATGGTATTCTTTTCTTCTTTCAAGTAATTTCTTTGTTTTCCCCCGAATTCGGATGCTTAATTTTCTGATTTTAAATTGCAGCTGGTGTTCAATGGGATGGAGTGAATATGTTTCCTGAGGAGTTTGAAATGACTGATGTGGGCATCCCTCGGCCGCAGACTCCTCCATCTAATGTTGCTAATGTATCTTATCATCCCCCTGGCAATGCACCTTCCAGGTGATCTAATTTGATTTCGTGAGCTGGTTTCTAAAGTTACTTCAAAAGAAACTGATTTATTGGCAACATGAATATAAAAGAGCATCAAGAAAAAAGATAGGGATTTTGCAATATCTGAGGTTAAGGACTTACTTTGTACAGTTCAGTTAGCTAGCTAGCTCTATGGTCCCTTTCATTTAGATTTTAGAGCCCAATAAAAAGATTTTTGGTTTCCATTTTTGTGCTTAACATTGGAAAGAACATGAGATTATTTGTGGGGTGGGGTGGGGTGGGGTGGGGGTGGATGTGTAAAAGCCCCAAAATCAAGAAAAAGGAAAAATCGAAAGTTTTTTTTTTTTACATCCCAGTTTTCTTTAATAACTTTTTGGCCGCTTTGTAAACCTCACAGCAATAATCAAAGTAAAAAAATCTGGATTCTGGGGTTTAATGTTAATTTCAATTGTTTTGGGTCTTTGTTTTTTTTTTTTTTTTCCCCGTTAATGATCTATAACTGGTCGTGCTTGGGCTGCTGCTAATTTGACATGCATTTGTTCCTAACTTTGTTCTACTCTTTTCATAAGTAGATAGATTTTGGTTTTCAGTTGTTTTGTCTAGCTAAGTTGTTTGTGAGATTGAAAGGGAGAAGTAGAATTCAGAGTAAGAGTAAGATATTTATAGAAAAATTCTTTCAAAATATTGCTTGATTATTTAAAATTTTAATGTACTTTGAGTAGTTTTTTCTTTTTTTTCCCCACAAAATAGAGTTGTGCATCTTAAATTGGTATACAATTGCTAACAAAGTTGATTTCAAAGAACGAGAGTATATGCGGGCTCTTGTGGTGTTAGGAATAAAATAGTTCAATCACAATGTTCCGTCTAAATAGTAATTATATAATTAATGTGTAGTCCTTATTTTATATAAGAAAACTAATTGTTTATTTTAAAATTTAGAGTGTGATGCGTTTAGATAATTTTATCTTTAAAATTCGTGCCACACACAATTCACATAAATTCTACTCTATTGAATTCAATTAACTTTTAATTTATAGGTGTATAAAAAGATAAAATTATTTGGAGAATTCGTAATAGGATTAGGCATAACATAGATAGGCATATTAAGCTTGCTTGCATCTAGAATTATTAGACAAGTTGAGGAGCTCAAGTTTCATACTTAGGTTTCAATCCTTTGTTGGTGAGTTACAATATGTGTAATAGTTTTTTTTATTTCTTTTATTAATGATATATCTCTTTTCTCCATCTATATATCTTAAATATTTTGATATCTGCAAAAATAATTGAAGAATATTTTGAGGAAAATTTTGAAATATTGTCGAATTTCCCCAGATTGAGATCTAAAAGTAATTATCGAAATTGGAGACTCGAATCTCTTATACCATTTTGAGACTATTTTTTAATTTGATATATTTTATTAATAAAATTTATTAAATTAAAAATATATCTTAAAAAAAATTATAAAAGTGAAGTGGTATAAAAAATTTAGCGAGAGGCGTTAGATGTAAGGGATTTGGTTGTCTCTCATCTCTTCCTATTGTGTCTCCTCTCCCTATCTTACGGGAATCACGTAGTCATCTTCTTCAATCCTCGTCCTTATCTCATTTCTGACCCGTTCTTTCTTTTTTTTTTTTTTCCAAAAAAAGATTCCCTTTGATGATGGTAGTTCTCAACTCTCCGACTCGACCCCCTCAACTAACTCAAAAGAGATAGGTATAACGTTTTTAGACAATAATATTAAGTTAATTTGTAATATTAAATTTACGATTTTTTATTTAACATATCAGATAAAACAAAATAGATTTTGCCACAACATTTGCATTGCATCTTCTTCCAATGGTTGAAAATTAACGCTTCTGTCTTTAAAGATTATTAAATATTAAGACAAAAGACAACATTATAAATAAGCTAATCTAAGAGGAAAGATACAACAAGTTGAAGGCATTATTCCAAAACAAAGTTGTTTCAAAATCTTTCACTATGAAAAACATATTGAGTGTGATGACTCAAATTCCATTAATAAATGAAGATTGTGAATGAGCATCATTAACAAATGAAACAAGCCACCTTCATATTAAACAAAGACTAAGAAGGTAGTTTAATCAGGTTTAAAGATGAAAAATTTTATCTTTTGATAATAAATAAAGACTAAGTAAAAATGTAATATTTTAATTAGTATTTAAAAAGTATTTTTTATTATATAATTTAGTCTTTATTTCGGCAAAGCTTCAAATAATTTTTATTATAATGTTTAATACAATAATTAAATTATAACATTTTTAAAGTTCAATAAGTTGGTAACACAATTTTATTAGTCTATTAAATAATATAACATTATTCATTATACTAATTAAATTACACCACTTGTATGTTTCAATATGTTACAATTTAATCAGCTAACTAGACAACATATTAAAGAATGTATCTAATGTAAGAAATTTAACATCCATATACCTTTTGTTTTCTTTTTACTAAATCCAAATACATCAATATAAATTCTCAAATAATTCTTTTAATTGAGGAATTTAAGTTCAATCACTAATTCTTTTAATTAATAAAAAGTATAATTACAACTCACTTATAATCAATACCCTAATAAAAACTCACTCATGATCAAGAAAATTCTATAATAAAGAAAACTGCAAGCATTAAGTCGTATCATTTTTTTTTATGGAATTCTTGTTTAATTAGGGATATGATTAATAGGAGGGGTTATCTCATAATACAAACTAACAAATTCATGAGGACATGTACTTGATTTATAACAAAAATTTTCATATATCTTTTTTCACAAATAATTTTTTCATCTGTTGTTTCATAATATATGTTTTTTTAAGATAATGCACAAGAATTAAAGATATGATTGAGTTCTTTAAATTTAAAAGAAAATTGACTAAATTACCTTTTAACTGTCATTAGTATTTTAATTAAAATTTATAGACACTTATTTAATTTTATCTTGATTTATTAAAGTAATAGAATTTTGAATAATACATTGTAAACCTATTTATCACTGATTAGAAAATAATAACTAAGTCAACAAGAGATGAGATAACACAATCCCCGTACTTAAGATTTTCCACCATAAGATTTTCTAACTGACATAGAAATTTTGAGTTTGAGTCATTTTAAAAAACAATTCTGTATACTAGTTTAGTGTTGTTATTTAAAAATTTTGTACTATCCAATCTCTCTCCATCGATAACTTTCAAACTTAGAAAAAAAAAAAGAAAACAATAATAGAGCAGCCTAAAATTTGGGATGGGGTTGGGAGCCGTAGCCCAAATTCCTAAAGACCAAGTTAAAGACAGCGACTATATACGCCAATAATTTGCGTCACTCTTCCAACAAATCTCTCCCTCTCCCGCCAGCCCCCACCCCCCCTCCCCTCCCCCGGGGGCCATTTTTCCACAGCCGCCGCTACCCCGAAGCCCACCACCATATAATCCACTCAAACACCTATTTGCTCTTTCTCTCTCTCCTCCCTCAGAACTCCAAGTTCCCAGTCATGGATGGCGGCGGTGTTTCCACTTCAACACAACCATCGCTACACCCTTATCAAAATCGGTTTCTCCGCCACCGTAACTCCTCCATCCTCAAACTTCACCAGCACCAGCCCCCGCCTTCGTCCGACACATCTTCCGTTACGACATCGTCTTCTTCTTCTTCTTCTTCAGCTTCCTCCTCATCGTCTTCAACGTCTACATCTTCCGGCGATTTCGACCTCATATCGATCAAACCAGTATCCTACACTTCTCTGAAGGATTTATTACCCACCGCAGCTGTTAATTCTCCTAAACCTAAATCCCCTGCTCAAAATCAAGTCCAATCAGGCACTGAAATCTCAATTAAGAATCGCCTTGTTAAGCAGGCTGCTTGGGCTTACCTCCAACCTATGTCGACGTCGGAGGATTCGTCCAGCGGTAATTTCCTGCACCGTGTTTGGAATCAATTCGTCAGCAAAAATCCAGTTTCTGCCCTCTTTCGGTTTCTGGATCGCCATATCTTTGGGAGACTCAATCGGGCTTTTGATTGGCTCCTTCGTTCATTAACAGTCCGAAGCTCCAGATAGCAATAGAGCCCTAAAAGGCTAAAATTCCCCAATTTGGATTTGTCTCATCTAATATGTTCAGATAAAAGCAAATGTACAATTTGCAATTTCTTGTTCTTGGAAAATTTAGAAAAAAAAGATTTGGAATTCTTCTGAATTGTGCAATAAATAGAGATTATAAACAACTGGGAAATGAAATAGGAAAGAATGGCCAAAACATATTTACAAGAACTTCTTGCTTTCCTTTTTTTGTTCTTTTCAATTTTTCAGATATATATATATATATATATATATTTTTACAAGATTTCAAGAAAAAGATTTATGTTTCTACAAAAGTGTTGAGAGACTGATTTATGTTTCTACAAAAGTGTTGAGAGACTAACGGGAGCCATTGGTGCGTTTAAGTTTGAGTCTTGCCGTATGTAAATTGTGGTCCAAATTCAATTCTGAATTGTCTTTTGCTTCTTCAGTATGGACAATTTGTGTTTGGTCATGATGGAGGATTTGGATTGATTCAGACTTGGGGGATGAGGAGGTGACGGAGCGGTGGCTCGAGTACGGTGATGGCGGTGGAATTGGTGGTCGCCGCCTATCGGATGCTTGCTTCAGCCTTCTGAATATTCCTCCTGACGGTGGTGATTTAGGAGAAGGGGGTGGGATTGTTTCTTGCTTCTCATCAGCTTTCTGTCCCTGTAAATGGTAGGAATTTTAGTGAATCAAAAAAAAAAAAAAGTTGAGTACTCATGATTAGAAAGTGCCCGTTTATTAGAATCTGTATTAGACTATACTCATAATTATTAGAGAGTGTTGGCTCAGTATTAAAATGTGTATCGAACGATTTCATTGGAAGTTGAATTCATGTGATGTGGATGCATGAGCAGCTGAAGCCAAAAGTGACCATAAAAATGGAAAAAGTTTTGTGGTTATCTTGTATCTTGTTTCTTATTGGTCATTTGTTGGTGTGAGATTGCTGTCTAATGAAGCCTCCTAAGAAGTGAAAATGAGATGAACAAAAAGACCCTTTCTCTAATTGATCCACACCACAATTCAGAAGTGGACAGCCATTAAAAGTGACTGTGGGAGCCCATCTAATGATTTGGAAATATTAAAAGTAGCACGCAGTGAAGAGAGGATTACACTATGAAGAAGAGGTGTGCTGAGACATGAGCTCAAATCAATCATACAAATAGAATTCCATCATTCTTTAGACAACTTTTGATTTTCCTTGATTCTCAGTCACGCTAGCACAAATGAAGTTACTAATTATATGAGATTGAAGAAAACATCCAGAGTCTGAACCCTTACTTGAAGGTTAGAACAAAGCTCTAAAGGTTACTTTGAGAGTTTAAAAATAAAGAGAAGAGAAGAAATTTTGGGAGAAGGGACTTAGATTTTCTTTGTTTGGGAGTTTTAAATGGATAGAAGAGAAGAGAGATGAAAGGATGGACGAACCTTCTTAGAACCCATTTGGAGAGGAACGACGGATTCCAAGGTTCTTTTTAAAATAAATAAAATACTTATTTTATCTCTACTAATAATAATAAATTATATCTTATTTAATATTATATTATTTTCATTTAAAGATTATTTTAGTCAAAAGTTATATTTCTTTATTTTTCTCTCCAAACTCACAAGCAACATTTGAAGTAAATCAACTTCTTTTCTTTTCTCTTCTCTTCTCTTCCAATTTAAACTTTTTCTTCTTTCTTTTCTCTCATAACCTCCCAAAATAGCCATAAAGCGTTTACTCGAACCATAGTTTGAGTTGATATTGGGTTGTATGGCGTGAAATTGAAGTTAAAGCAATGAACTCATAGATGAACTAAAGTGAAAAGGAGAAAAGGGAGTAGGGAGAGAAGCGACCAAGATAAGAATTTTGATGCAGAAAAACTGCATTTTAAGTAGTAATTACCTCTGGTGGCTCTACTAGGCCGGGTTGTCTAAGTTTTCCAACTTGCGAAGCTAGGTAATGAACCATATGGAGAAATGTAGTTTGTCCCAGCTCTGTGCAATTTTGCCAATAATAAATGAGCAAATCCCAGGCCCTGACTCTGAATTCTTGCAGATTTCGATCAATATCCGTCTCGTGTTTTGACATGTAAGGCTTCAGTAAGCTTTCATAGACTAATCCACTTCCCTGAAGAGTGGCATATAAGAAAGATTCAGACCAATCCTGAAGTTTAAGGAAATGATGAAAAGCCATTCAATTTTACCTTTGTTTTTGGATACCACAAGTATATGAAGAGTGCCAACTTCATTTCAGCATACATTGGCAACCTAGAAAAAAAAAAAAAGCTTTTAGATCAACGAAATCCACAAGAACTTGGTTGAAATGTTTAAGAAGCTTGTCTTGATAGCATACCATGATATAAATATGTCAGCAATTTTTTCAAGAACAGTGACCAAAGCAACAAGAATCCTGAAACAAACCATATTTTGTATGTTACGATCAATAGAATTCATCCCAATAAAGGAAAGCATTGAAGTATCCAAAACAATCAAGGAAATGGGCAGATGATGACTGCAGATAAAAACGTGCCATCTTTGTCCCATGTACACTTACAACAGTGCCATCTTTGTGTCATTTTCATACAACTAAAGCTAGATTGGGGCTTCACTATATGATTGACTAGATAAAAACGCATCTTATTTTTCCGAATTGAACAATAAGAACAACTTAATTGGTAGCCTTTATTAATCATCAACTTTAGTCAGATAATACTTTCAAAACATTAACATCTTTGAAAGCAGAAGATTTCATTGGCCAGAAAACCAAAAAATTTCAAAAACTTCACCAAATAATCATACCAGTATTGGCACCAAAACCGAAGTTCTTCAATCTGAACTCTGTTCTTTTCAACAGTTTTGTAACATTCAAAGGCAGGATAAGCATATCCAAGGACCAACCTGGCCAAATGAATGTTAATGATTCAGTCATTCTAGACAAAGGATACCAATTCAAAGAAGTTCAATAAAGCAGAAAAGAAGCAAAAACAACAAAAGGTGAAACAGAGAGAATCAATACAGCAGTAAGTCCAGAAAAGGGATTAGATTAGATCATGAACATACACTAGAACTCGAGTAATGAGTTCTCCCAACATCTTCAAAAAATCCAAAAACCGCTTCTTCTAATTTCCTGTAAAATGTAAAACCCAGTCAATTACAACTCATAAAAACCCAGATTCTCCAGCAACACACGATTCAACTGGAAAAACAAAACTAGCCCATTAATCAAGTTCAAAAGAAGAAAAAAATTGAAAAGAATTGCAAAACCCAACCTGCTGATCGGCCGGCAATGCAAAAAACCCAAAGCCCAGAAAGCAATTAAATCAAAATGTCCACCAAAGATCAAA
This sequence comes from Catharanthus roseus, assembly GCA_028651295.1. Classification (NCBI taxonomy): domain Eukaryota; kingdom Viridiplantae; phylum Streptophyta; class Magnoliopsida; order Gentianales; family Apocynaceae; genus Catharanthus; species Catharanthus roseus. Next base: position 2,431,947 of record JAPQWS010000044.1, on the reverse strand, counting down.
CAACAAAACGATTAATGAATCAGAAAAAAAGATCCCCAATTGAAAAACATTCAAAACAGAACCAAAATACACATCCCATTAGCACCGATAACCGAAACCCAAAAAGAAGAAGAAGACAATAGAAACCGAAAACCATTTTTTTACCTTGTTCGGTGGAAAAAGAAGGAAGAATTCAAGAATCTTTTGTCTTCTGCCCCCTCGCAAGAAACGTGAAAAGGGAGGAAGAAGAAGAAGAAGAAGATGGTTTTTTGGCTATCTAATCTAAAATCTAATATACAAAATGGAATCCAAAAAATTACTACAATGAATGAAAATGAACGTGCAAGAACTTATATTTAAATCTTGAGAATTTTATGACTAAAGCGTAGAAGAGAAAGAGAGGGATTTTCTGAAGCTTTTCTTGAGGAATTTCTTGCCACGGACGCCTTCCTTTTTTCTTCATTTTCCACGTAATATATAAATGTATTTTCCACGTAATTTATTTACTGAGGGACACAATAGATATATTATTGGGACATGGTCCACGGTTTTGGCGGTTATTTGATGTGGTAAGGGTGAAATTGTCATTTAGAGGCCTGTTTTTGAGGGGTAAAAAGAACACGTTCTTGTCTGTAAAAATGGTAAAGATTGAAGAAAATGTCCATTGGAGAGAATAGTTCAAGTTGACCTTAATATTAGATTTTGATTTGAAGCTGTCAAACTCAAAGCTTTCTAGATTTAATCACATTTAGTTTTCAAACTTCTTTTTGTTAAGAAGCTTCTCAAACGTTTTAGGTGCAACAAAAGTGTTTTCAATAAATTTCAATTGAAAAAAGTCAAGTTATTATAAGAATGATTTCTCTTTTATTCATTTTCGACAGATTTAAAATAGAAAAAAATTATGTATATAATTATATTTTTACAATACATATATATTCTAATAAAAGAAATAAGCATTAATCAGTTAAGAAAAGTAATAATTAATAAAATATATCTGAAAAGCATATTATGTGAAAATGAAACCTAAGAGGAGATGGTGAATGTCATTAGCTTAAAACTATGAAAACTAAATTAATCTTCATTTTTCGAACATTATATTTGATAAAATGGACTTAATATTAGTTTTAAAATAAAGGTGTTGTTCATTTTATTAGTGTAGGCTTCAATTCACATTTTTATCTCTTCATGTATTCTCTCTCCTTACCTTCTACTTTCAACATCAGATTTCTCTTTGTGAGCTTCTCTTCTGGCCAAGATGGGGCTCTGCTTCCACCGGAGTTTTGATCAATCATGGCTGGAAAACTCTTCTTCAGTAATTGTTTTGGTATTCCAACCCACATTTTGTCTGCAAATCATTTGAATTCTTCCATTTGGATTCTTTTCACCACATCTAAGTCGGTTTTAATTTTTACCGCCAATTATATTAAGAACTAGTTAAAAGCTGCTAAAGAAGATTTATAATGTGTTTGTTTTTTATATTATACTCAATTAGACTAGTAAACTTGGTTTATTTCTTGTTATCGAAAATTATGTCTCCTACTTATTAGTGTAATTTATTTCATATGTTAATAAAATTACTTATTTAGCAATATATATATATATATATAAATAATAGATGTGGACCTTATCTCAAATCTCAAACTTTATATTAGTCACTCAGTGGCTTATAATCATTGTTAGTTCGACTGTCATCTTCATATGCTAAAGCCTTTTCTTTTAGTGAAGAAAATATTCAATGGAAAAAGTTGAATCTATCATATATGCATGTACCTCATCCAATAACTAACACTCTTGTTTATAACGTTGCACCACATTTTTTTTCTTTGCTTGTAAGTAACATAAAGTGACATGCAAGTGCAATCTTTTCTTAATTTTTGGTACTCGTATGTAATATTTTCTGTAATATTTGATATAATATTTTTTTCACAATTTATTTTAAAATGTTATAGAATATTTTAGACTGAATATTAATTTCATGCTATACATAAAACTTGAGTCTTCCACCTATTGTCAATTATATACTATAGCCAATTTTTAGATTCAGCTTAGATAAAAGTTTAATTTAAAGCTTTATTTTTGTACCTTTTTTTTAAAAAAAAATTTGTGAAGGGTAAATTTTTTGTGAGAGAAAATATAAATCTATTCAAGTATTACAAATATCTGTCGAGCTAATTGTAATTGTAATTAACTGTGTATTTGGATTGATTTTCTATTTAGAGTTGATTATTGTGAAAGGATATGTATGATTGGTTTGAAAAGAAAAATACACAAATTTTTAAATTTGAATGCAAAAGGAAATGAATCCTAATACGATTATGTACTTTAAGACAAAGAAGAATAAATAATTTTGGCCTTGTAATAGATTTTTGTATAAAAAAATAGATGGTAATTTGCCTAATTTAGTTTAAAATTTGTGCATCATCATTATTAGCCACTTGAACAAGAAAACTCCTAAATTTGAAGGTGATTGTGAAATACATCAATAAATAGAACATCCACTTTTGCAAAAGGGTAAAAAAAGAAAATTAACTTTTATCTATTTTTCGCCATTCTAAATTTGTATTCAATCCGAAGAAAAGAAAATGGTTTTAATTTTTAATTTTTTAGGGTTTGGTGAGTACACCTTAACCAATTTTTTGTTGCATTCGTATTCCAAGTTTGGAACCGTATGATAATCTCAGATCTTCCATTGGTTGAATTAATTAACTAAGGAAGTTCAACTGCTATTATGGATAGTATTGGATACCAATTAAGTTATTTAATTAGGGGGAGTCAAAGTTTCTAACTTGCTAGCCATTTCTGCATACAAATAAAAATAAATTAACTAGGCACTTATTATTGTCTATTAGATATATGGTGCAAGTGATGAGAATTAAGACTTTCTGATCAGAATGAGAGTTTAAATCATACATTATATATATGTACACCGTATTATATATGTTTTTTATCATATCTTTTTTATTTGTTTTTTAAGAAACTTAATTTTTCAATGAAAATGATATTATATATATTTATGAATCCTATGATGGATAATATTTCCTCCATTTTTTTATTCATCGTATTTTAAACATATACTATTTAAGAAAATAGTGAAATTTTAGATTTTTTTAAAATTAAAATATCCTTCAAAATTTTTTTTCTGCTCATTATCATTTATATCCATGTTTAAAAAATAAGAAGTTGAAATTTTGTTATTAATGAAAAGATATAATAAAAAAAATCTATTAAATATTATTTGAGAATTACCATATGACAAGGAAAACAAGGGGAGGGAGGGAGGGAGTATATAAATATGTACGGATGTTGGTCTTAATGTTGAAAATAGTGACCAACAACTTGTGAATTTTCTACATATATTATAATTAGATGATATAATCACAATAGTCATTAGCCCCTTTCTCTTATTAGATGTCAAAATATATATATATATATATATATCAAGTCCATATGTTATTACTTATTTTCTTCAAACCCAAGAGCTCATTGGTTTAGCCATTTGCTAATTTTGACTTGATTGACATAAAACTTAAATTTGACTAAATAAGTTACAAAATAGGCCCATATTCTTATTGAATGTATTTGAGCAAAGTTTTCAAATCTCCCTTTTTGTGAGACCAGCTACAAAAAAGGGAGATTTGAACAATCAACGACGCGTAAAATCTTACCTTCAAATCAAGGGAGGAGATTATTATACAGCTTAGTTACAAATTCGAAAAATAGAAAAGTAAAAATGACTAAAACACCTACTGAGACAAATAAACCGGTCCTGTCCTGTATAAACGAATACTTCTTTACGGAGGCTTCTCATTGCCAGCAACACCTTCAGATGCTATAAGTGTCATGTTGTATTCACTCTTGTAGGGACTTGTTATTGTAACAATATAGTGAAAGATAAAAACACTTTTTATGTGACTAAATATTTTAGATTAACACCACATTTTTTTTCTCCAAATGTACAAAGAAAAGAACTAAAAGAACCGGTAATGCGAAGATTAGTTATGGTAGGTTAACTGCTTTCAAAAATTATGGAATAAAGGGAATAATATATATAGGTATATTTGATCTCAAAAAAAGGTATAGTTTTGGTCAACATTTCAAGTGAGAGTTTAGTTTGAGAGGTATAGTAAGATTGATGGCGAAACCGAAACTAAGATTGACTTAGTCTTGGACTGCGTCATTCATGAGATTAGATTGAAATATTTCATGATATATTTATTTGGTACCAAAATGTGAAATCTTTTGCCCACAAAATTTTTACTAGACTGCCGGACGTCTAGGTTAAAGATATAAATTATGGTGACTCAGTGGCTCTGCAGATTGGAGGTCAGACACTGGTGCGCACAAGGAACCACTCCCCACATTGAATAGGTTTAAATTCCCACACTGCCACTGCTAACATTTAAATCTTGGACCTTAGTATTCTGCAGCCTCAAAACCTAACTGAACTACGCTCATGCGGACATTTCATGATATATTTACTTGTTTGAGTTAGTGGTTGGGAGGGAAGATAATAGCCAACCATTGTGATTGTGATCAAGGGAAACAAACTATTCGTTTCAATCTGTGTTTTTTTTTTTTTTTTTAAATATTACACTTTCCGTTTTTTAACTTGTCATATTTTAGATATTATGTTATTTAAGAAAATACAAAATTTTAGATTTTTTTTTTGGTGTAAAATAGAATGCCCGTTATAATTTTTTCTCTCCTCAACATAAAAAGATGTTGAAATTTGTTATTAATGGAAAGACATTATAAAAAAAGTGCATTAAAGATTGCCTTAGAACCATAATGTGACAAGAAATAAAAAAAAAAACACAAAAATTCCCATAATATGACGAATAAGAAAAATGGAGGGAGTAGTTTCGATCTGTAATGGAACTAAAATTGTAAAGATGAGATTAAGTTTTATATTATACAATTTGTATATGAGAAAAATTGCATACAAGATGCCGGTTATGTGCTACTGGCGACCAGCGACAATAGGCAATGGAACTTAAATGGGAGATGATATTTGAAAGGAGAAAGGCTGCTGGGAAGTGAGAAATGAATTTCATTGGAGAGGTATTATCAATGTATTTGGGGAAAAAGAAAATTTTATATTTACAAGATATGAATCGTCATATTTGTGTTCTTTTTCTTTTTTTTTCTTAAGGTCCTTGATGAATTATTTCTTTAAAATATATATATATATACATATATCAATTTACGGAACTTACCTTGTACGGTAATGATAATTTCCTCCAATTTTACCATGTGACACTATTGAAATATACCCTGCCATGCAATTTTTGGCTAGACGACGGTCGATATACCACCCTTGCCCAAGGTTGGTTCCACCACTGGTTCAATTATTAAATCACAATTTAGTCTTTTTTTTTTTTTTCTTAATACACAAATTTATTGTTTAATATATTTATGCTTGATGACTTTATAAATCCTTAATGAATAATGAATGATTCTAACTTTTTATGTTCTTAAAATTTTGGTTAAACAATTTAGTCCTTATAGCATCTAATATGGTAGGATCTGATTAGATAAGATATGTACAAAATACGTAAACAAAATAGTCCATCCAATCGAATTCTTTTTAAAAAACTCAATAAAATTGATATTTTTTTCTGACATGTAACACTGTTAGATCGGTCCAAAACTTGTGGTTATGGATTTTAAAAATGGGATCGTCTAAATGGATCTTTTTTGGATCCGACCGTTTAAATCGTGATTTTTAAAATTCGAATGTGGTTAGACGGCAATCCAGACCACTTATTTAAAAAAATATATAATATAAATTACTGTAATATATTATAGATATGTGTTAAATATAATATAAGTATATAACATTTTTTGTAAATTAATATGAGTATATCTGTATATATCAATTGTTATAACTGTTATATAAAAAATTGTGTGAAATCACTCTTAGAGCAGCATCTGCGCTTTGTAGGCTCTTGTTTTACTTTGATTTAAAATTTTTTTATCTAATTAAATGAGCTTCTAATTTTTTACTTTATTGAAATAATTTAAAGTTGATTGAATGATAAAATATTACTAGATGAAAAATAAAAAAAAGAAGACTACGGGCTGGACCGCGGGTTTTCATGCAGTGCGATTACGGTCCGCTCAACTTTGAATCGTGAAAAATGCGGTCTTTTTTCGGACTGCACTGTATAACATGTGGCCTGATGCGGTGCGATGCAATCTGAACCGTTTGACAGTGCTACTGATATGTCGATGGTGAAAAAATAATGTAAAAAATGTTTTTGAAATTTTTTTAGGAAATTTAATTAAAGGAATTATATAGGTTTTTATTAGATTACTACCTACTTTGTGCGTGCTTTATGGTTGAATTAGGCGTGTTAGATAACTAAACGACTTAATTATTAAATTGAAATTTTATTAAGGACCTAAAACGTTAAAATTAATTAATAAGGATTAAAATCACTAACGTAGAAACATTAGGGACTAAATTAGTGATTTATCCTTAGTTCCGATCAAAGAGAGCAAAAAAGAGAAATTAGGGATGGCTCGCCACAAACTAACACTAACGGTTCGATCATCTCTATGAATTGTATTATGCTTCTGGGCTTTGTTTCCCCAATTGCTCGAACACTCTCTTCTCCGCTCTCCCTTCAGTCCAGGTATCCTACTCAAATTTCATCTTCAATCCTATAATTTCAACCTTTATTTTTGTACCTTTGATGTTCGAAGTGCATTAATGCAAATGTTTGTGCGAAACCCAGTTTATTTTTGCTGGAATTGCTTCCACATTATGCATTGCAATCCGTTTAATTAGTAGCTGTTTATATTTCAGGAGAATACTTTCATCAATTTGTAGAAATTCACAGATGGGTCGTGATAATGTGAAGCTAATTCACAAGAAGACGCATGCTAATTCCAGAATATGCAGTGTCGCCGGGTTTGTTAATTTCAATCTTCCACTTTTTCTGGCTAAAATTATGCTTATTTTCAGCTTCATTATGTCCTTTTCGCTGTTATTTACTGAACGGGTATCGCTTATTGACAGTTATAAGACTGATTTGCTTGAGATTCATGCCCAAAACCCTGCATTTCATGTTCTGTTAATTCCTGGAAACCCGGGTACTGTTTTTCTTCTCATCATTTGTTAGCCTTTTTGCGTTGGGAGACGGAGGGGATTACGTTTGAAGCTTTTGCGGAGAGTTGAGGTTCATTCGGGTAGTTGTGATATTTGGGCAGGCTTTATTTCATTTTATACTGATTTTCTGGAGTCACTGTATGAGCTGCTGGGAGGAAATGCATCTGTGACAGGCAAGATATGTCACCCCTCCGCTCTCATGCTGGATTCTGTAATTTGGAAGCTGAATTAACTTTCTATTGATTCACTTTCATGATTTTGTTTTAAAATTTTTTTATAGCAATTCAAAGCAGTGAATAACTAATGCTTTGCTGTTTGATTGTTCTTGTATTGTCATCAGGTATTGCACATGTATCGCACACGCAAAAGGTAATGTGAGCATGAACTTGAGGAAATGCTAATGAAACTTGACACTTGCTTTTGTTTGTAATTGAGGATAAAGCAAATATTCCCCTTTCACAATTCACTACTGCAGAATTTAAACAAGATGGTATTTTATCTTGTCTGATTCCTGCATTTTTTCCCCTTGATTGGTCATTGTTCTTGCTAATCTATTTCTGAGGTGTTACCTTCGTTCTCAGTAGCTTGCCTAAAAAACGCTGACATAATTCTACTTCACATAGCTGTGCTATGGCATAAGGTTCTTTTTCATTAGCATGCATTCTGTTCATTGAAATGAATATACCTTTGTTTCTTGGTCAGACTAATTTTCAGCTAAGGTAAGCATGGCAATAGTTTGTATGTCTGAGTTGAGTGTACACTGTAATTGAGAGCCACAACTTCACTGTAGGGCATGGTACAGGAAGATGTTAACTGGTAATAGTGTGAGGTTTATGACATGGAATGCCCTGCTAACTATTGCTAGCCAATAAGGCTCTGATTAGCTTTACCAGCCTCTTTTGTATAGTTTAACAAATGGAGATGTAAAAATAGCTTTCCATGACTTTCCTTTTATTTCATCAAAATTTGGTCTTATCCCAGTCAGCAATCAATAGCAAGTGACTGGTTTTATGGTTAACATAGATAACATTTCCTTTTCCTTTTGCAGAACTGGGAGCAAGGAAAGTTGTTCTCTTTACAAGAACAAATTGATCATAAGGTCCTGTCTTATAACCTTGTGATTCTTGGAGTTTTCTGATGACAAACATTTTACTTCTTTCTAAGACATTTTCTTGTAGTTTGTTTCTTTCCATAATTCTTTAGAAAAGGAAAAATACTTCTATGTGAATTGAGTATAGTTGACATTATCTATTTTCTCTATTTTGGATTTCTATTTTCTTTTTGACAGATGAGTTTCATAGAACAAGAGCTTAAGGAGGTTGAAGTGCCGATATTGCTGGTAGGTTGTTGTTATGTTACAATAAATAGGTTTACCTTATGTACAAACTGCTACATTTCATTGTAGCTTTTACAGCTCTGATTCATCTCTTATCAATGAGCTTCCTTGTGTAGCATAAGATCTTGAATGAATTATTCTCCTATACCACACCTCACTGCTTATGAACTTTACTTTCTTTGAATGTCTTTTATCCTGTGGATGCATTTTTAGATAAACAAATGCCATTTTGTATTTTCAGCTTCAATTTCTCCTCAAAGGAATTGATAAGAATTTAACTGGTTCTATTTTTGAGAGGGTACAGTAGATTGTGTATAGTACCTGAATTTCAACATTCTAGCTGCTGAGAATTTAACCTCGGGAAGCACCTTCACTCCTCTGCCAGTTTATCTTTATGTGGGACTGAACTAAAGATTTTCTCTATGAGAATTAGTTTTCAGATGTATTCTAATTTTTGGTAGTAGCTAGATTGGTTGTTAAACTTCTTCCCTTGCATTTTTTCTTGCTTTCAAGTCTATTCAACTTTTAGTGCAATGTTGAAGTTGCTGGGTTGTTCCTTATCTTATGGGGTTGACTTTGATTATCATCAGATATATCAGTTTCTCATGTAATTGCATATTACTATTTGAAGGTTGGTCACTCCATTGGTGCTTATATATCGCTGGAAATGTTGAGGAGATCGCAGGGAAAGGTGATAGCTGTACATATTTTATTGCTATATGTGATTTGATAATTTCTTGTTTAACATTCTAACAAACCATTTAATGCTTCCCTTTTGAATTTGCAGGTTACATACTGTTTCTGTCTCTACCCGTTTTTGGCTGTAAATACAAATTCTTCGACTCAGTCTATTATTAGGAAGCTTGCAATGTAAAGCTCTCTACATTCTGTACTCCTTTCTCCTATGTTTGCACTACTTAATATGGGAAATGAGATGAAAAAGAGAGGTTGACTTTATAATAGAGATATCATTATCATCAATGAGTTGAGTTGGTAAGCTTGATCCATTTGCAAAATAACTACATACAAAATGATTTCCTAGGAAACGATCGCATTCTGTAGTAGTCTTTTTACTCTTGGAAATGGTAGTTCTCTTGAGGTATTCAATCCTCTGTGTTGGTCAAAGGATATTGTCAGAATCATACTAATCTGTGCTTTCATGTTCTCTAATGTATGCTTTTCCATCCTTTCCAATCTTTGATTTTGTGGATATGCTCTCCAGTTTCAATAGTCAGCACTTTTCTATAATATGAACTTATGAGGTGTCCCTGATAAAGGGAACGAGATGACAAGTGTACTACCCAGTAATTTGACTTAGTTGATTCTGCATATTTGCACTCCGTCACTTATCACCTATGCTCCTTAGTCGGTAATATAGCAAAAATGGTTGTTGAATATGAAATATTTGGATTCTCGTCGTTCAGTGTCCTCATCGCCTGCTTACTTTATGTGTCTATTTTCTCTCATATACTTCCTCCATGAAGTTTCCAGAACATAAGGAAACATAAATTTTATGGTTTTTACTAATTCTTTTACCCCGAATATTTACTTCACCTCTGATATTTCAAGGTTGTCATTGTAGGTCTCACATTCTGTGTAATATAGTCAGTTCCATTGTGGCACTGTTTGGAATACTTCCAGTTTGGGTTTCCAAGTTTCTCGTTAAAGAATCTTTAGGGAAGGCTTGGTCTTCTTCTGCTGTTGATTGTCTATGTACTCAGGTGCTTCAGGTAGAGTTCTGTTTCTTTGAAATGGCTGCCAGCTTCCTTGTTAGAAGTACAAACTCTGGATTTACATCAGAAAACCATGCTCTGAGCCAATACTACATTATATACCAGTTCTCAAGCTGAAAAATTTGTGATGAAAGTTATCATCCCTGTTTTGTGAGATTATCAGCAGTTGTAAATGCTCATGGTTATCTGTCTTCAGTCTTAGTTAAGCATTTGAATGACTGAGGAAAGTCAATAATTATCACAGTGTTGACCTCCTGAGGTTTGGTTTGAGTGAGATGTGAAAATAAGACTACCCTGCGCTTTGTGGAGCAGAATTGTTTCATATAGAGCGCTTACTCTGGCTCATTCTCTTTAGTTCAACAACATAGTAGAAAAAATATGAAAGACAAAGGAATTTCTCTTATAAAGTCTGAGTTGACATATTGCAGGATAGTCTCTACAGTTGATTCTATGTATTGGTTTGCTTCACTTTTTTCATGTCTACATGATGCTGTTAGGGGATGAGTAGTTGTGTGGATATACATTGTGAGGGCCAACTTGACAAACTATTAGGAAAACAATCTAGATGTCTTCGGATGTTACTTTAGCAGAATTATGAAGAAGAGAATAAATAGTTGTTATGTTGAAAAGTAATAAGAGCTTTAGATCCTTCAGCTTTTAAACTTTCTGTCATTTCTGAGAACTGATAGAGAACAGTAGTTTTGAATTGTTTCAATCTTAAACTACACACCAAATGGAGGCAAGTGATTGGTTATGGTGTTTACATTGTTGACACTCTGATGTCAGTTCTGTGAATTCCCTGAACGAGACCTTATTGATTCAAATCCAATGGTTATAGTCCTATAATTGTTCATAACAAGCATCTAACCTGGCTCACAATGTAAATCGTTTTGACCCTTTTTATGTGTGTACGTCATAGTTTCAAAATCAGACGAGTGTTATTCTTGCTGCAGGATTCATATTGGTCAGGTTTGAATTCCTGTACTTGAATAGAAGGCTAGACCCTGAGAGTTGCAAATTTGTAGTTGTCAAGTTCAAAGTGACTTGCTTTTGCCTTGAAGTTCACATCTCCACTACCTACATATGCTTATTCATGAACGAGTTGTTTCTTTTACCCAACTAAATGAATTTTTCCTTGAGGCATACCTAATTAGTATCCATTTATGAACTCATATTGCTAGTCTCAAAATAATTTAAATTTTCTAGCTTATATTTGCATGATAGATCTCTGTATTGCTCTTCAATTGGCAACTTCATTTATTTTCAGTACCACGCAATGAGGAACGTGCTCTTTATGGCAATGACAGAATTCAAAGAGGTAATATGCTTATATTCTGTTCAGAAATTATTTTTCTTCATCCAAGAAAAATAAGGATAAATGTTGTGTTCAGTAAATGACATTACATATTATCTTCATTATTATTAAGTAATTTAATTGTGCTTCCAAGAAATTAAAGGTTCGAATTAGCTGCCTGTTATTTATCACTGATCTATTGCTTCACGCTAAACTCCCTCTGGTGGCCATCTTTTTAATATTTTAGCTGTCTACTGCCTCTTCTAGATTTTGCATTATGCCAATTGGGGTTTCAGATAGTAATTTCAGTGGTTTATGTTAAGGTTTTGTGTTATAGTACACGAGGAAACATGTGAATTCTCTTGCAACAGTACCATGCTAGCATCATGAAATTATTCAATAAAAGATTTCTTGTTGAACTTTTCTAGAAAAGAACTAACTATGAATCTTTAAATTAATTCAGCTTTCTGAAACACCAGATTGGGCATTCATGAGGGAAAATAAAAGTCTTATTTCGTTTCTTTTTGGCCTTGACGATCACTGGGGCCCCTTGCATATGTTGGAAGAGGTAAATCAGTACCAGTTTTATTTTTCTTTCACATTTTATCTTCTCTGTTGACATTAAAAGTGAAAGCCTGAGTGCCACCTTTTACTTTAATAATCCAATTATGATATTTACATTCTTTGATTTTGAAGTAGTATGTGAAGAAATAAAGTTACATATCAATGCTATCTATACTTTTCCTCTTTGTAAACATCTGTTTCACATTCAACAAATTATGTCCACAATGCCAATTTGTTACAGCAACCTCAAATTGAATGGGGTCAATCAAAGACGGAGAAGAACCAAACTTTTTTGCATTGAGAATTGAATTGATTTTTCTGCTGTTTACTTTCTCAATCATACACCATAATCCTGATGATGTTTAACCTCCGAAGTTAGTTTATATCTTTCTTCTTTCCTTAAATTTCATGTTTTGACTTACCTTCCATTTACTTTTGTGCTTACAGATATCAAAACAGGTCCCAGATGCTTTGATAGCAGTTGAAGAGGAGGGCCATTCTCATAGTTTTTGTTGCACAGAGGCTGGCTCCTCGTGGGTGGCTCAGCATGTCGCAACCTTGATAAAGAATCATCTATCAATTTCAAGTTAGTGAGAAAGAGCCAGAGTCTAGGTTTGCCATTTCTTGTCTTGATTAGCTGATATAATATCTCTTTTCTTCTACACCATAGGAGAAAGGAAGAAACTGCTTAAGGATCTCTACTATTGATTATGCTGAATTCCATATTTGGAAATCTAGATTCTAAAGAATGAGTATAGTTAATTTCAAACCTTAAGAGAGTATCATTATACAGATTTTCTCATTTATCGTTAGGATTGAACATGCTTTTCTATCATGTAGGCAGCAGCCTTAGACCCCAGAAACCGGGCGGATAACTTACATGTGCAGAAGTGGTTCACTTTATAGGCTGAGAAAGTAGAATGAAATATGTATGATAAAGGGTTATAGCTTACCACAACACATGTAGATGAGATGGTTGGGGTCCTGAGTTCCAATCTTGAAAATGCATTGTCTTGTGGGAGAGTTTTGTTGCCCTTGTGGTTTTATTTGGATAGAATGTAGATTAGTTTGACGTTTATGTGGCTTAAGGTGCCTTCCGTATGCGTACATGCTGCCCGCTTAGAATACCTTATGTCAGACCAAAGGGTTCTTAGCTGTAAGTCAGTTTGGACAACAATGAGATTGCTACCTTGAAGAGCCTATCAATTATCATGAACTCGGAGTCATTTTCTTTCAATGAATCCAGTTGGGTGTCGTTATTTACCATGAGTACTACTATATGTTAGGCCTTTGCTATTACCTGTGATATAAATAGATCTATCTACTCTCTCATTTTTGACATATTTGGAGGGGCTGTTAGTGTTATGTTTTCTTCTTTAATTAGGTTAAACTTTTGCATACATGCTTCAACAATTAGGGAAGGAATTGTTCAAAATAAGAACTAGAGGTGTAAAATGGTTCAAATCCAATCCAGGACATCCTAGCACAGACCCGGACCGGATTAAGCATTAGGAGTGTAATCGATCCATATCATGTGAAATCATTCTTTACCTTATAGGGCTTCAGGTCAAGTTTGGATATACCTAATTACTAACCCTTAGACAAGGTGCCAATTTATATACTAATTGATGTATATGCGGACTCTGAAAAATAGATATCACAAGACATGTAAGTAACATAGTTGAAGTTTCTCTTACTTTAATTAGAGATTTTGAGTTCAAATCGTGATAATATAATTATGTTTTCTGAGAAAATTTTGTCGTCAGTTATATCTGACTTGATTGAAGATTAGTCTAAAAATGGTATAACATAAAAGTGTTTTCGGTATCCATACAAATCCATTCTGAATACAGACAAACAAAATTAGATACACATGTTTGCCTTCCCTCTTTCCATGTTTATTCACAAAAAAATGATAGGATGACAAGAAATGGAAATGGACAAAATTGTTGGTGGGGGGGATTATATTATATATTTGTTAATAATTTTTTGGAAGAGGAAATTATATAGATCCCAAGATAGATATAGATATATAAAGATGATCATGTTGGCACAGTCATGTCAGCTTTCCTTATTCTATGTATAATTCTTATTCATGCCATAACATCTATTTTAATAAGCTCATACACATGTGCTTCCCTCCTTAGGCTCCACTTTACTAGTACTACACTACTTAACATTGCTCTGTCTATGCTTTGACCAGCAACCTTATCTTAATCATAAATCATTCATGTCCATTTTTCTAGTCTCTCTCTCTCTCAATCTTTATGCAATTCTAAGGCTACCCTAACAAACTTTGACATGTTCTATCAATCACCTTTATTCACATTTTTCTTTTCGTATTGACAAAAAAGAGTTTGCCCGTGTTGAGTGGATTAGAGAAGGTAATAGAGTTTACTTATAAATCATTGAGTTAAAATTTAAAATTGATTATTATTCTTATACAATTAGAAGTTATGGTAAGTTGGGAGGAGATTTTTCTCTTAGTTTCAAAGCATTACTTCTTCGATGCCCCTTTCTTGATACCATCCTTAGTTACATAAAACGTACCACTTTTAACTTATTCTCTCGATAGGAAATAGCGGCTGAACATCACCATCGGAAGAGACCGTTTCTCCCTTGTTCCCGTCAGGGAGAGAGGAAAGGGAGGAATTCAACAAATTTTCTATAAAATACTTTTTCGTCTTGTCCTCTCTTTAACGAATTTCAAATTTTTTATAAAAATTTAAATATTATACATTAAGATGCGGTTGGAATAATTTAAATCAATATTAAAAAAATGCATTAAAACATACATTCTTTTATACATTATGCACGTTATGCGTTTTAAGAAAGTTTAATAAGTTAAATTTCTAATTCATAAAGTGGCATAACAGAACTATCCATCTTTGTCAAAGGGGCCTAATGAAATTATAAGTAGGATTAATTGAGGGAGTAAAAAAAAATATGGGTGGGAGACAAAGCAAAATTCTCAAATAGAGAGAAAAAAAAGAAAACAGAAGATGCCAATAGCTGTCAGGTTAGAGCAAAGGGTCCCTCCAACCTTGGGCTCACATGCCCAAATTTATATGTTATTCTGCGCCATATATGTTATCCTGCCAACCAAGCACCCCCCCCTCTCTCTCTTCTATACTCCCTCTTCTTCTTCCTCAGAGCAACCATTTTTGGCCTCTCTCTCTCTCTCACTACAATGTCAACCCCAAAGAAAAGGCTAATTATCAACAAAGTAACAGTAAATCTAGGTTGCAGCAGTTGCAGAAGGCCAAAACTCTCCACCGTCTTCAATCCAAAACCGAAGCGAAAAATCCCCACCACCTCCTCCTCCGCCGCCTACCACAACCCCAACCGCCATTACTATTCATCTTCAGGCTGTTCATGGGATACAAACACAACTACATTCTCACCGGAAGCCGAAGAAACGACGCCTTCCGATACCGAATCGGACATCAAAAGCTTAAGAGCCGTACAAGGATTCGGAAAAATCGGCGGCGAAAGTGTCGCCGTTGAAAAGGATTCCGACGATCCTTACCTTGATTTTCGACAGTCAATGCTTCAGATGATTTTGGAGAAGGAGATTTATTCGAAAAATGATCTTAAGGAACTTCTTAATTGTTTTTTGCAGTTGAATTCCCCACATTATCATGGAATTATTGTTAGGGCTTTTACGGAGATTTGGAATGGAGTTTTTTCTGTCAAGTCTAGTAGTAGCTATAGCTATAACTCACCCAATTTGCATGGTCGTTGGAAGTCACGTGACTATTAGCCCCATGCATGTGCCACTAGCAAGTTCAAAAAAATTCTGATATGAATTCAGTGTGCAAGAGAATTCTATCCTGAATTCAATTTATGAGCAGCACATAAATACATTGAACCATATTAAGCTACTTACATATGGTTCAGAAAGTTTATGTCTTATGTATAAGGTAGATTCATGTCAGAATTTTCTTAGTTGATAAGTAAGTAGAGATATGAATTTTTGCTGAACTAAATATAGTCATGAAGATTCATATTTTTACTTGTGAACCGGATTGGTAAGAGAAATTTTCTATTTTTATGTGAAGATTAACAAGAATGAAGTGTGTGTTTATGAAGACTAGTACCCAATAGTTGAAAAGGTGCTAGATGAACTAATTAGGTTTTTTTTGGGGGGATTTAAATATTATAGTATGTAGCTATGTGGGGGGTTCTATTTTCACAGCCTTTTTGATTATATATGTTTAGTACTTATAATTATCATTATCAATTTGTAATTCGTAGGTATTAGATGGTATGAGAGGTAGTCAAAAATGCTGTGAAAATTGTAATCTGTAGAAGCATTTCATGTTATATTAATGAATATGCAGTTGTAGTTTTCTTTATTAACAATTGTTTGTATCAACATTTTCTTTTCTTGAAACTCTTGTTTGTAAAATTTCCCTTTGCTTTTTTTTTCTTCTGTTGTCAAAGGCTTGATCTACTATTACTATTCGAGAGTGCACACTGACTATTCTGTTTTGTGTAATAACTCACGAATTAAACTTTTACATAAATTGCAACCATTATTTGAAAGTGTATTCATTTCGTGTAATAAGTTACAAAATCAGATAAATAAAAAAATTGCAAAAGACCAGAATATTCTAATTTTTAAAAATTATAGTTATTATTTAAAAGTGTACACTAAATACGTTCTATTACAATAACTCGCAAATTAAACAAGACAAGCTGTTTTCTATGTCTTGTTTCCTTCATTATAATAACTTGCAAATTAAAGGAGAAGGCAAGTTTCAATAGACTATATATATTTATTTCTTACCTATAACTCACAAATTAAAGAAGGCGGGAAGCTGCCATAGGTAATATACTACCTTCATTCATATTAAGTGTTATTTTAGAATATAATATAAGAATTAAGAAAATAATTTGATTGTTTAAATTAAAAAAAATTAAATTACTCTTTCACTGTTATTGGTGGTGCTAATGAAATTTTTTTTTGATAATTTTAATAAGATAAGAGTATATAAAAGAGATTTTAATTTATGAAAATGAAAAATATTTTGAAATGTACTAACGGTAATTAATATAAAAATGTGTAGTTTCATTAATTCCAAAATGCATATATCAAGGAAAAATAAGAAACCAAAGGATTCTCTCTCCTTCCCAAGTCCATTTATGGATGTAATAAAAGAAAATGTTGGTGGAGTAGGAAAGATAGACGTTGGGATTTGAAAATTAATACATCAAAGGAGAAAATATATTGCGACAAGGTAAGTGGAAACAGACAATAATTTTAATGTACATTAATGGCCCCAATTCAAAGCTTTTGTGAGTTTTCTGCTTTTGGCCTTTGCTTCTCTTCTCCTACATTATTTCTTTTTTATTTTTTTGTTTGACAAGAATTTATAATGATTTTTTTTTACTTGGTATTTGACATTACTCAATTAATTCAAAAAGAAATTTACAGGGCACGAAATCAATTGTAGCATAAGGTTAAAAATTTAACATGAAATTTAAAATTTTTCATTTGACAAGTCAAGTAAAAATACATAAAAGAATAATACTTTAACAGCCTTTGATATCAATATATAATGTATTTTGAGATATATTATTGTACATACATTAGGCATGTTCAATTTATATAATTGCACTCAAACTAATTTCTTATCGAGTTGAATAAAAATTTAAGGATAACAAAATTCTTGGCAAAGTACTCAACAAAAACTCTGATCAAAATTAAGAGAGAATGGAACCATCTCACTTGCATGGCTGCCTCAGGAAGGGTAGCGGGCTGCTATCATTCATGGTTTTGGGTGTTTTGTTTTCTTGTCAGTTGGCCTTGTGCCTTAAGTTGAATAAGACTAAATAAATTCTTGGCTGCTGCTGCTGCATCATGTGACTTGTTTATCTCCTCCATCTTCTTTTTCTTGCTTAATTTATGGGATTCCCAATCCAACCCTTCTCTTCTCATCAAACAATACATATACTATTACTACTACCAGGAATAGTGACTTCTATTCTTACAATTTTTTAATTTTACTTTTAAGTTGACCAGAAGAATCAGGAAAAATCCCTTTTATCATGCAGGATTTTTTTTTTTTTTTTTTAAAAAGGGGGTTTTATATCCAATTTCATCACAACAGAATTAGAGGATGATCCCAAATCTTTATAAATATGAAAATAATATTCACTAATTTTGCTAAGACTACTCCCGCCCTTTTTATATAGTTGTCAAACTTTAAACATGTTACTTTTTAAGAAAATATAAAATTTTAAATAAGAATACCTTCTAAATTTCTCTCTTTATTATTATTTATGCAAATTTTTATGTGAGAAGAATTAAAAAGATTGAAATTTATTTTTTATAAAAGGTATAATAAAAAAATCATTAAATATAACATTATTTTACAATGTAATAAATAAAAAAAGGACTAAAATAATAATATAAAATAGATTTAAGTATTTGTAAAATCATTCGATTATTTATTATGATATATATTCTCGTATATCCAGAAGAGTTATCAAGTAATGGATCTTAAACTTGCAAACACAAGGCATAACAGGTGATGGAAGAAATTAATCCCCTATCTCGTAATTTTACAAGAGTACAAACTCTTTCCCTTATTTTGTTTCTTTGTTTTCTCAATTTTGGAGAAACCACAAGTCAAATGAAAATGAAAACTAAAGGGAATCTTGATTTAATCCAATAGTGGACCTTCCATTAGGCTAGTTAATGGAAATTAATATAATGCAGGAAAAAAAACTCAAGGGTTATATTACCAAGGTAAGGTAGGCATGGTGATTGATGATGAGCAGTCAAATCTCTTTAATTTCAGTGACAGTTTCCAGCTAAGTTTTTCATCTTCTTTAACTCTTTGTTTCTTTCTTCTTCTTTTATTTTAGTTTTGATTAGAGTCTTTTCTTTAATAAGAAATTAGAAAAAGAAGTGGGAAGCAAGCAAGTGTTAGTAGGAGCTCAGTTTCCAAATGATGACTCCTCAGTCACAGTCACAGTCACAGTCTCTCTGAATTACTGCTTTACAGATGAATTTGTCCTTTCCCAGATGATGCTGTTGCTATCTACACCATGATTATACTCTTGTTTTTATGTGCCTCAATTTTGTATTTTTTTTTCTTTTTTGGATGACTATCATGAATATTATTTTTTTTATTTTTTTACTTATCACATTTATATAAATATATGAATTTTTCGTATTATTTTATTTATTACATCGTGATTTTAAAATAACATTTAATAAATTTTTTTGTGATACTCTCTTATTAATAATAAATATTTCAATATCTTTTTATTCTTCTGATATAAAAATTAATAAAAATAATAATGAGGAGAAAAAAAACAATAAAAAGTATTCCAATTTACATATACAAAGAAAATATTTAAAATTTCATATTTTTTTAAACATTGTAATTATGCAAAATGTGACGTATGAAAAAGACGGTATATAAGATTTAAAAAAAGAAAAAGTAGCAGTTGAATGTGTATCCATTTAAAGCAGACACAAAAACCATGTATGTGAGATTTGTTGAAGGTTTACCCTACTACTAGCTGGGGAGACATCTTTTTTGTTGCAGCAAAAAGACCATGCTGCCATTGCTGGTCTTTTATATGCAATGCCCCTTTACACCATCAAAGAAACAAATTGATGAACAGAGAAACTATGATAGAAAGAGAAAGTGGAGCTTCAAAATAAAGATGTCATTCATCTAATATTATTGCCAATAAGATGTTACTATGAGCACATTATTCATTTTCCTTTTTCTGCTCTAATAATTCTCATCTTCTTTGGGAAAAAAAGCAGTCAACATATGTAAATTTTCTCTTATCAAGGAAGACCAACCAATATAGGTTGTTCTTGAATCAAAACTTTCACTTTCCTGTACCTGTTGCGAAAGTACCATTCATAAATTTGTAACATTTTGAGTCATAAATAGTTATTAACGATTATACGATTTTCTCTTATATTATGTATGATTGACATCATAGTAAATAATCAAATTTTGAGTTTATCTTTTATATTTACGTAGGTGAAGTATTTTTAAGAATAAAAATAAAATGAAGCCTTTTTCTTTCAAATCTCATGGGAGAAGTGACGTTGGATGTTGGATTCTCCCGTCCACTATAGCATTGGAATACATAGAACGGAAAGACAATAGATGTTTTATGTAAAAAGATAAAAATGTAGACAATTTTTTTTAGTGAAATGAACAATCCTATTTGGTCAAATACAATGCGACAAATTTAAAAGTGTTGTTCATTGCGATATTTTCTTAACATGTTTATAATTACAAGTCTAAGGCTTTTTATTGATGATATTAATATTAATAATAGTGATGATACTTGTGCTAATGACAATATTATTTGTAACTTTAACACGGACTGAAATTGTTCACTATGATGAATGTGCTAATTATACGTATGATGTTGGAAATAGATCAATTTTTATATCATCTTTCAGTTCAAACTATAGCAAAATTAGTGTCTCCTTCCGTAATATGAATTATAAACATTCATGATATGAATATAAATAAGTTTACCTATCTAAAAATGATAATGAATATCTAAACGTAAAAATTTTTTACTATTCAAAATCATCACATTTATTTCACAAAAGAATGGCATATTGCATATTTCGCATTTGATAAAGTAGGTCAAAAGAGGGAAAAAGAAAAGGTTATATCATAGATCTGTTAACCATCAAAATCAAATGTAAGGAAGAACATGTATGGTTCACCATATTTGTAAAGATCCCAAGTTCTGCTGTATTTGATTATCAAGTTCTTGATCTTATCCACTAAAAACCTTGGGCTTTAGGAGATCTGCCTAATCAATATCAAGAAAAGATTTTTCAGAGACATGGTTGCCCCCGTGGAAGTGGAAGTTCTTATCTTATCATCTTAACAAATCAGAAGGGATCATCTTGTTTGATAAAGATTAGACAAAGATTGAGATTTTTGAACATCATAAAACTATTTCCACTGTCACAAAATATATATAGTTGAAATGGTTGAGATTTTTTAAATTTCATCAGAAGTTTTGTTCAAATTTTAAAAATATAATTATGTCTTATAAGATAGCTTTATCGCTTTTATAATTCTATCCGACTGAAATAAAAATTAATATAAATATGTTATGATTTAAATGTATCTTTCATACATGTACGAGTCCGGTAAAAAAGAAAACTATTCCGGCCCTATTAATATAAGATATGTCTAGGTGAGATGGTTAAGATATTTCTTAACTTAATTACAAGTTTCATTCGATTCTTAAAAATATATAATCTTATAAGAGAGTTTTATTGTCGTTATGGTTCTTCTTGATTTGAATAAAGATTTAAATATAATATGATTTAAAGGTAACTTTTATGTATGCACATGTCTGCTAAAGATACTTCGGAGTCTCTTATAATCTACCAAAGAAAAAGAAAAGAGACCGATAAAATATGTGTAGAAATTTAAATGATACACACCAAAATTCTCAAAAAAATGTAATTTCCCTCATTTGCTCTTTCTCTCTACATTTGTTTTCTCTTACTTGTCTTTAAAAGTTCTTGAATGTTCTTCAAGTTTTTGAAAAATTTGAAGTAAAACATGAATGATTTTGAAGATTTTGTAGAAGAAAATATCGACTTTGAGATAAAAATATCACACAAAATATTGAAAAAAATCAAGTAGGTAAACTTTTGGGCAGGTGGACTGAAAATCCGCAAGATTTTTGGCTTCACCACCAAATGAAAGCTTTAAAATAGGTTTTTTTTTTTTTACATAATTGGTCCTTTTTGTAAAAAAAAAAAAAAGTATTAAACTGGCTAGCTTTTTTTTTTTTATTCTGGTTGAGGGCCATAACGCACAATAATTGTACGTTATCCCATTTGATAATGCATGTTCGTTGTGCGTTATCCCTAAGCATCAGTTAACTCCCCTAATTAACCTTCATTAAATGACGTGGAGCTTCATTAACTGACGTCATGGGATGTGGTGTTGGTGTGGCAGGGGGTGGTTGAGCTGGATGATAACGCACAGCGGTTGTGCGTTATTGTAAGTAATAACACACAGCGGAGATGCATTATTTTGACATATAACGTACAACCTTTGTGCGTTATCAATGTATAAAAGCTTACCCTACCCACCTCCTCTTCTCTTCTCTTCTTCTTTTCTCTTCTTCTTTTTTCTAGAATCCCACCACCGCCGCATATATTTTTTCTTTTTCTCCCTCCTCGCTGTCTTGTTGCCGCTGCTGCTTTAGTTGCTATCTTCTCTTTCCCTCCCTCCTCTTCTACTTCGGCATGTTCTTCTCAGTCCTCTTTTTCTTTTTTCTTTGGTTCCTCCCGATGCTGCTGCCTCGTTTCGCCACTGCTGCCACCTCCGTTCTGCCGCTGCTATTCGCCGCCGCAACTGCCTTGTTCGCCGACGCTACTATCAGTTTCTCCTTGGTTTCTCTTCTTTCTCTTATTTTGGTAAGTTTCTTGTTGTCCATACTTATTTTAAATTTTTATACATTATGTGTTAATTTCTATTGTTGTTTGTATGAAAATTATTGTTTGTTGTGGTTTGTGAATAATTTTTATGAATTTTATTTGGGTTACTGATCTACAATTTTTTGTAGTTTATTTTTCTAGTTAGGGCTTTTTATGATTATGTTAGAGTTTCTATTGGTAAATTTGTACATATTTGATTATACTCTTAATCTATTTGCCTTTATTGTAAATATGTTGTAATAGGTGATTTGATATAGATTATGTAATTTATTTTTGTTTTTGTAATAAATTGTGATTGTTTATTTTTTGTAAAATATTATTAGTATGTTTAAATTGTTCCATTAATTCCATATAATCTTGTATTATTAGCATTTATATAATTTTATGTTATTAGAATTTAAGTTTATGAAGACTTTTATTATTTTTTAAAAAAAGGAAAACACAGACTAAACCCTAAAACTCTAATATGTATTTTACCAAATTGTAAAATCCTAAACTATGAGATATAGCATTCATATGATTAAAACCCTAAAATCCTAATATATAATTCCTAAACCGTAAATCATAAAAACCTTAAAACCCCAAAAAAACCCTAAACTTGATATATTAAAAATTAAATCCTAAAACTCTAAACTTTTTAAGACTAAATCCTAAAATCCCAAACCAGGAACATTAGAAATTGTGTAATAATAATACACTTTAAATATTTTACGTACAATTCTAAACCCGTGAATATTTAAACTTTGAGAGTGTGATAATTTAACACTATAACATTGGAATTCTAAAAACTCTAAAACCCTAAACTATGAAACCACATACCCTAAAATAATTGATCCATAAACAACAAACCTTAGAAAGTTTGGAAGTATACTTTATTCAAAATTTTTTACTTTAAATTTTAAAACCGTAAACATTTAAATTTAGATATGTACTATCACTGAAAATCCTAAAACTCTCAAATCGTAACATTGAAGTCCTGAAAACCCTAGATTCCACAAAGGGTGTGCAATAATAATTTTAATTTACTGCAAAGATTCTAATTTTAATTATAAACCCTTATTGGTAAATATAGTGTATAACTAAAATTGTAAATAATGTATATGGAAGAAGTCCCAGTACACATGTATTTGGGTCCCATAGTCCCTAATGTATTGACGAGGCAGCATGAGCATAGATTTGGATTGATATGGAGTGGGGACCATGAGATGCGGTTGCAATCTATTTCAGGCTTACAGCGTAGCTCCCGGTCGGTTGGTTGATATTATTGATAGGACAGGTTTAGGGGGATTTTTTAAATGTGGTTACATTGGTCTTGACCACGCATTTATTACTACATTAGTTGAGCGTTAGAGGCCTGAGACTCACACATTTCTCATGACTTGTGGTGAGGTCACAGTCACTCTATAGGATATACACATGTTATGTGGTTTATGGATAGAGGGGTTGCCTGTTATAGGTCCCAATTGGAGTATTCATCAAAAGCAGTATTGGATTTAGATGATTGAGAGACTTATTGGGTACGGTTGTCCCTCACTCAATTTTCCAATATAAGGTTAGGAGGGAACCTCTTGAGGCCTGGATCTTGAGAGAGTTTACCAATTCAAAGACCGATGATGACCTAATCTTGCGTGCCCGTGGATTTATTTTCTTACTTCTTGAAGGTCATATGCTCCCTGATTTCTCGGGCAGCTTAGTTCACGTCCGCTACCTCAGTTTGTTGGAGGATTTTGAGGACATCAGCACTTACAGTTGGGGTAGTTGTGAGCTGGAGTTTTTATATAGGCATCTGTGCACGACAGCTTTACGGGGTGCACGACAGATAGGGGGAGCCCTAGTCCTACTCAGAGTTGCGCTTGGTCGCGTATTCCTGTATTGCGGCCTCAGCTACTCTAGCATGTTCAGTAAGACCCTCTTGCTCCACTCGGTGCGATGTGGTGCACAATGTTTGACTGTAGCCAGTTGCCTACTCATGTCCTTTTTACGTACAGAGACCAGTTAGAATTTATGTCATCCGATCAGGTTTGACTTTAAAACCTTTTGTGGTTCGTGCTTATTAAATTTTTTAAATGATTTTTTAAATATCTTAATTTGTTGAAAGTTTGTATGGCTGCCCTATCATGACCGTGGTCTAATTCCATCTGACCTGTGGCGGGCAGATGTCCCACTCATATACTACGAGATATGTGAATATCACCGCCCCGGGCGTGTGATGAGTCAGTTTGCACGTGATCAGCCTATACTTGCTACATGTAATACTAGGCTTAATCTGTATTAAATACAACTAAGAGGAAATGATCACACATATTGGGCTTGGGGGATGCATCATGCTAGCCATGTAGAGGTCTGGCATCAGTGGACGCAGCATATTAAGGATGACACTGTATTTCTAGTTGAGGATTTATCAAGTCCTAGAGATGATTACATTAAATGGTATCGGGATATCACGTGAGTCCACATCGGCAATCCAGTAAATCGTTATACTCGTACTGTTGGATACCAACCTGCTGGGGTCGACAGACTGATGATGGTACATTTCCTTTTTACACTATATTCTTATGAGTTATGTTGACTTATAATTGACACCTGACCATTCTATTTTTTAGACTTCCATGCTGCAAGAGGTAGATGACAGTGATACAAGGACCACCATCATCTCCGACACAGACCGCTAGTTTTGCAAAGAAAGTGCAAGCTATCACCCGTAGGTGCATGGTTTCTATTGGCGGTACCTTGGGTTGTACTCCATCTCAGTATGATATTCAGCAGACATTTCCAGTATAGCCATCGCGTCGCCGTCCCTGGGAACCCAAACCAAACCGTGGAGCTCGTGAAGTTAAGAGGGGCGCTCGTAGATTGCTTGGTGGCAGGACATGTGGAGGCTGTGCTCCTACCCCTCCTTCATTCGGGCATACGAGGATATGCAGATCCCGGACTTGGAGGAGAGAGAGTGAGGAATCGAGGACGTGGACATGGAGATCTAGGGTCTTCTGATCATGGTGACCCGTTTGACAGTCCAAATCTAGATATGCCATCTTTCAGTTTGGGTTTGACGCCATCGGCCCAGTCACATCCAAGTGGATTGGGCACATCATATGCCCATCCCCTCCAGGTTTAAGGTTTTCTTCATTTCGGACATCTCACCCTCCGGGTTTAGGGTTTTCTTCATTTCAAGCACCTCCTCCTCCGAGCACGGTGAGTTCTTCATTTGGGGTAGCTCCTCTTCCGGGTACGATGAGTTCTTCATTTCAGGCACCCCCTCCTCCGGGCACGGTGGGTTCATCTATACCGCATATGCCTATATCATATGCATCTTCATTTGATTCAGATGAGCATGATGATGAGCGGACGGATGACGTGACACCGGCATAGCAGCTTGGATTTGGGCATCGTGTTGGGAAGAAGATTACCAAGTTCACGCCATCTGATTGGCCCTAGTGTTTTTTGTAAATTATATTTAACTTTAGAGTTTTAAATTTTATGTATTTATGGTTTATTTTATTTGAGTTGTACATTCATTTTATGTAATGAAATTATTTATGCTACTTTAGTGTTTTCTAAGTTGTACATTCATTGTATGTATTCAAAGTTTTTTCTTGTAAGTTGTCCCTTCATTGTATGTAATGAAATTATTTATTTAACATTAAGGTTTTTATTTTCCGTAATTAGGGTTTCATTTCTTCAACTTTAGGGTTTTCATTTTCCATAATTAGGGTTTCATTTCTTGAACATTAGGGTTTTTATTTTTCGTAATTATGGTTTCATTTCTTCAACTGTAAGGTTTTCATTTTCTGTAATTAGGATTTCATTTCTTCAACATTAGGGTTTTCATTTTCCGTAATTAGGGTTTCATTTATTGAACTTTAGGGTTTTCATTTTCCGTAATTAGGGTTTCATTTCTTGAACATTAGGATTTTCATTTTCCATAATTAGGGTTTCATTTATTGAACTTTAGGGTTTTCATTTTCAGTAATTAGGGTTTTATTCCATTAACTTATAACTTGAAATTTAGCGATATTATCAAGTTTAACCCTTCTTTATATTACGTTTTGTTCTCACGCCTGTTTGCCATATTTATTTCTGTCTTGTCATGTCATCACATGTCTACATCGGCAATAATTCAAGAGCATGCGTCATTGTTTTTGAGTTGTCATGTCACTTTATTTATTTCAAACTTTATTTGAACTTCCCGACATGCCCATGTGGGCGCATTTGACTCGGCAATAATTCAAGACAATGCTTTTTCTTTTTTTTTTTTTTTTTGAGTTGTCATGTCAATATATTTATTTCAAAACTTTAACATGCTTCCCGACATGCCCAAGTGGGCGAATTTCACAACTCAGAATTAATAATTCGTTCATTTCTGTCCCATTTCTGACATGCCCATGTGGGTGAAAGTGACATCTCGTAATTAATAGTTCAACGGTTTTGTCCTCCTCCCGATAAGCCATGTGGGTTATGTTGAATTATTGATAAACACACATTTCTAAATACAGCAAGACCCCTATATATACGTAAATCCTAAACTCAACTTCAGCCATCACAATTATAAACCTTCAACTTTCCTTCCTATTCTATTTCCAAATTCCTTAACTTCACATCTTCACATCTTCACATCTTCACATCTATATCCACTACAAACAATTAGACATGGATACAACTCACCTCAGAGATTGCAAGAGATGCGTATGGTCCTTATTTCACTGGAATAGTGCAGAAAACTTGGAAATTCCACCGAATGGTATCACATGCCGAATTCGTAAGAAAAATATTGAAATATCGAGATATAGATCCCAATCAGTGGAGCGTTCAAATGACAATGAGTGTGCCTTCATTCTACGAAGAGCATCATATGTTTTATTTTACTTTATACAGCATGAACAACGATAACGAAATGCGTTATCTTTGGACCATTGCACCCAACTTAGTGAAGGAAAGGATTCGGGTAATCGTTGGATTCATTCTGCTCCAATGACAAACTGTTTCAATTAGACATGACACAAATACCATAAACATGACAGAACATGTCACAGTAGTAACACAGATGGTTTCTGATGAACCGTCTATATTGTACCTAACTGTTGATGACGACGATGATGAAAATAACCATTCAAATGAAGAATATGTCGTATCTAGTGAATCAGAATCAGAGGATAACAATGACGCCGAGGAAGAAGAGTTACAAACTCCCTAAAACCCTGTCACTGAAAACACAGTGATCCAATGGGAAAGTAGCCAATGGTTCAGCAGCGCCACATATGATTATACACAGTCTGGCGCATGCCTGGATATGGTCTCGGGTTCTCTGACAGATGACCTTATTGAATTTGGTACCCTAAGGTTGCTCGATTGGAACGATTCAATAATTGACATTTAGTTAGGCATGAGATTCGTTGACAAAGTGCGAGCAATAAGTGCGGTTCAAAAGTGGTCGGTCCGGATGGGCCATGAATATAGAGTTGTGAAAAGTAAAAGTGATCAGTGGACAGCAAAATGTTATCATCACAGTGACTCTAATAACTATTCATGGTACATCCGCATAAAAAAGAAAGCAACACACGGTCGTTGGGAAATAACCAGATTAGTCAAAGAACACACATGCATTGTACAGATTCAACAAAACAAGGACCGTAATATGTCTTCTAAATTTATTTCAATGTCAATAAGGCACCTTGTGGCCAACAATCCAGAGATACCTGTCTCAAACGTCATCCAAGAAGTACAAGTATTATTTCAAACGGGTTGTACGAATAAGAGGGCATGGTATGCTTGAAAATTTACACTATAAAGGGTTTTTGGCAGCTGGGAGACAACTTTTAATATTCTACCAAAATATTTACAAGCAATGCAAGATTCAAACGCGAATATTGATGAAAACGGGTCCAGATTCTCAGGGTACCCCCAGACCCAGACTCATACCCTTATAGTGAAACTTGGACCCAAACCCGGACCCATACCCTCCAGGTATAAAATTTCTAGACTCAAACCCGACCTTCCAGGGTCCAGGGTAAGGTCTGGGTATACCCGTACCCGTATGACATTTTTCTATTTTTTTCCTGTTAAATAAAAAGATATAAAACAATGTATAATCCTAAAATAAAATTTTTAACATGATTAACATAATCTCCTCAACACTTCTTTCAACAAATACAATCTCATTTAACATCTCTAATTCAAATGATCAAAAGTTCAAATACACACAAAAAATCTTCACAGTACATTAATCCAATAAAAGCAAAAGTTCTAGTATATTAATCAAAGCATTTGGATTTTGGATACCGCTTGCTCCTATTTGTCTCCTACAAAAAAAATATAGAAGTGAGTATGTATTACACGTGTATATAAAATAGAGATAATTATGAATATGTAGCTAAAGATAAAAAAAATTTACATCAATTTTCCTCTGCAAATGCCTTTAAATGAAGGCGAGAAAACGCAGCCAAGAACGAATCACCTGTTCCTGCTCCTAATATTATTTGCTTATATTAGAATTAACACTAGCTGCTAAATATTTAGTAGTAATTATGAATATAATTTAAAGGAAGAAAAATTAAATGCATTTGTTTGTGGGTTTTTATTTGATGCACATGGGGAACGGAAGAAGCAGAAAGAAGACAGAGGAGAGGAGGAAGAAGGCTAAATATATAAATTATATATTAATATAATATAATATATAAATAATATAATATATATATTATTATTTTATTAATACAGGTATACGGGTGTACAGGTCTGGGTATAATCATACCCTGCCCAGACTCATATAACAGAATAAATACGGGTACGGGTATGGGTCTGTGGGTATAAAATTTAAACCTTACAGGCTAAAAATGGGTATAGACCCGCACAGATACGGGTAAGACCTGCCCTGTTTACAGTCCTAGTGAAGAAGTCCAAAATTGTGTACATCCATTTCTAATCCAAATATTTGACAAGTTCGTATTGATTGAATTAAAATCAAGAAAACACAAAGTTACAACTTACAATCCGCAAGAAGGAATATACATTACGAATGAATAATAAATCA
This sequence comes from Catharanthus roseus, assembly GCA_028651295.1. Lineage (NCBI taxonomy): Eukaryota > Viridiplantae > Streptophyta > Magnoliopsida > Gentianales > Apocynaceae > Catharanthus > Catharanthus roseus. The sequence goes on along the minus strand of JAPQWS010000044.1, from coordinate 2,402,435 downwards.
TGTAGTTGCGATAAATGGCAAGCATATACATAGCCTTATTTTCATGCTCTTGTAGTTTGTAGAGAAAATGGTACGATAGCAGATACTTATGTGCCGGATATATATATTCGCGAGAAACATACAGAAGAACATACCAATCGAATTTTCATCCGATCTTGAATGAGAACTTTTGGAGGGATGTTCCTTATAATTTAACATTTCATCCTCCGAACATAAACAATGGACGGGGTCAGAAACAGGGAACAAGATTTCAGGGGAAATGGATTATCAAAATCCGGATTCTCCCCCAAGATGTGGCAGATGTCGCATGTCAGGACATACTAGAAAAAATTATAATCTTCAAGCAATGTATAAGTTTATTTTCTTAAAAGTATTGTAACATTTTAGGATTTCTATTAATGAAATTTTCTTTGAATTTCTTTTTAACTACTTCTTCATTGCTCTAAATTTTGATAGTAAAATTTACAATACTTTAAATTACTTCTTCATATTTTTTTTAAATAGAATGGTGATAAGTTAAATATTTTTTTGTAAACGGAATGAAAAATACATCAAAATAGGTTAAATAAAATAATACAGTGTTTTTAAAAAAATTATGTAATTATAAGTTTTGGAAAAAAAGAACAAAGAAATTTTGAGTTTTTTTAAAAAAAAAACTGATGTGGCTGATAACGCACAAAAATTATACGTTATTGCTAGGTAACAACACACAGTAATTGTGTGTTATCCGCCACATTGGCGAATTAAGTGGAAAAGTTAGTTTTAACTGATAACGCATAACAGTTGTGCATTATCCTTATTAATAACGCACAGTTATTGTGCATTATGGCTAGATTCTGAATAAAAAAAAAATTTTTGACCACTTTAGAAGTCTTCTTACAAAAAAAGACTATGCTTAAAAAAACCTTTAAAATACTTACAGTTATATCTAACTCCAATAAAAATTAAAAATTCCTCTCCTATGCACACAAAATCACTAAAAATATCTCGTGGTCAAAAAAAAAAAAAAAAAAGAAAACTATTCCCACTCAATAGAAATAAAATTAGAGATCGAAAATGTGGAGCAGAATTAATAAGGTCTCTTTTCAACCAATATTGAAACTTTTGTCTTTGGCCCATTTGCCTGCCAGCATAATCCTGGAAATCCATTGTTACTCCACAAAGAATACAAGAAAACCCCATTGCTACTATGTTGCCCCCACTTGAGAGGCATTTTTTTTTATGTGATTCTTTGTGGCTCCTTGTAAAAGGTAGTTCTATACATTAATGGAGTTTTTTTGGAACATTTGGGGTCCTAAGAAGCTACAATCTAGAGTTAGAGATAACTTGTGGTTGCAATATCAAGTGAGCTTCAACATTATTAGGACCCAAGAAAGGTCCACTTGCATATACTTCTAGACAAGTCAAACCATGGGACTGTTCCATTTATATCTCTTAAATCTTACTTTTTTCCTCTCATCACTATTTATGAGTAAAATCTAAAATATTATGTTACACACTATCATTAAATTTTTTTTTGTTCATTAAATTATTTTCAATTATCACAAGTTAGATCTCTACTCATATGATGATAATAATGAAATGAATCCCTTGTAATACAATTTTAATTGCCAAAATTTTCCCTACACACATTTCTCACCAAAAACCAATTGCTCTTCTCCAATAAAAATCTTTTTTGCTACCCTTTGAAAAGGAGAGCTTTTTTAGTGGGAATACTAATTGGTCTTAGTAGAAAACATACCTAGAGATAATTTTATCTTTTAAAATTATGTTACGAGTCACTCACATGATATTATAACTAAATTCTGTTATATAGATGAATAAAAATCGAACTCGTGATGGTTAAAAAGAATTAAACTCAGTAATAATAACTATTTTACGATTCATATAAATAATTTACTGATATTATAATAATTTGGAGATATTAAAATTTTCACACTATCTCAAAATTAATTTAGCTATGTTCATGCAGGCTATTAATTTTGAAGTTTCTTAAACTAAAAAATGATGCAGTACGTGAGTTGTCTGTCAAAGAAAGAAGACTTGAATGCATTTCTCAAGTCAAGCAAATTAGCATTGATGGAGCATTGAGGACTCATGAGGACATTCAACTCGTTTATGAGGCCATAAAAGCCGGAATAGTTTACGGCTACATTGAGTATGAGTATGAATGAATTGATGAATAAGAAGCTTCAATCAATAACTCATCAGTCTCTTCCATGATTCATCACCATCTTCCAAGAAAAATGAGATTTACTTGCTCGCATAGGTTTAACTCACCTCGTTCTGAGTGTTAAAATATTGAATTTGGACATAACTCAAATTAAAAGGTATTTCAAGATGAGAGAATTGTCCAAGTCTTATAAGGGGTTCATTCAATCTTTAATTAGTCGATGTAGAATTTTTAACACACTCCCTCATGTCAAGGCTGCTCATTTAGGCTTGATGCGTAAAAATTCTGCAAGACATTATCTACGGTTGGCCCAACATCATAGTTCTAATACCAAGAAATTTAGAGAGTAGAGAAGAATAATATTGAATGCTTCAAATGGTGTCTTTCTTATTCATTATGATATACTATTTACAGGTTACAAAATATTCTAATTCTAATCAATATAAGATTCTAACTAACCACTAATAAGGAATACGACTATAATACTCACTATAGTACTAATCAATAACATAACGAATCTAAAATAATCTCATATAAAATTTAAGATAATATAGGAGAATCATATACTGATGTGATATCTCTAACATAACCCACATGTTTGAAGAAGAAGGAAAAAAAAGTCTTCCACCCATTATAGTACTATTATAATCTTCTCAAACACATCTATGATCTTATTCTCTTTTCATTTAGTTTGAACAACTCTTTTCGTTTAGTTTGATCAAGTTTTTCTTTTCACGTTTCTAATATTCCTTCTAATTTGCTTCAATAAAAGTTTAGAACATTATTTTTTTTATAAATCACATTCAAGTCAGGTAGCTTCATCGATGAAACTTTGAAGCGCCTAAATTTAGAAATTGAAATTGGAATTGATGGATGTTTTATTCAAGAAATTCTAAAGTGACATCAAAGGAATTTTCAGAGACATAACGAAAGCCACTGCAACTAATGGAACAAAACCACAACGACTGCAACTGATAGAAGAACTACAGGTAGGGTTGTAAACGGGACGGGTATTATACGTACCCAACCGGGTTTATATTCGTTTATAGTGGGTAAGGTTCAAAACTAAAACCCACGGACCCGTATCCGTACCCTACCCATACCCATATAACTTTTATTAAATGGGTTTGTATAGGGCATGATGATATCTAGACCCGTTTAACCGTATACCCTCTATAATAAAATAATAATATATTAATACATTATATATTTTTTATATTTTTTTATGAACACATAATCTATTTTCCCTAACTAAGGCCCTCCTCGGATTGGCTGGTTTGTTTCCTACTTAATTCTTTCTTTTTTTCTTTCTTTATCTACTATGATTAATGTTGACGATTTATTTATTTTGTGTTCTTATTCTGGTTTTAAATTCAAGATTCAAGAACTTGGGTGGTTTAGATCCTTACAGAACAACTGAAGATCTTGTGTTTGCCATTTGCACGTTTTTACCAAAATGGAGGTTCTTTCCAGAACTATTACATAGTACATAACTAATTATTTATCATCTAATTAATCCCTTTGTGTTTTATATATATTTTTTATTTAACAGGAAAAAAATAGAAAACAGGTACGGGTATACCAGAGTCCCTGGAGGGTTGGAGATAGGTCCATAAATTTTATACCCGGCAGATTTAGGTCTGGGTCCGGGTCTGAGTCTGTAGTTTCACTATAAAGGTCTAGGTATGGTACAAGGAATATCATACCCGTCTGAACCTATTTACAGCCTTAACCACAGCGGCAGCGATTGATGACAAAAACCATAGTGACAGCAAGTGATGGTAAAGATCACAACGATGGACGGTAGAAGACTATCGTTATCAACGAAAAAGTGTTTTAAAAAAAAAACTTGTGGCAAATTAGATGTGCAATTTGCACGTTCTAAAAATTGAAAAATTGTGGCAAGTTGGACATGCAATTTTGCACGTTCCAACTTTGAGGCAAGATGTTAGAGATATCGCATCAGTATGTAATTCTCCTAAATTATAGTATCATTTGTAACTTATATATAGTAGATCATAATGAATAAGAAAAACACCAATTGAAACATTTAATATTATTCTTCTTTACGCCTGAAATTTCTTATCACCGAGATTGTTGAGTTAGTTTTAAGGTTCAAGATTTGAATTTTTTTTTTTGGGTAACCTAGTATTCGAGAGTCATCTACTAATTCGAAAAGAATCCGAGGGTACAAGATCTTCAAATAGCAACACAAGGTTGACATGCAATATTAAATAGCTCCACATGTGACTCGAACTCACAACCTCTCAATTGACATGGTAGATGGAGGAACCTAAGTGAGGGGATGTGCTATCGGACTATAGACCTCTTGTCCAAGGATTCTTACAATCGGGATTTTCACTCCTTCGGTGTGGTCTCTTGTGGGCACGAAGCAAACAATCGATGGTAGACACATATCCCACCCAACTTTTAAAAAAAAAAATTATTAATAATATAGATAATAAACACTTTTTAATTTTATAGGGTGAGTCTGCCTCCCCTAAATTTTAGCATTTTTCTTATATTATGTTAAAAGTTTAATTCAATAAGACCCAATTCAAATATTTTCTTTGATTATTTGTTAATATACATTGAAAAGTAAACTGCTGTAAAATTTAATATAAGTTCACTATAGATAATTTCGGGGTTCTAAAGAGTAATAATGTGTATTTTGATTATTTATAGTAATTTTCCTAATAGATATATAAATTTTATATTTTGATCCCCTAAATTTTGTTACTGTCCATTCTTCTAAAGGACTTTTAATATAATATATCGTTGAGTGACAAGTAACCATAACTTACATACTTCATCATCTTGTCAGACGGACTAGGAGGATAAGAGCCTCGAGGGTAGATTTTGTATTTTATTTTTAAATTTTTTCCCGAAAAGAAAAATGAGAGAGATTTTAGAAAATTCATCAAATACAAAAGGACCAAAACTTGTAATTAACCCCCAGAAATAATATTGTTCTCATTCAAGAGAAAGAGAAGCAGTAGAGTGGAGATACAATACAAGCTTTAACTATATGGCAATTTTCTCACTGCTTCTGATCAAAAGCAGTAATAGGAGTAGTACTATATAGTATATTAATTGTGCTTGATTTTGATATCTCTATAGAAATCGATTTTTTCGTGTCCAAATTTATGACCTCAATTAATTGTTTGTATCAGAAATATGGCCACCCCCTATCCTCCCCTTCACCCACTCTCTCTATCTATTCAATATTCAATATCATCGATGTGCATGGGATGGGAGGCCCTTACCCATCCCCAACCGTACCAACACTATATTAGGCATGTGTTGATCTATCTTTACAAAGTTTAAGTTTAATATCTCCTATAAAAACATAAATATAAATTCGATAAATTTTTTTTTTACGTTAATATACACCAACGAAAATCATGTTTATCAACTCTCTTTTAATACTGGCAACAAAGGCAATAGAGTAGGTTTTTCTTAATTTGCCCCGTTAAAATTCAAATTCTTGTATTAATTATCATATCTTTTACAAAATTGCTGTTCAAAAAATAATTATTCCTAAAAATCTTCAAACACTTTATGTATGTCTCTCATGTTGTAGAGATATATCGTAGTTGCAAATGAACATCATGTATTGAAAGATATATATAAATTAGAATTTTTTTTAATTTATTCAATATCGCTATATATTTATGAAGAATATAAAAGTCATATTTTTCCTTCATTTCAAAATCCTTATATCTATTTAAGAAGTTATAATAACACTTATTTTGAAAGAGAGAGAATACTAATGAATATCCTTTTTATTTTATTTTTATGTTCTTTTTTATTTTACTCCCTCCAGGAAAAAAATATAAAGGGTTTTAGGGTACTTAAGAATTGTTAAGAATATAAATCTTTTTACACTTTTCAATGAATATTTATTGCATTTTTTTAACGTTTACCCATCTCTTTATCATTTATTACGCATATTCTTATATATTTCTCTCCTTATTTTTATGAAAGATATAAAAAATATCTTGTTTCAAAACTTAAATTATTTTCGATATCTTAGCTTTTGTGCATAAGTTTAAAACGGCTTATATTTATGATGAGATGAGAGAGATTAGCAAATAGTATCCCTTTGAAGTTCAAGTGCTCAACATAGTGAAGTGGGAGGTTTTGGGCCCTAGGCCCATTTATTAAAATGAAATAAATGCAGGTCCAAACTATTTATGAAAAAGATAAAAACAAAAGGACATCAATTTCTATGATGTGTTGTCATTATTTATAAGTAAGATTTTAATTTTCTTGGAAATGAAAATCACATAGTTCATTATTATTGAGAAAATGACATATGCTTAGATTTGTGATCAACCCTCTCATTGGGTTACTAAAATAATTAATTACAAACTAAAACCCGCAGAGTAAAAACCTTTGGGCTATGTGGTGGCTGCCTGGTTTGTTTGTCTCAGCCCAATCATACTATTTTTTTTTTTTTCCAATGCTAAATCTATAATCAAACAAACGCCTTGGGCCTCAAAATTATGCGCTATAAACGGGGTGAAATTATTTTAACAAAAAATGTAAAAAGAAAAAGACCAAAATAGTCCCCACAGTTAGAATCTCAACATAATTTGATTTCCAAATTTTCAAATTTTTTTTCAATTATTAAGGTCTCTAATAATTTTATGTGTTTCTAAATTAGATATTCAATCACTTTTTTTATATATATGTTTCGACTAAAATAATTTCTATGAACTTCACATGAACTATTATGAGGATAAAAATTACTAATATGAAGGCTTATGAGAGTTACTTTGGTCAAAAACATCATAGAAAATGACCTAATATCTAATTCAGAAGCACATAATATAATGTTTTTTCTTATAGTATGTAATAGAATACTTTTCGGACCAATTTTTTACGTCATCCATAAAGCACTTTCTCACATTAATTCCCTACTTTGGTGGTTTTAAAAAAAGAAACAACTAATAAGGTGATGAAGCCAAAATATGACTACTATGTTATTATCTCTATTAAGAATATATATATATATATATATATACATATATAAACAAAGAAAAAAGTCCATGGACTGTTAGATATATGTAGGATTAAATTTGCATGGTTCATATATGTATGGATGTCAAATTTTATTATAGGTCAAGTTTATTCTTTAGTTTAGAAAGTTTATATTTTCATTTAAAAATCGGTTTAATAAAAGAATTTTTCAACGTGTTGTGTGATTATTCAAACTAATGATAGTTTCAAGAACAAAATTGGGAAGCACCAAGTTTAGAAGGTTCTGATCAGCTGAAACTTAGAATATGACTTCTGAGATTAAGGAGCAGCAGATTTTCATAATTAAATATAATTAATAATTAATCTCAAAGCTGTAGAGAATCAGTTAAATTTATTTGTTTAATAATTACGAGGGTGTGAATTTGATTAAGTATGATATAAAGACAGCTTAAAGTGTGGAGCATATTATGGTAGGATGTCTCCATGAAATTGCTGCTATATTTTTCTGTGCTCCATTTTCTGGAATATTATCTCTTCCATTGAGTTTGACTACTTACTTAGTAACGGTACAAATATCTATTTTATACATGTTCTGTTACTTCACAAAATTTATCTTTTGAGTAAATTGTTAGTGCTAATGTATAAATTTATGAATTTAATTCTTATTATCATGTTAAAAGAGTTTTGGAGTTACGTTTTAACCAAGTAAAAGTTAGAATTATATGTGAGAGGAAGAGAGATGAGCGTTCTGGGTTGAATTAATCAAATTAATCAGTAAGAGAATAGGATGTTGTAAGAAAAATGCCAAAAACTATCACGTACTTAAGTTTTTACATTTTCTCCATTTTAGTATTTGAACATTCAAACTATGATTTTAGCACTTAAAACTACAACAAATTCTTTAGTTTAATACTTTTTGGTACGTATTCATTGTTAAATCATAATAGATGTCCATCAAGTGTGCGTTTCGTGACCTTTTCATGGTCCTTTTGGTTAGAACCAAATTAAATTATAACATGTTAGATTAAAGAAAACATTATGCCTACTATACTCACTCATTCCCGCTACAAACCCATTTGAGTTTTTGAAAGGAAAAAACAACTTTGGAGATGAGAATATAAATTTTATTCGTTTTTTAATATACGTTCATGAGTTCGATGCTTGCATATAACATCAGGTTAAAAAAAATAAATTACATCTCTTACTAAATAAGAGTTGGAAGTTGTGAAAAAAGAAATAATGCAGTTGAGTCTGAAATAGTCTAACTAGTGAATAAAAATATGGAATGCTATAAGAAAAAATTTGAAAGATGGCATGAAAGGTGAGAGAAAAATATATAATTTTGATGTGAAATTGGTGAGTAAGACTAAGTAACGGCAGCAAGTACTTGGAATTCCAGAAGTAGTATTCTCTATTAGGCACTAAAAGGTTGCTTCAAACCATGCCAATGCCATGCAGTTCTTCTTTTGATAGACATGTATTTGTATTTACATTGGCGTCTCCAGCTTTTATAAGGTATTTTATTTGGTGCCCACCACTGCCCATCACTTCTTCTGCCATACCCAATATATTCATCATCTCTCTCTCTCTCTCTCGCCATTTTTTTTTTTTTTTATGGTTGCCATAAAGACAAATGTTTTATATGCTTCTCTCATCCCATGTTCAACCTCCCAACCCATTTAAACATTTTTGTGGTCATCCATGGCTGAATTCAAATCATGGTATAATAAGGATGGAATCGAAGGGAAGGGGAGAATATATGTGTTATTTTAAAAAGATTTTAAACATAATGTGTTTTAATATTATTCCTTCCATATTTTAAGAATTTTCATCATATAAATTTTTGTTCCTTAAAGTTAAAGATCTTTAATCTTGCATATAATTTTAGTAATATATGGGACATAGGTTCATAGTTGGTAAAAGTGTGAAGTAATAAGAAAAGTAAAATATTAATCACAAGAATGATATGACTTAATACAGTTTAAAAAATTCATACCTTCACTCATAAAACTAAGTGCATAGTAGAATATTTCATAGCATAATATATTTCTTTTTACTAAAGAATCCTCGCTATTCGGAAGTTGATATGAATACATTAGTATTAGCAGTATATATACTATCCGTCGTAGGAAGATAATGAGATAAAATAAAATATTTAAAATTTAGTTTGAAACAAAATGATGATAACAACTTATCAAGAATGAAGTATCTTGTTAGCCTTTGATCTCTATATCTTTGTTGGCCTTTTTCATAATCCAAACGATCAATATTACAACCTTATTAGGACCACACAACACATGCATTGTTATGGCAATGATAATTTTCGTCAGCCATGAGAATATATTTTTTGTATGTTTGTTTTTTTCTTCATCTTTTAGCTGCTTATTTACACAATAAGACTAAAAAAACCCTTGTAACAGCCAGTGCATACATGGCCTTCCTATACTATTATTAAGCTTTTTTTGAACCCTCAAAAAAGTCGATGGTCTAATACTATATAGTTTTAAGTCTTCCTAACTCCTGAATCACACAAGAAGATAAAATACACTAAACAAGTTTTGTACGATGAAAATTTATGTTAGAAAAGATATTTGAATCTTCATAGTAAAAATTATAATCTCAACCGTGATGTCAACTGTTTGCCAACTAGCCTTCTCTGGTATATTTTAGTACAATAATTTACAAACTACACAAGAAAATAAAGTATACTAAGTAAGACTTATGCGATAAGTTTATATCACCAAGACTCTTTGAATCCCGGATAGTTTGCAAATTATCCGAGAAGACAAAATGCATAAAACAATCTTATGGACAAGTTTATATCAGAAAATATATTTAAATTTTGATAATTAAGTAGAGATTAATCTCACTCATTTATTATTATGTCAACTCTTACCGACCAGTACTCCAACTTACACACAAAAATGTAAAATTTTGTAAATTTCGAGTTTAAAACTAAGGTTTTGCAGGTTGCAGGGGGTAAGATGAGCAGATAGGACCACAACAGAGCAATACCAGTATGGTAACCATCAAATGACAATGACTAGAAATTTGAAATCTTGGGCCATTTTTTTCCTCATCTTTCCCCAAAAATAATTCATGTCAATCCTCCTATTACTAAGTGTTTTTAATAAATGATTCAATTTTTTTAAGTGTTCCAAACTGTTCGATAAGATAACAGTTCAGTAATAAAAACATTTCTTATCAAAATAAAAATTTTAAGTTCGAATCATATATGTTTCTCTCATGCATTAAAAAAATACGAATTTGAATTTGTCATGAAATATTTTGTATTTCTCTCTGAAAGTAGTTGTACAAACACATTACATGGTGATTAAAAACAAGAAAATAATGTTAGTAGGAGTCAACCTAGCCTAGTAAATACACTTGGATTTCAGCAGAGGGTCATTTATAGCATAGTAGGATTACCGTTGAAGCAATGTCTTCCTCCTCCACTTGTCATCATGCTTTTCCTCACTACTTTGTAATTTTTCAAAATGCAGAAAAGAGAAAAACATGATTTCCTTGAAACTGCAACAATCTTAGAGAAGTAGTTTTTTCCCCTAATCCAATCGGCCTCGAATTCTTGAAAGGTCGAAACTATGAATCTTCCTTTCTCACATCATAGTGAAATGTTCAGAACTATATTCTAACGTACCCTCCCTCAATAAAACGTAGAGTCTGCAAGCAAATGCTTTGTAGATTAAGCATTGATTAGTGAGGGTCGCATACCCCTGAATGTAGAACATCTCTCAGATGTATCAAAAACAAAATTGGTTTCAAAACATGGCCTTTTTCTGCCCATGTGTACTAACTATTCCAAGAAAAAACAGAGTCCAAACCAAATATGGTATAGGAAACTTGGAGATTAAGAGGGAGGTTGAATACAATACAATCTCAAATCTAAGAGTTCAAGTTTTGAGATTTACGTCTTTTTTTACAGACAATTCAGCATCCTAATTTCTCAGACACGAAGAAGAAGAAGAAGAAGCATTGTCAAGAATGGATTTCTCACTTTCATCATCTACTTCTAATATTGACAAACAAGGACTAGTAGAGGAAGTTGAATTAGAAGAAAAAGATAAAGGAGAAGTAAAAGAATGACCAGTAGTATTAGTAGTAGTAGTAGTAGTAGAAGAAGAAGAAAATTGATCATTAGAAGAAGTGAAGGCAAGACCAACCAAAAGGTCAACAAAAGCACCAACAATATAACCATGATTACTTTTTCCATTTACCCTTAAATAGCAAGTTAAAAGCTCTTCAAGACATTCCCAATCTTTTAAACCATGAGCTTCCACCATTTCTTCCATTGATCTTCTGAAATCTACAAAAGGGTCATTTGAATCCACTGCCATTGTCACACTTTCCTTAAAAGGCAAAAACCCATCATCATCATCATCACCATCGTCTTCTCTTTTATCCAATATTGAACTAGTTTCACCTGGCTCAAAAAATAGTCTTTCTGATCTTAACCCTCTTATTACCATCTCTATAGACTCATCACCATCATCTCCCTCCTCCTCCGGCAAGGTGGCGGATTCCGGAAGAGGGTCAATCGAATCTTGGCAGTTGGTTTCAATGAATGCAGAGTTTATTGTCTTGAAGACATGATTGGTGTTTCCTGAAGAAGCTCTAAAAGAAAGGGTTTTGGGGCTTCCACAAGTTGGCCATGGCCAAGAAGGAGGTGCTCTTTCCATGAAGAGGAAATTAGGGAGCTTCATTTTCTTCCCCATTTGAACAAGTTTCTTTGAAATGGGTTTAGGGTTGTAAGTAAATGCAAGTTTCTGCTTCCCTGCTGTGGCATTAAAAGATATAGGAGGGAGGATGGGATGGTGCAATTTTAGATTTTAAAGGAGTGGTGAGAGTAGTTAGATCAACAAAGAGAATCAGTGGGGTCAATAATATATATATACATATATATATATAGATAGATAAGAGAGACTATTAAAAGAATATGTAGTGGAATAATATTCTTATATAAGTTATTAATAAGTTTTTCTAATAAATACGCTGAAATATATATATATATATATATTAATATTAACTAACTTTCTAATTTAAGATTTTTGTTTTCTCAATGACATCTTGAAATAAAATAATTTTTTTAATTTTTTTTTTTCGTGTCAAGTGTTTATTGTTTAAATTAGCCTTTCTACCGAGAAGAAGTATACTCCCTTTTTCCGTTTTTTTTTTATTTGTCACATTGTGAAAAATCTTGTATATTTTTATTTGTTATATTGTGGTTTCAAGTCAATATTTAGTGAACTTTTTCTTATTATACCATCTCATTAATAAGAAATTTCAACTTCTTTTTATTTATCTAATATGGAAATTAATAGAAATGATAATAATGAGAGAGAAAAGTTTGAAGGAAAATATAGTTTAAAATTTTCGTATTTTCTTAAACAATATGATGTCCAAAATGTGACAAATAAAAAAGTGATTGATTACATTAAAGTACTCTCATGTTTGATGTCTTGTTCACTTTAATACTTTAAAGTTATCTTTTTAACAGTTTAGTATCTTATAGCATATTACACTACAAAAATAATTTTATGACCAAAATACCCCTTTTTTTTATTAAAGACTAGATTACTGAAATGGAAAAAATTAATATCTTTAATAAAAATGCTCATTATGCTTATAAAAAAAATTAACGAAAATGTTATGTGTATCCATTAATCCTAAAAAAATTGAAAAATCAAATCTAATAAAAGCTTTAACTAAAATCAAAATTACATTTTTCTAAATTTTCAATTTGAGAAATATAAATTTTCTTCTCCAAATTAAACTTCACATTAATTTTCGAATTCAATTTTTCTAATCTAAAAAATTATTTGTGACTACTAATTAATTGTAGTTAAAAGTTAATAAATTAGGACTACTTTAAAATTTAAAAATAAAAATAGTCACAATTATTATAACACTTTAATAAAATTAACTCATTATTTTAAATAGTTATTAAATATTTAATTATAGTTAGGGTAAAAATGACTTTTCCCCATAAAAAATTAACCCATTACAGTTGACTATTAACCAAATATACTAAACTATTAAATAGATTATGTTAAGGTACTAAAATAAAAAAAAAATACTAAATGTAAGGCTACTTTGATATAATTAACCCATAGAAAAAGGAATGAGGGAGTAAACGACTTTCTTAGTTTCATAATAAAACTTTAAAAGAAAGGCCTCGAGACCTTAATCAATGAGAGGTTTAGGTGTGAGTGAAATTGTCTTTTTAGGATATCATGCCAACCTAAATAAACTCCAAGGTGCTTGTCTTCTAGTGTTAAATTTGAAGGGTTTTCTTGTCTTTTTCAACTTTCTCCTCTTCACATTAGTTTGTAACAAAATGTTTTTTCAAAAGTCGAAATCAAGAAACCCTCTTTAAGTCTTATCCTTCTAACCCAATGGACCACTTCCTTTTTTTTTTTTTTTTACTTCCATATCCATAAGGGATGGCAAGACACAACGTTGACATACAATATTAAACTGTTTTTTAAAATATTTGAATTAAGAATTTTTATTTAACATGTCATAAAAAAATTAGAATGAAGAAATCACGTCATCGAACCACACAACTCTCTTGTCATCCCATCGACCACTCTATTTGATGTTTTCAGAATGGAAAACAAGGGGCATGGCATCAATTCCCGCCTAGGAAGTGAACATTTACTACCCATCATAAACTCGGTGCCAGTGTTTACATTTAATCCTCTCTCTCTCTTTCTCTGCTTGCTTTCAACCTTTGCCCACAATTTTACATAGCTCAAGAAAATGTCCTTGCAAACCCTAATGAAGGAAATTTATGAACCAAAAAGGTGAGCATGGGCAGGGTGTGGGTAGAGTTGCAAACGAGTTGACCTTTAACTTATCAAGCTCAAACTCGTTTTGAATTGCCTCAAACTCATTGGAAGAAAAAGTTATGAGCTCAATCTTGGCTCAATAAATTTTTAGAAGGTTTTGAACTCAACTTGAATACAACTCGAGCTGACGAATTGAACTCTTAACGAACTTCAAATCAAACTTCCTTAAATTTGAACTCGACTTGTTTAGTTGTTTAATAATATGCTTAGCTCGAATTCAATTCGATCAACGTTGAGTTTGAACTGAACTTTGACTTGATTTGTTTGCAACCCTAGTGAAAGAGAATATGGAAAGTCATGCAAAATAATTTACCACAATAAATATTGTCAAGCTTACGAGTCGGCTATGTTAAAAGGGTGAGAATGTGAGTTATATTTTGGAGGGAAATGATGAAGAAGGGAGCAATTTAAACACAATAAGCAATAAATAAATAGAGAGAAGAGAAAGGTTCGGGTTGGGTGGGATTATGTATCATGTGAAGTAATTAATACAAGGAAGTAATAGTCCATAAGTGATATGTCACGTGTAACGGCCAAATTCAACTCCATCATGGATACATCAATCTTCAATATAAACACCCCCCACCCCACCAAGGAAGAACAAAGGAGAGGGAATGAATCACACCATTTTTGAGATTCTGTTTATTAAAGGTTTATTTGTTTAGATAAGTTAAATGTTTATCCTTAATTCAATTAAATTGATTTTCTCATTCTTATAAATATTAAAAATGTTAAATCTCCACAACATAATAAAATTAGATCTTGTCAATTACTTAGTATAAATATTTTTTAAGTTCTTCATATTTGTAATTCGAATTTTTTAAAACAATTAAATAATCAAATATGCACTTACATTAATAACCTCAACATCAATACGATAACAAATTACATAAAAATAAAATATATAATATAAATGACACAAATTAAAATTAAACTCACTAACACATAAACTAAAATTAAACTCACTAACAAGTAAACTAAAATAAAACTAACTGACACAAAGACATAAAAT
Source organism: Catharanthus roseus (assembly GCA_028651295.1). Lineage (NCBI taxonomy): Eukaryota > Viridiplantae > Streptophyta > Magnoliopsida > Gentianales > Apocynaceae > Catharanthus > Catharanthus roseus. The sequence continues at coordinate 2,387,395 of JAPQWS010000044.1, read as the reverse complement.
TCAATTCAATTAGTAATATTTAATCAAATGCGGTATTTTATAATAAATTATATTTTAATTAAAATATTATTATTTATTCTTTAAATATTGTTATAAAAATAAAGTATTTTAATTATGTAAAAATAATTATAATAATAAAAATAGAAGGATAAAGAATATTAAGTATAATATTCTTTTTAAAGTGAAAATAGAATAATTGAGTTAAAGTAAAAATATTGTAAATACTATATTCTATCTAGTGTGAAATTTATTATATTTTAAAGTTTTGAATTGAAGATGACCTAAACGTTATTATCATGTAACATGCAGGAGTTGAACTTGAGAACTCACTCCTTGCCATGTAAAGGAGACTTGTTTCCTTGATAAACATCAAAAAAGAAAAGGAAAGAACCAAAATCTTCAAGCAAGAGAAGAATGTGAGAAATTCTTACCTAGTAATTTTAAAATGGTGTGTGTGTGTGTGTGGGGACATTGACTTCTCTGATCCTAAGGTTGGTATTCAATGATCCTCCAATGTTAAATTACGGTGGAGTCCCACAATGTTACTATGATTTTAGGCATTTAGGATATGGTATTTGGGGACCAGAAAGCTACTAACGCCTAATACCCTTCCAATTATTTTGTTTCGAATGGACCATTCCAATTCTACCAACTACGATACCTCCACAAACTAATAATTACAAATCTCTCCCTCGGCTGGAAATCTGGACTGGAACGTAAAGTTTTGCTGGCCCCAACAGACTCTAATACCATGTTAAAAATCAAGCTTCAACTAACTCCACCCGAAAAGGCTGGAAATCTGGACTAGAACGTGGAGTTCTACATGGCCCAACATTGATCAACTGGCTCTAACACTATGTTAAAAATCAGACTTCAACTTAACTCCACCTTAAAAGATACCTCAAGAGGGAAAGATTTTCAAGTTTTATAACAAGTTCATTTTTGGACTAGCTAGTTAATGTGGGATTTTAAACAACACAGTATATATATATATATATTACATGTGTGAGGGTGTTCTATTATTTGGGGATCGGGAAGAGAAAGGTAACAATATGTAAGGTACAACTAGTCAAAAAACTTGCAGGCACACACATGAGAGAGAGAGAGAGAGAGAGAGAGAGAGAGATAGCTGCCAGAACCCAGTGTTGCAATTGAGAAAGAGATCAATGTATTATACATACCAACAATCAGGTGAAATCACAGATAGTAAGAACTACCAGCAACACTTCAGACTAAATTATGCAGGCAGATGTAAATTTAACACACCAGAATAAACAGCAGTCTACAAGTCAACAATTTCACTGTCCATCATAGAATCTGTTAACTACACTTGTTAGTGTTCAGAATCTTTTCCGAAATCAAGTTTTAGATTAATGCAAAAATAGACTAGCAAATATAAAAGCCACCTTAAGTTCATATGTATTGCAAGAACTTCGATACATACCTGAAGTAGTTACAAGATAGATTGGGCATCAAAACTTTGGCTTCCGCTGTTCATGTTCGGACATATACAAACCTGCAGCCGAAAGAAAGGTTATCATATTGGAGCATTTGAGATAACTGCAATTGGCTGCACTTTAAGAGCCAATCTTACACTATGATTATCAAATATCAGCACATAAATAGTACCATATGTATTTCGCCTAACGAACTTAAGTAATTAATTAGTTCTTAATTCTTACATTGTTTTGGAAATCAACAAGCCTAAATCAGCTTATGCTACTCCAATATTTGCCGCACATACTTCTTGGAAGCCTGTACTTCCACCTTCCCCGATTTCTGATTAAAGCATTGACTCAAGAAAACAAAGAGAATTATGAGATGACAAGAATATATTTATATATAATGTGTGGGTGTGTGTGTGTTGGAAGCTAGAGATGTTCACAGGACAACAAAACTAAAGAATGGGAGATAGCATGTGTATCAATTACTCTGACTAGAAATCACTGGATTCAACCAGTCTCTTGGCCTTCAACCAAACCTCTGGGGAAGAAATCTTATCACTAAGATCATTCCTTTACAGCATCAGCTTTGTTGATGGGGCAAGAGCCAACTGCATAACATCAAAGAACAATTTCAAGAATTGGCCAAATAAAAAACGACCTCAAACACATAGCTCTTCCAAACATATGAGAGTGAAGATTCCTTCAATTCTGCCACAATTGTGCACGCCCCCCCACCCCCCGCGCCACAACCGCAAAGGAAAAAGAGCCCCCAACAAAAGGAAAAAGGTTTGTTAAAATACTAGCAAAGATGGATGTGTAATTTCCACTTGTTAAGCACATTCATATGGATAAAGGTTACAAAAATACAATCTTTTACCGGTCAGAAAGAAAGTAACACTAGTCATAGAAATATAAGAATACCTTACCACAAAAAGTGCATCGAAATTAAACTTTTTCTTATGATGATGCTCATTTTGAAAGATTGTATAATATTGAAAGAAGAGAGCATTTGGCATTACCAGCCAGTTTATGAGGGAGATAACTAAGGTATCAATTGAATCTCTAACAGATTGATGGTTTATCGCTGTTATAGAAACATATAAAGAAGTGATGGTTGATACAATTTTACTAAACGTCATAGTCACATCCTAGTATGCCACAGACCCTTTCTTTTCATATCTCCCCCCTCCCCAAACAACAAACAACAAACATTTTTTCTAAGCCTTTCTTTCCTAGCTTAGAATATGAAAACATCACCAACATCCGAGTTATATGTAAATTTCATGGTATCAAATTATGGGACTCACTCCTATTGCAGCAACTAAGACGTGGAAACCAAATAGTACTGCAGATTTTGTGTTTTAGGGTAAGTTTCCTTTCCTCAAGGAATAAAGAAAAAGAAAACCGTGTGTATGTCAGATATCTTAGCCTGTCTATTCGTTTAGCAGTTCACAATGAGAACATAAAAACTAGATATTGGATGAAGGGAAAAAATTATGATAAGTTTTGGTAAAGTTTGATTTTGAAGCAGGACTGTCAGTTCAATGAAAAAAAAAAAAAGAAAACATCTTGCCTAAAATTCCAAATACTTGTGCTTTCTTCCTTGAAGAGCTTCTAAAACTATTTTTAGCAAAATTTTAAGTCCTTTCATTTTATTTTTAATAGCAAGAGATTATCACTCCAAGGCACAAAACGCTGCTAGAAAATGCTAAATCCATTCAAGATCAAAACACACTGGTGCATATGCAATATTTACTCCAAAGGACAAATGTGAGGGCAAAAGAAAAGGTGAATTGTGAGTGTTGTCTGGACTGCATTTCTTTTTGAGAGTTGTTTTCGGATTTTTTTTTTAAAGAGGGGGGAGGGGGGAAGGCGATAAAGGGAGGGTTCTAGCTGAAAGGAGAAGTACAAGAAAGCAAGAAAGAGGATGAGGATTCCAAAATAAAACACCTGGATCTGGTTTTAGAGTCTTAAAAACAATAAGATCAACGACCAGATGTAGCTTAGACTTATATATCTATAGATACTTTTACATGGGAACAGAATGTGAATGCCTCTTGTTCTCAAAATTGCTTGTATAAATTCCAGGTGCTGACCCCAGTCTAAAGATGAAAAGTACCATCGACAATATAGCTAATGCATAACTTGAAGGGGTATTTGATTGTGAAGTTAAATGACTACAGAGCAAACTTGAAGGGTCAGATTCCAAATTGAATGCAAATAACCAGAATGGTTCTCTGAAAGAAAGTGCAGAAATGATAGGTACAAACTCAAAACCCAAAGGTAATGTAGTAGTTAAACTTCACAAGATAAACTACATTATAAACTCACCAGCAGTCCAATACCGCGGGGAACTTCATCCTTTTTTCTCTCCTCACATTATAGCTTTTCCCTTGTAGATAGATAACAATATTAAAGTTTCAGACCAAAGAAATAAATGCTGTGTTTGACAGGATCCCATTACATCAAGTCTACAAATCTCTAAAAACATATCTTGCAACTCACACCCCCCCCAACAAAAAAAATAAACAATCGAGAGTAATAAGACTCCCATAACAAGCAGATATAAGAAAAAAGCTGTCCAGCAAACAACAAGCTTCTACTTCAGAAATACATTTGAACACAGGCCATTTGTTAAGATATAGAAAAAAAATGAAATATTTGAAAACTGATTACAACATATAGCAAACTGCTACTAACAATAAGTGACAAATTCTGAACAGTTTAAATAATCCATCACCCAGTATTCTATCATCTGAAGTAATAAAACAACTGACCATATAAAAGCACAAAATACAATATATTTCTTGCAGCTATAAAGCAAGCAGCATTAGTGAACTTCACAACCTTATCAATGATACCTAGTAAAAGCTGAATTATGCATCAAAGAAGAAACACTTACTCCATATTCTCATGTTCTAGTCATAAGAAACTGCAGCATATACCCAACTAATAATTATGGCAAATTTTGCCCAACTATTCTTGATCCTTAATGTATTAAAAGTATGCTAAACAAATCAATTGACAAGTACAGAACATAAAAGAACATGGAAAAAATAGACTTATTGAACTTCACACCAACCATCAAATGACCTAATGCGCAATGCCGATAGAGAGAAGTAACAAGAATAATTCAATTAGATCTCCTTCGGTCCTAGTTAACTATTCCTTCTAATGTCATGAGCTAATTGAAGATTCAGATGAAAACATACATATATTTTTTTTAAAAAGAAATTAAAATATTTAAACGAAACCTAGCAAGATAAACTTTCTTACACACAAAAAGCTTCAGAACTTTGAAGGAGAAATTTTGGTCCAGATAGAGTTCACTTTTATCCCTGTTTATGTTAACTAAGACGCCTATACTTCAAGGAGAAGTTTAGCTTTTGACAAACCTAGTTGACAGCATGTGGACACAAAAGTGATGTGAAAAGGTAAGTTAATTGTTTACCAACATTTTTTTTTTTAGAGAAATAGCATGTTGATCCTTCTAAAGTAGGTGTATCATTATTAAAACTTTTCCCTGTACTAACAGAGCTCAAAAAACATCTTTCCAATCAGTTCTGAAGATCTTTCCTGCTTCTAGGCTTTAAATTCCAGGCTAATTCCACAAGAGCCTTTTTCAGCTCGGCAATGGCATGAAAATCTCTATGTTATCAGTATCTGTTTTTATCATTCAGTTTCATTTTCTTATCTCTATCCTTTGCCGGAGAAAACAGTCTTATTTGCCAATCACTAGCTATTGTAAACATTAACTCAAGGACCTTATATTACTCCATCATGCCAATATTTCATTAATGCTTTGTAGTTTGAACTTCATACTGGTGGCAGTGTTACAGGAATTACTGGCCATACATGCACAATGCAGTAATGGCACGTGCAACAAGCTTCAAAGAGATACATTTGCATTAAAACAAAGGAGAGCAGCATTTCACTGAATTAGGAGAGAGATTTCACTAAAAATTGTGTTAAAAGGAAAGACCTATCTTTGAGAGGATGACTCTAAAGTAGGGACATCCCAAATTCAAAATCATCATGATTCTCTATCGTCAGTTTATCTTATAATAGTCATTTTCTTTCTTACATTTGGCAGGGAAAATTGAAAGATAAGCCATCATAATAAACAAGTAATGCCTTTTCTGTAACAGAGAAACCACGTTTAGAAGTTTATGACCATATTTTGTGCACTGTAAGGATGGCAACAATGAGAATTCTGCTAAGAATCAATTAGATCAGTATAATATATTGAAAAAACTCAGTCAGTACAGATAGGAAAGACTATCTAAAAGAGATTGAAGCTTTAAACTTACTTCTTGTCTTCAGCATCAAAGATTGGAGAATTTCGCAGAGTATCAACTAAATAGTGCATAATATTTCTACAGTTCAGATGGTAAAGATAGAAAAAGACAAACTAAAGGAGATAACGAAGAACTTACTTCTATTGTCTTCACCAAGAAAACAAATGTTTGATCTGCTCCTCCGTCATTATACTTTATCTTTTCCATATTGCTATAAACTAAAAGGTGCCAGTACCAGCAAACAGCCCTCCCTTTTCCTAAAAACTTTCTAAATTAATGGAATAAATCCATTTAACATGAGATACACCATTTAAAGCTTCCTTCAGTAATACATTTTCGTGGCATCCTCATTAACTTAAACAGTTTATTTGATAATGGAAAAAACCCGCTGCTTGGGGATTTTATTCTATGGTCATTCAGAACTTAATATATGTGACATTTTTTTCCTTGTAAAAAGCCTTCTTCTAATCCACTTATGAAACAATGGAAAAAGCTCAGTAGCATTAAGCATCACATAAGAAAAGGTCCAAAAATTTTGAAATCCCAAGCTCTGGGCACTACTGAACCGAGGAATAAAAAGTAGAGATAAGGTAAGATTACTGGTTGCTCGATTTGGAATCAAAATCTTTTATTCGTTTGGTTAAGCCAACTGCAAAAGTTTTGAAAAAATTTTGAATATATCAGCATTAATTTTCACGCCAGTTTACGAGTGTTCAGAGTACTTAACAAAGAATTCATTAAGCTAAGCAAAAACATCTTTCCAAATATAGTTCACATTATGAATAGCAACATCTTTTGAAAAGAATTGCAAAATGAACTGAAATGGTATGATTTAATCAATATCCTTCAATTTACCAAAACAATACACCTACTGCAAGAAATTCTTCTCAGAAGGAGGGAAAGAAATAGCAATGATATAACACAAATCGCTGGTAGTGTTCAGACAATATTAGCACATGCCAAATACTTAATGTATATCAGACCTGGATGAATCTATGTACTTTAAATGGTCAACTCAATGGCATCAATCGTGATTGAAAAGGTAACAAATTTTTGCAGCATCCAAAAACTCAAATCCTAAACCACCTCGTAAAGAGTATCACCAACCAACCAAAAAACTTTAGTCACACTCCCAATACCATGCCCCAAAACTGAATCATGAATAAGAAAGAAAACTAAATCACAAAATAGTCCTACTTAAAAGTACCAAAACATTCTTTTATGCACCTCTCTGTCATGTATTAACAATAGATGCATAGGTAAACCTGAACCTGCTATTAATTATGTTCTGAAGCACGAAACACATTTAGAATCAGCAGCACTGTTTATTGGTGGCATGAACTCAAGGACTCGTCTTGTGAGAAACAAAAATTTTAAAATCTACTAATATCCTAAGAAAGTCAAATTAAGTTCTTTCATAAAAAACAGAAGTGGGCATGCTATATTCTCCATTTAAGAACATTTTTTTGCCAAAATTTATTTCTATCAGTAATGTCAAAGTTCAAAGTCTAGTTCAAAAGCCTTTTTGTACTTCCTGCACAACCCAAATTAACACAAAACCCAAATAAAATAAATTTGCAAGATAGAAAAAACAAAGAATAAGATGAAACTAACTTAATTTTTAATATTAAACCATCAAATTGTACAACTTGACTGAGAAATCCAAAGAGGCTAGAGAACCACTACTGCCTAACCACCAGAAACAGAGAAATTAAGCAGGGAAGATCTCTAACCCATAGAGAACACCAGCATACTTCTCTGACAGGCCGAGATCGTCGTTGAAGAAGACCTCCCTGATCCTCTTAAAGGCGTGCCACGTCAGCAGACTGTCAGAGCCAGCCTGGTGACATTTCCCGGCAGCCCGATTGACTTCAAGAGTCCTAGCCACCCGGTCCAGCCCTCCATGGAGACTCTTGCAGAATTTCATCAAGTGCTTGACATCATAAACCCTGTTCCCGAAGAACACCCTCAGCAATTCCATAAATTCCTCTAATTCCCCCGGCAACAGCCTACCGGTTAAGGCCTTGATCAAGTACCCAAAATCATAAGCACTGTGAAAAGTAATGTACGTTACATCTTCATTGCAAACAAGGCCAGATGACATCATCAGTTCAGCAAATCGGATGGAATCAACGCCCAACTTCCGATTATCCTCAAAGTTGATACCTTGCTGACGCAGGAGCTCGATGGAGCCAGGAGCATGGTCATCACAAGCGAGATCAAAGTCAGAGAAATTGAACTCCCAGATGTAGCAGCTGTCGGGGGAGCCTAAGTCGGGGAGATTACCGGCGGCATCAGATAGGGTAATCCCAACCTGGATGAGCTTGAGGGCATCAACGTTAGACTTGAGGGTTCTGTAGTGATCAACAGGGTTCCGGTGACGGTGATCCTGACGGAAAACAACACCGGGAAACTCAGTGTCCATGGAAACATAAGGGAACTGATCGATGAGGTGTCGGATCAGAGCAAACTCTGAGTCTAGGTTACTGGACCAAACTGAACGGATCGAAATCGGCTTACCGGCTAAGCCGGCCTCCACGGGTGGTGGAGGAGGAGGCTTGGGCGGTGGTGTGGGGGGAGTGGTGGCGGAGGACATGGAGGATCTGAGGACTCCAGATCGAGAATTGGGGGAAAAATTTTTAAGATTATTTTTTCTTTTTTCTTTTCTCTTCAGTCTTGATTGAGAAAGAGGAGGGGAAAAAGAAGTTGGTGATGGTGATAGAGGGGTAGGGGTAGGGGTAGTCGTGAGGGTAGTGAGTCGGCGGGTGGAGTACGAGTTGGGTGTATGAGTAGGAAAAAAAAAAAGGATAAAAGAGAGAACGTGGAGAGGAGTCATCCGGGCGCTTTAATTGGGGAGGTTGGTCAGTGGTATACAAAGACCACCGTCGGATTTGGACGCGGTTTTTTTTTTTTTTTTTTTTTTAAATAAAACCTTCCGAGGGTTTATGTGTTTTACTCAAATACCCCTATAAATAACACTACTTATATTGTAATCTTTTTAAAATGTAAAATATTAATTTGATACGACCAAATTGGTATAATTAATATAATAATAACTTTTATAAAATGTAATTTTAGATGACAGGATTATAGTTATGGCGATTCGAAAGGTGATTAGTCATCGACTCGTTCCAACAATGATGCGAGTTAGTCTATCCATTGGATTTAAATGTCATATTCGATTATAGTCCCGGTCCTTTTTACTATTTTAAAGTTTATATATATATTTTTTTTTGTAATTTCAGTTGTGTGTATATATGATATTAGTATGGGGGCGATGGTTTGAGGCTCGGGACATCGTCGGCGGCATTTGGGTGTTTTGACAAACTCTGTCAAATATTTAAATTTTATCTGAAAATGATTAATGTTACGTTATGCACTTATTCGAGCTTTATATGTGAGAAGCAGTGTGTTTTTTATCATACTGGAGAAATAAAATCCCTTATAAACAGAACCTTTTGACACATTTGATTCATTGTGTCTATCGTTTTGTAAGGAGTTATGGATATTTTGGCTAATTTAACTAATATTGTGAATGATGGCGATATATCCAAACTGATGATAACAGGGGACAATTTCCCCCCGGTTATGTGACTTTGTACAACTGTCTTTATTAAGTCATATATGATCTCTTTTCCGAGAAAAAAAAGTATGGTGGTGATGGTGGTAGTGGTGCTTTGTCTTTTTTTTTTTCTTCTTCCTTTTCGTTGTTTGGCTATGGCAGCTGGTGTTTTAGGCTTGTTGACACTTTCACTTGGCCTTTCGTTATTTTTCATTTTTTGTCAAGTAGCAGCGACCTTGATGCTTGGACACTTGGACGATTGGCGCGTGGGACTTACTGGAGCTTTCTTTGAGACGGTTTTATTTTTAAGTTGGTTGGATTTTGATTTCTACCGTTTGTAGGTGATGGTGTATTGTGTTTGCTGTTAGAGCGTTAGAGCACTGCAACATTGGATATTCGGTCCCTCAGAGGGCTCTTTGCTCTAGTCTATATTTTATTTATGTTGTTGAGTATTAGGCGGCCCTGATGGCAGCTTTATGATGGTGGTTTCCTATTCATTTTTCGTTCCTCGTCATCTTTTTTTTTTTTTTTTTGTGCTGGATGGCAGCATGACACTTAGATAAATTTAGATGGTTATGACTTCGAGTTAGTGTTGGGATGTGCGATCGCAACCTTTCAGTCATGTTCATTAGTGTTGCCCCAACAACAATGGGCTTGAGTTTCTCTAGGCTTCTTTTTGTGGGTTTGGAAGGTGGGCCTCTTAGTTTGATTAGAGTTTTGTCTTTGTGTGTTGTTTATTTTTTTAATCGTTTAAAACGTTGAAATGTATGATATAATTTGACAATTATAGCTTATGTGTTTTCCTATAAAGATTTAGTCATAGTTTGTTTCACGGAGGGGAAAAGGAGGGGTATTGCACTATTTACTTCTACGTATGAGTTTTGTTTATGATAAATTTGTAATAAAATTATTTATACAAGGATAAATTTATTTTTCTTTACATTTACGTCAACTATATTTTTACTAGGTCTATTATATCGGTCGGGATCGTCTAGTAAATATTTTAATCCACTCTCTAATTGTCTACTAAAAAAAAGTATATTAGATGATATGCTTAGATGATCCAGTGCTATTATATCTAGCATACTTTCACGTCGCAACCAAATCTCCTTCACAATTATATTAAGTCTAGTTTTCCTTTAAAACAAAACAATATAAATATAATACACATTATAATTCACCTTAAAAATAAATGACATTTACGTTTAGTCACTGTATGAACATTTAAGCGTTAATATAATATTAATTAAATTAATTTCATTTAAAAATAAAATAATTGAATCATTTATCCATAAAGTAAACTTTTACCGTGAGCCATGAAGCAAAAGGGCAAAATAGGCATATAAAATGGATGGTCCCAATGCTGACTCGGACTTCAAATGCTAAAGAGATTGGTGGGCTGTTTTGGTAACATACTTTTATTTCTTGTTATACAAAGAAGGTCTTTTTCCTTGCTATTCAATAATGTCAATGATTATTGTTAAAAGAAATTAATAATAACAAATATGATTTATTCTTCATGTTGTTTAGTGATAAAGACCGGTGAGGTTCGAATCTTCTCTACTATTTTATACATTATTTTTATATTATTTTTAAATTTAAATATATTTTATTAATATTATCTAATAAATAAAAAATATTTTAAAATAATTTTTAAAAAAATATTATTAAAAAATAATATATATATATATATAAAGTGATACGAGAATCTTGTACTAAAATTGCATACTCCATATATATGACAAACCAAGCAGGTCAACACCATGTCAATGTCAATGTCAATGATTGCTATTGTGAAATGAAACTCTTTGAGGCATTTGGACGGAAATGTACATGTTATTATGGAGTCAAATTTTGGTAGTAATCCTTTAAGTCAAAATCTTCTATTGTTTCTAGAAAAAACAAAATCTTCTACAACTATATATTATTTAATACATTTATTAAATATTCTATATAATGTTTTTCGATTAAATAAAATAATAAATTTCACTAATAACATAATTTAATATGTACAAATAATTAATCAAAAAAATTGTTACGAACATCTATGATGAAGTCATATGTATATTTTTCTCTTAAAAGCACATATGATTATATATATTATTTGTTTGAATTAATCTCTTTTTTTTTTTTTATACAATGGAAGAAAAAATGTGATTTGTACTTAAAATTTCTGATCCCATTAATGGAATCAATGTCTTAATATATAGAATCTAAAAAAGTAATATATTAACTAATTAACTTAATTTAATTTTATTTTTTTTTGTGAAAACTAATTGATTTAAATGACTATGGTGCATTTAGATTGAATTTTAAAACAAAATTAGTTTACTTTATATCATATATCCTCTTCCCAAATAATAATACTTTTACGAGTTCTAACTTAAATCTAATTTAAATGCACCTCTAATAATATAATAACAAGACGTTCAATTACTCATAGACTATATCTAGGGCTTGTTCCCATATGTGTCTGGCTTCTTTTAAGCAATTTACAAAAAATACTTTTAAAAAAATTGTTTTAAATTTAATATATTCAATTTTAATAGCATCAACAGAAAACAATTAAAAAAATACTACTAAAATAACTCTTTCAAAACAATTTTTTTAAATTTATTTTATATTAAAACAAGGTGTCATAAACATTTACTCGTTCTTTTGCTTTTTCATCATTCTAACAAGATGTTATAATCAAGTAAGAGATCTTGAGTTTGAATCACTCCAACTGTAAGACTTATTTTTCATTATTTCTACTTCTTTTTAAGTAGAAAAAATTTGTTTTAAAGAAATTATTATAATATTTATAATTTTAATAGTATCAATAAACAAAGTTTAAAAAAACACCCATAAAATAACTTATTAAATTTTCTAACTTGTTTTAAACTAAAAAATACCTTTAAAAAAATTGTTTTAAAAAAATATTCAAATATTTTTAATTTTAATAATAGTATCAATAAAAAAAACAGTTTAAATATCATAAATGATTGAGAATAACTTATAACTTAAAATGAATTAAAAATTACTTATTTCAAATAATAAAACAAAGCCAGCCTTTTGCGATTGCTTAGAGATGATTTCTCTCAAATTAGTCGATGACGGTTGAATATTGAAATATAGTATTATACCTTCTATACTATTATTCTTTCTATACTAATTATAAGCATCAGACAAAGACTGGAATGAGTCCCCCCACAAGACCAATTCTATGTGTCCAAAGGCATAATAATATCATATGGCAACCATTTCGAGTGGAGCATATGTCCCCCACGCTTTTTTTTAACCAAACTAGGCCTAAAAGAGAGGAGATTGAAAAGGTACATGAGAAATTTGTCTACCATCCTCAAGCTACACACATCCATCATTTTATCCAGCTTTTCAATATAAACAAGTCTTCCCTCACCTCGAGAACAACAAAGCCCCGACGAGGGGAAGTTTTGAGGATTAAAGTACTTAAATCTGTCACGATATTCCTAATTTACTAAAGAATCATGGAGATAACAATAGATAATACAATTCTGATCCGGGAAATGCAAGAAATAACTTGCTACTAGTTAAAAGCATGCAATTCATAACTGGCACACGGTGGGGATCCCTTTAAACAAAACAGAAACAGAGGACACAATTCATTAAACAGAACAGAAGAAGAACAGATAAATACGACAGCACAAATCAGAGGACTCTTGAGAGGCATGTCTCCCTGACCTTCTACTCAAGAACTTGTAACAGCATTACAGACTAGTATAAGATTTGCATAATGGCCAAGAAGAAGACCCGCAAATGGTTCTGTACTAAAAATAGGTTCCTTCTGGAGGCTGGACCAGTTTACGGTTGTGTGGTGCTGCCATTTCTTTTTTCAACTGTGTCAGTATGTCCTCCATAGTGTATTCACGTTGCCAATTTGCTAAAAGCGCAAACTTTTTGGGTTCCACCTAAGACCAAGCAGGGGATGAGTGATCACCAATTAATCTAATTGCACTTGTTCATGAAAACAGGATATTAGCACAAATAATTGTTTACGAGAACAGAAAACAGTAAGTATGAAGGTCCCATTAGCTTTAGAATCTGAATTCTAGCCACTGTACAAAGTGAAATAGATATACTGCCTCAATTCCTGTAATAAATTGAATCAGAATACAAGGTGTAACGCCCAATTGATGGGCTAATAGTTGATTAGACGTTCATATTGCAAAAGAATAGCATAAAGTCCACAAGGAAAAGAATCCAACACAAGAAGATGCATACAAGTAAACACCTAATGGCAGTGGGATATTATAGGAAAATACTTGAAAAGGGACAATTGAAACAATCTGTCATAATTTAGCTTCCTATCCATGTTCTAGTTAAATCTTCTCAAAAACTCTGAACTTTGCCATCTTTTTGCAAGCTGAGTACTAATATACCTTAATTGACAATGAGAAGCACCAAAGACCAAGTGACAGCTGTACTACTTGTGACTATTTTTTCAGTATCCATTAATACCTGTTCATCCAAAACCGTTGGAGAAGTAGGGTTTCTTACCATCAATGTTCTATTTCCTCTATATAACACCTAAGAGTGCAGCTAGTTTGAATCTCTATGTCCAAGATTGCGGGAAAGAAGATAACGGAAATATGAATGCCAATTGAGCAAGAAAAGCATTCCAAGTTCATGCAATCAAAGACAACGAAGAGATCCATTTCACAGGTGAAAAATTCATTGAGTTCAGACACAGTTGTAACTGTTTACCACTCCAGTTTCATGGTTAACACAGGTCATGTTGATTCGAGAATGGAAACGAACACTTGGTGGCTTCTCCGGATAATCCTTGTCACAGAATAATTTCAACTGATAAATGCGACCTTCATGTACAGACTGGAAAAAACAAATCACGAAAGTTTTTAGAAAATTTAGTAATGGGTAAAAAAGGTGAAAAAGAAATATTTCCAAATTCAAAGGATATGTACACTTTCAAGAGTAGTTCAAATCAAAATTTACACACTAATATAGCCAATTTGTCTATAAGTGGATATTAGACAGAAAATATCCTTGAGGGGTGAATCCTTTCTTACCATATATTTAACAATCCTAAGGCACTAACCCTTAATCGTTGCGGATGCAACTAATGATTGTTTTGGGAGGTTTGTGAATTTTCACAAGTGAGAATTTGCAATGTCCCAATATCCAACAAAATGACGTCTTGAACCTGATGCTTTGTTATTTTTTGTTTTCCGAATCGTTTTGTTTGCTAATACTTCATAAACAGATCTCTTTCTAACAGAATTTTTACATTATCCAGTTTCATTTTGTAGCATATCCTTTAAATAATAGTTACAATTATCAACCACCAGAAAACTATAAAGATGTGCAAACAGGATTGCTTTTTCTTCATACATATACACATTCACACATTGAATTATATGTTTTGATTAGGATGAAGTAATTTTTATAATAATAAATTGTATGGTAGAAGAAACTCTTTAAGCACTCGTAAGATAAACATTATTTATGCCACATTCTACATAAGGCATATGGTACCCACACATAAAAGTAGTTGCCATGTATTGGAGGCGGACATGTTCACGTGTGCCCATGTGATGTCATTCTATAGGCTGATAAAAAAAAATATAGAAATGCTTACGTTATGAGGACCAATGATGGTACCAGTCCATGACCGCATGTAGATATCATCTCCATCGTCCATTCCATAGCTCACGGTGCCATCTCCAATACCTTTTTCTCCGCGCTCAAGCTCTTCCAGCAATCTGAAATTTCGAGGGACTGCAAAGAAGTTTAAAGAATCAGAGCTGCTAATGATCTGATAATTATTGCTTTTTTACTTCAGTATGAAGCAAAAGGAACTAAATCCAGAGTGTCCACACTTCTCAAAAGAGAATCTAGGTTAATCTATGCATGAAGGGCGCATATAACAATTCCATAGGATTCTAAGAGTGAAAATGGTAAATAGGAAAAGCACAAAGGAGAGCACAGACAAGCATACACATAGGCAAAAAAGATGAAATAGAGAACCAATTTCTGAAACACCAATGAAAGCCACCAGAAGGTGAAAGAGAGAAAAAGATGCAAAATTTCACCGTGGATATCATCAAAATTTCATTCCAAGCACGCTCTTCCCTCAAAGATAAGGGAGGGCTAGCCATGTGTCCTGGAATGTCAAAATCATGTAAGGGGAAAGACATATCAGATTAGCCTTTCAGGAATCGTCCTCTGCTAGGCAGTAGAAGATGAAGATTCATGGACTAGATTTGCTTATGATTCGACAAAAGATATCAAACATAAGGTACATCGTAAAATCGGAGAGCTATTCAATTACGAATGAAAATGATGTACATACTCTTCTTCAAGTTATAATCAATAAGTATATAGTTAAAGCAGCAATCTCTTCGCCTTCGTTAAGCATTTATCGTAAGAGAACAACTATAAGTAACTCA
This sequence comes from Catharanthus roseus, assembly GCA_028651295.1. Lineage (NCBI taxonomy): Eukaryota > Viridiplantae > Streptophyta > Magnoliopsida > Gentianales > Apocynaceae > Catharanthus > Catharanthus roseus. Next base: position 2,371,662 of record JAPQWS010000044.1, on the reverse strand, counting down.
AGGTCCGTGACAATACATCATGAAGTTATCCTTTTCATACATGACAAGTACCAACAAACAATTGGCTAGATCACACGAGATTTTCATAAGTACTTTAAACAATGTAGAGAAAGAATCATACTTGAAAATCTTGATAGATTTTCCAAATAGACTTCTGGAATGTAGAATACCTCAAAGTATTTGAATTTTAAATAGCATAATTCACTTAGGTCCTACCTGATACTGCAATTCATTAGTATTATCCACTTTTAACACTATATCATTAACATGGGGCAAAAGGATTGAAAACCCTGTTTCAAATATGAAATAACTTTTTCTACTTTGAATATAATGGACTGAAGGCTATGCAAACAAGTCCCATTCAAGGAATAAGCAACGTAGAGAGAAGGGGTTTGGCTGAATAGTTTTCTTCACCGAATTCATTGCCTCTAAACGACCTGAAAAATACAGCAGTTAGATTATTGGTTGATAAAACAGCATTTGTTCCAACATAAACTGAAGTCCTCTAATACATAAAACCTAATTCCTGCGATAATCTTGGAAAAAGAAAAAGAAGCCTTCACCTGCAACACTCAAAACATCACAAGACTCAAACTGACTCACTAAAATTCAGGGGAAAAAAAAAAAAAGAAACTCCACTGGATCAAGAACAACACGATAAAATCGAGCCCAACAACGTCTAAATCTTCAGGAAAAAAAAAAAGAAAAAGAAAAAGAAAAACACGATAAATCGAGTTCAGAGACATCTATTGGGAATAAAAGGTAAAAATCTCTCCCTTTTAATCATTAATAAATCCAACTCGAGCAAAGGCTTAAAAGGGTATCCGAGGATTGTCCATGAAAACAATAAATTCAAAAACTAATCACCAGATTCAGTTAAGAAAGTTTTCAGAAAAAAAAAATCGTAAATTCAAAGGGAAATCGCATAGAACAGAAAAATTGATTAAGAAAAAAAAAAGTGAGAAAACACTAAAGACTGACCCACGACACTGGATCCTCCTGAACCAAGCGTCATGAGTGAAGATGATTAACAGAGATTTCCACTTCTGAAAGGTTTTTATGAAGAGATCGAGTTGATCGAGGGCGAGCGCCGAGAGAGAGCACAGATATTTGAGAGTCAGCAACAGGAGAATCAAACAAGAAAAAGCCACCGGGCCTGTACCCAGAACTGAATATTTTATACAGGAAATAACCCCTCAAAAATAATTATAGAAATGCCCTCAAAATGATTTACTGAAAATATTCTTAAATTTTACTTTTTATTAATTTTATTTTTTAATTATATTTGAATTTTTAAAAATATTCTTTCGATAAATTTAGTGGTGATTTCTGACAAATTTTGTGGTGGTTTCATGTGAAATTCTATTCAAAATTATCAAAAAATTTACCGAAATGGTACTTTTAAATGTTCGAAAATAATTAGATGGTAAAATTAGTAAAAAGTAAGATTTAAAAACATTTTCAACAATATATAAATAGTTAAAGAGTATTTATGGTATTTTTTCTTATAAGAAATATAAACTAATTCTTTTTAAATGAAATTGAACGTAATGTGAAAATACGAAATTTTATATATTTTTTTTATATAATCTAGAATGTCTTTCAAGTTTTTCTTTTCTCTAGTTTCCACTCATTATTATTTCTACTAATTCCATGTTAAAAAAATAAAAATATGTTTAGATTTGCTATTAATAAAAGGAATTATAGCGTAACAAATAAAATATAAAAATTATTACCATGTGACAAGTAAAAAAAGATAAAAATATATAGTGAAATCTTTTTTTTAACTTTTAATTAGTAATTAGCAAAAGAAAAGAAAATAGAGAGATTGTATTTAAACAATACCTCGATTCATAAAATAATATTCAAACAATACAACCGCTACTGATTTTTTTAAAAGGAAGATTTTGGGTATTAGGCTTTTTTTGTTTTTGTTTGGAAAAGATGTGTTTTGAAATTATGACACCCAGATTGAAATTAATGAGTAATATATTTTTTGTTTTTTTTTGAGTAATTATTTTTGTCAATTAAGAATTTATATTTTTGTACTAAAAATTATAATAACTCAGCTGTCATGTAGACTTTGAGGTCAGACACTGATGCGCACAACTATGTTGAAAATGTTGAAATTCTCACATGGCCGCTGCAAGGATTGAATCTTGGTTTGTGGTACTAACTCTGCAGCCCCAAAACCAATTGAGCTATACCTATACTGGCATCAGTAGTGTGAAAATTTCAACATTTCCAATATGTGTGGTGGTTCCTTGTGCGTACCAGTCTACAGGATCCGTGAGTTATCATGATTTATATTATCTACTTGAACGTCAGGCAGTTTAGTAGAGCCATGTGGACAATGAATTTCGCTTTTTGCAACCAATAATTTATATTCTTAAAACAATTAATAGGAGTAATTTATATGCACTACGTGTAAAAATGCCACTTCATTATTTAGTGAGTAATGTGTTTTTCTTTAGTTATTCGAAGGGCTAGTTAATAGATTTTAAATAATGTGAAATTTTATATTGACATATATATTTTTTTTAATAACTAATTGGTGTACTTTTGTGCAACAAAAATTTGAAATACAATTTTTGTAATATAAGGTATAAGTTACTAATTGACAAATATAAGGCATTAATTCAAAATGTTAGACATTAACATGAATCTTTTACTTTTTTTCATTAAAATATAAAAAAAAAAATATTATTATAGAGTTGTAATCCAGTTATGATAAGGTTGTGACTTGTAGAAACACTTCTACAAGACTAGTGGTCCTCCATTCAAATACATTTCTCTTCCCATTGTATTAAAAAAAAAATTACAATAGGATTGGAGTTTCTTCGTAAAAAAAAATATATATATATATATATAGGGAAAAATTAGATTATCTACTACTTTGACCTTTTTCACAGAAATTTTGTAACAAAGGCGTAGGAATTACGCAAAATAGAAATATAAAAAGAGAAAAAAAAACGCAAGAGAAAGCACCCACTTTCAAATAGAATATGAACCCCCTAACTTTATTTTTTCTTTTCTTTTTTGTTCCTTTTTTTATTTTATTTTTATTTTACATAGATGTCTATATGGTGTAGTGAACTAAAATAGAATGAAATCTTTTCTACTTTTATTCACTTTCCATCCGAAATATAATAAAAGTTTTATTTTTATTTCATTATCTAAATTAAATCGTTATTCTCTCATTTTTATTTGGTAAAATTTTTATTTAATATAACTAACGTTATTAAAATTATTATTTCTTTCTTCAATGATTTTTTTGGGATTGAAAATGGGATCATACATATGAAATGCCTTTTCCACATACTTTTTACATATATTTCTCACATATGTGACCTTCACACACATTTTATAAGAAGGATATTGTGTATAACTGAAGTTTGTTTTTTTTTTTTAGCTATATTTTGAATTATTTAAATATATGAGTTTAAATTGATAAAATTATTTAAAAAATTTTCACTTCAAAACCTTGTGCATATGGAAATTTCAATCAGATTACACCAAAGTGTTAAATGATTATTTTTTATTAAAAAAAGAAAAATTAATGTGTAATAATTCTATTTAAAAATAAAGATAAACTTTTTTTTTTTATTTTGGATTTCTCATTATTTTTCATATAATTTACTTTTAATGAATTAAAAAAATGTATTCTCAAATTGTTTTTGACATATGTTGATATAAAATTACGAATTGTTAAAAAAAAATCTTTTTTTTTAAAAATACAATGTAAATACACTATAAAATTCTAAAAAATTAAAGTTAAAGAACTCCATTAAAACAAATAAATAGTTAGAGGACTATTTTTGCAAATTACTCAAACGAAAAGAAGAAAAAGGAAAACGAAATAAATGTCGAAGAGGGGAAGCGGAGGAGGAGGAGGGGTTTGCACTTTGCAGCAGAGAGATTTTCACTGATAGCCCGCGAGAGAGAAGATCAAACACTTTGCCGCCATTAATTTCTCAAGGTATTCATAGTTCTTCCGGTTTTCTTCATCTGCTGAGGATGAGTCCTTCCATTGATTTCTTAAAAAAAAAAAAAAACGAAAAAGTATGTCAGTTGCTGATTTTGTCGATCACGATCGCTTAGCGATGAACTTATAGCTGATATAGTCCAAAATCTATACATATACCAGCTTTTTGTTGTATGTTCTCATCTGGGTTCTTCCTTTCTATAAAATTTTCCTCCCATTTGTTTCCTTTCTTGGGGAGCATGCAGGTTGGGGGCCGGGTTACTGTTTTTTGCTGTGTTTTTTTTTGGTAATGGTGAGTTTATGTTCTCATTGTGGTTTGAAATGCTTTATTTGTGAACTCCAAACCAAAGATAAATGGTAAAAGTTCCTTTGTAGTTTTTGTTGTTCATTTTTTGGTAACTGGTAGCCGAGAGTATAGACTAATCCGGGAGGTAAACAGCAGCAGTAGGCAGGCATGAGGCATTAAACTGCTCCCTCAGTGACTTGCACTGAGACCTCTCACTTGATATGGTAGGTAGGTGGAGGTACTAACTGAGGGTGGTCGCGCCATCGGACCACACACCTCTTATCGTAGTTTGTTTGTGTTGTTCCACATAACTATTTAATGAGATTTTCTGCATGGAGTTGTTGGATTAGGGGTTGAATGTTCTTTTATGGATTAGTAATCCTATCATTGTCCATGTCAATTTCCACTTTTCCCAAAGGAAAAAAAAAAGAAGAGCAAATGGGGCTTGCATAATGTCTCTATTATTATTGCTTGGAGAGAAAAAGTAATTTTATAGGACATGTAGTTCATTGTGTTCATGAATCAGGGATGATATGAAGTTCAATTTAGTAGAACTTTGGATAAGTAAAAGTAATTTAATATTAATGTGTGATCAATGTTGTGGACTAGGTAATGATTAGTAGTTATCTTAGTTCTCGAATCAAGGATGTTAGAGAAATAAAGCTGTTTTGCTGAAAGAATATCAAGTTAAAAATTATGCTATAGTGCTGTTGCTTATTCTTTACTTCGTGTTTTTGTTCTTTTTTCAATTTTAAAACAATAGAATTCTAGCTTTCCTGCATTAATCTGAATGGATACTGTAGTTTCCTCTCCTTTTAATAGATTTAGTGCAAGGTACTCTAATGTGTTGTATCACAGATGTCATTGCATATCGGAAATTTATCACCTCGCATACGCAGAGAGGAGCTCCTATCTGTTTTCAGGAGGTTTGGACGTTGTAATTTACAAGTGAAAGACAAATTTGGATTTGTTATGTATGAATACCCTGCAAATGCGGAGGAAGCCTTGAGAACACTTCGAGGCCAAAAGATTTGCGGTGAGAGAATCAATCTTTCATGGTCAAATAGGCAGCCTCAGCAGCTGGCGAGGCATGATAGAGGTGGTAGAACTCATGAGCACCCACGAGGAAGGCGCTTTGGAAGAGAAGATTATTCTATTAAGAATTTAGGATCAGATGTTCAAGATGATAATAGAAGAGGTTTTAGGCAAGTGGATAGGAGTAGTAGGAGACATGATTATACTGAACCGATCGCTGAAGCAGCAGGCCAGCAATTAAACGATATGGGAGGTTATGTGGGAGACAAACAACATGACTTTGTTGAGGACATGCCAGATGAAGGTGGAGGCAGTGAAGAAAATCTGCTGGAGAATGATAGGTGGGGGGAGCAAATGATTGGAAATGGATTAGAAGATGAACTAGATTTTGGCCGATATGAACTTTACCAAGGTGATGATAGAAAGGAGCAAGAGGACATTCTGAATCCTAAACATTTGGACAGTGCATCTACTGTAAGGAAGTCACAGGTGGAACCAAAAACGGTTCAGGTTGACCAGCCAACAGTGGAGGTTTTGCACAATTCTAAAACTGAGTCTGGGAGACAGTTGTTCATTGATCGAGATGCTTCACCAATGGGGCAGCTCAAATTTGATAGGGAAGCATCAACTGCTAGGAATCACAACAGGCTACCGGGTGGTTCTCCAGAGGGAAGGTTAACCCACAGAGTTAGGAAAATGGAATATCAAGGAAAGAAACGAAATAGGAGAGAAAATCCAACTCCTGAAAGACATGAATCAAAGAAGGGAAGAATTCCCGTGTCGTCTTCCATACATTCTGATTATACTCCATCTAGGTCACGATCACAATCAGGGTCAGGAATGTCTATTTCTGGATCTCGTCCACGCTCTAGATCAAAATCAGCGCCCTCCAAAAGTAATTCTATAGATTCCAAATCAAGGTCTGCTCCAACTCCAAGTCCTGCTAGATCAGATAAATTTATTTCCCGGTCAATCTCGACGTCAAGTTCTCCCAAATCACTTGGTCAACCTTTACCATCCTCTCCAAATGGAGGGCAAATGAACAAGGACTCTTCGGTGACCAATTCTGGTTTAGAATTTAAGGAGACTTCTATTCAAGTGGAACCATTCATGAAGGGAGATGCACTGTCTGATGGCTCTAATCTTGACATGTTGAAGTTTGGTGTGCAAAATGAATGTGCAGCTGCACCACTGAATGTCGAAGAGGTTCACACTAACAATCATTCTCTGAGAAGGGATGATACAAGCAATTGTTCTATTGCCAGTGATATATGTGAAGCAAAAAAATCACTTATCTCCCAGTCTGACTACAGTGACCTTAATGCTGGGAATCTCTCTCAAAAGAGTTTGACAGAGATGAAGGAATTCACCAGCAATGATTTTGTTGGAGATGATAATTCGATGCAACTTAAGGATTTAGAAACAGAAGCCTCTGGAAGACTTCACGCTGCCAGTTTAATGAACATATCTTCCAAGGAATTATGCATGGTTCTTAAAAATTGTGGCCTGGAGCACCCTCATAAGAATGGAAGTGATTTGCATCCTGAAATTTACTTTGGTTCTGCTCGCTTGTGGCCTTGGGAGATTGTTTATTATAGGAGACTTAAGAAAGGGCCTATTTCAAAAGAAAACTACTCGCTAAGGCTTGCTCAAAACGAAGAATTTGGTATTGTTGACAAGTACATCAGAAGCAGTAGTGGTTGGGGAGAACTGATTGACGAAAACCCTTGATATATTGAATATCAGTGAGTCTCATCGCTGTTCATTCCCTGCCAATGTTTTTGGACTCCTTATGCTGCTAATGGATTTGTAGTGCTTTGCTTTTGGTATTAAAACTCTAGGCTTCTTCAAAGAACAGGAACCTGGATCAGGTATTTGCTATAGTTATTCTTTTGGTTGTTTTACAGTTATTAAACTATGCTTCAAATCTTCAACTCAGCATTTCATCATTCTCTCCATCTGATGTGTCTGTTTTGGTTTGAAAGATGTGGCATACTAGATTCGTTTTCTCTTTTCCTATGCAATGTTTTAGATCAAGCATGGAGTTGTAATGTCTGCCGCTGTGAGTGGAGAGGAAGGGAGTTTAATCAAATTTAGTGCAAATTCCACCAAAATAATACTCAGATCAAGTATTTTGAAGGAACCCTAAAGTTCCAGAAAATAAGAGAAAACAAGGAGGGAGAAAAAAAAAACCTCAATCCTAGGTAGTAAACTTAGGCCTATATGAAGCATTTCCTATTGCCATATTGGATGAACTTAATGTGTCCATTGTAGTTTGTCTAATGAACTAAAACAGAAAAGCAAATGAACAACAGAACAAGATATAAAGCTAAATAATGCCCGTCCTAAAATAACTAGAATGAAAAAGAAAATAAATGAATCAAACTCTTGATAACCATGAATTAGAGAAAAGTGTGGGGCTTGACAAGCTAGGTGTTTATTGACATCTTGCATTGGGATTTGCCTCCTGCATATCCTTACATCTCTAACAGGCAGACTTTCCCTGTTAAGCTTGAGTTTTACCACTTCAACAACTCCTCCTTTGTTGAAAGTTTACCTTCCATGGCTGATCCTCATTGATTAATCTAACTAATTATTTATTGCCTCCCATTTTCTTCCCGTGCCCCATTGTTATAAACAGCCCATATTTACATGATTGTGGATGCATACCACAAGCAAAAAAGTACTAGCAGGTTACCATGGCAATAAACACAATTGTATAGCCCCTGTTTTTTGGTCTTTTCTCTGTTTTCGGTTGGTCTCATGTTGTAATGTTTCAGTCACATACATCGTTAGGGGAATAGCAGATATTCCTGTATTTTATTTATTTATCAGGAAAATGGACAAAAGTGTGTCTTCAGTTTGCCTCTCTTGAGAGTTATTTCTTGCATATTTGACCTTATGTTAAACCAAGAGACATTAAGTACCCTTTAATTACGCACAATCCATTTCTGCTTATTGTCAAGTTCTAATTTGATATTAAAGATTGTAAATCAATGAATGTTGCAAGATTTTGAAGTTTCTCTAGCTCTTTTATTAATGAATATTGTTTTTTCAATTGGTAACTCTCTTCCAGTGATTACTTGATGTGTATTACTATAAACCTATTTTAATGGTTCTAAAGAATCACAGAGTGAAAATAGGGGGCTCAGGACTGATCCATGAAAACTGTCAGATTCCGTTGCTAGCTAGTAGAAATGCCTAAAATTTTGTCCGAACTTACAGCTAATACTATCATTTATGGTTTCCTTTTAACATCTTAGAATACAAACTAAGGGAATTTTCATATTTGTTCTATACTTTATGTTTAAAGTTGGGAATTTGGCAGCAGTTAGCACTTTTTGTTGTTGAAGAGATTTTGGGTTTACTCTTTCCTGGTCGTTCTCTCACTTCAATAAGTGTGGATGAACTGTTTGCTGAACTAATTTGCTGAGCCCATCACACGGTTACATATTAATGTATCATAACAAATGTAAGTAAATAAGTCCACTTCTCAAGTCTATGTAACAAATGTGAAGCTTTGTTTTTACTGGCTAATTTAATGTCTTGGTGTCATGCATGCGATGGTGCAACTGATGCAAGATTTGGTTTCATTTGTCTTGTTCAATTGAAAGAAAATAAGGATGTAGTGACCGGTGTGGCAATTAGATGCATTTTGGCTGTATATCTACAACTTGTCATTTCTTTATCATCAATTTTGTTTGTTTTCATGGTATCAAGTCAACTGTGAGCTTATCCTAGCCGATCCTGGGATTTCTTTTGAGATTATCGAGGTCGTAGTTATAAAAGTCTAGATTGTAATAGTAAATATGAAAACCTTGGACAAATGTTTGGTAATTAGACTGTTTAAAACCTTGATTTGCACAAATGACATTTTATCTAATCTGATTGACTTAGTGCTGCATTTCACTTACTCCCTATCCCTTCAGCAAGAAAAAGGTTTGTTTCTTGATTGTAAAAAGGTTGTCAATAGTTTGAATATGTTGTTGCTTCCTTAGACTTTTTAAAAGGATACACCAGATGTTTGACATTTGTGAATTTTATGATGAACACAAAATGGACTTTTTGGCCTTTTTTCGCTTTCCATGGTTCTTGTGGAATGTCTTTGAAATCGCGTGTACATTTTTATAATGATTATGAGGGGGATGCGCGTGAAAATTTATTCATGTTCTGGAAATGATTTTGCTGGCATGATGAACACCCATCCACCCTGTTGATTCTCCTTATTAGGTAAAAGAAATGTTTGAATAGGATTGTGCAGTAGATTGTGTTTTGGAAATCCAAATTCATCCCATTCATTAGCTGAGTTCTATGTTGTTGTGGCCCCATTCTCCCCCAATTCTTACAATGCTATTCATCCTAGATTAGTTTGTTACAGTTTTCACCAGCATGCTATATCATTTGTATGACCTATGCTAAACATTAAGGTCCCATTCTGCTCGGAACTTTAACACCCCCCTCCCTCATAGGCATAAATTTGGGATTGTACTTCCACGGGTCTAAACATGTGCATATGCAACAAACTCATATTTGTAGATATTTTAATACACTTTTTCTATAACACTTCTTTCTAGTAGTTTTATGAGAAATTAGCTATAATTATTCATAAACAATTTTTACTTTTCTTCTTATTTTATTCATAAATTTTAATTTGAGCTGGTTTTACTCATAAAGATTTTTTATTCTACTCATTTTGGCAATTAAGAATTTGTTACTGAAATTTAGTAAATTTCATTATGTGATATTATCTTCTGACTATTGTAGTGTGAAGACAATACCCGAAGACGAAATTTGAAATCTTTATGATGAAATTTATTTGATTCCTGTAGCAAATTTTTAATGTCAAAATGAATAGAGTAAAAAATCTTTATGGGTAGAACCAGTTCAAATTAAAGTTTATGGGTAGTGTAAGAAAAATGAAAATTGTTTATAGATAATTATGGCTAATTTCGCGTAGTTTTATTAATAAATCTTATATAATAAAAGATAAGTAGGCTTAAAGTGTATTATAAGAGAAAAATTACTATATAAAAGGAAGTGTATTATAAGGGCTCTAGTGTCTTCGCCAAGATTGCGGGATTCTAGAGGTGGGTTTTACTTGGTGTAACACTTAGTTCTCGCACATTTAGTTGGTATTTATGCTCTTATATCATAATGTCACGTCCTAAATTTGGAAACTCACGATTTTTACTTGACAATCATTTTCACTATGTCAAAATAAATATTTCAAAAGTGTCATTGTCTCTAATCACATTATACTTACATAAAAAATTATGTTAAGAGTATATTAAAAAATGCATTAGAATATGTGACCGATGGCACCGTATATTTGTGCTTGGGCATGAGTTAGTTGATGAGTGTGTTTAGAAACAAAAGTTTGGTTGGTGCAGTTGGATGGTTGAGTCATAAGTTATGTGCATAGAGACTAAACAAACGTCAGTTTTTTTTTAATTTATTTGGCAACAAGTTTGTTGTGTGCGTAGCTAGCGTATTGTATTTATCTGGATAAAGCTGAGTTTTGGGAATAAGAAGAAGATGCATTTTTGCTGAGTTAAAAAGGAGTTGGGAAGAAGAATTCAATGAGGTAGTATACTATATATATATATATATATTTGAATTCAAGTTGATTTCTCTCAAATTTTAGTTGGGCATCAAACTTTTTTTTTTTTTTTTAAGAGTGTTTGAGTTCATTATCACACATTTTTATAGAAAAATATATTATTTTTATCGTTATTTACTTTCTAATCTCGAATAACTATAAATATACATTCTTTTAATAAGTTCCTTATTTTATAAAAAAATTCACAAGTAAAAAAGGTATTCAATTTTTATTACTCAACTATAAAGTTAATAATATATAAAAATAGAATATTATAGTGATATTTTATGCTTTCTTGCATGAACTCTTAATTTTTTTTTTTTGGGATTTTACATCTCATGTTCACTACCCATTCAATTTTTTACAAAAAAAAAAAAAAAACATTTTTCATTTTAAAAACTAATCTATGTATATGATTTTATTTAATTTTAAACTTTTTAATCGAATTTCGAGTTGAGTTTTAAAAAGATTGAGTTTAACTTGTTGTAGTTGGATTATATAAGTAAACTCGAGTTTAAAATTAGAGAATATAAATTCGAGTTGAATTTTGATTGATCATTTCTAAAAACATTTGGAAACGGTTCGATCTTTTAAAACCCTATTTGAGTTGGAGTGGGAGGGGGGTGCTGAGGTAGACAGGGTACCCAAATTAAATTGAAAGTAAAGCAGCAGAGAAAGTAATATTAAGTATATGGAAATAGTAGATGCCTTATGCCAATTTTATGCCAATCTAGTATTGTAGTTTGGAGGTTTTGTGCTTTCTCAATTTTTTTGGATTAGTTAATAACTCTCGAATATTAGGTTACTATAATAATATTAAGTATATAGAAGTAGTAGATGACATGAACAAACCAACGTAGTTGAAAAAAATGAAAATATATAAATATATATAAATGTTGTGTGAATTTAATTTGTATTTATCATATGACGCAATGACCCTCATTATTCTCAACTGTCTCAATTACTCTTGCATTTATTTGTTTTTAATGGTCTTTCAATCTAAAATAGTCCCCTTTTTTTTTCAATGCTCGAACTACCTCAATACCCTTTGCATTTACTTAATTTTCCTTCTCCCTATTTTCTATATACTACTATAATAACTAACCTCTTTAATATTAATCCCTCCCCTCCAACCCAACTTATTTATTACGTCACATGGATTTTTGTATTCTTATCTCTTCATTTTAATTATTTTCCTAATAATATTAAAGTTGACATTGAACAACTCAAGAAAATATTAATGTTCTGTTTTGGAGTTTACTTCTTCCTTTTTAAAATAAGATTTATTCATTCTTAATTTAGTCGTTCTTAAATTATACTTAAATTAAATTAACAGTATAGAAAGTCGTAATTTAATAGTAAAAATAGTTTTTATTAAAATATACATTCATTTCCTCAAATATAAAATAGAAAGTTAAGATTTATAGTACTTTTTTATTTTTAAAATATTCTTTTATGCATTCTCGTTTAAAAAAAAGACTATTTTATGTTTTGCATCATCACTGTATTTTCAATTTTTGTTTTAAAATATTAGTTTATTCATTTTATTTTTTTAAAAACTTGTTTTCTTTTTTACATCATTGAGATATATATTCAAGTTTGGTAGGAAAGTGGAAGGTAAACGTTGCCACATCAGCAACGGTATGGGGTCCATATTGTAGAACACAAATATTTTTTTGAAATTTTTTTTTTTTATATATTCTATCTGTTGTTATATGAATCAAGTTGAAATGATATATATGATTACGTTACGTATACTTTTTGACTTAATAAAAGTCATACAATTTGAACAAAATTTTAAGTCGAAACTTAAGATATAACTTTTTCATTTTATATTCGTACTCTCGTAATACATTAACGTTTAGGAAACTCAGAAAAAAAAAATTGTATTGAAGATCTTTTCACGTAAATTTCATGTTGACCGGTCCAACAAAAGAATGGTATATAAGGGAAAAGGAAAACTGGAAGGACAAAAAATTACTAAAGCAATAATTTTTGCATTTTTTTTTTTCATAACGAAAGTTTTCAGTTAAAGCCCGTTTACATGGGTCTTCTTGCTAAAGGAGGAACATAGCCATAAACCTTAGAATCCACCAAAACATTTGGTTCCTATACGAGACCCGACCCGACCCTGCAACCTATGCCTACAAAACAGGGGTAAAATAGAAAAAAGAAAAAGAAAAAAGTAGCCACTATTCAAAGCTCCACTTCTTCCATGCATACATATAATACTACTGGGTTTGGTTTCTTACTATAAATAGATTGCAATGGTAGATAAAAAGTGGAGCCCAAATAGTACTACTTGATTAGAAAAATTAAAAAAAAAAAATGAAAATCATGATAATTAATTAATTCCTAACTTAATTATAGCAGAATTTGGGGGAAATTGCTTAGAATTTTTTAATTTTAATTCCTCTGGTGCTTCTTCGCGGTGGTGGAAGCAGCGGCGCCGTCGTTGGTGGTGGCGTTATTGTCGTTGAAAACTTCTAGTAGAACGGTACTCTTACATTTAGGACATCTCGGATCTTTTTCCGGCAGCATGATATACATAAGGCAACGAGGACAACCTGCTACGATCATTGACGTTGCTTCAGGACTATTAGAGAAACTATAGTTTTCTTCCTGATTCAGCTCCGACGAAACGCACGAACTCGGCGGAGAAGTCGGAGAAGCCGTCGACGATCGACTCGGAGATTGAACTCGTTGATTTCCCCTCGGCGGCGACAAATTCAACTTCAAATCGAGTTTCGGAACGTTTCCATTTCTTCGACTCATCGCTAAAAAAAGGTCAAAATACTGGAAATTAATTTCAAAGTTACAATCTCGAATCGCGATCAATTTGAATTTTGATCACGTAATGAAATTTGAATGTTTCCGATCATTATACGTACCTTTTGGATCGAAAAAATCTTCTGGATTGAATTTTACCGCTTCGTGGGATAATTTTAGCGCCAGAGTAGAAGTGGCGCAGCAGCAGGGGAAGGGGCTGAGCTGTGGTGGTTGGTGGTAAAAGAAGGATTGAGGAAGGGAATTATATATAAGAAGAAGAAAGAGGAGAGAGAATTAGATTGCAATTTAAAGCTTAATTAAATTATAGGAAGAGGTAGAGAGATGCATATCACATATAGAGAGAGAAACAGAGGAGTGATGAGAGAAAGAGAGAGAGTGGAAGAAATTGAATTGAATTGAATTGAATTGAAGGAGGGAGGGAGAGGAATGGTAGAAGGAGAGAGAGAGAGAGAGAGAGAGAGAGAGAGAGAGAGAGAGAGAGAGAGAGTGTAAATTGAAGGGCAGGAAATGAATTAATTGTGGGAAAAAATCCCAAGATGGTTTGCAGAAAAAGGAAAATTGGAGTAAATATTGCAATTAAAAAAAAGTGCAGCAAACACCTATATATATACATTCATTGCATTTTGTGAGTCGGTGTGTATGTATAAATATATACACTTACTAATATGTAAATATATATATATATGTATATGTAATGCTTTTATGAATATGAGTAGGTTTTTGATAGATGGATGGATGGAGGGGGTTTGTGTTTTTATGAATGTGACATAGGCTTTTCATCAACGAAATGAACTGCATCAATACATACTGAATACATTTTTAGTATTTTTTTTGGTAAAATTAATTTAGATTTGATCATTCGAGTTGAGTTACGTTAGTGAAATCAGCACACAATAAAAATATTATCATTTACTTAAAAAGTGTTTTAGATTTAAATTGTGTTACGTCTATTATAAAGTTTTGAATATTTAATTTGAGTGGACATAAATATGATTATGCCTTTGATGGAAAACAGCAGGACAATTCAATATTCTTTCTAACTAACTGCTGAAATTAATTTTGATTTGATCATTCAAGTTGAGTTATATTTTTTTAAATCAAACACATTACTAACTAATTAAAGAAGTTAATTTTCGATTTAACTTGGATTTATAAATCTCGAAAAAAGTTTAGCTTAAATGCATTCAAATATGATTACATCTTCACTAATAGAAAGGAAGGACGAGCGAATCAATATGTACTGTGTCTTTATTAACTCACTAGTAAACTTAATTTTGACTTAATTATTCGAGTTAAGTTGTACCTCTTAAAAGTAGCACGCGTTAAGAATATTTGATATCCTCACTAACTAGTTAAAGAAATTAATTTAGATTTGATTTGAGTTGCGTCTATAAATCTCAAAAAAAGTTTAACTCAAGTGCATGCAAATACGATACCTTTGATGGAAGGAGAAATAAAAGGAGGGATGAATGAATGAATTTCTGCATACTAATTAAAATATTCAATATTATCAATAATTAGCTTGTAAAGTTAATTTAAATTTGATTATTCAATTCAAATTGTGTATGTCAAATTATATTAAAGATATTAGATATTATAATTAACTAGTTTAAATTCAATTCAAATTACGTCTATTATAAAGTTTAACTTTTATTCTAAAAAGATAATTTAGCTAAGAGTATTATCCATCTTTCTCTCATTCATTCTTTCTTCTAACAAGAAAAAGAAAAAGGAAAGCTCCTCAACAACCCTTTAAAAGCAAAACTAAATTTGCTAACAAATCCAACCACACCGCTATAATTAATAATTTTCTTTCTGTTTTTCTATTTGTTGAATTTATATAATAAATTCGGAATTGATGATGATGATGGTCACTCTATTTATTTTTCTTCTTCTCTATGCTACTAGTAGTATTTACTATATGAAATTTTCTTTTTTTTTTTTTTTGAGAGGGATAGCACTAAGAATCATCCATAATATTTTTCCTAACATCTTTATAATATTTTTTCTTTTATAATAAATTCTCCATTTCAGGTTGACTTTTTTCTTTTACACTTTATTTTTTATTTAGCAAGTTTTATTATTACCTTCGATAAAAAATATATGTTCTTGTGAACTTTGCACACGAATTAATGATTAAGAAAACAATGCAATCTTTTATATAAGATATCTATTTTACCCCTCAATAAATAAGAAGAGAGAAAGAGATGAAGGAAAGATAATAGATGAATTAAAAAGTGTAGAATTGAATACTATACCATAAGTACACATTAAAATGTATAAAATGACTTATAATTTTGACCATTTAATTTTAACTAAAAGAAATTATATTTCTTTACGAATGTTAAAAAAAAAAAACTTGTTACACAAAATTTTACAAATGATCCGAATCGGGCACAGAAGAAATATTTGGATAATAAACACTTATTGCTAAGTGTATAATAAGATATAACATAAGATTCGAAGCACGAGGGAGGGAGGGAGGTTAGAAAACAAACACTTATTGCAAACCCTTATGAGGGTTTACGTAATATTATTGACCTTTCTCATATTTCCTCCTCTGGTGGGTTTTGCCAATATTTTCTTCTCTTGGCCGCCGAACTTGGTGATGTTAGCAACTCTTGGATCGGCCCATTGTGATTTAATATAACATTTATTGCGAGTTAATGTTTTGGTTGATTTTAAAATGTTTTCTTTTTCTTTCTCAAGATCATCATGATTAATTCACCACAAATTCCTCTGTAATTATCATTATTTATTAATCTTTTTTTCTTTTTTATAATAGGCTTAGTTTAGTTGCATTCAACTCCTTGAAGTTTCTTCAAATTATAATTTTATTCTTTATTTTATATAAATTTTAAATACATCATTTTTTTTATATATTCAAATTAATTAAATCATATTATGAATATATAAACGATAGAGTTTTATTTAAAATTTAAAATTATAATTTTCTAAAAAACCTGCTATTAATTTCAATTTAAAAACTATAAAAAATAATAATAATTTTGTAATAAAAAATTTAAATATAAGATCTAATTCTTATTTATTGTCCTATATAAAAATATAATACGATTTCTAAAATATTCTTCGATAGTTCTAATGTTTGTAATAAGAGGTATTATCATCTTAAAAAGTAATATCATCTTAAAATTTTATTAGATAATAATTATTTTCTCATTTTTTTTACCGGTAAGGATTAATTAATTACTAATAAATAAATAATAAAGATATATTTATAATTTATATAAACTATTGAGATTGAACAAATCTCAAAGAGTGTATATAATCAACTCTTTTAATATATTAGACAAATATAGGTACATTAATTATCACCATATATACATACTTAAAGAAAAAAATGAAGAAAAGATAAAGAGAAACTTATTTATTTCTGAAGTTTCTCTTTATTTTTTCTTAAGTATGTATACATGGTGATAATCATTTTTCCTCTTTATTTTCTCTTCATATTTCATTTCATTTTTCTTAAAGAGAAACTTATTTATTTATTCCCCAAAATACTCATTTATTTATTGGTTAAAGAGACGCATCTTAACGTGAAATTTCCATAATTTCTTGGTGGAACGGTGATGACTATGTATATCTCAATTATGAATTTTTCTTTTAATTATGAATTCTCATGAGGATACCGCAAAAATCAAACCCAACTCAAATGCTAGTTATGCACAAATAACTCATTTTTTTTGGGAGTCGAAATGATGATAAAAATAGTCACAACAATAACCTTTTCTAAAATAAGTCTGTAAATTGCAAATATGGCATTTTGGACTTTCCCTCAACAAAAGTACAATTTTTACTAATATATAATATAACCCCACTAAAACAGATACAAGTTTTCTTTCAAAAAATGAAAAAAAAAAAATGAAAGAAAATAAAATGTACATAACCATGTCAATAAATTATAAATATAATTTTTTTAGAAAATTATAAATATAATAAATTATAAATAGATAAAACTCAATTAACAATAAATAAAATTCATTAATAAAGTATAATTAATAATTGAATTAAATATAATTTATTAATAATTAATAATATAATTAAATTATATTGGCTTTTTTATCAGTTAATTAAATTATATAGTTATGAACATTTAAATATTGTTTATTTTTAGTTCAAC
The DNA here is from genome assembly GCA_028651295.1 of Catharanthus roseus. Classification (NCBI taxonomy): domain Eukaryota; kingdom Viridiplantae; phylum Streptophyta; class Magnoliopsida; order Gentianales; family Apocynaceae; genus Catharanthus; species Catharanthus roseus. Next base: position 2,353,826 of record JAPQWS010000044.1, on the reverse strand, counting down.
TTAACATAAATATTAAATGTTTTCCAACATGTGAAGGCTTTAATTACATTGATGCATAATAATGAAGTCCCTCAAAATATTTTATCTCAATTACCCCCCCCGCCAAGTCAACAATAATGATGATTAACAAGGAAAAGTCCATCACTATGTTTAATAGGAACCGGAAAAACCAACCGTTGTGACTAAATACAATTGATCAACTCGAAATCTTTAATTCCTACTTTTTCTTTCTCGATTTATAAAGAAACTTCAAGGAAATTGCCATCAATATGTATTATTTCCATATAAAGTTGAATGCTATTTTTCTTATGTAGTTAACGGATTTTTTCCAGCGCAAGCTGCATATGTTAATGTAAATTAATTATTTAATATATAATTTTTTTAGAGTTCAATAATTGTTACTTAAACTGTCCTATGTCATATATTTTATCTGTATTAAAATACGCTCCGAATCATACATCAAATGGACCCTTAATTAATATAATATATAATTATCAAAGTAGTATTTACGTTTTTCCCTTAAAAAGATAATAATATTGCATTCATGCATATTATATGCATGATAAAAGAAAATTCGCTGTTTTGATTATAAAGTGTTGAGAATTTTACATCTGCTAATTAAAAAAAATAATTACTTCTTATAAAGATTTGAATATTCCTCTCCTTTTAAGGTATGGGCCTAAATTCTAATATAAAGAGAGACACATTAGAAATCTCCAAAAAAAAAGACATGAGTAATTGGACTTGGTAATTTTATGAAAGGTAATGCATTCTATTTAATTGACCACAATTAAAATTCAGAGTCTATTGAGAAAAATAAAAACTTAAAATACAAAGCCAAAACATACTATATAGATTGCTGTTATTTTCAACAATATCTTTTTCAATTTAGTCCATGGGTTCTTGAAATTTCAAATTTGCACCATAAATTTCATTCTCCATTTCAATCATATTTTAGCTAACTTTGGTAGTTTTTGGATATAATTTTACTATCTATTTTCGTTAATGATTTATTTTAAAAATTAGAATTTTATTTATTTGTCTTGGAATGCTATTTCAAATTGCAAATTTTAAATTAATTTACTTTTTAATTAATAAATTTCAACTCAATATTTTAAGAACAAAGTTTATTCGAGAATATAAGTATAAGCTCTTTACTTGTTGTTTTTATTTTTGTAGGGTGTTATATGGGTTTGTTGTGAAAGAAATATATGGATTATTGAGGGAAAAAAGAGAAAGAAATATATAATTTACTCAATATATATAAATATATATATATATATATAATCAATCAATCAAACGTATGTATGCATGGATGTGTTGACCTTAATTTTGTCAAAGATTAGATAATGGAATGAAGTGGTAATATTATGTGTACATTTCTAGCTAGCTATGACCATATATATTATTGGAATTATACTAGAATAAAACATTAAAAATGTTGAATTTGCAGAAAACTTTGCAAATCTTGCAAGTGTATATATTTATGATGCCAGTGGTGTTTCCTTATATTGTGGGATTCAAATCTAGCTAAAGGTCCCCCACGAAAAATTATATATTTTTGGTCAATGTTAAGTGCAATACAAATTACACTTTTGGAACATTCATATTTCCTTCCAAGAACTTTAAGAAAATATTTTTATTTTCTTTTAGATAAACCAACTAATATAGTTAAAATTTTTTTGAAGATAAACTTGTTTCAACAACATTGAGTTAACAAGTAATGTTTGTCGCATAAATATTTCAAACACGATACTTTCCAATAGAGAAACTGCAACAATCGAGCGAACTATCAACTTTTGACAAATATTTTTATTTTCACCACATGTACATGCGTGTGTTCCTGACTAATTGGAATTTAGTCTTAAAAAATTTAATTCTTACTAAAAGTTAGAATTTAAATTCCAAACATTTTTCGGGATTATAGAAAAGATTTAAACATTCAATTACCCAAACATTGACAACGGGTTAATTTACCCACTTCGCCAACAAGTCACCGGATTAGTTTAGGTGGAATTTGATTAAAGCAAAATGATTAAAGTTAGGTATATAAATTGAGGGTATAAGTAAGTATTCACACACTTGCTTTTGCTTTCAAAGAATTGACACGTTTGCAGTGCTAATAAAGGTTTTAGGTTTGAAATTTCAATGGCATAAATAAATATATACATAAGCGGCAGTTCCGTAGTCATAACAAAGTCTGAAATTTTTTATTCAACAAAAAACATAATTTAATTTAATTAGGGGGGACATTGGTGATGATCACGAGCTCACAATTGCTTCTTATAAATACAATTAGGCTTAGAGATGGAATGGCTTCATAAATGGTGCAGCATTTTCTTGCATCTTTTGCTTTCTTCTCTTGTGGTAAACACAGTTACAAAGTCTATTTGGTGAAGCCATAGCTTTTAAATTTCATTCTTCTCTCTCTCTCTCTCTCTCTCTCTCTCTCTCTCTCTCTCTCTCTCTCTCTCTCTCTCTCTCTCTCTCTCTATATATATATATATATATACATATACATAATTTTCTTCTCTTCAAAATATAAAGCAATGTACTTAAAATTGTATTTTGTTGACCTCTCTCTATATAGATGAACGGATAATTATAAATAAATAAAATTATATTTTCATTGTTATTTATGTCCTATTTTATTTAATTTCAAATACATTATTTTTCTCACGTAAAGGGTTAATCCTAAATTTTCATTAACTACACTTTTATATAAATTAATTAGACAATGTAAATGAAACATTATAGGGAAAGAAGGAAGATAAGTAGAAAAAAGTTTATTTGTTTTTACCCTATATATAATTCATTTTAGATCTAAAATTATTCTAAAAGTTAAGGGTTTGAGATATTTTTTGTGAGAACTGAATTCTCCTCAAGTTAACCTTTAAAAAATTAATCAAACAGCTATAATGGATAAAAAAAGACCTATTTTTGATCTTATAAAAACACTTTAAAAATCAAAATTAATCTTTAAACTTTAAAGATTATTTACCAATCATAAAATGTTTAGCGATAAAATATAACAATTTGCCTTGCTTTGTCTTTTTAACTTTTGTTTTTTTTCTTTCTTCTTTTTTTAGCCTGAATAAAAAACTGTCCATTAATATGAAATATATTGAAATCATTACAACCAAAACAATCTTAAAATTTTTTCCTCATCTTTTTAATTTTCATGTACTTCATCACTAAACCATTACCTCAAAAATAGTTTTGTTAGGTTGAAACCAAATCCTTAGCCTTAGAAAAGGTGAGTGGAATTTTTCCTTTGATGTTGAGAATTTCTTGTTTATTTTGAAAGGAGAAATAATTTCAAAGGAAGAATATAAAGTGGAATTAAAAGGGTTGGGCACCATCTTGCCACCTTAAATTCTTCAAAGGGTCCACCTTATTCTTCCTCCCCATGAAACATGAACTTATAGTTTAGAGTTACTACCACCATATCCATTATATATCTATGAGCTGTGGGCTTTAAAAACATTAATTATTTCAACATAAACATATTATATATATAAAAAATGAAAACAAATAATATTATCAAGAACTCCCATAATAACAACGTACTTTTCATCCACCTGAGGAAGGGACCAACTTGTTCTTGGTCAATGGATCTCAAAGATACTTTACATTTTCCAACTAGATTTTCTAGCTTCCAATCTTTTACAAATATTTCTTAATTAATCATTCTTTACCACAAGATATATTCTTTTTACTATTTTAAATAACTATCTGATTTCATTATCTTAATAGCGAATTAATTCGCATGATGTAACTCTTACTAAGTAAAATACTAGTCTAAAGCATGAGCAGAGCCATTGAGGGGTCTGAGTCATTCTAAATTTTTTGAAATTATTCTATACAATATATAAAAACTTAATATTTTTATTTGACCCCCTTTGATTTCTTTTTTGAGAAGATGTTCATAAATCAATTGAGAGTAGATTATTAAAGGTTTTAAATAACAATTCAATATAAATAAATTAGAACGATATTTTTTTTTTTAACAAAAAACTAAATTAAATCTGTATTAGACCTATATGAACAGCAGTTGAAATAAAAGGGGAACCACCTCCATCCAGACATTGGAGGCATAGATAGAGACGTCTTGAGTGACTAATAAATGCGCCAGAACATTCTTATCATGAAGCTCAAAAGACAAAAAACAGACTGCTTATCTAGAAGAGAAAGAATATATTAATGAATATGTCCTAGAGGGCCAAGAGTCCTCGATCGAGCTAGAAGCTGATCAATAACTATCTTGAAGTCACTCTCAAGAATGTAGTTGGTGTAGCCAAATCTTCCAACCAAACGAAGACCCTCCCGAATAGCAACTGTCTCCGTATGTTCTGGAGAGGGCAAGAGTGCTAAGACAACTGCGAAAGATATTCTCACCCTTCCAAAGTGATCCCTAATGAGCCCCACAATGTCTACACCATCAACTATCCAGCGGCATCCACATTCAGCTTAAACTGATCCATATCTGACAGTCTCCAGTGACATCAATCTTGAATTGATACTATAGGCAATCTCACATTTTGTCTGATAGTGCCATTAAGAGTTGTTGCACCTTCTTGGGGGCGCTCCAAAATTCCCTTTCCCTTACACGAGGCTCCGCCTATTGAAATGCTTGGGCCTAACGGCGTACCTAATGGGTATTGGGGTATAGTCGAATCAGCCATTATATGGTGTACCCTAAAGTATTCTTCGCAGACACCAATAGCTTACAAAATAATATGCGAGTGAACTTGAGGTATATTTTGAAAAAACATATTATTTCTACTATTCCAAATGCACCTTAGAAAGTATGCAAACCGAGAACTATCATAAGCCAGCCACACTATCATTTGCTCAAGAATAGCATGATGGGAGGTTTGACAGAGAAAAAAATTCACCAAGTGCGAAAATTCCAAGTTTCGGTTGCAACCCAACATCGAAAGAAAACATGGAGAAGGTCCTCCTCACTTCTCGGGCATGCGGCACAATATGGCGGAATCGAGGCAATCTTCCGTGAGGGAAGAATGTTGTTATACTCACTTTTGGAGTCGTACTTAATCTCCACAGGTGAGTCCAGAATTTCTAGATAATAGAAGTAGAGGAGCATCCATTACCATCTGGATTGTTCTTTTCTTAAAAAATTAGGCAGTATGCCGATCTTACAGAGAATTTCCCTATCTTCTCATATACTCATATCCGTCCATCCCTTGGCCAATCATCACATAGAGGCATCTTAAAGATCTCCTCTGCCTTATAGGAATTAGAGTGGGCCTTAATGAGCTCTTGCTTCCAAGAACCTTGCTTAGAGTCAATAAGCCCAAAACCTTCAAATTATGGTAAAAAACCAATATATGAGGCGGAGAGGATAACATAAAATTATGTGGCGTAGTGAGCCATCTATCATCCTAAATTCTAATTGAACGTCTGCCACCTTATCCTCTTAAAAAGATGAGGTCGGGTAGCAAGGATACTTCTCCGCACGTAAGACCTGTGTCGCCCTAGAGTTGCTGATGAAAAACTTCCCAAAGGAAAGTACTTAGCTTGCAAAACTCTTGAAAGCAACGAGAAGGGGTTTTCATAATTCTCCAACCTTGTTTACAAAGCAAAGCTAAGTTAAAGGATTCCATATCTCGGAACCCTAGTCCTCCTAATTTCTTCGGGCAGCAAAGATTGACCTATGCCTTCCAACAAATCTTCTTATGCTTATCATTACACCCTCCTTCCCAACCGAAAACTGTAGAGAAGACCAGTAATGGAACTTATTATAGAGGCACGGAGAAGAAATACGGATATAGCATGAGCAGGGATGGCTTGAATAACTGATTTTATCAAGACTTCTTTTGTAGCTTGCGATAAAGTTTTTTCTTTCCAACTATTCAATTTCTTCCATACATGATCATATAGATAGCTAAAATCTCCTTCTTTGAACGGCCTGTCATAAAACGGAGCCCAACATATTTGTTATTACCACTTTCCTCTGAGACTTGAAGCACTGCGCAAATATCCTGACACAAAGTCGTAGGGAAACCCTTGCTAAAGAACACGCTGGACTTTTCAAAAGTAATGGTTTGTCCAGAGCAGTCTTCATATATAGAAAAAATCGCCTTTAGATATGCTGCTTAGAGGAAAGTAGCATGAGCAAAAAGTAAAGAGTCATCGATAAAGAGGAGATGAGAGATAGTAGCCCCTCCACTAAAGTCCAATCCCTGAACTGCACTACTTTCTTCTACCGCTCGTAGAAGAGCCGAGAAGCCTTCTGAGCATAAAATAAAGAGATAGGGGAAAGCAGATCTCCCTATCGAATACCACGATAAGGGGAAAACTGTCTCATTGGGATGCCATTTAGTAAGACCAAGTAGGAGATAGACATAATGCAACTCATGATGAGCTGAAGAAAATGGCATAAAAACATTTATATTCTGCATTAGTATTTCTAAGAAACGCCAATCCACTTGATTAAAATCTTTGCTCATGTCCAACTTTAAATCTATATGGGGAGAAGACTAGGAATGGTTCCCGTTGATGCTATAGAATGCTTCAAAGGCAATAGTAGCATTATCTGTAATCAATATACCACGGAGAAACGTACTCTGAGTCTCATCAACAACTGTATTCATCACCTTCTTCAAGCGGTTTGTCAAAACTTTGGAGACAATTTTATATAGGACATTAAAAGGCTGATAGGACGGAAATGCGTCATTGTTGTAGGGTTTTTTATTTTAGGGACAAGGGATATGTGAGTATGATTAATAGCTGAGATGTCCAACCCCTCATTGAGAAATTTCAAAGCAAAAAGCACTACATCTTCCCCTATAATATGCCAATGTTTCTGGAAAAAACAAGCATGCAACCATCTAGTCCTGGTACTTTTTGAATAAGCATATGCTTGAGGGCATAAAGAACCTCATCCTTAGCAAAAGATGTTCTCAGATAGTGAATATTTGTCATGGAGAGCATCCTAGTGATGAGAATATTGTTGATAGATGAAAATTGAGCTTGTGATTGGAAAATCAACCACAAGCTCAATTCTCGTCTATCGGCAATATCCTCATCTACCTGAAATAACTTACAGCTATATTTTCCACTTCATGGTCATCATCATTCCTCTGCCCCAATTCATTAAAAAGAAAATCAATAGTATTTTTCTTTTTCTTCTTAGAAGCTTTATGGTAAAAGTAGGACGTATTACGATCCCCTCTTTCAGCATGAAATACGACTTTTCGTTTTCCAGTAAGCATCTTTCAAGTCATGGAGTTTGTCAATTTTCTTGATCACCTCAAGTTCATGAGAACCAAAATAATTAGGGAGCCCTCTCTGCTTTTGTAGTATTTCTAATGCTTTGAGGTTTTGTGGGAGGATTTTCTGGAAGTCTCCCAGAGTTTGCCGACTCTAGTTATGTAACTTATAACATGTGGAAATCAGGTTGTTGTTTAACATAACACCTGTCACCGGTTGTGGAGAAATCCACAACTGTTCAAGAGCTTCTAGGAATCAAGGTTCTTAGAGACAAAGAGGCTCAAATCTTTTTGGCCTTGGTTTACTCTGTTTCCTACTTTCTTGTAACTCATAGAGTTGGACAACAAAATAGGAACATGGTCCGACACATTGCTATGGAGATGATAATTAACTATGTTAGGAAACAAAGAAATCCATGAAGGAGTTGCAACAAAACGATCAAGACGCTCTAAAACTAAATGTGGATTGTCTCGATTATTTGTCCAAGTGAAGGGGCTTCCTTAAAATTTAATTTCTTGTAAGCTTCAATCAGAGAGGACCTCTTTAAAGGCAACAATCTGTGTGTTTGAACGTGCATAATTTTTCGTTTTTTCATCATGAGATAAGACCTCATTGAAATCACCCGAACAAAGCCAGGGGAGAGAATGCATAGTTTTAAGCCTTTGTAAAAGAATCCAAGAATGCATCCTGGTTTCCATATTTGGATTTCCATAAAAACAAGTAAACCTACAAGCAAGCGTAAAGTCAGTAGGTGTGATTTGAGCATCAATATGCCCCATAGAAGAAGACAAAATATGTAAATTAACCAAACCAGAATACCAAAACAGGGCAAGCCCACCACTTAACCCATTTCTTCAACGAAAAAACAAGCAGAAAAAACCTAACTTGACTCTAATAGATACAATAGAATGCTTATTACAAACAGTTTCAGAAAGAAAAAAAATATGGGGATTGTTGTGAGCCCCTAAAAGTTCCTTAAGAAAACGAATTGTACGAGGTTCCTCCAACCCCGACAATTCCAACATAATAAACTCATGATTCTAGGCAGGTTGCCGAGCAACCTCCGCCTCTCTAATACAGTCTTCGTTGCCAGAAATCAAAAGATGAATTTCTTTAGTACCCTTCTGCCTTTTGCTAGGAGTTGCACCTGCAACTAGGGGTGTAAACGGGTCCAGGCCTAGACCCTTATAGTGAAACATGGACTCGGACACAAACCCAAACCCCCTGGATATAAAATTTATGGATTCAATCCTTCAGGATCTAGGGTAGAGTTTGGGTATACCCGTGCCCGTATGATATTTTTCTATTTTTTTTCTTGTTAAAAAAAAAATATATAAAACAATGTATAACCCTAAAATAAAAATTATAACATGATTAACATAATTTCCTCAACATCTCTTTCAAAAAATATAATTATTTAACATCTATAAATCAAACGATTAAAAGTTCAAGTACACAAAAAATCCTTAGCAGTATATTAATCCAATAAAACAAAAGTCCTAATTCAATACAATATATTACTTTTTTTTAGTTGAAAGCTCAATCCAATCCGCTTTTACACCTCTACTTGCTTCGCATTACATTATCTTCCTACCTCCTGTCAATTTCTCACCATTTTTGCATTTTTTTTTCTTGGAGAAAATAAACCCCAGATGTCCTCCTCTCTTCTAGCTACTGATTTCTTTATTATTTTCTTCCTCTGGAAAATCTCAATCAAGCCACAAAATTCTATTCATGGAGAGGCAGAGAGTGGATAAAGGGTTTGGAATTGGAGGAGGTTTCGGGAGAGAGAGAGAAGCACCTGACGGAGGCAACCAGATCCAGAACTTGAGATGAGAAGAGACTGAAGAAGGGTGAGAGTTAGACTGAGAGAAATAATATCATAAATTTATAAATTATGTATTAATAAAAAATATAAAAATAACATAATATATAAATATATATTATTACTTTATTATAACGGGTATACGAGTTTAGATATCATCATACTCTACTCAGACCCATTTAATAGAATTTATACGAGTACGGGTCCGCGAGTATAAAATTTTAACCTTACCCGTTATAAACATGTATAGACCCGTGCGGATACGGGTAAAACCCATCCCGTTTATAGTCCTACCTGCAGCTGCTTTGCTGGAAGCATAAGATGGCTCACCAAATAGTTTCCTCTTTATGCCAAGCTGTTGCCTGCTCTTCCAGCTCCTATTTGCTGCTAACGTGTGCTTATGAGGAGAGATAGCTTGCCAGTGCTGCACCTATAAAGGCCAAAATCCTGGATCTATCTTCTTCTTCCTCTCGGCAGCAACAGCAGGAGGCCCATGCAACTTCCGGCCAGGCACCAGTCTCTCTAAATAATCCACATGTATGTGGTTAATATGAGTTATTTGTCCAGATTCGTCCATCTTCATAGTCAATAACAACTCCGAGTCCTCATGAAACTTTGCGTCAACAACAAGCCAAGGCCCATACTGTTATTTATTCTTTTCTTCTCTTGTAGCATTAGGAGGCAAGGTTGGACAATCCAAGAGAATATGATCCCAATGTCCCCATTGAAAGCAGACCCGGGGTAGCCACTCATATTGGTCTAATCCTACTACTTCAGTATTGGTTGCATGCCTAATAGGATGCTTGGTGGCAACATCGGCTAGAAATAGGAAGAACTTGTTACCCTCCTTATCTTGCTTTATCTAAAACTTAGAGCAGTGTGACAACAAAGATGCAATCTTGTAACCCACTTCAATTATATGATAACCACGAGGAAGATGGCAATGTGGAAATTGAACGGACATGCCGTTAGCAGACTTTCAAAGTCATAATCAACATCTTCAGTGGCTAAATCCCGCGGCTTTATAATGAAAAGATAGTTGTCGAAGCAATACAAACCATACTCTAAGGCCTTCTTGCCTGAACTGTCATCTTGAAAGAACAGTTGGTGGACATGATTCTGAAACTTGACAATGTTGAGGTCCAAGCAACCTCATACCTGGTACATTGTCGACTAGTATGCCTTAACATTCATAGGCTTATTCCAAATAAAATGGCCAACACAACAGAGGCCATATTCTTCCATTCCTACTTTGAAGTCTATTTCCGCAAACTTAATTGACAGCTTTTAAAAGCCACGTACCGAAAATTGTTGCATCGAAGCAGAGTCCATATGACCAGTAAGGGAATAAGGAGGAACAACAATATTTGGGTACCTTAAAGGAGGACTATAAGCTAAGACAGTTTGGGACTAGTACTGAGATATGTTCAAGTCAGATTTATCTAGAAAGAAACCAAGTAACTAGCTAGGGAAATTCAATCTTCGAAAAAAGACCTCTATTATAAGCAAACAGTCAATTGAGTGCAAGAAATGTGTAGAAAATCCACAGCAGTGCAGAAGCAGATTTCTTGAGATCAACAGAAGTTTCAATGTTGTTGCAATTCTAAAGAATCCCCCCTCCCCCTCTCTCCCCAAATCATTCAAATAAATTGATCAAAATTCAGATTAGATTGCGATTGGTTTCAGTCACAACAGGAATTCAAATTTGGAATGTGTTTGGTTCCAATATCTGAGCGATCTAAATCAAATTGTTTGAGAGCTGTTAAAATATGAAAGTTTCCAGTGGGGAAAACAATCTATTGTTTTCTGTCCATTATCGTAAAAAAGTGTATATTATATAGTTGTCACCATGTGTGACCAATTCTAAACCAACTATAATTAGGAAACTAATAAACTAAATATACATGGATTAGGAGATATAAATCCTAACAATAATAACAATCTTAATCATAGTAGAATTTTAATCCTCAACACTCCCCCTCAAGTTGGAGCATGAATGTTTGAAATGCCCAACTTGGAAACTAAACGATGAAAGTGAGTGAGATGAAGAGCTTTAGTGAGAACATCGGCCGGCTGATGTTCGCTTCGAATATAATAAGGAGAAATAAATCCGTCTTGAAATGTATCACGGACAAAATGACAATCAATTTCAATATGTTTAGTACATTCATGGAATACAAGATTTTCGGCAATGTGAAGAGCAGCTTGATTATTACAGTGTAATAAAATGGGACGTGTGATAGGCACATGAAGTTTGCGAAGGAGGCTAGATAAACATTTTATTTCACATAAAGTCATCGCCATGGAGCGATATTCAGCTTCAGCAGAAGAGCGAGAAACGATATGTTGTTTCTTTGTTTTCCATGAAACAGGAGAACCACCAAGTGAAATAAAATAGCCGATAACAGAACGCCGAGTAATGGGGCATGTGGCCTAATCGGAGGCACAGTATGCAGTCAGGACAAGAGGAGAATTAGACTGAAGAAGAATACCACGACCAGGGTTACCTTTGAGATATCGAAAAACCCTGATAGCTGCATCCCAATGAGCTTGGCAAAGAGCGTGAATAAACTAAGCGAGCGTGTGAACAGAGTAAGCGAGCTCAGGCCGTGTAAGAGTAAGGTAGATCAGCTTACCAATGAGTCTACGGTTCGTTCTAGGTTATCGAAATAAGATCCAGTAGCCTTGACTAACTGATGATTGAGTTCAATAGGTGTAGATGCTGGCTTGGCCCCTAACAAACCAGTTTCAGAAAGAATTTCCAATGTGTACTTTCGTTGGCATAAAAATAAACCCGAAGAGTTTCTTGCAATTTCAATACCCAAAAAATATTTGAAAGGACCCAAGTCCTTCATATGAAAACACTTATTCAAGAAAGCTTTGAATTTATTGAGAGTGGGTAGTGAATTTCCAGTAATTAGTAAATCATCCACATAAATGAGGACACATAAAAAAATATTTCCGCGAGAATATGTGCAGAGAGAATAATCTGCATAAGTCTGAGAAAAGCCACACTTACGAAGAGCGGCAGTCAGCACCGAGGAGCTTAGCAAAAGCCGTATAAAGATTTCTTCAGAAGACAGACTTGTCCTCGAAAAGAGGGCCGAAAACCAGGTAATGCATATAAACTTCTTCCTGTAAATTACCATGGAGAAACGTATTGTGGACATCCATCTGATGAATAGCCCAATTTCGAGCAGTAGCGACAGAAAGTAAAGTGCGAACTGTAACCATTTTAGTAACTGGGGCAAATGTGTCCGTGAAGTCAATACCTGCCATTTGTGTTTCCCAAAATCACCAAGTGGGCTTTATATCGCTCGATGGTGTCGTCTGCTTTGTACTTAATACGAAAGACCCATTTATTCCCTAGAGCACGTTTTCCAAGAGGCAAGGGCATTAAAGACCATGTGCTATCTTTTTCGAGTGCATCAATTTCTTGGCGCATAGCGGCGCGCCAAAGAGGATTAGATACTGCTTCAGAGTAGGAGGTGGGCTCGGATTCTTTGGCTACTGATGCTAAAAAATGCCTATGCGAAGGAGAAATTTTCTATAGTCTACAAATTGTGTTATAGGGTAAAGGGACCTACCTGAGAGGTCCGAAGAGGATGAGAGAGCAGAAGAGGAATGGGATATAAAAGTCTTCCATATAGCATTACAATCAAAATCTTGGAGTAGAGCAGGAACTTTTTTAATCTGAGTACTTCTGTGGACTGGCTTGGAGAAGGAGAAGGAGTAGCTGGTATAAATGTTACTGGATTTGGAGCCACTGGATGAGGTGCAGTGGAAATGTTCTGGTCCAAGAAGCTAGCTGGATTGGATGGATACGCAACTAGGCTCGTGGTGCGGTCTTGACTGGGCAGAACAGAAACAGAAGTTCGGTCGCTAGGATGGAGGCGCTGGGCCGTGCTATCAGCAGGGAGAGAATCGGCTGGGCCATGCGTGCTAGACTGTGCGCGCTGGGCCTTACTGTCAAAATGAATGGATGCGGCTGGGTTGTGTGTGTTGGGCCGGTCGTGATGGGCCGCACGAGATGCCGGGCCAGGCGAGTCAACAGCTTGGAGAAGGGCTGTCTTGGTTGCGGGCTCCTCCTCTGTTTGTCTTATTGGGCTACATCTAGCTAGGCTATTTGCTCTGGGCTGGATTTGTATGTTATTTTCACGAAAGAATTTACTCCCCCTTGCTTGTAAGCCCAACATTTGTTCCCCAAAATTATAAGAGCTTGCAAAATCTGGAGTACATTGTGGGGTTTCCGAGTCTCTGTATGGAAAATTTGTCTCATCAAAAATTACATCTCTGGATATAATGAACTTCTCCCTTTTTAAATCATAAAATCGCCAACCTTTCTTGTTATATCCAAGGAAGGCACACATTCTGCTTCGGGCTCGAAATTTATCTCTAGGTAGATCATGATCATGGACATAAGCTAAACACCCAAAACTTTTTAATGTGAGAATAAGATGGTCTTTTCCCATGTAGCATCTCATAAGGCATTTTTCCATGTAACAATGAAGAGGGTGTGCGATTTATAAGATATCCAGCTGTCAGAACACGTTCTCCCCAAAATTTTATGGGTAGGTTAGCTTAAAACTGAAAAGCACAAGCGACATTCAGGATATGCCGATGCTTCCTTTTGACCCTGCTGTTTTGTTATGGAGTCCTAGCGATGGTGGTCTGATGTATCATGCCATAGGTGGAAAAATATGACTTTAGACAAATAAATTATGTACCATTATCACTCCAGACTGTCTTTATGGTTTTGCCAAATTAGGTTCTCACCATGGCAAAATAATCTTTTAAAACGAATGCAACTTTGCTTTTCTCTGAGATCAAATATATCCAGACTGCCCTGGAATAATAATCTACTATAGTAAGGAAATAAGAGGTCCTGATAGTAGACACAGTTTTGTATGGTCCCCATAAATCACAATGAATTAAATCAAGAGTCTGAGATGCCTTATTTATACTCACAGGAAACAGTCACGAGTCTGTTTAGCACGCAGACAAGTATTGCAAGGTGCAGAGATGGTTCTGGAGTCTTTAGAAAGTCCCAAGAAATTATTTACCACAAAATCCGAAGGATGGCCCAACCGTATATGCCATAATGTGTTGGAATCAAGAACCGTGCTAGAAAAAGCGTACAAAGCTGATAATTGCAACGACTTGTAGAAGAAAATCCCATTCCTTTGCTCACCCACTCCAATCGGCCTCATCGAGATACAGTCTTGTATAACATAAAAATTATCAAAAAAGGTGATAAAACACTGAGAGTCTCGGGCCAGTTAAGACAAGGAATAAAAGCACATTTAAGTTAGGTTGCATTTAAGTTCAGGAATTAAAAGCACATTTAGGTGTTTTAGTCTGGGAGTTAAGGAGTCCATTCCTTCTTGAAGAGCAATTGCCTTAGTACCATTAGATAGACCAATAGTATACGGGTAGACATTATTTAAATTGCTAAAAAATTCTTTCCTACCAGTCATGTGATGAGAACATCCTGAATTCAAAATCCATAAATTTTTCATACCATATAATTTATCGGATTGAGTGACATCTGTGTTATTTATAAATGTCAACAATTTTGACCATTGTTCACTTGATAAATTGGGAATATTGTTGCTGGAGCTTCTTGCTCGGCTGATGGTTTCTACGCCGGCGACGATCGGCTTTCCTCTGCGTTGGTCGGTCGTGGCGGTATTGGCCCATACATCAGCTGATCATCCTCTCTGTGTAAGTTGCTGCTGGTGTCTTGCTGTACCGCGGCCAGAAGATGGGCGAGATCTGCCTCACCATCCACCTTTGCTACTGCGACCTGGTGGTGTTCCGCAGTCTCGGCTACTACGACTAAACAGAGGTCCGCTTCGATTACAATGCCGAAAATTATGCCACACCAGGTTGAAGACAATGAACCCAGCGATGAATGGTGGTGAGCAGCGATGAAGGCCATACTTTCAAAATTAATTTTTTTTTTTTGGAGCAAAGTTTTTTTTTTCGAACTTAGCTCTGATACTATGAAAGTTTTCAGTGGAGAAAACAATATATTGTTTTCTGTCCATTATTGTAAAAAAGTGTACATTATATAGTTGTCACCATATGTGACCAATTTTAAACCAACTATAATTAGGAAACTAATAAACTAAATCTTAACAACAATAATAATCCTAATTATAATAGAATTTTAATCCTTAACAAAACAGTTTAATTATGTGTCCCAACAGATTGTTGGATGCTGAGCAGAAGGAAATATAATTGCTTGGAGGATTAGCTCCAGAAGAGATGCTACGCGTGAATTAGGCTGTTAAAACCAACATATCCTTCAATCGAGGCAGATGCAGGATAATTCAAATTTTGAATTAGAGTGTCTGAATTCCAATAGAAATGTTTGATGAGCTAACAGTATACCCATGTCAAAGAACCCCAAAGCAATGCACCAAACCAGAACCTAATAAATCAACAATCAGGAAGAAGAAAATCGAAACCCTATGCAGAAGAGCCTCCATTCGGAGGAGCAGTGAAAATAAGAGACTTTCTTTTTTTTTTTAAATGACTTTAAAAAATATTTTAAAATATTAGATGAACATAATTATTCATAAAAAGAAAATTTTCTTACCTTTTCATTTTGTAACTTATATATTCTGTTACTTTTTACAAATTTTAAGAAAAATATGCACTTTTTTAAATTAAAAATTAATCTAAGTAGAACCTACTTGAACTATTCTTATTCTTTTTTTTCTTTTTTGCAAAAAAAAAGTCTTTTTCTTCTAAATTTATTTTTATAGTATATTATTCTATGGGCCAATTATTCTAGTTTTATAGAATATATTGATCATTTTTCTTCTTGATAAAACTTTGTAAATATAATAAAATGATTTGACTAATTGTACAATTTTCTAAAGTAAGATAATATATCATATATTTTTCGTATAAATTTTAGTCCCTCAAATTTATTTATCTAGCTTTTCCCCTATTTTAAAGGCGACAATAAAATACTAAATTTAAAAATTATCTTCAACTTATATTCACGTTAACAGTTTACTTATTAACTAGAAATACCTGAATTTATATTCCATTAATGGTTGCAAATCAATATCGTCCTTCAAGAGAATTCAATCAAATAAAGAAGTTATAAAGAGACAATATTCTTCACCCAAACATCATATAATTCCTGCATGTTGTCTATCTCAAATTGGAGAAACTTAACAGATATCCATTTCCTCCTCCAGATCAACCATTCTATTATATACTCAAATACCCTTTACGAAACACCATGTAATATATATTCTTGTGTACTTAGTTTAGTTAAGTTTAATAAGTATATCATACTTATTCAAAAACAAAAAAGTATACTATTTTTGTTTGTAGGGTAATCGGACTCAACCTATCCATTTTAAGTATCCATAAAATAAATAAGCTCGAGTCTAAAGTACCACATTAGGAACATAGCCACATGAAACGTCGGATTGATTTGACGTGTCAAAGTGTTAAAATTCTTCATCAAAATTAGTTGAAAAGGTTAGAAAAACTTTTAAAAAACATATGAAGAATATTATGTAGTATAATCTTTAATATTACACTATTATTAAATATCGTCACTTAAAAACTACTTGTTATCTTTAAAAGATCATCATTGATTTAAAAGTTTGGTCTTACAAAATATACATATATATATATATATATATATCAAGCATCCAGTATTCATTTCATGGAGATTTTCTTGTAAGAGAGGTTTGTTGTATGAACCAAACATCCTTGACAAACAATGAATTTCTTATGACAAAGAAGATGGAAATAAGTTTGGTGGAACTAACATATATTTGATCTTGAAATCAATGTATATAAAATAGATAGAAGAAAAAATAAAACTGAAACCTGAGAATTATTGGGATTAATATTTTCTTTCCGTTTGAAGTGGCTAAGATTTTTATGAACAAACATAGTATAGCTACTGCTCCTGAAATGAAGAGTAGTTTTAAGTCTCAAGAAAGACCCAACAATTTCTCTGACTCGTCAATTTATGCCAAACTTTACAAACCTCGACGGTAGGTTCCATTTTAAAGTACCTTCTTGCATGCTACTTACTTGGCAATTGTTATATATCAATCACCATATATAATCTATAAATTACCCCTTCCAATTTTTCCAATTTATCACATTTTATCATTATTAATATTTTCTTTGTTCCTCACATCCTAAAAATAATATAATATATAATTTTTTTACATTATGTTCTCTCCGTTTTATATTATGTGTCATTCTAAATATATATTTTTTAATTTCAAAATAGTTGTAGCTATCATTTTAGCAAGTCAATAGGGTATTAAATAGTATAGTTTTATATATAAATATATATTTTTTATTTACTGAATAATTTCCAAATCTATACCGAATTGATCAGTTACGCGGAAATCGTAAACTTTATGGGGAAGTGAGGTAAAGTAGAATTTCCCTTGTGATTAGGCGAATAAAGTTTGTATTAAGTGTCCCTATCGAGGGTAATAAATAACATATATAGTTAATGCCTTTTAAAGGCACTTTCAGCGTAATAGAACAGGGCAAGCCCTTAACTAGTAGCAACAAGTATAAGGTATGTTGGTAAAATATAGGTACCTTTTATCCCCTAATCTTTCTCGGGGAGAGACTTAACTGCAGGAAAGGTACTGCCCTTACTCTATTTCTTAAATCGAAAATAGCGGGTAGGGGTTTTGCTATACGCATATATTTATATATATGTATATATCCTATCTGGTTAGAATTAAACAATTGTTTATAAATTTTCACAAGAACTATTAATGATAGTAAAAAAGTAATTTAATTTATTTTCTTTTTGTTCTAGACAACCCAATCATTTCCCTTAAATTCTTGTGTACTATCTTAAGGTGGCAGATTACACAGGAAACGGAGGGAGAAATCCATAAAAAACAAAGTTTAACTTCTCTAATTTTTTCTATCATAAAAACTTATAAGGTGAGATTAATTTGAAGGGCATATATTCTAGTTTATATAAAAAAAATTAAAAATTTTATCTACTATTCAAAAGTGTGATGTTTATAAAAGATCACAAGTTAAAACGGATGGAGTATAATGCACAATATAACAAGAAGTGTGTAGTTTGATGGCGCGATTCCCCTCTATTATGTATTATTTGACATGCTAAGTCTTGTGTCTTTAAATTCTTTTCGAATTTGTCGATAACTGGTGGGTTATCCAAATAAATAGTGCACAACAATTAATGAAATTTTGTAGCTCAAACGGTTACAAAATTAGGTGTTGAATCCTATCCGGTTCTTGAATTTTTCTCGAATGGTTGGTTCCATCTGAGTAGGCCCTACTAACTAATATTGGAACATTCATACTTCTTCATAAGAAATCGAAGAAGAGGACAGGGAGCTATTTGGCCCTAGCTAAAATTGCAATACTAATTTCTCACGTAATTCAACCCATTTTTATTAAGGAAAAATATTATTGACTCAAAATTTGAGTTAGATTTTTTTTTTTTTTTACCTTAATTGAGGGAAAAAAAGTTTTGCCCTCCTGTGTTAAAATATTTTTAAATGAAATTAAAATTACCTTATCAAGACACTTTACTAGTAATATCTCACATTAGTTGGCTAGCACCTACTAATACATCCTCTAATACACTCTTTAATACATTTTTTTAATAATAATTTTTTTTAGAGTTTATATTTTTATTCTATAAAGTTTTTATTAATAAAACTATTATAAAATGTGTGTATTAGAAAGTGTACTATATGATATATTAGAATATCCTAACCGACTGATTAGTGTGCATATATCCTTTTTTTACAAAACTTATACAATCCTTTTTCTCTAAATAAATTTTCTCCGGAGTCTTACTCTATTTGGTCTTCATTTTAAAAGAACTAAAATATCCTTGATTTTTTATTTCTATTTTGGCCATAACACAGTATATACAATATGTTCATTTAAAAATTAAAAAAATAACCATTTTAGTCTTTTTTTTTTTTAAAAAAACACGACCAAACAAAGCAAAAATCTATTTTGTAGGCGTAGGAGAGAATATTCAAGTCTAATTTTTCAACATTTGTATCAAAACTACTAAATACAATAATGGGTGGATCATAATAATGTAATAACTTAGCGATAGAAAATCTCTTTATCAGGTTAAAAATTTTAAATTCGAATTATATTTTTAAATATTGAGACGATCATTTACACATGTCCAATATTAAAAATTTCATATTCTAGAGTCCAAATGTCGTACCCGAGTATTTGGAAAGTACATTTTGAGGTGAAATTAAATTTAAATTCAAAATTTTAAGGAAATAAAAAGTATTTTTATTAATAAACTATTATATTCTCGCTTATTATGCCATTTAAAAGGTGCTTTTATCGATTACTACTTGATCGTCGTCCTTATTGTTGGTTTTTCATCAATATCTCTTGCCGTGGCTTCTTCAATTCTTCATATAATTATGCCCACTTACCACAGAAGAGTACGATAAAATTGAATGTAGGAAGTTAGTGATGAAAGCAATACTTATTTCCCTTTTTTTTTTAATCCAACATTTAAAAATTATCGACTAATCTAAAAATCGAAAGGTACAAAACTTTCAAATAGCAACACTAGACTGTCATGCAACAAACCACTCTCTGATGTTAAGTGAGAAGATCAAGTCATTACACCACACGCGATGAGAAAAATACTTATTATTATTTGATATTTTTGACGTATTAGTGTTTTTATAGCTATATTAAATTTCGGACCTGAAAATGAAAAACTCTTATTAACGTTGGGACATATTTGAGGCAGCCCGCTGTTAAAGCCTATGTTTTTTAGTATAGCTCCCTCCCAGCTCTTTCATAATACCCATAGTTTTTGGCAAGAGTTTTCTTCTTCGTCTTTGGTCTACTAATTGCTTTCGAATATTTTTTTAAACTCAATATTTAAAAGTCATCAACTAATTTAAAAATAATCGAAGGATATAAGACTATGCGCTTTAAATCGTTTTCTAAGTGACTCAAACTCAACACCTATTACTTATCTTCATATGTTGATGGAATAGAAATTTCATCATTGTCATTTCAAGAAGAAAAAAAGGAAAATTCTCCTTTGTCCTTGGATGATTTAGAATTCTATATTAAATAGTTAATGAAAAATAATATAGAGGGAAAGTGAAAGAAATTAATTAAAGATGGTAAATTTAAAAAGCACATAATAAAAAAATTTATTAAAAAATATAAAATAGTCTATAAACTCTTGTCCGAGTGGCAAAAGTGATTAAAAATTCAATTTCTAAAGCATAGAGTTATTTCCCTTTCTACCGGGCTGATTATTTCTCTTTTTATAAGAATGTAAATGTGTTTAATTTGATCAATATTTATGTAACACCCATTAATAATATAACATCTCTTACATTAATAAAAACAAGTGTAAAATAATGTATACTATAGTTTAATCACATAACTTTTTTCTAAAAGGATTTATATTTTTGTCCAAGAGGTGATATCTTATGAGTACATTCTACATGATTTATAAAATTTGTAATATTAGTAGTGATATATTTTATAAGCGGGTTTTCTCTAAAACGTGTCCTTATATATGTTAATATTATGATGATTAATTTTTTATTTAAAATATTAATTTTTTAATATTACAATTTTAAATTTTATAAAATATAATATATTTATTTATATTTTATTTGTATTAACGTGTGTCTAGATATCCTTTACTTTTTATAAAATTGTCGTTTGGTAGGGGTACATCTTTTCAAATATATAGTACAAATATACTAGCCTTAATTTACAGTTCAAATCTCCGAATCCGATTAGACAAGTCTTCTGCAAAGATAGATATATAAATCTCCTACCTAGGTTTCCGGCGGGATAAAATGGGGACAGAAATTTATAGTAGCACAATGGTCTTAAACTTGAGTAGTCGAATCGTCTATTACATATTCTAATACATTGTCTAATACACATTATTTATAATAATTTTATTAATAAAAATTTTATATAATAAAAAATAAATTCTAAAGTTTAAAAGATAAACTCTACAAAAAAAATTATTAATAAAAAAAATGTAATAAAAAATGTACCAAAAGATGTATTAAAGGATTTGCGAAACTTGAGTCTCAGACTCACACAGTTGATGAGACTATCTCCATCTGCCTGTATCTTTGTAAATTCACATTTAAAGACTTTTGTGAATTCAGAAAAGTGCCACGGAATTGGGATGAGAATTTACAATTTACAAAAATGGGTAGCCACGGCCACCCGCGGTTCCACTCACCATTGAAGGTATAAACGGGTTGTGACCATTTGGATACTTTCACACTCAAATTCACACCCTTATAATAAAATATAGACTTAGATCTAGACTTATATACTCTGAATATAAAATTTATGTACCTAGATCCGACCCTTTAGGGTCTAGGATAGAGTTTAGGTAGTATGATATTTTTCTATTTTTTCCTGTTAAACAAAAATATATATAAAAATTTTCAAAAAATCTAATCTTAAAAAATCGTGCCTCTGTCATTCGCTTTTGGAACAAACAACTATTAGTATAAAATTTTGAATGAAATAAACAAGTCTATAAGAAACATCGAATGGAGAAAACAGTAATATTGATGTATCGAAGAAGAAGAAATCTTGAAGAAAATTTCTCTTCTCTAAACTATGATAAAAATTTCTCTTCTTTTCTCTAAACTAAGAAAATAAACCACTCAATATTATAAATGTATAAATTATATATTAATAAAAATACATAAAAATAATATAATATATATAAACATATATTATTATTTTATTATAACGGATATACGAGTTTGGATATCATAATAGAATCTATATGGGTATGGGTACATGTACGGTTCTGCGAGTATAAAATTTTAACATTACCCGTTATAAATGGATATAGATCTGCACGAGATGGGTAAGACCTGTCCCGTTTACAGCTCTACTCACCATGCAACAGAGCAGAAATATGAGGATGGGATCAAGTTTTATATTATACATATTGTATAGAAAAAAAAAATTATATATTAGGTGACAACTACATGTAATAGCGATGCACAATAAATGTTGAACTAGAGATGATATTTGGAGGGTGAATGACTATAGGGGCTGGTGAGAAATAGGTTTGATTGGGAATGTGAAGATGCATTTTGGAAGGAAGAAATTTTCATATTTACAACATAGAATTTGTTAGATTTGTACCTCTTTTTTGAGGCCTTTAATGAAACAATGTTATTTCATTTATTTACTTAGAAAAACCTTGCCTTGCACTACTAATGGTAATTGCCCTAATTTTTATCTTGAGGCACTTTTAAAATACATTATTAGAGAATTTTTAGCTAGATGGGGTGAGCGGACCTTAGGCAAGGGCCCTTGCCCAAGAGTGGTTCCACCTGCCATGCAAAAGTGGTTCCAATCTTTTATAAATTTCGAGTAATATTTTTTTAGTAACATTTTTAATACAGTAATTTATTAATAAAATTTATCAAATAAATGATAAATCTTAAAACAATCTTTAAAAAAATATAGTATTATAAAAGGTAATGTTATCGATATAATATTTTTTAAATCTTTAGAAAATGTAGTATTATAAAAAAGGTCATGTTACCTATATAAATTTGTGTGCAAGGTAAGATAGGTTTCCTGGATCCAATTGTAATTTCACTTCAACTTTCACTTTTTTGGGGTAAAATCATATAACGCTCTTTCAATGGAATCGTATAATTTACTCTGCATGGATCGTACATGCAAAAATGAGTATATTTAATTTTCATAATTTTACTCTTTAACTTACAGCAAGGAAATTATATAATATTTCAGATATTTATATATTCTTTCCATCTTACAAACATGGTCCTGTTAAAATTTTTTATAGAAATTAAGGAAGGAAGTTAAAATAGTAAATTTTGTATTGATTTCTCTTTTATACACTTTTTTTAATATTGGATAAATTTGACTTTTTGTCTTGAAACTTGTATAAAGTATTATAATGGTGTGCATTTTATTAATATTTTTTAGAAAATGGATACTTATATTAGTTGAAGTTTAGAATAATGAGGAGTATATAAAGGACTTAACATATTAACTAATATATATATATATATATATATACAGGAATAGAACTATAATCTGAAGAAAAAAAGAAAAGAAAAAGAAACTAGGACCATCTTTGTGGATGGAAGCACCATAAATTATAATTTATAGGTGCCAATACACTATATAAAATCCTACATCGCGAGATGGAAACCAGATTTTCACTTTTAAGTTTTAAAATCCTACATTATAAATTTTCTTTAGACTCTTTTAATAATTTCATTAGTCTTCCTATCTATGAAATTTGTAATTTCATTATAATTTTTCTTTAGACTTATTTTCCCTTCAGGGAGGAAAACAAATAGCGTTCCTATCTTGTGCCTAAACTTTAGAATGATAAATATTTCGCCCATGTGGACGTAGTTCAACTGATTTTAGGACAATAAAATTGATACTAAGAATTAAAGTTCAATTCTAATAGTAGTAGTGTAAGAATTTTAATATCTCCAATGTGGGGCTAGTTCCTTGTACGTACAATGTCCTGGACCTCCAATATGCAGAATCGTTGAGTCACTTAGTTTATCCACTTGAGCTTCGATCTGATAGAGCCTTAATAAAAGTTAGAGAGGAGGAATTTCACCGTTTAGTACCAAGAATAATAAATATTTCAATATAAAATTAAGTACTGTTTTCCCGACCTATATAACTGATGCACTATGTCATGGCATCCAATACTAATTTTTCTACTACAAAATAATTGTTCCATTTATACAAATGAAAAGTTCCTTTTAAAAAAAAAAACAAATGAAAAGTTCACATTTATATTTTCTGATGATAAATAAAAAGGGATGTCTACTTTTTAAAAGTAGAAATATCTCCTATTTAAACTTTCACAATTAACCCCTTTCATTTATATACTATCATTAAAAGGGGAAGAGAAAAATTAAGAAATAAAATTGTAAAAGATGATAATAATATTTATTATTATTGGAAAGAAGTAAAATTTATTGAAGTTGAATTCAACTCTCAACCTCCTCTCATTGAAGTGCATTGATAGAGCATTAAGTGATATACCAACAGATTAGGTTCTTTTTTTTGCTCTTAATGATAATAATACTCTTCCCTTCGACAATCAATTTTCACATTCTTTACTCTTTTAAATGCCCAAAATAAATAGAATTAAAATATTTATTTTATAAAAATCAAAATTATTTTCTATCTAAACAAAGAGAGGAGTTCCACTATAGTCATTGTATCTCATAAATATTTGTGTCAAATTTTCAAAATAGAAAAATATATTTTTTGGTTCAAATTGAGCCATTTAATTTGCTTTAGGTAAGAAGGGTAGAATTGTCATAAATTAATGAAATTATTTTTGACCCCATGAGGGGATGAAAGTATACAATTAAACTCATGTGTTAACTCATTTTAGACATCACAGTTTAAAAATGTATGAAATTTTAAATATTTTATCCGTAGATTAAAATGCCTTTCAAAATTTTTTTTATCCTCATTATTATTTTTACTAGTTTTCATATTAAAAGAATACAAATATGTTAAAATTTTTTATTAATAAAATGATATAATAGAAAAAAAAATTATTAAATATCACCTTAGAATTATAATGTAACAAGTGAAAAAAAATACAAGAATATGTAGAATGTGTCTAGTAAAAAATCAAGGAGTATTACTTGTGTAAAAAAAAAAGTAATAATGAAAGGATAAAAGAGTAAAAGTTACGGATATAGGGGAGAGAGGATAAAGTGTGATGGATGGAGCGCGACTTTGGTTGAATTGATAAGGGGGGGATTATTAATAAGTCGCTAGGGAAGAGTACAGCATTGAACACGACTTTAAAATTAATATATTCCCATATTTGTGCCAACCAAACATCAGCTAAAGGGACCTCTCAAGAATTGAAGAACATTCAAGTCTTGGCTGCTGTAAAAATTAATTAAACATACATTGACTACAACCACTGCTTATATTTATATTTATATTTATATTTTTTTTAATTTAATTAATTAATAATTAATTATATTTATTTTTTACTGGATTTAATTTTGGGGAGATGGATGATTCAAGACTTAATGGTGGGTGGTTTTAATTTGGGGTTGCATTTTCCCATGAGATTCCATCAATGCCCACCCTCATTAAATCTTAAGTAATTGCTGCATTTGTTGTGTTTAAGTAAGACCTCCCCCTCAGATCATGATATCACGTGATACCTTACGCCCCTTCCCTCTTTCTCCCTTCCATGAGTCCATCTAAATGTCGAACGGCTTGATGGGAACTTTGTGGGCGAAGAATTTTGTTTTTTGATATCAAAGTATTCTAAGTGGGTGTAGGATACACACATTGGATAGTATCTGCTATTCTCACCTCATCCGCACACACCTGGACAGTGTCTTCTAATCCCTAATTGAGTGGAGTAAAATTACAAGAATGGTAAAACTTTCCTACTGAGACATGATTATATTCGCAAAAATTGAATTCGAGACTTTAACTATCTCACTTACATGTATTATGGTCTCTCTTCTTTTACTATTTTTTCTTTTTTTTTGGGTTAGTACTACATAAGTACCCTTTTATTTGAGCAATTGTCAATTTAGTACTCAATCTTAAACAATTGTCAATTGAATGATAATTTAAACATAAGTACCCTTTTGTTTGAGTAATTGCCAATTGTCTCCTCGACAATACGCACCCTTTTCATCCGAGAGAGAGAGAGAGAGAGAGAGAGAGATAAAAATATTCATTGCCATCTAGTCTTAAGGGTAGTTTAGGAAGTTCATATTTTAAACAATCATTTCTTTATATTAATTGTCAAAATGATAGTTTAGAAAGTTCATACTTTTAAACAATCATCTTTTTAAAAGGTTAAAAAAAAAAAAAAGACCCTGACATGTTAACCACTATGTTTCTTAATTGAAAAACCTCTGAGAGAAATTTAACACTTAATTGACAATCTCTTAAAATTGAGTACCTAATTGACAAAAATGTCAAACAAAAGGATACTCAATCGGTATTAACCCTTTTCTTAAGAAAAGGAAAAAAAAAGTTTAGGCAATAGAGGGATTACTATTATTTTTTTTAATAAAAACTACCAAAAGTATAATAAAAATGACATTATCATTATAATAATTTTCTTTTTTCTTTTGCCGCTTAATGATTTTATGTTACCCATAATAGTTTAATTTTTTAAGGGAAAAAAAAAAAGTAATTGCATTAGATTGTTTGCATGAATAGCATAGAAGAGGCAATTTGTTTAGGTCCAAAAGATAAAGTTGGGCCAATTTTTGGGTTTTGGTTTATTAGTACCCTGAAAGGAAAGCCCCAGAAGAATGTTTGGGCCTAACAAATGAAGGTCCTTTTCTTTCTAATTTTGTTCCATTTACAGAAAGCCAGGTGGAGGGGAGCGGGGGTGGGGGCCGGAAGTATGCCCAATAATTAACTTTACAAGCTAAGAATATTGATGAGTTTAATTAGTGTGTCAAAGATAGATGGTAACCAATTATCAACTTCTTTTGAATGCATTAGAATGGATAATTTCTTTAGAGGTTTTTTTTTTTTTTTTTTTTTAATTCCCATCAAAGGTGCTCAGTATAACAATATTCAAAAGTAGACGACTTTAGGTGTTTATTGTCTTTCTTTCTAGTCTATGGTTTTGATTTTGATTTTGGAATCCCTTAAGACTTGGATTTAGCACATGACTTGTTTCTTTCTATGTCCTTAATATTGCCAACTACTTTGCCTACAATTTTGTCATGATTCTTGTTATCAATCAATTACTGGAAATGACTTGTGCTTATCACATTAGTCTCTAGAAATATACGTAGCTCAGCTTAGCTATATAACATGATAGCTCTCAACTCGGGTTGTGCCTACATAGTCTTAACTCTTAATCGAGAGAAGACTTACTCGAAAGTGTTCTTCAACGTGACACCACATTTTAAAATGTAACTTGTAATTTTACAATAACATTACCTGTCAGCTATTCAACTATCCAGAATGTTCACTATACAAGGTGTGATAATTCAGCTTGTGTTGTGCCCACATAGTCCAACTCTTAGTCGAGAGAAATCTAATCCAAAATGTTTTTAAACATGACACCATAAGTAAGAATTGAACTTGTAACCTTACATTAGCATTAATAATCAACTTTTCAGCGGTCCAGACAGAATGATAAGGTAGACCATCTTTTAAACTTTCTCATATCATATGATGGGCTGCAATATGCATAGTTGACATATGGCCTCTTAAGGTATGGATCTGAAACTATTTAGGGCTGCAGAAATTGCAATGCTTCCCAAGTAAAGAAGAGGGCAAATCCAGGAACAGAACAAGTGCTGACTCAATGCTAAGAGAAATTTTCAGAAAGAAGATATTCTGCTAAACCCTCGGCTACTAGTGCCAGAGTTATGCATCCAGGAAAGTTACAGAGAGACACTCGAAAGCAGAACTTACGAAAATCACAAGCCAGAAAACATGTTTCCAGATTTCTTGCACACAACGACTACTAATTATAGACGCCACAATTTAGAAGCAGAGAGAAAACCTGTTACAAGGAATATGAATATTTAACATCAATTTAAAGTCACTATAAGGAAGGATCCTTCAGACGCCAAGAAACAAGTATTCATATTCTACGTGTGCATACTAACTAGCATATATCAATTTCTTTTGAGTGAAAACATAATCAAATAACAATTACCCAGTATGCATATCTAGTAGGAAAGTGTGTTTGGAGTAGTTTGCAACTCCACTTTTGCTTCCCTGCATTTTTCGATTACATAAAAGATGAGGCAAACTGGGACACCTACACTTCTACTTCGTGTTTTATCTTGCTCTTACCTTTCATTTCAACCAAAATGGTACCATTTTGATGTAATTATTAAAGCCATAGATGGATAATGGATGTCAATTTGCATCCTTTATGCGTATAATTTCACGAAGATTTCATCTTCAAGATAAAATGATGGAATAGAAAACAAAACTAAAAGGAGGAAGTACATTTTCATGAATGATGGATAATTGACTATAAGAGTATTCTATATGAAAATAGAGGAAAAGAAGAGATAAGTATATAAGAGAAACTATACACGGGATAAAACAAAAACAAATATTTTACCCATTGTTATATATGACCGAGCACACTGATGGTGAAGATCTGTCCATCACCATTCATGGTCTATACTATTTAGAAATTCAGTCAACTGGATTGTTGTATCATTTACACCGATCCTATCTTTAGCCTTGCAGAGCTCCAATTTTTTCCGAAGATCCTGTACAAGCTGATTCAATTCCTGGATGCTTTTCTCTTGGGATAGAATAATCTGCACGAATAAATAATAGCTAATCATGAACCGTATGTAACAAAGTACATGGAAAGAAATGGCAAAGAAAAGATGAGGTAATAGTTAAGCTTAAATGTGTAAAATTTAAAAGCTAAAACACATCTATTAACAAAAAGGCCTTCCTATAAGACAAGAAGTGCAACGGCTGCAGTTTTTTGCACAATGGTACTAACTCTGTCAACAAAACTCTTGCTTTCAGTAGAAGGATGGTATGCAGGTGAAACTTTTCTCGTGCTAGAAAGGACAAATTGAAGGGACTATAAAGCAGAAAGAAGGATCAAAACAACCATAACCTGCTACAAATAATTTGACGCGAGGATTGTTGCTACTGGAAACTTCATCAGGCCAAGACTAATGTGCAATAGATTCTTTTGTATGGGAGACCAATGAACTGCAGGTCCTAATGAATAGTTTAAATAAGAATTGTGTTGAAGCAACCCAGAGTAGCATTTAGATAAATAAAGCAAAAAAGTTCAGCAGACTGAACCCAATGATTAGGCGAACTAATGTTGACCACATTTTTAAAACAATATTGGGACTGAAGATATCAACACGATCATGCATTCTTCGGTGATAGTTTATCTATTTGAAACCTTATGTTCACTATGGGTATGGTACTGCAAGGCTCAAAATACTCGGAGAAAACTGTCATCATAAAAAATCTTGTTCTCTGTTCTGTTGATAACACAATATCTAAGTGAAAGAATGGTATCATCCCTAACAGAAAATAAGTTGTAAAATTTATATAAATGCTAAAGAAAAATAGTCTGCAATAAGTCATTCAAGATGTTGTGTTTGCTGAGACTACAGAAAGAAAAGTTAGTGACACTTCCAGAGTTTCCCAAAAGTGAAACAAACTTACAAGTCAATAAGGAAT
The DNA here is from genome assembly GCA_028651295.1 of Catharanthus roseus. Lineage (NCBI taxonomy): Eukaryota > Viridiplantae > Streptophyta > Magnoliopsida > Gentianales > Apocynaceae > Catharanthus > Catharanthus roseus. The sequence continues at coordinate 2,324,506 of JAPQWS010000044.1, read as the reverse complement.
TCAATCGTCGATAAACAAGGATCTGCACCATATTTCAATAAGAAAAAGATCTTGAAATTTGATCCAAGATGAAAACTTGCTAATCTTTCTACAGAAAAATCCTTTACATAAGTACTCCTATGATCAAACCAAATCAATAATGTAAAGTAAACTGATGAACACTATGGCATAAAAAACATTCAGGCTTCTCTAATAGCCAGCCAAACCTGAACTTACAGATTAAAACAAAAATTAGCAAACCAGACCACACTCGCTAACCACTTAGTATTATTACCTCTTGCCTTCACTTTTTGTCATTCCTAAGGGTACTCATTCAACAATAAAACAACAAAAAAAAACAATACTCATTGATCCTAGGATGCTAATTACTGCAAGACAGCTATAAAAACATAGTCCATATTCATAGCCAATAATGTCTCAACTGTGGTAACTTAATAGCTCAGCTCAGTGGTCGAATCCAAGCACTTCTCATTAGGGAGAGAGGTCTGGATTCAAACAACATCCCTTCCTGATCCCAATGTATCAAGAAAACAACAACAATATCTCAACTGGGAGAAATTCACATTTCTTGCAATGCTATGGTACTTTTATAAATCAACAAAATCATCCATATACCTCTACTTGAAATTAAGTTTATCCCCTTTTCAACATTTAGGAAGGAACAATTATCAGAAACCCCCCACCCAAAACAAAAAAAAAAAAACCCACAGGAAATGCAGAATTACCATACAATATCAGCACGAAAATAACAAATAAAAAATAAAAACAGATAACAATATCAAGAAAGGGCTCACCTTGTCTTTTAAGGATTCTGGAAGGTCTGATGATGATTTGTAGCGAAGGGCAGTAGTAAAGGCTTCAACTTTATTCATATTATATTTCAATTCGATCCAAGAATTTAGCAAAATCATCAGTACAAATACAATCGACACACTTGGTCTCGGCATTTTACAAGACTCACAATCACTGTGAGAATTTCTGCATATACCCAAACAAATCCTTTGCTTCTTCTTCTACCTATCTCCTCTCCTCGCTTTCACCTTTTCTGCTCTTCAGTTTTTCGTGTCGACTTGTGGAGGAAACAAGTAATTTGATTGGACCCCACTTCTATAATTCTTTTCTTTTTCTTGTTGGATTTATCCGATTTTACCCCGTTAACTCTTTTTTAAGGTTTCAATTTAGTCCACATAGTTTTGTCCATGTTGTCTTCTCAGAAATAGTAATACCGTCACTAAAAGAATATAAGTCTTTTATATTTTGCATCCGAATTAATAATTAAAAAAATAATATAAAGTTTTATATAAGATATTTATTTTATCCTTTAATAAAAAGGAGAGAAAAAGAAGGGAAGATGAGGTAATAAATTAATTAAAGAGTGTAGAATTAGAAACTATACAATAAATATATGTTAAAATATGTAAAATGATTTATAATTTTGACAATTCATTTTTTGCTAAAAATATAGTATATATATGTATTTTTTGTTATAATTAGTTACATTAACAAAGTAAGAATTGGACACTGAAACTTTTCCTCAAAGTGAGTTCTTCTGTATTTGCTCTTCATATTTGGAAGCTATTGGATTTAGATTTCAAAGATTAATTCTGATGTAGCGGAAAAAAAAAAGATTAGCATTGATATTATTACATAAAATCATATAAGAGTTTCCCTGTTAATAAAAATTGTACCTTGCAACTATTTTATTGTGAATATAACGAACTTTTGGATATTGACAAAAGATATTTCCTAAGTATCTTCTTATTCACTATATAGATGGAAATTAAGAAGGATTCAATATCTTAACCATTTCAATAGCCTCTCTCTATGGAGGATTATTCAGGTATTGAAACTTTAATTTTCATTTTCTTTCGTGTGTATATATATATATATGTGTATGTGTGTGCGCGGGCGCGTGAGAGAGACAAGTAATTACTTAACTTATTCCTTAGTTAAGTTACTTTATTCTTTGGTGCAGTTTTGAATAGACTAAAAACATTCCCATCATGCTATTTCGATAAATGTTATTCCTTCCATCCCAAATCTTTGATTCCATTTCATTTGGAGGTGAAAAAGACAACTGGAAAATCTATAAGGATAGCGCAAAAAGTTCAAAAATTTTCATTTTCACCTTCAAATTTTCTCTAAACAAAATTCTCTCAACTTTCTCTAAAAGTCTACATTTCAAACTCAAATCTAGGAAGATTTGACCGTTAAAAATAAAAAAAAATTAGTACTTCGATCTATACTTATTTATTTATAATTTTATCAGTTTAGATCTTGAAAATATGTATCGTATCAGAAAAAAATACCATTTTTTGGAATATGCTATTTCTGCCGCAAAAGGGGCTTTTCGCTCGAACTCGCGAAAAACACTATGATTTTTGCCCGGTCCGGCAAAAATCTTCCTGCATGTCGCCAATACCACTGTCATCTCCTGTGATTTTCGCCAGGCTAGGCGATTCTGCCTGTATCTTTCGCCAGCCTAGGCGAAAGCGTGCACTGCAATTTTTTTTTAAAATATTTTTTTTATATATTTTACCTTTGTGTTTATAAATATTTAAAATTATCATTATGTTTAATTTATTAATGTTATGTTATTTAAGAAGTGTTACTTGAATTTAATTTTATGTTTATTTTAAATGTTATTTAATTTTGTCTATGTAGAATAAATGTAACTAGTTGTTTAAAATGGTTTATTTTATAATTGTTTGTTTAATATGATTATGAATTATGTTTATAATTTAGTGTTTAGGGTTTTAGGGTTTAGAATTAAATAATGTAATTAAAAATGGTCATGATGAAATGGTATAGATAATGTAATTTAAAAAATAATGTAAAAAACAATAAATTAAATAGTAAAATATATGTTAATTACTGATGAAAGTATTTGAATAAATAATAGATGTTTCGTCTAGGCGCACGTAGAGGAGATGTTGATCTTGGTCCTGTGGTGGACAGGACAGGTCGAGTTGAAGGTCGTACTGTTATAACTTTATCTCGAGATTTAAGGGGTCAACATAGTACTTCCGATATTCCGTCTACTCTTATCCATTTGCTATTGGGATATATTATGATATAGGTGCACTGGAATCTTCTACCCAACCACCACATACACCGATTAGGTCTCGTCCTCCTCTCCTATCACACCACCCACACACACCGGTACCATATGATATATATAGATCTTCACATCCACCATCTCAACCCGCACCCGTGTTATATGATCCCTATGTACATGCTCATTCTGTTCGTTCTCATATACCCTATAGATCTAAAGTTCATGAACCTTTAGATGAGTTTAGTGGTCCAGGGAGAAAGTTAGGTGCTGAGTTTTTCGAGCAGCCTGTGGGTGGAGTCCCTCCTGATTCATTGTACAGCACACATGATTACACAGTCACTGATTATGACATTTCCTCTTCTGAGCCTTTTCTAGGGACGAATTCTGAAGATATTGGGTTGGAGGATGACAGGGATATAGCTGAGGAGCCTGCCATGGTTGGATCCCTCCACATTGGTGGAGAGGATGATCAGAGGGATCATGATGATGATGGTGATGATGATGATGATGACGGTGATGATGCCGGAGATGAGGAGGAGCCTGTACCTGTGGCACCTGTAGCCCCTCCCTCATCATTCGGTGGTAGGCCTCATCCAGGATAAGGCAAAGAGCTGACAGGTAGTTTCATGTCCGTTATGAGTAAGATTTAAAGGTCTTGCAACAAAAGATCCGATAAGGCGTGTGATGTTTCGGTGGAAGAAAGCGAAGAGTTCAGATTGGGAGCAGACAGGACCAGCTGAGGGAGGTCCTGTCGATCCTGTACTAACCCACCATTGTACGGCGGACATGTGGCAGGTTGTATATGGCGTGGACATGTACTTTTTTTTTTATAAGTAATTTCTCAACTATTTATATTTTTTAGGGTATATTATGTAATGCTAATTATTAATTTTATTTGTTTGATGTTCAGGAACGAGGTTTATTGAAATCGCGATCGTGCAATATCACACTTACAAGTTGGACCTCTAGTGATCCTGAGGTTGTAGAATTGGCAGCGGGTACAGGACTTATGCGTTTGCGCTTATGATGTGGAGCTGATATTAGGTGTACCTACGTATGGTAGGACTTATGCATTTTTTTGCGCTATACATAGAGATTCCCGGGTTAAAAATAATTTTTTTCCACCAAAATCTCCCTCTCTAACCCAATTATCTCTAACTCAAAATTCAAATCTTTAACACAAACTAAAGGTAGATACGAGTGATTTGAAAGATTTTTTGCAAGAAAATATCGATTTTGAGGTAAAATATATCCTAAAAATGACATTTTTCTCAATTGTCTGAATTTCTCCCAAATGGGCGAAATTCCTAAGGTAATTTCTCTTTGAAGTTGATGTACAAAATATAATAAGAAAACCTATAATAATAGACAATAACATTATAATCTAATTAAATTATGAGGAATATATATATTCATTCTTAAAATAAAATTAAAAAAGAAATGTATTTTTCTCTAATGACCACTTAGGAGTCATCAAGGACTGGTAGTCAAGTGGAATATTGTATACTTTAAATGCTTGGCTTCTCTAGCGAGGAGAATAGAACACACACAACACAAACAATCAAATCATATATTAATTAGCCTTGCTAGTAACGAAACAAAAACAAAAGCTTATTATTTAATTAGCCTTGTGGTTGCTCAAGTAAGTACTTATGGCTTTCAACTTGGGTAGTCATGCGTTGTTTCATGTTTTCTAGTACTATTTGGCCTCTTTGCATTTGAAGCAAATTCATCGAGAACATTGCCCGAACTATCCATGACCGAAAAGCATGAGCAATGGATGAATGAATATGGACGCATTTACAAAGATGAATCGGAGAAGTCAAAACATTTTGAAATATTCAAGGAAAATGTGAAATACAATGAATCTGTTAACAAAGCTGGAAATTGTTCTTACAAGTTTGGAATTAATGAGTTTACTGATTTATCTGATGAGGAGTTTCGTTCCCGTTTTCTGGGATACAAATCCTCAGACTCATTTACAGTTTCAACATCTTTTATGTATGAAAATGTGATAGATGTTCCTAAAAACTTGGATTAGAGAGAAAAAGGAGCTCTCACTCCAATCAAGAATTAGGACCAATAATGTAACTCCAAAAATTTTTACATCTCATTCGTACATTTTAATTTTATTCCGTTTTTATCACTTGTCATATTTTAAATATTTCATTGATTAAAAAAAATACATTTCAAACATCATACTTATTTTTTTCTGATCTAAGAAAAATGCTCTTCAAACTCTTCTCTTTTATCATTATTATTTCTATACATTTTTATGGTAGAAGAAATTAAAGTACTTGAAATTTATTTTTAATGAAAGGTCGTTTACTAAGTGTTGCATAGTTTTGATGTGAAAAAAAAAAAAAAAAGAGATTTGAACAAAATGTGTTAAGTAAAAAAAAAATAGAAAGAGTATCTAATACTTTCTAATTTTTTTTACTTGTTACGTTTTAGATATTACGAAAATACGGAATTTTAAAATAAAAAATGGTGGGGGTATTATTTGTAACATATCCTGATAATAATTACGTTTTAATAGTTTTATTAATAAATAAATCTTACAAAATAAAAGATAAACACCAAATTGTAAATCGTAAATTGAAAAAAAAAAAACGTTTTATAAGAATAAATAGAGACTAAATTATAAAATGTTACAGAAGATTCGAGCGTAATGCTTCCTTAAGCTAGTTTTTTTCCTCGATACTAATAAGTTTTTCTTGCTATATACACATGCACAATCAATTATTGCATGGTGTTGTTGGGCATTTTCAACTGTTGCAGCTGTGGAAGGCATTACACAAATTAAAAATGGGCAATTAATTTCCTTATCTGAGCAGCAACTCTTGGATTATGACCAAAATAACAGAGGTTGTGATGGTGGTTTTATGCCTACAACATTTGAATATATAATGCAAAATACTCTTCTCACTGAATCTCATCATCCATATGAAGAACAAAAAGGAACTTGCCGAGTCACATCTTCTCAGCTAGCTGTTACTATTACTAGTTATGAGACGGCACCGGTAAATGATGAGGTGGTGCTTTTGAATGCCGTGACTAACCAACCAGTATCTGTTGCTATTGATGTCGCCGAGCAAGATTTTAAATTTCATCAAGGTGATTTAGTATCCAGTGGAATACAATGTGGGGATGAATTACAGTGATTGGATATGTGACAAGTGAAGATGCTACAAAATATTGGCTAATTAAGAACTCATGGGGTGGTACTTGGGGAAATGGTGGCTATATGAAATTGGCAAGAGAAGCTACTGTTAAAGGAGGTGCTTGTGGTGTTGCCAGGGCGGCTTCATATCCAATTGCATGAATTAATTTCTAAATACCAATCTTATTAGTAATATAATAGGTGTGAAATTAAAATTGTACTATTTATTTCCCTAATTTTGAAACACGCTTGTTTCAAATCTTGTATTCATTTTTAATGTTTCAAATATATATAAATATAATTTTTTATATATCTACTATTTAGGTTTGTGATTTAACATCAAAAGTGTAGTTATCGAGTTTACCCATCCTGAATACACATATTCTTATTTTTATAATTAAAAATTTTAATATTTGTTCAAATAATGACAACTTAATAGTTTGGAACCTCGTGGTTTAGCAAGTATAGTAAACCTTTTTTTTTCAAAATTTGTAAAAAAAAAAAAATTTAATGGATTTTTTATTTTCAAAACTAATTTTTCAATCATTTCTATATGTATTTTCAATCAAAATTATTTAAAATATTTCAAACCATTAATTTGTATCATATTTTCTTATAAAGAAGTTAGAGAAAATTGTAAATTTAAGAGAAGCTAGAGAGAAAAAGTAAAATAGAGAAAATTAAGAAGTCGAATAGTTGTATTGTAAGTAACTTGGTAGCTACAAATAGTAATCCCAATTAATTAACTTTCATCCAAAAATTTAAAATATGGCAGATAATCCCGCGAGATTGAAAATATTAGTAGGGTTAATATTCTTGAAGAAAAATATTTTTGAAAATAAAATTATTGAACAAATAGTTTTGAATTAATACAAATTAAATATATTTAGTTATGGGTTCGAACCACATTCCCTCCTTCTATGTATAAAAAAAAAATTGAATAGTTTTAGGACTAATTTAATTAATTTTTGAATTTTAAAAGATATATATTGTCATTATTGTGTTTGATAAAATTGAAGTTTGAGGTGTAAAATTTAGTGTCTGAATATTTAATTTAAAAATTAAAATCTGAATATGGAATTAATTAATAAGCAGTGATTATTTGTCTTTAAATTATAAATTGTATACTAAATCTTATCAAAGCTTTGAGGAGTAAAGATAATTTTTTTTAAGGGATATATTTTATATCATGTTTAGAAATATTATTTTATGAATCAATAAAAAACCAAAACATATCACACCTTATAATAAAATTCCTAATTGTCTAGGGGAGTAGGCAAGGGAAATCTACACAAAGGGCACACATGACTTTGTTGTAGCCATTTACTAACACAAACCCTATGAAAAACATGAGAGCAAGGCAACTTAGCAATTTTTGACCCTAACAATTCAAAATCATCTAAACAAATTGAACAATTCTTTGTAATACTAATCGAATCATTCTCATCCTCAACTACTTTTACCATTTCCAATCCTTGTATAGACGATGCCGTTGCAGCCCTGAATTTCATCATCTCTTCGTGCATAACTTGGTCTAACGTACGAGGCCTACTAATTGATTCAATATACTGATTTTCAAACTTCGGATCAGCCCTTTTTTTCTCATTGTACCATGAATTCCAAGCCTCGTATTCCTCGTCCGAGATTACAACATTCTTCACAATTTTCCATCTCACTGGCGTAGTAGAATTTGAAAGGAATTTCCTAACCTTCAATTTTTTCAGAATTTCCCTAATTTTAAGACTCAAAGTACCCCAATTTCTTTGTACAGAAAATTTGTTATTGTTATAGGGTTCTTGGAAATAAATTGATGAACCCATTTTGATAGGGAATTCGGTGGTATAATCTAACATCGTACGTGTGATTTCATAGAATAATCTGAAATTAGAATGCGTACTTATTAAGGAGTCACAAGGAAAAGTGAATCTTTGTTTTAAGGATAGGCCTGGAAAACTAACGTTGTTGTTATTGGAAATAAAATTGACGTTGAAAATTACATCCATAGCGAAACCGTGGGTTGTGACCGTTGGAATAAGTTGGAAGGAATCAGAATCTTTTATTGTTATAGAGATGACTGAATCGGGTGTTGTGTTGAGGATTTCGGGAGCTTCTTCCACTGACATTATTGTCTTAATATTTTCGTGGGAACTTAGAGGGGGTAACCATGTGCATGGAGGAGGAGTTGACATTTTTCTTGGTTTTTTCTTTAGAAGATTCAGGATGAAATTAAAGGAAGAAGGGAGAGAGAGAGTCAGAGATTACTTGGCTGAAAAATTAATTGAAAGGGAATAAAGATTTGATGAGTGTAATTTTTTATGATTTATGTTTCTATTTATAAGGAGAAATTGAGGATTTCCTTATCCGATTCGGATTGGGGATTGATTTGTAAATAAAAACCTCTTCTTATTGGGAATGAATCCTTTGTGAGATAATAACTTTATTTCCTATACCATATAGGAATATGATAGATAACTATCTTAAATAAAAATAAAAAATTTACAAATTTCATTTAATTAAGAGAAATTATTTTTAAATTCAATTATAATTTAAACTATAAACTTAAACTTTACAAGATAAACATTAATAAAAAGTTATTATTAAAAAGAAGGTAGTAAAGATTGTATAAGAGCATCTATTGGAGAAAAATATACCGTCTTGTGAAGTTTTGATATTGGGCGAGCAAATATTGTCCTTCCCAATCCCCAAGGGCTAAATATAAAGAAAACAATGGGACCGATCCTCGTGTCCCACAATCCCAAACCAATATGAAATTGCAAAATACACCAAAACTAAACAAGACCAGAATCCAGAATTAAGCATCGCCGGAACTGCGAAGAACAAAGATTCTAATGGGCAGCGCACAGTCATCATCTTCTTCATCTGATCCTCGCTTCAATTCCGCCTGCAGGTTTCTCTCTAATGTATTCCTTTAGCAACGAATGATTTCTGTAAGTGATTTTTAATGAAGAAATCAATGAGAAAAAGGCATTATTTGTTTGATAAATTGCAGATCATTCACTCAGAAAGAACTAGAAGACCTCAAATCATTGTTCACCTCTCTTGCAGCCCAGTCACAGACCAACTCTAAATTCATCACTCCCCCTGTTTTCAAGGTGAATTCTCCTTCTTAACCCACTTCAGTTTTTTCTTTTTTTTTTTTTTTCTCGTAAAGATAACTAAGTTCAACTAGGAATGAACCAGGCATTTATAGGAATTGATGGGCCTCTCGGGGATAGATTATTCGATTTGGTTACTCACGAACGTAAAGATCAGAAGCTGACCTTCCAAGACCTTGTTATTGCTAAAGTAAGTCCTTGTGTCTGGTTTAAGTTGTGCCAGTGATGTATATTTGATTAATGAATTCTCTTATAATATTCCCAAATGTTGGTTAGTTATAATCAATCATACTTGATATGTGAATATATGCATATGTAGGATTAATGTATTCTCAAACCCTGATTGAGGACCAAAGTTGTTTGAATAGGGTTGGCATTTGGAAGATTAGATTGTGGATTTCTGAGTTTGGGAATCCGCAAGATCCTTGGGAAAATACTAAACCTTGTAACAAGATGGCTAATTGTTCCTTTCCCATGACGATTGACATGCATCAAAACTTTGCATTGTCATATATATATATATATATATATTTATAAAGATTCTGATTTTGTAAGATGATTTGCAGAGTGCTCAGAAGGGAATTAGGGAGGGCATTTTGCATGATTATGAAGATTAAAAGTACTTCATTTTGGAGTCTGGGAACCTTTGATATAGATTCGTGAAACTGTTTTTTCTTTTCTTGTTAATATTTTAGGAATTTTATTTACTCTTGGAGACTGAGAATGACCTTTAGGGTTTTATTTACTCTTGGAGACTGAGATCATCAGTGAAACTATTTAGTAAAAGAATGCTGTGCTTACAATTGCAGGGAACCTACGAGAAAGGAGCAAAAGATGAAATTGAAGAGTTTATTTATCGATTATTAGATGTATCTGGCGATGGCATTGTGGGAAGGTAGCATATGTTACTTTATAATGGCTAAACACAAATGCCATGTTTTTCTTTGCTTTTTTCCTGTGCTATGCTATGTTACATAATGGAATAATTAAATCTTTTCATTCTCCTTGATGCAGTTTCTTCAGTCTTATTTAGAAAAAGTACGGACTTCTTTCCATAATGTCAGTTGAGGTTGTTACTTACGGATGTTAAAAAAGAAAATCTAATCCAGATAATAAGTTGGCTTTGCTATGATATTAAAGTTACCGAACTTTTAAATTTTCATGCACATGAACAAAGGAAATTGCATTGCACCTGATGTCAACTCATCAGCCCTCTCTACCCTGTAAGCATTTTGGAGAAGCAATACAGAAAAAAGGACACTAATTTTAATAAAATACCTGCATTTATTCAATTTTTCCGTAGTTGGTGTTTCCTTCCAAGGACATCTACAGGTAGTTCTGAGGTATAACTATCGGTTGACCTCTTGGTTACTAAAATGTTATGTCCTTGGCTGTGCAAAGAATTCCATTTCAGACATCACTATTTTGGTATTCGTTTTGTTTAATTAGTAGTCATGCTAGTATTCAGGTGCATTACGTTGTTTTTGTTCAGGATTGAAGTGGCAAATGTAATAGCTTTGCATGAAACTCTCAAGTCACAATGTTGAGCAATGTATACTATCTCTCTGGTTTTGATCCCCTCTATTGATCTCTGTTACTAACAGGTCTGATCTTGAGAGTGTTGTAAATACAATGCTGAATTATGTATTCTCCAAGCAATGCTCTGAACCTGATGCAGGGTCACAACAAGAGATTGCTCAAATTTTTCTTAATGCTGTGAATTTCAACAAGCATGATGGACATGCTGAAAGTAGTATGACTTTCGACGATTTCAAAACTTGGTGTACGCTTCTTCCATCTGTCAAGAAGTTCCTTGGAAGTTTGATGGACCCATCTGATCCAGGTTGTAGAATATTTCTTGAAATCATTTAAACCTTTAATTTGGTCTTCATAAGTGATCAAGGGGAGATTGCAATCAGTTTTTGAAAGTTTCTTTTGTTCATCAGATGTATTTTTTCTTTTTGTAGGGTCTCAAGTTCCTCAATTGGATCTTGACAATACTAACCGCAGTCTAGTTTTGCTGAGGAAAGAATATGCTTGGATAATTGGAGGAGCACTGGCGCAACATGAATTGGATGAATGGAAACTTCTTTATCATAGTGCAATTCATGGTCAAAGTTTTAACACATTCTTGGGGAAAACATCGTAAGTAGTCTGCTCAACTTTTCTTCTGGGTTTAATCTCTAATGTAGCTCTCGAATAGCTTACCTAGTATTGAAGACAAAGATATCTCATTTCTTACGAAATTGCTAGCCTGGGTATCATTGTGGGTAGGATCTCAAGAACTCTGGGACTTTCTCCGTTTATTCCTCTTTCGTTTACCCCTGTTTTCTCTCTGCCTTCAATAATTTTTTCATTAAGAAAGTATTGAAATAGTTAAAAACCTATGAGGCACATTCAACCCTCTTTTTTGGCGGCATATTGGATCACATAGCTGGATGAACATGCTGAACTATGACTGTTTTTATACAACTGTAATTTGATTTCATATAAGCAGTTTTCCGATGGTGTAGATTCCTATTTGTTCAGTTTCTCAATTGTTATTATTATTCTTTTTGGGTAGGATTGGAATTGGTAACAGTTGGATTGAACTGCAGAAATGGTAATGGTGATGGACCAACGGTTTTGGTCATTAAAGATAAAGAAGGTTACATATATGGAGGTTATGCTTCTCAGCCTTGGGAAAGGCATGGTGATTTTTATGGAGACATGAAATCATTTCTTTTCCAGTTATATCCTAAAGCTTCAATCTTCCGGCCCACTGGTGCAAATCACAATTTACAATGGGTAAGTTGCTTAGAATTCATGGAATGTTTTAAAAACTCGTCATAGTTTCACCTTTCTTCCCCCCTCCCCGGCTCCCCTCGTTGGGTGGGCACAGAAAGACTGTTACAGAGGATACAAGCATGCCAAAACAAGAGTTTGTTTGCTTCAATAGTTAAAAATCTTACATGGAACGACTTTTTTCACAATCTACCATGTGCTCCTCCTGTTTTGTACGATGATCTCCTCCTCTTTCTTTTGCAGTGTGCTGTGAACTTCAGCTCGGACAGCATCCCAAATGGCATTGGCTTTGGCGGACGTGTTAATCACTTTGGGTTATTCCTGTCAGCAAACTTTGATCGCGGCCATACATTCGAGTGCACCACATTCGGTAGCCCTTGCTTGGCAAAGACCAGTCAGATATGTCCAGAAGTGATAGAATGCTGGGGAATATCGACAAAGGGAACTAAAGAAGAAAGGTCAGATGAGGCTCTTAAAGGTACTGTATTGGAGAGGTTTAAAGAAGATCGCCATATGTTGAATATGGTTGGACTTGCTAATTCCAGCGAGTAGAGATTTCTTATAACGGTCAGTCCCCATTACCATCAAAATTTCCCTTTCCCCCTTCTTAAAGTTAAATCTTGCTGAATTGAGGAGCGGAGGTGGGTGGAGTTGTTAGTTTTTGTATGCTATTAAACTAAATGTTCGAATACCACATAGGTGAGAGGGTTAGAATCTCTCTCCTCTTTTCGAATTCCAATCTTGGGAATGATCGATTTCTTGGGGAGTGTTTTACCTCCCATCACGTTCGATTAGTCTGAATATAATATAATTTAAAAACGTCTGTCTTCTCATGTCTGTAAACGTTTTAGTAAAATGGTTATTTACATATGCTTTGTAAATTCCATGAGATGGTGAGACGGCGAAGTTGTATGAACTGGAAAACTTATTTTTGCAAGAATATATTTTGTGGCTGTTATTCAAAATTAATTTTTGTTACTTTTTTCATCATCTATCCTAAATTCAATTGATTTACTCATGTTCAAAGCATGTTAATGTTATTGCTTGATCACTTATTCATCCAAAAAACAACAAAAAAAAAAACCTCATGTTCGAAGCAGAACAGAATAACATGTTACAAAATGAACATATTATGGTGAAATTGCTATCCCTTTCAACAATAAATAATTGTTTTAATGCAACTATTTATTCAGAAAAAAAATCATAATGAGAATTTTTAGATCAAAGGTTGCTCCAGAGTGAAAAGACAAATCTGAACAGCTCAATTCATATCTTAGACTCAACTTGAATTGGTTCTCAAAATAAAAAACCTTCCCATTTTTTACTTTGAAACCCACTTTTTCTCTTACAAACAATCTCGCATTTTCAAAATAAAAACCAATCCAATTTGAGCATTGGATTCTTATAATTCTAACTTCAACATCTCCCATGTGCAATCGGAGCTAAAATTATCACAACACTAAGATGACAAAGATACTTGTTCTCAAGGTTTAGCTCAGATTGCAAACTTGTAAGACAATATATGAAAACCACATACTGAAACATAGACAAGTAGTGGTAATTCACATTAGCACCTAATCAGAAATGGATGATGAGAAACGCCTAGATATATGTCCAACCAAACTTCTCATTCATAGTTTCTATACTCGCCTATGAATATAATTGGAAGCCATCCTCTTTGGCTCAAGGGGAGTAAGGAAACAAGAACAGCTAAACTCTTGCTATTCTATTTCTAACTTACCAACTGCCAATACAGCTCAAGAAGTAAACAACATACTAACAAGATCAAGTGGATGCTGCTAAGACATTTTCATTCGTTCCAAAGGTCAACCTCAGATTCCAAATTGGTAAACAAAAAGAGAGCAGAAATTGAACAGACAAGACATAAGAATAGCCAAACTATGTCCAACCTGATTCCTCATTTGTATATATATATATATAGTTCTAGTGGCTATATCACTTCAAGAGAAACAAATGTGGCTTTACAGGACAAGAACAAGAATAAGATTATGAATTGCAATTCCATTAGATTTAGCCATACATCTAAAGATTAAGAGTAAACCGAGATATAAATACACAGGCATAGGCAGCTTCAATCCAGTGACTGAAACTAAAGAGAACAGCATCAAGCCAAGTAATGAATTAGAAATACCCCTAAAAATAGTTTCTAATTGAATCAACGTACAAAATCCCATGGAACATTACTGATTAACTCACGAAAAAAGATCAAAACTTTACCATATCCATTGAAGAATAACAGAGAATTGACATAAAAAGGAAATAATCAGTTAAACTAGCAGGTATTAAAAGTTAATATGAAACTCAACTGGTAATAGCATCTATAAACTTCAGACATTTCCATGACATTGCTCAAAATTGTTCCAGAATTAAGTTTGAAATATAAAAATAACAATAAAGGAGTCGGCCACAGTACTTCCAGCAAAACTAAAAATAACCCATTACTAATAAAAAGGACAACTTCATCTCAATCTGAACAAAAACTTAACTTTTCCAACCATTTTAATACCTTCTACGGCCACCAAAACCCATAGGCGGAGCAACCATGACTGGAGCCTCATCCTCCTTGAGAACAATACCAGGCAAATCACTCATACCCAAAGTAGCAAGCAAATCAATGGTTTCCTTATCGACCTCAATCCTATCAGTCTTAATTGCAGATTCATCAGGAACGAAATCCATACGGCGCTCTCTCTCCTCCTCTTGAAGTTTGAGCGAGATTCCTCTCACCGGACCTTTTTGGATACGCTTCATGAGGTGAGTGGAGAATCCGGCAATCTTGTTGCGGAGCCTCTTTGAAGGAATGATGGCTACTTCTCCGAGAACCTTCTTGTTTGTGTGAAAATCCAGAGTCATCTTAGAGTAGTAGCGTTCAATCACTTGTCGGGAGGACTTCTTCACTGTCTTTGTACGAACACGACCCATGGCTCTGCTCCGAACGGCGGTGACTGCTGCAGCGGCGGCGGAAGGGAGGAGGGGAAGGGAAGTTCTGGGAGAGGCAGGAGGCAATTGAAGCGGAGGAGAGGGTTAGGGTTTGGAGTAAAAGAAATGGGGATTTATATCAATGTAGGGTTTGCGTTGAATTTACTAAAATAGGTTTGGAGTGAGGAAAAGGATGGTTGGTGGATTTGGGCTTTTCAGTTCTTCTGTTGGGCTTTTTAAATAGGCCCTGAAATAGTATTGGACTCTTGAAGTTGATTTATGTTAATTCCTTAGCACTACTGGGCCACTTTATTTGTTCATTATGTTGCAGTTCAAGGACTCTTCTCCCTCTCCTTCAAATTCTGATTCGTATTTTTTATAGAAAAATTTTTAATCAATGATAGAACAAGATCCGTCTTGCATCATATCTAATCAATTTCTCAAGTTGAGACAAAGAAGCAATGTTGCAATTTCCTCTACCGCAAATGATATTTTCATATTCTTTATGTATAATTCTTGATACGATCTTTTTTTTTAGATATATATTCTTATAAACCTTCAAAATACTTTTTTGATTTGGCAAATCAAAAAGAATGATGATCTTAGGTTATACCAAGTTTGAAACCAAGAAGATTTATTTTGTCACATATTTCCTCACTTCTATACATATCACAATACCTCGTAGTTGTATGCTTATTTTTCCATCTAGGTTTTTTCATTACAATAGTTATATAACATGTAGACTTTTTTGACGGATAACTACATCCCCAAGTTCCATGTTTTCTTCTCTACATTTATTAGAACATATATGAGATTACGATAGGGATCACCTAAGGAGGAAGATCATCAAACCAAACTTTATGGCAAATAACCTGGAACTTATATGAGCTAAGTTATGTGCAACATTGGTCTCTCTATGAATATGCTAGAAAGAAACTGTTGAACTCTTTAGTTTATGAGGTAAAACATAAGTTGGAAAAACATTTTAACTTTAGGTGAATAGCTACAAATTTTGTTTCAAGTGGGTTCATTTGAATTGGATTTTAAAACTAAGATCTATTAACTTTTTTATTTTGGACCCTACTTCTTCTCTTACAAACAATTTACATTTTACACATTGAGTAAAAAATCTCAATTTTTTTCATTCTTATTTCTAATGCAAATAAAACTAACTACAAACATATGTTTCAAACTAACTCTTGGTGAATAGTTACATACTTTATTTCAAACTATTTCTTGGTAAATAGCTATAAACTTTGTTCCAAACTTAATAGTTACTGTTCATATTTTTCCTATCAAACTTGCTGGTGAATATCTATAAATATGTGACATTTTACAAAACTTGTATTATTAGTTTTTTAGCATTATTACATTCTTAAAAAATATCTAGTCAATTGCAATATTGTGTTTTCTTGTGCTTTCTTTGCATCATAATGGCACTTAAAATGCTTCACCATTTCGTTGTAATTTTTCGATTGTTATTCTTACAAACATCTTCAATACAAATTTATCTTAATTCTTGTTCTATTATTTTGTGTTATTTCCAAATGCTCTCAATTTCTTTTAGAAACTATATTAGAACTAAGAAGAGAGTGTGAACTTCAATTGGCTTGAATAAAGTCTTCGATAGAGAATAGATTATAAACTGATGAGTTGACTCTATTATACACCTGTTAATTATATGTTTTAATGGTGAAGGATGTAACTCTATACAGTTGGACAAAGTATATTTCCCGAATTATGACATTAGCTTCCATGATCCGGACAAAGGCATACCAGGTAGACGCTGTGCTAGGGCTGCTATGACCTTGCCTGAATGCCACTTACCGGTTGCTCAGGGATTATGTCTTTGCTAATTAATTAATTTAAGTTATATATCGATATTGTTTTTTTGTTCTGCTCTATATATGTGTTCTTTCCATAGATTTTCTCCAAGTAAGAAATTAGGGTATCCTCATGACAAGAAGTCTTCCAATTGGGATAATTTGTTATCCAACAAATAATAATATAGTTAGCCACCCAAGAGTAGGGTGATATTGGACTGAAAATAACTTCAAACATAAACATATTCAACAATTGTTTTACCAATTTTGACATCAATTTTTTTTTTTTTTTTTGTTAAAGCACCTATTATACTCAGATTAATCTCTATTCGAGTCGAGTAAAATCACAAGTGTGATAAAACTCTTTCACGATACAATTTTCATAAAGTATTCCAATTTTGTCATTCCAATTATTTTGGGATAAATATTATGCCATTCCATCTTTCTATATGGTAAAAAAAAATTTCGATCTCTATGGTAATTGAGAAATGATAATATCATGGTATATAAATTAAATATTCTTTATAGAAATTTAAGAAGAACAAGAAAACGGTAAGAAATTAAAGTTACTAAGTTACTATTGAGTCTTATATTTAGCAGCTTCCATAATTAGATCGAGGCTTATATTTAACAGCTTCCATAATTAGATCAGCTTCTATATTTAGCTCATTCTCTTATTTTAGATATTTCTATATGTAGAAATCATAAATCTTATAAGATATTTACTTTCCTAATTGAAAGTAAGCCAATATATAATGTAATTCCTTCAAGATAATAAATCAGGAAAGTCAGATTGATTTCCCCACTGGAAACTTTCATGGTATCAGAGCTAGCCTTGTCTAAGTTCTCAAAATGAGTTACGACAAGGAAGATGTTGGCAATGTTGAAAACAACATGGTAGAAGAAAACCATGTTCATAAAATAAAAAAAGATGTCTACTTTGTGGCATCCTCTGATGGACATGGGTTGATCATAACGACAGTCCAATTAAAGGAAAACGACAAAGACAACAACTATGCCGAATGGGCAAAACCCATACGCTTGGCTTTACGATCAAAGAAAAAATTTGGGATTTATAGATGGAATAATTCCTATACTAGAAGATGACCCGAACAGAAAGGAAGAATGGTGGGAAATAAATACGTTAGTGAATTCATGGATTTTAAACACTATCGAGCCTTCTCTCCGTTCTTCCATAAACTACTCTGAACGAGCTGATGAATTGTGGATAGATTTGAAGGAAAGATTTTTAGTAGGGAACGGGGCCCAGAAAATATGAGTTGAGAACTGCATTAGCGAATTGTAAACAAGGAGGAGACTCTGTACAAACGTATTATTCACGTTTGAAAAAATTGTGGGATGAATTAGACAACTATACTCAACTCCCATCTTCTGCAGACACAAATTTATTAACAGTTGTTATAAATGAAAGAGAGGAAGAAAGAATTTTTCAATTTTTAATGGGACTAAATGGTGCAATTTATGGAACTGTTCGTTCTCATCTGATTCAACAGGAACCCATACCAAAAATGAGAACAATTCTTGCCTAAATTTGTAAAGAAGAACAACACAAAAACATGGCCCGAATGGAAGACAGTGGCGGCGACGGCGCAGTCTTCGCCGTAGCCAAAATAGGACCCATGGCGACGCCACCACGACCACGACCATCATCTTCTTCTTTACGGATGGTCTGCAGCCACTGTTATCGGTAGGACATGATGTTTCTGGTTGTTTCCTTCTCATAGGATTTCCTGAATGGTGACCCAGATCTGGAGCAGGAAGAGCTGGCAGCTCTGTTGCTTCCCTCGGCGGCGTACGGAGAGGTGACACAGCGGCAGGAGTTCGAACGGCAGGAGGAGTGCGAGTTGTGGACGGCGTCTCTTTGTCGGACCGACTAGCGTTGGACATAAATCGGCACCAGCAGGCGACAATCGAGGATGGGCGTACGCAGTGAACGGTGGGACTTCTTTCTCTTCCAAAAATGGCAGCAACCAAATTGGCTCACCTTCCACAAATGGCAGCCACTGTTTTGGAAACTTTCCAAATTTAGATTCCAACCAATGGTCAAAATTATTGACCTTGCTCAATAATTCCACTCCCAGACAAACTGATACACTCTCTGGTATGAAAAATTTATGGATTTTAGATTTGGACTGTTCTCATCACATGACTGGTAGGAAAGATTTTTTTAAAAATTTAAATACCATACATCCATATACAGTTAGCCTACCAAATGGTGCTAAAGCACTTGCTCTACAAGGAGGAAAGATTTCCTTAAACCCAAAACTAACATTACAGATTGTGTTTTTAATTTTCTGAGCTCAAGTGTAATTTAATTTCTTTAGCACAGCTAACACGAGATTTGAAGTGTTTTATCACCATCTCTGATGAATTTTGTGTGATACAGGACCGTACCTCGATGAGGCCGATTGGAGTAGGTGAGCAGAGGAACGGGATATACTTCTACCGACCTTTGTCGTTGCCGGATTTGTTCGCTTTCTCTAGTGTTACTTTTGATTCAAGTACTTTATGGCATATCCGACTTGGACATCCTTCGGATTTTGTCGTAGAAAATTTTTTAGGCCTTTCTAAGAAAACTACAACTCCTTGCAATATTTGTGTACGTGCCAAACAAACACTTTATTTTCCTTTAAGTCTTAATAAAGCATCTACCATTTTTGATTTGATTCACTGTGATTTGTGGGGGCCTTACAAAACCACATCCACTGTTGGTGCTTCCTATTTCCTTACTATCCTTGATGATTATTCCAGAGCAGTGTGGATTTATTTAATTGCCGAGAAAAGTCATGTAGCAAATGTTTTAAAAGACTACTTTGCCATGGTCAAAACACAGTTTCACAAAACTGTAAAAATAGTTTGCAGTGATAATGGCACGGAATTTCTCTACTTAAAATCATATTTTTCCACACATGGAATGATACATCAAACTACTATTGCTAGCACGCCTCAACAAAATGGTCGAGTAGAGCGCAAGCATTGTCATATTCTTAATGTTGCTCGGGCTTTGCGGTTCCAAGCTCATTTACCCATAAAGTTTTGGTGGGAGTGCATCTTAACGGCAGGATATCTTATTATTCGTACCCCCTCTTCTTTGTTACAAGGGAAGACGCCTTATGAAATGTTATAAAATGAGAAGCCATCTTATTCTCATATTAAAAGTTTCGGGTGCCTTGCTTATGTCCATGATCATGATCTACCCAAAGATAAATTTCGTGCTAGTAGTCGCGTTTGTGTTTTTCTCGGCTATCCCTACAACAAGAAAGGTTGACGATTTTATGATTTACAAAGCAAGAAATTTATTCTGTCTAGAGATATGGTTTTTGATGAAACCAAGTTTCCTTATAAAGAATATTCAGATACTGCTACAATACCCCCTGAATTTTCTCATTCTTACAACTTTGGGGCACAACCTTTGAGTTATTTGCACAACAACCCACCTCCGCAAAATCCAACACAAACTGATCCCACTACAGGCCCAACCCCAGCCACTGAAACCCATCCACACATACAAACCCACCGCCTAGACACATCCCCAGCAACGGGCCCCTCTTCAGCCGCACCTTGCAGCCCAGAAAAGGGCCCAAACGCTAGCCCAACCTCTATAGCAAATCCTGCCACGGACCAGCCCACTGGCCCATCCTCCTCAGACGACCCAGCCTCCCTCAGCCCACATACACTTCTTGCACCAAGTCCAACTCCACCCACCATGCCTTTTGCTCCCCTTGGCACTAGAAAAAGTACACGTCTTAAGACGATTCCGGCACGGCTTCAAGACTTCGACTGTCATGCAGCTTGGACGTCTACTATATCCCCTTCTTCTGCTCCATCTTCCTCCACGGCTTTCTCAGGTAAGTCTCATTATCCTCTTACAAATTTCATAAATTATGATAAATTCTCTGCTCCTCATCGGCACTTTCTAGCATCTGTTACTACGGAACCGTAACCCACCAAATATTCTGAAGCTGTGTCTAATCCTAAATGGCGTGCCGCCATGCAAGAAGAAATTAATGCCTTGGTACAAAATGGTACATGGTCTTTGACTACTTTGCTTCCAGGTAAACGTGCACTAGGCAGCAAATGGGTTTTCCACATTAAATATAAAGCAGATGGTACAATTGAGCGGTATAAAGCTCGGTTGGTCATTTTGGGAAACACCCAGGCTGAAGGCATTGACTTTACAGAGACTTTTCAGCCTGCTGATATTCTCACAAAGGCTCTTCATCCTACTCAGTTTCATCATTTAGCGTGCAAGTTGGCCATTACTGACCTTCATGCTCCAACTTGAGGGGGAGTATTGAGGCTTATATTTAGCAGCTTGTATAATTAGATATTTAGCAGCTTCCATAATTAGATATTTTGCAGCTTCTATATTTAGCTCATTCTCTTATTTAGATATTTCTATATGCAGAAATCCTAAATCTTATAGGATATTTACTTTCCTAATTGTTTAGGAAAGTGACCTACTATATAATGTAATTCCTTCAAGATAATAAATCAGGAAAGTCAGATTGATTTCCCCACTGGAAACTTTCAGTTACATTTCTTAATTGGTTATCACCCCAAAGGTGATATAACATGAACAACAGTCTTATTTGATCAATCCTTGAGGCAGAAGTCTTTAATGAAGATTCTGATGAAAAGAGGGTCTCCCACCATTGCAACGCCTATCTCCACCATGCCATTGTAAATCATCTAACATATTCTCCACAATGCTATTGTAGTCCATCCTTGAATAGTTTGCAATATATCTATGAATTTGCTTATTTGAGATATGATTTAGTTGTCACAAGTGAAGCAGGGAGGTTTATATAGGGTATGAAGGGACGAAATAATTAAGCAGGCATTAATTTTTAAGATTACAAATGATTTTTTTGTTGAAAAATCTTGGAAAAGTTTATGAATCACTTCATAAAAGGAGGAATCTTTTCAAGCTAGTTCAATGAATATATGGATATGAATTATAGCATTTATTTGCACGTTACTTTTTTTTTTTTGAAAGGAAGGGATCTATATTATATATCCATCAAAAAACTAGCAAAGGTCTTTACAAGGAGTGTATATCAATGATCTTGTGGACTCTCACAAGATCATCTACCCTTTGTCTAATTTGCTTAGCAAAAATTTGCAAATTTTCAACAGCATTTACATCTTGAAATACTAATCTATTTCTTCTCCACCAAAGTGAATAAACTATCTCCCTAAATAGATATCTCCACTCCATGTTCTGATTACTCTTTGTTACCATCTTCCTCAAATTGGAATCAAGCCATTGAGAGCAATCAGAGGTGGAGTAAAACTCTCCCTCAACTTAGGATGCAACATGGAGTCCCAAATCCGTGTAGACGAAGGACAGTCACACAAAATATGTAAAGTGGTTTCAGATTCTACCTTATATAGAGGACAGAGATCGTCCCACCTTCCTCTGAACCAGCAAACTTTTTGTTGGAAGAGCATTTTGCTTTACAAACCATAGAAGTAGCGAGCTTTGCTTTGGTCCCTTGAAACTCTAGAGCTTCCTCCATTTGGTCTCTTCTTCCACCCTTTGGGAAATTATATAATTCTTCGTACGCAGTACTTACCAGAAATTTCTTTCCCATATTCGAGCCCCACCTGAGTTGATCATCACAATTGGTTTCTGCGGCAGACTTATACTGGTCCATTCTTAAGGCATCTTGTGGAAGCCACTGATCTAGCATTCCCTTATCCCAAGCATCACTTCTAACATTCCAGTTGTTCTTTACTGTCTTTCCTTATTCCTGTTTAAGTACTGGTGATTTTGCCATTTAGATTAGGGGCTTAGTGGAGGCCCAACAATCAAACCAAAAGTTGATCTTGTCACCCCTGTCAAAATGCCAAACAAAATTTCCTGCTAGGTACTTGGAACTTGAGCATAGGCCCTTCCATAGATAAGAGACGATTTTCCTCTCCCCAAGTTCCCAATTCATGCTAATACATCCATACTTACTTCTCAGCACTTCAAACCATAGTGTATCAGATTCGGTCCTCAAACGCTACACTAATTTATTCAAAAAAGCATTCTTTCAATCTTCTTATTCCTAGTCCTCTGCAGGCCTTTGGTTGGCAGATCTTTTCCCAAGCCAATATATGTAGCTTCCGGGTACCTTTATCATGTCCCCCAAAAGAATTCTGGCTCAACTGCTCCAATTCATCAACCACTGTGCTGGGAAGTTTGACAGCTTGCATTGTAGAACAGAATGGCTGAAGTGTTGTCTGAATAAGGATTGCTTTGGACGCCTTCGACAATACTTTGGCCTTCCAACCGAGAGCTTCTTATAGACTTTTTCTATTACATAACCAAAAGTTTTTGCTTTGATTCGTTGGTGGAACAGAGGAATTCCTAAATAGGAGCCTTAAGTCCTTTGTTTAGGGAATATCAAAGTTTTTGCTGAGAGTGATAGTCATCTCCCTTCTCACATTCTTTGAAACAAAAAGTTTAAGATTTAGAAGTGTTAATTTTCTGTCCGGATACTTCACAAAAGTCCCCCAAGATGGCTTTCCATCAATTTGGCTTGGCTTCTTGATGCTTCACCCAAAAGAGATCAAGTCATCCGCAAAGAAGAGACATTGATGCCTTCCCGAGCAACTTTGATTCTTTTCCACTTCCCCATACCAACAGCTCCTTGGATTTTCTGACTAAGTACCTTTATACAAAGTATAAAGAGATACGTTAAGAGTGGGTCTCCTTGTTGGAGCCCCCTACTTGGTTCAAAAGCTTCAAGAACTTCCCCATTCCACAAAAGCAATGTTAAAGCTCACTCCACACAAAACATAATTAACTTAACCAGTTGCAGTTTTATCCTAACTGAATTTAGGACAACTTTTAGAAATTTCAAACTAATTCTGTCATATGCTTTTTCGAGATCGATTTTAACTGCTAAACAACCATTCTTTCCTTGTTTTCTCCTTATTGTGTGTAGTACCTCGTGTGCTACAATAATATTATCTGAAGCTTGGCGACTCTAGAACTCAAGATAAAACTGCACTGATTAGACTTAATCAGTTGCGGCATAAGATTTTTCAATCTGTTGGCTACAACCTTTGTGATAATTTTAACTAATATTTTACACGATGCAATTGGTCTCATTTGGGAATACTCTCCGGATTTTCTACCTTTGGGATGAGAGATATTAGAGAGTGATTTAAATCTCTTTGGAATTCGCCAGTACTAAAAGCCATCCTCACAAAATTAATAATAGACCCTCCCAATACCCACCAAAACTTTTGGTAGAAAAGAGGTAAGATACCATCAGGCCAACATTTTTCAAACATCCCATTTAGAAGAGGGCATTCTTTACTTCAAAGGCAGAGACGTACCTATGGAGTAGCCATAGCTCAACCCTTTTTAAGATAGGGAACTTCTATTCATCTGGATTCATGGTCCTGGTAGCCTCTCTAGAATACAACTTCTTGTAGTAGGAGTTGACAATATTTTTCAACTTATCTGCATCATCAACCCACACTTCATTGGACTCTTTTAATCTCGTAATTCTGTCTCCTCCTTTTGGATACCACCGAGGCATGAAAATATCTTTTATTTTTCTCACCCTAAAAAATCCACTTCTCTTTTGATCTCTACATCCAATGTAGCTCTTCATGCTTAAGAATGTCTATGTATTCTTTGGTTAGTTTTTCTTCCAGTTCTAACAGAAAAGTATTATGCTAGAGTGTGATTGATTTCTAAATCCCCAAGAGTCTAGACATACACCGTTTCTTTCTCATTTTCATGTCTCCTAAAATGTCATCCCTCCACCAAGTGGCTCTAATGCGGAAATTAGCTAAAGTATGTGGTAGATTATCATCATGACCCTCCCACATACTTTTTTACCATCTCACGAAGATCTGACCTATCAAACCCAAGCTACTTCAACTTGAAATCTCTTCCTTGTAAACCTTGTTCCCAAATTCAGATCCCCTTTAACTAGTATAAGATGATGATCTGATAAAACTTTTGGGAGATGTTGAACTACAACATTGGGTGCCATAATTCTCCACCTCATGTTACACCATGCTCGGTTAATTCTCTCGGAAATCCTCGCCACCCATGTTCTATTGTTCGTCCTAGAGAAGGTAGGCCCCGAAAAACCTATGTCATGTAAACCACACACATCAATTGTGTCAAAAAGCTCCTTTGATTGCTGCCAATTCACAGTTCGCCCTTCCTGCTTGTCCTTGCATGATACAGGTTGATTTGAGTCTCCCGAAATCAACCATGGGAGGTCAATTTCTTCTCTCAACTTTCTAAGATAATGCCAAATACCTGCTCGGATAGCCAGATTGGGCGAGGCGTGATAGACCTTAAAGGGAGATTAAAATAAATAAATCCCAAGAATTAAACCTTACTCAATAGATTATTTGGAATAAATAATCAAAACATGTACCTTGATGCATAACGATTGGAAGATTGGAGATCAGGTTTAATTCTTCAGATTGTTACGTAAGCAGTCGTTTTCCTCAAAGAGATTGAGACTTTTAGAGGAGGCTAATGATCTAAAGCGTACGTGCAATCAGAGACCATAACCCTGATATATAGATGTATTTGCTAAACAACCCATCATAGTTTTACAATACAATCCCTATATTTCTACACATTTATAAAGATGACATACCCACCTATATAAATATAGAATACCTTAATTAGGTCTCAAAATATATATATATATATATATAATAACAAACACATAATTAGATTAAGCAATATATGTATGTCTACATGTCCAAATGCTATGCATGTGCACATGAATTAAGTCCAAATATCTAACAATCTCTCACTTGGACTAATATTCATGTATGTACTCATCCAAACAATTATGTGATTGTCACTGTAGTAGCTAGCACACTTTAATTTGTCATCTTAAACCAACTCTGTCCATTAATTTTATTAATACACGGATCAAAGGGACTTTCACTGCAATTAAAAGAACAGTTAAACTTATCATTGGTCACATGCATTAATTCAACTAAACGGCATGAGTTGAGTGTGGATGTATAGTATGGAAATTACATTTGAACATAATCTATGCATGCCTATTTCCAACTGGTCCAACAAAAAATGAGATCACTGTAACATATAAATAGGAAATGAACAACTCAACAACATAGTCT
This sequence comes from Catharanthus roseus, assembly GCA_028651295.1. Classification (NCBI taxonomy): domain Eukaryota; kingdom Viridiplantae; phylum Streptophyta; class Magnoliopsida; order Gentianales; family Apocynaceae; genus Catharanthus; species Catharanthus roseus. Next base: position 2,298,478 of record JAPQWS010000044.1, on the reverse strand, counting down.
AAATGAGCAAATGGTAGAAATTTATTATCATATTAACAGTAATAAATAAAACAAAGTATGAGCATAAAGATATATAGAGACTCCCACTAAACTTAGATACATCTAAAGATACAACATCTATATAGGTAATATGTTCTGTAAAGACCTTCGGTGTCAATGCTTTAGTTAGCGGATCTACATGCATGGAGCCAACCCAATAAGCTTGATACTAATTATACCATTCTGAACTCGCTCTTTTAAAACTAGAAACTTGAGGTCTATATACCTAGATTTTATTGAGCTCCTATTAGTATTAGAATAGTGGACTGCAGCTTTGTTATCACAAATAAATTTAAGTGGTCTCTCAATATTGTCAACCATACACCGTCTTGTAATAGCTTGATTTGATGCCTCAAAACATGCTACAAATTTTGCCTCCATAGTTGAAGAAGCAATGAGTATCTGTTTTACACTTTTCCATGATATTGCCCCTCCAGATAGCAGAAAAATATTTGCTGATGTAGATCTCATGCTATCTTGACATACATCTAAGTCAGAATTTGAATACCCAATGATCTCAAGTTTGTCAGACTTTCTATAAGTGAGCATGTAACCTTTTGTTTTCTACAAATATCTCATGATCCGCTTGGCTGCTATCCAATGTGTAGAACCCGAATTACTCAAATATTTGTCCAGTATGCTAACTATGAAAACAAGGTCTGGACAAGTACAGACTTGCGCATATATAAGGCTTCCAGACACTGAAGCATAAGGAATACCTTCCATTTTGTTGGATTCAAAGTCATTATTAGGATACTGTTTCGACCATAACTAGAAATTGGGGTTTGTGTATTCTGATTATGTCTAATAGAACACTAAAAAAATATCAGAACCTGCACCACGAACATTCCAAAATAAAATATCCTTACTCATATTTACAATTGTACAAGAATTTGACCTTCAAAGGTCAGGACGTATTCATCCATGGGAGAGTCACTATCCCCCCCCTCCCCCTCCCCCTCCCCCTCCCTCCCTACCCCAACAGCTTCCAAAATTTTATCATCATTATCGGCTAACATCATCTCTGCATCTACAAGGATTCGATTTACTTGTACCAAGGGTTGGGCTACATTACAGATTTCCTCATCCCTAATAGAGTTATTATGTGATTTTCTAGGATGTGGTTTAGTTTGGCCCTGACCCACACGTGTCTTTAAAGCCCCAGAGCTTACTAAGTCCACTACTACCGGGCTAGACAATTCTTTTTTTTCCAGGGAGGGCTACCCACTTCTCCTTTTGATTTGGGCTGGACTGGGCCTCTCTCTCGACCACATTTCTATTTGCATCCATCTCCTTAAGAGCTGGTATGCTTTCGCTGGGCTTATTTAGTTCTATGTCTTTTGTGATCCTGGCCCCTTGCGTTGTTGCGTTCCCTACCTTCCTGGATTGATTTGTTTTCTTAAATATCCTGGCCTCCTTAGGAGCATGGGCTGGACCTGAGTAAACAATATATGTTTCAGGCCTTGATATGGATTTTATTTTATTGACTATTACTCAGGCTGTGGTTTCCTCAGCAGTTTCCTCTTCCAACTTTCCCAACAATTCAAACTGAGACCCACTGGTGTTTCCCTTAGCCAAATTTCCTTTTTCACGCAATTGAACAGTCCTTGAGCCTTGAGCCTTATTGCTACCCAACTATTGTGGTTCTGTAGTTTCTAGAGTTTTCTGACCTTGTGTAGAGCTTCCTACCCCATCATTCTCACCTTGGGCATTGTTTCCCACTAATTGCTTAGCATTGTAAATTCTGCCAAAGTTGTTGTTCCGATTCCGGCAGAAATTCTGGGTATCAACCAAGAGCCATATAGCCCATCAACCGCTTCTTTAACTGCTGTTAGACCCTCACAAGTACGTGTTGCCCCTTGTTGGACGATACCCACATTCACAAAGGGTTGATTCGGATTTTGCTCTTCTAGGTTAGCATCTATAGTTTTAATAACTCTGGGACAATTTTCTTTTCTGTGGCCATAACCGCCACATTCAAAGCATATGATATGCAAGCCTTCAAACTCAATCTTTTGTAAGTAACCCAATATTTCAATGAAAGGAACCAAGGGTTTTTGCAGGTTGATTTGAATACATACCTTGGCAAAATCTGCCCCTGGTCACAGATAGGGTTGTGTAATCAATCTTTACTGCTTTGTCAATCTTGTTACCAATCTGAGATTTCAGGTAGTCTAATCCAAGCCAAAGTGGAGGTAATAACATCCACTGAAGGCTTGAAGTTTAAGTCGACGGGCCACCGTAAGGTAATGTCCCATCACGATCCAAGGGCTCTCTCCTAACACATGAAGGTAGTCTTCACATTAATAGAATCTAACCAACGTTTACCCTTGCTCCAGGTCGATCATTCCGCACCCGTGTTCTAAATTCCACAAATCACGAACTCTTTGCTCAAGTACTCTCATGGTGATGTTTTGGCCTAGGACCTTGATGATTAAGGCTCTTCGCCAAGAGGTCTAGAGCACCTTATATTTTTCCGGCGTAAGACCCATTCGCTACAAGGGTGTTTCTTAGCTTCCTCCCTTCTGGTTTGGGTGTCGTTATAGCCTATCTCTTTGCAGCGGTGGTGAGTTATTTCGTACTTAACGTTAGCAATCATCACCTACTGTAGCCTCGCCAACTCCGGTTGCTCCACCAATAATTAATTAATGCCACCTTACCTTCCAATTTGGAATCAAAAGAGAAGAGTGAGTTATAATACTATCACACTATATGTCTGCAGGCACGTACTCATGAGCCTGCATGTCAGTACTCATGAGCCTGCATGTCAGTAAGCACAGTCTAATGTCACAATAAGGAAAATGGTACCTAAACTTAAGTCAATTTCATTATTTGATGCAAATTGTTCTTACTCGACTAATTGAATAAACACTTTATTTTTACATGGTGGCTAATAGAGTTTTTAATATAATGGCTACATATAAAATCTAAAAACATTTGGTACCAAGTGATAAAATTAACCGATTTAAGTATCATATCGGTTATTTCATCTATCACAATAAGATCTTCAAGGTTATACACTTTTATATCAATTAAACTGATCGTATATACTTATCTTAATAGAACTCACAAAAACAAATAAAAAAGAAAACAATGAATTGTTTTTATTAATTTGTTACATCAGAAAATTAACCAACATATATATTATTGGTTCCTAATTCTTTCTTACTTTCTCTTCCCTTCTAATATTGTTGCATTTTTCCCAACATCTAGGAACTAAAGATTAGTAAAGGAAGTCCACATGGACGTAACTCAATTGATTATGGGGTTATAAAGTTAGTAACAAAGATCAAAGTTCAAATCCTGTATGTCAAGCAGTCTGATGGAGACTTTAAGGGCGAGAAATTTTGTTTTTGGTAACAAAGATCAGTAAAGGAAACCAAAAGTTTTGCATTTGTTGGGAATATTTACCTGCTGTCAACTGGAGCTAACAAAGAGGAAATGAAATGCCCATGATGATACCCCAGCACAGAATTTGGATTTTTTACAAGTGAAGTGCTTTTTTTTGGGATTTTGGTTGTTTTTGGTGCCTGTTTTTGCTTCTTTAGGCATATATTTATAGGCCAATCATGCATGACTTTAAGGGTTTATTTGGAGGATTTGACTGAAACAAAAAAAATAGTCTCCAGAGAAGATTTTCTTATGATTGATAGTGAAGGAAACAATGAAGACAAAATCAAATGAGAAAATCATGGAGTAAAAGTTCATTAGAAATTTGTGAAAAACGTTTTCTCCCACAGAACACTGAGAAAAAGGACAATGGAGAGGGAAAGATAAGACAAAACAATGCCTTTGTTTTTTCCTAGATAAATAGTTGCATTAAAACCTCTGAAAATAAATTACACTAATGGGTATAAGACATGACTATTCATTATCCATGGTATGAAATGTGATACCTGCCCCAACCTATTCTCAAAATTGAGGACAAAATTTATCCCATCCCAACCTGTATTCCCAGTCAAACTGTAGTCAACTAAAACTAGATGGGTTGAGAACGGGTAGGTATCCAAATTAACCCACTTAATTACCATCCCTAGTCAAATCAGGATCAACTAATTTGACATGCCCAATTGACATCTCTATGTGGTACAGACGCTATATAAACATAACAGGGCAATGTTTTAACTATGCAGACATAACCTATAATCAAAGAGGGAGAATCCCATATCCTCATCACTTTCTTCCTTCTTCTCTTCAGCTGCAGGCGGCCGCTTCAGCAGCAGCTGCGCCACCTCCTGTAGCAGCGCAGCAGCCAACAAAAACAGCACCACGGCAACACCTCCACCAATAATCACCTGTACAAAATAATAGAGAGTAATGTACAACGATAAAACATCCAAGAAATAATGCCAAGGATTGGGCACGTAAGGGCACAAAATTCAGTAGCTTAATACTCAAACTTAAAATCAATAAAGTAGCTATATTTCATGAACAACAACAATCTATCAATAAACTAACAAACTAGAAACACCACTATGATATATCATTAGAAAAGTAACTACGCAATCAAATCCACAACACAATCACTACTTGAAAGAATGATTTTCCGAATGTCAATGAAAAAATTACCAAGCATAAAATTTAACAACTTTCTCGGTGTATTGATCCATTTAAAATTTTCTTCTGCTTTGCGTTCTTAGCTATGGAAAACAAAGAATTGACTACCCTAAAAAATTTAAATTTTCTTTTGCCACATGCAGTTAAAAACCATTGAACAATTATTTCTTATTAATCCAGCAAGAGAGTTAAACATTAGAGGAAGTTCCAAACTTTTGCATAAAAAAGCAAGTCTTTCTTCGATTAAAAGACCCACTCTTCCTGACAAATTCAAGCGTGCATTCAAAGAGAAGCTTTTGGATTAGGCATGCAAGGGCACAAAATTCAGCAGCTAAATACTTAAACTCAAAACCAATAAAGTTGCTTTGTTTCATCAACAACAACAATCCATCAACAAACTAACAAACTAGAAACACCATTGTGTCAATCAGACCACTCCAATTAACTACATGAAGGAATGAAATACTTTGCAATTCAATAAAAAAAAAATTAAAAAACATTAAATTTAACAACCTTCTCGGTGTCCTGTTCCATTTAAGATTTTCTTCTGTTTTGAATTTCAGCTATGAGAAACAAAGAATTGACTAGCCTAAAAATTCTAAATTTCCTTCTGCCACCTTCAGTGAAAAACCAATGAAAGATTATTTCTTGTTAAAGAAGCGAATAAAAGACAATGATCCCCAAGAAATGAATAATAAAATGAAAATCTGGAAGCACATATTCTTCAACAATCATTTGATTTCGAAAATTCGCATCTTATTCCATTACTTTTCTTTTACAAAAAGACCTTTTTCTGGGCATTCTCTATTGGAGAAGCACATGCCTAAGAAATAGAACTTTTCAGAGAATTTTCGACATACAGAATATTGAAAACACAAAATCGAGCTGATGTACAAAGATTGCTTTAGAAATACAAAATTTACAGACATTTTCTGAACACAGATAATATTGGAAACACAAAATTCAACTGAAGAATACAGAGCAAAAAAATATACTTACCTTAGAAAATCTGCAACTTTTCTTCATCCCATCTCACCTCTAAGTCCAGGAATCGAACATTCATCCCATTCTCTTTGCATCCTCAAAAAACTAGAATCAATAAAATGTTTTCTTTTAGAAGAATAGATGAGGAGGAGTTAACATCTTGAACATTCGACAAACAAAATTTAAAAGACAATAATAGTGAGCCCCAGAAAAATTTTAACTTGCCCAGAAAACAAACAATAAGCTCTAGTACCAAAATCGAATGTAAGAAAAGCTTCAAGAGAGCGAAAGGAAAAACTTTAAGAGAAGAGAAAAATGGATTATTTTTTATTCTGCTCTCTCCGTTGTCTACTGCATCTGTAGAAGTGAAGAAGAAAAGGGATTACCTTAAGGTTCTGATAGGTGGGAGAATTATCAAATACATTAAAATGACAATTTTATCCACCAACAAAAGAAAATGACAATTTAATCCTAAGATCAAAGCTAGTTCACAGCTTTGCAATCTTATATGTCATATTATAGATTAGTGATTATTTAAAAGAATATCCCCAAAAACATATATTCAGGCTTAAGTGTAAATGCACGTACTAATTCTAAAAAAAAAAAAGTGTAAGTGCACCTACTGGCTAAAAAATAAGGTATTTATCACATAGAACTACAAAATTTTTATAATGGGGCAGTTTGATGCCTAGAAATTCTATAAATTTTAATGAAACATTATCTACAGCAGCTCGTAATCTTTTTCATGTCATGTTTCCCAACCTGAACTACTTATTTTCTGCTGTCAAGTGTAGGCATCATTAAGAATTTGGAATAAAGCTCCAAAACTACAAGAGAAGTTTAACAATAAAAAAGGAAGCACAAAAAAGTCATGATAAAGTGAAAACATTTCGTGATCAAGTATATTGTTGGAACCAGAAAAAGAAATCTAAGTGGCATCAAATGAATGTAAATACAAGGATTAGAATTCATTCAAACGGGTTCATAGATATTATTTTCAGATAACATAACATCAAGAAATGCTCAAGATCAACATAATTACATGTCATCTTCCTGTTTCTATTCTAATGAAAGCCTCATTTCCTGTTTAATTTTTCTTATGAATGACAAAATACAAGGTCTGATAGAACTTTGTCAGCCAAAAGATCACAAGTGCCAAAGCCAAACACGTTAACTTATATGCCCCCTTTTTCCCATGAGAATAACCTAACAAGAAGTAGCAGTACCTTAGACCTTTTCTCTACACAACCGAGTAACGGCCTGGTTGAGCTGAGCCTGGAAGGGATGATGCTTGCATTGTAATATCCTCTAACACACGTTTCAGTTCAGCTTTTGCCCTTTTCACAGATTGTTCAGTAGGGCCTTCAATGAACAAATACAGCTTTCTTTCCCCAGGCCCTGTAATCTTCCCAGGTGGAAAAAATTGGCCCCTAGTTGTGATAGCAGCTCCAGTCCATTCAGAAATTGGACCCAGAGTTTCCTTGTGTGTCACCTTCCACCGAGCATTTTGTGGGAAATCATTTATCTCCAATTCAGCTTCATAATGTTCAGCCATGGCATCAGCTTGAATCTTCGCAAGGTTATGCTGCAGGTTCATGGCAGCGGCAATTGCTGCAGCCCTGGCTGCTCCATCACTTGGGCCAATGGTCAGTCCAGCACTGGGAACAAATGCTGCTGTACCAGGTATACTTAAACCAAGGATACCAGGGACAGAAACAGGTAATCCGGTGCCAGGAAGAAGCTGAGCAGCTGGGGCAGTTGGTGCTGGAGCACTTGCTTTAGAGGCAGCAGCAAAGGCAGCAGCTTGGGCAAGGACAGCTTGCTGGGAGATGTCAATTCCTGCCTTTCTAACTACATCATCATCATCTTCTGAATCAGATTTATCTTCTTCAAACCCATACTCCTTTGCTTGCGCTTTCTTGGCAGCTCTCCTCACTTCATCTTCCTCTTCATTGAATTTAAACCCACTACCACCATAACCAGTTCCATGGGCTTGTTCGAGTCCCTGATTTACCTTTGCCATGAAACCATCAGCAAGAGCCTTGAGGTCATCAGGAACAACTTGCTCAGACAGTTCCAAGGCTTTCACAAGGTCAGGAGCATATCTAGCATCTTCCTCAGAGATGAATGTGATAGCACAGCCTTTCCTACCTGCTCGACCAGTCCGACCAACACGATGAACATAGTCCTCATAATGGTTCGGGACATCAAAGTTTATCACCAGTTCAAGCTCTTTTACATCTAAACCCCTAGCAGCAATACTTGTCGCAATCAACAAGTTGCACACGTTACTCTTGAAATCAGAAATGGTGGACTCACGATCAGTCTGATCCTTAGCTCCATGAAGTGAGAGGCAAGGATAACCAAGCTTGATCAAGCCCCTGAATAGGGTATCACATTTCTCCTGCGTATGGACAAATATCAAAATCTTTCCCTTCTCGTACCATTCTCCAAGTATTTCCAGCAGACGCAGCAACCTTTCACTTTCAGGTCTCACTTCGACTAACTGGGCTATGTCTTTGTTTACAACACTTCGCCCACCTACCTGTATCTCAACAGGTTTGTTCAAAACTTTGCGTGCCAATATCTCTACCTGACGAGGGAAAGTAGCTGAAAAGAGTACAGTTTGACGATCTGGACGGGTATTTTGGACAATTCTGGTGATTTGAGGTTCAAAACCCATGTCAAACATGCGATCAGCTTCATCCATGACTAAGTAGGTGACCCTCCGCAGATTTGTTATTTTTCCACTACTAGTACAAAGTATATCAATCATCCTCCCTGGAGTGCAGACAACAATCTCAGCACCTCGTTTCAGTTCACTGATCTGTTGAGCAACACCGGAACCTCCGTATACAGGCACACAGCTTAGACCCAATACCTTAGCAAACTTCTTCACGTCACTATGTATTTGCTGGACAAGTTCTCTTGTTGGTGCCATTATAAGTCCAATAGGACCATCTCCTGGCATCAGTGGAGGTTGGTCCTTGATATGCCTCAGCATCGGCAATACAAAGGCCAAAGTTTTGCCAGAGCCTGTCTTTGCAATACCAATGCAATCTCTACCACTCATGATCACTGGCAGCGCCTGAGCTTGAATAGGCATGGGTTTTTCAAAATTCATCTTCTTTATTGTCTCCAATATTTTAGTGGATAATCCAGTCTGGTGCCATGTTTTCACTGGCTTGGGCACATCCTTCCCATGTATCTTCAACTCCAAATGTTTCCTGTAGGCAGATACCTCCTCAAGCGGCATTCTTGCGATTTCCTTCACTTCAATGTAGAAATTCTTCCGAAATGGAGGATAATCAATTTTTGAATGGTCAACAATTGAAAGCTTCTCTGCTTTTGTTTTCTTCACCCTTTTCATGAATTCTTCATCATCTTCATCCTCCACATGGTCTTCATCATTCTCGACATCCTCATAATCTGATTCAGAGTCCTCACCAGAAATAATTCTGCCAATAGATTTATTCCGGCCTTTTTTTGGTTGTTCTCCCTCAGCATTGCCACTTTTCTCCTTCATATGTGAATTCATATCATCAGGTGATGGAAGGACAGCACTATTAAGCTTTTCAACTTCAGGAAGTACCATAGAATTCATGAAAGCGTCCAAAGGATCGATTTCTTCATCTTCAACACCATCATCTGCTGCATTTTGTGAAGCAGATATAGTAGGCGCACTCTCAGAATCAACTGCCATATCATCTCTAATCCCATCTGCAGACTGACCAACTCCATCAATACTCATATCTGTGTCTAGCTTTCCATTAGAAGCAGCTTCTTCATCATCAGATTCCCCTTCCAGGGTCCAGGTTTTTCCAGATTTGGGTTCTTCCTGGCTGGCTGCAACTCCAAGTTTTGCCCTCTCAGATTCCTCCCTTTTCCTCTTTAGCTCTTGCCACTCCTGAACCCTCCTCCTTCGCTTTTCCATCTCCTCATCTAATTTTTGCTGTTCTTCAGCAAGATCTTCTTGACGGGTCTTCTCTTTTGCATCGGACAAGTTTTCTTCAGATCTTCTCTGAGAATTATCATCTTTAGTGTCATCTTTGTGCTTGTCACTTCTGCCAGTTCTCTCACGGTCCGGTTTTCTATAATCATCATCTCTCTTCCTCCTCTTTCTGTCGCTGACCTTATCATCATGGTCATCACTACTGTAATCCCTATCTACTTCACGATGCTTCTCTCTTTCTCGAATCCTATCCCTTTTCCTGTCCCTCTCCTTCTCTTCCTTCTCTCTCCCCTTCCTATCCCCATCTCTTTCTCGCTCCCGTTCCCTCTTCTCCCTTTCTCTTTCTCTTTCTCTCTCCTTCTCCCTTGCCCTCTCCCTCTCTTTTTCTACCTTGTCTTTACCAGCTTCTCTGTCTTCCCTATCTCTCCCTCTGTCTTTAGATTTTTCATCATCTCGGCTTCTGTTCTTCTCCTTTTCCCTGTCTTTATGTCTATCTTTTTTACTCTCTCTGTCCTTTTCCCTTGATTTTTCGTCAGTAACTTTCTCCCTTTCAGAATGACGGCTCTCCCTATCCTTCTTATCAGAAGATGCACGGTGGTGTTCCCTGTCCCTGTCCTTGTGCCTAAGTCCGTTCCGCTCTTTGTCACGATCTCGATCCTCTCTTTCTCTTTCACGATGACTCCTCTTCGACTCCTCCTTTTTTGATGAATCCTCCTTCCTTGATTTGTATTTTTCATCTTCCATTGATGCAAGACCAAGCAACAGTCCTGAAAAGGAATCTCACAAACTATTGAGGAAAAATAAGATGTAACATATTCAACAATGTAAAAAAGAAGTTAAAAACAGAATGATGCAAGACAAAATCTTTGGTTATTTAGGTTTATTATTTCCTATAATTTAGAATCCTACAATAGGCTACTTTAGAATCCTAAAAATTACATACAGAGAGTTTTAATTCATCCCTATATACATCATACATCAATTAACACTAAATACAATTAAAAAGTCTAATTCACGAATATTATAAACTTTTCAACACAAAACATATATTAAGTACATATCAATTTGCAAAATATAATTAGTTCAAATACAAATCTCGCATCAATAAGAACAAATAGAAAGTAATTTAAAACAAGTACAACTCAAATACTACATAATTTAAATTTAGTTTAAACATCAATAATCAGTATCAAAATCAAAATCATCACTAGCTCCACCTTGAATTAGTTCATCAAAGACAACCTTCATTTAGCAGGAAAAAAAAAAGACAACACAGACCGGACACGACAGTGCACTGCAGAACAGAAAGAATAGTGGAATGAGAAAAGAGAAACTACCCACTAGAAAAATAAAGCATTAGCAACAATAATTTTCACACCACTAGAAAAAAAATCCAATAATTTAAGACAATTAGCAACTTTAGAAGCTAAAGAAACTTGAAAGAATTCACTTATAGAGTAGCATTTGTGCACATAAAAAAAAATTGCATTTGTTAGAGGCTTAGAACGTATTAGTTCATCAAACACAACCTTCATTTAGCCCAAAAAAAAAAAAAAAGACCGAACATTGCAGATTGCAGAACAAAAAGAACCACACAGAATGAGAGAAGAGGAACTACCTGCTGTGCTGCAGGTGGTTTCTCGGCGCCGGAGACTGCAGCAGCGGCAAACGACGCCGGCGATCGGGGCTGAGGAAGGCGGGCGGTGGAAGGGAATCGAGAGAGAGAGAGAGAGTTAGGGCTAAAGAAATTTGGGGATTTTTGGTTTTTTAGTCTCCAGTCCTCGGAGTCCAGAAAGTAGTTTTTCTTTTATTTATTTATTTATTTCTGGAAACAGAACGTAGTCTTTCTGGACCTCGGTTTGTGGGGTGTTCGAACCACAACTGCTAGAAGTCCGATTCCAGGACCAAGTTGCGGAGGGAGAAGGAGGCGGTGCGGTGGGTGTTGGTGTATTTTAAATAGGAATCAACTAATATGCACGGCGATTTTAAAGTTATGCGTGAAAAATTTTTAAAAAATTATTTTTCTTTCACACTTTTTCAATCTATATTTGTTTTTTTTTTTTTTTTCTTTAAAAAAATTTTAAATATTTTTAATAATTTGAATAAAATATGAATGATTTTAAATATTTTGGATAAAAAAATATTGATTTAAAGGTAAGGAACAAAAAATTTAAAAAATCAGGACATTCTTCTAAGGGAGCCGATCCTGTGGGAGAATGTCCTCCAATTTGATTTTTAAAAAAATTTATGAAAATTATTGTATACTTTAACAAGTAACATTATTATATAACATTAAACATATTATTAAAGTTAAACAATTAATTATTAACTAAGTCAGTTAAACGCTAATATAAATACATGTATTAACAAAAAACTTACATTACGATATGAAATTAACTAAAAGATACTAAAATAATTAATATAATAACATAGATAACATTAATAAATATTTGGAAAAAACACAACATTTGATTTTGGGACATGTGCCCTTATGACACGTATTAATAAGGATAAACTCCTACTATATTGGGTAATTCAAATATAACAAAAATCATATTAAATCACCTATAGAGAATTTTCAATAATTAATAATCATCTATATTCATTTACATCAATTATACCAATCAAAATCCTTAATATTATATCTCATCTCACCATTATCCCTCCTCCCTCCTCCCTCCTATTCCACCCCCAAAAATGAAAGCACCCGAAATAGTTTATAACATTTCTTTTTAGAGTAATTATTATATCCAGTCCTCAACAAAATTTTGTACGTTGGTTAAGGTTCCCAAAAGTTATTTTTATCATTTAAGATCCCTAACAAATTTTTGAACATCATATGTAGTCCTTTTTTCTAAAATACAATTAGATTTAACAAAAAGTAAATGACTAAAATCACTCCTTTATAAATATAAAAGTGTAAAAATAGAATTACACAAAATTGTTTAAATAAAAAAAAAAAGTGTGGGGTTTTTGGTGGGGGCACATGAATGACAAATGCCTTTCCCACAATTCTTCATCTTCTCAAAGGCTCCTAAAACTTTCCCCTCCTCCCCTTAACTCTGCTACTCTGCTCTTGAGGTTCCTTCTCTTTCACCGCTGTTGTACTCCTTTTTTATTACAAAGTGTGTTATTAGAAAACTCATTAACTAACACATCCATAACAACAATTGATGAACAATTCGAAAGCTCATCATCACAGAATAATGGTGATGATTGGGAAATCAAGTTTCTTGAGAACTACCAAGTTTTTACCTGAGCTGCCATAGCTAAAGGGTGAGAGTTTGGGTTGCAGAAATTCAAGAGGAGAGTGAGAAAATGGGAGTGATGGACAACAGGATTGTGGACTATAGCCCACGTAATGAGAGGATGGCAGAGTAATGGGTCGGGATAAACCAAGCCCAAAGCGAACAAGATCAAAGAAATTCAAATGCGAACCGAGGCTGCAATTTACTGTTTTTACCCTACCCACATAATTCGGGTAAAAAAAGATGAGTTACACATCAAATGTGAACACTTAACAACGGAAAAGTCGTTCTACATAAAAGGTCTCGCTCTCACAATTTACTTTTCATGCAATATCAAGTCATAAATGCTATTTACCCTAATTAATCTGCTTAATTGAGAACCCTAAAACCGACTTAAGCATCAGAGTGCTTTTGAGGAGTAGATCCCTATTGGTTCCTTGACGGCTTCCTTTAAGGGCACATGGTTGCTTAATATTCATCAATTGGCGTCCACCAAATTGCTTGATACTCATCAATTGGCACCCATTGTGTATGCCTGAGCCTGTCTTTCCAAGACCCAAAAAATTACAATTTAAGGCAATCATGAAAGACGATACTCTCATACCACCTATCACGATGATATATCACCCCACCAAGAAATTGACTTAATCGGAACCATATATTGCTGCTAGTTTGAGCAACGTCATGCCTGATATACCATTCACCCCACAACAGAAAGCGTTTATCATGTCCTTCTTCGGGATCAAGGCGCCTTCAGCCTCCACCAGTAATCCCTATCCTGGTCACACCAACCTCCATACAGACAAAGGTGCAAGCTATGATGAATAATATCAACGCCACCATGCCTTTATGAGGGTGATCATTAGAATTAAGTCAAGTACAATCCATTCTTATAAGAATACAAGAATACTTTTGTTTCGGATGAATTTAATACCCTGGAATTTGACCGTTATGATAGCACCACTGATCCTGATACTCCAGTATTTATTAGCCTTAATGATGATACACAACACATCATATGTTGAGTTATGTTGCCTTTTTTCGAGATCTTTGCTGGACTTACCTTTTTCCGAGCTCTTAGCTGGATTCTGTCCTGTCATAGCTTGCCTCATTGGCCCCGCGATCCATCTCGAGTTTCAAGGAACTTGAGCAGAAGTTTCGACAGCACTTCTCAGCACAGTGGGAAATTATCCCCACTTCTCATCATTACTCATAATTCATTAACAACCGCAGGAAATGATACAAGCTTACACTGAGTGATTTAACAAAGAAGCTAGGAAAGTTTCGAGCCTCAGTGATCAGGAACATATCTAGGCTTACAAACATGGATTGCGTTGGTCACCAAAGTACTGGCCACCAAGCAGTTACTTTCCGTTGATGACTTGCTAGTTCACAAATTTATCAAGGGAGAGATCAGCGTACAGAGCAAATACAACCACCTGGAAAGCAGATTAGGAGACCAAAAGGAGAAACGAGGTAAACTTGGGATGACCACTAGTGCGGAAACAGTTATCTTATCCCACACATAGACCATACTCACCACCAAGATCACGTCACTCCTAGGATCAGCTTGACAACTATACTCCGCTCAAATCCTCTCGAAATGAAATTCTACACATAGTCGAATCCCTTGGTATTTACGTGCACCTCCCGAGATGACTTCACTCTAGAGTAGCGGAGCCAGAACAAAATATTGTCAATTCTATATGGATAATGGGCATGATACCGAAAAGTACATAGAGCTGCGAAAAGAGATTGAGCAAGCCATACGGCAGGGCTACCTAAAAGAGTTTGTTGACTGCTGTGCAGACAAGACATCAAACAACGAATGGGTCGTCACATCGCAGAGCACAAAGAATAACACAATGACAAAATAGTCCCACCAACATCATTCACATACTGCACAATGCCCCCGCCAGGCCCTAATAAAACGGAGTTAAAAACAACTAATGACTCCCCACTTGTAGTTTCTCTAGATATAAGAAGGTGCACCATTAAGCAGATATTTGTAGATATTGGAAGGGCAGCGAACATCTTATTATGTGATGCCATTATTTAGATGGGCATTCCCGACACAGACATCCGGCCATATATCCTACCCTTGATTGGATTTATCAAGTGTCGTGTTAATTTTTCAAGTATTGTAAACTTACCTGTACAAGTCAACAGCACCACATGGTGCATGGAATTCTTGGTTGTTGACACCCCATCCTCGTACAATGGCCTTGTAGGATGACCAACTCTCAATCAATTCAAGGTCACAGTATCTATATATTTCCTTACTCTAGAAGTATGCATAGCTACAAGGCTCTTTGTTGTATGCAGTGATTGCAGTGCAGGACGGGAGTGTTTTCTTTCTACCCGTGCAGAGATGAGCATTATACAACTACCGCAACTTGATTAGAGGAAGGCGAATCCAGTAAGAAGTTACAACCTCAAGATGAATATGAATCCTTTGTCGTGGACACATCTCATCCAGATAGACAAGTGCGAATCGGCAAAGCGCTCCCGAATCACATCAAAGCAACTGTTCAAGCAACACTTATCGAGTTTCAAAATATTTTATCCTGGACGCTGTCAGACTTCAATATTACATCACCAAAAATAGTAGTACACCGGTTGGGCATACCAGAGGGAACACAACCAATAATACAGAAGAAGAGGACATTTGCGAGACAAAGACAGCATGTAATTTGAGACAAAGTGAATGATCTGTTAGAAGCTAGCATTGTTAAAAAAATAGACTACCCAGTTTGGCTAGCCAACCCAATAATGGTGCCTAAGCACAATACAGAATGATATAAGTGCATCAATTACACTAACCTGAACAAAGCCATTCTAAAGAAACCATTCCCACTATCTCGAATCTACCAAGTAATAGATGCAGTTCCGAGACACGAAGTTCTTTGATTCTTAGATGCTTACAAAGGCTACCCCCAAATACCAATGGCACCAGAAGACATGGAGAAAACGACATTTGTGATCAACGATGGCATTTTTTACTATAACGAATACCATTCTGATTAAAGAACACTCAAGCCGGATTCTAGCAAATGGTAAATGACATATTTGGGGATCAAATCGGCTGCAACATGGAAGTGTACGTTGATGACATCATACTAAAATCTAGGAAGATGGAGATGCTGCCTCATGATACGCGAGAAACATTTAGCAAGATACTACAAGTAGGAATAAAGCTAAACCCCAAAAAATGCATGTTTGGGGTACTTGCGGGGAGATGCTTGGGGTTTATAGTCTCAGAATGAGGAATTGAGGTAGACCTAGAGAATATCAGGCGATTCAAGACATGCCCACACCAAAGAGCGTACGAGATATGCAGCAGCTTTCGGGCTGCATTGCGTACCTAGGCAGGTTCCTTGCCTGTATGGGTGAAAAGATATTACAATTTTATCAGCTTTTGAAAGGGGGTGCAACCTTCACATGGACTTCACTGTGTCAGCAAGCCTTCGAGCAGCTCAAGGCCTATCTAAGCAAAGCATCATTATTAGTTAGTCCAGTTGAGGGGGAAACCCTATTTATGTATCTAGCTGTGACAAAGGCTGTCGTTAGCTCTATATTGTGTTCTTTTATGAAATGAAATAATGATGCCCATTTATTACGTGAGTCATGTATTAGCTGAGTCGGAAGCTAGGTATAGCCCACTAGAGAAAAATATCTTTACCATTATCATTTTAGCAAGAAAGCTTAAGCTATATTTTCAAGCGCACTCTATTACCGTGCTAACCAATGTGCCTCTTCGGCAGGTCATGGACAAGCCCGACCTCACAGGGAGAATGACAAAGTGGGTCTTAGAGTTGAGCGAGTATGAAATAGATTTCCAGTCCCGATGCTCTTTACAAGCAGAGGCCCTAGCAAACTTCATAGTAGAGAACAGCTTATTAAGCACCATAGACCCCATAGCCAAGGCATAGGACCTGGATTTAAAGAAGGTCTGGGTGTTGTACGTTGATGGCTCAGCAAGACAACAGCATCAAGGGGCAGGATTTGTGCTCTAGAGCCTGGACAATAGAGAGTTAGCTTATGCCCTAAAGTAAGAGTTTACCGCTAGTAACGACCAGTCAGAATATGAAGCCCTATAGCCAGATATGCATGGCACTAGCCTTAAATATGGAGCAACTTATAATTGGGGAGATTATAAGATAGTCTTTGGTCATGTCACACGCTCCTTCGGGGCGAAAGAAGACAACATGAAGAAACACTCTACCATAGTCAAGAGTCTCGTCAATGAATTCCCTACCACCTGGCTCGAGAAGATTGACCGAAATGACAACGAAAAGCAGATGAACTATCCAAGGTGATAGCGGGAGAATAGATCCCGGGAATGTGGTCAGAACCTTTACCGCGAAAAAGCATTGATGAGAAAATACTCCTTGCTGAGATTGAAAACAATTGGATGACGTCGCTCAAGCAGTACATTGCTAACGGACTCCTACCAAATGACCCAGACACAGCTCGAAAAGTTCGAACCACTACTGCTCGTTATGAAATTATACAGGGTGACCTATACTGCACCATGGGAGATTGGCCCTTCCTGAAATGTGTCTCTGAAAACGAAGGTTCTTATATTCTTAAGGAGATTCATGAAGGTATATGTAGTGCCCACTTCGGAGCCAACACCTTAATCAGGAAAATTGTGAGGTACGAGTGCTTCCGACCTGGAATGCGAGAAAGTGCCAAAGAAATGGTACAAACCTGTCATAAATGTCAAATAAATGACAATAACCACCAAGTACCCCAGAATGAATACCATAGTATGTCCTCCCCATTCCATTCGCTCAGTGGGGTATTACCTCCTTGGACCGTTCCTAAAAGTAAAGGGAGGGAAAGAATACTTGGTTGCTGCTGTGGACTATTTTAAAAAATGAATTGAAGTCAAGGTACTCAACAGTATCACCTCCAAGCAGATAAATGATTTCTTTTGGGAAGACACCATCTGTCGATACAGTATCCCCAAAATCCTTATTCCAAACAACGGTAAGCAATTCGGTGCTAGGAATTTTTTAGACTTTTGCAAAGGGCTCAGCATAGAACTTGGTTCGCTTCCATGGCACATCTACAAACAAATGGACTGGCGGAAGTGACCAACTAGACAATCCTTTAGGGCTTGAAGAAGTGCCTAGAATGAGCTAAAGGGAACTGGAGGAATTGCCCAGTGTTTCATGGTCTTACAGGACCACACCTCGGAAAGGCACAGGAGAATCCCCGTTCCACTTATGTTTTGGAATAGAAGCCTTGATATTGGTTGAAATAGGCTTTCCAAGTCAACGAAACCTCAAGTTTCACGGCATTGAGAATGAGAGGCTTATGTGGGAAGACTTATTGTTCTAAGAGAATATTTGGGGTGAAGCATCAAAGCGGGACAAAGAGTATAAAAGAGTCACAATGAGATATCATAACTCGCGTCTTCAACCGTCTGGCATTCAAGAAGGGGATTGGGTTTTGAGAAAAAAACCAGGTTAGTTGGCAAGAGGCCGGTAGAAAATTGCACACAACATGAGAGGGGCCCTACCAAATTCTTAGAGCTCATGGGAACAGATCATATGTATTGGCAAAAAATGAAGGCTGGAAATTAGCAAAAACATGGAATGATACAAATTGCGCAAGTACTACCCGCAGGCATCGGGCTGTTATATAAAATTAACAGTTCACGAGATCATGAGCTATTTATTAAATAATGTGAGAGTCATTTTATGGAAATCAAGTTTACTTTATATATATATATATATATATATATAGAAGGGTGGGTCAAACCTACATATAGAAAAAAAAAAAAAAAAAAAAAACAACAACAACAACAAAACAAATCACCCAAACCCTAACGATGCTAATTGCCCTCTCATTCCCCATCTCCTCTTAATTATCTTCATCGGATGAGATTGCTAGATACTCCAGATTCGCTATAGTAGCGGGCATCACTTGCCAGCCATCAAATTTCTCTCTCTCTCTCTCTCTCTCTCTTAGATATTATCAAAATTGAGATAGCGTATACAAACCTCCAACGATAGAGCCACCAAATGGCAACTTGTCTCAACACGAACCAACCGTGCCCTGAGGATATAAACCAGGAACATGTTAACCCTGGATGCTGGAGCAAGGAATCGATAGGTCACCATGTACAGGTCTTCCATATAGACCTTCAGATAGTGTACCTAGAACAACATCTGATAACTGTTGGAATCCGTAGGCAAAAACAAAATAAAATAAAATTACGGAAATCCACCAACAGGATCTGCACATACTAGAAAAACCGATTGGATAGAAATTACCTCAATGTTTTGATTGTTCGTTGTGGAGGCGCTGCTTTGTACGCTTCGCCCTCTACTGGTATCCACGCGACGAACTCCTCTGCAAGCGATCGGGATGCTAGCCCCTTTTGTGTTCTGAAAGCTGTTCAAAACTGATCCTGACTATCTGGTAATCGATCGTATTTCGAAGAGAGGAGGCTAGATACTATATCGCCGTTCTAGGGTTTAGGGTTTTGTTTTCTTTAATCAGATAAAGAATGGCCACCAAGAAAAGGTTAACATAACCTTTTATAGCTGTCAATATCAAAACCCTAACTGTCGTCTATTCCTATAATCATCCAACGGTTGGATGAGTAATATTAAGTAATTAATTTCATTTATTCGATTAAATAAAATTAATTACTTATTAACTTACCAGAAAATACAATATGGAATCTAATTCCCCTTTTGGTATACGTTAACGAATCTGGACACAATCTAGATTCATTGAACGTGGACATTATGCTCACAAGATCGTCTATGCGTGTGACCCTGTAGGTTCACTTAACGTTGGCAGTGAATGAAAAATGTCCTAGACATTTATTCACAAAACATAAGCGGCCTCTAGCAAGATATTATGCTTACCCAAGTTAAGTAAATGTAATAATAACCTAGCATCAGATTTAATATTTAGTCATTTTGTCACACGATATCCTAATTAAGTATAAGGTATGGATCAAGTCATCCTTATAAAACTTAATTAACCATTTACTTGATCACTGAGCAGATCTGTTCCAACAAATAATATTAATAACACCTTATTAATACTTATTTGAGCATGGCCATGCATATTTTCCAGTTTTCCTTATCAAGGGGCCCATGGATATCTCTCTCTAAAAAGAGAGGGACAAATCCCTTTCACTATCTCCAATATTCAAGCCATGACGAGAAAATAAGCCAACCAATAGTCATAATGATCACCTAATTAAAAGTGATGTTTGACTATGTCAAAACATATTTTCTCCCCATGCAAGAAACATTAGAAACATTAGGTCAAAGGACACCAAATATAAAACTGAGAAGAAATACTTATAACTTAAACCCATGCAATATTTCTTCTTCACTTTGGGTCATGTCCAATACAATATTCTCAATATGTATTTATGAATTGATTTTATATCTCATTTTCATGATCAGTAAAACTTGACCATCAATCAACTTCACACTAGTTTACAAGATGTAATAAACTAGGGACAAATAAGAATAGTATTAGCTATAAGGGTTTTACTATCAAGTCACATACTTGATGACCAAGAGCATAAAATACAATTGAAAAAAATACATGCTTCATAAATCATAAATGTGAGTTAATTAGTCTTAGGGCATATACTAACAATAACAAAGCCGGTATCGCTCGCGCATACACATCAAGAATACCCACAATAAATTCAGTAAACAATCAAAATGACAAACTCTTGATATCGCCAATTCAAAGGACCAACCAAATCGAACAATTACAAGCGTCCTATGACGTGGAGTTGTGGGGATAATACGATGGGAGTGCTCTAAACGGGTGCGGACAGCTACTAGAATAGGATCTTTAACGGGCGATGCAGGAACATCAACCATTACCTTAACCTCAGAGCAAGCTCTTTCTGAGATATATGGTGAGCAGAATGTTCCTCCATATCCAAAGGGAATATTTTTTATAGGAGGTGAAAGAGAATCCAAGCAGCACCTCTCTTAATGACGACGACTGGGAAATTGAACCATATCAATCGACTGTCTTTTCACCATCGTTCGCATTAATGTGTCCTTTACATGAAGCGATGAGCATGGAGTACAACTCACGTAATGTTCATGAACATACAACATTCTATGGGAAACTGACGTTTCGTCACCTAAAAGACCCCATCAGACGTCACCCTGGGTATTATCTCTTGGAGCAGAACCCATAGGCAAGGACTCGTACGTCCCGCTCAACGGCCACTTATCTTAGGGTACGCCTGTATCACAAAGACTGGTTCGTCTTCAATACAGTTAGCTTCTTTCACCCATGGACAATCCATAGTGACGAGCAGCTCTTAGCTATCTTGTCTCAAGTATTGTAATAAGTACACATTCATAGCAGAAATAACATTTAAATAAGAAAACGCACATAGGCGAACAATATTCAAAGGGCACCATCTCTTTCAAGAGTCTTAAAAATTTTCACACAGTAACAAACATGTAAAACTATAACTTGAGTGACATCCCTAGTTGTCGTTATTTATTTGTTCCGTAGGTACGATATTTTGTCCTCAAATGAATGGTCAGGGGAGTCTTCGACAACCAGCGACTGGTTCGCGATGAGACGGTCTGCCAATGCGAACAACAGAAATACGCAGCAATAGGCTCTAGAACAAACAGAGAAGGGATAGGCAAAACACTAGTCAGAGGAGGACACACTATCGGCTTCCACATGATAAAGTCCCTTCCATAATACTTTATCTGCCCCTCGGCAATAGGATAACAATATAACAAGCGACTAGATAAATCTTCGGGCTGAGGGCCTGTAGGTCACGAATGTTGAAAAGTAGGCTGGAGGCCAAGTATAAGACCATTGTCTGAGAGTCAAATGTGTACTTAGGATGCACCCTCAACACATTTGATATGCCCAAAAACTTTGTGTTTTCATTTTAAATGAAACAAGAATGGGATCCTATAGCTACAGTGCAAAGGCAAGTGGACTATAACACTATAGGAATAGGTTCACCCTGAGTGTCGATATTCTCAAGGATGTCAAGACTCAACTACTCCATCGGTCACTCAATGTTTAGCCTTAACAGTGTGGTGGAAATGATGGTGACCTACCAGAAAAATAAATACAAACATCAACTAGCAAAAAGAGGAACAAATATAAAGCGGGCGTTTGGATCTCGGGATCCCACTAACCTTGTTACTATTTTAATTAACAGGAATTAATAAAAATTGTAGTTGTCTTAGTGAATTGGTTACACTCGTCATTTGGCAATCCCTATCTCTAGGTGAAAGCCTCTCTATTCTCTATAACTTTTAAACGAGAATCTCTTCTCTTCCTAACAAGTTATTAATGCACTAAACTCAGGTGATTATTGATAAGAGTGTATTAACTATCTCTAGTTTAATACCCCAATTAATCCTCAAATTGGAAGCCCTCGGGTGTTCTTCCTTTCTCAATTCCAAACACCCATGCGATAATTCAAGTCACAAATCTTAAATTGCACATAAATAATTAATTGAAGATCAATTCAATAAGAAACAACATCCAATTTCATTAAATTCAAGTCAATTTCATAATACCCAAAAGTTAGAGTTCAACTCTTGAATCCAAATAAACTAATTACTAGATTATATGAAAACGAAATTAAACATAAATTAATCTAATAGAGAAGGGAAAGAAATGCTTAGGAATAGAAATTGAAGCCGAATTGCATCCCCAAACTGAGCCCGAGCTCGTCTCTCGAGTTGCTCCTGCAAAGCTCGAATCCGTTGTTTTAATCTTCAATTCCACTTGTAATCACTCAATCCTCGTTCTCTAATCTAATATCTACCTAATGGAGGTGAGAATTTGGGGAAATTTGTCAACAAAAATCGCCACAATTCTCCTTCTAAAAGTCTATCTACACTACTCTAAAACTAGGGAATGAATAATAAAGAAAAAACTATGAAATATAACTAAGTATAGCCATTCTCGGGACCTACCGTGCGCGGTAGGTCTCTATTCCCAGTTGCCTAGTGATGTCCGGAACCTACCGCGGCCTATAGGGGGAGCCTACCATGCGCGGTAGGCTTCTGTCTCCTATTTATTCCTTGCCAAAACACCTACCGCGACTGGTAGGGTGGCTTACTGTAGGCGGTAGGCTGCTGCCTGAACCGTTTTACGTCATTTTTGCTTCGTTTCAAGTTGTTTTCGTTCGTTCTTTGTTGTGCTTCATTCAACAAGCACCTACAACACAAATGAGCGATATTAGACTCAATTGTATATTTTATACCTTAAAATCACCCAAAAAATGATGAAATTAACATATAAAATAATAGCCAAAATAACAACTATCAAGTACCCCCACGCTTTAGCGTTGCTTGCCCTCAAGCAATAGAACTAGACAGAACGAAAACAAAAAATTCAAAAAGCTTTTTCAAATAAAGAGTTCACGGAAAACGGAAAATACATTAGCCTTAAGTAATTTAGCAAAAGGGAAGACAGAAGGTATCAAGAACAGCAATACCATAGAAAATAACACAAAACCAAATAAAAAATGAAACTAAAAACGAACGATGCCACTTTAAAAGAGTATTCAACCACTTAACCACTAAGACAAAATGGAAGAACGAGCGCGAGGTACACTTAGTACACTATACTTACAAATAAATATTACATACCAATGGTGTGTGTGTTCTGCTCGTGTTGTTTTCATAGAAACTAAGGAATGTTGAGTAAGTAACAAAATGAAATCCTTCAAAAGACAATACACAACAATTCAATATTTCTCTGGTTCTCATTCATTTCAAGTCTCATCCTAAGTCATTCCCGGATTAGATAGGACTTTTCGACTGGTAATGGCAGGCTGGGGACATAAAAAGTACCAAACAAAGGTAACATGAGATAAGAACAAACAAGACAGAGCCAATGCAACCGAAAGGATAAAATGGTAAAATTAAGGAATAACATTCTAGCTGTCGTTTGCTCTTCTCACTTACCCTTGAACAATTTACTGTTTCTCTAGTACACATTATGCAACACATTTATAATTTTCAATCCTTTGACCCGAAAGAGAGACTAGTGTCGTTTATTTTTTCACGACCACGATATACACAAGAATGAAAACACCATTATTCTTTGCTTTTTCCTTTTTTTTCCTTTCTTCTCTTTTCTTTCTTTTTCATAAACAAAATAAAACAACTCTTCTCTCTTGGTTTTTTTTCCTCAACAATTTGTACCAAAAAATGAAATACCTAAATTACTCCTCTCTTCACATCATTTTTCTTTTCGTCCTTCTTTCACCCCCACACTTATCTATTACTTTCACTCTGAATTTAAACCATATCTTTTGTTCATAGCCTCGTATGTCAATAGATCAGTTAGTAAGATAGTAATTTAGTGATAAAAGTGATTTCTTATCGAGTCAAAGTTTTTGAGTTTGAATCACATTTTCTTTCTCAATGTATTAAGAAAGGAAAGTTCAATTGATGAGACCACGGGCTATCTCATTTATTTGTTTAGGTTCAATACTTTTTCGTTTTTTTATTTATTATATTTTAGACATCATACTATTTAAGAAAATACAAAAATTTTAGATATTTTTTTTTGTGTAAACTAAAATATTATTATTTTTACTAGTTTATTTATTAAAAAAATAAAAAAATGTTAAAATTTATTAATAATGAAAAATATAATAAAATTTTCATTAAATATTACTTTAAAATAATATCGTGATAAATAAAAAAAATACTTGTAAAAACGAAGGGAGGTAGTATTTGTTTAGGTCGAATATTTTTATATTGGGCAAGTCATTATTATTTGTGGGCGACTGGCACTATCAAAATAACAAATTGGACGAAAATAGTTTGATCCTCAATGACTGGCCGCAGGCTTCTGAATCTTGAAACACCAATTGGGCATTTCTTTCTCCGAGATAGCAGGAAATTGCTCTTTTTCTGCCGACGCTCCATTTAATTTTCATTTCACATTTCTACTGTGATCATCGAAATGTAGACTTGACCAACACATCCTGCAGGCCAATGGGACACACTATATGGCCGGGCAGGTTCTCTGTATTCGCATTCATTAGGCATAAATGTACATTCCAAAGAAATGTTACACAAAATATATATATATATATATATTTATTGTCATGCTTGGAACGGTTTGTAACTTAATTTGTTAAGAATAAGTAACTGAAATACATACAAAACATAGAGAGAAAAAAATAGAAAAGAAATAACTATATCAAGAATTTAACATGGTAGTATATTATCAACAAAAACCTATATCTATCACACAAAAAGATAAACTATTACTATATAATTTTTTAATAGATATTCGAACAAAATATTTTTAATATGTTTAATATATTATTTTATTAATAAATTTTAAAAGAAAAATATATAATTACTATTTTCTCAAATTTTTTTTACTTATCACATTTTACTAATTTTCGTATTTACTTTTATAGGATTTAGTTTTGAGATTTTTATATTAAATTTCATAAAAGTATAATATTTTGTGAGATAAGATGTGGGTCCTAAAATTAAAATTTGAGATTTGAAATAGTATCTAATCTTAACCTTATTTTACTTGTCCCCTTGTGAAAATAATTAATATAGCATTTAATGAACATTTTTTCATTGTACAAGCCATTTAAAAACAAATTTCAATATCTTTTAATTCTATTAACGTTGAAACTTGTAGAAATAATAATTAATAATGCATCCATTTCATAATATAAGTTATTGCGCACAAATTAAGAAAAATCAGAAATCGATGTGTTTTATAGAGTAAAATACTTCTATTTCTTGTATTAATTTAATAAATTAAATCTTTCAAGACTATATATTCTCTCTCCATATTTTATCAAGCATTTATCAAATGTGAATATTAGTTTTGATTTTGGAGATTATTAGGTAGTGATGCATTAAATTGGATAGAAGTATTCAAAGAGAAAAAAAACTTTATGAAGGGAAATCATCTTATAATGTCAAACTCCAAATATGACAACTTAAATTTATATTATAAAACAAAGATAGTAATAAAGAAATAGAAGAGTTTGAAAGACATTATAATCTACACAAAAAAAAAGTTTAAAATTTGATAGTCCTTTAAATAGGATAGTGTCTAAAATATAATAACTAATAAAAAATCAGAAGAAATAGAAAAGAAAATGTTACAAATAATTATGATTGATACGGCGTACACTTATCACCTAATAATAAATAAGATAAACATTTCTATTCATTAACAAAATAAACTAAAAACAAGTTAATCATAAGGCGAATCCATAACAAAACTTTTGGACATGTTCAATTCACGAAGGATTTAATTTGAAGGCATTAAACTCTTGATGATATTCATATAAGATTGATTAGTTGTACTATATCCACCATCAACTACCAAATTCACCCCACTAACAAACCTAGCACCGTCACTACACAAAAACAACGCCGCCTCCGCGACATCCTCGGACGTCGGCACAACCCCTTTCAAATTAGCCGAGGCACAAATAATCCCTTCCACGTCACTCTTATCCAAACCCAACGCCTTTTGTAACAAAGGCGTTGCTACAGCGCATGGCGAAATACAATTAACTCTAATCCCATACCGTCCAAGTTCCACACATAGATTCTTTGTGAGCCCTACGATTGCATGTTTAGATACCGTATATGAATGCGGTGACTCACCAGAGGTAACCGACGCAAGGCTCGACGTGAATAGGATTACGCCGTTTTGTGACGGAATCATAACTTTTGCTGCGTATTTAGCACCTAAAAATGCTCCGTAAACGTTAACGTTGAATACGTTTTTGAAATTCTCGTTGTCTGAATCTACTATTGAGAAATCCAAATTTCCTGGAATTCCGGCATTATTGTACATTATGTCCAACTTTCCGTATTTAGAAATGGCTGAGTTGATTAAATCTTGGACGTCGGTATCTTTTGTGACGTCACAATGGACGTACGAGATGTTTTCTGGTGTACCGAGTTCTTCACAGAGGGAATTTCCTAAATTGTCCTGGACATCAGCGATAATTACTTTTGCGCCATGCCTTATAAAGAGCCTGGCCGTGCTTTCTCCAAAACCACTTGCTCCGCCGGTTATAATGGCTACCTTCCCTTCTAATCTGCATCAACATGCATATATCACTTGGTAAGTTTAAAAACAAAAAACGAAAGGTACTATTTTGCCTTTCATACTAAAAGCAAAATTGTCATATTTTTTATTGTAATATGCGTGGAGTTAAGGTTAATATTGAATAGATTAATCTACTTAATAAAGGCGAAATGATCATCTATTGAAAAGTATATGTATTAGTAAGAGGTAAAAAAATATATTTTTATTATTTTTCAATTCTGTCATTAATTAAGTAGATTAATATATTATTAATTTATCCCCTACTAATTAGTCACAAATATTCTTTTCTTTTTTTATTCAAGAAATAAAATGTGAATCGATTTGAACATTTTGATAAGATGCTTCTAGTAAAGTAAGTTACATTCTATTTCAATAATTTTAGTGTCACTTTTATGATATATATTCTTCACACAACAAGATACACTACCTCTCACACATTTAGCAGCTATTAAATTTTGTTATTGGGAGATTATAATAGAAATTTGCTAATTGCATCCTAAATTAGTTTGAGAGGTGACAAAATTCAAATCCTATCATCTCAAGAATATAATCACTAAAATATTAAAAATGAGACAATTATGGAAACAAAAAATTTGATAGTATTACTAATTAAATTACAATAAATAAACTAGTTTGTGTATAGTTTTTGTAAACTACTCAAACAAAAAATTAAGGTAAAAGTTTCGTATTTATAACTAAATATTTATAATGTCAAATTTACTTAACGTGTATTTTATAATACAGATAAAACATACTATATATATCAGTTTAAGTCTAATAAATTAATAAATTTTAATAGAAATTATTAAATTCTAATAAAATTAATATTTTATATAAAAAATAAATTAATATTAACACATACTTCAAAATAAACATTAAAAATTCTTTAAATATTAAAATAAAATATTATTTTAAAATAAAACAAACTTTATACGATAAGAAATCTTACCTCCTTATAGATGGAGAAGCAGCAGCATAGGTAGAGGAGCCATTCATGTTGGAAGGCATAATATTGCAGCAAAGAGCCAAGAATTATATGAAGCTGCTGGACTTTGTGAGAGAAAAGTCCAAATTTATTGGCCAATTTATAAGCAGGAAAAACATCAGATTTTTTCCATAAACAGTGCTGTTACTTAGGAATTTTTTTTTTTTTCTCCAATTTGATTGGCTGGCTGGCTGGCTATCGACTTTAATTCGTTTGTGATAATAATAAATATGTGGGTTGACATATAATCGTAAAATAAAGAAGGATTATTTTATTTAGTCTCTAAATAATTTAGTTTTCTCTATTTCAACCCTTTAATTTTAATTTTAGATATTTTTTTTATCTTTAAATAATTTATTTTTATTTTTTTTTGTCCTCTTGGACAAATTTATTCTTGTTAAAATTTAAAATTTTTTACTCAAAATATTACAATGATAATTCTGTAATTTCAAATATATAATATTAAAAAATCCTTAAAAACCAACAAGTTTCTTCCCCTTCTTTATTATGTATGTAAATTACAAAATTATCCCTATTCTTTTGGAAAAAAAATCTAAATTTTATAGGGATAAATTTGTATAAAATGACTAAAAAAGATCAAAGTAAATTATTTACAAATCAAAACGACTGAAATTACTATTATGATCAAAATT
The DNA here is from genome assembly GCA_028651295.1 of Catharanthus roseus. Classification (NCBI taxonomy): domain Eukaryota; kingdom Viridiplantae; phylum Streptophyta; class Magnoliopsida; order Gentianales; family Apocynaceae; genus Catharanthus; species Catharanthus roseus. The sequence continues at coordinate 2,269,948 of JAPQWS010000044.1, read as the reverse complement.
GATACATTTAAATTATTTAGAGACTGAATATTACAATATTCTTAAAATAAAAGAAAATGGAAGAATTGAAGAGAAGTATTATAAATTACCCACCAACCACTATCAGAAATTTGGCACCGACGGCTGAGAAAAATGGGCTTAGATAGAAGGATTGATTTCTGCTTCAACCCATGTGTTGATGATATGACAACTTGCCTGACACCTCTCTCTCTCTCTCTCTCTCTCTCTCTCTCTCTCTCTCTCTCTCTCTCTCTCTTTCTCTCTCTCTCTCTCTCTTAAATGATAGTAAATGTTATTATCATCTTGATCATCTTACACATTGAATTGATTTGACAATATATATGTAAATGCTAGATGAATACTTGATACTGTAAATATATATATATATATATATAAAAGATCTTACAAATTAAAAAAGATGAGTCAAATAATTTTATTAATTTAAATCTATAGTTTTTAAATTATTAAAAAATATAATTTTCTCTATCGTTGTATAAAATAAAAAAAATATGTATTTACAATGGCATACATAGTGCCTACTATGGATGCCTATGTACCAAACTCCTCTACCAAAGTAGAGATATCATTCTAAAGTTTTCAGTGGGGAAAAACTTTCTCTGAATTTTCTGTCACTTTTGTTTTCTGCATTCTCATAATATATACAAAATCACTATCCTATAAACCAGGAAGTGATTACAAAATATCAGCATGTTATCAGTTCAGCTAAGCTAAATCATCTCAACATACAATTATAATCCTAACTACTTCAACACTCCCCCTCAAGTTAGTGCATGAAAATCACAAATGCCTAACTTGCCAGATAACTTGCGAAACTGCGGGAGATGTAGAGCTTTGGTAAGAAGATCTGCCGGTTGAGAATCACTCGGAATATAAACAGGAGTAATCAATCGTTCTTGGAATGCATCTCGCACGAAGTGACAATCAATTTCTATGTGATTCGTGCGTTCGTGAAAAAACTGGATTAGCAGCAATGTATGAAGTGGGATAGAATGTTGTACTGGAACTTGTAGGTCAATAAGAAGTTGAGTGAGCCACTTTAATTCACACAGTGTCATCGCCATTGCACGATACTCGGCTTCTGCAGAAGATAGAGAGACCGTGTGCTATTTCTTTGTCTTCCAAGAAATAGGAGAGTGCCCGAGAGAGATAAAATATTCAGTCACTGACCCACAGGTAATCGGGCAGCTGGCCCAATCAGAATCACAATACGCCCGTAAATGAAGAGATGTATTACAACGAAGTAGAATACCCTGTCCCGGTGAACCTTTGAGGAAACGAATCACACGGAGAGCAGCTTCCCAATGTTCCTTGCGAGGATGTTGCATGAACTGAGTAAGGATGTGTACAGTGTAAGCAAGATCTGGACGTGTGATGGATAAATAAATCAATTTGCCCATAAGACGCCGATACCGGTCTGGTTGATCATAAAATTCGCCACAAGCTTTAGCTAATTGAGTATTTGGGTCCAACGGAGTTGACACGGGTTTACACCCAAGCATCCCAGCATCAGCAATAATTTTCAAGGCATATTTTCGTTGATTAAGGTAAAACCCAGCCTGACTCCGAGCAACTTCTATACCAAGAAAATATTTAAGATGACCTAAGTCTTTCATGTGAAAACACGACCCTAGGTAAGACTTAAATCGGGCAATACAAGATGAACTATTGCCGGAGATTAAAAGGTCGTCAACATAAATAAGAATACACAGGAAAATATCATTTTTCGTGTAAGTAAAGAGAGAATAGTCAGAATAGGATTGTACAATCCCACATTGACGAAGAGAAGCTGTAAGTTTCGAGAACCAGCACCGAGGTGCTTGACGGAGTCCATATAATGATTTGTTAAGACGACAGACCTGATGAGGGTTGGAAGCACGGAACCCGGGAGGAATTTTCATATACACTTCTTCAGTCAGATCACCATTCAGAAAGGCGTTATGAACATCCATCTGATGAACCTCCTAATTTCGAACAGCAGCAATAGATAATCCCCTTCCTGCTGAGTATTCCCAAATACTGACAAGCGTGCTTTGTACCTTTCTATGGAGCCATCAGATTTGTATTTGATCCGGTATTGATAGAGTCGATTTTTAGCATAAATAAACACCTTAAGTTTTAATTATTAGCCTTTGAAAATATTTTATTTATTTATTAGTCATAATTATTATATTTAATTTATTTTATTTATCTTTGTGCAGATTTCTAAAAAAAGAATGGAAAATAAAGATTCCATATTAAATTTGGTAAAGGGAAGCCGCAGTATTTGAATCCTTTAAGGATTAGGATTAGAACTTTAGTAGAATCCTTTAAGGATTAGGATTTTGCTTCTCTTTTGTCTATATACAGAAGAGCCACACAAGAAGAGAGGGAGAGAAAAAAAGAGAAGAGCTGCAGCGACTTTCAATTGGAGAAGAAGAAAGCCATGATTTTCTCAAATAAATTGGTTATTTCTTTCCCTTTAGCCATGAACTAAATTTATTTTTAGAATCTTGATGAAACCCTAGCCATGTGACTTTGATTTATTTTATTTTTGGGAGATTTATTCTATTATTTATGTGATTGCATATCTTGGGATGTTATTGGTTTGATGCAATTAATTCTTTGTGATTGTTCTTGTAGAATAATTATTTGGGTTAATTGATATTTTTATCCATGCTTAATTCTTGTGGTCTTGGGTATGAGAGATATGTGATTTTTGCAAGTATATTGTGGGTTTTAAAATTGAATAGTCCATGCTAATTTTAGATGATTTATGTCATAGGAATGAATAAGTCATGCTAATGGTTAGATGGATTATGTCATGCATTTAACACAATATATTTCTCTAGTGAATCGAAGCTTATAGCCTAGATCACCACATGAATCTTTAATCTTTTCTCCTAAATAAAATTAAATCATTGTTATATAGGTTAGTGGTGGATTCAAGGTTCTAAATCATCTCTTTGGTTAAGATCTCGTTATTTTAGTTATTTTATTTATTAGGTTTATTTAATTTAGTAATAATTTTTAGATAATAAACTTTGATTCTTTTTATAGAATTAATTTAGGAAGATAATAATTTAAGTAGTTAAGCCTTTCTCTGTGGTTTGATACCATAATATTTTCATATTACTTTGATCTTGTGCACTTGCAAGTATTGGGTTAAAACTTTGTTATAAAAATCCCGACCAGTAAACCCATTTGCTACCCAATGCGCGCTTTCCGGGAGGTAGGGTAGTCATAGTCCATGTATTATTTTTCTCAAGGGCATTTATCTCCTGTTTCATGGCATGTCGCCATTCTGGTACTAATGCTGCTTCAGAATACTTGGTAGGTTCTGTTCCTGCATTAACAGCTGCTACAAAACCCCAATGTGAAGAGGAAAATTTGTCATAAGAAATGTATTGTGTTAAAGGATACAAGGAAGTACCTGAGGGACCCGACGAAGAGGATGAAACGAGAGAGAGAGAGAGAGAGAGAGAGAGAGAGAGAGAGAGAGAGACAGAGAGAGAGAGATATACCATGAGACGACTGAGTCATATTACAAATATAATCCTTCAATTTCCCTGGGGGTTGATGTTGTCTGTTACTTCGACGAAGATTCAAGGGAGCAGCATTTTGTGCTGCAATGTGGTCACTATCTATAGAAGCACTAGACCCTGAGTGAGTATTTGCAGCAGCACTGGATAAATCATTTGAAGGGCCCTCGTCCTCTAATGGAGCCGAGGTCCCCCCTGGTGTAGAAAAAATCCCCGAACCATTTTCCTTTTGATGCTGAGTGTGAGCTGTTTCAAATGGTTGAGAAAGCTCAGCCGGATTACTCCCCCTGGTTTCTTCAATGGGTGTAGGAACTTCACCAAAATCGCACCTCATACTGTTCTTATTCGATAACACTTCTCGAGACTTGGACAAAAATGGAAATTCATGTTCAACAAATACAACATCCCGAGAGGTAATGAATTCATGTGTTTGTAAATCAAAAAATTTCCATCCTTTTTTTCCATACGTGTAACGCCCTACCCCGTAAGCACTTAGCATGACTTTAAAATTAAGAACGTGATGAAAATAGAGTTTTGATCTATATGGTGGGATATAGTATTTTTGGCACATAGTAGTATTTTGGAGATATTTAGGAATAGGAATAAAATTTTATTATCTTATTGAAGTTTTATTATTAAGATTTATAAATGCCTTTAAGTGGATTTTTATTTTTAATACCTAGTATATTTATTTTAGAAATTTAAAATACTTGGCATTTTCATATAGGAATTAAAAAAAAAAAAATTAACAATTAAGGAAGGCCGCCACCTAGCCTTCCACCTTCCATCATCCGAATTATTTTCAGCCATGAGCCGCCATTTCCTTCTCTATATATATAGGCATGCAAGCTATTTCTTTCTTTAGGCAATTTCCTCAATCTTGAGCATATATATATAAACCTATCATTTCCATTCTTGAATAAAAAAAAAAGGCAGCCAATCTCAAGTAAGTTTATATATATTTGCATGTTTCTCAAGTAAGTTTATATATATTTGCATGTTTGCATGTTTCTCAAGTAAGTTGAATGTTTTATTTTCTTTTGTTTTAGTTAGTTAGGTTATATATATATATATATGTATATATATAGTTATAGTGTATGTTTAATTATTTTCTTTAATACATAGTGAGATCTATTTCTAGTTAGATTATATTGTTCTTAGGCTAGTTACTTATTTTAAGATTTCAATATTTTAAATGGATTTTTTTTATAAAGTATATAGTTAATTATGGTTTCTTGGGAGAGTATATATTTTTTTTAGAGTATAGGATTTTTTTCGATTTTTTTTAAAGAATTATATAAGTATATGTATTATTATATAGGTATATCTATATACATCCTAAAGTTCATTTTATAAGATTTCGATATTATTTAGGGAATAGGATTATTTGATCGATACCCAGGTATTAAGTATTTTCGCATTATTATTTTGTAGGATCTTAGCACCAGATCTACATCCAGGTGAGTCCATAAACTCCATTTTATTTCAAATAGTACAAGACATATAAATATGTTTTTTTTTAACCTTTACAAAATTTTTCTATTTTTGGAACGATATTTCTCAGCATGTTTTGGAGATGTTCTCCCTAATGTGTTACGTGTTTCGTAGAAAAATGTATAGGAGCGGTGCTCCAAATAGGTGTTTTTTTTAAAACGGACTATTACGGTGGTGCATAAGAAGTTTGTTGTATGCAGGTTTTTCGGAAATATTTATATATTGAAAAATGTTCTAGCTTGAAAAGTTACGTATTTTGATATGCATGAATATAGATTTGGCATTGGCATAATTGTGAAATTGCATAAGCATATGATGACTGGCGGATGAGGATTTTCTTTTGTGTTCTGAAATGTTTATGACTTGAATCTGTTATTATGACCGGGCAGATGGCCCCTTTGCTTTGTAAATACATACGAAAACCTCATTCCGACCAAGATTAAAGTTTATTGATAATCAAGTGAACGGACGCGTTAGCGGATTGCACTGTACGTGGCTAGTCCCCCGTACTAGGGCCTCTTCCGATGACGTGGACGGGGTTTTGACTCTGAGGGTGGATCCACTTTAAGAGGGGCGTAGACCGCGGAGGGTGTGGACCAATCGGTCTACGTGGACACCGTATCATGCTCTACGGTGGGGTTCGACCGCCTAGTGGAGAGTCAGGAGGGGCTCGACACCGAGGTTGGTTCCAGGGGCAGACCTGGTAGGTGCCCCAGGACTCTGTAGCCTGTTTTGGCCAGTGTTATGGGAGTGCGGTTGTTTGTAATCGAGCGCTCGTATGTTGTTTGGTTGGTATTTGACTACGAGATGCCGTAACTTAGTTCCGATGGCCTCGTTTTGGGGATCTAGACTTTGTCTGTGGAGCCCTACTGTTGCATTACATGTTCTTTTAAATTTGGGGCATAGAAGCTGCGCTGATGTGTCTTGATTCGCTCAGACTTCCCAGCTGCGCTCGAAACCCTCATGTAGGTTCAAGCATTAGTTTTGTTAAAATAGCAAAAGAAATATTTTTCTTATGACATTACATAAATTGTTTTTGTAAAATAGCATCGTCATGGTTTTAAAGAAAACACTACTGCACACACACACACGTGGACTCACTAAGCGTTCGCGCTCACGTTTTTCCATATCATGTTTTCTTCTCAGATTAGCTTGGAACGGTCAGGGGTTCCGCGAGCCACTAAAGTTTTAGGCTAGGAATTTTTGGATCAAATCTCCCCGGAAGGGCATAGATTTATGTTTTATCTTTTTAGACTCGAATCGTCTGTAGAGTTTCTTTTTATGTTTTTATGTAAGTTGTTGATGTAAGATTACTTTTGTGTTTATTATAAAACGGAAATGAGAAGTTTTTTTTATCCTGTGTTTGAGCGCATCGGTAGTATCTAATTTACTTAAGTATTCCGCGTACTTTGTGTATACCTGTTAGTATTATTCTAGGGTTTTGTTTTAGTGTGGAGCTTATAATTTAGTGCCGAGAGGCACGCAGATGCCTTACTCAGCCGCAGTTGACCTAGTGGCAGGGTTGGGGGCATCACAGGTGGTATCAGAGCATCTAGGTTCGATATTATGTTTGAAACATTGGATTTTAGACAAGCTATAAGAGTTAACTGTTTAAACTTTAAAGTTAACCATATGATTTATTGGTTAGTACTGACCCTAAGATTTTGTTTTGTAGGTACTAGATGACACATCCTTCTCATAGATGGATATACAGAGAGGGCACCCTCGTAGATGAGCCTAGCAGGACTACGTCATCATCATTATCCTCATATTCCCTTAGGGAGATCATCCCAGAAAGGGAACCAATTCCAGTGATTGACCTTTCCGATGATGAGTCAGTAGAAGGACCAGAGATGGCACCAGTGGCACCGGGAATAGAACTTGGAACATCAATAGAAGAGGACCCTAGCGAGCCCACATCGGACTCAGAAATGATGCCTGAACCAGAGCAAGGGACACCGGCAGTCACTGGGAGTATGGGTATCTCTGTAGCAAATACTATGCCAGCAGCAGCATCCCCTACCCCTATTCCACCCGTGGCGTCTGTATCTTCTTTTCCAGCATCACTACTTTGGGGTGGGGTCAGGGAGTATGACATTTGTGGTTATTGCCTGTGGCGTGAGCAACGGGCTGAAGCCGCTAGCCAGCAGGTTATAGCGTTGAGAGAGGAGATCTCTCGAATGGACACCTTATTTTATGCGGCACGCCAGGCACGGCGACAGGAGACGGCGAGGGCTGCCATGTTAGAGGAGGTGTTAGCCCAGACGCGGGAGGCTCATGCAGCTCGAGAGAGAGAGATTTTGGAGCTGATTAACGAGCAGGACTGGCTTAGGCAGTTTATCGCTCAGTTCCTTGGAACTACTAGAGACTCAGTGGATAGAGCACGTGATGATCTGGAGTCTCGTCCAGGAGGTTCTGGTAGCTAGTGTCCTTAGGCGGAGTAGGTTTAGATAGAGTACAGGTTGGTGTGCATATTTGGTTACTTGGATAGGTACAAGTAGTATTTTTGTTGGTACTTGATGCAGTAGGCTTAGGATCATAGGTATGAGGTCCTCGGGTTTTGGATATGTATAGCAACCCGACTATATATATTTTTGGGAGGTAGGACCAGGATGATCTGATTGTATCTTGACACTACTTGTACCAAAAATCCTTATTTTAAGTTATATATATATGTTTGTATGTATGCATTTGATGTTTGTGCCTGAGAAGAATTTATGTTTACCTGTCGTAAAGTATCTATAATCGTAGATGTTTATTAGTATTGGGACTTTTTGGTTTTTAGAAACATGTCAGGTTCACAATCTCCCAACAGTACGGATGAGGTTATGTCAGAAAATTCTCAAAATAGACAGTCTGAACCTACAAGAGAGGCCACCCCTCGTCCATAACAAGCTATACACAAAGTAATCGAGAATTTTATGATCAAGATGACAGAATTATTAGAAACTTCAATGGCCACAAGAAGAAACGAACGAGTACCAGTTACTGGAGCAGATGAAGCACTAGAAAGATTTCTTAAGTTTCGACCCCCGGAGTTCTATGGAGATGTTGAGCAAGAAATTAAAGCTGAACTGTTCCTTGAGCAGTTGAATGATATCTATGATACCCTTAAGTATGAGGATGCCCTGAGGGTAATGTTTGCAGCTTTTAGACTTCGAGGAATGGCAAAGGATTGGTGGCTTAGAGCTTCCGAAACACGGACACTTAAGAACCAACAACGGACCTGGAACGATTTTCAAGAAGAATTCAAAAAGGAGTATATACCTCGATGGGTTCGTGAGCAACGAGAGGATGAGTTTCAGCAATTGAGACAGGGTAACCTGACAGTTGCCCAGTATACGGCAAAGTTCAATAGGTTGGCTAAGTTGTGATGCCCCCAACCCTGCCACTAGGTCAACTGCGGCTGAGTAGGGCATCTGCGTGCCTCTCGGCACTAAATTATAAGTTCCACACTAAAACGAAACCATAGAACAATACTAACAGGTATACACAAAGTACGCGGAATACTTAAGTAAATTAAATACTACCGGTGCGCTCAAACACAGGATAAAAGAAAACTTCTCATTTTCGTTTTATAATAAACACAAAAGTAATCTTACATCAACAACTTACATAAAAACATAAAAAGAAACTCTACAGACGATTCGAGTCTAAAAAGATAAAACATAAATCTATGCCCTTCCGGGGAGATTTGATCCAAAAACTCCTGGCCTAAAACTTCAGTGGCTCGCTGAACCCCTGACCGTTCCAAGCTAATCTGAGAAGAAAACATGATATGGAAAAACGTGAGCACGAACGCTCAGTGAGTCCACGTGTGTGTGTGTGCTGTAGTGTTTTCTTTAAAACCATGACGATGCCATTTTACAAAAACAATTTATGCAATGTCATAAGAAAAATATTTCTTTTGCTATTTTAACAAAACTAATGCTTGAACCTACATGAGGGTTTCGAGCGCAGCTGGGAAGTCTGAGCTAATCAAGACACATCAGCGCAGCTCTATGCCCCAATTTTAAAAGAACATGTAATGCAACAGTGGGGCTCCACAAACAAAGTCCGGATCCCCGAAACGAGGCCATCGGAACTAAGTTACGGCATCTCGTAGTCAAATACCAACCAAACAACATACGAGCGCTCGATTACAAACAACCGCACTCCCATAACACTGGTCAAGACAGGCTACAGACTCCTGGGGCACCTACCAGGTCTGCCCTGGAACCAACCTCGGTGTCGAGCCCCTCCTGACTCTCCACTAGGTGGTCGAACCCCACCGTAGAGCATGATACGGTGTCCACGTAGACCGATTGGGCCACACCCTCCGCGGTCTACGCCCCTCTTAAAGTGGATCCACCCTCAGAGTCAAAAACCCGTCCACGTCATCGGAAGAGGCCCTAGTACGGGGGACTAGCCACGTACAGTGCAATCCGCTAACGCGTCCGTTCACTTGATCAACAATAAACTTTAATCTTGGTCGGAATGAGGTTTTCGTTTGTATTTACAAATCAAAGGGGCCATTTGCCCGACCATAATAACAGATTCAAGTCATAAACATTTCAGAACACAAAAGAAAATCCTCATCCGCCAGTCATCACATGCTTATGCAATTTCACAATTATGCCCATGCCAGATCTTCATTCATGCATATCAAAATACGTAACTTTTCAAGCTAGAACAATTTTCAATATATAAATATTTCCGAAAAAAAAATCCTGCGTACAACAAACTTCTTATGCACCACCATAATAATCTGTTTTAAAAGAAACACCTATTTGGCGCACCGCTCCTATGCATTTTTCTACGAAACACGTAACACATTAGGGAGAACATCTCCAAAAACACGCTGAGAAATATCGTTCCAAATATAGCAAAATTTTGTAAATGTAAAAAAAAAACATATTTATATGTCTTGTATTATTTGAAATAAAATGGAGTTGGCGGACTCACCTGGATGTAGATCTGGTGCTAAGATCCTACAAAATAATAATGCGAAAATACTTAATACCTGGGTATCGATTAAATAATCCTATTCCCTAAATAATATCGAAATCTTATAAAATGGACTTTGGGATGTATATAAATATACCTATATAATAATACGTATACTTATATAATTCTTTAAAAAGATCGAAAAAATCCTATATTCTAAAAAAATTATACGCTCCCAAGAAACCATAATTAACTATATACTTTATACTAAAAATCCGTTTAAAATATTGAAATCTTAAAATAAATAACTAGCTTCAAAATATATAATCTAACTAGAAATAGATCTCACTGTATATTAAAGAAAACAAATAAACATATACTATATATATACTTATATATATAACCTAACTAACTAAAACAAAAGAAAATAAAACATGCAACTTACTTGAGAAACATGCAAACATGCAAATAAAAGCTCACTTGAGAAACATGCAAACATGCACCATGCAAATAAAAACTTACTTGAGGCTAGAACTTGGCTGCCTTTTTTTTTTATTCAAGGAAGGAAATGATAGGTTTATATATATATATATATATATATATGCTCAAGATTGAGGAAATTGCCTAAAGAAAGAAAATGGCTTGAAATGGCTTGCATGCCTCTATATATATAGAGAAGGAAATGGCGGCTCATGGCTGAAAATAATTCGGATGATGGCAGGTAGATGGCTAGGTGGCGGCCTTCCTTAATTGTGAAGTTTTTTTTTTTTTTTTAATTCCTATATGAAAATGCCAAGTATTTTAAATTTCTAAAATAAATATACTAGGTATTAAAACTAAAAATCCACTTAAAGGCATTTATAAACTTTAATAATAAAACCTCAATAAAATAATAAAATTTTATTCCTAATCCTAAATATCCCCATAATGCTACTAAGTGCCAAAAATACTATATCCCACCATATAGATCAAAACTCTATTTTTATCACGTTCTTAATTTTAAAGTCATGCTAGGTGCTTACGGGGTAGGGCGTTACATTCTACCCTCCTAAAAAAAAATTTCGTCCTCGAAATTGAGTAGTTACGTACCTATAAGCTCTGGATACTTTTTCTTCAAGTACTCCTCAGTTTCCCAGGTTGCCTCTTCGATCCCATGATGTTTCCATATCACTTTACACATTGGAATCTGTCTCCCGCATAACTCTTTTACGCTTCGTTCTATAATCTCAGTTGGTTTTTCTTCATATGACAGATCAGCTTGTAATTCTAATTGGTCATCATTGAGAACATGATCAGGTGCAGGATACTTCTTTAATTGTGATACATGGAACACATCATGTATACCTATTAGTTCATTTGGTAAGACGAGTCGGTGTGCTACTTTACCAGTCCTGTCAATAATTTCAAATGGTCCGATATATCGGGGACTTAACTTTCCTCTCCTCAGATATCGCAGCTTCCCGCGATATGGTGTAAGTTTTAAGAAAACTTGATCTCCTACATTAAACTCCAAATCCCTTCTTCGATTGTCGGCATAGCTCTTTTGTCTACTTTTAGCTGTTTGAAGCCGGTCTTGAATTATCTTAACTTGTTTCTGCATCTCTTCCAATTCTGGCATCAAGTTTCTTTGCCTCCAATGGGATCGAACTCCGACTTCATCCCAGTACAAAGGTATTCTGCATCTCCTACCATACAATGCTTCAAATGGTGCCATTCCTATCGAAGAGTGGTAGCTATTATTATAAGCAAACTCAGCACAAGCAAGATTGTCAACCCACTTATTTCCAAAGTCTAAGGCGCAAGCCCTTAACATATCCTCTAGAGTTTGAATTGTTCTTTCAGACTGTCCATCGGTTTGGGGATGTGATGTGGTGCTATAACTTAGATTGGTCCCCATAGCTGCCTGGAACTTAGGCCAAAACCTTGAGGTAAACCATGGGTCTCTATTGGATACAATATCAACGGGTACTCCATGAAGTCGAACAATCTCATCTACATAAATCTATGCCAACTTGTCCAAAGGGTATGACATATTAATGGCAGTAAAATGAGCCACTTTTATTAAACGATCAACGATTACCCAGAAAGCATCCTTATAACCCTTGGTCCGGGGCAATCTTGTGACAAAGTCCATTGTCACATGATCCCATTTCCATTCGGGAACAGGTAACGGTTGTAGTAATCCCGCTGACTTTTGATGTTCCGCCTTAACCCTTTGACATGTAAGACAGGCCGCTACATACTCCGCAATTTCTCTCTTCATTCCGTTCCACCAAAACTTTTGTTTTAAGTCTTTATACATCTTATTCTCTCCAGGATGCATTGAATACTTACTTCTGTGGGCTTCCTCTAGAATCTTGCGCTTAAGTTCAGTATCATTAGGTACACATAACCGATTCCGAAAGTACAGGCTCCCATCAGCTTCTAATGTTCGAAAATCTTCCAATCCCTTAGCTTCCTCGCGGTTCTTGAACTCTTGGAACTCCTTATTACTCTTTTGGGCACTTTTAATATCCTTTTGTAGGGTGGATGTGAAGCTAAGAGTTGATATCGTTGCTTTTCTACTCAATGCATCCGCCACCACATTCGCCTTTCCTGGATGATAGTTAATCGGACATCGATATTCTTCCAGCAGTTCCATCCATCGACGTTGTCTCATGTTCAAGTCTTTTTGAGAAAACAGATACTTTAAACTCTTATGATCAGTAAATATCTCATACTTAGCCCTATACAAGTAGTGTCGCCACTTCTTAAGTGCAAACACGATGGCTGCTAATTCCAAATCGTGTGTCGGATAATTCCGTTCATGATCCTTCAACTTTCTTGAAATATATGCTACAAATTTCCTGTCTTGCATCAACACAGCTTCTAGTCCTTCTCCTGAAGCATCTGTGTATAATGAAAACTCCTTGTTCGGATCGGGTAATGTTAACACTGGTGCCGACGTTAGTCGGTTCTTCAATTCTTGAAAACTCCTCTCACACTTTTTCGTCACTCAAACTTGGTTGCTTTTCTGGTTAATTGCGTTAGAGGTCCAGCAATCCTTGAAAAGTCTTTTATAAATCTCCGATAGTATCCCGCCATACCCAAGAAACTACGTACTTCAGTTGGTGTTTTGGGTTGTGTCCAATAAGTCACTGCTTCTACTTTCGCTGGATCCACCGAAATTCCTTCCTGGGTGATAACATGTCCTAAGAAAGTAACTTGACTCATCCAGAACTCACATTTGCTAAACTTAGCATATAACTTATGCTCCCGTAGGGTTTGCAACACTTTTCGAAGATGTTGTTCATGAATTTCAGGGTTGGGTGAATAAACAAGAATATCATCAATAAAAATCACTACAAACTTATCCAAGTAAGGATTAAAGACTCTGTGCATAAAGTCCATAAATGTTGTAGGTGCATTAGTTAATCCAAACGGCATAACCACAATTAATTTTGCATAATAGGCTGAAACGGACATACCAGACTATTTACAGTTTATCAGTGCAGTCTTCAATTCATGCTTCCTTGGTGCATTACCTGATATGAATCGTTCTTTCAGATTAGCCCATAGTTCATCGCACCTTTCTGCATAAGACATTGTAGTTCTCAAATTAGGTTCTATGGTGTTTAAGATCCACGAACCCACCATAGTGTTGATAGTCCACCATTCTTCTTCTTCTGTAGTTCCGGGTTTCGACTTCGGAATTAACCCTTCCACAAAGCCGAGTTTTTTCTTAGCACGCAGTGCTAACCGCATTGCCTTTACCCATTCGTCATAATTATCTTCCTTGAGTTGAACTTGTGTGAGAATCAGATGCGGACTGTGTGAAGATGCAAGATGGTATGCATCTTTTCGACCACGATTATGGAAATAGTCATCATCATCTAAAACAGCAGTATTAATCTGCCTTGGATCGCTCGTTTTTAATGAATCTTGAACTGAAATTATGAAGCCATGAAACTTGGCTCTGATACCATAAAGTTTCCAGTGGGAAAAACTTTCTCTGAATTTTCTGTCCCTTTTGTTTTCTGCATTCTCATAATATATACAAAATCACTATCCTATAAACTAGGAAGTGATTACAAAATATCAGCATGTTATCATCTCAACATACAATTATAATCCTAACTACTTCAACACATTCACTCTATATTAGAGGAGGGACCAAAAAAATCAGCCTCATACATAGAATTGTTTCTCCAACTCAAAGCTAGATAAGAAAAAGCCCTAAATACGGAGCTTCATTCTGTGCAAAGAAAAAACAATGCTGCTGCCTTGTGAGGAAAACCTCCCAAATGCCACGGGTAATCCCTTAACACATTCAAGCACTGACTAAACTATTTTATTTTATATCAAGGGAGTTTGTTGTTTTCCATTTGGTGAAAAATATGTTAAGTAAATATATTTTAATAGTGCTTAAAATAAAATAAAAATTATTTAATAAAACATATTTAAATAATTAATATATTCAATTAATATTGTAATGAATAATATAGTTTTATAAATTTTGTTAAGTTTTTCTAATTTGTTTAAAGTTATTGATAATTACTACGATAAAATACGAAAATTTTACAACAATTTTTTTTATTCTTCACAACTCTCTCTCTTTTTAAACTCTTTCTGTCTCACTTCTCTCTACTTTCTAAGGACTTTCAATACATATTTATTCTAAAAAATATCAGTATATTTCTATACTCCTTTATTTATATTTTGATAGGAAAAAAATATAAAGAAAAGAGTATAGATGGGTTGATGCATCGCTCATTGGCACCAGGTGGGTAGGTGTCTCTACTACTTCTATTTCCAATTTTCTATGTTTTTTATGTTGTTTTTGCTTCAAAATTAATATTTTATTATACAAAATTTTCCAAATTATTTATTTGTAATTTCAAAATCTTTTAGATTTTTTAAAGGGAGAAAATATTTAGAGAGACAGAATGTTAGAAGGATAAGAAAATTTCATAATCTTGTTGTAATAATTATCCATTTCAATCTTTGAAGCGAAATGTTTATCATTTTGATCCATTATATTTTATATGTGTTCGACGAATTGGATACATGGATTCTGATTCGACTTGAAAAGAATGCTTTGGACTTACATTTGAGTTTCGATTTGTGAGATGACTATATTTTTTACCCAAAAAAAGGAAAAGAAAAAATTAAAAAAACCTTTATCCATGCATGTCTCTTTTATTAATAAGGTGCATTGGGTAAATTAGTTTAATTTTGGTCTAATAATACAGTCTATAAGTTTAAAAAAAAATATATTTACGAGATTTAAAATGATGTATATATTTTTCGTACATAAATTTTGACACTCAAGCATAGACAGATTTAGCTTGAGCTATCTGAGGGCTGAGGCACGTTCCCCCACCCAAATCCATTTGTATGTAATTATCTCTAAATTTTTTGTGTAGCAAAAATTTTTTTAATTGTTTTCCTAAAACATCTTCATAAACATTAAAATCTTCATTTATTTTTATAATATATTAATATATTATAAGAAAATTGTCTAGTACTTATTTTAAAAACAAATGTTATTAACAGATATAAAACATATCATATATATATATATAGTAATCTAAACCAAATAAATCTTTAAAAAATTTTATTGAGAATTATTAAACGTTAAAGAAGTTGAAATATTAAATTAAAAAGTTAACGTATTCTTCAAGATGCATGTTAGAATAATTTATTATTTTTAAACATTATTATTAATTCTTCTTTTAATATTTTTAGATACACAGACTACTTAATTATTTTAATTCATAAAACATAATCGATTTAATTAGATGAAATAAGAATACTTAATAGATTCTTATTTTAATTTTATGAATATTAAAATACTTTTTATCTTCTTTCTCGCTTTGAATCTTTGTAATATTGTAATATTCATAGATTCTTATTTTAATTTTATGAATATTAAAATACTTTTTATCTTCTTTCTCGCTTTGAATCTTTGTAATATTGTAATATTCGTATTTTTTAATTTTCTTTTTTTTTTTAATCCAACCCGAAAATTTCATTCGAAGAATCAGAAAAATACATAGAGAATCAAAAAGATACATTGAGGTACTTCTGAAGAACAGAACACTCAAAGATTACTTAAAACTGAGACTTATATAAAAGGTCATTAGCCAGATAACTATTATAAACCTAAACTAACCCAAACACAATAATGTATACAAAAATAACCCAAAGTAAAACTAACACAGGCCCAACACCTCCAAAAATTCTAATAAGTGGAGGAAATAATAGACCGTTTTATGTATTGAATAAATGGAAATATACAATATATACTAAGTCACTAGCTTTAATCTAGCCACTAACCTAGCTATACTAGTTAGGAAATATGATACAATTAGGAAACTAACTAATATAATTGCAAAAATATCAAAGACAATCAAATATAGAATATATGAGATTATAACAATCCTCAACACTTCCTCTCAAACTGGAGCATACAGATCGAGAATACCCAATTTGTGCGTTAGAGAATGAAAATGAACAGGATGTAAAGTTTTAGTGAAGATACCAGCGGGTTAGAGATAAATCGGAGAAATAAAGTCAGCTTGAAAAACATATCAAATAAAGTGACAATTGATTGGTGTTAGGACCAGACGCTAATGTTCTCTCCTCTGCACCAACTCCTGGTACCAATGGTTTTGAATTTGCACCAATTCCTTACATGATTAAGCTTTTTTTTAATAATTATTAGTATTATTTATATTGATAAATTAATTATTTTCATATATTTTATATCATTTTGAATTTGCACCAATTCCTTACGTGATTAGGCTTTTTTTTAATAATTATTAGTATTATTTATATTGATAAATTAATTATTTTCATATATTTTATATCATTATGTTCATTTTTTAATTAATTTATATTGTTATATTATCAATTAAATGTATTAAATGCTAATATATATACACATTATAATATAAAATTAACATAATAATATAAATAATTATAATTTATAATTAATAAAATTAAAAAAAAGTAATTCGGACTTAGAATTTGTATTACATTGAGAAGTGCTTTTATCATTCAGTACCACCTTATTACGGGATTTCAATTCTTGTTAACTACTACTATTTGATTTTTTTTTTAATAAGATTGATTTTTTTTATTTCCCTTAAAAAAAATTGATTGTATGATTAATTCCCCTTTTCATCTAAAAGAAGAAGAAAAAAAAAAAGATTGATATCTGTCATGATAATGGGTCAAAGCCCCGCGAGCTAACCCGTTTTGATAGCTATGACTTGGACAGCTGAAAGTTTTGCGGGTTATTTCTTAGGGTTAAGAGACGCAAAAGGTTTATGCGTTAATGTTATTTATGGACACTCCAAAGATCACAAAAAAACCCCGTATCATATCTCCCCCTTTCGCTATCGAGGCGTCTTAGTGATATTCTGATGGCCTTCCTAATGTTTGATGAATTGCTTCAATGAAAATAGAAGCCTGTTGGAGTTTGAATTGAATAAGCACGAGCTGATTACATTTTCTTCTTCGGCAGAGGTAAATTATCAGCAAGAATTCGAAGAAATAGCTGTGAAGGATGGGTATAAAGCCAACGGTAGTGTGGAGCAAACTCCGTGATTACGTCCGATATGATTTGAAGGAGATTGCTTTTCCTTCTTCTTTGCCGGATCCGCCTCACATTAAGAAGCGCCGGAAACTCACCTGGAAAGATCGTTTTCTGGTGAGTTCTTATACTTTAGTTTTATAAATCTTATTTCATTTGTATAAGTGATAGATTATATTATTAGCATTGCTTTTGAATTTTAGTAATTTGGTGTTGGCTGCACTTTTGGTAAATAATCTTGTTTGCTCTGCATTTCATTGTATTGTTCTTGTTACCTGACGAATTTTTTGTATGAACTAGTCTTAAAGTAGGCTATTGTTTGGTTCGTGTTGTAATATAAAGTAAATGGAAATAACTTTTATGCTGTGTTATTGAGTTGTTCGATTCTAAGTGTTAATTAGTTTGTTATGTTGTTAGCAGAATAGAAGTGCTCTAATTTAGTACTAAAGCACTATGTTTGGATGCTAAAAATTAGAGTGTAAAAGAATGAACGAAGCAGAGAAAACCTAAGGTGTTTCCAAAATGTGTAGGGAAGAGTAACAGGAACTTTGTTAATTTTGTTTTTAATTGTACAATAGAAATTTCTTATGGTGCACCTTTTTTTTTCTAAGATTATGGCGCGCGATCTTTTCTGTTTTTAGTATAGAATGTATGTTTATGAATTTCTCAACTGAAATTAAAAAAAAAAAAAAAGAATTAAAAATGAATCAAGGAGAAGAAGTAATTTAATTAGTTATCACTATTACTTTAATTTTTTTACTTTCTAAATTGAATTCAGGTGGTGAAGGAAGCATCTAGACTGTATGCAGCAAGCTGGGTACGGGACATTGGTCCTGAACTCCGACCCAATGACTACAAAAAGGAGGAAGAGAATGAAGATAACCGGAATGGAGAAAATAAGGAGTCTCAGAAAAAAGAGCCTTCTACACTTGAGGATCTTGGTAAGTTACTTATGGTTATGAAATGATGCTTATGAAAAGAAACAATGCTTTGGTTTTGCAATGACCTTTTTATGTTTTCTGCTCTTATTATATCTCTAACGATTGTTCCAATGATAAAAGCTCTTTAGTAGTTTCTTTTGCATATTACCTTTAGCTGTTCCAATTGTCCATTATTCCTTTTTCATTCGTGATATGACCATATATTCATGTGGAGATTAAGCCAAAAGTTTTGCTTGTTGATGCCTGAGCAGTTTCCCACCTATTTCAAAGACTCTATGATTGGTTATGGTAGTAGGATTATAGTGCATGAAAGATGCTAGAGATTGAAGACAGAGGGAATTGCATTTGAATTTTTCTGACAGGAGTGAGAAGAACTGAAGAAATGTAAAGAAGAGTCTAAAATACAAACTACGTTTCAATTACTATTTATTTATTCCATAAGATTGTTTATATTGCTTTGAACAAATCTAGAAAACATGCAGCCAAATTTCCATCCAACAATCAGAATCTCTAATATCTGAACAGACTTTTGATGAAATAACTAGATGCAAAGACAACACCCAATAACTAAATGTTTTTGGAACATTCCTCCAAGATTAGCTTCTCTCATCCTTTTGTTGACGTTTCTTAACTACCTATACAGTTGTCTGGTACCAAGCCTCAATACGAACTTAAAAAGTCATGGAAAGAGAATCAGGGTTAGCTTTCTGAAAGCACACAGCTTTAATCCATGAAATTTCCTGTACATCAGGTGGGGTCCTTCTTCCATGATCTGCCGAAATACAGAGCTAAAACTAAACTTTGTTTTTATTTATGTGCATACGTGATTAATGCAGCATAGAAACATACAAAAAATTCAGTTTTTGAACTTCATCATTTTGTGTGGGACAAGTTGAATGCTGAATTATGTGGATATCACAATTTTTCATGTAATGTGCTACCAAGTTTAGTTTTATTGCAGGTTGGCTTTTGTTCATAGTCCATACATGTTTGTTATCATAAATCCAGATTTGCATCTTTCAGTTTCTGTAGTGTTTGGAAGTTTGCATGTCTTTCAGCTTCCACTTAATGATTAACGAGATTTCTGGCTTGGCGAGCCTACTTTTGTTTAGCTTTTTTTGTTAACTTTCTAGATAGTTTATTCCTTAATTTCTAATCTGAAGTTCTCACACAGTTTGTATCTATGAACAGCTATTGCTGCAAGAGGGGGCATGGAAACGTTAAGACCTGCACTTCAGCGAGTTTACATGACAAGAGCTTCTGCGTATCGAGATGCACTCAAAAGTTTTATCCAAGGATACCAAGAAGGTGTGCAACAAGTTATGGAGAAGAAGGATTCTAAATCTCCATTAGAAGAGGACAATGCAGAAAAACCTCGGCCATAACTGTAAGAGGCGATTCTTGAGTTCTCTGTTGCATGTTTGCTTTGCATAATTTAGAATTTTGCTCCTGCTTTTTTATGTGACGACGTCTATCTCTAGCTGTTGTCACATCATTATGTTCAAGAAAAACAAGAATCTTGTCCAATTATTTTGGAATCTTTCTTGAGCGAATTTCTTTGTGCACTTGTCTTTCATTTCTTTATTCTGTACAGTTTCATCGTTTTGTCAGGAACATTTATTGCTGTGTAAATGTAAGGCTGGTGAAAAATCAACTCTCTTTTCACGTGTTTCCTGATGAACAATTGCAAAGAGTGTCTTAGAACTGATTACTTTCAGTCCAACCTCGTCCCTTCTCTTCAGATCCAATCATGGAATTGTTAGATTTTAGGGAAGGGAAGAGGAAGGTTGACCTAAATGCAAGGTAATTGTTAAGATACAAACCCCTTCCCCGCTCCCGAGTGCCATCCCCTTTTTCTGGTGCGACAAATGGAGCCTAGAAAAAGATGGAACCAAAAAGTTTGCATTGTACTGCACTATATTGCTGCTGTGTATATTGGATTTGTTTCATATATTTGCTGAAGGGACATTGACATGATGTAAAACATAATATATTATATATTCTGGATCTATTAGGCTTTTTCCTCACACAATAACTTCTTAGATTTAGATATTTTCAGTACCTTGAGTTGTTAAGCTATAGGCTCATCTTCTATGAAGAAAAGGAAATTACTCAAAGAAAAGAGTTCTTTGACTGTTTTTCACTGAAACATTTAGAACTGATGGAAATTTCAATGTTAGATGTAAGTTCGAGAACCCAGTAGGATACAAGTTCATATCTGAGAGAGAAAAAGAGCTTTTTCCCATGGGGGGAGGGAGGATTATAATAGTTCCAGCCTGAGCCTTGATCTACCCTTTTTCTTTTCTTACTATATTGGGGGGAAGGGATGTGGTTCTCAAAAGGGATCAGTGTATCATTCACACCAGAATATGTGAATATACAAAAAAGTTTAGGTACATTTTGCACAACCTAAAGCAGTATAGGGTCAGATGGACTATCAGGGGATGTGGTTTTAACCCGAGATTATCAGCTTAATAAGGAGAGATTTCACCTCTAAGCTATTGTCTTGCCACTTGCTTGATCTACGTTATATTTGTCAGGTCACTTTTTCCATTCTTAATATGTTATAAAATTCGAGCAGTTCGATGCAGCAGACAACTCGAGGATGGTTTATGCAGTTGACAGAAGCATTTTTGTTCTTGTGTGATTCTAACTGGTGATTGTTCACAGTGTGTAGATTTGACTGTTTTACTCAGGTGGTTGAAGCACATGGATCTTTCTTTGTCCACATGATCGACTTGCATTTTCCATGTTCTATAAATAAGCATCTTTAGGTCACTTTTGACCATCTATTAAAAGACTTTTGGACTAATTCCGAGTTGGAAATAGTCATCTTGCACTTCATATTACATGGACCACATTCTCCAATGAAGATTCAGCCCTTATTGTGATTATTTCCTGATATCATGTGATGGTCTGATACCATAGATGTTGCATGTTCTTGTTGAAATTTGTCAGTCCATTGTTATCTTGCCAATATGTGGGGATTCTTTATTGATTCATTGTGCTTCTCAGTTTCATTTAGAAGTGACTGGTGTTGATATTGCCTAATATCTTCTGCATTAATGGAAGATGGTCCTTTTTTGCTGACAGGCTGAAAAGCTAAGGAAGTTGAGGTTGCCGTAGAAACTCAGATTCCAAAGGACAGAGGAACAGGAGTGGAAATCAAAGGAAAAATGGACGTGGTTTTGTAAATTTGTTGCTGTACCTTGGTCATGAATGAAACAATCTCATTAGAGGAGGCTTCTCAGTGTTGTAATTGGTCACGAATTCAAAGCCAATGATAACATACATCTGGGCCTTTGAGGACCCTCCATTTTCAGAAGGCACTACTGATTAGTCACCACTGCCAATGAATTTCAATGGGTATCTTTTGTTGTCCTAATATTTTTGGGTCCAGAAGATCACATGGCACAATGTTTGACTTGTTTAGAAGGTAATGGTTCCTAACTCTATCTTTTCTTTTTCTGTTCAGATGTCAGCTCTTCAACTTTTAGAATGCTTTTCAAATGTATTTGGCATGCAATATCTGACTCTTGCTTTATGTATTATTGAAGCAAATCCAATAACTCTTTGATGCTTGATTTTTATTTCTCAATTTGAAAACTTCATATCTTCCGAACTGCTGCCATGTTTGTATATACATACATATGTCTCTATTTCCATTCCTTATTTATGGTGTTTTGCACGAGTAGAGAGAGATTAATTTAACTCATGATTTATCCCCGGAAAGAAAATGGGACAACAAACTTGTGGTATTTCCCATTTATTTCAGCTTTAGTTACCGTGTTTTTGCTGATAATGTTGGTAATTAATATCAATGCTAGTCCTCTCTGTTAAACCCCTATTCATTTATTTTAAGAGGTGCTGAAATGAAATGGGGAATATATTCATTTCCCTCTTTCTGGAACTTAGCTTTCTTCACGTCCCTCTTCTAATTCACTGAGGATCATCTATAACCTCCTCTATGACATTTCTTTTTATAATATAGTTTTTTCCTCATGCCTTATCTTTTATTTGGTAGTATTTATTATATATTAAAAATGTTATAGAGAGTATTATAGGGCGTGTTTCAAGGATCGAACAACTTCTAATTGTCTAGCTTTTGGAAAGTGAGGATATTTGGACTCAACTTTCTGTTTTTATGCCCCATCCCCTTATTGTTGTACTATGAGAATCTGGGTACTTGAGTGTGCAAGAATTTCTGATGTTGCATAATTGGTTCCACATTGACATGTATTGTAAGCTGCCATGAATAAGTGCCCCAATGAGTTGGATTGCAAATATTCTTAAGATTTGGATACAAAAGCAGTTCACTGTGGTGGAGAGATCCATTTAATAATGGCTAGAATTTTGTACGTGCATTCGCTGGTTTTTTTATTTTTTTATATTGTACTTTCGACCTTCCAAGTATTCGCGGTGCGCTTATTTACTGCCTCATACCTGCTGGATTGGTGAGACTTTGAATTAAGTAAAACTTAAGTGGGACTTTGAATGATTGATTGTTTATGAGGGTTTCGTGGCTTCCTCTTAACCTCACTTAGTTTAGTTGGTCCACACAACACATGGATTCTCAAAACACATTTGCTGAGCTGGAAAATCTCACATTTTGCATCTTCTTTTCCCCTTTCTTGCTTGACTTCTCTTTAGATTTCATGATTGCATTTCTATCATGAGAAATTACACTTTGTACCCCCCTCTTATTTGTACAACTAGTTTTCTTAGTAAATGATACTTTTATCTCATTTTTTATACAGCATTCATTCTTGTAGCACATTAAAAATTCTTGTTGTTGGAATAGGAATATTATTTACTATTTGTGAAATTACAAATTTTGGTATTGAATCTGACTTATGCAAAAGAGTTAATTCCAATAAAACAAAAAGGATCGTTTGGCGGCTGGACTTTTAGTACAGTAAACAAATCTCTTACTTATGTCAATCGAAATGTTGCACGTAGCTTAGTCTACTTGGCTAAACTGGATCTTTCCTACCCTGCTCATCACATTTGGATGTATAATACCTACCCTTCATCAATTGCAATCCATTGTACATGCTGTGAATGCCCTAACTCTTTCTAATGATGGTTATATTAATAAAAAAATTTGAGATTGTAATTACAGTAAATTAAGATTCTTTATACTCTACATCTACACATTTTGTATAATAATACAGAATCTTGAAGCATTACAATTTATTTTCTGTACCATAAATTTCTTTTACACTTATTCCTGTTGAACAGAATTCGTGTTTATTTTCATGCTGAAATTTCAAAAAAGAAAATTACCAACTCCGTCTGACATTAACCTTTGTTTAGACCTTTTTTTTTTGTTTGTTTTCATAAATCAAAAAACATTAAATGATATTATTTTTCATATCCTTTATCTTATTGAAATTACACAATTATCTAAAAACTTTTATTACATTGTTAATGACTTAATATGAACAGTAATATGTGTTAAAAAACCGACAGATCCAAATGAGAAAAGAGTAAAAGAAACAAGTGTGGTCCACAATACACAAACCATATAGTGATCCCATTTAAATCAGATTAGAGCATCAAAGAACTATTTGAAGATTGAACTATTTAAAAAGCTCTGTTGGAGCTACTACAAAATGCATCCTACTATTAAACAAAAACTACAGTAAATGCAATAATCTCTCTTAGCCTTCCCCCCACCCCGACGCCCTGCCCCCCACCTGTCTATAGTTATACTATATATTGCATGATGGAAAAATCTTGGGGGCTGTATCTCTACAGTAGAAAAAAGTTAAAGGCATTTATATAATAATAATTTTTTTCTTTTCAGATTTTTCTTCAAAATCGGCCTTCATTACATCATCATCATCTTCTTCTTCTTCTTCTCTCTGTATATATTTTGGGGCCCTCCATTTTTGCATTACCTGAAGAAAAAAAGGTCCCTCTCAATATTTTCACCTCCGTTTCATCCGCTTCTTCACTTCCTTTCCTTTCCTTTCCTTTCCTTTCTGAACAGGGGAAAGTCAGCCAGAAAATCTGGGATTTTCTTCTTCATTTATATAAATTTTTTTTTTTTTGGTTCTTGAAAAATCCAAGTGGGCAAAATGGGTCAATTCTTGGATGTCACATCTATAGATTTCCCATTATTCATCCTTGGTTGACATCTCTTGAGAAATCGATATCCTGTTTGCCATCATAATAAATACACACAAGTTGAATACATCTAAACCAGGAAAAGTAAATAAATCATGGTAAAAAAGGCAGAAAGAAAAGTGACTTGATTGTAATTGATTAAGAAGTAAATCATGGAAAATAAAGTATTTTTTACCCATATTTGTACCAAGTATTTTTTGCACTAAAATATAATATAAACTCTGACACTGAACTTGACTCACAAATAATACTTTTATCTAAGGGTGAAACTAAACGTTTGTACGTAGAAGGATCAAAGTTTAAATATAAGGGTTTGGTTTATTATTGAACATTGAATTATAATTTTGTCTAGGAACATAGCTTTTAATGATTTACGGAGAATGAACAGTAAAAAATATATTAATTTTTAATGATTTAAGGGACTGAAACAATACAATATACTAAATTTGTAACGAAATTAATATAATTTTATACTACTGCAGAAAAAAATTTTGACTTGGCATAGTCGTGAAGAATGTAGATGAAATTTATTGATGATTGTGTAAAGTGGAGCATTCATTCCCCGTGAATTAATACCTAAAGGTTTTGCATAGTCGTGTCACCTCTCCATTGAAGACCATTAAAAACATGCATGTACTTCTAAAATTCATATGACCAAATCAAAATGAAACTAAATTTTGTTTCTTTGTCCAAAAAAAAAAGATTATCTTCTCAATGTAATAAACCCAGCATGCTTTGATTTGGAGTCTTTCTCATTTGAGAGGCTTTCCTTTTAAGAAATTTCCTCCTCAAACAAAGGAAGTTCCTTTTTTTAGAGAATGAGAAAATGGACTTTTAGAATTACAAAATAAGAAAAATTATGTATGGCTCGACTATTTTGCCTTTATATGGAACTCATTTGAATTTGGTTTGGTTCAACAATAGTAGACTAACACAACGCCAACCCCCAAAGCCAACCCCTTGATGGTTGCCGTTCTTTATATTGTTTGACCAAGGACAGAATTAAAGGGACAGAAACTAACAACACACAATTCTAACATTTGACAATTTATATTCGATAAGTCATCTTCGAAAATCATGTATATCAATTTTTAACTTAATAAAGAATATAACATGTTTTATGTAAATCTTTACATACAAATTAATATTGTTGAAGTCAAGATATTTTTTTTTATGTCAAATATCCAAAATACCTTGTGTTATGTTTCCTCAACAACAAGTCAATTTAAAGAGTTCATCTAAAAAAAAGTAAGACAGTGACCGATTCCGACACTACTTCATTCAGTGAGATAGGAAAATGAAGGTATATTTGAAAAATATATTAAAAGAAATGTAAAAATCCTTATAATGGTAGTATTTGTTATCAAGGTTTAAAAATCCTTATATTTCTGACAAGAAGAAAAAATGCTTTTCACAAATTAAAAAAATTATAAAAACTCACATTTCCAAACTAAATTAAAAGTAAGTAAAAATGAATCGAAATAAAGCCTAAAAGTCTAAAAAACAGCTTAAGGTTGTCTAGAAGTATAGTAGTAGTGGGAGGGGAGGGAGGCGAGAGCAGTGAAGGTGGGGTGGGGGGAGTTAGGACCACATGAAAAAGCAAAGGGGTAGAGGTGGTACTAGACTAGTTGATGTATGATAATACAAGGTATTTAAAGATATATGCCACAATTAGTAAGCCTAAAATAAATGCAAAATTCCTACTATAATGGTGTCCAAGTTTCACACGATTCCTCTCAAAATATTCCCCATAGGGCGGTGGGTCTTTGGCCCCCTACATTTCCAAGGAAACATCCCTCCCCACCCCCACTCCCACTCCACGGGGTTGGATGGGACAGAGGATTTGAACATTCTAGTCTTTAATATTTTTACAAGTCTTTGTTATTTAAAAATATAAATATATGATTCTAATTAATCTAAATTTAATCAAACTCAACTTACAAACACCAATAAATCTAACTATTACTCACGATTAAGACCTATTCAAGACTTGACTTTGAACGTTACACTAGACTCAATCTATAAGACGTTTATAAAGTTTGATTCTTACTCAAGATTAAGACTTAACTTTAAATATTTTACCGAATTCGATTTACAAATTCGTAAAGTCTTAACTCTCGCTAAGAGTTAAAATCAAATCCTAAACATTTTATAATATTATAAAGAGAATTCAAATTTTTGATATTTTAAATATTTGCCGAATGTTGTAGTGACTTTGGGCTTTTTTGATAGAGATTGAGTAGTATTCAATATGATGGATAGATAGTAAATATATGTATGTGTGTGGAAAGGACAATGTTTATGAGTTGAGTAGGTGAGCAAGTTAACCCAAAAAACACACAAAAGTGTCTTTCACCACTTGCATTATGAATACATATACATATTGATTTCTTCCACAAATGAACATTACTTGTTTAACTGGCCAACATCCACACCATTCTTTTTTTGTCCATTTTTAGTTTAACTAATCCACTCTTGTTAGGCACTTCACATATTTATATTTATTTTTATCTAAGTTTTTTTTTTTTTTTTTTTTTCTCTAGAAAACACATCAATTTTCTACCATCACCGCTATAGCTAGGTTGTGTCTTTATATCTTTGTCTCTTTACAGGAAACACCAAAATCATTATCGGAAATTGAACTCCACATACTATTTGTTTGTTTTTTACATACCTAATTTTAAAAATTTTACCTTAAATTTTGTAAGAATTAAATTGCTTGCTAAAAAAATATACTACAAATTAATATAAATCTTTTTGAATTTAAAAATACAAATTAATATTTTTAAAATCAAATTGTTATTTAATTTTAAAAACTCAAATTATTCTTTTCTCTTTTTTTTTTTCACTATTTTTCAAAAGTCAAAACACTATCTAATTCATTATTCTAATGAAATAAATGATGATATATCTAAAAAAGAAATATTACATGTTCATAAAAAAATATAAATAAATTTATATTTCCGACCGGATATAGTATATACTAAAACTAATAGTATTTAAAATATGAGATGGTATACGATCTATGCTTAGGACTAATGTGGCGAAACTACAGCTATGGTTCCCAAATTTTTTAAATTATGCAATTGAAGTATTGAAATTTGATTTCTCTTATGAGTCCCTTTAACTTTTTTTTCTTTTAAAAATACTTCCAAACTCCCTATACTTTTTGAGTGAATTGTCCTAATAAAATAAATTTGTATAATTTTATATTTTAGTACCTCTCAATATACCTATCCTGATTTTGTCAATATCTAATGAGAAACCTTTTATATCAGTAAATTAACTATTTTACCACTTCAAACATTCTTTTCTAAGATCGTAGTATCCCCCCAACCTCCACCAAAGAGGGGCAAGAATGGAAAAACAAGAAAAACCAAAATGAAGAAGAAAACTAGTAGTAAAAGTAAACGACGTGGCGTACCATGTGATTTTGATGGTTATAAGGATGATGATGAAGCTTGGGGCTGTTGGAATAGTAGCGATGATGATGATGATGATATTGGTAGTGACCCATACCCGTACCCTGACCCAAATTCAGACCCTGACCCTGACCCTGGATAGATAAAGACGAAGGGTCCAGATCCGGCGTGGGCGGCGGCTGATCAGTAGTAGAATCGTCCGGCTGTAAACCCAAGTCGAGATTAACACCAAATAGCCTCAGTTTCCTCCCATTTGGTGCTCCTCTATTTCTCTGACTCTCTTCCTGCTCCTGCTGCAATACTCCTCCTGCTCCTGCTCCTGCAATCATAACACGTGCGCTTATAATTACATTTTTTCTTCAATAATTTTCCTCAAGAAAATAGAATAATTTCCTCCTTAACACCAACTCGTACAATAATAGTCATTTTTATACTTGGGATAAAAACAAATTGGCAAAAAAAAATTTGTATAGCAGAGCAGTACAAAAAAAGATATACTGTTTTTCAGACATATTTTTATCATCTACATGTGTAATGTAATAACGCCATTTGCGATATCTTCTAGTTCAGACCAACGCCAAACACAACAATCTGACAAAAAAGATTGAAACAACCTTATTTGTTCTCTTCTCCACACCTCAACAACCAAAACTCATCATTTTTTCCCAAGCAAAAAATCTTAATTCATTCATTTCATCATAAATGGTCATTTTTATTTATAAAAAATGGAAATAAAAATACAATTTGAACCCAAAATCTAGGTTTACTTTGAACTAATAAGGAGTGTTTTGTACTTATTATCTTACCCGGAATGTTTTTGAACACAAGACCTGACCTCGAGCAATCTTGTCCCACATAAAATGCGTTTCAAACTCAGAATTTGACTTTTAATAAACTTTTATTACAGAACCACTATCTTATCACGCACCAGATGGCAAATGAAATTTTTTTAAAAACAAAACTTTGTTTCGTAAAAAATGTGGAGAATAAACTGCGTTGGAGGTAATTGGGAGGTGATTTTCACGTCCCAATGTGCGTGTAGAAGAGTAAATAATGTGTGTAAAATTTAATGCAAAAGAAGAAAAAACAAAAAGAAGATAGGGTTTTTGATATACACCTGCATGAAGACAGTCAGGTTGGTATGGGATAGCAGGCCCATGACTACCATGACCCTGCTGCACTGCACCTCCTCCTGGACCTGGATAAGGATTCCCAGAAGAAGAAGAAAATAACATACGGGTCCACCCAACACCTCCTCCACCACCGGCCTGAACCTGACCTACTAATACTCCTCCTCCTCCTCCCCCTCCGCTGTCCGCGGAGGGATTTGAAGAAGAAGACGTCGTATTACTACCTCTCCTTCTCCAACCAATAAAAAGGCGGTCACAATCAAAACGGTGCCGTTCGAACAAAACAATATCACCAGCATCAAGTCTTTTTTCCTTAACGAACCTGCTCCAGCCTTTAGTCAACACATAGCTTTGACTACTATTCCAATACGAATAACGAAATCTCCATGGCTTCCCTATCTCATCCTCAAAGCTCAATAAAAATCCTTTCTCTCCTGTTCCTGCACCGGACTCATTACTCCCGTTCACACCACCGCCACCGCCACCGCCACCGCCATTACTATTATTATTGTTGTTGAGAGGAAAATATTTTTCTGCATGTTGTTTCGGAATAACCAGACGGTTAAGCTTGCCCACGTCACTCGGCGTTAATGGCTTTTCGAATAAGGATAATTTCGGTATTATCATATTTTTCTCGCCTCGCTGCTGCTGCTGATCTAATAATTCTTCATTATTGCTGTAATTATGAACTTCAATTTCTTCTTCGGTAATTTCTTCTTCGTCTTCGTTGTTGAGATCGAAATTGAAATTATTCGCCGAATTTTGGCTTTTTATTGTCGTCCAAAAACTCGATGCGGCGGCAGTGGTGGCGGAGGCGGTGGTCGTGGGGGTGGAAGGCGGTTCCATCATGTGGTGGTGGTTGTACTGTGTCCACCAGAGTGATTCTGGGAATTCTGATGAAGAGAAATGGTTTATAGACATCTGAGGAGAGAGAGAGAGAGAGAGAGAGAGTAGAGAGAGAAAGTTTTTATGTGAAAGAATTTTTTGTGATAATACTTTGCAGTTTGATGGTGATGATGAAGTAGAGAGAGAAAGTGTGGGAATGAAGAGAGAAAGAGAGTAGATATGATTATGGTTTTGATGTGGATACTGTGGAAACTGTTTGATGTATGTGTCTGAGAGAGAGAGAGAGAGAGAGAGAGAGAGAAAAAGGGATATATATGAAGGAGGGGAGGGAGAAGGGGAAGTACGAGAGTACTTTTAAGGTTTTGCGTGATGAGAAAAATCAATCATTATATTCAGTGCAATTTATGGTGTACTTCCTTTTTTTTTATGATCTCCATCCATGGAAGGAAAGGAAAGGAAAACTAGCTAGAGAGAGAAAGTAATATGGAGAGAAGAGAGGAAAGGAAAAGGAGAGCATATATAGTTAGGGAGGAAGCATGTGGGAGAAATGAGGTGGGAACATTGTATCTTTTATCAAGTTTTAGATTTCCCTTAGATGATGCTATTTACGATTGAAAGTAAAAAATTTCTATATTAAGATTTTTTAAATATTTTTATTTAATATATTAAGTAAAAAATTTTAAATACAAATTATTTTAACCTAATTCTTTAATTTTGAATTTTGTACTTTCTGATTTTTTTTAAAATTAATCTAATACTTCTAAATATAAAAGTAATAAAAAAGGTAAAAATAACTTCTTTTGTGAGAAAAACAAAAATTTTTAATTAAAGGGTGCAACTATCACGTAAATTATATATCATCTATTATAAAAAGTAAAATATATATACATTATCTTTATAGAAAATAGAATGATACATAAAAGTAAAATTTAAGAAAAAACTTAGCACTCCAATGATGTAAGTTTTAACCATTGCAAGACCACTAAATTGATAAATAAGTAGGTATTATTCTTGTTTCAATTTTTTATAATTAAGCTGTGTATAATTTATATATAATTTATATGATAATTTTTGTTTAAAAATATAAAAATTATTATATCTCAATATTTTTTATTATTCATAAAAAATTAAATGGTTTAAATACTGATAAAAAGATTCTCTAAATTAATCATACGTAGAAAGATGAAGATTAATTTTTACTAAATTCTCTAATAAATATTTATAACGAAGTGTAAAATATTTAAATTTTTATTTACTCATTAAAATGACTTACATTTTAATTTGAGGTAATATTAAATTTAATTTATATATTTATTGGGGTTGAAATGCACCTTAAATAGGTACTGGAATTGGAGGAACAATGCATATTAAATGAATCTTGAGAAAGAGAAAAAAGTAGAGATTCTAATCTAAGAGGTGAATGGAAATGAAATAATTATGTGTTAGAAACACATCCCATGTTACCATGTTGGCTAACAGATCGATTGGTGGGCCTAATCTGACACAGTGCCCCTCTCATCCAACGGCTATCATTCCTCTCACTCGATCATGATTTTTTTTTTTTTTTAACTCATAATAGTCCTTCACTAATTTATAAGGAGAGATCGTAAAATAAATATTTTAAATAAAAATATTAGATTGATATATAGTATTAAATTATTTTTAAATAATTTAAATTTAACACGCATAAAAATTTTTAGGAGAAAGTTAAATTATTAAATTACACACCTTTGTTGCTATGTGATATTTTTTCCACATTTCTATTCTCTCTACTTAACTTACTGCTCCTACTACTATTCCCCCAACTGCCCTTGTTCCATTTCCCTACTTACTGCCCTCATTCATACCGTAATATTGGAATTGTTACCTTAACTTGGGGATGAAATTGGATAGGATATTATGAACCATTTCAAGATTTACCTGATGGGCCCTTGCATTGCATTGCTGCTGTAGGTCAAGATAGAACATGTAAATTATAGTGATCTAACTGTTATACAGATTAAATTTAAAGTTTAAGATTTGAGCGCACAAAAAACTACACTTACATTAAAAAAATTTAAATTCTTATATTATCGTTAACAGAATTCGAACCTTGAATTTTTGTAAGAGCTTTACAATTATAAAACTAATTGAGTTAGTCTTATAGAGATATCATTCAAAATACTAGAGGTGTATATTATCTAAATATACTCGCTCACAAATAATTAATTATAGTGAGTGAATTATTTTTAGCCATCAACAAACAACTCTCTCAAATCGGAGATTGCTCTAGATTTGAAGCTATGGTTCCACATTTTCTCAATGATTATACATATTTGTTTGAAGCTTTGGTTTTACATTTTCTCACTAATATACATATATCTTTAACCTATATTTTCTCATGCATGCGCATAGATGGAGCAATTATTTAGCTAATTTGTTAGTGAAGGTTGTCTTGCATCCTATTGCATTTTTTAAATGATCTCGAAATATTTCTTCTAATGTAACTCAGGTTATTTTGATAAATATTTATAATATATAACATTCCTTTCCCTTAAAAATAATCCCTAAACATCCAATTA
Organism: Catharanthus roseus; assembly: GCA_028651295.1. Lineage (NCBI taxonomy): Eukaryota > Viridiplantae > Streptophyta > Magnoliopsida > Gentianales > Apocynaceae > Catharanthus > Catharanthus roseus. The sequence goes on along the minus strand of JAPQWS010000044.1, from coordinate 2,237,378 downwards.
AATTGAAAGAAGAAGTAATCCCTTTGTGCTAATTCAAAAAGAAGACATGGGCATGGAGTGATTGAAGGAATTTAATGACTGATCGATCAGCAGCAAAAATGTGCTGAAAATTCTAATCAAGTCAACCTATTGATTGCTTAATTTCAACATCCAATCAAAGTCATACTTGTAGATTTTAGACTTCCTCTGAGTATTATTCATGATCATCTCTTTAATTATGCTATTCATCTAATTTGTAGTTTCAAATCAACGTAACGAATAAATGTACCGTAAATATATAAAAAACATATTAAAGATTAAAATTCTTTTCATAAAAACATTCAAATCAAGTTTTAATTTAAAAAAAAAAAAATCAGACTCTAAAGTATTCTGTAACCTGAATAAGAGTACTCTCTTTCTATTCTTCACAACCCCAACAATAAGAGGGAGATTTTTTTTTTTTTTTTAAGAAAGTTATAGGAAAGTTAAATAGAGAGTATTAGAGATTTAAAAATGAAAAATGTAAATATTAATAATTGGTCACGTGTAGTATGACAACCATATTATTGATGTCTGGCCATTCCAACCTATTCCTTCATCATCAAAGAAAAAATGGGAGTGAAACTCCAAAAGGATCACAGAAGAAAATATAAAAAGAAAAAAAATCCCACCGATATTGATCCCTTCGGTTTCCAATAAGCCCACAGAAAAAAGAAAAAAAATCTCTGAAATGAGATAAGATTTGTCCAATTGGAAAATCATACTTGATTTTTTTCTCTTCTTGCATTCGTGTTTCAATTCTCTCCTCTCATACACTCACCATCTCATTTCTGTCCCTTTCTCCTATATATATATATATATATTTATGTATAATTTTTCTAAAATTTTATATATATACCAAATTTTGATGAAATAACTAATAGAATTTGTCCCATGTGTGTTCTGAGAATATCCGTTATATATTAACTTTTTAATTTAAATAACTTCTCTATTCTATAAAAATAAACTTAATTTTTTTTATTTCCTTCATTATTATACATATTAATTATTAAATATTTTTATTTTTTCAAAAATATTAATAAAAATATATCGAAGTCGTATCGAATATGGAAGAGGCATCCCAAAAAAGATAACATCATTTTGATAACTTTAATTTTATATTTACAGTGTAAACTTTCAAAATAAAATGTCAAAGTCACTTAGTATTAATAAAAGGTATTAGAGAAAATTTTATTTTGAAAAAAATTGTTAATTTAATTATATTTCGTTATTTATGTGCATATAAAAATGTGGGGCCATCTTAAAGGCATGGAATAATATATATTTTTTTGTAATTCAACAATTTTTATTAATTCTTTTAATTTTATATGATTTAATTTAAGATGAAAAATTATAAATATCCTCATACTATTTATCTTATTTAAAATGCTTTTAAACTTTTTTTTTATAATTTTTACTATGTACTTATTTTCTAGCCATTAAAACTTTTTTTCTGACTAATTTTGTGACATAAACCACGACATAATTAGTTGAAAGGGCAATTTTAACTGACTAAAAATAATTAGAAGATAAAAATAATAAAAAAAAAAAGTTTTATAAAAGACATTTTAAAAAACTCATAAAGAAAGCTAATTAATATTGGTGATAGCTAGGTGAGGTAATTAGTTGGAAGAATGAGACAAAAGCCACCTCAATTTCCAGGTAGATACAGACACCCCTTCGTTTTTAGAATACCTTGGACCTCTCCGACCTCTCTCATCTCATGTTTCGTTCATCAAACAAACCCCCCTTTCCTTTGCTTGCTTCATCTATTTTTTATTTGTCATTTCTTGTTTCCCCTCCCTTCCCTTCGGACATGTACATGTATATAATACAGCTTCTTCTTCTTCTTCTCTCTCTCTCTATATATATATAATATAATATTATGTATATATTGTTGCATATTGGATGAATACAAACAAGTTTTATTGCCTCATCTTCTTCACCATCACGATCAATTTAATCTTTCACATTCACATTCACATTCACATGCACCACCACCATTTTTATTTCTTTCAATATATATCATTTCAAGGGGGAAAAAAAAAAAGTCAAGAAAATTATCTCACCTATCTTAACCTGACCCTCCTTCATGAATCCTTCATTTTGTACACCGTCATGTACATGGCTTTTTTTTCCTTTTGACTTATATATACATACATGTATGTATATATTGAGTGTACACCAAAAAAAATGTTAAAATGTTACAAGTTTAACTTATATTCTTAATTCAATTTTATTATGATCTATAAATTTAAAAAAAAAAAAGATTAGTCCATTTCGATTAATGTATTTGTGAAAAAAAAAAATACGTAATTCGAAAAGTTGAAGATCAGGAAGAAAGTTAAATTATTTAATTACATCACGCATGAATCAAATGACCTTACAGATTAAAGAGTTAGGAGATTCTTTTATAAAATTCTACTGAGACTAAAATTCTACAGTAAAATACTTTCTGAATAGGTATTGTTCATTCTCCACTGTGTTAGGAACATTTCTTTTTGTGCATTAGAATATAACAAACAAATAAGGAATCTCTCACTTTGATGAAACGATAAAGTATCAGTGTCAAACAACAAAGTTTAACCGTATTTTTTCTATTACTTCAACATATATATATCTACAAATATAACTCCTATTTTCCCATAAATACAATGAGACAATGATATAGACATGATTTTAGGAAGATTATAATCACAAAGATTATATACAATAGGTAATCACAAAGATATGGAATATTTATATTCCAACACTCTAACCAAATACATGTTATTGATTCTATGAGGGGTTGTTTTGTAATAGTTTATTAATGCAGGGGGCAGGATCGGTTCTTGCTTGTCAAATGCCGGAGGAACAAGACAACTCTTCCAATATCAGATATTTCAAACAAACAAAAAAAAATGTTATAAATATATGATTATGAAATTTCGTAAAATAACAAATTATTTAATTTTTTTACACAAATAAAAAAATAAAATTTTTCCATATCTGGACAGGGACTTTCTTCCTCTGTTCCCGAGTCATCAAACCCACCTGTGACGACCTATCATAGACACACATATATGTTAATTAATTTTTTTTCATCTTACAATTTAATTGTAAATTAATCCCCGATACACGTGAAGTTATAATGACCAAGTTCTTATAAATTTAAATAAATCAATTTCATTATTGAGTTCTTCGACTTTGAGGCAATGACACATCCATTTGTTTGTATTGTGCTCTATAGTGTAGTATTATTATTGGTGAAAAATATAAAGAGTTTTAAATTTATATTTAAAAATTAAAAGTATTAAAAATAAGATATATTTTGAAATAAAAATATTTTTATATATATCTACTAAATGAGATAGAAATAAATAAGAAAGAAGGGAATAAATGTTAAAAAGATGAGTAAAAAAAGAAAATGTAATAAATGTAAATTTATATTCTTAATCATGCTCAAACATTCTAAAACTCTTTACATTCTTTCTGTCCGAATAGAGTAACTTTTTTTTTAAAGAAAAAATGAATTTGTTCCGTTAATTTTTCTAAAATGATTTCATTGATCTTGAAGTATTCCGAGTAGAATTATGTATATTATGCAAGTTAGAAACACTCTTAAATCATATTACTCACTTAGACTAATACACATTCGAAATGTATAAGATTCAAAGAATAATAAAACTCTCTGACAAGACTCTTACATATACAGAAGACACTTTTAAGCCATATCCTACTTAGATTAATCCCTATTCTAGTCGATAGGACCACAAGATACATCAAATTTCTTCCATAATATATAACTATATTCTTAACATTTGAACTCAAGAAGATTACTAAATAAGTTATAAAAAACCCTAATTATCTCATTTTCAGCAGATTGCAATAAATTTATTATAATTAACCTAACAAAAATAATGGTTTTATATGCATACCTCGTAAATACGCGTCAAACAAAAAAAGATTAAAGAAATGGCTTACTATAACTTAGGAATATAGTATCCAAAAAATTATTGGTACCCAAACATGGACTTAAGTGTCTTGTAAGGCCAAGAGCAATGCATCATAATCTAGAGTTTGATACGCATCTCAATTATATCAAGTTTAAAAAACACTATTAAAAAGAGTGATAGAGTTGGTAAAGAAATGCCTCATCAGCATACAATGTGATACAGATAAAATTAATTATTCTTTTTACATATATATTTATGGGATCCATATGAATACCATGGTTCTAATTAAATTAATAATTGGGATTTTTTTATTTACAATAATTTGCTAATCAAAATACTTGTGATTATATCATGAGATAAGAATCTCCTCACAAGTAGTTAGATTGTTTAATTTCTGTCTCCCAATATGTAATTTATTTTTTCTTTTAAAAAAAAAAAACATTAGCACTGCTTGTGTCCCATTTCATTTTTTAGTGTTGAAGGCATGGAATTTCATGAAAACTATCAAATTGTAATATAAAAATAAATTTATTACAGTGATATGTAAAAGAGATATAGAAAAGTAAGAATTATATTGAATCCAAATTTATAGCAGTAATATATGGTAGATATTGCATAAAAAAAATTTATGATAGATACAATAACTTTTTGGTGATATATATTATTTTTTTAACTTCTTAAAAAATTGATATTTAATTTCTTATTTAACGTAACATGAATATAACTAAATTTTCATTAATTTGTTATAATTCATAGTGATTAAAATTGACTTCAGTATTGTTTTACTTTCGAATTGATTTTAATAATATTGACTTTAAAATGTTGATAAGTTATAGTTCTGTTTACCTATACTTATACTATACAATCGAGCTTGTACTTGTTTATTAAAAAAAAAAACCTTGAAAAGAAATTTTTTAAAAAACTAAAGACATTGTGTTAGTAGTTTACTTATGTTAAAATTATTTGTGCATTAAATCAAATGGTACATTCAATTTTGAATAAAAAATAAAGAATAATATAAATGTCAAGTGGAGTCTATTTTAAGACATCTCAATGTTTTCAGGTCAAATGAAATTAGACGAATGTGCTAAGTTGGTGGCATCAAATTTGCACAAAATATGAGAAACTTTCATGTGTTTCGAGGAAAACATAATTGATGTTCTATTATGTTGAATACTTTCATGATCTGTGTTTTTTCTTTTTCTTTTTTGATTGAATTTAGTTGAGTCATAATTAATTTCATTATTAAAACATTTCCTATATTATCAAAGAATAAAAAAATATTAATATAACAAACAGAAATTTTATAACTAAAGTTAAAATAGTCTGATAAAAAATCTGATAAAAAATATAAAAAATTTATACCTATTGAGAATAGTAAAAAATTGGGTTAATACTATAAAAATTCTTTAACTTTGCATTATGTCAATTAAGTACTCAATCTTTTAAAATGACAATTTTACTTTTTCAATAAATTGAATTAAACAGAAACTGATAGGAAATGAGTAACATCCGTTATGCACTAATACAATTTGAAAAACTAATTTTATCCTTCCATAGATGGATAGCTGGTCATAAAAAATATAATAAAAAATTTTCGTGAAATTGTCAAAAAGATACTCTGGTAATAGGCAAAGTGCAGTGTACTTTTTTTGTATCAATCCCTTATTAGAGTATCTTTTCGATAATTTTATAAATTTTGGAGGTTAGAACTTTTCAATATCTATAATATCATTTACCCTTAATAAGTTGATTGCAAGTAAAAGAATATTTTTTTTAAGCCATAATAATAGTTTGATGAAACTTTGATATATGATTTTTTAGGGTTTGGGAAGTAAAAGAAAACTTTGGTATATAGTTTTTACGGGTCTGGGGAAGGAAGAGAAAGTGACTCGCACAAATTTTTTTTCTTCTAATGAGATTTGATGGTAGTTGGGTGTTTTGATGGAGTTTCTTTTATTATATTTCTTCTCTCCATTTTGATGACAAGCTTCTCTCGTATAGAAGGATAAAATTAGTTTTCCAATTTTTATTCGGACATAACAAACATCACTCATTTTCGATCAGTTTTCATTCAATTTATTTTTCTGAAAAAACAAAATTGTCCCTTAATTGTCATTTTCAAAGATTAGGTATTTAAGTGACATAATGAGTAAAGTTCAGGGTGTTTTATTTGTACTAATCCTAAAATATATAAGTGCTTTTACAACTTTCAAATAAGTATATTTATTGAACTTTTTTCATTTTTACCCATATTTCTATTCATTTACTATTTCACTCTTACCATGTATATTTTTCATCGTATATGAATGGTAAAAAGGGTATTATAATTCAAAATTTGTCTTATTTTTAAAATTCTTACTCTTCTGATCGAAGAGAGTGTCTTTTTCATGCGTAAAGGGCGTATCTGAATTGAAATTAAGAATAAAAATAATTTCTTTTTATATTTTAAAATTTACATTATCTTTACCAATAATTTACATTTAGAAAATTAAGTATGAATGTATATGAACTATCCTCATTGTGCATGATACACACTTTGTTTTTTCTAATTATATATATACGAACAATTTTCAAATTCTTTCAAAAAAATTAGGTATTTAAAATTACTATGTCTTAAATATAATCAAATGTATCCATACACATTTGATGTATGAGAATTGACTTTAAAGAGAATTTTCTTTTATTTGGCATGCACATACACCAAACATAGATAAATTTTAAACACTTGCATAATGAAAAACAAACATACAATTCAAATATATTTATAATAAATTTCTCCTTTTGAAACTATAAAATCTTAGAAAAGGATTGCATTTCTTTGTAAGAAATTGCCGACCATATAATATGATGTTAGCTAGAATTGTTGAGTTTGGACACAAATTTCAGGTTATGAGGGCAGGGAGGGAAGTAAAGGTAGGGGACCTCTAACATGAAACAGACCAGACCTTAAGGATCCCGTTCACACTCAATCAGAAGCCGTTATATTGGACTCTCTCAAATCTATAGGTGGTCCTAACTCCATCTATCTCTCCATTTACATTATTTTCCTTGTTACAATTTTTTTCCTTATAAATACTATTAATATTATTGTCTTAACATAAATTCTTTTTTCGCCACATTATGAATATTTATTAACCGTTAAATTGATTTTTTAAAATAATTGAGAATTAATTCAGCATGAATGAATAAATTAAATTTATCATTAATATTGAAACAAAAACGCATTTTAATAACAATTTATTTATTTTTAATTATTTGATAAAAGGTTGAGGTCGTTCGGATAAGGAAGGAGAGGTTAAAACTTATTTTTAGAAAAATATAATATTAATAATGAATGAAGAATCGTGTCCACGTTTGCTTCTTGTCTTCCTCCATGTTCTTCTTACTTATAAAACAAATAGTTTTTTTTTTTTTTTGTTACAATTCACCTTTTTAAAAAAATAAATTTATTTGGTTAAGCTCAAAATTCTTAAATATTATTTTTTTAATAGGAATTTTTTAAAATTTATTCGTTTAGAATTCAAAATTTATATTTTATTAATAAAATTATTATTATTTATTATAAAAAAATTAGAAGATGTATTTATAGGATTGTAAGCTAGTTAACATTATTTGGGGAAGGTTTGAAAGTGTTCAAGTAGAGGGTGATAGTGGTGTTACTAATTTTAGCATTCAAACAAAGGACCACCTATCACTATATAGATATATATATATATATATATATATTATGAGTTCCAAACTTGCATGCAATTGGACTAACCTTTTAGCCAACTGCCAAAATTCAACTAATATTTTTATATGCCAATAAATTGTCATGCATATGCCTAAAGTTCTAGATCCAATTTTTAAATATTTTTATAATAAGATTTTAAATAAAAAAAAAACTTGTGCTCCTAGATGCAAATTAATACGTGAATTAATATTTCAGTTTTTTTTTAAATAAATTCTCTATCTTTTTTAAGATTTAGGTCTTAAACATTTTGGTAAATTAAATAATTATATATATAATATATTTTATTTATATTAATTAAATTAATATTTCTTGAAACATTTAGATTAGATGTAAAAAAGATAGCACATCATTAATAAAACATGTTTTATTATACAAGCCTTTTGATCCGAACTATAATCTCATATTTTTTTATTTTTATATATTAGAGAAAAAAATATAGTTCGAATTTAAGATATTTAATTTTATAGAAAGTAATTCGATACTGAGTAATTAGTCACCGGTCACGAAAAAGAAAAAGTTAAATAAAGAATATAATATGTATAATAAAGGAGGTTGGCCAGAAGTGTAGAGAAGAAGCCACGTCCATACTTTTTCCAGCTGTGTAAATTTCGGCCTGGTCTGGGCCTGCCTCCCAAAATGGTCCTTCAAAGAATAAAGATTAAGAGCCCTGCAGAGGGAAGGCGTGCATGGACTTCTCTCAAAAGAATGGGCCCCACAATATCAGTGACCACCCCCCACCCCTAACCCCCTCTACTTCGGCCCACTTTTAGGCCCACATCCCATACATATAATACGGCATTTATAATTACAACTTTGTACTGTGATGATAGAGTTCATCATTTTTTCATCTTCTTCTTTATGCAAAATCTGCCCTTATTCCCATTACTAAAGGGGAAATTCCTCACCTTCAAAGACTCTACCAAGACTCTACCGGACTATCCGATACTCAAATGAATGATGTAATCATGATAATTCAGCGATACGCCAAACCCCTATGCGCACAAGGAATCATTCCACACTGGAGAGGTTGAAATTCTTACACTGCTGCTGCCAGAATTTAAACTCTAATACATGTCATCAACTTTGTAACTACAAAACCAACTCTGCTCTTATCCAAAGAAAAGACATGGAATGACAAGAAGTGTCTGGTTCGATAGTACGATCCTTCTTACTTAGTTCTTCTGTTTGGTGTGTTAAGTGAAAAATTTTAAATTTAGAATATTCAAAAAATAATTTAATATCACATGCCAATCTTGTATTTACTCTGTGATCACTCTTGAATTAGTGATAACTCCCATATTGAAAAAAAGAAAAGACATGGGATGGTACCACAGAATGGGAAGAAATAGACCAATCTTTTGGTTCTAATTATACGTGGCTTTGATGATGGTTGTTCTTATTTCTTGATGGGGGTAACTTTGTCAATTTTACATGCGTGATGTGTCCAACTATTATGCAATTGGTTTTTTTTATAATTTTTTTTAATAAATAAATATATTTCACTAATAAATCATAATGATTATAATAAAGTAAATAAAACTACACTAAAAACACCTTAAATAAATAAGTATTATTATAAAATTTATATATAAACTAACTAAAAGGTAAACTACAAAATAAAAAAGAGAAAAAAATATAGCAAGAATCACATTAATTCATCTTATTCATTTCTCACTTCAATTTACATATCCCATAGCATCTATTATAGGCATATGGGTTCATCTTCCTTAATTAGAAGGATAAGAGCTTCTACCTATTTATGGACATCCGCATAATTCATTAATTTTATAACCCTCCTTCTCAGATGTTTATAATATAAAGAATGTGCCTCATTAAAAACCTTACTAGAGAAAAACTGAGTGGAAAAAAAAAACTTCTAATGAAAGAAAAAAGACTACACTGTTCTTTATGTTTTTTTCCCCTTATTTTGTACATCATTGAACCGATGCATTTCAAATTTAATTATCAAATAATGCAGTCGGTAATATTTTAGTGAATAGATATTTTGGATCATCATAGTTGACTGAAATCCTCGCATATCAATTTCACCATATTTCAGGAAGAAAACATTGTGAAATTTATTTTGTCATATCTCCTTTAATATCTCATTAAACTTCATATTAGAATCTCTTGGATTCATTCAACTATCTTGGATATTTCAATCACTACTTTTTGTCATACACTTTCTAAATCAACTTTAGAATAAAATAAAAGCGGCAAGTATAAATCTATATTAAGTACAAAATCCTTCACAATATAATGTATGAATCTCAATCATCATTAATTGTATAATCTATCTTAACTCGAGTTGAATTTTGTAATAATCCAATATAAATAATTGTAAGGAGATTCATAAGGATAAAGTTTTCGATCATTTCAAAATTGTCAAATTAAATAATTATATAATGTATTTACTTGCATGTAGATGCAAGTATATTAGTATACATTCTGTATCAACTTATAGTACTTTAGAACAAAAATTCTTCAATATTCTTTATCACTTCTCAAATGTCCGAACAACTATTTTTGTACATAATGATGTGCCATATGCATGTATAACATCTTTTAGATATTCAAAGTTATTTATTTCAAAACCTTTAATCACATTGTTCATCTTCAATAGTTATTTGCTTTAGGAAACTCTTCAAGAGAACCATATAGATCACTATTTTCCTTCGAAGACATAACCTTTAAAAGTACGAAGACATCCGCGCTTCAAGCATACTTTAAATTATTAGATTTAAAACTTCCATTTTGACCTTTAGAGTCATTTTCCAAAATGGATAATCTATAAATTTTATACTTGATTATCTCTAATGGAGTTCGGATAAATTATTATATAGCTATTTTATAATTAATAGCAAATGGATAAGCTTGTGAACTTCTGGTTCATTAACGTATATATACTGGACAAGTGATATAGTGATCACATTTCTCTAGATTGTAATGTCCTTCTGTTACGATAACCATTATCTCCCCGTGATATGGGAGATACTAATTTATGATAATTACAAAATCATATAATAAGGATATCTCTTATTAATAGAAAGAGCATTATATGGGTAATAAGTATAAGCAAGTCTTGTACAGGTTTCCAGACATGAGCATTTCAATATTTTAACATCATCTTTCAAAATTTTCACTAAGACAATAATGTCGCATTTTTCAAGATGATTATTTATATATTCCTCAGCCACCTCTAGTCCTTCTAGGACTTCATAATAGATATTTGTTATAATCAAATATATTTGTATCTACCACTAGAAAATATTATTCGTCGTACCAAATGCAAGGCATTACGAAAAATCTCATTCCATAAGTTTTTCTTTATATATTTCATGGTTCGCATTATATTTTCACACATTTATTTTCATCCTTCTAGGATTACAATTCAAGTGTATAATTCATATTGGGAATATACTTACACTTCAAGTATACTTATTTAACTGTCCGAATATTTCATATTTCTGATCATGCGAACACTATATTAATATCCTGAATACCAAATATCGAATTTCGAGTATGCAGACTTTTATTTTAGATCTTCATTTATTTTCATATTATGCGCATAAATACAATCGACTTATTGTACTATTTTGCGATTCCATAATAATTTATAATCAAGACATGACATATTGAGATCTTAGTATCACAACTTTCAAATACCTGAATTTCTTCTAGAAATAATTAATGTCATGTTTAGAAAAAAATCTGCAGGAAATTTTTTTTTTCTCAATGTCACTATATGTGACCATCTTAATTATTTGCTCCTTTCACATGTGAGGAGTTCATCATATATTGAAATCGACTTATCTACCACTATTTTAGTTGTATCTCAAATTCATTTTTATTGTGGTAGGACATTAAGTGTAATAGGAGCATACTTGTAACTTGATGTTGGTCAGTAAATGTCTGGCTGGATAAACTAAATTTTGAACTTCAAGTTCGAGATTTTCTTATAAGGATCAAGATGAGACACAAAAATATATATTCATCCGATTTTATTTTTATTTCATCTCCTCTATATGTTGGGAGGAATATTAAAAAATCATAAAATGCAAATCTTCTCGTTGAGATTTGCTCCCAACGTTTTTTATATAATCTCTCTTGAGGTCCCATTTCATTGCCTTTTTTTTTTTTTTTTTTTTTTCTGTGGCGGAGCATATTAAAAAAAAAAATAGACAATCATATTTAACTTGGAGATGAGAAATATTTGGTTACTGGACACAAACTAATTAAAAATAGAGGAGAATTCATTAGAAAGTTCTTTTAGACGCTGAAGATAAATCCTTCAAGGCATCTATGGTTCTTCAAAACCATTTGGCGTCTGAACATATTCTTCAGGATGTTCATATAATACTACCAGTATTATTAGGACAAATTGTATTGGTAGGAAAATATTGAATATGACCTCATAATCAAGGAGAGGCAACAATAAGTTGCATATTAACAATATATACATAACTATGTTGGCAATACGCATTTATCTTTAAGTACATTCAACCCAAATAATAGTGGCAACGTTCATAGAATTATATTTTCTTGAAAACAAGTAGCATATGAAATTCATTGGATTAGTGAACTTCTAGACCCATAACTTATTCCAAACGTTATAAATAAATTTTCGTATTTTGTGATCTAGGATGGTCAAACCAGTCACGCCAACTGATAAACTATTCGAATCAGTAAACTTCATGTTTACTTTACAATATATCTCTAATTCATAAATTTTTTATTAGATATAGAAAGAAAATGATAATTTCTATATGTAGATTTGTTTAGATAAAAAAAAAAATAGAAAAACACATACACTTATTTTATTCACTTTCTCGAGATCATCGTTCTTCTGAGAACATTATTAAACTAACAAAAACTTTTGACAATCCTTTAGTGGATGAAGTATATTTCATACTAAATGTCTACTAGATACTTGGGTAATGATAACTCTTCTAGAGTTAAAATTAATTGGCTCTTCTAGAGCATTCACTTAACTAGTTCTCCTGAAACTAAACTATCATTTCCACTATGATAGTTATATTCAAACATGAATAGTATGACACACCTCAGATTTTCCATTCATGAAAATAAATGAAACTAATAATAAATAATACATAAATTTAAATTACAAAGTATCGAAGCTTGAAAATTTAAAAAATTACAACATGATAATAACAATAATAATAAATAATAATTCAATTCTTTTGATAATTTCTATCATTAATTAACATTCCAAATATTCTCTTCTAGAGATTCAAGAAAAAATAGCTACATCTATTTGTACCTTATTAAAGTAAATCATTAATTAATATTGATATCATTACTATCAGTATTATAATTTCAAGAGAAGTAAGGCAATACTTTTTACTTTCTCCTTTCTTAATCTTGTTAATTAGTTAGCAATTTAGAATGTCAAACGTACTACCAGTACTTGAAATATATACTCAAATGCATCGATAATACCCTCATAACATATTAAATCATAATTCTTATTTTCTTTCTCGTAATTTTCTCACTTGAGGTGAAAATATATACTTTGAGAATGTGATGAGTCACTTATCCATATAGTTATAAAGATTATTTTTATCACTTCCAAAATCATAACCAAATTACTTTTATAAATAAATTACAAGATTTAATTACATAAACTTCAGGGAATAATCTAGAATTTTTAGTCGAGCATTACAATACTCCATCAATTACTTATTTTCTCATTCAATCTCAAGCATACATAAGATTAATTTTAAATAATTTTGAAAATATTTTCCTCGATATAGCTACTTCTGCAGCATATATGAGGCATGAGAGATGAAGAATTTTTCCTCTGTCACATCACCTTTAATTGATGAGGAATCCTAAAAGTCACAAAGTTATTTATACTGATATAGTATATAGTTTGTAATCATGAGGACAACTCATTATGATTGATATTTATATAACAATCATCTTTTGGTGATTTTACGTATTTTCTCTCAAAATATATCACCAAAATCAAATACATTTTATGTTTTATAACTTTTCTTGTGGTATCTTCAAGATCCACTATATCCAAATGGATTTTAACACTAAATATACAAATTTAATACATAATTTCTTCTCAGAATATGAAGAGTCACAAACTTAAATTTAAAAAAAAAAAAATCATGAAATAGATATTTTGTTAGGGAGAACTTACCTTAACCTTTAAATAATTAGAATTTCTTCATATGGACTTCTAAAACATCTACTTTTAATAATTTTCGGTAGAGACTTGTGTTGATAACGTGTTATAAAACTTATATATAAACTAACTAAAAGATAAACTATAAAATAAAAGAGAGACCAAAGAACATAGAAAGAATCACATGAATTTATCTTATTCATTTCTCACTTCAATTTACATATTCCATAGCCTCTATTTATAGACATATGGGTTCATCTCCCTTAGTTAGAAGGATAAGAGCTTCATAAAAGGTAGATAAATATGATGTAAATCTAAACTTTGTTTATGATAGAATAACCAATTTCATAACAAGTATTACATACCAAGTATTATATAATAAATCATACAAATACTCATATTTGTACTTTCTGAAGATAGAACTAAATACATATTCTTATTTAATAATATGGTACGAGAGTTATCTAATGTAATATTGAATCGATCATAAATTTCACATTTAAATATCTAACTAATTTTACAAATTTCATTCTACAGATATTCAATATGTACTCGATTTCAACATTTTGAAGGTCAAATAAAGCTCAGCAAATTAAAGAAGAGGGTAGGACCATATATATGTGTGTGGGGTGATCATCTCTTCATTTGTTGTTGTCTTGTATAAATAGCAAGAAGCATAGTAGGGAGTGGACCATAGGATAGGAAGGAAGGTCCCAAAGCAATACTACTAGTTAGTATAAGAAGAGGGCCAAAGACAGAGATGAGATGGAGTCCCTTTTAAGACCATTACTTCCTTAGTGAGTGGATCAAATAAAAGAGAAATACACATTTTTCAGATTATTAACACCAGCCTGCTGCTAGCTTATCAATTATCTATGGATCATTATCTTCCTTCAATAATTGAATGAATTGGATATTTAATTTTGAGAAAATACATTTTTATATAATTAATTCTTTTTGACTCATTATAAAGAATTTTTAAAAGTGAGAATAGGGTGGACATTAACAACTAGAGTCTTGGCAGGAATCTATCTTTATTGATAGAATATGATTTATAGATCTCTGTCTAAATTGACAAACTCAGTGCATCATGGATTGAATAGCAATTTGGAACAAATAGATGACGTTTACTAGACTCAGCTGAATCAATACGACAGTTAAAATGTTTGAATTTTCTATGAGAGAGGCACATCTCTTTTTCATTTATTAATACATGTATCAAATGCTATTTATTATTCTCTAATTAAATATTATAACAGATTAAGCATCGATTTTTTTTAACAATTTAATTACCTCTTTATCTCTAATTCCATTTCTAAATTCTTATTTTCTTACAAATTAACAAGTGTCTTAGAGTTCATCCATGAACATTTCTAATTATGATCCAAATATTTTTGGAATAATATTAATATATAGCTTATTGAATACTATGGAATCAAATACTCTTTATCATTCTTTAAATATCATGCATACTGATTTACGTATTAAAATATTTTTAAAAAATTTATCCCTTTATCTTTAATTTGTATGATCTTATAAATTCTCAAGCGCATAGTGTTCATCATGAACATTTTTAGTTACAAGCAAAATATATAATATTAATATACAGCTTATCAATAAAAAAAATATTAATATATAGGTTGCAATTGAGAATTTGTAGGAGCATAATACACATAGAGGGGATAATATATATGTTATTAGTTGGAGTTGACAAAGACTTTGAAAAGTGATTTGCACGTGTTTACAATATTGCACTTTTTTCATCATCTTTTTTTCTCTTTGACTAACAAACCGACCTGGCCTAACTTTGATTCTTCCTTTCAAGTTTGAGGAGAAAAAAATATCCCAAAATAATAAAATCGACAAAGACACAAATTACTACTCCAGATAGTTTAATACATCTTTTAATAATAATTTTCTTTTAAAATTTTTTAAAATTTAAAATTTATTTTTATTTTATAAAATTTTATTAATAAAATTATTTTTTTAAAAGATATATATTAAAATTATAATTAAAATATATATTAGACGATCTCAGATCCCGATAACCTCATCCCTTTCATCATCATTTTTAACATTTTTCAGACATTCCCCGAAGTATAAAGTGAAGAAGATGCACATAAAATTATGCCATTTTCAATCGTGATCAAATAATTATTAAATTGAAAACTTGGCAATTTATAATAAAAGGGCAAGTCTTTTTCAATATATATATATATATATATATAAACAAAAATCCTCGTCAAGGGGGAAAGTGCTATTTTTCCAAACTTGCATTAAGTGATTATTGTCCATTTTGCTTTTCTTTGTTGGAAGATAAGGGTGCCAATTTAACCCGTTTTCCACATGCATGTTTTTTCTTGACTTCATTTTCATGATACAAAATTTATGTTGACTCAGATTCAGATGGTATCATTTGAAGTTTTATCTCAAATTAAATGCATTCCAAATACTACAATTCTGTTCTTTTCTTTGTTACTTAAAATAAATAGTTGTTAATTTATTTAAATTATAAATTAACTTTTAGTTTAATTAATGCTTATTATACATTCAATTTTATTTTAATTTTTTTTAATAAGCTACCCAATACTTTTGGGGTCTACTTCTATTTATTGATGCTGCTAAAATTAAGTAAATTTTTTAAAATAATTTTTTAAAGTACATTTTTATTCAACTGATTAAGAAAATTAGAATAAAAGTATAGAGTATACGTATATATGGGATCTCATCATATACTTATTTAATGGCTAAAAATAAATACTTTTGACTAAGTTGTTTTTTTCATTTTTAAAGTTTAAAAGCATGTGTAATAAATAGTTAAGAATATATCAAAATTAAAATATTTTATAAATTAAAATAAATTTATTTTAAACAATGAAAACATGACAAAAGAAAGAGAATCAATCCTCTAAAAGAATAATAATATTTCATATTATTATGTAAAAATTAAATTTGCAACTTTAATTTTAAGACCTCCGAGATTTTATCAGGCGAACAAAATCTCAATCTCACGAGACACATTTGAAATTTATTTGGTGATTAGATACATACAATTTTCCATGCAATGGTAATAGTACATATATAAATAAGAATCTTTTTTAATTTATAATCATGATTAGCACTACCAGTAGAAATTAAAGCGTGCTTATTCAATTATGGAGTCCATGCATGGAATATGATTGAATTAGAGAAGAATCTTATTGTATTTCTTTTTTTTTTTTTATATAAAACTTAGTGACAATAATAATAATTTATAACATTATGTAATTATTTCCATTAGGGTCAATATTATCCTATGACGTTATCCTTGCTTACTTAATTTGTCCTTTTCGCATCTAGCTATCATTTATTTATTTTAAGAACAGAAATAATTTCATATTTTACCAAATTTGGTCACTAAAATTTCAACTAGCTCGTCTTAACCAACCAAAAAAAAAAAAAAAATTTGGAAAATTTGAACATTTCTTTAGAGAACAAGGAATATTTGATTTTCAAATATAAATTAACGAGCGTGGAGAGCCTTTGATACTATTTCAAAACTGCTCCAATAAAGTACCTTTTATAAAAGGTTTATTTTCACTAATCATTCAACGTAAAATTTTCAAAATTACCAAAAAAAAATTACCAGGAAAAAATTATCATCAAATAGTTAGGGATTTTATTTTAAAGAGAACTATTTTCTTTTTTTTAAAAAAAACCACTCGATTAGAAAATAATGGGCCAATTACTGGCATTGATGAGAACAGCTTTCTTTTCCTATACCTAATACTAGTTGACCAGAGAGAAGGCGACTTCTCCGCCAAGAACCAAAGCTTTCATTCTCTCTGGCCTCGCTAAGCATTCGTTCCCAGTCAACTCAACAAAAAGAAAATGCACCTTAGCTTATAACTTCATTCATTCGAAAGGTCGATCGTCGCTAAAATTTAGGAGCAAATCCTGAAGAAGGCGAGAGCTAGCTTATGGGCCCCCTTCTAAAGCCATGAGAGTTGGTAAGAAAAACGTTCTCATAGACTATATTGAGGAGTAAGGAAAGAAAGGGCTTCCTGGACAATGAGATCCTTTTTGTCTTGCATGGGCTTGGGCTTGCTTTGATGATGGGTAGGCTTGTTGTAGTCATTACGTATCCAACATTTCACACACCTCCCTCCACTACAGGTCTGCTTTTAACGGGGATTCTCCTCACTGGAATCTTTATATGTGTATGTATGACAACTAGGGTTGCATACGGGTCCAGATAAGTACAATACTCGTATCATATTATTATAGTGAAATATGGATTCAATCTAAAACCTAGACTCGTCGAATATAAAATTTATGGATCTAGATCTGACCCTTCAAGGTCTCGAATAAGATTTGAATATATCTGTACTCATTTGTCATTTTTATATTTTTTCCCTTTAAATTATATATATATAAATAATACAAGGGAATTAATTAGATAATAAATAGTTAGTTATGTATCATATATTACTTCTGAAAAAACCTTTATTTTGGTAAAAACGTGCAACAACAAAGACAAGATCTTCAGCTGTTCTATAGGGATATAAACCACCCCAATTCTTGAACCTAAATTTAAAATAGAATAAGAACAAAGAATAAATAAATCGCCAACATTAATCATAGTAGATAAATAAAAAAATAATGAATGAATTAAGTAGGAAATAAATCAGCCAATTCGAGGAAGGGCCTTAGTTAAGAGAAATAAATTACGTGTTCATAAAAAAAAATATAAAACTCATATATATATATTTTATTATAACGGGTATACGATTAAACATGTATGAATATCATCATACCCTGCCCACACCAATTTAATAGAAGTTATACAGATACGAGTACGCGTCCGACTCTGCGAGTACAAATTTTTAAACTTACCCTTATAAACATGTATATAATTGATCAGGTAAGAGTAAGACTTGCCTCATTTACAGCCCTAATGACAACCCAACCAAATTATTCATCTTGACAATTATTAGTACACTTGAATACCATGGAATATTTGTAAAATTAACTAGTAATATTTCCATGTCATATTATAAAGTAATATTGTCTACCTGCATGGGTGTAGCTCAGTTGGTTATAGGGCTATAGAGTTGGTATCCAAGGTTCAAATGTGGAGGGTGGTTCATTGTGCGCACTAGTGTCTGGCCTCCAGTTTGCAGAGCCGCTGAGTCACCATGATTTACATCTTCCACCTGGGCGTCAGACAGTCTGGTGAGGTCCTTGTGGACGAGGGATTTCGCCTTTTGGTACCAAATAATATTGTCTTATTTAGGATTTCATATTATTAAGAAATTTCCTTTATAATTTTTTTAAAGAAAATTCCTATTCGATTAATGTATCAATAAATACTCATAGGAGAGAGGAGAGAGAATATGAAGATTTGAAATATAAAATTTATTAAACTAATATAAAGGGTTTTAAAGGTATTTATTCTAAAAATACATTTATTCAAATTTTCTTAATATATGAAATAGTTAAATTATATAATAATATGAAACAAAGGTTATAAGATTTACGTATGAAATAAATAAGTGACAAAATGGCTATAAAGGATGATGGTATTGAGAAGTTCACGTGTGGATAAATTTTTTAATTATTCCATATTAAAAAATCATCGATTAAAAAGTTTTCAAACAGTAAAACTATTATACAATATCAAATATCAAATCACTTATTAAATAACTTAAATTTAAAATTTCTTACTTAATATATTGAGTAAAAATACTTTAAGTTGCGCCATCTATCACACGCCTTGTATGTATGGATAATTTTGTTTTCTTTTTTCTCACATTTCGAAGCCATTGTGGATCTTTATTTGTAGAGAATCTAAGATCTAAGTGGTGTGTACTTGTCAATATGAAACATATGTTCGGGGTTTAGTTAATAATTTGTATAACCCGGCCCATTATACTTTAGTCCAATTGCTGCAAATTTTTGGGGAACTTGGTCATCAGCTGCAGGAATCTTGATATTTCTATCCTGAGCCGTTCCTAAGCGGAGTGTGCTTGTACAATAAAGATGGGGCCGGTCTTTTTGGTCTCACGGATGGCGGCATTATGATTTTCTATTCTTTTGTAATTATCCGATGATATGATGATTATTTTTATTAAAATTTATTAGTTTTTAAAAGTCGATCAATATTTAAATTGATAAATTTTCATAAAATAACTTAATAAAAAAAATCAATACTCATTATATATAAAAAATTTATTCTTATACTGTCTTAGTTTAGTTATGATAAAATTATGAACGAAATAAAAAATATGTAAATCATGACGTAAATGTCTTATTTACGTTGTTTAGTTGCAATGTAAAAATAGAGAAGATGTAAATGAGGAGGGGACTCCTCGTCAACAAATTAGTCCATTCGAAAACGGACGAATTGAGATGTAAAATAATATTAAAAAGTTCATTTTATCTTTTTATAAATTAGTTAATTACAAATTTATCATAAACTAAACTTCTACCCGTATATATAACATTCATAACTTTGTGCAATATATACTATAATAAATTATATATAATAAAAACTATTTACCTTCTATTTTTTATCCATACCAAATAGTTTCGAAGTAAAGGAATATATTTCTCTTAGTGAAAGTAAATGATACCACTTCCCCTCTCCTCTCCCCTCCAAGAATCAAATAGGCTAAAAGAATTTTTGTTATTTTTAATAGTTATTTGTATATTCTCATTTAGATTTTTTTATTGGTTAAACAATTAGATCTAATTTGTACATTTTTACATTTTTTTGGCATTTTTGAAGCTTAATTATGTTTTTAAAAATAAGAATAAAATATTTTTAATTCTTAATCAATAATCGATTTAGTAATCTATTACAGAATAATTTTGATATTAATAAAAAAAATTTATCGAAAAGTAATCGCTTTGGAATTGATAATTAATTAAATTATCGGTAACAATTATGATAACGATTAATCGGTAGTATGCTGCTATCATTCTTAAGGGTCTTCTCCTTGCCTTTTCTTTAAAAAAACAAAACTTGAAAAATAATTTAATGTAATTTTTCCAATTCAAACCGCTCAGATTTTTTGTTTTGGTTTTAAAATAATCCCAATACTTCAGGTTCACTTTCATTAAAAAAAAAACTGGGGAAAAAAACCTTCATAAATAAAAAATTAAAAAAAAAAAAAAAGAAGGAAAACCTCCCAAAAGATTCGGGTCACCCGGTCAACCGACAGACACTTCGTGACAAAACCCTTTCTTCCTCACTTCCTCTCACCCCGGCTACTTCTGTCTCTTTTCGACTCTGCGGCGAGGGACTGCGACTGCGACTGCGACTGAGACTGAGCTGCGACAGAGCTTCGCCTCCTTCCGGCCATCTCTCCTCTTTGCGGTGGCGCGACGGCTGTGTTTTATTCAAGAAGGAAAAGGTTTGTTTAGTTATATTTTAATGCCTAATCTAAATTGAGAGAGTCTTTGTTTCACAAAATCCTTGCATCCCATTCCCACTCATTTTCTGAGATAAACAAAGTATAAAATTTGTTTTTTTAGTTAAAAAATTTCTGGGTTTTTTTCTTAAAATATTGGATTTTTATGTTTCTCTCTAATGCTGCGGCTGTTAGTAAAAATATGGTTTTGATTCTCTAGAATGCTACTGTTGTTGGTAAACAGCATTTAAGTCATACAATTTCCAAATTTCAGACAATTGAATCTAAGAATAGAATATAAGGAACAAAGACCTCAAGGTTCCAAAAAAGTATAATTCAAATGGCAATATCCATTTCAAGCCATGATAGTTCATATAATCATCTGTACAAAATGATTTTGTTTCTTCTGCTTCTTCATTTTACTCCTCTAACTTGGTAGTAATTGCCATATTAATCATCCCCTTTACATATTTTTCAATATTATTTCCTTTTAAAGATTCTTTTTTTCATTTTTAAGTATTTGTATCAGTGTTATTTGTTTCTATATTAGTCTTCTAATCGTTCTAAATTAATTGCAATTCATATTGAAGGTGTCTTTTGATTGTGATTGTTATCCCAACGACTTTTACATTCATATCTTTGGTTTTGATATAGGTATTTATCCTGTTATTTTTTTTCCATATTTTGCTTGTAAATATTTTTGATTAGTTAAAAAATTTTGGAGAATAATTGATATATAATAATGGTTCTTGTATTCTCTATCCTCCAAACACTTCCTGCAAGTAAACAAGAAAGAACACCGAAGCGGAGTTGATCCCCCGTTTCACAACCTCCGATGCTTAAATCAATCTCAAGTTCAACAGAGTAACAATAATTAAAGAATAACTTCCCTCATGACTAGAAACAGTACCTGTATTTATAAGAGGATAATCTTGCTCTTCAAGAGATGTAATGTATAAGACTCACCATGTAATCCTCATTGTGTCAGTTATGCAAGTTGTGCAAGTTGCTTTTAAGTTAATGATTAAATTAGGGAAGAATTATATTCTTCCTAAAAGACAATGGCCTTCAATAGACACTTTGTTGATAATGTCTATTGCATTGTGGGCTGATCCCCAGATAGGTATTCTGACGGGCCTTTTAATCCATTGGGCCCAATAAATTGAATCTAAATGCTTGATCCAATGGGCTATCCTCATCATATGCCCTCCACAAAGAGCCATAAATGGGTTATGGTTCTCTTTTGTTTTGAACATTTTATTTATTTGGGTGAAATTCGAATCCGTATATCCTGAGAAGAAAACCCTTTGTATACGTCAGTTCAGGTAATCGTTGCTCCAATATAAACTTTTGTCTGATAATTTTCCTCTAACATCTCTTCACTGTTCTTGAGTTTCACTTATTTTCTTTCACCCCTTTAACTCTTTTGCCAGAATGTCTTCTTCTAAGGCTACATTTTTAAGGAATCCGAAACCTTTATTGAAAAAGGGATCTAAATCTGCTGCTCCAACAGGTAGGTCTTCTGCTTTAGAAGTTAGGATTATTCTTCCTAAAAATAATATGGATCTTGGGGGATGCAAATATTCAGAGGCAGATGGTTTTATTTTGTTCCCGAATGTTAATCCCTCTGAGTCGGTTAATGTCATGAAAAAATATCTTTGAGCATCCGATGTTACTATCTCATATGATCAGGTTGATGAATCGAAATTGTGCGAACCGGGAGCTGTTATGTATCCTTCTTCCATCCGTTATAATCAACTTATAAATATAAGAAAAGAATACCAGATACCGCTTCGATTAAGCATAGGGGCTGCTTCGACCGATGATAGGGCACATCTATCCCAAAAGGATATATGGCAGTATAAGATGGATTGCGATTACTGTTACATGGTTTATTTCTGGATATAATGAATTACTAGGGAATAGATATAGGACAAATTGCCCCAAATGGGGTTTGGATAGTAGTAGCCTTTTTTTTATTTTTATGTAAATGTTTCGGTATTCCAACCAGTTTGGAATTGTTTACAAAATTTTTTCATATACAACCCGTTAAAGATAGAGCTAGGTGGCATACGTTTCAAAAAACAAATGAAGCAAGGAATTTGATAGCCAAAATGACGCAATCCATTCATGGATGGAAAGGGCATTGGTTTTATGTGGAATGTGGTGGAGTAAATAAGCCATGAAATAGGATAAAGACGCTACCAAATGTAGAAATTGAAATGGAGCAGCGGTTTATGTAAGAGCACATAAATGAAATGAAGGGATATGCCTTTGGGATGGTGCTAAGAGAAGCAAAGTGGGATGAAGAGATGATGAGAGTCGCCAGGTTTTTCTCACGAGCAGATTGCAATTTGCACGAATTAAGTTAGTATTAGGTGCTAACTTGTTTTAGATTTACAATCAGTATATGGGAGGTAAAAATGGCTTACACAATCTTTGAAATGACAGGGAAATTGATGTAGCATGCATGCTGGATCCAAGAACAAGGATGAAAATGCCACCCCCTATAGCCAAAGGAAAGGGTAAATTGCGTTATATATATGTAAATGATATATATAAAACATTATTATGTTATATAATGTTTGTGTTTTATCAGGGGAAAGGCTGTCGGTGGCATTATTGGAGAAAAGGTGAGAAGAAAGAACAAAGGAAAAAGGAAAAAAGACGAGTGATACAGAGAGCCAAGTCCTGATAATAGAACCTGTTACAAGGAAGAAGGTGAGTGTACCTGTTATCGGGAAAAGAAAGAGGACAGATGGAAGTAAGAAGAAATCCCGATTGTCTAAAATGTTAAGAGCCGGATTGTTCTTTGAAGGTTCAGAGCAGGAGAATGCGGAGGGGGGACACCATGTGTCAGGTTACCAAGATCGGGAAGAACTTGTAGAAGGATGCAACTTTGATTTTTCAAGTTGGTCTATGTCAGTAAGAGGAAAAGATCCGGTTTAGGGAAGGAGAAGATTACAACGGAATCACAACTAGCTTCCTTAGGTATAGTGGTAGCGGCAAATAGGAATCCAGAAGAGATGATGGAAACTTTTTTTGCAAACAATGTGCAGGTAAGGGTACATGACGTCATATCATCATGTGTTTTGATATTTGTATAAATTTAGTAATAGAATATTTCATAATAATCTGTAATTGCAGAATATGGACATAATGCATGAGGCTGCTCGTCGATTAACAATGAATGGTGTAGCGCAAAAGGAATTGGTGGATAAATATAAGGAGCTGGAGAAAATGCATCGAGATCAAGGAGTTGTGCTTGATCGAGTGCCAGAGCTAGAGAATAAGATTTCTGACATGGAAACAAAAAATACACAATTATCGGAAATGGATACCAACTTAAAGGAGATTAATGAACGGTTGACAAATGAGAGCACTGTCAAAGATGGGAAGATATAAAGTTTGAATGAAGCTCTAACACAAGCTCATCGGGACGCTGCAAAGCTTAAAGAGGAAGTGGAGCAAAGAAAACGGGAGAATTATTTCTTATCACTAGAGTTGTCTGAATGGGTTGATGAGGATGGGAAATTGTTAACAAGTGTTAAAGAATGGATAATTGAAAATTTCTGCAAATCGAAAGAAGGAAAAGATTGATTCTTGAATTTGTATATCCGTTTTATGAGTTTTTCATTGACAGAATTAGTTTAGGAAATTCGAAAGGTATATCCTGATGTAAATCTGCCATCTGTTGTTGATGCTTATTATAAGAATGATGCGGAATATCCGGTGTTCCCTTGGGATACTGAACAGAATTCAGGGGAGGAAGATGAAAATGTTGATGGGGGAGAAGCCCCGTTGGGAGAAGGGGAGAGTCAGGAGGAACCCATTGAAAAAAGCCGAGAAGATCAAAATAGGGATATCTTAGATCCACTTACAATGGAGACTGACAGGGGAGGTATGTCTGGAGCAGATAAATTAGCAACAGATATTCAAGGGATGTTTTTGAGAGGCGGATCGATGAAGGGGACAAGGACTAGGAAGATAGTAAATATGGAACAATTTAGGACGAATCTTCCAGATACACCATCAATGACTGCTCAAGACTCGACTGATTTAGTTGGTATGACTTCTATGAAGATGATAATCACGGAATACACTCTTGAGTTTTTTTTTTTTACTTATCACATTGTGGTTCTAAGGCAATATTTAATAAACTTTTTACTATTATACCCTCCCATTGATAACAAATTTTAACATCTTTATATTTTCTAACATAAAAACTTGTAGAACTAGGAATGAGGAGAGAGAAAAAGTTTATAGGGCATTCTAATGTACACAAGAAAAAAACATCTAAAAAGATGACTTTTATCTTGATAAATTTGCAGTTTTTACAACTCAGCTCCAAAACCTTTTGAATATTTGGTTATAAAGATTTGGTTGACTTTAATGATGACATTTGAGGATTTGATTTCGAACTTTGTTTTGGGCATTGAGCTTAAGATGATTGTCACCATGTGATTTATGGAGGAACATGTTCCACACCTATGTTTGAAATCCATCGGGCATGGGCAAAAAGCCCCATCATATTTGTTTTGGCCTACTTGGCGGGATAAACAGGCAGACGTCCTGTCGAGTTTGACCCTAGTATTGTCCGGTGTATTGTCTATGGTTTAGTGTCAAGGTATGCTTGGGTAAATTGATTCGAGAATCATTTTAGGAAATGTTTGAAGGTTTTGGGATATATTTAGATTTATATCTACAAGTATTTTTGAACTATATATAAGTTACGTGCTAATGTTTAATTAAAGATGAGTAAAACTATATATTTAGTATAATGTTGGTAGTAGCTCTCTTTATAAAGTTTTGATGAATTTTACATAAAGAAAACCAGGCTAGAGTTTTGTTTAGTGATGCCAAGGTATTTGTGGAGTCAAAACAGATGCAAACGGTGATATTCCTTCTTAGGAACTGTTTTATGCTTGAAAATTGTATAAACTTGCTGAAATTGTACTTTCACCTTAAGAGAAGTCATGTTAGATCATAAAGGAACTTTCTTGATGATAGATTGGTTTTAAAAGAAACATATTTCTTTCTTGGTCATTTTCATGGGACCTTTGGATTTTGCAGTTCAATCCCTAGACTTCTCAAATGTTGCTCTCAAGGCTGAAATCATTTTCGGACTTTTTGAAATAGTATTGCCTGATAAAATACTTGTTAAATCCCGGAAATTAGTTTTTGACCTCCACTTACTACTGAGTAGTCGTACTCATTCCCATATGTTCTATTCTTTTTGTTCAGGTTAAGTTTGAGCGCGAGAAAGAGCTGGAGAAGTTCGAATTTGAGATTTGGGAGAAAAGCTTGGGGTTTAGTAAAGCTTTCAACATAATCTTCTGTTTAAACAGAGATTTGATTATTTTCTGTACCTTGAGGTTCCTTATTTTATCAAAGGATTTTGGAAATCTTTTGGAACTGTTTTATGAGAAGTTTCCTTTTGTACTCTTTTTAGTTTTGAAGCTGTGTCCTTACGAGCACGGCGTGTCCGTCTCGGGTCTGAGTTTATATATCATCACTGGACTTTCTGTCTCCATCCACCATCAATGTTATATACAAACTTCTTTTATCTCTCTTCGGCCTCAGGCTCAGCCACAAGCTTAGATTTTGAGTTTTCCAAGGCCTGCAACTATGACCATGAGTGGTGCCACCGCCGTGTGTCCCGAAAATATTTTCTACTCGGACGTTCGCTAGGTGGCGAACTGTTTTGCCTCTCAACTTCAACTCTGCTGTCCCAAGAGTTCTACTTCATACACTCTCGCCCGAGTAATCCATGCCCGCATCATCACTTCCGGGTTCAGGCCTCGTGCCCACATTCTTAACCGTCTTGTTGATATCTACTGCAAATCCTCCCATTTCACCTATGCAAAGCAACTGTTTGATGGAATTCCCCAACCAGATGTTTTCGCCAGGACCACCTTGATTGCTGCTTATTCTGCTTCTGGGAATCCCAAGCTTGCAAGAGAGGTTTTTGACAAAACCCCCCTTAATATTCGCAACACTGTTTTCTATAATGCCATGATCACTTGCTATTCACATAATAATGATGGTCGTGCAGCCTTTAAACTGTTTAATGATATGAAGCGGAAAGGCCTTTTTCTTGATAACTTTACCTACACCACTGTGCTTGCTGCGTCTGCCCTCATAGCTGATCACGAAAAACATTGCAAACAGCTTCATGTTGCGGTCAAAGTCCGGTACTGAAACAATTACTTCGGTGATGAATGCACTTGTCTCGCTTTATGTTAAGTGTGCATCCTCATCAATGGCATCTTCTGCTTTGTTGATGGACTCGGCGAGGAAGTTATTTGATGAGATGGCAGTGAAGGACGAGTTATCCTGGACAACAATCATAGCAGGGTTTGTCAGGAATAATAACCTTGATGCAGCTCGTGAAGTCTTCAACAGGATGGATGAGAAGTTAGTGGTTGCTTGGAATGCAATGATTTCAGGATATGTGCACAAAGGATTTATTTCCGAAGCATTAGAAATGTTTAGAATGATGTCACTGCAAGGAATTAAGCAGGACGAATTTACATATAGCAGTGTTCTTAGTGCCTGTGGTGAGGCTGGGTTGTTTCACTTTGGTAAGCAGTTGCATGCTTATATCCTGCGAACAGAAGCGATAACAGGAGGGCAGTTCTTAGTGTCCGTCAGCAATGCACTTATAACTTTGTACGGGAAGTGTGGTAAAGTTGATCAAGCTAGGAAGATTTTTGGCCAGATTACTGTCAAGGATCTTGTTTCGTGGAATGCAGTTTTATCCGCATATGTGAATGCACGGCGTATCAATGAAGCAAAACATTTTTTTGAAAAGATGCCTGAAAAAAATTCATTGGCATGGACAGTAATGATATCAGGGTTCGCACAGAATGCATTTGGGGAAGAGGGCCTGAGGCTGTTCAACCAAACGAGGTTAAATGGTATTGAGCAGTGTGACTATGCATTTGCAGGAGCTATTACTGCTTGTGCTGTGCTTGCAGCATTAGAGCAAGGGCGCCAACTTCATTGCCAGATGATCCAACTTGGTTTTGATTCAAGTCTTTCAGCAGGAAATGCACTAATAAGTATGTATGCAAGATGCGGAGTTGTTGATGCTGCTCTTACATTGTTCCTTATAATGCCTTGCCTTGATTCAGTATCTTGGAATGCAATGATTGCAGCCTTAGGCCAGCACGGACATGCTGCTCAAGCAATTGAACTTTATAAAGAAATGCTCGAAGAAAAAATACTGCCTGACTGGATAACTTTCCTAACTCTTCTTTCTGTTTGTACTCATGCAGGTTTTTAGTCGAGGAAGGACGGCATCTTTTCCATTCCATGTCTGTAAACTTTGGCATAAACCCTGGTGAAGAGCACTATGCCCGTTTAATTGATTTGCTTTGTCAAGCTGGAAAATTTTCAGAGGCAGAAAATGTAATACAGAATATGCCTTTTGTGCCTGGGCCGCCTATTTGGGAGGCTTTACTTGCTGGATGTCGAAATCATCGAAATTTGGACTTGAGGGTACAAGCGGCAGAGCAGCTCTTTGATCTGATGCCACAACATGATGGAACCTACATAGTTTTGTCCAACATGTTTGCGACTGCTGGTTGTTGAGAAGATGCCGCCAAGGTCCGAAAATTGATGAGAGACAGAGGAGTTAAGGAGCCTGGTTGTAGTTGGGTTGAAGTTGAAAACAGGGTACATGTATTTCTGGCAGATGATACTGCTCACCCTGAGATGCAGGCAATTTATAACTATCTGGACAAGTTGGTATTGAGGATGAGGAAACTGGGATATGTTCCAGATACAAAATATGTCTTGCATGATACTGAGTCTGAACAAAAGGAATATGCTTTGTCTACTCATAGTGAGAAGCTTGCTGTCGTGTTTGGACCTCTCTAACTCCTCCGGGAAGCCACTATAAGGGTCTTTAAGAACCTTCGGATTTGTGGAGATTGCCATAATGCATTCAGGTTCATGTCATTGGCAGGGCAGAGATTGATTGTAGTGAGAGATGGAAGGAGATTTCATCACTTCAGGAATGGGGAATGCTCTTGTGGTAACTATTGGTAAGCTGAAATGGCAGGAACATGGTCTCATCCTTATGAATGCAAAAGCCGCCTTGAAGTAGTATCTATTGCAGGTAAAGTGTGTATAACACAATCTAGCTATTGCTCCCATCCTTTCCCCGGCAACCTTCTCCCATTAAGAAAATGGAAAGAAGTAAAAAATTGCATATGAAGGTCCAGCAATCGCAAAGTGGATTTGATGCAACTCTTGCAATTACGTTTCATTCTTTTGATGGCTTTTTCTTTTTCTTTTTTTTTTCCTTTTTCTGTATGTTTTACCCTCCTTCAAAAGTTGAAGACTATTATCTCTTTGATTGGATTATTTTTTATTTACATCTTTATCTCTCAGGAGACGAAAAGTTCACTGAGGGAAGATGTTCTGTTCACTATATTTTCTCCATCCCGACCTCCAGTATATCTTATTAGTTACAATTCTGTCTACATGAAACAGGTATAACTGTAGACATGCCTAAATTTGTTCATGTCAGCTGCTTCATGTTCCTCGCCATCTATGCTCATTCGATAATGCAAAACAGATACTGATCTTGAATCAGCTGGCTATGCTCTTCCCCCTGTGGTTGAAGGTTTCTCAATTCAGAAAGAAGGAAAACAGAGTCATCAATTCATTGGTATTCCTTCATCTTTGTTTTTCAGTGATCTGCATTGAGGTAACTTCAGGAAGTAAAGAATCATGCTGTTTTGCTGTCACTTCACTTTGCTTTTCTTCAACTGCTGCTCGTGTCGGGCATTTAGATTCTTCCTGACTTTCTTTCGTGAATGAGGTTGAGGAGGTTGGTTCATAAGTTAATCCTGCTATCCCTGTTGCTGCTTAAATACTTTAACGAGTTGTACTGAATAAGAGTTAGAATTCTAGTATTAGGCCAATAGGGTGATTTCTTTTGTTAATGAGGTTGAGGAGGTTGGTTCGTGATTTAATCCTGCTTTTCCATGGAACACCTTCAATGAGTGCTGAATAAGAGTTAACTTGTATTTTGGTCAATTATCTAATTGATTAAACTTTTTAATTCCATTGTGTATTCTCTCTGTTTCCTCCAAATATTCAGGTTCTTTTGCTAGATGAAGTCACCGTTGATCTAGATGTTGTTGCAAGTATGGATTTGCTTGATTTTTTCAAAGAAGAACGTGAGCAGGTATGTGCTCTTTAACTATGCACTGGCCACATACATTGTTTTAGGTACTCTATGCTGTAAAATCACCCATTCTCCTTCTATCTGTTGCTCACCAAGTAAAGCACCATCCATCGCTCATTTTGATTCTTTCTTGTCTGATTATTTTATTTTCCATAACGATTCTTATCAACTAACTCACCAAGGTCTTGAGAAATAATACAAAAGAGAATTTTCTTAATGATACCGTTTGTTATTTTGGTGAAGAGAAGTGGTGGTTAGAATCTTAGATTTAGAAAGTCGTCCACTGGCAATTTGATGTCCTTTACATTGGTCAAGCCAATAAACTCTAGAAATTTGGTAGCTTTGCAAGCAATGTTTTTGCTGGATCTGGTGAAATTTCTTGGGCCATTATAGAGACCCCATCATTAATTGGTTAGAAGAGTTTGGTGAGAGAAAGTGAAAGGGCCGCAGGGATCCTGTGTTACGCAAAAATCATTTTGTTGAGCTATCAGTGTATCATGGCAAGACTTGTAGACTATTAAATGCTAGAACCTTCATCAGCTTATAGAATATGACCTCTGTTATGGATCTTTTGTCCCTTGGACTCGTTCTTGAACTTAAACAATTTTTTGTTTCCTTGCAGTGGTATTACAGAGGGGGGCTACAATTTTTTATGGGTTGGAGACATGGGCAACAGATCTTGTATATATCCAAGAAGGCACATTGAAGAGGCATGAGAAGGTATCAGAATTGAAGGAGCTAAAAGGTTCCCCAACTTTCAGTAGTTGAGATTTGGCTGCGATCTGAAACCAAGGTTGAGCAGAAGATACCTGTTAAAACTGCAAGCCCAAGTCTTCTCCATTAAAATCATCAAGACATATGGCTTTCTATGTCTTGATTTTCCTCATGATTCATTTGTTTGGGTAAATTCGAATCTCCTTTCCCTTGTGCTCTGTAATTCTCGCTTGATTTCTCAATTTTCCTTTTAATCTTGCAGCTCTATGAGAACAAAGATGGAAGATGTCCTGAGAAAATTCTGGGAAAAGACAAATGATAAGAATGAGGGGTTAAGTCAACTTCAAAGTCTTTAGTGGTTCTTTCTTTGATAAATTTGTTATTTGGTTTTCGCCAACTCATTATACAGTCTAAATGTATGCATATGCTTATTGGATGCTGAAGGGTATGTTGCAAAGGTTAACAACAGTTTTTCTACCGAGTTTTTTTATTGAGATTGGTGATGCCAAGAGGCAGAAAGGGTATAAGGCAGGTATAATTTGGTTACTTATGAATTCCCTCTTCTTTGGATTTGAAATTTATTGATGATTTATACGATTTTTGGATGTCATAAAATGGTTGATTAAAAAGTGTACAACTTTGAATTTTGCAGTCGCTTAATCTTTGTTTTGGGTTTCTTCACATTTTTTACAAATGACTTTTTGGAATGAACTTTCCAGTTTTCTTGATCTGTAATGCTATCTTATTCCATCTCTCACTGGCCTTATTATTACTTTTTCTTGTGCCGTACCCCTTCCCTTCAGGTAAAGTAATGTAGTGGTATTATTGATTAATGCTGACTGCAGTATTTGAATTTGAACCGTTTTGCTTCCTGGGTTCATTTTTAATTTATTCGAAGCAAATTTATTTATGGGATGCCATTTAATAGTCTAAAATTGCTTGCTAAACTTGTTTAGCTTTAGATAGAAAGCAAAATTTTTGAAGGCTCGGGTTTGTTTCTGTTATAAGCTTTTTTATATATGTATATATGCTTGTTACTCCATTTTGGTTTTAAAGAAATTAAGTCCGCGACTAATGCGTTTGGGGGGGCTCTTGGTACCTGCCAGCCAGGACCATTCACTGAGGCCATGGGAGGGATCAGAATCCTCCATTTGATCAAAACACGTGGCGTTTCCAGTGTATGTTAGCGGCAAGCAGCGTATAATTTTCTCCATTGTATTATTTCCTTTCTTTAGATCATCTACTGCCTTGCACACATCTATCTGGACAACAACAAAAAACAATATTCCAAAAATAAATTATTAATCTATGAAAAATATTATTCTATCTGTTTTATATTAATTGTCATCTAAATATACTTTTTCTTTTTCGTTCAAAATTTTTCACTTTAATAAATTAAGTGAGTATTAAATGATATATGTTTAATATTATTTGGATAATATTATATAATAAATATTTAAAAATAATTTAAAATAAATTCATATTCTTAATGAAAAATAATTTAGTCTTTTTTAATTTTAAATTAAGACGATTGAATCATTATTTATTTAGTACTTGTGATAGATAATATAAAATAATAAAAGAATAACAAATAATATATTTAATTTTTTTGTCCCAATCAGCAAGAAAAAAGAAGAGAAGACATTGGTCGTACCTCCTTGACTGGATGAGCTGGCAAGGGGTGTATCCAGCCAACTTTCAAGATAATCTGCACTTGTGTAATTTCTGTCCAATAATAACGATCAGATCATCCAACATATTTTTTCTGTAACGTTTTTTAATAATATTTTCTTATTTATTTTGGGGCAAGAAATAACTTACTTGCATATTTTAAAAGACTTTCAGAGTAAATTTAAATCGCCAAATTGTTTAACAATGTTTTAAATTTGTTGCCATGATTTTTTATTACTTGATAATAAATATCACTCTCGCTCTGTGTGAGGGCACGAGAATAATCAATATATAATAAAGATGTTTAAAAAAGAAAGTTGTAAAGCAAATTAGAGAAGAAAGATGTGGATAAATGAAAAGACGAGAGAAAGAGATACAAATACCAATGCTAAATAATTTCAATATGTAAGATTTATAAATCATCTCATAAGAGACAATATAATAACGCATTAATATTGATTTTTCCATAATATTATTAAAGGACTTTTCTTATAGTTCAACACAAAAAAAATCAAACGTTTCGTGCCAATAAAGATTGAGAAATTTGATAAAAAAAAAAAAAAACAAATTTCACCACCGAATATACATATATATAATACTTATGATTCTAGTCCATCCTAGCCGCTATAGGTTTTGTCAAAATTCTCGTACACGTACCTAAACAAATAATTTAGATTTTTTATGATCATTTATAGATAATATATTACAATATATTTTTATTTAAATTTTAGGAGAATTTAAAAAAAAATCAAAATTAAATCCTATAAAATGTAATTATGTATCAGATCGGAGTTGGGGAAGGAGCGAGGGGGAAGTGGTATTAAATTTGTTAAGAGTAAAAAGAATAGACTAGTGTAAATCAATTAAATGAAAACATTTATTTTATAGTTTTTATAATAAGAATCATTAAGTCGTAAGTATTAACGCTACAGATAAAGAGCATGATGACGAGTGTTGGAGTCAAAGAGAGAGAGTACTGACCCTAAAGTCTTTGGTGACAATGTTGTTGAAGTTGTACGGAGAAGTTATGTTCTTGTAAGCTTTAAGGATAATTTGTAATTTTTAATTATGAGTAACTTGTGCTTTGTGATAAGTTGAAATAGTTTTATGTAGAAGAACAAAAGATGCACAAGAGGAGTATATAAAGAAGCAAAAGATCACTCCTAACTTATCTCTTTGATTTTTTAATCAAGTATGATAGCTCTTTGGAAGAAATATTTTTGACGAACTATCATTCAAAAACTAAGTGTCATTGATAAAGTTTTGATGTTTTCAATGTATTACACTTTTTTAAAGAGTATCAAGAATACATATTTTGAAATGTGTCCCAGTTTAGGTTTTTCAAAATGAAAAAATGGTCATCCAATTTTAACATCGATCATCCGATTTTTCAAAGGTATTAAAAATTGGTCTTCTGCTTTTAAAAAGGGTCATATGATTTTTCAAAGTTAATTAAAATTGGTCTTCCTATTTTAAAACGTGTCATCCGATTTTCTATTCATAAGAAAACTCGGATGTCCTATTTTAAAAACCGATCGTTCGGTTTTCACTTTTATTGTGAAAAAATGACCGTTGCCCCGACAGTAACAGCTAATCTTTACTTTCGCATATAAAATGATATTTTGATCAACCATAAAGGCTAAGTAGTTCAGAAACATTTATTAACAATTTCAAGAGCATTAAAGTACACATTTTTCTAATCTTCTTTTATCCTACGAAAACAAAAAGAAAAATCTCCCTCATAAATATAGAGAGAAAATATAAAGGAAGAGAGATGGGAGGAATAAATAGAGAGAGAGAGAGAGAGAGAGAGAGAGAGAGAGAGAGAGAGAGAGAGAGAGAGAGAGAGAGAGAGAGAGAGAGAAAAAATACTTGTCTTTGATAGTTTGATATTCAAGAGTCATTGAATAATTTTGGAAGGATCGAAGGACACAGCCCCTAAATAGTAACAAAAGGCTGGCATGCAGCATTAAACTGTTTCATAGGTGACTCGAACTTGAGATCTTCTCACTTGGCATGTAAGGTGGAGGTACCTAAGTGAGGGAGTCGTGCCATTGAACTACACACTTAATTTATAATAAATGTTTGTTGAGAGTTGTAAAAAAACACTTGTTATGAAATAAAATTTAACTTTTAGAAAGATATTTATTTTGAAACGGGGGAGTAAAATCTAAAAAGCTAATAGAATTTATTGAACCTTAAAAAAACTTATATTTTAATATGGAAAGTTAATCCCAATTAACATATCATCAAGAACACGCGTTACAAAAATCCTTTCATAAATAAACACTTATCGTTTATAAATATGTGAAATTTGGTATGACTTAGGATGTATCTCCACTGTATGCCCAAAAAAAATGATATTTAGCAATAAGTATTCAGGTTTAAATGGGTAAGTAGTGTTTTAATGTCTATTAGTTCTTTGTTGACCGTTATTCGAGGTAGTTGGTGATCGGTTCTCGTTGTTTTCTATAGGCATAACAAAAAAGAATCGAATTTGCATATATATATA
The DNA here is from genome assembly GCA_028651295.1 of Catharanthus roseus. Lineage (NCBI taxonomy): Eukaryota > Viridiplantae > Streptophyta > Magnoliopsida > Gentianales > Apocynaceae > Catharanthus > Catharanthus roseus. The sequence goes on along the minus strand of JAPQWS010000044.1, from coordinate 2,202,039 downwards.
TATATATTTAAGTATGATATTTATGTCAAATTTTGTACGATGTATCTATACAACATGAGAAACGTAGAGAATTTGTTTGAAAGCTTTTAGAGATAATTTGTTGGAGATTTTCAGAATACTATGAACACGACATATGAATCATGAAAGTTTTTGGAATCTAACTAATGGATATATTTTTATGTATCAGTTATGAATGTTCATGGTAGTTATAATTGTTTATAAAAGTCTATTTATTAGAGATATAATTTTAAACTAAAGAATTATGATCTTAAACTAGATGACAAAAACAGTTATAGGATTAAGATGACTCAAAGGCATATTATAATGTCGCTTTCTTTAACGCTTATTTCGAAGATGACTTCAATATTATAGTGTAAGAAAGCTACTTCATTGTATTAAAGTTATTGGATAGAAGCTCTATTAATAATGGAGAAGAAAGTTGCAGGTAAATAACTTTCTTAGCATGGGGTGAAGTGTATGAGACAAGTAAGAGGTAGTCGTAGAAGAGTTGAAAAGAGAAAGAGTTAAAAAAATTTTGGATTTTCTCAAGTTGTACAGTCATCTTCTAGCAGATGATCGGGTTGTCATTATTTCTCCGATTGAGCTAAAATATGGATTGGTGGTAAAGGAAGGTAGTACTTCAATCTAAACGATGGAGATTATTTTTTGATGGTCGGATAAGACATTATGGCCTTTGGATAGAACCTACTATTTTGGTGCTTTCTACTCTTTTTCTTTTATATTACTGTATAGTAAAAGAAGCATATAAGTAAGAGATTTCTTGTTCTTTCTTGATTTATAAATAGTTTGATGTTTTTGAGATTCTTCATTTGTTGGGTAGCTTTGTTTAAAGTATGTTCACTTGGAGAAATGTATGCTTAAATATATAAAAATATCATGCATATTTATGGTTATATATTTACAAACATGTTTAGATATGATATATATAGTAATATATATGTTGTTTGCATTTTATCTAATCTTTAATGAACATGATATTTTAATATGTTTATCAACAATTATTCAATATTACGTTGTGATAATCTTTTAGTTTTAGAAGATTATGTTTTAAGAGAATAAAAACTCACAAAGCTAAAGTTGCATTTTGTAGCAAGTTATATAATTGAATTTTCAAAACATGATAGAAGTGGAAATATTATGATCCAATGGATTTGAATTTCAATTATTTACCTGCGACAGTATAATTGTGTGCTTGAGAAGAAAAAATAGGGTGTCATGCAAAAGATAATGTCACATTATCAAACCGTATATATATTCCCATGTGAGATATGCATTAAAAGAAAAGCTCTAACTAATGTATTTGGAGACTGAAAAGGTTTATGAATTTCAATGAAAATTTGGTGGAAAAGGAATTGAATATATATAATGATAATTCATATTGGTTTATGACCAAGAGAACCAAAGGATTTTGTAGAGGATTATTATTTTCATTAAATCAAGAAAGTATTCAATGAATTGTGATTTACTTTTTATGCCTAAAGTTTAAAAGTATGTAAACTTTTAGAGGATGAACTCTCGGAACATGAGAAAATAAAATGATAAGTCAAGGATTTATGATTTTTGTTCTAAAGTCTTTATATTTCTTATACAAAGTACAAAAGGATTTTATAGTTATAGTTATATCAAATATTTGGTTAAGATTACAAGGGGATGGAGCTCCAAAATCATCAATAATGTCACCAGACTTAATATATTCGACATTTTGTAAGGTCAATTATTTTTCAAATTTTATAAAAAAGAAAGTTAGAAAAAAAAAAAAAAACCAACTCTGTCAATTTCATCAGTTGCCATTTGTGTTTTGGTGCCTTAAGTGCCTTTTGGTAGATTTTCACCGCACTGCCAAGACCCAGGTAGAAGACATAAATCATAGTGATTCAACAAACTGGAGGCCATGCACTGTTGCGCACAAAGAGCTACCCCACATTAGAGAGGTTCCTTGTGCCATTTTTCTTATTATTGGAAGGAGTCAGTGACCGTCGTCTTTGGTGCCTTCAGTGTCTTTTTTTTCTTAAGGAATTAGTGACCGTCGACTCCTAAGTAATCAGAATTAGAATAGAATTAGAATAAAAACGTATATCTAAACCGTATAGAACTAGAACCAGATTTGAAACTATAAAATCCGAACTATGGACGGATCTAATGGAATTACTAGTGTCCTGAAATTGTCACAAATGTATGTCAAGAACAGATGATGAAGAAAGCCACATATTTAACAAATCTTTTGAACAAGGAAAATCAGCAAAAACAAAAATAATAACCATTCTCTTAAACCACTAATATATACACACATCAAACATCATTAGTTAAAAATGTAAACAAAAAAACAAAACTTCTCTCAAGCAGTTTGAGAAAGGCAAAATAAACATTACCACAAAAACCAAGTTACAAAAACTTTGTAGCAAATCAACTCAATTACAGTAAGAAACTTCTTCTATACAAGGAACATTTCACACAACTTACTCCTCCATGAATAAAAGTGAGAAAATTACCATTTAAAGATCCTGCATGGGCGTAGCTAGTTAGTTCTGAAACTTGCAGAGTTGGTACCGAGAAAATTACCATGTAAAAGACCTGCTACCAAGAACCTCCATAGCATTATAATCAACAAGATGTTAATCCTTTCACTGTTCAAACGTCTTCGCAGTCACACTACTCCTGTTTTCCAGTGTCCTCCATCTACAGTGACCTGGACGAGTGTATATTAGTGAGAAGTCACCATTTTGATCTTCTTGCAGACTGCCCTTCTCCCCGGGTTTCTCCCAGCCTCGACTTTGAACCACTAGATCTTTCCTGAACAATGGTGCAAGGATCTCGCGAAGGCCAAGGATGCTCCCATTGCCGGGTTGGACTTGAAAAATCTCTCGCTGAACCAGTCCTAGAACTAGACATTAAGTGTTCCCTAAGACCCTTCACAGCTTTATTTCGATGTGTCTCATCTGCAGAACTTTTTCTTTGAGCTTGTTTATCCATTTCACTGATTCGCTCGACATCTAAAACCTCGACTGTGTTCTGGAGACTTCTGGGTTGAATTCCACATTCGACTCCTTCAGAAATGCTCCTCTGGAGGGAACTGCTTTTCCGAGGCACCTGCTGCCCACCATTGGAATACCTCCCTTTTATTTCATCATCAACAGAAGTCCTCCTTGATTCACGACCAAGATAGGATCCATGTGGCCACTTGTATGCTCTGCCATTGCTGTTGCTCAACTCTATAGAATGAAGCTCACTCTCAGCTGAGTCTTCTTCAGCATACGCGGCATCCTCCACTTCCCCATCATCTTCTTTTTCTTGACTTGGATGGGTACTGAACTGAGATTTACTTAAGGATGCTGATATATCATCGTTGGTGACAAGATTATGAGAACCACTTCTTTTTTCTTTACTTTTCTTTCTTCCAAGGAAAGCTTCAAGCTGTTTCCTTAGCTTGTCTACAGCAGTGTTTTTCTCCTCAAATTGATGTTTAGCCTCTGAGAGTTTCATCTGGACTCTCTCTTCACGCAGCATGTCAGCTAAATGGAGCATTTCTCTTTCCTTTTCAACCTCCTCACGAACCTTGTCTGAGTCCCTCTTTAGCTCTTCCGCCACAGCCTTATCTTCACCCATATCCCTAGCTAATTCATCACAAATTTGTTCTACTACTTCTCGTGCCCTTTTCTCATTTTCAAGTTCTTTCACAACTTTCATGAATGATGCCTTTGTTTCTGCTAGTTCTTTCCCAAGCTTCTTATTTAAACTCTCAAATCGACGCCTTAGCTTCCTCTCAACTTCAAGTTCACCAGCAATTGTATCAATTGCAGCCTCAACAGCTTGACGCTCTTTGTTTTTCCATGCAGCCTTCTCTTCAGCTAAACACTTCATCAGATAGTTGATCTCATTTTGATCTGACCGTTGTTCTTGGATGAGCTGATTAACCTGCAGGCGAGCCCTCTCAAGCTCAGCATGTAAAGCAGAGACAAGAGACATGCTAGATGAAGGCTGATCCGCAGTGGCCCAAACACGATTGAGGATTTTCAGCAGCTCTTTCGATGTTGTCAAGGCATTACTGACATCCTTCAGACGGTTTCTTACACTAGCTACTGATCCACTTGGTGTCTGTGCTCTTGATCGAGTCTCAATCTGCAAGATGTAAGTTTCACTTCTCTTATTATACACCAAAAGTATAGGAATTAGATAATCAGATACCAGAAGCATTCTTAATGAGAAGCTCATTTATTATTTACTGACTGAAGCTTTAAAAGATTGATACAGAGAAAGAAGATCATTATATAAAGAGCATAATCTCCGTTAATGGGATATCCTAAATAATGCTACAGAAGTTAAGGGTGATTCAATCTGGACTATATCGCCAATAAACTGGAAAGAAATGGAAATAAGTTCTGACCTCCATTAAACTAGCACTGCTTATTGAATCAAAAACCCGAGCATTGTGGTCTGTTGGGTTCAGCCTCTGGGAAGTTGATGAAGATCTCCTCTGGTAACTACCTGTAGCAGATCGGTCCATCCTCTGCAACAATCAACAAATTGAGTTAACAAAGTAGACAAGCTTATAAAATGCTTCAAAAAAGAAAAGATTGAACAAAAGAGTTTTCTCATCATTTCTAATAACACTTTTTTTTCCTTTCTAGATGTTGTTTTGATACTAGAGAAATTAGGTCGCAGAAATATAATTTACACCGTTGTGCCAAATTCCCTCATGAAGCTACAACTAGATACAAGGAACAAGGAAGCTTCATCCTGCCCAAAGAAAGTAAGGGAGTCAGCAGTTTATGTTTTCCTTTTCCCAACTTCAATAAGCATAATCCGCACCAGTTCCAGATTCTTGAATTGATGTTCAAAATCACATTTCTCATATCTTTTTAAATTATAATCTGAAACAGGATTAAAATTTGGAAAAGATTTCCATTCAAACCACCAAAAAGAAGTCCTCTTAATGGCATAAAACAACACTAATACTAATAATGCTGAAACTAAACCCTGCATTTCCTCCTATACATAACCAATAGAATAGCCCAGTTCATAATTTGTTAAAATGACAACAAAAAAGAAAAATTTAACCATAATTAGTACAACTAAATCAACATTGTTAACTTCTACAGACATTAAGAACTGATGAAGAGTGTAAAAAAGGGGAAAAAGAAGTGTAAGCAAAAGAATAAAAAATCAAAGAGCATAAACACATAAGCCAAAATCACAGAACGAAGACAGACCTCAGAAACAGGGCTATGAGATGGATCAGACAAATGGGATGGGACTGAGGACCTCAATTTTTCTTTCTTCAACAGCAACAAATTCTTATTCTTTTTCTTTTCCCCCAAATTCTCACTCAATCTAGGGGAAGGTATCTCATTCATCTCCCACAGAGTAGCCGCAAGCCTTCTAGCAGAAACTGGCCCTGACCTCCCACCACCATTATTACTCTTCTGAGAATACTTGGGGGAATCAATGGCGCCCCTCAAAGGCGTCATTTTCCAAGTAGGCACTGGCGTGCTGGATCTGGATCCTCCAAGGCCTATACCTCCTCGGGCCTTCTTACCCACCAAAATGGTTCGCTTGAATCGGTAACTGTGAACCTTAGATGATGAAGATGATGATGTCGAGCAACCCCTTTTCCGGATCTTGGGTATAAGACCCTCCATTTCCATCATTGCCCTACTCTGCTGCCTAGACATGGTGCCCTGCTTGATTTCAGCTTCAGAATCAAGTTGTTCTTCTTCAATTTTGCAACTAAAACCTATCCTTGATCTGTATGCAGGGAAAATTTTACATACAAAGATGTACTTTATGGCTTTAAAGATGAAAATGGGGTAAATAAAAGAGTGAAACTTTTTCTTTAAGAATTTTTTTGAGGGGTTCAAGACAAATTATAAACAAATATGAAGATGAAAAAAAAAAAAAAATCATACAAATTCTTTGATAAAATGTTGTGCCACTACCATTTTCTCCCCTCCTGATCGGTTATCCCAAAAATGGAAATCTCATAAGACCCACAACTGATCTGTGAAACGAAAAAGATTCTTAAAAATGGCAGAAAAGTATACAATTATGTGGGCTCTATAAAATGGGGTAGCTTAATTTTTCTGGGTACGGCAAGAAATTTTAATTTTGATTTTCAATTGTGCAGAACAAGAGAGAGAGTGAGAGAGAGGAAACAAAGAAGCTTTTGATAATGGGGTATTCAAATTGATAAGAAAAATGAACGGAAGAAAGCGAAAATAAAGCAAATTAGACAACCCTGATGGACTTTTCGTCGTTGATTCAAACAATTGGGAGTAGAATTGTAGTTGTACGATTACAGCAAGAAGATACGCGAAACGGGTCCGCAAGAATCATTATGATGATGAGATGTTTTGAGCTGATGATGATAGAGAAGAGGAGAAGAGCTGAGGCCTGAAGAAGGAGAGGGAGCACAAAAGGGAAAAGAGAGCTCGATTTTTGCATGTGAGCTTAGACTCGTGGCAATAAATCATTGGCTAACACTTGGAATGTCTTTTCCTTATTTTATTTTTCTTTCTTTTTCAATTTGTTAACTTTTTATTTTTTATTTTAAAACTTTTATTTTCTTTTTATTTTTCTGGGAAATTTTATTTTCTTTTCTATTAAGCTACTGTTTTTTAAACATCTATTAAGCTACCATACCTTACCTTATCACGAATTTTGTTAAAAAAAAAAAAAATGAGAAATGGACCAAAAGGCAAATGTATAATTTAGGTTTAGCTTATTTCATTAGACATATTTATTCAGTAACTTTTTATAATGACTGAAAATATTCTTGCACGGCGACTATAAATAGTTTTTGACCAATTTATATTATTTGATGTTCTCATATTATTTTTAATAAAGGTAAAAGTTGTTCAGTCAACTAATTTAAGTATCAACTCACGACTAGAATATGTCAAAATAACTTGAAAATTATTCAAGTATGCTTATGGGTCGGGTTATTTTTTACCTATTCAACTTGCTAATTAGCGCTTAAATTATCGGTTGGACGATTTTTCCCTCATTGATAATTAAAGATGACATGTGATTCACGCGACAGAAATTGACCGAAATCACTCATGACTGTAAAAAATTATTAGACATAAATAATTAATGAAATAAATAATATCCTCAAGTGACAAAATGTAAATTATACACGGCATGTTTCGCTAATTTCTCAAAAAATATATAGTTGGAACCCAAATAAAGTGCTTGAAACAAACTCAAAAAGACAGTAGAAGTTGCCATGTATTTTTTTAAGGAAAAGGTAAATGTAATTTATTAAAATAAAAAAGTATATGTAATTTGAATAAATAACTTTTATTTTGATACTCAATGTTTTTAACACTAATGTAAATCTTTTAATACAATTTCTTTAATACTAATTTTTATTTTTTTCTAAAAGAAATATCAAATCCAAGAGTAATTTTAGCTGAGAAATGAATAGGAATATTTTCAACTCTTTTTACATAAAAAAAATAGAGCTCCTATCAATTTGCACCCTAAGAAGCTAGTAGCTAATGCCCTGAACTCAGAAAAATCATTTGGACCGTCATAGATACTCTTGATAACAAGAAGAGAGTTACCCTCCAAACAATCCGTCCCATAAATTATTATTATTTCATCACGAATTTTAATTTTAAAGTTTTTAAAATTATGTCAAATATGTAATTCTGCCTTTTAGCTTAAAATTCTTAGAAATCAATCCTACAACACCTTTAAAACTAAGCATGATTATATAAAAATTTTGAAATGTTTATTTAACAAAACCTTACATTGTTTACCAGAGAACATGTGAAATTTAAAATGAAAAATAAAAGTCCATTTGAAATAATTTTGATTGGGAAAAGGTGGGGTTTTTTCTGGAATTTTATTTTAAAAAAAAAAATCAACTGTTAGTGAGGTTGTAAGGTCCAAAGGGGTACTCTTTTACAAACAATAAAAAAACTCCAAATTTTCAAACTAAAATTCAATCCAAATGAAACTTGTTTTTGTTCTTTGCCTCCACTACCGAACCCTTAAATTGATGAGAGGTGTGTAGTTTAATGGCGTGACCCTCCCATTTAAATACTGCTACTTGACATGTCAAATGAAAGCCTAAATTCGAATTTAACGTCTTATACCAACTTTGAAGTGTTATTCGGGAGTTTTTTGCCTTTCGATCCCTCCCAAATTAATCAATCCCAAATTAATCAATGACTAACGGATACCACGTTACATGGGAAAACAAAATCAACCCTTGAATTGGATTCTTAAAATAAAACTCCACAAATTCAAGTTAACAAAATAATGCTAGGTAATGTAAGAGGCATGAAAAGCAAAGCTCCAATTCCTTCAAGTTCAGTGAGCATGAATTAACAATGTCATTTTCAAGCTTCCTTTATTGTGTCAACAAATTTCTTCACCTGTGAGTCTCACTGAAAAAAGGAAAAGAAGAAATGTTCTTTTTCTGATTGTTGTCCCATGTTCCAAAAGAAATATAATGTAACTAAAATCATCAAAACACCTAAAACTTTCCGTGAAGAGAACCATTCATAAACCCACAATAATACAAAGAAATGATGGAAAAGTGAATTTTTGTAGATGGGATCCATGGGAAGGAAAAGAATCCACACAGCTCCCTACTCAAATTGAGTAAAAAGCTATAGGATGAACGTTAAGGATGGAATTGGACAGCATCCCAAATCTCAATCTCTCTCTCTCTCTCACAAACTATTCTGCTCTTTCGAAACTCAATACAAAAATCTCAAAACTAAACTCTATCAAAGTACACATTTTCCAGAAGAATTCACAAAGTAGTTTCAAGATTTCCACAAGAATTTGTAAAGGAATTTCATGAACATCAATTTAACAAATAAGAGTAATAGATATACTGAAGACAGCAGCATTCATTAACATTGATCCATGGGAGGACATCAGAAGACTATCAATCATGGAGGCCTAACAAGCAAGTTATAGTTAAACTTGTGATTTAAAAACTGGAAAATTTTCCGGACTTTTAGATTCTAGTCCTAATAAATGACAGTTGAACCCACCTCCACAATAATGAATCGTCTAAAGGTTTTCAGAGCCATGAATGGAATGTTTTAAAGTTTGCAAAAGCACCTGTTAATTGTTGAAGCCTCGCAAAAGTATCAAGTTTATGCTTTCCTCGCGATAGTCGGCAATCAGCAATCAAATTGAAGATGATATAATGGTTAATCTGTATCAGCACGGTTTATTTCCTAGCTCCTCTCAGCCAGCCAGCTTCATGAAAAAGGTGAAGTGTGTCATCTTTATTCGCCTTTTTGTCCTTCCACTTTGATATCATGATCAACCTGATCAGGCGGCTGATGTTGGCATTATCCTGTCAAAGTATGACTAGTTAGTTACAAATGATCATGAACAATATAGAGATATTTGACCACATAGGAAATATAATCCTAGCATAAACGATGCTACAGCTTTGTTTTTAGAATCTTGACATTGTAGCTTTGAGGTTTCCTCAGAAATTTTCCAAATATCCCCTACTTTCCCACTTGTGACAAAAAATTAAGAATGTTCTGAAGTACAGATTCAGAATCAAAGGCAAAGTAGAATGCTAATCATAAGATCCTATCTCAAAAGTGCAGAATCCCAAGATAAAACATAACCCAAGTGTAAAAGCCCATGGCTTTTGTGCTTCGCAGGCAATAAAACCATTTAAGGATTAGCAAATGATTTGTAAGAAGAGGAAAATACAAATTCCAAAGACAATCAGGAAAATGAGCAAATGTGATGTGGAAACTACAGTCCTGTTGAGTTCCCTGACATGGAAGCAACCGACTTTACACCACCCAGAAAACTACATGGCATACCCTTTGTAATACTTCTTGATACATGGCAATTAACATATTCATACGCATCTTCATCATGTTTGTATATTTCTATTTTGCCAAAATAGACTCAATGTCTGACTGTTTCTAGGTTACTTAAGTCCTTATGCAACTAGTAGTTAACGAAAGAATCCGTGTCATTACATGCACATTCAACCAGGAAGAAGATTCTCACATAGGATGAAGGTTAAAAAGATTTAATCGCCCACGAATGCATTAAGTGCAGAGCAGCACAGTTTCTCTTTGCCAAGATCACTGCTAAAATATCAAAGAACAAGAAAAGTCAAGCACATGAAAAGTACGCGAATTGTACACCCAAAAAGCACAAAGTTAGGATCTCTAGCTATTCTCATTTCAAAGCTGTAATTTCTTCATGTTCTTTTACTTCTCCTTCTCTTTATGTGCATGTGTAATCAGAAAGAAATAGGTAGCTGGAAGTTCCCTTCATTCCTACATCAACAAGGCCTGTGTATTTTCATTTTCTTCCTTTTTCCCCCTTCAATAGTCATAAGCTCTCATTCAACTTGACTGTTCACCACACTAATTACAGGATAAGGAGATTAATGTGTGTGTGTGGGTGAGTAGCATACGCAAGGGTAATGTGCTCTATTCATTAAAAGCAGAAAAGGGATACAAAGAGCGGTATGGCAATAGTCAGCTTCCTATTATTCTATGGCAAGTAACTAACAACCGCATGAATGGGTCAAAAGACATCAAGATTCTCTTAATAAGATTGGGTTTCAAGTTCAAAGTACTTACCTTGTCAGCAAAGACAGGGGTAAGAATCGAGTTAATTAATAAGTATCTCTCTAAGAAGAAGTGATCTGGCCCTATTGATTGAAGTGAAACAAAGGCATAAATGTTCATCAAGATCTGTCAGCTGCTTCAAAATATTTGAGTGACTCTTCTGAAGCTGCTTCAGTACCTCCTGGACAGAAAGCCTGTCCCTGCCCCTCTCCAATCCAAGGCGAACAAGAAGCTTATCACTCTCAAATGCAGAATGCAGACGGGCCACCAAGCGATCAATAGTGTCGAGGTCATTATGAAGAACAAAAGTTCCCATAGCAGCAGCATCAAGTTGTGCAATGTGTGATAGCTGTTTCCTAGTCATCTTAGAAGCAGGGCAAGCAGGGCAGGTAGGGCAGAAGGGAATGGCAACAAGGGCAACAAGGGCATGGGTAGCTATAGTAACTGCTGATATAATGACTCCAACCACAGTGGCAACTAGACAAATTGCAGAGCCTCGTGTGGCATGTTGTATTAGTTTCATCTTTGACCGCAACTTACGGAGACGGTGGTCAAGCTGTTGCCTAAGTCGGGAAAAGCAACTACGCATATCATTGAAATTGTAGTTACCAGGGTTAGGAAAAGGGTTATCAAAATGGTCAAATTTAAGAAAAATGTCAAATGCATTGTCACACTGGGACTGTGTTAGGGAATAGGTGCCAGCAGCTAAATCCACAGGCAGGATGTCAAGGAGTTCACTAAGTGGAGCATAAATAAGCTTAGCATGATGAACACTACGGTGGATGGAAAGGCACAGACGTGAAGTGCTCTCACTGTGCTTAAAGTAGTCAGCAACAAGTGCTGTCAGGTCACTAGGCTTAATTTTTGAAAGAGCCTCCAGAACAAACTCATGACTTGGTTGAAGGACCTGTTCTAAAAGTTGAGATTCCTCAAGGAGTTGCACCTGTCCTGTTTCTATGTTTTCGACAGAATGACTATGATGGTGAATCGTGGACCATATCTCACTATACGAATTTGTTTGAACAGCAAGATTATATTCATGAGTCAGACTGACAGTCGGAGAGGGTTGAACACTTGAAATTGGAGTATCATCAAAAAAGTTTCCTGCAGTTTATCCATATGTTACATAGATCATACAAGAAACCAATGAGGAGAATTTAACAAACTTAGAAGATACATTTACTAGTTTACCTTGCAAAGCTGGTGGGGAAGCATAAGTATTTGTTGTTGTGGAGGATGATGATAACCTTAGACAAGGTACCATTTCACCCTGTCCTTTTGACCGGTGAACGTAGAGATCATTTGGCAACTACGAGACTGGGCAAAGAATAGTCCTATCTGATAGTCAAAGCATGAAGTCATTTATAAACAAGAATTTGAAGCCACATAAAAGAATTGACATACCCATAGTATAAAACAACAGAGAAAATTGGGTATAATGATGCCACCTCAACAGTTTCGACGAGCAGACAATTCTTGGAAGTCAGGAAAGAATAACATATTTCACAAGACAGAATAATACAGATGCACAATCTGGTAGAAAACTATCAAATTTATATGAGTCTCTCTCACTAGTTGCAGATACAACTTACCAACTCAACATCGATAAATTCAGGTGTTAAAACCGAGCAAGAAGTTTCTCTTTGTGTTAAAAATGAAGGAACTTATTGGAGAATGAGAATATAGATAAATTTAGATATTTCTCATTATCCCAAATATTGAAAACCCCAACAACTACATTGACTGGGTAAACAAACCTATGAACTAAACTTCAAAAATATAAGTACGGTTTTTTTATATACTGAACTAAACAAAATCCAACTCTGTAGTCAAATTATAAACTATTGACACTTCCTTTCTCCCGCAATACAATTCAAATTTGGTAAAGAATTTCTTCGCCTTTTCAAACAAGACTTTAAAAAAAAATTCTTACAAGTGCGTTCTCTGGTTCCTTCTGGCTGCTGATACAACAAGTCTTATTCCCATGGGCAATGCTAATTACATCATAAAGGATCTCTATCTAGGTTGGAGTAGAGATGGTTCAAATAACCTTTTATGGTTACTAAGAAACTAGTATTGAAACTTTGTTTGTTGGTCCCAAATTGTTAAGCCAAAACTGTTGGAAAAGATTATTCTCCCACCTTAGCATGAAAACATTCTATAGGTTTTTGTCAACTGAAAACAAACAGCTCAAGGCCTAAATCAGAATCAAGATGCTGAAAAACTAAAGAGAACATAACGTTTCCTTTATTCTATTGCTTTCATGTCCATTTTGGAGATTTAACAACAGTCTATAGAATTGTTCCAAGTGGAAATACATTAAACAATCCCAAAATGTAGCTACTCAACCATTTTCCAAATTGACCAAAAACAGAAACGTAAGCCCATCACAGCAGTAATATGAACAATTAAATTCAGCAAAACAGCACCAAAAAATAAATAAATAAATTTAAAAAAAAAAAACAGAGAAAGAAGGGGGGAAAATAGTAACCTATTGAAAGATTGAAAATGAAGAAGCGAAAATGAAGTTAAACTAATTGAATTGCTTCTTGGAGAAGTGAATTTCAAAAAAGAAAATCAATCTTCAAGAAGCTTCCTGAGACGGGCTTTAACGAAATCTTTACGGGCTTGAGCTCGTGCTTGTTGAGGGGCGATGTTGGTGAAGGAAAGGTGGGCTCCGACGGCGAAGAGAGCAGCGCCGGTAATCAAACCGCAAACTGTAACAATCAATTGCTTAGAGGTTGGTGGATATGACCATAAGACCATCTTCTTCTTCTTCCTCTTCCCCTCAAATCCGAAAGATGGCCGCTTTTAATTTATAGAGAGCAAAGCAAGCAACTGAGTGAGAGGAAAAGAAAAAGACAAAACATGTGTGTTTGACTTCAGCTACAGAAGCTAGAAACTAGAAAGGGATGGAATATACAAAGGAAAAAGGAAAATATATATATATATATATTCAAGTTCTATTTTATTTCATATTCGTAATATTGCATATTTGTATTATAAGATAATTTTTCTTTATAAATATTTTTTAAAAAGATATTCATATTCAATTAATGTATCACCATGAGTTATTCACAAAACATAAACACATTAGGTTTGATAAAAACTTGAAATGTGGAAAGAGAAGAGAGAATTTGAGTTTATTAAATTAATGCAAGAGTGTTAAAGGTATTTTACCTAAAAATACGTAGATTTTAACCCCCTTAATATGTGTGAAATTATAAATAACTTCATATTATGAGACTGAGGTATTATTAATTTCTCATTATATATAATATTTATTTTATATATATATGAACCATTTTCGAAACTTCTTTGACATAATTAGACGAAGTAAATTAAGGCTAACACTCATAATGTTATGAAATTAACTTAAAATTGTAAACACATGTGGTTTATCTTACCCAATTTTGTGGCAGGTGATAGCAATGGGATATAGATAAATGTTCGAAGATAGTGATGCATATAAAGAAAAATAAAAATTATGTATGTAATGATCAATAAGAAATTAGTGAATAATACATGTTTATATATATAGTCAATTTTTTATTTGGTTTAGACGCTTTCGATAATTATGCGTTTTCTTATTATCTCTTGCTTAAGACTAGAATTGTAAACTGATTCAGATAGATAAGATATTTCATTTATGAATTCAGATTCTTAAAATAAAATATGGATCAGATCCATGCATAATTTTATGGATATATATTTCATGCACCTAAACTCTACTGTATAGGATATCACATAAGGTGCAGATATACCTATTTAAAATATGTATTTTTTCTTATTAAATAAAAAATATAGAAAATAATATTTCTAATTCTTTTTTTTTATTTATAAATGAGCCCTAAAATAAAAATAAAAATAAACATAAAAGGTACAATTGATAGAACAGCCTACAAGGCAGTGAATGCGCATGAAGATAAAATGAGGATGCATAGTTAATATTTACTTTAGTTGCCTCTAAAAATTAGATGACTTTTCGTGTGTAAAAACAAAATTACGGATTTTTAAAAATAACGAATTAACAAAAATTAAAATCTGGAGTTAGGTTTAAGGAATATTAGAATAGAAGAGAAAGTCGTAAATGAAAGTTTTATTAATTTTTTGTTTGATAATAATTACCTACATAGTCTTTAATCCAAGTAATAGAAGAGAAAAGGGGTGGCGGGCAACATGAAAAATATAAAAGTAAATTATAATATATTATAGATATGTTATTATTTTATTTTAACAAGTAAACAGATATAAAGGAGTATATATGGCTATCATAATACTTTACGCAAGTATATTTAATAAAAGTTATTTGATTATGGATATGATTCGCGAAGATAAAATTTTGACTTTTACCGGCTATAAATAAATAGGGTGTGCGTCGGATAAGAAGATAATACTCGTCCCATTTACATCCCTACTTAAGTCAATACACAAGATTTAAAGAAATAAATAGACCAATAATATAAATTAAAAAAAAGTTACTATCCCAAATAGAGATAAATATAAAAAAATTGTATTTTTAATCATTTTTAAATATTTTAAAAGGACTTATATTTTTTATCGGGTGATACCATAAAATAAAAATTTTTAAGCAGATCATACAATTTTAAGTAGATCATTATTATGTAAAATTGTCAAATTTTTATTTATAGTCAAGTTTTTTTAAAAAATTTATACTCATAATTATTTGTAACCTTGCACGACAAATTATACTGCACGCTACGACTTTTAACATATTTAGATATGGCTATAAACAAAATCCCTCTATCATTTAAATACACATTTAGGAAATTCTATCCCATCACATTTCGTATATCTTGGATTTTATGCAAGAATATCACTCACCTGACATCAGTAGTATTTTCAATTTTGTGATAGAAGATTTTAAGCAAGGCACAAACAAGCATGTGCCATTCTCAAGCATGGCCATGGCTATGAAGATGACTGTGAATGGGCATCCAAGTAAGCTGTAGCAACTGCAGCATGGAAAGCTGCACCTATAGGAAGAACTTGTTCGTCAATGCTGAAGTGGGGAGAGTGCAATCTCTTAGGCTTAGCAGAGCCCATCGTTGTCTTATTTCCTACGCCGATCATGAACATTGTTGCTGCCATCTTTTGTCCATAGAAGCTGAAGTCCTCAGCTGCCATGTTTATTGGAAGAAGCTTCACATTATCTTCCCCAACTAGAAGATTACCAATTCTTCTGGCATGCTCATACATTGAAGGATCATTAATAGTTGCTGGATATGCCCTTAGTTTCTCTTCCATGAAATCAATCTCAGCACTACATTGGAACACAGCGACTTGAGTTTCTATTACCTGTGAATCCATAGCGCACAGCAAATATCTTCAGCCAAGAGGTATGTACATGGCACTTTTCATGTTCAGTTATGATGGGAACAGCCTATCGGTTTAAGATATGAACCAATTTATATCATATGGAAACTCACATTTATGTAGGCTTAAACCCATCACACGAACATTCCCATCGTTTTAACCTATGAACCAATTTATACCATATGGACATTCACATCTATTTGAGTTTTTAAGCCCATTGGAATCGAATTCTAGCCTAAAAGCCCATAAACTAGCTGAAACCTAGGAAGGTTCATAAAACTCAATCAAGTCATCTACATAAATATCATATTGGAAGTCATCTATTATAATAGGTAATCGTCCATTCTTGCATTTCTGAAGTCGTTGACTACTTACCCTTACTCTACCAAATTGAGTTTTTATTGAATTTGAGGTTTTGCCCCTTCTTCTACATTACCGATTCTCTATTTTCCAAATTCTCATTTAGAGCTGGATCATCAAGTTCCATTAAGTTACAAGTATTAGAAGTTAATGTGAACAAGGATATTCTTCTATTGACTACTTACTACTAGGTTTCTGAATTCTAAACCATGGGATTAAGTAAGCAGCAGATATCTAGAAGCAAGCAGCAGTGGGAATTTCTTTTTACTGTTTGGAGATGATAAAAAGTATAATGCAGCTGTAATATATACCTGTTTGATCCTATTTTGAAGATTGAAAAAATCATCCGAAGTTAAGAACCGAAAGGTGCCACCAAACTTCACTTTCTCAGGGATGACATTTCTTGCTTGACCACCCTCTATGAATCCAACTGTGATTACCTGTACCAAATTAGAAACAAAAAAACCAACAAATGAACTTCTGGCACTGATCTTGTGGGACAAGTTAAATAGCACTAGATCTAATTACCTAGAGAAACTCAAGAATTTTTTAAAAGTAGTTACCCGAGCTTCCAAAGGATCAGTTTCTCGAGATATAACATGCTGCAAAGCAATAATTGCCATAGAAGCAGCAAGGATAGGGTCTCTAGTTAGATGAGGGGCAGCTGCATGTCCTCCTATCCCATGAATTGTTGCTGAAAACCTGCCTGCTCCAGCCAACACTGCACCAGGTCTGGAACCAATGGTACCAAGTTGCAGCTCTGGTGCCACATGCAAACCAAAAATGGCTTCAACTCCTTCCAGCACTCCCTCTTTCAACATATGATAAGCACCACCTCGACCTTCTTCTCCGGGTTGGAAAACAAGTTTAACAGTACCCTTAAATTAAGAATAGCAGCAATTGTTTCATCTCTACTCCCGGAGAAAATCTGATTGAATCAACGTTGTTACTACTCCCGGCCCCCTTGCCTAAACTTTTTACCATAACGGAGAACATACACACCTTGAGATTGTCTTTTCTGTTCTGAAGAAGTCTTGCTGCCCCTAGCAACATTGTGACATGAGCATCATGACCACAAGCATGCATTTTACCATCTATTTTGCTCCTATGCTCCCATTCTACCAATTCCTACAAAATGATAATTTTGAACAAGTGTCAAATGTAGATTCTTGAAACTCTCTCCTCTCTAGTGATTTCAGGACCCACCATTCATGCTAAGCTTAGAACATCTCCAGACCATAAATAGAAAATTGCCTTCTTATGAGTAATAACCTTTCAAGGGGCAAATATCTTCTCCCCACCTCTATTATGTAAACCTTTTCTATAATCATACATTGCGGCTCAGGGTTGGACAATAGGAAGCCGAGGCGCAAGCGCAAGGCGGGGAACAAAGGGAAAGATAGGGCGCTAACCCAAAAAGACTCATGTTTGCCACTGATCTAGAACTCCAAATAATGAATATTTCGATCCCCTTATTGTTCAAGTTTAGAACATAAAATTATTTGAAATATTCTTAAAAGTTCATTCCTCTACTGATATTCAACTTGGCATGTTTACAATGAATGTGTTAATACAATCTTCTTTAAACCTTTGCTTGGATTTTCAACTGCATAGCCATATCCACTGTTATCATTGGCATATAAAAATTATTTGTATCTTCTGCAACAGTGAAATCTTATCCAACACAGGTTTTCTATACATTAACATTGAACATTTATGCAATTAACCAACATTGATATCAAAGGACTTAAAAAGATTTAGTCAGAGAATGAATCCTATTAAACTATTTCCTTGGACCTATAAGAAAAACTTACAAATATTGTGGCAAAAACATTTGAACACTAAACTTTGTAGTTGCAACTACTAAATGTTGTGGCTCATGAGGAAATCTACAGATTATTTAAAAAATAAAAAACATAAATGTAAAGCATATTTAGTGAGGGCAGAACCATGACTCAAAGATCGGGGACTTAATTATACTAATACTAAATATCTAATCCAAAATATCCTTACCTTACCTGCATTGGGAATGTTAGAAATGCCTAACTATTCGGATTTGGGACAAAAAACATTGGTCTGTAATATTCTTTGTAACACTTTCTCTAACATTTCTAATATAGAGTATTTTATTAATAAAACTTACCAAAGAAAAAATAAATACTAAAGGACAAAAGTAAACCTAAAGAAAAAAAATATATTAAAAGAAAAATGTAAATGTTAGGAAATGTTAATCAATGAAAAAACATAGAATATCAAATTAATGTTCAGGTAGAGGTGAAAATATTGGGAACAAGAACAAATGCCTTTAATGCAAAGCAAGAACATCCAAATCAATACAACTTACCTCAATTTTTTTACCCACATTTCCACTCACAATCAATTCAATCTTATGAAACCCAAACAAAAAATTTCAAAGACCAAACACTATCCAAATAAGCTTTAGTAAGCTAGTTCAAGTTCAAGAACCCAAAAACCCAATAAGAAGAAAAACGAAAAAAGAAAAGAAAAAAGGTAGTAATAACTATCTCAGGAAAACAAAAAGAAAAACTGAATAAAAGGTTCAATCTTAGAATGATTCCAAAGTCCCACCACCGGTCCAATATCCCATTACATTTGCTCGATAGTGATTGGCCATAAGGACTATTTCATTCAATAACTACTTCTGAAAGAGTACAAAATTAAGATAGTAGTACCTGAATTGGCAAAGCATCCATATCTGCTCGTAAAGAAAACCAAGGCTGATTTCCAGACCCAATACTTGCCACAATCCCAGTTTCTGCAACAGGCCACTGGTACTTAATCCCTAGCGAATCAAGTTCATCTCTGATAAATTGACTCGTTTGGTACTCATCAAATGCCAATTCGGGATACTCATGAATTCTTCTCCGGATTCTTATTAACCAATCGAAGAACACCGGATCTCTAGCCGATTTCAAAAGTTCTCGGGTCAGCAACCCGGTATCCGAACCGAATTCAATCTCGATAGCCCATAATGCATGAAATTGAAATGAATTGATTAGTAAAGCCAGTACAGAGAACCGAAAACAGAAGCAAATCCGATCCATTAAGCAATCAAAACAATCCAAACTGCAAATTTTTTTCACTTCAAAGTCAGCAAATTTCATCAATGTCCATGGAATTTTTTTCCCTCAGGTAAAAGGTAGGAATTAAATTCAACTGGTGATGGTAGAAGAGAGAAGGAGAAGGAAAGACGATCAGATTTATTATGGATGAAAGAGAGACTATCGGGCCTGAAAATTCACGCCTTTTGAGCTTTCTAGATTTGTTTTTTTCACGAAGCTAGTTACGTAAGCGCATCCCAACGAACTCGTTTGGCATAATTTGCTCATTTTATCGACGAATCATCGACACCTTTCACTTAAATGATTTGCAACAGTTATAAGCCGGAGTTGATTTCCCTTGCACATTTGATTATTTCTTTAATTCAATTCCTAAATTTTAATGTTGTGATTAAGAATACTTAATTTTTTTTTTATGTTTCACCTACTCAATCCATATTATCACTTTCATGGCAAAAAATAGTCATGTGACATCCTCAACTTTTTTATGTTTAACTTACTCACACTATAAAAAATAAAATTGTAAAATAGCTATTGATAAATTAATTGTAAAATGTAATTTTACGTTTTGTATACTTAGTCTCTTGCACATGACTATTTTTTGCCGGATTCTGTGCCAGAAGTGGTGACAGGGATTAAGTAGGAGAAACATAGAAAGGTTGAGAACTATTAATTTTAAAATTAAAGTCTAAGGATTGAGTTAGAAAAATGTAAAAAAGTGGGGGTAAGATGGGTTATTTTTTCTTTTTTAGTTTTCAGGGTATTTTGTTTAAAAATATATTGTTGTGGGAGAAAATGTAAGCTTGAAATTAAAAATTAAAAAAAAAACTTAAAAACAAACTCCAATGCAAACTGAGTCTAGAAAGGTTCAAAATAGTCTTTTTCTTTTTTTTTTTTTTCCTAAGGTTCCTATTACACAATCACTAATAATTTAGCATGTGCAGATATATTATTGCATGATTTTCACGTCGCAATGAGCTATCATTGCAGCGTTAGTAGAATATGTCACTACTATCACTACATATCTCTTGTGGTTTGTTTTAAAAATTAACATCGATTCGAGTCTTAAAAATTGAATTGTTATTAAGAAGTTGTTCGTCACTATGTATGTCAAGTTTTTTTTGTACGTTGAACAATACTAGTTTATAATGTAATAGCCTTGGGAGCTTAGACTGAAATTCTAAGTATGCAACTTAACTTGTCTCATATATTTTCACCAATACTTTCGACATCTTTCTCTTAATCCTTATTAGTAGAGCACCATTTTATTCGGCCATTTTCTATTAGTAGGTCTGTGCATTTGGTTTCTTCTGCTTCTTATGTTAGTAGAAAAATCAATATTGTAGTTCATAATTTGACTAATCTAGATATCGTAGATTATCTATATCTAGTTTATATATATATATATATATGTATAGTTATGATGGTTAAGATGTATTCTTGAAAAAAAATGATGTATTCATGATATAGTAGTCTTTATTGTATCTCATGATTTGCTGGAATAAAAATTTGATTATGCCTTGAATCTATAAATCTTTTGGATATTATTGATTAGAGAGATTAATTTGCATTATACTTAGCTCAGCATCATCAGCTTGGATCTTCTATACCATTTCTAATTTGATATACTTTATTAATAAAACTTATCAAATAAAAGATAAAAAGAAAAGATAGAAAAAAATATATGATCAAAGGAAATAGTAGAAGATGGTACAAAAAAGTAGTACACGCAATCCACCTAAGATTCGATTCGGAACTCTTATATGTCTAAGGTTCAATATTGAAATAATTTCAGAGATTTTTTGAAAAAATTATTATTTTATTCAAAATGAAATGGAAATATATATAATATGTCATAAATATCCTTCTAGCATATGTATTTTTCATATCCTAATACACATTAAAACTTCAAAAGAACATTAAAAATTCTATTGAAGTGTAAATATTCATATATAATATTGAAAATAGTCAGAAAACAACTCCTTTTAAAGAACCAAATAAAAGAAAATAAGATATATAAAAATTAAATAAGTGTAATACACGTAATATGTTGAGAGTATAATATGTTGAGGGTAAAATAGTTCCCACTTCTTCCTAGAATGGACTTTCCTATAAAAAGACTATTCATTCTTACTTTTAAATTGAATATCAAACATTGGATTAGAAAGAGAAATTATAAAAATCATTCCATTTCATCCCCTTTTCGCGTGTAAAAATAGCATTAATGTTTACCCTTTTCATTTAAAATTTACTTTTTATTCGATGAATTTTATTAATAAAATAATATTAAAAATATTATAGAGAATATTAACTGAGATATTATAATACCCGATCCTGCCTATATGGATGAATATTGAATAGATCGAGGGCATTTATGTTCTCAAAAAAAAATAATAAGTAATAAATCCAAAATAGATGGTCGGTTCACACTAACATGCAAAGCAAGAACAAATACAATGATCAAATGCGGTTCGGAAACAAAATACAATTTAGGGAATAAATAAATATAAACTTATCATAGTTTTAAAGGAAAAATATTAATTTTATTTTTACTATAGTAAAAAATCAGCCAAAAATTCAAATGCTTCTTCTCAAATTCTGAAATATTATAAACAAGTCTTTAATCTTGAATAAGAATATAACCTTAAAAAAGTATCATGTAAATCCGAATTCGACTTAATTAAAATTATATACCTTTTAATATCAAACATTTAAATAATAAGTATTTCTTGAAAACATAAAAACAATGGACAATAAAGGAAATGATTAATAAGAAAGTTAAAAATCTTACTAAATAATTAATTAAAAAAAAAACCTCCATAAAAATCTCCACAATTCACAAAGTTTTCATCCCTCCAACTCCAACTCGCAACCAAAAAAGAACTCTTCAAACCTCTCCCATAGAATACTTATCTCTCTTAAACTCTCCTCTTCTCATGGATCTTCCTCCTCCTCCTCCCCCTACCCCTACCCCAACTCACCCTCCGAAGCTCTTCTATATTCCATTCTTTACTAACAGAGAAGTTTCCCATGCACTTTTATTCTTCCTCATACTCATAACTTCCGTTATGTTTTATAACGCCGTTAAACCATCCGACTCAACGTCACTTCTTGACGTTAATTTTTTGTATCAATTCTTATCAAACTCCCCAAAAAACTATTCTTCTTCACAAGTTTGTGATTATTCATATGGTAAATGGGTTTGGGATGAAAGTTATCCGGGTCGGAAATATGCAGAAAACTGCCCCTTTTTGGATCCGGGATTTCGTTGCCAAAAGAATGGCCGGCAAGATATGAATTACCAAAAATGGCGGTGGAGACCACAAGGTTGTGATCTTCCCAGGTTAGTACTCTTCCTTTTTTTTTTTTTTTTTTTTTACTACATTTCAAATATCACACTATTTAAAAAAATATAAAGTTTTTAAATTTTTTTTTCTAGTTATTATTTCATCATATTAGAAGAATAAAAAAGGTTAAAATTTTTTTTTATTAATGAAAGGATTTCATATTAAATGTTATTTTAAAATTATAATAATGTAATATAATGCAATAAGTAAAGAAAATGATGGAAAGTAAAAAAGAAAGGAGAGAGTATGGAAAACAAAGTGTGGTTTCTATATTTGCACGTTATTGTTTTTATTGCATGCCATTAATATCCCTTTGACTTTTGTTGTTATACCATGTTCCGAGTTTTTTTTCCCCTTTTTTTCCTTGATACACCTAAAATATGTCCTGTGTCCAAGATTCGAGGGGTGAAAGATAAATTGAGCCCGAATTTATCTTGACTTGAACTCGAGTTCAGGTTTGATTGAGCACATTTGAAAGTCAATTCGGTCAACTCTTATTAAATTGTTTATAAGTAGTGTTATTTATTTACACTTCCACTTTAGGGTATTGAATAATTCGAACTCTTCCTACAAAATTTTTTAAAACTATTTAAGATTAGAGTTTACCTTTAAATTATAAATATATAATTCTTTGACTAATATAGATTCAACCTACAGAACTTTGAAGAACTTGACTCTTAACTAATTTAAATTCTCAATCTAAACTCTAGTTATAACCGTACAAAAGTTTAAACTTATATAAGTAGAATACATAGCGTTACGAGAGAATACAAATATTGAGCTCTTTTTTATAATATCAATTTTTTTACAATAATATCACGAAAGGATCATTCGAAAATATATATTGGTGATGTGATTACTCACTTGGAACCACGGAATTGACAACTAATCATATTAGTAGCCGGCCCTCATTATGATTCAATCACAAGGAGGGAGCTTTCTCAGGTTTTCTATATCATTCCTATGACATTTTAAAAATACTTTAATATAGATATACTACACTACTAGTTTGCTTGTATTGGTGACTTATATGGCAGAGACAGAAGAATAGTATTATACCACACCATACTCCCCTAGGTTACTGTAAGGTCTTCACGTGCGGGCACCGCATTCCGCAATAGATACTTGTTTCCAAGATACAACATGTGCTATCCTCGGAATATTATGATGTGATCGAATGATTTTATAAATATAAGTTTAAATTATAATCATTTTGGAACTATCATACTCATAAGTTAATACTAATGTCATTCTCAAAGTTTAGAAAGTCTTATTAAGATGTATATAAATTTTTATCTAACTATCTCTTTTTTAGAAAAGTTAAGTTAGAGAGAATCTGTATTCATATTTCTTTATCTTTCTGAATTAATTTTTAGAGTTATTAATACATTTATAATTATTCATAAACTCTATAAATTATTGTCTTCTAAAAATGATAATTTCAAAAATTGTTTAAAAATCTCTACGATGAAAACAATTGTATATTTATTCATTATCTAAAATTAGTATTAATATATTTCATTCACCTAATATGCGTGGTTTTAAATCTCTTACTTGATGTACCTGTTTCTATTTAGTTGCCACAATCTCTCAATTTTTCTCTTTCTATTTAGCTACTGGAGATTGTAAAACTACTATACTGCCTCTTAACAATTCGAATTCTCCATAATATTCTACTCTCTTTCAGTAATAATATTCTACTCTCTTTCAGTAATATTCGACTTCAAATTTTTTCTCTGATACTGAGAAGAGTTGAAGAATGGGAACCAATATTTTTTATATAACCTGATGATTGAAGAATTTCTGCAGATTCAATGCCACAGATCTACTAAACCGTTTTCGAAACGGAAGAATAGTTTTTGCCGGAGATTCAATAGGAAGAAACCAATGGGAATCAATGGTATGCATGCTTTCCCAAGGAGTTTCTAACCTAACTACCATATATGAAGTGAATGGAAATCCCATAACTAAACACAAGGGCTTTCTACTAATGCGATTCAGTGAATATAACCTTACTTTAGAATACTACAGAGTGCCTTTCCTAGTGGTCATTGATCGTCCACCCCAAAATGCATCAGAACTAGTCCGAGGTGCTATTCGGGTTGACAAGTTACATTGGTATTCAACTAAATGGGTCGGAGCAGATGTTCTTGTTTTCAGTGCTGGCCATTGGTGGAATGCAGATAAAACCATTAAATCGTGGGTATCTATCTCCTTATTCAATCTTACTTTTTTTTCCGAGAAAATTACCTAATTAATCTCTAAAATTTAAATTTAGATCTCTAAACAATTTATGACAATCCAATAAATTTCTTTGCTGTCAAACACTAAAATCCTGTGAAAAGAACCAACACAAACTACTCATGTGATGCTACTGTGCTAATCTGAAAGGAAAATAAATATTAATTATGCACTATTCTCTACGAAAGAAACACACATTAGTACAATTTTGGAAGGAGCCACTTCTGTTTCCTCCAAACCAGTACTATGTGTTCGTGTTTTAAGAGAATGATTTATAATATATATTTCATCCTTTTAAGTTACCTCACATGAGCCATTTATGAAAATTGAGTATTTAATGACAATAATTTTATTGAAATACTATAAATTATTTAGAGATCATAACGGCAAATAAATACAATTCGAAGATACCATTTCTCCTTTTCTTCAAACAAGTATTCTTTTCTTGAAGAGGAAACATGAAATTATATAAGCCTACTCCATATTGAGTTGAAGTGTTATTACCTGTAATTTCAGGGGCCACTATTTCCAGGAAGGGATGACAATGAATATGACAATGGATGTAACGGAGGCATTCCGGAGATCCTTAAACACATTGATGAAATGGGCAGTGCAAAATTTAAATCCACAGCAGAGTCAAATCATCTTCCGCAGCTACTCGCCGGTGCATTACAGGCAAGTTCTGCTTTAAAACTGCAAATTGGACCATAATTTCGACTTCTCGGCAATATTAACCAAATCAAATCATAAATTGAAACACTGAGATATTGATTATTGACATGAAAAGAATATAACATGCTATTCTCTTTACATCAGATATGGAGTTTGGTAAAATATGGAGAAATTAATGGTTGGAAACATTGGAAATATAGCAAAATAATAGCATTATATGATGTGGATTTGCAGGGACGGTGCATGGAATGAAGGTGGCCACTGTCACGTTTATGTAACACCAGAAGAAGATCGCACCAAGCTAGAGGCCGAGCCATTAAACAATATTGTTATTTCTGATGTAATCAAACAAATGAAGAGTGTAGAGTTTAAAGCGCAGCTCTTAAACATCACGTATCTGACTGAGCTGAGAAGAGATGGGCACCCTTCGAGCCATCGTGAACCAGGCACTCCACCGTCTGCTCCTCAAGATTGCAGTCACTGGTGCTTACCTGGGGTACCAGATACATGGAATGAACTACTGTATGCAAATTTTGTCAAAATAATTTAGGACCCAAGGTTATATAAAAGTGAGAACTACCTGGTGGACAACTGGCCGTCAGAAAGGTCTAAGTGGTACCGTCACTTGGGACTTTCTGCAGCAATTTCATTGGGGTTCGCTTCACCTTCCATTTCCTTTACTTTCTCAAGCTGCCTCAAGAGATCTAATCTTTCTGGTCCATAAGTTGAAGGTATCTACCAGGAAAAGAAACTGTTCAATATGCTGGGATTCGGATCTAATTCAGAAATTGAAGAAAAGAATTCAAGGTTAGAGGATACACACCAGGGATGGAATATATCTTTGAATTGCAGCCAACATAGCTGCATGCCCAACAGCGGTAACCTGAAAAATGTACATTATTAACAAGTTCCCGATTCAGAGGCTATCATATTCCAGGAGATACAAGGCATAGAGATATTTGTGCTCGTCACATGTACACCTCTTTTCAGTTCAATTATAGACAAAATACTGAAATACATGCATAAAGCAAATCCCAGAGTTAGAGGCAACCATGTTGCAGAAAGAAAGCTGAGGTACAGTTTCTTCACAGAACCTGTGCATGTAATCATTAGCTCTACACTGGATGGAAAAATGTGATTATTTCCCCATGCCAAACCCTTCATATACGCATAGCAGTTGAATTTAGTTCATGGCCAATTCAAGTGAAACAACTGAGCAAAGACTTGGTTCAGAAAGTCCTTCACCCCACACACGTCTGATCTTAAAATAGCAGATAATAGACCCCTAGAAAGTTGAACCTTTTCAAATATATCCATGCTGTTGTTTGCTTATTGGAGGAAAGTAGAGTCTTCAATTACGGTTAAAGTATATTCTTGCTTCGGGGAAAAGAAATGACATACATGCATCTATATATTTATGTCATACTCGTACTATCAGTAGTCACCTTTGCCAGTATAGAAAACCGATTGACGTGTGTACTTGAAATGAAATAAAAAAAATTCCAATTTTTTCTATCGAGGCCAATAATCCACATTTCACAAAAACCAAGACAAAACACACAAACACATTTTTTAAACAGAAATCTGATTCAGATAAACAAGTCTCAAACCATCTTTGAATGATGCACACAGATACATACAACACATAGGCAAACCCAAATGAACCCCAAAAAAATGTATACATATAGAAGGCCTAAATAAGTCTCCTAGGCACTTATCATCAACTCCCGAGATTATGGGCACCAATAACGCATTGCAACAAAAACTCAATAAACCCAGAAGTTTGCTTAATGAAGAGAAGGATAATACTTACAGGCAGCAGCATAAGAACCCCAATTGGAACTACTGATGCCAAGTCAGTCAAGGTTCTTCGAAGTGCTTGTTTTTCTTTATCAGTTAATTCATCTCCTATTATCACTCTTCTCAGCAGCCCCATAGCAGCAGCAACATCAATAGCAAGAAGTTGAGTGCCTTGCAAAACATCCTGAACAGAAAACAAACTCGTCACTGAGAAATTAGCATCTATAAATTACGTTCTATAAAGACTCCAAACTATCTTTGATTGAACTATGTGGTTTTGTTTCAGTAACTGAGGAGTCTGAACATCTGGGTAAAAGCTATACAGACTCCCTCCCCCACTCCCCACTCAATTAGTTCTGCTCGAAGAATCGTGTAGGCCTACCATTTGCTTAAGTACTAGTTATGATACAATGGAAGTATGGACAGCTGGGCCATTAACAACCTAGCAAGCAACAGTTGTGCCTAAAGGACAAAACTGAAATTTCCCAGTATCTATTCACACAGCATGTAAACCACATAATCATTTTACATATTGTTCAATATAGCTCTATAACAACAAGAACTTTAACAACATCAGGGACACTGGGACTTGTATAATCAACATTCTTTCTTTGAATTGCAAAATAACCTGGTGCCTTGGACACACGTGCATAGAGTGATGAGCATAAGAATAGTAAAGTATGGATAACGCTATCTAAAGCGTTTGACATTGCACAGTTTCTCATTTCTAAAAATTACTTCTGTACATTTTCAAACATTTACCTGTCGTTCTCCATTAAGTCTAAAATGATCCCTTACAGTATAGAATAGACGTGCTATCATGTGACATAATACATTGCCATGAAACAAGCAGACCAAATGAAACGCATAAAAGACCAGATGGCAGCATGCTAAGCTTCACATTACATTTGCAGCTAAAAAATATGATGAATTGACCCAGCAAACCCAATCAGACTGTTAATGTTCACTGTCTTGTAACATATTTATCGTCATGCCTTCCCAATAGAACAAACAAGTTCACAATTCAACTGTTAGGTTCAAAATGAACTGGGAGAGAGAAGCATACAAAATTGATTAACTAGAATAGGTTTCATAATAGGAGAAGCAGCAAAGATAGAATATCTGAAATATTGGGTTAGCCAACATAAGTATACCGTGCTTGTCTCCTTCAGCTTGTCCAAAGATTTCCCAATGATACTTTCCTTCTTCTGAACATGAACTAAGTTAGTCTCTTCACCTTCATTCCCATGACTGGAAGTGTCATCTGTTGTCTGAATGTCATCCTGGAAGAATGCAACAGTGATCAAAATGATTGTGCAACTAAAGAGCAAACTAGAGGACCATAAGACATCCAATCCAACAGAGAAAAGCGAAGAAGGATGTCTCTAGGGAAACATAAGGCCATCTCAATTTAAGCATCATGCTCCTGAATGATATTTTGCCAACTTGCTCTTCAGCAAAGAGCAGTAAGCTTCTCTCTTTCCCTAAAAAGGTTACTAAACCCTTCAAATCAGAAATAAAGATGGAAACTGGAATTTGTCAAAAAAAGATGTAAAATGTACTTTTTTTCAATTTATCTTATTATATCATGCTCAGACACTAAATTAACAGCAGTAGAAAATGGCAAAAAACATATAGAATTGACGAAGATAAGGAACATATAGTCAACATTATCATCAAACACAATAAAAGACCAATGCTAAGTCAAAGGTACCTCTTCATATTCAGACCGATCAGCACTTTTTTGGACCCGTCTCTCCAATTCTATAAGTTCATGCCTTAGAAGTTCGAAACGTTGGATCTCATTTGATTCAGAATCAAGCATTACTGAACCTGCAGTTCTCTGTTCAAGGTATTCATCCTCCTGCATAAAGAAACAATTGTTAACGGCTTATAGTTCAAATTCAGCAAACATCAAGACATCACTTAATTTGTGTTTCTCCTTGCATATTGAGTCAAATGGTTCAGAAGAGAAACAGTCACACAACCATATGCCGTTAATCCATTTCATGTGTGATAAAACTACTTCAAGAAACATCTTTGAACAATTTTTTGCAAAATAGGTACACTTCAATTCTTAAAAATAACTAAATTATCAACGCAAACCAACTACATAACCTGTAAAAGGCAAGAATACCCAGATGAAGCTATTATTACATACTAAAATTTTAATTAAAGGCATGCAGATTTCAAGCTTTGTCGGAAACAATTGCCTCTCCTACAATCATATTAGAGTTGAGAAGCCTTCAAGATTATACAATTCAAAGCCAAGATAAGTTTCCTACTAGGGATATAAAGATAAAAATTATAAATGAACAACCAGAAAAGCACTTTGATAAGCCATAGAGACAATTCAAGACATACATTTTCATCGGTAGTTAATGACCCAGGGTCACTGGATCTGCTTGGACGACGTACCAGGAAGCTCCACAAACCACGAGGACTACTGGCCCTGGATTAATAGAATTGAGTAAAAGACAGGCTTTAACAAGTCTATAACTTAAACAAGTTTAACATGAGGAAGAGGAATGCAGAACTCTGACGAGATGTTTTACCTACTACTTCTGTCGATATTTTCACTAGCACCCTTGATCTCTGCGCCCCCAGTATATTGCCTCTCACCACTAGTAGAAGGGGAACTACTAGCAACACCTTCCTATACCTCACAAGAGACCAGACCATAAGCAATTTTGATAAACTATTAGTGGAAAATATGAAACGAAAATATGGTTCTAAAAGCTTCTGTATGCCATTGAAAAGACGGGGCAGGGCAAGCACCATCTAGATGCATAATAGAAGAGATATCTAAGACAACCCTATACAGACTGTGACACTTCACTTTCCCCAAAAATTAGTATTGAGGGGAAGTTGTGGAAAGGAAACCTGTCGCAGTGAAGCTGCCTTGGCCCTGAAAGATGCTTCAAGAAATTCAGCCTCTTTCTTAAGTCTTCTTATCTTCTCAAGATCAGAACAAGCAGCTTTTAGGTGCTCCTTGCCAGAATTGGAGCTTGACACATGAAGCTCCTGAAGCAATCCCTCTAGTTTTACCAGAGCTTCTTCAACATTTTCGAGCGCCTGACATAACATATGGCATCAGCCTATGATTTAAGAAACTTTATGACATCTTACACAATGGGACAGGAAAAGACGCATAAGAAATATAATGTAAACATGTCAAACTATATACATCAATACATTTGATTGAATAAGGTCCTCTATTTTCTAAAACAGTTTGTTGCTCCTAAACCTTTCGTGAGATGCCAAGTAACGGTCTAGAGAAACTAACTCCTGAATATTCTACTTTTACCAAATAGGTTTCCAGTTCCTTTTTCTGTTCTGCAAATGTAACAAGTCTTTACACTAGAATCAATCAAATTGATTCATTTTCACATTCATTGCACATTATACCAAGCATAGAAGACCGGCAAAAGGGCAGGACAAAAAAAATACATTTGTCAATTTAAAGTGTCAAGCATACAAATTACAGTCATCTGTATAGCTTTAACAGCTTACACTTCTAGATAAGTTGGTAACTTAACATGGTACCAAAGCAAAAGATCCTGTGGTCGCATGTCATCTCAACCAGTTAATGAAAGGATGAAGTGTGAATGTGTACTGTAAGGAAAATCCTCATCTAGCCAACACATAATGGAGCATGTTAGGGTGTTCAAAGAATAAACTGCAATCCTCTCTAACAGCATAAGAAATCAGAGGACATGTAACATTAAGCATTCATTTCAGGGACGGATTATAAGAAGTCATTTCTGAAAACAGTTAAAATTTTGAAAAAGTGTAAGGCTTGGAAATATGCTCTGTATATAAGAGAATACTATATACCTTGTCAAAAGAATCACGCTCGTTCACAGTCAATGAGTCAGTTCCAGATGCAGCCCTGCCATAGATTTCTTAGTACTTACAATCATATGAATATCAAATTTTCTGACTTACTACCCCTTGATTCTCTAAAATAGGTGGCCAAATTAAAGCAATAAGATTACAAGAATAATCATCTTGGAAGAAAAAAAATGCAGGTTAGGATGTGATTGATTTGGATATTGAAAAGTCAGCAATGATGAAGTAAAGGAATTTATCTTTCAATTTAAACAACCTAAAGTACAGTTCAGCATAGCCAGTATAACATATACGCTAGAACATTGCTCATCTTGAGAATAGAAAGTTCAAGTCCCATCCCTATGAATCAGACCCTAAAGGTAAAAGCGCATAGAATAAAGAAGATCAGGGGAAACAAACACAGGTATGGTAGTCCGGTTCCTACTTCTGCTGTCCTGTGAGCAGTTGTTATTCTCTTCATTATTCAGATTTATTACAATGATCTAAATCAATGCCATAGACTACAGGAAAGTTTTTGCCAATCCTAAATTTCCTCTGTATTATCAGATCCTTACGAATCAGACCCTGAAGTAAAAGGCAATAGAATAAAGAAGATTAGAAGAATCAAACATGGGTATGGTAGTCCAGTTCCTACTTCTGCTGTCCTGTGAGCAGTTACCATTCTCTTCATTATTCAGATTTATTACTATGACCTAAATCAATGCCATAGACTACAGGCAAATTTTTGTCAATCCTAAATTTTCTCTGTATTATCAGATGCTTGAATTCCGACAAGTTGATGCACATGCATCCCAGAAAATATAAAACAAAAAAGAGAATTGTGCCAAATTGCAATAGTTTCATCCCCCCACATGTACATGTGGACCCACAAAGGCTGAGGTAGACCAAAAGTTGGCTGCTTTGACTTACTTTTGTATCCCTAGTTCTTCAAGACACACCTTCAACTTCTTATGCCTAAAACAACAAAAAGAAATGAACATTACTTAGATTAGTTGTTTCAGATGCAGATAGCATTACAAATTGAAAACCTTAGGTACCCTGTAGAAAGGAATCTAGCAGCCTTGACATGTGAAGGGCTTTCAAGCCATTTACTGTATTTGATAAAACTTGTGATCCAGTAAGAGCAAACATCTAATGCTATGGGTATAGCTTCAGGATTTGGAGGACTTTCTTCCTTTTTCTTATGTCCAACAGTTCGTTTGAAGGTAGCACCAATTCCTGGATAAAATGGAAGCCAGTCTAGCTCTTCACACACAACCTACAATATATACCAAAAGTCTTAGTTTATATCGACCATATACATAGCTATTACGGATACATTATTCAACATGCTAACCTCCACATACAGTTGATAAGAACTTATTGATGAAAGTTGTGGATAATATAACACACTGCCACCAATGAGATACCTGTTTCAATGGGATGATCATATCATCTACACTGAATACAAAAAATAAGAAGAAAGCAGAAAACAATGAAATGAAAACTCAACCAAGATGAGCATACCTTATGAGACCTTCAACAGGCTCATTGATGGAGTTGAAGCCATTGGCCAAAAGAAATGACTGTGTGCTTCTCCCTAAGGCAATGAAGAACCCAAATATGGCCAAATCCTTCTCTAATACCTAAAAGAAATTTGAAACAACTAAGGAAAGCACATTTCTCTGATTGTTTATAAGTAACTTGAGAAAAACAATATGTATAGCTCTGTGTGTGTGTGTGTCTCCAGACAATTTCATAGTAGATCAAGATGAAGCGCCATTTATGAGTACTCATTGTTTTGATCAGCATGAGAGTACCCTTTCACCAATTTGAGACATGGTCATACAAGAATGTCTAAAATATCCTTGTGAAGTATAATATTTACCAGTTTCACTCAGTCATACTCCAACTTTGACAAGCAGAAACTTACTCACTTATGCATGGTCATCTTTCCCATTCCAAATATTATCCTTGGTACAAACCCTCAAGCCCTTCATGATAACAGTTAAAATTGAAGGTTAACAATAATATTTTTAGGAAAGGCAGTTAAATAGTACCCCCTTCCATTTTAATGTAAAAGCTATACATGTCACACTCAAATTCCAGTACATAGAACACCAGGAGAAATGTCAAGGAATATTCAATTTGAAATCTGCTACCAGTAAAACATCAGCAGATAGTAATTCATTTTCTTCTAAAATAGAATGAAAAAAGCCAGGTCCCTAACCTCAATACTTTCAGAAGTGGTGAGCCTGGACCATATTCTCTCCCTATCAATAGCTTTCTGTAGCTTCTTTTGTACGAGACCCACCCAAAATATTACTTCTTCAGTACTTCGATCATTTTTCACTCTACATGCCGCAGCTCGAGGACCAAAATGAACAAGAAACTCTCTGCGTAGACCGATGTCCTTCATAGAATGATATGCTTGACGGATAGGCATAAATTCAACCAACATATCCATCAATCTACCTGTTGTGTCAGGAATGGATGAAAAGAACTGGGAACAAGATATCTTTGTAGGACCAAGTTTCATAATCGCAGCAAGGCAACTAAGTGCGAGTACGAGAAGGGATAAGTCGCTTGCACTGCTAGAACCTGAGGGTTGTCCTTTCCCACACCTGAAAAGGAAGGACCACAACAACATTATCAATTTAAGTAGTCAGTATATAATAATATTCTTTCTGTTATAAACTCAACCAACTACATACACTCCAGTAGCAGCAGCAAAGCGTTGATCCTTCTCAAAATAATTTACAAAACTAGCCACAGCTGCAGGAACTTGCTCAGACCAAAACCATTCATAAGCTTCAGGTTGCTTGGTTGATAATTTGTCTGTGATTACAGCCTCCAAAGAAGCAGATTGCCGCGACAAGCTACATTCAAGCAACAACAAACTCTATAAGAAAATCATGCAATGGAAAATTTCAAGAGAAGCAATTGTTGGGATGATAAATATATCATCTCCTTTCATAAAATTCTTTGTCACTTGTCTGTATTAAATCATTCCATATTCTCATTCTCCTGTGTTTGTGCTTTGAGAGAAATTTAGGCAACCCAGTCTATATTATCTTCAAAATTCTCAGCCACAAGTTTACAGGCCATACTAGACAAAGCACCTTGTTTTATGAAATATTACTATGGTAAGATTACGTTGGTAAAGTGCTCTGGCCTTCTTTGCAACGGTTGTCAAAAGTAGGAGTTAACTTAATGGTCTATCAAAATCCAATATGGAACTGATAGCTAATTTTGAAGTAAAAGAAAAAGGTCTAACTATAAATATGTTTACAGAACCAATGCATTTTGACCACTTGGCATGATAAATATGCTACAAGAATGTACAAGAGGTGGTAATCCTATACCTCCTTTGAACAAAAACATTCATATCTCTATCTCTTGCATCTCCTCGAGACGAAATCTCCCTTGCTGCTTGGAGTAGAGAGTATACAGACGCCTGAGGAAATTCATAAAACATTAGCCTACCTACACACTAGATGAAGCCAATGGAATGCAAAGTGAAACTTGATAAATATTAACATAAACAATAATATCCAAACAACTACCAACACATAAATTTGATCCTCTCTTGGAACTGCTACTGTAAGAAATATAGGAAGAGATAATGGGAAAATTTAACTAAAAGTTTCGCAAATTACCTGATAAGAGAGAGCCTTTACCCAAGCATTATTGTCAACACCAAGCCAGGCAGTTGAGAACCATGAGAGTTTTGATGAGCTCTTCTCTCTAATTGCAAGTTCAAGCACCCTAGCAGCATCATGTAGTGATTGGACAAGTCCAGTGCTGTAGTCTTCACCTTGGAATGACTGGTCAAGTTTAACTCTCATTTCCTTGACATTGCTGCTTGTACTTGCATGAGGAGTCCCATTTACTGTCACTCCATCATCAGCAGAAGCAAATGACAAAAGCAGTCTCCTCCTTGATTTGTACAAGTTTACACGTTCTTTCCTGGGATCCACAAGTTTGTAACCTAGGCTGAGATTGTCGTGCTCCAGTAAAGAAAGCCTTGCATAGCATCTTTTCTTTCTATAATACCAATAAAATGGCAGATAATCCAAGCCCACTACTTTGTTGTTGAGTGTACAGTTTCTAGATGGCTTAGCCAAAAGCCATGCATCTGAAGAGCTACAGATTTCAAAAGCCAGGAATGAGCCACATGAATTATAAATTGTAAAGAGCTCTACAAGCTCAGGGGATGTTAAAATTGGACAGAATAACCACACTGAATGCTAGCATTGCTCAATACATGCATAATACAGTTAACCAGTTACATATAACTATCCATGAGATGTATAAATTTGTGCAGAAAAACTAAGACAAAATCCTGAAAGATTACTGGTGCCATATCCTCTCAAGTCTCTTGATGATAGTTTCTTATTTTTTATCTGTTTGATATGACAATATGCTGAACAGTATTAACTGATTCCAGTTAGAGTGCCTCTTGGCCGATTGCTTTATTCACCATTTTGGTTCCACACAACCATTGCACATTATGTTGATATTTCACCAGGAAGAGAGGAATAATAAATTACTCAGAGAAAAAAGAAACTGCCACCTTAAAAGTTTTATAATAGTTTTACAAAATCCAAATAAAGTACAAACCTATCTAATCCTTATCATGCTATGCTATCAACTCTTTAAAATCAAAAGTAATGGATAAATGCATTGATGTAAAATACGGAATATTAACCTCAATCTCACCACCAAAACACACACACAGAAGTAAAATAATAAAATATCATTAGGATTCAGCATATGAAACTTTGCAAGCACCAACCATGAATTTCACAAGAAGGTTTTAGTATATTGGGTGAATAGTTATTAATAGTGGCATGTATAAACTAAAACTAAATATTACAGACTAAAAACAGTGAAATGAATAAAGTGTCGGCACCTCTTTCCAGAGAATTCCACCATTTAATCAGATGCTACTCAATCTACTAAATCTTCGAGGTTATTTCAAGAGGAGTAAGCCGCCAACAATGAAATAATACTACATGCTCTAGAAATTAATTCCCCCAAAAAGCAAAAATTTTAGGAAATTACATTTCAGGTAAACAACGACTACAAACTGGAATAAAAACAATAAAGAAAATAATCACACTGCAAAACTGAAAATTCAAAAGAAAAATGAAAATTTAAGATAACCTGGACGACAAAAGGTACCGGTGGTGGTGCAACTTGAGTGACATCGACCGGAAAACGAAGTAGCAGATGAAAAAATCAGTCAACTAGTCGAATTTTGCACCGGAGTAGTTGAATTTACAGAGGGAAAATAGTCCGGGAAAGAAGAATTCTCAGGTACAAAGAGAGAGGAAATAGAAATTCTGTGAGCCAAAACGAATTGTGACGTGGCATGTATGGGTTTATTATCCGTATTCGCACGTACGTGGGGAACGATTTATCACAAAACTAGAAATGAATTTCCTTTCATTTTTTTTTTTTTTTTGTGTTTTTATTTCTAGCGGGAAATTGTTTACAGTCCCTCTTGGTTTCTTGACCTCTGCTTGGGCCTTCGGCCTATTTATATATTCAACCGTGGTCCGAGTCGAGTCCACCTTTAACTTATCTAATCGAGTTTATTAATTATTTTTCGGACTCGAATTTAGTAATATCACTTTTTAATGTTTAGTTTTAAGTTTAAGTTCAAATTTTTTATTTTTTTAAATTTACATTGTATAATGCTTAATTCTTTATGACATATATTTTTATAGTAAAAATACAATAAAAATATGTGATTAGATTATTGTTAATATTTTTATAGCATTAAAAAATATATATAACACTAATAATAGGGAGCATATAAATAAGTAAATCTAATTATATATTTTTATTTTGAATTCTAGGTTTTATAAAAAAATAATTAATATAAATCGATTAATTGAATTTTAATATTTTTTCAAATTTAAATAAATATTTTAATAAATTTAATAATATTTAAATTTTCGTTACTCAATTAAAAAGTTATAATTATTTAATAATATATAAAAATATAATATTATACATATTTATTAATTTGTTGAGTTTTTTCATTGGTTTCGGGAAAAACTTTTAAAAAATTGAGTTACGAAGATTTAAAAGTTTTACAATTTCATTTAATGCGTCATTTATATTATTTTTGTTAATATTAAAAAAATCGAACTAAATACGATCTAATTTATATTATTTCGATCAGATTTATACTATAAATCGCTGCAAAAGTTAACCGGTTAAAATCCATCCACCTGTTCGACCGTTAAAGCGAACTATTTTTTATTTTTTAATTAAAAAGAAAAAGAAAAAAAACTAAAATGTAAATGCTTTTCCTACTTTGACCGTGTGTTCTCTCCTGGTTCGGTTGGGGGCGAAAACTGAAAAGTTAATTATTCAACGGTAGGGAGAGAGATAGGCTAAAACTGAAATATAAACACTTTCCCTACTTTGACCGTGTGTTCTTTCCTGGTTCGGTTGGGGGCGAAAACTGAAAATTTCATTATTCAACGGTAGGGAGAGAGAAAGTACATTGGTAAAGGAGTGCGGAAGCACAAGTATCATGGCGAGTTCTTCAAAAAAATTGGTGTCTTCCACAATGGAATCTGATAAGTGTCATCCATGAGACTAGGGAGCTTAACGCGCTTTTGAGTACAGCAATGGGTGGCGAGGAGAGGGGTAGTACCTACCAACAACACATAAGTGAGTGAGCTATAAACTCTGATTAAGGGTGAAATGCCACTTGAACCCAGAGCTAGCTGGTTTTATCCGTCCCATCGTCTTTCATTTGGATAATGAGTAGTTTTTATAATAATAAGTCAAGTCAAGAATAATAATCGAACTGTCGATAGTGACAGCACGATAGAGACTGGTCAGTCCACTACCATATGCTGATTTCTTGCTTGTCGCTCCCATCTCAAACGTGATTCGTATTTGATGCTCTTATCAATTGGATGCTGTCTGTGTCAACAAACAATTCCAAATACTTCGACTTTTTAAAACATGTCCTCTTCAAACAATGTGCATTTTTAGGTGGGGATTTTTAGAAAAAATCGTCACATATTGGAAAACTTCATTTTCTTGATCTCAATTAGCATAGAAATTTCAGAACTATAATCCTAACTCCGCAATCTGAGTGATACCACCTACCCTACCCTACCACCTATAGGCTGCTGTCTGTCCGCTGAAGACATAGTATAAGAGCACGTGAAAAATTTCGTCGGTTGTTAAACAATGTTCTTGCCTTAGTAAAGCAAGCTTTTCGCGCTAGGTGCTTACCTTTTTTTGTCTGGAAATTTAAAATCCCATTTCCTCCATAAATTCTCCAATCCAAATGGCTACTTTTTATTGAAGAGTGGATCGAATTGGAAAGCACTCATTTCAAGTGGGAAGAAAAAAACAGAGCAGATTTGACTTGACACAACCTAAAAATACATACCAATGATCTGTACGTCTTCTTCACGAGTTCACTCTTCAGACATCCGAATTCTTGCCAAATTGAATTTAGCCCTAACCTCCTAAACTCTATCGATTCTCTCTGTTCCACGGGAGTCTTCCGTGGCTCAGTCACCGCCGGTCGCCGCTGCTTCATTCTCCATCTCCGCTGGCGGTTTTGCTGCAAGACTGCAAGGAGCAACCGAGTAAGCAGCCGCACAGCAGGTAGTTTCTGACTTTCTGCGAACTTTTTCTAGTTTTGTCTTTGGTTGTTAGAAGAAGGGGTCAGAGAATGTAATGTTTTTTATTCTTTGATAGTTCCATTTAAGATGCAAAGTTGTTTTCTTTGCAGAATTATCTTTAGATAATTGGTAATTTCTAGTTAGAAGAGTTTTAATTGAATTCTTTACTTATTATTTACCTTTCTCACTGTGATTTTTTATTTTTGAGGTTTAAGTATTCGATCTCTCACTGTGTTTGATTTCTCACTGTGATTTTTTTTTTAACAAAAAGCATGTAAAGGGGAAGAATAAATATTACATATTAAAAATTTAAAACTGTTTGTACTGAATGTCATTTGAAATTTGAATGGCAATACTTTTGGACTGTGGAATAGTGAGTACAGAAGTGTGTGGTGAGTAAAAGCTGCTCTGTTAAGCCTAAAAGATGAATGATGAAATGAAATCAAGAGTTTCTTCTTAGTTTCTTTAAGGTTGCTAACCGTCTCAAAATTTAACATATTTCTTTCTTTTCATGTATGTCCTTGCACAAATACAGGCATCGGTAGACATTATTTGTCTAGTGCTCCAAGATTATATTGAAATATCTGAATTGTCTACTTCCATTAAGTCATATTTAGCTAGTGAATAGTTTATATTAAGATTTGTGATTATTTGAAAGTTTATCTTTTATGGATAATTTTATTTCTTAGAAAGGCATGATGAAGATGGAGATGGAATTAACAATCAATATGATTTTGATGGTTTTAACTGAATCTAAACTGTCTTATTTGGTTGTATTTGTTTTAAATTAGACTTTTGTTTGTGTTTGATGATACTAAATTTGTATTTGAACAAATTTTACTTCGCTATTGGTGTGTAATATGTTCTTGATATATGTTTTAACTTTTAACTTTTAATATTCTTACTTTTTTTCTTGAAAGTATAGATATTTTTAGTTGGATAGAATAATTTGGTTGGATTGTTACTATATTTATAATTATTATATATTTATGATGTCATTCCGGTTTGACCACTGATTCGACCGGCTGAACTAATGAACGAGTGAGCTAGTAGATTGGCCGGTTCAATCTCCGGTCCGGTGTTCTCAATATTGATTTTTGCTGTTTAATGGCCATTGCTGGACAAATTTCGTCATTCCCTTCCCAGTACATCTCTTCGCTTCCACTGGGCTGTTCTCCCTAAGCAAATACCTATGACTCGAGACCCTCCATCTTCCAGAAGTTTCAAACTCTGAATTCTAATTCACAAAATTTTTATGTTTTTTCTTGAAATCTTGGAACCTTCTGACTGCCGAACATGCATATTTGCATTGGAATATGATGTGACTACATGAGTTGACCAACTGTTTGTTGAAATGCCTCTTGAGTATTGCATTACTCCTCGTATTTCTTGCTGCAATGGGAATTATGGGCTTTGTTCTTTTAAACTTTTTCCACATTCAGAGGCTTTGGTTGACTATTGATTTTTCCTTTATCAGTAACAAATGAACTTTCTGCAAATACAAAATGTGGGGTTTCGTGGGCTTGCCCCGTATATACAGAAGAATCTTCACCAGGAATCAATGTGTTCTGCTGCAAAATATGCACTTTTTCCTCACAGGTCATGAATTTTCTCCGTCAAAGAAAGGTAAATATCTGAATTTTATATACGTTTATAGAATTTTAAGGCTTTTCTTTTGTGGGATTGTGAGTTTGCTGTTTTTTCAACTTTATATAAATGATAATCAGGGTTCATTTTAAACGTGGTAAATTGTCACAGGGAGACGATTTTATTTGGGATCTTTTGGTGACATTAAGTTCCACACAAAAGTTCAGGGATTAGCAAGAGATGGCAACGATGACAAAGAGGAAAAGACACTAGCTATGAGCTTAGCTTCCTTAGTGAAGGAATCTTCTAATGTTGAGGAGAGAAAACCTCGTCGCCGGGGGGAACTTAAGAGGTTTCTTGAACTCCGTATCAAGAGGAGGGTCAAGGAACAATACGTAAATGGGAAGTTTCAAGACCTTATGCTGAACGTGATTGCCAATCCAGAAACTCTCATGGATGCTTATGATATTATTAGGGTGAGCTCTAATGTTGACTTGGAACTGGAAAGGGGCAACTTGCCATTTGAGTCCATGGCAGAAGAACTTTCTTATGGAAACTTTGATGTGAGTGCGAATACATATTCTGTCGTAACAAGAGGAGGACCAGATAAGGAAGTTCTGGTTCTCCCAAATGTTAAGTTGAGAATAATACAAGAAGCCATTAGGATAGTACTAGAAATTGTTTACAAATCCCACTTTTCAAAGATTTCACACGGTGGTAGAGATGGTAGAGATCACTTGACTGCTTTAAGATACATAAGAAAAGAGATATCTGATAGTAGCTGGTGGTTTACATTACTCCTTAACCAAAAAGTGGATGCTTGCATCCTTAATAAGCTTTTCTCGACTATGGAGAACAAGATTGAAGATCCAGGCCTATATGCAATAATGAGAAGTATGTTTCATGCTCAGGTGCTCAATTTTGAGTTTGGGGGTTTCTCTAAGGGGCAAGGTCTTCCACAAGAAGGAGTGCTGTCTCCAATCCTGATGAATATATATCTTGACCTTTTTGACCGTGAAGTATACAGGATGTCAATGAGATATGAAGCTTTGGATATGGAGGGGCCTGCTGAGGATGATGGGACTCAGTCAAAGCTGCGCACTTGGTTTAGGAGACAAATCCATTGCAATAACGGCCAGCAATGCTATATTAAGGAAACTTCTAGCATCAGACTACGCTGTTGTCGCTTTATGGATGAAATTTTGGTTGCCATTTCGGGTTCTAAAGAAATCGCTCTTGCTTCCAAGTTAGATATGGAAAACTACTTGAAGAATTTTCTACACATAGAGGTTGATAATCAAATAGATGTTCTACCTTGTGATGGCCCCAGTGGTGTTCGGTTCCTTGGTACAGCAGTTAAGAGAACCCTGAAAGAGAGCCCTGCAGTGAGAGCTGTCCATAAGTTGAAGGAAAAAGTTAAGTTATTTGCTTCACAGAAACAAGAGTCTTGGGATGTAGGGACTATTAGAATCGGAAAGAAATGGCTAGCTCATGGACTTAAGAAGGTCAAAGAATCAGAGATTAAGCATCTAGCTGAGAGTAATTCCACTCTGAACAGGATCTCCTGTTTCCGTAAAGCTGGGATGGAAACTGATCACTGGTACAAGATCTTACTAAAAGTATGGATGCAAAATATCAATGCCAAAAATGCAGAAAGCGAGGAGTTTATCTTGTCTAAACATATTGTAGAACCAGCTCTTCCACGAGAACTAGTAGACTCGTATTATGAGTTTCAGAAATGTGTTGAGGATTATATTTCTTCCGAGACAACAGCTACTCTTGCTCTTTTGCCAAACACCAGCTCCTCGATTGAATCTCACTCTGTGACACAAATAATAGCCCCGGTTAATGCAATAAAGAAGCGCCTCCAACGATATGGATTGACAAATTCTTCAGGGTTCCCTCAAACATGCTATATGCTAATTTTACATGACGACGATCATATCATTGATTGGTTTTCAGGACTTGTTAGCCGATTTCTTAATTGGTATAAAGACTGTGACAACTATGATGAAGTGAAGCTCATTGTTTCTAATCAAGTAAGACTATCCTGTATCCGGACACTGGCAGCAAAGTATAGCATACACGAGACCGAGATAGAGAAAAGGTTTGATTCAAAACTTTCCGGAATTCCCTCAACTACAGAGATAGAACACGAGGTAACTAACGAAGATCTTGATTATTATGCTTTATTTTATGGAATATCTTATAGTGGTTTGTGTTTATTATCTTTGGCAAGAAAGGTAAGCCAATCAAGGCCTTGTAATTGCTTTGTTATGGGATGCAAATCTGCAGCTCCTTGTGTTTATACTCTTCATGTGATGGAAAAACAAAAGTTTCCTAGTTGGAAGACTGGTTTCTCAAGCTGTATTCATGCTAGTTTAAATAGAAGGAAGTTTGGTCTTTGTAAACAGCATTTGGGAGATTTATTTCTTGGCCGTATATCACTTCAATCTATTAATTTTGGTGCTTGGAGATGAAAAATCTTGATACATTTTGGTTGTTGTATGCTGCGTATATTACGGAAAATGAGCCATGTTAAAAGTTCGGAAAAATGTCATATTTAGTTCCTAAAGTTACCGTTGATATGGTATGATTTTCAAATTTTATTTTTTTTGTTATAGCCTTTAAAAATTTATCATAATTTAATAAGAGTCTTTCACTGTCAAAATATATAGTACATTTGTATTAGATTTAAGAAGGTAATCATTCTTTTTTTTTTACCCCGTAGTTTCTGTCATATAAAATTTATGTTTCACGAAAACTGGGTAAAAATTTCAAAAATTTTCCATTCTTAATTCTAATGCAAATGCGATCTTAACTTTAGTCAAAAGAGTCACACGAGCTAGTGATTCTCTCCAAAAAGAACACGTGACGCACGAAGTATGATTTTAAAACGAAGATAAATTTCAATTTCCTTTCGAAATAAACTTATTAAGATGTATTTCGTGTTATTTATTTTCTCATTGGAGTATAAAAAAACAGAGAACAAATCCTTGAGAATCTTGGTATTACTTGTATTGGCTTTTTTGGTACCTATTATGTAATCCAGATTTTATATTATCTGTACATAAGTATTAAAGAATAGTAATATTGAATGCTTCAATTTTATATGCTACAAAGTATCATAATTCTAATCAATATAGAATTCTAACTAATCACTAATAAAAATAGTGCTATAATAATACTATAATATAAAGTATTATGATTATAATCAATATATGATTCTAACCAAATAATAAATTACATTTCGACATATATATAACTTTGATTTAAAATAGAAGATTATGGTTAGAGCACAGTTAATATAAAGTATATGGAGTATTATGTTTGAGGGAAAAATTGAGTCATTCCAAATACCTTAATATAATCAAATGTTTGTGTGTTAGAATTGTGGAAACAACATATGAGATGAGATGAGATTAATAGAACCAAAGAGCATTGACTACATTCTGATTAGATAGAGATTCCTAAATTGTTTTTTTCACTTTGTCATTACATATATGGATAATGGATTCCAGATTAAACAGCATATGTATGTATGTATGTATGTTCAGACACCTAATTGACTTCTTTTCATTAAGTCATTGCCGGACTGGTTTACTAGTAAATTTTAACTTGACTTTCTTCTACTATCGAACCGTCTACCATCCATCTTTTTTATTTTCTTTTATAATATATTTTTATTTTAAAATTTATCTTTTTGATCGTGTTTGTATGTGTATACTTGTCGCCCAACATATTCCACAATATGAAATAGTTGTATAAATTGATAAAGATAACTAATACTCAAGAAAACAAAAGTGGAAATATTTCTAGCGGGTGAAGAAAAAAATTATGTTATGAA
Organism: Catharanthus roseus; assembly: GCA_028651295.1. Classification (NCBI taxonomy): domain Eukaryota; kingdom Viridiplantae; phylum Streptophyta; class Magnoliopsida; order Gentianales; family Apocynaceae; genus Catharanthus; species Catharanthus roseus. The sequence goes on along the minus strand of JAPQWS010000044.1, from coordinate 2,157,672 downwards.
TACAAGCCACATTATATTTTTACTCTCTATTGTTAATTACATCTCAAACTCAAACCCTTATAATAAAATATGGACCAACACTCAGATCTAGACCTATCCAATATAAAATTTATGCACCCATACCCTACTTTTAAGGTCTTGGGTAGAGTCCGGTATACCCGTACCCGTATGTCATCTTTTCTATTTTATTTCTTGTTAAATAAAAATATACATAGAACAATATATAACTCTAAAATGAAAATTATAACTTGATTAACATAATTTTTTAACATCTCTTTCAACAAATACAATCCTTAAACAATTTTTTTAAAAAAAAATTTTAATTCAAATGATTAAAAGTTTAAGTACAAATAAAATCCTCACCAATATATTAATTCAATAAAAACAAAACTCCTATTTTAATACAATATAAATTATGTATTCATAAAAAATATAAAAATAAAATAATATATAGATATATTATTATTTTATTATAACGGGTGTACAAGTAAACGGGTGTGGGTATCATAATACCTTGTCCAAATTCATTTTACATAAGTTATACGAGTACGTGTACGAGTTCGTGAATGTAAATTTTGAACTTTATCCGTTATAAACAGGTATAGACTCGTTTGGGTACAAGTAAGACAACCAAAAGGATAATGTGTTTTAATACAAGTTACATGGTGCATGAGTAAAGACATAGATCGTGTTTATAACATAATTTAGAAAGATGACGGTTTTTACTTGGCAAAAGAAAAAAAAAGGGTGAAGATAAAGGAGAGTCAAATTTTCTCTTCTGAGGTTGAGCTTTCTTTTGTTTTTAATTTTTTTTTTTTTGCTTTTAGAATGACTGTCTGGACTTTGACCCAATTAATTCAATTCAGGATCTTTTGAAGATAAATTTTTTTTAATAATATTAAATTAGAAGACATATTTATGGCATAAATATCTTAAATTTAATACCCTTCGATAACACAAGAATTCAGACTAGAAAAGCTGTACAAATCGAACTATCACTCTTTGTTTTTTAATATGAGACCGAGCTGTTGACGGAATTCTTGAAGGCTATGGCTGTGCTTTACCACTTACCGAAATTGTCATTGAATAGAAAAAATCTACTTAAAATGTATTACAAGTGAGTCCATAGTTTATTCACTATCACTATTTATAATTAATCGAAAAATATAAGAATAAATAACAATTATTTATTGTATGCAAGTTCAGCTGCTCTCTTTATGTATATGAAAATATCTAAAATTACATTTTACCTATTCTTGAATTATCGATTTAAATCTAAATCTATTATTTTGCAAAAGTAATATCAAATTATTTTTGTGAGATTGAGATTATAAATATAGTAATTTCAAACCGTGCAATATCGATCTGACAAGGTACAGGATTTTTTATACCACTTTGTATACCACTTCATGTACTATCTTTATTAGGTTTTATTAATAAATACATATCAAAATTAGAAAGTGGTAAAGAAGGTGTTACACAAAGTGATAAAGATCCAAGTCCACCTGACAAGATAATATTGAAATATAAAAATTATAGAGATTCAACAGTTCAATAGACCGAAAGTCTTTTTCCAGATCCTTTCATATTGCTTCTGTCAAAATTCGAACCTTAAACTTTTAAATTAATTATACAATTTTAAAATTAGTTAAGTTACGCTCATACAGATTAGTCGTAACCAAAACATAATTTAACATAAAGGAAAAGCATAATCCTTATGAAAAGGGAGACATTTTGAAGTTTACCCCAGTCTTGTTTTATATTCCTTTCTCTTTAGAAATTAAATTAAAATAGTAGTAGTTGGTTGTTTTGGTTTCTCATCGTTCACATTTCAGTGTCAAATTTAATAATTTTCGAATGAGAAATTAGGTTGATGGGGTCATTGGTCATTTCTCATCCTCGCCAAAAAATGCTCGCAAATTACTATTTTCAAAATCTTCATGTGCCAATGCACATCTCTCATGTTACACTTGTGATTGGTTTTATTTTGTTTTTAATTTTGTAAAAATTGAATCATTTGTAAAATAAATTATAAGATTAGAGTCAAAATCTTATATTGAATTTTAGAATACAATTCATTTATATATATATATTCAATCACTTATTATCTAGATCTTAAGTTCCACAAATTCATATTTATTATTATTTAGTATACATAATTGTATCTATAAATAAAAACAAGGGTTAAGTAAAAAACTTTTCAAAGTTTAGGGATTTGATCAACATAGGGCTCTAACTTTTATTTTGGATAAATAGCCTTCTAACCTTCTTAAAAAAATAATAGGAATAATACACTAATTTCTAAATGCCTTTTAAATTCTTGATATTTTTCTTTTCATTGATAAGTATTTTAGGAATTATAGGTTCATTTCTATCAATTTTTTAAATGCTCGGAGAAAATTAGGAGGTTACTTGTCAAAAAAAAAAAAAAAAAAATTTAGGTTCCTACTTAACTAAACTCCCTAACTTTGGAGAATTTTTTAATTAACTCTAAAAAAAATTATACAATTAATATTTCTTTTAAATATACATTAAGGTTCGAGAGTGTTACCATTTATACTTCTAATACGCAAAAGGAAAATCCATGATAATCAAATTTACAAACCAAATAATATATATATATATATTTTTTAAGCATATTTCAATCTTTTGAGTAAAAAGGGAAAAAACATCTTTCGGGTAGTTTTTATGAAAGATACTTTCTCCATAAAAAAATAAACAAATAATAAATGAAGAAGCCAAGATGATTAATTATGCAATGTATTATGTATCAATCAATTTCTAATGTATTTCAAAAGAATAATATATAATATAAAATATATAAGAGAAAAATCCAGATTATTATATCCTTGACGCAATGATCTTCAACATTGTGATGCAGGCTGAAAATGACCATAAATTTTTAAAAATATCCCACTTTTAATTAAAATATTTGTGATTTTCTTCTACTATTGTTTTACCATTATCAAGCCACTTACCCTATAAAAATAAATAATCACAAAAGATAAAAAATTCGAGAAATTGGTAAAAAAAATATTCTCATATAATTTATTTTTTATCATGTGAGAATATTATTTATTTCATTAGACACTTCTATCCAATACTATTTTATTAGGACCGAAAATGTTCTTATACAAAATCGATAGGTAGTTTCCGGATAATTTATATAATGTGACACTTACTTATCATTCTTAGTAATGATAAAATTGTCAAAATTACTAATCTAAGTACCAACTCGCATTTAGAATGTGTTAAAATTTAGATTGATAGTTAGATTAATAGTTGACAAATTTACTTTTACTAAAGATAATATGTGAATGTCACGATTCACAAGACACAAATTAGTTAAAAAATTGCTCATTATAGATATATAAAAGTATTTACGACCTTTGAAAAAAATTATTACGTAGAAGTGGCTAATGAAATAAATAATATTTTCAAGTGACAAAATATAAGTTATACGTGCGTATTTTTTACCAATTTTTAAAAAATTACTATAAACTATTTATATATAAAAAAAAGAAGTTGAAACCAAGATGAAACTTAACATTGAACTTTAAAAAATAATAATAATAACAATTAAATAAGAAATAAAAATTACTGGCAACCGCGGGAGAGTAATACAAGGTTGGGATTAAATAGCCGGCAATTTAAATATAAATATTCTTCTTCTTCTCACTTAGCAAAAAAAATAAAATAAAATTATTCTTCTTTTTTCCACGGAAACAGTAGTAATTCCGTGACGCATATAATCTTTTAATGAATGGTAAGAGTTGGCTTTTGAAACTCGGCGCCCTTGAAAGCTACCTCAAATTCTTCCCCCTAAATTTAAATTTTTTTAATGTTTCTTAGGAACATTTTTTTTTAATGTTTAAATGAGTTATCTTGTGAGGTCACAAGTAAATTTATTTTAATTAATAAATAATTTAGCCTAGTCACATAAATTACACATAGATGAATTATATTAAAGTATACGGGTAAAAATTGACATATTATTTAAAAATAAAATCAGTACTTTTTACTTATATACTTTAATATGATTAAGTGATATATAATTTATGTAATACTTCAACTTTATTTTATTTGTGGCTTGAATATATATTTTTTGCTTTAAAACATATGTTACTTTAATAAATTAAAGATTATTACATGGTATTTTTTCATATACATACCCTTATTTTGTTAGAATTAAAATTTTATTACAACTATTAATTATAGTCAAAGTCTAATTTAGTCTATCTTTTTTTTAAATTTAAACAATCTAATTGTTTTATTAATTTTTGTACACTTTTTTTTTTATAGTGACCGATAATATGATAATATGAAAGAGAGCTAATAATAAATATTAATTATTTATTAATCAAAATAAATTACTCATATTTCAAACATAGGCAATTAGGCAGAATTTCACTTTCAATGTTGTGGATTATTGATGATAATGGAAAGAAAGCAATGGAAATGGGAATTTTTGAAATATCTTAATATTGGTTGGACTTCAACTCAATTAAAGATATAGAATTGCAAGTGTAAGTATGTATATCCACACCACAGAACAGACCATAGTATTGAGAGATATTAGTCAAAATCAGTGGCAATGGATATTAAAAAAGCACCTTAACTAATTATTATTCATTATTGTTGAAAGAAAAAGAAGTCACAATAGCAGCGAATAAAGGCTTCTTGTTTTTCCTTTTCCTTTTTCATTTTTCCTTGTAAGAGAAGAAGGTAAGAGTCAAGAATGCTTTTGAGTCTTTGACAGTACATATTTTTTTTTTAGGAAAAAGGGATTTATGTAAATATTATATGGTTGTTCTAAAATAACATTAGAATACATAGTAATATTATTTAAAAGATAAGACAAACAGTGTTTTTAGCATATTTGAGAAACTTAATAAGAATTTATTTATGCGCATAAGAAAATTAAAAGATAAAGTATCTATCACATAGAGATCAATGACATTAAAAAAAAAAAAAAAACATCATAGAGATCAATAATATTTCGGTTAATGCTGTTAATAACAATAAGTAGTGGATCAGTTTCAACTACTATTTTATCAGAAAAAAAAAAAACTTGAAAATAAATATTATTTGTGAAATTATAAGACTTTTTTATATATAAAATTACTCCATATTAATTAATGTAATATTTATATTCCAAACTTAATTTTAATATTTAGTATTTAAATTTAAGATTGACAATTAAGAATTTAAATATTTTAATTTTTCTATTTTAAAAATAAAATCCAAATACACCGCACGTATGATACAAAAATCCATCCCGTCGCGTGTACGGCCGAGTTATCTCGACTTACTAAGTGTAACAGTCAGCCTCCCCAGGTCACTGTAATTAAATGAAAGACCAAGGGCAAAAATTGTAACACAACCCTTTGTCCCCCCCCCCTCTATTCCAGACACCACTATAAATTGCTCTTCCCTCCAAATCTTAAAGCCCCCATTCCCTACTTCCCTTCCCATAACCCATTTTTCCGATAAAATCAATATGGACTTCTCTTTCAAAGACTCACCACCGCCTCCTACCGACGCCGCATCCACAGAGGAGAACGGTGGTGGTGGTGGTGGAGCAGAATTTTCTTCGTTGCATCCTGACGTCATCGAAGCTCATATCCTTACTCGTTTAGACGGACCATCACTTGCCTCCGTTAGCAGCTCCTCCACCACTCTCCACCGTCTATCCTCCCAACACCACTTGTGGTCCAACGTTTGTCAATCCACCTGGCCTTCCACAGCCACTTCACGTCTCCCCCGAGTCATCTCCTCATTTCCCGACGGCGGTTCCCGCGCTTTTTTCGCTAATTCCTTTCCTCTCCCGCTCCTGGATCCTTCCGCCGCCGCCGTTCAAGTCCGCTCGACGCCGCCGCCGACGGAATTGATTTCCGCCGTCGATATACGGTATAAGGACGATTTAATTTTCACTAATGTACAGGAAACGGAAACCTTGAGCGGATGGTTCCGTTGTTCGCCGTTTAGAATTGATCTATTGGAACCGAAGGATGTGGTCCCTACCTCGATTAAACATCCGGAAGGAGACGACACGTGTTTGGCTCTGATTGCTGATATGAGTTTGAGCTGGATTTTGATTGATCCAGTAGGAAGACAGGCGGTGAATTTATCATCTCACAGACCGGTTTCGGTTCAACGACACTGGTTAAGTGGAGAAGTACAGGTACGGTTTTCTTCTATCCTTGCAGCCAATCATACGGCGTCGTCTGGTGGGATGGTTCAGTGCGGGATAGTGGTGACGTGTGGAAGGTCGGAAGGAGGAGAGATGCAGGTGAGAGAAGTAAGTATGGAGATGGAGGATATGGATGGAATGCATTTGAACGGGAAGGATAGTTTGGTAATTTTACATAAAGCTATGGAGGGTAAAAAGGGAAATGCAGTGGATAGAGAAGAGGAAGGTAGGAGGAGGTATAAGAAATATATGGAAATGAAAAGAGAAAGAAAAGAGAGAAAATTGAGGACAGAAGGGGCATTAGATATATTGTGCGTGGCATTTGGGGTATCAATTTTTGTGGCATTTTGGGGATTTATTTGGTGTAAAATGTAAAAAAGATGCGGACGGAGAGTACACAGTAATTGACTATAACTTTTAGAAAATATAATTAAAAAAGGAAGATTAGGATGGATAATTATTAAATGACAAAAAAGAACGAAATCATATTTATTATCAATTTTTTGTACAGTTTACAATAGAAAAATGAGATAATTTTAATCAAGTTGATTTTTTTTTTTTTACAAAATTTATTCTAGTTGAATTGATAACTTGGATGACAATACATCTTAATTAATGTGTTTAAAGTGATAAGATAAGACAAAATACCTACTTGCATGGATAAAATAATGTGCACGGCATAAAAAAATTGCATCCAAGAAGAAGAAATGAGAAATTCTTTCATATTGGAATTTACTACCAAAAAAAAAAAAATTCTAATATTAATCCACTAAAATTGTTGGACAGAAATTATTGTGCTTTCACTAAATTTCGAATCATTTTGATGCTTAATATTTGGAGAAAATATCGTATCTTGACTAAAAAAGATTTCAAATAAAAAATATGCAATTTGTATGTAAATTTATTTATCAAATTATTGCATGTTTAATGATGATACATCAATTTCTATGCAACAATTTTAATTAAATGAATGTATATATTTCGCTTATTGAATTTACTTTAGAAACACATATCACGATTTGCATAAATAGCTAAAGGATATCATCTCATATTGAATAATTTACTATTTACGATTTCCTATTGTAAAATCCAGTCACATTCTTTTCTTGGTTTTCTCATCTTACTTTTCTATGACAAAAGAAAAAAAGGAAATTCTTTTGGGGGTTCTATTCCACTTGTTAGCTTTGAACATAAATCAAGCATCCAGGGGCATTTAATAAGAGTAGAAAAAAGATCATCAAGAAGCAACTTCATATTTCAAATTATATATATATATATATATAATTTTGTTGAGTTACAAATTAAATTGATCCAATGGCGATACGCCACCTAGTTGTGGTGTAATAATTGAAATTTCCATTTTTTTCAACCAAATGCATTTAAATGCTACAACCACCAGCATATATTAATAGATATTGTTAAGAGTAATGAGTTTATGTAAGTAGTTTATGAGTCAAATTACAAGTATTTTCAATACTGTTTAGATTGCTTAATTACTCACTCCTTAATATCTGTATTAAGTTATACAGTTTGGTACTTGATTAAGTAGTTCCTTCATCAATGCTTTCCACTCTAATCTAATCTATTCTATTCAATAGGCATAGATCATTATATCATTGCTTTTTTATAGTAAAATAAATGTTTTTAGAATATATTTTTTTTAGCAAGAAACATAAATAGATACACATCTATCTTTGTTGGTTGATCCATTATTGAAGTTACTACTTGTTTTGTTTGTGTATGGAAATTTGTAATTATTACAAAATATATATATTAATAAACTCGTCATATGTAATGAATCGCACATTATGTATCGGTCAAGTCCAATCCAATGAATTAATGTCAACATAGATATTTACTCATTCACGTTTAACTATTAAATTAAATTATGTACAAATATACCAACTAAACGAGTAATTTTAAAAAAAAAAAGAAAAAATACCTCATTATTTATTGGGTTAATTACATTTTTTCCCTTCAGCTTTATTCAAATTACAATTTCATTCCTCTATTTTATATAAATTATTAATACATATTCCTATCTAATTAATCTCTATTACCAATCTCAATAAAAAATAAAAACATGACAATTTGGTATCGAAAAATTTAAAATTTTCTTAAAATATCATTTTGCATGTCTAATTATTATTTACTAATATATTAAGAGCATAACTCCTCATTAAATTTTTTTTATTTGTCTAATTTCCTTAATGAAGTGTTATTGTCTTAATATTGACACAAAAATAATAAATAAACTTGCAAAATGCTATTTTAAGAAGATTTTAAACTTTCTAGCACAAAATCATTATTTTTTCCTTTTTTGTGTTAAAATTAATAGTAGAAATTAATTAGTTATAAAATATAACTGATAAGAATGTGATAATAATTTATACAAAATAGAGGGATAAAATTATAGTTTGAACAAACTTTGAGGGGGAAATGTAAGTTACCCTTATTTATCTGAAAGTGATTCTTACCTTGAAAAAAATTATTACTACCTCTAGTTAAGAATGGGGTATCGATAAAGGCAACTCGAGAAATATAAGGATAACTCGAAAAAATTTAAAAAATTTCATTTTCACCTAAACATTTCCTCTCTCTTCCCTAAACAATCTCTAGGACTCTTTACTTCAATCTCAGATCTTGGAAGATTCGACAATCAAAACTGAAAAAAAAATGTTAGTTCTTCAATCTATTTTCATTTATTTACAATTTTATCGGTTTAGATCGTTAAAATATCCATTTAATTTTAAAAAAATCGTACTTTTAAAAAATTTTTTGGCTGTTTTCGAGCACTTTCACGCGAAAGTGCATGGATACTTTTGCCCGACCAGACGAAAGTACTCACATACTTTCGCTGGCTTGAACGAAAGTATCCATGCACTTTCGTCCAGCCCTGGCGAGAGCGCATTTTAATTTTTTTGGTTCATAAATGATTATTTGAATAGTTAATTAATTTTGTATATGTAGAATGACTGTGACTAGTTGTTTAAAATATTTTATGTGATAATTTTTAATTGTTAATATGAGTATGAATATGTTTTTGTGAATAATATGAAATGAATTTTGTGTATGTAAAGTAAAAATGTAACTAGTTTAAAATTGTTTGCTTGTAATTATGCGTTTAATAAGGAAACGTGTTATGTAATTGCTCAACTATTTGAATTTCAATTGATCGTTATTATTGGCCTTAGGTTTAGGGTTTAGTAGGTAAGATTGAATAATATATAAATTAATAACTATTACTAAAGAATATTAGTGATGAATAATAATAGTATGAAATAAATAGTAGAAATGAAATAATAGATCCTGATAATAATAAATAATAAAATAATAACAGATGTTAAAGTAAATATGTGATAAACAGCTATTAATGAGTTTGAATAAATAATAGATAGTTCGACCTAGTGGCCGTAGAGGAGATGATGATCTTGGTTCTGTCACGGACAGGACAGGTCGAGTTAAGGGGCGCACTGTCACAGTTTCGTCTAGAGGTGTGAGGGGGGGACATAGTACCTCCGACCTCCCTACTACTCCTACTCTTCTTGCACCTAATTTTCATCATGGTACAGATGAACCCAGGTCTTCTACCCAACCACCGGCCGTACCTTTTAGATCTCGACCTCCCTTCCAACCCCATCTGTCTTATACCCCTGTGCAATATGAGCCATATGGATTTGCACATCCACCTTCACACCCCCAGACACAGTATATGATCTATACTTATATGCTCCTACTATACGACCTCGCATACCATATAGATCTATCACTCAGGAACCTATACTGGAGTTTATTGGTCAGCCGAGGCAGATAGGGGTTGAGTTTTTTTATCAGATGCTTGGCGCCACCCTCAGGATTCTTCATGCAGCACAGATGGGTATTCTCATGCTGAGTATGATGTTTCATCTTTTGATCCTTATGTATCGAGGCCTGCAGATAGGGTATGTGAGGGTGGTATGGGCTTTGAGGGTGATAGGGGGGTTGGCGAGGAGCAAGAAAGTCTGATCCCTACATATGTAGAAAGTCCGGTCTACTTTTCTACATAGTCTTCAACACTTCTAACTTTTTTGATATTCCACCCGATCAATTTCATTTATTAATTTTTCCACGAGCCATTCATGAACCGTTGTGCCACCTCTTCATCTTTTACCATCTCTGTCAACTTTGCCAACATATTCTGACCGATGTGTCTTCTACATAATATATGATATGGATTTCTGAACACATCATCAATCACCGGCATTAGTCCGCTTTCCCTATCGGTAAGAATGATTAGTGGCTCTCCTTCATTGATAATATAACCCTGACCATTTGACATAGCAGATGTAAAATATAAGTGCTTGATTTGTTGAAGAATCCATCTGTATGTCGTTGTCTGTTCATTGCACATAAAAGTTGTTGCCACTGTGAAGTTCTTTCCTGTCGGAGTCATCCCTATAGCTTCTAATAGTGGCATGTTGTACCTTAATTAAAAAATAAAAGGAAACTTAATTATTAACATTGACAACTATTTTAGACGGACTTCAAAATATTATTAACTATTTATTAAAAAAAAAATTATAAAATATCAATGATCCATTACAGTACTTAATAAATTTAAATATTTATGCGGATAAATTAATAAATATATCTAATAATACAATTAATCCACTATAGTACTTACTTGTTCATTTTATACGTGGTATCTATTATCAGTACATATGGTCACATTTTAATCATTGCAATCGATGTTGGGTGTGCAACGACAATATCACTAAGTACATTGCTCTCCTCAGGGTTTCTATGGAAAACGGTGTAGCCCCTTTATGAACTTAGGCAGAGAACTTCCTCTACCTAATTTTCTGGGCACTACATATATCATAAATTTCTATTTATTAACGGAATAAAAACAAATTTAAAATATTTAAATAAAGTATTAAAAATAATATAACTTACCTAATTGCACAACCAACGTTTTGTTCTCGGAAAAATCGTAATATATTGCGAGGCAGCACATGATTCTTCCTGAACTGCTCAATCTGTTGTAACTGCTCCTCCGTAAGTCTTGCAGCCTGAGCATGACCGTGATTGTAAATAGCTACTTTATGGTTGTGCCTACCGTTGTATACGAACAATTGCCAACTTTCGTTTGTTGCCATTTGCTCTCCCTTTAGCTTAAATGGACACCTATATTTTTTGTCCCATAAGGTCCCCGCCTTTTTTTTGGAATTTATTCTTCCTCATCGTCAACTATTTGTTTTTTATATTTTTTAACTGAACCTCCGCGCTCGCAAGCCAATGTGACATATGGTCGACGGTCAGCTGTTATTGATCTATGATACCGAGTTATGATTAAATATGTCTTGGCATTCATTGCAGTTTGTTTTGCCCAGTCCACCAACTCATCTTTCGAACTAAATATTCGATCAGTCGTGAATAAATGTCCAATATCAATATATTCTTCCGGTTCTAAAAATCCTTCAAACGTATTTGGATATTCATCAGCCTGTTAAAATAAAATGAAAATGTTACCAAAAAAAAAAAAAAAAAACCCTAAACTGAAAAAAAAGAAACAAAAAAATTTCTGCAGCACTTTTGCCAGGTGGGCGAATTTTCTAGTGATTTTTGCCCATCTGGACGAAACTTCCTAGAAACTTTCGTCCAGATTTCGTCCAGATGGGCGAAAATCACTGGAAATTTTGCCCACCTGGGCGAAAGTGCTGTAGAAATTTGAAAAAAAAATTTACGATCGATTTCTTACCTCAAAACTAATATTTCCTTCCAAAGATTCTTCACAGGAATCCATATTTTCTTCTAATTTCATTTGGTGTTCGAAGTTGGAGTTTTTTTTAGAGAGAGGTTAGAGAGAAAGTTTGTAGAGAGAAAGTGTTCAGGCGAAAATGAAAATTTTTGAATTTTTTCGAGTTATCCTTATAGATTTTCGAGTTATCCTTATCGACTCCCAGAATAGGAGTGAAGAGTTTTCGACTTGAGCATAAAAATTAAGAGTTCTAAAAATAAGACAATTTCGAATTATAATACTCTTTTTATTTTTCAATGAAGAAAGAGATATATAATGTGAGTGAAATAAATAAATACAAAAATGGATAAAAATATAAAAAGTTCAATAAATACTTATTAAATGTTATAAAAACTTTTATATTTTAAATCATATTTACAGAGACTAAAAGTTCTTATATTTCTGACCTGAATTAATATCAAGGAAAAAAAAAAAGTAAAATAGGAGAAATGAAAAAGTATCATGACTTTTCTTTTTTGAAAAGGATGATGTAATTTAACAGGCGATTAATTTAGGATAATTAATGTAGAGAAACAGAAAAGCCGGCGCCTGAAATATTTGGTTAGTTCATTGAAGACCCTTTATTTTATGATGGATGAATCGGCGACCAACAACGGAGGAGAAGAAGCCACGGAGAGGGGATGGGGGTCGGAGTGGGGAGGAAGAAGTAGAAGAAGGTAAGCCAATAGTAATGCCCCATTATTATTATTTCATTTTCCTGCCTGCGACCACTCATATTGATTAACAGTGGCCGCCATTCCGGAAAAATCAAATCACAATATACTTATGCCCTAAATGTGTTTATGGTGTCACTTATTACCTCTTATCATAAATATCATAAATATAAAGAGTTTTATTCATTTTTACATATATTAAGGATATTGAAAATAAGATAATTTTTTATTTATTCTAATCATAAATATAAGAGATTTTAAATCTTTATACAAAAATTAAGAATTTTTAAAATAAAGTAATTTTTTAACTACGACTACCTTCATAAATGATGAAAGAGATAAATAATGGAAGTGAAATAAATTAATAAAAAGATTGGTAAAGATTAAAAAAATTCAATAAATATTTATTGAAATGTATAAAAACTCTTATGTTTTGGACCATTTTTAATGGGTTTAAAACCTCTTATGTTTCTGACTGCAAGGAGTAATTACAATACATTTTATACCTTTCATAAATGAAGAAAAGAGATAGATAATGGGAGAGAAATAAATTAATGAAAAGATGGATAAATATGAAAAAAGTTCATTAAATGCTTATAGAAATTGTAAAACCCCTATTGTTATTGATCATTCTCAATAAATCTAAAACTTTTTATATTTTCGATAGGGGATAGTAATATTTTTAAAAATGTCAAAAAAATCAAATTCGTCGGTGTTTACGGTGTTAAATTTATATATATATATATATATTCATGCTTTTCCTTAATATTTCAATCAAAATCATTTAATATATCTCTTAATACACTTGGTTTAATAGTAATTTTTTAATAAGATTTGATAATAAAATTATTATAAAAAAGTATTATAGAAAAAGTATATTAAAAAATATACTAAAATATATTAAAGTTTTCTTTACATAAATTCTCATTCTTTTTAAAGTTAAATGTCTCCTTCTATTTAGAATATAACTAAAAGTATCCTTCACATTTTTACCCCTCTCACAAACAATCCAACTATCACGAACTCCTCCAAGATAAAAATACTATATTTTTTTCAAAATAAACTTTAGTACAAACTCACCCTTAGTTTGCTTGTATCATTTTGTTGTCAATTTATAAAGGCGATGTCTATTTTGTTCATTTATAAACAAATTATATAACTTATGTAATAATTTCCACTTAAAAGATACCAAAAATTTATGTGTTTTAGAGTGCATTTGAATTAAATTTAAAATCTAAAAATCTTTTATTTGTCCGTTTTGACTCCACCTTCTCTTTTACAAATGCTTCCTTAATATGTTTGAATATATTTGAGGATTAATAAAAGGTTAAATAACACACCTAACAGACAAAGAAAAAAAAAAAATTGATCACAAATTGATAAAACTACCTATATGTCTCCAATCTTAACTATGCTGCTTCATTACACTTCAATAATAATTCTTCTAAAAAAATATGGAATGATGAAGAAGAAGAAGATTCTGTATTAATTTGTTTGGTCGCTGTTGGATTTGATGGCATTTTCATAATTGTATAATAGGAGGGAGAATCAAAGATAAAATATTTTAGGAATAAGAATGAGAATTGAATTGTACTGCCTCCACTAGAAAATATAACTCATTTTATAAATATTAAAAATGGTCAAATATATAAGTTATTTTGCATTTTTTTTATAAATATTTAATATATATTTTTTAAATATACCCTTATTTATTTCTCCAATAATCTTTAGACTGTTGAAAGGGAGTGAGAAAAAAGAGAAAAAGATAATTTATATATTAAAGATTAAAAGACATATTGAGTTTAAGATTATCAATCTTTGTACATAAATTCAAAAAGCTTTATAACATAAATTCAAAAAACCTTATAAAGTATAATAAAATGAGATGATGAGGTTGTAATCATTGTTTTTTATTTTTTTATTTTTTTATCATGAAGTATCTTGAGCTAAACTATTAGGACAAAATTTTTTCACAAAATACATATATATATATATATATATATATTCTAGAGATTCGAAGTCGAAGCCTCTCTAATTAAGCGAGAACACAATCATCTGACCATGTCTTGTGGTACCAATAATTGTTTGAGACAATGCAGATTGCTTATTTATAACTAAAGTGGGTGGTGGCAGGATATGTCAATCACAACTGTAATGGAAGCTTCCCATATATCAAATGAATAGAAATTTCTAAACTGATGGGGTTTCTGAGGATGTCCATTCCCTATATTATCTTGATCACTGACTGCTCCAGTAATAGGCTGTTACAAACACAGAAGACAGTTCCAACAAACAAGGATGGGAAAAGGTATATCTAATACAACCACTTGCAGATGATATTGAATGTTACTAGCATGAGAGAAGTGTGTGGTCTAATGGCTTGATCTCTCTCGCCTAAGATCCTCTACATGGCATGCCAAGTGAGAAATCTTGAGTTCGAATCATCTATGGGCCAAAAAATATTAGGAGCATGCTCCGACTTGTGATCCTACTCGAGTTGAATGGGGATTAATACGAGTGTGTGAATGTGATATAACTTTAAAAGTGTCTTCCCACTCGAAAGGAAGTTAGAAACAGTGTGATATAACTTCAAGTGTCTTTTGTCTATGTACGAACTCGCTTAGGATACTTCATTGTCAGGAAAAAACCGACTAAAGTGTAGCCTATGCATTTGGGTTATTATAAATTGAACTCAAGTGAAAGCTAGGGATGAGAGGTGTTGTGTATATTAGTTTGATCAACTAATTTGAACAGCCAAAAATCAAGGCCAAGAAAAGGAAGGATGATAAGTGCAACACGTCTTTAATTTACTAACACAGCAGGTTCATACTATCTCTGGTCGGAAGTATAAGGGTAAATATCACATAACAGAATTTTTAATAGCACAAGAAAACCTCTATTGCAAGCCAAACAATTGGTACAGTTATAACAGAATCCCAAGCATCATTGCATCACCAACAACAAACAGGTAGGTATAAACTATAAAGGGATGAACATATCAATAATAACTCATCCTATAGTTTTAAATTTCTAGTGTAACGGCATTTTAATTACCTTCCCACTCCCAACCACTGCCTATACTGAAAAGTATACAGAGAGCAGAGGCTCATTACCTCTAATTACTTCCATCAACCAAGAAGCTTCTATTTGCCGAATGGAAATGTACGCTTGCTTTCTATGTGTATTGGTCGCCTCTAAAAGTCAAAACCTAGCAAAATATTAACATGTATGTTTCAAGTTGTTGAGGCATTCTCACTCAGTCTCCAAAATTGAAATTACCATGGTGCTAAACCAATCAATTGTCTGAAGCTGGTGTGGGGGGTCCTCTAGCTATTGGCATTCCACCACCGAAATCAGTTTTAGGTTTAGCATGGCCAACAAAGACAACACGTCCGTTTAATGGCTACATCATTAAATTCCTAGTTAGAAGAAATCAAAGCTGATATAAGTAAGATCTTTAGGACAATGAAGGCGTACCTTCCCATTCAATTCTTTGATGGCTTTCTCTGCTTCATCTTCTGATGCATAGGTAACAAATCCAAATCCCTTTGATCTGCCCGAGACTCTATCCATAGGAATTTTAGCTAGATCGAAGAATGTTTTTGAGCCTCGAGTTAATATTCTTTCTACCAGATTACCACCAAGAAAATGAAAAATCAGGAACCATTCACTAAAATGGCATTAAATACCTTCTATAACTTGGCCATATTGAGCAAAAGTTTCGGACAGTCCCTTCTCTGTGGTGTAGAAAGAGAGTCCTGCAAAGTAGCACAATACCGAAAAGGATAACAGCTAATAAATAACAAACATAGGTCCTTAACGGAAAATAGCTAGATGAGGTAGGCATTGAACGCTGCAGATCTTAGATGCGTTGGTTATACATGAATTTAAACGACAACTACAAAACATCAGAAATTGTGGCTTGCAAACTCATTTCCATTTCCATTTTACTTGTTTTATCAATAACCAATTAGGCATTCCAACCTTTCCAGAATATGTGGAGAAGGCATTGAAGGAATTGAGTGGGATAAACAAGGATAAAAGGAAGTATAATTTGCATTTTCAGAAAAAAAAAAAAGAAAAAAAGATTAAACTTTTTTGTTCCAGCTCCTAATGTGAGGTGGATTTTTGTAAAATAACAAAAAGGTTCATCCAAGCAATCAATAATAGTAGCTTCATCACTTCCTTCTCTCAATTGATGATATAGAGATGCAAAAGTCAAGCTAATGAAGACCAATAAGTTTGAGGTATTAGGCTATTCACAAAGGGTATTTTACGTTCATCCTGGATGAGTGGGTCTTTTTCCCCATTGCATGCTAGTGAAGACCAATAACTCTGAGAGACAAGAAAAGAGCATTTTCAACTTGTTCTAGAAGCAGATACCATTTCTCCCATGCAGCAATCAGTTTGAGTTAACTGGTATACAATACATCATCAAAGCTACAATTTTTCAAAATCTTTAATACCATAACATGCTAAGATCCTCCTGATTCACACCTCTTCTACATTCTTTATAACTTTGTAATCGATAATTCGTAGTCTGTTTTACAATCACAGGAGAAAACAGATCTTACGAGCATGTTGTAAAAGGAGCATATGGTAGTGCACTGATTGGGCATGGATAATTTGTGTTCAAAAGAATCTCAACATGATCTAACCTACAATATTCAGTTAGCAGAACCCACACTTTTGTGTCAACATTAAAATTACATAATTTTATAAAACTGGTCATTAAAATTCAACGAAATGACCTCCAATTCTTATATTCCACCTTATCAAATCTACTTTAACTCTGGACCATCAGGCATAATACCAGAGAAACTTTCTAACTGATATTCCTTATCCGAGTCATGGGTCTACTCAGATCGGTGTTAAAAACATTTAAAAGAAAATTCATATGTTAACTTCGGGTTCCATATTCTTTTTTAAGAACAATTTTTAAAATCCAATCCATGTTTACTACATTACTCATTAACAAAAGTCCTCCAGCTCATATCTAATAGCAGGTGCCTGTGAAACACTTTTTTCTTACATCCCATCTTCAATTCCCAGTAAATACATAAACTTTCACATATAAGTAACTCTTGAGGCAGTTGCTTGAGCTAAATGAAAGATTTCAACATCACACGTTCATTTGATTACAACTCAATTTTATCCTACACTGTTGACACCAATGCCCTCAATCTATCTATTTGTATCAGTTTCTTTCAAAATCTTTAATAGAAATTTCAAACTAACTCGCAATAACATGCAAAATGAGTGTAATTTTGCATGCAAGTTGGGATAAACCAGTTTCATACACTTACTGATCATATCAAATTAAAGAGAAGTAATCATATCATGATCAAATAGCTCTAAACAGCCTAAACAACATGACAGAGTGTCCAAAACGTTCCTAAAAAAAGGTACTTATTTTAAAACTGTTGGTTAAGCATCCATAACGCACTTTTAAAAAATTCATTAGATGACCACTTAGACAAACATAAGCAGCTACATAGAGACTGAAAATTTTCCATCCTAAATCAAATTCTTTCACGGATTATTCATAATTGAACTCAAAAGATAATCGCAATAAATTGAGCTCTATTTATGAATTCATTCATCATTAGCCAATTTAAAACAGCAAACATCATTCGAAAAAGCACTCCTAAAACCTCTTTAAAACCTCAGTATGTACGCAGATGATAAGAAACATAAACATAAACCTAAACAATCCAAGTAAAATGATAATAACATAGAATCTGTCGTATACTGACGAATTTCAGAATTAGAACCACTGGAGAATCAGAATCATTGAAGATACCTCCAACGAAGAGCTTAGATGCTATGAATCTGCGAGGAACAAAAGAGGAAGGAGAAGGAAAGGAGATGATTGTATTTGAGCTTGAGTATTTGGTTTGTGAGAGATTAACCATCATCAATCTTCTAATGGCTGCCATTGCTGCAGTCCTCTTCCGTACAGTGCAGTTTCAAAGCTGATGTTCAGGTTTGTTGCTGATGAGAAAGAGAAGCCACAGTTTTTGGGCTTCTCTACAGTCAGTTTTGGGCTCTGAAAGGCCCAAAGAGAAAGTGATGAATATTATTTAAAGGAGAATTAATTAAGGAGGTCGATAAATGTAACCCGAGAATCTATAAAGATAACTCGAAAAATTTTAAAAAATTCATTTTCCTTTCTCTCATTTTCTCTCTTTACATACTTTCTCTCTAACCTCTCTCCAGGACTACAAACCTTAATATCAGATTTTGAAAGATCCAACCGTCCAAATTAGAAAAAAAAAAGGTTAGTTCTTCAATATATTCTCTTTTATTTACAGTTTTACCGTTTTAGATTGTTAAAATATCTGTTAAAAAAAGAAAAAATCGAAAAAAAAAAATTGCTCGAAAATGGACACTTTCGTCCATTACCGGTGAAAGTGTCGGAGTTCTTTCTGCGCCAGTGACCGGAAGTACTCCGGCACTTTCGTTGGCGACGTGCGAAAGTGCAAATTTATTTTTATTTTTTAAAAATTCTTTTGAAGTTTTCGTCCATTACCGGCGAAAGTACCGGAGTTCTTTCGGTGTCGGTGACCGGAAGTTCTCCGCACTTCCGCCGGCGACTTGCGAAAGTGCATTTTTTTTTTAATTTTTAAAAATTTTTCTTTTAATTTTTAATTTTTTTTAAAGTATTTAAATGTTTTAATTGTTTGTTCACCATAGTATATTTGATTATTTAATTAATTTTGTATATGTAGAATGGATCCTTTTGAAGAATCTCTGCAAAAAAATATTGGTTGAGGTAAGAAATCGAAAATTTTTTTCACATTTTCGGGCACACTTTCGCCCAGATTGAGCAAAAGTCAGGGCGAAAGTGTTCCCGAAAATGTTTTTTTTTGTGTTTTTTGTTTTTTTAGGTTTTTCTTTTTGTAATATTAACTTTTCATTATACATTAACAGGGTAATAAGATCCAAATACCTTTGAAGAATTTTTATATCCGGAAGAATATATCGATCTTGGACATTTATTTACAACGAACCGAATATTTAGTTCGAAAGATGAGTTGGTGGAGTGGGCAAAACAGATTGCAATGAATGCGAAGACTTTTTTAATCATAACTCGGTATCAGAGAGCCAGAACATTTGACCGTCGACCATATGTCACATTGACTTGCAAACGCAGAGGTTCAGTAAGAAAATATAAAAAACCAATAGTCGATGATGAGGAAGAAGAAATAACGAAAAAAAAGCGTGGACCGTATGAGACGAAAAAATGTGGTTGTCCATTTAAGCTAAAGGGAGAGCAAATGGTAACAAGTGAAAATCGTCAATTGTTTGTACACAACGGGAGGCACAACCATAATATAGCTGTTTACAGTCACGATCATGCTCAGTCTGTAAAACTTACGGAGGAGCAGTTGCAACAGACCGAGCAGTTCAGGAAGAGTCATGTTCCACCGCGCAATATATTACGATTTTTCCGAGAACAAAACGTTGGTTGTGAAGTTAGGTAAATTATAAGGGAATTATTAGATTATTTTTAATACTTTATTTAAATATTTTAGAGTTGTTTTTATTCCATTAATAAATATACAATTTTGATGTATGTAATTCCCAGAAAATTTACAATGTTGTTGCGAAGATTAAGAGGGACTGGATGCAGGGAAGAAATACGGTAGAGGAAGTTCTCCGCTTAAGTGCGGAAAGGGGCTACACCGTTTTCTATAGAAATGGTGAGGAAAGCAATGTACTCAGTGATATTGTCGTTGCACACCCAAAATCGATTGCAATGATTAGAAGGTGGCCATATGTGCTGATAATGGATACGACGTACAAAACGAACAAGTAAGTACTACAGTGGATTAATTGTATTATTAGATATCTTTATTAATTTATTCGTACAAACATTAACAATTTTTTTTTGTAATTAGTTAATAATATCTTTAAGTCCGTGAAAAATGATTAGTGAATGTTAATAATCAAATTTATCGCTTATTTTTTAAGGTACAATATGCCACTATTAGAATGTGTAGGGATGACTCCAACAGGCAAGAACTTCACAGTGGCAACAGCTTTTATGTGCAACGAACAGGCAACGACATACAGATGAGTTCTTCAACAAATCAAGCACTTATATTTTACATCTGCTATGTCGAATGGTTAGACTTCGGCTATCAATGAAGGAGTGCCTATAGTTATTCTTACGGATAGGGAAAGTGGACTAATGCCAGTGATCGATGATGTGTTTAGCAATTCTTATCATATGTTATGTAGAAGACACATCGATCAGAATGTGTTGGCAAAGTTGACTGAGATGGTGAAAGATGAAGAGGTGTCTCAACGGTTCGTGAATGGCTCTTGGAGGAAATTAATTAATGAACTTGATGAGGTGGAATATCAAAGAAAGTTGGAAGTGTTAAAGACAAGGTGGCGAACCAGGCCCGACTTTCTACATTACCTGTTCAGCACATGGTTGAATCATTTGCACATAAATTTTGTAGGGTTTGGACCTCTCAAGTGTTACATTTTGGGTGGAGACAACGAACCGTGCTGAGAGTGAACATTCAGTATTAAAGTTGTGGCTATCAACGTGTCACGATGATTTGGATACCATATTTTTGAATATCGACTTCTCATCCAAGCTCAAGTCGCAGAAATTAAATACTCTTTGGAAATTTCAAGACTTAAAGAGAAATATGGCGCCAAGAGTAATCCCATCCTGAAGAATTTATGTAATAAAATTAGTCATTTGAGATTGAAGAAGATAATTGATGAGTTAAAGAAGGCACGTCAAATGGTAGAAGAACCAGACAGTAATTGTCTGCATTATTTAAGGAAGTCGCACGGTCTACCTTGTGCATGTGAACTTGTTAATCGGTGCCAACATTTAATGCCAATCAAAGAGGAAGATGTTGTCATGTTTTTGAGAAAACTAGAAATTGTTTCTGATATTCCTGAAGAACACCATAGAGATATGAAATCAGAAATGCGTGATCTCACTTCACTGTTACAGGAAATTAGTACTGGTCCAATTTCTAATGTCTGGGAAGTTAGGCGACTCATCAAAGGTGTTATACATTCGGTGTTGCGTGATGATCCTTGCCAGCCGTTGTCAACCCCCCAGACCCGTAGTCACGAAGGGACGACGGAAGACGAATTCCACTAAAAGGGATAAGTCTCACTGGGAATATGTCTCTATCGCCCATAGGAAGATAGGAAAGTCCAGATGTTCAGGTTCTGGGTGGGTCTGGTAGCGGTTCAGGTTCCAGGTCTAATCCTAGCCCTCGTGGAAGAGGTAGACCGCCTCGTAGCGGTAGGAGTAGGGGCAGAGGACGTAGCAGTGGTAGGTCAAGTTTATCAACCGTTGTAAGTCCCGATTTACTGCCAGTGCCATTCCCTTTCAAAAATGCATTTCCCGGGTTTACGTATCAATTTATACAAAACTGGAAGAACGTTGTTGGAGATGGTAATTGTGGTTTCAGGGTTGTATCAAATTTCTTGTTCAGAGACGAAAATCATTGGGTTGAAATTCGTAAAAGAATGAGCTATAATTTACGGCACCATATGCACGTTTATGAACAATTGTTCGGCTCAGTTGAACGTATGATAGAGTTGATAATGCAGACAAATTGGGAAGAGGGTTCGGCGCCACGAGAGTATTGGATAAATACACCTGATCACCTTTATGTCATTGCTAACAGATTCAATTTATGCTTTGTATTTCTTGCACGGGCACAATCAACCACTGTCTTACCTCTTGTTTCTAATATGGATGGGCCTTCGGGAACGATATTTGTCGGACTCATAGAGGAATTGCAGCATTTTATACAGATATTTATTATTGATAACTTTTTATTATTATTAATATTAATTGAATTATTGTAGACTGATATTTTATTAATTGTATGTATTAATATTTTTTTTTTTCAGTTACAGTTGGTAGATGGATGCCCTTTTGCCCCCATTACATGTGCAATGGGAATATCATCAAGATATGCGAGTTAGTGGATGGGCGGCCCCATATCGCAATCGGATGGCAGATTGGGTTACGAGATACAGTGAAATGTATATGCCACAGAGACATTTTATGTAATAATATTGTAATTTGTAATTTATAGCGTAGTTTATTTTTTAAAAGTGTTAATAATATTTCGTAAATTTGTTGTTCGAAATTTTTTTTATTTACACCTTTCATGTAATTATATTAATATGCAATAATAAACCAGTCGATTCATGCACGAGGGAATAAATATAATGAATATGACAAAAACTCAGTAATACACAACTAACAGAAATAAGTATCCGAATACATAAAGATTTACTAAAGAGCATTGTAATGAACCCTTAGTAAATCTCGAACCCTACGTCGAAACTCATCATCTGCAATATTCTGTCTGTGACACTCACGTGCAATCATATCTAAGAGTGCCTGTGGTGGCATGGCAGGAGCTACCGGGACATTATAGCCACTGGGAATATTCCCGAGATTCTGAATCCTCGGGTGAGTGCGGGAGAGGTACCAGTCCAAATAATCATCGGTACATGAACTTGCTGGAATGACTGAGACACTAGTCCATGTCTCTGTCAGTAAGTGTGAAGGTACCTCGAGACAGATCCACGAACGTGTTCCTCAAGACATACATCCTGTTGTTCGGCGGTTGGCGTGCCTCTCGAGGCTGGATGGGGTGGGCGGGAATACACTGTCTAAAACCAAAACTGCCTCAGAATCCGGTCAGGCATGTACGGCTCCACGCAGTCAAAATTTGCAATGAAGCCGTGCCATGTTGAAACCCAACAATTACGAACATACTGAGTCCTGTACGGCATCCACCGAACCTCATCATCTGTCATCATATCCTGCCTCAAATGAATATCCAGTAGTTTACTCTCACTCTTTTAACCGATCTGCGGAAACATCTGCATGTAGGACTTGCTTCCTTTGGGAGAAGGGAGAGCGAACATGGGAAAATACAAATATATCCATGCCTAAAATATAAAACATAAATTCAATAAAAATATAAAAAAAGAATGAATATTAAATAAATAAATCCTAAACCGTTTAAATATAAAAAATAACATAATTTTAAAACACATACCTACAATAGTGACCAGAAACCTACAAGCTCCTTCACATCAGCCCTGGAAGCCTGACCCAGATTCCGGTATAGAAATGCAAGACAGGCAGCACCCCATGCGAACCTTCCAACACGACTCACATCCTGCAGAAGTGGCCACAGTCTCACGGGTACAATGTTGCCACTCTTGTCACTGAAGAGTGAGCTACCCAAAATGTACTGTAGGTAACATGCAGCTCTGACCTGATGTGACTGTGAGGTCTGTCTACTAGTAGCAATGACGTGAAGCTCCAGTGCATTAAACCCTAAACCCCTAGTTAGACCTAAACCAAGATCCTGCTGAATAGCCCGTCAACTGCTCCCTCGATAATTTGTGATCCACTACCGCACCATAAGCAGACACCCCAAGAATAAGCTCCACATCGTGTAGTGTAATAGTCATCTCAGCCCAGGGCATGTGGAAGCTGTTCGTGTCGGGCTGCCACCTCTCAACAAATGCTGACAACAATGCAATATTAGCGTGCTGAAACATGCACAATCGTAGGTGCGTCAGACCGGACCTGGATGCCAGAGGCCCAGCCTACAAATCGGTAAGCTCCCAACCAGTGAGCGCCATATAACGAGATCGGCACTTCAATAAACCACGATCCTGAAGATAAAACAGATAAATTTATACAGTTATATAATAATATATTTATTCCATTACTTTTTCTATTTATCATAATGAATAATATTTGACAGATTAAAGAATAATAACAATAATAACAACATGTCAATCTAACATAAAGATAAATACCTGTCCACGCCATATTCGACCCGCCACATGTCCACCATATGATAAGATGAACTCTGGGTTAACATGACCTCCCTTTGCTGCCTCTGTCTGCTCCCAATCGGAAGGCTTCACTTTCTTCCTCTTCTGCGTCGGTGCCGGAACATCACGAACCACATCGGGTCTTTTGTTACGAGACCCTGTAAACTTACTCATCACCGACATAAGGTTGCCGGTCAAACCCTTCCCTTTCCCGTGAAGAGGACGCCCATCCGATCCACTAGCTGGTGCCACAAGTGCAACATATACGGGCTGCTCCTCATCTCCATCATCATCACCGTCATCGTGATCATCATTAACACTGTCACTGTCACCATCACCACCATCATCATCACCACCATCGTCATCACCTCTCTCATTCGCTTCTCCCTGAATATGTAGGGATCAGACTCTTTCTTGCTCCTCCCCAAAAACCCTGTCACCCTCAGAAACCCTATCTGCAGGCCCAGGTACATAATGATCAGAAGATGAAACACCATACTCAGTATGAGAATACCCGTGTGTGCTGCAAGAAGAATCCTGATGGGCGGCTCCAAGCATCTAATAAAAAAACTCAACCCCTATCTGCCTCGCCTGAGACCCATTGTACAATATAGGCTCCTGGAAGGCAGATCTATACGGTATGCGAGGTCGCACAACGGTAGGAGCCTGTAGGTATGGATCATATACTGTGTTTGTGTGGTGTGAAGGTGGATATGTAGATCCATATGGCTCATAGGGCACAGCTGTATGTGACAGATGGGGATGAAGTGGAAGTCGAGATCTAAAAAGTACAGTAGGTGGTTGGGTAGAAGATTTGGCTTCACCTGTACCATGATGGAAACTAGGTGTAAGAGGGGTAGGAGTAACAGGGATGTCAGAAGTACTATGTCGTCCCCTCACACCTCTAGACGAAGTTGTCACAGGGCGTCCCTCAACTCGACCTATCCTATCCGTGACAGGACCAAGATCAGCATCTCCTTTATGGCTGCTAGGTCAAACCATCTATTAGTTATTCAAACTCGTTAATACTTGTTTATCATATATTTCATTATTTACTTTATCGATTATTATTTCATCTTAAGAATAACAATGATTTCAAATTAAAATACAAATAGTTTAGCAATTACATTACACATTTTCTTATTAAATACATAATCATAAGCAAACAATCTTAAGCTAGTTACATTACTCTAAGTGGACAGAATTAAATAACATTCATAGATATTTATTATTATTTTATTGTTCACTTTATCGATTCTTATTTTATCTTAAGAATTATCGGTATCTATTATTATTATTATTATTATTATTATTCTTTCGTTCAATTATTATTCATCACTAATATTCTTCTTTAGTAATAGTTATTAATTTATAAATTATATAATCTTAGAATTATATCCTAAAACTAAGGCCAAGAATAACAATGATTTCAAATTAAAATACAAATAGTTTAGCAATTACATTACACATTTTCTTATTAAACCCATAATCATAAAGCAAACAATTTTAAGCTAGTTACATTACTCTAAGTGGACAAAATTAAATAACATTATCAGAGATATTTATTATTACTTTATTGTTCACTTTATTGATTTTTATCCTATTTCATTTCCGCTATTTTTTTTCATTTCATAATGTTCACAAATCCATAATCATATTAACAATTAAAAATTATCACACAGAATATGTTAAACAACTAGTCATACACATTCTATATATACAAAATTAACTAAATAATTAAATATACTATGGTGAAAAAAAAAATTAAAACATTTAAATACTTAAAAAAAATTTAAAAAAAAAAGCACTTTCGCACGTCGCCGGCGAAAGTGCCGGAGAACTTTCGGTCACTGGCGCCGAAAGAACTCCGGCACTTTCGCCGATAACGGACAAAAACATTCAAAAAAATTTAAAAAAAAAAAAAAAAATTTCACTTTCGCACGTCGCCGGTGAAAATGCCGGAGTACTTCCGGTCACCGACGTCGAAAGAACTCTGACACTTTCACCGGTAACGGACGGAAGTGCCCATTTTCGGGCCTTTTTTTTAAATTCGATTTTTTCCTTTTTTAACAGATATTTCAACGATCTAAAACGGTAAAATTGTAAATAAAAGAGAATAGATTGAATAACTAACTTTTTTTTTTTTAATTTGGACGGTCGGATCTTCCAAGATCTGAGATTGAAGTTTGTAGTCCTAGAGAGAGGTTAGAGAGAAAGTATGTAGAGAGAGAAAGTGAGAGAAAGGAAAATGAATTTTTTGAAATTTTTCGAGTTATCTTTATAAATTCCCGAGTTTCCCGAGTTGCATTTATCGGCTCCAAATTAAGGTGGATTTGAAAAAACACGTGTTAATAAAATTTCAATTCGAAAATTTAAAACTTTAATAGAAAAAAATTTGAAATTTTTTTATTTTCTACCAATCACTTTCGCTCGCTATCTCTTATTCTTTCTACCTTCTCTCTCAAATATTTCTTAAATTTTTCACTTTGAATTGAATTTACGATTAATGCTTGGTTTACGTTATGGAAGCAAAAGTTAAAGATATATATATATATATGAATGATTTTGAAGAATTTTTGTAAAAAAATATCGATTTTGATTTTGATATTAGAAAATGACAAAAAAGTCAAGATTCGAAACTGGGAAGAAGTTTCTCCCAAATTGATGAAATTTCGCGCAGCATGGCAAAATTTCTTGAGTAATTTTGCCTAGGCTCCTACCTGGGATAAATTCATACCACTTCTGTTTTGTTTTAAATTTTATTTGTTATGTTATTTTTTAATTTTTTATTATTAGAAAGTTAATGATATTTGTGCTACATCATTGAATCTTTAATTGTAAACTATAAACCCTAAATTGATAATAAATTATTTGTTAAAGAAATTAGATATTGTTAATGAATCGTTTAAAAAATAACTAAAGTAAATTTTTATTGCTTAAAGAAATTATATATTGCTTGATATTAATATAAATTAATGATATTTGTGCTATACCATTCAATCTTTATAAATCATAAACCATAAATCCTAATCCTAAACTCTAATCTATAAAATGATAATGAATTATTTGTTAAAAAAATTAGATATTGCTAATGAACTGTTTAAATGATAAATAAAGTAAATTTTTATTACTTAAAAAAGTTAGATATTATTAAGTATTATTAGAAATTAATGATATTTGGCTATATCATTGAATGTTTGTAAATCATATCCCCTAAACCTTAAATTGATAATGAAAATTTATTTTAAGTAATCAAAATTTAATATATTTATTTTTTTATTTTATTAATATAGTAAAACTTAAATTAATACAATTATTTAATTATATTTCATTAAGTTAAGATATTAGTATTTTAAATAGATAATTGGTCCATTCGTTGATAATGAATTGTGTATAATTATAATGTTGACTTTAATTATATAAAAGAATACGTTTGTGAAGTATTTATAATTTATCTCTACTAATAAAAAAAAAATACAATAATTCAGTTAATTTTATAATTTAAATCTTTAAGGAAATTGTATAAAAAATTTTATATCTAATTCATATTTAGAGTTGTTAAAAAAATGGAAAAAAAAAAAAAAAGAAAAGAAGAAGTCACCAGATGGAAATCATCACATGAGTATATTCACAAAAATTTAAAAAAAAAAAAATCACATGAGTATAATCTATTGAGTTGGGCGAAATTGTTGCATAAATTTCGCGCAGCTCGGCGAAATTCTACAAAAATTTCATCAAATTAGACGAAATTCATGCAATAATTTCGCTCGACTCTTGCAAAAGTTACTCGTTTTGTTTTATTTTTCGATTCAAAGTATTTTTTATTTTTAAATTAATATTTTTTTGCGTATAATTTTCAAAACCACTTATCTGTACCTCCTTACGAACATCAAAATGAAAAATTCAAAAAAGTTTGTCGAGAAATTAGATAAGAGAGAGAAAATGGAGGAAAATAATGAATTTTTTTGCACTAAACTTTCAGATTTTCGAGTTGGTTTTATTAACCCAAAAAATATTCAATCCATTTTTTTGGCGGAATATTCAATCCATTTTAATTATCTGTTGCAAAATGTATACCAAATTGTTTTCTTTCCCCAAAAATATACTAAATTGTTTTTACTTGAAAATTTAAGTTTATTTAAAATAATAAATAGGGGTACATATAAAAAATATTTATTTTATCCTCCTTTATTTTCATTTGAATGGAAAAAGTATGTCATATATTTATACATTTATTTAATGTTGGTAATCAATTTTTTAATATTTATTACTATATCCGCGGTCAGAAATATAAGAGGTTTCAAGGGGTTGACGATGGTAAAAAATATGAGGGGTTTTACACTTTAAATGGGCATTTATTACATTTTTTAATCTATACATGTCTCTTTGTTCATTTATTACACTCTTTATTATTTATTTCTCTCTTTATTTACTAAGGGTATAAAAGATACTTTTACTCAAAATAATTATCTTCTCAATGTCCTTAATTCTTGTGTACAAGCCTAAATTCCCTTATATTTATGAATGGAGATAGTATTTTAATATTATACTAATATGTGTGTCACATATTAATTTTATGAAATTTCATTCTATTTTGATATTCAACAATATTATTACCAAACATGGGCCTTATTCTCAATTCCGATAGGTAAACTGTTTAATTATATGACTGATTATGTGACTAACAGTAATTGGTATTGGTAAAAGAATTTTACTGATGGAAATTGATATCTATTGTTACGAATTTTTACGTTAAATAAATTTTAAAATTAATGTACTTTTATTTGGAATTTTGTTATTTTTTTATAGTTATTTGTGTAGTCTCATTTATATTTTTCTTGTTTAAACAATTTGATGTAATTTGTAATTTTTTTAGATTAAGCATTTTTGGAGCTTGATTTTTTTTTAAAAAAATAAAAATAAAAAATTAATTTTTTAATCGATTCGATTACCGAATGATTTTGGTATTGACAATAAAGAAAGTTACTGATCGGTGAAGGTACGAAATTAGTAATCGACAATTAATCCGTCGGTCATCGTACGATTTTTATTTTTAGTTATTCTCACTTATTTTAAATCTACTTTTAATTTAAAATAAATTGAAAAGAATTATTTTTAAAAAGCTACTCAAAGAATGCTTTTTTGAAACTTCTTCTAAAAAAGCAATGAAGAATAGATTTATAAAAAGAAAAATTGTCATTCCATATCATTTTTTCCATTCAAACAAGGGACTTTTTTTCGTCCAAACAACAGAATGAATAAAAATTTTCGAAATAAAATAGTCTTCCATTCCAGCTCAACATATCAAAATTTGAACGATTTGCAAGATGTTCAAGAAGAGAACAAAAGACTTAAAGAAAATGCGCATTAGGATTTGGAATATTTGCACCTCAAAATTAATGAAAACATGAAAAATCAAGGACCAATTCTGACTTGTATTTGGACTTCCATTCAAACTAAATATATATATTTTTTCTAATTATACATCTTCTTTCACAAAAAATTTAAAAATTTTTACCAACTTAAAAAGAGAACTGTATGCTAAACACACTCTCAGCTGCCTTTGATTTTCTTGGGTGGATCACGACGGCGAAATGAAGCAGGGCTGACATCAAAATAGCATGAGAAAAACATTAGTAATATATAGTATAATAAAAATTAATCTTTAAATTACTAAATTAATTATCTAAAATGGAAAAAAATTTACCAAAAAATATATTACCCGCAAAGTTGTGGCACGGTCCAAGATGAAACTCTTGTGTCATTTTGAGGGAGTGAAATGTAATTTCTCCAATCATCAAGCATAATTTTAAGATCATGAACTTTATTATCCAAACCAGCACAACAATTTGCATGCATAGTACAAACCCTATTCAAATCTTTACTGGGTTGGCAAAATCCACCGAAATAACTTGTATCCAAAAACTCTATTTTCAATCCGATTTCATGAATGAACGGATCAAATTTGATTTGATTTAGTACATCTTGATCGTGTTTTCCAGGATAAATTTCTCTTGATTTGTACCAAAATTTGTAAAATTTTTGGGTTTTATTGTTTGATCATGCATAAACAAACCCTCCATTAGGTAAGTTGTTTATATCATTAGGGTTGCCACGAAAATAATCACAAGCTATTTGAAAATCAGGTCCTGAAAAGAAATGTTGAAATGGATCTCGAAACCACATTATATCTATATCCTGCGCAATGTGGAAGAAAAACCCCGGTTAATAAGGTAATTAAGACTTCACTCTTATTTTTAACTGTTTAAAATAAATTATTAAACTATAAACTATTTTAGAACTGTTTTCAATTGTTTATTACTATATTTGAAAAGTTATTTCGAGTTTATTGGCATTAAGAAAAATGTTACTTTAAGTTCTTGAAGAATTGACTATCTATTTCCAAAAGTTACATTTACTTTTTTCCTTTTATGATTGTATACAATTTATGACATTGAGGTTTTGGTAGTTAAGCCTATGCGCGACCTGAGTCCAGCTATCGAATTCACACCTTCTCATATACAAACTTTAAACAGGAGTAATTTTGTCCATTTAATTTAGTAGTGAGATTCGAAAGTAAACATAGTTTTGAATAGTTAATTTCTTTTAAGTTTTTAAAGAAAAAACTTTTTAAAAAGTATTTTTTTTAATAGCGAGAAGAAAATTATAATTCTAATGATAGATAATATGAACTTGAGAGTATATAAAAAAGAAAACACGTACCGTGAAAATAAAATTATATCCCAAATCAAGAATAGAGCGAAGAAAGTCAATTCTTCTCCACATCATCTTCAAATAATCAGGAGCCATGAAATATGCCTCACCAGAAAAATCAAATCCATCAATACTTTTGAGAGCATAGCAATTAGGATGAATCTTCAAGCACATTTCATATGCTTTTTTATCCAAAGCCACAACTACCAAATGATTCAATAGCCATTGTGTTTGATTCCCAATTCTAAAGCTTTCAAGAAATAGTTCAAATATGGAATTTGGTGCTGCCCATGCTTCATTCAATGTTGTTACTATCACTGTTTTGTTATCTTTCATAGATGCTTTCGCCAATACTTCTTTTAACTCCACATTTTTCTAAAAAAGAAAGAAAATACAATAAATAAATTTGAATATGTAAACAAAAATTACAAAAAATGGTTAGAAAATTGATTTTTCTCTTTTTACTCTAATGATTTTTGTTGATTTAGGTTTATTAGATTCCCTTCTTAAAATTTAGAATTCTAAGTATAATGTTCTAAAGGGCCCCAATAAAAACCCATTTTTATCTATTCATTTTCAATAGGAAAATTGACATTCAAATCTCCACAAAGGAAGAGAAATCATATGTAATTCTAATTTTTCAAGAATTATTTCTAAAGCCAAAATTAATCATACATGAAAACATGATCCAAGCTATTCCTAAACTAGATTCCATTGGTTTTTCTTCAAATTACAATTCTCTATAAATCAAAGACCCTAATTTTTTCTAATTAAAATCTAATCTAAATGCACCCTAAATACCTATTCTCACTTTTTCAATTCATTTTTAATAGGAAAAATGACATTCAAATCTCCAGAAAAGGAGAGAGAAATCATATGTAATCCTAATTAACTTTTCAAGAATTATTACTAAAAACAAAATTAATCATACGTATGAAAACATGATCAAATCATTAAAATATTTATAATAAAAAAAAAAGATGAATTTGTGGATATACTTACAGAGGAACCATTTGAAGAGGAGTACAACAAATTACAAAATGAATTGGGAAAATTTTGTAGATTCTGTGAAGCAGAATGATAAAGAAGGAGACTTGCAATTGCAACTGCTGCAAAAAGAACTGTAATTCTAACAACACCTCTGTAATTATAATAATAATGATAAAGATCCACTCTAACTTTGATGCTGCCTCCTCCACCTAATTCAGACTCTTCCATCATAATAATAATAATAAATAATAATAATTGCAATTAATTAATTTCTACTGAAAATAAATAATTTTCTGATTATAAAGTTGCTTTTTTCTCATGATCAGCCAAAAATTATCTCAGAAATTAATTATTTATAAAACAATGGAAAGAAAGCCCAGGAAGGAGAGAGGAAAGAAAACTATGGGCGTAAGAAATGGAATTCACAGTGTGTGTAGGAGATATTGTTGAAATTTGATCATCAAAATCTAACTAAATCTTTAAATGGGGTTTTATCTATATTTGTATATTTATTCATTATAAATATATTTTTTTAGTTAAACATGTTACTAACTTCAATTTACCATTTTGTGAACTTTTCATAAATATTCTCTATTTTTTTTATGACCCGATATCCAAGAGGTATTGAAGGATACAGAACCCTCCAAATAACATAACAAAGTTGGCATACATCATTGAACCATTTCCTGGATGGTTCGAAATTATGACCTCTTACTTGACATGCCAGGTGAAGGTACGTAAGTGAAGGAAGTCGCATTATCAGACCACACACCTCTTGTCAAATATTCTAGGGAAATTGACTCAAAATTCCAATAAATTTTCTAAAAAATTAACTCAAAATGCTCTCGAAGAAATGTCATATTTCTCTTTTGTCATTGAACTTTATTCATTCAACAATATTTGTAACTATGTTCGTGCCACTTTATCACTTATTGTATTATAATTTTATTCTATCGAATACTCTTAACATACTTAGAAAGAGCCCTTAAAAGAAAACACATTTGGAAAGAGAAGATCTCACTTGTTTAAATCTTGTCAAATTTCACTATATGAAGGGATAGAATTACGTAAAAAAGAGGGTTTTTTTCCGATTTTATACCTCTTTTGAAAAAATGGTACTAAAATATTCCAGAACTTTTTTTTTTTCCAATTAGGGTCATAACGCACAGTCATTGTACGTTATAGGATTTGAAAACGCACAATGGCTGTGCGTTATCCTTAATAACCATCATTACCTGTCCGCAAATCACGTTTATTGACGTGGCAATGACGTGGCGGAGGCGGGTGCATATGTGGTTGATAACGCATAACCGTTGTGTGTTGTCTTGACTGATAACGCATAACTGAAATAGGTTATTACGTTAATAACGCACAATGGTTGTGCGTTACCATTTTATAAAAACCCTACCTCTCCCGCCCCCTTTTCCTCTTTCTTCCTTCTTCCCTTTTTCCTTTCTTCTCCAGCCGCAAGCGTTATCATTTTATAAAAACCCTACCTCCCCCACCCTTTTCCTCTTTCTTCCTTATTCTCTTTTTCCTTTCTTTTCCAGCCGCGCCTCCCCCTCCAAATTTTTTCTTCGCCTTCTTCTTCCCATTGCTGCTCTTCCTTCTTCCATTTTCTGGTTCTTTTCCTAATCCTTATGCAAACTGAGATCCAGGGCCTTTCTCCTTGCTGGGCGAACGCATCCAATTCTAAAGTCCCATTTGGATCGGAGAATTTATGGAGGAAATCAGGTTTTAAATTCCCAGAAACCGCACAATTATATATCCAAACGGAATAGGCGGCGCCTAAAATCATCCCAAGCGCTGCTAATGTGGCTACTAAGATTTGACATATACATTTCCTCACTGAAAACACAGAGACAACAGGTTCACCAAGGTATATTCTTCCTCCTTCTCTTGTTCGCTTCCTCCGTTTCTATTATTCTATTTCTATATTTACTTGTCTCTTTCCAATTTTTTAGGGTTTATTTTTTTGGTTTTATCGGCACTTCATTGGAGTACGAACGTTTTCAAGTTTGTGGAGTGGAGAATGGAGGGGAAAGAATACCACAAAAATCAAATAACGCCAAATTAAATTTATTTAAATATTCACGTAAGTTTATTTACGTTGATAATTGTTTTAAAACTTTTTGTGTACTATGTTTAAGTTTTTATTATGTTTTAATTTTATTATTGTTTATGTGAATTTTTTTTTTTTGGTGGTTTGTGAATTAAATTTATGAATTTCAATATTTTTATTTTTATGGTTCTTACAGTTTTGAATTTTGTAAATGAGTTTATAGGATTTATATTTAGAGTTGTTGTTATTGAATTTTATCTTGGGTTATAGTATTTCAATTACACAGGACATAAATACAACAAACACAACCGAACATATTACAGCAGTAACACAGATGGTGTCTAATGAATCGTTTATGTTGTACCCTACCGTCAATGATGACAAAGATGAGGTTGACCAATCGGACGGAGATGATGTCGTTTCTAGTCAATCTGAATCAGTTGATGACAATGACCCGGAAGAAGGAGAGTTACAAACTCCTATAAATCCTGTAAACCCTGTAACTGGAAACATAGTGCCTCAATGGGAGAGCAGCCAATGGTTCAGCAGCGCTAGGTATGACTACACACATTTTGGAGCATTCCTAGATATGGGTTCGGGTTCTCCTATAGATGACCTTGTAGAATATGGTACCATACGGTTACTCGATTGGAACGATTCCATGACTGACATTCAGTTAGACATGAGATTCGTTGACAAAGTACAAGCAATAAGTGCGGTTTCTAAGTGGTTCATCAGTGTGGGACGTAAATATAGAGTTGTGAAAAGTGAAAAGTAAAAATGATACATGGACCGCAAGATGTTACCATCACAATGATGCTAATTATTGTTCATGGTACATCCGTATAAAAAAGAAAGCAATGCACGGTCGATGGGAAATAACCAGATTCGTAAAAGAACACACATGCCTTATTCAAATTGAACAAAACAAGCACAGAAACTTGTCCTCAAAATTTATTTCAATGTCAATATCGCACCTAGTTGCCAACGATCCTGAGATACCTGTGTCAAACATCATTCAAGAAGTGCAGGTATTGTTTCAAATGGGTTGTATTTACAAGCAGGCATTGTATGCTCGAAAATTTGCCATAGAGAGGGTTTTTGGTAGTTTGGAGATAACCTTCAATATTTTACCGAAATACTTACAAGCTGTACATGATTTAAACTTGGGGACTGTATACGAATTTTTGCATCACAGAACAAGCAGTCCCCCTAATTATATTTTCAAATTTGTTTTCTGGTGTTTCTCACTATGTATAGACGGATTTCCATATTGTTGGCCGGTGATTTCTGTGAATGGAACACACCTAAGGGGACCATACAAGGGCGCGTACAGTTAATTGCAAGTACGTGGGATGTCAATAATCACTTGTTCCCACTTGCTTTTGCAATTGTTGATAAGGAATCCTCCAAAAGTTGGAATTGGTTCCTTAAAAACTTGCAAGAATACATTGTCAAAGATCGCCACGTCTGCCTCATTTCTAATCATCACAAAGGTATTTTTTCTGCTATTCAAAATCAACATTTATGGCAACCTTCATTTGCAGTTCACCGGTTTTGTTTACGCCACATTCGAGCAAATTTCAACAAGACTTTTAAGAACACAAACCTAAAAAGCTTGATGTGGTAGGCCAGAACAAAATCAAAACAATAGAAATTTGACCGTGTAATAAAAGAGATTCAAGAAAGAAATGTGGATGCTTACATTTACATGATGAAGTTGGACCCAGAGAAATGGACATTGTTGCATGATGGCGGGTACAGACACGGTATCATGACAACCAACATTTCTGAAGCACTTAACAGTGTGTTGAAGAAAGCTATGGTCCTACCTTTGAAAGCCCTGGTTGAACTAATATTCGACAAACTAGTTAGGTAATTTCACCAACACCGTGAAGAGGCTGAAAATTGTGTGCATCCATTTCCAACCCGAATTTTTGACAAGTTCTTGCGGATTGAAATGAAATCAAGAGAACACAAAGTTACAATTTACAATCCGCGAGAAGGAATATACATGATCAGACCTCCGATCTGGGTTTCTGGTACTGGCAACAACGTCTATACATTGCGAATAAATAATAAATTATGTAGTTACAGAAAATGGCAAACATATACATTGCCTTGTTCTCATGTTCTTGCAGTGTGTAGAGAAAATGGGTCAAGAGCAGATATTTGTGTGCCGGAGATATATTCGCGACAAACGTACAGAAGAACTTACCAAGCGAATTTTCAACCGGTCTTGAGTGAGAACTTTTGGAGGAATGTTCCTTTTAAGTTAAGATTTTATCTTCCAAACATGAAAAAGGAACGGGGTAGGAAACAGGGCAAGCGATTTCAAGGGGAAATGGATTATAGAAATCCGAATTCTCCCCCAAGATGTGGCAGATGTCGCATGCCAGCACATAATAGAAAAAATTGTAATAATCCCAGACCAAGTAATGTATAAGTTTGTTTTCTTGAAATTGTTATAATAAAACAGGTTTCTATCAATGAAAATTTTCTGTCAATTTCTTCTAATTACTACTTCATTGCTCTAAATTTTTACAATATCTTTATTATTACTTCTTCAAATAACTTGACATGAAATGGTTAAAAGTTAAACATATTTTCCAATAAAACGGTTATAAATATTATCATAACAAATACGCTTAAAATAAGTTAGATATTATATATACAGTCTTTTTAAATAAATTATACAACTATAAGTTTTGAAAAAAATGTAAAGAAATTTTCATTTCTTAAAAAAATTAAAAAAAATAATAAATAATAAATAAATAACTGACGTGGCAGATAACATACAACCACTGTGCGTTATTTCTGGATCATAACGCACATGATTGTGCGTTATCCGTCATATCAACGGATTATCGGGACAAATTATAATTAGTTCATAACTCACAATGGTTATGCATTATTACGCATAACCATTGTGAGTTATGGCCACAATAAGGATTAAAAAAAAAAAAAAAAAAGCTACTTTAGTAACTAAATTTCAAAAATTGTGTAAATAAAGAAAAAACAAAAAAAGAGAGATGGTGGAATTAGTATTTAAATAAAAAATGACGAAAACCATTTTTCCAAACTATAATCCAACCCAAGTAGAGGGCAGTAGGTATAGGATTAGTACACGCCAAAATAAATGGTAAGAATTCACTAAATGCTTCAAATTGTTCCCCTTCTCTTCCCGGGAGGTAGAATTATTTTCAGCTTATTATTCATTCCTTATGTTTTTTAAACGGCTGAAAATTAAGTACGTTTTTAAAATAAAAAAAAGAAAAAAATTGTTTTAAACAAAATTACAAAATGTTTTTAACTTTAATTAATTAGTTTTGACCATGAGGCCTTGTACAAGTAGCAAAAAAGATAAGCCTCCCAACTAAAAAGTTAGGAGTTCTGTCAAGTATAATACCTTTTTTATAAAAAAAATATTTTTAATTTTTAATAACATTAATAAACAACACAATTTTAAAAAGTACTCCAAATAGCTTTAAAATATAATTTTTAAAATTAAAAACAGATATAACTAACAGTCAAAAATAATTCAAAAATAGTTTAAAGCTAAAATAGTTTATTTTAAACAATAAAGAACAAGACCAACCTACCCTATTAACGTTTGGATTCATTAAAAGTTTGATCACATAGCAGAGTACCATTGGACTCTAAACTATCTAACTAGTATAGGAACAAACAATGCAGCTATAAGAGAAAACATGTACATTC
This sequence comes from Catharanthus roseus, assembly GCA_028651295.1. NCBI lineage: Eukaryota > Viridiplantae > Streptophyta > Magnoliopsida > Gentianales > Apocynaceae > Catharanthus > Catharanthus roseus. The sequence goes on along the minus strand of JAPQWS010000044.1, from coordinate 2,119,678 downwards.
CGAGCTAGGAAGGTGCAATTCTCAAATAGAAGACAATGAGCACTGAAATTTTTACAAAAACATGGTTGTAGAAGAGCGTCATGATTGATGATGCACTTTCATGAGTGCGTTGTGTACCATCTCAATAAATTGGTTGTCCTGCAACACCAACACAACAAGTCAGCTTAAATTACAATGTTTCATCCCAAAGGGAAAAAGACCTATCAAAGTTTAGGAATACCTGAACAAGCATAAGGAAGGCGTCTCGAACTTTTTCTTTTCTCAAAGCTCCAAAATCTGCATTTGGACCAGGATTTGCAGTAAGTGACAGTGGTGGCGTTGGTGGTGGGAAGGGTTGAAGCATTGGGGTACCATGTGAACTCGGCAGATTCATAAGAGTACGAAGAGCAGAAGTAGATCCTCCAGATGAGGTCACTGGTGGTGGAGTGAGTAGTGAGGATGATGATGATGATGATGGTGGTGCATAGAAAGAAGAAGGCTTCACAAGATCAGATATCCTGTTACTGTTGTTTTGGTTTGACCCGGCAGTAAGGGTTGATGAAGGAACAGATGGAGAGGTGACTGGAAATGATGGAACCTGTTGAGATGGTGTATGAGATGGGGTTGCATTGTAAACATGGGATGATGGAGCAGTTGGTGCAATATTATGATAGAATTGCCCAGAATTTACATTGTTTGAAGAACTATGTCCAGTGCTCCTGGGCATCTGCAATAAAAACAGCAGAAAAAAATTTATACCTTGCACAAATGAAAAAGTGATATAGCATGCAACAATAGTAGTTACACAGCCACCCACACATGAGAAAGGGTGAGAAATGACTCAGAGATCAATAAAATATTAAAGTTGGAAGATCCAACCGCCTTAGAAAAACTGATACGCATAACAGATGTAAATCAAACAAAAAGGAGGAGCCTTGTTGGGGCAGAATAAAGGCCTTATGCAGAAAACAGTCATCTTAGTAGCAGCATATTCATGAGCAATGCAGTGAGTTTGCATCTCTTCTTTGAGAAGAAAGACTGAATTGATTTGTTTATCAGAATCTGGGTTTATAACACAATCAACTAAATACTGAAATGGTCTTCAATGTTAATTTCAGCAACAGGAAAAAGATCTCTTTTTATGATGATAGTTGCTCAACAAAGTAGAAGAGTAGAGTGCTCATGCATTTGTTGCCATGCTTTCGAGTAAGCTTCCGGGAAATTTAATTCCATGAAAGCAGCACAATCACAGAACGAAAAGAAAAAGTAAAAATATTACCAATTTAACACTCACATTAAAGAAGTTCATAAAAGGATCATCTGGTCGAACTGTTGAAGCAGCTGGAGTAACTGATGGTTCCAGTGGGCCCTCAATTACTGCACTGATTGGCATTGCTTCAAGTTCTTCAAACTCACTGAACAACGGAAAAACGATAGAACAAGGAAAGAAAATTAACTACAGGTAAGAGCTATCAGATTGCCATATTAACCAGATTTTTAGTTCTTAAAAAACAAAATAAGAACACTATTTTTTACGTGTACCATTCTTTGCCTAAATCTTAATTCCCTAATAGAAGGGGGCAAATGTAAATTTCTTTCTTTTTTTGTGTGTGTGTGTGTGTGTGTTTTGTGTTGTGGTTGGCTGAGTGGGGCAAAAATAAGTTATTCCCACCTATCTATGTGCTATTCCATAGGTCAACCTCTTTATGTCTACCTTCGAAACCCCTTCATGAGTCAGCCAAAGAACATTTTAATTGCAAAGTATACGTGAATTTTTTGGGGCTTGCATGAGTATCTGATATCTATTTATTCATTTAAAGCAACAGATCAAACATGACTGATATTAGATACAACAGAGTGCACATCATAGTTATTACATACACTAGTTATCATCTAATGAAGCTACATGTTTAGAGGGAAAGAATTTTGAAAACCCCTTCTTAGATTTTTGGGGACAGCATTTAAGGATAAAGATGCTCAAAAAGAGATGGCCAGAAAACGAACAGCATAGTTAGGAAAAGGGTTATCTCATTAATTTTGAATATGCTCACAGTAATAAGCATGCCTTAAAGGACTAATGTTTACAGTCTTGGAAATAAAGTGCACAAGCTAAGTATTGCTTCATCCTTAACAGGAAAAACTGAAGTCATACCTAGAATGGAGGGCCAATGTCATATCAAGGAAAATATGTCGATATACCCATACATGAGAACTGACCAAATATCCATATACGAAAAGTTTTTAAAGAAATTATTCTCTCTATTTCCAGACTTTGTTATATTGTTACCATTTTTGAGAAATGTTACGAGGGGAAAATGGCTTAAGACTCAATTATACTAAAAAAAATACGATCAATAGGCAAAACGGATTCTGATTACGTATATCATTGTGAGAATGGTGTCTTCAACAAATTCTAGTCCTCGAAATAATTGCCTTTTCCTTGGGTGCGTACAGAAATAGTATGAAGTTACCTTTTGCTTGGCGTTGACTTGGGAGCAACTTTGGAGTATGCACTCAGTAACCTAACAAAAGCACAGTTCATTGTTAATGTCACAAGACATTAAACTACAGCATATGTGATTGTCATGCATGTTACAATAATTTATACTGCATAAGATGAGAAAATTAACAGAAAAGAGTATCGTGGAAGGAATTTATCAAATGAAATGCACACTGAAAAATGATGCATGGTGAGCATGCTATAATTAGTCGGGTTCATTCTTCAAATATACTAACTACTCAGACTGCTGTAATTCCTTTATGCTTAGTAACCCCACATTTCATGCAAGATATGTTTGGCATCATTAAGCTATAAGTACTGGGCAATACAAAGGGAATAATGTCTGCAGATGTCGTCATGCATCAACCTGACCACAAAGCAGAAAATACAAGATCGAAGCATGAGGTGCAAAAATATAAGCCACGTCACTGTTGGCGAAGGGTTAGAGGAGAATACATAAGAACAAAGAATTTTGAGATACAAATGGATATGCCTTGTCAATGCAACAGTAGAATGAAAGAGCATTAATAAATTTCAGCATAGTATATTCCTTCACAGAACCTTTTTCTCATGATAAGGTAAGATGGGACATATGAAAATATGAAGGTGAAATTTCAGAATGGGAGAAGTAAAAGAGTTAATTACCTACTAAAGAGATTGGCCACTTCATCGCATTCAAGAGAATTATAGAACCATATTCCATTGACCTCCTGGGTTGAGTTTCTGTACAGCAAATAAGGAACCTGAACTTCATACTCGAAATCTCCAATGAGATCCTCCACCAGGTTTTCTGACCATCAGAATAGAAAAAGATACAATTGAAATGAGCATCAACAATTTCCATTATTATTCTGGGCTAAGAGTAGGGTTACTGCTGTTCTATTATAAGCCCAGGCATGAACATTATGCAAATACTTCGGATGTCCAAATAATTAATACATCTGCTACAGTAGGAAGTTATGAACAAAAGGAAGTGAAAGCCGACGAACCCAATTCCATGGAACACACCAAGAAACAATGTGTGTCAACACTAAAACAATTATAGAAGAATCACAAACAAGAAAATATCAAAAGCTTAAGATAGAAATAAACCTGTATTCCGCCTGTTCATTACAATGAACTGAAATCGTGGCTGAGCATTCCTGAAAGAACAGTATCAATGAAAGAGTTATGTAAACCAGACACGGATTATCAAGCAACCAATAGACTTATTGTTGCAGCCACCTGGGAAAAGAAATGGTTACCAAAACTCGAAACTATCTTACAAGGCACTACAAGGTTTGAGTATTACCTTTTAACCACAAAAAGAGATCCTTCAACATCCTTGCGACTCTGCAACCAAGTTGAAATATGTAACAATCAGACAATCAGCTCAAAGGAATCAAAGAGTAGAAGTATATCAATCTATCACTAAGCACATACAATAATTGGTGCGGTGTCCGAGATTAACTATGCAATTGTAGATTAAGATTGTGGGTCCATTTTTACTATTCTATTGACCGGATTTGACTTAAAGGACCTTTACTAATACTAGGTCTGATTCAAAAGGAATTCATCTCAAGCTATAGACGATACAGGCATCATAAAAGGGAATATTCCTTCAGTTTTTCAAACTCCAGGATTCATCAGACGTATCGAAGTTCTACCGCAGGTCTTCACATCGGAGCCAATTCTAAATAAACAAAAACTAATAAACTAAAAGTAATTGATAGAAATGAAATAAAAAGGAACTATATACCCATTGATTGAGGTCGATGTTGAACTCGTATAAGGTGACATGAGCAGCAGTGATTAAGATCTCTTCAATAAAAGGATCTACACGCTGAAGAACGGTGAGGTTAAGCAACTTGGTGCTACGTTGATCTAAATTCGGAGTCAACTTTCCGCCGCCGGTGAGCGACGACGGCGTCGATGACGACGCAGACGATGACATCTCTTTCTTCCTCCTCTTCTTATTCCTTAAACCTTGCTGTTAATTAACAATTTCTATCAAAATTTCAACCAAACTAGATGATTCATAAACTAAAGTAGAAACAGGAGAATTGGAGAATCTTCTTACAGAGAAGAAGAAAGGGGAATTCCCGCGTTCTTACAGAGAGAGCTTCTGCCGGTACCTCGATTTCCGTTCAAGAAGTGTAGAAATGCTGAGTCATCCAGCTCGGCACCTCGATGGATTCCTTTTGGTTCGTGCTGACGAGATGGATATGGGCCCAGTTTGACTGTGGTCTTTTCTGGATATATGATTTGTAGAAGCTAGTAGGACTTGAGTCAACGAATTTGGGCCAAAGATTATTTGGGCAGTTGGGCTCTTCCATTTTAACCATATAAATTGTGGACCGGCTCTCATTTCTTTTTTTTTTTACTTGTCAAATTCTATTAATTCTCATATTTTAATAGATTAATTATAAAAATATAGTTATACTTGTATTTAATTATTATTTAAGTATTTAAATTTTTACTTTTAACAATTAAGAAATTATAGTTTAGTTAATAAAAATAACGTTGAATCCTAATTTAGGCACTCAATGATCATAATTAAAAGTTTATTTACTTTGGTAGAATCCTATATTAAGTATTTGATTGTCAAAATAAAAAATTTAGGTACCCAATTAACTATTGATTACAATTATAGGGTATTTTTAAAATTAACACTATTTTTTGAGGTTAAATCTATATAAATACCCTAAATTGTTAGGTCATTGACCATTGAGTACTCGAACTTATTACTATGGCAATTGAGTACCTAATATGAATAGAAAAATTAAATTTGATAAAAAAAATATACAAGGACCACTCATTAGTTTTTAAACATTAGTTATTTTTAATTTATTAAGTGTTTTTAAAAATACCCCATTGAGTTTTTTGAAAAATATTTTTTTAAAAAATACGATTAAGACTTAATTATTAATATTGTAAATAAATTTTCATTTTCTTTAATTTTCTTTATATTATTTTTTTAATCAGCCTTTTTTCTCCTTTACTCTTCGCTCTTTTTTTCTCTGACTCAATCCTATTAATTTAACTTATACTACCAAGTCACTTTTGATGAATTAATGTAAGAATCTCATTTCATACTATAAAAAAGTTAAATAGGAAAAATAAGAAAGAGAGAATAGATATTTTTTTAAGCAGGAGTAGAATTGAGTATAGAAAAAAAAAATAGAAAAAGAGAGAGAAATCTAAGAAAAAGAGAGTAAAAATTTGACAATAATTACTTTTTAAAAATTGATTAGTGGTTCTTATATATTTTTAATTAAAATTAAGTACTCAATTGTTATAGTAATAAGTTTAAGTACTAATATTGACTTAACCATACTTTTTTACTTTTCACATTTTAAAAACAATCCAGCATTTAATAAATTTTGACTCAATATACCCTTTCATACATCTTTTGCTCTTCTAACCTAAAAATTTGTCGAAATAATAATGAAAAAAGAGAAAAGTTTTATAGGTATTTTAGTCCACACAAGAAAAAAACATTTAAAATGTCGTATTTTCTAAAATAGTATAATATTCAAAATGTGACAACTAATAAAAAATGGAGAGAGTGTATAAGTTTTCTATATGTGTTGTCGATTATTCTCAATACTATTCTCATTTAAAATTCTCATATTTGGGTATAAGTATTGTCGGTTGTTCTAACTATTATTTTCATTTATAATCTTTCTATATTTGTATATATATTTTCAATTATACATTATTGAATATTATTTTATGATTGTTTTGGTTATTATTTTCGTACACAGATTTTATATATTTGTAAACATGTTATCGATTATTCTCACTATAATTTTGTTTACAATTCTCTTATATTTGTGCAATGTTGTCTATTGCTCTAGCTATTTTTTTTTTTTTTACAATCCTTTTATATATCTAAACATATGTTGTTGATTATTAATTCCTACAATTTGTTTCCTTTTCACTTACATCTACATTTTTTTATAAATAATTTATTTTTTATAAATTTAAAAGATCTCTTGAATTGAGTTCACTTTTGAGATTTTTGTGCAAGATTTCAGAAAAGTAAATCATGTTTGTAACATAAGATATGAGTTTCAAAATTTAAAATTTGAAACACTATATATAATTCTACGCATACACTTTTTTTTTACTTAAAAGTCAATGGAAAGAGAGTATTTTATTACATATTTAGTTCTTACATATGTATCAAATTGTATCATCTGAATATTAATAAATAGCAATATATTTAGAAAATTTTCATTTTATACTCAATTGATTTTTAAATAATAAATATTAAAAAAAATGCATATTAAAGCGAACCAACTAACTAAGTTCCCTATACCTTCTTTGCATGTTTTTTTAGAGGTTTAAAAACCACTTTTCTGAGTTGTTTTCTTCTTCATCACAAAATCTAATAACAATTAACACAATTTTATAAAGTAAATATTTCATTACAATTTTTTTTTCACCAATACATACAACAATACAATAGTAAATTTTACAGTTCATCTCCCCATATGGAGGAGAGTTCCTTAAACAAAGAAATGATCACAAAACAGACACAAAATACAAATGGGATAAGAAAAAGAAATTAGCAAAATAAAATGAAAAGAAAAAAAAAAAAAAAGACAACATTAATTAATAATAATGAAATATAGTCTTAGTGTCTCCGAAGAGCAATAGCAGAAAGAAGGACGAGGAAGATGAGGAGAACCACCGTAGTGAAACCGGCAACCACAGCTCCGCTAGTCTTTTGGCAAAAATCATTAAATTGTTGGCAAATGGCAAGCCAATTTGCATCAGAATTTCCATTGTGAGCTAAGTATACTATTGCTGCTGACGCTCCTGATGCTGCCGTCGCTAATGTCACCGCTACCTGCGATCACTTTGTAATATTTCTTTTAATATATATTTTATAATATTTATTTTTTATTTTATAAATTTTATTAATAACAAGATATTATATTAGAAATATATGATGTTATAAAGAATTCAAATTAAGGAAAAAAGATAACAACTCTAGACAATAATCTTTAAAAATCTTTTTATATATTTTTTAAGATTTTACTCATGATTTTTCTTTTTAATTTCGCTTCATTGGACATTATGAAATTTATTTTTTATATAAATTCATATAAGATGATTTTAGAATTTAAGGACAAAAACAGAGTAGTTGATCTGACCCATAACGGTTTTATAAATTCTTTTATGAACTTTATTTTTTTAAAAAAGATCATTTTAGACATTTTCTTTGAGCAATGTCATAAAGAACAATATTAATTCAATTTATCAAATAAAAATAGAGTGAAAGTATCATTTATAATGAAAAATATTTTTATAAATAAGAGTAAAACAATACTTTTCTATATTGTAATTATTTTATGCATTTTGATCCTATTTCTTCAAAGATTTAATAAACTTATTTATACAAACTCTATCTCTCAAAATTAAAATTCTAATTTCGTCTAAAAAAATTTACCGTATCAAGAATGATCAAGAGTAATCTTGGTGCCACGGCATAGGGCCGGACAATACACACTATGGAGAAAGGAAGCGAGAGAACAAGGTAGGCACATACAATACCCATTGAAATCACAAAAAACCTGCAAAATTAAGACCAAAAAAAATCTCATTTTTGTGCTAATATATATAATCTTTATTTGATAAATGTTCTATTCTCCATTACTTAAAATAAACAAATTTTAACTTATTTTAAAATTTAAATTATTTTTAAGTTATTTTCAATTGTCTATTATATCTGTTTTTAACTTAAAATAAGTTAAAAAAAATTATTTTTCAAAAAGTTACTTTGAAGATACTTTTCAAAACTATTTCTATTTATTGATACTCTTAAAATAAAAAATGCTAGAATAATAATTTAAGAAAAAACACTTTTCTCCTGCCGTTAAAAAAAAAGAAAAAAAAACAGAAGCAATGAAGAACATTGCTAAAAGCTCTTGATAATAAAGTATAAAAAAGAATTATGTAAAAAACTTATTTTACCGTTCATGGAATAATTGACATGTATATATATATATATATATAAAAAAAAAAAAGTCGTATTGAGAAAGTAATTAGCGTATGGACTTACGTGAAAGTGGGGAGATCATCATAACTAGCTTGGAACTGAAAGAATTGAGTAAAAAAAGGAAGTGTTTGTTCAGTAGTTCCCATGGCAACCGTGGCACCTAAAGCCGCTGCAGCTGCAGATATCCTAAGAATGAGATCGAATATAGCAACACCCTTGTTATATTTTCCAGCCCCTCTTCCTCCATAGACGGGGGCGGCGGCGGCCGGAGCACCAAGAAGAGGGGCTTTTCCTTTCTTCTCAGCTTTGCTTGATTCTGGAATATCAATCTTAGTTGACTCACTTTTCTCCATTTCTGAAATTTGAGACCCAAAAAGAAAAGGTTTTGTGTTTTAGTTTGTTTGATAGAGAAGAAGAAGGAGAATTAGATGGATGTGGATGAGAATGGACAAAGGAACAGAAAGGTTTATATAGGAGAGCACAAGTTAGAAAGAATTAAGGCAGAAGAAGAGAAGTATAATATTAATGGAATGGAAGAAAGAGGAGTTGTTGGTTGCTAACTATTTGTCTTAGTATTATGTATGGTTATGGCAGCTTTTGCATCAGAAAGCAAAAGGATCATATGATGGGGCAGATTAATGATCAACTATAGTATATTAATATTGGGATATACCAGAGTAATTGACCATTAGGTGGTTTCGCGCAATGGGTAAAGATACGGTAAATATTTAAATGTTTGAATCATTATCATGGTGACGTGAAACGTTAACAACTAATCCATTAACGCACAATCAAGAGTCAAATTATGTATGTGCAATGTAGGCTGAGTCTAATTTAAATTAATCATGATCTTATACCTCTAAATATTAAGTACTTTTATTTATCAATATATAAATAAGGCACCTTTCTCATGTATTAAAAAAAAACTAAATGTTATTTTTGGTCCTCAATATATTTATATTGTTCAGGTTTGATCCCTAACAAATATTTTTATCTTTTTTGGTTTTCAACTAATTTACAAGTAATCTTTTTTATTCTTTTGGATGAATTTTGGCAATTTTAATTAGTGTTCAGTAATTTCTCCCTATTATATTAAAATAAAGAAAAGGGTAAAAAGGAAAATGCATATAATTCAATTAAAAAATGATTAAAAAACTCTTTATTTTACTTGATTTGTATGAATTTGCATTTTTACCATTTGTTATTTTAAAATAACTGGAGATAAATCGTTGACCGTTAGATAAAATTGTCGAAATTTGTTCAAAAGAACTAAAAAGGTTACTTGTAAAAAAAAAAAAAAAAGACGATCTTTGTTAGGGACTAAACCTAAACAACATAAATATGTTGGGGATTAAAAACAACGTTTACTCTAAAAAAAAAAAAATTATTGAAATTCTCTAATACACTTTTTATAGTAAGCACTAAACACATTACAGAGATATCAAAAAAAAAGAATTAGTTATAAATAATTGTAAACTATTTTAACTTTTCTATTTACAACCATAAATTTTTATTTTATTTTTTCTAACCACACTATTTTATATCTTTTGTTTATAGTTACAAACTTTGATTTTGTCTTTTTCTAACTACGAACTTTTGTTTTTAAATAGACATGAACTATTTTTTACCTCTCAAATATAACCAATAAAGTCATGGCTGTATTTGAGAGGTCAAAAATAGTTTATGCCTATTTTTAGAAGAATTAAAAAATAAACTAAAAAAAAAATCATGATTATAAATAGAAAAAATAGTTAATTGTTAGAAAATGATAAAATGAAAATTCATGATTATAATTAAAAAAGTTAAGATAGTTCACATTCTCTAATATATTTTTAGCAATTTCTATAACACTTTTTTCTATAATAATATGCGTTATATAAAAAGTGTATTAGATGATTAAATCTAATCGTGCCAAAGTAGGAGCTAGTAAGGAAGAAATTATAAGAAACCCTTTACTCCGAACTTCTCCTCTTTGACAATATTTTGTTCTTCAAAAGGAAGTGATTTAAGCATATTTGTTTGGTGAAAAACTTAATTCATATATGGCAGTCAGCGCCATTACTATATTCAATTGCATTGGACTCTAGTCGAAGGAAGTAGATGATGATTGGATAATAACAATAATAATAACAGATTTTTAAGCATATAACTTTTGGTTAGAAAAGTTTTAATAATGTGAATAATTAATTTAGTCAACTAAACAACATTCTTTCCTCCCTCTAATCCATTACTACAAAAAAAAAGAAAAAGAACAATTTTCTCCTCCTTGTGTGGCCTACACTTTTGAGTTGTAGTATTCTGTTCTGGTACATAATTTTCAAGAGGGATACTTTTAGGTCTCCCCAAAGAAAGACTAGATATAGAAGCAAACTCATCTTAAATCCAATTAAAATGTATTTAGCAAAAACAAAATTGTTTACTCATTTCTACACAAAAATTTACTACCTCTAATAATCAGAATTATACCTTTTTAGGCCTATGGACTAGTGTAACAGGAGGAAAGGAGAGAGAAATAAACGAGTTAAAAGAAAAAGGTGGCATCACAAAAGTAGTGAATAAACACATTACGAATATTTAAGAGGTCGAAAGTTCGAACCCTCCTCATAATGTCATGAAACACATAAGGTCAAACCTTGACCTCGAGTTCTGCCGTTTCTAAATACTGAACATAGAGGTATAAAAAAAGAGTTAGAAATTACATAATACATATTCTTGGAAATGTATAAAATGACTCATTTAGTCACTCACACTTCCTCAAAAAAGATATACATTTCTGACCAAAGCTAGTAGTACTACGGTGATTTTTTTAGGGGGAAAGAGAAGCTTTTTATTCATTATGATCAAAATTAGTATCTCATTACGAAGCCTAATGAGGTGGAACTGGACCATCCACAAAATTAGCTCGAATAGACTAATCAAAAAATGGTTCATCATTAACTATGAAGTTTCCAAAGAAAAATATAATCTTGCAGTCATATGCACAAAACACTTCAAGAATGCACAAACAAAGGCCATTTCAGATACCATGCTATGCTAGCTGTTTTTGTATGTTATGGCTGTAGCCTCCATCCACGCTCTGCAAGTGCTTTTATCACTTGACCAGCTGCTTCCTCATTATCGTTTAGTGGACAGTAGTTCCAGCGCTCTGAAATCTGAGGAATCAAATTACAAGATATAAATCTATAATTCACAATTCCATAGGGTTTCCAACTGAAATTGAGTGGCAAATCAGGACTGCAAATTTCGGCTCATGTTGGATAGCAACTCAAAATGAAAGTTTTCTACATTTTCCCTTTGAGACTCCCCTCGCCTTTCAAAAATAATTTACCTTTAATAATAACTCCAAGAAAAAAAACTACATGCTTTTTTCAAACTTAACTTCAATCCAAGTCGAGCCTTCAATTCTGCCAATCTTTATTCATTCACCGTGTTGCAAAATCTATAGCATCCTTATCAATCACTAATCCAAGTTTTCAGCAAGATAAGGAAATGATAAAGTAGAATATGTCCACATTTTAAGCAATAGAGCAAGTCGGTGTAGTCGTTAAAAGACGTTATTCTTCCTAATTTCATTAGATGAACAACCAGGAATAAGGAACTGATGAAACCATGGATAACTTACATTTTCTCTGCCAGTGAAAGGTCGAACTGCCCCTCGATCTTGAAGTGATTTGTGGAAGTCAATAAACTTCCACCTACATCGCTCAGTTCCCATCACATAAACAGGCTTCCTGCAGCATGAAGTTTTATAAAGAAAATAACTGAAACTTTTCTGAAAAGGAACTAATAATTAATGAACTTTACCCCGTGCTGCATGCCTCACTTAACATACTGATCGAATCTGCAGTGATTACAAAAGCATCTGCCCAGGCTAGATGACCCATGTGTGGATTTGAACCTAAGAAGTATCACACCATGTTATCATCTCAATGACTTAGCAATCGCATAGGACTCATGAAACCAGTTTTACAATTGGATCCTGTGAACATATCTCTACCTCTTTGTGAAGTTCTTCTGAATTTAACATAATCATGAGGATAGTTACTTTTATCTATTTTATTTTCTATACTCGATAAAGATGCATATAGCGAGTTCATGAAAACTACTTGGAGTTCTCTCAGACAAAGAACAGATTTGTGAATGGACTAATTACTTGTGTAAAGAAACTAAACTCATGTTTTTTTATCGATCTTCGATACAAGATTCTTGACATACTTGAGAGAGCCTTTCTCATGTCTTCATTACTCATAGAGTTTTTGGGAGACAAGTATGTGTGCTGTTCATATCCATACACTCATTTTTAACTATTTATTCTCCGGTGCGAAGCTTGGCTGTTCCTACACTAAATCATTCATCATTTATTGGAAGAATTAAATGTAAATGGTCGCAAAGGTACCTTTGCCATGCCATATGTGAACTTTAGGGTCATTTCCAAGTTCTGTCACTATGACATCTTTCACCTGTCCATGATATTATTTAGATAAGGAACATTAGCCAATGGGACAACTAGAAATTCCAAAAGCATGTATACCTGCTTCGGAGTTCTACGAGAAAAAGATAATCTGAGGCTACCGCAACCTGGGAGAACGCTCTGCAATGAGCCAGCTAATTCCCTAGCAAGATCAACACCATATGTACAATGCCCTGAATAGAACAACAAGTCAAGAGAACAGCAAAATTTCTAAGTTAATTAAGTAGCAGAAATTGTGTTAAGATGTGTTCTTTCTTCAAATAATGTATACATTCAATTTGTTGTGAGACACTATGAGATTCTTATAAATGACTAAGAATCTGATCCTCGTATGATTACAAATAGTATAAACTATTTACACAATGACGTGCAGGAGAAAATCTCAATTTGGAAGCACTTGTGGATGACTTGCAAAATATTGCATTTGTGGCGAGCGCAAGCAACAGACCAAGACAACAGTATTTACAGTATAAGCAGATTACTAGCAGCCTTGAAAAAGATTTTCAGTCAAAGCAACTAAAATTTGCATCTCATCAGTCTTTATTGGCGAAACAACCATAGAAGCTTCAGGCTTTGACTCAAGGTAAGAGACCACTTGACAATTCGGGGTTTGGGGGTTGGATAGATAAACTACTTGACATACTAGAAGATAGCACAAACCACTCAGCATCATGCTGCAAAAATTCAGAAATGAGCAAGAGAAACACAAGACTAAAATTGAAGGACATTAAATATCATTGTGCCAGTTAAACCCGTCAGCGGAACATTGAAATTTTCAGTGAAATTATAATTTATAAAAGAATAAGTTACTTGTAGGTCCTCCAATATTCACCACAAGGAGGGGTTTTGGCAAAGGTGCCAACACATCATGCCAGGCAGATGCAGCACTCAGCAGCGCAATAGAATCAGCTTGGTGAAGTGCGCCCAGAGTGAGAACCTGAAATTCAAAGATTCAATTCGGTAAGGTAAGTATGTCTGTGAAACCACAGCATGAAAATTTTGCATAGAGAAGTTTCTTTAATAGCAAATAGCCAAATACCACAGATCTATTAGGAGGTTTACGAGGAGTTATCCACCATCGAAAAAACCAAGGAACTTCTTGCTGTCCCTCAGGTGTCAATGGGTAATAATCATGACGTGGTGTGATCACCAAATCAAACCTACCAAGTTGTGATCGTGGATGTTGAATCTGAAAGCACAATATGAGAGATTACTTTTTGAAAGAACATAACACTGCATGTCCAGTTCCATAGTTCATACAAATGCTTCGCCAATAATATCTTCCATTAATAGAAACAGAAGGAAGAGAATAAGGATGTGAACTAATTTGTACATAGGCATTCACTTTCAAGAAAACTTTATTGCTCTGTCCAATTAATCGTTTTTGAAGTGTTCTTTTGCATGTTGATTTAGTGCTATTGTTATATTGACTCTTCATTTAGCCAAGCACAGGTACACTATCGCAACATGACATGAAGGTTGGTCTTGGGATTAAAATTTTAATTATATTTGCATCAAACTTGAGTGCTCCAAATTTGAGAATACATCCTACTATGAGGTTCTTCCTCCATCATGTCCAGTCAACAATGGCCAGATTTGTGATTTCCTACTAAATAAAGATGTTATGTTGTATGCTTTACAGCACTATCCATGCTTCATAAATAACAGTCCAACAGTAGTTCCTTAAGCTCAGTCTTAAAGTTACATCATCATTTTCTGATTTAGATCATCAGAATTTAGAAGGAATGAAGTCAAAGGGAGCTCCTTTTTTTTCTTTTTTTTTTTTTAAAGTTCTGATTCATTCAACTCAGCATAACTAATACCTCTTTCTCTAGTAGAAAACATAAACTGGAAACTGAAGTAAGCATTATGCACTAATCAGTAAGTGTTCATTGAAGAAGGAATTACACTTTTAACAGTCTTCTCTGTCTACAGAAATCATAAATCCAGTTGTTACGTAGACTACACAGAACTTTTAAGAGCGGATTGTATAGATGACAGAGCCTTCTCAAACCTGAACTAGAAAAACATACTCTGGAGCTAATCGTTTTATGGAACTAGCAACGGAAATAGTATCCCGGCCAGATGCAACCACCAATGTAGGACCATTCCTAGAAAATTTAAATAATCAATACTAGAATTTGAGAAAAAAATCAGGATGGTAGAAGGCATCATCCTTAGAATCTGACAGATATAAACAATCATTTCTGTAGCAAAGTATTGATAGATTAGGTAATATTTGAGATAGCAACACTATAAAATGTGACCAGAATCATGATCTATCATAAAATTCATGGTCAGGGATTCTAGAAAAGCTCTATCCACATTTTCATGTATAAATTTTGAATAGGAACCAAGATAACAATGGTATTCAAAGAAAGGATACAGATTTTATGACATTTGGATTGCAATTCTCATCATGATCCTAATAATATGTCATAAATAAGTGCAAAGACGAGCTCAAAGAAACTAGATATAGAAACCAAAACACAGAGACAAAATCTAAATCGAAATTTTGGCGGGAAAATAAAATTTCGAAGAAGAACAGCAATGTATACTTGTAAAATGATTCTCGAGCGACTTTTGCAATATTGAGTGCATCGGCTTCTATAGTACCAGAAAATCCTGCACCATTATAGCACAAAGAACATAGGAATTAGCTCACATCAACCACCATACTTAGAAGATGTTTCACCATCTTTTTAAACAAACGTACCTTCATAATTAGCTGGAATTGTTCTTCCGGTGACATTAAATCTCGAATCTCCATCGATTCCGTTTATTAAATGCTGAAGCTTTTTATGGAATGAAACTGGCAGCCATCGAAGGCTCTCATGAATTCCTCCAGTTGGCCTACTAACTCGCTTTGCAAGTGATCAAAAGCAATAAGAAAGCAAAATTCTGCTGGAAAATTTTAACAAACAAGAAGAATAAAAGAATCCAAATATGAACAACAACACTAGAAGAGTACACTTCATTTTACGAATCAGATGAATCTTTCTTTCCTTTTCCAACGATGTATAAATTCCTTACGTAGAGAGTATGCCTGTTGAATAGACCGAGAGCTCGAATCAATCCAATGCACTGATTCTCTGCGCCGGCAGCGCCGTTACCAATCACCACCGCTCTCCGGATCGTTCGCATTGGTATGCTCGGGAACGAGAGGGACAAGAGGGGTTGCAAATTACAATCAAGGACCAGTAGTAGCCAGGAGGAGAAGGTTATGCAACAAACGACACCGTTAGGTAGGATTAGGAGGGTTTTTTAGATTAAGGAAAAAAAAAAAAAGAAAAATTAGCCAAAAAACCCTTCAACTAGGTTCGCCAACCGGGACACTAATATTTTTTTGTCACAATTTATGCCCATGTAGTATTTAAACATAAAGAATATTCTAATACAATAAAAATTGCATCTAATGATAAAGTTGTTTGCAGAATTTACAACTTGAAAATACTATAAAATTGAAATAACACTAAATACTTTCTCTTCACGTCTAACTGCTATTAATTAAACATCCATGATATTTTAGTACACGTGCCATCAGATTTTAAGAAAAAAATATTATTTTGTTAATTTTATTTTTTTATTATGATCCATATACACATCACTTGAATAGTTTGGTCTCTAGGCATCAGCTTTCATCGCATCAGGACATTTTTTGGTTATGCATACATAACAAAAAATTTATTCTTCAAACTAGCGAAACATAGTTGAAACATACTTTTAACTAATTTCTAAAAAAAAAATTAAAAATAAGTGGTGTTGAAGCTGGAACGCATTCACAAATTATTTGAAGCTCCGTTTGTTTATTTTTGGCTCTCCAGGACCGGGCTATTTGTGGAGCTCAGGACCAAACAAGTCAAAAAACCCCAGTCTTCAGACCAAGACAGAGAGTAAACAGAAGCAGAAGCAGAAAAAGGAGCAAAACATGTGGGCGAGTTCCGAAGGAGGGCCGCCGGAGGTGACTCTGGAGACTTCCATGGGACCTTTTACTGTTGAGGTACTCTTTAATCTCTTCCCATTGTTCTTTCCATTTCCATCTCTTTCCATTTTCCATTGCTAGTACTGAAATTTTTCGTTTTTTTACTTTACAATTTCATGGAAAAAGATGTATTACAAACATGCTCCACGAACTTGCCGGAACTTCATAGAGTTGGCTCGTCGAGGTTACTATGATAATGTGAAGTTCCATAGAATCATCAAGGTTGGTAATAACTTTTTAGTTTCTGCTTTTTGTTTTCTTTAGTGACAAATTACTGGTGTGGAGATCGATGCTTATGTGATTAACAATCTATTTTGAATTTTGGACTAGGGTTTTATCGTGCAAGGAGGAGATCCTACTGGTACTGGTCGCGGCGGTGAATCTATCTATGGGTATCATATGCTTGTTCACAAGTTGAATTTTTTTTTTTTTTTTAGGAATTTTCCTTTATAGAATTTGTTAGAATTAAATGTTCTGGGAACTTATTATGCTTACTCTATGCTGAGGATTCGGATTTGCTGTTTGTAGTACTATCTGATAATTATTGCATAGTGTCATCTAATTTTGTCCAAGTTTTGGCTGAATAGATTGTCTCTCTTATGGGGACTTCTAATTATTCAGTATTATTTGAACTGCTTTACCAGTGATCAATGACAATGGAGATATGATAGGTGATCATTTCGATTGTAGGGCAAAATTTGAGGATGAGATAACTCCGCAGCTTAAACACACCGGAGCTGGTATTTTATCCATGGCAAATGCTGGTCCAAATACAAATGGGAGCCAGTTTTTTATTACCTTGGCACCTACACAATCTCTGGATGGTAATGCAGTTTTCTTTTCGCTTTCTTTGCTCATGCTCAGTGAATGGTGGAATATGAAGGATTGGAGCTTAGGACTTGTTCAAATGATTTCATTTTCATTTAAATCCATTGAGTGTGGAATTTGAGAGGCATTGGCTCCTACTTTTCCATTGTTGGAGAAAATCTGCGCATATGTTAGTTATCTTGTGGATGAAATGTGTAGCTATTGTTGGTTTCGGTCTCCTGATCAATTCTTTTAGTATAATGGTGTGATTAATTAGAAAAAGTAGAAAAGGTGATCAAATTAGTCACCTACAAAAGGACTCTTATTTATAAGAAGGATAATATGGAGATTTTTAAAAATGGTTTACTACTGGAACTGTATAAAATATAAACAAGTTCTGAAATAAAGGACTTCAAAGGTGGCATCTGAAAGATGAATGCAACCTCACCCGTCTGCTCTGGGTCATGACATTCTTCTTTTTCTTTTTCTTTTTTCCCCCTCTCCATGTTTGGAAAAAAACGTTTGAGGTTCTGTATTGATCATGGAGAAACTAAGGGCTATTGATTATTTATTATTTGCTCCCATTATTGTGTTGCTTTGTCTGTAGCATATTGCTGTTTTTCAATTGCCTTTTTTGTTATGGCTTGTATCTTTTTTTCATTTTTTTCTCCAAATCTATAGTAACTGCAAAATTGCAGCTGATATTGCTCAATTGATTAAGACTTTTACATAGTTCTTCATAAATTCATGCTTCAGGGAAGCATACAATATTTGGAAGAGTATGTAGAGGAATGGAGATCGTCAAGAAACTTGGTAGTGTTCAGACAGACAATACCGATAGGTTTGTTTTTCTTAATTGACTTTTTTGGATGCCCCTTTAAGATGATGATGTACAACTTAATGTCCACTATTTAAAAATTTTATTTCGAAGTATGCCAGGAATATATCAGGATGTGTACTTAATTATACTCTTTAGATTTTGTTTCTTCTTTTCTATTTATTTTAAAGCTCCGTCTGGCATGCCCTACCTATTGATTCTGGCTCCTTTGTGAGATTCTAAAATAGCAAACGACTCCTAGTTAGGAAACAAGAAAAAGAGAAAGGTGTCTAGAGCTACTAATGTGGTATTCATTGTTGGACAGGATGGTTAAATGCACCTTCATTTTGTATAAGAAAGTTATTAGATAAAGCGTCTTTGAACCGATATCTATAATACCTCATTTGCTTTGGTTTTTATCATTTTATTTGAACAAATGTGGTTGACAATTTGAATTACTTCTTACTTCTGCAAAATTTGTTCAGACCAATTCATGATGTGAAGATTCTAAGGGCAACTGTCAAAGACTGATGATACACGACATTTGCCTCCTTGCAGTATAATCAAGGGCATGCAGAGAACAGGATAATGCTTAGGTTGAGCTGATTTTCATTCTGAAGAAGGCCATATGAACCTGCAAATACGAGATCCTAACTAGAGTTTAGTCAAAATTGTACCTTATTACACCATCTTTCTTTCTCCATTAGCTTGTCATTTATAAGAGAGAATTTCTACTTTCTATGTGTGATTCTTCGGATATAAGGCAAGCTTGTCCGGTGTCCTTTGCCATCTTCATATATAAAGAGTCTGGTCCGGCACCATCTTGGTGGCCTAACAGGTTATATTTTAGTGATAAGCTCTATAGGAAGTGGACGATCCTATTTCGTGAAATATTTAAGGACAAACTTCTATGTTAGTTCCTTTTACTGTTGTTGCTCCTATGTTTTGGTATTTCTAAACAAGCTCTTGATAACAAGCCTAATGGTTTTCTCATTAATGACAGTGGCAATATTGATGCTAGTTATAATATTGATTGTCACCATGATATAGAGCCAGAACAGATAACTATGATAAATGCACTAACTATAAATACAAGGCTGAAAATAGACCAATTTTCCCAGTATGAACAGAAATGAATCAAAAGGAAGAATATTTTTGGCTAGAGCTCCCTTTCTTTCTATGGATAAAGGGACACTTTCTCTATGGATAAAGGGACACTCACAATTCTGACCTGACCTGACCATTGAGGATTGGTCAGCACATAAAATCGTCTAATACATCATCATCATAATACATTTTTGCCTACTATAAAAAGAATGTAGCATTTTTGCCGATCATAAAAAGAATGTAGCAGAAGATGTATATTAGAAGATCCGAACCAATTCGGCAGCACATGTTCCATTGATTGATGATAAATAGGTGATTAGCTGCTTCAAGAAATTCAAAATGCAAAAGCATACATCACATGGTCATTCTCAAAGAATCACCCTATATTTTACAAAAACCCCCTTCTTTTGATTAAGGGGTGGATATCAAATACAGTGAAAATATTTGAATACCTCTATAACACACCACACTATATTTCTATACTTTACCGACACATTTAGCTTATGTTTGGACAATGCAGCCGGCATTTCTTCTCGTGCAAAAAAATGTGAGGCCAAATACTATGATGCAACACTTACTTGCATCAGCAGCTGTCATATTTTGGCATGCCAGGCCTCATTCAATATATGATACAAAAAGGCTTTACTCAACTCGCGAAATTCCACTACTTCTCCCTCGTGTTTAACAAACCACTTTCACGTGCAACCCCTTGGATGCAGCCATAGAAGATGACTCAATCATTAGTTTGATTCCGAACCCCATTTTCTTCACCAGCTGATGAATGATTTAAGATAGAAGATGGCCCGAGAGTGAATCCGTTAGCCTTGATTGATCCTAAAGAACCATCTTTAGAAATAGAGATCCCTGTGGAATCTGAGAACTTGGGAGCTGGTTCATCTAGAGCCTGTTGTTCATTTGAGTTCAGTTGCTGCAGCCGTTGTTCCTGCTGCAAAAGTTCCAGGCGTTTTAAAGAGGGTACATCGCCCTTGCAGTATCTGCGCCACATATTCCTGTATGTTGATTCTACATGTCTTGCAAAGTTTGTTCCGTCACAAAGAGGCGATTTGGCCATAAGTTCTCGCAGACTTGTTCTCAACTCTCCGAGAGCTGGAATATCAGATGCCAATTGCAGAGCTAGCTGCACATATTCATCTTCGGTTTTAGCAACCAGGTTGCTTAAACCTGCAAGGACGTGCCATTTAAAACTGTTATAGTTGATATTGAATCAAGATAAAATCAAGTCACAAGGTGAAAGCTCATGTAGAAATCCATCCAACTGAAGAGGAACAACCTATAAAAACAAAGTATAACCAAGGTGCACCATTTCTCAGCACTTTTGGGAGTGTGTAACTCATCATCCTCAACCTTTCATTATTCACCCTCAAATTTTACTCCACAAGAAAGATTATTCAGAAATTCCCTTTTATTTTTCTTTTACTGTTATCTGCTTCAGGAATGGACACATTTGGTGATAAAAACTTTTCAAATAAACACCTTCGACAAACTCGAGCATAAAAACACTGAACAGAACGAATGACAAATAGAAAAAACTTACTTACCAACTGATGTTAGGAGACTCACTCCCACATTATGTGCATGCACCGAACCTCCCATGGTGATGCATGGAACTCCCATGTAAAGAGATTCACAAGTGGTAGTTGTTCCAGCATAAGGAAATGTATCCAAGCTGTGGGCAAATGAATATCAAGTTTCTTATTAGAATTTGCAAGAGACAAATGCAGGCCACTTGTCTTGATTCGTTACTGAAAGAGCTTAAAGATGTTTTAAAACTGTTGAACTATAGACCAATCAAACAACAATGGGAAAAATAAAATTTAGTATCAGCATAGCAATTCTAAGCATACAAGACACCAATTACAAGGTTTAACTACAGGACAGAGATATCCAATGGAAGACCAAAGAAACGAAGGAAGAAAGTAACCCATTCTTTCCCCTGTTCTGGAATGCCTGGGATAACAAGGTTATATGAATGTGATCAACAAAGAAGGCAATACACGATTCTAGTAGCTTTTAATTTTAGACCACACTGTAGGAGAAAACCTATCTGATTCATTTAGTTGACACGACAGCTGCTCATTTTGCTTTTCTTTCTAGGAGTAAAGACTAGCGAGCTGAATATTTTGCCAGAGTTTAACAAGTTATGCCTTCCATTCTGGAATCGGCAGAGGATAGGGGTTTCTGTTCTTGGAAATCAATTTAAGCACACTGATCCACCCAATAAGGCAGCACAGAAACAATTTGGAGGTCAACATTTGTTTGGGAGCAGTACGCATGAATTATCACCGCTAAGACATCACAAATCAGTGGAAGGGTAGGAGAAAATTTGCTGAATAAAATGTTTCAGACTCTCCAAAAATCAATTTGTTAAGCACTGGAATCAAATAGAACAAAAGAGTGTGCCAACTGATCATAAAAGAAATTGAAGCTTGATTACTTAACCAATAAGAGACAGACTTACCTAATGTCCATGAGAGAATATGCTTGCATATGATCATGGTTGAGAAGAATAAGAGGCAAAAGATCGACACGAGTTGATTCCAAACCCAGCTGCTCTAGTGTTGAAAGAAATCTCTGTCTTACACTATCACAACAAAAGGGCTTGCACTTCACAATCAGACGAGAGTTAGGAACTGCACATAGGATCCTTGCCCACACTTGCAGCACTTTAGGTGTTATCTGTTGTTAAGAAAGAGAAGGGGAATAAGAATAGTCAAATAGACAACCCGTGCCCTCCAATTAAATAGGAAAGCTGAAGAAACAAATACCTTTGCCAGATTGTTAAAGCTACCAAAAGTAATAAAGCCATTGGACAGAGCAGGAGTGGGAGATACAGGCCCTGCTTCAGGTGAAGGTGTATAACAAAGAAAGCACTCTGGTAAACGAACTAACTCCTCAACATGCCTGCCACATTTTGCGCATGGGTAAAGAGACAGAGAGCTAATATTCTCCTGAACCTCAATTCACAAGATCAATAAACACTTAGAAATGAACAAGGCATCGTACCTCTGCTTTGTATCAGGAGGATCAGCCAATGCATCGCTTATTCTGTAATCAATGGAAGGCAATCCAGTTGTATTTGGATAACCAATCCAGGTCACCTATTACATAAACGAGTAAAGAAAGCTTGTAACCAAGAAGATTACTAGTGAACTATCATCAGCAATCAGATAACTCAGGACCAAGAAATTTAGATTAACTGACAAGTATACTTAAAATTTCTGCTTTTTTAGCACCCAAAAGTTCCCATTAAGCAACATGCGAACATATACAATTCGACCCATCATCTATTGAATTAGATATCCAAATAATGGACCAATTCTCAACAATTTATACGGCAAAATATTGTAGCTATTATTTGAACCACTATGTTTCCTCCAGCAGAAAGGCCTGTTAATGAACAAACCAATAACTGTTTCTACAGCAGAATCTACATACATACTCCATTCCACAGATAATGTCTAATTTCAGTTTGTGGTATTCCAAAATAAATCTATATAACAACTTTGTTTCATTATCACCTCATTCAAAAGTAAGAGTTCAAAACGAATGGAATTGATAACTCATTAAGGGTAAGGTAAGAAAGGTTAACTAGTCAAACACTCATCCCAAATATTGCCCTAGAACAAACCTGGACATTCAATTTGGAATAAATTATTTTTGTAACAGGAACCCCTCCCAGTAGCATCATTGGTTTTTCTTCTTTTTGCTTTATTAGGGAACCAATCTTTAATAAGTGAAAAAGAGACTGAGTTCTTTCTGGTCAAAACAGCAAATAAGGATAGAACTCCCACAAGAGTATGTTAAGATCAGATGATAACGTTGAAACTTTCCGCTAAAAGTACCTGAACAGGGGCAGGCCGGCAGGCCATCATTCCCAACTTGTTGTTTGCAGTATGACCAGTGAGTTCAACCAAGATGTCAACTTTATCTACTCTAACCATGCTAGCAACTTTTTTCTCATCAATCCCATAGATATCTCTCCAGACACCACCCTTTTTCAAGACTCCATCTCTAAACCTATTAGTTTTTGCATCTGCCTGCAGCAAAAGGTAAGAAACTCACTTTTAATCATGATGTAACTTGCCTTCCTAGAGATACAAGTCAGATGATACCGCCAATCAACAAGCATGTCTAATATATCCACAGCAGCAAAAGCTAACAAGGGCGGGCTTATCTGAGAGAGATACAGAGATGTAAAGTGTGGGAGAGTAAAAGATGCAATAATTATACCTTTACAACTGCAGAGTAAACCACAACCTTGAAATTTTCATAGTCATGAAAGATGAGTGGTGCTTCAATGAAATATGAGACAGAATGGGTAAAATAATCTGGAGACACATATCCAATCACAAGTGGCCGTTCTGGATCTTTAGAGTTGTCCCATGAGGTGTATTGTGGATATAACCTCAGAAAGCGCCTACCCCAGTCCCTGCATGTGTACAATTCCACCTCAGTCCCTGCATGGTCTTATACCAACATATGCGCACACTGCAGCACTCTTTACAGAGCAAAATAAACAAATAGATATGGTAACAAAACTGGACCTGTGAGCCTCATATAATTTGTCATCAGTTCCCTCATTTATGTAGTTCATAGCGAGCAACCGATTCTGCATGAATGGTCAAAAGAAAAAAATAAGAGCAGAGTGGGGGGAAGGAGGGTAAAGAATATAGTTGAGGACCACAAAAAATTAAAAAAATATTTACTCTGAACACAAAACAAGAATCATCAGTTGAATTCTGATGTGCAACAGTTTATTCCTCCTATAGTACGAAGGTTGTCGATAATTACCTTTACTCTCAAACTATCAAGTCTGACATGGCAATAAAAATTTTATATTTCTCTCAGTATTTCAAGTCTCCATACGTGAATTTGGTGCGTGAAGTTGGTGAATGTTCAAGGAATACCGAACCTCAGACTCTTTAATATGTGGTCCATTACATTGGGGAGTGAGTTTTGGATAAGAGAAGTGTGATGGTCCACAACCTCGCTCCACATTGGTATACTGCTCAAATGCTAAAACACCTCGGTTCTAACCAACATTTATTTCAAACTTACCTCTGACAAAAATAAGGAAGCAGGTAAACAGGGACGAATTTTTCCTCCATCACCATACATTTCTCTTATTTTAGATCCCAGAAAACAGAGAAGATCCTTTGAAATCTTAAGAATACATGATTACATCAGGCCTTAGAGGTGCTGCACACTTCATTGACCGAACAAAATAAAGGTGATATTCATATTCTCAGTGGAGAGCCTCTGCGTTTAAAAGTATCCGTAACCAAACAGATCTATAGTTCAATCTTCCTTTGTTAAAATTATTCTGAGTTGGTCCCTTTTTCTTAAGCAAATTTCTGTTTCATGTTCTGCTTTACATCTTTCCCCTTTTTAAGTTGTAAAAAGTTATATCCAGAAATAACATCAAACTCCCAGAAATAGCTTCTCTTCCTGGGAGTTTTTAGACAGAAAAAACTATTCAAACTCTTCAAAAGATTTCTGTGAGAACTTAAAAGATCTTGTCAACATTGGCTAGGTTTTCAAAAAACTTCAGAAACTTTGAATTTAAATATAGGTTGGCTAGGTTGTCTTGTCCTTCTCAGAACTTCATAGCAAAATGAGAATAAAAGAGCGACAATGAACCTTAAGACAAAGAACAAGAGAGTAAAGAAGAGGAGAACGAAAGCAACCGTGCAGTAGAGAATATGCATAAGAGACTTGGAGATAACAAGAACAGAAAATACACAAATTGAACGAAACAACACCTGCCCTGCATTGCGTGAATCAGGATCAATCTTAAGGCATTGTTCATATGCTTCAATGGCCAGAGATATACTACCAGCATCTCTGTAAAGAACACCTGTAGTAAAAAATAAAAAGTAAAGGAACAGTACATATGGCACAAAAATAAGATCTGCCATAAGAAAAGATAACGACCCGAAATTCAGTCTTTCTAGGTCAAAGATGACAAGCACATTTTTTCTTGAGTAATGCAGGAGTTGTTGAATAACACAAACATTAAAAGGAATAAATAATTTTTTTTATAGGAAAAAAGCAGAATGAGTTATGAGAAGAAAGAAATATAGATCAGATAAAAAGCTGCAATATGTTATGAGAAGGAAGAAAAATAGATCAGATAAAAAACTGCAATATAGTGCATGTATGATAAGAGAGACCTAAGTTATTGTATGCTTCAGCATATGTAGGGTTTGCAACGATAGCTTTCTCAATCATACTTGCAGCTGCATCCATTTTACCCTGTCAGCGATCATGAATCTGAATAATTTAGTATCTAAAAAGAGTGCCGTTCATTCTATCATAAAAAATAGTCACCAAACCTGGACAGTGTAGACTACTCCAAGATTATTTAATGACTGAGAGAAGTTTGGTTTTATTGACAAAGCCATCTGCAAAATTACAAAATACAATCAGTAACAAACAAAATATGCTTTACTTGAATAAAACATAAAAAGACCAAAAACCATATTACATCTGTGTTTTTGTGTGACTGAGTATGGGCATGCAAAATAGTTGATGACAAAGATGCACAAGCCACAGAAAATTACCTGGTAACATTCTACTGCTTTATCAAGGTTGTCACGGTCCTTGTATATCACACCTAAATTGTTGCATGCCTCTGCGCAGTGAGGGTTGAAATGGAAAGCAAGCTCATAAAACACAATTGCCTGCCAAATTAATGCATACAAAGTTTAGCTGATGAAGCATTAAGTTGTATAACAAAAGGACCCAAGTAAATCTAGGAAAAAAATGAAATAATGAACATTTAGAAGATCTTAAGACAAGTCAAGTTTGATAGCATGGCAAATTTCTTCCCTTCACAATCAGCAGAGAAAAAAAGTGCCAATCAAAAACTAAGAAAATGAAGAGCAAGGACATTCTTTTCATCACCAATTACCATGTCAAACTTAAGCATTTCACCATATGCAACCCCAAGATTGTACATGGCATCAGCATAGTGCCAATTATAGTAAAGGGCTTTCTTGTAATATGCCACACCCTGATTGATGTCCCCCTCTAGTTTTACCTGGAAGCAGTATCACGAGTCAGCCATCTAATCTGATTACATAAACGTATACTCTGATGAAAGATAATAGTAATAAGATGACTTACACAAGCACAGAATACAAAAAAGACACTATCCAAAAACGAAGGGGTAAACCAAGAAATGTGCTTCAAATGTCATATCATCTAAGCTCCAAGATTAATATGTCAGAGTCATCAAGAGCTAAATTCCTTATCTCTCAAGCCAAAAGGGAAAAACTCCTTATCTTTCAAACAATCAAATAACAAAAGTTGAACAAACTACATGTTTTGGCTAATAGCTATATTGCAGCTTCAACATCAATGTTATTCAATACCCCACCAGCTCGGCGTAAAACCTATATATAGCCAAAAGAATTGGACAAATTCAAGGTCATTTATAACAACCAAAATCTTCAGCCTGCTGCAGTTCCAAAATCAAGTAAATGAGGATGATCTAATTGCTACACGGAAGCTGAGATGCCTCACCTTTGTGCCTAAATCAGTCAAGGCAATTGCCATGTTATTCTTTGCAATCTCAAAGTTTGGAGACACAGCCAAACACCTAGAAATACACAAAAAGCGCACGCAATCAGATGCAGAAACCAAAATTATGTTTCTTCATTTTCCGTTTTCGTGGCTAAATCTTAAAAAAGACGTGGTTGCAGGACCTCTCGTAACAGGCAATTGCCGACTCTAAATCTCCTCGATTTTTAAAGATAACACCCATGTTGCAGTATGCTTCAGCATACATAGGTCTCTCCAATGCAGCCCGCTCATAGCAACTAAGGGCCACATCATATTGCATCATTTCAGAATAGACAACACCAAGGTTATAATAAGCAGGCTGCAAGAATAAACCCAGCGTCATATTCAAATTTATAGAGTGCAAAATATCGTAGCCAAGGAGCATGAAATATGAACTCACAGCATAATGTGGATCAATTTTGATCGCCTCATGATATTTCTGGATTCCCTCTTGAGTGTTCCCAGCCAGCTTTAAGCTGGTTCCAAGATCAGTTAATACAATTGCAAGGCATTCTGCTGCTGGTTTATATGAAGGATCAGCCTCCAAAGCTTTTTGATATGACTGCAGTAAGTAACTTTAGTTAAACATAGATATGAAACTTTAAGCTAGGAAAATGCCATAAATTAGTTGAAAACACTGTCGACATAAAGCATGCCACAGATAGCATAGAAGGACACAGAACCACAGCAGGAAGATCAGTCACGAAGCAGCAAGGGCGGCTAGAAAACTAATGCACATTGTCAAATCATTATGTCGGCATAGAATTACATTCTCAATAACCAATTGGAGTTAGTTTCTTCCACATAAGCCCAAATTCTTGGAAACTTTTATGACTTTAATCCATAAAGTATGATTTGGAAGTGTCCCAGAATATTCAGACACTAAAACTAATGCAACATGCACTTGTTATTTTCTTTTTCTTTTCCAACATTGTATACATCCAAAGGTAGAGATATCTAATCTAAAATAAATCAAAAGCTCGAGCTAATTTTGGTACTCTAGACACACATGCATCCTGAAAGAAAAACCAACAAAAACAATGCCTCTATTATGCACACTGATTATAGAATTGGCTTGACAAAATAGTTATCTAGTTGCATTAGCAAACAAATTATCATTGTGCTGTGGGATTTCTAGATATTTCAAGAAATTATCCATTAAAACCTTGATAAAGTTTGAAGTCAGGTCTGAATTCAAAGGTTCACCAAAAAAATCATGACAGTGATGACACATTTAATATTGAAAGAAATGCTAGATGCAAAGAAAGGACTTTGACATGGTATAAGGGATGCAGTTTCCTCAATGGAAGCTTTGAATTGACCAGAATAGAAAAATATAAATTCATTCATTAAAGCTTCAAACTTCAAAAAAATAAAATTTCCTAAAACACAAGTCAGGATAGCACCACAGTAGGAAAGATGCAAACTCTAGATACTCTTCAATAACTTCTTAAAACTCTATATATGTTAAAATGAATACATCCATGAATATTTAGACATGTATTTTCACATATAGCATCAAGTAAACTATTGATTAATTGCATAGAAACACAAGGAATCTTATAGACAATCAAGAAGTAGAAGTACTGCTCAAATAACCCTAAAATGAACAAGAAAAACTGGCCGTAGATCAAGCTTACAACAAGACAGAAAGCAAGAAACCACCCAAACATACACTGAATGCCACTAAGCAAACTGATCCCAAGCACAGTAATCTTTCATTTTTCTCTTTGTAAGCATTAAAGAAATAGTGTAATCATACCTCAGCAGCCTCCATCAGGCGGCCCTCATCCTTGAACAAAATACCACAATGAGTGAGGGCACATGCATTTTGTGGATCCAACTTAATAGCTTCAGCAAAGCTATCAAAAGCAAGCCTGGTCATATTCTGCATCTGCAGACAAATTCCTCTACCAATATGAGCTTCAACATTTCCCCCGTCCTTCTCCAGTACACCCTCATAAATAGCAAGCGCATCAACAAATTTGTTTCTGGAACGAAGAATGTTTGCAAAAGAAAGCGCATCCTTTCCTTCAAATGTCTTCTTTGCCGGACTAATGCTAACCGAAGATGGTTCAGATGAGGAGTGCCTGTGCCCTCCTTTTGGCAAACCATTGTTACCAATCAAATCCCTTTCTTTCACATCGCCATTGTCCTTGGCCATCCAGGCTATGCAGTGGGATACAAACCACTTTCCTAGAGCAAAATCATTCCAGAGTACAAAAATACTCAGTTGATAATACACGGAACCTTCTGCTTAAGAACCAAAAAAACAAATTTCCCACTAGCTTTAGCAGTGGGAATAATAAATCAAAGTAACTCCTTACTTCTTTTGTTTAAAAACACCCAAAAGAGTAGAATTCGGAACTGTCTGCTTAACAAAAAACAAAAGAAGTTAATATACTTTTCAATTAAGCCAACAGGTGGAATAAATCATAACAACCCATTCTTTCTTTTCAGCCCTAATAACAAACTAATAGCTTCCAAACCTACTTTATAGAATATACCCCCCCTTTACCCCAGTTAAACACCAGAGTATAAATATAAGTCCAACATAAGAATACAGACAAAATTCCAATAAATTCAAACAACATAACCAAATACATAACTAAAACAGAATCAACTCAACATTTAAGTAAAACAAAAACACAAACTAGTACATTTGTAAGGCAAAAAAACTTACTTTTTAAACAAGAATCAGATGAGCAAGCGATTGTTCATCTTCATCATGATTTTACAACTACAAAAAAGTATATCATAGTTCAAATGAGCTATATAAACACGAAAAGTACGAACGATTGCGTGAAAACAGGTTAAGCAAACGGGAAGAGGACGAATGGAAGTATTGGAATGGGGGGAAAAAAGAGGGCGGGAGTGGGGGCGGCTGTTCTTCTCTCTCCGACAAGGAGTTGTTCTGATGACTCCTTCCTTCCTTCCTTCCTTCCCAAGCTCCGGAGCCCCTCCTGGTGGTTCGTCGGTTTGCTACAATGGCACCATATAGGAAAGTATTTTGACCTCAACAACCTTGTCCAATCACCATAATTGCACTATTGCCACGAGTTCCCAATGACCACTATTAGCTGCGCACGAGGGGTTAATTGGGGTTTTATGAAACTATCCCCCCAGGGTTTGGAGCGGACCTGATTTTCGCGGATCGGGTCCTCGGGAAAGGGACAGGGTGATGGTGGTGGCACGCGAGCTAGCCGCCAATGAAGTGGTTCATTAGCTGGTTCCCTGTTTGTTCATTTATGAACCTATGATACAATTTGTTAGAAATTTCTTATAAATTACCCGCTAATTATTACTCCCCCGTTTTTATTTAGTATCATATTTTAAATATTATATTTTTTAAATATATATAAAATTTTAAATATTTTTATATACATTAAAATATTTTTTAATTCTCTTCTTTTTCATTATTATTTCTACAAAATTTTATGTAAGAGAGACTCGAGAAATATTAAAATTTATTTTCAATGAGATGATAAAAGAATATAATGAAAAAAATTATTAAATGATGCATTTTTTTCACAATCGGAAGAGTAAAAGAATACAAGAATTGATACAATATGATAAATAAATCAAATGGATGGAGTAAATCATTTTGATATTATTCAAAAAATTTTAATATCAGATTATGCTTGGATTTTTTTTATTTTAGATTTTACTCAATTTTTTCATTCAAGTCTCATCCTTTTTCTCATTAAAAAAAAAATTTACAAATTCATATAAAAAAAATACCCTTTATTCAAAGAAAACAACTCCCAATTCGAGTCTAATCTTACCTAAAAAAAGAAAACCATAGAGCCTAATGGCATGTAAAATTTATAATTATACACTATAATTATTCATGAGAAAATGATATACGCCTTATTTACTTGCAGCTTTTCTAATAAAATTTGGTTATAATTTTTACAAGGACTTAAATGGATTTCGACCCTAAGCTTCAAACTCATATATTATACATTATGTATGAAAACAATGAAGTATAAGTTGTGTTCAACACACGTGCTTATGTTTGTCACGAATAGAATTATGGTCTAATGAGTCTAAAAGTTTTGAACATGATGAAGGAGTTCTTCAATTTAAATTACAATACGTGCACATCAATTAATACCACTATTGTTGACCCACTTGCTCAAAGTTGTCACCTCAGGGCATAGTATTCCGAAGATTTACACTTACATTGATATCCCTTGAATTTGATATTTTGAGATTGATTATAGGAAATTATTGGCATTATTTAGGGTTATATCGTTGAATAAGTTTTTTATTGAAATTTTGCTACTTAAAAAGTGATATGATTATTGCGATTAAGAGTCTTTCTACAAGAGCATATGAAGTCTCTAGATTAGGAACTTTAGCTGATAACTTCATTCACAACCTTAATAGATCCATCACATACTTTTTTCTTATAAAAACAAATGACAATGTTTGTGCTCATTTTTTAGCTAGAGTACCCTTTGACTTTAATGTAACTTTGGAATTGTTTAGACAAATATTTTCGAACGCATCTCCTGTTAGTTTATATGATCTTAACAAATATAATTTGTTTTTCCTTATAAAAAGAAAGGTTATTTGTTTTAGATTTTAGATGTTTGATGTCAAAATTGAACTTAGAGCTCGGCTTAATAGCCCATGATGTTTGACCAATCTTAGATTTTTTTTTTTTTTGGGTTTTAATTAGAAGTTTTCATCTCTTGTATTCGATGGTATATTCAATACCAATCAATTAAAAATGATTTTATTATTTTATCTTTTATCTTTTATAAAGAAAGTATTTTCCTTACAATAAAAAAATAGAAAACATAATTCAGTGAGAGCTTTTATTATAGGTACAAATTTATTTTATTTTTATTTTTTTTCAGGCAAGAAGAGTGGAAATTATATTGAATCAGCATAAATAATAAAAAAAGTCAAATATGGGTAACAATATTTCTAAAGCTCCAAAAAGAAATAAAACTTTAAAATTTATAAATGAGGGCTCTAATCCGTCCCTAAAAGAAAATGCTTCAAGAGTTAAGTTGGGAATTTGGGTAGAAAGATAAAAGAAGAGAAATAAAAACCATTTCTTTAATACAAAGTTGATAGATTCTGTTGAATGGAAAAAAAATGGATTAAAAAAAAATGGTGTATCACTAAAATTGAGCAGACAAAAAAAATGCAAGTGAGTAGCTACTAGATGGAGTTGACTTGTAAAAGTGGGGGGGAAAAAGTTAAAAAGAGGAATAGAGTTATTTTTTTCACAATGAAACATTTCCAAAGCGAGGCCTAGGAGGAAGGAAGAATGAATAGCAAAACCAAAATACTCAAAAGTACCTTCAAATGTTGGCTACTTAAAAGAGCAAATTACATTTTTAGTATTATTTTTTTGCAATACTTTTTTTTTTTTTTTTGTCTAGTAGGACTTTTTCAACACTTTTTACACATGCAACTCACTAACCTATTTTCTTTATCTAAAATCTTAAAATTCATCAAAATAACAAATTTGAGTTAGTTTGATCTAATATGTATAAAATATAGATATAACTGATAAACGATACTTAAAAAACATTAATTTTAAGTTAAAATTTAATTTTGAAAAGTAGGATTTTTAATTAAAAATTTTTGGTTTGGACAAGTTGGTAACTCGTGCTAATTTGGTTTGGTCGTGATGGGCCCCGAGCGAGCAGCTGTTGAAGTGGCCCTAATTGGTTACTTGGCTCCGCATTTTTTATTTATTTAATTTTTTGGGATAATTCAAAACAACAAAATACAATAATAACAATTTATAAATTTCACATAATCGATAAACAAATTTAAACATAATGGACACAAAATTAAAAAGTAAAAAATAAAGGATTTGAATCAAACCAACATAGGTATTGCACAAGGACTAGAATCAGTCGGCCCTTGCAACTAACTAGGGCCATCTTCGAGACACCCTTGGTCCACGCAAGGGCCGACTAGCTTTGGCCCTTACCCAGTGCCAAGGCTAATCTATTCAAATGCTATATTTTTTTTTAGTATTTTTTCATGATTTTGAGTCATTTTTTTTAAGATTTGAATTATTAAAAATGAAAAAAATACATTTAAATACTGATATTCTAACATTGTTTTGTGAAGATTTTTTGAGATTATATGTGATTTGAAGATTTGAATGCAGTCTTTTCAAAGAAAATAGTGGTAGAGAGATGTAGAAGAGAAAGAGATTATGGAGAAATGGGTAAGAATGTATATTTTGTTTTCGGTTTAGAAAATTAGTTTTAAAATCGAACTACATCCTATTTAACTATAAATCAGAACGAATTTTTTTGATTTAATTCGATTCAGCTCCATTTAAGTCAAAATTTTAAGTAAAATACAACAAATCTTACATGTACTGAGGAAAATTTGAAGCAAAATTTTATTTATTTTTTTTTATAAATAATAAAATTTCATGAAATTTAAAAGTATTAACATCATAAAATGTTAAAATTAAATTCAAATAATATATATTTTTAAAATTAACAACTAATTCGGTTATTTCAATTTTTCGATTTGTAAACATGAGAATCGAATCAAATAATTATTTATTTTCAAAATAGAAAATTCTAAAAATTGAATTGAAATACATAAAAATTATCAATTTAAATTGAATAATGAACCCTTCATAAATGAGGTTTTGGGAGTTGCAACCTAGCAAAAAAGTGTTGAAAAAATTTTTTTTTTTTGAAAAGTGATTTTTGGTTCCTTATTAGAGGACTTATAATATAATATAATATAATATAATTAAAATGTGGTAGTTATTTTATTTTTTTAATAATATGGTATAGTAGGTGTGAGATTTTTTATTTATTTTTTATAGGTGTGATATAATGGATAGTTTTAAAAGAATAATTCGAAGATAATGATGGGAAAAAATTCCAAATTAATTCATTGAAGATGCCATTCGTTAAAAAAAAAAAAAAATGATTGAAGATGACATTATGTTGAAATAATAAATGAAAATAGTTGAATGAGAAAATAGTTTCTCAAAATTTTTTTAAAATCAATTTTTTCAATAATTAAAATTTTAGGATCGTAAGAATTTGTATTTGAATATGAGAAGAACATAAAATAGTTTTAAATGGGTTGAAATTATTAAAATAAGTGTGTGTTTCGTGCATTTGCATCTAAGAATATAAATTTCATGCTCGACAAATTTGATTCATAATTTGTGTATGATTGCGGCCTACGCACATGTATTATTAAATTGTTCAATTGATTTATAGGAGAATTATAAAAATATAAAAGAAAAACTTAAAAAAAAGCAAGTATTTAAATTGAAATTGAATAAAAAAATTATCTGGTTTTCTTTCCTTTTTTTCATAGAAATCAAATTTATAATTAAAACTCAATTTTTTTAACAGATAACATAAAAAATAAAAAGAGAAAAAGCGAAAAGCATCCTACCTATAATAAAGGAAAAAGATGAATACTAATAAAAGAGGAAAAAGAACGAAAAGAAAGAATAGATGGTTCTTAGAAAATTGGATGAGAATACGAACTTTTTATAAGTAAAAAAATTTCGAAAATTCCCACAATAAGTAAAAAGACGAGGGGATATTTATTATATAGGCTCCTGTTCTACTGAACGCATTAGCTTGTGTGACTCGTCAGCTTAAATGACTTAAAGTCATTGCGTTCAGGTTTATATTTGGCAGCGGAGGCTACGGAAAGGACTATTTTCGGAGCTTTGTATAAAAACCTGGCAGGACAGGTCAATCAACTTCTGGAATTCAATTCGATCCCTCTACAGTGACAGTTCCGGCGATCTTCTGCTACCTGGATTTGCAGAAATGGCGATGACAATCGAAGGTTTCGTTTCTCTCTCTAACCAGCTCAGACTTCATCTTGCTCTTTATATGCTGTAAAGTTTTTATTTCTCATGCTCAATAATTATCAAATAATATGAGATATTCGATTCTGCAGCGGTTGTTTTTCTGGCATACGGTTAAGTCGATCTTCACTTCTCTTAGCTAACTGCCTTAATTTCAATAATACAATTTGTATGCCTTAATTTTAGATGGAATTGATATAGCTAGACTCTAGAGCTAGAATGGTAGTATGTAACTGGGAGAAATGGATAAAATTGATATTTGCTAAAACTTAGATGTCAGATAGAGAGATGGATTGGATAATCTATTTCCCTTCATATCATCCTTGGGGGCTAAACTGCTTTGGCAATTTGTAATTGTACCTTATTTGGAATGTTTAGGGATAAAATGCCATGGTGATTGGGTAGCTATTGGGTCTAAGATGCTGAACCTCTATGACTACGGGATTGAATACTCACGG
The DNA here is from genome assembly GCA_028651295.1 of Catharanthus roseus. NCBI lineage: Eukaryota > Viridiplantae > Streptophyta > Magnoliopsida > Gentianales > Apocynaceae > Catharanthus > Catharanthus roseus. The sequence continues at coordinate 2,084,141 of JAPQWS010000044.1, read as the reverse complement.
TATTTGATATATGAGTGGCTTATGTCATATTGGGTAAATTTCAAATAAATGTGTGTTTTTGCTTTTGTAGACTGATGTCTGCTTTTACCTTTCATGATCTTCTAATTACTCCTCATATTCTTCTTTTCCGTGCTGATTCTAACCGGGTTTTGCCTATTTTTCTTGCTTTGCTGTTGATTGGTGCTCACTATGGGGTTCAGTGTAAGTGAGAGACTATAGCATTTTAATTTTTTTCTTTAATTATGTTTCGATTTTGTGTTAATATGATCTCTCTTTGTCAGGCTTGCGGGGCTTGCCTTCATGTTTTCAGCGAGTATTCTGTTACAAATTCTGGTAGGTATTCTCTACATATCGTGTTATGAGTGATAACTGGTCATCTATGCTTGGTTTACGATGGTTTAAAGTTGTATGGCTGTAAATGGATGCAATTTGTTTTGGCTGCCATGCCATAGCTGAGTCTTTAATTGAAAGCATTCATATTCTTTGAAATTGAAGTGCAAATAGTTATGTTCGTCTTTCTATGTCCATCTTGTGAACCACCAAATCCTATCCAGAAGCCATTAACTTCCAATTTTGAGTTCCCTGTTGGGGGCATGTTAAGGTCCTTTTGGCATGGGATATGAGATACACATAAACTTGGTATTAAGGATTATGTTCCCAGTTACCTAATTAATTAATTATGATTAAGGTCCCCTGAACTTTATAGAATAAAGGTGGCAAACTCCTGGAAGGAGTTAAGATATTCATTGGCTCTATATCTTACAGCTTGGGCATTTTGAATATCTGCAGGTTAAGTCTTTCTTTTGGTTATTTCCTTTCTATGTCCCTGAGTTGACTTCGAGTTAAATTAGGTGTAGTGGAGTACTGAGTTTGGAATTTTTAGCTAAATGAGAGCATCTGATAGCTGAGTCCTTAATGGCAAACAGACATGCCTGTTATTATGTTTCAGTGCTCTGTGAATCTTGTCATTGTGCTTCTATTTTCTTCACAAGGAACTAATGAAGAAGGAAGTCATACATCAGGATGGAAATATTATAGAACTAGAAACTATGAAGTTAGCACATGCTTGGATGTTTGAGTCTCTCTCTGCTCCTAGTGTTTATTGTCTGTTTATCTGGATGTGTTGGTATTGAACTACATATTAAATTTAAAGTGATCACCGACAACTAAATATGGTGATATTTGATAGAGAAGTTCCTTCTTCCCTTGGTAGTTTTGAATATTTTATATATCCACCTTTGGCTGAGGTCTGTTAAATAGGGGCAGATTGTGGCTTCATGTTCCATAGATGATTGAACATAATGTTATACAGGGTGCCATGCTTTGGGTCAGAAAATTGGTTTGTTGATGGATTTGCAATGCATTGTTGTTTTCTTTTAGTTGATTATTCTTTTTAACGTACATAAATTTAATCAAGTCATCCTGTTCTTTCCAGGAGTGATCTCATTTTGTTTTCATAATATTCTCTCATTTTGTGTGCAGGCTTGTGCAATATACAATAACTGGTGGCCAATGTTATCAGGTTTTGTGATGTTGCTGCATCTTTCTTTGAACTCTTGGTTTGAATTGGATATCATGTTCAGTTGTTGAGTATTTTTCTTCCTGACCAAAAAGTGTTATTTCTGCAGCTCTCATGTATGTACTAGTACCCATGCCATGTTTGTTCTTTGGTGGTGGTTCCACTCAATTTTTAATTAGTCGCGATGGTGGAGGGTAAGTTCTCTAAATATATCTTGACAACTTTTTATAGAATTATTCTGGTATTTAGTCAAGTTTTTCCTCCCATGTACATCCTTCTGTTGTACCTAAACCTGTTAATTGTTGGGCATTATCCCCACCCTTTCCTGTAGTTTCCATTGTTAGCCTTTGAACTCAGTCCCTTTGGCTTCAAGAGGATCTACATTGTTGAGCTAGCTTTCTCGGAGTGTGATTGTTTAAGTTATGGAGGTCAATATGTCGTTGATTTTACTTAGAAAACATTTTTAACTTTGTGGGGGCATTATCAATGCCCTTTCTCGGGAAAGCTTAGCTTGCACTGAGTTCCATATCTGAAAAGAGTTTCTGGAAAATGTTTTAAATGAAGCTTTCCAGAATGAAAGTTTTATTTTGATTGCAATCCTTAGATTGAAATTCATGTTATTATGACTCCAGCAAAACATAGGTGAGTGTAAACTGTTGAGGTAATTGCTAAGAACATCTAACATCACAAGAACAATATTATAGCGAAGATGTGGGGATTACAGAGATAGCTGCGGAAAAGATGACAGGAGCAGATTGAAAGGGTGAAGATGTGGACAGAGTGGATAGGAAAAGAAATAAAGAGTGCAGCGAAGGGAGCTGAGAGGCACAAGATGGGTTGAGGGGCTACTGGCGCAGTGCTGCTCTCTGGATGGAGTTTTTGTTTTTGGGGGCAGGGAGGGTTAGGTGGTGAATGAGATTGTGAAGGTAGTATGTGTAATAGAGAAGGGGGGGAGGGAGAGGAGAAAGCAAGGAGAGAAGATGGAAAGTTCAGAATATAAGACATGTTTTGCTATATCTCGGTCTGGTGCTATAATTCTAAAGATGTAATTGTGTTGTCCTTGACCAAGTTGATTTTAGCTTCAGTGTAGAAAATTTAGATTCAAAAAAAAAAAAAAAAAAAGAAAAGAAACTTAGCACCAATCCAAGCTTTGTCTGTGGCTTCTGATTGTCTATGAGGTAGTCCATGATTTTACGGCCATGCAAGAGTCTGTCCTAACCCATCATGGAAATTTTTGCCTGAAAGCAGGTATTAATTGCAAACATTTTGTCAATGTGTTGCTTTCCTTCTTGCCTCTTATTCTTTATGTTGCTTAGTTCTTTGTACAATTGTACTCCCTCCATCTTATATTATAAGTCCTTTTTGGACATGAATGGCCTCCTCAAAGTAGATGTCTTTCATAATTTTCAAGGAGTAGAAGTTTCATTATTTTTGGAACTCTTAATTTTTGTGCATTAGTCCAAAAAGAATTATATTTTGAAATGGCTAGAGAATACTTAAGTTCCCTCGTCTTGAAAACTCTTAGGGCTAGTTTGAGAGTTTAGGAGAGAAGAGAAAGAGAAACCTTAAGTTAGAAGAGAAGAGAAAAGAAGTGGGGTGATTTACTTTAAATATTGTTTGCGAGTTTTTGATAGAAAAGAAAGGAGATGTAGTTTTTCTTATTTGGGAGTTTGGAGAGAAGTGGAGAGAAAGATATATTTTGACTAAAATAACTCCGAATAGAAATAATATGACATTTGAAAGTGATGTGATTTATTATTATCACGAGGGCAAAATAGACATTTTAATTTTTTTTAAAAAAGAACTCCCCTCATCCGACTCTTTCTCTCCATAAGGATTTGGGGCTTTGAGAGGATCCATCATCATTCCATTTCTTTTCTTCTCCCTCCAATAACCACTCCCAAACACAAAAATTTCAATTTCTTCTTCCCACATCCCTTCTTTTCTTTCCAAATCTCAACTCCCACACTAGCCCTTAACCCTTGTGCATAATTCCAAAAGACTATGTTTTGAAATGGAAGGAGTACTTCTTTCTAGGTCCTCTTGTGTTTCTTTCTCCTTCTCCACCCTTAAATGAACATGAACTAGGAGAGAGATTTTTGTTGCTTTTATTACTTTACGGGTAATTGATTCAGAAACTATTTACTATCAAACTTGGTGAGCCCTTTGACTTATCTAACTTTACTTTGATACTTCCATTTCCATCAGATGGATAGATGCTGCCAAGTTCTTAACAGGGGCATCGGCAGTGGGCAGCATAGCCATTCCAATCATTCTTAGGCATGCAGATTTAATAGGAACGGGCGCTATGTTCATTGAATTCACATCTTTCTTCATCTTTGTCTGCACTGTGATGTGTTTTCATCGGGCTAGTCTTGACGATGAATGGTAATGGAGTTAAGTACCTCTGTAATTATCTTCTAAGGGGCATGTGGAGACAACTGGGGTTGAATTGTACAAAAGGATTTGCAGAAGATCAAAACTGGCACTGAAAAGAAACGCAGAATTCTTGACAATGTACAGCTAAAACTTTTTTTCATGTTTCATTATAGGTTCCCTAACTGTTGTAACAAAGAGAAATGGACTTTCTGGCCTCCATTTGTATAAGTATTTTATTTTTTACAGTAGACGACTCTTTTATCTAATTAATTGATCTAATTAATTAATTAATTGGATCAATCTCGATCCTTATTGATACTTATAGATGTAGGTTGGAAGTTCATGGACCTAATAATTCATCTTGGAGATGAGTCTCAATCATAGCATAAGTGGATGTTTATTCCAAATCCTGTTCATCTTTGTAGCAAAATCATACCTAAAAAGAAGTTGTAGAGTAACGTATGCTAAATTTTTCATCGGTTATACGTTTACCTTTGTTTTTAACATTAAAAATTTATAACCTATTTGCGTTTTGAGTTCAGTTTCTGATCTTTGTTTTTAACATAGTAAGAATTCATAATTTAGGTTCGTTCGTCTTAAAGAATACCAACTTTTAAAACTGAGTTAATATTTTTTAAAATATCATGTTGTGGTGGCAAAAATTTCTTTAGAACATGCATAAATATATTAAAGATTCTTAATAGGATAGGGACTAAACGGTTTATTTTCTCGCCAATTTAATTTTCTATTCTCTTATTATCATATATGCTTCTCTTCTCTAAGACTAATTATACTGCCAGATTTTCATACTTTCCAGCTTGAGAAATGTGGTTGCAAATTCTTGTGGATTACCTCTTCCGTTTCATAGTGGGTGTCTTTTTAGAACATGTCACAAAGAATTAAAGAAATGATTGAATTGTCTAGATTCTCTATGATTGCTAGTGCTAATAAAATTTTTTTGACAATTATATAATTCTAATAAGATAGGGGTACAAAAAGAAAAATATCATTTAATATTTCTTTGATATATAAGAGTGATAGATATTAAAAAATATATATTCGAGTGATAATTAATATAAAACAAATATAGTATTTCTTACAAGAAAGAGTTATTCAGGTATATATATATATATATATATATATATATACTTTGGCGTATATCATGCGATAATGTATATGGCTTCCAATGAAGACTCGAGCCATAATAATTCCTCCAAACACAAAGGTCAAGTTACTCTCAAGTCTCAAGCTTCCACTATATTTTGAATGTATGGCCACACCAAATCATGCACGCACTTGAGAGTTAAAAGAGGAAATTATGTTAAAATTTCAAAGGAAAGAGCTGTCCTTATCTGCATTACCCTGAATTAATAATTCCCACAAAATATCCCTCTACTATATACTTAAGATTTAAAATATTTGAGAAGCGATTTTTATTTTTTATATCCATAAATTAGTGTATTTTACATTAGTACATCACCACTAAATGAGGTTGATTTCGACAAAGAAGAACACATACGGCTCTTATATTATCACTAAACAAGGTTGATTTTAGCAAAAGAGATAATTTTCTCTTTGATGATTATATTATTTCTATCTTTTTTTTTAGTTGTCATTATATCAATTTTCGGATGTATTTTTTTTACTTGTCACATTTTAAAAACAATTCAACATTTCCCATTATAAACTCCTAATAAAAATAAATTTCAACTTTTTATACTTTTCTCGCATGAAAACTTATAATAATAATAATAATGATGAGATGAGAGAGAAGTTTTAAGGTATTGTAGTTCACACAAGAAGAAAAATTTTAAATGTTGTATTTTTTTAAATAGTGTAATATCAAAATGTGACAATTAATAAAAAACAGATGGAGTATTATATATAGAATTATCTAATAGAGGATGAGAATGAGAATGAGAATGAGGCTGAGATGATAATTTGTAGGCCTAATTCACTCTCCATTAATATTCCATCAATTGTAAACTTGACACTACAGATACTATTGGATTCTTAACTAATTAAGTTGTATTACAAGTGTTGGAAATAATTAAGGAAAATGAGGTGGTTTGAATGAGAAAATAATTTTTTATAAATTGATATTTTTAAAAGAGTGACTTGTATCCCATATAGAGGACACTTTAGATAGGAAAAGGAGTTACACCTTATATAAGTAGGAGCACTTTTATCGAGAATTATTATGTAGAATTATAATAGGATTATTATGTTAGTTTTCATATTCTTATAAAATTTTAAACCATATATATTTATAATTTAGTTTGCTAGTCATAATTTATTTAGGATTTGTCACATTGACAAAACTATTTTGCAACAGTAAGACAGAAGACATTGATTGTTTTCCTCACTGGAAAATTTTATAGTATCAGAGCCTGAGTAATGACAGAAAAGATACTGGTAATATTGACAATGACGTGGTAGAAGAAAGCCATGTTTGCAGTGTAAAGAAAGATGCCTACTACGTATGCTCAGATGGACTCGGACTGATTATAACAACGATCTAATTAAAAGAGAATGAAAAAGATAATAATTATGCGGAATGGGCAAAAGCAATGCGCTTGGCTTTGCCTTCTAAGAAAAAATTGGGATTTATCGATGGAACAATTCCCAAACCGAAAAACGACCCATATAAAGAAGAAGAATGGTGGGAAATCAATACTCTCTTAAATTCATGGATTCTCAATATATTTGAGCCCCCTCTCCGATCTCTGTAAATTATTCCGAGCGAGTTGATGAATTATGGACAGATTTAAAAAAAAGATTCTTGGTTAGAAATGGGTTAAGAAAATACGAGTTGAAGGCAGCATTAATAAATTGTAAACAAGGAGGAGACTCAATAAACGTGTATTATTCACGTTTAAAAAATTATGGAACAAATTAAACAACTATTCTCAACTCCCTTCCACCACACACATATAATTCTTGACTGCTATTACAAATGAAAGAGTTGTTCGCTCCCATATGATAAAAGAAGAACCCATGCCAAATGTGTGAACAGTTCTTGCCCAAACATACAAAGAAGAGCAGCATCGTAACCTAGTTTGGACGACGGATCACGGTAACGACGGCGCCACCTTTGCCGTCGCCATAACAAACTGGCCATCTTCAAGCTCAAGATTATTTTGCACTTAGTGTAATCGGAGTGGCCATGATCTAAGAGCTTGTTGGCTACCTGGATTGGTGGCCCAGAAGCATCACACCCAGTGCCAGCAGCTGCACAGCTCCAATCGGACGCAGCAGTCGCGGGACCTCGACAGTTGGAGGAGGTCGAGGCAGATCCAGGGGTCGAGCATTCTCTAGCCGAGTCGCAGGTACTAGGAGAACAGAGAGAGTGCAGGCGACGGGAGGAAGAAGCGTTAACAGCTGGTCGACATAGCCTCTGTCCAACGCATAGCCGTCGTGGAAGGAAACAACAGCAACGTTGCAGCAGAAAGGATTTTGGATTCAGCAAAAAATTGCAGCGGGAAGGTTGGAATGCCAAACAACTTTCCCAATTTAACAAATGACCACCCAATTCGAAAAATATCTGGTATAAAAAATTTATGAATTTTGGACTTAAAATGTTTTCATCATATGACTGGTTGAAAAGATTTTTTAATAAGTTTACATAATAATCCTCAATAACTCCTTATGAATTGAATTGCTAAAGTAAACTCATGTCTTGTGTGTGCATCTAAAGAGATTATATATAACATAAGACTAGAATTTTATTATGTTTTTCTACACTTATTTTATTTTAATTCTGTTTATTTTACTTTTACGGTACACAACTGTCCTAACAAGTTTTATTATAATAATAAAAACATAGTACATATTAATTACAACTTACAAGTTGATCATACATATATATAGCATGAGGCCTAGATTTGAGCCCATACATACAATTTCACCAAATTTTTAGTGAAATGAATCCCGTGGCAAAACATGATTCTAAATCTCCTCATACATTATTTAATACATTGTCTACGTTATCACATAAAATCATGCGATTAATTCAAACCAGTAATGTCTCATTTAAATTTTGATCGAGAAAAGTTAATCTATATTACCGTGCGTCTAATATAATCGGAATCAGTTGAGTAATTTCCAATCCCACATAGGTTGGGTATTATCATCATCATCATCTGCGAAACTCCAGCAGTTGATCATTCCGTAATTATTTTCCACATTATTAGCGCTGTCATCTCCGGGGGATGAACTAAGTTGAGAGCCAGCTGCTGCTGCTGCTGCTGCTGATGGAAGTATTAATGGAGGATCATGAATTGGCATGGATGATGGTGGCGGTGGTGGTCGCCTGTCAAATGCTCTTACAGATTTTGATTTTACGTAAACTCTGCATATGCTCATTTCTTGCCTCAACTACAATCAGTATTAATTACATCAGAATATATATATATATATATATATATTATCATCAAATTAATTAAGACTTGTTTGATAAATTAAATTTTCTTTTAAAATGAATCAATTAAAAATTTATTAAATTAAGTCTGTTTGATAACATATAATTTTTAAGAACTTAACATTTTTAAGTGCGTTTAATAACAATTTTTGTAAATCACTTAATTGTTTAAGATGTGTTTAATTATAGTTATAAATTTAAGTGAAAATTTTTAATCTAACTCTGAACTCTTAATTCTAAAAATATATAATTACTTGTAAAATTATAACACTTTATATATATAATTAATGCTGATTAATTAATTTAACTGAAATAATTCAAACTTCAAACTTTAGTATTCAGTTTTATCAAAAGAGGCCTTAGATGATTTGACGAAAAAAACACGATATCAAGAAATGTTAGGTTCACAGCGAACTTTGACACTACTTATTGGGAATGGTCAACAAAAATACTCACATAAAATATCACTTAAGATCATTTGCAACATTTTATATAATATTTTTTGTAATATTCTTTTTATAATATATATTTTTTAAAAATATATTTTTTATTTAATAAATTTTATTAATAAAATATATTAAATTAAGAAAGTTATTACAAGAAATGTTAACCCATAAAAACTAATAATCTTGGCACGTATGAAGAGGATGGCATCCATGTGTGACATTCTGTTGATAATTTACTTTTTTTTTTTATTGTAATTTATCTTTTATTCCTTCCGGTCAAATATATAAAGGGTTTTAGATTTATTGAGAATTGTTAAAAATATAAAGTTTTTACAATTTTTAATAAGTATTTATTGAATTTTTTTTTTTAAATCTTTATCCATCTTTCTATTAATTTATTTTACTCACATTGTTTATCTCTTTCTCTATTTATGAAGGGCATTGCAGTTGAAAAATTGTCTTGTTTTTTAGACCTTTAATCCTCCTGTAAAAGTCTAAAACTCCTTATATTTATAATTGGAAAAGTATATTTTATAGGGTTATAATAAAATTAAGAATGATGTTATAGGGATGAATACTGATCTAATTAATTAGATCAAATAAGAGTGGAATTATCATTTATTGGTGGAAATATTTATACAAATATGGCATCAAAAAAAAAATTTTTTTTTCTTGTGTTGATAATTTTACTATCATTTAATCAAATCAATTGTATAAATCTTATCCAATAAGAATTATTGTTAATAAAAATACTATAGAAGAAAGTATGGTAAAGAAAGTGTTTCATTAAAGAAGGTGAATGGGGAATGAAATACCTTTGGGGGTAGTTGAGGAGCTGTATAATCAATAGATTTATACTCATTCATCTTCCATGGTGTCTTTTTGCCATAAGGAGCTCTTCCATTGTAAAAAACCATAGTTCTTTTGCCTCCAATAATTTTGTTATTTTTTAAAGAATAAACATAACCAGGAGAACCAGTGGCTTTCCAATACCCTTCATTTGTTTGCCTATTTGGTCTTCCTCCACGTGATTCCTTCTCTTGCATTGGTATGAAATAAAACCATTCTTCTGGATCTTTCCTACTATATTTTCCTGCATATTCTGCCAAGTTTCCCCCCATGGAAAATTATAAATAAAAACCTTGAGTCTCTCCATGCAAAAAAAAAAACCTTGGTGTTCTTTTTTAATCAAATTCGAAGCATTTATATCAGCATCATGAATTTAATGGGTAGAAAATATGAAGCCTATTTTTTCTCAAGTTAATATTTTTTTTTTTATTTTTATTTTAATAGTATCAGGAGTAGTAGAAGAAGTTTTAAAAAACACCTTTAGAATAGCTTTTCAAAAATGAAATTTTTTAAAAGTAAATTTATAATGTATATAATAGATAACGGCTCAAAAACAGCAATTTATAAGCTTAAAATTATTTATTTTAAGCAATGAATAATAGATGAACGTGAAGGAAGAAAAATCATTTAAGATTATAGTATTACTCAATCATCTATGGCGTTTGAATTCATAAAATGGTGCTTAATTAATTAATTCATCAATCTGCACCACCTAAATGATCTGTATATGAAATCTTTGAGAATAATATAATCTCGGCCATGAATTAATATATATAAAAGCAGAATCAAATAATTAAAAGGGATAATAATTTGAATTACTTACTCGGAAGCTCCCATGGATTGTAGTGATAAATATCAAGAACTGGAATAACCATATTAATTTCTTCAACTCTTAATCCTTCAAGCTTGTTTTTGAGATAAAAAGAAACCAATTCTTCTTCTGTTGGATAAAACCTAAATCCTGGTTGAAGATATATTTCATCATCTCCCATTGTATTTTCCAATAATGCACCAAAAAAAAAAAAACTTAATTTTCTAATTTAATCTTATAATAAAGTATATATAATACTGTATTTAATTCCTCCAATTATAATTTCTCTATATAATTTCATTCACCAAAAAACAAAAACAAAAAAAAAGTGAATGAATATATGATGAGCTAAGTTTGGTTTATAGGGTAATAAGAAGGATTTTGAAGAAGTGGTGGAGAATTTACGAAGACGAGTAGAATTGGAAATCTTTTTCAAGTGATATTTATATTGAGGTTTTGCTTGGAAATTTCCACGCGTGGGAGAAGAAGAAATTTTTTTCCATTTGGACTCCAGTACAATTAGTCAATTAATGTTAACTTTATTTTAATTTTCTAAATAAAAAAAACTCTATTTTAGTTTTGGGTTTTGAAAATTATTTTTATCTTTTTTGGTGTAAGCTGAATCTTTTATATAAAGTATGTAAAAAATTTATAAAGTAAGAGTACAGAAAATACCTTTTGGCAAAATGACTAGAAATAAACTCATGTATATAACTACGGGAAATTATTTTATCTTTGTTTTATATATCTATCAAGTTTTAAATTCAATTCATGTTTTTGTATTTTCATGTTTGCAAAGCTTTATTTTTTTTTAATTCATTATAATTAACCTCATCTTTGACACAAAGTAATTAAAAAATGAGACTTATATCGATAATCTTGAAATTTAAATACTAAAGTAATTATGAATGATGATAATTTACTACGGAATCATTAAAATTAAAAATTCATTTTCATACTCTTTTGCTCAAAGATGTTAAAGAAAGTGATTTTTTTACTCAATTTTCTCGATTATCAATTAACTTTATAATTATTTTATTAACTAACAAAATAATTTTCGAAAAATATGGAATATGAAGAATTAATATTGATTTTCCCCATGCTAACTGTTGGTCAAGTGGGCCTTATTTGTTCACATTTTTCATTTTTATTTTCAGCCCAATACTCCCTATGATGATATGGACTGGGTTCACTAAAGAAATGGGCTGGATTTTATTGGGCCAAGATGCCGGGCCGGGCCGAGCCAACCTGGCCCGCCCATGGTGACTTAGGGTTTCCCTATATATATATATATATATATATCCTATTTTGGGAGCTACCCAATTTAGAAAGCAGCCCCTCTCTCCTCTTCTTCTCCACTGCGTTTCCAGCTCCATCTTCAGTCCTTCATTTCTTCCTCCTCCTCATCGCCATTGCCGCTGCTACACTCCTCCATGATCTCTCAGTCGCCGACGCAGCGAGTCGGCACCATTGCCTGACTGCCGTCGGGCGACCGTGAAGGGACGAGAGAGAGAGTGAGCTGTGAGAGAGAGAGAGAGAGAGAGAGAGAGAGAGAGAGAGAGAGAGAGAGAGAGAGAGAGTGAGGGAGAGAGAGCCATTGCCCCTGGTGAACTCAGTCCGAGCTGAGGGACCGTCGCCGCTGCTCCCGGAGCTCATCCTCAGCTCGCCGGTGACTCCCGCTGCCGCTGGTACCGCCGCTGCTGTTGTTGCCGGCTGTACCTCGGCCCTTCAGGTGAGTATCTCTTCTTGGTCCATTTCTTGTTTTCTTGCTAATTTTCTCCTGCAAAGACCTAGGCAATCTACAATCTGCTAGTTCTGGGAGAAGAAGGGTGAAGACATTTTCTGTCTCAAGAAGAAAACAGGGACCAGATCTGGGAATAAGAAGAAAATGGAGGACTATTCTGTAAATCTATAATAGTTTAGGGACCCTTCTGCAATTTCTGGTTTTTGAGGGCTGTAATAGTAAATAGGAAAGTTGAGTGTAATAGTAAATAGGTTTGTGGATCTCACAATCCGCACAACAGTGGTATCAGAGCCCGGAAACGACTTCAACTTTCCCAGGTGCTCTTGTGGGACCTAGCGGCTACCTCTCGGGTTGATCTTCCGGACCCACGGGAACTGTTGAGTTCCGTGGATCTGGCTCAGGGAAGCATCCTTAAACCTTCTCTGTTTACTTCAATTTTTTTTGGTAGATCGTTACTATTATTCTTGCCTATTTTGCTAGATCTGTTTATTTTCTGTTAGATCTGCTTATTTGCTTTAAATCTGCCGTCACGGATCTGCTATTTTGTGAATCTAGTTTATTTTTTGAAAAATCTAAAACCCAAGCCTGGCTTGAGTCCAAAGAGACTTCAAGTAGCTGTGCCTTGGTGATTTTCTATAACTGATTGCAAAGTATAGTTATTATTGGTGGTTGTTGATTTTATTGTTATTTGTGTTGGAAGGCTGTTGCTCAGCCCTTACCTGTTTATTTCTGTCTCGGTTATTATTGTGCAAACTGCGCTTTCTCTGCTGTGAAATTCTTTGTGTTTCACTTGTTTTATTGCACCGTTTTTCAAAAGAAAAATCCGGGCATTTTATTTGTGTGACAAACTTTTTTCTTTTATTTTTCTAGCCATTGATTACTCTTATTTGCCATTTTTAATCATGTCTGTTCCAAAAATTGAAACCGACAAGTTTGATGGCGAATCTGATTTTGTAATGTGGCGTAGAAAAATGAAAGCTGTTTTAGTTCAAAATAAAATCGCACCCGCAATCTGTAGCCCTGAAAAGTATCCGGAATCTTGGAAGGGTGAAGTACTTTTTGAAAAACTTGGTGATGCCCATAGTTGCCTCACCTTGCATTTAACCGATAATGTTTTGAGAGAAATAGACGAAAAGGACAACGCCTTTGAAATTTGGACAAAACTCGAAAAATTGTATTTGGGAAAATCGTTATCAAATAAGATTTATCTAAAGGAACAACTTTTCGGTTTTAAAATGAGCGGGTCGAAATCTCTTTCAGAAAATATTGATGGTTTAAACAAAATTGTTTTGGAATTGCAAAATGTTGGAGAGAAGATCTCCGATGAAAACGTTGCTATTATTTTATTAAATTCCTTGCCTGAGTCTTTTAATGATGTTAAATCTGCTATCAAGTATGGCAGAGATGATTTGACTCTTGCTGATGTGAAAAACGCTTTAAAATCAAAGGACCTTGATTTGAGAAAAGAAAACAAAACAAACGGAGAGAACCTTTACGTTAGAGGGAGGGTTGACCGGAGAGAATCTTCTAGTCACCGTTTTAAAAGTAAAGGGAGGTCGAAATCACGAGATAAGAAAGTGAAGTATTTTTACTGTGGCAAGGAAGGTCATATGAAAAATAAGTGTTTTAAGAGAATCAAAGATGAAAAACAACGTAAACAAGGTAAAGGGAGTGATAAAAATGACAAAACCCACGATTTTGATTCAGATGGTAATTCTATGTATTCTGAGGTTTTGTGTGTATCCCCTTCCCCTTCTTCTGTTTCTGATCATTGGATTCTTGATTCTGGTTGCACTTTTCATATGACTCCAAACAAGCATTGGTTTTCAGATTTTAAACCCCTTGAACAGGGAAAAGTTTTTATGGGTAATAATCATGTTTGTGAAATTAAAGGAATTGGAAATGTTTTTATTAAAATGCATGATGGTGTGACCGAAAAATCGACCGAGGTGAGATATGTGCCCGACCTTCGTCGAATCTAATCTCCCTTGGTGTTTTTGACTCAAATGGTTTTTTCCTATAAATCGAAAAATAGCATTATGAAAGTTTGCAAAGGAGCACTGGTCATGCTCAAAGGTTTTAAAAAGGATGGTCTCTACCATTTAATTGAAAAAACTATTTTAGAAGCATCTGCATTGGTTTCCAAAACTGTTCCTGAAAAGACTCTGTTGTGGCACCGAAGGATTAGCCACATCAGTGAGAAAGGACTACATTGCCTTCACAAACAAAATCTTTTGGGTGGTGACAAAATCGAATCTTTGGATTTTTGTGACCACTGTGTTCTTGGAAAACAAAGATAAAATTAGTTTTTTCGATTTAGCACACACAAGTCCACTTCGTCCTTGATTATGTGCATTGTGATTTGTGGGGACCTGAAAAGGTTCCAACTTATGGTGGGAATGTTTATTTCTTATCTATTGTTGATGATTTTTCTAGGCATGTATGGGTATTTCTTTTAAAATCAAAAGATCAAACTTTTGAAAAATTTTCTGAATGGAAACGCCTTGCCGAAAATCAAACCGGAAATAAACTAAAAACAATTAGGACAGATAATGGTCTTGAGTTTTGTAATAAACGGTTTGTCGATTTATGTGCATTGCATGGCATAATACACCATAGGATCGTTAGGCACAACCCTCAAACGAAAATGGAGTTGCTCGAAAGGATGAACCGTACTATAATGGATAAGGTTAGGTGCCTTATGGTGTCTTCAGGAATCCCAAAACCATTTTGGGGAGAAGCTGTAAGTACAGCTGTCTACCTCATTAATAGATCACCCTCAACAGTCATAAACTTCAAAACTCCCTTAGAGTTGTGGTCCGGAGAACCACCAAACCTGTCAAACCTTAGAGTATTTGGATGTGCTGCATTTGCACATCAAAAGGAGGGTAAGTTAGACCCAAGGTCAAGGAAGAGACTGTTCTTAGGCTACCCTAGTGGGGTAAAGGGTTACAAAGTTTGGCTCAAAGGTGAGCCGGGGGTGAGGGTTATTGTGAGTAGGGATGTGGTCTTCAATGAACTTGATATGCCTTGTCTAAAGGCTAAAACCAATCCTGATAACACTAGTAACATTCCTGTTGATGGGAATATTCCCGTGGAGGTGGAGGACACCTCCGAACCTGCACAACCCCACGATCAACCTGAAACCAGTGAAGTGTCGGATATACCGACCAGTCAGCAGCCGGAAACCAGCACGCCTGAATCTGAAAATTCAGATGAGGATGATGAGGATCATCCCGAGGCACAAGCCCAAGCTCTAAGAGACTACCAGCTTTCTAGAGATAGGGTTAGGAGAGATACGAGAAAACCCGCTAGGTACGGTTACTCCTACATCGTCTCATATGCATGTGCTGCTGCATCTTTTATTGAAGAAAAGGAACCTCTGTGCTTTTCTGATGTTTTAAAGAGTCCTAACCGTTCTTTGTGGTTGCATGCTATGGAAGAGGAAATGTCCTCACTTCGTAAAAACAAAACCTGGATTCTTGTTCAAAAACCCTCAAAGCAAAAATTAATTGATTGCAAATGGATTTTTTTAAAGTCAAAGAGCTGGATTTCGCCAACGAACCCCCCAAGGTTCAAGGCGAGGTCAGGGTTGCAAAAGGTTTTTCTCAAGTTGAGGGCATCAATTTTAATGAAATATTTTCTCCCGTTGTTACATATAAAACAATTAGGATAATGCTTGCAATTGTTGCCTTTTATGATCTTGATCTTGAACAACTTGATGTTAAAACTGTATTTTTGCATGGGGAACTTGAAGAGACTATTTACATGCTTCAACCACCAGGTTTTGAGGAAAAGGGCAAGGAGAACATGGCATGTTTGTTGAAAAAGTCCTTGTACGGACTTAAACAATCACCCAGGCAATGGTATAAACGTTTTGACTCTTTTATGATTAAAGCTGGTTTCGTTAAAAGCAATTATGATAGCTGTTTGTATTTTTGTGGTGATAATGTTGAAACTGCTATTTATCTTTTGCTGTATGTAGATGATATGCTAATTGCCTGTAAGCATAGAGATAAGATTACTCTCTTGAAATCCTTGTTGAAGTCCGAATTTGATATGAAGGACTTAGGTTCTGCGTCTAGAATTCTTGGGATGAACATTTGTAGGGATAGAGCTGATAGATCCTTATTCATATCCCAGAAATCCTTCCTGCAGAAAATTGTTTCCAAATTTTCGATACATTTATGCAAACCAGTTTGTACACCACTTGCGAGCCATTTTCAGCTTTCTGAAAAATCTTGCCCCAAAACAGACAAAAAAAAAAGAATGACATGGCCCATATACCTTATAGAATGGCTATAGGATCTATCATGTATTCTATGATATCCACCCGACCTGATATTGCTTATTCCATAAGCCTTCTTAGCCGATTCATGTCTAATCCGGGTAGGGATCATTGGGCAGCTCTTAAGTGGTTGTTGCGTTATATTAATGGGACTATTGATAGGGGTCTTCTTTATCATAATTGGTCTGATAATTTTGAACTGGTTGGATATGTGGATTCTGACTTTGCAGGTTATAAAGATTGTAGGAAATCTACCACTTCTTATTTCTTTACTTTGGCAGGGAATTGCATATCGTGGAAATCACAGTTGCAGCCTGTAGTCGCTTTATCGACTATGGAGGCTGAATACATTGCTGCCACTGAAGCAATTAAGGAAGCCATTTGGCTTCAAGGCTTACTATCTGAATTGCATGTTTTAAATTCTAAAGCTGTGATTTATACTGATAGTCAAAGTTGTTTCACTTGTGTAAAAATCCTGTTTATCATGAAAGAACTAAACATATAGATGTTAAGTATCATTTCATTAGGGAAAAGGTTTCAAGTGGCTTAGTTAATATTGAGAAAATTAGTACTAAAGATAATCCTGCAGACTTTGGTACTAAAATTGTGACAACTGATAAATTCTCTTTGTGCAGGAATCTTCTTCACATTGATGAATGTTGACTCTCTATCAGTCTGTTGTGGCTGGAATTTTATGGAAAAATGTGTTCAAGGTGGAGTTTGTTGGTCAAGTGGGCCTTATTTGCTCACATTTTTCATTTTTATTTTCAGCCCAATACTCCCTATGATGATATGGACTGGGTTCACTAAAGAAATGGGCTGGATTTTATTGGGCCAAGATGCCGGGCCGGGCCAACCCGGCCCGCCCATGGTGACTTAGGGTTTCCCTATATATATATATATATATATATCCTATTTTGGGAGCTGCCTAATTTAGAAAGCAGCCCCCCTCTCCTCTTCTTCTCCACTGCGTTTCCAGCTCCATCTTCAGCCCTTCCTTTCTTCCTCCTCCTCACTGCCATTGCCGCTGCTACACTCCTCCATGATCTCTCAGTCGCCGACGCAGCGAGTCGGTACCATTGCCTGACTGCCGTCGGGCGACCGTGAAGGGAAGAGAGAGAGAGTGAGCTATGAGAGAGAGAGAGAGAAGAGAGAGAGAGACAGTGAGGGAGAGAGAGCCATTGCCCCCGGTGAACTCAGTCCGAGCTGAGGGACCGTCGCCGCTGCTCTCGGAGCTCATCCTCAGCTCGCCGGTGACTCCCGCTGCTGCTGGTGCCGCCGCTGCTGCTGCTGTTGCCGGCTTTACCTCGGCCCTTCAGGTGAGTATCTCTTCTTGGTCCATTTCTTGTTTTCTTGCTAATTTTCTCCTGCAGCATCGGCGATCTACAGCTGCCGTTGCCGGAGAAGAAGGGTGAAGACGTTTTCTGTCTCAAGAAGAAAACAGGGACCAGATCTGGGAATAAGAAGAAAATGGAGGACTATTCTGTAAATCTGTAATAATTTAGGGACCCTTCTGCAATTTTTGGTTTTTGAGGGCTGTAATAGTAAATAGGAAAGTTGAGTGTAATAGTAAATAGGTTTGTGGATCTCACAATCCGCACAACACTAGCATTATGGTTTAATAACTTTATTATTGTCCTAAGTCTTTTATTTATTTATTTTTGTCAAATACTCTAAGAAGTGAACTACAACTATTACATATAATATAGAAAATATTCATGTATAATATGAAGTAAACATAACTTTATGTGCTTAATTATGTCAAATGAAGTATAAAATACATGTAATGAGTTTAAATATAACTTATGATCGTTGTATTTATGTATATATGCATTGTATATACTTATATACATGAGCAATGCCTCTAGAAAACATCTAATTATGTAATTAATAAAATCATTAATATGTGATTCCATCTCTAACGTAAAATATATGTCATGGATCAATACAACAACCTTTTTTTTTTTCCTTTTGTAGAAAATTAATACAACAAATATATATATATATATATATTAACATGCAGTCTAATATTCCAACTTCAAAACCATATTTTGAAAGCATATATTTGAATATTATTTGTGTATTAATTACAATAAATTGTTTAATTTGTGGTATATTCAATCCCCTTAATTTAGTACATAAAGACCGAAAAGTAGTTATGTATTAGTCGGTTTTTGGTTTCAAAAGAAGAATAATATTATTAGCATATTATTATTTATATAATTATTTAATTGTAGGTTGGGGTTAAAAAAAATTATAAATTTCACCGTAACCTTATACTAAGGGTATGGTTACAGTTACAACCGTGTGACCGTTGATTACAATTAACTTAATTGTTGATTATAATTATTGATTATGATTAGTAAATTAATCAGGCAATTTTAACCGTAATCGAGATCATTTCTAGCTCCACACAAGAAGCAGCCGGACGGAATTGGAAAGCACCCAAGCTCAACCTTGGCAGTGTCTTCTGGCAAGAGCAGTGAGAGTGAGAAAAAGAGGAACGAGAAGGAGTCGGAGTCGGAATCGGAGCTTGCTAGAGAAGGATGACCTGAAAGTTGATGAGGCTCCAGCCAAGGAGCTGCCGGAGGGAAACCACCCAACCCAAGCTCCACCTATATATCCAAATTATGTAAACAGTAAAAGAGGTGGTGATGAAGAATAATTCCTGACGGACCCTCCAATCTAATAATGCACATCTTTACCCTCAAATGATTAAAAAAAAAAAAAGGTTTTTCTTTTTTTGGAAAACAAAGAAAAGGAGTTTAATAAAGTTTTTGAGTGGAGCAACCAACAATCGTACATATAAAAAACTTTAGGCTCTACCTTTTAGGGGAAAATTTTTTTTCCAGAAAAAAAAAAAAGACACATACTGTCTTATTAATTATTATTATTTTTTTCCAATTTGCCTTTTGTGTGGCTTCCCAAGTAATTATAGAATCCATTTTATAAATTTTATAGTATGCATATTGGTAGTATTGGTATTATTCTAAGGAAGGAAGGAAGGGGTGGAATTGTAGCATCATTTTGGCTTCCATGCTTAGAGAAGCAAATTATTAAATGAATAACTTGCGGTAAACATCTATATACTAAGACCTAACAAATGAAGAAATCAATTACAATAATTACATATAAACGTCTAACCATAATATTACATCACTGCTCCATTCTTGATTCTCAAATTCGAAAATCCATATATATATATATATATATATACATTGAAACAAACGCATTTTAATTTCTTCTGAGTTTGGTTTGGGTATCAATATTTATAGAGGGAGCAGATATGTAATCAAGTATCTCGATAAATATTTAAATATAATTGAATGGTGTAAAAAAATATTTGATTGCCTAACATAAAGATTTGATAAATATTAAAGATAAAAATGTTGATTTTGAAGGTTGAAAATTATTGTTAACTTTCAAATCATGATGGATTTTTTTCGTTACCACTTAAATGGATTTTAGATTTTGAATACAAAATAAAAGTTTTAGAAAAAAGTAAATTTTTAATTAAGATATCATTCTTACCCTGAAATAAACAAAGAGAGAGAAAGAGATGAATTGAGATAATAAATAAATTAAAAATAGTAGAATTGAAAAATAAATAATAAATACACATTGAAATGTAAGATATGGATGGAAATTTTTCTCCTTCTTTTTTATTCCCCAAACCCATAAATACAGCCTAAATTCAAGTTCAAAATAATTCTTGCCATATATGAATTTTTGAGAGCTATTGATTGAGCCATCAATTAGGATAAAATGGCTAATTCCTTTACTAATTTTAAAGTGCCGGAATTTTTAATAATAATTACTTTTTATACCAAAAGTATTTTGGACCAATCAAAACTTTTAAAGAAATTAAAAAACCAATTTTTTTTTTCTTTTTCCCTTCCAACAAAGGTCAATAAATCTAACTCAAGAATTTATATGTATAACGCGAAAAAGTTCATTTTTTTTAGCCAAAATCTCTCTCCCTAACCCAATTCTCTATAACTCAAAACTCAAATCTTTCACATTCAACACAATTCAAAATAGATATGGATCATTTTAAATATCTTTTTGCAATAAAATATCGGTTTTGAGGTAAAAAAACCTCAAAAAAATTTTTTTCAAGTTTGTTCGGGAGAAACTCGTTTTTTTAAAAAAACTCACTGAAAGGAATTTTGCCATAATGGGCGAAATTTTCTATATATTTTTGCCATAATGGGCGAAACTCATTTGAGAATTTTGCACGAAATTCGATCGTGACGAAAAAAATTGGTAGTTTTTATACATAAAAAATCGGTATTTTTTTTAATTTAATTTCTTTCACATTTTTAGTTATATATACATACATAAAGAAAATAATTCATACTTATAGAAAACATAAAAGTTAAATGGTTATAAATAAAAAATATATACATATAATCTTATTTCCCTAGAATCAAACTTTTTTCTGGTCGTGAAAGTGAAGGGGAATTAGATGATAGAATCAAACTTAAAATGCATTCCTCTGAATAGTGGATCTTTACACACGACTTTTCCATAAGAGAAGGATTCCTTCCGTGTAACTACAAAAGGTTCAACTCGCAGACACTGAAGGACGAGAGCAGAAGTTGTTTAATTATTAGAGTTATTTGCACAATATAAATGTTTGGCAATCTGAATTTCTCCATCAATACCAAAAGGAATTAAGAGGCCGGGAGACAGGTATCATCATTAGTCAAAGTCCACCGACTGTTTATGTTACATATTTGTCTTTATTATATTGCATGCGTGGTGTTTGATAATTTGCCTAAGAGAAGCTTAGGTTTCAAACATGTGATTATGTTTCCTGTATAGTCGTGGGGAATGGGTTAATTTAGAAACCGTCTATATTTTACTCTACGGTTTTGTCTTTATTGTGTTGCATGCTAGGTGTTTGATGATTTTCCTAAGAGAAGTAAAGTATGGTTAATAATTTAGAGGAAAGATACAAGAACATATATAGTCAAGTTGTTTTAATATATATATATATATATATATATAATGAAGTTGAAGTCAATGGATTTATTTCTTCATCATCAAGTCCTTATACGCGCTAACTATTCAATTCAGCGTGTGAAAAAGGGTTTCTTCTTTCCTCAATTTCTCAGCAGTGGTTTTCTTAACTTCCTTGGACAGGTTCGCAGTTTAATATATCAAAGTAATTTATTGTGAAACTTTTTTTTTTTTAATCCGATATAAAAGAGTCATTTACTAATCGAAAAGGACACAAGATCTTTAAAAAACAACATAAAGCTATGTTGATGAAGTATAATTAGGGCCTAGGGAGTCATGCCGCCTCTCATTATTCTTATATATAAAATATAATCACTTTGTATAAAAGTTAGTATACTTAGTTAGTTTGACCCCCTTAAAATTAATAAAAATTAAGTATTAACTACAAAAAATAATATTCCAAAAAAATGACAAAAAGTAATAATTTAAAATTATTTGATACACTAAATTTGTAAAAAAATTTATATTTAAAATTTGGCATCCTAGATGCAAGTTGTTTCAGAACGGTTCTTGACGGTTTATTATATATGTTTTTAGTTTTAAAAAGTTAAAAAGAAGTTTATTTTAGAAAAGTAATTATAAAGATACTTCTTAAAATTGCTTATACTTATAAATATTTTTAAAAATAAAATTATTATATTAATTTATTTAAAATAATTCTTTATAAACACTTATTTTTAATTATTTAAAGAAAACATGAAGAATGACCACAGCTAAGCTACTTTAACAAGAGGTAAGAAATCATTTTACGTTTCACATCACACATTTTCTTTCGCAAATGTTCATGTACATAAACTAATAGCTCTTCATTTAATAATTCTTCCTTCATCTTGTGAGCATTTTCTCATACCTTTCATAAATAATTTACATTGAATAATTTTTTTTGGCAGATAAAAGAGACAAGAAGCCAGTGATTATTGTATAGTTGTTTGCTTCATTCCATTCAGCCATTTACATAGTGACATTTTTTATGTGTGAGACCTACAATAAAAGTGAATTCTAGAGAAATTGGGTATATTACATATAATATTTGGTCACATTGTAATATTATCTGCTAAATTATCTAATTTACTTTCTGATAAAATTTATGGTGTAAATGAATATTTAAATAAGAAATATCAGTTTTATCTTCTTTAATCCCCCATATTAAAGATAAACAAACAAAAATTCCTTTCAAGACCCCTAAAAATTTCTAGAGAACAGAGTTCTAGAAACCCAAAGGAGATAAAACTTTAAGGTTGACTCAAAATGAAGCTAATAAAACCTTAGAGTAACAAAGACTCTAAAACCCCATTAAAATTCACCGGAGCCTTCAATACAAGAATCTTAGGATAACTAAGATTCTAAACCCCTAAATGAATTGAATACTATAACACATATTCTAAAGAGAGACGTCACAAGGATGATCAATCCTTCATAAATGTAGCTAAAGAAATCATGGAGAAGGTTTTTTTTTTTCCTCTCAAACTCTTAAGAAGAAGTTCTTCAATTTGATAATAAGATGAAAGTTAAGGTTTAGTAGCAAGGAAGTATTTATACGTACCATGCCTTAATTCTTTAATACTATTAAGAATCGACGCCAGAATCGCTCGGAACAAATTTTGGTTACTCCAGCTTTGATTCTTCATTCTTTGCCAAAACCTCTTATTTTGTTTCAATTGAACTCTTTAACTCACTCCTTTGGTCTTCTACTGTATCGACATGAAATTAAACTCTTTTTTGCATCCAATTGGACTTTTCCAAGGTTTCGAAGCTTTGATCCGTTGGAGAAAAACTCGTACGTCATCACCTCATAGGCTCTCTAACAGATCTTTTAAAAAAGGACGTCATGGAGTCGCATTGGTTCTCATCACCTTCTAATACATTTTCCTTGCAATATTTTTTTTTATAGTAACTTTATTATTAGATCATATATAACAAAACATAAACTTTAAAAAGAAACGTTATAGTTAAAGAATATATAAACCTTAATAGTAAAATTATTATTAAAGAAAACATACTAGAGAATGTATTAAAAACAAAAAAATTCATAGCAAATAGTAGTTCAGTGAGCTCATGAGGTCCAATCCGAATTTTAAAAGTTTAGACCTCTCAATTTAAGGTTGGAAATTTAAGCCGTGTGCAATATGCAAGCTGTCATTCCTTTTATAAAATTTATTAAAGCCATGGTTAATTTGAGTTGATATTTAAGATATTACTGGAATAAAAAATTAAAATAAATAAATAAAACGTATGAATGGTAACATTCCTATGTGGTGGATGAGATATATTTTTGTATATTTTGGCTGAATATTTTAGCTAATCATGGGCTATACTTAATTCCTCAACAATTTACCTTCGGGGAGTTCTATAGAAATATTGGGCTAGGCCTATCCAATTAGATCCAATAAAGTTAAAAAGCCCAAGGTTATAATTGCCATTTACCTTACTCAATTGAACACAAAAAAATAGTCCAAGGGTATAAACGTCATTCGATCCAATCAACCATCATCACCGCCGCTATATATAAACCTTCCTAGCCAGTTTCCTCTCCCAGTTCTCCCCGCCGCTGCCTAGGTCTAGGGTTCTTCTTCTTCACTTCTTCAGCTTAGAATTTCCCCTAATTCTTCTTTCTTGTTCAAATTCTTCATATTTTGATTTGAAATTTATGCGCGGCCCTTAAGATCGCCTTCCAGTGATTCAATGGAAGCGTCTCGAGTCATAGCTGCGCTAGATTAAATCTTTCGCACGAACTCGTATGGGTTTTTGTGTGTAAATTAGGGTTTCTCTTTAGGGTTTTCCTTTCGAGGAATCTCTTATTATCCCACCTGTAATCATCTGGAGTCAATTTCTCTTTACGATCTCTGTTTTTCCTGTTTGTTTCTGAATCCTCAGGTAAATATTTCTTTTATCTGTTGGTTTTCTGAATAGATTGGATCTTCAGATCGTATGTTTTCTGAAGAGTGTCTCAAATCTATAGGTGGGGAACATAATAATATCAATTTTTTGTTTTTCAAAAAGTTATTTGGAATTATGGCAATGCAAGAATGAAGAAAAAATTAGATGTGCGAGGGGAAATCCCTCAATGAGCTAAAAATTCGAGGCTTATTGATATTCTGACTTGCTTGCCTCCTATTGATATTTCTAATTGAAATCTCTTCTTTTTCTGTTACATATTTTCAATAGATGATTTTTTTTCTCAAATGAACTATTTTAATTGTTGGATTGAATTCTTTTTTCTGGAAATGGGATTGGATATTTGTGTGGCAAGAGTGATGAGAACTATTTGGGTGAGGGATGGAATATTCCTCTCTGTGAGCTTCTCAAAAATGCTTATTGATATCCTGACTTGTCAATCTTTTTTGAATGGACAGCATTTCAAATTTTGATTTACGGTTTGTAATGCATATCTATTCTCACAAGCAATCCTACCATTATTTTACGGAACACAAGACGGCAAAAATGTCGAAACCAAAACTGCAGACTGATATATATTATGTACAAGACGCATGTGATGTGTTATGCTTGAGCCCGATTCTTGGATATCTGTATCACAAAAAAATTTAGTAATAATAATAATGTGGAGTCTCGCAAGCATTAGGCTCAGCCCAGTAATTTAAGATATCTACTTTGCGAATTTGCAAAGCAAGAACTTACTATTCGCCGGGTGGTATGAAATTGTACTTGAAAAGGGGTTTACAAAGGCAATTCGGAAAAGAACAATTCGAAAACGTTAGCTTTTCAATTTATTCTCAATTATTTATAAATTATTTATAATTTTACTGTTTTAGATTATTGAAATATTTGTTTAAAAAAAATTAGAATTTTTTTTAAAAATTCTAGCTGAAACAATATGTTTGTCCTTATTGGCAAAAATGCTAGAATACTTTTGGTGAACGGAATTATTTTGTCATTTTTGTCAGTGACTTGTGAAAGTGTTCAATTTTTAAAATTTTTTTTTTAAATTTTAAAATTTTTTCTACATATTAATTTTTAAAATTTTTTTTATAAATGATTATTTAATTATTTAATTAATTTTGTATATATAAAATGAGTGACTAGTTGTTTAATATATTTTATGTAATAATTTTTAATTATTAATATGATTATGAATTTGTAAACATTATAAAATAAATAAAATAATGAAAATGAAATAAGATAAAAATTGATAAAGTAGACAATGAAGTAATAATAAATATATATGAGAATATTATTTAATTTTGTCTATTTAGAGTGAATGTAATTAGTTTAAAATTGTTTGTTTATAAGTTTAATAAGAAAATGTGTTATGAAATTGTTAAATTATTTGAATTTTAATTTGAAATCATTATTAGTCTTAGATTAGGATATAATTCTAAGATTGAATAATTTATAAATTAGTAATTATTACTAAAGAATATTAATAATGAATAATAATTAAATGAAAGAAATAGTAGAAATGAAATAATAGATACTAATTTAGTGGCCGTAAAAGAGATTATGATCTTGGTTAGGTCGAGTTGAGGGCCGTTGAGGAGGCAACATAGTACTTCTGATTTCTCTGTTATTCCTACTCCTTTTGCACATGGTTTCTATCATGGTACAGGTGTCGTATCTTTTTTGTCTTACACACCTCTGCACATCCACCTTCACAGCCCACAGACACAGGCCTGCACACCCACCTTCACAGCCCACAGACAGTATGTAGTCCGATCTCTACATATTCAGAAAGAGGTGCTGATGGTGGTGATGATGATCAGGATGAGGGTGATGACGATGGAAATGAGGAGTAGACTGTATATGTTACACTTGTAGCACCAGCTAGTGGATATGATGGGCGTCCTCGTCACAGATAGGGAAGGGTTTGACTGACAGTTTTATGTCGGTGATGAGCAAGATTGTAGGGTCTCGTAACAAAAGACCCGAGGTGGATCATGATGTTCCGGTAGCTTCATGCTGTTGTTATTAGTAGACAGACTTCACAGTTAAATCAGGTCAGAGTTGCATGCTATCTACAATACATTTTGGGTAGCTCATTCTTTAGTGATAAGAGTGGCAACATTGTACCTACGAGACTGTCGCCTTTTTTTGCGGGATGTGAGTTCTGTTGGGAGGTTCGCATGAGGTGCTGTCTTGCGTATCTGTATCGGAAATTGGGTCAGGCTTCTAGAGTTGATGCAAAAGAGCTTGCAGAGTGTTGGTCACTATTAGAGGTGTGTGTTTTAAAACTAACCTTATATTTTAAGGGTTTTGGGTTTATTTATATTTCATTTATATTTTTTTAATATATTTTTATTGAATTTATATTTTATATTTTAAGCGTGGATATGTTTGTATTTTCTCATGTTTGCACTCCCATTTAGACATTCTTTCAAAGGATGCAAGCCCTACATCCAGATGTTTCCGACGATCGATTATAAGAATGAGAATAAACGGCTGGATATTCGCTTGAGATTGGATATGATGACAGCTGATAAGGTTTGGTGGATACTGTACAGGATTTAGGATATTCGTGATTGTTGGGTTTCCACATGGCACGAGTTCTTTCCATATTTTGATTGCGTGGAGCCTTAAATGCTTGATCGAGTTTTGAGACAGTTCTGTTTTAGGCGGTGTATTCCTGCCCACCTTATCTAGCCTCAGGAGACACGCCGTCCACCGTCCTGTTGTTCGGCAGGCGGCGTGCCTCTTGAGGCTGGATAGGTGGGCGGGAATACACTACCTAAAACCGAACTGTCTCAAAACCCGATCAGGCTTGTAAGGCTCCATGCAGTCAAAATATGCAATGAAATCGTTCCATGGAAAAAACCGACAATCAAGAATATCCTGAGTCATGTACGGTATCCATCGAACCTCATCAGCTGTAATCATATCAAGTCTCAAGCGAATATTCAGCAGTTTATTCTCATTCTTATAACCGATCGTCGAAAACATCTGGATGTAGGGCTCATCATTCAGAAGAATGTTTAAACAGGGGTGCAAACATGGAAAAATACAAATATATCCATATCTAAAATATAAAATATAAATTCAATAAAAATATATAAAAAGAAATATGAATAAACCCAAAACCTTTAAAATATTAAAATAACATAATTAACGTTACTTTTAAAGCACATACCTCTAATAATGACCAGCACCCTGCAAGCTCCTTCGCATCAACCCTGGAAGCTTGGCCCAGATTTCGATACAGACACGCAAGACAGACAGCACCCATGCGAACCTCCCAACAGAACTCACATTATGCAAAAGTGGCCACAGTCTCGCAGGTACAATATTGTCACTCTTATCACTAAAGAGTGAGCTGTCCAAAATGTACTGTAGACAGCATGCAGCTCTGACCTGATGTAACTGTGAAGTTTGTCTACTAGTAGTAACAGCGTGAAGTTTCGCTGCATTAAACCCTAAACCCCCAGTGAGAGCTAAACTCAGATTATCCTGAACAACCCGTATCAACTGCTCCCTGGATAATCTGTGATCGACTACCGCAATATAAACATGCACCCAAAAATAAGCTCCACATCGTGCAATGTAACGGTCATCTTACCCCATGGCATGTGGATGCTGTTCGTGTCGGGCTGCCACCTCTCAACAAATGCCGACAACAATACAGCATTGGCATGTTGAAACATGCACGATCGTGGGTGCGTCTTGTCGGACCCGGAAGCCAAGGGTCAAGTCTGCGAAT
Organism: Catharanthus roseus; assembly: GCA_028651295.1. Lineage (NCBI taxonomy): Eukaryota > Viridiplantae > Streptophyta > Magnoliopsida > Gentianales > Apocynaceae > Catharanthus > Catharanthus roseus. Next base: position 2,056,014 of record JAPQWS010000044.1, on the reverse strand, counting down.
TGGTAAGGTCCGAACCAGTGAGAGCTATATAACAAGATCGACACTTCAATAAACCACGATCCTGAAGATAAAAAAAATAAATTTATACAGTTATATTATAATATATTTATGTGATAATTATTTTTTCTATTTATCATAATAAATAATATTTGACAGATTAAAGAATAATAACATGTCACTTTAACATAAAAGATAAATATCTATACACGCCATATCGGACCCGCCACATGTCCACTGTATGATGGGGTGAGCTCCGGGTCAACAGGACCTCCCTCCGCTGCGCCTGTCTGCTCCTAATCTGAAGCTTTCACTTTCTTCCTCTTTTGTGTCGCTGCCGGAACATCATAAGCCACCTCGGGTCTTTTGTTACGAGACCTTGCAATCTTACTCATCACTGACATAAAACTACCGGTCAAACCCTTCCCTTTTCCGTGACGAGGATGCCAGTCTGATCCACTAGCTGGTGCCACAGGTGTAATATATACGGTCTGCTCCTCATCTCCATCATCATCACCCTTATCCTGATCATCATCACCATCATCATCACCTCTCTCATCCGCCTCTCCCTGAATATGTAGGGATCGGACTCTTTCTTGCTCCTCGCCAACAACTCTATCACCCTCAAAAAACCTATTTGCAGGCCACGGTACATAAGGATCAGAAGATGAAACACCATACTCAGCATGAGAATATCTGTGTGTTACGTGAAGAATCCTGAGGGGCGGCGCCAAGCATCTGATAAAAAAACTCAACCCTTATCTGCCTCGGCTGACCCTTAAACTCCAATATAGGCTTTTGGGTGGCAGATCTATACTGTATGCGAGGTCGCACAACGATAGGAGCATGTAAGTATGGATCATATACTGTGTCTGTGGGGTGTGAATGTGGATGTGCAGATCCATATGGCTCATAAGGCACACAAATGGGGTTGGAGGGGAGGTCGAGATCTAAAAGGTATGGCCGGTGGTTGGGTAGAATACCCGGCCCAACCTGTACCATGATGGAAACCAGGTGCAAGAGGGGTAGGAGTAACAGGGAGGTCAGAAGTACTATATCTCCACCTCACACCTCTAGATGAAGCTGTGATAATGCGCCCCTCAACTCGACCTGTCCTGTCTATGACAGGACCAAGATCATCATCTCCTCTACGGCCGCTAGGTCGAACCATCTATTAGTTATTCAAACTCGTTAATACTTGTTTATCACATATTTCAATATTTACTTTAACATCTATTATTATTTTATTATTTAAAATTATCGGTATCTATTATTTCATTTCTACTTGTTAGCCCTAAGGGCATTATTGTATATGTTTTTTATTATGATTAACATATGTTTGTGTGATAAGTATAGCTTAATCTCTATAAAATAAAAGAAGAATATTTGAGATCTCAAGGATATACTCTTAGCAGCAAAAGATCGTGGTGATCAAGGCAAAATGAAGGAGAAAAGATCATGTCATTGAAGACTTGCGTCTTAGTTAAGGATATGCTAAGGTACTTTGTAAAACTCCCTAACTCTCATTTTTTTATTGTTGATCAAATGTGAAGCTCCTTGGATGAATTTCTTTTTATAAATTATTCTTGAAAAATCCAAGTATTCTTAATAGAGTTTTTTATGTCTTCGAAAGTTTTTTATCTCTAAAAGTGTATCAAGGATACATGTTTTGAAGTGTTTTGAAATGTGAAGGAAATTTCTTTTTGTTTAAGGAAAACTGACTTTTAAATTCCTCTAAAAAAAAGGGTCATCCGATTTTGGAAACCAACCGGGCAACCAGATGCTTCGACCCGCATTGAATGCTGGCCCGCTTGTTGAAGATAAAAGGTCGAACTCTTCTTTGGTGTCAAGGTAATAGCTATGAATAGTCATCGACCGATGTACGGTCTAATGAGGCTACTATGAAATATTTACTCATGGGTAGGGCAAGCTCACGGCTCTACGAAGGAAGGGGTTGGGTTATAAGCGTTTTCAATATGATTCTTTTCCTGTATTTGATATCCCTCCATAACTTCCTGAAGTATTTCCCATACAATGGGCTCTGAACATAACTGCATCTCTTTTTGGAAACTAATTGAGTCTCCCTGTTTTTTGTTCCATTCTCGACTGGTCATCTGATTTTTAAAACAGGTCATCCGATTTTAGAAAAATAGGACGTCCTATTTTAAAATCGGTTGTCTGATTTTTCTAAAGCTATTATCTTCTATCCGAGCTCCACTTCATTTCATAGTGAAAACGGATGTGGCCTATGAATTCTTTTTACAAATTCTAAAATTTTATATTTTTGTTGATTCCTATTATCTTCTATCTTTCAATGTCAATGAAAAGTCAGATTGCACTTCCGCTGTAGCTGTATAAGACCGGCTTGCTATTTGCTCCCGTTCTATATCTGTCGTCCAATTTTTAAGAGGAATCATCGATTTTTGTAGGATGCGTCCGAATCTTTCCGTTTAAAAAATCGGTCGTCTTATTTCAGAAAATGGCTCATCCAATTTTCTTGTATAAGGAATGGACGTCCGTTTTTAGAAACCGGTTATCAATTTTTAGAACCTGCGGGAGAAATTTTTACAGCTAGAGCACCTTAAAACATATTACTGTTACACAGTGTAACAGTAACTTTCGCTCTCTATCATATATATATATATATATATATTGATAAGGAAGTGGCAGGAGATGGACCATTGAAAACGATTTAGATCAGTTAAGAGAGTTTACCATACATTCTTATGACAAGTACGAGACTATTCGAATAGTTGGAAAGAATCCCTTCTTGTGGCATGATCACTGGCCAGTTTCTGACTATGCTAAGGTCTTGGGATGCTTAGTTTTCGTAGATGAAATACTGAAAGAAGCAGACAAAGTTGGCTCCAAGATTAGGGAAAAAGGACGGCAGACAAGACATGAAGTTGGGTTACCTTCAGTGAAGGAAACATCCTATCTTGCTGTTTTTTTTTATCACAAAAACAATGGAAATTAATTAAAAATTGATTGAGATCATTTTATAATATTTAAGAAGCTTTAAAAATACATTCTTTCATATATCTTCATTTCATAAAAATAATTAAAAAAATCTTCTTGGAGTTTCATTGTTGATCATCCATCAAATAAGAAGTAAAGAGGAGCTTGTAGAAATATTTCATTGAGTTGTATCTTCCTCTTCTCAAGCTTATTTGGTAACATTATTTTTTACTCTTCTTATTCTTTTATTGTGATCAAATGTTTGTGGAAAACCTTTGGGTGATGCTTTGATAAATTTGTCGTATTGTGTAAACTTTGAGGTTTTTGTATAAAACCCTTGCAGTGTGATCCTCATTGTATTGTTGTGTAACCAACTTTGAAGATAGTGGATTTGTGAAATCCTTCAGTTGAGTTTCAAAGGTAGTGGATGTAGCTCTTTGAGAGAGTGAATCACTATAAATTGTTCTGCATGTTTTTTAAAGTTTAATTCTATACTCATTGTTTGATTGCCAAAACTATAAGATTTTGTTTAGTGTGGATTCTTATCAAAAAATAGTTTTAGGATTCTTTCACAAGCAAATTGGAAGTTTAACTTTTTAATCAAACAAAAGATTTTTTAAAATTAGCCAAAAACTTTATTCACTCTCCCCTCTAAAGTTTTTCACTACTATTTCTTTCGTTCAATTATTATTCATCAGTAATATTCTTTAGTAATAGTTATTAATTTATAAATTATTCAATCTTAAAATTATATCATAAACCCAAGGTCAAAAATAACAGTGATTTTAAATTAAAATTCAAATAGTTTAACAATTACATAAGACATTTTCTTATTACTTTATTGTTCACTTTATCGATTTTTATCCTATTTCATTTCCGTTATTTTATTCATTTCACAATGTTCACAAATCCATAATCATATTAACAATTAAAAATTATCACAAAAAATATGTTAAACAACTAGTCACACTCATTTTACATATACAAAATTAATTAAATAATCAAATAATCATTTATGAATAAAAATTTTAAAAATTAAAATATTTAAAAAAAATTAAAAAAAAATTGGACACTTTTGCACGTAGCTAGCGAAAGTGCCGAAATACTTCTGTTCACTAATGCCGAAGGTATGCGGTTTCGGCCAGGATTTTCTTTTAAAAAAAAATCTGATTTTTTTTTAGTGTTTAGGTGAAGAGAAAGAAAGTATTTAGCTGAAAATGAAATTTTTTCAAATTATCATCATTATGATTTCCCGAGTTGTCTTTATCGATCTTCCTCTCTTTTTTACCTTTTAATTCACCTAAACATGAAACTAATTATTAAATATTGTATTGGCTGAAAATTAGAGAAAATGGAAACTTCATAAGACTAGAGATAATGTAAACAATAAACTTCACTTTAAGTCACCCACTTCCGCCAGATGAAAGGAAGAAAAAGATGCTTTTACCTGATCCAGGACAAATTTTAAAAATAAAAAATCAATCCAGACCCAAAAGAAAAAAAGTCAATGATTCTTATCGCCATGCCCTCTCAAACTTCAAAGGCCATTGACAATCGGCCCCCCAGCCTAAGTTTATTGCACATACTACTAGTGTCCATCTATCTTTTATCTCTACTTCCCTCCTTCCCCTTCCCCCCCCAACCCAACCCACTCAACCCTAAAGAACAAAAGCCAACTGAAACCATCCTCGTGGGAGAAAAAGTATAACAAAATCAATAAACATCTGTCCTGACATTCTCATGGTACTCTTTACTCTATAATGTGATCCCCTGAGACACAACAATAGCATCTGAAACGAATAAACCACAAATCGGAAATGATTGAAAAGGGTAAAAGAGAGACAAAACATAATAACAGGATTCAACCAAAATTGCCAGCCAGAGTTCACGTATAGAGATAGCTAATCCCAGAGTAAAACAATCAATCACTGGCCTTATATCAAGTTAAGGATCCATGAAAAACCGTTCACCACTACATTACCTAGACATGGTTAAAGGAGCCAACAACAACAGCAATCTCAAAATTTGATTCCAGTACAAAGAGCACAGTGGAGTTAGATGAAACCTTTTTTGTCAAATTCTTCTCTATCATAAGCCCTGTAAGCACTTTTGCCTCATTTGGATGCAGAGATAGATTCCTAAGAATGTCCCAACGAAAAAAGCAAAGCTAAACTTGATGCTACATTCTCAATCATAGATAATCAGGAATGGTCTTTACCAAAACCATATTAACCATATAATCTAAGCATCAATTCAAGCCTTCACATTTTACCAAAAAAAATTTCAAGCCTTCGTAGAAGAATCAAGTAATTAATTACTGTAATCAAAATGCACAAGAACTAGATCTTGCAACTAATATTCTATTGAGTAATTTTTCCCCATTGAGTCAAAATGAAGCAATTATAGCAGCCAACAAAATTTTGTCCTACAATTAGATTTGGAGAAATGCAGAGAGGACATCAGAGACGGGAAGCAGAATTGAATTACCCCATAAACTAGAAGATTAATTGTATCTTATGCCTCTAAGAAGCTAGCAAAAATTGTACTTCTCAGTTTAGAACGGTTTATGCCAAAATTTATATACTCTGTACTACTACCAAAATTCAATACGGTTATCACTTATCAATCCAGAAAACCTGTCTGACGCCACACGGCGTTGCGAACTTGACGAAGATCTCTACCTTTAAGCGTTCTCCCGACGCCTTCGAGCACTGAGAAAGTAGTCTTCGGAGACCGAGCGGCCGATCCTCGAGCAACGATCTCATGCGGCGGCAGCATCTCATCATCAGCATCGTCATCAACATCCACGTCTGCCAGTAACGAGTTCTTTGGTTTTCTCGGCATCATCGGCACATTCACTGGCGCCGACTGTTGGAATTTCCTTACCGGCATCGATTGTGAGTAGCCGTTGAAGTTCTGCGGCTTCGGAATAGCAGGAATTGGACGGGAGAAGGACGACGTCGGAGAGCCGGCAGCTGAACCTGGAGAAGACTTTTGCAACGACGCCGAGGAGGAAGGAGAGAGCGACGCCTTTCTGTAAAGCAGAGGCTGGTTAGGGTTCCGGTGGTGGTCCTCCGGCAATGCAGCTAGTATACCAAACTTCTCCGACTGTCGGAATGGCTGACGTAGAGAATTCTGACTCGGCGAGGGACGCTGCTGAGGCTCGGTAAAATCACCCGTCCAGAAAACATCGTCTTCGTTCAGCTCATCGCCTGCGGCGGAGCTATCACCCGAGGCAGCGAGAGCGCTGCCCGGTTTCGACGGAGAGAAGACGCCGAGAAAGCGATCAGAGGAAGGCGATCGGCGATGACGGAAGCTTCCGATGCCGTTTTGGTCCATCTTAAACCCCCCACACACTGTAAACTGTATCTGAAAATAATTCTTCTTATTTAGAGAGGAAAATGAAATGGGAAACATTATCAGGTGAGACGGTGGGATTTTATAACGCATTTACTGTAGTGCGTCAGAGTGTGGGTCCCACAGGTCGAATCATCCAGTTGGAAGAAAGTGGGACCGTTTGATATAAACCAACGGCAGCGATCACATCAAGTGGAAACCGAGTGTAGAATGGGTAAGTTATTGGTGGAAGGAATGACGTGGCGAGGGGTCGCGGATGGTAATAATGGGGATGATGGTGGGGAGTCAGTTGTCTTATCGAGGGAGAAGAAAAGAGAAAAAATGGGGAAAGTTCTAATGTGGGACCCCAGGGGTCCTTTTCATCAATTCTTTTTCCTAGTTTTTACCGGTGGGGACATTAGTCCAACATGTGAAAAAAGGAACATGCTTATTTCAAGAAGAGGAGAAATCCTATGGGGCTCCATCGTAAATTTTTTCTTCTGAATTTGATTCATAATAGGATATGTATCTCTCCATTCATATTAAGTATCGATACACTTATAATTATTATGGTAAAATCTTTGTGTTGAATATATCTCTATTTATGTAAAAAATTATCTATTATATTAATAAATTTATCTCTTCTCTTCTGTGTTATTTTCTTACATTATCTTTTGTCTCATCTTATTTTTTAATGTATTTTTTTAATTTATATTTTATTAATAAATATACCAAATAAAAAATATAACAAAGATTAGTATAAAAATGTGATTCAAACAATCCGAAGTTACATTAATAATTGTTAAGTGACGTGACTTAATATGAATCAAGTGATTCATATCCTAATCCATTGATTAGGTTCATAACATATTTTTTTAATTTTCTACAAGGTAATACTTCTTTTTCTATTACTAAGTCTTACTTTTTACATTTTTCACCACTAAACACAATTTATATATTTCTTTATGTAGTGGAATATGATAAATTGTAAATTTATTTATATTTTATATATTCTTACACCAACTCGAATCGTTCGTACTACTTTTGTGTGCCACTCTCTATACGATATATGTATTTATATTTACATATTTATATATACCACACACACACACACACATATATATATATATATAGAGAGAGAGAGAGAGAGAGAGAGAGAGAGAGAATTGTTTCAAGCACCTCTTATTTCAAAGAGTAGAGAATGGGTGTACACGCACACACACATATATATATACACACATGCATATTTATATTTACATAAAATATAGTATAATATAATTTTCTCATTCTCTCTTAAAAAATAAACCAAATTATTATGGATATAATATAATATACGAAATTATCTATTTAGTTTCTTCACAATTTATACTTAAGATTTATACACACACTTTTATATTGATGTACATATACATAAATACGTTAATATATATATATACACAACACATACACAAAATACGTTATTTTTTTTGTGGAATATTGAAAAATTTTGTTCAATATGCCACCTGAGTAGGCCAAAGATGGGACTAAATTTTATCTCCACATACAAGGGATAAAGATTGATTAAGTAAGTTTGAGTTAGGAATAAGGACAATTTTCATCCCCAAGAGCGAGGATAAAGGGGGATGGAGACAATATAGGTAGGCGAAACAGGGCTAGGGGCTGAAGTACCCACCCCCACCCTACCCTACACTTAGGGATGGCCAGTGGGCAAAGTTGGCGCACAGCTCGGACGCCACAACACTGATTCGTCCCTAGCGCGGCTCAGTTTGCAAAGATGGTGGTTCAGTGAGACAAGCTGAATTGGGCCCAATTTTCTTGATTTGTAGCCTAGCCAAGAAGAAAAATCGAATCATCCCGCGAACCTGCTCAACCCAGCTCATTGGACCGCAGGCTGAATGATGACCTATGTGGGCTACCCAATTTCTAACTGTTGTTGGCAGTTGCACCCAAAATTTTTTACTTTTTTTTTTACCGTTGTTTGAGCAATATATATATATATATATATGTATATATATTAACTTCAACCTCAACTTTTTATTTCTCCTATGAATACACTCTAATCCAATTCATTATTCACACCAACAATCATCAATTCTAATATTCTATCTTTTCTTAAACTCTCTCATATCTCTCTCTACTCTCAACACAATTGCAATTATTTAATTTTTTGATAATACTTTAGAAGAATTGTTCAAATTTCAGTTTTGGAGGAAGGAATCGAAGAACGGAAGAAGTGCCAGGCAAAAAATCAAACTTCTTAATTCTTCTTCGAACTCCAGCTTCAAATTAGTTTGCTTTTCTCAACTTCTCAATTTACTTTATTCACTATAATTTTTTTAATATTTATTTGTTTACGTTAATTATTATAATTTCTTTCTTTAATTTTTAATACGTTTTTCTTTACTTTTTTTTAATTATTATTATTGTTATTATTATCCTCCTCCAATATTAAGAATTGTATTATCTCACACCGTAGATTTTGAACAAAATAAAGAACCTACTAGTATGCCTCCCCCTTCCGAACACACCTACTAGTGGTACTGATAAAAGAACCTCTTGAGCTTGGAATGTTTTTGAAAAAATAGGTAATCAAGCTAGACGTAAACTTTGTAAATAATTCACACATAAAACTAGTAGTGGCACGGATACACTAACAAGACATATAAATAAACACCACCATAGTGAAATAACAAATTTAATTAGACAAACTCAAATAGATTCTACTAGTTCCGGTGCAATGACTAGATTTAAATATGATAGTGTTGTAGTAAAAAAAGAAGTAATTATTTTATGTGCGTTCAGATAGTAGATTTGAGTCATATCGGTCATTTGAAAGAAATCTAACTAATTTAAAAACCGTTGTATCTAATATATTAAAAGAGTTATACCTTATGTATAAGAATGACCTTGAAGAACAGAATGGTGGGCTACGATTGGGTGCTGGGCCCAACTCGAGTGGAAGTTCAAGTCAAGAGGTAACTTATGGAGCTGATATGGATGTTCATCGGCTTTGCAGCTGGAGTCCATCATCATCTTTGGCTATATACCTATATGCCTACCGAGTTCAAGATAAAGCAAATAATTCGGACATTCTTGGATAGTGGAAGAGTAATGCGGTATCATATCCTATCCTATCTAGGATTGCTCAGGACATCTTAACAACTCCGGTTTCTATGGTGGCTTCTGAAAGTGCATTTTCTATGAGTCGTCGTACACTCGACGGACCAAGAAGTCGGTTGTCCCATAATACCTTAGAGGCACTCACGTGTCTAGCCGATTGGTATTTGCAAGAAGATAGAATTGCCGGATTGCTGATGAGGATGAAAATGACGACGACGATGGAGAAGCAACAACAAGGCAAACTTACTAAAATGTAATAGAATAGTTATTAAAATATAATAGAATAGTTATTAATTTGAATATTATTATTTGTAATTATTTTTGAGAAATTTAGACCTTAAGTCTCCTCTTATGTAATTTTTTTTTTGTTATCAATAAAATTGGTAAGGGTCCATGCCAACCCCCCCATTTCAAGATGGCTTTCTTAAATCATTTCATAAACTTAATAAAAAAAAACCTTAAGAGTTCTAAATTTAATCAAAAAAACTTTAAATTTCTAAACTTAATATACTTAATAAAAAAAAATTTTAAGTTTCTAAACTTAAATCAAAATAAATTAATTTAGTAATTAACTAAGTTTTTATTTGTGTTATGAACTTATGATCTTTTATTATATAATTTTAAGTTTTAACTTTTATATAATTTAACTTCATGTAATTTATGTTTGTTTTTATGTAATTTAAGTCTTATTTATATGTTACTACTTATTTGAAGTCATGTTCTTTTTAATATTCAATAAAAAATAAAATAAAAAATCCAGCCCGCTCGACCCATCTTGCCCAAATCGTCTGATTCGATACAGAGAAGTATGTCGTGCCAGGTTAATATTTTTCAACTTGCAGCTTAACCTATTGGTTCATTGAGATTGGTTCGAGAACTTGTGACGAATTCAATTAATCGATCCAAATATATTGGGTTAGCCCACTCACTATGTCTACCTATATTATTCTATCCCATTGTCATCCCTACACGCAGTTCTTTGTCGATTGGATATGGATATGGGGGGGCTTGGGTCCGGTATTGCGCAGTCGTGTTGGTTTGTTATGGCTATCAAGAAAAGAAATTGAAATACATTTAAAGTCATATTTGGGAAAAGGAATTATATGGCAAAATTGGGTTAGAGATAGGCGTATTCAGATGCACTTTGGTCCAATGTGTTAAGAGTAGTAAATATAGGAAATTAGGCCAAAATATTGGAGGAGAATATCTATACGTTGCTTTATATTAAGTTTTGTGGTTTTTTATTTAATTAATTTCTGCGGAACATTATTTTTTCCTCAAAAAAAAAAATTTATAAACAAAGACTAACATTCTATATTTGAAATTAAAAAAGCCTAATCTTTTGTCAACCAAACTTTACAAACTATAAAATATTATTAACCTCTAACAAATCTAATAATAATTATAAACTATATTAACAAATTCAAACTAACAAAATCAGAGTTGAAAAATCAAAAAATAAAATTTCTTTATAAAATAAATAAATAATTTCTCATTTTATTTTAGATATTATTAATATATACTCAATATATTTTTGATAAATAAAAAGTTAATGACGCATATTAGTATAAACTAGTTCCGTCCCCATCTAATTAATGTATCCTCTCTTTCAAAATTTATCATGTAGAAATTATATTAGAAGAGTTATATTATCGGGTCTTGATCCGTTTGACACTTTTCTAACCCGAACCGAAAAATACAGGCCTCGATTGCACGTGTCAATTTAGCCCCCGGCTCAAATTAGCACTATCCTTAACGCCTAGTTTACCGGTCCTCCAGAAAGTCTTTCATCGCGTGAACTCGCCGGAAGATATATACTGAACTGAGCAACGCCGCCGTCGCAATACATCTCCGGATTATCCATTGTACTAGACCGCCGTAGCTTCTTGCACGTTCCCTCTAGATCTCCCTCGCTGAATTCGATTACCGTCGTAGCCATGATTACAACGGTAGATATTTATCCGCTCGCAGCTTGTCTTTATTATACTCTCTGAATCCTATGTCCTTGAACTGTATTTTGCGGCAGCTTTTATATTCTGAACTTTTGCAAATGATATCAGTTGAATAATTAATATGTATTTTGGATGATTGTATTGATTTGTTTTGAATTATGCTGCAGCAGAGAAGTGGATCGGGTTTATCACAAAGCCCGAGATCTCCATCTTCCCAAGCGCCGTATCTATCAGTGTCTGTGACTGATCCTGCTAAAATGGGCAACGGCGTTCAAGCCTATATCTCATACAAAGTCATCACTAAGGTTCGTTCAGTAATTCAGTCAGCAATTGTGAAATTAGGGAATGAATAGGCATTGCAAAATTTGGTTAATTTCTTTTACTTTGTCGCATGAATGACTGCATGTGATTGTTTAGATAAATGATGGGATTGTCTCGTTGATAATCCACACATGATGAGTTACTGTTTAATGAAGTTTCAGCATCTGAAAGAAGTTAACTTTCTATTGTTTGATAGAGTGCTTTGGGCTATTGATTTCTGCTGATGGTTTGAGTAGATTGTTTTGTTATCTTATCTATCAAATGATACCTGTTGTGGCAGACAAATTTACCTGAGTACCAAGGACCAGAAAAAATTGTTATTCGACGTTACAGTGATTTTGTTTGGTTACGTGATCGGCTTTTTGAAAAGTACAAGGGTATCTTTATTCCTCCGCTTCCAGAAAAGAGCACAGTAGGTAATAAATCCTCTGCTTTTCTTCTCCTCCTTGCATCATCTGCTTGATCACGGACTTTAGACGGATGTCTCTGGTGTCATAAAATCATAAGGGAAGAGTGAAAGAGTATAAGTTAAAAAAATCTAACTGAGAGTTAACTGAACTTTGCCTGGCTCAAATTTGCCTTTAGTGTGAGTTAACAGTTCCGGCGTGTTCTGCACTTTGTCTGACACATGCAATTGATTCAATTTCTGTGAATTACTTGGAATTCATCTCTTGAACTATTCATGAAACAAATAACTTAAATAAACCTTGTACTGTTAAATAGAATCTGGGTTTTAATGATACTATGAGACTATTGTTACAGGCAACTACATGAAGAATTATGAGATAAAAAGTAATCTTTCCTTATACATGACAGTTGAAGAAGATACGCATTGGTATAAGAAGGACATTATACATCCTATTAGTCACAAATTGAATGTTCACATTTGCATTTTTGGACAAGCCATGTAAATGTTTCTCTCTCTGAAATAAGTATCTAGCAAATTATGTATCACTTGTCTCAAAAGGAAAAAAGAGAATGGATGTTAAATTACTACCACAGGAGGGCCCAATAATAATTCATTAAATGTTACACGGCAAAACAGATAGTATAAAACAGTCCAAGGTCTTGCAAGTTAAATATGGACATTGAATTTGGGTTGAAAACACTATTACATCTCATTGAAGAATTCCATCTAGTCGTCATCCTTGATTATACCTGTTATTTCCTAAATTAATCATCTTGATGCCCTACAACTTGTCTTTTCTTGTATCAAATAATTTTGCTTATTTGTTTATATACTTATATATAAGTATCTAAGGTGCTATATCTTATGCAAGAATCACTAGGTGGATAGAATTATCAGAAAGATCACCTTTATTGCAATCAGCGCTACTCGTATATGTATTGCCAGTCGCAGAATTGGGCTTTTTGGTAAAATTCTTTGCCGAAAGAATTCTCCCCTATTCTAAACTTTTTTCTGTCCTGCGCAGAAAAATTTAGGTTTAGTGCTGAGTTCATCGAAATGAGGCGTCAAGCACTTGATGTATTTGTTAACCGTGTAGCTTCTCATCACGAGCTTCAGCAAAGTGAAGATCTGAGGATCTTTTTGCAAGCAGATGAACAGGTAGGTTCTCGTAATTCTTAATCATGTTAGCAGGCTCATAAATATTTTCTTTTTATTTCTCTGCTGTGCATACACCTGTATTCACACATTCCCCCCACCCCCCCCACCCCCCCCACCCCCCACCCCCCCCAATGGTAATGTTTGAAGCTACCAATTCAGATAGATAGTGATTTCTGGGTATTTACTTAGGTGATGTTTTCCACAATTGGACAAGCATTTTATGAGACTCTACATGATTTTTAAATGATTATTATCAAAATCCTTCTCCTTAGCTGTATATGAGGCACATACGTTATCTAGAGACTAGAAAGGATGCTGATCTTTTTAGATGTAGTGAATCTCAACTTATTCCCCCTTTTTTCTGGAGGAGAAATTTTATTTAGCTTTACACCGAGTGTATGTGTATTAATAGTGTTCAAATTTATACTTGTTGGAAACAGTTTCCCCGTGCTTAGATGAGTAGGTGACATTCCCTCTCTATCAGGACGTGTTTCAGAAAGGACCAAAACTTCTTCATCTTTAGATAAACTCGATTATTTGGATGATGGCGAGGTATCTATAGAAGGTCTTTGACTTTTGATGTTGTCCTTGTACCTCTTTTAGAGGACATTGTTGAACCTCAAATAGCTGAGATTGTGTTTGTGCACTTCCTTTACTTATCTTTATTTCTTTGGCACTTTTCTCTTCTTCTCTTTCCTCTCCAAATCACTTCCTCTAACATCAGTTGATTGATTGTCATGCAGACAATGGAAAGAGCAAGGTCCCAGGAGACTGGTATTTTTAAGAAGAAGCCAGCTGATTTGATGCAGATTTTCAAGGTATCATGAAATTTTTAATAAAAATTTCGGTAGGAAGCTAAGCTCTTATTCTGTCTTATGAAGCTTCAATCTTGTTCTAATTTTGGAATCAAAGACTATAAGATTTAGGACTGTATCTCTGCTAAATTAATAAGATTTTAAATGTATAAGTAAACAACTCAAGCTTCTAAGAGCGGTGATAATGTATCATGTTACCAAAGTAGGATATCTTTTGTTCAGACTAGCTGCCCGGGACGATGTTAGAAGTATCAAGTGCACATATTTTGGGACTTCCCAACATGTAAGGGGCATGTTAAACATATAAATAGCATTCCTCTACCAGCTTAAGCTTTATAGATGACGTTATTTAGCAATCTTGTGGCTGATTTTTGAAACTGTAATTGTATATGACCTGCCATGGTAAAGCCCTAAATAACCTATAAATTTACAAATTTTGCAGGACGTGCAATCAAAAGTAAGTGATGTTGTTCTGGGGAAGGAGAAGCCTGTTGAAGAATCAAATCAGGAATATGAGAAACTGAAACATTACATATTTGAGCTTGAAGACCATTTGGCTGAAGCACAGAAGCATGCATATCGTCTTGTAAAGAGGCACAGAGGTATTTGTGGTGTCTGGTCCTTATGATACGCAATCTGTACTTCGTCTCATGTTAGACAAGTACTTACCCTTTGAACATCTATTGGAGCTAATTTACAGACAAAAGGGTGAAAGAATATTCTATCATTGTGCACAACTTTCAATTCTAGTAATATAGATAATTTCTCTTAGGGCAGGTAAGAAATGCATTCAAATTCTTTACAAAGAATGACGGTCTTGCCCTTGTTGTCGATGCCCTCTTATTTTTACTCAGTTTTGGTGGTTTTAGATTAATTCCTCAGCAACTTCTCTTTATGTTTACCCACTCTGGCGTTGTGGCTCTCTTTTCTCGGGGGATTTTGGTGGGATCAGACATTTTCACATTCATAAAAAAAAAATCTCTGCTGAGTTAGAGGAACATTTATCTTTTTTTTCTTTTTTTTTAATTTTTTTATGTGACATTTATTATGGTTCCCCGGAACTCACGTGAACTTAGTTTCTACATGAATTGAGTCTCTTGATATGTGGCCCCAGAATTGGGTCAATCTCTGTCAGACTTTGGAAAGGCAGTCAAGCTCCTTGGTGCTTCTGAAGGTAACCCTCTTGGAAAGGCTTTCTCTGAGTTGGGGGCAAAGTCAGAGATAATCTCTGTTAAGCTGCAGAGGGAGGTAATTTGGAATTGTTGAGGGTTGACTGTTTTCATATTTTCCAAAGCTGAAGTTTTCATTTTCGACAATTGTTTCTGAAATCCAGGCTCAGCACCTGTTAATGAATTTTGAAGAACCTCTGAAAGATTATGTTCGTGCTGTCCAATCTATTAAGGTGAGTGTGTAAAGTTGTTGTCTAGCTTGTTTGGTATACATGCAAGTAAGCCTGTATTCAATACTGTTATTCCTCTCCTAGTTTTCGTACGTTTACTCTTTGGTTGTTAGCATACGAAGACACTTGCGAACCTAATTGATTCTAGGAAGTGAAGTGCAATGCTTTCATTTTCAAATACCAAATGAAAGGGATATTAATTGTCCAGAGAGAAGAAAATGGTGGTAATGAGGCTTTGTAATGATGCAGTGATTCTTACTTCATTCATTTGTATATCCGCTCTATTTCATTGTTTGTTAACAGGCGACCATAGCTGAGAGAGCCAATGCTTTCAGGCAGCAGTGTGAAATGGCAGAAACAATTAAATTCAAGGAAATTGATCTGTAAGTTGCTGTCAATTGTTCCTTCACAATTGTTTCTGAACTAATTAAAAGAAAAGAGTAACGACATAGGGAAAGAAAAGGATTTCCATTGGTAAAAATCTTATATGTTTGCATCTGCGTCAAATTCACTTATCTGTTGCTTTGCCACTGAACAACCTGCAGTTACTTTTAAACATTTAGGCAGACAGATGATAGTATTTAAGCACCTTTAATATATAAAGTGAGAGCATCAGTAACATCTGTCTGTCTGTCACTGAGATGAAATACTCCAAAGTTGTTTGCCTGGTTGATCGCCTCTTATAATCGTGCAGCAGGTCCTATGTGAAAAATAATGTTCTGACTGAATAATATATGTCTATGATGTTTACAACTCTCTCTACTGAGTCAATCATAGACAGTTGGATTTATTAAGAAGTGGTCTGTTGATGCTTCTAGAATGTGGAGCTTCAAGAACTTTTGTAGTGCTTGAATGACCAATTTGGTTTATATTTCATCTCCAGGAACAAATTCAGGTTAATAAGATCAGAAAAACTTGCGGAAGCTGAACGTGAATATGAAACGGTTAGTTAACTTGAACAAGCATTTGAAACATTGTAGACTGCGTGCAATCTTTTCCTTAACTAATGTTGTATTTATCTATGCCCAGCTGAAGGCCGAAGGTGAGGAGGCAACAAGAAGATTTCAAACAATTGTTCGGCTGATGAATGATGAAATTGTTAAATTCCAAGAACAGAAGACATTGGATATGGGGCTTGCTTTTCATGAATTTGCAAAGGGACAAGCACAACTAGCAAGTGGCATTGCTGAAGCTTGGCGAAGTCTTCTTCCAAAGCTTGAAGCCTGTTCTTCCTCATAGTAGTCACAAAAAAACCGTAACAAAGATAGGAACACACATCCTCCAACGCGAAACTACATGAATGAGATAGGTAGTAGCTTTGGCTTGTTGTACCTAACCTATTATGACATATTTTTGCTTTAAGTAACATGTATATTATATATAGACGGCCCCCCCTCAAGTAGTGCAGAAATTTTAGTTTCAACTTGGAAATCCCTTGTGTATTTGGGTTCATGGAACTCAAATGGACGTTTCTGGTTTGTGTAGGCTAGCACATCTGTTCAACATTCTCATTCCTATCTTAATACATATGAATGAAACTTAAGACATACAAATTTGAGATTTTTGTTATTTAAGTCACATTTGAAATCAGCAATTGGTAAAGGTCAGGTATCTTCAGCTTTTTTGTTTAATCGTGTGAAGAAATCACTATTCTAAACACATAAGTTTTGGTTTGCCAAACAATTATATTTTTTAAATGTTAAAAGCTGTTTGATTTCCAAATGACCCACAAGACTGGCAGCTTTTCTAAATGATCCAAAAGTACTTTTAAGCTTGGTAAAAGCTCCTCCTTTAAATGGGTACTTATTTTAGATGATTTTTGTTTGAGATTTTTGTTTTGATTTCATAAAACCTAAATTGCTTATTTTAGATGATGCAAATTACAAATTGAGGTTTACTCCAAATGCGTATTCGTCCATTTTATTTATTCTATTTCTTTCTATAATATTATATAATATGAATTATTATGTATATTTGTAAAATGCTTAATATTAATCGATATACTATTCACAACAAATCTGGTCGTTTGGTTCCTAACAAAATTTTCAAAACCTTACCTAAAACAGCGAATGACTAATAGCTATATATTCTTACATTTAAATTGATGTATTAAATAATATTGTTTTTTTAATAATATTATATTAAACAATATGAAAATGTGCATAAAAAAAATTTGAGTAAAATATTTTAACACTACCTATCTTTTACAAATTAAATAGACAAATATTAATTTTTAAAATATAATCTTCCTTCCAATCTTCAAATCACAAATATTTTTTCCAAATCAACAATATATGAATAAATCCATGGGTGTAATGATGGATGGGCCTATCAACAACAACAGGTATGATATTTTGGTGGCTTGAGCCTTGGAGCCTTGACCTCATGAACCAAGAGTAACGTGCTCTTCTTATCCAACCGTTTCCTCACATCCACAAATGACTAACAACTCCCACTCCTCTGCCTCTGCTCTGTTATTTCCTCTGCTACTGAAGATAGAAAGAATTTTGAAGCCATGGCTACTAGCAGTAGCAGCGCCGTAGCCACTGGTCACCTCTTTCCTAGTAAATCCAATCCTTTCAATGTACTCAATTCCCATTTAATCCGCCCCTCTTTTCCTTTCTCTCCTGCAATTATAGCTGAGGACAATTATAATACTGTCCTGCTAATCAAGCATTGTCTTCGTCGTCCATCAAACAAACGGAATCTTGCCGCAATTTTGAAGGCAACAGCTGGAGATAATGTTGTTTCGGATAATGAAGATGGAGTATCATTGGGGACCTTGAAGCTTCCGGGAAATACTGACCTGGACAGATTTGAAACGTTGCTTTTTCAGGTAAAAGATAGTGTTTCTAGATTTACTCAAGCTTTTCCTCTTTTTGTTCCTCATTACTATCAGGATTCAGGATGCCACCAAGTGTTCGACATGATGCTTGTGCTTCTATGTTCTATATTCTCGTCGGCCATCTCTATCGCAATAAAATAAGGGGGATTGTGTTTTCACTCTCTGGTATTAATGAAATAGTCTCTCAAGATCAAATAGGATAGAAATCAAGTGTTGATCCCACATTTTTCAATGGTGATTGTAGGTGCATGACTCATTTTCTAACAGCACTCATAGTTAACTATACTCATAAAGTCATACTCTTATACCAGTCAAACTCATTGCACAACTTCTCTCAAGTGGGACGGGATAATACACTTTCTTGCTTGCCTTCACAAGAGTTCGGCAAAATGATTCTAGTTCTATGTGCTTGGCAATCTCTAGTGTAACAAAACAAAGGGGCTTATGAAGACACTATTTGGCACTAATGAAATATATAGTCTAACCAGATCAAAAAGGATAGTTCTCAAGTTTGCCCCTATACTTTTCTGTCACGCTGCATGCCTAGGAGCATGACTATGTGTCTGACAATACTCATAGTCAACTACTTGAACTCGTCTATGCTAAAATAGATATTCAAAAAATTGACAATGAGCGCTTGTTTACATACTTTTGTATCGTTCAAAATCATGGCATGAAAATTACCACAAATCACAAGTACTTGTACTGGTCAAGGATCTCTTCTGTCTCTCTAGGCTACTGTTCTGTCCTTTCTATTGTTTCTATGAATTCTCTTGATAGCATATCATACTGCTTGATCATTAAACCATTGATGTATTATGACTTGAATAGTGGGCGAACAGTCTCTGCCAAGGCGCAAACTTGCCAATGCCAATGCCTCTAAAGGTTTGTGCTTTCTTCGAACATTCATTTTCATTTTCATTTCAGCATGATTGCTTGGTGAAGTCAAGCCATCGGAACAAACAAGATCCTTCCTCAACTGGACCTATCATATTGAAATCTAGCTTCACTTTTTTACACTCTACTTCTCTTGTGCATTTATAATTTAGGTTACTGCAACATATGATCAGCTAATATTCTCGATTGATTTCAAAAGGGATTTATGTGCGGCATAATTTCATGTTTTGGAAACAGTGTATTTGACCACTCAGAATTGGTGTAGTTCAGATGAGTTCTCTGATAATTGGTTAGAAATCATTTGGTGCTGGAACAGTTCTTGCTCACTAATACTAGCACCCTACTCTTAAGTCTGCTCAGTTTAGAGTGTTCTGCTATGTTCCAGGGGCATTTTGCTGCTCCTGAAAGCAAATGAATTCTTCCAAAGTTTCATAACATATAAGTAATTGTATATGCTGCATCTCAACAGTTTGATCATCTAGAACATCTTTTGTAATACCCCTTCTGCAACATTTATATCATAGTTCTTCATTATAAAGCCAACAAAATAAAAGGTAAAACATAAATAAACACTACCTAAAACCGTGCTATAACAAAATGTTATAGAATATTCTACAAAAGATCTGTATAGACGTCTCTGGATGTCATTCTCTTTTGTTGTAAACTGAGTGCAACTGAAGACATTAATATGTGTATGTGCACAGGTTGACAAAATTCCTGGTGGAGCTAGAATTGGCTTTATTGCAGTTGCTGATGGCGAAACTGAAGTACCTGTATACATTGATTGCTTAGTATTTCCTCCCACTAATAATTCTGGTCCAATTTTCCGGGCCATCAGAAATGGACCGCGTAAAGCAGAGACGCCTCCTGGGGAGCCAAGAATCATGAGAAGTCTTCTAGGAGCTCTAAAGAAATCTGTGGAAATAGCTCGAGTTTAAGTCTAAACCAGTCTGATTCATCTCAAATTGTATGATTTCATTAAGGCTGCATTTAAGTAGCCAATTGCTGCAGGAAGATCCCTGCCTGTTATAGTTCTAACTTGTAATTTAAAGATTGCTATGGCAATTTTCATATGCTTGTAATTGTTGACTGTTGTGGACTAGAGAACTTATGATATAAGAAAGAAAGATAAAACTGTGCTGCTCTGTCCTTTTTTTTGTTTTTGGAGAGAAATGAAGAAGAAAGAGGTTTTCTTCCATGTAATATGTAATCTATCTTTTGGTGTTTAGAGGAGCGCTACATACAAATAAAGACGAAAATTATGTGGAATCGAACTTAGGAACACATAATTAAAAGTTAGGCACTTTACCAAAAAAAAAAAAAAAAAAACTTCTATTTATTTGTTTTGACTTTTGTAAAGGATCTTTTATTAGTAAAGATAAAAATGGAAATAATGCAATTACTAATCATGCTGTAATCCTAGACATTAAAAAGTTTGCCACATTTGCTAATTCTAATCTCCTTTTGCTGTAGTCTAACCTACAACTGTTTGATGTAGGCTTACTAATAGCAAGTGAAGATAAAAACAAACGCCTTCTGTGGGGATCGAACCCACGACCACGTGGTTAAAAGCCACGCGCTCTACCGCTGAGCTAAGAAGGCTCACTTCTTTTTTTCTTTATTTACTTAAAAAGAACTTTTATTACCTATAACAAAATGAAAAGAATTAATCAAATCTTATTTTAAGACAATACAAACATTTGGTATCCTGTAGTCTCATGCCGTGAAACGCAAGTAATCTACATTTGTTCGGTGTTTAGTTACATACTTGTTTCTATTAATATGTTTATTTATTTATTTTTTGGGTCAAAATATAGCAAGTGAAGAAGAATAAAACGCCTTCTGTGGGGATCGAACCCACGACCACGTGGTTAAAAGCCACGCGCTCTACCACTGAGCTAAGAAGGCTCTTTTATTTATTCAATTTTTTTAAAGGGATCTATTATTACCAAAGACAAAATGGAAAGAATACAATCAATATAAGTATTGCATGTGACAAGGTGTTAACTTAGTTGGTTAAAAGCACCTTTTACCATGCGATAGGTCATGGATCCAATTCACACACTCTCTCCTCCAAATGTATACAAAAAATAAAGTGTTATATACTTCTCTCTCTCTCTCTCTCTCTCTCTCTCTCTCTCTCTCTCTCTATATATATATATATGTGTGTGTGTTAGTATAGCAATTGAAGATAAAAAAAACACCATGTGTGGGAATCAAACCCACAACTACGAACCCACGCCCACGTAGCTAAAAACCAAGCACCCTATCACATAACTAAGAAGGCTTACTCTTATTTTTTATTAGCAAAGAGAAAATAGAAGAATGCAATCACAAATTCTGTTTTAGGATAGTCCAAAAATTTGCCATAAAAGTTATTTATAATCTCCTTTTCATGTAGTCTCATGTATCAGAATATAATAGATTAAGGCATATCTTCCTTTTAATATATAATTTACATTTATTATTCAACAAAAAAAACGTATATTTGTTTAATGTTTGAAAAAATGTTACATGTTTGTTTCTCTTAATTTGTTATTCAACAAAAAATTTCTAAAAATGCAATCTACATTTGTTTGCACCTAGAATCCGAGCCGGTTTTTTTAGTTTTTAGGAAGTGTAACATACATTTTCTTCCTTTAAATATGCTTTTATTTATTTTTGTCAAAATAGCAATTGGAGATGAAAAAATGCCTTCCATGGCTATCAAACCTACAACCACGTGGTTAAAAGTCACACGCTCTACCACTAAGCTAAGAAAGCTTAGTTTTATTTATATTTTGTTATTTTGAAAAAAAATTTTATTACCAAGATAAAGGGTAAAGAAAATAATCATAAATTTTGACTTGTCATGGTACCAAGTTTTACCATATTAGCTAAATCTAATTTCCTCCTGCAGTATTTGTTGCCATTTCTAAACTCTAGCACAAATCATCTGTCCATTTGACGAATTTTCTTCTTTAAACGTTTATATTTATTAAATTCACCATATCTCGTCATATGAAGAGTGACTGGATCAAAAAATTAAGATACTCATTGTTACGATATTATAAATATTGAAATTTGAAAATGTGGAGGAATAACTAAATTATTAGATGAAAAATAGTTGAGGGACTATTTATGCAATTTACTCCAAGTAAACTGAACGCATACGTCAACGCGTATCTTGCATGCATAATATTATATTTTCCTAGTAGACCAGACCAGAACGCATGGGAAAAATGCTAAACTAAGACCGCAGTTGTTAGATTCTCGTCACATTCCACTACTCAATCTGAACAACCCAACGACAAAAAACAAAAACCCATTCCCGACTTTCCCTTCTCTTCTCTTCTCTTCTCTTCTCTCCCTTCATTCCACTTTAAGCTCAATTATCTTCTGAATTTGCCTCTGCAGTAACAATTTTCTAGTATGAACTCTTGAGGTTAATTAATTGAAAAGAAGAGGATAGAGGAAGAAGAAAATGGCTTCTTCTTCTTCTCTTTACTTTCATATCCCATCATCAATTCATGCTTCTAAGTTTGATTATTCCTCCAAAACCCTTCTTTTCTTTAGACCCACAAAACCCAATGGCTTGTATTTCTTCAAGAAAATTGTGAGAAGGGATACAATTCTATGTTCTTCATCAGTAAATGATATGCCCAATTCTGTTCCCTCTGGGGATAATCTTCCAAGGTTTGGATAACAAATTCTGGGTTTATCATTTTTTGTTGCATTTTGAGTTTTTCATTTTGTTGATTCTGTATATTTCTGTCCATTATTTGAGTGTATAATTAGGAAAAAGTTTCGGGTATTTTGCTTTTTTATTGAATGCGTTTGGAAGAAGGAGACTACTTACAGTGAATTTTCTAGAATTTCATGGTGATTGCATTTCATTTAATTGTATGATTGGTTAAATTGTATGATTGGTGGAAAAGATTCCTCTTTTGTTTAAATAGAAATTCTTTCTTTAATTGTCCATAGATTTGTTGCCAAAAATTTCGGGAAGTAATGTAAACTGAGCTTAACCTGTTGTTTGGCTTGCAAGAATTTAGGTATTTAGATAAGGATTAGCAGGTGGAGGAACTGCCCTCTTTACTGAGCTTACTGAATACTATCTCCATTTTTCTTTTACTTGTCACATATCAGACAAAATGTTTAAACAAATACGAGTTTTCCAGACTAGAATGACCTTTAAATTAATCTCTCGTCTCATTATTTGTTATTAGTTCTATAAATTTCTATGTTAAAAGATTTAGGAAGGGTTATAATTTATTTTTTATGAAAGGGTAATAATGGGAAGAAAATCATTAAATGTCGCATAACAATGTGACAAGTAATAAAAGATACAACAAAAAAAACACGGTATACTTTTAACAATTTGATAAGTAAAGAAAAAACGGAGGTAGTATTGAGTAATAATAGTCAGTGACCTTATTCTTTTGATTTTTATTATTTCTTAGTTTTCTTCTCGTGATACAGCAATTTCTGCATCATAGAAGGACCAGAGACTGTCCAGGATTTTGTTCAAATGCAACTACAAGAAATTCAAGACAATATAAAGAGTAGAAGAAACAAAATCTTTCTCCTCATGGAAGAGGTTTCCTCAAATGTTTTAATTGTGCACATCATTTCCTCTGTTGGAATTTGCCTTTTGTTTAATTTAGAAGTGTTATTGTATTCAAAATCTAATAGTTCTGCTGTTACCTTTTGGTTACCCCAGGTAAGGAGGTTAAGAGTACAACAGCGAATAAAGAGCTTAAGCATTACTGATGAGAATGGTGAACAGGAAAATGAGATGCCTGATATTCCATCATCAATTCCATTCCTTCCCCATGTGGTAAGTCATAGAAGCTTCGCATAACTTTATGCTTTTCTGGTTAATTTGAGAATTAGTTTGTACTAATTATTCGGCCGTGAATCTCTACGATTTAGCATAATCTTCTTTTTTCTGCCTGTTGCTAGACGCCAAAGACTTTGAAGCAGCTCTATCTTACAAGCTTTTTATTTGTGTCCGGAATTATTGTCTTTGGGGGCCTCATTGCACCAATTGTAAGCTCATTGACCAAGACCTATCCTCATCCTTTAGTATTATATAATATGATGTTTGTTGTGCTAAATGATTCTATTTTGATTTTTTCTGTTTATTTATTTGCATTTAGCATCCTCTGGTCTTATTAATGCGTAAAATCTCAAAGAAACAAGGTTTTGAAGATCTTAGTTGATTTGATTTGCAGAGGTATTTCAAGATAAAATTGTTACTCTTATATCTGATAATAACAAGATATTTGTGTTAGGGTACTTAAATATTCTTGGCAACTTGTTTTTCTTTCAAGTTTTCATGTGAATGCTACTAGAACGTGGCTTTAGCACTCTTCGACACTAGTGGAATAATAAAATTACAGTAGTGAGATAGCTAGAATGTTGCAGAGATGAACTCATTGATAGTAATATATGGCAAAAAGAAATAATAAAATTTAAGTGAATTCTTCTTAAATGTATAGCTATTTGTCATATTGTTGGGTTATTATTTAAAACTTATGCATCTTTTTGACATGGCAGTTGGAGTTGAAATTAGGATTGGGAGGCACCTCGTATGAAGACTTTATACGTAATATGCATTTGCCCATGCAGCTAAGGTATTGTAAGCTTGACTTCGATGTCTGGTACTAAAAAGTTTTGAAATCTGTTGAAGTTTGCTCCTTCAAAAAATTTCATTCTTCCAGTCAGGTTGATCCAATAGTGGCATCCTTTTCTGGTGGGGCAGTTGGGGTTATTTCAGCTCTAATGCTCATTGAAGTTAACAATGTTGAGCAACAAGAGAAGAAAAGATGCAAGTATTGCCATGGAAGCGGTGAGTATTTACTATGAAACTTGTGATTGATGGTGTTAGATTTCTATAAGTTGGCTTGATTGAATGCGGTATATTTGGCATCACGAGTAGGATATTTGGCATGCGCTCGTTGTTCTGCTAGTGGTACATGCTTAAATTCGGCACCTATTTCAGTAACCAATGCTTCCATTCGTCAGTTCCGTGCACCAACCACTCAAAGATGTACAAATTGCTCAGGGGCAGGAAAGGTATTTTATTTTTAACCTCACATTTCATAATTGATATATACAGAGTACCTAAACATATAAATGAACTTTATTAAGTAGAAAGTACTTCTTGAAAAGGTTCTAAATGTCCTCAAACTTGGACTGCTTCTAACTTGATTTTTAAAGCTTTTTGGTTGATAGCTCCACTAAGGTTTCTCCTTCCTCCAATCGGTAAGGATTACCCCATCACTACTAAACTCTTACTACTACAGAATCCTTGACCCAATTCAAAACAATTTCAGTGATCATTTACGGAATTGTCCTCTCCGGTTTTGATGAAGGGCTCATCCTCCTATAGTTTAGGATTTTACTAGTTTTTCTAGGCTTGGGTGGAGTCCATTGTGAAGCAATGTTACAGCTATTAAAAAAGAATACATAAGCTTTCAGTTTCATGGATGAAGACCCTGCCTGCTATTTCCCGAAAGGAAATAGAGTAAGGGCAATATCTTTCTTGCAGCTAATTCTGCCCCCTCCGGGGATTGGGGGGAAACATGCCCCTGTATCTAATGTAGCTAAAGAAGCTAAAAGAAGTAGTTAATGCCATTATTGTAGCTTAGGGATGCGTCGGGTAAGGGCTTTAGTGCCTTATAGATGCTGTTTCTGTGTTTTGGAAATTAATCTCTGTTCTGACTGCTTCTCTCTTTTATATGTAAAATAGGTGATGTGCCCAACTTGTCTTTGCACTGGGATGGTCATGGCAAGTGAACATGATCCAAGAATTGATCCATTTGACTGACTAGAAGAAATAATCTGCTGTCCTCAGACATTGTTAAATCTTACTTTGTTGCTTTAATATATCTTTGTCTAAAATAAACATTTGAAACTGGAAATGCATGTCCTAAAACCACTGTTCAAAGGTTAAATATGATGATGATTTTGGAAATTTAATGTGCAAGGTTGTTTAAATTCTCCAAGTTGGTTGTTCCTTTGATTGATTCAAAGCTATGAAATGGTTGTAACATCTCGATTAAGTACCTCAAAGTTAGTTTAGGTCGCAGTAAGTTCGAATAAAGTTTCGGGGTTAGTTTATAAGAAATATTAAGTATTGGGGTCATTTGGTAATTATTAGAAAAATTAAGGCAAGAATTTTTTTTTTTCGGTGGAAAACTTTTTCGGACATGTTTTAGAATTATTTGGATTTAATGCTTTAAAGTAGAAATGAAAATTTAAGTTTAGGATAAATTTTTAGTCATTTTTAAGATTTGGGGTTAACGTGTAAGTTTTTTAAAGTTGGAAGACTATTTAATTGGAGAGGAGGTAATAACATGGCTGGATAGGATATGTGGAACGGAATTAAGCAGCCACATGGAAGGGAGATGGCAAGGGGATTAGGAAGGATAACTATATATAGAGGTTTTGCCTGAAAAAAAAAATTGAAAAAAATAATTTTGCAGCCTTTTTTTATTCCAGTCTCTCTCTCTCTCTCCTGCGTCAACATCAGCTTCTCTCTCTCTCTCTCTCTCTCTCTCTCTCTCTCTCTCTCTCTCTCGGTCAAACACCTGTTCTTCTCTTTTTTTTGGATAATTTTGCCTTTCTTTCTGCTAGTCTCAGGTTTAACCAGGTGAGTTTTTTTTTCCCTCTTTGTTTATTTCTTTATTTAGATATTTGGTTGCTTGGTATTTCCTTTTCTTTTTCCTTTTTCTTTTTTTCTTCTTTCTTTACATATATATATATATATATATGTTATTATTATTATTTTATAAGAAATAAATTCTTTCCAAGGTAATAGAAAAACATGTAGAAATTATTATGAATATATTTCGGAATTATTTCTTTTTTCTAGAATTTCTTTTAAAATAAATTTTAAGTGAACCTTAGGATCATTTTGTAGTTAAGGTATATTTCTTTATATAGTATTATTTAATTAAGGTTGGAATTGTTATTTGTAGGTTTAACTCGTATCACGACTCTAGGTGAGTTCACCGATCCCTTTTTTGTTAAAAAAAATTTAAATATTATTTTTATAAAGTATTTTACTTTATTATCGAATCTTAACAAAATGCGCAAAATAATTATCAGTTTATATTACGGGTTATACTAAAATGTGATAAGTAATTAACGTATTTATATTTTAAATATTCATTTATGGCACTAATATATATATTTTAAAGATTAGTGCCATATTCTTATTAATTGCTTTTACTATAAACATTTCCTTTAACAATCCTTTTATTTTGAATTTTGAGTTTTAAAAATATTTTGAAGAAAACATTTTCAAAACAAGTGTTATTTCTTTTTGAGAAATAATATATTTAAAAATTTTAAAATCTCTTAAGGTTTTAAGTTTTAAAATAACTTGGAGAATTATTTTCAAAATATTACTATTTTTTTAAGAAATAATATTTTTTAATTCTTTTAGAAGTTTTTGAGTTTCAAGATTATCTTGAGAAATTATTTTTAAAATATTTATTATTTCTTTTTAGAAAAAATACTTTTACATATTTTATATTTTCGAAGTTTTGAGTTTTAAAATTATTTTGGAAGATTATTATTTTTATTTTTTTAACATATTTATTATTTCTTCATGAGAATAAGGTTTCTTTTTTTTTATATATAAATACTTTAAGTTTCCTTAAAAAGATTTTGAGAGATATTATTTATTTGAAAAAGTTATTCTTAAAATAGTTATTAGTTATTACTTCCTTTGGAAATAATATTTTAAATATTTTAAATATTTCTATAGGGTTTGAGATTTGAAATTATCTTTAACATATTTATTATTTCTTTTTGAAAATAATACTTTACATATTTTCTAGATATTCTTCTTAAGTTAAGGGAATATTTTCATAATACTTTTACTTTAAATATTCTTAAAGTATGATTTCGAAAAATGTTTACTAGTTAGGTTTAAAGAATATTTCTCTACGGTTTTATTCTTACTTTAAATCTTGGAAGTATTAATGATTTCTTTCGAGAAATATTTATCATAATTTTTTACACGCCTATTGGCATAACCTATTTTATACCCGGTAATGTGTTTCAAAACTTATATTATAAAGTCACATTTGCATGACTATGAGTTTTGCCCAGCGGATAGGGATTCTCGTTATCTAAAGAGTTTTTTTATATGGTCAATAGATGGCCTATAATTTTATAAAGTAAATTAAAACCCGAATCCGGCAAAAAGGGGCTTGGTATACATTTTTGGTCAACATGTCGAAAAGACTTGCACTGTGTGTGGCTAGTCCCCGTACGAGGGCCTCTTCCGAACGACATGCTTGGTAATGTTACTCTTGATCTGGATCCAGTTGACAGAGGGCGTAGTACTGTTGAAGGGTTAGGCCCAAGGCGGTATTGCGTTTGACTCTGTATCATGCTCTGCGGTAGTGGCTATTTCCTAGCAGGTTGGGTCAGGAGGGGCCCACCGACTAGAGTAGCACAGGGCGGCCTGGTAAGTATGCTAGGGCTTGTTACCTGTTTATGTATATGTTGTGTGAGGTTGAAAATTCAAACGTTCGTACAGTGTGTTTGGAGTTCAGGCTGGTATTGACTACGGGATGCCGAAATTTGTCCGAAGACCCCGTTTCAGGTTCTGGACTCTATTTGTTGAGCCTATCATGGTACATGCATGTTTTTCTTAAAATTTCAGGTGTCGTGGCAATGCCGATGTGTCTTGATTCACTCAGACTTCCCGACTATGCCTGAACCCTTCAAAAAATTTATATTTTGCATAAAAGTTTTGAATGCACTTACTTTGCTGGGATTATAAACCGTTTTAAAAATAATATATATATTTTTCCCGTACGGGAAGCTCACGAATAGCACACGTGCACGTGAACTCACTGAGCGTCCATCGCTCATGTTTTTCAAATGTTTCTCCCCTCCATTTTTTGATGATTTCGTAACTAGTTCGAGTTAGAGGAGCCATGGTGAGCCATTGAAGCCGACATATTTGAAGTCCTCCATCTCTAGTCAAAAGATTTTGTTTATGTAGACTATGGCCATAGCAACCTTAAATCGATGTATAAGTTTGAGAAGCTTTCGTTGTATAGTTATATTCAAACATTTCTTTCTTCTCACATTATTTAATATAGATATACTCATTACAACTCCTCCCGGTTGTACCTTAGTCTTGTATATTTGTAAGTTCAGTGCCGAGAGGCACGCAAGTACCTTCCTCCGCCCCAGTTGACCTAGCAGAGGGGTACGAGGTATCACAATGGTGACTCTTTATTGTCTCCTTAATGCTAAACTTCATAATAAGTTTGATTATTTTCTGTAATATTTTTTTAATATTCTTTTTAAACTATTTTTAACAAATATAGTATTATTTTGTTAATAAAATATATAAAATAAAAGATAAACTTTAAATTCTACTTAAGATAACCTTGAGTGTGTTATGTTTGAGTGTGTGTTATGTGTGTATTATAGAAGACGATAATAATTTCAAAATAATCTCAATCCCATGTAATGTGAACAAAGTTGCTATAGGGTATAAAAGGGTTGTGATGTTAAAAAAAAAAAAATAAAGATTTTAATTTCGGCGTGATCGTATTAGAATTACTATTCAAAATAGTCGTTATAGTTGATTTAGTTTAACCGTCATTATCTGTCTTTGTTATACAGTACAAGCAGTCATAAGATAGTTGTTAGAGTTGGGATTACAAGGAGTCTACTTTACTGTCCATGGCGACGCTATCTTTTGTTGATCACTTTATACAAGTCATATGAGAATATTATTTTTACTAATTATAATCTAATTTCATTATATTATATTAATTGAAATAATACTAATGTATAACTTAACTCTTATATATGACTCCATATTATCTACCAATGAAATTAAGTTTAATGATATTCCCCAAACTATACCTTATTATACATTCATATATATATATATATATATGTTTAATAATATTGATTTTACAAGAACTCAAAATTTCAATTGATAGAAAAATATTTGTGTGGATAAAATAACCCAACTCAATATATATGTGTAGTTTTATTGGCTAGTTTTGTCCATTTATAACTTTGTAGTGATAAGTGAGAAATAATTGGAATGTCTGTAAAACCCTAACTACTTGAAAATAAAAAGCAAAATTATTAAACAAAAAATGTACTCTTTTAAAGAGAACTTTATTAATATATTGACAGATTGGCCGAGTGGTCTAAGGCGCCAGATTTAGGCTCTGGTCCGAAAGGGCGTGGGTTCAAATCCCACAGCTGTCATAATGTTTTTGGCTTTTTAAGTTCATGCCAGGTAATCTTTTTTCCATTTTTTTAATTCATCTCATCACTCTCGCCACGTGTCAAAAAGGGTCACTGCACCAATCATCCTAGTTCCGATCATCTCTTACAATTTTCTCCTAATCTATTATTACCCTTCTCTCGGAATTCTTCTCCCGCAATTTCGGAGACTGAAGCTGGAAATGTCAAGAACACTGATTCTCAGAAGCAAATCCGGTTCGAAATTACTAATTAATCGCTTCATAACCTCACCGTACTCCCACCCAAGCTCCTCCGCTCGATCCATCGGAACCCTAGCTTTCGAAGAGATTCGATCCTCCCAGGATGGACCTTATAATTTTACAGCATTTTTCCTTCACGGTCTCTTAGGCTCCGGTCGCAACTGGCGCTCTTTCTCTCGCACTCTCGCTTCCTCTCTCCCAGGTAAGACTCCATTTGGATTGATTTTTTTGTTTTTCTTTTATTGGGTTTTGAGAAAGTTGAATTGAATTGTCTATGAGAAGATATGTGGGAACCAGAGTAAAAAAATGTGAAAATTTCTTGAGTTAAATACTAATCCAAAAGCCTGGCATGGCCTATACAAGTCTGCAAAGGGAACATATTTGTTACAGCAGATTTCTTGAGCCAATTTTTTGTTCTACATATTTATGAGTGTGTTATTTGTTTGGTAGATTGGAGGATGGTGCTGGTAGACTTGAGGAATCATGGGAAATCGGCGGAGTTAGAAGGGATTTCCCCCCCGCACGACATGGAAAATGCAGCTAAGGATTTAGCTAATTTGGTGAAATCGCAAGGATGGAATTGGCCTGATGCGGTTCTTGGACATTCAATGGGTGGAAAAGTAGCGTTGCAATTTGCACAGAGTTGTGCTCGTGGTGATTATGGAGAGTCTGTTTCTTTGCCCAAACAGGTGTCTTTTCTTATTTATGAATCATTCTGATCTTTAAAATCATTTTTAAAGGAAAGCATTTTCTTGCTTTCTAATGTTATATAAAAGGCAATATTGAAAATGATGCTAGTAACTGTACCTTCATCACGTCTTTTGAGCATTATCCAGTTTGTTGATTATTGATACAAGTAACAGATATTGAGTGACTGACGTAAATCACCGAGCACATAGCAAGATTTCATGTAATGGACTTGAGAGTCAAACTAATAATGGTTAGAGGATTCGTAATATTATTCAGAATAGTTAGTTTGTGTTCCAAAGCCTGGATGCTTCGAGTTCTGAATGATGAGATTAAAAAGTTAAACACAATTAAGCTAACATTGGCTTTCTTGAACTGTCACGCTACTGATAGTGTGCTTTCTGAGTGTCTTTATAAGGTTTTCCAGAAGTAATTTCTCATTACTTTACAACTAGTGTTCATTTGAGAATTTTCTCAATTTCTGCAAGTGAGTTGAAGGATTAATATACAGTCCGTATACTTTGCTAATGGATAAGGCTATTGATGCAGAACAGTTGTGGATATTGGACTCGGTCCCTGGGAAAGTGAACCCTGAAAACAGTGATGGAGAAGTGGAAAAGGTGTTACAGTCCTTGCGGACTTTACCATCATCAATCCCATCTAGGAAGTCAGTGCTTCTTCTCTTCTCGCCTGATATTCTCTAAAATGTATTTCTTTCTTCATGTGTACTGATGGCCCATCTTTTGTTGGTTTAATCAAGCTCTTACACGTGTATGCCAGATTTTGAATGGTAGTGGTGTTTTCTTACATTCTTTTGCAAAAATTAAGGACTTGTTTCAATTCATTATTGTCGGGTCATGATCAGATTATGGTGCCATACAGTAGCTCACTAGGAATGCTGTGTGCTGTGCCTCTATGGTGAAAGTCGTATGCTTCATTTAGGAACTTCTGCACAAATTTGGTCTAAGTTGCTTGATGACCATTACCTTAGGCCATCTTTCCTGATCTTTTAACTTCTAATGGTTAAAATCTGAAGTCACTAAATACAACATAGTTCTTTGAGTTTTGTGAGCGAGTTTGTGTAGATCCTGTTCCTTGAGTTTTACAAAAACTGAACTGCTATTATTTGTATCCTCTTTCGCTGAGTTCCTTTTTATGCATTAGACTCATACTACTTATTGCGATATTCTCTGATGGTTTTATCTTTTCTTTTACCATGCTTCACTACTTAAGATAGACGGTCTTCTGACTTCTAGGTGGTTGGTAGATTACTTGCTGAAGCTTGGGTTTTCCAAGTCATTGTCAGAGTGGCTAGGCACTAGCCTGAAGAAATCAGGAGACAAAGAGACATGGGCGTTTAATCTTGAAGGTGCCATCCAGATGTTTAATTCTTATAGGTAAGATAATTTTCCTGCCTCTGTAGAGAAGTCTAATGATATAAATCGCAATATTTCCTCGGAAGAGTAACAAGATAGACACACTTCATTTGCAAAACTCATTTTAAGGAGCAATTTTATCAGGGATACAGATTATTGGCCTTTGCTCGAGCACCCACCCAAAAGCTTGGATATATCAGTTGTGCAGGCTGAGAACAGTGACAGATGGACAGAAGATGTGGTTCATCGGCTTCAAAACCTCGCTTCTAAAAGCTTCAACGAAGATGAAGGAAAGCTTTCATATTATGTTCTTCCCAAGTCCGGTCACTGGGTTCATGCGGATAACCCCAAGGGACTTCTTGAAATTGTGACTCCCAAAATTGCCTCCCTGGTTTAAGCCAATTTGTCTTTCACTCAGTGGAAAAACTCTACAGGGAAAGTACCTCTGAATTATCATTGAGTTTCTTATTGTTGATATAATGGTGAAAACTTTTGAGATATCTCAAACCATTTTCATTCCCCCTGTTAGACTAGCAAGAAATTCATTATCTAGTTGAGTTGCAAGCCTCTATGTGCTTTGTTATCATACTCAATGTTGGAGAAAATAGAAAAAGTGTTACATAAACAGATAAGAAAGCTGGTCAAGCAATGTCTCTTACAAGGATTTACCATCTAATTTTGTCTCGGTTCAATGTAGGATATCAAAATCTGCCTTTTCTTTTTCTTCTTTTCGTTATTTTGTTTTGAGGAAGTTCTTTTTCCCTATTTTTTTTCTCCTTATGGGGTTTTGTCCAGAGGTTCTGGTGTTCACGACGTTTTGGGGAAGTTTCGAACCTTCAATTTTTATAGTACGTTTACTTACAATGCTAATTTACTAAATCTCATATCTATATAATATAAATTATTTTCGACCATTGTCCCACGAAGAATCCGGTATATTCTAGCATTGGTCTCTTCATATTAGGTACACTCACATATTATTCGCTCTCTTGCACATTGGTGAATCATACCATTGGAAGAATATGCACTAACTTTGCTGCATATTAATTACTATTAGAGGAGAAAACCAAAAAAAAAAAGTGATTAATTAATACGAAATCGTATTTTTCGATCATTTAAGAATAACAAAGTTCGAAAAGAAAAAGAAATTTAACATCGAATCTTTCACAACTTAAGAATCAATTTCCATTTTAAGATTGTTATCTGACTAGGATGTTCTCAATGCAAAAGGTACCAGTATGTGCCATTTTGATATTTCTTTTTGATATTTCTATAAAGAAGATCTTTGGTTTGTATAAATATGTACTAGATCAACAGATGATATGTACATTTGTATGAGCACGTTAACCTAACGTTAAGAGGCCGATTTACTTTAAAAAAAATTTGACGTGAGTAGCACATGCAAGAGTGCACTGAATTTCATTGTGAGATAATCATCTGGACGAAAATAATAAACATTATATAGATGAGGGAATAGAAACTAAAAAAAAGAGATCGGGGATCATTCCCGACAAAAAACATGGTTTGAGGACTAATTTTGTGAATTTCTCATTCTAAAATTAACCCAAAACCTTTTAGGTGACTTGTTTGTGAGCATTCAATTCTTCTTGGGTCATTTCATAAAAAAAACAAAAATTCCTTATTGGGCCTGGAGGGCTAGAACCATTGTTTACAGAAATTCGAAGGGTAATGTGGGAATATCACAAGAAACCCTGAGACAAACCCTAACTATAAAAACGAGGCAAGACATTTCATTGTCCCTTTAACAGCTTCCGGCAGTAGGGTTTTGTGAAGACACAAGCAGCAGCTACGCCTCTTCTGTCACCGTTCCTCCGCCGTCCGCCACCGCAACTATGGTAAGCTTCACTCCGATCTTCCTCCGGAATTCACACTTGCACACATACAGATTAACCACGATTATGCTTTATCTTTTGCTTCTTTAGATCTCTTCTCCTGTTTTCGATCATTCATTTTTGCACTTGGAGTTTTAATTAGCATTGCTTTTCAATCTTGTTGTTCTAGTCGAGGAGAAAGACCAGAGAGCCTAAGGAAGAAAACGTTACCCTTGGACCTTCAACAAGGGAAGGAGAGTTGGTTTTCGGTGTCGCCCACATTTTTGCTTCATTCAATGACACCTTCATTGTGAGTATTTCTATTGATTCGTCGTAAGCTTTTGATAGTTCATATTATTATTTTTAATTACTCTTTCTTCTTGCATTTTCGCAGCATGTTACCGATTTGTCTGGAAGAGAAACCATGGTCCGAATTACTGGTAAGCATCTTCGCTTGCCTATGTTCTTAAACTCATAGATTTCTTACCGTCAATTAACTGGGGAAATCTTCTGTCTATGTATCTACATATATGATAATGTGTCTACACGTTAATAGTCATTTGGAATTCAAGGCCATTTTGGCCTGCTAAGAGTTCATTGAGTATTTTTTTCAAGTTATTAGTTTCAGGTTGGCAAATAATGTAGTGTGTTTTGTGATGTTTGTGAATGTAGCTGGGTATTTTTGAATTATGTGACTTTTTAAAAGAATGTGTATGATGGCCTTCAGTAGTTTATCAGAAAGTTGTGAACTTTAAGAACTTATTATGGAATTCATGGCATGCCTGATTTTATCTAGTTTTTTGCCTCTTCTATTGAACAGGTTATCTTATCTTAGTTTTTATTTAGACTTCAAATGGTAAAGTAATATTGTAAGTTATACGCCAACCACATAAACAACATATCTATTAGCAGTTTTTGTTTGCTTGATGTCTGAAGTCATATGTAGAAAATAATCATAAAAATTTATGAAATCAGCCTCTTTTGTTAAATGCACTAGCATATGCTCTATGGGTTGTTTGTTTTCTAGCTTCCTACTCCCTGATATAGTCTTTAGGACATTTGTGAGTTAATATTTGACATATTGAATTCTTAGTGTCTACTAGTTTGTTAAATTTAGAGATGTATATATCTTCCTGTGCACTGATATCTTAGTTACTAGAGTTCTTTTCTTTGAGTTATCAGCCAGTGTAATTGTCCAAAGATTCATATAGCTAATCGATTGATTCTTTGTTCTGCTGGTGATTTAATCAAAGATTAGTTTCCTTTCAAAGACAGTGCGGTGTGTATCACATGTTGACCTTTTCTGTGCCTATTGATTGCAGGTGGCATGAAAGTTAAGGCTGACAGAGATGAATCATCTCCTTATGCTGCAATGCTTGCTGCACAGGATGTCTCCCAGAGATGCAAGGTCTGAATTTTTGTACACTTGCAAGTTAGCACATGTGTATTTAACTATTATCTCATTTCATGCTGCGGTCTTACAATGCCCTTCTACTTCTTTCTAATTTGTGGCTTTCACAACTTTATGGTTACCTTTAAGCAATTGGATTAGTTGCCCGTTAGTTGATGCTCTTATGGGTTTCAGGAACTTGGAATTAATGCCCTTCATATTAAACTCCGTGCTACTGGAGGGAACAAGACCAAGACTCCTGGTCCTGGTGCCCAATCAGCTCTCAGAGCTCTTGCACGTTCTGGCATGAAAATTGGTCGCATAGGTAAAACAATTTTCATGTGGTTTACTTTTATGATGCTTTGTATTATTCATGCACATTAATCCTCATTGATCTAGAGATAATGAAATGACATTGAATACATGTTTGTACTGTTTCGTTAACTTGAACAAAAAGTTGTAATCAACAAATTGTTTTTAGTGGGTTTGGTAACTGATATTGTTGTGCTTATGCAGAGGATGTGACTCCAATCCCAACCGACAGTACCCGCAGAAAGGGTGGCAGAAGGGGAAGGAGGCTGTGATTTCTTGGCTCCAGACTTACATGCTGTTTTGGCTTGAGATATTCTGTTTCGATGCATGCAACATTGGTCTTGGTTTAAATGTTCAAACAGTTTTGTAGTTTTCTATGTTATCTTTGTCCGACTTGTGATTTTCTGGATTTTCTTATAATATGGCGAGATAGTGAATTTTCTGCTTTCAAGTCCATGCATATATATATTCATTCTGCATTCTGCTGATATATATGCTTATCTTAATTGATAATTACGAATGAAAGGAAAGTTAACCCAGAATCTAGTCCTCATTCTGTTCTGTTATATATAGATGTCATTGTAGTATGCACTTGATGGGGTTTATTTTCCTGTAGGTGGACTTTTTACATAGTTGGCACAACAAGCTTGTGTTAAGAACTAATTTTATGTCCTAGAAAGCTAAGCCGATTTTGAATTAGAACTAAAATCCTTATTGTGCTAGAAATTTCAAAGGATCAGGTGTTTGAAATTTCTCTTTTTGTTTCGTTCCCTTTATTAATTGAATTCCACCTATAAAGAAAGTAAGACCCATCAATTGATACGAACTACATAATTTTTTTTCTTTTCTGTTCATGAATTATATTCTATTTTCCAAAGAGTAGGGGGAAAGAATGCCATTGGTATGCTACAACTATGGCTTATCTACCGAGACAATTGATTTGGAAGATCCAAAGGTAGAGCAAGAGCCTGGAATCAGAAAAACAAAAACTCATTTATTTTATTAACTTAATTTTACAAAAAAACAATTAAGGAGTATCTGGTTACAAAATTTAAAAGAGCAAAACACAAGCGTCAAGTTTCTATAATCATCTAGTTCATTTCGTTGGGTTTTTTCATGGTCCAAGCATCCAAAGTCTGGATGGTAACAGTCTCTGTGCCATTATTGAATGCATACAAGTGAGCATTCTTGTAGACTGCTAGTGTTGGATAGACCCTTGATGAGATACATGTCTTCCCTCCGGCGCCAAAGCTCTCTACAACGGAGTTATCAATCTGCCAATACACAAAACAATGTGGTTACCCTAGAAAGGCGAAAGTGAAAGAACAATGTGGTCACCCTGAAAAGGCGAAAGTGAGTTTTTTTGCAAAAAGATTGAACATTACCAAGCTTCTAAGGGAAAGCTTCTTATCAGCCAAGTCGACATCTACAAATCCTGCAAATGGTGGTTTGTACCAACCTTTTTCGTTCTTCAAAGTAGATCTGAAATACGTGATAAAAGTAGAGTTAGAAATGCTTTAAGAAGCAGAGAATGTTTAGATTGGAGATGATTTTCTGGTCTTAATGAGAGAGAGAGAGAGAGAGAGAGAGAGAGAGAGAGAGAGAGAGAGAGAGAGAGAGAGAGAGAGAGAGAGAGAGAGAGAGAGAGAGAAACAAACTTTCTGGCATCAGAGCACATAAGAACTTTGTATTTGTCTGCAGCTTTGAATACTCTGAAAAAGACAGGAGTGTATTCTTCCAAGTTCTGGGAGGCAAGTGTTGCAAGACCGAAAGGACCGAGGCCTCCTTGCACAAATGAACCCTTTTTGTCACAAACATCTTGAGCATCAAGGTTAGCCCAACTTGGATCAAATGGTTCGGCCTTGTCCAAGCTAGGGAAAGAGAAAGTCACTTCTACATCAGCCTGCAAGATTACCACAAAGAATGTCCTTTTGGTCAATACTTTCTCTATGCTTGTTCTTCAATTCTAAGAAATCTACATTTGAAATCATTATTTAGTGGTTCATTATAAACCTGAGCTGCTGTAATTCCTTTGACCTCAGTTTTGTCACCTTTCTTCAATTCTACGTTGCTAAGATGAACTTTCTTCCCTCTCAGGGTCTCTAATTCTTCAACTGGCCATTGTAGCAATTGCTTGCCATTGGGGTCAAGCCAAATTGTACGAGGAATCAACTGTGGTAATCAAGAAGATGAAAGTTCAGCTTCGGAGATACTTATAAAAACCATAAATAATGCATTGTGAAACACAAGTACCTGAATGCCAGCCCATCCCTTTCTAACATCATCTTCAGCAGCATCAGATTCATTGGCCCATCCCCAGTAAATTCTCCTATTCTTGCTGGGATCAAAAAATGATTTAGAGGCATAAAAGTTTCCATAATCCAACCTCAACCCTTTCCAGTTATCAGGGGATGTCTTGTCAGGGACATACTCATCCTTCTCAGCGTTATAAGAACCAAGGGTGTAGTATTCATATCTTGTAGCATCAAGACTGACCTTATGGACATGCTTACCATTTTGATTGTTCACTGAAGAATCCAAACCATTCTTATTTCCTTTCTCTGCCACAGGGAAGAAATCAGGGCATTCCCAGTTTCCAGTACCAGCAACAGAATGCAATGGTTTCTCGGCCTTATTCCATTTCATGAAGTCCTTACTTCTATACAAAAATGACATCCCGGTATCTTTGTTCCTCCCACCAAGCAAGATTCTCCATTGTTTGTCCGCTCCTAGCCAACCTGTTGTTGGATCACGAAAAGCGGTTTTGTTGACACCTTTTTCTGCAACTATGAGAGGGTTATTGTCTGGCTTGATCCATTCTCTAAGATAGGGATCGGAAAGGTTTGCCGGAACTGCATAGTTTTGGACTTGAGTATTGTTTTTATCTATAATACCAGTGTAAAGAATAACTGGTTTGTTCCCTGGAAGGATGGTGGCAGAACCTGACCAACAACCATATTTATCAAAAGGCTTAGAAGGAAAAATGGCAGGTTCTAAAGGAATCCAATTGATTAAGTCCTTTGATACTGAATGAGCCCAGACAATGTTCCCCCACACAGCACCCTTTGGATTATACTGGTAGAAGAGATGGTAATAGCCATTAAAATAAAATGGTCCTGTGGAAGGAGAAAAATAAAAAATAAAACTTATAAGATCAATGTAAAATGAGATTTATGGGAACAATTGCCATGAAAAAGAAAGAATTCAAAGTACCGATGCTTACCATTGGGATCTGCTCTCCATGTATTCCACGATCCAAAAATCAAAAAGAGAAACCATTAGTACAAGAAAATGACTCAATAAGAATGGCTTTCAGTTTTTATTTTACATTTTCTTTCACAAATAATTAAGCTTTTGTTAAATGTAAAAAAAAAAAAAAAAAAAAAAATCAAATTCATATTTTATTCAGTAAACTTCATGGTTTTATTAATGATGTCGAACATGATTGGTGTGCGAACTGATCAAGTTTAATTAAAAAGTTTGATGACGTCATATATATATATAATAGATTTATTTGAATATACATACAATAGTTTATAAATATAATAATAGTATTAATAATATAAAAAATACAATTTATTTATATAAATACACTTATCATTTAATGCTAAACATGCTTACAAGATTAAAAGTATAATTAAAATATATTAAAGACATTTCAATTAAAAAAATATACAAGTGTATATTTAGTATATATGTATATATATATATATATATAAAATCGAGATTGTGATTTATGATCAAGTTTCTACACTTTTGAATATAATCAGATCGATTAATAGCCCATTTATGATCAGATCGAGGGAGCATTTAAAAAAAAAAAAAAAGAAAAACGAAAACCAGTACAAAGTGAAAATTAAAGACATCAATGTATATTCAGAAAAAAAAAAATGTCAATATATGAATCTTGTGAATGAAAAATTTTCATTTGTTGTGTCTTTTGACATTACCTTAAAGAAAATTAATACCTCATTTACTAGGGGAATGAGAAAGAAAAAACAATGCAAAATAGAGAAAGCTATGTATAGTTTTTATACCGTTAATCCAATGCTTCTTAGGTTGAAAATGGTAGCCTGTTCTATGCAATTTCTGTACACTTACGGCAGGGAGAGACTGATAATGAAGAAAAACTTTATGAGAGGCTTCAACCAAGCCATTGTTATTGAAAGCCAAAATGTATAAGAAAACAACTGGCAAAGCCCAAACAATCTTATTAAACATCGCCATATTGTTGGACTTCGTCAGTTTAAAATGAAAAAGAAAAAAAAGAAGATATCTATTAGAAGTGAAAAGTCACTTAGTTGTTTCTCAAATGATGGATTTTGAGCTGCATTTATAGGGAAAGTAAGAGAAGAAGTTGAGGAATTTTCGAATATTGGGTGGCTTATAATTCTCTAAATATTATTACTCATATTTATTTTTGAATGAGAAGATTATTTCCATTGTTTTTTTCATTCAATGGAAACCTTAATTTCAACCAAATTGAGGACCATAAAATTGGGTCAAGGAAAGTAATCACTTTCCCAGTTTTTAAGTTCACATGTTTGATTTAATATTTATGTTATGGGAAAGGAATCTGATTTTTAGGATTTGAAAAAATAAGTGCATAATCTTGGAGAAGAGAATCCTTAGTTACATGTTGTATTTAGGACTATTAATCGGGTTAAATAGGCCGGACTTACCTTAGTCCAAGTTCGGTCCAAATAATTCGAGGTTAAGAAGAATGAGTCCGAGTTCGGCTCGCATTTGTTTGGACCAATCCCAGTCCGAATAATATTTTTTTTAAAAAAAAATTATAACAAAAATTTGAAAGACAATGAAAGAATTTTAATTCTAAACTATTTTTATTATTTAAATTTCATCATACATTTATAAAGTTACATATTCAAAGAATTAATTTTATAAATTTATATGTAATTTACATGTAAATTTATTACAAAACAATAAAAAAATCCTTTCAAATGAATCAAAATTTTATTCTACTTTAATAGTTATTAGATTTTTTCTTAATTGTTAATAGATAATTATAATATCATATGTAAAATTATAATATATAACATACAATTTCTGCCGGGATGTAGTGTCCATGTAAGAATCCAGGTTAGAAGGACCTTGATTTTACAGGGGCTCTGATACCAATTTCTGCCGAGATATAGTGTCCATGTAAGAATGTAGGTTAGAAGGACCTTGATTTTACAGGGGATCCAAATCCGTCAACACAATTAAATAAAGATGAAATCGGGATCAACGCCTTAATACGCCTTCCAACAGCTTTGAACATGCTAACCCTCATCTTTTAGTAATTGTGGCCAGTTCTAGATCTCCTAACCCAAACCTTAAATTCTTACATCAAACTATGAAACCAGACAAAACAGGATCTTCACAATATAGTTATTATGATACGTGTGATTTCATAGCTTAACATCAATGGATTTAGCCTGCCATTAGGCTAAATCTAATAAAACAATATAAAAAAAAATAGAATAAGAAAACTTACAAGAATTGATGATCTTGAAAACTTCAAGCTTTTATTTATTCTTGAGAATATAATACAAGAAGTAGAAAATTTACAATAGAGAAGCTAGGGAGATAAACTATTTTTATTATTTAAATTTCATCATACATTTATAAAGTTACATATTCAAAGAATTAATGTTATAAATTTATATGTAATTTACATGTAAATTTATTACAAAACGATAAAAAAATCCTTTCAAATGAATCAAAATTTTATTCTACTTTAATAGTAATTAGATTTTTTCTTAATTATTAATAGATAATTACAATATCATATGTAAAATTATAATATATAACATAATATAATATAATAAATAATTATAAATAGTAATGCATATGAGCAGGCCGAGCTTACCTAGGCTCAAGCTCGGCCCGATTACTTTCAAGCCTAAAGAATAGGCTCAAATTTAAAAAAAAACAGACCGAGCGAGCCAGACTTCGGATCGGCCCGAAGCCATCGATAGTCCTAGTTTTATTGTGATTCATTTTTCTAGGATTCTAAGATAAGGAATTAATAAAATATTTCTTCTAAATAAATAAAGTACATGTTTATCAATTATTTGTTCATAATTTTCTTATTAACTTATTTTTCCCTCGTATATCTTTAGATATTCTTTTTTCTTAACTCCCAACAAAATAATATAGACAAAAAAATAAAAATTTTTAAAAATAATTTATTATTATATTTATAAGGGTATCAAACTGGCAAGAAGAATGTATAGATATGTAATTAAAACCCTTATATTTGTTGATTTATACTTTTAATATACATATATATTTAAAATTAACATGACAATAGCATACGAGATATTTATATATATTTTAAAAATTATAATTTATTCTTTTACATGTTAAAACAAAATAAATAACTAATTTTACATGACTTTCCTTAACATTATTTTAAAACTTTTAAATATATGAATGTAATTTGTCAGGAATCATATTACTAAAATCTATTTTTCTAGAAATTAGATTTATAATAGTACTTTACCTTCCTAACAATCAAACAATACCTAGAAGATATAAAAGATCCTTGTTCTTCCCCAATAACTAAGGAAGGAACTCATTGAGACAATGTGCTAGTATCTTAGAAATAATTTTGTTAGAGATATTTCATAAGCTGATGGGTCAAAAGTCATAAGGGGATTTTGGGGGTTGGATTTTTTGGATTAGTTCCAAATGGGTATGGTTCACTTAAGAGATGTAAGTTAGCTTAACTTGAATGGAAGTTTATTTTGAATTTTATGTGTATTCTTTTATTGCAGTTTGTAAAAGTTTATTTGTAAAAGAAGATGTGAATTGTTGGCTCAATAGTTCAACTATCTTAGTTTTGATGGTTAACAAAATTAGATTAATTGTGTTACGATTTCTGGCTACCAACAAAGAAATAAACCAACCCTATTTACTATTACATGAATCTATTTACTATCACAGACCAGATTTAGAAGAAACCGGAAGCGAAAATAGAAGCCTAGACTATTACGTTCATGTTCTTTGGCTTCAGTGACTCCCCAGTCCAGATCCAAGCAACAGGTGAACAACAGCTAGATAGAATCAACAGCAAAAGAAAAAGGTCGGATCTTTCTTACCTCGAGACCCTTCAGGTCTCGGATTTGGACACCGACAGAGGAAGACGAACGAGCTCTGTGAGTTCAGTCTGACCATCCACGAGACTGACTGTCCGACTTGTTCTTCCGGTGAAGAACGTGAAGAATCCCTCAGTAGCCGGTGGCCTCAAAAGAGAACTCTCTCCGTCTCTCTCAGCAAGAAGCTCCCTTTCCTTTTGCCTGCGGTCTCACACACGGTAACCCGAGGGTTCGCCGGCACCGACGAGCAGGTTAGAGTCCCGAAGGGTCACACAGAGAACGAGCAGACTGACTGCTCGAATGAAGAGAGAAGACAGAAGGTAAGAGAGAGAAGAGGCAGCGGCGGCACAAGAAATGAAATGATAGGATTAGGGCAAGCTGCTGGAGAAAGTGAGATATTTATAGACGAGTCGCCTGGGCGGGTTGAACCCGGCCCGCCCGACATCATGTCTGCCAGCCCAACTTCCTATCACAAAAGGCCCACCAGGCTAATATCATCATAGGGATTTAAAATGGGCCAAAAAGAAAAAGAATGAAAATAGTGTGAAAATAATTGGCCACTGGACCAACAAACTCCACCTTGAACAATATTTTCATCTAACTTTTCAGCCAACAATGACTCAGAAAGAGTCAACCTTCATCAATATGAAGGAGGTCCCTGCACAAAGAAAACTTGTCAGTTGTCACAATCTTAGTATCAAAGTCTGCAGGATTATCTTTAGTACTAATTTTCTCAATATTAATTAAGCCACTTGAAACCTTTTCCTTAATGAAATGATACTTAACATCTATATGTTTAGTTCTTTCATGATAACAGGGTTTTTACACAAGTGAAGACAACTTTGACTATCAGTAAAAATCACAGCTTTAGAATTTAAAACATGCAATTCAGATAATAAGCCTTGAAGCCAAATGGCTTCCTTAATTGCCTCAGTGGCAGCAATATACTCAGCCTCCGTAGTCGACAAAGCGACTACATGCTGCAGCTGTGACTTCCAAGATATGCAATTCCCTGCCAAAGTAAAGAAATAAGAGGTGGTAGATTTCCTACCATCTTTATCACCTGCAAAGTCAGAATCCACATATCCAACCAGTTCAAAATTATT
Organism: Catharanthus roseus; assembly: GCA_028651295.1. Lineage (NCBI taxonomy): Eukaryota > Viridiplantae > Streptophyta > Magnoliopsida > Gentianales > Apocynaceae > Catharanthus > Catharanthus roseus. Next base: position 2,011,515 of record JAPQWS010000044.1, on the reverse strand, counting down.
AGACCAATTATGATAAAGGAGACCTCTATCAATAGTCCCATTAATATAGCGAAACAACCACTTAAGAGCTGCCCAATGATCCCTACCCGAATTAGACATGAATCGGCTAAGAAGACTTATGGAATAAGCAATATCAGGTCGGGTGGATATCATAGAATACATGATGGATCCTATAGCCATTCTATAAGGTATATGGGCCATGTCATTCTTTTCTTTGTCGGTTTTGGGGCAAGATTTTTCAGAAAGCTGAAAGTGGCTCGCAAGTGGTGTACAAACTAGTTTGCATAAATGCATTGAAAATTTGGAAACAATTTTCTGCAAGAAGGATTTCTGGGATATGAATAAGGATCTATCAGCTCTATCCCTACTAATGTTCATCCCAAGGATTCTAGACGCAGAACCTAAGTCCTTCATATCAAATTCGGACTTCAGCAAAGATTTCAGGCGGGTGATCTTATCTCTATGCTTATAGGCAATCAGCATATCATCAACATACAACAAAAGATAAATAACAGTTTCAACATTATTGCCACAAAAATATAAACAGCTATCATAATTGCTTTTAACAAAACCAGCTTTAAGCATAAAAGAGTCGAAACGTTTATACCATTGCCTAGGTGATTGTTTAAGCCCATACAAGGACTTTTTCAACAAGCATGCCATGTTCTCCTTACCCTTTTCTTCAAAACCTGGTGGTTGGCGCATGTAAATGGTCTCTTCAAGTTCCCCATGGAAAAATGCAGTTTTTATATCAAGTTGTTCAAGATCAAGATCATAAAAGGCAACAATTGCAAGCATTATCCTAATTGTTTTATATTTAACAACGGGAGAAAATATTTCATTAAAATCGATGCCCTCAACTTGAAAAAAACCTTTTGCAACCAGCCTAGCCTTGAACCTTGGGGGTTCGTTGGCAGATTCTGGTTCTTTGATTTTAAAAATCCATTTGCAATCAATTAATTTTTGCTTTAAGGGTTTTTGAACAAGAATCCAGGTTTTGTTTTTATGAAGTGAGGACATTTCCTTTTCCATAGCATGCAACCACAAAGAAAGGTTTGGACTCTTTAAAACATCAGAAAAACACAGAGGTTCCTTTTCTTCAATAAAGGATGCAGCAGCACAAGGTTTTCTCGTCTCTCTCCTAACCCTATCTCTAGACAGCTGGTAGTCTCTTAGAGCTTGGGCTTGTGCCTCGGGATGATCCTCATCATCCTCATCTGAAATTTCAGATTCAGGCGTGCTGGTTTCAGGCTGCTCACTGGTCCGTATATCCGACGCTCCACTGTTTCAGGTTGATCGTGGGGTTGTGAAGGTTCGGAGGTGTCCTCCACCTCCACGGGAATATTCCCATCAACAGGAATGTCACTAGGGTTATCAGGGTTGGTTTTAGCCTTTAGGCAAGGCATATCAAGTTCGTTAAAGACCACATCCCTATTCACAATAACCCTCACCCCCGGCTCACCTTTGAGCCAAACTTTATAACCCTTCACCCCACTAGGGTAGCCTAAGAATACTCTCTTTCTTGACCTTGGGTCTAACTTACCCTCTTTCTGATGTGCAAATGCAGCACACCCAAATACTCTAAGGTTTGACAGGTTTGGTGGTTCACCGGACCACAACTCTAAGGGAGTTTTGAAGTTTATGGCTGTTGAAGGTGATCTGTTAATGTGGTAGACAGCTGTACTTACAGCTTCTCCCCAAAAAGGTTTTGGGATTCCTGAAGACACCATAAGGCACCTAACCTTATCCATGATAGTACGGTTCATCCTTTCAGCAACTCTATTTTGCTGTGGGTTGTGCCTAACAGTCCTATGGTGTACTATGCTATGCAGTGCACACAAATCATCAAACTTTTTGTTACAAAACTCAAGGCCATTATCTGTCCTAATTGTTTTTAGTTTATTTCCAGTTTGATTTTCGGCAAGACGTTTCCATTCAGAAAATTTTTCAAAAGTTTGATCTTTTGATTTTAAAAGAAATACCCACACATGCCTAGAAAAATCATCAACAATAGATAAGAAATAAACATTCCCACCATAAGTTGGAACCTTTTCAGGTCCCCACAAATCACAGTGCACATAATCAAGGACAGAAGTGGACTTGTGTGTGCCAACAGAAAAACTAATTTTATGCTGTTTTCCAAGTACACAGTGGTCACAAAAATCCAAAGATTTGATTTTGTCTCCACCCAAAAGATTTTGTTTGTGAAGGCAATGTAGTCCTTTTTCACTGATGTGGCCAATTCTTCGGTGCCACAACAGAGTCTTTTCAGGAACAATTTTGGAAACCAGTGCAGATGCTTCTAAAATAGTTTTTCCAATTAAATGGTAAAGACTATCCTTTTTAAAACCTTTGAGCATGACCAGTGCTCATTTGCAAACTTTCATAATGCCATTTTCAGATTTGTAAGAAAAACCATTTGTGTCAAAAACACCAAGGGAGATTAGATTCCGACGGAGGTCGGACACATATCTCACCTCAGTTAGTTTCCTGGTCACACCATCATGCATTTTAATGAAAACATTTCCAATTCCTTTTATTTCACAAACATGATTGTTGCCCATAAAAACCTTTCCATGCTCAAGGGGTTTGAAATCTGAAAACCAATGTTTGTTGGGTGTCATATGAAAAGTGCATCATGAATCAAGGATCCAGTGTTCAGAAACAGGGGAAAGGGAAGAGGACACACACAAGACTTCAGAATACATTGAGTTACTATCTGATTCAAAATCGTGTGGTTTGTCATTTTTATCACTCCCTTTACCTTGTTTATGTTGTTTTTCCTCTTTGATCCTTTTAAAACACTTATTTTTCATATGACCTTCCTTGCCACAATAAAAACATTTCACTTTCTTATCTCGTGATTTCGACCTCCCTTTACTTTTAGAGCGGTGACTAAAAGATTCCCTCCGGTCAACCCTCCCTCTCACGTGAAGGTTCTCTCCGTTTGATTTGTTATCTTTTCGCAAATCAAGGTCCTTTGATTTCCAAGCGTTTTTCACATCAGCAAGAGTCAAGTCATCTCTACCGTACTTAATAACAGACTTAACATCATTAAAAGATTCAGGCAAAGAGTTTAATAAAATAATTACGGCAACATTTTCATCAGAAATCTTTTCACCGACGTTTTGTAGTTCTAAAACAATTTTGTTTAAATCGTCGATGTTTTCTGAAAGGGATTTCGACCCGCTCATTTTGAAACCAAAAAGCTGTTCTTTTAAATAAATCTTATTAGATAAAGATTTTCCCAAATAAAGTTTTTCGAGTTTTGTCCATATTTCAAAAGCATTGTCTTTTTCGTCTATTTCTCTTAAAACGTTGTCGGTTAAATGTAAGGTGAGGCAACTGTGCGCATCACCAAGTTTTTCGGAAAGCACTTCGCCCTTCCAAGACTCTGGATACTTTTCGGGGCTACAAATTGCGGGTGCGATTTTATTTTGGACTAAAACTGCTTTCATTTTTCTGCGCCACATTACGAAGTCCGATTTGCCATCAAATTTGTCAGTTTCAATCTTTTGAACAGACATGATTAAATGGCAAATGGGAGTAATTGCTGGCTAGACAAATGAAAGATTTGAAAAGGAAGTTTTGTCACAAAAAAAAAAAAAAAAAAGCCCAGATTTTGCTTTGATGAAAAACAGCCCAATTCAGTACGTAATACGCAGAAGAGTTTATGACCAAAACAGCGCAAATGTACACAAAAATTTAACCGAAGCAGAAACAGCAAAAAGGACTAAAACAACCACCGTACAGGATTTGATCACAGATTACGCAAATAGTGAAAATCACCAAGTCACAGATACTGGGTGTCTCTTGGACTCCCAGCCAGGCTTGGGTTTTGGGATTTTAAAAAAAAAAATGCCAGAAACAGAACCTAGAAAATACTGCAGTTATGAAACTAAAATTGGACAATAACCCAGAAAGCAAAACAGCTTATACGGTAACAGCAGTTATAACAACTCAGTAGCAAGTTCCACGAAATCGACAGTAATAACTGAAAACGTTGCGTAAACAGAAACACCCCAAGAACAGTTAACCAGCAAACAACAACAGAATATCTAACAGTAATAATAATAAAGAAAGCAGAAGCAGGAAAGAAAGAGGAAAGGTTTAGAGATTTTCCTTTCTGTCAGATCCCGTGTAGATCTGACACCGAGTGGTAGCCGGACGGTTGCTCCGACAACCGTGGCTCTGATACCACTGTTACGACTTTCGGCTACCAACAGAGAAATAAACCAACCCTATTTACTATTACATGAACATATTTACTATTACAGACTAGATTTAGAAGAAACCAGAAGCAAAAATAGAAGCCTAGACTATTACATTCATGTTCTTCGGCTTCAATGACTCCCCAGTCCAGATCCAAGCAACAGGTGAACAACAGTTAGATAGAATCAACAGTAAAAGAAAAAGGTCGGATCTTTCTTACCTCGAGACCCTTCAGGTCTCGGATTTGGACACCGACAGAGGAAGACGAACGAGCTCTGCGAGTTCGGTCTGACCATCCACGAGACTGACTGTCCGACTTGTTCTTCCGGTGAAGAACGTGAAGAATCCCTCAGTAGCCGGTGGCCTCAAAAGAGAACTCTCTCGGTCTCTCTCAGCAAGAAGCTCTCTTTCCTCTTGCCTGCGGTCTCACACACGGTAACCCGAGGGTTAGCCGGCACTGACGAGTAGGTTAGAGTCCCGAAGGGTCGCACAGAGAACGAGCAGACTGACTGCTCGAATGAAGAGAGAAGACAGAAGGTCAGAGAGAGAGAGAACAGGCAGCGGCGGCACAAGAAATGAAATGAGAGGATTAGGGTAAGCTGCTGGAGAAAGTGAGATATTTATAGACGAGTCGCCTGGGCGGGCCGGGTTCAACCCGGCCCGCCCGGCATCATGTCTGCCAGCCCAACTTCCTATCACAAAAGGCCCACCAGGCTAATATCATCATAGGGATTTAAAATGGGCCAAAAAGAGAAAGAATGAAAATAGTGTGAAAATAATTGGGCCACTGGACCAACAAATTGGTAATGAATCTACTATGTGTATAGAAAAGTAAGTCTTTGAACTAGCAAATTCTGTCGAGCTAATAATGACCGCTGAGCTATAGACTAATAGCTCTATGTAGAGCTAACTGACAGCCATGAAGCTAATGGGTTGAATGAGACTATCAAAGGTGGAAAAAAGAACTTTTGGGCTTATCTTTAATTTTTTCCTACTGTAATGTGTCAGCATGAAGGTTGACAGAAGCTGACGTAGCTAACATTTTTTGGGAGTCCCTCCCCAATGCACCTTTAAGTAATAAACCAACAAGGAAGGTTTGCTCTCTAATGCATCTTGAAAGCAACCTTAATTGTTCTTTTATTATTCACTTGGGTTGAAAAGAAATTCACTTTGTCTTCTCTTGCTGCAGAAATTAATTGTTTCGTAGAAGCATCTCAAAGACAAGACAAAGAAAGATAGTTAAAATGAAGACTAGAATCTTGTTGAGATGGAAATATAAATGGCAAGACACTCACACATTTACTCTCAACAAGAGGGGGTTTTTAGAAGAACAACAAAGGCAGAGTCAAAGACATTTTTGGTTGGTTTGAGGACTTTAAAGCCAAGGTGTTTAATGCTCAACCATCCATGCAATCTTAATCATGTTTTGAAGACCTTGTAATAGTTTAGTGAGTGTCAAAAACTTTTTTATAACTTTTTTTCGTGTTCTCAAGTACCCATAAAAAACTTGTACTGAACTTGTTTATGGGGAGTTGAAGTTCATAGTTGCCTAGGTTTCTCGAAAATCTAGTGTAGAAAGTTTTTGATCTTTATAAGATCAGCATTGTGTAAGGATATTTGCTAGTCCATTGAAAACTACTCCCTCTGTTATTATTTAGTTGTCAGATTTTGGATATTACATTATTTAAGAAAATGAGGAATTATAGATATTCTTTGGTTATATATAATAAATTGCCCTCAACATCACTTTCTCACCTCCTTAATTTATTGTTATTGAAAGTTAGAGTATTCATAAATTATTCACTCTCTCACCTCCTTAATCTCTTATATTTAGTTTGTGAATAGTGAAAAAATATTGGAAATGAGGAATGCATTATTATACCACATTTTTTAATGACACAAGAAGTAAGAGAGAGGTTGAAATGTTGAAGGTATGATAGGACAACTTTCATTAAAATTGCTTTGTTTTTTACATTGTTATAAGTAAAAGAAAAATATACTGGAATTGGCAGAATATGATTGTATGCAGCAAAATCTTAAGTTTGAAAATCAAGAAAAAGATAAATAGAAAATAATGTGATTTGATTTATGATATGATAGTGGTTACAAAATCTCTAGGGAATTTCTAGTCTGTAGGATAATCTTCCGATTCTTCTCTTCGGCAAAGTTTTGATTTGAGGCTTTGAAGCTTCTTTTCAAATCGAACGGATTTTGAGGATGATTGTTGGATTGCAGAGCTACTAGGGCTTTCTTTGATCTTTGCGGGGAAGAAGGTGAGGAACACTGCGAGGAAATGCTTGAACTTTGAGGAAGACCTTTGTAGGAGAGCTTTTGGGAAGAGCTTCTGGAAAGCTTTTCACTTGCCTCGAACTTGAGTGTCTTCTGAATGATTTGTACCATGGGAAGACCCTTATTTATAGGTAAAAGTAGGGCATTGGATTGCTTGGCCACTAAGCAGTCTATCAACGGTGTTGGGTCGGCCCATTTCCTTATTTGATAAATCCCAATGAGTTTAACCCATCATTTAATGGATTTAATTTAAAATGACTTTGAGCTAAATTTACTTCGGCCCAAAGGCATATGTATTGTTGTATTGAGCTTTATTTAAAGTGAGTTTGGATTTTATTTAAATCATTCCAATTCCGACCCAATTTACATGGGCCAACTTAAATGATCCTATTTTTATAGCCCAACTCGAATGATCCAATCTTCATAGTCTGACTTGGATGATCCGATCTTCATGGCCCAAAGGACTTCTTTTATTAATTTAATTTAAATAACCAAGACTAAAGATATTTATTGTATTTTAGTCATTGACTAAAACAATAAATTAAAAATTCATTGTCTACAAATGCCTCCACTTCAAGACTTGGGCAAAAGTTATGGGGCTAAAACTTTGAAGACAAGACTTGAAGTACTTAAGTACAATTCTTTTTTCTGTTTTTTCAAGACTAACAGTTTTTTTTTTGTACCAACTTAGTCTTGAATTCCAATCAAATTTAGAGGGCAGAATCCTCAAAGATTTGAGGAGGTTGAATTACCAAGGAAATTGAATTCTTCACAAACGAAGGATTTTAGTTCTCATAAAATTTGGTGAAACTTTAAGATTGAATCCTTATAAATTTTAACTAGAGTATTTGTAGGATTATGGGGACAAAATCTACCTTCCAAGCCCCTATATATAGAGAGAGCTTATTCCACCATTCTTTTCATCCCAATTCAAGAATCTCTTTCTCTACAAAGTTCTCGATTTTTTTTAATCAAAAGAAGAACTCATGTATGGATGACCTTGCTCGTTACTGTCCAAGAAGGTTGATTTTTTTAAATTTATTATTATTTTTTTTGATGTTTAGCCATACATTTTTTTGTTTTGAACTTTGATCCCATACATTTTTTTATGCACATAATTTTTATTTTTATTTTTTACAAGACTAAATTTTTTTTAAGACCAACCATGGTGCATTTCATGGACTCCAAGTCTTCATCCGACCAAGATGTCCTTATCATTTGAGCCAATTCCGACAATCCAATGAAGGCGACAACAATTGTGACGACTTACAAGATGATTTCTGGCAGATATATGGGCCTATTTCCAAAACAACCACCACTCATCCCATGAAAGATTGATCAACTTTGGAAGTACTCATTCTCCAGAGACAATGACGACTCGTTCCATGAAGGATTCGCCACTAGAAACAATGATGACACACCCCCATGAAGGTTTTGTCGTTGAACATCGACTTTAGAAGTACTCATTCTCCAGAGACGACGACGACGCATCCCATGAAGGACTTGCCATAACTTATTTCATGAAGGATTTGCCACCAGAAACAATGATGACTCATTCCATGAAGGATTTGTCACCGAAAACAATGATGACTTGTCCCATTAAGGATTTGCCACTAGGAACAATGACGACTCATTCTATGAATGATTTGTCACCATAAATAATGACAACTCATTCCATGAAAGATTTGCCAACGAGCATCAACTTCAGAAGTTTGCAATCTCGGAAAGCTTAGATCCTCCTCGTCTCAACTTGTCGTGTTTTAAATTGCTTTGACATAATTCTTTTAACTCGATCAAAGAACAATCAATGGAGGGGTTCAAAGGATTTCAACATTTGAGTTGCCTAGTAAGTTCCACATAAGAGCAGTGTGTGCAAAATGCCTCAAGTCGTTGCGAAGATTGGACGACTGCAACGATCTACAACAATGTGTAGCATTACTTTTTACCTACGCCCACAACTTCAACTTCTTGGAAGCATCTTGCATGCTTGGTACACTTCTACAATGGGTGAGGACGATAAGGTCAAAGTTGAGGAAGCGAAAAGTAGTTGTTGGTTTTGCGACAGAACTTGGAAATTTTCAATCTCTTTCCTTGATGTATTTTAGCCTTTTTTTTCAAGTACTTTGTCAAATTTAATTTGAATTTTGTCGCTTCTACTTATGAATAAACTTCATTCCTTTTGTTTTTCTTGCATTTCTTCCTTTGTCCGTATAATTTATTTTGCTTTGATCACATGAAATGCCAACTTATAATGATTTAGTTACAATTGTACAAACTAAACAAACTTGTTTGTTTGTTGAAAACTTAATGACTAAAATTAGGTTTTTTTAAAAAAAATTCTAAGCAGCCTACATATCTTAAGAAGAACTTAAGAATCAAGTCAAACGTAGTTCAATGTTTTGGGGGAAAAAAATTTTTAGCCATTCACAGTTTTAACTCTTGCGGGCTAAGAGTATCAATTTTTACCAACTTGGACTTGTTAGAGTGTTTTAGTAGTTTATCCACATGCTACACTTTTGGTGGTTGCTTTAGCACAATTTATTACTCATGCAGGCTAGGAGTACTATTTTTACAAACTTGGATTTGTTGGGATGTTTTAGGAGTTTATCCACATACAACAACTTTGGTGGAATAATTTTACTGTTTAGGTTTGTGGAGTTAAGGAACATATATTTCATCCTTTGGGACTTGAGATGACTTTGCAGTTTAAACTTGTGCAATCGAGGAGTGTCTTTTTCTATCCAACTTTTTGACTTGGGGGAATAACTTTGCAGTTTAGGCTCGTGCAGTCAAAGAGCGTCTTTTTCTTTCCAACTTTGGATTTAGGTGAATAACTTTGCAGTTTAGACTCGTGCAGTCAAGGAGCTTTTTTTCTTTCCAACTTTCGATTTCGGAGAATAACTTTGCAGTTTAGGCTCGTGAAGTTAAGAAGTGTCTTTTTCTTTCCAACTTTGGATTTAGGGAAATAACTTTGCAGTTTAGGCTCGTTCAGTTAAGGAGCTTTTTTTTCTTTCCAACTCTGGATTTAGGGGAATAACTTTGCAGTTTAGGCTCATGCAGTAAATGAGCGTCTACTTTATGCGTAGTATCGCTTCAAATATTTGCCGTTGATAGGACCAATCCTTAGACCATCTTCAGCAACTATCTTGTAAGATCCATTTGAGTAAACCTCTGGGACAACATAGGGGTCATCCCACTTTGATGTGAACTTTTCGGTTTTGTGTCCAATGATGATTGGTCTCTTCACAACAAGCACTAGATCCCCTTGGAAGGAGCAAAGCCGAACCTTTTTATTGAAATCCTTAAGATGCGAGCTTGATAGCATTCCAAACATTGTTGTGCCTCCAACCTTTTCTCATCAAAGGCTTCTAACTCTTCAAGTCTCAAGCGAGCATTTTCTTCTTTCGTCAAGCCTTCTTGAATAGCAATCTTCAAAGAAGGGATTTGTCGATCCAATAGTAGTACTGCTTCAACACCATAGATAAGAGCATATGGAATGGCTTGGGTTGGAATTCGAATGTGTCAGTCCCTTTTAGATTTATCCACATCTTTTGTAAGAGTTTACATAAGGTTTTGTTAAACGCCTCAGCAAGTCCATTTGCAGGAGCATAATACATATAAGAATTGTGTTATTTGAAACTAAACTTCTGACACAGTTTGTTCATCAGACTATTGCAGAATAGCTTCCCATTATCAGTGATTATGTATCTTGGAAATCCAGAATGTAGATAATGTTTGTTCGAGTAAAGTCCACAACATTCTTTCTTTCTTTCCTCCAATGCTACAACTTTCGCCTATTTGGAAAAGTAATCTATAGCAGCTAAGATGTACAAATGTCCAAGAGATGACTTTAGCAAAGGCCCAATAATATCGAGACCCCATGCGTTGGAAGGCCATGAAGCTACAGTTGGATTTAAAGGCTCAGGAGGTTGATGTATATAGTTAGCATGGAATTGACAAACTTGACATATTTGTGCATAATCCATGCAATCTTTCACCATGGTCGGCCAGTAGTACCCCATTCTCTTAATGTGAAAGTGAAGCTTCGGATTGGATTGATGAGCTCCACAAATGCCAGAATGAGCTTCTTCCATTGCTTGAACAATTTCTTCTTTGCCCAAGCATCTTACGAAAATACCTTCAAAAGATCGCCGAAACAATGTATCTTTATAATATATAAAACGAGTAGCTTGGCGCCGAACATCAGCTCTTCTTTGCAGATCATTTGGCAACTTTTCTTCTTTCAGATAATCTATGAACGGCTGACGCCATCCTCTTTATCAACCTCGAAGACTAAGACATAATAGATTTCACATTCTTCATCTTTTTCATCTTCGAACATGGGTGGAACTGCCCATCTTTGACGCAATTGAATTTCGGTGTGTCGATCTGACAAATTCAAGTTTGAAGCAATTTAGCCAGTGCATCGGCTTTCCTAATTCCATTTCTCAAGATGTGTGATATTGTCACATCGCCTAACCATCCCATGAGGCGTCTTGCATATTTATAGTATGGGAGTAACTCAGGCTTCTTAACTTCGTATATTCCAAGTAATTGGTTGACCACCGGTTGAAAATCTCCATATACTTCAAGCTGTAGTTGCTTCATGTCAACAAGTAATTCTAACCCAAGTATGAGAGCTTGGTACTCAGCCATGTTGTTAGAACATTGTTGACTTAAAGTAAATGCATATGGTAGTACATCACTTTTGGGTGTAAGAAATACTATGCTAGCTCCAGCCCCTTCATGGTGCGATACACCATCAAAGAACATTTTCCACGGAGGAAGGACTTCTATCACCAAGACATTTTCATTAGGTAGCTCATCATTCAACTCCCATTCAACAGATATAGAATGATCAGCCAAGAAGTCCGCCAACACTTGCCCGTTAACAGCTTTCTGGGGTACATAAACAATTTCAAATTGTTGCATTTGCAAGTGCCATCTTGCTAGACAATCAGATAACACAGGCCTTGACATTATATATTTAAATTAAGGTTTGCCTTGGAGATGAGATGCATTGTGTATGCTTGAAAGTAGTGCCTCAGTTTCTGAATTAGTGAATATTAGGGCCAAACAGAGCTTTTCTATCGGCATTAATTCAGTTTATTAGGCGTCATTGTCCGGCTCAAACAATACAAGGCATTTTCCTTCCTATCTTCATTTTCTTGGGCGAGTAATACCCCCACAGAACATTCCTGAGTAGCAATATACAAGACCAATGGTTTTCCAAGAGTAAGCCCAACTTGCACGAGAGGTTTCATGAGATATCACTTGATACTTTTGAAAGCATTTTTACAAGCTTCATCCTATTAGAAAAGTGTGCCTTTCCTTACCAAGTGGCTAAATGACTAGCACCGTCCAGCAAGATTTGATATAAATTTTGGAGATAGGCCAACTTTCCATGCAAATTTCTTAACTCATGAATGTTTCGAGGCTAAGGCATCTTCAAGATTGTATCAATCTTGGATTCATCAATTTCAATTCCTATATGATGGAAAATAAAGCCAAGGAACTTTCCAGAGGTAACCCTAAAGGTGTACTTCAAGGGATTCATCTTCAATTGATATTTACGAAGTCGCTCAAAAGTGATCTTCAAGTCTTTCAAGTGATTGCCACGTTTTTTTGACTTGACTACAAGATCATCAACATAGCATTCCACCATTTTGTGTAGCAAATTTTCTACATAGTCTTTTGATATGTTGCACCAACATTCCTCAGTCCGAATGACATCACTTTATAGCAGTAAATGCCTTTAGGTGTGCAGAATGCAGTTAGCTATTCATCTTGTGGTGCCATCTTTATTTGATTGTAGCTAGATGAACCATCCATAATACACAAGGCTTCATGCTCGGTGATAGCATCAATCATTATCTCTGGGATGGGAAGTGGAAAATCATCTTTTGGACCTGCATTTTTTAAATCTCTGAAGTCAACATGTATGCGAATTTGGCCATTCTTCTTCCTCACATGAACAATGTTTGCAATCCATGTGGGATACTTGACCTCACAGATGAATCTAACTTCAATTCATTTTTTGACTTCTGCCTCAATTGATGGAAGCAGCTCGGGTCGAAAATGCCTTTGAGTTTGTTTTCTGACCGAGCTAATTGGTGGACGGCTATCTTTAGGTCCAAACCAAGCATTTCTTTGTATGTCCATGGAAAGGTGTCTTTGTATTCTTTCAAGAGATTGGCATAAGCTTCTTGTTCTTCAGGAGTGAGAAGGGCCCTTATGTAGACAGGGTGGGGATCTTCCATTGTGCCAAGATTGATTTTCTTTAATTTATCCACATTAGCTTTTTATACCCTCTTCAAGTTTTGATAGAGCATCTTCAGCAGCTTCTTTAAAAGCTAATTCTTCTACAATATTGATATGATGTGTTGTAACAATTTCTTCATTTTTAGTTCTATCATATTCTTCAATATTCGTGGGGTTGTATCTTGTAAAGATGATGGTTCTTCGGAATACTCTACTTATTTCCACATTATGTAAGTGAATGTCCCAGTTCCTCATATTGCAAATGTATCCATTTTCAACTAATATTGCAACCTTCTTGGTCAATGCATTTCTTCGTCTATGGGTACGGATTACGGTATTTCTTGAGGTTGAGATTTGGTAGGATGATCCTACACTTTAGTTATCCTCTTTGACTTGAGTTATGACATGTATATCTTGTGAACCTTAGCTTTTGAATATTCATTGCATTTTACTCTGACCCATATTGGGAGGGTGTCTTGATCACACATCTTACCCCACGAGGATGCTTCTCTTGCCTATTTCTTTTTGATATGGTACTGCCCCCAAGATGTTTGAAGATAGACACACAAGAAAGCTTCCCTTTTGATCCCAAGCGGTCAAAAATAGAAATTCGAGCGTGCTTGCCTTTGCTTCACTGTTCAATTTAAGTTTTGAGGTAACTTGTTCCTCTTAGTGATGTATTGGGTAGTTGCTCTCTTGATCTTGAGACGTATGAGAGATGCACATTTGTACCTAAGTCCACTAGTGTTTCCATTTTCTCTAGAAACTTCCTGAGGTAGTTTACCTAACAAACTTTGACTTTTTGAATTGTATCTTGCCTTGGCAAGAAGTCTGTAGGCATTGAGATAGAACCCATTGCTTGCACGTGAAGTTAGAAGTTGATCAAAATCCTTTGAAGAAGTACCCAGGATTTTAATGGTCTTACTATACTCCATCTTGGCATCTTCTGTGGGTCGGACAAATCCTTTTAAAGGAGTGCCTAAGGTCTTCACAGGCTCAACTTTTGGTAAGGGGCATAGTGAGATCTTATTGTTTCGCTAGACCTTCTAGAGGCAACTTCTCATCTAGGCTTGCGGATTCGACTGCCAACTTTTTCTTACTTGAAGGATTCTTTAAGGAGCTAGATTCTTGAACTTCTCCTTCTATCAATGAAGAAATATTGGATGCCTCCGTTTTTTTTTTCCTGATGTAGTACTTGGCATCAGCAATATGAGTTTAAGCTTTTATGAAAGATTTATCATTAGCATCCACCTTCTTCACAACTCCATTCCTACAATACTTGAAACTTGATCGACGGTAGATAGAACAATACCATTCTCATGCAACCATGAACTTTCAAGAATGTTGTAGGAAGTCTTAACATCTATTACATGTAAAAGAGTACTTGTACTCAAATCATCCATCATCAGGTTCAATCGCAAAGTCCCAATTGCCCTTGTCCACCTTGGTTGAATCCTTGGATCATCAAATGACTTTGAGACAAGTCCTCAGTAGGAATTCCCAATTCTTTCAATGTTCGCAAGGGTAGGATGTTGATTACAGATCCACCATCTAACAAGATTCTATTGACCTTTGTTTTTTAACATATCATTCCATAAATAGTGGCCTATTATGAGGAGTTGCGCTAGGCAGCAAATTGTCATCACCAAAAGTGATTTGAACACAATCTATGGCTTTTTCTTTGTCACTTTCTCCTTCCAAATGATCTTGAATGGTATAGCATGGGACCCCATCTATTTCAACAAAACCTTCAGGTAGAAAATCTCCTAAGATGATGGGATGCGAGGTTCTTTTTGGACAACCTTCTGATAATGTTGGAAAGGGCCTGATCTTTTGACTACTTGACTTTAGCACATTTCATTTGATGAATTTTCTCTTTGTTAACATAGTTCTAATTTGATGGATCTCGTGCAAATTTTTTTGTTGAGTAACAATGGTCCAACCTTCATCATCAGTTGAGATAACCTCTTTATTTGTTAAGGGTATTTCAATATGCGCTTGGCATTCCTTCATAAAGATGATGTATTATCAACCCTGACCTTCACAACATCAAACTCTCCAAATTTGATTTCTCCAACTGTTTCCTTTGAAGCAATTAGTTGGATAGAGACGATGGTTACAGATGTCACATGAGCAACCACTTTATCCTCTTCAAGAAGAACACGTCCTTTGCGAGCTAGCCGCATTACTAGATCCTTGAACATAAAGCACTTATCGATAGGATGACCAATTATGCTATTATACTTGCAGTAGTTTGGATCATCCTTGCATCCGATTTTTCTTGGTCAGTTTGAGTCTAGCAATTCTATAGCATCAGCAACTATAAGTTCATCAAGCATTGAAGAGATGTCAGAATCCAAGAAGGGATATTCTTTGGCCTTCATTTCTTCTAAGGTCTTTTTCCTTTGCTCCTAAGGAGGATCGATCTTCTTGGTCTCTTTTTGAGAAATCTTGGTAGATACCTTGATTGGACTAGTATTTGTGGCCATTGACTCTTTTGTCTCAATCTTGGAAGAAGCATTACTTTGTTCCTTGAAGTCTTACTTCTCTTTTCCTTTTTTCAATTCCTCCACAGGTGCCTTTCCTCCATTTGTAGTTATACTCAACTCTACCTCATGCCCACGAGTTGCTAGTTCTTCAAATGTTTTAGGCATAATTCCTCTGAGAATGTATTGAAGTCCCTAGTGCATGCCTTGAATACACATCACTATAGTAGAAGACTCGCCTAGATGATCTCTGTAGTTCAAATTCAAATTCCTCCACTTGTTGATGTAATCGATCACAAGTTCTTCCTTCCATTGCCAGGAATTAGTCAATTCCACCATGCTAACAATTTGACGGGTGCTGTAGAAGTAATTTAGAAACTCTTGTTCAAGTTGTCCCTAGCTATTAATGGATCCAGGCTCTAAATCCGTGTATTAGTCAAAAACATTACCTTTCAGAGATCACACGAATTGTTTCACTAGAAGATCTCCATAGGTGCTAGCATTGTTGTAAGTTTCCACAAAATGAGCTAATGTTGCTTTGTATTTCCTTTCCCATCAAATTGTTGAAACTTCGGTGGTTGATAACCAGCAAGAATTCTCATGTTATCAATTCTTTGGGAATAGGGCTTGGCATAAGTATTGATCAACTTGGTTCCCTTCTCATATTTCTCCTTGATGGCAATATTGATGAAATCTTTCAATTGGTCAAAGGGGATCAAACTATCAGTATACATTTAGATATCATGGTCCTTCTTGGAGTTGACCACTTCTTCTTGAACCTCTAGCTTCTTGAGTGGTGCTTGACTTGTCTCACCACTTCTCTCCAAGCGATTCATCAGTTGAGCGGTAGAATACTCTTGCTCTTCAGTACGCTTTGCTAAGCCTTCAACTAGTCTTGTGAGATTTGCCAGTTGTTCTTCAAGCGTTCTAGTCATCATAATTGGCGATACTGATGAAGTAGTTGAATCTTCAGCCATCGAAGATTCATACATTGAATCCTCATAATGAACTTCATTATCAGAACCGATGCTTGAGAGTTCATTATTTTGCTTTGTAAATGATGATGCCTTTGGAGGCAGTGTATTTTGGACTTCCTTTTGAGAAAGTGCCCTTGTTTTGCATCTCATCATCATCCCAGCATTTGAAGCTATGGCAGAAGCAATGGCAGTTTCTTTGGCAGTAGCAGCCTTGTAACGAGTAGATTTTGAGTTTTCGTTCTTGGGAGCCATGTGTTTAATCTTTGAAGATTTGAAGTTGAATGATTTGAAATTGTTATCCCTAACGGCATATTTGTTTAAGTATTTTGATTATGATTAACTTGTGCTTTGTGATAATGGAAGTAGTTTTGTAAAGAACAAAAGATGCACAAAAGAAGTCTCAAGGATGATATACAAAGAAGCAAAAAAATCACTCAAGATTACAAGACTTTATGAAGATGAAGTGATCAAGTAAAAGACCTTGAAGACAAGAAGAATGGTTAGGGATAGCTCTATAAGGTATATATGTAAAACTCCCTAACTTATTTCTTTGAGTTATTGATCATTTAGGTTAGCTCCTTAGAAGAATCATTTTTGGAAAATTATAAAAACTAAGTGTTCTTGATAAAACTTTGAGGATTTAATGTTGTTATATTTTTTTATATAAACTTTTGCATCAAGACATATTTTAAAAGTGAAGGAAAATCTGTGTTCTACAATATTTCGCAAGTTCTGGAAAAAGGAAAACCGGTCATCCGATTTAAAAATCGGACGTTCGAAATCTTTATATTTCATAAGAAAAAAACCGGTCATCCGTTTTATATTTCGGACATCCGAAAATTTTCAAGCATAAAAATTGGTCATCCGATTTTTGTTCTTTAACAAAATCGGTCATTCGAGTTTCTATTCTTTAAAAAATTTGGACGTTTATTTTTAAAAATAGGACATCCAGTTTCTGTTTTCTCTATCAAAAATATGACCATTGCTATTGTAACGACTAGTTTTCTAACTTCACTTACAAAAGGACTTTTAATCAGCCATAATTTCGGAGTTGTTGAATTAGTTTTAAAGAACACATTTAAGAGCATTAAAGACATTTTCAATCATCCTTATTTTATTCAAAAGAAAAACTTCTTGGAGCTATATAGTTTGATCAATTTTTCAAAAAGAAAGAAGAGGAAGCTTGTACAAGCACTTCACAAAGTTCTAATCTATTCATCTCAAGCTTCTTTGATAATATTGTTCCAACTCTACTCTCACATCTTATATTATGATCAAAGGTTTTGTGAAACTCTTTAGGTGATCCTTTGATATTTTCATAATCTTGTATTGTTTTGTGATCATTGAGGTTTATGCATAAAACCCTTGAAGGGTGATCCTCATTGTAGTGTTTTGTAAAGATTTGTGACTAGTGGAATTTGTGAAATCCTCGAGTTAGGTCTCAAGGTAGTGGATGTAGCTCTATTAAGATAGTGAACCACTATAAATCCTGTCTCTCTCTTTTATTGTTTTACTTGTTATCTCTATGTTTATTGTTTGATCATTCCTTATAAAAGAGATTTGGTTAGGAATTTTATTGTTTGGTTAGGACTTTTATTAAAAAAAGTTATTAAATTCTTTTTCAAACAAAATCGGAGGTTCTATATTTTAATTGTGCAAAAGTTTTTTAAATTAGCCAAAAACCTTATTCACCCCCCTCTAAGGTTTTTCAATTGGTATCAGAGCAAGTCTTCTTTCAAAGACTTAACATCCTAAGAAGCAAAAGATCTTTTATAAAATGGCTAGTATTTCAAACTTACCTTATGTAGAAGAATCTTCTACAAATAGACCTCCTCTTTTTAATGGCACTAATTATACTTTTTGGAAGTCAAGGATTAAAATCTATATTTGCTCCATTAACTTTGATCTTTGGAGTATTGTAGAAAAAAGACCTTTTGTTCCCCAAAAAGATAGAAGAGTCAAGAAAGTTGAAGAATTTGACAAATTTGACTCAAGAAAGATGACTCTCAATTTTCAAGCCATGAATATATTAAGTTGTGCTTTGGATGCAAATGAGTACAATAGAGTGAGCGGATGTGATTCAGCTCATGAAATGTGGAAATTGTTAGAAGTCATTCATGAAGGCACAAATCAAGTAAGAATCAAAATTAGCCATGTTGGTGAGAGACTATGAATTATTCATGAAGAAGCAAAATGAAAGCATTAGTGACATGTTCACAAGATTCACTAACATCACAAATGGCCTAAAGGCATATGGAAAAGAATATAAAAGGGGAGAGGTAAATAGAAAAGTTCTTCATGCACTTCCAAAGTCATGGCAACCAAAAACTCTTGCCATAAAAGAATCCAAAGATTTGAGAATTCTTCCCATCGAAGAGCTCATAGGATCTCTTCTCACCTATGAGATGAAGATAAAGAGATTAAATGAAAAGGAAGAAGAAGACAAGGGAAGAAAAGGTGTGGTGCTTAAAGTAAATGAGAAAGAGCAAGCAAATTCATCTAACAACGAGGATGAAAGTAATGAAGATGAAGATATATGGCTTTGGTGGTTCGAAAATCAAAAACTTTTACAAGAAAGGTTTCAACAAAAGAGAGAAGAAATCTCCATTCAAGAAAGGAGGACAAAACTCTTCACTCTTCAAGGCTAGGTGCTTTGAATGCAATAGCACTGATCATCTTGTAGTCGATTGCCCAAAAGCCATAGAAAAGGAAAAATGAGCATTAGAGGCAAAGTTTGAGGTAACAAAGAAAAAGAAGAAAGGTAAATACCCAATAGGAGCTTGGAATCAAGACTCAAGTGAGAGTGAAGAAGAAGAGAAAGCAAACATGTGCCTCATGGCATTGGAAGTGAGGAACACAAACCAAGCTCAACTAAATGTTACTTGGATAGTGGATGCTCAAGACATATGACCAACAATGCATCTCTTATGAGTGAGTTTACGGAAACCCAAAGTGGCTTTGTCACTTTTAGAGAGAAGAAGAAAGGAAAAATCATTGGTATAGGTAACATCGGTAACGGTTCTTCTTCTTTAATTAAGTTTGTTTTCTTAATTGATGGTTTAAAGTACAATTTGCTTAGTATTAGTTAATTATGTGATAATGGTTGCAAAGTTATTTTTGAAACCGATTCTTGTTCTATCATTGATAAGCTTGTAAACAAAACAATTTTGTTGCAAAAGAAGTGGAAATATTTATGTTTTACATTTTGAGGATCTTATTTCTCAAAACTTAAAGTGTTTTTCGATTCATGATAATGGTGCATTTTTGTGGCATAGAAGACTTGGCCATGTTTGCATGGATTTACTAAACCATTTTTCTTCAAAAGAGCCTGTTAGAGGATTACCAAAACTACATTTTGAGAAAACTAAACTTTCTAATGCCTGGCAATTTAGGAAACAAGTTAAAACCTCTTTTAAACCAAAAAAGATGGATTTATTTGGACAATGAGGACCACTAGTCTTGGTGGTAAGAGGTATGCTTTTGTCATAGTGGATGAGTTTTCAAGATTCACTTGGACATTGTTTTTAAGCTAAAATGATGAGGCATTTCAAGAGTTTGTCAAACTTTTCAAAAGAGTTCAAACCTCTCTCAATTGTAAATTGATCGCTATGAGAAGTGATAATGGGCGAGAATTTAATATTATCCCTAAGGGCATTATTGCATATGATTTTGATTATGATTAACATATGTTTGTATGATGGTTATTAAGCATAGTCTCTATAGAATAAAAGAAGCATCTTTGAAGTCTCAAGGGTACACTACTTAGACGTAAAAGATCTTGGTGATCAAGGGATAATGAAGAAGAAAAGATCAAGCCATTGAAGACCTTGAAGTCTTTTATCTTAGTTAGGGATATGCTAAGGTATTTTGTAAAACTCCCTAACTCTCATCTTTGATTGTTGATCAAGTGTGAAGCTCTTTGGATGAATTTCTTTTTATAAACTATTCTTGAAAAACCCAAGTATTCTTGATGGAGTTTTTGATGCCTTTGAAAGTTTTCTTATCTCTAAAGAGTATCAAGAATACATGCTTTTGAAATATGAAGGAAAGCTCTTTTGTTACTAAGGAAAATTGGCTGTAAAATCTTTCTCAAAGAGGGTAATATGATTTTAAAACCGGTCATCCGATTTTCCAAAGGAAAAGAAAAATCAGACATCCTATTTTAAAACTGGTCGTTTGATTTTTCTAGCTTTAGAAAAATCGGTCGTCTGATTGTTAAGGGGATCATCCGATTCTTTCTGTAAAACAAAACCGGTCTTCCTATTTTAAAAAAAGGCTCATCCGATTTTCCTTTTATAAGGAAATCAAATGTCCAATTTCTGAAACTGATCGTCCGGTTTTCAGTTTTTTACCGTTGAAAAATTACCGTTAAAAACAGTAACGGTAACTTGTCTTCCTCTTCTATAAATTGAGCCTTAATGTGCAGTAAATTAACCAAGTTGCTGAAGTCTAAGTTGAGATTATTTAAGAACTTTTAAAGAGCTTTAAGGTTTATTCTTCAAACATATTTATCTCACAAAAACTAAAAGAAAAATCTTCTTGGAGATTCATTATTGATCATTCATCAAAGGAGAAGAAAAGAGGAGCTTGTTGAAACAATTGTTGAGTTGTATCTTTCCCTTCTCAAGCTCATTTGGTAACATTGTTCCTTACTTTCTTATTCTTTTATTGTGATCAAAGGTTTGTGGAAAAACCCTTTGGGTGATCCTTCGATAAATTTGTTGTATTGTTGTGTTGTGTAAACTTTGAGGTTTTTGTGTAAAACCCTTGAAGGGTGATCCTCATTGTGTTTTTGTGTAACCGACTGTGAAGATAGTGGATTTGTGAAATCCTTGGGTTGAGTCTCAAGGTAGTGGATATAGCTCTTTGAGAGAGTGAACCACTATAAATAACTTGTCTCTCTTCCTTGTGTCTTATATCCTTTTTGTATGCTTGCTATATAATCCTTGTGCTTGAAAGTGGTTTTAAATTATAAAATTGATGAAAAAGTGTTTTATTAGCTAAAAACCTTATTCACCCCCTCTAAGGTTTTTCATTTTGGTATTACACACAAATTTTCAGCTACTAAAACCCTACAACAAATAGTGTTGTGGAGAGAAAAAACCGCACTTTACAAGAAATGGCAAGATTAATGCTTTGTGAAAACTCCCTACCAAAATATATTTGGGCCAAGTCTGTTAAAACCACTTGCTACGTGATTAATCGTGTTCTCTTGAGACCATTTTTGAAGAAAACTCCTTTTGAACTTATTTTTAACAAAACTCCCTCAATTGGCTATTTCAAAGTTTTTGGATATAGATATTTTATTTTAAACACCAAGGACAACCTTGGAAAGTTTGATAGAAAATCTTATGAGGGAATTTTTCTTGGTTACTCTTGAAACAAGAAAGCTTATAGGATTTACAACAAAAGAACCTTATGTGTTGAAGAGTCGATTCATGTGAATTTTGGTGAATCTAACATTTTTTAAAATAAAGATGATGATGATATAGACAATTCTTTGAGCAACCAACCATTGCACACTCAAATTATGGAGGAGCATGCAAAGAAGGAGAGGAGATTGAGGAGAAACAAGAAAATGATCAAGAAACTCAAAATCTTCCTCAAGATGTGATATATCCAAAGGGACACTCCAAGGATGAAATCATTGGTGATGTATCACAAGGGGTAAGCACAAGGAGTTATTTGATAACTTTACTTTATTATCTCAAACTGAACCTAAGTTTATAGATGATGCTTTATATGATGAGTTTTGGATTATTGCAATGCAAGAGGTACTTAATCAATTTGAAAGAAAAAAGCTTGGACTTTAGTCCCAAAACCTTGTGATCACCCCATTATTGGTTCAAAATAGGTTTTTAGAAACAAACTAAATGAATCTGGAGAAGTTGTTAGAAGCAAAGCTAGACTTGTTGCCTAAGGATTCAATCAAGAAGAGGGCATAGATTTTGATGAAACCTTTGCTCCGGTTGCTAAACTTGAATCCATAAGAATGCTTTTAGCTTTTGCGTGTTTTAAAGGATTCAAGCCTTTTCAAATGGATGCTAAAAGTGCATTTTAAAATAGTGATATTGAGGAGGAAGTTTATGATGAACAACCTCCAGGTTTTGTACATGAAAAATTTCCAAACTATGTTTATAAACTTTTAAAAGCATTACATGGTTTAAAACAAGCTCCAAGAGCTTGGTATGAAAAACTAAGTGGCTTTCCCCTTTCAAATGATTTTTCAAGAGGTGTGGTGGACACTGGACACAACCCTTTTTACAAAACCTCTTGTACCAATGATTTTCTACTTGTCCAAATTTATGTGGATGATATTATTTTTGGAGCTACTAATGTTTGCTTGTGTGAAGAGTTTCCTCATTAATGCAAAAGGAGTTTGAGATGAGCATGATTGGAGTATTAATCTATTTTCTTAGACTTCAAATTAAACAAACCGAAGAAGGTATGTTCATCAACCAAGAGAAGTACACAAAGGAACTTCTCAAAAGATTTGAGATGAGCGATGCAAAAGAAATTGGAACTCCAATAAGCTCATCGTTAAAACTCGACAAAGACGAAAAAGGTAAAAAGGTGGATGAAAAAAGCTATAAAGGTATGATTGGAAGTTTACTTTATTTGACGGTTAGTAGGTCGGATAATATATTTGCCGTTTGTTTGTGTGCTAGATTCCAAGCTTACCCCAAGGAATGCTTACACCGATACGGATTATGCTGGATGCAAGTTAGAAAGAAAGAGTACTAGCGAAAATTGCCAATTCTTAGGGGATTCTTAGTGTCTTGGTAGAGCAAGATGCAATCATGCGTGTCTTTATCAACTGCCAAAGCGGAATAGATAGCAGTAGGTTATTTTTGTGCTCAGGTACTTTGGATGAAGCACGCTTTACTTGATTTTGGTTTTATTTTCAAGAACATACCTATTTTGTGTGATAATACAAGTGCTATAAATCTTTCTGTAAACCCTGTGCAACATTAAAAAACAAAACATTTTGAAATCAAACATCATTTTATAAGAGATCACGTTGCAAAAAGAAAGGCATTTTTAGAATATATTTGCATAAAGGATCAAATGCTGATATTTTTACAAAATCACTTTCTAAAGATTACTTTTGTTATTTAAGAAAATCATTTGCTATTGGCAAATTCTATGACTCATGTGTTTTTGAGTTTTCAAAATTTTTCTTCTCACTTTTTAAGCCGAGAGTTTCAGACTACAACATCGGGCTAGTCTAGAAAAATTGGACGTCTGTTACTTTCTTTGTATTCAATTTTTTTAAGCTGAGAATTTCGGACTAAAAAATCGGACGTCCCTATTTCATTATTTGTAAAATTTTTGGACGATCATTTTTTGAAAATCGGTCGACCAATTCTTTTGTTTCCTGATGGATATTCTATATATAACAAAAAAAGGGGAAAGACTATCTTTCATTCTTTCACTACACTCTCTATCTAAAAACATATGCCATCCTCTCTCTCTCTCTCTCTCTCTCTCTCTCTCTCTCGTTCTCAAACCCTCACAGTCGAACTCTCTCTCTCTCTCTCTAAAATCCTCTCTATTGACTCAACTCTCTCTTCTCAAAATCTATGCCCACCTCTTCTCTCCGTCAAAAATTAATCACTTTCCTACTTCAATTTCTCTAAAATGGTGAAAATCAAGAATGCAAATGCTGGAAGGGGAGAAAACTATGAAGAAGGAGGAATAGCAGGGGTAGAAGAAGTGGAAAGGGAAAAGGGAAGAAAGTGGCAAGTGAAGTGACGCTTCCAGAAAAGGTTATTTTGGTCAAAGCAACTGCAAATTTTGAAGAATAGACAAGAAAAAGGAGAAAGATTGCTCCAGGGCACAGAGTTGATTTATCTTATATGGAAGCTTTATATGAGCATAGAAGGATGGATTCTGGATTTATGGCCATTGAACATATGCTAGCTGCTCAGACCTCCTCTACAAAGTGTTTTCCATATAGTTGTTTTCTCACTAAGGTTTCCAATACTTTATTCTAAATTTGGTTGGAATTGGTGATCATATTGGTATTGGGAAAATCTATAATAAACACACATTCAAAATAATGGGATTTTCAAGGAATGAGGAAGGTATGTTGGTGAGAGGAGTACAAGAGGATGATGATGAAAATGATGAGGAAGAAGAAGAAAAAGAAGAAGAAGAAAGGCAAGATGCTATGAATTTGATGAAGAGGTTAATAAAGAAGAACCTGAAGAGAAAACCTTCAGAAGAGAGATAAGACAGAAAAAGAGACAAGAAAGAGTTGAAGAAGGACAATCATCAGGGGGTATGCCACAACTTATGGAGATAATGCCCTCTTACAAGCCTCAATGAATAGCCGATTCGATGCTCTAGATGGAAAAATATCGGATATTCAAGAAAGGGTGATGAGGTTAGAAGCAAGAGGAAGAGAAGAAGACAAATGAGGCTCTTCAAAGAAGTGACGAAGGGGAGTTTTCAAGTTTATTAACTTATGTTTTATTGCTTATAAAGTCTTGTTTTTGAAAATTTTGTCTTCTTTTCTTATTTTATAACTTGATGATGATATCTAATGATGAGAGTTCCATTGTTCTTTTTCAATGATCCCTTATATTCCTTATTCTTTTTTAGTTATGATGAAAGGGGGAGAAAAATATAAGATGCATTATGTTGTTGATGGCATTATGTTGATGCATTAAGGGGGAAATATATGAGATGCATATTGTTTTGTTGATATTGTCTTGATGACTTGAGTTGTGTTGCCTTGATGTTTTGATACTTTGTGTTGGCAACATTCTTTGAGTTGTATAAAGCTTTAAGCATTATGCCTTGTTGCTTATATGACCTTGAGTTTTATTGATGACGTTTTGGTGCCATATTTGTTGTGAAAACATGTCTTAAGGGGGAGCTTTAAGTTTTTTTTTTTAAAAACTATTTTCAAACCTTGGCTTGTTTTCAAAATAAAAGGGGGAGTTCTCTCTCTCTCTCTCTCTCTCTCTCTCTCTCTCTCTCTCTCTCTCTCTCTCTCTCTCTCTCACTCATGTTTTTGATATGCTTAGTTCTTAATGTTGATCTTTTGAAGCATTCTCTTAGCTTAACTATGAGCCATAAATTCAGAGTTGTTGAAGGAGTTTAAAGGACACATTTAAGGGCATTAAAGACATTTTCAACCATCCTTATTTTACTCAAAAGAAAAACTTCTTGGAGCTATATAGTTTGATCAATTTTTCAAAACGGAAGAAGGGAAGCTTGTAGAAGCACATCACAAAGTTGTAATCTATTCATTTCAAGCTTTTTTGGTAATATTGTTCCAACTCTACTCTCACATCTTATATTGTGATCAAAGGTTTTGTGAAAACCTTTTGGGTGATCCTTTGATATTTTGATAATCATGTTTTGTTTTGTGATAATTGATGTTTATGTACAAAACCCTTGAAGGGTGATCCTCATTATTTTGTTTTGCTTGTTATCTCTATGTTTATTGTTTGATCATTCTTTATAAAAGAGAGTTTGTTTGGTTAGGAATTTTATTAAAAAGAGTTATTAAATTCTTATTCAAACAAAATCAGAGGTTCTATATTTTAATTGTGCAAAAATTTTTTAAATTAGCCAAAAACCTTATTCACCCCTCCTCTAAGGTTTTTCAGAACTTGGAGGAGAAGAGATGGGAGGCAAAGATTATCCCACCAGGCGTGCCAAAATTTGTATACAACAAAATCTTATGTCTGAAAATTGAGCAAAAAATAAATAACAAATAACGTGATTTGATTTATGATATGGTAGTGGTTACAAAATCTTTGGGGAATTCCTAGTCTGTAGGATAATCCTATGATTCTTCTCTTCGGCAAAGTGTTGGCTTGAGGTCTTAGAAGCTTTTTCTCAAATCGAACAGACTTTGAGGATGATTGATAGATTGCAGAGCTGCTGGAGCTTTCTTCGATCTTTGCGAGTAAGAAGAAGAGGAACACTATGAGGAAATGCTTGAACTTTGAGGAAGACCTTTGTTGGAGAACTTTTGGGAAGAACTTCTAGAGAGCTTTTCACTTGCCTCGAGCTTGGGTGTCTTTTGAATGATTTTCAACCTTGGGAAGACCCTTATTTATAGGAGAAAATAGGGCATCGGGTTGCTTGGCCACTAAACGGCCTATCAACGGTGTTGGATAGGTCGATTTCCTTATTTGATGAAGCCAATGAGTTTAACCCGTCATTTAATGGATTTAATTTAAAATTACTTTGGATTTAATTTACTTGGGCCCAAAGGCATTAGTCTTATTGTATTGTGCTTTATTTAAAGTGGGTTTGAATTTTAATTAAATAATTCCAAATCTGACTCAATTTATACGGCCAAATTCAAATGATTCAATTTTCATAGCCCAACTCATATGATCCAATCTTCATAGCCCAAAAGACTTCTTTTATTAATTTTGATTTAAATAACCAAGACTAAAGATATTTATTGTATTTTAGTCTTTGATTAAATAAATAAGTTAAAAGTTCATTGTCTACAGTGACAAATAAAAAATAGAGAAGGAGTAATTTATTAGGGTTCTCATCTAACCAGGAAAGAAGTTCCTTTAGTGGATGTCTCTAGAGATTGATTCTTTATGAAAAGTGAATGTAGACAGTTTGGTCGAACCACTATAAATGTCTGTGTACTGTACTTTCTGCTTTCCTTTGATTTTGCACTTGAACTGTTCTTACACTGATCATGTCAAGCTTTGAACTTAGTTTAAGTCGATGAAATTAGCTTCATGATTCTCTTCCAAGCTAATTCTCTAACCAAACTAACTGATCTCTACCAAATCAGCAAAAGTTTTTATCACCCACATTACTTAAGTTTTCCAATTCACAACCCTTCTTGGAAACCCTTTAGAACCTACATGAGTCATAAAACTAAAAATTGTACAAAAATTTATTTCTAATTGCTATCCAATTTGAGCCTATTGATTTAGAATGTGGATTTCAGAACGGGTCTATTGGCTTGATTAGACCCAACCATGTTCAGATAGTTTCAACGCTTTTAGTTTATCTTGGGAAGTAATGTGAAATTTCGCAGCGCCAAGATGAGAGATCTAAGCGGATGGAGTCAAGAATTGCTTGAAATTGTTGGATAGACATGAAGGAGTTTCAAGACCTACTATGGTGGTCAATATCTGTACAATAAGTTTCATGTGCGCAATATGGCTCAAATCTTATTGAAAATTACACATTAGTTAATTAATAAATAAACATCTTATAAGGTTGAACAATTCTTCTATGCTTGAAATATTTTTTATGATAAGTTAGTCCCAAACTCAAAATTTTAACATAGTATCAGAGTCAGAATGTTAGGCCACTAACAGATAACTAGTCTTGCCAAACTTCACGTTCCAATCCTTCTCCTCTTAACTTAGCTTTTGGAAATTGATAGATTATCAAATGTTTAACTTGAGAATGAGAAAGGAGAGATAGATTACATCAAAATTTCATGGGAAAATAGCCTCCGAGATTCCTCAACTATTTACATTTTTTATTAAGAATTTATAAACTTTATTTCCAGCTATAGGAATCCCTCAACAATTTACATTTATCCTAAAGAATCTCTCAACAATTTACGTTTAGCATTAAGAATCCTTTCCCTCACTTTCCTTCACTTTAGTGATGTTTTCTGTTAAAATAAGCATGTGCTTTGCACATGACCATATTAGTAAGGGTAAATTAGGTATTTCATAAAATATCTTTAATTTTTTATTTTTGTTTCTTTTCTTCTTCCTCATCCTTCCTCTCTCTCTCTCTCTCTCTCTCTCTCTCTCCTTTGTTCTGGAAAGATAAAGAACTCATGCAAAATTACTTATTCAGATGCTTGATAATGCAAGACCCAGAACCCCTGCAGAATCGATTACTAAATAAGAAGATACACAAAACAAAATCAACAAGCAGAGAGTGATAATTAGCAAGTAATCAAAATTCTCATCAAATTGAAAAAAAGCAGCAAATGGGACACAATAGAAGCAAATATCGGACACATCCCGACAAATCATAGCAACAAAGGGTCACAACCCAAAAATAAAATAAGCAAGGAAACAAGTAGAATGAATTTAAAGGATAGAGAATTCATCCACCTGGTTCCTCCATTAAAACTACCAAGGAGTATAAAAACAGAGGTTATAACCTCAAATCAAGAACAGGGCCGCAACCCAAATTAAACTAAACACAACTTATCACAATTAGCCAACGGTCACAACCATAAATTAATCAAGAAAATTACAGTAACAAGAAGAAAACAAAGAACAAGTAGTGTACTGTAATTCAAACCACAAAGTTCGAATGCTTGTAGCCTGCTCCATTCACTATCTCTTATCAGAATTCCCAACAAAGAACAGCATTGACATTATTAAAAAGTACAAAAATCCTAAAACTCACCAATCTGCAAACCCGTCCACAATACGAAGCCGAGGGTAATATCGGTAACCAAAAAAGGCCACTTGGTCCACTAGAGATAGAGAGGCGTCAGCGACCAAAGACGTACCGTGGTCGGAGAAGACGAAATCCCACTGGTCGGAGCTGACTTCGAACCAAACTTTCCCCAGGAACTTGAAACCCACTCAAATCTTCACCAATTTCACCAAAATAAATGAGAAAATCCAATAAGCAGTAGTTGATTAATTAGATTTTCAATAAAGATATCAAAAATTGTACAAGAGAACCGTGAGTGCAGGAACAGATCAACCGGTCAATAGCGCTAAGTGGAGTGTGTGAAATTGCACCAGATTCCATCATCAACCAAAGCAGAAGCACCAGACATGGTTCCAATTAAAAGAAAAGATTCAATCTTTTTGAATGAAGAGAGAGAGAGAGAGAGAGAGAGAGAGAGAGAGAGAGAGAGAGAGAGGAATGGAGGTAGAAGGGAAGGGAGAGGGGGCGGGGAGGAAGAGAACAACAGTCGCAGAACAGAGGGAGAGAGAGGGATGATGAGGAAGAAGGAGAAAATATAAAAAATAAAAAAATTTATTAAATACCTAAACTACCCTCATTAATATCATCATGTGCGAGTCACAAGTTTATTTTTGACGAAAAACCTTAGAAAAGTGATGAAAATGAATTTTTTTTTTTTCTGAAACCGAGTTCATGTATTTATAAAAATATCAGCAAAAGGCCCACAAAAATCACTGCCTAGTCAATGGGAATCAGGGCATCCTCCCTAATAGCATTAAGGAGGTTGTTCCAGTCTATAGTGCTACAAATCTCCCTCACTTTATACAAATGTCATTTACAATCCATTTTGTAGGAGAAGGTTTTTCCTCTTGATGAGCTTTTCTATTTCTCCAAAACCAACAAGCACTTGCTGCTACTAGAAACAAGGTCGACCATGTCCCCTCCTTCATCTTTGAGTTGAAAGACTCTTTCAAACAAAGGTCAATCCAATCTTCCTGAGAAGAAGGTTGTAGGAAGGCAATTCAGCGATCCCTATCCACGAGTTTGGTCCAGATTTTCCTGACTCTATCACAGTAGCACAAGGCATGTAGTATGGACTCAAAACCCTTCTTGCAAACTGGACAGTAGCCATCATCCCCAATCAAGTAATGAAAGTAAAAGCCAGTTGTAGGGAGTTTGTTGTGCCTAGCCATCCACAAAAATAAACTCTATCTGGCGGGTCCATTGAACTTCTATATTCTCAACCAATTGGCTTCATCAAGACTATCGTTCCAGAGGAACATTGATACATCTCTAACACCCTAACGGAACCTCCAACCTGTGGCTAGTCGAGAACTGCCTCAAAGCAGGCTTTCTTCAAGACTTGGGCACCATTTAAAACTCCCCTCCAAATGGGATGTGCCCCAACTTCACTCCTTGTCTACTAAGGGGCAACCATATTTATTCTTGAGAATTTCGACCCAGAATTGATCAAGCTCAGTTAACGGTCGCTATTCTAGTTTAGCTAACATAGCTAGGTTCATTGCCCTAAGTTTCTTTAATCCCAAACATCCATCAGTTTTGGCGGTACATATGGTATTCCATGCCACTATGTGGAGCTTCCTTTGCTTGTCAATTTCCCCCCAAAAGAATCTCTTGTTCAACTTCTCCAAATCGTTCATAATGCATTATAATAGTTTGGTTGTTTGCATAGCATATGCTGGCATAGTCGACGTCACAGACTGGATGAGAATGGCTCTTGTAGCTCGGGTTCTCTTCTTCCACCCACTAAGTTTTCTTTTCACCTTGCTCACAATGAATTCATACAAACCACAGTTTCTTCTCCCATACAAAATTGGCATTCCCAAATAGAGACCCAGGTCTTGGATGATGGGTATATTGAGTTTCACTTCCAAATTTGTCGCTAGTGTAGGGTCAGTGTTGCGACTAACAAACAATTTTGATTTCTGGTTGTTAACCTTTGTCCACTCAGTTGACAGAATTCTTGCATCAAAGCCTCCATAATGTGGGCTTGTGTAGTTGATGCCTACTAAAAAGGAAGAGGTCATACGCCAAAAAGAGGTGGGAAACCATAGGGCCCGACTGGAAGGCCTTAATTCCCTTCCATTTCTCGTTCTTGACTGCCCTCGCAATTTTCTGCCCAAGAGCTTCTATGCAAAGAATAAAGAGGTATGGGGAGAGGAGGTGACCTTGTTGTAGTCATCTTTGTGGCTTGATTGGATCTAACTTTTCCCTATTCCATAAGATAGAGAGTTTGATGGACCTTATACAATGCATGATAAGTTTAACCAGATTTTTTGATAAGTCGGCAGCACGAACAACCGACTGTAAGAAGTTCCAGTTAACTCTATCATACGCCTCCTCCAGATCAACTTTGATTACCATTGCTCCCACTTCGCCTGTTTTTCTTTTCATGGATTCTATGGGTTCCAATACTGCTATCATATTATCCGAGGCTTGTCTTTCTAGGATGAAGCTTGCTTGACCTGGGCCTCCAAGTTCGTCACTAGTCCCCTAAGTCGGTTGGCAATGACCTTTGTGATGATTTTCACCGTAGAATTACAAAGTGCAATGGCCCGGAAATGAGGCATGGACTTTGGTCCTTCTTGTTTAGGTATAATTGTGATCAGGTCTCATTTAGCTTCTCTAGAAACTCCCCAGGAGTAAAGGCTTGGCATATAAAACCTACCATTGAATTCCTCACTATCTCCTAATTCTTTTGGAAAAAGCAAGTAGGGAGACCATTCGACCATGGTACTTTAAGACTCCTTATTTGCTTCACTACCTATTGGATCTCACTAGCCGAAACTGGCCGATTTAGAAGTCTTCGGTCACTAATGGGACTGAGCAAGAAAAGAGATGTCAATACTAGTCAGAGTTGGCTAATGATCTTCCATATACAGGTTCACATAAAACTGTCTGGCTATAGATTGCAGAACTGTTGGATTCTCTGTCCAATCCCCATTACCATCTTAGAGCCTACAAATCCCGTTCATTCATCTTCGAATAATGGTTATAGTGTGGAAGAAGTGAGTAACCCACTCACCTTCCTTTAACCAATGCACCCTTGACTTTTGCCTCCACAAGACTTCCTCCTATCTAAGAATGTCATTAAAATCCTTGATCAAGTTGTCCTCTATACTGCTCAA
This sequence comes from Catharanthus roseus, assembly GCA_028651295.1. Classification (NCBI taxonomy): domain Eukaryota; kingdom Viridiplantae; phylum Streptophyta; class Magnoliopsida; order Gentianales; family Apocynaceae; genus Catharanthus; species Catharanthus roseus. Next base: position 1,979,751 of record JAPQWS010000044.1, on the reverse strand, counting down.
GTAGTCAGATTTGTGTGTCCCCAGCTAGTTCTGAATACCCTTAATCCTACGTAGGCAACATTTTTTTCCGATGAAAGATATTTCCAAAAATAGTTATGTTCCAATCTTTAGCCCTCTCTGTGAAGTGTCGAGACTTTACATGAAAATGCCCTAATGTCTGGTTCCACACTCTTTCAAGAAATAATTTGAACTAATCATGTCCTATCCAAGTAGCTTGAAAGCAGAAAGGTTTGTCCCTACAATCATGTATTCTCTATCTCTCCAGAGATATTAAGAGAGGTGCAGGTCGGAGTGTGTTCGAGACAAATGTTCCAAAGTGGCATTCAGGAATTTTTCATTCCACCTTTGGTTGCATAGCCCTCTGAATAGTATTTCCACAATACTTGCCTCTCTAAATCTCAAATTCGTCCAGGTAAACTGTGGGCTTGCAAATCCTAAATCAATAAGATCCCTCCCATTTTGAATGTTCCGAAAAGAGTTTGCCCTGAGGTTCCAATGCCTCGATCCTCTCCTTTTCTCCTTAGGGGATAGGATTTGGTTGGAATCGCCAACAAGCAACCATGGAGAGAAAGTGAACTGCCCTAATAGATTAAGGTATGACCACAACTCTTCTCTATATTTATGTATTGGAGATGCATACACCGCCTAGAGTAACCAATCCACATGCAGCCCTTTACTAATAGCTAGTGTGATAATCTATTCATTGGAAGCTAAACACTTAAGATGAACACGTTAGGTTTGCCAAAAGCACCAAATACCTACTGCCAAACCTCTAGCTTCCACTACACAAAACCATCAAAATTCCTGGTAGCCACCTTTTGGGTCTGACTACTAGGTACTCTGGTTTCAAGCAAAATAAAAATCTCTGGTTTATGAGAAAAAAATAAATCAGATGTTTCTAAAAAATTTTTGGGAGCCCACACCCCAATAGTTCCATGAAATTATCTACATAGATAAAGGTTAGTAGTTCGTAGGGGCCAGGCCATCCAGGTAGGGATGAGCAGAAAACTCTGAAACTGAGATAGATGTCATAGGGACAAAACGATTTACTTCCTCTTCCATGGGGGTGGAAGTCTCCATCTGAGTTGGGTCTGGTGCCTTTGGTATTGAGCTGCTGGTACAATCCAGGTCAGGTGGCTTAGTCCTGGGTTCTAGTATAGCAAGTTTCGTACTCACTGGAGGGCCATTATTGGAAAGGGCTACCATGTTACCCTTACCTTGAGCAATAGTATTCTTTCGGGGGCCCCTGTCAGCCAAATTGCCTTGCTTCAGACTTGGTTCACATCCACTACTTCTAGGCCCAGATTTTATGTGGCCCATGCTCTTAGGATTCGAACCATATAAAATCTGAGCCCTCTTTAATTCCTTTAGGGGCTGGTGCTCCTTAAGGACCTTTGGTGATAAATGTTTCTAATTTGATCGGGCTTTTAGCTTGGCCCCCACTTCACTCCTTGAGCCTCTTTTCTGGGATTGGGCCGAGAGTGATTAGTTGGGCCAAGTAGGGCCTAGATAATCTCCTTCAGTTGATTGACTGCCTCTAGAACCACATCCGAATTGTCTAAGATTCCCAACACATCAAACTTGGAGCTAGAAAGGATAGTCTTTGGAAGATTTATTGGCTTTCCCTTCTCAGTCTCCAGGGAACTAGCTTCCATCACCACGCCAACAACCTCAGATGTGTCAAGAGTCACAAGTGCAAACCCTTGCCGAAGTTCTCCTTTCCTTGGTAATCTGGTTTCGGCTAACCCTTGCCGACCTACCCCAGGGGATTGGTTTTTTGAACTTGGTGACCAACATCCAAGGCCCATACGAGCTTTTATTCATCGCTTCCATACTCTCAGCCTGTCCCATGATAGCATCTCCGGCGCCATCAGTCGTAGGTAGTTCCACTGGTGCTGGCATCCTTAGCAGGCAATTTTCGGCTCGGTGACCATACTTGCCACATTCGAAGCACACTTGGTGCAAGCCCTCATACTCAATTGTTTGGATGTGACCCAGAATGTTCACCTGCGACACCAAAAGGTTTCTTCAAGTTGATTTCAACACACATGCAGCAAATTGTCCTTGTGAGGCTTCTATGGTGCAATGGTCGACTTTAATCACCCTACCCAAGTGTTTGCGTACTCTCATCAAGAGCTCTTCATTAAAGAACTAGATTGGGAGTCCCAGGAGCCTCGCCCAAACATAGGTCATGGATATATTTTCCAGTGCTGGTCTAAAATTGGGCCTCCATCTATTCACAGTAAGATAATGGCCGAGAACGATCCACAGCCCCTCCCCGACACATGGTAATAATCTCCTTTGCTACATAAACAGGCGAGATAGAAACCGTCGTCCACATCCATCAGATGGAAACCATATTTCAACTGCTAGAGGTCAGGGACTCGTTGGCAGAGAACGTTGTAGGTGACTTTCCGCGCAAGAAGTTTTAACACCAGGGCTTTCCTCTAAGGCTTGCTCCACTCTGGCATTATTCCAGAGTGACTTGAATGTAGGGCCATTTGACCATTTCTGGAGAGGGTGTGGCATAGCTGGCAACGGCTGTCCAATCTAAGTCCTTCTCATCTTCTTCATCCTCTCCGATGTAGAAGTTAGCATCAAGGTCTGAACCTTGGAAGGCGTTCAGGTAGGAATTACCTCCCTTGTCTTGTAATAATTCTTCACAATCTATGCCTCTAGTTTCGAGACAGAGTCCTAAAGATCTCTCCAATTAGGTTGAGACTCAGGCTTCTCTTAGTCATCTTGGCAACAAAAAAGTTAGATGGTTACATTAAAGGCCGAGGGGGCCTGCTGAGACCCCCGCTTGCGAGCCCACCCCTTATGGTGGGTGTCCAAAGAGGCCACAATTTGACAAGCTAGAGAGATAAATCTAGAGAGAAATTACTAGTACTTTTTAAAGATTGAACACTTGAGCATGAACATCCAAAAGGATTCTTTATGCTAAGCATATATTGTTGAGGGCTTTTTTATGCTAACATAAATTGTTGAGGGATTCCTATGGTTGGAAATAAAGTTTAGGAATTCTTAATAAAAAATATAAATAGTTGAGGGACCTCAAAGGCTTATTTTCCTCAAAAAAAAAAATTTTTTTTTTGAAGATTTAGAGAGCATATAGTAACAAGGTAGGGGAGACTTGTTCTCATTCTGATCCATTGACATGGATTTTGAAGCAAATTTTAATTTGGGCCGTAGAGGTGGAAGTTAATCTTATTCATGTTTCTTGATCACTCATTTTCAATATTTTTTTAGTTTTCGCATTTCCCTTTTTTTTTAATTTTTTTTTTATTCTAGTAGGTGATCTTAAAGCTTTCTTTACCAATAGAGCTACCAATTGTTCCTCTTTTGCACCTACGGTGATAAAGAGAGTATTATAGCTCCTATATGCACTTTCATTCTTCAACTAGCAGTTGCGTTGAAAATTCCACATTAAATAATTACTAAAAAATAAATTCATAAGTTTGGACAATCCTCCTTTTGAGGTATCTTTTAGGAGTGAGTTAGATCCAAACTTAATATTTTTATAAGTTGATTTTCAAGAATGGCACATGATTTTTTTTTCTCTTTCCATTTTTTTTAATATTATTGAAAATCATATATTGACTAATTAATGAATAAATAAATTCGTTATGAGATTAGGCAATCCTCTTCCTAGGGGACTGCCCAAACCCAAAATTTTAATATATATATATATATATATATTTTCATTTTCAACATCTTTGCTCTATTGGCCAATGGTTGGAGGTGATTTTATATAAGTAAGATCAACAAGAGGCAACTCCTTACAGGTTTGGGTTTTGGCTTCATCAAATTCCTTAAAATTTTGTATTTGATTAAAATTGATTATTATAGCATTTTGCAACAAATAATTCATTCATTCATTTTATTTACAGAGCTGTACAATGAAACATCTAACGAGCATCTGGTTACAAAATCTAAAAGAACAAAAGAAGCATCAAAAGTTTCTTTGAGCATCTAGTTCATTTGTTTGGGTCTTCTCATGCTCCAAGCATCCAATGTCTTTATGGTAACAGTCTCGGTGCCATTGTTGAATACATACAAGTGAGCATTCTTGTAGATTGCTAATGTTGGATAGACTCTTGATGACATACAAGTCTTTCCTCCTGCGCCAAAACTCTCTACAACTGAGTTGTCAATCTGCCAATATACAAAATAACATGGTCATATGAGTTTGTGATTAAACAAGACTACCTTGGATAGGCAGAAGCAAAAACTTTGCAAAAAAAATGAACATTACCAAACTCCTAAGAGAAAGCTTCTTATCAGCTAAGTCGGCATCTACAAATCCTGCAAACGATGGTTTGTACCAGCCTTTCTCGTTCTTCAAGGAAGACCTAAGATACGTGATAAAAGTAGAGTTAGAAGTTTTGATATAGTGGAATTGGCTGGAGATGATTTTCCAATTTTAATTAAAGGGAGAAAGAAACAAACTTTCTGGCATCAGAGCACATAAGAACTTTGTATTTGTCTGCAGCTTTGAATACTCTAAAAAAGACAGGAGTGTATTCTTCCAAGTTTTGGGAGGCAAGTGTTGCAAGACCGAAAGGACCAAGGCCACCGTGCACAAATGAACCCTTTTTGGCACAAACATCTTGAGCATCAAGGTTAGCCCAACTTGGATCAAATGGCTCGGCCTTGTCCAAGTTAGGGAAAGAAAATGTCACTTCTATATCAGCCTACAAAATCACCACAAAGGAATGCCGTTTGAATCAGTACTTTTTTATACTCTTGTACATTTCTACGTAATTTACATTTGAAATCATCATTTAATTAGATGTTATACAAACCTGAGCTGCTGTAATTCCTTTGACTTCAATTTTGTCGCCTTTCTTCATTGCTACATCGCTCAAATGGATCTTTTTCCCTCTTAGAGTCTCTAATTCTTCCACTGGCCATTGTAACAATTGCTTCCCATTTGAGTCGAGCCAAATTCTACGAGGAATCAACTGTAGTGATCAAGAAGAAGATGAAAGTTAAACTTAGAATATAATATATATATATATATATATATAATCCATCAATAATGCATGGTAAATCAAGTACCTGAATTCCTGCCCATCCCTTTCTAACATCATCTTCAGCAGCATCAGACTCATTGGCCCATCCCCAGTAAATCCTCCTGTTCTTGCTGGGATCGAAGAATGATTTCGAGGCATAAAAGTTTCCATAATCCAACCTTAGTCCTTTCCAGTTATCAGGAGATGTCTTGTCAGGGACATACTCATCCTTCTCAGCATTATAAGAACCAAGGGTGTAGTATTCATATCTTGTAGCATCAAGACTGACCTTATGGACATGTTTACCATTCTTATTGTTTGTAGAAGCATCCAAACCATTCTTGTTTCCTTTCTCTGCCACAGGGAAGAAATCAGGGCATTCCCAGTTTCCAGTACCAGCAACAGAATGCAATGGTTTCTCGGCCTTATTCCATTTCATAAAGTCCTTACTTTTATACAAAAATGACATCCCGGTATCTTTGTTCCTCCCACCAAGCAAGATTCTCCATTGTTTGTCTGCTCCTAACCAAGCTGTTGTTGGATCACGGAAAGCAGTTTTGTTGACACCTTTTTCTGCAACTATAAGGGGGTTATTGTCTGGCTTGATCCATTCTCTAAGATAGGGATCAGAAAGGTTTGCTGGAACTGCGTAGTTTTGGACTTGAGTATTATTTTTATCTATGATTCCAGTGTAAAGAATAACTGGTTTATTCCCCGGAAGTACAGTGGCAGAACCAGACCAGCAACCATATTTATCAAAAGGCTTAGAAGGAAAAATGGCAGGTTCTAACGGAATCCAGTTGATTAAGTCCTTTGATACTGAATGAGCCCATACAATATTCCCCCATACTGCACCCTTTGGATTATATTGATAGAAGAGATGGTAATAGCCATTAAAATAAAATGGTCCTGTTGATGAAGGGGGAAAAAAAGGAAAAAAGTCATCATATCAATGTACAATGGGATTTACAAAAACAATAAATGCCATGAAAAAGAATTCCAAGTAGTAATGCTCACCATTAGGATCTGCTCTCCATGTATTCCACAATCGAGTACCCATCCACGTACATGTGTAGCAAACAAAGAAACCATCAGTAAAAGAAAATGATTCATTAACACATTTTTTTCATAATTTTATCAATATTGTTAAATCGTTCAGAAAGTTAATTCGTCAAACTATTGAGTCATTAAGTTAATTTAATTAAATAAAATAAAAAAATTATTGATTATATGATAAGTAAACATAAATATATTAATAATTTAAAAGTATATTGTAATAATATTAAATAATAATAATAATAAATACATAAAAAGTCATACATTATTACTTGGTGATAAACATGATTCGCAGATTCCCAAAAAAACCATGATTAGTGGATTCTAGTTCAAAAACTTCAAGTCATTTTAATTTAAAAAAATATAAAAATATGTATGTTTAGTAAAAGATACAAAAGTTTAAAAACTAATATCTAGTTAAACCAATTGAATCACAATTCATGACCAGATTTCTGTACTTTTAATTTATGAAAAATTGACCTATGATCTGCTTCTCTCTAATAGACTAAGGGGACCATTTCTCCGAATAAGAGGACTGCAAAATAAAAATTAATGACTAGGATCTATGAATATTATATGATAAAAAAAAAATATATGAATATTGTGCATGAAAAATTTGCATTTGTCGTGTCCTTTGGCATTATCCTAAAGAAAATTAGTACCTCTCATAAAAGAGAGGAATTAGAAAAAAAGAAAAAAAGCAATGCAAAATAGAAAAAGAGAGGAGATATATATACCGTTAATCCAATGCTTCTTAGGTTGAAAATGGTAGCCTGTTCTATGCAATTTTTGTACACTTACGGCAGGGAGAGACTGATAATGAAGAAAAACTTTATGAGAGGCTTCAACCAAGCCATTGTTATTGAAAGCCAAAATGTATAAGAAAACAACTGGCAAAGTCCAAACAATTTTATTAAACATCACCATATTGTTGGACTTTGTCAGTTTAAAATGGAAAAGAAAAAAAAGAAGATATATAAAAAAGCAGAGAAGAAAAAAACAAATGACTGTTTCTCAAGTGATGACTTTTGAGGTGTATTTATAGGGAAAAAAGAAAGAATGGAAGTTGAGGAATTTTCGAGAATTGAGAGGTTTATAATTCTTTAATGATTATTACTTATTATTTATTTTTTAATGAAATATAATTTTATGGATTCTCATGAAATATCGGTAACTGTTTCATTTTTAAAGGATGAAAGTTACTTTTTAATTATATATGCTCATTCTTATAGATGTTTTGAAAATAATATAATTTTGTTATAGTAATAGAAATATGCGCCTTTTCCTAAATAGCTTTTGTAATATAATTTCGCTTTAAAAGGAAAAAATTTATAACAAAGTGGTTAATCAACTTCTATGCTTTTTGCAAAATAAACCTAATAATCAATTTGTTCGTGCATGCCATTCTCTTTCATTATTTTGTCTTCAAGTTAATTATAACTTCATTTTTTTAGATTAGCATACTTTTGTTTTGTTTTATATGTACTAGTTATGCTCCTCTCGTATTTACAATGAACTTATATTCATTTTTTTGGGTAAATAATGAAATTATATTCTTACTCTCATGTTTTTGATACTATAAAACTCTTCTAATGAATGATTTATTTCATTGTATAAACTATTTTTGCTTTTCAAAAAGTATTTGTTATAGTTTTTTCTATTCTATCTATTTATCCTTCTCTTGTTTTTTTTTTAAATAAATTATTTTCCTCTCTTTTTATCTCTCCCCTTATTAATTATAATTAGAAGAACGAAAGATTTTTGTTTCAAAATTTCCTTATTTGTAGAATTTTTAATTTGTGAGTAATGGATTCACATGAAGTATCGTGTTTCATTTTTAAAGAATGAAAACTATCTCTTAATTTTTTTTGAAAGGAAAAAACTCTCTCTTAATTGCATTTGCTATTATGTATAGTTGTTTTTGAAAACAACATAACTACATTGTGATAATGGAAATAACGTGTCTTTTCCTATATAAGTTTTTGTAGTAGTATAATTTTGGTTTAAAGGAAAATTTTGGTAACAAATAGGTTAATGAAATATTAAATACTAATAAATGAATCTTTCTTTCTCTACTTCTCTTAAATCCGTGAGTCAAAATGACTTATATTTCTAACCAGTAAGAGTAGTATCTGATTATACCGTAAAATAGGGTGAATTCTAAATAATTTAGCCATAAGTGAGAGTAGTTTTATCTTTTTTAATAATGAATTTATGTTCACATAAATAAATTACACACCAATCAAGCATATTAAAAATGTCATGTCATTTAAAAAATAAAAAATAAAAAAACCACCTAGATAGGATTGTCTGTCCTTTCAAAAAAAAAAAAGAAAAGAAAAAGATAGAATTGTCTGTATAAAAAAGAAAAAAAAAGTAGGATTGGCTATAATATTTCCTTGAGGCAGTTGCAAGACATTTCGAGAATATATTCACTCTTTTTTTCTCCCCAAAAAAAAAAATACAACATAAAAGACAAAAAATCTTAAATGTTAAATAAAATAAATAAATAATTTTTTGTTGGTAACTAAACTAGTTAAACTTGTAGGTGATTTTTGTATACTGCTCAAATCTTCATTTGTCACAAAAGAAAAAAAGACTAACAAAAATATCTTTCAAGGTTTGCAAAAATAAAGGATAATGATATCTTCAAGGCAAAAAAAAAAAAAAGGAATTGTGGTTACAATACTAGTTAAAAATTAATTAATTCATAAATTGTGGATTTTGCATGCTCCAAGCATCCAAACTCTCAATCTTAATATGTTCTGTGCCATTGTTGAATACATACAAATGTGCATCTTCATTGACTGCTAGAGTTGGATAAACCCTTGATGAAATGGAAGTCCTCCCTTCACCACCAAAACTCTCCACCACTGAGTGATCAATCTGTGCCAATATATACCATCCTCATTAGTTAAACAAATCAATTAGGTTTATTAGAGTTTGGTTTCTAAATTCTCTTCTCCATTTCATCAAAAGTGACAAATTTGTAACCAAAAACTTGTCCGTAAAAATAGAACTTAAATAAGTTGAAACTTTCTATTTCACGTAATTAAGAAATGACCAGTTTGATCCTAAAAGTTTAACTAGTTTTATTATTTGGTCCCATCAATTTTTTCCAATTATTATGGTCCCTAAAGAACATACATGCAACTGTACTAGCCCTCATATTCTTATGAAAAAACGGACTTCAAGTTGCATTTTATATTTTTTAGCAACCATAATGACAATTAATAAAAGGTTTAAGATGAACATACCAAACTTTTGAGAGAAATCCTCTTATCACTTAAATCAACATCTACAAATCCTGCAAACGATGGTTTGTACAAGTCATCCTTCAAAGAAGACCTAAGAAGACAACAATTTTAAAACGAACTAAAAGTTAGCAACCAATGTAATAAGGTTAAAGAAGATGAAAAATGTTTAACTATGAGAATTAGGAAGAACATTACTTGGTAGCATCAGAGCACATAAGGACTTTGTACTTGTCTCCATCTTTGAATACTCTAAAGAAAACAGGTGTATATTCTTCTAAGTCCTTTGATGCAAGTGTTGCAAGACCAAATGGACCAAGACCACCTTCAATGAATGATCCTCTTTGAGCACAAACATCTTGAGCATACAAGTTTGCCCAACTTGGATCAAATGACTCTGCTTTATCCAAGCTAGAGAATGAGAATGTCACTTCCACATCAGCCTACAACATTTGTATATGATAGAAAATTTAGTATTTAATATTTTGTAGGTATCATAAAAAATCTACTGCATCTTAAGTAACATTTACTATTTTAACCATATATAGATTTATTAACAAAATTACATATATATATATATATATAAGATATTACAGACAGATAAGACAAATATATTATAAAAAAATATTACAAATGATAGCAAAGTTTATATGAAAGAAAAAGTTGGTTGGATCAAAAAAGGAATAAATTTGTCAATAAAATATAAAAGTACGTTTTACCCATTACTAACATAGATATTTTATCAGAATAAGTTTTATCTTCATTTTGATCTCATTATTTAAATCAATATTAATCTTTATAGATTACTCTTGTATGAATGAGATCTTCTATCTACTACTCCTTTCATATTTTTTATTCATCAATATCCAAAAATCATTAATTTTAAGAATATGTAAAATTATACATGTTTTTTTCATGTAGATGATAAGGTAAAAAAAATAAAAATAAAGGAAAGAGGGAGGGAGTATAACAAACCTGAGCTGCTGTAATTCCTTTAACTTTAACAAGGTCACCTTTCTTTAGCAAGTTATTGCACATATGAACATTTTTCCCTCTCAAATTCTCCAATTCTTCAACTGGCCATTGTAACAATTGTTTACCACTTGAATCCAGCAAAACAGTACGAGGAATCAACTGCGTACATTGCACGAAAAAACACATGAAAAATACTTGTATATATTACTAAAAACATCCCTATGAAATACTCTCTTCGTTTTAATTTATCTATTAACTTAGGATATAATATAATTATTTAAATAATCTTAATTGAAAATTAAATAAACTAAATTATCCTTAGCAATAATAATTTATTTGAAAGAAAAATAATCTATTTATATCTTAATGTTTATGTCTTAACATGATATGATCTTTAAAATTTATTTTCTTTTGTTATAATTCCTAACAATTTAAGACAATCCAATATGGAATTAAATTTTTTGTAAAAAAAACTATACCACGTAATCGCATGAGATAATATGAACAGTAAAAGAGATATTATAAGCCATTCCTACCAAATAAAATACACTTAAGCTTAGTTTGATGGAAATAAAAATTACTTCCCTTCCAAAATAGCTGTTTTTGAAAGAAACAATAACTTACAATGCTTCTTTTAGCCTTTATTTTTATGAAACTTTTAGCCTTTATATTTATCATGCATAAATAGTTCTGTAATTTTTAAACCCTAAGTACCATAACAATAAAAAAAAAGTTTTTAAAATTCATATTATATCAATGCCTACACCATTTCAATAACAAATATAATTATACATTAACAAAGATGTTTTGAAACAAAAAAAATATTTGTAAAACCATATATATACATATATATATATATATATATATATATATATATATGAATTGAAAAGAAAGTAGTTAAGAAATCCCCATTTACCTGAATTCCAGCCCATCCTTTGGCAATATCATCAGTGGGAGTATCAGATTCATTAGCCCATCCCCACAAAATCCTCCTATTCTTACTTGGATCAAAGAAAGACTTTGAAGCATAAAAATTCCCATAATCAAATCTCAGCCCTTTCCAACCATCCACAGATGTATTATCCGGTTCAAACCGATCCCTCTGACCCGGATAATATTTACCCAAAGTATAATACTCAAATCTCGTTGCATCAAGACTAACTTTATGCACGTGTTTCACGTGATTACCAGTTACCGAATTATCCAACCCGTATTTACTATTTTTAGCAACTGGAAAAAGATCGGGACATTCCCAATTACCCGTTTCCGATACCGAATGAAACGGATGTTTAGCTTTGACCCATTTCATGAAATCTCTACTTCTGTATAAAAATGACATTCCTCTGTGTTTTCTTCTGCCGCCTATTAAGATTCTCCAATGCCCGTCTTTGTACCATGCAGTTGACGGGTCACGGAATGCGGTTTTGTTCACACCCGGTTCAGCTACGATTAATGGGTTGTTATCGGGTTTGATCCATTCTTGAAGATACGGGTCGGATAAATTGGCTGGTATCGCATAGTTTTGGACTTGGGTATTGTTTGAATCTATTATTCCGGTGTAAAGGATAATGGGCTTGTTTCCGGGTAGAATTGTGGCGGATCCGGACCAGCATCCATATTTGTCAAAGGGCTTTGAAGGATAAATAGCGGGCTTTAATGGGATCCAGTTTATTAAGTCTTTTGAGACTGAATGGGCCCAAATTATGTTGCCCCAAACTGCACCTTTTGGGTTGTATTGGTAGAATAAATGGTAAAGCCCATTGTAATACATTGGTCCTATCATAATAAAATAAAGAAATTACATAATTAATTAATTTGTAAGGAAATATTTATTATTAAAGATATGGCATGTGAGAATTAATTAATACTTACCATTTGGATCTGCTTCCCAATAATTTTTGGCAGCCCAACAAGGAAACATGAAAAGGAAAAAATACAATTGATTAGTGTAATACCAACAAATAGTTTTTTTTTCTTTTAGAAAAGAAAAAATTAGTAAATAATTTACTAACAAAACATTTTAGGAGTATGGAGAGATTATATGTGTTCCCAAAACACTTTAATTTAAATTTATTATTGGTTTAAAATTAAACAGAAACAAATAATTATAAGAAAAAACTATATGAATCATTGTTAGTCTAATTAATTAGATTGAAAAAGGTTTAAATTGTTAACAAAAATACAAATTATTTCTTACCCTTTTTTAGGAGATTTTTTACCCTTATTAGTCAAGTACTTTTCACACTAAAACTCTCTTTTAAGTCAAATCCTCCTAATTATTATTGTCTATAATTACACAGAAGTCACATAGAACATGGGTGAAGTTAGGTCTATAATAGAATTTTATATCAACATTAATATTAATCTATATAACATAATCATAATAATTATATTGAATGAATATTACTTACCAATTTGGTAAGAAATATTTCTTTATCTTGTTATATATCTTTCTTTTTTTGGCAAGAATTGACCAAAATCATATCACATAAAATCCTTTAACAAATGTGCCAACATAGAAGTGGACCTAAACTCAAACATATTTGGTATCTTATCGTATTTGATATTTCATATCTTTTTAGATGAAATCATGTTAATTTCTTATAGGTTGAATTAAATTCCTCTAACAATTTCCAAAGGAAAAGGAAAAGATATCCTCAATGATTTTGTAAAGGGATAAAAAAAGAATTTCAAATTAAATAGAAATAAAACTCGAGCGTAAACCTTACTAAAGGAAAATCTATAAATCTAGGGAAAATTATACAAGCCAATCCTTGAATAATGTGATATTCACATCCCGTAAAACCTTAATCCTTCCACTTCTTATTAAAACTACATAATGTTATGTTAAATTATGGCCAATACCTAATATATAAAGAGTGATTTTAAATTCAAAGGTTAATTGATATATTCATAAATATAAAGAAAATTCTTCTACAAACTAAATGTATTTTCAATACATGGACTAAGTAGTTCATATTAAAATTAATTAAAAAAATTATATGTATTTTTATAAAATGATTTAAAAAAAATATATATGTAATTCAGTGTTTTATAGGGTGAATTCAAATTAGAATCAAAATTAAATATTATTCTAACACTAGTTAAAAATATAAAGACATAGAATTATAAAAAAAAGGAAAAGTAGGAATAAATTAAAAAGAACAAAATCTGTATATATACACATGTAGAAGGGCAAAATCTAACTATAAACCCTAACCATCAATCACAAAAAAAAAAAAAAAAAAACAAACAAACAAACAAACAAACAAACAAATTAATTAAACAATTTTTGTTTGATTCCATAAACAACGACGTTATAACGTACCGTTAATCCAATGCATTTTGGGACGGAAGTGATAAGCAGGTTTAAGAAGTTCATCAACATTTGTAGCCTTCAAACTCTGATAATTTGGGTAAATCTTATGCGAGGCTTCGATGAATACAACGTTGTTGTTGCAAATAAGAAGAAAGAAGAAGAATAAAATTGGGAATGCCCATAGAAATTTATAATTATAATCACAAAACGCCATTAATGGAACTTTTGTTGAATTTTTCTTTCTGTTTGTATAGTAGAAAACAAGAGAGAATTATATAATAGGAGAAGTTGTTATAAAAAGGAAAAGAGTGAGAATTTATAATTAAAAGTAAAGGTATTTATAGAGGAGAAGGAAAAATAAGGTTATTATTGGATAAGAATAAGAATTGGATTATAAGATAACTTCCATTATACCCGGCTACTCATACTATTAACTTGTAACTATACATATTGTTTTCCTTAAAAAAACTACAAATATATTTTTATCTCCTTTTTTATTATTTTTTTTATCATTGAATTATTTACACGAATTAAATTATATATTCATATAATATCAAATTTTATTTATTTATATTCGTATGTCATAAAATATATACCTTAAAAAAAAGTAAAATAAAATATATGTCACATATTTTAGGGAGAAGTCAAATTAGACTTTGCTGGCCAGAAGGAAAAAAGGGAAAGAAATCCGAGTATCGAAAATATTACCATAAAGGATATTGAAATATCCTTTCTATAAAGAAAAAATCGTTTGCCACGTGATACGTTTCGATAATATTGGAAATTTTAAGAATGAGAAAGATAGAGATATTGAATTGTTGATTTCTTTTTTTTTTTTTTTAATTATGAAGGCCTCTATTTTGGAAAGCCCTGTCAGGTTCATGCATTAAGCCTTTATAAATTCCTTTTATTACCATATCACTAAAATTAAAATGTTGCTTATTCTAAAATGAGGAAAGGCTTTTTAATGAAATCAAATATTTATGTATTTATGAAAAAGTTTTGTTATAAACTCGACCCATATCATTATATGTATTATATGGTTTGTATTATGTTACATCACTCTCTCATTTATTTTTGTGTAAAAATACCGTACAAATCCATATAGAATTTTTCTGCATGTGTGACTTTATCTTTGGATTCATTTTTTAAAATATTTTTAAGTTTCATGAAAAAAAATATTTCTAAAAGTTAAAAATCAATCCAAATAGTTGTTTGAGTATATCTTTTGAGAAAACAAAAGTAATGAAGTTCAATCTCGAGATTTTATATTTTTTATAGAGATATTAATAATGAGACTCAACTTATCACTTTTTTTTCTTTTAAAAAAAGAGCGACGTGTATATTAATCACAAAATAACGTTGTAAGTGAAATGTACAACTCAGAGCTAAATTTGCTTTAAGAGCTACAAGAGTTGAAATATAGTTCCTCAAAAAGCAATCTTAGCATTGGGGTTCATACAAGCCACTCCTTCCCCAAATATACTTGCATTCCTCCATCTTCACATCTAATAACAGAAAATTCTAAAGATCACAAACCAATCTAACTCAAAGAGAAGAGAATTGAAAGTTTGAGACTAATTCCACCTGACCCGTTTAACACTATCGAACTCACCAAAAAACGTCCTTCAATAATTAGGAAAAATAACCAACTTCCATACTACAACCTCTTTTTTCATTTTTGAATACTTCCATACTATAACTACCATACCACAATCACGCAAAGCATGTAGTTCAGACTCAATGAGCTGCACAATGTAAGCAACACGGCTCCAACAGCCAATCCCCTCAAAGCCAACATAAGCCGAGACTTCAAACTTCTCCAACACAACTACCATCGGAAAATAGAGAATCTTTGAGATCCTCTAAATTTTTACATCCAGAGATAAGTCTAAACCGTCACTCCAATAGTGAATTAGAGAACTCATGGAGCACCGATTAAAATGGCAAAATTTTCATATTATTAAATGTCATAAAAATGTAAATTAAATTTTATACCATTCATTATTCAATACAATTAAATATTCTTTATTATCTCTTAATAATTCCTTGATAATTTAAACTTTGAAGGATTGTTTTAAGACTTGTTCTTTGTTCTTTTTTCTATAATGTAAAATACGATTTTACAAATTTACAAATACATAGTATTCATTAACATCGATATCATTTTATTTTATATTTGGGAGGGGTTGAAAAAAATTGAATTTTTAACTGTATGATATAGATTATGTCAAAATTTCACCAAAATGAATCAAAGGAATTTTCCACTCACTTGAGGTGACAAAGTTAAAATTAAATTGATTATTAGGCATATATAGTTGGATTTGAATCTCAAAAAGCAATGGGAAAGAAGATTAAATTAGATTTTAGTCTATTTATGACTAGATTAGCAATAATCTTCAACAATCCTTCTTGTGTTTCTAGAAAATGAATTTGCTTTGAAACGTCTTCAATAAATGCCTAATTGCTCCAGAAGTTATCTTTAAATTTGCTCAGTTTTTCTTCCTTTCCATTGCCTTTTCTTTTTTTACTTTTACATAAAATTAATTTTAAAAATTTTATTATTATTATTATTATTATAAATATATTAGAGGTATCACAGTATAATAAATGCTTGAAGATCTATGTCGAGTCTATTAATCAACTCAACAAGGGTAAAATTGAAAAGAAAAAGAAAAAAGTACTTTTTACCCCTTGCTGGTATAAGTACTTTGGCATATAAAATATAAATGAAATTTTTACCTTCACTTTAGTCTATTAATGCCCTCTAATACTGATCTTTTTATCTTACGTTATAAAAATTTTAGCCTTAATAAAAAATTAAAAGAAACGAGCACTTCCGCAACACTTTGTCCTCAATTCATTGCATTAATTAATTTAATATTGATCTGTTTATCAACACTTAACATAAACAGTCAAGCTCGAATAAGAAAAAGTATCAATTCGATTAAAAAAGAAATAAAGTATTACATTATGCAGAGAAATTGAAACAATTACCTAAACTTTCTTCTTCTGCTCATTTTTTTAATGCAAAGTTATTACAATAATTCATCTTCTAGTTTTTTTCTTTAATTTTTTGATACATAATGTTCACACGAGAATATAAATTGAACTTAAGACTTACTACATATATAAAAAATACGTTACTAACTAATTGAGCTATCTTCGTGTCACACTTAATCTTCTGATTTTGAATATCGATCTAATTAATTAGTTCATTTGATGAGGAGGATTCATGGTCCAAGCATCCAAATTCTCCACAGTAATAATCTCAGTACCATTGTTGAAAGCATATAAATGAGCTTTATCATAAATTGCTAAAATAGGATAAACCCTTGAAGTTATGCAAACTTTTCCTCCTTCTCCAAAGCTTTCCACCACTGAATGATCAATCTATATATATCATGAACCAAAAAAAAAAAAATCAATAAGTCATGGTTATATAATATTATGCATGGATGTTATATATATTATATATGAGAGAGTTTTAGAGAGAGAAAGTATATACCAAACTTCTTAGTGAAAGTTTCTTCTTCTTGCTTAAATCTATGTTTAGAAAGCCTGCAAATGAAGGCCTATACAATCCTTTCTTTTGGGATGAACTGCAAGAACATGTATAAGATAATTAGACTATATAATATATCCATTTAAATTATAGACGGGATTAAACTTTTAATTTTCAGAAGATAAAAATATTTATACCAAGAAAATTTTTAAAATATTAGAGGAGCAACCGAAGAAACTTAAGAATTTTTAAAAAAATAAATAGTACTTATAATAAATTACTTTCATAAGTGTTGGGGACTGCCACCCTACCTCATTGGCTTATGTAGGGGACGGAGCTATATTGGGGATATGGAAGGTCAGGATACCTATTAATTTTTTATGTGTTATATGCAATATAAAATTATATTCATTTTGAGTAAAAGTAAATAAATTTTGTTATTTTAATTTGGTCATTAAATAAATAAAAACTAATTCAAAGTTAAATCATCTTTTAAATTGTTTGTATTTAAATGTTAGCTCTTCTAAAGATTTCTAAAGATCAACGTGTGCTTATATCCTACCCACCATAGTCAAGACTATATATGCATTGCATAATTGCATAATTTAGTTATGTGATTTCTTAATCCTAATTATAATTATAGTAATCTATATTTATTTATTTTAGTATGTTATTTAAATAAAGTTTGGAATTACTTTGTAATGTAAATTCAGGATTGTATGTATAACAAATATTATGATGTACTTTTCAACAACTACACATATTATTATATTATATTTATAATCCTAATTGTACGTATAATTATATATATATATTAGTTTTCTCTGAAAATTCTCATATTCACCTGAATAAACGATCATATATCTAACCATCAAAATAACAAAACTTAAACTTCAGATTATATGCATTTAGATCTTCTTTATATACGTAATATGTTTATAAAATTCCATTAGTTTCATCATTTTGAGGGTACAGCAGTAATTACCTTGAGGCATCAGAGCACATAAGAACGACATGGGAATTATCTTTAGCCTTGAATACCCTAAAGAAGACGGGAGTATATTCTTCTAGGGTGTTGGAAGCCAAAGTTAAAAGACCAAATGGCCCAAGTCCACCTTGAACTGTGGAACCCTTTTTTCCACAGAGCTCTTGTGCATCCATTTGACCCCAGCTGGGCTCAAACAGTTCTGCTTTGTCCAAATCAGGGAATGAAAAGGTCACTTCAACATCTGCCTACAAATAATCACCATAAAAATATATAATCAATCAGAAATCTTGACTATTTAGCTAAAAAAAAAAAACAGAAATCTTGATGAAATTATATTCCATTAGCAATTTTAAATTAGCCCCTCTATTTCATTTTTTTACTTGTCACGGAAGTCATGGCAACTCTTAGGGAACCAAAGTTCAAATAACAAAAATTTGATATATTATTTAATTATAAACGAAAAAACACAATTTTTATTCATTTTGGAAATCATGATAAAAAATATACTAATTATTATACAGAATAGATATAATCTTATACCACATATAGAGCATATAAAAATCTCCCAAGCCTCTTAGTAGCTTTGCCTATGGTCAGATAATACATTCTTTATGAAAGTACACGAGTTTATTTATTTATTTATTTTTGTGTAAATTATAATGCCTTTCAATTTTATTTATCTGCTTATTATCATTTTTATAAGTTTTCTGGTTAGAATAATGAAAAGATATTGAAATTTCTTATTTATACGAAAGTATCGTCGAGAAAATTTTATCAAATTTGACAAATAAAGGATTAATAAATTTGAAAAAAAAGAGAGGTAGTGATTATGCCCAAACCTGTGCAGCTTTAATTCCTTTGACTTGTATTTTCTCCCCTTTTTTGAGCTTCTTATTGCTCAAAACGACCTTTTTTCCTCTGAGACTTTCAAGTTCTTTAATAGGCCATAGCAACAATTGCTTCCCACTTGGATCAATAGAAATTGTTCTTGGAATTGTCTAAAACACAATACCACAAACAGATTCATCATCACCAATCAAAACATCAAGGGATCAACATCTTCAAACTGAGTGGATAAATTTATTAGGTAATTTGCAAAATCAATCCCTAAATTAATTTACTTATTCTAACTCAGTTTCAAATCTTTGGTTACAATAATTTTAATTCTTCATCTTTGTTATTTGTGTAATTATAATCCCCACACGATGAAATCTATCATATTTCACGTAGTGGGCTTATGCCAAATTCTACCATGTGAGGATTATACCCATTGAAATAACATAGATAAGAAACTGAAAGTATTAAAACAAAAGATTTCGAATTAAATAAGCAAAGTATATGGATTGGTTTTACAAATTAATTATTCTATTAAGGATCCTTGTCACGAATACAAAAAAGTCTAAAATATTTCTAGATGACTTATATATCTTAATTTGATCCAAAATATTCATATCACCGCTTATGAATAAGAGGAGAAAAAAAAAAATTACCTGAATTCCAGCCCATCCTTTCTGAACATCATCAGCTTTGGTATCAGATTCATTAGCCCAACCCCAAACAATCCTTCT
Organism: Catharanthus roseus; assembly: GCA_028651295.1. Lineage (NCBI taxonomy): Eukaryota > Viridiplantae > Streptophyta > Magnoliopsida > Gentianales > Apocynaceae > Catharanthus > Catharanthus roseus. The sequence goes on along the minus strand of JAPQWS010000044.1, from coordinate 1,960,071 downwards.
ATTCTTTGTGGGATCAAAAAAACTCTTTGAAGCATAAAAATTCCCATAATCATATCTTAATCCTCTCAAACCATCCACCATTGTTTTATCAGGTACATATTTATCTTTCTCATAAAAATATGTACCAATTGTATAGTAATCATACCTTGTAGAATCCAAACTAACCTTCAAAACATGTTTTACATTTTTACCCCTAACTGATAAATCCATTCCTTTCGTGGGTTCATCTAAAGAAACAGGAAAAAAATCAGGACATTCCCAATTCCCAGTATGTACACTAGAATGCAATGGATGTTTAGCCTTAGTCCATTTCTTGAAATCCCTACTTCGATACAAGAACGCAATCCCTCTATGCGTTCTTCTACTTCCTATCAAAAGTCTCCAGTGTCCATCTGGGCCCATCCATGCTGTTGTCGGGTCACGAAAGGCGGTTTTGTTTACACCCGGATCCGCAACTATTATTGGGTTATCATTGGGCTTGATCCATTTAGTTAAATATGGGTCGGATAAATTAGCTGGTATTGCATAGTTTTGGACCTCTATTGTTTGTTTTGGGTCTATTACTCCAGTGTAAAGGATAATGGGCTTAGGCCTGTTACCCGGGAGAATAGTGGCGGATCCAGACCAACAAGCGTATTTATCAAAGGGCTTTGACGGGTATAAAGCGGGCTCAAGGGCTTTCCAATTAATTAAGTCTTTCGATACTGAATGGCCCCAAACTATATTGCCCCATACGGCCCCTTTCGGATTGTACTGGTAGAACAGGTGGTATATTCCCTTGTAATACATTGGGCCTACATTTTTTTTTTAAAAAAAAAGATGTAGTGAATATATAAAATTAGGAAAATATTACTGTCCCGGTCGGAAATATAACTTCTTTTAATGGTATTGAAACTAGTCAAATATATGTCCTTTTTATAGACATTTAATACTTCTTTTTTAAATATATCTTCATTTATTTCATTGGAATTAAATAGTATTTTGACTATTAAAAAGGGGTGAGAAAAAAGATAAAAAGGTAATTTGGGTATTTAAGATTAAAAGTTATCTAAATTTCAAAAATATTAATATATATGCACAGGTATAAAATAATTTATATTTCCGACTGGAGGAGGAGGTAGTAGAATATAAGAATTAGGAAGAAAATTGCTTACCATTTGGATCTGTCCTTTGTTTGATTTGCAACATCCCGGATGTAATAGGGCAGAAATGAATATCATTAGTAAAAGTTTCTTTAAAAAATTCAAAAATAATGTCAAATATAGATCTGAATATTGGAGTTAAAATATAAAATGACACATATTTATTTATTTTATTATAATAACTCAAAAGATTTGAAGGATTTGGAAGAATTTTCAAAAGCAAAAATAGAAACATAAAGAGGCTTTTAATAAAGATTATACAAATTTTTATATTTCAATTGAATGATTCAAAAAAGGCAAAAGCCCTTCTTTAATGATCACACTATAGTTTTGTGAATAACACTATAGTTTTGTGAATAAATATGTGTCAAGATAATAATTTAATAATAAAAATATTTTTTATCAAATCAACATTTTCTGATGCATAAGAAAAGAAATGTACGATAGTCTCAATATTTAGCCAAAGAGCCTCCAAATTAAATTATCCTTTCCTGAATAATTACTCTTTAATTTATTATTGAAAATTTTAGTTTTTTGCATAAAGATTAAGATTAGAGAGGATCATTTTTTTTGTATTACACCCTTAATTAATTTCATTTATTTTCTTTAAAGGTCAATATGAGAGAGAAGAAGAAATTATTTGTGAGTAATTTCAGAAAAATAATCTTTAAAATTAGTAAAATGTAAAATATTGTTTTGAGAAGAAAAAAAAAGAAGTTAAGAAGACACTATAATTTAAAATAGATAAAATATATGATATCATGATGACCTCATTAGAGATGCCACATCATAGTTGTCTCTATCTTTGATGTGTATTCTCCGACAAGAAGGAAGATTAGTGGAATTTAGGGATTAGATTAAATGTTGGTCCAAATTGTTCATGTCATAATTGGAAAGTCCTCAAGCTTTTAAGCTTTTTTATTATGACTGTCCATTTCAAAACAGAATTCACAAGTTTTTATCCATCCAAAAGATTTCGGATTCTCTACATCATGTGTATATCTAGGAAACAAACGATCGTTGGATAATATTTCTTATAACATCTTCTATAATATTTTTATAAAATTTATTGTATTTTTTAAAATTTATCTTTTATTTAATAAAATTTTATTAAATGTAATAAGAAATGTTACAGACAATTTGAACTTAAAGAATCTATATCTTATAAATAGTTAGTAAAGTTATGTTCCACCCTATGTCAAGGTAAGTGCTTCTTGTCAAGCCAAAATAGTTATATGTAATAGTTATTACATAATTAATCTTCTTTTTTATGCATTGGGGGAGGAAATGTAATTCGAAATGATATTTTTATTTACTATTTTGCAACAGTAATTCATCTCTAAAGTTTATCCCTTAAAATTTAATATTTATCTTTTAAGATTTAATATAAAATATTACAATAGAAATATTACAATGTTGTTAAAAATATTCATGGAAAACCAAATCGTCTATTTTTTTTTTTTTTTGAAAATCTTTTTTTTTTTCCTTACAATATATCTACTCATAGGGATTAATATCTAAGTAAATATTTTAATAAATCTTCTGATAAACTCCTTTTATATTAGTTTTGAAATTGTGAAAGTGAAATACACAATATCTTTATTTTGTCTACTCTTTGCTGGAAAAGAAAAATTTAGAAATTGTGTATGAGCCAGCTCAAGAACATGAACTATGAGGAGGAGGACTACTGATGTTTTTGGTGCAAATATATATACATTTTCTAAGCGGGAATTGAGACCTCTCAAGTTAGCTGCTTCAAAGCAAGTTACAATATCGTATTATTTAAATCTTATTTAGAAAGTTTTAATGACTTTAAAGATATCATTTTGTATATCTTTTATATCATCCTCTCATCATTTTATAAAATGTAGTTATACCTCTAACTTATGGCTATAACTCTATACCTTACTATAGGAAGAGAGAGAGAGAGAGAGAGAGAGAGAGAGAGAGAGAGATACATACCATTAATCCAATGCTTCTTAGGTTGAAAATGGAAGGCAGTTCTGTGTTCTTCCTTGAGTATTTTAGTAGCTGATATAGATTGATATTCTAAGGATAACTCATGGAATGCTTCCACATTGCCCACCAATGCCAATAATAATAACATTGCTACCAAAGGGAAACCCCTCATGAGGAACTTCATTTTTCTTCTTTCTTGGAAAACAAATAATATTATAGCATGAAAAATGATAAGCAAGTTTTAGGTATTTATAGACACCATGGACATGTGGAGATAGATTGTTTGTTACTCACGCACACATGGTTAGTTCGATACCTGCTATTATCGTATGTGATAAATATAATGAGACCGAATGACGTAAATTTATTAATTTTTTTACTTGTCACATTTCAAAACAGCAATATATAGTAAGAAAATATAAAGTTCTACATATTTTTTTCGTATGAGCTAAAATAAGTAACCTGAAATCATTCCCTCCTCTTATTATGATATCACAATTTTTCAATTAGAAAGAAGAATTAAAAAGGATTAAGATTTATCTTTTATAGAAGGGTATAATAGAAAAAATTTATTAATATTATCTTATCTTATAATGTGCTAAGTAAAAAATACATACCTTAGAAAAAAAAAATTGGTAAAATGCAACAAATAAAAAAGCTGAAGGAATAATCTGAACATTTATTGGTACATTGAGATATTCGTTTTGGTATACTATCTTCTATTATAAATATAAGCCCTACAGATCTTATTCACAATAACTAATAAAAGTTTTGAAAACAAGATAACTTTTTGACCACTCACTAAAAGTATTTATATTTCTTAAAAAATAATAAATATAATGCATTCATTAGCATTTGGCAAATTAAAACATTCATCTTTGTACAATCAAGATGGACCATGTCAATAAATCGCGCTTTTAAATTAATAATTTAGTAACTGAGCGTAAAATTTTAACTCTAAAGATTGGATGATTATATCATGCACTAAATCGTTACAAATATTACAAACTCTAAAATATTATTTTTTTCAAAATATATAAATATTAAATACTAAAACGTATTATCATTAATATACGTAGTGCAATATTTTAAAATTTTTTATTAATAAGACTAACTCAACCCGATTTACGATATAAAATTTATATGAAGCATGAAAAAAATTTAAGTGATAGAGTTGAGAAAATGCACAGCTCAAATCAGTTGTAATTAAGCATTGGCCTAAGATGTCTTAGTAAGAATGGGACAACAAGACCTTTCCCTTTCTATGACCACACAACATTCCCTATTGCTTTTTGCCTGTTTGTTCATGTTTTGAGCAAATTAATTTCTCATCTTTCTTCTCCGTTTTTTTGTTGTTGGATTGAAGATTTGTGGGCACATAGGTAGGAAGAGGATTTGAAATTTAACTTTGAGTGGAATGAAAAAATCCTTTAGAAGGCACCACCACTATACAACTTTCTAGTTTCCCACATAGGAATATGACGTAAAAACTTAAAATGTTTTTATCTTTTTATTTTATCATTACTAAGTTATCATATAAAATTACTTTAACAGAAAAAAAAAATACATGATAATTTTGAGTTTCACGTATTTACTTCTCGCGATTTAATAATTTTGAATCTTTTGTATTATCCTGTATCTCATTATTATTAAACAGTCATATAAAATTAATAATTTTGAGTTTTAGGTATCTGTATTGACTATTAATTGTATGGTAATGCAATGAAAACTTGTTATGAATATAAATATGCAGATGCGAGTATAAGCAAGAATTTTCTTGAAAATTAGTAGGTAGCATGCATATGTGTTTAGAAGCTTCTGATAATTCCAAAGGAAAGGAACTGCCAATGCCCACCCACCTCAAAGATAAGATGTGTCTTTAGTTAATTAGGCACATGTGATGCGAGGTTGGTATATAATTTGGTTCTCTGTATATACATACTTGTTAAAATAAATCATGAGAAAAAGTTCTAGGCATGGGGATGGGGTCAGAATCTACTTCCTCTATTTTTTTCATGTGGGGTTCAAATTCTCTTAAATGCCAACCTTTTCCCTTGAAACCATTTTTCTTCATTCATATCAGTTTAATACAATTAACCTTATTTCTTTTCCAACAATTAGTATATATGAACTTGTACTGTAATATAATATAAAGGGTGTTCTTGACAATCATCACGTCCCTTCATATTTTATTTGAGTAGTAAGAGCGATAGCTCTTAATTAAAAGGTTGAAGCTCTATATCATTTTGTAGAGTGACGTTTTCATGTCAAGATTTCTCTTAAATTTTAATGTGAAAAGAGACTTTCTCCACTTCTTTATAACAAAATAACTCTTTTCACTTAAATTTTTACAATTAACTAAACGCTAACAAAATCAAAAGTTATTTTATTCTATTTTAACTTACCAAACATTATTATGTGATAAATAATGAAAAAGACAAGCACTAGGTAGCTATAGGAAATAAATGCAGAATGGAAGAACCACCTAGTAAACAAAAACCAATTATTTTTCCAAATTTGGCATTGTGAATTCACCTTTCAAAACTTCCCCAAACCAATATAGAAAAAGGTAAATATAAGAATTGCATGCTATCTTTTCTTTAGCCTTTAAGAAAAAAGAAGCACCTCACTCACCATAGATTTCCTAAGTCAGAAAAGAGTAATTAAAGAAGAATATATAGGGTGGTTTTCATAGGTTTTCTCATTTCCATGCTTGAGTGGGCTCATAGATATACATTTGCAATGCATTTTTTGGTCTTACATTATTAAATATGCAGCAATATGCACTATTCATCCCATTAGTATACTTTCACTCTTTGGGATATCTTCTAACAAGAAATGTCCCCAAATACATTTTTCATAGAATCAAGAAAATGAAAGAGACAAATCAAATATGCATCAACCTTCACTCCACTACAGTTGCTTTACTATTGTATTGCGTACTGGATCCGTTAAAATTTTAAGTTTGAACCTAACTTAAACTAAAAAAAAAAGAATAATTCACGCGTAGTTTTGTATTAAGTGTTTGTCTATAGTAACTCATCTCTCAAAAGGTATCTTAAGATTAGAAGGATTACCAAGCTTATATTGAGTTCATTTTTTCACCAATTATCTAATATGAGATTCTTTTTTACAATAGTAACTTATTGGTCCATGATACTTTTTGAACAAATTAGAAGAACTTATAAAACATATAAAAATGTATATTTTTTATTACATTATTCATTGAATACTGTCTACTTTATACTGACTTAAACATCAAAGAGACTAGCTAGCATCCACTGTTCATCAATAAATAATTAAGTACTCGGTGGAAGGTTTAACTTATATACATCCTTTTTTTTGTTTTTTTTTTTTTTTTCAGGTTTTGTCTCTGTGGGTTTTTGAGCAACTTCAGTTTGGCCCCTGAATAGAGTGGACATGGGCATTGGCATGTTGAGTCTCCATCATTGATCAAACAAACCTCCATAAAAACCATTGTTGGGTTTCATGGGCATTTATTTAAGCATAGGGGGTAAAGAAGGTACCTCAGTCAGTTGTTAATTAAACGTAGTTAGTCTTTTGATTAGATCGTGACCGGTTTTTCGCATATCAACAGTTGGGTAAAGAGTTCAACTTTCTGCTACCAAAGAATTTGGCATCGCAATGGCACCCCTTCCGAATCTGACCCTAACATGTTTAAGAGTTAGATTCTGCGAATACTTCATCAATCCACCGTCCAAGACAAGACTTCATTTGTTAACGATATTATTGTTAGAAATAATTATGTATACGTAATAATAATAACAGAAATTACATTAATAAAAAAGTAACGAAAGGAAATGTACTTAGCGCCTCAAGTAATTCTAGAGACCGATCAACACAAGAAAACTATGCAGAGAGCAAATGCAGGCAGAAATTTTGTATGAAGAGAAGAAATTGGAAGACTGAAAGTGAAATTTCAGTATTCGTGCTCACAAACAAGTCAGGCTTATTGAATTTGAAATTTGCACCTTTAGACACGCTTATAAAATAAAATTTCTTTTTTTATCTCTCTTTCTCGTGTGAGATACAAATCCTCCTCTTTTTATGTACTAATTTTTGATAAATTATTTTCTCATTCAAACCACTTTAATTTTATTAATTATTTTTAACATCATCTTCAAGAAGAAGAGAAACCATAAATAAAAGATTAGGGTCTCGTGATCTCAAAGTTAACTAAAACTTTTCATAATATATGTGAAAGCAATTTTCTAATAGACAAAATTAGGTGACAACAATGAAAACGTGATGGAAAAAATCTTTAATAAGCAATGGAAGTGCAGAGAAAATAAATAAAAAACGGGAAATTTTCTCAAAATATTTATCAACTATTTATTCAAATCGTAAAAAATTAAAAGTAATTTTTTTTATACATACATACAAACTAAAATTGTATGCCCAGTGTTCACCACTGGATAAGACTGAGTTGAGCAGAGAAAAGCAAGTGCAGATTGCCAGCTCCCAAGATATTAATTTCAATGGTAAAATTATAAGTTTTGAGTCTAATATCCAATCAAGTAGTTAAAGTTTTGAGTAAATTACATATTTTAATAATTTTATCCTTAAAATTGGTAGCACAAGATCACACATGCTCTTCTTCTCCAGAACCAGCATTATTTAATGGATATAACTTTAATTTGTGAGTATTAAAAAATGAAAAATGAATTCTTGTATTTTACAACCTAAAATAAATAGTTAGTGCATATTATAATAGAATTTTTCAATAAAAGTAATTATTGAATTTTAAAATAAGGTCAATACCAACATAATTTATACTTATCTTAATATGATGCGAAAGACTATATATGGATAAGAGGGCCATAGGACAAAAGAAGTAAAAAAGAGCTATTTGTACACAATATCATATGAATCACTTATGTATGGAAAATGCCCTTTTGCCCTAAGAGAACCCCCAAACATATATCTTTATCAATGTAAAAAAAAAAAAAAAAAAATACCTTTAACAAAGTCAATTTAAGAAGAACAAACTCAAAGATATATTGGTTTTCCAGAATGGATTTCCACTTACTTTGAATTTTGTTGGCCAAAATTTGTTACTCTCAGAGCAAATCATCCAAGCTCTGACTCAGAGCATATCCCAAGTGGACTCTTTCATTGCACAAATTTAGCACGGAAGCATGGCTGCGAGCATAAAACACCTGTAAGAATCTAACAAAAAAACGCGTTTAAAAGTTAAAAGACAAATCTGGAAAATGCTTTGAATTCTCCAAGTTCTTCATGTATAGAAAGCAATTTCACAGCAGCCGAAAAGAGAAAACACAACTTATCAAATGAAGCCAACTCTAAAATTGATAATGATAATGTGAATCCATTATTAATTATTGCAGGGTCATTCAGGAACTTACATTTTGAGAGCTGCAATTGTCTACAAGTCAAATTTCAAGGAATTTCTGGAGGGTACTTCTCTAAGGTAACATTCCTGAAGATAACATGATAATGACAAGTAACAATGTCAACTGCTTGAGGATTTCACCTGTGAAAAGAGCAAGCATGATCAAGAATCTGAGGTTGAAATCCATGTTTAAGAAAACTGCAACCAGATTATAATCCGTGTTTAAAGAACGGGGTTTTCAAACATTAAGAAAACTGCAACCAGATTATAATCCGTGTTTAAAGAACGGGGTTTTCAAACATCAAGAATGGACATTTTGAACGAAGAACTGATATAGAGATTTGACACGGCAAGAATGCTTGCATACGTGAGTATTCAGTGCCCATCATTGTCAAAATTATTATTTTCGAATGGGATAACTAAGTAGCACAAAAGCGCCCAAAAGGATATGTTTCATAATAATTCAAAGCAATTTCCGGGGTCCATTTAAAACTAGAGGCACAATAAAGCTGTGGCAAGGTGTGTGAAATCAATTTTTTCTGTAACAGATAGCAGCTTCCAACCAAGATAATCATATAAACACTAACTCTCATGATTTGTTTATATTATAAAACAATACTTCAAGGTAAGATGCTGTAGTAGTAAAGAGAAAGAGTGAGCACTAATCTCACCAATATGGAAATAGCTTCCTTCACCAGTAATCTCCACAAGAACAAACTCCTTCCTCAAAGTGATGAAATCTATTTGCATCCCGGACAATAATTAACCTTTTCCTCACTACTGAAATAAGTTTAATAAATGAGTGGCAATCGCCACAAACCCTTAGATTCTTCATTATTGTAATAGGAGCTCCCTCAGGTGTGGCAATGAGAGCAAATGCAATAGCTAACTTTTCACTGTGCGTGTATAAAATTCTTCGTTTATGTTCCTCGTCAATGTCATGTAACACACAATTTGTGTCGGGGACATAACCAGCTAGCTCTAGTTCCTCGAGCAGGAGTTTTAGCTTTTCATAAATCTCCTTCGAGCGAGGATGAGTATGATCTCCAACACTAAACTTGTGGATCATGTTGTCCACTTCGAGCCATGAGGAACCGGGAACTTTTTTCAATCTCTGATGGGTCATAAGTTCACGAGTCTTGGCAACATCCTGCCACCTTCCTGCCCTGGCATATATATTTGAAAGCAGCACATAATGCCCTGGGTTTTCAGGCTGCAATTCAAGAACAGATCTTGCTGCCTTCTCTGCAATTTCAACATGACCATGAATCCTACACGCGCCAAGCAGTGCCCCCCAGAGTCCCTCATCTTTTTCAATGGTCATATTCTCAATTAAATTCAAAGCCTCAGAAAGTCTCCCAGATCGCCCATAGAGGTCAACCACACAAGTGAAATGTTTCACATTTGGTCTAACACCATACTCTTCTTGCATCAAGGAGAAGAGATGAAGGCCATCATCAACCATCCCTGAGTGACTGCAAGCGTACAATAATGAAAGAAATGTAATGCTATTAGGTATTATGCCACTTGATAACATCATATAGAACAAGTTGAGAGCTTCCATGCCACGCCCATGATACGCATAAGCTCCAATCATCGCACTCCATGTTACGACATTTTTCATTCTCATGCTATCAAATATATCTCTTGCACAATCCAAACGCCCGCACTTGGCATACATATCAATCATGGCAGTTCCCAGAACCACATTCAACGAGAACTTCTTCCTCAATATATACTCATGTGCCAGCTTGGCCTTATGCATAGCTCCTAATTTTGCACACGCATTAACTACATTCACCATGGCAACATTATCCGGAACAATGCCTTCTGCTTGCATTTGTTCAAACAAGGCTAAAGCCTCATTAGCATTCCCGCACTCGGTATAAGCCCCAATCATCACAGTCCAACTGATGAGGTCCCTGTTAGGCATTCTATCAAACAGTTTCTTAGCATCCTCAATAACCTTGCATTTTGAGTACATATCCACAAGGGCTGCAGCCACGAAAGAATCTGACTGCAACCCGAATTTACACACAATGTGGTGAATCACTTTACCCATTTCAAGATCGTTTGTATCTCGACAAACCCTAATCACAAAAGGCAAAGTGTAATTATTAGGAGAATCCCCAGATCTTATATACTCCCTAAAAGTCCTAAAACAATCAAGAACATCACCATTTTTAGCAAATCCACCGATCATAACACTCCAAGAAAAAGGGTCTCTCTCATTTAGCCCACTGAACAGAGCAAAAGCATCTCCAATAGCTCTAAACGAAGTATACATGTAAAGTAGCTTGTTAGTTACAACAAGGTTCTTAAGCAATCCATTTACAGTTATTTGGGCATGAATTTCTTTAACCTGGTTAACACTTCTAGATTTTGGAAGTTTGTGAAGATAAAAACCTGGGTCCAAGAATAAAGTATGTGAAAACTGTGTATTAGATGATGTAAGTTCAATGTCCGAGTTGTAGCCGGAGATAATTTCTCCAAGAGTATGAGTGGGCTGAGCCAAGGGTTCAGCCGCTGCAGTGGCTGCAGTCAGTGAGCATAAACGGATGCTTCCAACCTTGAAGGCAAGGAAAGTTTGGCGCTTGAATTTGAACATAATGCCGGCGGTTGAGCACTTGCGTGATGGCACCGGCAAATTAGCCAAAAGGCTTTAGAATTTTTCTTTTTCCTTTTTATCAAACCCGCAAATAAAATGTTATTAAAGGAGTAAATGTTATTTTTAGTGTCTAATATTATTTATAATAAATTTTTTTTATTCTCAATAAATTTATATTTTTTTTATTTTTTGGATGAACTAATTTTAATTGATGATCAATCAATTCTCTCTAATTATATTAAAATAAAAAAAAGATAAAAATGATAATTCATAAGTAAAAAAGAGTTTTTTTTTTTTTTACTTGAATTGTATAAATTGGAATATTTGAGAATGTAAATTATATTTCGTAGAAAGGTTTTACTCACCTTTTGAATCATCTTGTTTGAGTATGAGCGGGACATGATGATCCCGTATTGAAACGGGCCAATCCAGACAGGATCGCAAGCCAGCTTGGCCCACTGACCGACCATGTATAGAACAAAGGCACATCAAAGAAGCCACAAGTCTCACAAACTATCCCATTCCTCATATCAACTGCTGCAGTACTCCTCCTCAAGCAACAAACAAACCAACAACAAATTGTACCGAATCGTTTAGGAAACCATCAAGGACAAACAGACCCAAACCACGGAAGAATCAAATTACTATTACCTTAACTCTCTCCATCCAATGAGAACATCCTTGACCAAGGCAGAGACCGAATAACGAGTCAAGAGGATCCCACTATAAACTTCAAAATTAAGATTCATACTAAAATTTTATAATTAATTTTTCCATAAATTTAAATTTTAAAAGAAGCGTAATTGTTATAATTAAAAGATCAACCCCAATTAACATAATACTTATATTCATAAAGTTTTTGGACTTAAGCCATATTATATATTAATGCGAATACTTTATAGAGAATATTTCATCAATTAGGTACACAAAAGTAGAAACAACCCAGCATTACTTCTATTATAGGATTATGAAATGACCAAAATGGACAGAGAGCTGTAGTAGTCCAAGTAACAATGCAAATTTCTGCATACATGAACAAATAATACCTATCAATCAATCTTCTCTTGAATAAAATATCTCAAAAACATTTTGAGAGCCTTCTTCCCCCTTAATATACAACCTTCACCAAAATCCCAAGTAGGGATTTTATTGACATGGGAGAGAGAGCCTATAATAATACAAGCAACTAATGAACCATTCTGCATTGAGTATTTTTCATATTTGTAGTTCACAGTATACACGAAACGTACAAATACAGGACAGATTATAAGAATGCCATTTCTGGAGAAGCCATACTGCCAATCAGTTTATCTGTGAGAGAGGGGAGCGTGGAATGAGAGATGGCTTTGGTTCTTTTCCTTGAAAGGAATCGTATGAATGGTTTTCCCGAAATTCTTCCAGAAGTGCATCCATTGGCATGGACCTAAGTGCCTCAATTGTACTCTTGGTGGGAACATCTTGTTCACATCTGACCGGTGTTGTGCCAGTTGGCTCATAATCCTGAGCATTGTTTAAGGAACGAGAAAAGAGGTTAATGGAACAATTATATTTCCAGGGGAATTAAACATAAAAAATATTGAAGAGATGTTTCTTGTGAAACTCAAATGCATACATCAAGGAATGAGTGGAGATTATTAGCATAATGAGTTATTGTCTAGTTTGGCTCTTAATATTTTCTTCCATATCACAAGCTATACAATCAATTCCAAACACTGGGAGAACAGAACCTGGACTCATGTCCAGGAAGCAAACATTGCACAACTAGGAAAGGAAAAGAACAGGAAGACCAATTCAACAGATGAGAAGTAACTAGGGATTTTGGACCAAAATCTAGGGAACATGTTATTCCTTTTCAAAATTTAGATGGACAGAACATTATCGTCAAGTTCCTAATTCATTGCAATTATGGAGAACCAAATAAAGGTGATGCATTATTTTGAAACAATGTAGTAATAGCCAAGCAACTATATGCTGTGAAAAATTGTTGAATATCAAATGAAACTGACAGCTAAGCTTACCATATATCTCTGCTCAAAAGTTTCGCGAGCCTTATTTTCAATAGAGGAAGATTTTGTAGAATGATCATTTTGAAGATTCTCAAGACTTTCTGAATGAGCCCTTGTAGATGCTGAAATTTCAGATATTGACCTTCTCTCTTGCTCGGACATGCCTGAATGTTCATCAAAAACAGATATCTTTATGACCCCTTAAAATCATATCAGCAAAGTCATAAAGAGGTGAACAATTTCCTGAAAGAATAGGAAAGCTATAATAAACATATGAATATTTTTGGAAAAAAGGTAAGTACGACTTCAACACGAAGCTCGCTGGTCCACAGGCCACACTTTTGGCAATTAAACAAGTTGCTACACAGGAATCTGGAAGAGTAAAGCTGTAACCTTTGCTTGCCCAGGTTGATATCCGTAAGTGATCAAAGAGTGCGAGTGGTGTGAGGTGCGTATCTAAATAAATTGAGAGTATAAAATAAACTTTGGTTCTCTTGCTCAAGTATTATTAAGTGCCCACCACTTGCAGTTCTCTACAAAAAGCCCAATGTTCAGCCTTTTGCCAATGAACTCTTTTCCTTTTTCTTCTTGATAAAAGAGTTCAATCTTGAACTAACAATGGTCAATTTACTGAACATGACACGGCATCTTTATCTATTGATGTTGCACTAATGACAGTAGAGATAAAGATCAAGATATCAATAAGGTAAAATCCAATAGAAAGTTTACAATACCTTGCTGGAAAGTTGACCAGTGGAAAGGAAAAAACGAAAATCTATCCCCAGTGCTAAGCAAGTACATAGACTGAGTATGTATTGACTAATAAGACAATTCTGTTAAAATTACCGTCAAAGCATCCAACAATGTCATTGCTGTTCCTTACAACATCTTCTTCAGCCGCAACTCTTGCGGAGTCAATCTCGATGAGATGTTGTTCATTACCATCACATATATTCCTGGAGAAAATTTTTGAAGTTATTTAAAGGGGTTGTTAAGAGCGTATTTAAACAAACTCAGCTAATGCACCACCCAATATAAAAAGATTACTACATAGAAACAAACAATTGTACACAAAACTGGGTGTTAGCAGAAATACGTTTAGGAGCAGCCTTGACACAACAAAGCAGACAGGCGGCTTTCATGTATATATCTCGGGCTATCTTAACCAAACAGTTAAAAGCTTAGCTCAGCCATTTCTTTGCACCCATAAAAGGAATTTATCACCAATTTCATTGACAAAAAAATCAAGAAATAAAACCTTACTAACCTGACAAGTGAAGCTATTGTAGCAGAATTTTGATTTCCCATCTCATTCACTGACTCAGTTACTTTCTCCCACCTTTTTAAAGCTGTGTCAGCTGTACATACACTGGAGAAAGAATTGAAGGAAAGGATTAATAAACGCAATATACAGAGGAAACAAACAAGGTATCCATATCGGCTAGAACCAGAAAACAATAAAAATTTAAATATGAGAAGAGTTGTGTCCTGCTTGAAAAGAAATATCTACTATGCCCCAAGCAACACCACCGACACTCTACCTCTTCTGTAGAATTAACTCCATGCGACAATGTTTAGCAGCAGAAAAATCAGCAGTATCTTTAACATCATTCTCAGCTTGCATAAGGTAATCTTGCCACTTTCTTTTTGCTTCTGTTGTAATACCCTCCATGGAAGAAATGTGCCCATGCAAAAATGTTTTATTTCCAATAACAGTTTCTCTAAAACCATCAAGCCTTGCATCTACCTGTTAATATCAAGATTATGTACATCACGCAAAGAAAGAGGAATCCGAATGAAAAGGAAATTGAACTTAAACTTAACAAACCAGCTCCTTCTGACGACGCATGTGATTGGAGACTAAGGTGGTCATCTCAGAAATGAGCTTCTCTGCCTCGGACTTTGTTTGTTCCTGAAAAGGATTTTCAGAGTAAGGGTGCATCTCCAATTTTCAGCATATAAACTCTTTAAGCGGATAACATATATTACATTCCCATAGCTTAAGCTTTTAGATGAGGGCGATAATTAAATACAAAAAGAAACATGAGGTCTGTTGAGTGTTTAAAAGACACTCCTCTTTCATAACTTAAACTTTTAGTTTAGATGAGATGATATTTTAATTTAGAATCCAAGATGACACCTCATAAGCCTTTTGAAAGTCAGCAATAGTATTTGTCTGAATCTCATCGATCTCAACTGCATGCCTTTCAAGACTTTTAGATTCTTCCATTAATTTCTCCAGGAATCCATCAATGCACTTTGAGATATTTGCTAATTGCTCAATGCCAGCATTGAATCTCTGCCAAATTCAAAACCATCATTGTTTCATTGAAATAATGAATGTAGACATAAATATAACTAAATTAAGAGCATCATGCTCACTATCCCATTTGTAAATTACTAATTAATATCCAAAAACATTCAGCATTCAGAAAGACCAACAATAACAGCACCAACAGATTTTAATTCATCTAGCATGCATAGAATATCCTGATGAACTGAACCTGACGAAGCTCCCTAGCAAAATGTGCCATTTCCCCTTGATGAGTTGAAAGAGAGCCCTGAAGATCATCAAAAATGGATTTCGCTTCAACAGCCTCTGCAGCCAAGAACTACATCGAAAGCCTCAAAAACTGTGCAGAACATATTACAAGCCCACAGAATCAAAAGAAAATTAAGAACTCTTACTTCTTCAGTAGTACGTAGATTAGAAGAAGCCATGCTAGAAATTTCATCTAAAGCAGCATTTGAAGTAGCTCCATGCAGACGCACAACATTTTGAACAGCCTCAAAGTGGGAGATATATAAAGCTCGTGAATTGTTTACTTTCTTCTTTATATCTTGGACAGCCTATGCATGCAATGATTTTGATAAAATAAATAAGTTCATGATATGAGAAAACTTCTAGGAAGCAACAAAAAAATTACAGGGACTACAACAAGAAATGGGAAAGAAGTAGAAGAAAACAGGCGAGTATATCAAAGTTCTAAAACTTTAAAGTCCTACCTTATCATGTGACTCAAGAAACGAATGACAAATATCATCCACACATTGTAAGTGTTCATTTTGCCGCGAAACAGATACAGCCACTATATTACAAAGAGAACTAAGTTCCTTTGCCAGCTCCGTTTGGAAGTTACTAACTACTGACCTGTTGTCAGCATTTAGTTTATCTTCTCTGTCTAAAGGATTCAAAAATAATAAGTAAAACATTAATAGATGAGTCTTCCCAGGTTATCAACCATTTAAGACCAAAGTAGTAGATTTGACATAATACCAATTTTCATAAATAGTGAAGCATTCTCCTTGAGAGATTTCTCCAAATCAGCTCGCAACACACAAGCTTGATGAGCCAGTGCATTTTCTGTACATATCATACAAGGTCAATACAAGGATGCCATGGGAGAATAATTTGGACTCCAAGCAATTTTGATCATACCTGCTTTCTTTTGTTCAGAGATAATGAAATCCCGTTCCTTAAGAGCATACTGGCACTTTTTTAGTTCTTCTTCAGTATTTGATAAAACTTTGCAGGTTTCTTGCAAATTTTTCTACAAAATTTGTCATTTTAGACATTCAGAAAATAAGAACTGTTGCCAAATGGTACAGACAAGGAATTACCTGTGAAGCATCAAGCTTACTGCTCAAATCAGAGCACTGTTGCAACTGATCATCATATTTAGCTTGCAATTCCTCAAGTTGCTGATGATATAACAGAACCAGCAATCAGTTTTACAATAGAAATTAAGAGAAATTCTAAATTGACAAAAATTTGTCAAAACTTGCCTTCTGATAATTTTCTATAGATAATCCCATCTGCTCAATTTGATCTGACATGGCCTAAACATACAATAGATCAAAATAAGCATATTGAATCTATTCATTTCAAATCCAAAAATGACAAAAAAAAAAACCATTACAGAGAAATGATCCAGCAGAAAAAACGTGCACAGTATGCAGCATATAATTAACTGGTGTTACAGGGATAAATTATATAGAACACTAGGCCAACTGATTCTCAATTAAATATTCAGAAAATGTAAATTCAAAAGAGCAGAATGTTTGTCTAATCAATGCCTAAATACATCACTGTTGAAGAATAAAAAACAAAAACCAGGCAATTTCATGTACCTTCCTCTCAGCCTCTTCCTGAAAATACCGCTCTTTTGGAATGTAAACTCCATTTTTCTCACGTGCAGCATAGACCTCTGAGAAAACTCACAGTAACAAAGATGAACCAAGCTAAACACCGATTAAATGTCAAAAACTATCAATTTAGAAAAATTAGGGCACAATTCCAATTTTACCTGCTTTAAGTCGTTCAATTTCACCATACAGATCCTTAATAAGCGTTGATTTCATCATTTTCTGATTAACCTGTAGATTTAGCAAAAGCATAAACTGGATCAGGACAAGTAGAAGGCATACTACTTGGAGCGCACTTGTATTCATGAGACAAACAACTCCAAAAGCACAAACCCTGGAAAAAAATACTTGTTCTTCTGTAGAAGCCCTCCACTGTTATTGTTTAATTTCAGAGAAGAATACACTTCTATATTTCTGAAACTTCTTTGAGAAACATTTATGGTTCTGACCTATCTTGTAGTGCATATAATGCAGTACTACCTAACATCATGGTCTAATAAGAACTAAACTGAAGCATGTTTAGGGCATCTCATATACAAAACATATCCAGAAATGTATCATAATGTAGGAAGTGTTAAAACTTTCCAAAACTTGTCTACTTAATAGCAAACGTTAGTAGAAAATGATAACCAAAATGCAGTACGAAGAAAGAAAAAATTTATATTTTAGCTTCTGCTTCAGCAAGTTAACATATTTCAGGAAATCAGAAATTCCAAGGAAGCAAACTCTGGTCAACTTATGCATCAGTAATAACACTATGTGAATACAGAAAATTCATAAAGGAACTAGGACATGAAAGCTAGTTTGTAACCTCATACATGTAAATACTGAATGGTATACACTATTCCACTGCCTTAGGTACTTGAGGAGAAAAAACAAAGACACAGAAAAGAATTCAAAAATGAAGGATATATTCACCAGTTATTAGAAACAAACCTCTGGCTTATTCTTGATATGCTTCGCCCTGTGGGCATAATCCAAAGTGCTCAAGGTCTCCTCAAGACAATGAACAGCTGGTGATACTGTGGCTATGATACATGTTTTGGTTCTTCCTCCCAGTGAGTCACGTAGTAAACGCGTCAATTTACTGTCCCTGAACTCAGAGTAAATGCTAATTTAGAACTTAAGAAATAGCAGAAGATGAAATAGGAAAAACAATAGCAGATAAAGATGTGATGAACCTGTATGGAATGTGCCCAAGATGCTCCACAAGAGCATTGATAACTCGGCCAAGTGTAAGCAAACTTTTGTTTATCTCCCCAGCTTCTCTTGCACGGCCCTGAAGAGAGTAATAGAAACATACCAAACAAAATAATTAGAGTAAGAGAAGTATCTGGGTAGTGAGATCTATGTATGTACAACAGTCAAAATGTTCTAGAGGCCATATAAACAATTACCTCTCTAGCACCAGAACGAGAAATATTTTCTGAACCAGCTAAATCAACTAAGTTAAGCTTTCCACATTTTATGAGTTCTTCACCTTCAGGAGTTGCTTCCTTGATGTGAATGGTTATGGAAAAAAGGGAATGTGACCGACTGAAGCACAGAGCGGGTACCTCATATTAATACGTATTATAAAAAATTTAAAAAAGTCAGACTGGGAACAAGTTAACAAGTCGAGAAAGGCTACAACCTAGATTGTTTGTTTAACAATGTTTCTGCAGTACGTCGTTTTGCTGATCCCCTTTCAAGTAAAGTAAAAATCTCACTAGCACTCGTCACAATTTCTTCTTCAAGTCCTCTCACAAGGACACCTCCTTTCCCATCTTCCATTAGTGGCAATTGCTTTCTCTGCTTGTCCTCTACAGCAACTCGAGATATATCATCAGGGGCTAGCAAGTCAGTAATTTCCTCATTGTATAGCTCTAGGAAGGTTACTTTGACACTATATTCTGCATTTTGTGACTCCAGTGTATCAAATATTTGCTTTACTGCTCTTGGTATCACACCAGCTTCTGGAGGCAATTCCCCTTTTGGCCCAGCCTGTAATTTAAAATTGTACGACATAAGAAATTAAAATCAACGAACTCAAGGAAAAACTTAAAATTGAGGTAGAGGCATTACAAATGCAAATAAATACCTTAGCCCTCTTACATTCACCTTCCATGGTGTAAGTTTTTCCAGTCCCAGTTTGCCCGTAAGCAAATATGGTACAGTTAAACCCTTCCAGAACTTCATGGACTATGGGAACCACTGCTTGTTCATAAAGATCCTTTTGCTGAGCTGATGGACCAAAAACCTGAACATCACAAGAATAATTTCAGAAAAAAGGTGAACATAAGAGCAACTAAAACACCATAAACTCTAATCCTTTGGGACAATTTCATAGTTTTTCACATTTTCAGCTGTTACGAGATAAAAATAACATGAAAAGAGATACAGATAATTTGTCAACTCTAATACATTAGGGCTATTTGGCAAGTCAACAAAAACCATCCCCAATCAGTGAAAACAAATTTTTCTATCAGAGCAATCCAGAAAGCACTCATATTGTAAAAAGAAAACACCAAATTTTCAAAGAAAAAGGACAAAGGAAAGCTCACAAGTAGCAATTATACCATCTGAGCTGGAACAAGAATACAGAATTAACAAATTACCTTATCAAATGTAAAAACCCTATCAATATGCTTTCCTGCAATACTTTGCGAAACTGAAACCTCTCTTTGGTAGTCATTACAGGTCACCACCTGCGGCGCATTGTTCTTCAGTTCTTCCTCACTGAAAGGCCTGCAAAATTTTCATTAAAAAAAAATAAAAAATCAAACAGGGACCTCTCCGAATAAACAGAATTCAAATCTTAAACATGAAATACAAGAACCCTAACTACAAAACATTAAAATCTAACAAAAAGAAACCTAATATACACATTGCAATTCACCTCAATCCAGCATAAACATTGTCAATGAGTACCAGAAAGAAAGAAATTAGAGTATACATTACCTACAACGAAGAAGAACCTGAACGTTAACACCCTTTTCCTTCTCGTGCCGACCCGACATTTCTTCAATGGAAATGAGAAATAGATAAACAATGCAAGAGCGAATTACACTACGCTCTTCTTCCTCAGATCTCTTGGTCTTTTGATTTTTGGGAAATCTGAAGGGGGGAAGAGAGAGAAAGAGAGCGGGATGGGAATTTTGGGAGTGAGATTTGAATTTTCAAGGCCGCTCTCTTGCTGTTCTATCATACGGTTTAGTTTAAGTAGAGAATTATGATCCGACGGTATAGGATATGTCTGAAGATAACATACTTTGTATATTTACATCTATACCCTTCTCATGTTACGGTATTTTTTTTCCTCGTATGGGCCGCCCGTTGGGAGTTCTATATCTGGGCCTTAAAAGATTGCTGTGGGTTTGGGTTATAGACCATTAAACTAGGGACCACAAAAGGCTCTATTTTATTATCAAAATATGAAATTACTCGTTCTTATTGTCGTCACAGACTGTTTGATGCTCATATGACAAAATGCTCTACTTTAATTGCATTGATGTTTTGTTTAGAAAATTCTTTATTTTTTTATTCAGTCTCACGTCTTCTCTTATAACAAATTTAAATTTTACAAAACTTATAAAGAAAAATATATTTTTTTAAAATTAAACATCAACAAAGAATACTAAATATCTTTTTCGAGTTTAACTTTCCTTTTACAATGGTGAAAGGGGCAATGCACCTCTCTCTAAAGGGTGGCGGTGATCTGAGAAAGGGTGTGTGGTTGACTCGTCTCAATAAGAGCTAGTCGGTCCGGCGGATTGAGACTATCTTTTCGATATAGGGCCCGATTCATGTAATATGTTTACGATTTGATTTTAAAGTTTCCACATTTTAAGGTTTTTTTAAAGTGGTTATTAATGTATATTGTACAATTAGTTTTTTTTTTTTTAAAAAATTATGTGGTTGTTTGGTGGTAGTGATTGTAGTCGTGTAGTTGACGTATTGGCACCAACTGTGATCGATTTCTATTTTTTTCGACTTGGTTTGTTTAGCAACAGTTGTAATGGTGCGCATTGGATTTTTGTCTCCTTTAAGGAATTGGTAGTTGTTGGCATATGGTCATTTTTTCAACGATGATGGTCTGTTTGGTTTTTGCTCGTGTAAGAGAAAGGTTAACTGGAGAATTTATTTTGACTGAGAGTGATTTTTTTCATCGATTTTGTTGTTATATATTGTAAGTTACCAAGTCTCTTTCAACCCTGAGCGTTTGATAGGTTGATGCCAAGTGATGGGCGGAGACGGTAGTCCTCTTGCTGGCAGTAAATCTCTTAGACAGGGAGTTTGTGTTCAAAAATGAGTAGTCGTAGCTCAATTGACATTTTCTAGATGACTTATTTATTTATCATGCTATTTTCAAACGACCTATGGCTAGCACTCTCAAAACGGTCTTACGCCTACGAATTGATCCGAACCGTGTGAAAAATAGATAGATATAGATTATAGAAATTTTGGCCCATTAAAATTTAAATTGGACAAGATCGGACTGTTTTGATTGCAAGTTTGTACGATTCGGTCGATCTGATCCGTGAGCTAGACTTCTTTTAAAATTTTTTGTTGTTTAATTTATACATTAATTTTAATACGTTATACACAAATTAAACTATTATATAGGTATTATTTTATGTGTAATTATTTTTATTTTTTATATAGATATTGATACAATTTTATGATTACTTGAATATTTTTAAAGAAAATTTATTTTTGATATTCTGTGAAGTTAAAAAATAAATTTAAATGAAAAAAATATACAGTTTGCAAACTAGACACAGAGACCGATATTGTTCATAAAAATTTTGGACGTCAAATTTAATCTGAATTAGACCAACCCCGTTGAATGTGGACAATGTGTGGTTCGATCTAATTGGACCGGACCGTTTGAAAGTAATGCCTGTGGCGGCCATATATCTCTTTGCTTGTGCTGGCGTGCACATGGGTCGATTGTGGATGTTGTTCTTCCCCTTGTAATTTTGGTTCAAGAGTTTTGCAATTACCTAGTTAATGACCTTGTGTTTTGCTATGTTTTTTATAGTTTCTACTTAGTTTCTTTATCACAGTATGCCTTACTGATGTATTATTATATTTTGAAATTGAATGCAATGAAACCTGGGCTTCTATATAGAATTCCTTTCACAACAAATTGCTTTTCAAATTAGAAAAAAATATTAATAAGGTATTGTTCGAATGACAAGAATTAAGGTTAAATTATTATAATTTAAAGGTTGAAAGTTCAATCCAGAGCATAGCGTCTTTTTACTAAAAGAACACTAAGAAGAAAATTATTTAAGCTAAAATCTGGAATTCAAATCAATTATAGATACTTAAAAAAAAAAAAAAAATCTATACCAATTAAGATAAACTTCATATTATACTTATTATAAGTTATTTGAGAGAAATGGCTCACCGTCCCTTACCCTAACCATATACCTTGACCTTCCACGGTATGCTAACACACCGAGGCTTCTCTTCAGAAAAACAGTTGGCATTATGAAAAGCCCGGAACTGCAGAAAATAGGCTTTTTTTCATGAAAAAGTCCATTTTTTTTCAACAGGTTACTAAAGTGGCCTAAATTTTTCTTTTTATGCCTGATTTAGTCATAATGCACAACGGTTGTGCGTTATTAATTAGGATAACGCACAACCATTGTGCGTTATCACTAATCATACATCTTCATTGTGCGTTATCTACCACATAAATTTTTTTTTTTCTTTTAAAAGTTTGTAATTTTTTTTTAAAAAAAAAGTCTTATAACAAGATTTAAACCATTGACTTCACAAGAAATAACATAGAAAACTTACCAATGAACCACCATTGAATCTTATCCAACAAGTGCATAGGATTTTATTTAATAATAACGTACTTACTTACGCATTCAAATATTTAACAACTTCAATTATTTGAATTTAATTAGAGCAAAAAGAAGACTGCTCCTCTATTAATTTTCAAATTGGCGGCGTAATTTTTTAGTTAATAAGAAAAAAA
This sequence comes from Catharanthus roseus, assembly GCA_028651295.1. NCBI lineage: Eukaryota > Viridiplantae > Streptophyta > Magnoliopsida > Gentianales > Apocynaceae > Catharanthus > Catharanthus roseus. Next base: position 1,936,862 of record JAPQWS010000044.1, on the reverse strand, counting down.
ACATTAGAAAATTACAAAAATGTAAATTAAAACAAAAATATGATGTTTTGTGGAAACGGTCGATGAAAAACGGCTAAAGCTATTTCCAATGCGTGGGTCTCGAAAAAATACCCGAAATGCCCACAAGAATCGCCTCAATCGAACGTCCGAGAGCAAAGTTATGCCCCGTCAAAGTTTTGACTATACGAAACGATTTTTTTGCCCTGAAACGCGTCCGGATCACTTTTTTGACGATGCCGTTGCGTTCCTCTTTACGAGAACCATCAAAACGAGTGGTCATACGCGTGAAACGGACATCCGATCGCAGAGTTATTCATGTTTAAAGTTTTCCAAATACCTATAAAAATTATTTATTCCTAATCAACATAAACAATATAACGAACAAATAACGCACAATGGTTGTGCGTTATCATCCACCTCAGCACTTAACGCGGATTAAGCCAGTGATTAGCTATAACACACAATTATTGTGCGTTATCTCATTTGATAATGCACAATGATTGTGCGTTATGACCTCTTCAGGATTTAAAAAAATTGGACCTATTTAGTACTCATTTTTTTGAAAATGGGCCCAATAAAGAAAAAAACCCCAAAAACATGTCATGTGCAGCACAGAAGCTCCAATAAAACTCTGGATCATGAACAAGAAGAGGTGTGTGGTCTAATTTCGTAATTTTCTTACTTAACTATCTCTACTTAATATACTAAGTGAAACGTTTTGAGTTCAAACTACTCAATTAAAAGTTTAACATTACCAATTTTGAATTATTATTTAGAAATTTTATATTTTTCGAAGTAGATGATTTATGAATAAAGCAAATGCAAAAGAGACCTAAGCTTGAATATATGCGGCATATGCGTCGGTTTCAGGGCCGGAGCCTCTAGAACGAACCTGAAAGAAGCTGCAGTGCAGGATGATCAGTTTCGTGCATTTTTATAGTTTGAATGAATGCATAACTACCGAAATGTACTGTTATGCCAAAAAAATTAATAACACCCCCACTTTAGTTCCTGTACTTTTTTTGTAATGTCAAGTGGAGAAGTGCAGAGAACGCAAAATGAAGATACATATTCTATATTAATTGGACCTCTTTATAACACCACTTTAGGTATTATAGTCACAGAGAGACGTTATCATTTTAGAATTTGATCCTGTAACTTTATTCTCAAAGCACAAGATGATTGTCGTGCTTAAATAGTTTCAAACTTATCCCTATGTAATTTTTTAAAATTAAAATTTTGAATTTGAATCTTAATTGGTGCTGTCAATTATACTTGTCTCTTGTTGTTCTTACTTGGACGGATTTAATAATTACATTGATTATTCAATTAATCTGATTCTGACATGTACGCTCATGAACATGAAAATAAAATAGATTAAATTATGATAGAATAAAATATACAGTGTCAAAGATTTAAAAGTTAATGATAAGAAATTTTAAATAAAGTAATGAGTGGTATTTATTAGATATTAAAATTTTAAGTTAATAGAAATACTAAACAAAAAGATTTTTCTTTTAAAAAAGTATTTATACTATCAAATTCTACAAAAGTCAATAATTTCATAATATGAAACAATGCATTATTATATGGCGAAATTAACAAAAATAATTATATTTAAGTCACATAAAATAAGTAATTCCCATGAACACGTGATTTTTAAACAATTTTAGATTTATATAAAAAAAATCATAAATTTTGCATATTATATCAATTAGGTACCAATCTTTGAAAATAACGATTAGGAGATAATTTGACTTTCTCGATAAAATAAATTGAACAGAAATTGATCATAAGTGAATAATGTCTATTATGCCATAATAAAATTTAAAACATCAATTTTATGGAAGCTTGTCATCTCTCTTCGCAAGATCATCAAAAGACCTAAAATGGTGTGAGTCTCTTTCTCTTCTTTTCTTAACCCCTCAAAAATCCACTAAACAATCATTGCTGTTTAAAAAAACCCTTATCAACCGTAATGAGTAACCGTTATTATAGGAATTACAAAGTTTCAATCATAAAAATTTGTGTAATTGTCAAAATGATACTCTGGAAAGTAAAGCTTCATACTTTCCATTCAAAAGATTCCACCTAAAAAAAATTTGAGCTCTCTAATTGTTATTTAAAAAATTTGATATTTAATAGACATAATGGACAAAATTCAAGTTACTTTTTTTGGTACTAACACCAATTAATTTAGCTGTATTATTAACCAGCTAGCCACTCAAAGGGCTCAGTATTATTATTATCCACTGTTTTGTTAGTTGCCACTACAATTTGAAGTTAAAGCAATGCTAAAAATGGTGCCAGAAATAGTAAGAAGATCATTACAGTCTACTACCACTACCATTGAAAGCCTTGAGTAAATATAAAACAGTAAAAGCAATCCGTCTGGATTCTAATCATTCATTAATGCTATTTAATTTTTTTACCAACACCTGAAATTGACAACATTTGTTGCGTATAAAATTTTCATAATTTCAGCTTTATATATCATCCGTAATTCCTCAAAAGCAATCAATCACATGCAGTTTCCAATTCTTCAATCTTCAAACTAAGCATTTACAAAATGATCGGAACAACTTACAAAAATGGCCAAAAGCTTGAATCTCCTGACCGGCGGCGAACGGCGGGGAAGACGGAGCACAGCTGGTGCAAAGCCGTATCCGGCGGCACCGGCATAACTGTACTAGCTTTTCAACTATCAAAACCGGTAGAAATTTCTCTTCTCCGAAATGCACTTCACAAGCTCCAGAATTCCCACCCGATTCTTCGCTCTAAGCTTCATTATAATACCTCTAAGAAATCTTTCTCATTCATCACGCTATCCACACCTCAGGTACAGATCAAAACGTATGATATCTCATCAACTTCGGATCTCCTCGTTAAAAGATCCAACGGCTCGGATCAGCTGATGATCTCTCCTCTTCAGGCGATCCACGAACACGAAATGAACAATAATTCGTGGTTTAATCCATCTGATTTCCCTATCGAAGGAATCGATGTGTTTTTTGCTAGCGTTTACGAATTACCGGTCGATTCGAAATGGATCGTCGCTCTGAGATTTCATACGGCGGTTTGTGATCGGACTACGGCGGTTTCGTTGCTTAGGGAACTCATCGAGTTCGCCGGACGGGAGGAGGATGGTGGTGGCGATTCGGAAATTGATGGAAAGGTTTGTTTGGGAATTGAGGACATGATTCCGAGTGGGAAGAGAAAAAAGACGATTTGGGCTCATGGAATAGACATGTTGGAATATTCTGTGAATTCATTATTCAGGATTGATAATCTTAAATTCAAAGATATTAAACGGCCAAGATGTTCTGAATTTGTTAGACTGCAGATGAGTTTAAACGACACTAGCCAAATACTTGCTGTGAGTGCTACTCCTATCTCTCAAAATACCACCTTCTTCTTCTAACTTCTTACTTGTTTTAAGATTTTTTACTCCTCTCATTTTAAATGACAAATTCAAAATTTGCTCTTGAAATCTGACTAATACCATTATGTAAAATTGTCTTCGGATTACTTATTTTACAACGTTCGAAGAAAAAATTTGAAGGTGGACAAATAGTTTGAAGATAATGTTACATGATGAAATTTGTCAGATTCGAACAACAAATTTCTAATTTGTTAAAATGAGTAGTGTGAAAAATCTTTAAAGGTGGAACAAGTTGAAATTAAAATTTATGGATAGAATAAGAAAAATAAAAATTATTTATGAATAATTATAACTAATTCTATTCTTTATTCTAATAAAAGAGAAGGGATAGTTGTCGGAAGTAAACATTTAGGGGTTAAATTTAAATAAAAATTTAATGTATTATGTAGTTATAAATTAAATTTTTTTGTGTTTAATAATTTAACTATTATTTGTTTTGGAGTCATGATATAAAAAATTTATAATTCTTATATAAAATAAAATAATTTTATACTGCATATAAAAATAAAAATATAAAATACTTTTAAATGTTCTTTCATAGCTCACTACAAGAGACGGTGGAACTGAAAGTGAAAATAATTTTGAAAAGTACTTTAAAGTATTTTTTTTTTAAAGGGGAATAGTTATATTAAACCATTAGTATTATTGTTTTATTCATATATAAAATTCCTTTCAAATTTTTTCACGCAACTATTTTGTGTTATTCTTTCTAAAAATTTTTGTTTTATTCTTACCTAAATTTTTAGCCATGAAATATTTACAATTGGTATAATAAGTGATACTCCCTTTTTTATTATTTTATTTTTTATAAAAATATAATAAGTGATACTTAACCTGATAATTTTTTACACATATCGTGCACGAGAATGCTTTATCATAGACATTTTAATTATTTTTTTCTTTGAGAATGACATTTTGATTGATGTACACTAGAAGAATTATGTATTTGCTTAATGTATCTTATTAGTTTTAGTTATATAATTATAACTAAAGAGCTTATGGTAGGAACAGTCTAAAAATAAGTTGACAAATAATTTATGAATATAAAAAATTACTTATATATAGAAAAGTAATAATAGTACGTGGAATACATAACTTCCAGGAGGTATCCCCATAATTTAATTGGTTCTATCTTTCTTTCGTTAGTTAATCCCCCTTAATTTCTTTTTCAAAAATGGGTATATCTATATTTTTAAAAACTACAAATCAATAAAAATAAGTAATGGATAATAATTAAAAAATAATTTAAAACATCCTGTACCAAACATGCAGAATTGATCTATGAGACCTTATGGAATGACAAAAATTAAGTTTTTAAATAATTTATTTTCGATATAATTTTTATAAAGTACATCACCTGCATTTATAAAAAAAACATGCAGGGTTGCAAATCAAGAGGGATCAAACTCTGCGGAGTACTATCAGCAGCTGCATTAATTGCCGCACATTCTTCTAAATGCAATCCCGAATCCGACGATCATCATCATCGAATCAAGAAGTACGCTGTAGTAACTCTCATAGACTGCCGTACGATTCTCGATCCACCACTTACCCTTCATGATTTCGGATTTTACCATTCTGCCATTCTCAACATCCACACAATGAAACAAGGATCCGATAAAAATCTATGGGAATTAGCCACCATAACCTACGACGCCGTTTCAAATTCCAAGAACAACAACAAACATTTCTCGGACATGGCGGATCTGAATTTTCTGATGTGTAGAGCAATTGAAAACCCTAATTTTACAGCATCATCTTCATTGAGAACTTCATTAATCTCTGTTTTTGAAGATCCTGTTTTTGATAACTCTAATCAGATTCAAGAAGAATTAGGGCTTGATGATTATATTGGATCGGGTTCGGTTCATGGAGTTGGGCCGTCAATTGGTATTTTTGATACTATTAGAGATGGGAAGTTGGATTGTGTTTGTGTTTATCCTTCTCCTTTGCATTCAAGGGCACAAATGGTTGACCTGGTTGATGAGATGAAGAGGGTTATGATTCATGCTGTTAATAATTAGATAGCATTATTGGATTGTTTTCATGCAAAATTATAGTACCATATGGAAAGATGGCATGGCACTAGTTTGATATTGCAGTATGAATAATGTTATCGGATCAATATTGAGTTAATTATAGTGGCTTAATAAATATAAAGTTAAAAAACAAGAAGAAAAGAAAAACCTTATAGGACTTACACGCAAAATGACCCTTCCACTTTTATTGAGCTAATTAAATTAGATCAATGTTGATCCTTGCTCTTCTTAAATATGCCATATATTTTAGAAAATTCTGTTATATGCTCGTCTATGAGCAGGATATGAACCACTCCTACTATATTATGTTACATTATTTGTGCCATTGATAACTTATCTCATTATTTTCATAAATGAAGACCGAAGTGATGTTGTTCTTGTTTAATAGATTCATATCCTTAACTATTATATATATATATATATATATATTAAATTTAAAAATATAAACGAAAAAAATAAAAAATAATTACTAATTAATTACGATCTATGTTGTCGACTCATTTCTTCTTGATTTCCTTTCAGTCGGCAATAACAACAAAATATCAATTTATTTTAATTATTGCTATTTTAATCGGTTGGTAACTTCGTTCAATAATATTTATTTTTTTTGTTTTGTATAAAGAGGAAAAAGAATTATCCGACTTTGTAAGAAGTAAATAGAAATTCAAGAGGAATATATACAGTGAAAAAGAAATAATTTTTATAAGAAATAAATGTGTTTATTATACCAAGTAGTTCAAGAGACCAAAAATTATTAATATGTTTACTAACTAATGAATTTGTGATCCTTAAAGCTCACAATTATGAAGTATATTTGGTAATAGTTTAATTAACTGTGAAAGAAGAAGGTGTGAAATTTAAAAGTAGTAAAAGTGAAAAAAAAAATGGGAATTGAATTTGCTGTGAGCCTCATATTCAGAAAGTCAAAAGAAAAATATTATATATTTATATATATATATATATATATGTTAATATCAATCCTTACGAACTAGAAAACGACAGATTGTATAAATTAATCATTTTCAGTAGAATAAAACTTGTAGAATTATCCCATACCCGCATTGGAGAGTTTCAGACCTTTCAGTTGAAATTAGCAAAGAAAATGAACTTCAATAGCAGCAACCAATCAGAAAAATCCCAATACGATCGGAAAGCGGAATTACAAGCTTTCGACGAAACCAAAGCCGGCGTTAAAGGACTAGTCGATGCCGGAATCAAACAAATCCCTCGAATTTTCATTCATCCGGCGTCGGAAAACCTAAAAACACATCAGATCTGCAAATCTCAATCCAATTTCCCGATCATAGATCTAGAAGGCATCGATGAAGTCGATTCAGTGAATCGGAAGAAGATAATCGAGGAAATTCGCGATGCATCTGAGAATTGGGGATTTTTTCAAGTGATAAATCATGGAATTTGTACAAGTATTTTGGAGGAAATGATTGATGGAGTGAAGAAATTCTTCGAACAGGATAATGATGTGAAGAAAGAATGGTATTCAAGAGATAAGACAAAAACAGTTGTTTATAATAGTAATTTTGATTTGTATACTGTTCCTTCGGCTAATTGGAGGGATACTTTCTTTTGCATTGTGGCTCCCAATCCTCCGAGTCTTCAAGAATTGCCTCCAATTTGCAGGTAAATTTTCAAATTAAGGCGCTAATTTCCTGTTTGATTCAAACAGTAGCGGCTAAATGGATTACCATATACTCTAATACACTATTCACGAGATACTTTTTATAATAATTTTATTAATATAAAAAAAATAAAATTTTTTAAAAAAGTTGCTATTAAAAAAAATACACTGCACGATTATGAGTGAAACAATTGTGCAAATTTTTTAGATTGTTTATGTATTCTTTTGGATAAGTTACCATTAAAAGCTTTTTTAAATTTATTTTTGTTAGTTAAAAGTAAAATTGTTGTATTAAAATTTTAAAATAACTTTTCCAAGAAAAATTATAATTTTTTTTTGTCTATCATTTTATTTTTCTGTTAAATCTATTATTAAATTTTTTACATACACACCCTAAAGAACCGGGATGCCCTTGAGATATAGAGACTTATGTCCCTCTAAGTGATACTTCTAATTTAATTTTATCTTGTCTCGATTTAATCTTTTAACATAAAGTTATGAGAACTAAATTGTAATATATGCACAGAATTACACTTTCTACCCATTTAAAAGTTAAAATAATAGTACAATTTTTTTAAATCATAAATTCGGAGATCTTTCTAAAAAAAATTGAATAAATCTGAGTTTCATGTTTTATTATTAAAATAATAACATTCGAGATGTATGGTTTTTTTTATCGTATATTAAGAGAAAAGATGAGATTAAACATAAGTACATAAAAACATTTGGATCTTTAATAATAAAAAAGAAAAACTTATAAAATGAACAAAATACGAACTTTAATTTTGAGATCACAATAATAATTTTTTCTTCCCAAAAGTACATTTTTAACAATTTTTCTACAAAATTGCAATAGAAAACAAGCCATTGTTTCGAGTTTTGACACGATTTTTATAATTTAACCATAGTGATATTATGATGAAGTACTCAAATGAGGTTATGAATATGGGATGTTCATTGTTTGAACTATTGTCGGAGGCTCTTGGGCTCGAACGAAATCACCTGAACGCCATGGATTGTGCAGAGGGCATGGTGATGCTTTGTCACTATTACCCTTCATGTCCTCAACCTGAACTTACTTTAGGCACCAGCAAACATACAGATAATGATTTCCTTACCGTACTTCTCCAAGATCATATAGGAGGCCTTCAAGTTCTTCATCAAAACCAGTGGGTTGATGTTCCCCCTACACCTGGAGCTCTAATTGTCAACATTGGAGATCTTTTACAAGTAAGTTTCTTTCGACTCTCGTTAATTAATATACAAACTGTTCATACTATAATGAAGGATTGCGAATTTGATTCTTATATGTAATGTTGTTTTGAAAGAGGTTATATCTTTCCTAAGTAAATGACAACCACGCCCATAATTCAAATAAAATTCGAATTACTGCTACCAATTATTGCGCATATAAGAACTACTTACCCTCATATATCATAAATGTTAAAATCCTACCATTAAAAAAAAAAAAAAAACTGAAGATTGTTTTCTTGAATTTTGGAAAAGATAAATCATTTTTGAGATATGGTATTGGATTCAAAGGAAAAACTTTGTTTTTAATTAAGTATAAGGGTTAATTTTTTAAAAAAAATCCAAAGTTTAGGTAATTTGTAATTTAATTTCAACAATTGAGTACCCAAGTCAAACTTTTTATTAAAAATAAGGTTGAGAGCTCTTTAGTTCTACATATCAGGTTTAAAAGTCTTAACATTTTTACCTGTTTCTTATGTTGAAGTCAAAATTCTTATAATACCACAATTTTAGCTTTTATATTCATTACAAAAATGGAACCAATTACCGACGACATAATACGTCAGTATAATCCTGTTAGCGATGGCATACCGATGAAAAAAGAACCGTCAGTTGGTTTTTCATCGGTAACAACTGCTGGTCGACAATGAGCACAGTTTCTGGTCGACTTACCGACGGCTTTTTTGTTTCCGTTATTTATTTTGTCACCAACCAGCGCGTCTTGTCTGTAACAAACGTTGAAGGCTTTATCAATGAGTTTCTTGTCATAGGTAGCACTCACCGACGGATGTAGCAACGACAATAGTTGCCGTTAGTAACGTCCACTAGCGGAAACTACCGACGAGTTTTCGATTAGCACTAAAATGAAACAAAAAAATTTTAAAAATATTTTTCGTAGATCCGTCTGTATGTGATCGGTAATACTTTTTTTAATATTGTTTAAAAATAGAATTGAAACTCTATGAAATGCAGAAAACCCAACAACAACAATACACATCATTCAAAAGCTAAATGTAAAACATCCTTCGAAGATAAAAAAACCCATAAACTAAATATATACTCCATAAACCAATCACAAACATCCATGAAACATTATAAACATAAACATCTATTAAACGTAAAAAATATAAACATCTATCAAAGTGTATATAATCGGAAGGACTATATAGCATGCACCATTAGTGGAGTTTGAGTAAAGGAGAAGTGGATCGGAAGCATGAATAGAAGGGGGTACTAGAATATTGGTTCAGTACCTCAGAGGTCCTTATTGCTGCTGCAGTTGATAAATATGTGGGAAAATCAGTACTCATTGCAGCTTTAACGAAGGACATCATCGGCGGGAATGGAATGTGCACCAGGTGGTTATGTTCGAATAGCCGTCTCATGTGCTTGTCGAAGATAGCAGATATTCTGGAAACAACATCCTCCACCCTTCGCATAAGCCTTTGCTCGTGATCCAAGCAACACGACCCCCAATACAGCTGTGGGCCTGCGGCTTAACTTCTCTCGGCTATGAGGTGAGCGGCCTTCGAACCAGCTCTATACAAACGGCCGCGACTTGTCCCACCAGCTACAATGGCCATCAGTTGGAGATCATCGGGTATAACAGTACCCATCGCCTCAACATCCTCCTCGGCCTTCCTTTAGACCTCGTGAAATTTCTCCTACAATATAAAAATGTTAGTTGAATTCGACTTTTTGTTATAAAACATTATATAAACTTAAGTTATCTAAACTTACCCAAAACTCAGCTGCACGGAAATCTACACACTTCCCCTTCTTTTCCCCGTCTGATGTTTGTGAAGCTCCTCAAAGTACTTACTCCCGGAGAACCTCTTAGTTAAATCCTTTTTTATGGGATTAACATTTTTTCTAAGTTAGTTTAATTAATAAGAGGAATTTTATATTAAATAAACTTCTTACCTATTTCACAATTGTCTCTGTGAATGAGATGAAACCACCCGTGTACTTCCTGACTCCCCGACCTCCCTGTCCCTGAGTCCGGTTCCTCTTATTCCATTCGAACTAAGCTTTATACGCAGGGGTATTCAAATAATTCCATATCTCAGCCTAGTAGCTTTTATCAATCCACGACGGCCTCTTGTTCTTTCCGCGAGCATCACCTAACAAGTCTCTTAATCGGTCTTTCGCCTTTGACTCCCATACCATATTTATCTTGGTCATGGAGTAGGTCGAATCCCATATACATCGTTTCTGAAATCATAAGGCATATTTTCATGATCATAAGGCAAATTAGAAATGGTAAAGCATTTTTTAATGATCATAAGGTAAATTAGAAATAATAAAGCATATTTTAATGATCATAAGAAATATTTTTATAATCAAAACAAATAAATTTTCTAAACTAACTCCAACAAAAAAATTTAATGATTTCTTTTAAATATATGTCACATTATATATAAAATTGAGGAATGGTTTGTTCTTTAATTAGTTGTTTAGTTTTGGTCAGAAATTTGTTTATCCTAAACTATAAATAAACAGTTTAGATACATCGTAGGATGATATTTTAAGGACTATTCTAATGAAAATATCTTAGTAAATAGGAGTTCCAAAAAATAAACAATGTAAATTTATCCACGTATTCTCTCATATTATTTTTTTAATAAATATTTGGTAATAAATTATTTTCTTATTTAAGTTTTTTTTTCTATTTGACTTAATTAGACGTTTGAACTTTTAGTTGTGACAATTAGCGCAATATTAAATTAATACAATTATGAATTTGGTTTTTTTCTGGGCCGAGCCCATTTTAAAAAAGCCCAGACTGAAGTGGGCTACTTTTTTCTTTTTTTCCGATTCAGGCCATAACGCACAATGGTTATGCGTTATCTGTAATGATAATGCACAACCATTGTGCGTTATCAGTTAATTAAGCTGGTCAGCCAACGTGGCTGATAACGCACAATCAGTGTACGTTATGACTCAGCATAACGCATATTTGTTGTGCGTTATCAGCCACGTAATTATTTTTTTAATTTTTTTAATTTTTTTTCAAAATTTTTTTAAAATTTTTTTTTGTTTACAATTGTGTTATTTAATTTATTTTATTTTTTTGAAAGAACATTTTTTTGTTCTTAATAAAAATTCCTTTTGGAAAAACTTATAATTGTATAAGTTTTTTCTTAGTAATTTGTTTAATGAATTGTTTTTTTTAATGAAAATTTGTTTTGGAAAAAAACTTATAATTGTATAATTTTTTTAAAAAGACTGTATTTATTATATTTAACTTATTTTGTACTATTTATATCATTTGCTTGGAAAATATATTTACATTTTGACCATTTCATTGCAAGTTATTTGAAGAAGTAATACTAAAGAAACCGTAAAATTTTAGAGCAATGATGTAGTAATTAGAAGAAATTGAAAGAAAAATTTCATTATTATAAACATGTTTTATTGCAACTATTTCAAGAAAATGTCAAACTTATACATTGCTCGGTCCGGGGTTATTACAATTTTTCCTATTATGTCCCGGCATGCGACATCTACCACATCTTGGGGGAGAATCCGGATTTCTATAATCCATTTCCCCCTGAAATCGCTTGCCTAGTTTCCTACCCCGTTCCTTTTTCATAGTTGGAGGATAGAATGTCAAATTAAAAGGGACATCCCTCCAAAAGTTCTCACTCAAGACCGGATGAAAATTCGCTTGGTAAGTTTTTATGTACGTCTGTCGCGAATATATCTCTGGTACATAAGCATCTGTTCTTGACCCATTTTCTCTACACACTGCAAGAACATGAGAACAAGGCAATGTATATGTTTGCCATTTTCCACAACTACAAAATTTATTATTTAGCCGCAATGTATAGACGTTGTTGCCCGTACTAAAAACTCGGATTGGAGATTTGACCATGTATATTCCCTCTCGCGGATTGTAAGTTGTAACTTTGTGTTCTCTTGATTTCAGTTCAATCCACAAGAACTTGTCAAAAATTCGAGTTGGAAATAGATGCACACAATTTTCTGCCTCTTCACGGTGTTGGTGAAAGTACTTAACTAGTTTGTTGAATATTAGTTCAACCAGGGCTTTTAAAGGTAGAACCCTAGCTTTCTTCAACACACTGTTAAGTGCCTCGAAAATGTTGGTTGTCATGATACCGTGTCTGTGACCGCCATCATGCAACAATGTCCATTTCTCTGCGTCAACTTCATCAAGTAAATGTATGCATTCACATTTCTTTCTTGAATCTCTTTCATTACATGGTCAAATTCTCATTGTTTCGTTTCTATTCCGGCCTGCCACATCAAGCTTTTTGGGGTTGTATTTTTAAAGGTTTTGTTGAAATTTGCTCGAATGTGGCGTAAGCAAAACCGGTGAACTGTAAATGGTGGTTGCCACAAAGGTTGACTTTGAATAGCTGAGAAAATATCTTTGTGGCGATCAGAAATGAGGCATACGCGGCGATCTTTGACTACGTATTCTCGCAAGTTTTTAAGGAACCAATTCCAACTCTCGAAAGATTCCTTATCAACAATTGCAAAAACAAGTGAGAACAAATGATTATTTGAATCCCACGTACATGCAATTAACAGCACGCCCTTGTATGGTCCTCTTAAGTGTGTTCCATCCACAGAAATCACCGGCCGGCAATATGGAAGTCCGTCTATACACGGCGAGAAACACCAAAAAATAAATTTGAAAATATAAGTAGGGAGACTGCTTGTTCTATGATGCAAAAATTCGTAGACAGTCCCCGGGTTTATATCCTGTACAGCTTGTAAGTATTGGGTAAAATATTGAAGGTTGTATCCCAGCTACCAAAAACCCTCTCGATGGCAAATTTTCGAGCATACCATGCCGGCTTGTAAGTACAGTCAGTTTGATACAATACCTGCACCTCTTGAATGATGTTCGAAACAGGTATCTCAGGATCGTTGGCAACTAGGTGTGATATGGACATTGATATAAATTTTGAAGACCGGTTTCTATGTTTGTTTTGTTCTATCTGTACAAGGCATATGTGTTCTTTAACGAATCTGGTTATTTCCCACCGATTGTGCGTGACTTTCTTTTTTATACGGATGTACCATGCACAGTACTTATCGTCATTGTGATGGTAACATCTTGCGGTCCATATATCTATCTTACTTTTCATCACCCGGTACTCACGCCCCACACTGACAGAGTACTTACGAACCGCACTTACTGCTTGCACTTTGTCAATGAATCTCATGCCTAACTGTATGTCAGTCATGGAATCGTTCTAGTCGAGTAATCTGATGGTACCAGATTCTATAGTGTCATCTACAGGAGAACCCGAGCCAATATCTAGGAATGCTCCAGATTGTGTGTAGTCATACCTAGTGTTGCAGAACCATTGGCTGCTCTCCCATTGTTGTACTGTGTTTTCGGTGACCGGGTTGACAGGTTTTACAGGATTGATTGGAGTTTGGAACTCTCCTTCTTCCGGTTCATTGTCATCATCCGATTCAGATTGACTAGAAACGGCATCATTTCCGTCTGATCTGTCAACCTCATCGTCATCATTGTTTACGGCACTGTACAACATAGACGGTTCATCAGAAACCATCTGTGTTACGGCCGTAATATGTTCAGGCAAAGATGTTGTGTTCATGTTGTGAGTAATTGGAATATTTTGTTGTTCGATAGGCTCGAATTCAACAAGAATATGAATTCCTACCTTCGATATGTCGGCCGGAATAGTCCATAAATACCGCATTTCTTCGTCGTTGTTCATGCTATATAAATTAAAGTAGAACATACGATGAGCCTCGTAGTACGTAGGCACTCTCATCGTCATTCGAACACTCCAGAGATTGGGATCCATATATCGGTATTTCAAAAAATTTTTTACTAGGTCCGAATGTGAAATTATTCGGTTCGTTGGCAATGTCCAACTTTTTCGAATTGTTCCAGTAAAATAGGGACCGTATGCATCCCTTGCAATTTCAGAATCTCAAAATAGCTGTACTCTAACAGGGTTGATTGATTCCATTTCAGAAAACAGTAAAATGTACGTGTTTAGGGCGGGTGAATATGAAGATGGTAGGAACTTCGAGAATTGAAAAGAGAGTGAGTGGTTTGCTGGATTGTTCTGAATATGTAACGAATGTAAGTGTTTAATGTATTTATAGACTTCCTGGATTGCTGCATTTTGGGGTAAGTTTAGGGTTGCTGCTTGAATTATTGTATATGTATTATTGTACATGAATTATTGTCCCATAGGGTTGGCTGCGAAATTTTTTAGCGGTTCACGGGTTTATATACATTATTGTCCTTGGAGGAAATTGAAAAAGGGAATTATTGTCCTTACTTCTGAGAAAGCTGTGAAGGAGGACGGTGAAATAGTGAAAAATCAGTCATGTGCAAGCAATTATTAATAACTACAATTTTAAACATAAATCCAAACCCCACTTTCACAAAAAAATATATAAAAAAAAAATGTAAAATTTTGGATTTTAATAATAGATTTTTAATTTTTGTATTATTTAAATTTTATAATTTTTAAGTTGCTAAAAAAAATTTTTCCATAATTATCCGCTTGTAAATTCATGAAAAAACAGTATCCCTAATATCACTTTTCAAATACCAAAAAATAATTACATACATAAAATTATCAAATTTGTACAAATTTATTAATAACTACAATTTTAAACATAAATCCAAAAATTAAAAAAAGGTAAAATTTTTTATTTTAATAATACATTTTTAAGTTTTGTATTATTTAAATTTTACAATTTTTAAGTTACAACAAAAATATTTGTTTTCATATTTTCTACATTTAAAAAAAATGTTAAAAATATCGAATTACATATTCTCATATTCTCTACTCAATAATTTATATATATTATGCAAAATAATAATCTAAATAATTTCTAATAATCATAAAGTAAGGTAATAAAGTGAACATAATTATCCACATAAATTAAAGAAAATAATACATCACCCTAATATCACTTTTTAAATTAAAAAACAATTATATACATAAAATTATCACATTTGTATAAATTCATTAATAACAAACATTTTAAATATAAATGTAAAACTCATTTCCACAAAAAATAAATTAATTCAAGTTAATAAATAAAATTCATAAAAAACATTAACAAACAACAAATACCGAAATAATCACACTTGATATGTAATAAACAAAAAAAATTCTAAATAACTAAAAACTTACTGACAATTTAAAATGCAACTTTAGTAGCCTTCGTACTCCAAATCCTTAATAGCCTTCGTACTCTAAAGAAAATCTCCAAGATTTACTAATTTAACTGTAATTTTCAAAATAAAATACACATTCATTAGATAAAAAGAAATCAACACATAATAGTAAGAAAAAAAATTACAGTAAAATACCTAGCAGATAGCGGAGGCAGGAACAAAAAATTTTCTGAAGAAAGAAGGATGAAAAAAGGAAGAAAAATGAGATGAAGGTGGCTGAAAAAATGAAGAAAGAATGAAGGAGAAGGGGGCTGAAAAAACATTAAGGGGGAAGAAGAGGAAATAGAGAAATAAGGAGGAAGAAAAGGAGGAAAGGAGGAAAGAGAATAAAAAATGGGGTTGGGAAATGAGGCGGGGGGAAAATAAAAAGGGGGAGGAAGGAGGGGGGGAGCCGCACTGCTGTAGAAAAAAAAATTGGGAAGGAAGGGGAAGGGGCGGTGGCTAGGGTTTTTTTTTTATAACATGATAACGCACAGTCACTGTGCGTTATCAGCTTAATAACGCACACGCATAATGGTTGTGCGTTATTAAGCTTGATAATGCACAGTCATTGTGCGTTATTTATAGCTCAGCATCAGCTGAGATCCATGTCAGATTTTACGCGATTAACGTGGTTATTAAGGATAACGCACAATGGTTGTGCGTTATCAGATAACGCACAACTATTGTGCGTTATGGCATGAATAAAAAAAAAAATGGCCCACTTCAATTTGGGCTTTTTTAAAATGGGCTCGACCCAGAAAAAAACCTATGAATTTTTACTCTTATAATTAATCCAAAGACATAAATCTAAATCTATTTGCAAATAAATGTTACATCCAAATATATAGTAGTCCTCGTCACTAAGAATTTTCTCATACCCAAACAAAAACAAGACAAAGTGAGTTGTCAAAATACTACATTTGACTTTGTAGACAAATAACTTACTGGATATAATTAAGAAAAAAAAAACTTGCTGGATTTGCAACCAGGATGCTCCAAATTATAATTGCACAAAGTCAAATAATCATCGGTTGAAATATTTATTTGATGTTATTACAAAAAGTTATATATATAACTATGAAAATTTTTTGACATGTTACTCTAAAAGATGGTATATCCCTCTCCTACAATAACAGAGAATGAAACATGAAAAGCGATTCTTTCTATCTATATGGTATTCTACTCCTCAATTAATAACAAGAAAATTGGTTAATTCTTAGTACCGAAAGGCGAAATCCGTCGCTCACATGGCCACCGCAAGATTGCTCGACGCCCAGGTGGAAAATGTAAATCATGGTGACTCAGCAATTTTGCAGACTGTAGGCCAGGCACTGGTGCACACAAGGAACCACCCCCCACATTGGAGAGCTTGAAATTCCTATATTACCGCTGCCAGCATTTGAACCTTGGACGAAAATTGGTTAATCCTTATTTAACATAACAGGAGAAAGCACCCTTGAAGTGCTGTCCTCAAATAATTATTACAACAAGCGCAACACAAAAGGATATCCTATCATAGAAATCACTATGTATTCCGATCTGGTCAAGAGATCTTTTTACCCAATTATCACTCACAAACACAAACTACACTAGTTCAGAAACTGAATATCAAATCAACCCTAAAGTTCTATGATTCAAGTTTTATTATTTAATTGCAAAATTTTGTAGCAAATAGAGAATGTACAACAAATATTCTATATAATCAAGAAATTATTAAAGCTCAATATATATATATATATATGAGAATAGAAAAAAAAAAAAAAAAAAGAACCTCACTGATTTTAATTCCGGCAAGTAGGGGTATTTCGGTGGCGGCAAGCTCCTCCTCCAAGGGAATTGAACCAAGCTAAAATAGCTAGAGATTGAGAGAAGAAGAATAAGAAGGTGAAATAGCTAGAGAGAGACAAATGGAGAGTGAGAGAAAGATATATATATATATATATATATGAGAGAGAGAGAGAGAGAGAGAGAGAGAGAGAGAGAGAGAGAGAGAGAGTACCTATGGTTGTCGGCAGCGGCCTTGGGGGCGCCTAAGTTTGGTTGTCGGCGGTGGTGGCGGCCATCATTGAGTCGTGGGAGTGGGATAATTCGTGGGAGAGAGAAGGGGGAGGAGGGTGTTTGAATAGGGGAAGAAGGAAATAAGGGTTTGCTTGATTTTGAAAATCTCTGAACTTATTACCGACGACATACCAACAGTTTGTTCCATCTCTGAACTTATTACCGACGACATACCAACAAACTATTACCGGCAACGTAAGCATCGGTATTTCGTCAGTACCATGAATTGCATCCCGACAAGTTGGACAAGCGTGTTAGTAAAATCATCGGAACCTTTATTCACTTATCGATGACTTTCATGTTGTTCCTAAACCTGTCGGTAACTCGTGTAACCGACCTCGTGTTCTGTCAGTAACTTATCGTCAATTTTAGACGCGTTTTTTCCCTCCGATTTTTTTGACTGAAAATGTGAATTGCTCGACGATAAGGACTTCCGCATCGGTATACAGTCAGTATATTCTATCGGTCATTGGCTATTTTTTATAGTGATTTATCATATATGGTAATTTTCCCTCTAAAATAAGTTGTTTTAGAATCACACAAATTTTAATTGGAATTCTAGACTGTCTTTTTTTCATTTATATCAATGCAAATTATGTAAATGTAGACCTGATGATTTGAATACTCGATTGTCTTAATTAAAAGACAAATCTCTTTTATACTCAATTAAAAAATAATTTCAAACTCCCCCAAATACAAGAAAGACAGGCATATACATTAAACTCTAATGATTACATAAATAATAAATTTCAAAACTCCAAGGCTCTAAATCCTATAATTTTTTCTGATAATTTCATAATCATTTAATGAAAATTTTGCAGCTAATATCAAATGACAAGTTCAAGAGCTCAGAACATAGAGTGCTGGCAAATAAAGAAGGGCCAAGAGTATCAGTGGCATGTTTCTTTAGCACAAGTTTGCTGCCATCCTCAAAGTTATATGGACCGATCAAAGAGTTGATATCAGAAGAAAATCCTCCAAAGTACAAGGAAACCACAGTTAATAATTATGTCACTTATTCACTTGCAAGGGGATTAGATGGAACTTCCCCTCTTTTGGATTTTAAGCTTTGAGCTATCCTTTTTTATATGATCTAAATGCTCACTATTTAAGGATATATGATTGTAATTTTTAAAGTTTTAATATAACAAAAGTTTGAAATCAAAGAGAGACGATGTTAATCTATTTTGAGTTAGTGAAATTTCTTTTGAATAAGAAATTATAACACTATATATATATATTTTGATACATCAAAGGAATGAATGCAATTAGAATTCAAATTTGTAGTATTATAATATATGCTTTTCTTAATGAACTATTATCTTGTCGTATAGTTTTTCTTAATTTGTTCGTAACTTTTACGTCAAGTATCTAATGATTTTCTACTTTTTTAAAATGTATCCAACTATTTTCTTGGGTTAATTCAAAAAACACTCATGTACTTATAGTCAATTGTCAATTGAGTACCTAAACTTTTAATTTTGACAATTAAACGTCCAAATTAGGGTTCCGCCAATTGAATAAACTTTTAATTTTGACAACCAAGTACCCAAATTAGGATTCAATCGTTATTTTTATTGGAAGAATCCTAATTTAGGTACTTGATTATCAAAATTAAAAATTTTGGTACTAAAATTGATAATCAACTATAAGTACATAGGTGTTTTTAGAATTAACTTTTTTATTTTAATAAAATTCTGGTAGGGTGTTGGAATCATCTCGGGTTTCAACCATCTTAGTTGCTTGTGTTGTCGTTTGGGCACCGCTAGGGGATTGAGCGAGTCAATAGTATTAGTGGCCGTTTGGCTCAGTGTCTCGACTCGACTAGCGCCAAAGAATTTGATTTAGAAGATTGTAACTTTGGTTTTCTGTTGTATCATTTTGATGCTCTATGTTTACAGGTTGTAGACTTGATGGACGGTTGGGGGATGAAAACGTTTGTTGCTATTGCTATTGCTGGGATTTCTAGTTTGGGTGTAGGTCCGTCCCTGCACACATAACATATATATATGTTTCGTTGTTTATTTAATGTTTTGTTGCGTTCTTTTCTATATTCTTTAATATAGTTGAGTTGTAATAGATCTAATTTAGTTATGGTATACTCAATTAATTATACGATTATTAATCTTTTTATTTTGATATGTGCTATAGAATTGTACTTTTATTGCAATATCTGTTACAGTGACGTAATTCCTTCTTCTTTTATATCACTGTAAAAAGGGTCGAACCGGCTCGGATCGGACTGCATTTAGCCCGCACTCAAATAATCCAGTTTGGTATGGGTTGATTTTTTACGGACCAAAATTCATACAATCCATATGCGCTTGTGATTAGCCTACGGATAAACGGGCCAGCCCCAGGCTTTTTTGTTTTGAATAAAATTATTTTTAAACTAAAAAATATCAAAAATTAATTTTATTTAAAAATATTCAACTAATCATAAAAATTATACTAACTTCTAAATAAGAAAACAAAATAATACACATAAATAACACATTATTTTTTGATAAAAATTATTTTTAACCTTAAAAAAATTAAAAAATGAATTTTCTTTAAAAATATTTCACTAATCATAAAATTACATTAATATCTAAATATAAAATAAAATAATTACATATTTATAACACACTTAAATAATATCTAAAAAAATAAGAACTGGACCCTGACCGGACCGTAAAAGCCTGCATTCAAAATGGACTAGTCAAATCCGTATCAACCCACCGGCCTAGGCCCTTTTGACAGTACTATTCTTGTATGCAATGAAATGTGGATTGTTAAAGAAAAAAAAAAGAAAGAAGGGACTATTACTATTTATAGACTTTTTAAAAATCAATATCATCAATTGAGGGACCAAAGTGAAATTTAATCCAAATGTGTGCTTTACAATTAAGCATACATATTGCGACGAGGTACATAAGCATATTCTCATCCTGACGCCGTCGTTTTGTCCTTCTCTTCTTCGGATATCAGAACCTTCAATAGATAAAAGTAGCAAAGCTAGTTTGAAGCTGAGAGAGTGGGAGTTTCTGAAATAATTCTCAGATGTCGGAGAAGCCACAGCCGGTTTCGGTTCTGTATTGCGGAGTTTGCGGTTTGCCGGCGGAGTACTGCGAATTTGGACCGGACTTTGAGAAATGTAAACCTTGGTTGATTCAAAACGCACCCGATCTCTACCCCGATCTCCTCAAAGGTGATGATACAAACAGAAACCCTAGATATATTTGCTCCATTGATTTATTTATTATTACTTTTTAATTTTTTTGTAAAATTTGTTCTCTACCAGAAGCCGAGGCAAAAGAAGCTGATAAAGTGTCGGATCAACTTCAGTCGACCTCAATTGGTGGTGGGTAAATTAGTTTCTATTGTTTTATGTACTCGTTTGCTTTAGTTTTTCAATGTTCAATTAGCTTTGTATTGATTATGTGATTTTGTCTCTTCAAAGTATTATTGTTGTTATCATTTATTTGCTTTATATATAATTCAAATGTGACATAGAAGAAACATATGTAAACTTTAAGGGAAATATGTATCTGTCTGAGTCAAATGTTGCCCTTCATTTTCATGCATGGACAGAAGAAGTTGTCAGGAAAACATTTTATCTCGGGTATCCATATGTTCTCTGGCGGTAACTATCACTTTTTTTATTATTATTTTTATTTTTTTGGGGTGTAAATAGAGAGTATTAGTGGTGATCACTATATGCTCATAATATACTGTGTTTGATATGGTACTGCTCTTGTCTTTGCAATATTGTTATTCTTCTTCCTCCTTTTGTCATAATTGTGGTTGCTGGAACTCTGCTAAGCAGTTGTTCTTCAATTGTATACATGCTTTATTGTTGCAACCAATGTTTGCATTGCTTTTCATTGTATAGCTATTACAGTTTTAATTCCTTTGGTTGTTGCAGGTTCTTCAGCATCTAAACCAGAAGAAGTAAAGCGCCTTCCTGGTGGAAAGATTAAAAAGAAGGTATGGAAACTCTCTGGGATTTCCCTTTTTCTTTATCCTGTGAAGTTGTTTAGTTGGAAGAATTATTTGCATTGCTTCAGGAGTTGAAGGCTGTGATAATGTTGTTATACATACTTTCTGCAAATACGTCTCCATCTATGATGCCATAAACATTTTTCACTAATATCTTCTGTGTGTATGAAGTTGGTAGTTATGTGTGTTAGGCTTTAAACTGTCTGCTTTCTTACGCCAAAAGTTGAGCATCAAACTTATGTCTCTTCTCTCTGTTACTTTCTTCTTCTTTCTGTTTGCTTCAGCTCTGGAACTGGTTCAAGGTGGTGGGGAATGGTCTTAGTTGATCTAGGAGTATTCTTAGTTTATAAGTTCACCAAGGGAAACAGTCTCACATTGAAAGTCTCAAAAGAGTTACCATCTGTGCCTCATGTTTATTGTTTTGTAAATGTCTGGAAACTTTAGGACCTGTTTTATCTTCCCAGAGAAGTATTTTATTACTGTCTCCACCTCAAGTTATTGTGTTGGAAAATGTCTGGCATCTTCGGGACTTGTTCTATCTTCCCAACAAAGTATAGGTTGTCGTTCAATAAATCATGGTTTCATACTCTATGGTGTTTTTCAACCTGCTCTTTGATACTCTGGTGTTTTGTCGATCTTCTATTCTTTTATTCACGTAAAATATTAGTTACAATTGGAGGAAAGGCCGGAGTATGTGCATTGGGTCTGGTGGTGGTAGGCGGCCCAACCCTCTCATGGAATTTTTCTAAAGATTGTCTTATTTTTCCTTATTACATCTCCTGTTTTCGCGTCCTAATTTCCAATCCCTTGGCTATGTCCTTGGTTGGAGTCATAAACGTTTATGAAACTGAGATCTTCTCGTAAGCAAATAAGTATTTGGTTTTGTTATGTTTTATTCTGTGTCATGGCCACAAGGAGATGCTTTTTCTGAAGGCAAAACAAAATACAGATTCACAAGTATATCCTGAAACTAGTAATTGATTTCATAGGTATACATGTTTTTTTCCTTTTGGGTCGAAGGAGATGAAAAGTTTCAATTACAAATATTGACTTAGACAATCATATGCGTATTTTACTTTATCTTCTTATCACGAAATATAGTCCAAACATGTGTTTTAATTAATTACACATTGCCACTTCTATGAATGCTTATTTCTTGAGGTAAGACAACTAGCTTGGGTCATATATTTTTTTTTTGTTTTGATTTTCTGATGTTTCAATAATAAAACAATTCCACTGTTAAGCTAATAAAATATTTTTATGGCTTCTTTAACTGTGTTGTGGACAATTTTTACTGCTATATTATTCCAACAGATAGCTCTTTGGTTTGTATATGACATTTTAGTTATAAATGATCAACTTTGAAGCTAATCAAATTTACTAATTATGATTTTCTTCTATTCTTCTGTTTGCAGGAGAGGCAGGAAATAATTATAGAAAAGGTAACACGCAACAAGCGAAAATGTATCACCACTGTGAAAGGCCTTGACCTTTTCGGTAAGTGGTAACTACAAGTCATTCTGAATTCTGCATTATTCTTATGACGCTTTCTTTCTCTTTGTCTATAATGACATATTGGTTTATAATGTTTCAGGTGTTAAACTTAGTGATGCCTCAAAGAAGCTCGGTAAAAAGTTTGCTACTGGTGCCTCTGTAGTTAAGGTATGTCAACAAGACTTCATCCAATCCAGGATTTATCTTATAACATTTGTTATCCAAGGATGTTAGTCTGTGAACACTTATTCAGTTAAGATAATGTAGGTTTATTTCTACATGTGACACAAATCTAAACATGCTGTAAATTTTCATTTCACAATTCGTATATTTAATTGTCAAAATCCTTATTTGTACAAGCATGTTTTGATTGCATCTACTTAATAACTTAAATGATATTCAGATATTCGTTTCTACACATGATGCCTATCCAAACACGCTTGTGAATGATTTTTTTTCGCTGTCTCATATGCAAATTCAATCCTACTCATTCTCATCCATATCTTTTTTCCAAGTCTTATTGTTAATGTTCTCTTGATGATTCTTTTCAGGGTCCAACTGAGAAGGAACAGATTGATGTTCAAGGAGACATATCCTTTGATATCGTGGATTTCATCACAGATACCTGGCCCGATGTAATTCCTTTGCTCTTTTTTTTTTTTCGTCTCCATATTCATTCTCTCAAATTGGAGCTTCTTCACCTTTGCTAGTGCTTTACATTTCTTGAAACTTATGTCAATTGTCCAAGTATGTGGGTGGATAGAGTGACTATCAACGTCTAAATAACTTAGCAGTTGGATTTTATTTATTGTCATCATAGCTTTTTTCTTCTTGTGGATTGACAATACAATGCTATACATTTTTCTCTAGACGCTGAAGGTGCTACTTTGTCTGGTTGAGTGCTTCAGGTGGTCTACTGCTTACAACTTGGACTGTCCTTCATATGCCTGCAAATTTTGTTAAACTCTTTTCGGAATTAGCATGGAGTATATCTACGATGCCCAAAAATATAGACATGTTGCATGATTCCATTCCTGAGGATCTGAAAGTCAAGTTTAAACTCTTTTCGCAGAAATTGTTTTGACGGTCTTGTGCTCATCTAGACATGTTGTTAATACATTTGGAGTCCCCTTCTTTGGGTTTTTGTCATTGGTGAGAGTAGATATTTGGGAAATGGAGAGGGAATTTCTATGCATTTCTCACGTCCTTCAATTTTCAATTCTCTGAAGTTTGCTACTTCCATGTAGCGGTTTCTGAAACCCTTCGTCTGTTAAGGAAACAGTTTTTAATCTTAATGCTTCATTTCTCCTTGGTCCTAACTAGTTCTTAGAGATCTGTCCAGGTTTTTGGGTTTATCCTCATGGTGGTCTGGATTATTTTGTGTTTGATGTTCTACATTCCAGTGGCTCTAATTTGATTTTATCAATCTAATGAGACTGGTCGGAACACCCCAAGGTAGTTATGAAAGAAATGCTGTTAACCTTTCTATAGATCATCTAAACATAAACTGTAAGTTCTTGTTCCATCATCAGTCAAATTAATTCCAATGTCCTTTACATTCAGAGGAGATTGTATAGGAGCCAGGAAGCTTTGCTTTCGAGAAGGATTCCTTTCTGATTTTGCATGAATTTTCCTTCCTCATTTTGAGTTACTTCTAGTTGAAGCCCCTACTTTAGATGGATTCTGTTCGTTGAAATGTTCTAAGAATGTTCATTTTTTTCAAATCCTAAAGGCAAAGGTGACCCAATATGTTTATTCTACTCATTTAAATGACCTAATGGTTTCAGGTTCCAGAAACTGCTATCTTCTTCATCGAAGATGGAAAAAAGGTTCCAGCTGTATGAACAAGGGATGTATCTTCATAATCTGTTCTAGAAAGTTCTAGAAAGTATACTCAGGATCAAGAAGCTTCACTGGTTAAAGTTACAAGTTATATAGAGAATTTCCAAATACTTCTTCCTTTTTGAGAAAAGTATTTTATGAATTCACGGCAGAGGTATGGTCTGCGAGCAGTTTCCTATTTGTACAGTGCCTATGAAGCTTCTCGCTTGTGCTTTTGAATGTGATTGCTGAAATAGCAAGAGAGTTTTTATCTGCAATACTGGCTATTTAGCACTGCGTGAGACTTGTACTTTCTCCTTCCTATATTTATCTATTTGGTCTCGGGGAGTGATGTCCTCACAAATCAAAACATACTGAAACTGCAAAATTCAGATTCAGGGTGGGAATTTTATACTAATATTTTGCAAAGTAAATGTCTGCAATCAGATGAGTTTTCCTCTTATATAGGTGCTAGTATACTTTCGTTGTAGGGGTGGGGGTGGTAATTATCTTGTACTTTCTATAATCCTGACCATTTAATATGCCTGTGGTGTCCTAAAGCATGTGGCTTGCTGTGAATACTGGGTACTGGAGGAAGCTAGGATGAAAAGTAATACAAAGCTCGAGGGTGGGAGGTTAAGAATAGTAGGCTTTGAGTTCATATTTAGAGCGACTGTCCCTGTACACTTTTACTATGAATAACTTTCTTGATAGTACAATGCAAGGAAGAAGTTGGTTTAAAATGTTCTTATGCTGTGGATCAAGTGGCAGCAACCGGCATAAATGGGTGTGAACAAAAGAATAGAGAGTAGGAGCTTCTGGTCCAGAACAAAAAGCAGTAGAGGGTTTTGTGACTCTTTTAAGTTGAATGTTTTGCTTAGGTTGTGCTATTGCTCAGTGCTTGTTTCTGTTTATATTCACTAAAATCTAAACCGAACCCGCGTTTGGATGGTTAGAGTGTCAAAATCTTTGGTTCTTTGTGTGTTTTTGCAAGAAAAAAGAAGCGCATTGGAGTAAGAGAGAGAGGTAAACCTTCCATAGGTTTACATATTTTTCACTATTGTTCTTTCTGAATTTAAAAAAATGAGGTTCTTGGATTGAAACAATTCTGGAGAAAGACAATTCTGTCAAACTGGAAATAGAAAGTATTCTAAATTAGATATCGATCATTTGAGTCTTATATGAGTCATAGTTTGAATCTATTCACAATACTAGTAGAAGATTGCACTTGTATTCAATAGTAACGCTATTGTGTGTATTTGGATTGAGTTTGCTTTTGAGATTTTCTTCTAAGGTTTCATAAAAGTTAAACGGTTTGTTTTTAGGAATACTAGTTCTAAAGTGAGAATTTTGCATTAGGTTCCGTAACAGAACCAATTGAAATAAAGAAAATTGTCTAGAATTGAACTAAACCCTTGATATAATGGTAACAAATTTGCTTAGACAATGTTGCTCAGGGATGAGTTCGGTTATCTCGTCATTATCCTAAATCACTTTATTATGTGCCATCTTAACCTGTTTTATGATAGTATAGTATCACTCTCTTAACTTATTCAATGTTGTGTTCCTTGGTTACTATACATTTTTTCATTGTTTATGATATGATGCTATATATATATATATATATATATCATATCCAACCATCCACTAAACAGGTTGGCCTATGATTTTGTATAATACACATTCTAATGATACATCTTGTTGATGAATGTGTTTGTCATTTATGAGTTGATACTAGAAAATTCTATTATGTAGTCTATCTTTATGAGATATGGACTCTTTAGATTGTATTATACCATGTCACTCTTTAGATTGTATAGGAGTGACCTGACTTGATATAAACCATGAATATTTATTCGTCAGGTTTATAATAGAATTTTTCGTTGATATATCATTTTACTGGTAAGCATTTATGATAATTATTGTGGGGAAGTTCTGATGAATTGGTTGGAACTATATATATATATATATATATGTATATATCGTATCTTGTTGATGTGATTGAGCAGACAAATGTCACAAGTGTGATCCATCCAACAAGACAGGACTTGGCTGTCCGACCACATAAAATAGTATAGTACAAATAACAATATCGTGGGCAAAGTAGAGCTTGGATTTAAGCAAGTTTTGAGTTGAAATGACTAACCAGTTGAGCCAGCTCTGTTTGCTCGTTTTGTTGCCATTATTATCAGCTCCCCTCCCTTTAACAGCCTGGTCCTCACCACCACTTAGCCCCACCTTCTTCTTCGTTTCACGTGTGTAGAATATTCTCATCCTCTAATCTTTCAACTCTGCCTTCTTCATCATAAGTCTAGCAATTTTTATATGGTATCATCTGTTTTTACGATATATGATTATGGATATAAATATTTATTTTGGTATAGCAAGTATAGTTGTCAAATAATAATTGTAAATGTTGACATGCATACGAGTTGCGCTTCTAAACTTTTGGACTCAAGACATGACATCAATAGTTCATAGTTATTTCACGTGTTAGTTTGTGTGTAAATCACACCATTTAATCCTCATAGGGGAATTCTTTCCTTTTTGAGGTATCTGTTGCGAATGTAGTTAAATTCAAAGTTTATTTCTTAACGTGTTATTACTTTCAAATGTGAACAAATTTATAGTTTTTTCAACATTATTGGCCATTAGGGTGGGGGTGGGGGGACCAGTTGCTAGGTTGCATATACATCTTTTTGTTCTAAAAAATCACTTTCATTCTCAGCTATACTTGGATAGATAAGTATATAGTTTGGTTTTGAGACTTTTGTTTTAAATTTTGTAAAAGCAGAATTGTTTGTGAGAAGAGATGTGAGTCGTTAAATTAAAATATGAGATTTGAAATAGTATTCAATCCGATCCAAAGACAAGCATAAGTTCATCTCTGGGATTTGTTATCCTCGTTGCATTATAAGATTACCTTAGATGACAGACAATCTTCAAGATTTTGAGCTTCATAAAACAGGAAGAATCGCATTGATAATAACGAGAGAGATGATGATGATGATGATGATATCTCTCACCCACGCATGCTTTGCATTATGGAAAAAGGGAGATGGGAACAAAATAATTCTGGGCTATATATGAACATCAAAATTTCTAACCCTATAACTTGGTAATTGATTAGGAACATGATTGCCCCTTTGTATTGTATTGTATTGTATTGTACCCACCACTTTTTCCCCTTAGAACAATCTTCAATAGCTAATGGAATCAAACTCCATCTTTTCATGTTTTACAGCTAAGGCTATATGGATCTTTTCTAGTATTTTGTTTGCCTAACATACTTTTTGTCTCGTACGTACACACTAAAAGTAGTTTTAAGTCATGTTACACTTATATTAATCTTATTTGAGCTGAGTAAGATTATATTTACAAGATTCAATTGCATTCTTAGAATTCGAACTCGCAAATTTTGATTATACTTAGAGATATCTCAATCGTTTCATTTATATTTTAAGAAAAAAATATTATTAAATGAATTGTTACAAAAATTTTTAAAGATAATGTCACATACTATTTAAGTGGAAATAGTAATTAGACGATTGAGAAGCATTATAAGAGATGTTAGAGATGATTTTGTGGGAAATAGTCTGTGTATAATGTTGTTTGGACAGAGACCTTTACTACTAAATTTGCTTTTTTGTTGCTTTAAGGTTAATCAATTTCAAATAGACCGCCCACACTCTTTGAGGGTTGAGCAGCTAGAAGAGTTCATAATGATGTTTTGTAGTAATGAATTGATCCCAAAATCTTTTTTGTCTTGTTTTGGAACAACTTTTGGAAGCAAAAGCACAAAAGGTCCGGCTCCTAATCTACTCCTAAACACTAGTGATTTAGTGTAGGCCATTGTTATCAAGTTTACTAGAAACTGTAGGAAGGCATCTGTCGTTCTGGAAGGATTTTATTGCTCTTTTACTTGGTTCGAATTGGGATTAGCGTGGGTAGAGAATAGTTTAAAGGTCTCTTTATTGTGTGTAGGAGCTCGACGAGAGGATTGCTTAAATTTTAAGTAGTTTAAGGCCTATCACTGGTCATTTAAGTCCAGTCTAGATCATGTGATATAATGTTAAAATATTAAGCTTGAATCAATTTATCCAAAAGGTACTTCGAAAAGAAAAATATTGTTCAAGTATTATACTAAGTAGTTTAATTATTCTTTTAATTAAGGGATGTGTGATCTCAACAAGTATTAATACTAAAAAAAAAAAGGTGAATTATTGATCCTAGTAAACATTTAACTCTATATTTTCATTTCATTACATCAGATATTGTAATGATCTCAAAGTATTAGTGGCTCACATATTTGGACATGTTTTGTCATTTTGAACAAGAGTAAAAATAATGGGAACATGACAATGGCCATGGATGAGGAGGTGGTGGGAACTTAGAATAAAGCTCACGAAGGTGACTTCTGTAGCAGAGAGGGAAAAAAAAAAAAAGGGTGGTTGGATTGCGAAATATAGATAAAGAAAACAAAACAAAAACATGAAAAAAGGAAGTGTTGTGTGTTGGAAGAAGATTAGATTATATAGTACTGAGTGAGTGACAGAGAAGACATGGTCTGAATGAATCTGATGAAGGATGAAGATCAAATGAAACAACAAAATTTCATAGTACATTTAACACCTAAGATAGGATAGAGATATGACCATGACAAGATCCAATCTCAAAAAATAAAGTAAGATTGTCAAAAATCGGGATTGATGTAACTCCACTCTAAAAGATAAATATCCCTGTATCGGTTCTTTAGAATGTAGCGTTCAACTTTCAAGTTGTATTTGTTGCCTAACTCAATTCGGAAACGGACTGGATTGGAGACAAACAAAAGTTCTTTTCAGAACAAGTATAGGTTCTTCGGCTGTAGCCTAACGATTCCCATGATTGACAGACACTCACTCTCGAAAGTCTCTTTTGTATTACGTTAAAAGAAATGATATGCAACTTAGATTGTCTCTATAAAAATGTATACTTTATCCAATCTTTAAGAAGAAATATTTCATTTAAATGGAAACATTAAATTTTGCTGTTGAATTAATACGAATAGTTTAATAATGGATTAGATGAGTCTAATACTATATCCAAAATTGAATTTGGACCTAATTCTAGTTGTAATGTCTTCTAGCGTATAGTTTTGTTGAGTCAATACAGATAGTTTAATATTCTGATACCATGTAGAACTCGAGTTGGGAACTAATTTCAGTATAAAGATCAAGTTTGAAACAAATCTTCTAACGTGAAGTTTTGTGAGTCAATACGGGATAATTTAATAGTATCAGATTAGATGGTTGTGATAACATTTTAAAAATCGAGTTTGAACTTAACTCCAATCGAAACATGAGGTTTGAAGAGTTTTGTAGTATGAAGTTTTGTTGAGTCAATACGAGTAAAATTTAATATTTAAATTAAATAATTTTAATATTATGTAAAAAAATCAAATTCGAATCTAACTTTAACTTAAAAAAAAAGTGAAAATTTACGGAATCAATAGAAATAGTTAATATTGAATTAGATTGGTATATTACAATATTGAAAGAAAATGTTTGATGGGAAGCAAGGAAAGTATTAGTGTCTTAGAAAAGGTGACCATAATGATATGGTTCGTGCTTATGGTACCGACCAATTCTCGCTGATATGTTGATCTTGCCATATCTTTACCTGATTTTTACAGTGTTACCAAACTCCCTTCCCTTCTGGCCCATGCATTCTTTCCAGCTAATCATAACAGGATATTTTGATCCCTCGTATTATTTCTGGGCCGAATTGAAGCTTTGAGTCAGTGTCTGTGTTCTTCTAACTAGTTGTCTTCTCTTCTCACTAGTTATGTTTTATTTTTAAATCTGAAATTTGATATTATCAATATCGGGGTTTAAGATCATCAATAGAATAGACTAGTGGATTCTTCTATTGTATTGTAACGTTGGATATTTCTCTAAGAAAGAAAGAAGGTAGCCAGCTTGCATGAAAGTTTAATGGTGGAAAATTCATCACCTAAACACAGAGGAAAATTGGGGTTTGGATAGTTAATGTTGACCATATCCCAACTACCCTTCTCTATTTCTTCAGTCTTTTTGACATCTACTATAATTAAACCAAGATTTCTGCAAATCAAGAGAAGCAGGTAAAGAATTTTCAAAGATTTTGAACGTATAATAAAAGTTATATCAAGAAAGAACCATAAAATGCAAAAATAAAGAATCTTCCTTTTCTGTTTTCCTTAATAAATAGTGGTATTAAAAAAACATAAAATAAATTACACGAATACAATAGGTAGGAAATAAAACCCTCCCTATATTATAGGAGGTAACAGCTATACTATAAAAAATAAAAAAATAAAACACACTCTCGTACTTCTAGAAATAGTTTTTCTTTGTTTGGTAAAGAGAGAAAACAGTGAGTAAAAAATTAAATGAGGAAAATAGTAAGGAGAAGTTACTTATTAAATTATTTTTTTCACAAAAGTGTGAGGAAAATGAAATAAAAAGAAAAATAGGAACCTTGTTTTAATATTTCTTATTTTTATACTCTTTAAATTCATACTCATTTTCTATCTTTAGAATTCACGGTACTTTATGAGACTTTCTCTCTAACGTTCATACTTAATTTCTCTCTTTAGAATTAATGACACTTTCTCTTTCT
Organism: Catharanthus roseus; assembly: GCA_028651295.1. Taxonomy (NCBI): domain Eukaryota; kingdom Viridiplantae; phylum Streptophyta; class Magnoliopsida; order Gentianales; family Apocynaceae; genus Catharanthus; species Catharanthus roseus. The sequence goes on along the minus strand of JAPQWS010000044.1, from coordinate 1,905,306 downwards.
AAGATTACCGCTCACTTTATTTCTCTAGTATTCACCACACTTTTTCTGTCTAAAACTTGTGCTTACTTTCTCTCTTTAGAATTCATGACACTTTCGCTATCTCACGCTCACTTTCTCTCTAGAATTCATGATTATGACATTTTTTCTCTCTAAAATTCACGATAATTTCATGACACTTTCTCTCTTACAATTCACGACAATTTTTCTGTCTAAAGTTCACGACAATTTCTTTTTCTAAAATTCACGATACTTTCTCTCTAAAACTCATGATACTTTCTCTTACTAAAATTCACGACAATTTCTCTCTCAAAAACTCACACTTACTCTATTTCTAGAATTCACTATACTTTCTCTTTCATAATATTAATTTCTAATATAAAATTAATATCGTAAAGCTTTAATAATGTTGTTAAAATTAGAAATAAACTTAAATATATGTATATATTTTTTGTGATGTTATGATTCCTTTTCTTTTTCTTTCTATTTCCATCTTAAAATTCACAAAACAAATGAGAGAAATTATATTTCTTTATTATTATTCTTATCCAACCAAACAACATACGAATTTTAGTTTTTGATGAATTTTATTTTCTTTTTCTCTCTATTTCTTTTCCACACCAAAATTCTTGAACTAAATAGGGCCTAATAGAATAGAAATTCATGTATCCAAAGTTGGAAAAACATTTTAATTAATTAGTAATATAAATTGACTGCTATTATTTCTTTTTTTTTTTTCTAATTGGTAAATCAATACAAAATTTTGTTTTTTAACAAACTAAATCATACGAATTGAATTTATTAAAAGATGAATTACTTTTTATGAGAAAAGAAGAGAAATGGAATTCTAATTGTCTCTCGATATTACAAAGAGATAAAATTCATCATAAACTTATTCAATTCTATTTTAATAGGACGTTTACATTATTATTTAACTCTTACTGATATTAAGAGCTCGTTTATCTATCGGATAAGGAAGAAGATCTAATCTTAATCCAAAGAAAGAATGGTTTGGAAGGCAGATTTATAACTAATGTAATGTAATATCTTGCTCGTCTTTCTTTCTTTGTTTCTGTAAAAGCATTTGTACCAAATCGTACCGACCGTATCTACTCATCCCCCACCCCACAGTTTCATCATCCCCAAAATTATGTGTCGTCTTTCTGTTAATTCTCTTATTATTATTATTATTATTCTATGATCTCCATTTCCCTGTTTCTAGGCTCTGCTACCATGAAAAAAAAAAAAAACAAAAGCACACCAATCACATTCTTTGGACATATTCATCCCCCCAATTTCTAATTTATTATTAGATAAGATGTTTAATCTAATGTAATAAGGTTTTTTTTAGAAGGTGCACTTAATAAGTCGTATAATATAGTATGATATAAGACTATATACTTAAATTAGAAGAGATGTTTGCTTTTTTTTACTTGAAAAATACGTGATTCCAATATAATATTTTTCACCTTATAAAAAATATTTTTTACTAGTTAATTATTCCTTTTCATTAGATGTTTAAACTTGGAAACTGTATATAAGTTTAAAGATTTTGTTATATACAAATCCATACGTGTTCGTAGGAACGTGGACTCTTTTGTATTATATTAATGTATTATTTTGTTAAATTAATTCATCTATTAAAATTAATTAATTAAGAGTTTATTAAATTAAACGTATTTCATAAAATACATTATTAAGTACATTTGATAACTAATTTTGCAAATCACTCAATTGTAATTATAAATTTTAAGTCAAAATTTTTTACTTTAAGTCTAAAGTCTGAAGACATATTGTTTGTCAAATTATTATATTTTTTTTTACATATAATTATCATTTATTGATTAATTCAACATTTAAATTCATACTTCGATTTCAAATTAGTGTCCATACTTAAGATTTAGAATGTAAACAAAATTTAGATTTCAGATTTTAATTTTCAATTTTATCAAATACGCTTAAATAATGTTACTTATTAAAAAGAATAAGTGGACACCTAATCTACTTACTTGATAAAGTGATTTCATATAGTTTAAGAGATCATGTTCTCATATATATAGATTTAATCCATAATAGGATTGGTCAATTTCATACATTCACTATTAAGTTAATTATTAATAATATCTTAATAAAGTTGTACTTTCTAGAGAGAATATAATGTGTAAATGTAAAACTTGTAATTGATAAATTAGTAATTCAGTGATAAAAATACTATTTGACAAAGGGGTGATATTCTGACAATGAAGCTTTACTCTCTTAGATACATCTATCTTCCTTCCAAAAAAAAAAAAAACTTTTGTTTGCACATCGAAGGAGATGTCATGAATTCAAGTTACTTTAGGCCTAGACGTAACTTTATATTAGAATTTTAGGAAAATACGAAATGACAAAAAAAAATAGAAATACAAACTAGTTCAAAGGTTTTAAATTCAAAATATATAACCACCATATATTAAGAAAAATATAATGAGATTGAATAATATTTTAAATGAATTTTAAGATTTATATCTCTTCTCATAAATTATTCTAATTTTTGAAAACTTAATAAAAAAAACGTTATAAATCAAACTCTATCAAAATCATTTGAAATATTGAAAAAAAAAAGTAGGTTTTTAAAAGGAAAATAAAATGCAGATGGGCTGCGATTGAGTTGTACTTTAAACTTTTGGTTTGTGATGGACGAGAGAGAGAGAGAGAGAGAGGGGCATGAAGATGATTGGAGTGGATGAGAAATGAGGGGGTGGGGGTGGGTTAATATGGACCACAGAGTGTATCTTTCTTGTGGGCTATGATCTGATCCTAAGAAGATCTTTGAGTATCTTATAATAGTGAGTGGCCCCACCCCACGACACCAGTCCTTCACCCATATTCCCTTCCCTTTCCACGCCTTTTTGTCTCCTCTCTCTTTCCTTCCTTCCTTCTTAAAATTCTCTTCAGGCCCATCCCATCCTAAACTAAATTCTCTTCTCTTCTCATTCTTATTTACATTTTTGGTCCAGGAGTTGGAGCTATGTAAACATTAAGGTTGTGTTTGCAATTAACATAAAATCCAGGGATGTAAATGCAAATTTAGTAAAAGAAATCCAACAGGTGCAGTGCAGGCAGCAACGAACGAGAAGGATGCAAAGACTGATTGACGATGTTTGGCAGGATCTTTTCCCATCCCTTTTGTTTGGTTGAAAACCAAACTATCACTGTTTCGTCATGTGGAAAAGGATGCTTTTACTACTTTTCATCAACTTTCCTCCTCACTCCATTTTTTACATCCACATCAAACACACCTTAATAATAATAATAATAATAATAATAATAATAATAATACTTCTTATATTCCATCTATATCTCAAGAATTTTCATACCTTAATTATTTCCAAAATATTCACCGCTATTTATTTAAGTCGTAAAATAACTTTTTTAATATTCAAATATTAAATTATGTGATAAGTGGTACTTCACTATTATAGAAAGTTAAGTTTGATGAAAAAGATTAAATGTAACTCGTGTAGTATTAATTTTAGGAGTAAAATTGTCCAAATATATATATTTTCAAATATTTACTTACTTGAATAATAGACTTAAATTCATATATACTCAAATCAACTGTTTATCTTCTCCAAATAATAATTATTTAATCCCATCTTAGACCTAAACTCATATAACTCAATAAGCATATGGCTGCATGAAGAAGAAGGGGAATTTATGGCCCCTCCATATAATAGAATATAAATTCCTAATACTTCTCTGTGATAGTGTATCTTTTCAAGTCCAATGGTCAAAGATCATAAGTTGAATGTCGTTTTACTCTGAGGAAGAAGAAGAATAATAATTTTCAAACTAAATAATATAATATATTAATTATTCCACAGGAAAATTATTTGAAGAATTGGAAGTACATATCAATTTCATGCCAAACGTGATTAATAATAATACTAATTTAATTTGTTTTCTTCTTACTTGTTTATAAAGTTTCTTCTTATTATATATTCTTGTATTTGGTCCATGCAATGCAAGGATCACAAGTTTGGATGATTATCCATAATCTTGCTGGAGTAATAATTATATAGATATATTAATTTGTCATTTAATTAATTTTTATCTTTTTTTGCAAGTTGCTCCATGCATTGGATAATATATGTGAATTATTCTGTCATCCGTTGTCATGTAACGGGTTACGGTAGATCAAATATTTTAAAATATTATATATTTTCAGAATATATTATTTTTAATACATGTAATATGATATTTTAAAGTTTTAACTCTTCAAAGATTCGATTTATAATAAATTTTTTTTAATGTATCTATCATATATGGCACATCCAGTATAGTAAAATAAAATGAAATAGAATAATATTTAGATAAAATATTATTTGTCGCCATAATTCAAGATAGAAACGTTTAAATTAGAAAACAAATCGTTTAATGATTTTTCTAACACATGTTCTAAATCATAAGTATTTAATATGGATTAAAGTTTTCATTTTATCAGAATTTTCGTAGGGTTTAAATTTTATAAAATTATAATAGATTTAAATTATCATAATATATTTAATCTATATTAATTTATATCTCAAAACATATATTAAACATATCAATTAAATATTATGATATGTCAGTGTATGCCAGTTGTTTTTACATGGATATAGTTAATTAAATTCCTCTTTAAGTTAATTAGGTAATTAGTGATGAAAACTTAAACATAAAATGTCATTTTTGTGAAAGAATTTTAACAAACAATTCAAAGTAAAGACAATGTGAACTAACCTTGAAGGATTACTAGAAACAGAAATAGCAGAACTTTACTAGACACAGAAATAGCAGAACTTTTTAGAAGTGGAAAATTTTCTTCATTAGTGATTACTTAAAGCTTGATTGCATCTCTCTAACTAGCTAATTAAGTTAGGAAAGATAACCAAAAAAAAAAAAAAAAAATGGGAAAGGAAAAAGAAATTTTAAGCAAATTAATTAATTTAATTTTAAGGATGGAACAGTGTGGGCTCAGTAATTATGGTTAAATTTTGACTCTTAAAAAGTTTCCTTGTTACCTCAAAAACCTACACACAAGATCTTATAATGAAGAGAAAAATCTTTTTGATGTTTCCCTTTCCCTACCTTTTTCCACCATTTATTTAAGCACATTATATGTCTTGATACATTACATCATTTTATGGAATCTTCTTTTTCCGCTCACACCATATAAAGTATTTTTTAAATATTTTTTTTAACATTTTATTTTATAATATAATTTTTTTATTTTTTTTAAAAATATATATATTTTATTTGATAGATTTTGTTAATAAAATACTATATTAGGAACGTTGAAATTGTATTACACAAAATGTTACTGCAAATTTAAACCGTTATTCTTCATTTTTTTTAGGGAAAAACAAAGAATTCTATAAATCTGAATGTTTATTTTTCAAAGATCCTTTTGATGAATACCTAATTAAATTAGATTATATGGTCCTCATTTCATACCATAAATGGAAAAAAAAAGAAAGAAAAAGAATCAACTATGATCATTTCAAAATATTTCTTGCCAAATTATGGTCCCAAATTGATAAAGATTTTCTTGCCAAATCTTGAGAAGGTATAGTCATTCAAAAGTCTAAGAATGTATAGAGTAGAAAGAAGGCAAATTTATGTATTAAAAAAAAAAAAAGAGGCAAATTTATGTATTATTAAAAAAAAAAAAAAAGGGCAAATTTATGTATACCCCGCCCATAAGGAATTGAAGAAAACAATGACCACAATATATAATAAAATGACCATAAAGATTTGGATTATATTGAAAAACAAAAATAATTTTATTTTCAACTCTACATTCTTCCCCACAAATATTATTTCTTTTCACAAAATTCAATAAAAGATTGTAATCTTTTAAAACAAAATTCGAATCCAAATGGGACTTGGTAGACCAATAATTTCGAAGCTAATTGATAGGGATGAGACGAGGGAGGGAAACACTATAACATTTGGAGGTAACGCATAGCGTGATATATTTATCACGTTTATTTAGTACAAAGAAAATTTTTCCTTTTCAAATTAAAATCAAATCTAAATGGACCTGCTAGACTAATAATTTGAAAGCTAATGAGGATGAGACAAGAGAGAAGGGAAAAACTATAATGTTTTTAGATAACAGTGCATATTATATTTATCACCTTTATTTTATTAAAAAAATTCACTTTTTTCGAATTAAAATCGAATCAAAATAAGACCAGTTAAATCTTTAATTTGTAAGCTAATGAGGATGTGCAACGTAAATTATATCTTGTATTTAAGTGCATCTTTTGTGCAAAACAAAAACGTTCTAATTCAGTATAAACTTAGTAAATTTTTTCTTAACGAGTATTTTGTTTTATAAAATTCAATAAAAAGTTTTAATTTTTTTCAAACAAAATCGAATCCAAATGGGACTCTGTAAACCTATGAATCTTTGCATTTTTATTTCTTCAACTAGAAAAACTTTTTATTTCTTTGCATTTTTACAATAATCTTTTATCTTCTTCAGTGTATTATGTGAAGTAAACCTATGAAGAATCGTAGAAAAATTGTAAATAGATGAGATGATGAGGAAGAATCATTTTTCCTATGTAATTGAGGTTTTTTTATTGTTAAAATTATATACCATTGAAGTTCCACATTTCAATTACTTGAGTTTTATATCTCTATAATTGTAGTTTCATAATTACATAAATAACTATCTACGAAATATCAAGTCGGGTTGTATTTCTTTTTAGTATATGCGGATGTGAAAGTTTCCAGTGGGGAAAACAATCTTATGTTTTCTGTCTCATTAATGTGAGAATAGTGTACAATTTATAGATTGTCCAAGTGACAAATCCTAAGCAGATTAGAAGTAGAAGTCCTAACTAAATACAACTAGGAAACACAAGTATACACAGTTTAGGATTAATAGTAATCCTATTTTAAATATATGTCTAACACTCTCCCTCAAGTTGGAGCATGAAGGTCATAAATGCCCAACTTGGAAGCTAATCGATGAAAATGTGTCGGATGGAGTGCTTTAGTAAGAATATCGGCAGGTTGCTCTTCACTTCGAATATATGCAGGATAGATAAAATCGTCTCGGAAAGCATCACGAACAAAATGACAATCTATTTCAATGTGTTTAGTGCTTTCATGAAAAACAGGATTTTCAGCGATATGAAGAGCAGCCTGGTTATCACAATGCAATGGAATGGGGCGAGTGACAGGGACATGAAGATCTCGCAGGAGAATAGATAACCATTTAAGTTCACAAAAAGTCATAGCCATAGAGCGATATTCAGCTTCGGCAGATGAACGAGAAACAATATGTTGTTTCTTTGTCTTCCAAGAAATAGGGGACCCACCAAGAGAGATAAAATAACTAGTGAGAGATCGTCGAGTTATCGGGCAGGTGGCCCAATCGGAGTCACAATATGCAGTTAAAGAAAGAGGAGAGTTAGAGGAAAGAAAAATGCCACGTCCAAGGCTCTCTTTCAGATAACGTACAACTCGGATAGCAGCATCCCAATGAGCATGACGAGGGGCGTGCATAAATTGAGCAAGTGTATGGACAGCATATTCGAGTTCGGGCCGAGTGAGTGTGAGATATATTAGCTTGCCTATGAGTCTGCGGTAGCGATCTGGGTTATCAAACAATGATCTAGATGCTTTTGCCAGCTGATGATTAGGTTCCACATGAGTAGATGCCGGCTTGGCACCTAATAAACCCATTTCAGAGAGAATTTCCAACGTGTATTTTCTTTGGGATAAAAATAATCCCGTGGAGTTTCTCGCAATTTCTATGCCCAAAAAATATTTGAGCGATCCCAAATCCTTCATGTGAAAGCACTTGTGTAATGAAGTTTTGAATTTTTCAAGTGTGGATATGGAATTTCCAGTAATGAGTAAATCATCCACATAAATAAAAACACATAGATAAATATTCCCTCGAGAATATGTGAAAAGAGAGTAATCTGCATAAGACTGAGAAAAACCATACCTACGGAGAGCGGTGGTGAGTTTTGAAAACCAACATCGAGGGGCTTGGCGAAGACCATATAAAGATTTCTTTAAACGACAGACTTGTCCTTTGTAACAGGTACGAAATCCTGGAGGTGGTCGCGTATATACTTCTTCTTGTAAATCTCCATGCAGAAATGCGTTGTGAACATCCATTTGATGGATAGGCCAGTTGCGAGCAGTGGCAACGGAAAGAAGAGTACGAACGATGACCATTTTAGCAATGGGAGCAAAGGTGTCTGTGAAATCAATACCTGCTATTTGTGTATTTCCCAAAATTACCAAGCGGGCTTTATATTGCTCGATGGTGCCATCGGCTTTGTACTTAATTCGGTAGACCCATTTACTCCCCAGTGTACGTTTTCCAGAAGGCAAGGAGGTTAAAGTCCATGTACCATTTTGTTCAAGAGCATCAATCTCTTGGCGCATAGCAGTGCGCCAAAGAGGATTAGAAACTGCCTCAGAATAAGTGGTAGGCTCGGATTCCGTTGCTACAGATGCTAAAAATTGCCTGTGTGTATTATAAAATTTACTATAGTCCACAAATTTTGTTATAGGATAAAGGGACGTACCTGAGAGGTCCGAAGAGGGTGAGAGAGCAGAGGAGGAATGGGATATAGAGGACTTCCATATGGCATTACAATCATAATCTTGGAGCTGAGTCGGAATATGTTTAATTCGAGTGCTTCGTCTTGGTGCATGAGTTGGTGGATTGTCTTGCGTCAATCTGGCAGGAATATCATCCTGAAGTGGGCTATAAGTTGGCTCAATGTTTGGTTTGTCGCAAGGAGGCGGATGTGGATTGCTACTTGGGCTAGTTTGGAGTGGGGCTGCGGGAGAAGCTGGTGGTGGGCTTTGCTGAACTGGGCTGCGGGGTTGTGGGTGTGGATCAGGATGTGAAAAGTGGAGGTGGGCTGTGGGAAGGGAATAGTGGAGCTGGGCCGTGGGGTAGTGGGCTGCGGGAAGGGGTTGGTGGATCTGGGTTTGCAGGTGGGCTGTGGGTAGGATTTATTTGATCTGGGCTAGGTGTGTTATGTGCTAAACTCCCCCTCGCTTGCATACTATGTTGCTTGGAGCCCAAAACTTGTTCTCCAAAATTGTAAAATTGTGTGAAGTCTATAGAAATTGAAGTACCTGATTTTTCGTGGAATGGAAATCTTGTTTCATCAAAAATCACATCTCGGGACACAAGGAATTTTTCTGTTTGCAGGTCATAAAATCACCTCCTTTCTTATGAAGAGGGTAGCCAAGGAAGACACACGGTCTGCTGCGGGCTCGAAATTTATCTTTTGGGGTATCGTGGTTATGAACATAAGCTAAGCACCTAAAAGTTTTAATGTGAGAGTAGGATGGTTTCTTATCGTAGAGCAACTCATAAGGAGTCTTACCTTGTAACAATTTTGAGGGAGTTCGATTAATGAGATAGCCAGCCGTCAAAATGCATTCTCCCCAAAACTTTATAGGTAAATTTGCTTGAAATCGTAATGCCCGAGCTACATTTAAGATATGGCGATGCTTGCGTTCAACCATTCCATTTTGTTGTGGTGTGCCAGCAATAGTAGTTTGGTGGATTATGTCATGGTTAGCAAGATACGACTTTAGGGGTGCAAATTCTGTCCTATTATCGCTACGGATTGTCTTAACAATTTTGTGAAATTGGGTTTTGATCATGGTAAGGTAATCTTGAAGAATAGAGGCAACCTCACTTTTCTCTGACAGTAGATATATCCAAATAGCCCTAGAATAATTATCTAAAATAGTAAGAAAATATGAAGCACCTATAGTGGATTTGGATTTATATGGGCCCCATAGATCGCAATGAGTTAGGTCAAAAATTGTAGATGCTTTATTGATGCTAAGAGGAAAACAATCATGAGTTTGTTTGGCACGTAGACAAATTACAAGGTGATGTTCCAGTTGTAGAGTCTTTAGAATTACCCAAAAAATTATTGACGACACAATCTGAAGGATGTCCCAACCGCATATGCCATAATGTGCTTGAATCAAGGACTGTGCTAGAAAAGGTGTATAATTCCTTCAATTCCATAGGTTTGTAGAAGAAGATCCCATTCCTCTGCTCACCCACTCCAATCGGCCTCATCGAGATACGGTCCTGTATAAAACAAAATTTGTCAGAGAGTGTGATAAAGCATTGCAAATCTCTTGCCAATTGAGACAAAGAAATTAAATTGCATGTGAGTTCAGGAATTAGCAACACTCTGTGGAGTTTTAATGTAGGACTTAAAGAGACCATTCCTTCGTGCACAGCAAAAGTTTTGGCACCGTTAGGTAATCCAATAATATGTGGACAGATAGAATGTATATTTTGTAAAAAAAAATTCCTACCAGTCATATGGTTAGAACACCCTGAATCTAAAATCCAAAAATTTTCCATACCAGATAACTTTTCAGATTGCATATTATTTGAGGTTTGGAGGGCAGTCAACAGGGTTGACCACTGGTCAGCAGTCAATGTTGGTAAGGGGCCGGGGCCCGGCCCGTTGCTGCTAGAGCTCGGCCCGATGCCCGACCCGTCACTGTAGATCGGCCCGCCCGGCCCGTGTGCTTCTTCTTCTCCAGCGCGCCGGTGTGAACTGGAATTCTCTGCCGCCGCCGTTCGTGCAGAATAGGCCCACGCTTCTGTCGATCTTCCTCCATCGGTGGCGTGCGGTCTTGGTATCGTAGGTGGCTGTCTGCCGCCTCGCCCAGGCCTAGATCTGCCGCCTTGCCAAGTGCTGTGATCCGCCGGTGAGAAGCCGCGGCCGGCGAGCTTGGGAGGGTTCCGAGGCCACCACTCCGGATAACCAACAAGCTGGAAACATCCGGTGACATCATGGCCTATGCGTTTGAAGTAGGAGCAAAAATTTGAGGCAGAAAAATTTTTGTGATTTTTTTCGATTCTGGTGGCTCCGGCGGCGGCTCCGGCGACTCCGGTGGCGTCGAATTTTTGTGCTGTTCTTCTTTACAGATTTGACCAAGAACGGTACGTGATTTGGGTATAGGTTCTTGTTGGATCATATGGGAACGAAACAGTGCCATAAATTGCACTATTTAATCCCATTAAAAATTAGAAAACCTTCTCGTTTTCTCTTTCTTTTATGATAAAATTCAACAGATCTGTGTCTGTGCTGGGCGGAAGTTGAGTATAGTTTTCTAGTTCGTCTCATACCTTTTTTAGAAGTGAAAAATACACGTGTACTGAATCACCGTCTTGCTTACAATTTGCCAATGCTGCTTTTAATTCATATATTCGTGGGCCGGTGCCAACTAGAAATTGTTCCTTCAAGTCTATCCATAATTCATCAGCTCTCTCAGAATGATATATGGTGGATCGGAGAGAGGGTTCGATAGTATTGAAAATCCAAGAGTTTACAAGATTATTGATCTCCCACCATTCTTCTTCTTTATCTGGATCACCTTCAGGAATTGGAATTATTCCATCAATGAATCCCAATTTCTTCTTCGATCTCAAGGCCATGCGCATGGCTCTTGCCCATTTTGCATAATTATTATCTGTTTCTGTCTCTTTCAACTGGACCGTTGTTAGAATCAATCCAGGTCCATCGGTGGATGCCACATAATAAGCATCTTTCTTTATTCTGTGAACATGGCTTTCTTCCACCATGTCATTATCAACATTGCCAATATTATCGTTACTCATTTTGAGAAATTTCAGACAATTGGCTCTGATACCATGAAAGTTTCCAGTGGAAAAAATAATCTTATGTTTTCTGTCTCGTTAATGTGAGAATAGTGTACAATTTATAGATTGTCCAAGTGACAAATCCTAAGCAGATTAGAAGTAGAAGTTCTAACTAAATACAACTAGGAAACACAATTATGCACAGTTTAGGATTAATAGTAATCCTATTTTAAATATATGTCTAACAGGATGAAATTATATGTTATCGTATTCAGTTATATTCCCATGGAATAACAATACCATTTCCATGCATCTATAATAAAGAATATAGAACATGCATTAGTTTTCCATTGACTCTCATCATAATAAAATATTGGAATCTATTAATTTTCAATGAAACATTAAGACATAACCCATGGAACCAATACTATTTCTATGGATCTATAACAAAGAATATGGAACATGCATTATTTTTTCCATACTCATCACAAATTGGAATCACGGGAAAAAATAGAAAAAAATCAAACACGCATACTATTTCTTTGAAACTTCTTAATATTTCCGTGAAATCCTAATGCAAAACTTAATAATAAAACTTTATCATAATAAAACTATGCAACATCAATAACATTTTTATGAAATCTGAACACATGAAACTCATGCGCGTGTAATTTGTTGCAACTAGGATTGTTTTCCGTTCTTGTTCCATATTTAAGTAGAACGACATAGTTTTATACCAAAGTACATACTATAAAATGTACTTAAGTGCAAAACATAATTACTGATGAGAAGAGAGAGAAAAAAATTATAATAATTCTACTGTAGTATTTAATACGATAACAATTATCACGTAGTATTTAATACTATAATAAGAAAAACAAATTTAGTTACATAAGTTTTATATATATATATATTATATATAAAAAGGAGAAAAAGCGAAACTTTTAGGCCCACAAGAATTGAAAAAACCGTGAGTGCCCCCAATATATCACATTATTCATGAATTGAGAAAACATGGATTGTTAAGGTTGTGAGGATAGAAACAAAAGTAAAGCATCACTACAACATAGAAACTAGAAAGCCTTTGTCCTTTCCTTCCAACAAAATATGTTAAGGAACCATTTGCCATAACATATCTTTTATTTCTTTTTGTCACATAGCGTATTGGGATGAATTAAATTTATAATTAATTTGTTAGACTATCTGTAAATAATTAATTCTGTAGAACTTCACACTTATATTACTTTTTGAAAAAAGGTATATTTAATCCATTTTAACAGTTACATATCACACTTAAATTAATTTCGATTCATTATTTAAATTTTGAACAAGAACCCAAATCTTTTCCGCCACACATAATATAACCTCGTATTAATGTCCAAAGTAATAATAATAATAATAATAATAATTAGAAACTAAAATCACCCCTCCCCCTCCACCTCCCCTGCTTCCCTCTCCCTATAAATAGCACTTTTCCTGCCTTGAACTTATACCAACTATCCTTGGCCATTTCTCTCACTAGCCATTTATTTTTCTCCCTCTCTCTCTCTCTAAAAAAAAAATGGCAACGTTTTCAAATTCATCAGTACTTCCAGCATACATGGTTTTCATGTTCATAACAAACCGTTTAATGTCCATCATTAACAAATTTAGGCCATGGCTTAAATATTCCTCTCCCTACAACAAAGTTCTCACAGTAGATGTCTCAAACGGATTCGGATTCGACCCAGAATCAACAAAAATTGCGTCAACAGATTATGGAAAAATTGTCCAAGAATTTCCAGCTGCCGTTTATAAACCTTCAACCGTTTCTGACATCGTAAATATTGTCAAATTTTCTTACATATCACCATTACCTTTTACTATAGCTCCTAGAGGTCATGGACATTCAATTAGAGGACAAGCCATGGCTAGAAACGGTGTCGTTATAGACATGTCTTCTTTGAATAATAATAATAATGAAAAAGATCATAGTAGCAGTAGTAGAAGAATTAAGGTATCTTGGAATTTAGGACATAATTATTTTGTTGATGTTGGAAGTGAACAACTTTGGATTGATGTTCTTTGTGAATGTCTTAAACTTGGGTTAGCACCAGTTTCTTGGACAGATTATCTCTATTTATCTGTTGGTGGTACTCTTTCTAATGGTGGTATTAGTGGTCAAAGCTTTCGTTATGGTCCTCAAATTAGCAATGTCCTTGAAATGGATGTCATTACAGGTACCTACCTATCTACGTTTTTAGATCTTTTTTCTTCAGTTTTTGGAATAACTGAACTATTTGTATTAGCAAAAATTTGCATCGTAACAAAACTTTTGTCTTGTTCTTTAACAAATATTTTCCTTCTTAAAAGAGTATATAGCATTAGTTTCTAAGGTTTTTGAGATTTTCTTTCCTCCAGTTTCAAAGAAATTTAATTATTTGGGAAAGGAAAGGTAAGATTGGATGAAATTTTTTTTACGAATTTTGGAATAAAGTCCTACCACGTTTTTATAGTTTGCACAATTTTGTCATTCTTAAAAGTAAATTTTGAGACATTATTGTTAGGCTCAAACTCCGCTTTTCAACAGAAATCTTATTCAACATTATATATGGAGGTAGCAAAGATTTTTTTATTATTATTATTTTTTTAGAATGGAGGTAGCAAAGATTAATGAATGGGTTTTTTTTTTCCTAATTATTTATTGGGTTTTATAATCTTGATAAATTCAAGAATTTATGCATAAAATGATAATGTTCTTTTGACCTGATTAGCGATTTTTTTCAGGGGCTGGCAAAGATTTTCTAGGTTGAGATTCTTCTTAAAGAATATTATTATAGAGAAATAAATATGTAATAATTGTCCAAGAATTAATGATTGATCTTCATTATAACTAACTTAAATTATAATTTTATTGTTTTTTCTTGTGAACAAGAGAATCTTTTTTAACATTATTCACAATGTAGTGCACCAGAAGATTTTTTTTCCTTTTCTTTTTGCATGGATTGATAGGGTTTTTTGTTTGGTCTCAGGAAAAGGGGAACTAATGACTTGCTCCAAAAACATAAATTCAGAGCTTTTTTATGCAGTTTTAGGTGGTTTAGGACAGTTTGGGATCATTACAAGGGCAAGAATCGTTTTAGACAAAGCACCAACAAGGGTATGTATGTATTTATACAGATATTTCTTCTTATGAGTTTTGTTTTATAATATTTTCTTTATATATATTTTTGTCTTCCAAACATTAAAAGGTTTAATTTCATGTATATTCCGGTTCTTTAAGTAAAACGTTTATATTAAAGTCGTATTAGATTTTGTTTTTATATGCATGTAAAATGTACTTTTACTTAAAAGTTAAATGAAATAGAATTTATTGGATAGATATTTTCTCTAAACCAAAGAGTTTTATAGGCACACATCTTTTGTACCATTTTATATATCATTTTTTTTATAATATATATTTTTTAAGATATTTTTTTTATATATATTTTATTTATTAGGTTTTATTAATAAAATATATCAAATTAGAAAGTGGTACATAAAGTGATATAGGATATTTGATCTCGTTTTTGTATGCTATTAAAATGACCAAAGAAATGTACAATTAACTCTTCACATATATATATAAATGTAAAAAATATATGGTTTCCCAAAATATCTCAATTTGAGTCACTAAAAGAGAAATATACATTATATAATTAGGGAAACTAGTAAAAAGGTAACAATCCCTATTTTTAAGTTTATAGATATTTTTTTCTTTATGTTCGTTTTCTACATTATTTTCCGTAAAATTAAATTTATGATTCTGTAAATCTATTTTGATCATGGAATAATATTACTAATTAATGATTATTTTCTAACCATTTTTAGATGTTTCTCTTTTTTGGGGGGCAGGTAAAATGGGTAAGAATGATCTATGAAGATTTTTCCACATTTACAAAAGATCAAGAATATCTTATCTCCATTGATAAAGGGTTAGATTATGTGGAAGGTTCTGTTATTGTTCAACAAAGCCCTTCAAATAATTGGAGATCATCTTTTTTCTCATCTTCCCATCAAGCCAAAATCACTTCGTTAATTTCTAAAAGAGGAATTATCTATTACTTAGAAGTTGTCAAGTACTATGATGATCAAACTGCCGATACTGTGGACGAGGTAATTACTATATATATATATATATATAATCTCCCCATTTTCCATTTTCTAGTTAATTTTAGGACTTTTTTTTTCAAATATTCCGTATTATTTACATGAATTGTATTATAGTTAATAAGTCTTTTAATTTTACGCAGAAACTTTAATTATTTGTTTATTTTTAGTCTGTCATTATTTTAGTTAGTAGAACCTCCACTAAAAAAGTCATATACCGGTCACATATAAATAATTGGAATGGTAAAAATATCTATTCAAATGATCACCAACCTAAATAACTTATATCCTCTTCCAATTTGTGGAAGAAATAATTTGAATGGATTTTTTTACCCTTCTAATTATTCAAACGTGATCAACATATGCATTTTCTTAATGGATTTTTTTCACTTGAAGCAGTGTTGAACTAAAAATAAATTCACAATTAAAATTCTTAGGTATAAATAAATGAATAAAAGACGATTTGTTAGATATAATGCGACTTAATTAAAAAATAATAGGAGCATATTTTGAGAAAATTTTGACTAATTATATTACACTAGTTCCTAACATTTTCAAATATTCTTTATAAGAATTCTTTTAAAAGAAAAATTTTTCGTAAGTAATTTAAAGTTAGAGGTATGATTGTGTTAATAAATATAATAGACATTGTTTTTGTAATTTTGTTTTTCAGGAGTTGGAACATTTGTTTGAGGGATTAAATTATGTGGCTGAATTTAAATTCAAGAGAGATGTGTCCTACTTAGAATTTCTTAATAGAGTAAGAAATGGAGAGTTGAAGCTACAATCACAAGGACTATGGGAAGTTCCTCATCCATGGCTGAATTTGTTTGTACCAAAGTCTGGTATTATAGATTTCAATGCTGGTGTTTTTGTGGACATTCTACTCAAACAAGGTCTTCCCACAGGACCCATCCTTGTCTACCCAATATCCAAGAATAAGTAATCATTCTTTCTCTCCATCCCATACTTTTCTATTTCTTTTTCCTTCTCATCAACAAAAAGTACAAATTTATAAATTTTTTTTTCTTCCTTTCATTATTTTTTGTTTTCATATCTTGATTAAACAAAGTGGGCTTTATCTTTAAGCAAGGAATATGAATAAATTATGAAGGGATCAATGCTGGTCCGATCAATTGATCGAATAAGATAAAAGTATCATTTAATATCAAAAATATTTGTATAAATAAGAGATATAAAATACATTTTTACTGTGTTTAATTGTAACAAGTTTGATCCGATAAGATTTTATTTCTGCTATGAATTAAATTTTTGAGAATTATAAAATTTAAAATGGTGTATTTTTAAAATTTTCTTACTTTTAATACTCGCAGTAATTCACGAAAATTTATTCTATAATAGACTTTTCCAAATGGATTGATGTGGTGACGCTTGCCTATATATTTAAAAATTCTTATAAAAAATATTTATGTTATGTTCATCTATGTCATGTTTTTTAAAAGTTTATTATATAGTTTTTGGGCTTTTGATTCTGTCTATAATTAATTTGATTAGACTATGTAGTATGCTGCAGTATCTAAAGATGGCGTTATTAATAATAACAAATACAGGTGGGATGATCGAATGTCTATTGTGACACCTGATGAAGAAATATTCTATTGTGTTGGGTTGTTGCACTCTGGAGAGAATGATAATTGGAAGATGTTAGATGATCAAAACCAACAAATATTAGAGTTTTGTGATGAAGCTGGCATCAATATCAAACAATATCTTCCACATTACAATACAAGGGAACAATGGATGAAGCATTTTGGTCCAAAATGGACAACATTTGAACAAAGGAAAACTAGGTTTGATCCAAAGAAATTATTATCACCAGGACAAAGAATCTTCAATTCTGTCTAGTCAGTGACTGAGTCTTCCATCGTTAAGGAACAATTTTGTTTACTTCATTTTCTAGCCTAAGACTATTTCTAGTTAATTTTTCTTTAAAGTTTTGTAAATGATCAATGGAGTAAACCGAATTAGGGATGAGATTTTAATTAATGAGATAAATTTTGAAATCCATAATTTCATTGCTTAGTTCATTTACGATTTTTGCTAGATGTTCCCATATTGACTTTTTTTTTTTTTTTTTTTTGGAAAGGCATATTGAGTGCCTTTGGGGAAAGGAAAATGATAAAAATGATATAGTTAGGAGTATTCTATAAAAAAATTGTTTCGTCGTAATATGGAATAATTTAGGAGAATATACATTAAATATGACTAATAAATCCTCTTACTGTTAGATGTAGGTGGTTCATGATATAATATTTTCTGTTACATGTTAATATCTTTTTTCTTTAAAAAAATACTACTAATAAATAAATAATAATTTTCTATGTCAATATGATTGTCCCTAATCAAATATATTAATTACATATTGCATAAAACAAAATAAAAGGACTATCTAAATAAAAAACTAGTTCTCAAATAAAAATATATAATAAAAAAGAATCTCATAAGCACTCATAATTCTCTAATAATAAAATTTGAGACTTATTTTTTATTATATAAAATTTATATTAATTATGAAATGTGTATAAAAAAGTATACTAAACAATATACTAGATACTTCGGTCATAATATACGAAATATACTCCAATAGAAAATGGTTAAAGAAAACAATAGTTATTTTTTGTTCATGAAGTTGTTTTTTTTTATGGTTCGAAACCTTGTTGTGCAATTCATCAAAAAATAAATAAAATAACGTTGTTGTGCAAATGGAAATATAATATACTATAATCAATCATGTTGGACTATAAAGTTTGGCCATGATTTCTTGGTCGTTCACACGAGGGATAGAGACAATAAAAATCGAAAGTTCTTGCTCCGAAAAACTCCCCCCATAAATCAAAATAAAATTAATAATATAACACTACACTAATGATTGTGCCTCCAATATTCCCAGCATCGTTTTTTGTTCTTGTCTATGATAAATGGCTTTGAATCCGTGGCCTTAAACATTTAATGTCATTTAGATTTAGATTAGAAATAAAAATAAAAAATAAATATTTTTTATTTAAAATACGTACAAGATAAATTATTTGTGAGATAAGAAATATATTTTAAAATAAAAAGTATAAAAAAAGTAAATAAATTTTAATTTAAAATTTAATCTAAATGGACTATTGAAGAATAAGGATTAAACCCCATTCTTTTGAGAACCTTTTTTATGATAAAATTTATTATGTGGTAATTATTCTCACTCATAAGTTAAAATGTTCAAGAAACAAGGTAATAGTACAGCGGAAGAAGCACTTTTACTATACTTAAATATAGTTTTATTGTTTAAGCATGTATAACTTAGAGACTCATTCTCTATGCGTAGGTATTATAGTTACGTTAACTACTTTATTTCTTTTAGCTACAATAATTACAAGGAAAAAAAATGAAATGACTACCTATTAATTACATTGTTCGAGTTTTATGTAGCTATAGGTTTACTTGGATCGCTTTTAATTCGAGAAAAGTGTTTTCTTTTTTTTTTAACAATAGTGAAATAAATTATTTTTGAAAGAAAATATGCATACAAAATTTTAAAAAAATGAAAAATTTTATCGTATCGAAAATCAATCCAAGTTAAGCCCACTAATGATTTTGGGGCGATTTTTTGATGTTCTTCTTCATTGTGCCGATGTTTACTATAGATATGGACTATTGGGCCTTAAACTTGGTCTCACTCAATTTGAGCCATCCCAATATCAGTAAAACAAATAAAATAAAGGGGTTAATTTTAAAAATATACTGAAAGTTTAGGGTAAGTGCCAATTAGGTACCTTATCTTTTAATTTAGATAATTGAGTACCCAAATTAGATTTTTGTCTACATTGAACTTCTTTTAATAAAATTAATGATGTATATTAAAGCTTTTGCCTACAATGTTAAAAAATAATTAATATTGTTAAGAATTTTCGGTTTGATTTGTCGAATTCAATAGCTTTTAATGTTTTTTTAAAAAGAAAATTTTGATTTGAGTATTTAATTGTTAAAATTAAAGAATAAGGTATTACCTTAAGACCATCTCCAACGAAGCACCAAAACAGTTGGAAATGGCGTTAATCTTTCTCCAACCCATGCGGCATTGTTGACGGCAAATTGGTGTGGCGAACAATTTCACTCCAAATTTGGCATGATACTATTCACACCCAGACATTTTTAAATTCTCTTTTTTTGGGTTAAATATTTATATATATATATATATATATTAAATGTTCACCCTTAATCTAATTAAATTGATTTTTTATCCATATAAATATTATAAAAGTTAAAATTTTACAATATAATAAAATTAGATATGGTCAATTGATTACGACAAATATTTTTATTTTTAATAGTTGTAATTAAAAATTTTTAAAAATAAATTTATCTAAACAATTTAAATAATCAAAGCACATTAAATAATACATACTCATACATACTCATATTAATAACTTTGACATAAAGACAATAACAAATTACATAAAAATAAAATACACAATGATACGCAAACTAAAATTAAATTTACGGACACATATACTAAAATTAAAAGTTTTTTTTCCGGGTTGGGCCTAGAATTTATAAATAGGTCCTAAAGAGGCCCATTTTTTTTTTTAATTTCTGGAACAAGCCATAATGCACAACGAGTGTGCGTTATCTATAATGATAACGCACAACCGTTGTGCGTTATCAGTTAATTACGGCGTATTCCCCTAATCAACCGATGTGGATAACGCACAACCGTTGTGCATTATCAGTCACGTAATTTTTTATTATTTTTTAAAATTTTTTTTAAATGAATTTTTTTTTGTTTTTAATGAAAATTTCTTTTGGGAAAACTTATAATTGTATAATTTTTTTAAAATTTTTTAATTGAATTGTTTTTTTTAATGAAAATTTCTTTTGGAAAAACCTATAATTGTATAAATTTTTTTTAAAAAGACTGTATTTACTATATTTAACTTATTTTAAGTGTATTTATGATGATAATATTTAGATCGTTTTCTTGGAGAATATATTTATATTTTAACCATTTCATCTCAAGTTACTTGAAGAAGTAATACTAAAGAAATTGTAAATATTTAGAGCAATGATATAGTAATTAGAAGAAATTGAAAGAAAATTTTCATTAATAGAAACATGTTTATTACAACTATTTCAAGAAAATGTCAAACTTATACATTGCTCGGTCTGAGGTTATTATAATTTTTTCTATTATGTCCCGGCATGCGACATCTGCCACATTTTGGGGGAGAATCTAGATTTCTATAATCCATTTCTCCCCTGAAATTGTTTGCCCTGTTTCCTACCCCATTCCTTTTTCATGTTTGGAGGATAGAATGTTAAATTAAAAGGAACATCCCTCCAAAAGTTCTCACTCAAGACCGGATGAAAATTCGGTTGGTAAGTTCTTTTGTACGTTTGTCGCGAATGTATCTCCGGCACATAAGTATATGTTCTTGATCCATTTTCTCTACACGCTGCAAAAACATGAGAACAAGACAATGTATATGTTTGTCATTTTCCGCAACTACAAGATTTATTATTTAGCCGCAATGTATAGACGTTGTTGCCCGAACCAGAAACCCGGATTGGAGATTTGACCATGTATATTCCCTCTCGCAGATTGTAAGTTGTAACTTTGTGTTCTCTTGATTTCATTTCAATCCGCAAAACTTGTCAAAAAATTCGAGTTGAAAATGGATGCACACAATTTTCAGCCTCTTCACAGTGTTGGTGAAAGTACTTAACTAGTTTGAATATTAGTTCAACCAGGGCTTTTAAAGGTAGAACCCTAGCTTTTTTCAACAGACTGTTAAGTGCTTCAGAAATGTTAGTTGTCATGATACCGTGTCTGTGACTGCCATCATGCAACAGTGTCCATTTCTTTGGGTCCAACTTCATCAAGTAAATGTAAGCATCAACATTTCTTTCTTGAATCTCTTTAATTACATGGTCAAATTTCCATTGTTTTGTTTCTGTTCCGGCCTGCCACATCAAGCTTTTTAGGTTTGTGTTTTTAAAAGTCTTGTTGAAATTAGCTCGAATGTGGCGTAAGCAAAACCGGTGAACTGCAAATGATGGTTGCCACAAATATTCACTTTGAATAGCAGAGAAAATACCTTTGTGGCGATCAGAAATGAGGCATACGTGGCGATATTTGACAATGTATTCTCGCAAGTTTTTAAGGAACCAATTCTAACTCTCGGAGGATTCCTTATCAACAATTGCAAAAGCAAGTGGGAACAAGTGATTATTTGCATCCCATGTACTTGCAATTAACAGCACACCCTTGTATGGTCCCCTTAAGTGTGTTCCATCCACAGAAATCACCGGTCGACAATATGGAAATCCGTCTATACATGGGGAGAAACACCAGAAAACAAATTTGAAAACATAATTAGGGGAACTGCTTGTTCTGTGATGCAAAAATTCGTATACAGTCTCCGGGTTTAAATCCTATACAGCTTGTAAGTATTTAGGTAAAATATTGAAGGTTGTATCCCAGCTACCAAAAACCCTCTCGATGGAAAATTTTCGAGCGTACCATGCTCGCTTGTAAGTACAGCCCATTTGAAACAATACCTGCACTTCTTGAATGATGTTCGAAACAGGTATCTCAGGATCGTTGGCAATTAGGTGTGATATAGACATTGATATAAATTTTGAAGACAAGTTTCTGTGCTTGTTTTTTCAATCTTTACAAGGCATGTGTGTTCTTTGACGAATCTGGTTATTTCCCACCGATTGTGCGTGACTTTCTTTTTTATACGGATGTACCATGAACAGTAATTATCATCACTGTGATGGTAACATCTTGCGGTCCATGTATCAATTTTACTTTTCAAAACTCGGTATTCACGCCCCACACTGATAGAGTACTTACGAACCGCACTTACTACCTGCACTTTGTCGACGAATCTCATGCCTAACTGTATGTCAATCATGGAGTCATTCTAATCGAGTAATCGGACAATACAAGATTCTACAAGGTCATCTATAGGAGAACCAGAGCCCATATCTAGGAATGCTCCAGAATGCGTGTAGTCATATCTAGCGTTGCTGAACCATTGGTTGCTCTTCCATTGTTGCACTATGCTTTCGGTTACCGGGTTGACAAGATTTACAGGGTTCAGGGGAGTTTGAAACTCTCATTCTTTCGGGTCATTGTCATCATCCGATTCAGATTGACTAGAAACAGCATCATCTCCGTCAGTCCGTCAACCTCATCGTCATCGTTATTGACGGTACTGTACAACATAGACGGTTCATCAGAAACAGTCTGTGTTATTGCTGTAATATGTTCTGGCAAAGTTCTTGTATTTCTGTCCCGTGTATTTGGAATATTTTGTTGCTGGATATGCTCGAATTCACACGAATATGAATTCCTTCCTTCACTAGGTGGGGTTGAATAGTCCATATATAACGCATTTCATCATCGTTGTTCATGCTATACAAATTAAAGTAAAACATACGATGCACTTCGTAATATGAAGGCACCCTCATTGTCATTCGAATATTTCAGAGATTGGGATCTATATCTCAGTATTTCAATATTTTTTTTACCAGTTCGGAATGTGAAATAATTCGGTTTGTTGGCAATGTCCAACTTTTTCGAATTATTCCCGTAAAATAAGGACCGTATGCATCTCTTGTAATTTTAGAATCCTAAAATAGCATTATTCTAACATGGTTGATTGCTTCCATTTTAAAATGGTTTACCTGTAAGTGTTTAGGGAGGATGAAATATGAAGATGTTAAAATCTTCGGGAATTGAAAAAGAATGAATGGAATGTTAAGGGAGATAAGTTTGATATGAGTGCTTTGTAGATGTAGAGAAGAATGTACGTATTTATAAGGTTTCAATGGGTTAGAAGGCAGAGAGTGAATTGTCGATGGAATGAGTGAAAAGTAATTGGTGGGATGAATTATTGTCCTTTGATGAACTGGGTTCACGGGATGAGCTATGTTGAATGAAATTATTATGAGCTATAATGTCCTTCCAACCGAATTATTGTCTTGGAAAAGAGTTGGGATGAGTGAATTATTGTACTGGAGGAGGTGACAATTGAGGATAACGCACAACTGTTGTGGTCCAACCCAATGTAACCACATCTAAAAACTCCCCCCAACCGAGTTCTGTCAATAAGCTCTACCAACCTACGGGGAACAGTACTGTAGTACTGGAATAGGTTCCGCCCAAAATGCCTACACTGAAGATCAGTATAACACGTCTCGTGGTCCCCACTCCAGATCAAACCAGATCGGTGCTCGTGCTGTCTCGATAAAACATCAGGGACAATGGGCCCGGGATGCACGTGCGCTGGCACTTCTTTCATCTACATTAATTATAATCACTCATACTGTCAATATCTATATGTTAAAAGTCAGAATTTTTAAATAAATTCTAGTTCCAAACTCTTTAAGGAGTGCTCTTTATGGTACACGTCATTTTAGGATTTAGATTTGAATGATTTTTAGCATATCAAATTTAGTTTTTTTTTCAGATTTTCAGGGTTTTTAATGTTTTATAATTTATAGTTAATTATCAAGAATATTAAGATTTAAGTGTTATTACGGTTTACGGTTAAAAAGTTTATAGTTTTACGGTTTAATGTTTACAAATCTCATTTTTAGGGTTTACTGTAGCGCAAAATCTAGGGTTTTACGGTTTAATGTTTAAAAAATTAAGATTTTCGTTTTTTAACGGTTTACTGTTACAAAGTTTACAGTTTTATGGTTTACTGTTTAAAATATTAACATTTTAAGGCAAGAGGGATTACTGTTACAACTTGAGACAATTTCACGGTTTAATGTTGAAAATATCAACTTTAAGGTTCTTGGGGTTTATTAGAGTTTACTGTTACAGAGTTTCTAGTTTTACTTTTTAATGTTTCAAAACTCAATTTTAAGAGTTTTTAAATTTTTTATAATATACTCTGTAGAATTTTAGTATTACGATTTTGGTTTTTTAAGGTTTACTGTTAAAAAATTTATAGTTTTATGGTTTAACGTTTGATGTAAAATTTTGGATTTTAATAATCCATTTTTGAGTTTTCTATTATTTGAAGTTTAGAATTTTTAAGTTTTTTAAGGTTACTTATAGTATATTTTATAAGTAAATATTTTACTACTTCGTAAATTCACTATTACGGTTTTAGAGTTTAGATAAAATTATTAATTACTTAACTATAAATTTCCAAGTATCGATTCTACTATTTAAAAAAAAAAACATATGAGAAAAATACCAAATTACAGGTTTCCATCTTTTCTACTAAATAATTTATACGAAATATGCAAAATAATTATCTAAATAATTAAAAAAATCAAATAAACATAAAGTAAGGTAAAATATTAAACCCTAATTATTCAAATAAATTTATGAAAATAATTCGTCACAATCATATCACTTTTTAAATGCAAAAAACAATCATATACATAAAATTATCAAATTTATACAAAATTATCAATAACAACAATTTTAAACATAAATTAAAACCCCACTTTCACAAAAAATGAATGTAAATTTTGGATTTTAATAATACATTTTTGAGTTTTCTATTATTTAAAGTTTAGAATTTTAAGTTTTTTAAGGTTACTTATAGTATATTATATAAGTAAGTATTTTACAATTTTGTAAATTCACTATTACGGTTTTAGAGTTTAAATAAAATTATTAATTATTAAACTATAAATTTCCAAGTATCAGTTCTACTATTTACCACCAAAAAAAAAAAAATATGAGATAAATACCAAATTACACGTTCCCATCTTTTCTACTAAAAAATTTATACGAAATATGCAAAATAATTATCTAAATAATTTTAAAAAATTCAAATAATCATAAAGTAATGTAAAAAATTAAACCCTAATTATCTAAATAAATTCATTAAAATAATACATCACCATAAGATCACTTTTTTAAATGCAAAAAATAATTATATACAAAAATTATCAAATTTGTACAAATTTATTAATAACAACAATTTTAAACATAAATTCATAAATAAAAAAATGAATGAATTCATAAAAAATCCATAAATCCATAATTAATTAAACATAAATCAATAATTCACAAAAAATGAATTAATTCAAATTAACAAATAAAATTCATAAAAATGATTAACAAACAACAAATAACAAACCAAAACACACAATAATTAAACTTAATAAATAATACACCAAAAAATTTAAATAACTAAAAACTTACCGAAAATAAAAAATGCAGCTCTAATCTACCGTTTTCCACTCCAAATCTTTAATAATCTTGGTACTCCAAAGAAAGTCTTGTAAATTCAAGCTTGAACTTCAAATATTAACTAATTTTTAACTGTATATTTCGAAATAAAATACAAAAGTATTAGAAGAAGAGAAGTCAAAGTATAATAAGAATTAAAAAATAAAAGGAAGAGGAAAATAACTTACCGAGCGGCGGCGGCGACGGAAGAGGCTGAAAGAAAAAAGAAGGAAGTAAAGCGAAATAAAGGAAGGAGAGGGAAAGGCTGGAAAAATATAAGAAGAAGAAACAGGAGAAGGCTGGAAAATGGAGGAAGAAGAATGAGGAGGAGGCTGGAAAAATATAGGAAGAAGAAAGAGGAGGAGGCTGAAGAAATAACAGAGGAAAAAGAATGAGGCGGAGGAAGAATAAGAGGGAAATTTTTAGGCTGAAAAAATGGAAGAATAATAAATAAGGGGAAGAAATAAGGAAGAAGAAGAAAAGGGAAAGAAGAAAGGGGGTGGCCTGCGGCGCCTAGGGTTTATAATGTGATAACGCACAGCCGCTGTGTGTTATCACCCTTAATAACGCATAGTTGCTGTGCGTTATCAAGGATGATAACACACAATGAGCGTGCGTTATCGCCACATCAGAGGCACATCGAGCCAAATTAGTTTTTTAATGCAATTAGCACGGTTTAACCGCATGTTTGCACAACCATTGGACATTATTATCTGAGATAACGCACAATGACGGTGCATTATGGCCTGTTTCAGAAATTAAAAAAAAAATGGGCTTCTTTCGTACCCATTTATAAATTCTGAGCCCAACCCAGAAAAAAACCAAAATTGGTTAAACTCATGATATTATCTTTTTACGTTTTAATGTTTTCAATTAGTAATATTTAATACAATTTGATATTTTATAATATGTTATGATTTAAATAAATTTAAATTTATTTATATTATTTATTTTTTAAATATTAATAACATGCATTAAAAAATAAAGTAGTGTAATTATGTATAAATAATATAATAATAGAAAATTGAAAGATAAGGAATATTAAGTAGAATTTTTCTTTCGGAGTGAAAAATAGAATAAATAAATTGAAATAAGAATATTGTAAATACTTTATTTTTATGCGATCTGCATTTCATTTTAGAGTATTGAATCAGAAACAGAATAGGTGACACTAACTCAAGACTTGGGTTATGTTTTTTAAATTAACTCTAAAGTAAAGTAAAAAATTCGGAATAGCTCTCTTGGGTTATATTTTTTAAATTAACCCTAAAGTAAAGTAAAAAATCCAGAGTAGCCCAGAAGCCAAGGACGGAGCCACGGAACCAGTAAGGGACTCGGGTAGCCCTGAAAATTTTAAAAATGTTTATTTTAAAAATGTTCATAAATTATGTATATTTACAATTCAATCTCCCTATAATTTTTTTTCCACACTCATACAAAAACTTAACACTACTTGACTTTTATTTAAAAACTAAAAACCAGTGACCATCTTGCACGACTACGCACAATTATGCTATGTGCCTCCAATCAGTTATCCCGTAATCTTTGACAATTCCATAAACATCTTCTCTATCTATTTTCTTCTAATAAAATATAAGCCACATCTCCATCTCCTATATGAATCATAAGCAGTGTCTATCAGTTAGATCATAAAATTTCAGCAGCATTGAACATTGAAAGACTCAGAGAGAAGAATAGGAAACATTGAGATGTACACAATCAATAGTTTAGTACCAATTTAATAATAACTTAGTGTCAGAATTAAACAGCATCAGACATGGTGGGAACTAAACCAAATAGCATGTAATATCATTTTTACGAAAGGTCAAACTGCCATGATTAGAGGGCATACTTCTGGCCCAATAGAAAATGAAAGAAATCCAAAGAGTTGAGTTAAAATTCAATAAATGAATAAAATTGAAAAATCATAAAGTGACAATGTGAATCCTTCATAAAAAGATAGGTGTTCACTTCTTTCAAGCTCTGGCCTGCAAAATTTCTCCTGCTTAGCAACAATGCTCCATACAATTTCTGGTTTATATGCTCTCTAAGATCTAACAATTTCTTTATAGCTTAGTCTATAGTACTGTGAGGTTTACTAAAGCTAGAAAAGTTATGAAAGGCATCAACTAAAGAAGGTTGGCTCAAAAGCAGAAACCCAGAGGCTAATCCTCTACTTGTTTGAAACTGAATAATCAAGTAGAAACAGTTTTTAAGTAAACCTTCACCAACCTCTCTTCTCATCATTGCAGAAACCCCAGTTGTAATGGTATCCATGTCAATCGTCCTATTTAAAAGTATATAACAATTAACATATATAATCAGAAAATACTCTATGTTGCTAAAAACGAAACACTCAACTAACAATAATGTCAAAGCTAGCACTATGGAAGGAACATTGTTAATTATCCATTATAAAATTTGATAAATGAAGAACATAACCACAAACCTAGCTACAATAATGCTTTGTAAATTGCAAGTAAACCAAGCTTGAAAAACATAAATAACAAGATTTGAGAGAGCCAGTTGGTGCATCTACACTATTGGAGCCAATTTAGTTTTAAGGATCTACTCTGTTGTATCTAGTATGACTTCTTTTGTACATAAATTTCAAAGAATAGTTGAGACAAAAGTAAGAAAGAGAAAGAAGAAAGCTTTTTACAAAGAGAGAAATGAGAAAGCGTTTTACACCAGAGAGAGAAAGGAGCAGCATTACCCAAACTTTTCGACTTCCATCTTCCTTCTTCAAGGGATTCTTCTATTCCTGAAAAAATCAAAGAACAAATCAAACATCTCACAAAGCACACACAGAGAGAGAGAGAGAGAGAGAGAGAGAGAGAGAGAGAGGAGGATCTGCCACAAGAAGAAACAGAGAGAACTATGCAGAAAAATAAACAGAGAGCGGGGAAGAGAGAAGGGGTTTAGCGTGTCTTGAGAGTCCAATATACATATAGAAATTAGTATCTAGGTGTTCTATTGTGTTTAAGAATAGAAATATTGCATGTAGGTAAGTTTATGATTTCAATGTCACTGGGCTTCACAGAGTTTTTCTGTCAATTGGAAGACAGTTTTTAAAGTTTAAATGTGAATTTTATGAGATGTCAAATGGTACTATAAACCTTTGACCTTTGTATTTGTGGTAGTGCCTTACACGCAAATTACTCGAAGTAATGATGTGAAATTTTCACTTTCACCTTATGGGAGAATTAGTGGCCCAGTCTCAGCAAAATCACACCATTCTGGATATTTACAATCCCGTTGTAATGCATACTACTAATGGTATGTACATGAATATTCATTTAAAGATGATAGCATCAACCAATTTGACATACTAAAAACCAGTTTAGAGAATAGATAAAGAATGCAAGACAGAAATTGGAGCTTACCGGAGCAAACAGAATGCCTCTGAAAGTTCTTCCAAACCGTCAATAAACCAGAATCGAATGCTAAAAAAATCACTTGTTACATGATGTGGAAAATTATATTTTTCTCACATCAACAGTGGCAATGGAAGGAAGAGAATGACAAGAATGGAGACAACAAAATCTTTGTGGTTGAGGAAAAACATTGCCAAGTCCAGACACATCTTCTCTATCTACATTTTTCATAAAATCTGAGCCACACCTACATCTGCCATGTGAATCACAAGCAGTCATTTATCAGTTAGAACATAAAATTTAGCAAGGTTGAACTCTGAAAGAATCGACAGAAGAATAGGAAACATTGAGAGGGTAAAGATACATGTTTTTTCATTTATTTACTGCAATTAAAAGAACTCAAGAATATGTATTCTCTGCAACACCAAATTCAACCAGAAATAAAAAGTTGAAAAAAAAAACCCACAAACAAATTTGGTCAAGATTAATTTACCAGTAATCTCAAAAGCTTCATTTTTTCTGAAACATTTTGAACTGGCAAGATGAAGATATTTCATTAGTTTTGGAATCCTCAGACTACTCTATGAAGTACAAACATTACCCAAGAAAGCAACAAATTAACATGAGTCGCTCCATTTATTCTTTCTATTCAAGGAATAATAAAGATTAAATGTTTTTCTCAGCAAGATATTACCTTTACCAGATCAAGTCAGGTTCTGGTTATGAAGATTTGGGCTTTCAAATACTTCTATGTTTCTTCTTTCCATATCTTCTCACTGATCTTGCTCTCAGGACATCTTCCTTCTTGGTTCTCATGGAGCTGGAAGAATAAAATGAAAATCGAGAAAAGAACAATTACAGAAACACAAAGAAAAAGGGAATGAAATTTACCTTAACAAAGGAAATTAATCGACACTTAAGAGTAGATTTTCTACCCATTCTTTTTTAAGGCAATGCATCACTGCACTTCACTTTGATTTCATTGACGGACAAAAGCTAAAAAAACCACTAACTCCCATCTAAATAAAACCTCAATTCCACCATTAAAGCACTCTCATACTCGATTAAACCAAAAAAAAAAAAAAAAAAAGAACTTTTTCACGTACTAACCTCAATATAGAAAATGCTAAATTTTTTTCTCTTCATTTCTACTCGCGTTTCTTCAGTTCCCAAACTTCTTATAACCGTTCCTGAAAAAATTCAATAACAAAATCAAACTATTTCAGAAAAAAAAAAGATGAAGATTCGATTGAGAAGAGAGAGAAAGAGAGAGACAGCCACCGAGAGGGAAGAGTGAAGAGGTGTAGGGAATTACGGGGGACTCCAGAGAGCAACAGAGAGATAGTGAGCCAACAGTTGAGAGGGAAGAGAGAAGAAAAAATCAGAATTTTCAATAGAAAAGACCTCTCAGTTCAACCACCATGTCCGAGAACAGAAACAACTCATGATGAATGCGTTCTCATTCCAAATTTTACCAAAAAAGAAAGAAGAAAAAACTGGACCAAATCTCCAGCGTCCAATTGGAGCACTAAAAGACAAGATTGCAGACAAAACTTGCCATTTAGTATATACATAGAAAAAAAGAACACTCTCCTCCCATGCTCTGAAATCGATCGACGATTCGACTGAAAGATAAAAAAGAATCAGAGTTCACTCTCCTCCCTCTCTACCTCCAGGCTCCCTCTACCACTTTCTCACACCTCTCCCTTCTCTGGCTGCTCTCTTCGTCTCCTAGTAATGAGTAATCCTTCTTTGTGAGTGATGGGTGATCACTCCTCAAAATTTTTAGTATTGTTCAACCCCTAACTTTTCTATCCTGTTCTGCAACCGTCTGAAGCAATATCGCCATGGCAGCAACTTCACCATCGCCATGGAAGTTCCTTCCAAAACCATCTCCATACCCATCTTCAAATCTTTTCTTACTCATTTTTCAACCTCAATCAATCTCTTCAAACAGTTCCAGAGCTTTCAGATTAAGGGTTTCTTCTTTTTCTTCTTCTTCTTCTCAAACTATTGAAATTGGCACTCAAGAAAACAACCCCACCAAGAAAAAGAGGAAGCCAAGGCCAAGCTTTCTTGATAAAGTTCAAGAAAAATGGTCTACTAAAACCACTTCTTCGAGGGAAATACTCCCCTGGCAGGAAGAACAGGTAAATTTTGAAGAAATTCTGGAGAATTGCCTGCAATCTGATGGGGTTATTGGGGCTGAGACAAACAGTGGAAATTGCTCCGAATTGAGTGGACCTGCTCCAATAAAAAAGGTAAATTTTCCTCCATGGGCTCATGGAAATAAGCAGAGGAACTCCCAGTTTGTTTCTGAAGCTAATTATTTGGATGAGAGTAGGAATGAGGTAGAAAGCATCAGGGGCAGTAATGTAGTTCCACATTTGAATCAATTGGAAGAAATACTTGATTGTGATAATGAAATTGGAGAAAATGGGGTAGAATATGATTATATCCCAATAGGGTTGTCAAAAAACGGCCAGAATTTAGTTCTTGAGGAGGATAAAGTTGATAAATCTAATAGTAATGCATTAGAAATGTTTCAAGAATCCAACAGCATAAAGGGTTTTAAGGATTCTACAAGACTGCCATGGGAGAAACAGAACGAAAGGGAATCCGTTGAGGGGAAAAGATTGAGAAAGAGTAATGCTGATTTAGCAGAGAAAGTTATACCGGAGCCTGAATTGAAAAGACTTAGAAATGTTGCATTGAGAATGGTGGAGAGAATAAAAGTTGGAAAAGCAGGAGTAACACAGGCATTAGTGGATTCTATTCATGAGAAGTGGAAGCTGGATGAAGTTGTGAAGTTAAAATTCGAAGGCCCACCATCAATTAATATGAAAAGAACACATGAGATTCTTGAGGTTAGTGTTCTTTCACATTAATGTGGTTCAATATTTCAGTTCCAATTTTTTAATGTGGTTTTCAAGTAAAATTTGTGATGTCGAACTTCAAGATGAATCATTTGTATTTGCCTCGTATTTAGCTTATGAATCATTTATCTGTGAATATAATCCTTTTGGAAAGGGATACATTTCATAACTTTTGCTTTAGGTTCCTTTGGCTGTATACTTATAGATGTTGTATTGTGCATTCTGTCAGAGTAGGACGGGAGGTTTGGTTATTTGGAGATCGGGCAGTTCGATAGTATTATATAGAGGAATGGCATACAAACTTGATTGTGTGAAGGCATACGGTAAAGAGACTGAAAAAAGTACAACAACAATTGAATCATCATCTGTAGCTTTGTCGAATGATGTTAACCAAAGCATTGGGGTCAAGTACATCAATGGGGCAGCTGAATCATTAAGAACTGATTCTTCAAAGTACATTGACAACCTAACCAGTAAAGAAGCCCAGGATCTGCATGAGCTCAACCTTTTGTTAGATGAACTTGGACCGCGCTTTAAGGATTGGTCTGGCCGTGAACCACTCCCTGTTGATGCAGACTTGCTGCCTGCTGTTGTACCTGGATATAAACAACCATTCAGACTCCTACCTCATGGGTTGAGACTGGGTCTGCAAAACAAAGAAATGACATATTTCCGCAGGACTGCAAGACAAATGCCTCCACATTTCGCCCTTGGTGTGTGCCAAATGATATCTGATGTATTTTTGTTGGTTATATGTATTCGGAACAGTGCTTACCTAAGGAACATGTCTATTCTTATTTAGGAAGAAACAGAGACTTGCAAGGTCTAGCAATGGCTATGGTAAAGCTCTGGGAAAAAAGTGCCATTGCTAAAATAGCCATTAAACGCGGTGTACTGAATACATTGAACGAAAGGATGGCAGAAGAGCTCAAGGTAAGGAAGTGATTGAAATTTATTTTACTGTGGATGTGTGCGTACATATGTTGCGTCTATATTCATATTCACATTTCTATTTATTTTTTTAAGCTGTTTCAATTGGTTCTTACTGAGATTTTGCTGTTACACTACCTCTCTTTATTTTCTCCACTCCTACTTTTGAAAGGTGGGTGAAGATGAGTTCTTAGAAATTTATTGTTTGCAGGTTTACATCCCTGGCCATTGTAAAACCTCAAATGTAGAATCAAATCCTTCTAATATGATGTTTTTGGAGGAATTCATTTCTCTTTTGCTGGAACACCTTTTCTGCTAACAACAAGTTTCTGTTTTTCAATCAGGTATTGACTGGAGGAACACTTCTGTCTAGAAACAAAGAGTATATTGTATTTTACCGGGGCAATGACTTTATGCCAGCTGGTGTCTCTAAAGCATTGATAGAGAAAGAGAGGTTATCTGCTCTCCAACAGGATGCGGAAGAAAAGGCACGTCTGGGGGCAGTGGCCCTAACTGACTTGAATACCAAGGCCACTAAAGGGCCTTTAGTTGCAGGAACCCTTTCGGAGACAAAGGCAGCAACCTCACGTTGGGCCAACCAGCCAAGCAGTGAAGACTTGGAGAAAATGATGAAAGAACAAGCTGTAGCAAGACATGCTTCACTGGTTAAATTTCTTGAAAACAAGCTAGCTATTGTAAGTTGTAAGACGTTAAATGGGGAGAATAACTTTTAAAAAATGATCTACATTTTTTAACAATCCTAATACTTGATTCTGTTTCAACATTCTGGCTTATGCAGGCAAAAGGGAAGATCAAAGGTGCTGAAAAGGTTTTAGCAAAGGTGCAGGAGAAACTGAAACCTGCTGACCTACCTAATGATTTGGAAACCTTAACTGATGAGGAAAGGTTTTTGTTCCGAAAGATAGGTCTGAGTATGAAAACTTATTTGCTTATAGGTAATTTTGCAATCCCTTGAGCTACTTCTTTTTCTTTTTTTTGAAATAATGTAAAAGTCATGTGTTAACCCTTGGCTGCATTATCGATCTTGTAAAGCAATTTTCTCTACTTCTTTCAAATTATAAGTGCTTTGCAATGGAGATGAAACTCATAGCTTTTGCCTTCATTACAGGAAGGAGGGAAGTTTTCGACGGCACCATAGAAAATATGCACCTACACTGGAAGTACAGAGAACTGGTGAAGATAATTGTTAAAGGAAAAAATTTTCTGCAAGTGAAACATATTGCAATATATCTTGAGGCAGAAAGTGGTGGAGTTTTAGTATCCGTTGACAAAACTGTTAAAGGATATGCAATTATCATCTATCGTGGAAAGAACTATCAGCGTCCCAGTACATTTAGGCCCAAAACTCTTCTGACTAAAAGGCAGGCTTTAGCTCGTTCAATTGAGCTTCAAAGGCGTGAGGTAATATTTGAACAAGGCCTTAAAGCCTTTGCATCTATTTGATTATCAAATAGCTTTATTGACCCTGCCCCAAGTTTGATGGTATTGTCATTTGCTTAAATCTGCACAGGCGCTAAGGCATCATGTTTCAGAGTTGCAAGAAAAGATTGAGAAGTTGAAGTCTGAGCTTGTATGATTCCTGTTTAAATTTTAAAATTTTGTACTGCTAATAAATCGTAGGAGTCAAATAGGGTGAAGTATTCCTAAGTAATCTTATCATTGGTAATACTGTACAGGAAGATATGAAGATGGTCGAAGAGATTGATGAGAAGACCTTATATTCAAGGATAGATGATGCCTCGGATGATGACGACTTTGAAGAAGTAAGAATACTTTATTCTTCTGATATCATTTTTGAAGTAGAATTTATCATGAAAAACTTGAATCCAATTTTGAGATTCTAACTCCAGTTTATGCTATGTGTAAGATTTGACAGAGGGCTTTCATGGTGTTTCTTTTGCCTTCCTGTTAAAACATTTATCGCTCGTTATCTGAAAGGACTAATCTTTTCATAACCTCTCAATCAGAATGTACGATTGCTTATAGCAATGCTTGTGATCTTCCGGGACTTGATTTCCATAATTATTGACAACTTTTTACTTTTGTCAAGGATGACGGTAAGGAAACACAGTTTGAGACATATATGACAGATTCTGAGGATGAAGTTCTCTGATTATTGCTGAGAAGGAAGAGTCTGATGACAAGTCCATATGGGGGAGAGAGAATGCTGTAAAATCATGCTTAATGAGGTGAGGTCTCCAAGGATGCTACAAGTTCTTGACAGGGTGAGGACAATGTGATTCAAGTCCTTCCACAGCCTCTTCTATTGTACATACATACATGAG
This sequence comes from Catharanthus roseus, assembly GCA_028651295.1. NCBI lineage: Eukaryota > Viridiplantae > Streptophyta > Magnoliopsida > Gentianales > Apocynaceae > Catharanthus > Catharanthus roseus. The sequence continues at coordinate 1,869,823 of JAPQWS010000044.1, read as the reverse complement.
AAAGTTAATGATGATATAAGGTGGATGCATTGTATTTGAATTCGATGGATCTTCTGTAACATTATTAGTTTATAATATTTATTTTTGTTGAATTTAATCTTTCGGATTCATCATTTAAGAGTTAGAGTTTAGAGTGTTACAAAGGATTCAAATATATTGCTGAATTGGCTATTCTCCTTCCACTTGATTCAAACTCCTGTTGGCAAAAAAGGAAAAAACTTTCCTTGTTAAAGTCCTGCCAGAGTGACATTTCTTGATAACATAATAATGTAAACAAGGAATGATATATATGTAAATATCTTTAATTAAATGGATTATTCTTTGAGTATAGTAGAAGATTGTTATTTTAGAGTTTTTGGTATACGTAAGTTATAGTAATCAAGAAATTAAATGAAGGGTATTAAAAATTAAATGGAAAATAGAATGAAAATGCTATATAGAAAATAATAAAAATTAATGATGCAATTAGACTTGGATAGAAGGAAATCAAAATTACATAAAGTTAAATATTTTGTAGAGTTGAACATTTTGTATGTGAAATCTAAAATAAAAAGTGTTAAATAGATAAAATTTAAAGATAATGAATAACTAATACAAATATAAGAATAAATCATTAACTAATTAAATTAACTAATATTATAACGGAATAAGAATTATATGCAGAAAAAATTATTTTGAATAAATTACTATTCCGTTAAAAAAGACTGGGAAAAATTATGCAGAAAACATTCAAATAGTGGAATAAAAAATTACTTTATTTGGGAGTTGATAATCATATAGATGACCCTTAATAAGGTTTTTAAAAAAAAAAATAAAGCAAAATGGTGTTGTTTTTGTTTTTGGGTTTTTTTTCTTAAAAAAATATGAATAAGTTTTTAACAATGCCTTAGGTATAAAATGTGTGAATTGGAGGTTTCAAGTTTTGATTGTGACATTGACTTATAAATTTAAAAGTTCAGCAGGAAAAAATTAAAAAATTCTTATTTCTCACCCACCACTTTCTCTCTCTTTGCCCCATTCTATCTGCTTTCTCTCTAAAATATTTCTTAAATTTTTCACTTTGAACACAAATTAAAAATACATACGGATGATTTTGAAGAATTTTTACATGAAAACATCGATTGTAAGGTTAAAAAACAAAAAAAAAGTCAAGATTGAAAACTGGTAGGAATTCTTCCAAATTGGCGAAATTCTCACTCAGCCTGCCGAAATTTCTCAAATAATTTTGCCCGTCTAAAAAAATTCTTACCAGGTACAAAGAATTCATATCCCTAAATGGCTCTTTTCACTTGAATCAAACTTCCGATTTGGACGAGCTTTCGATCCAAGTTGTTTTTTTCTTCACTCTGAGTCCCACATACTCTCTCAACATCTGACATTCACAAATTTCAAAGAGAATTCAAATTCACTCCTTTCAAATATAGCCTTTAGCTCCCTCATTGAACTAAAGTCCTGTTGAAGGCTTTGTTTTTTTTTTGGTTTCTTTCTGGAAATTGAAGAGACATTTCTTAATAACATAATGTATATGTAAACAAGGAATAATTAGTCTTCTAAGTGCACTGTAAACAGGATCCATGCTTCAATTCGAGTTCTTCATTGCACAAATCAATCCTTATACAATCATTGATAAAGCCCATGTAGCATAACAATGGACTGGAAACCTGTAACTGTTCTTTAGGCATATAAATCAGTGATCAGAATATCAACATCTAAATACCTGCTGCTGCTGCTTAAGATTTTATGTTCTGATTCAGGAGTTCTTTAATGAAAGGCAAAACAACAGATGATAATTCAGCCTGATGTTTCGTATAACAGTGATCAGCTTCTTCAACAATGTGCAGCTTGTGATTTGCTATGATCTTCGAAAATTCAAAAGCATCTTCCACCGGGATAATTTCATCAGCAGATCCGTGTACTGTCAATACCCTGAAAAATTTTCATGTAACTTCAGAAGCAACAAATGATACAAACACTAGGTAAGAATACTTATACCCTATTGTACTTTTCTTGCTTCATCGCTTCACTATATTAGTTCTGTATTAGTTTCATTTAAATAAAACACATCAGGCAGCTGCATAATGATAACACATTATTCTCTACCGATATGCAAATCTGATCTCTCATTTTTTTTTTTTTGTTTTCCCTTTTGACCCGAGAAAGATAAGGGCTCGAGTTGCTGAGGTGAAGCAAAGAGGATATATAATGTGCTTACCTGCATTCCTTGTCAATTTGAAGGCATGCTTCATGCATATTTGTGTTTAGCCGATCCATTAGGCTTTCCTCTGTGACACGGTATTGAACCTCTCCTATAAAGAGAATGAATTATCAACTACTCACTCAAAAGGAGATATCAATCAACAACAAATAGATTCAACTATTTGAGTAATTGAGAAAGAATTTCTCTCTATGTTATCCACTGAGAAAGAAAACAATGTCTGATAGTCTTAAACTAGAAAGTAACGGTGAACAAGACGGTCATTTGACAGATTAAGAATACAGTGCATTTACCAGCTCTGTTTTTAACCCCAAGATAGCCATCTTTCTTGATTCTTTCAAGAAATCTTTCACCCAAGCGCTCCTCAATGCCTCTATTCAGTTTGTAACGGCCAGACAGATTGACCACTCCACCAATATCATGATACTTAGATGCATAGAGTAGTACGACATTGCCTCCTGCAAAACATTTAAATATTATATTGAACTTCTTAGTTCATACTATCTCAAAAATCCAATACATAGAAAAGAGGAAATGACAAGCACAGGGTATAAGTCTAAGTTCAGCTCCAAGAAGTATTATGCATGTGTGCCTCAATATTAGATAGATGCACATCCACACAAGTAGAATTCTTATGTTAATGCTTCTATGATTTAGTAATCACCTAAATATAGTACAGATACACGAGAGAAGACAGGCGGTCAGCTCCAGAAAATGCCATGTCCAGAAAGGGTGTGCTAGAACACTAACGAAATGCATGGAAAAGATCTCTCTATATTACAAAGCCAACTGTGTACAAGGTCTATGAAGAGGCACTCCATGACTCCTAGCATCATAAAAGCGTAATCCTTGTGTTTTAAAAAGGATCTCTGATGCTATCATATCTAACCTGCTCCGGATCCAACCTCCAACCCCCCCCAATTTTATTCATTGCACAGGAGGAAGCAGATAGCAGGAGCTTCAAACATCAAAGTTCGGATTAACATAACGAAAATGAACATAACCTCTGATAAACGGGGAACCATGACAGGTCTAAATGGTAATGATGGATCCTATATGATAAAGGCGGAGCTACTTTTGCCAGCCAGCATGGCAAAGTATATCTAACAACCTTGGTTTTTTGCTTTGGAACTCGCTATTTTATCAGCACTCTAATGGAAAATACAGCACAAGTATATAATAGAGAGTAAAGAAGTAGCTCACCTTTGCTATGCCCAAGAACTGAAGCTATTCTGCGATTTGCTCCAACAAAGTACTCAGTTACAGCACGCAAGTCATCAGCTTCTCGCATGTAATGACCATACTGAAATGAACCTTCACTTTCCCTGGAGAATGAGTTGTACTTCAAATTAGCACACAGAAAAGTTCTACAAGTTGCATGTTGGTGCCCCTCCAGTGTTGTCCTCTACAGAGTCAGCATGCAATATTACCAGAGAACCCTTCTCTCATTTCAAAGTCAAAAGTTATAGCAATGCCTTCAAGAAACAAACATATTCTCCTAGAAGGTAGTTGAAAGATCACAACAAAGAAAGAAAACTTAAAATTAGGATTCTTGTCCATGTCAGACACAACACATCCTATAACATGGACAAACTCCAATTCAAAAACTTTACCGAAGAGAGGATTATATTAAAAAAAAAAAAAAAAAAAAGACAACCATATCAGACCGTCCATTCCAGCTCCACGAATTCTTCTATGTTAGTTTCATATTTAATCTCATACCGCATCTGAAACATATTGGCTTTAGTCCCAATATCAAATACCAAGAAAATTATAACTCCGACTGAATGTCCACAGAACTACATCAGAGACAAATCAACACTAATACCAAGAGAGGAAGTAGTGTGTTGTAGCTGTTACCCATTGTCCAGAACTTTCTTAGTTCTAGAGACACAGAAATCAACCAATGATGATAGACGGCACATTTGTCAGCAGTGCAAGAAATCCAAGTAGAGAATGGGAATACATGAATCAAATGCCAATCACTAAAATAAAAAACACAGTGCAAAGATGGTTGTCAAAAACCTAAAGGTCAAAGTTCATTGCAGCTAAAGCTTACCCATTTCCTGCAAAATCAAATCGAAATGCACTAATTCCTTCATTCTCTAGAGCAACAGCAAGATTCGATATGAACTCCGACTGAATGTCCACAGAACTACATCAGAGACAAATCAACACTAATACCAAGAGAGGAAGTAGTGTGTTGTAGCTGTTACCCATTGTCCAGAACTTTCTTAGTTCTAGAGACACAGAAATCAACCAATGATGATAGACGGCACATTTGTCAGCAGTGCAAGAAATCCAAGTAGAGAATGGGAATACATGAATCAAATGCCAATCACTAAAATAAAAAACACAGTGCAAAGATGGTTGTCAAAAACCTAAAGGTCAAAGTTCATTGCAGCTAAAGCTTACCCATTTCCTGCAAAATCAAATCGAAATGCACTAATTCCTTCATTCTCTAGAGCAACAGCAAGATTCGATATGACCTCCGACTCCTGCAATGCAGATAAAAGTACGTGAGAGTTGAGTATAGATGCTCCAATTCAGTGGAAAGATCCTCATGTAAATTAGTCAGTGATAGAAAGCTAAGGCACAAAAAGATTTTTTCTTTTTTCTCTAATTCAGGAGTTATCCAAAGCTACACAAACAGAATAAGAAACCTATTGTGAAATTATAATGGTTGAGATATGAGGAAGAACAAATATCTTTTTTTCCTCTCTACACAAGGTTTTTCAGGGTGCTGGGTTAAGTTGCATTGAGTTTTCTATCAAAACTTAATATTTCCTCTTTGCTTCAAAAACATTGAAAGGTTTTGACTTCTGAAAACCCTTACCGAACTGTGTCCGGGAACTTGAACAAATAGAAGGAAGGGATCATAGGAAAATTAGGATAAAGTCACCTTTGAGGATCGAAAACCATGACACAGGACCACTATATCTGTAGATCCAGTATCATGCAACAGGCCAACCAGTTTCTCATTATACTTGTTCTGCAGAGTGATCTTCTGCTGCCTAGTCACTACAAAATTGTGAAGTACAAATTAGAAACCAAAAATTTTTTACTCCAATAGGTATGGATCATTATATAGAATTTTAGCCATAGCTAAAATGCCTTGTTTTTTTCAAGATTTGATAAGTGAGTAGTAGGTATACATCAATTAACCCGGAAAAAATAATTATATTTACAATTGTTGCACTTTGGAACAAAAATATGCAGGTTATGGTCATACAATGTGGAAGATCCATCAAGTTAGAGATACCTTCACTACAGTTAAAAAATCAAATTCACCATGAAACTAAAACTCCCATAGGTATGATAAATGAATAGTTAAGTTCAATCAGAACACTTCAAAAATTTCAACTCCCAGCTTACAAGGCACCAAAATTTTATCAGGAAGTAGAACAAGAAAGTTGCTAATTTCACTATTTACCATAGTTAGCTTTTGTTATTTTGGTATACGGATTTACTTTCATCCTCAAAATGTGCCTATTTTGTTCTAGTATTTAGCCACTTGAAGCAGGACCCATTGTTTATAAATGACATTGCTGCACCTACCACTCATATCAAGAACACTGCTGATTTCTTGGTAGTATCAATCTGTCTAACAATAAGTCATGGCTCAAAAATCTATAGTTTATCCCAAAAAAATTCAATAAAAACTAAAGAATTATCACTTATTTTGAAATCCCATGATATCCATATAACTAAAACGACCATAGATCAATCAAAAGGGCATCAAGATAGTAGCTTTGAATCATCATCATCTTTCTCATTCTCCATTTCCTCTACTTTATGCAGAAACAGTAAAAAAGACGAGTAATAAAAAAATAACCATGGACAGAAAATTAGAGGAAAAAAACTAGGAAAGGGGAAGATGTCCTTACATGGGCTATGTGCCATTTTCACTGTATTCTTCAGCTGGTAGTGGGTTTTCAGTGAATGAACAGAGTGAACCCGACGAAGAGAAAAGTTTGATAAATGAGGTTTCTTGGTAATAAATGAATTTGGGAGCCCCAAATTGACATTATAATATAGAAAAGTTCCCATATTTTTTAATTTACTTTTGTGGGTTATTTGTAACTGTTAACCTTTTATAGAGTAAAAAATAAAGAAGAGAAAGGAAATTTGAGGTAATAATGAGTCAAGAGGGATGGACTGATGAGGCCAAGAATATGCTACCATGGAGCCGTGTCAACGATTTGAAAATTTTCGTAAATACAACAAATTTTGGGAAAGATAGTTACTTTAGTCCCTGAAGTTATGGATCAATTATACTTGGCATTCACTTTAATTGAATTTAAGAATGAAAAATATAAAAAAAATTTATTCGCTATGCAAAAAAGATGGATAGATAAGTTGTTTGTGATAGAAAAATAAGATTGAGTAAAAAAAAGATTTAACTTTTTAAACTAATCCAAATGGACCCTTATTTCTTTATAAAAAATTATCCATTAGCATAAAAATGATTAGAACCACTCACCAATCATGTCTTCAAATTCTACTTCTTTGACACAATAAGAAAAAAGTAGAAGGACGAAAACAATCTCAAAATAAGAAATACAAGAAAAATAATATGATGGTAAAAAATTATGATTACATATAATATTCTAGATGGAAACTTTAGGTACTTTCTAATAAAATAAATAACAAACAAATATAAAATCCTTTTTTCATAATTCTAATAAGATAAGCCTCTCCATCATCATTCTCCAACAAGAGCGACTTGGAAAACTATAACTTCAACACTTTCTTCATACTTTCTTGAATAAAAGGCAAACTGCAAAACATATCAACAATCTTAAAAATAGCATCATCGTTCTCCAACCATAGTGACTGGAAAACTACAGCTTCAACCTTTTAAGAGACAAATTTCAAAACCACAGCATAACAACGATTTTAAAAATTGCATAAAAAAGAAGCCAAAAATTAAGAAATAATCCATATCAAGTCAGGATTGAAAGATTTCTCTACCAAGAAGAAAAAAGAAACCTCAATCTATAAAGAAACAAGAGAGAAATCATCATTTGATCTTGAAACTTGCTTTGAAAAAGGTGCATTATGATTTGCTGCAAAAAAGAAAAGCACAATAGTGGTTATGGATGTTATTGTTACTTCCTAAGATCCCAATTCAACGTTTTCAAGAGAAATAAAATTAAAGAATCAATATCACTGCAATAACAGGCTCATTAGTTACAACAGGGTAGTTCAACTTCAACCACACCACATTTTTGGTGTTACAAAATGGCAGAAACCAAACTAAACAAAGAAGTTGCATAAAACCTTTGAACCATTTCTACAATATCTTCAACTATGGCTTCAACAAGCAGCATATGTGCATCCCCAGTGCAAATTAACCAATTAACTGAAATCTACTCAAACAGTGGACAAATTTCTGAACACATTCTATATTCTATAGGAAGAAAACATATGCATGTTCATCTTCTGCATAATTTTTCTCATACCAAAATCTTCAGAACTTCTTCATCCACAAAGATTCTAGTCCTGCAAGTGTGCAACAACTCACCAAATTCAGTAGAAATAACTGGCAGACCCTTTTCTGGCTTCTCTCGGACCATTTTTTCCTGCATAAAAATCTTCAAAATACCCGAACAACATTCAACACTACAATTGAGGGCCAACTGAATACTCTTAACTAGTGAAAGAACACTTCAAAAATTTTAAGCTTCCAGACTTTCAGGGACCGAAGCAACAATCTTCATGCAAGCAAGTTCTATAGCCCATAAGACAATATTTTCATAAAAGTTAACAAAACTAATTGCACTATCAACTCATAGAGGTGTATAAACATGGATTACTCATTAACATAACAATCTTCGGCGTTCTACAGAAATTACAAGAACCTACTGTAAGGAAACACAGTCCCAGAGGTGTGCAAATAGTTTACAAATATAATTTATGTAGTACCCGAAACAGATCCAAGAAAAGATTATAAAGGAAAAGTTTAATATATGTCATCTCCTTCCTTCCATTCCCTTTCCAAGGCAATGCCAACCAGAAAATCCAATAAGTGACTGAGAACTGCATAAGCCATGAAACAAACATGCAGCAAGTAACATGCACCACCAACCATGACTCGGCAAAAGAACTTATCTGATGACAATCTAGAGAATAATTTTATTTACGCTGGATCCATAGGACAGAAAGCATTGACAAGAAAAGAAATGCCGTTGTATATTCTTCCAAATATGATATCCCCATAGTCCAGCAGCCATTCCAAATTCAGTTAGTTAGCCATCCTCACAACTAGAACTAGGTACTGCTGTTTATGCAAGACTAGAAAAAACAGGACACCTTAATAAGGAAAATAAAATTTGTGAAAACGCATTCAGAATCCCTGTATAGAGAACATTAAGATGGATGAAAAGATACAACAGTTAAATCTTCAAAATCCTGCATCTGTATTTTAACATACAGATAGAGTGATGATGCATTCATGTTAGATAACATTTCAACATGGCAGATATATGAAAGCAAAAAAAACTACTAGATAAATATATAAGAATATAACAACACACGAAATAAGGTTGTGAAAATTTCTATCTCAAAGCTTGGACAATGAGTGAACACCAAGATTTCTCATTGAGTAGAAAGATAGCTCATATGTACCTTCAAATAAAATTTTCTTGCATCTAGTATGCATTTTCGGGCAACCTTCACAAGTGAGGGAGACATAGCCTTCAGCAAAAAGAAGCACTTATTGCATGGTTCTTTCAAATGAACCCAAAGGAAGACTTTTGAGTTAAGAGGTTAGGTGCAAAACAGTTTCAGACTATAGAAAGAAACCATATTTACAGAGTTTAGATCAGACAAAGAGTTGATTTGCAGCAATGAAGACACTACATGCCCGAGTTCAGCAAGTGTATATCCTATACATAAAGGTGTATGTAATGGATTCAAGACGTAGCAAGTGAGAAGATAGCAATCAAACAGTGCAAAAGCTGGCGTACAGGTCAACAATCTAGCAGGTCTCAGATTTGATGTGGTGCTCCCAAGTTAGGCTTACAGAGAGGAGGAAGAAAACCTACCAGCATTGACATAATTAAAGAACGTGGTGCCATTACAACCATGCAGCAGCAAAGGTGAAGACGCAATGCTGGAAGGTAATGATACATATAAAACATGAACTATGCCCTCCTTTTACTGAGACGCCAAGAGTTGGGCTCATGATATCTGTCATAAAGTGGTTCAATGCGTTCTTGTCTCTTGCGCTTGCTCATTTTTGTGGGATCTGCTACCTTGAAAAACCTTGGAGCCAGTTCAACAAGCCACTTGGGATCTATGACCGTAACCTCGCGCATATATTCCTTTGTAGTCATCACCAGTTCATGGTAAATAACCCAATCTGGTTGTCTTTGAAATAGAGCACTGCTAGGATGAATATAAACAGGCTGGTTCTCTACCAGGGTTCTGTAACCCTCTTGTGGATCTTTTCTGGCAGCGTGGAAAAAGAATCCCGCGGTTATAGCCTTCCTTATCTTCGTGAAATTCCTCCCAGCACTCACAACATCCAACTTGTACCTGTACATGCAGCAAACAATTTAGAAAGATATGGATGAAAAACAGAGAATAAGCTAATTGCAATATATCCTACAGAAGAACTCAACCATAAGCAGAATGAACAACCAGATAAATAACACTTTTCATGTAATTCTAGAAGGTGAGGCACTTTTCGGGTCTGCAAGCACATGGGAAATAAATTTCAATACAATTTTTTTTCAAAGAAAAAAAAAAGTTTCAAAAACAATTGTATGTTTAACATCTATAAGGCACAGGAGAACCAAGGGGGGAAGAACATAACTATTTAAATTATTGTGATATAGGAAGAACAATTAACATATGAAAGAGAAAGTGTAAACTCAGAAAGCATATGTAAATGAAGACATACTTATCCATAATGGAGAGAAGTTGCTTCCTCACATCCTGTGCCCTCCTCAGAGATCGTGACTGAACGAAGTTCTCAAAACACCACGGCCCAGAAAAATTTTTGGCTTTCCAGGCTTCATATACAGCCAGTAATGTCAAATGATCACCCTCTGGTTGGAAAAACTTGGCCCTCTTCTGATCTGCTTGAGCTTGTTTTTCCCTTGGCCGATAGAAGATATTTCCAGTTTGAATCATAGCAATGATCGTGAGAATCTCATCACTGCAACCAAGATCTACACTAGCCAGAAGCATCTTAGATAAAGGTGGCTCAAGAGGAAATTCAGCCATCTTCCGACCCAACTTGGTGAGAAGACCTTCTTCATCCAGAGCACCAAGACTGTAAAGCTGCTCCATGGCAGATATCAGAGCTTGAGGGGCAGGCGGATCCATAAAATCAAAAGACAAAAGATCATTAATGCCCATAGCTTTCATGTTAAGGGTAGTAGTCCCAAGATTTATCCTTTGGATTTCTGGAATTGAAGTGGGGGGCATTTCATTGTGGAATGCACTTTCTGTATACAGGCGATAACATTTCCCTGGCCCTGTGCGTCCAGCACGCCCTGCCCTCTGTTTCGCCGAGGCTTGTGAAATGGGGGTAATCACAAGAGAATCAAGTCCCTGCTTTGGATTGTAGACATTTTGCTTAGCAAACCCAGGATCAATAACATAAAATATACCATCAATAGTCAATGAAGCTTCAGCAATATTTGTGGCAACAACAACTTTCCTCTTCCCTGGAGGAGCAGGTTCAAAAATCCTGGATTGCATTTCACTAGGAAGGGCACTGTATACAGGCAAGATGATCAATTCAGGAACATTTTTACCTAGACCTTTCATTCTCTCATAAAGACATTGACAAGCATAATCAATCTCCTCCTGACCCGTCAAGAAGAGGAGGATATCACCTTCAGGTTCCGTTAGATGGATTTGCATGACTGTTATTAAAGCAGCATCAAGATAGTCACTTTCTGGCTGCTTGGTATAAAGTATTTCTACAGGAAAAGTTCTCCCAGGAATAGTGAAGATGTTACAGTTGAAGAAATAGCCTGAGAACTTCTCAGCATCCAATGTGGCAGATGTGACAATAAGACGAAGCTCAGGCCTCCGCTGTACAAGTTGCTTGAGCAGTCCAAAAAGCACATCAGTGTGGATGGTCCTCTCATGAGCTTCGTCAAGCATGATAACAGAATACTGAGACAAGTTTTCATCAATAAGTATCTCTCTTAGCAGCATACCATCAGTCATATACTTTATTACAGTTTCAGGCCCAGTACAATCCTCAAAACGAATGGCATAGCCAACCTCCTCTCCTAAACGACAACCAAACTCTTCAGCAACCCTCTTAGCCACAGACATTGCAGCCACCCTACGAGGCTGAGTGCATCCAATTTTTCCCTTGGTAGTGTAACCAGCCTCAGCCAAATATTGAGTCACTTGTGTTGTTTTGCCTGAACCAGTCTCGCCAATGACAACAAGAACCTGATTCTGATGGACAGCCTTAATTAGCTCATTCTTCAATTTGTAAATGGGCAGGCTCTTTCTCTGTTCCTGAATAGAAAGCTTGGATCTTTGCCCAAAAGTCAAGGCCTTTCCATAGGCATCCTTTTTCCATTCCGGCATGTCATAGGCTGACAATCCAACACCCCTCAACTCTTGTGCCAAATGCCTCTCACCTGTCTCAGGCATTGGATCTTCCCAGGGACGATTCAAATCCTTTGGAATCGAATCAAGCATTGTCCTCTGCTGTTGTTCTCTTACTTCCCTCCTCTCTTTAATCAAAGCGGACTGGAGAGCAGCTGCACGACTCAGAGAACCCTCAGGATTCTTGAAAATCTTGACAGGAGACATGTCCATTGAGTAACGACCCTGACCCCGCAGAAAGTCCGGTTCATCTTCATTCAACTCAATTTCCAGCTCTTCCTCTGCACCCTCTTCCTGATACATCATTCCATCACCTTCTTCATCATACATTGGATACTCTTTGACAGACAATACTCCAGAGGCAATAAGCTGCTTTGCCTCCCATCTCTCGGGGGAGCTCATCCTTTTCAATGGCCTCCTCGATGGCACAGCATCATCTTCCTCGGTAATTCTTATCCCTGAAAGTCCTGTTCTGGTGACAGGCCCGCCATTACTATCTGGATTTGTTCTGAATCCATTATCCTCCCCACTCTTTTTCAAAGGAAGCAGATCTTTACCAGTATGCTGATCAACATCTCTCATGGACAAACTCAACTTCTGTCCACTCACGGAAATCACCTTCACATAAACCTCCTGATCCCTTTTGACGACATCCTTTGCATTTGCTATCCTCCTAGTAGCTATTTGCGAAACATGAACCAATCCCTCTTTCCCCCTAAACTCACTCAGTTGCACAAAACAGCCAGAATCCATCACCCTTGACACCCTCCCTTTATACACCTTATACAACTCTGGTTCATCTGGTCGATTTCTGTCACTCTTCCTCTCCCTTCTCTCATCATGCTCCCTATCTTCATCATACCTGCTCTCATGTCTACTTCCCCTGTGTCTGCCTCTATAGTCATCATCATAACCATCCCCCCTGTCCCTGTCCCTGTCTCTCCCTCTGTCTCTGTCTCTATCTCTATCTCTATCTCTATCTCTCTCTCTATCTCTATCTCTATGTCTGTCTCTGTCCTTCCCCCTTTCCCTCCTATCCCTATATCCATCTTCTTCTCCTATTTCTTCCTCTCGCATTCTCTGTTTACTCTTGGCTTCTAGTTCAATCTCCCTCTCCAATTCCTTCACCCTCTCCTTACTATCGGCAATCTTCAAAGCTGAGAAACCAGAACTTTTATCATCTTTATTGGAGTTTTTGTCCAATTCAGATTTAGGTTTAGGAGGCAAAATTGCATGTATAATGGTAAGAAGAGTACGAACAAAATAATCAGGCATCTCGGCTCCACTCTCTTTAAGCTTCGCATCAAACTCATCCATAGTTTCACAATCTCGACCCATTTCAGTAATAAATTCAGCTAAGACTTTATCGCTAACACCTAAATGAGTTTCAAGCTCGGTACATACCTTCGATACCAGAGACAGATACTCCAATTTCTTCAATCCATCGTCTTCTTTACCTTCTGCTCCCATGGTCTTCTTCGTCTTCTTTACAACAAATTCGTTGATCTTGAAGCGCGTAAAATCTAGGGTTTAAGAAGATTGAAATTTGAAGGAAGTTTTATGTAGGAATGTGCCCGCAGATTAGAAACCGAATCGGAACTGCTGAGTAATTCTGGCGACCTACTTATATATGTATATATATATATATATATATTTTTTTTGAAAGGACTCATGGTTAGAAAAAGAATAATAATATGAACACAAAAAAAAAAAACATGATAAACGCGGTTGAAAAGTTCGCAAAATCCTAAAATAATATTAATGGGATGGGAAAATCTAAATCCAATTAAGAGTAGTATTTTTTTTATTTTTACATTTTTCGTAATAATTTTTAAAATTATTGATGTATCTATAGTTTTGTAAATTAGTACCTTTTTAATAAGAGATGAATGAGTTTCTTTTATCGATATAATTCGACGATTGCGATTGAAGTGATTATGTGCATATTTATATTACTAGTTTTGATACGTTTTGTTCACTACCTATATTCTAATTTCTCAACTTTTGTCTTTCATTAGGATGAAGAAAAAATTTGAGAATTGTTTTGATAATAATGGCTTCAGTTCATTTCATATAAATGAATAGGCTTCTTATTCAGAAAAAAATATATATATTTTTAGGAGTTCAATTAAAAGATATTTGAAGTGGAAATTTTTTCTTTTCCCTTTAGCAAGCATGAGTTTTTATCGATAAGTTTATTGTGTCTCCTTTATTTTTTTTCCCCTAATGTTTTAGGTTTATTTGGATGGGATTTGAATTTGAAGAAAAGTGATGTTTGTTATTAGTAGATTTCAACTTGGTGATAATTAAAATTTTTATGAGAAAAAATGTAGAATCGAATTTAAAAAAGTAAATTGAAAGAAGAATTAAAAATTATATTCAAATAGCCCTTTACTTTTTTTTTTTGCACGTAGCATGTTCATGAGCAATCTCACAAAGCTGCAACATGTTTTCCTCATCTGCTCACAAATAAGACATATCGGGTTCAAGACAATGTCTTTGAAAAATATATGGCGTGTTAAGAGTTCTTCTAAATTTTCATACAAGGCCGTAAAATATGTTTGGTACACTAGAATGAATATATTAGAATGAAATAAAATTTTCACTCAAAATAAGTTCAAAATAATTTTTTCATTCCATTATCTCAATGAAGAAGTCAAAATGTAATGGTAATTCATTTTCTACGTCTAATTAAACTATTATTCAAGATCCTAATGGAATAAAATTTTATATTATATTACTTGAATGTCCTCCTATTATAAGTTCTAAATTTTTATTAATAGATAAAATGCATAATCAATCATGATATAAATATGGCATATAAATATAAATAAAAGTTAGTAAAAAACGAAAAAAATAAATTTTGAATATTGGTCAAAAGTTAATTTTTTGTTTGGATAAAACTCGAAAAAACACCGTGAAATTTTTTTGTACGAATAAAATTCATAACTAAAACGTGATTTTTTTCATACAATATGATTAGAATAGGGGGCCGATAAATCTAACTCGGGAATATGAATGTATAGAGCGAAAAAAATCATTATTTTCCCTCATCTTTCTCTCTCTACACAGTTTCTCTCCAACTTCTCTCTACTCCTTCTCCACTCTAAAACTAAAATCTTTAACATTGAACTTGAGTTTGAGGTACATATAGATCATTATGAAGAATTTGTAGAAGAAAATATCAATTTAGATGTAAGAAAAGTTTATAAAAAAAATTCAAAATTGGGCTCGGATCGCCCAGATAGATGACCAGAACACATCCGGGTCGCTGGCCCGGGCGATCCGAGGTTTTTTTCAGCGATGCCGTTGCGTTCCTCTTTACGAGAACCATCAAAATGAGTGGTCATACGCGTGAAAAGGACATCCGATCGCAGAGTTATTCATGTTTCAAGTTTTTCAAATACCTACAAAAATTCTTTCTTCCTTTAAAAAAAAAATATTGGATTGCCCGGGCCAGCGACCCGGATGTGTGCTAGTCGCGCATCTTGGCGATTCGAGCCAGTTTTGAAAAAAAAAAAATTTAACTTTTCTTACATCTAAATTGATATTTTCTTCTACAAATTCTTCATAATGATCTATATGTACCTCAAATTCAAGTTCAATGTTAAAGATTTTAGTTTTAGAGTGGAGAAGGAGTAGAGAGAAACTGTGTAGAGAGAGAAAATAATAATTCTTTTCGCTATACATTCATATTCCTGAGTTAGATTTATCAGCCCCTTAGAATATAATAGTCACAATAATATTTATTTTCATTCCAACTTATCTTGGAAAGATTTTTCCCACTTCCTCCCAAACTAAATTTTTCTGTGTGGAAAGACCTTTCCTATTTCTTTTGCATACCAAACATTAGAATTGTCACGTTTCGGATATGGGCTTGCCCCAAACCCGAGACGAACACGTCATGCTCACAAGGACACAAGGCTTCAAAACTTATCAGAGTATAAAAAAAGTTGAAACTGAGATATCATTCCTCAAATTCAAGGTTCAAAATGTGAGTACAACTAAAAATAGAGAGAGGAGTGAGTACAACTACTTAGTAAGTAGAAGGCAGACTCTAACTTATGGGATTGGACAGGCGTTTGCAAATTATTTTTACATAATCAAATGAAATGCCCTTTTGGAGTTCAAACACTCATTGGGAAAAATCATAATTTTAGGAAATTAAAAAATTATATTGACCTTGAACATAGTATGTTTACAAAGTGTAGGGACTAAACTATAAAATCCATAAGCATGTTTCCCCATATATAATTATTTATACTTTCACAGATCTTTTAAAACAGTTCCAAAACATATTTTTCTAAACAGTTCCAAATCATATTTTTCAAAACAAATATCTCTTAAAACAACTATCATACATGCAACGTTTACAAAATAGTCCTCAAAACAATATTGTTCAAATAATAACTTTAACACTGAGAAGACAATACGGAGGGTAGTAATGGGTTAGATACATGATATCACGTCAGGCTGTCTATCCCGCCAAGTAAGCCAAAACATATGCTCGGGGCTTTTTGTCCTTGCCCAAGGAAACATAACATATAGGTATTCCCCCCATAATTAATCCAAAGACAATCAGAAACTCAATGTTCAGAATCATTATAAAGCCAATTCTCAAAAGTTCATATCTATATATTCCAAAGTTAGGCTTTCTTAAAAAACTCATATATCACACAAAGTAAAATAATGCTTAAAGTAATTCTAAAGTAGAACTCAAAATAATTCTTCAAAACTTAACATAGTCATTTCTCATGCAAAATCAAAATTCACTTGTTCAATCTAATTAAATAATATTTAAAATAATTACTTTCATATTATCATAAAATAAAAACATTTTCAGATTTAGGTCTAACTTCTACTTACCTTAAGACGAAGAGAAATGCGAAATCAATCCGAACTATGACTTTTAGAACCTCCCTAAGAATACCCTAACATTAACCAAATAAAAATCATAAACTAATTAAAATTTCAAATATATTTCATCTAAAAGCCTATATATTTTAAACTCTAAAATGATTAAACAAACTAAAATACACTAAAGAGGTTTTTTTTTCCTGGGCTTGGCCCACTTTAAAAAACCCCGGACTGAAGTGGGCCTTTTTTTTTTTCCCAGTTTTAGCCATAACGCACAGTAATTGTGCGTTATCATAGATGATAACGCAAAATCGTTGTGCGTTATCCCTGATCACCGCGTTAATCGCGTAAAAATCTGACGTGGATCCCATATGGCGCTGAGCTGTAGATAACGCACAATAACTGTGCGTTATCAAGCTTAATAATGCACAGCCATTATGCATTATTAAGCTGATAATACACAGTGACTATGCGTTATAATGTTATAAAAAAAACCCTAACTCGCGGCCGCCGCCCCCCCCTTTCCTCCCCCCTTTTTTTTCCCAGCTTATTTAACCACCCCCCTTAATTCCTCTCTCTCCTCCTTTCCTCCTTATTTCAGTAAAAATTCTCTCTTTCCTCTCCTTCCCCCTTACTGTTTTTCCAGCCTCATTCCTCCTTCATTTTTTCTTCATTTTTTCAGTCACCTTCATCTCATTCTTCTTCTTTTTTCCTTCCTTCTCCTTCAGAAAATTTTTTGTTGCTGTCTCCGGCTACTGCTAGGTATTTTACTCTATTTTTTTTTTCTTATTATTATGTGTTGATTTCTCTTCACCTAATAAATGTGTATTTTATTTTGAAATTTACAGTTAAAATTAATAAATCTTGGAGACTTTCTTTGGAGTACGACGGCTATTAAGGATTTGGAGTATGAAGGCTAATAAAGCTGCATTTTAAATTTTCAGTAAGATTTTAGTTATTTAGAATTTTTTTTGTTTATTACATATTAAGTGTAATTATTTCGTTATTTGTTGTTTGTTAATGTTTTTTATGATTTTTATTTATTAACTTGAATTAATTTATTTTTTGTGGAATAGGGTTTTACATTTATGTTTAAAATGTTTGTTATTAATGAATTTGTACAAATGTGATAATTTTATGTATATAATTGTTTTTGAATTTAAAAAGTGATATTAGGGTGATGTATTATTTTCATAAATTTATGTGGATAATTATGTTTACTTTATTACCTTACTTTATGATTATTAGAAATTATTTATATTATTATTTTGCATATTTCGTATAAATTATTGAGTAGAAAATATGAGAATATGTAATTCGATATTTTTAACCTTTTTTTTTTTAAACAGTAAAAAATATGAAAAACAAATCTTTTTGTTATAACTTAAAAATTGTAAAATTTAAATAATACAAAACTTTAAAATATATTATTAAAATCCAAAATTTTATATTTTTTTAATTTTTGGATTTATGTTTAAAATTATAGTTATTAATAAATTTGTACAAATTTGATAATTTTATGTATGTAATTGTTTTTTTTTTTTTTTACATTTGATAAGTGATATTAGGATTTATGTTTTTTTCATGAATTTATTTGGATAATTATGGAAACTTTTTTTTTTTTTTTGCAAATTAAAAATTGTAAAATTTAAATAATACAAAACTTAAAAATCTATTATTAAAATCCAAAATTTTACATTATGTTTTTTTTTTTTTTTTTGGTGAAAGTGTGGTTGGATTTATGTTTAAAATTGTAGTTATTAATAAATGTGTAAATCTTATGTATATATTTTTTTTTCATTAAAAAAGTGATATAAGGGTATAGGATTTTTTTCATGAATTTATTTGGATAATTAGGTTTAATTTTTTGCTTTATGATTAATAGAAATATTTTTTTATTATTTAGATAATTAATTTGCATGTTAGAAAATATGGGAATTTATAATTCGGTATTTTTAATTTTAATTTTTTTAAACAGTAGAAATTATTGAAACTTCTTTTTTTTGCAAATTAAAAATTGTAAAATTTAAATAATATAAAACTTAAAAATCTATTATTAAAATCCAAAATTTCACCATTTTTTTTTTTTTTTTGTGAAAGTGGGGCTTGGATTTATGTTTAAAATTGAAAGTGGGGCTTGGATGAGGGTGCCTACGTACTACGAGGCTCATCGTATGTTTTACTTTAATTTATATAGCATGAACAATGACAAAGAAATGCGGTATTTATGGACTATTCCAGCCGACATATCGAAGGAAGGAATTCATATTCTTGTTGAATTCGAGCATATCGAACGACAAAATATTCCAATTACACACGACAGGAACACAACAACTTTGCCCGAACATATTACGGCCATAACACAGATGGTTTCTGATGAACCGTCTATGTTGTACAGTGCCGTAAATAATGATGACGATGAGGTTGACGGGTCAGACGGAGATGAGACCGTTTCTAGTCAATCTGAATCGGACGATGACAATGACCCGGAAGAAGGAGAGTTTCAAACTCCCCTAAATCCTGTAAACCCTGTCAACCCGGTCACCGAAAACATAGTGCAACAATGGGAGAGCAGCCAATGGTTCAGCAACGCTAGGTATGACTACACACAATCTGGAGCATTCCTAGATATGAGCTCGGGTTCTCCTATAGATTACAATATAGAATCTGGTACCGTCAGATTAATCGACTGGAACGATTTTATGACTAACATACAATTAGGCATGAGATTCGTTGACAAAGTGCATGCAGTAAGTGCGGTTCTTAAGTACTCTGTCAGTGTAGGGCATGAGTACCGGGTTTTGAAAAGTAAGATTGATACATGGACCGCAAGATGTTACCATCACAGTGACGATAATTACTGTGTATGGTACATCTGTATGAAAAAAAGCCACGCACTATCGGTGGAAAATAACCAGATTCGTCAAAGAACACACATGCCTTGTACAGATTGAACAAAACAAACACAGAAACTTGTCTTCAAAATTTATATCAATGTCTATATCACACCTAGTTGCCAACGATCTTGAGATACCTGTTTCGAACATTATTCAAGAAGTACAGATATTGTATCAAATTGGCTGTACTTACAAGCGAGCATGGTATGCTCGAAAATTTACCATCGAGAGGGTTTTTGGTAGCTGGGATACAACCTTCAGTATTCTCCCTAAATACTTACAAGCTATACAGGATATAAACCCGGGGACTGTATACAAATTTTTGCATCACAGAACAAGCAGTCCCCTTAATTATGTTTTCAAATTTGTTTTCTGATGTTTCTCGCCGTGTATAGACGGATTTTCATATTGTCTGCCGGTGATTTCTGTGGATGGAACACACTTAAGGGGACCATACAAGGGCGTGCTGTTAATTGCAAGTACGTGGGATACAACTAATCACGTGTTCCCACTTGCTTTTGCAATTGTTGATAAAGAATCCTCCGAGAGTTGGAATTGGTTCCTTAAAAACTTGCGAGACTACGTAGTCAAAGATCGCCACGTATGCCTCATTTCTGATAGCCACAAAGGTATTTTCTCTGCTATTCAAAGTCAACCTTTGTGGCAACCACCATTTGCAGTTCACCGGTTTTGCTTAAGCTACATTCGAGCAAATTTCAACAAGACTTTTAAAAATACAACCCTAAAAAGCTTGATGTGGCAGGCCGAAACAGAAACAAAACAATGAAAATTTGACCATGTAATGAAAGAGATTCAAAAAAAAAAAAATGTGGATGCTTACATTTACTTGATGAAGTTGGACGCAGATAAATGGACACTGTTGCATGATGGCGGTCACAGATACGGTATCATGATAACCAACATTTTCGAGGAGCTTAACAGTGTGTTGAAAAAAGCTAGGGTTCTACTTTTAAAAGCCCTGGTTGAACTAATATTCAACAAACTAGTTAAGTACTTTCACCAACACCGTGAAGAGGCAGCAAATTGTGTGCATCCATTTCCAACTCGAATTTTTGACAAGTTCTTGCGGATTGAACTAAAATCAAGAGAACACAAAGTTACAACTTACAATTCGCGAGAGGGAATATATATGGTCAAATCTCCAATCCGAGTTCCTGGTAGGGGCAAAATCGTTTATACATTGCGGCTAAATAATAAATTTTGTAGTTGCGGAAAATGGCAAACATATACATTGCCTTGTTCTCATGTTCTTGCAGTGTGTAGAGAAAATGGGTCAAGAACAGATGCTTATGTACCGGGGATATATTCGCGACAAACGTACAGAAAAACTTACCAAGCGAATTTTCATTCGCTCTTGAGTGAGAACTTTTGGAGGGATGTCCATTTTAATTTGACATTCTATCCTCCAAACATGAAAAGGAACAGGGTAGGAAACAAGACAAGCTATTTCAGGGGGAAATGGATTATAGAAATCCGGATTCTCCCCCAATATGTGGTAGATGTCGCATGCCGGGACATAATAGGAAAAATTGTAATAACCCCGAACCGAGCAATGTATAAGTTTGATATTTTCTTGAAATAGTTGTAATAAAACATGTTTATATGAATGCAATTTTTCTTTCAATTTCTTCTAATTACTACAACATTGCTCGAAATTTTTACGGTTTCTTTAGTATTACTTCTTCAAATAACTTGCGATGAAATGGTCAAAATGTAAATATATTTTCCAAGCAAATGATATAAATAGCACAAAATAAGTTAAATATAATAAATACAGTGTTTTTAAAAAAATTATACAATTATAAGTTTTTCCAAAACAAAATTTCATTAAAAAAAACAATTCATTAAACAAATTACTCAAAAAAAACTTATACAATTATAAGTTTTCCCAAAAGAAATTTTGATTAAAAACAAAAAAAATGTTCATTCAAAAAAATAAAATAAATAAAATAACAAAATTGTAAACAAAATAAAAAAATTAAAAAAAGAACATTTTAAAAAAAAAAACTTAAAAAAAATTTAAAACAATTATAAAAATAAAAAAATAAGAAAAAAAGAAAAAAGAATTACGTAGCTGATAACGCACAACGAGTATGTGTTATGCCCTGTATGACCATTGTGCGTTATGGCCAGAGCTAAAAAAAAAAAAAAAAAGAAAAAAGGCCAACCTCAATCCGGAATTTTTTAAAGTGAGCCAGGCCTAGAAAAAATTCACTAAAGAAGTAAAGAAAGAACTTACTTGGTTGTTGGAATAAAAGGGAAGAAAATAAGTAAAAAAGATGGCAAAGGTCACCCCTCTCTCTCTATAGAGAGAGAGAGAGAGAGAGAGAGAGAGTGAACGGAGGGGAGAAAGGAAGGTGATGGTGGCTCTGGGCTTACATGGGAAAAGAGAAAGAAAGATTAGTGGTGTATGAGGTAGTGTAAGAGTCTTAGATGCAATTATTTTTTTTCGAATTTACGCTGTAAGAATAGAAAACATAGTCAGAAAAGCCATTCCAAATGTACCTACATTACAAGAATGGAAAAAAATTAATTAGAAAACCATTCCATTATATCAAATATATTCGTTTGAGTTTGAACTTTTTCCTTTGTAGATGGTGGGCTATGGGACTTGGTTAAAAAATACTTTATGAGAGAATGGATTCTTTACAGCTTTTGTGGGAGATGACGTTCCAAAGCTTTCAGGGCTGGAATGGACAGTAACCTTTAGAGAATGCATCAAACCTCGACTTGGGCCAGAAATAGTTTTATATCAGTATGGGCTGTACAAGACTATCTACTATAAAAGCCCTTTATTGGAAAGTCCATTATCACAAACCCATATATTTGGATCTGAATAGTCTTTTTTTTTTTTTCTTTCGGCCGAACAACTTTCATCAAACGGGCGAAAACAAATTACACAAATAGATAAAAAATCAACCATATATATTTATGATAATATAGAATAAAAAAGTTCATACACTTTGGATTAATACAAAGCAATAAATAAATACACATAAAAATTTTCTTTCTGCACTAATTTTTTGAATTATAAACTAAATAATTGATCATCAATTTATTTAATAAACAAAATTATTGTCTGCAATCAATATATCAAAGTAAACACATTGGTAGAATTAATATTTAAATACTTGAAAATTTTAACTACGCTTCATCCTTCCCTTGTATTGTGTTAGTGGCCTTTTAAAAAAAGGTACGCTAAAACCTTATTATTATTATTATTGATGGCTTATAAAATTTATTTAGAAGAAAATAATTTTATTTTTAAAAAATAAAAAGAATAAGGAGAGACACAATTGATAATAAAGGTTAGAAATTTTTTTGTGCAAGTTGAGAAAAAATTGAGTACTTTTCTTGAATGAAGATCCATTAAATGGCAATAATTCTAGGAGACATTGTTCTGTTTATATTCATATCAAAGAATTTTCGAGAACAAAAAAAAGTAGAAAGAATTTTCCTCCTCCTTGCCTTTTCATGTTCCCATTTCTGTACATTCTTTTCCCTCGAAGCCATTGAGATACTACTATATATCTCATATGGAAAACAACGTAAATCCTTGTTAGTGTGTTGGGCTATTTATTTATTAGCTTATCATAAAATGATACTCCCTCCCATCAACAACATAGTAAATCCATTTGGGCTTAGGCAAACAAATTAATGATTAAGAAAATAATATAACTTTTATTTTATTTTTTATTAATTAAAACCAACAGCTTTTAACTTATATTAAACTATTTTCGACCGCTAGTACATGCCTTTAATTTAAGAAAAGCTGAAAAAATTACTTTTGAAAAGTTACTATGTAGGTAATTTTTAGAACTGCATTTGCATATTGAAATTGTTAAAAATAAAATTATTATATTAATTTATTAAAGTAATTTTTTTATAAGTACTTAATTTTAAATGCTTAAAAAAGTATAAAAAATAATAAACATGGCCTATACATATTATATATCCCGTGCCGAAGCTTGAATGTATTTTTGTAGCCAATTCAATGACTTTTTTTAGTTACTTTATTTCTTTTTGTTTAAATAAAAAGAATGGACACTTTTTATATAGTAATACTTGAATATTTTTTAGTTCTATTTAAAGATTTGCAACAATAAAGTACCTAAATGATTATAAGAATTTGTTATTAAACAATAAGTTTTAGATATGATTTACATTTCCATCCCCAAATGTCTGTGAACAAAGTTTTATTCAAGTACTTTTTTGTTATGATTAGATTATTCATATAGATAATATTCTTCAAAGAAAAGTCTTACAATTTGTTCTCTTCAAGCTTAACCTTTAAATTATATTGATTTTCAATTTGAGAAAGTATGCATTATTCTCTTAAAATTTGTGAAATATAAATTATTTGCGATAAAATATGTGAGTCCCAAGTAAAAATAAAAAATAATTTCATTATAATCTAAGTTTAGCTTAAATCATTTTAATTAAAATTTTGATAGTAACCAACGTATACAAAAGATTTTACTACACATATGCTTATAATGGATTCTTTTGAAAAAAAAATTGGGGGCCATGTTCCCCATATTTCTATTATGCTCCTCATTATACCTTTAATAAATAAGGAAAGAGAACGAGTGGGAGATAAATAATAAATGAATTAAAGTAAGGTAGAATTGAAAAATACATAATAAATATACATTAGTTAAAATATGTAAGATGATTTATAATTTTGACTATCTAACTTAAGTTTAAAATGACTTATATTTTTTATTGAAAGGAGTATTATTAAGTATTAATATATAACATGGCTTTTTTTTTGGTAAAAACAAAATAAATAAATTACAATAAAAGTTTGTTTTGAGATATATCGGAAAGAGATGTAGTGTGAATTAAGACATAAACTAGAAAGTATTTATTTTTGTTAATTAAATTATTACATTATCACATTATAATAAAAAATTATTATAAAATTTATTAGAAGGTTTATTATACCATTCGAAAATATTACAGATGGGTATGTTGGTTAACTACGGTCATATAAATCAAACTATGACGCCACTTTCGAATTTTCTCTAAAAAGTCATGTTACTTATTTGAGCAAACATTCAAAAAATTTAGCAATTCAAAAAGGGAAGAAAGAAAATTCAAACCCCTATACTAATCATTGATCGTACAATATATATGGGATCCAAAGATTTGGCTGTATTACTGTGTCTTCTTTAAAGAAGAGATGAAGACGGTTAATGCTCTTTTTTTTTTCTTTACCCAAAAAAAAAAAAAAAATACCCACTAAATACTTATGTTTGGTATGTATGAATGGGATGAAATGGAATACTTTTTCATTTTCTTTCTATTTCATTATTTTGTATTTAAATTATAAGTAGCAATAATATTTGTACGAGAAAGCCCATTTCAAAATGAAGTTAGAAAAATCTTTTTGTATTAAAATCTATGGAGAAGCCTTTTTAGGAGAGGTGATAATCATTTTAAAAAATATTGAATTATTATACCCTTAATATATTACATATATTATTCTCAATTAATTTTTATATATCATACTTTCTTTTATTTTTTATCTTTAAAATGAGTTGTTTATGAATATTTTCAATCTTATATATGAATATTTACACTTCAATAAAATATCTAATTTTTTTTAGAGTTTTAATGTGGGTTAAGTTATGAAGTATATATTTTATAATAGGAGAGCATTTAGGTCATATTATATATAATTTCATTTATTTTTGAATAAAATAATAATTTTTCCAAACAAATAAAAGAAACATCATTCGATTCTACCTGTTCCTTCTAGACACTGGAATAGAAAGAGGATTTCGTTCTATTCCAAATGAGAAAAAGAATTTCGGGTGGTAAATAATTACATTACATATCATTCCAATGTACCAAATATGATGTAATGGCATATTTCTACACTAGAATGAAATGGAATATAATGATTTTTCTAACCCCTCATTCTATTTCAATGTTTGATCTATGCAAAATAGAAGTTGGAAGGGTCTTTTCACAAGAAAACCTATTTCAGGAAGACGTGAGAAAGGTCATTCCATACTAAGTACACATTTGGTACACTAGAATAATATGAAATGAGATCCTTTACCACCTGAAATCATTTCTTACCCGAAATGGAATGGAAATCCTTTTTCCTTCCCACTTATCATGAAAAGGCATTGCCACTAGGTTTTTGTGTGAAAATATGCCTTCATGGAGTGAACTTTCTTGTGGAAAGGTTTTCTATCAAATACTGGAATGAAAAGAGAAGTTGGAAAAATCATTCCATTCAATTACATTCTAGGGTAACAAACGTGTCATAAAACCTCAAAAATGACCTTTCCATGGTGCTAGAAAGAAAAAATATATATTATCATTGTTATACCCTCATAATATTATATGAAAAAATATTACAATTTAATTTTAAATTTTCTTCGTACAAAAGAATGCATGCGGTGTTTATGCAAGTTTAATTAAAAAAAAAAAACTTCTTAACAAATTAAAAAAATTATTTTTTCTTTTTTATTATTTTCTTTAATTATATTTTTATGGCATATGTGTATCTTGATTGAGTCTATATTTTATCTATTATTCCCTCCATCCCAAATCTTTGGTTCTATTTCAATTTTTACATGGATTAAGAAGCTTAATTAGACTAATAAATTTTATTTAGATTTCTCTTTTGTTCTCTTCTTTGATATTAAATAAATTTGACTTTTTGTCTTGAAACTTTACAAATATAAGCGTGAAGTTATTAAAGTAGTGGGTGTTTTATTATTACTCCTTGAAAAATGTAGATATTTAGTAGTTAAGATGTATAATGATGAGAGGTAGGATATTAAAATTTTAACTACTATTCATAAAAAGAAATGAGACCATAATTTGGGACTGAAGAAAAAGAAAAGTGAGATAAAAAATTTGGGACGCAGAGAGTAATTTTTTGAGTATTTAGAAATTATACTATCATGATATTTAAGTAATATATTGTGAAATTTCATTCCATTATAACATTGGCGGGTCTCCTATTTCTTGGAAAACGAAGAAACAACATACCGTTTCTCGATTTTCTGCCGAAGCTGAATATTGCTCTATGACGATGACTTTATGTGAGTTAAAGTGGTTATTTAGCCTATTACGTGATCTTCGTGTGCCTATAACTCGCCCCATTTCATTACATTGTGATAATCAAGCTGCTCTTCACATTGCCGAAAATCCTGTCTTCCATGAATGTACCAAGCATATTGAAATTGATTGTCATTTTGTCCGTGATGCTTTTCAAGCAGGATTTATTTTTCCCTTCTACATTGCAGCGAATTTCAGCCGGTTGATATCCTCACTAAAGCTCTTCATCCCGCACAATTTCATTGATTAGCATCCAAGTTGAGCATTTCTGATATTCATGCTCCAACTTGAGGGGGAGTATTAAGGATTATGATGTAAATGTAATTATTATTATTATTATTATTATTATTATTATAGGATTAGTCTTTATAAAGTCCTAGACAAAGTATATTTATGAGTTATAATTTGTTTAGTTTTTCTAGTCATATTTTATTTAGGATTTGTTACAATGACACACTATATAATGTACACTGTTTGCCATTAATAAGACAAAAATAAAAACATTAGATTATTTTCCCTACTGGAAACTTTCAATAGTTTCACTAAAATAGAAAAGGAATCTCCATTCCATTCTGACTTCTTTATCCAGTCAGTGGAATGGAAGAAGGTTTCCAAACTCTTTAGGTGGAAAATTCATTCAATTTCGTTTCATTCAAGTATATCAAATGTATTGTAATTGAAAATTTAGGAATCTGCAATGATATGTAATGGAATCTTTTACCACCCATAATCATTTCTCATCCAAAATTGAATGGAATCCTCTTTCCATTCTAGTGTTTGGAAGGAAAAGTTAGAATGAGATGATAATTCATTTTCTTTTTTTGGAAAAAATTATTTTATATCGGAATGTAATGAAATTATATATAATATGACCTAAATGTCCTTCCAAAATAAAATATATTTTTCATTTCCTTATACACATTAAAGCTCAAAAAAAATATCAAATATTTTATTGAAGTGTAAATATATATAAGGTTGAAAATAGTCATAAAAAAATCCTTATTAAGATCAAAATAAAAGAAAATATGATATATAGAAATTAAATAGTTACAAAATTATCATCTTCACTCATTCAACTTTCTCATAGTCATTAACAGTGAAGAAAATTTGAGTTAAGCCACGATCACTACCGATGATTGTAGTTGGTTCATGGCCCTCTTTCTCTGGTTTATTTTCAAGAGACGTTTTCTCCGGTTTATTTTCAAGAGACGGTGGATGGAAACTTCTCTGTAACAAGAATTAGTTTGCGGCATATTTTTAAATTGTGCATAATATATATTGAGGGTATAATAATTCAATATTTTAAAAATGATTCTCACTTCTCTTAGGAAGACTTTTTTTTATAGATTTTAGTATGAAAAATACCTTTCCTACTTCTAATTCTAATATCAAACACTAGAATAGAAATAAAAGTTAAAAAAATCATTCCATTCCACAAACTATAAACATAACCTAATTAGATTGAGTTTAATTTCTAATGATGTACCTGTCAATCGAAATTGATAGTTGCAAATACTATTAAGATAATATGACACTAAATAATTCTTTTATTTTTAAGTCCGAAAACATTTGTACCAAAAGTAAATTGAACTTTTTATATTTAATTGATAAATCTCAATTATTGTCACTCTAACAAAATTTGAAAAGCCACTAAATAATTCTTTTAGAAATCCAACTATATTTTTTTTAATAATTATATTTTCTTCTTGGTGTTCATCCGAATTACAATTTTATCCCCTTATTTCATATAAAATACAAACATATTGTTATTTTTTATATATTCAAAACTAAGTCATCTTATTTATTAATTTTAAAAAATTTATTAAAAATTATGATTCTATCATAAAAAAATTAAAAATTTTGCCAAAATATCAATTTTGTCATCCTAATTCTTATTTAGAGTTATATATCAATCATATATATTAATACCTTTTCTAAAATATTTTTTAATGAGTTTAGGTTCCATAATGAATGAATTATGGTCTTTAAATATAGTACTTAAAAAGAATTAGACTCACAAAATGATATCTTAGGAAGTTATTTAATTAAACTTTCTACTATAGAGTCATTGTTTTATGAAATCTTCTTCCTCAACTTAGTAATAAGAATTAAATAGTTATAAACAAGAAATATACCTTTGTAATTTGTACAAAATAAACAAATAAAATTTTAATTTGGGTGAACCTTAAGGGAAATGTAACTAACCCCTTTTCTATTGATACGAGAAGTACACAGAATCCTCTAATACAATCTCTACTCTTTTTCCTTTACAGTACATTTGGTGCACTGGAATTATTTGTCTAATAATATAATGTTAAATTACCATATTTAGAGTTTCATAATATAAGGTTAAGTTCTCTTTATAAACTTTTTTTTTTCAAGAATACACCTACTCAATTAATGCATCACTACCTAATAATTCTTAAAATTTAAATCCATTTACATTTGATATAGCCTTGAAATATGGAGGGAAGAGAGAGGAAAGATAAGATAAAGTTTTGAAAGCTAGAGTTTACTAAAACTAATAAAGGAGTATTATAGGTATTTTACTATAAAAAACACATTGATTTTATGTTTCTCAATGGGATTTGTGTAAGAAAAACAACTTAACATTATACTATGAAATAAGGTAATAGTTTTTTGATACATCGGAGAGGAGATGTGATTAAAACCCATGATCTCTAATCTAATAAGTAATACTCCCTTCGGTTAGAAATATAAAGGGTTTTAGACTTATTGAGGATAGTAAAAAATATATGGAGTTTTATACCTATTGAGGATGATAAAAAATATAAAGGGTTTTACAATTTTCAATTAGTATTTATTGAACTTTTTTCATCTTTACCAATCTTTCTATTTATTTATTTCACTCCCACTGTCTATTTTTCCTCATTTATTAAGGGTAGAAAGGTAATTGTAATTGAAAAAACGGGTTTTGTTTTCAAAATCCTTAACTTGCATACCTCACTTGAAATACTATCTTGTCTAGAAAGAGTATCTTTAAGCTGAACTACTATCTTGTCTCACTTAATAATTAGTTAAGGCCTTCGGACCTCAATTTTCAATAATTCAGACAATGTGTCATCGGCAAACCAAAACTCCTATGCAAAAAAGGAGAAGAAGAGTCTGCAAGACATAACTCAATTAGTTTTGGATTATAAAATTAATCCAAGCCGAGAAGTAGAAGAAAAAGTGCAATTATAATAAGGCAACAAAAACTCATGACTAAAATATAAAACTAGAGGCTGAGATTGTATCAAAGGATTTAGAGAAGGACTTTGCCCTCCCTGCTTCCTACCTTGACCAAATTCAAAACTTTCTCACAGTAGACTTTGACCATTACTTTTCAAACCAAACCCCCCCCAAGCCCCACCCCACCCCTCTCTTGGCTGGCTACCCACCAAAGCCCCTTCTTCTCTTTCTTTCCCTCTCCTTTTCAAAGTTATATTTTTCTTTTCTGAATAATCTCACTCTATTAATTCTACCCCACCAAATTAAAAAAGATTTGAAATACTTCCTTTTTTTTTTTTTTTCCTTCTTATACTTATATATACATATATTTGAACAATTTTCCTTTCTTCTTTCTTCTGATTTTCTTCCCTTTCACCCTGAAAAAATCAAATGCCTTCAAAAAGTCATGTTTATATTGAGAAACAATTCTAAGTCCAATATTTTTTCTCCCCAAAATACTACAAACCCTTTTGTAGTAGCTCAAAATTGTAGCAATAATAATATTTTTACTCATGCACACAATTTAATGGACTCTGTCTTCTTCCTTAATGAAGGAGACCGTTCTACATTTCTTCAAACTATGATGCAGGCTTTTGGTTCTACTTACATTATCCTCTGGTCTTATGAATCCAATCAACCATTCAAGTAAGTCGAATTTTCAAAAACCCTTTTGCAAATGAATCTCTCTTATGATAATATCTTGAAAAACAATTTTTTTGCAGTTGTTTACAATATAAAGATGGATTTTGCCAACAAATTATAGGAAGTGATCAACCGAGTTCTTCGTCAGGAAGTTTGGCTCAAATTACGTTTCTTGAGTACCAGCAGTTACCGATCATTATTGGCAGGTAAATAAAAAGGAAGATATGAGACTAATTTAATAAAAGTGAAGTGAGGAGATCAGTTTAATGATGATGATGATATTTTGTTTTAGTTTGGACAGTGGGCATGTACCAGGTTATGCTCTTGTTAATAACATTCCTTACTTAGAGCTTAAAAATCATCATCTTCTTGAACGGGCATACTCGGAAACTCAACGCCACTTTTATCAGGTCAGATTAATTTTTCTGCCACATAAAATCATCATTCGAGATCTTCCGTAATATTTCTCTGTAATATTTTGATATTTAACAGTTAATCTTTAAAGCTTATATTATGATTTAAGTATATAACATAAAATGTTACAGAGCATTTGATCTGAGCGGTAAAATCATAAAGAAGAGCCTGATGACGAAAATCTATGGCTAAATAAATTCTAATGGGGGTTTTGTTGTTCAAGTGCTGCAGGCAGCTGGGATCAAGACTGCAGTATTCATGGGATGCAACGCGGGAGAAATTGAAATTGGATTTTCAGAAGAATCCCAGCTCGTAAGAAACTAACTCGCAACCAATTATTATTATTTTATACTCTTCTCGGCCTTAGGGTCTAACTCCGGACTGGTTTGGTTTACAGAAGCTTCATAAAATAATTTGCTTATAAAATATCTGCAGAATCTAACACTTATTCGGAGTTTAGGGTTTAGTTTCGGATCAGAGTACAAAATTCTATTAGAGTACTCAATTTACAAAATGTATTTAGAATCTAGCATCTAATTTGAGATGTTTCAATGTCATAGAATTCAAATTTTTTATTGTAAAAACTTTAGCAAGTAATCAATTATCAAATATAAATATTACGAGAAGAATTCTAAAATGTTAACTATCCTATGAGTAGGATTCTTACTTAGCTCTAAGGTTTGATTTTGGATGGCAACAGTCAAGATCAATTACCAAATATAATAAGCATTAGAAGAAGAATTCTGAAATCTTAACTACCATTTTGTGTCATCTATACATAAAATTAAAAAAAAAAAAATCTCTGTGATTTAATATGTAAATTAATTGTAAATAGCTTTTGGTTTGAATTTTGCTTGTATAGGTGAACATAGAGATGGAAATGAGGAGATGGTTTCCTGATGATTTCTCAAGATCATCACAATTATTACCTACAACAAGAGAACAACTGCTTCCTCATCCAACTTCAGATCAGAACCGTCCAGCTTCATCTTCTTCATCACTCAGATCTTTATCCTACGAAAGCCCTCCACCCGAACAATATCCTCCGCTGCCGCCGCCATTTCTGAACATCGATCCAGTACCGTCGGATCAAATTAACCCACAAACACAAGATCGTCATCAAATTCCTCCAATGGCGGCGCTAATGAGACCATCTCCGTCACTATTTCAAACAACAACAACAACAACAAATCCACATCAGCAAGCCATTGAAGTACTTAGCCAAATTAGAAGTCCACAAATTCCATCAATTGAAAGTGAAGATGATGCAATGACCAAAGCAATCCTGGCCGTTATTTGTTCTGATCCATCAAATAGCCCTAATTCTTCAAAACTTCCGCCCAAATCTAGTGCGTTTAAATGGTACGGGTCAGGTTTGGCTGCGGCGGGTACAGTACCGGGTAGGTATCGGAGGCAAAATATGCTGAAAAGATCGATTGCCTTGTTGAGGAATTTGAATGCGATGAGGAGTTGTAGTGCGACACAAGAACAACAATTGCAAAGTAGTAGAAGTTCGAGTACTCAATTGCATCATATGATATCAGAAAGAAGAAGAAGAGAACGGCTTAATGAAAGTTTTCAAGCATTGAGATCATTGCTTCCTCCTGGTACTAAGGTATGTTTATCAACATCCATTACTTTTTTTTTTTTTTTTTAATATATTCGGCATGTGGTTCGAATTCAATATGTCTAATTGTAACGAGTGCTTTACCGTAAAATTACTGCATTGATACTTAAAATGGTCATTGCTTTATAATGATTTAATTTTTTTAATATATTTATGATGAATTGTGCTATGGAATTTGGTGTAAAACCATATATATGTTATTAGAGTATTCAGGACACTGGTACAGAGGATGATACACAAAATAGTATAAATAATTCGAATAGTTATTAGAACATAATTAATTATTATTAGTGAAAGTGTAGGAGTTAAATATTACGCTCTATGCGGTGGGATAATAATTTTTGGAGTCTCACATTTACGTTCTTGTCCTAAGTTATGGGTGATATGGATAAATTAGCAAGAATGTAGCGCTAGAGGATGAATGCGATAACTCTATCGCAAATTATGTTTTTGTTTTTCATTATTTAAAATCAACTCTTTTAGTGTTTATTGTAAAGTATAAGTTGTTTTTTAATTGTTCGCGACTTGTTTATCATATCTATTTTTAGTTTAAATAAAATATTTTTAAAAAAATTATTTTTGTAAAGCTATTGTAGAAGTGCGTTTTAAATATATTTTTGTGTATTGATATTGTTAAAAATAAAAATATTATATTAATATTCTTATGAAATGACATGTAATTGAAAAGATATACCATCGTATATTGAATATAAATTAAGTATTTTGTCATAGTAAAAATAGTTATAAATTACTGAAATGTGAATATTGTAAGGTATATATAATGATGCCCTCGGACATAATCATACCCTAAAGATATTAAGGGTTTATTTGAATTCATTTTTTAAATTTACAATTTCTTTTATACTTTTACATTGAATTTCACATTTTTGTTTACAAATATTGTGATTTTTACGAAATTAAAAAATAATGAAAGACACTTTTTTTTTTTTTTTTCAATCTAAAAATCAAACCAAATAAACCCTAAAACTCTAGTTCAATCTATGATCTATGCTCGTCTATATATGCACAATTTTTACTGATTATGAATCAAATTAATAATATTGACAGAAAGACAAAGCATCAGTTCTGTCAAGTACAACAGAATACTTAAGTTCATTAATAACTCAAGTTGGAGAACTTTCTAGAAGAAATCAGATTTTAGAAGCAGAACTTCTGCCTGAAAAATCATCATCTGCGGCTGCTGCTGCAACCGTTTCTTCTGATCAAATTAGGGCCGTTGATCATGATGAAGTTCGCATTACTCAACTTTCTGAATCAACATCAACCGCTAGATTATTTGACTTGCATGTGATCACAAGGAGAAGAAGAGCTGGTGGAGAAAATATAATTAGCATAAATATGAATTTGGTAATTAGGTTATTAGAGTTGTTGAAAGGGGATCAAACTGTCAATTTACTCTCCATTGAAGCCAACACAACAAGCATCGAAGAATCTACTTCAGTAAATCAAATTGTTTTCAGACTCAAAATTGAGGTAAGCTTATCATGCAACTTCCTTTCTTTCAAACAACCATATTTTATATTTATTTCAATAATTATGATATTATTGATGATATAAATTG
The DNA here is from genome assembly GCA_028651295.1 of Catharanthus roseus. Lineage (NCBI taxonomy): Eukaryota > Viridiplantae > Streptophyta > Magnoliopsida > Gentianales > Apocynaceae > Catharanthus > Catharanthus roseus. The sequence continues at coordinate 1,835,666 of JAPQWS010000044.1, read as the reverse complement.
CATTCAAGATCGTCTACTACATCTTTCTAACAATTTTTCCCTTTGCTCTTAGAGTTTATCTATTAGAATTTTGGGTTTATATTCTATTTTATATGATTAATTAATAAATCTAGTTTAGCAAAGGAATAGTAATAGAAAATATATTAGAGGACAATAATTGGATTTAAGTGTGGTGATCTTTTCACATCCTCCCTATAATATTCACTGTGTAACATTGCTAATATATTAGTTTTTTAATAGAACCTATTAAATAAAAGATAAAACTCCTAAAATATTTATTATAAAAGAAAATGTTACAAGAAATATTATATAAAATATTACATACAAGCTTGTGTTTCTGAGTAGTGAGTCAAGGTGATGCTAGACCATGACTCGCGTTCTTGCCAATTATGGTAGGTCGTGAGTACTACTAGTTCTATGAAGTCGCGCTCTCGATTGTCAAATAATAAGTTATGAATTTGTTATATATATAAGTTATACATTCAAAATTGTTAGATAATAAATCATGAGTATTATCAAATTTGTGACTTAATACGACCTCTTCCTCATATTAATTAATTGATTTTAGCCGTACAATATAGGGGTGAATATATATATTTGGTTGTGTTTTAGCATAGAAAAATTTTTTTTCGAGATTTCGTAAAAAGTAAAATTTGTATATGAGATAAATAGACTCAATAAGAAATTTTTTAGTTTAATGGGATTTCCAAATACGCCCCTGGTCATATTCATCTAATGTTGTATAGAAATGGATAGTATAGATATTTTATATAAATACAAAAAGTAGGTCATAGACAAATAACAAATAAGAAATTTAAGCAGGAACTTTCAAGGTAATTGCAAGATTTTCCCTATTCTTTCTTCACTTTTGATCACATCATGTATATATATATATATATATTGACAAGAAAAAAAAAAGGACTAATTAATTAATAAATTAAATTATGTTTGAATTAACTTTTAAAAATGTATTAATCAGGGTGAATGGGATGAATCTGCCTTCCAAGAAGCTGTAAGAAGGGTTGTGAATGACCAAGACCAATGATAAAATTCATCATATACTTGACATTTGTCATACACCCATTGGACCTTTTTCCCTTTGATTTGGACTAGCTGAGGGAGGAGATTTTGGTTTTTGGTTGTCTGTTCTTGGGGTTTTTTCCCCAATTGTCTAATCCATTCCTCTCATCTCATGTGATCCAATATTGTTTGTTTTTTTTTCTCACACCCATGAATTTTGTACTAGTCTTATCCAAAGAATGAATAAATTTTGTTTCTTAAGTTCATTTGTAAAATATTCTTTACTAACTGCTTAGACTAACTCGTATTTGATGAGATTACACTCGCTTATAAAGTTTAGTTCTTATTCGAGAAGGTCTAACATACCAATTATAACACTGTATCAGTAACACTATAAGATCAAATTCGTAATTTTATATTTACATTAGTAGTTTGCTTAATCACCAACTACCTTATGTCGTTGAGTTCTCTTTTTCGTTTTGACATACCACAAAAAGAATGTACACTAAAAAACTATCCTTTTTAGCGATGTTAATAACAGTTCAAATTTCATTGTGATTCCTTAGTTTCTACTGAAATTTGGATGAAAGCATCGCATCTTCAAATTTTCATCTCAAATCGAAATTTGTAATACACTGAATTATTTTGACACGATTAAAATGTTTCTATTACTAAATTACGGTGGCCATTGAATTACAATTTTATAATCTCTTGCAAGAAGGAAGGTGAATGAGAAGTTAATGGTGACACGATGTTGGGTTAAAAATGGTAATTAAGCCTATAAAGGGTTGCCGTTGTTGACTGAATATTTGGGAATTTAAGACCATAAGAAAAACATATCATATGAGACTACAAATTATACTCATATATATATATATATATGTGTGCATTCAAAGATGGTCCATCCTCATAAACGCTTTTTTTTTCTACTTTTTTCTTTTTCTTTTTTTTTTTCCATGTTTTTTGGCCACCTAATGAACATCCTTTTCATAGCTTCTTTAGCCACATTAAATAAACAACCAATAATTTATTCGATTTAGACATTTTGTGCATCAAAAGATTTTGGCTTCGAAAACCTCTCTCTCATTAACTTCTGCTATAAAATCATACTCACATCGTTTTAAAATAAATATTTTTTTAAAAATTTTATTTTGTTTCTTAATAAATATTTTTTTAAAAAATCTATCATACATTTTTTAATTTGATTTTCATCTCTCTTAATTTATTTTTCTATTTACTTTTTCTTCATATTTCTCTGTCCATATTTATAAAGAGTATATCAGTAAAATATTTTTTTAATTTTAAAATTCTTAATAATTATATTAAATGTTTCAAAAAGACATTTATTTTAAAAAAGAAGGGAATAATTAATTAGTGGATTGGAAGAGCTTAAAATAGTCGACAGTTTTGACTGAAATATGTCTTTACATAGGACTCAGCTAGCTAGCTGCCTGCCAAATCCTCAATCTATCCGACTATTCTTTTTTGGGGCTAATATATATTTAATATAATTATTAGAACATATTATATATATTGCGGTAAACCCTCACCAACCAGTGAAATTAATTAGCACTGGGCTTAAATTGTAGTAGCACGGGTTCTAACTAGCTAACTCGACAGAAAGTTTAACTAAATTAGAGCTCTCAATAAGAATTAAACTCGTAAATTTATATTATACTAATAATTTCAGTGTGAATATTGGCGCTTTTTTAGGCTTGATATTTTTTCTATTGACAGAGATTCTAAATTTACACACTCTTTTTTTTTTTTTAACCATGTATCTTGAGGATGTATATTGAGGTCGTTTGTTTTTTATCCATTAAAAAATAATTTATTTTTTGTTATTTAATACAATTTATTATATATATATATATATAGATAGACAAGGGGTGTGTAGTCCGATAACATGACTTTTTTCATTTAAGATCCTTCATCTGATATTTCAACGAGAGAGGTCTTGAGTTTGAGTCACCTAAAAAGCGATTTAACACTGCATATCAGTCTAATGTTCCTGTTTAGGGGCCTCCAATCCCTCCCGAATTATATATAAATTATATATAAGGAAGATTCTTTCATATTTCTTTGAATTTGTTTTTTATGTTGCAATGTATGCAAATTTGAACACAATTTATGTTGTTAAAAATTGTTCATATGGATATATAATTTGCTTTTATATACAAGTTAATACTATGGCCGGTTCTCTATTGTTTATATTTTTTTTAAGTAATTAAAAATAAGTATTTATAAAAAAATTTATTTTAATCAATTAATATAATAATTTTATTATTAATAATATCGATAAGCAGAAGCAGTTCTAAAAAATATTCTTACAATCACTTTTTCAAAATAAATTTTTTCAATTTTTTAAAAGTTAAAAGCAAATATAATAAACAGTCGATAATAGACTTAAAATAAATTAAAAACTACTAATTTTGAACAATGAAGATCGGCCTGTGTTTTGAAATATTCAATTCCAATGGATTAATTCGAAGTGCTGAAAGTTTCCAAAATTAATACTATATTTTTCAACAAAAAAAAATATATATATATATATATATATATAGCCAACTTGCCATAACATCTGGCCTGGGGTATAGCAGCAGTCAACGTTTTTATATGTATAAAACCCTATAGTCTGGAAAGGCTTTAATATTTGTTCAAAAACAATTTGACAAAAAAAGTAAGACCAAGAGAGTATACTGATCAAATCAAGAATAATTTGAACCTCCAGAAACCCTATTTTCTTGATTCAAACTTCTATTTTCTTCTTCTTCTTCTTCTTCTTCATCCGTCTTTAAGAATTATTTTTACTAATTTGGAATGTGTGCCACCTTGAAAATTTCTTAATGGTGATAATTTAACTCAAATAAATCTCATAAAATTTAAAATTTTTAAAAAAAATATTGTTGCCCTAAATTTTGCGTAATTAATCAAGGTAACGAATAGCAATAAAGAATTCATCGTTTCGATCAGTAATATATAATAAAGATAATCTTTTATATACCAATCGAAAACTCGTCGAAAAGTCATACATAAAATTATGAACCGAACTTGTTTTGATTGATTGCTAACGAAAGTTGATTCGTATTAATATTTGCACAACCACACATCCAATAAAATCATATAGATATAACTTTTTTTTCTTGCTAAAAATACAAATAAGTAGAAATTAACTAACAAAACAATAGACAACGGTAACCATCAGCAGCAGAAAAAGCTTGAGGCAGAATATGACTGGAATAGTATGATAAGGTTTTGGTCAAAATTAAGCCAAAGAAACCGTAAGCCAACTTATCTTAGTTAGAAAAGAAAAGAAAAGACTTATGGATATAATTTATAACAATGATAAATGGATCAATATTGGACTAATTTTAATAGCTAAATAAGGACGAAATGGTCTTTTCTACACAAAAGACCTTCTACTAATAAAAAGACTACGTATACTTTTTCCTTATTATTTCAATTTTGTCCTTTATGACTCAATGTTGATCCCTATACATTTCATATCATTTTATCAATTATATACTTAGTAGGTTTGCATCACAAACATTCAATTTTAAATATTCACACATAATATTCATCAATCTGATTAAAACGAATTATATAAATATACAAATATCAACATTCTTGTCAATTTGAAATATTATTCATTTTAATATAGTAATAAGGATAAATAATTTACATTCATACTCAGTTCAATGAGTTGTCTTCTCCGATTGCGAATATATATATATATATATATGGAAAAGGAAAAATTTTCTCTAGAATCAAATTCATTAATTATATTTAGCAACAAAAAAAATCATAATCAATTGCTCAAAAGGTCGTAATGGATCCCACTTCTTGAAGTGCATATTTCACTTTCCCCCAACCCAAAAAAAAAAAAGCACCAGCCCACCAAAGAATATGTAGACATGTCTATGTGTTTGAAGATCAGTTATAGAACTAGAGAAGAAGAAAAGTGGGATGGTTCTAGGAAGCATGTACTCAAAATATAAGCATAACTAAACTTTTAATTTTGAGAGCTTGAGAATATATATATATATATATATACACAAAAGAATTCTTTAAACAATGAGAAAAATTACAAAACATGTAAAAACATGTAGGTGAGATGATTATAATTTTTGAAATTTAACCAGAAATTTTGAGTTCGAATTATGATAATATAACTGTGTATTGTAGGAATTTGCTGTCATTATAATCTTACTCTGTTCGAATGGGTATTAGTTTGAGTACATTATGGATTATAAATACAAATCGTGTACATACGAATTCATTCAGAATTTCTCATAATAACAAAAAAGAAATTGACGAATTATAAAAAATTTTTATAAATGTCCAGAGAATCTGTCCCAATCCTCTTTGATTCCATCCTTGAACAAAGACAATGCAGTTGATTGCTGAGGTAAGAGGAAGCAAAGTTAGGGGAAAAGTGTAGAAAGAATTTGAGACTAAAATCATTTTCAAAGCCGAGAGAGAGGGAGAGAGAGAGAGATTGATGTAACACAAATGGGAAGAATTGGGTGAACATAGAAAATATTAGAAAAGAAATGACTAAATTTACAATGAAAGAATATGGAATTCTTTAATAAGCACATGTGGTAATTTTGCCACTGCCAAAACACTAGTAGAATACATTCATGAGTTAGAATTTTTCAGAATTCTTAAATCTAATGGGAGAAATGTCAATAAATAAATAAAAAGAAAAGGAGAAATGACGAAGATAATTCACCAACAACTCCAAACAAGGAAATTTGAAAAGTTGAAATGTGTTGATCAGTTGAATGATTTGATATAAAATATAATACTTGCTTGACCAAAAAAATAATTAAATTCTCTCATTATCTTTGATTGTTATGTTTTATTAAAATTTAATGTAAATTTTTTCACCTAGTCCACTTATATTTTTATGAATAGTTTTAAATTTTACAAAATTCAATACTTAAATTTATCAAAATTAAAATATATCTAGTTATATTCAAGCTCAAGATTTTCTCGGACTCTCTAGAAGCACACACTATAATGAGAAATATACTTTTATTAGTAGCATTATTAATCTTCTCCATTAAAAGTGGTGAGTCTTTGTTTCAATATAGACTCATAAGATAAGATGTTCATAAATTGAAAATTTATAATTCTAACCGTTACGAAAATACCATTTAGTTGGCCTATACTTCTTTGAACAGTCTCCATATATTAATTTTGTTTTTTGTTTCATTATTCATTTATAAAAAATAAATAAAAAACCATGCCTTTCATAAATCTAAATTGAGTGAAATAAAATTTATAGAGAAATTTGGTATATGCAAATAAATTTTATGAATAAAGGCCTCATACTTCCCTATACATAACTAGAATAAAAGTTCAATTATATATTCAGTAAAATAACTTATATATATTTGTGTATATGATAAGAAGTGTGTGCTATGATAACACAACTTTTCTTCGCATAAGTATCAAGTGATTCAAGAAGTATTTTAATATTGCATGTCAACTTTGTGCTCTCTGATCCCTCTCGAATTAATCGATAACTCTCTAATACTGAGTTACCCAAAAAACATAACTTGTACATATCTACTTATATTTTAAAACATGAAAGAGAATCATTTTGAAAAAGTGTAAGACCAAAAGATGTACCATATCATTTACCCCTAGTTTGGGTTCGTGGAGGGAGATGGGAAGGAGAAAAGGGAGGGAGAATAATATCATTTACTTCCACTAGGGAAGTATATTCATTCACTGTAAAATTGTTTGGTTGGGATGGACATTTACTTCCCTTTATTTGGTTGGGGTGAAAGTGAGGTAAATTGATTTTTTAATAGTTTGAAATGTTATATATATTCTGTATGAGTTTAGTTTAAAATATATTTGTAATAAACTAATTTGTAAGAGGATAAAATAGTTTTTCTAATATCTTTTACGCCTCAACCGTCCGTTTGAAAGGGGTTAATTTGCTGACGTGGAGCTCCCTCCACATTTACATTTCTTCTACTTCTTACCAAATGAAGTAAACAAAACATTTACGTTTTGATTTATGGTCGTGTCCACTTCCAAATAAATCTCAATCTAGCTTCAAAGGATAGCTTTCTTTCTGGTCTGACGGCCTCTTCTTCGTCTAATCGTTATACTTGTAGCAAGAAAGGGGCTTTGGAAAGATAGTTCGCCATGTCTGTCTATTTGTATACATTGGCAAGAGAAGCCTAGGTACCCATTCGCCGGAGTGAGGAAGCCATTGGCCATGGCAGGAGATTTAAGAACATCAAGGTCGTTCTCCTCAACTACGGAAAGCACTCCTAATTAATTAACTGTAATTTCCAATTTCGTATATGAGAAGACAAAGGGAAGGGTATTTATCAAAGGACCTTCATTTTACTCTAAGCAAATTAAGGCTTAAGGTTATTTGTTCTACTTGGCACAATAATAATAATAATAAAAAAAAATGATACATGATACTTTAATTTTTTTTCTTTTATGAGTTACTTATTTTTCATAGATTTTATTTTTTATTGAAAAGAAATATTGTCATTTTATAATATAATAATAATAATAATAATGGGATAGAAGTAGAGAAGAAAAGTAGGAGAGAATGGAATTCAATAATATGCTTTTCTGGTACAGGAAAACAAGGCATAGAGAGAGGCCATATAATCAATCAATAACTTTTAATCAGCCAAGCCAAACAAGATGTGACAATGTTTTTTGTTTTCATTTTTATTGTTATTTTGTCTTCCTTTACTTGTGTCCATTAGTCTTCGTTTCCAATGCTCCTATTCACGATTGAAAGTTAGGATAGCAACAGTAAGATTTTTTCTTTTTTTTTTTTAATCTCTATAGGTTCCCACAATTAATTCATTAGTTACAAAAAAAAAAAAAAAATGATTAATGCATTACAATTTTTAAAGTCAACCGATATATAACTATTTTGATCCACGAAAAAATTCAACAACAATTTTATATGTATGCATGCATATGAAATGTGAAGGAATACTATATGAAATATAGCGGATATAAGTGAGTTTTGTTTTTTATACATAGGAGGACCTTCAATTTGAAATTAACTTTTATTTTCGGCCCAATACACTAATTTTAAATTGAAATTAACTTTTATTTCCTAGGCCTTACAACCCAATACACTAATTTTAAAATTTAAAGGTAAATGAATATATTTAATTTGTCCGACTTTCAACAAATCATCTAAATAACCAATAATTGATTGGTATTCTTAACCTTTTAAATTAGAAACCGAGCAATAGTAATATGTTAATGATATTTGATAATATAAGCGATATTAGTAATTGGTAGCGGTGCTCCTCCCATTCAAAGTTTCACTGCAGCAATACACTATACTGAAAAAGGAAAAACAGTCAAGAGAAAGAATATAATGAGGAGAAAAATGAATATCATTAATTGATTTTCCATCTGAAAAGAGAATACACAATCAGTCCCCAAAATATACATACATGTGCAGGTGATGGATGATCAGCAGCTCACTGAATATTGATTCCAAAAAAGAAAAACAAATTAAAAAGACATGGCTGCTGCTCTGTGTTCTTGCTTTTCAACCAACAAAATTTTGATCAATTTTATGACCAAAGGAAGAACATAGATAGATATAGACACAACTTACAAGGCCACCATCATAGCTAGGAAACCAAATGCCCATAAATAAACTAAAACTACTCTAACATTTGCCATCACTGGCGATCAACGTACAGTAATAGATGTTCACAGGTTAAGTTGATGCATCCTGTACAGGAGAGATAAGAAAAGACGGTACTTGAAGAAAAAGCATCACACCTTGTACTCGTTTCATGCCTCAACTGCAGTTACTACTTCTTCATCGGTAGTGTCTGTTGCAACCACCTCCTCTTCTTCAAGAATCTTCCCATCTACATCCTCCAAGTCTGCTGCTTCATTTTCCTTGTCTGGTTCAGCATCAATAAATTTCTCCCTAAGTTTTGCCGTGAGTTCATCCCGTACATCCAGATTTGCAGCCAGATACTTCTTGCAAGCATCCTTACCATGTATAGTCTCACCATTAATTGCGTAGAATGAACCCGACTTTTTGATTAACTTGTGTTTCAACCCTAGCTCTAGAATCTCAGATTCCCGAGATATCCCCTTTCCAAACTCGAGTTCAAACTCAACTGTTCTAAACGGAGGGGCATGCTTGTTCTTTACAATCTTCACTAAAACTTGGCTTCCGGTGGTCTGCATGTGGTCAGTAAGAGAAGATACAGAAGCGAGAGTGGTTAAATTCAGGACTCAAAACCAGATAAATGTAGAATAATATTCTTGCTTAGACTTCCTGCTTGAAACAAAGACTTCCAACCAATCACAAGAGAACCACAAACTTTACATGTGAACGATGCAATAATAATGACATGACATATCCTGAACCAAGTAGCTAATATTTTCCATCAGATGCCAGAATTTATAACCTCCAGCTTATTTCCTTCATGGCACCAACAATTTATGCTGAAACCATACGCAACAGCAAGAATCTTAATCCACATAATAAAAACCCAGAAATTAACTGGAACGCTACATAACTCAAATTTTCCAACAGCACAAAATTTATGGTCTTTCGACCAACTCATATATGAAAACTTTACTTTAGAGAGACTGGAATCCCACAAACAGGACACGATATTCTATACCTTTTTTTTTCTTTTATCCAAATGGCATCCCAACACCTAATTCAAATATGACATTTACAACCACATGCAATAAAACGAAAGTGTTTCCTGAACTTCCTATACAGAAATATAAACCAAGAGAAGTTTTCAAATCATACTAAAAAATAATGAAAACTCATGAAATGATAATCCCGGGTTTTCCATTCAGGTAAGTCAAGAAAAGGCAAAGGACAACCCACGTGTCGCTTTAATTGGATTTATGTATATTGAATTAGGCTTCAGACAAGTTATTACAATACCAACTGACTATCAGAAAATGCACAATTTACAAGAAAAATACCTCTTCTCCCTTCTTGACAAGCCCTATTCTCCTAATGTTAAGGCGCATAGAAGCATAAAACTTCAAAGCATTACCACCACAAGTAACTTCAGAGGGACCACCAAACCCAAAAGTAGACAGCTTTGCTCTCACCTGAAATTGAATAGCAGCTCCAAGTAAGTCGGATAATTGGAAGATGCATGTATCATTGAAACATAACAACATTCACAAAAACATTCACAAAAGGTTAGTTTCCGCCCCTTGTGATCCCTACCATGCGCAGCAGAAATCAAGCACCTTCATGCATTAGTATACATAATTTTGTGGGTAATTGTGACCAGCGAAAAACCCTGCTAGCCTTAAGACATATCTAGTTACTTTGATCTCCAGTTAGCCATCCCCACAGAAGATCTAGGGGCATGGGAGGGAGAAAAGAAGTTCCGGAACTTTCTACATCATGGATAGAAATGACAAACCATGCACAAGTATCATCTGTAATGCCAGTCAATCTATGATTGCTGTTTATAGTACCCCTGCTGGTTCATGTCAAGCAAAAGCCTCCGTATAATACTTGCAAATGTCAAACAATCCAATGGACTATCTCAAGACTGTGACAATGGACAACTTGTATAGCATGCCATCAGCCAGAAAGAATCAATCTTTTCCTTGCATAAATACAACAATACTATCTAATTTCAAAGTCAATTCTGAAACAGGACCGGAGAAGTGAGATTAAGAGTCTTCAGCAACTATGGAACATTCTCCAACCAGGACATTAAGTGATTTTAGCAGTATGATAAATAGACATGTCCCACTATTTTGGTTCAGTCCAACTCGAATGCCAAAGAACACTTCAAAGGGAAAAAGGAAAAAGTAGGGGGCAGAAGGGGAAAACAAATGCTTGATGATACCATGCGTCCAGTTTTTAGCACTCATCATTGGTTTACTTTGTTTTGGTCAGTTTTTCACTTGCTGGTCATTTTTACAATTTGAACATATCATGGATCAGTTTCCTATCAGACTGGCTAGTTAAGGTTGCATAACACTCAGTACCATAATCTCATACCAATAGCTGGAGAGGTTACCACTTAGTTCTACGAAGAGCATGTAAGAAATTTTTAAGACACTTCACCTGATTTATAAAGATTAAGATGGTCTGTGTTAAAGATAAAGAGTGGCTCAACTTTCGAAGAGCCTGACTCATCAACCTAGCTTGCATTGCCATATGAGCATCACCCATTTCACCATCAAGTTCACCCTTGGGGACAAGAGCAGCTACCTGAAAGCCAAGAGTTTAAATGTTCCAGACGGACCCAAATCAGATGATAGAAACCAAATTCTTTTGTATCGCCGATGGAAGAAGAAACTGAAACTACAAACTGACTCAAATTACTCACACTGTCGACAACAACAACATCAACAGAACCACTCCTGATAAGGGTATCCACAAGACTAAGAGCCTGCTCACCACAATCTGGTTGTGAGAGAAGCAAATTTGACGTGTCTACACCAATAGCCTTAGCTAATGCCGGATCAAGAGCGTGCTCAGCATCAACAAAAACACAGGTACCTAGAATATGATAAAATAGAAGTCTCAAATCTATAATGCATGATCAAAAGGTAGTCTCAATTCTTAAAGTTCATAGAAGATGTAGCATAGTTGTAAAGTAACCTTCAGAGACTCCTAGTGGCAAAAAATTTGGGAGTACTGTTCTGGTCATCCTATTCTAGGACGCCTAGGAAATCTTTGCAAAAGAAGCATTATTCTACAAACTAATAAACTATACCTCCTTGTTTTTGTGCCTCAGCAATTACATGAAGAGCAAGAGTAGTTTTCCCGGAAGCTTCAGGACCATATATCTCCACAACACGTCCCTATATAAAGTTCATACAAATTCATAAAGAACAAAAAAATGGAGTAACATAACACAACTAGCTTCTACCAGAATTGGGGACAAAAATTCCTGCTTCATCTACGCAAACAATAGTAGCTCCGAAATACATGTCGTAGAGATAAAATTCAGAGTATTTGTATACATTATGCAGCCAAAGAAGGGTGGTATATGTAAGACAAAGTTTAACCTACACGATACAAGGGTAAAAGAAACTGCATGAATGAATTAGACTAAGTATAAAACTCAATCATGCATACCTCTTTAAGAGCCAGATGTCTAAATTTTGATATGATGAATTTTTAAACGATCAGTATATAAAAGCAATGAATCGACGATCAGGTGGTCTAGAAAGGATGAATTCTATGGTCAGTCTTTCATTATCTGCAAATTGACATAAATACAACAGCACAATGAACAAATAATATTGTTTCAAACCTTAGGAAATCCTCCAATTCCAAGTGCAATATCCAAAGCGAAAGATCCTGTAGATATAACTGGAACTTGGGTGGACGTGACAGAGCGACCAAGCCACATGATAGACCCCTTACCAAATGAGGATGTAATCTGATCCAATGCTTGCTTGAGAGCCAATTCTTTCTTGGTCATATTTTCCTCACCAGAGTCAGTAGCATCTGATTTTGATTTCCTTCTACCTTCAATAAGAGTAGAAGATAGGATCATGAACAAGAAAGTGATCATAAAGAATGGTTACGTTAATGATTCTTACAGCATTGTCAAAGAGAAAAGCCTAGAAATCATAGAAACCTAACCAGAAGGAACAGAAAAATAAGTCTTAGTTAACTCTTACGAAAGAAGTAAAATGCAGAAAAGCTGAAAGATTTTATTTTTCCAATTAATAAAGAAATAAACGTGTATCTTAGTTCCAACGACCATGAGACACCAGAGAGGCCACATGTAGGAAGACTTAACTACTACAGCCCATTGATACATTATCTAAAAGCATCATGCAGGCAAGTGACCTATTCATTGGTCTAATCTTTTCCACAAGCAAAAAAAATGGCAGGAATAATGCCAGAGGTAAGTGGAGTATATTAGCAATAAGTAAAAAGTTGATGGACTTATTCCTTTCAAGAGGTCCCAATGAAATGCAAAAATGCAAAACAACATTTCCAAAGGTTTGAAGAGATTAAGAAAGAATACAAAACACCAGTACATAAATCAGGACTACCTTTAGATGAAAAATATGAGAACTGGGTGGAAGCTCCCAACGAGCCACATCTGGAACTCTGCAAAACAAACAATAAACACTCAGAAGGAGGCCGCATAAATGAAATGAAAGTAATTAAGCGGAACAATATCGTGAGGGAAAGTAGCAATGTTTCTTGACTTATAAGGTCTGAAAGAATGAAAGAGCCAACAGGTGCAGACATGTTGTGTTATTTAACACAACACCACGGCAACACCCACTAGGTAATGTGACACGCTAAAAATTTCTCTCATCAGATAAAATTAACACAAGTAAAACTGTTGACATTTCTTCCCGCCCTACAAGCCATGGGAAGGATTGATCACTTTCATTTGGTTACAACAAGGTTGTCTTCTTTTATTTCAGATAACACCATGCTTTACTTTATAGCTATAGCTCTAGCTTCCACTGCAAAACTAGGGGTAAAAAATTTCATATTGCACGAAAAAGTTTATAAAAAAATGGAAGGGCATCCTCATAGCTTAACTAAACCAATTTAAAACGAGCACAAGTTTCAGATACTGAAATACATCACATACTCATAAAAAACGAGTACATATTTTTTCTCATTGGAACACCAATAAATTAAAATTAAACGTAATACTCCACTGCCCTTTTCCATTAAAAATACTAACCTGAAGAGAAGATGGTGGAAATAAACTTCGTCTGAGAAAAGAAGCGTTCCGAAGTAGCCTCGCCATTTCAACTCCTCCTTTAGAAACTTCCCAAGAGGAATACAGAGCAAACCCTTTCCCAGACTCACAGTTCAACTCTGAACTACACTCTGTTTCTACTTTCGAAGAAACAGAGATTATTCAACAGCCGAAGAACAAGAACAATCTGCTAAATCATCACTAAGAATAACGAATTCAAACTTAGGTTTGTAACTAACTAGTAGGAGCTTTGTGCATTCAGCATAAGGAAGATTAGGGAAAAGAGGGGTTTAGGGTTTAATGGATTTTCCCTCCCTTTTTAACTCTCCGTTGCCGCTGTGCGTCTCCTCGAATAAAGAAAATTTATGGAGTCGAAGTGGAGAACAAATAAAATAAAAAGAAATGGGCCAAATATAGCCTACTGCTATTTCTTACATTATTTATACTGTTAACTTTTATTTTAGTTATTTATAATCAAAATTTTCTATTTTATTACACTACCTCTAATCGAAGATACAAAAATAATTTTAGAGTCATTGAAAATAATAAAGACCATAAATTCTTTTATATTTTATAATGGACATTTATTATATTTTGTTTATCTTTACTCATGTTTAGTCACTCTATATTTTCTATCCTCTTTATTTATTAAAAGCATAAAAGATATTTTGAATCAAAAGTTATTTTGTTTTCAACATCCATAATAATTGTACACAAGTCCAAAAATAATTATATTTCTGACGGAAAATAGTAAAATTTATCGTCACAACGTATTGGCATAATAAAGTCGGTATAAGATATTAAATATAAATAATAATCTTAACTTAGTTAACTATTGACTAACGAAATGAGGAGTAAAACGTCTATTTTTACAGTTCATAAAGAAAAATGTTTTTACCCATTGAGTATTTTAATTAACACTAGAAGATAAAACATATGAGAATAATTGTGACAAGATGATAGGTCAGTTTGTTAGAAGTACTCATATCATGCGATAGGTCAAAAGTCTCAATATATATATATATATATGTAAGAATAATTGTAACATATGGCAAAGCACTAGACCAGTGCCAGTATACAGCACCAACAAAACATCAACAATGATATAGAAGAAGTATCTTTTACTAATTGTAACATTTTTTAGTGGAGATCGAATATCATTGGTAATTTGTAATTTGAAACAAAATAATGTAAAATTTTAATATGTATCTTATCTTAAAAAGAAAATTAAAGATGTAAACAAATTTTATTAATTAGTCACTTATTAGATTGTTATAAATTATTTAGGAACTATAATTGTGTAATGATGAATATCAAGCTATCACGTATCCTACTTGCAAGACTAGAGAAAGCCATCAAGGGACCGATGGTGTACTATTCCCCAAAGACACTCCGATACTTAAGTTCGTCTTAGGGTTCTCAATTAATTAGATTAATCAAGTTAAATAGTGTTTATTACTTAATATTGCATGAGCTATTAATGAGGAGAGAGTGATCTTTTATATAGAGTCACTTGTTAGTTGTTGCATGCTTATATCCAATGTGGGATTGACTTTCTTTGACGAGAACTCCCAAGGTGCGGGTCAGAACTTGCAATCTAACCCGGCCATGTCTTTACTTTTGGGTCCCCTTGTTCCTTTTTCTTTGGGTCTGGTGTGTCTCAGCCCATTGTTCTAGCGTCCTTGTCGCAAGGCCCACGATCTAAAAATCTGTTATCCATCATCTGCCCCCCTTTCCTAGAGGCCATTGGTCCTTCTGAAGTCACGACGTTTTGATCTTTCAACGGTTACTTGTCCAATCAATTGGGGATTGGTCACCTCATCACTCCCTTTATATATGCGCGAGTCATCATACTTTCTATCTTTTCATCGTCTGATACTACTTCCTTCTTCATTTCTTATAGTCTAGTTCCCCTCTTTTGGTGTTGGCTTGTCTCTACATGGTTTAGATACTTTCGAGTTCTCTTATGGTGTCATCCAGCAATGCTGGGCCATCCCAGGCTCTTCCGATCCGAGTGCTAACACAGGTATTGTCCCTATCTCTTCTTGCACCGTGAGTTTCAGATATTCCCTTTCTGTGGTCAACACTGTATTTCTTCTCCCCACTGCTTCCTGGGTTTCGGACCATAATATTTTTCCTGGGCCTCGGTGTGCTAAATTCCCCGATTAGGATGCTGCGGAGGACATTGAATCTAAAGCTTCCGAAATTGCCATTTCCATCACCACTGAACACCTTTCAGAATTTAGGTTGCTTTATCATTTTCCTCAGGATTACGAGTTAATCCTCCCTCGTCGTCATAAGTGGGCTATTACCCTCCCTCCTCCGGATGCTTAGTGATGTATGAGGAGCACCTGAAGTCAGGAATCCCACTCCTTCTTCCTCATTTTATTACTGACATACTCTACTTTTAGAATCTTACCTTAGCCCAAATTCATCCTCTCTTTTCCCGAGCCTTGGTTGGCTTTATGATTATCTACCGTGCACTTGGCATTCCAACTAGCGTCGACTATTTTCAAGCGCCATTATAAAGTTTGTGCCGATGAGACCAAATCGGGATGGTTTACCTGTGCGACTAAACCTAATATGGACCTATTTGCCAAACCTACTTCTATTAAATCTTGGAATGATAGATTTTTCTTTGTTCCTACCCCCCATATTCTTTTTAAGTGTACCTGGACTACCCAAAGGACTCTTCCTAATCTGAAGGTAAAGATAACTTCCAAATTACGCATTTACTGCACTTTTCTGGAGTAATATCCTCTCGGTCTTCGGATTCGGGAGAGCTAGTCTCGCCCCTTATTGGAGCATTGTGGCTTTTACGGGGCCTCCATCAATAAAGAAGCCTTATATAGTTCCTATAAACATCTTGTTTGTCCTTGATGTCATCAGTCGGGCTTCTAAATTACTTATAACTCGTAATTGTTCTAACGCAGGTGTCGCTATTTGCTTAGTACTACTCTCACTGTGGAATGCCATTTGGGTCAGGGCTCAGAACCTCAGTGCAAGCTGGTAACTTGACTCCCTTCGTGCCTTCTACTTCGACTGCTTTCATCACTGGCGGCCCAAGACATATCACTATGGCCACTCATGATGCTGGTAATGCTTCCTCCTTATTATTGTAGTAGTTGGTTTTTAGCTCTCACTTGCTCATTTTTCTCTAATGGTAGGGTTTGTTTTTTCGGTCCTGTTGTCATCCCTACTTCTTCAGGGAAGTCCGTGAGAAGGTTAGGGGAGACTCTGTTATCTTCTATGCTCATATCTGACTCTACTTGTCCTTTTATAGAAAGGGATACTGAAGAGGGGGCCGATTGGACTATAGGTCCCCGTCGTCAACGATGGCGCCTGACTGGCCTATTTTGGCTCCCTTTCGGTCTTCTACTCCTGTTAACATGTTGGAATCCGGGAGGGTCGTTGATCCGACTGTTGACCCTCCTTGGGCTAAAACACACGTAGTTTCAGCATCTCTGCCCGTACGATCTTTTAGTATATGCCCTAAGATCAATTGACTCACATTTATGATTTATGAAGCATGTATTTTTGAATTGTATTTTATGCTCTTGGTCATCAAGTATGTGACTTGATAGTAAAACCCTTATAGCTAATAAAATACTATTCTTATTTGTCCCTAGTTTATTACATCTTGTAAACTAGTGTGAAGTTGATTGATGGTTAAGTTTTACTGTGAATATGAGATATAAAATCAATTCATAAATACATATTGAGAATATTGTATTGGACATGACCCAAAGTGAAGTAGAAATATTGCATGAGTTTAAGCTATAAGTATTTCTTCTCAGTTTTATATTTGGTGTCCTTTGACCTAATGTTTCTAATGTTTCTTGCATGGGGAGAAAATATGTTTTGACATAGTCAAACATCACTTTTAATTAGGTGATTATTATGACTATTGGTTGGCTTATTTTCTTGTCATGGCTTGAATATTGAAGATAGTGAAAAAGGGATTCGTCCCTCTCCTTTTAGAGAGAGATATCCATGGGCCCTTGATAAGGAAGACTGGAAAATATGCATGGTTATGCTCAAATAAGTATTAATAAGGTGTTATTAATATTATTTGTTGGAACAGTCTGCCTGGTGATCAAGTAAATGGTTAATTAAGTTTTATAAGGATGACTTTGTCCATGCCTTATACTTAATTAGGATATCGTGTGACAAAAGGACTAAATATTAAATCTGATGCTAGGTTATTATTGCATTTACTTAACTTAGGTAAGCATAATGTCTTGCTAGAGGCCGCTTATGTTTTGTGAATAAATGTCTAGGACATTTTTCATTCACTGCCAACGTTAAGTGAACCTACAGGGTCACACGCAAAGACGATCTTGTGAGCATAATGTCCACGTTCAATGGATCTAGATTGTGTCCAGATTCGTTGAACGTATACAAAAGGGGAATCAGATTCCATATAGTATTTTATGGTAAGTTAATAAGTAATTAATTTTATTTAATCGAATAAATGAAATTAATTACTTAATATTACTCATCCAACCATTGGATGATTATAGAAATAGACGGACGAGATTAAACTGTCATTAGATGACAATTAGGGTTTTGATATTGACAGCTATAAAAGGTTATATTAACCTTTTCTTGGTTGCCGTCCTTTATCTGATTAAAGAAAAACAAAACCATAAACCCTAGAACGGTGATATAGTATCTTACCTCTTCTCTCCGAAACACGACCAAATTACCAGATAGTCAGGATTAGTTCTGAACAGTTTTCAGAACACATAAGGGGCTAGCATCCCGATCGCTTGCAGAAGAGTTCGTCACGTGGATACCAGTAGAGGGCGAAGCGTAAACTGTAGCGCCTCCACATCGAACAATCAAAATATTGAGGTAGTTTCTATCCAATCGGTTTTTCTAGTATGTGTAGATCCTGTTGGTGAATTTTCGTAGTTTTATTTTATTTTTTTTTTCCTACGGTTTCCAACACGATCACCATCCATTTCGGGAGTGCCCCTTTCCAAAACAGGCCTTGGCTTATTGGTAATTTATAAGGGGAAGGAGGTGTCATTTCCCTTCAGCTCTGGCCCATCAAGCCTTGTTGGTCGTACTATTATGGATCAGCATGTTGTTCTGCCTCTTGTGACATCTGGTGATCTCTTTGTGTTCTTTCCAGACTGGCGGATCCATATAAATAACTGTGTGATGCATTTTAGCACAACTCTAGAGATGCTGGAAAAGTTGCCCCCTTTCCCCCCTCCCCTTCCAGGATGCTGTTCTTGCATCTAAATGTAGGTTTCAAGTCCTAAAGAATCTTTTTGCCGGTTCTCTCATGTAGGTATGTATACACCTTGTAGATGAGCAGTGCTTCTTGTTCTATCCCCTGATCCTTCATTGTGGAATCTCATCACCTTGTAGGCTAATATGCGTGGTCAGGAATTGATAAAGCATACGGAGGGCTTCATGGACGGGGCTGCATCCGTGGTTGAGAGTTATTTCAATGTGTCTGCGGCTACTTCTAAACAAACTGCCCAATTCGATTAGGAAAATGATGAACTGAGAGAGAATGAGGCCAAGTTGAACTCGAGAATTGCAGACCTAGCCCGACACTTGGACAAGCAGGAGGAACGGGTGCAGATCCTTGAATCTGAGCTGAAAGAAAGAGAGACTCTAGAGGCCACGATAAGTTCGCGTGTTGACGTAGCCGATTTGCGGAAACGCAGGTGGACTCGGCATTAGAGGCAAAGGTACACGAGTTGTCCCGAGTCTCAGAGAGGATTTCGTCCCCTAAAGTTGCAGTGGCTCAAAGAGAGTCATAACATCTAAGTATCAGAGCCAAGGCCCAGGCCGTACTTGCTCAAGCTGCAGAGCCAACCTGTTTGGCAGATTTGGATTTCACCCATGATGGGGAATTGCTTCCTGCTCTTATTCGAGGGATGTGCAAGAAGTTTGTGCAGACTATTGAAATGCGCCAACTATTCTATCGCTGGGCTGTCCCCATGATGCAGGGCATTATCCGGAACTTGTTGACGAAGGTGCTGAGGGCGCACCCGGACTATATTTTTGACTCGCAGACCTTGGACTTGCATTTGGCCCCCGAGCTGACTTTTCAACATCCTTGGCCGACGGGCACTCAGTCTGAAGACCTATCTAGTCCTTTGTTATACCACTATCCCAATGTTGAAGGGCAGATAAGGTGTTACGGGAGGGATATCGTGGTATTGGAACTTGTAGCATATCCACCTCGTTCCGGCGTGCCGCCCAGTCGTTCTCCACTTGTGCTGGAACCGATTGTGGATCCTGTTTTTTCCCTGCTCGGTTTGAGGGACCACACAGCCGTGAATCAGGTTTTGGTTGTTCAAAATTCCCCTGAGCCACTAGCAGGGCAGAACGATGCTTCTATAGAGCAAACTGAGAGCAGATAAATAGAGATGATGTTATAATTATGATTGTATGTATCATTTGTGTAAAAACAATCATTGATTTTTAATGCGATGCTTGAGTGATAACTTATGTGATTATTTTTGCTAAATAATATTCAATGCTTATGAATGCATGTTAAGTGAAACATGCAAGACAAAATGTATTCAGCCAAGAGCTGCTTGGGGGAAAAAGCTCGCTATATTGAAGACGAACTAGTCTTAATGATACGGTCGCATCCTAAGACGAGTGCTAATGCAGTGGACGTGGCAATCCAAGCATATGTGCATGTGTTATCCGGGGATGATTTCCGGGAAGTTGCTTGTTGGGATCTTTTTTAAAAGACTATTCGATAATTGCCCATGAAATGTAATTTATGCATGTGTGTTATATAGGTTCTTCATTACGCTGCTTCATGCAAAGAGCTCATTAATGCGAGTAATCGCAAAAAGACACTTGGTTAATATGGTACAATTCCCCGAACGTCATCAATAAATATATGCATCGTTTGGAGTGCCTTCCTCTGCCTATAAATAACGCAACATTTTGGTTATGGGAGGACACTCTGTACTTTGCGTATCATCAAAGAGATATTGGTCTGAAATTTGAGAAAATTGTAGATGCTCCTGTACCCCCTGTTGAAGATCCCATGCTAACGGTTGTTTGTGCTCGTTTAGGGCATTATATTCGTGTTAATCTCGCAACTCTAGGCATAAGATGAGGGTGATTGTCCGCTTGGGTCGTGTTTTTGAACTGTGCGACATCGAGTGTTGTCATTTTGATTGGTTTTTGAATCCACTAAGAGTATTCCTGACATGATTGTGTGAGTAATACTTGCTTCGCTACCAGAGGCTATTTTGGTTGCACCACCTGGAAATGTATATGGGGAATCTATACAAAGTGACCTATCATTGTTTTGCCCCTGAAATTCAGGTGAATTTGTTCCTGGTCTATTTCCCAGGGCAAAGCTAGTTCGCATTGAGACAAGATGTCATCTGGTACGTAGCTTCGTCATTCGAGACAGGGAAACATTTTTTGAATTTCAGGGATATCTACGAGACAGAAGACTTCGATGGCTGGCAAGTGATGCCTTCCACTGCGGCCAATCTGGACTATTTGGCAATTTCATCAGATGAAGATAATTAGTAGGACTTGTTGGAATCCGTAGGCAAAAACAAAGTAAAATAAAACTACGGAAATTCACCAACAGGATCTGCACATACTAGAAAAACCGATTGGATAGAAATTACCTCAATGTTTTGATTGTTCGTTGTGGAGGCGCTGCTTTGTACGCTTCGCCCTCTACTAGTATCCACGCGACGAACTCCTCTGCAAGCGATCGGGATGCTAGTCCCTTCTGTGTTCTGAAAACTGTTCAGAACTGATCTTGACTATCTGGTAATCGGTCGTATTTCGGAGAGAGGAGGCTAGATACTATATCGCCTTTCTAGGGTTTAGGGTTTTGTTTTTCTTTAATCAGATAAAGGATGGCCACCAAGAAAAGGTTAACATAACATTTTATAGCTGTCAATATCAAAACCCTAACTGTCATCTAATGACAGTTTAATCTTGTCCGTCTATTCCTATAATCATCCAACGAGTGGATGAGTAATATTAAGTAATTAATTTCATTTATTCGATTAAATAAAATTAATTACTTATTAACCTACCAGAAAATACAATATGGAATCTGATTCCCCTTTTGTATACGTTCAACGAATCTGGACACAATCTAGATTCATTGAACGTGGACATTATGCTCACAAGATCGTCTATGCGTGTGACCCTGTAGGTTCACTTAACGTTGGCAGTGAATGAAAAATGTCATAGACATTTATTCACAAAACATAAGCGGCCTCTAGCAAGACATTATGCTTACCCAAGTTAAGTAAATGTAATAATAACCTAGTATTAGATTTAATATTTAGTCCTTTTGTCACACGATATCCTAATTAAGTATAAGGCATGGATCAAGTCATCCTTATAAAACTTAATTAACCATTTACTTGATCACCAGGCAGACTGTTCCAACAAATAATATTAATAACACCTTATTAATACTTATTTGAGCATGGCCATGCATATTTTTCAGTCTTCCTTATCAAGGGGCCCATGTATATCTCTCTCTAAAAAGAGAGGGACAAATCCTTTTCACTATCTCCAATATTCAAGCCATGACGAGAAAATAAGCCAACCAATAATCATAATGATCACCTAATTAAAAGTGATGTTTGACTATGTCAAAACATATTTTTCTCCCCATGCAAGAAACATTAGAAACATTAGGTCGAAGGACACCAAATATAAAACTGAGAAGAAATACTTATAACTTAAACCCATGCAATATTTCTTCTTCACTTTGGGTCATGTCCAATACAATATTCTCAATATGTATTTATGAATTGATTTTATATCTCTTATTCATGATCAGTAAAACTTGACCATCAATCAACTTCACACTAGTTTACAAGATGTAATAAACTAGGGACAAATAAGAATAGTATTTTATTAGCTATAAAGGTTTTACTATCAAGTCACATACTTGATGACCAAGAGCATAAAATACAATTCAAAAATACATGCTTCATAAATCATAAATGTGAGTCAATTGGTCTTAGGGCATATACTAACAGGACTATCTATTTTGTAAAGGTTTTTTGGGTTTTTATTGATGTAGATAGCGGTATTTTCTTGCTTGTGTTGTTTCGTTTTGTTTCTTTTTTTTTTTTTTTTTTTTTTAAAGTAGGTAGGTTGATCCCCCATTCTGATCGGAACTACCATTATGTATAAAATGAATATGCGTTCTAGTATATCCTTTTTGCATTACTTACTCAATAACTCACAAATCCTAAGTTCCTTGAATACGACATACAGCTTACGGGTAATATTTACGCAAGTTGATGTCGTTCCAAGTCTTTACCAGTTTCGATCCTTTTCTATCAGTTAATACATATGACTCGTTGCCATGAGCTGTGAGGACCTAGTAAGGACCTCCTATTGTTGCGTCCAACTTTTAGTTGGGTTCTTGGTGACTGGTTTGATTTTTCCTTATAACCCAATCACCCACATGGATTCTCGATGGTCGGACACGTGCATTGTGATATCTAGCCACAACTCTCTTGTATTCTTCATCCTGTTGTGCGGCTGCACCCCCAGTATTTTCACGGAACAACAAGTTTTCCTGTAAAAGCCTCACTTTTTCAATAGTACTGAATTCAAGGTTTTGCTAATTCGGAGAACCTATCTCGGTAGGGATTAACACTTCTATTCCGAAACATAAGTGGAATGATAGTTCTCCCGTGCCTTTATTGGGAGTGGTCCGGTATGACCATAACACACTAGACAATTCTTCTATTAAGTTCCCCTTGGCTTCTTCTAGATGCTTATTCAAACCTCGAAGAATTGTCCAATTGGTGACCTCGGCTAGGCCATTGGTTTGTGAGTGTGCTACGGAAGCAAACTGCTACTCTATGCTCAATCATTCACAAAAGTTTCAAAAATTCCGAGCATTAAATTGCTTCCTATTGTCTGTAATCAGGATTTTGGGGACGCCATATCGGCAAATGATGTCCTCCCAGAAAAATCCTGGATCTGTTTAGAAGTAATATTGCTGAGCGCTTTAACTTCAACTCATCTAGTAAAGTAATCCACATCTACTACCAAGTATTCTTTCCCACCTTTGGCTTTCGGGAATAGTCCTAAGAGGTCCATACCTCATTGCGCAAAAGGGATCGAGAAAGACATGTGATATTCATTCTGAGGGACGTAGTGGCCGTTGTCATGTATCTAGCACTAATGACAGGCTCGTACCATTTCTTTGGCCTCCTCTCGCATTGTGGGCCGAATATACTCGTACCACATAACTTTCCTGACAAGAGCACTAATCCCAATATGAGTGTCACAGATGCCCTTATATATTTCTCTAAGAATGTAAGCATCATCACTATCAAAGGCACACTTAAGGAGAGGCCAATCACCTAAAGTGCGGTAAAAGTCACCTCATACTATTACGTAACAGGCAGCACTGGTTCTGATTTTTCGAGTCGTGCTCAGATCATCTAGCAAGAACCCATTAGTGATATATTGCTTGAGTGGTGTTATCCAATTACTCTCAATCTCAACTGGGAGCATTTTCACTTCGATACTCTTCCTTAGTAATGGTTCCAACCATATTCCCTGGATCGGTTCTCCGAGCATCACTTTTGACAGCTAATCTTCCTTTCGGTTGTCTTTTTGGTCAATTTTCTCGAACTAGGTGGTCACAAACTTCTCGATAAGGCCTTTGACCAAGGCTGCATATTTCTTCATGTGATCTTCTTTGGCCTCAATGATCCTGTAACGTGCTCGAAAATCACATTTGAATCATCTCAGATGATGAGCTGTTCTACGTTCAAAGCTAATGACATGTGTAATCCCGCTATGAGGGCTTTGTACTCCGATTCGTTGTTGCTAGTCGTGAATGCATACTTCAGCGTGTAAGCTAACTCTCTATTATTTGGGCTCTAGAGTGCGAACCCTGTCCCTTAGTCCACGTATAGCACCCAAGCACGTTTCAGGTCTAATTCTAGCACACTAGCTTTCAATTCCACCGTTGTTAACAGGGTATTCTCTATCCACTAAGGCTGGTGCTGTAAAGCCTGTCCGTGTTGGAAATCTATCTCATATTTGCTAAGCTCCAGGATCCACTTTGTCACCTCCCTGTGAAATCGGGTTTCTGCATTATTTGCTGAAGAAGCACTGCTGTGAGTACGGTAACAGAGTTTGCTTGGAAATATGGCTTCAGTTTCCTTGCCGAAATGACGGGTGTGAAGACGTTTTTCTCTAATGGGCTATATCGGACCTTAACCCCAGCTAGTACATGGCTCACGTAATAAAAATGCATAATTTTTTTCATTTCGTAAAGAATATAATATAGAGCTAACAACAGCCTTTGTCATGGCTAAATACATGAATAGGGTTTCCCTCTCAATTGGACTAACTAATATTGGTGCGCTACTTAAATACGTTTTGAGCTACTTGAATGCTCACTGCATGACAAAGTCCGTGTGAAAGCGATACCCCCCTTCAAGAGTCGGTAGAACAATAAGACTTTTTTCTCCCATGCGGGTGAGGAATCGGCTTAAATATGCTAGGCAGCCCGACAGTCGTTGCATGTCCTGCATACTTTTTGGTGTGGGCATGTTTTGTATTGCTTTGATCTTTCCTGGGTCCACCTCAATTACCCATTCGGAAATGATAAATCCCAAACACTTCCTTGCTGGTTCCCTAAACACGCATTTCTTAAGGTTTAACTTCATCCCTACTTGTCGGATTTTGCTAAATGTTTCTCCCATGTCTTGGGGCAACATGTCCACCTTCTTGGACTTTAGTATGATGTCATCGACATACACTTCCATATTATGGTCAATTTGATCTTTGAATATATCATTGACCATTTGCTGGAATTCTGCTTGGGCATTCTTTAATCCAAATAGCATTCTGGTGTAACAAAAAATGCCACCATCGGTCAAGAATGTTGATTTCTCTACGTCTTTGGACGCCACCAGGATCTGGTGTTATCTCTTGTACGCATCCAAGAAGCAAAGAACTATATAGTCTGCGACAAAATCCGTTGCTTGGTCAATTCAGGGTAGTAGGAATAGTTTTTTTTGTATGGTTTTGGTCAAGTCAGTGTTATCGATACACATCCGCCACTCTCCATTATGTTTCAACACGACGACCAGATTAGCTAGCCAGACTGGATAATCTATTCTTTTAATAATGCCAGCTTCTAGCAGCTTATTCATATTGCCCCGAATCACCTGTTATCCTTGTCTAGGAATTGTTCT
This sequence comes from Catharanthus roseus, assembly GCA_028651295.1. NCBI lineage: Eukaryota > Viridiplantae > Streptophyta > Magnoliopsida > Gentianales > Apocynaceae > Catharanthus > Catharanthus roseus. Next base: position 1,809,718 of record JAPQWS010000044.1, on the reverse strand, counting down.
TTTCTTCTGTATTATCTGTTGCGTACCTTCTAGTATTCCCAACCAGTGAACTGTTGTGTTTGGTGATATAGTGTCGAGGTTGGATGGTGTCCAAGAAAAAATGTCCCACAAATCGATAAGTGTCGCTTGGACGATGCCTTTGACGTGGGCCGGTAGTGTTTTACCTAATCGTACTTGCCTGTCTGGATGACCCGTGTCCATAACAAGGACTGACCTTGAGGTTGTAGCTTCTTGCTGAACTCACACTCTTCAAATCTAGTGATATTGGTTGTGTCATGTTTCGCTTCGTCATAGGCCACGAGAAAGCATTCTCGTCTGGCACTATGATCACCGCATATGGCAAAGAGTCCTACAACTGTACGCACTTCTAAAGTAAGGGAATATATGGATACGGTTACCTTGAGCTAGTTGAGGATGGGTCAGCCAATGAGGCAATTATACAACGATGGAGCATCAACGATAATGAAATTCTATAGGCCAGGTGGTACCATTAACATGTACTGGTAGGTTTACAATACCAAAGAGTTGATGTTGTGCCTTGTAAATCCAATTAAAGGCAGGGTATACGGCCGGATTTCCGAGTCTGGGATATGTATCTGAGTGATTGCATCACGGAACAGGACGTTCGCAACACTGCCCATGCCAACTAACATCCGTCTGACAGTGCATTTCCCTATCTCCAAGGAAACCACCAGTGGGGCATCATCAGTAGTTTCGTAACTCCATTTCATTTTGGCTCCGACAGGATCTGTACAGTAAAAACAAAGTAAAATAAACAAAGTAATCCACCAACAGGATCTGCACAGGTGTTATTAATATTATTTGTTGGAATCCGTAGGCAAAAACAAAGTAAAATAAAACTACGGAAATCCACCAACAGGATCTGCACATACTAGAAAAACCGATTGGATAGAAATTACCTCAATGTTTTTATTGTTCGTTGTGGAGGCGCTGCTTTGTATGCTTCGCCCTCTACTGGTATCCACGCGACGAACTCCTCTCGCAAGCGATCGGGATGCTAGCCCCCTTCGTGTTCCCAAAACTGCTCGTAAAGCCGATCCCCGACTATCCGGTAATCGGTCGTTTTTCGGAGAGAGGAGGCTAGATACTATATCGCCGTTCTAGGGTTTAGGGTTTTGTTTTTCTTTAATGAGATAAAAGACGGCCAACAAGAAAAGGGTTAACATAACCTTTTATAGTCATCAATATCAAAACCCTAATCGTCATCTAATGACAGTTCAATCTCGTCCGTCTATTCCTATAATCATCCAACGGTTAGATGAGTAATATTAAGTAATTAATTTCATTTATTCGATTAAATAAAATTAATTACTTATTAACCTACCGAGAAAATACAATATGGAATCCGATTCCCCTTTTTGTATACGTTCAACGAATCTGGACACAATCTAGATTCATTGAACGTGGACATTATGCTCACAAGATCGTCTATGCGTGTGACCCCTGTAGGTTCACTTAACGTTGGCGATGAATAATAAAAAAAATGTCCTAGACATTTATTCACAAAACATAAGCGGCCTCTAGCAAGACATTATGCTTACCCAAGTTAAGTAAATGTAATAATAACCTAGCATCGATTTAATATTTAGTCCTTTGTCACACGATATCCTAATTAAGTATAAGGCATAGATCAAGTCATCCTTATAAAACTTAATTAACCATTTACTTGATCACCGAGCAGATTGTTCCAACAAATAATATTAATAACACCTTATTAATACTTATTTGAGCATGGCCATGCATATTTTCCAGTCTTCCTTATCAAGGGGCCCCATGGATATCTCTCTCTAAAAGGAGAGGGACAAATCCCTTTCACTATCTCCAATATTCAAGCCATGACGAGAAAATAAGCCAACCAATAATCATAATGATCACCTAATTAAAAGTGATGTTTGACTATGTCAAAACATATTTTTCTCCCCATGCAAGAAACATTAGAAACATTAGGTCGAAGGACACCAAATATAAAACTGAGAAGAAATACTTATAACTTAAACCCATGCAATATTTCTTCTTCACTTTGGGTCATGTCCAATACAATATTCTCAATATGTATTTATGAATTGATTTTATATCTCATATTCATGATCAGTAAAACTTGACCATCAATCAACTTCACACTAGTTTACAAGATGTAATAAACTAGGGACAAATAAGAATAGTATTTTATTAGCTATAAGGGTTTTACTATCAAGTCACATACTTGATGACCAAGAGCATAAAATACAATTAAAAAATACATGCTTCATAAATCATAAATGTGAGTCAATTGGTCTTAGGGCATATACTAACAGGAGCATCAACGATAATGAAATTCTATAGGCCAGGTGGTACCATTAACATGTACTGGTAGGTTTACAATACCAAAGAGTTGATGTTGTGCCTTGTAAATCCAATTAAAGGCAGGGTATACGGCCGGATTTCCGAGTCTGGGATATGTATCTGAGTGATTGCATCACGGAACAGGACGTTCGCAACACTGCCCATGCCAACTAACATCCGTCTGACAGTGCATTTCCCTATCTCCAAGGAAACCACCAGTGGGGCATCATCAGTAGTTTCGTAACTCCATTTCATTTTGGCTCCGACAGGGCCGCTATGCAACATGTAGATGACTTTTGATTGGGTTGCTTTATTATTGTTTGGTTTCGTGATTTCCGCGGTGCAATGGCCCAGGCATTGTTTGATGTCAAGTCTCTTATCTGCGTAGCAATCAACAAACTCTTTCAGGTACCCTTGCTGTATGGCTTGCTCAATCTCCTTCTGCAGCTCTATATATTGTTCGGTATCATGTCCGTTGTCTCTGTGAAACTAGCAATATTTCGTTTGACTCCAATGCTCTGGGGGTGAAGTCATCTTGGGAGGCATCTTTAAGATTCCCAAGGATTCGACTATATGTAGATCTTCGTGCAGGAGGATTTAAGTAGGGTGAAACTGTCCTGGGGTATCGCGATCTTGGTGGCAGGTATGATCTATGTGCCGAATAAGATAATCGTTCCCGCACTAGAGTCATTCTGTATCTGGCCAAAATGGCCACTTCATATTACTATCCCCTAATATGTTTTCCAACTGGTTCCGCTTGCTTTGCACACTTAATTCTCTTTTGATGAATTCGTGCACTACATCGAGCAAGTCATTGACAGAGAGTTACCGCTTTGTAGGTAGTTCCTTGGTGAGCGATAAGGAACACAATCTGTGTTTGTAAGTCTGGATATGTTCCCGGTCATTGAGACACAGGACTTTAATGGCTTATTTATTTAATCTTTCAGTGTAGGCTTGTATTATCTCCTGTGGCTGTTGTCGAATTGTGAGCAAGTGATCGAAAGTTGGAATGATTTCCCCGTTGTGCTAAGAAGTGATGCTGGAACTTCTGCCCGAGTTTCCTGAAACCCAAGATGGATTACAGTGCCAAAGGGGCGAGCCAGGATGAGGCAGAATCTCGTAAAGAGCTTGGCAAAATGCAGCATAACTCTATGTCTGATGCATTATGTATCATCGTCAAAGCAAAGAAATGTTGGAGGTGTTTATCAAGATCAGTAGTACCATTGTATCGGTCAAATGACAAAGTGTTGAATTTATCCAAAGCAGAAGCTTTCTGGTATTCCTCTGAGAATGGGTTGTACTCAACGTAGTTCCAATGATCACCCCGAGAATGTGCGGTAGTCTTAAGGTCATTCATCATAGCCTGCACCTTCGTTTGCATGGAGGTTGGGATAACTAGAGCAAATGTGACTGGTGGAGAACTAGTGGAGGCGGAGGGTACCTCAATCCCGAAGAGGGACTTAATGAAAGCTTTCTGTTCTGGGGCGAATGGGACATCAGGCATGATATGACATGTACTCGTAAAAGTGTGCTCTACACCCGTTAAGTCAACTTCATGATGTGGTGGTATATCACCCTATTCATTAATGTGATGAGTATCATCTTTCGTGATTGCCGTAAATTGTAATTTTTTGGATCGCCAAACAAAAGGATCAGACATGCACGATGGGCACCAAGTGATGAATATCAAGCTGCTGCCACATGTCTAATACTCGCAAGACTAGAGAAAGCCGTCAAGGGACCGACGGGAAGCTATTCCCCAAAGGCACTCCGATGCTTAAGTTAGTCTTAGGGTCGTCAATTAATTAGATTAATCTAGTTAAATAGCATTTATTACTTGATTTTGCATGAGCTATTAATCAGGAAAGAGGGACAATTTTTTAGAGATAGTTAAATGCTTATGTTCAATGTGAAATTGACTTTCCTTGACCCGAATTTCCGAGGCGCAGGTTGGAGCTTTGCAATCCGACCCGGCCCTGTCTGTACTTCTGGGTTCCCTTGTTCCTTTTTTTTTGGACTTGGTGTGTTTCGACCTATTATTCTGGCGTCCTCACTGAGTGTGCCATAGTCCAAAAATCTGTTATTCATCATACAACGTAAATTTTTAGAATCATATCACGTTAAACTTGACTTTAAACTAAATGGATTATTTTTATTGATGAATATATTTGATATAGAGTATATATGTGTTAAGAAATTTAGGGCACAAAGAAGAATAATATTGAATGCTTTATTTGATTCTAACCTAGTAATCTCTGATGTGATATCTCCAACAATATGTGAAATCATTTTTTAGATTTAAGTGTAAAGCAATAATATTTTCCATGTTTTAGACTCCAAGTGATATTGTTTTAATAATCCATTTCACTGCGTTTGTTTATCTATATTTAATGAATTTCCTTACCAAACATTATGAAGGAAACCATTGGAGGAAGGGTCTGAGAGGACTCTACCCATTTAAATTTTTTTATGCTTTATTTATGTTACAAAATTATGTTTATTTTATGGAAAAAATTAGTATATTTTTATTAAGATTTTCTCAAATAAATAAAATTAAACTATTAACTAAAAAGAAAATATTAATTTTCACCAATACCAAAAGACAAAATTTCTTAACCTCAAACTCCCATTCCGTGGGACTTCATCAGATTGAAGATGCCCAAAAAGAAAATATTAATCATAATGACTTAATGAACAAAAAACTATTTCACATTAGATAAATTAAAATTCTCACACAACTAACTAAGCTATGCCCATGCGAGTCCGTTTTCTCATATCAAATCTGTATATATGATCAAATGCAAGGATTTGGCAAGAAATTGTATTTCAAAAGCTCTGCCCTAGTGTAGAATAATCCCAAAACATTAAAAGAAAACAAAGCTTAAAAACACCAATCTGGCAAGAAACCTAAAAAATCCTCAACATGTGCCTCATGGAAGGTCACACTATCAAAACTAACAAAATTGACCACACAGGTGGTGTAGGAAAAACAAAAAAATCTTCAAGAGAGGATATGATCACAGTAAATAACTATGCTAATATGACCACTATACTTAAAAGATTCACTCAACAACATAATTCATCAAGAATCCAACAAATTGCAATAACATCTCTAAACTACTCTGATTGATCATGATGACTCCCCAAAACCAGAAACATGAATAGAATACAAGCCAAAGAAAATATATTCTAAATGACTGTTTATATAAATATAGGATATATTATCATATCCAAGCAGAACACGCAAAATTGACACCACAAGCACTCTTCCTGCCTTCATACCGCTGTTCACCCATGCCACTCGACAAACTGCGCAGCAACACTAGACGTCTACTGCTGCTTGCATTCTGGTGGTCGCTCACCCTGTTGACCATCGCCAATTGGTGCCCTTCCACTCTTCTGCAATTTAAACCACAGCTTTTACATGAGAAAGAGATGAAGTATGTTTGATCAAGAATGTACAAGTTAAAGAAACAACACATTTTTCAATTGGAACTATTTGCCATGCAATTTATTGTGTTTTATTACCTTCTTCCTGTTCTTGGGTTGCTCTTCCTCTTCCTCGTCTTCATCCTCGTCCTCATCCTCCTCATCTTCATCCTCGTCCTCATCCTCCTCGTCGTCTTCATCGATATCTTCATCATCTTCCATATCACCAAATTCATCCTGGGCAGCTTCTCCTGTAAACCAAGATACTGCATGGGGGATAATTTTATCGCGGATGGTAGACCTGTTGGTTAAAGCATAAGCATCATACTTGAGAAAGTATGCTATAATTCAAAACAGCAAAATGTGAAAATATTGAAATGCAAAGACATATCTGGCCAGAAAGATAAAGAAACTCAAGTTATTCATACAGATAACTCACCCGATGTCATAATCTTGTTCCATCAAGTTCTGTAGCTCTTCAGCCTGTTAAAGTATTGGAAAATATTATAAGCTCGTATAAAGGAGGTTAGTGCTGCAAACAAAAAAGAAATACAGGCTTACCGCATCTTCATCAATATCCTCATCATCTTCAGGGACTTGTGGTGGATTAAAGAAGTTGAAGAAACTTTCACACTGCTCAGTCTTGGTAATTGGTTTAGCATTCTTTGACCCCTTCTTAGGCTTCTTTTTAAGGATTTTTTGGGTCAGGCATTTTCCTGGATACCATTCTATCTCCGTCCTGACAGTGCAAAAGACATTTAGAAAGAGAGGAAAAAAACTTGAAAAACATAAGAAACAAAACCAAAGCTAGTTACCCTATTGCTTTCTCAAGGATAGGTTCGTCTTCATCAATCATGTGATATGTCTTTGTCAGAAGAGTATTCTTGAAGAAAGGATTGGTGTCGAAGAAGAACTCCAACTTGAAACCCTTCGGGGAATCAATCTTTGACCACTTTATATCTTTGAGAAATTTGAGAGCACCTTCATCACGCTCAGAAATCTGAATCGGGTTCACCAGCAAAGTTAGCTAAACATAAGTACATCAGCAAACAATGAGAAAAAACAATAATAGGATATGCCACTGAAAGACTAACCTCCTCAGCAGTAACCTCATTATTCTTCAATGCAGTAAGCCAGAAATCAGGAACACCTTTTTCTGCATAAACTGTGTCTCAGCATGGAAAATCACAAAAAAAAAACCCAATAACAAATTCAAAAGGTTGGAGACCTAAAATGTACCTTCTTCAGATTTTTCTTGCTCTTGCTCAGTCTTAGCAACCTCATCTGCAGCCCCTTCGACTTCTGCAACTCCATTAACAATCTCATATCTCTGCATAAAATAGAGATATTAATTCCTCATTCCACTTTTACTTGTCCCAGATGCCAAAAATAACAAAGATTAAGAAATCCCTCAAATTCTAGGCAAATTTAGTAGTAATGACTATATTGCCCTCACAAATTTCCTAGGTAATTGTTTTCTCGTGAAAAGTTGAATAATTAAGTCTTTCAGTATTATATATTCTAACAGAAACTAGACAATTAAGTCCAAGGTGCAAAATTTAGACTTTGGGGGTACTGTACTCTACATAAATGGACGGGTGATATTTACAATTCAGGAAACTGAAACTTGATAAATCAAGAATAAAAAAACAGTGGCTAGAAGAGGATTGGAACCTAAAACACCAGCACAACAAGCAATAACATTATGTTACTAACCTTTGTGTAGAGAGGTTGATACAACTTTTGGTACTTGGCTTCAAGTGCTGCCCTCTCTTCGAAAAACTTTGCCTCTAATTCATCATGTTGACTCTGAATTTAGTAAAAGAAAACACTGAAATTATAAGAGCACTAAACCAATTTATACGTGCACCACATAACCTTTGCACCAGGAGAGCTTTAAGCAGAACTATAAGCATCAATGATTCATGGTAGAGGCAATACATATGAACAAATAATACATTTCCAGAGACTGACATAAACTACTGGGGCAATTGTCTCATGAATAATAACCATTGACACACAACAGTATCTAACAGATACTGTAAGGCTAGAGTAAGAACAAAATATTTTGAAACAAATATAGTTATGAAAAGTTCAGCAAAAGAATCATTCATTTGCAGATGCTCAGTAACACCAAAGATATATAAGTAATATGAAAAAGACTAATCCAAGTTGATTATATTTGTGTTCATTATACAACATTGAAAAAACAACACATTTAGGACACTAAAATAACCAAAAATATTGGGACAACTCAAGAGGGAGCAAAATAAATACTTCTATAAAAATGGACTATTTAATGGGATTACGACAAATCCACAAGAGAAACAGAACATGTAAATGGGCCAACTTTGGACACCCTGGACATAAATTTCAATGATAACTAAAATTGGACATACAAATCCCGTCTTTTACACGATATTATATGACCCAGACAAGGAAACTTCACCAAATCCTTACCATCAAAATCAGAAAAATTAATAGCACCACTTTTCTTCTCAAATACAGCAGCACAAAATATTTATATCTCTGTGCCAAAGGAAGTCCATACCTGAATCTCCCTAAGAACTTCAACACGCTTCCTGACTAGTGGCGATAAGGTCTCAAGCACATCCGAATGCTTTCCAGTAAGATCTTGAAGCTTATTCTGACCGAGGAAACAGCAAAAGATTAAAACCAAACAAAAAAGTCTTAAATGAAAGAATTTAAACCGAAAAAAGAAAAAACCCACCTTAAGAGCATTAACAAGGTCTGCTCTATCTTCTGCATTCAAACCTAAAATCAAGTTACAAAAACAACAAACCGCAAAAAAATCAAAGACCCAGAAAGAAAATAAGCAAAAATCAACAAGATTTGCCCTTTTGGGTTAAGGGTTTATGTGAATAGGGGGTTTTTTACCAGATGCGAGATCGGCCATACTGAAGTTGTCCTTATTGCTGCTCATTCTAGTCTAGGGCTTTATAAAAGGGAGGAGAGGACAAAAACCCTAGAAAAAGAAGAAGTAGAAATAGAGAAGACAGAGACTAGAGAGAGAGAGAAGGAAAAAGGGGATAAAAGAGGGAAAGAGGGAAGATAAAGCAAAGCGCCTCTCTTTTTTTTTTTATAAGTGAAAAAAAAAAACCAAACGCTTCCCAGCTTTCTTCTGTCTACCCCAAAACTCTCTCTTTCTCTCTCCCCAAAAACCTAGCGGCTGGTTCCATTTATAGCGGTGGGTTAATAAGGCCGTGTTTGGCATAGCTCTGGCGTTCCAATTTTCAACTTTTTTTTTCTTCTTTTGCTTAATGCATTTTTCTCTTGAGGTTTATCCAAATTGCAAATTGATTTATATATTTTATGTAAATTACAAATTCATCTCTACAACTCATTTTATTACAAAAAAATTATCAGAAAAATAATGATTTTGTGTAAAATAGTTTATACTCTTTCTAAAACGTCATCTTTTCTATCTAATTCTCACTTATTATTATATATTAAACCAATAATATCCTTTGTAAAATATTTTTTGTTGATGTAATTTTTATAATGAAAGATATTATTATCTTGATATATCATATTAAACAAAAATTAGACCCATAAAATAATATTTTAATAATATATTAATTTTTTTATTACGTAATTATTTTTTTAGAATTTTTTATTAAAACCAGTTCTCCACGCTATGAAGAGGACTAAGAGGGAATAATTGACATTAATTAATCATTGATTTATAAGTGATAAGAATTTATAATAAAAAAGATACATTTATAATTTACATAAATATAAATGAGAAAAATGTAATAAACATTTTTTTATTTGAATCTTGCTATGAGTTTTGGGTTAGGAAATTGTTGGATGGATTAGCATTATTGATTCCACCTTTTTTTTTTTTTTTTAAATAATACTACCTTCCGTTTATGCAAAATAATTAAAAGTAACTTTGAACTAAATATTTTTTCCCTTATTAGATGCTAAGAGATAAAAGAGTAAAAGTAAAAAGTATATTAATTTAAAATTTATATAATAAATGATTATTAAAATTATAAAATAGCATTTTTTAATTGGATAATCTATTTTTAAATAATACTTATATTTGTAACCGAAAGATTATAACATTGACCAAATTTTGTCATATTCTAATGACTTTGACCTAACATATAATTTCTTCGGTAGATAAACGTCATGTTTTTATACTTGTGATAAGATGTCATGTGTCAACGTATATTTCAGTAAATACTGTCATTATAAATTACCTTTTCAACATTTGAGGAGAATTTGTACCACGCATACAAATAGACTTAATCTAGGGCAATTTTCTTTCTAAAAGAAAAAAAATCAAACATTGAAGAGAAAAAGAAAAAAAGAATATTTTCACTATGAAAATGGAAATAATTTTGAGCATAAAGCATTGATGAGGTAGATTATTTGACTTACGAGTAAATATCTTACTTTTCATGTTATTAACACTACTTTCTCTATTCTATCTTCTCGTCTTCTCTATATATTCTTCTAATAATTCTATATATTTAATTTATTTATTCTCTCTTTATTTATACTTTATATTTGTATCATTTATTATATTGGATCGATGACGTTACCCTAGCAAGTTTCGCAACAAATGAATAAATATTTACTCATTTAATAACTTCTTTTTTTATTCATTAAAAAAAAAAAAAAAAGACTTGTTATTTTCATAGTTATATAGAGTTCAATTGTTGGTTTTCCTCTTCCCAAGTCATGTATATATATAAGCAATAAATAGCGTCTCTCTGTTTGTTTGTTTCTTTCTTTCCTTTTTGTGTAAATAAGTAAGATCACTAGTTAAAAGATTTCCGAAGAGAAAATGAAAAGATAGAATGAGAACTTCAATATTAGAAAACAAATTTCACCGATGTTGAACACGAGATGAGAACACTATTATTCGAGGTGTTTTTTTTTTTTTTTTTTTGTGAGGTCTAAATCACTGATATTCATAATTTACTATAAATTTTAATTTTTAAAAGTATAAAAAAGAGCAAAATATTTATTCATTAAAAAGAACAAATAGTTTAAAATATATAAAACACAAATCTTAAATCAAAAGAATAGCACGATGTGCTAGAAAATACAATACAATGTATTACAATCACGTAATTAAATAATCTATCAATTCCTTCCTTCTTAAAAAGACCAACAAAAGACAATGACAAAAATGAAATTTTTTCATCAAATAAATATAATAAAAAGCAATATATAATTATTCATTTGAGACTCTCATACAATGCGCGTGTGAGTTGTGAGTTTTAAACGATTGTAAATGAAATTAAACGTAAAATATTAATCTAACTTTCCATTTTAAAAAAAAAATAATAAGCAGTTGAATGTGAATAAAATAGGAGCCAAACATCCATTAAATATTCAACATATTCATACACTACACACACAATAAGCAGGAACTTGGTCTTTACAGTTGGGTCGTATATTAATCAAAATCTTTGTAAAATGTTGCAACCTACAGCTGTTTTTTGGCTTGAAAGCACCAATTACAAACATAGGGAAGGAATCACGGGATATGAATATTCAGAGCCGAAATATAAAATTATATAAATTTATTTACTTTGTTAAGATAATTCAATGAGTTTGAAAAAGTTTAAAGAACGCTATAATTTGGTCCTTATTTGGTATTTTGATTAAGAGTACGACATTGATTAATTAGAAATTAGAAATATACGACTTCAATTAATTTACATTCGATAAGTGTTATTAAAATCTAACTCTTACTCAAAAATTTAAAATTGATTATAAATATTTCACGGTACTACAAAGATAATTTGAATCTTTGACCTTCTGCTCATTGACAACAAATGCTCTTATCCACCGTGCCAAACCATTAGATTTAAAACCTCCAACAACTTTAGTAGTAGTTGATAAGTGAATTACTAAATGAATCACTAATGATAATACACGATCACAACTTCAATTCTTATGCAACTCCACAGTTTAAAAAAAAAATTTTGAGTTAGACCTTTTCTTAATAAGAATTAAACTCTACAAACAAAACCGAGTCAAATACAAATTAGCCTTGATTCTTATAAAAAAAAAAAAAAAGGCACATTTTGACCTCTATTCGCAAGCAAAAAAAGAACAAGAAAAAGGACCTCATACACTGATATTTGAAACATTATGTGAGTTCCCCCATGTTAGAGACAAAAATTCACCCAAAAAGCTCAGATAAAGTTATGTTCCTGCCTGCAAATCATAGGAAATTGACTATAGCTTTAGTGCTTGTAATTGGTTATTTTGAGCTATTACTTCACTAAACAAGTAAATATTTTAACTTAATTTCCTATCAATGGCATTTTTCTCCAAAATGTATCTCAGAGAAGAATTGTCCTTTTATCTAAGGTTTCATCATCTCAGAAATAGAAGAAACACTAGCAACTGACATAGAAATTTAGACTCACAGACATCAAATACAATCAGGCTAATCTCACAATTGAGGGATGGCGGTGAAATCCACAGAGCTTCATTGAGTTTCTTCCGCCTCCTCCCCTTCATCATCTTTGTCATCATTAATACTTTTTGGAGACTCGGGTGTCAAGACACGTCCAGTCATAGGATCAACTGGACGGGTATCCCTTGGTCCACCTTTTCGTCCCATTGCCAACATTGGAGGTGGAGGCAAAACCCCAGCTCTGAAAAGAAGACGCTGAACAGGATCTGAAGGTTGTGCGCCAACGGATAACCAATATCTGCATAATGAGGGATGTTAGTCGAACTGGTAACTTCACATACTCCATTCACCCATATTGTCTTTACTGTTGAAACGTTAGCAATTGAATAGCAGTAATCATTTTGTAATGGAGTAGCAATAGTCCTGATATTGATATGCAGAAAAAGGGAGAACCTTCATACGAACTGATTCAGAAATAAAACTTCTTCGGTGTATTCCAGGAAAAAAAAAAAAAATTTATTGGGTGTATGAGATAAAAAATCCACGTTAGCATGAAAGTAAACAAATGAGAATGTCAGAAGCAGACGGGAAGCTTAAAACACAAATACACGTAATTTAATTTTGTTACCAAAACTCAACTGCTATGCTATCAGGAAAGTTTTTCACAAGCAACAAAAGATCTGAAAAAAAAAAGAGGAAAAGTTTACAGAAACTATCGTTTAATAAATCAAACGAATCAGTACCTACTAACTACTCGTCTTTGAAATACCTGGAATAGATTTATGAACCAAATTTCTATAATCTCCGAGAACATTATGATGTTTAACAGAAGGATAAAAAGACATGCCATAGGTGCAAGTATTTTGTTGTTACTTTTGAATACTCATCTCCCACACATGTCCTTATACATTAGTGGCTGTTTCTAAGTAGACAAACAACAGGAGACAGACATATGGTGAACTTCAGGAGTGGTTACAACTTGTTGATAGCAATGAAACAATGTGAACTTCACTGAATGTGTTCTTGGGAGTTATATTATCAACTAGTATATATCCAATTAGGACCGTGGAACCAAGGGGAAAGCACGGTTCTGTCCATTTGCTTAATAAGTTATAACCTCTGTCTGTTTCCAATAGTTGTTTTCCCTCCGAAAGTTAATTGGAAACAAAATTGGATTGGAACCCACTGCTATGTTTCCTGTCCTGTATATTACAGGAACTAAATAGGGAAGAAGAAACCTAACTTCATTGGGACACAGCCGCGCAGGTTATAAAAAGGTTCAGTTCCTTTTGCAGCTAAGCTTAACCAGACCTTGAGACCGAAGTCTCTTACTTTACTAGCATGCTACAAAGAATAAACCAATATTAATTTCTTAGATAAAATCACAGATGAGACCAAAGATTGGACATCTGCAATCATAGACGGGACCAAACTTGAGCAATCAGCTGAATTTCCAGTAAGGAACTGGATCCCGTGACATTTAATATAAGCAATAAACAAAAAAATTTCCCCTTTTATCTATCACCAGAGCATTTTACCAATCATTGAGTTAGGAAGTTCTTGTTGATTATTAAAAAAATTGATTCATTTGGACTTTCAACCGATGCCACAAGCATAAGTATATCAACAGTAAGGAAAACTGGAATAATTCATGGCTTTTTAACAAAACTAAGTTAAGGTAGGCTGCTATTTTTCAGCATAATGCTCCAAGTATGAGAGATTAACTAACATTAATGAAAGCCGAGTAGAAATTCAGAAATACTTGTTTCTGAGAAAAGTAATCATCTTTTACATGGACTGATCAATACAAATGCAAAACTAAATTTTAAAAAAGAACAAACCCCCAAATGCATCGCTAACTCAGTCCATAAATCTTACTTACTTTATTCTATCAAAATTAAGACCCATCCGTTTTCCACCATCCTGACCTGCATAAATAAGTAAAACAGTGATCCTTAATCAATAAATTTTCTTCACATATAACCCAACCCCAACAGAATGAAGGCATTCAAAAGTTCCAAACAAGAAGGGGAAGGGAACTCAAAATGGAGGCAAAAAGCAAAAAAAAGACAATTAAAATTAATGGGATTCTGAAAATCAACCCAAATTTCCACTTCTATTAACAACTAAGAATCATAAATTTCTTCAGAGAACTAAAGAATGAAACTTTATTATTTACCAGGAAGAGGATTGTAATAACCAAGAACTTCCAAATGCTTGCCGTCACGGGGAGATCTGCTATCAGCTGCCATAACTCTATAGAACGGCTTGTTCTTACATCCAAATCGAGAAAGTCTTAATCTTACCACCATTTTCTTTTGCTAAAAATTTGTCTTTGAATACCAATTGCCCGGTTCTGTTTCCCTTCTTCTTCTTCTTCTTCTTCCCAGTTACCGCGTGTGGTCTGAGGGTTTTGGTCTTGGACTTCGGGTTTTATGTCATCCAAACATAACTTTGCTTTTCAGGTGCCCTGCTTGGGACGACGCCGTTTAACCGAAAGTTTTTTTTCTCTATTTTAACAGCCGTTTTAAAGGTTTTTTTTTTTTCCTTAATAAGAGTGGAGGTTTCCAACCTAAAAGTTCAATCCTGTAATATTAAAATTATTACTACTTTTATTAGATTTATTTCTCTCCTAAAGGGGGATTGTACTTAATTGATATTCATATAATTTACACTGACAATGTAATTTTTTTGTATTTACAGAAAAAGTACACAAAAAAAGTACACTTTGAAAATATATATTTTTAACTTACCTATTTTTATAAATGAATCATATAGAAAAATTTTAATTGAGAAAAATTAGAATGCATAAAAAAAAAGAATTTTAATGTTCATTCACAATTAAAGAACGAAAAAATTTGAAAATTTTAATTCAATTTATAAAAAATAAATTGTAAAAACAAAGTAGGGTTCAAAAGAAGAAAAATAGAAAGATTTTGAATTCCAAATATACCATAATGGTCAACTATGAAATAAAGTTTGTGAAACTATATGCAGTTAAGTATTTTTAATTTTTTTGATAAAAAAAAGTATTTTGAAATTAAGCTCAAGTTTTCTCTTAATTTAAGTTGTTATTAAGAAAAAATTAATTCAATTCATTTTTTAGCAATTAAAATTTAATTTGGTTAATAACATTCAAATTTGTTTATAGTGAGTTCGAATCATTACTTTGTTTTTTTTTTTTTAACAATTCAAGATATTTTGGAGAATTTCCACAAATGGAAATAATAAATTATTATTAGAAGAAACTACACAAATAAATTACCTGCCAAATCGGCACCGTGTTGCTTTTGGACTACCGGTGACTAGAAACGTCGTCGCTTTCTGCGTGAAGTAGACTCAAGTCGTCCTGCTGCCGCCACCGTCACCGTCACTGAACCTATAAATTGTCCCCAATTCGAATTGGAACTTGAAAATCCTCCCTCACTCAAGCTCAAATAGCAGCCATTCAATTCGACGGAGAAAGTAAAAAAGATGGAGAATTCCCAAATGGAAACCCTAAAACCCTCTCAAAACCCTCCCTTCCCCTTCCCTCATCATCGCCGGCGGCCCCTCCAAAGCGAAACCTATCGTATATTTGCTCAAATCATGTCGCATTGCAACGCCCTTCAATCTGTGCCTCAACATAAAAAACGAGGTAAATTCTTCCCCACTGTAATGTGCGTTTCTATTTTTCTTTTTTAATTTTTTTGGACTATTGTATACTTTGGTTAGTGTCCAAAAGAAATGAATATTTGAATGTTAGGAAATTAGTTTTTGACATTCATTTTTTGATTCTGTTAATATCTGATTATTACGGCTATTATTTTTCTTCCCTTGTCAATAATCAGATGATGATGATAAAACAGGGGAAGCAGCAGAAGAGAAGAAATTGGTAGGAGTTAATAGATTAGGAGAAGCTGCTGAGAATAATGAATTGCTGGATCATGATCCTATGGAGACAGAGAGTTTGTTACTCCTACAAAAATCATCTGCCGGTGTCGCAAAAGAAATTACTAGTAGTCAAGATAACAATGTTAACAGTAAGTTAATTGAAGGGGATATGTTGGATTCTATGGATATGATAACAGAAGCCAACAATAATAACAATGTTGATTCATTCATGGAAAATAATCAGGCTATTGATAGTGTTGTAGACCTCATTACTGGTCAGAAAGATGGTTGTAGTGTTGCAAATACTACAGCAGTTAGTCTTATGAGACAGGAAGAAGTGGCCAATCAAGCTTTTTTTTGTGAGGTTGCTGAAGCTGTTGACTCATCTTTGGAGATGGATATGGTTGCTGAATTTTCCAGACCTATCGAGGACGGTAAGAAGAACTCTACCGAAAGAAATACATGGCCAGAAGGAATTGAGAATCAATTACAGTTGAAAGAGAAGGAATTAGAGAATCTTATATCCACTTCTAGTGCAATGAATTCATCTATTTGTCTCACTGCCGATGATGATATCGAAGAAGGGGAAATCTCAGGGGACGTTGGGATTTATGATGAAGCAATGCATTTCTTACTTGATGATGATGCTATATCATTGGAGGAGAAGAAGGTAGAAGAGGGGCAGATTCATAAAGATAACATTGACAAAGAAAAAATGGTTTGTGATGGTGGAGGAATTGGCCTTGGAAAATATGGAAGGTGCATTTCTGCATCATTAAACGTTGACAATAACAATGACATCATGAAGCTGGATAGACAAAGTACCAGAAGGGATCCAGATATTTATGATGGGCATTTGGCTGAGAGAAATATGGAGATTAAAAAGGTAGATGGGCACGATATTGTTCATGAGACTGGACAGATCATGGATCAAGTTTTTGGAGTCCGAGGCACAGATAACTGTGCAGCTTCTGTTAAGGTTTTAACTTCACATGGACAAGTCATCTCCGACGGCACAACTGAGGTGACCAATGAGAAGGTACACCACAAATATCCTCTCCTTAATTGTAGCATACGGAATTCAATGAATTATTTTCAGTATCATCCAGATCCATAAATATCTTTATGTGTTACACATTCATGCGTTAAGTTAATCGTTCTTTGGAGGGAATTTTTTCCAGTCCTTTAGTTTGTTACATTTCTTTTATGATTGCTTTAATTATCTGTTACTCGGTAAGAGCAAGAAAATCTAGCATCCTATGGTCATTAGCCAATAATTGTTGATTTGGACTGGTGGTCCACTGCTGTATTCACATTTTTATAGGACAGTGCCAATGAAATTTACAATAATGTATATCATAAACTAAATATATTTGAAAATCTTGATTTATTGCCTTCTGTAGGAAGAAACCATTAGGAGATAATATATCTTCTCAATTTCGTTTTATGGCCGGAGGCTGCAAGGGAAAACAGGGTAATGGGCTTAACTATAGATTGATAAAGGATATGTTAATATTGTATGGTGTGGTTAATCTATAGAAGTAAGTCAGGAAAAATATCAATGGATGTCAAATTGCCTGAATAAGCTGATTGTAGCTAACCTTTGTATGCTTATATAATATCGTGTTCTAATGGTTGTTCTCCATACTGTCCACTATCACATTGTCAGGATAATACTGTGGAAACGAAGAAAAGAAAGAAGGGTCCTCTAAGCAAAGAAAGGAAGGCAAAGAAAAAGGTATGCACTCATGATCATCTGGTAATTCATTTTAAATAATTTTCTATGAATATTCGCTTTCATGTTTTATAGATATAGCTATCCTGTTAAACTAGTTATTATGGTGCCATTAGCTACTGCTTCAAATGTTCTTTTTGACAGTTTCCTTTTGCAGATTTCTAAGATGTGGGACCTAAATTTTTCGGATATTTAACTCATTTGACACTCTCATGCACAGAAAAAGGAAAGAATCAAGAGGGCAGAAAAGAACCGAAAACTTGGTGTTAAGAGGTTGAAGCTGCAACCAATCGTGAAACAAAAAACAGTGACGTATTGCCGCCACTACCTCAAGGGGAGATGCCAGGAGGTCGTATGCTATGTCTCTATTTGGTTTACGGTTTTAGTTTTTTTTGCTTGGAATTAGATGCTTAATTTTGCTGCTGATGATATGACAGGGCTCGAAGTGCAAGTTTTCTCATGATACAATACCTTTGACAAAATCCCAGGTTTGCTCATTTACTTCCGTAACATAAGTTATTATAAGTGCTGAACAGTTATTATAGCACTTAAGTATGCTGCTTTCAGTATATCACACCATTACTGTCCTCATGCATTAGCACTGTGTGTTTTATGTTTAGTCCACTAGTTGAATATCAAATTTGTCTTCATTTGAAGATTGGTACCACGTTAACTTTAATGTATCATAAAGGGACATATGTAATAATGGTTTTGCAGCCTTAAGTTTTAATATGAAAATTTAGATTTAAAGTATGATTATATTAGGAAAATGGCTATTTATATTTGGACAACCCAAAACAAAATTTGGGTGCTTCATTTGGTACAAGAGGAATCTTTTGTTTGTTTATTTAAAAATTTTCTACAATTGTTTCTTTCTATTGACCATTATTATCCATTTCAAATTAGTTTGTTGCAGTTGACCATTTAAATTGAACCTACTGTTAATCCAATATATAAGCCTTTTGAATTTGGGTGGTGTTTTTTGCGAGACTTCGTTCCTGATTGCCAGAAATTATGTATTTCCAGTTCCAGTGCCTGATATAGCTTTCTGGTAGTTTCATTAATCATGCATCGGAAACCAAAATATCTTTGTTGATTAAGAAATCAATATGTTATTGACTTTTCTAAAGTCTAGGAGCTCTGAGGAAGTTTTCAGCACCCAGCATGTCACTTAATGCCCACAAAGAGTAAATATTGATATCCACACAATGAAATTACGCAAAATTGTTCTGTTTCTAGTGCCTCAAAAGTCAATGCTAGAACTTGGAGAATCTGTCGGCTCTCTTCATTGAATATTTCTCTCGAATCTTTTTAATACTTGCTGATCCATGTGTTCTACTCAAGCATATGCCACATTCTTTGTATCAGCTTCTTTATTCATCTGGTCAGGTTCGGAGGTTAACTGATGTTATTGCTTTAAACATGATGTAGCCATGCTGCTACTTTGCACGTCACTCTTGCATGAAAGGAGATGATTGTCCATTTGATCATCAACTCTCCAAGTATCCCTGCAACAATTATGTAACCAAAGGTTTTTGCAGCAGAGGTGCTGATTGTTTGTTTTCCCACAAGGTATTGTTTTCTTATATTAATTATTAATATTTCTAGTGCCTCTCTAAGTTGACAAAATCAGTTTTAGCATTCTGATGTTTTTCTTGATTTACATCAGATGGAGGATAAAGGAGGTTCTTCAACTACTCCAAATGTTCCAAAGCCTGAATTCAGATCTCCATTTCAGACAAGTGATTCAAACTCAAAGAAACAAGTAACCCTTTGCAGTAACCCTCCCCAGGATTCTTCTGGAAAGAGTCTAGAGAAGAAAGTAGCTCAGCATCTTCAAAAGCCTGCTGTACAGGTACCAAAAGGAATAAGCTTCTTTTCTTCTCCGCAATTATCACCTGGGGTTACAGGTAAGCATGAACAAACTGCCCAACCTCTGAAGGAAGTTAATGGTGTCAAAATTGGCCATAAAATAAATAGTTCATTGGGCAGTGGTCCAAAGTCAAATGACTCAATGATGAGGGTGCCTTTGAGGACACCAAAGGGAATAAACTTTCTGTCATTTGGGAAAGCCCATCCGCTTGAATCTGGAAGTAACAAGGATCAGGGCATCAGTGAGTCATCATTAAGTGAACCAAATGAAAGTACATTGCGTAGATCACCTCCAAGATATGATGGTGGTGCCAAAACTGAAAATCAGAGTGGGCAGAGCTCGTTAGAATCAGAGACAAACAAGTGTAAAGCAGCAGACATGATTTCACCTGCACCTAGACCTCAGGGGATGAAGTTTCTTGCATTTGGGGAAATTCCAAGGGATAATACAAATGCTGTTGGACAAGCTGGCTTGGTTTGTTGTAACACTAACAGTGGCTTGCCATTGGTCCAAGAGAGAGAAAATGTACTAGATGGGCTTAAGTTCACAAATGAAATGCCCAACAGACTTGCATCTTCTCCCAATCCTTTCTGTCAATCTTCAAATCAATGTGGTCCAAGGAATGCAGTGGGAATTTCAAGCTCTCAGAAGATCTCTCTCTTGTCAAACACACCAAACTCAGTGCAGAAAGCGCTTCAATCAACCTTAGCATTTGCAGCTAAGTTTGATTCTCAAATTAAGTTGGATCAAGCAATTGGTACCTCAGGTGTCAGTACCAAACCAAAAAAGTAGCTGAATCTTATAGAGAAGACTCATTGACGAGTTGTAAACTGTAGATTTCTAATGAGCTCACAGTAGCCAGCAGCAATCAAACTACATATGGAGTTAGGCCTGCTGCTCTATTGTTCTTCAATTGAAAGGCACAGAGAATTCTTCTTTTACCCTAAGAGTGAATGATTTAATGATTGTCGTTGGTCACTAAAGCGTCCCTGTTGTTTATGGAAATTTGACATCTGGTGCATTCTGTTTCCAAGAAGATTGTGGGTGCATTATCGTTTATGGCTTCAAAAACGGAATCTGACTGCACCTTGTCTAGCTATGGCTACTCTTTCAGCTGTCCGATTGGTATGTTTCTCTATCTTATCTTCTTGTCCTGAGAACCTAGATTGTGCATTTAAAATATCATGGACGTGGCATCCATCGCTCTAACCATTTCTATCAACTTCTGATTTGTTTAGGATCCGGTTTGTTGTATCATTGGCTATTGCAAACTTTCTGGAATTTATTCCTAGAACTTATTTTGATATTTGTGCCCCGTCCTGTCCATTTTTGCCTTGAAAGCAGAGGACCTTCGTGTATATGTTATGTTCATCTCCAAGTGCAATTAATATACATGATGTGTTTTGTGGGAATGCAGCTGTATCTTGTGAGAAAGCTTTGCCTCACTTGTGGTCCTATCCGACTCGGATGGGGATTAATGTGGATGTGGCATGGCTTAAATGTGCTTCTCTTGTACGTACAAGCCCGCGCAAGATACCTCATCTTAAGACCAAAAAGAAATACTATATAGATAGTGTGTTTTGTCCTGTAATCCTTATTCACTATCTAGAAGGTTCCGAAGCTGGAATATGAGGAGAGGGTGCAGGGCCTTGTGTTGGTCTTCAAATGCACTTCTGTTGGAGCATTAGGAGTCAGAAACTCACCATATATATAAAGAAGAAAAACTTTGCTTCATCAGTGTATGTAATGTATATCTATCCTGTGCGGGAACATGTTCTTGGGGATACCTATTTGACAAGCAAATTGTTGAACTAATTTGTGTGATGATGCTTCTTTATCTTGCAAGGTTCGGATAGATTAGTTCCTTTTGATTTGCAGGGCTTTTACTGATAATTATCTGTTTTTGGATTCGTTTCGTTTTTTTCTTTAACTCGGTATTTGAAAGTTATTGACTAGTCGGGAGGGATCTCTAAATAGCATACAAAAATGGTATGTGATATTAAACTGTTTTTTGGGTGACTCGAATTCAAAAACTTTTACTTAACAAGTTAAAGTGTTAATGGAGGTACTTAAATTTCTTTTTTTCCGATTGGTAGAACTTCATCTGATTTCAAATCTTACCTAGAGGTACACCAGAGATTCAAAATTATCTTTTCCACCTCCAAAAGCTGAACTTTATGAAACAAAAGTAAAAATAAATAAATAAATAAATAAATAAATAAGTTAATTACATTAAAATCCCTCACGTTATAGGTTATTTCCACTTTAATATTCTAACGTTATGTTTGTAAGAGTTTAATACTTTTTGTTAAATTATACTACAAAAAAGTTCTTTTATAATCAAAATACCCTTTCGTTTATAAAAAGTAATTTTATAAAACTGGACTTTTTATAAAAAAATATATCGTTTATATTATTAAAAAAATTACTAACTCTATGAAGTATTATTTGAAGGTAAACAAATCTAGTTAACTAAGTTATAAAATAATTAATTTTTTTTTAAATTTTGAATTACTAACTTTAAATACTCTCATCTTTTCCGAATTAAAATATTTTTAATGTGAAGAAACTCAAGTTTAAAGGTAATTTAGTTTGGTTTTATTTTGAAACATAGTAAAATAAATTAGTAGCAAATTGAATAATCGTACATACTAATTTTATAAATCATTAATTAATAATTAAATAATATTAATATAATAAATAAATATAATCACAAATTTGATAATACTTTAATAAAATGAATTCATTCCTTTGAATGATTCTTGCACTTTAATTCTTATTGGAGTAAAAATGATTTAGCACAAAAAAATTAACACCATTATTTTTTATTACCATTAATTAAATGTACTAAAATAAAAATATTTAACGCGAATATACTTTAATGTAATATAAAAAAAAAAAAAAAGGAAGAAAATGGATCGGCACGAAAACGAGGAGCAAGCCTTTCGGGCCACCTTGAAAAGAGAAAAAAGCTAAGGTGACGGCTCGGCTCGGTAGTAATTAGGATCCACTCTAGCCAAACAATTTTATGTCGGCTGGCCCATTTACTAATAGTGCCACGCGTTAGCAGGATAAATAGCCACGAGCTTACGAATTTTAAAGTCTTTTCTTTAATGTAGCACTTTGCCACGTCACTTGGATACGTCTCAGTGTTTTCCTGTCCCAAATATCAGTTTTCAAGCTCACACTTGGCTCCTACTTTATCAATGATTTTTCTTTCCCATTTTTTTTTTTAATATAAAAAGAGGAATATGTTTAGACCGGACTTTTCATTCAACTCAAACGTCTATATCATTTTGATAATATATTTATTAATAAAATTTATTAAATAAAATATAAATTTTAAGAAAAAAAATAGATACTATAAAAAAAGATATATTATAAATAAAAAGGTATGAAGAATAGTATATAAAAGTAATACAGATAATTTTAGACTTTTTTTTAATTATAAGGAGTAATTTTATTATAAAAACTACCACTTCGCTATATCAATAAAAATAAATTAATATCTAGTTTGGATAATATAATTTTGGGTTAAATTGTGTTTTTTCAAACGTTTGTTGAAAGTCGAATAATTTCATGAATATTATTTCTTTTAAATGCTTAATATTTGATGCTTGGTCCATAAACACCACCGTCACCACCCCACCTTACACTTTCACCACCTCACTCTTTATCTTTCTTCTCTTTCTAAAAACATTCAAAATTTATAAACCCATCTCTATCCATCTTCCTCCTCTTTCTTCTTGTTAACCTTCTAAGGAGATGGGTGGTCAGTAAGGAAGGGGTGGAGGAGGGAGGTGGCATCGGCCGGAGGGGAGGCTAGAAAATCCTAAATTATATTAAAAGTTTGATAATTTGAATTATTTTGTTTTAGAAGAAAATGCACTACCCTTAATGGCGTAAAGAATAGTTCGCGAAACTAAATAGAAGTATTTATTCTACCAAAAATAAAACAAATTAATATTTATAGATCTATTTAATTTTTAAAAATATTTAATGGAAAATAAATCATTTAACTTATATATAGTTCAAACTTTTTTATTTTTTTTTTAATTTTAAATTTCTCGCTTTCTCTCGCAATTAATTTAATTTGATAAAATTTAAGAAGAAAAACCACTATCCAAATGCAGGCCTTAGAATGTCATATGGATCGATATTTGTAAAATCTCAATAGGCTTAAGTAGCTGTGGTCACATTGGGATTGGTATAGTGAAGACGGCTGCCAGATAGGGATCGTAAGTACTGTCAGTCCGCGTGAGTAGATAGTAATAAAAGAACAATATTCTTAATAATTATTAAAATGTATGTCTCACAAGTGTATACATTGATGAATATATGAATTATTTTTCTTATAAAATTTGAAATTCTTGATTCTTTCTTTTGAGAAAGAATTCTTAATTTAATTCAAGTAACTTTGGCTTTTGGAGCTCTCCTTTCTCGAACGATCTGATGCATTGCTGTCTAGGAAGAGCTTGTCGGAAACGTGTTCCATCCCGGTGCAGGTGATGCAGGTTTAACATGTTTAGAGAGCGTTTTTCGATTTAAACTATGGTCTTTAGGGAGCTTCTATGATTTTAAATTTTGGAGTTCTTGAATTTTGCCTGTAAACTGTTTTATGTAAATATGTTGTGTTTTTTATATGTGTGTCGTGTGTAATTTCGACACTACTGTATTGTAGTATGAAATGGTTGTTGTTGAATTTGGTGTCCCTTCCGATACTTCCACTTCACAAATCTACCATGGATTTAGAGTTATACTAAAAGCCTCTATTGTCATGAGATTTGATGCTATTGTCCCGGTGGATTAATGAACAAGTTAGTACTTGCTGTTTTCCAAGTTTTTGTCGCAGTTTCATTGCTTATCGAGCTAGTTGGTAACTTGTGTTTTGCTATCGGAGGTTCGTAGTTCGCTAACAACAGTGCCGACAGTTTCTACCGCTCATAACCCTTGTTTCATGGATTTGGACTTTCGGAGATATGGGCCTCTTTTGTGGGTTTGGTTGTTGGGCCTTCTTGAGTAATTTTGGGCTACCTTTAGCTCTTTTTTCATTTTGCTGGTTTGTTAGTAGTGTTGAATTAAAATAGTTAGATCGTAACATATAGTTCAACTATTACGAGTTCTATTAGTTATCCGGTTAATGACTTTAATGATGATCTTGTTCTTGAAATTTAAGAATCTCTCGTTAATCAGATATACCCAATGTAATACTTCAGACATTCTGAATGAAAGTTTGGGTCTGTTAAAAAAAATGATAACTTTGGGGTTGTGTATAAAATTAAGGATAAATAAAGAAGCTTACCAATTTTTGAAGGGACAAACAAAAATTTAGTGAATCAAAGAGGTGGGGTCATAAAGAAGTTTCTAGAAAATTGAGGGACCAAAGGATGTGTAATAACATGACTTGTTTTAGTGCTGTTTCATAGTTACAAATGGCAAAGTGTTATGCACCCTCTCTCTCATCCCTTACCGCACCGCACCGCACCGCTCTCTCTCTCTCTCTCTCTCTCTCTCTCTCTCTCTCTCTCCCCTATCCCCTATCCTATCTGACTCCACTACTATATATAATCCTCTCCCTATTATCATCCCTTTTGCCCTCCAAAATCTTCTTCCCTTTTCATAATTTATTTAGAAAAATCAATCAATCTTTCAGAAAATTAAAAAAAGATTTGAGCTTAGTTTGAACTAGCTGAGATGATTATGGAGTCATTATCTAGTATTAAAGAAGAGGGAGGAATTGAAATTTTGTCGGTAAAAGAAGAACCCATGATTTTTCTTGATGAAGATGAGGTTTCGAGAGAAGTTAACAGCAATGGCGGTGGATTTAGGGATCAATTTTGTGACGCACCGAAGCCAATTGAAGGGTTACATGAAATGGGTCCACCGCCATTTTTGAAGAAAACTTATGAAATGGTGGATGATCCTGAAACTG
The DNA here is from genome assembly GCA_028651295.1 of Catharanthus roseus. Classification (NCBI taxonomy): domain Eukaryota; kingdom Viridiplantae; phylum Streptophyta; class Magnoliopsida; order Gentianales; family Apocynaceae; genus Catharanthus; species Catharanthus roseus. Next base: position 1,784,124 of record JAPQWS010000044.1, on the reverse strand, counting down.
ATTCAATAATCTCATGGAGTTCAACTAGTACTAGTTTTATTGTTTGGGATCCTCATAAATTCTCTAAAGATCTACTTCCTAAACATTTCAAACATAATAATTTCTCCAGCTTTGTACGTCAGCTCAATACTTATGTAAGTAATTTCTTCACTCGCATTTGTATTCTATTTTGCTGTTCTCGAAGAGAATCTGAATTTATAGCTATGTCTTTTACAGTTTATGATTCTGCAATTTTAGTTGATTAATATTGGGAGGATAATGAAACCCAACAGTTGTTTAATTAACTTTCCCCTAATTTCATGTTCTTTATGCTTATAAATTTGTTCAATACTTTATGATTTGGCTTCTGTATTTAGGATTTTAGTTGGTTTGGCATAATAGTGGGATAACTATGATGTTTTTGTATGGTATATGTATTTATAATCATCTATGGTAGAATGGTTGCCAAATAGTAGAGTCTGGGTGCTGCCAGACTCATGAGTCCTAGGAGGGTTGCCAAATAGTCGAGTCAGGCATCTATTTTGGCATGGTAGGATGGTTGCCAAATAGTAGATTTGGGGCGACGCAAATAGTAGTCTGGCTGTTGCCAGACTCATGAGTCCTAGGAAGTTGGCAAACAGTAGAGGGTTTGAGTGTTGTCAGATTTATGAGTCTCCCCAAGTCTCCCCTCCCGAGGGTGAAATTTGGGGTTTATGTATTTCTCTTGATTGATTGGAGTTTAAATTGCCGTTATATTATGCAGCGTTTCAGAAAGATCGATACAGACAGGTGGGAATTTGCGAATGAGGCTTTCCAGAAAGGAAAGAAGCATTTACTGAAGAACATCAAGAGAAGAAAGCAGATGATGCAGCAGCCATCAAGGTATCCCGGGTTTGATTCTACAAAATACGGAACAGAAACAGAACTGGAGAAACTAAAGAATGATCAAAACACATTGAAACTAGAACTCCTAAGGATCAAACAGCAACAAGTGTACACAGAAAATTACTTGGCAAGGATTAAAGAGCGTTTACAAAGTACTGAGAGTAAGCAAAAGTGCATGGCGATTTTCATGGCGAAAGCATTCAAGAACCCTTTTTTTCTTCCAAAATTCATTGAGAAATTGAAGGAGAAAAGGGCACTTAACAGCTCTGGTGATCAAACGTCGAAGAAAAGACGAATAGTAGCTCTTGAAAACAATCCAGAGAAAGTTACAAATGGGAAGAAGAATCTTGAAGATGATCAAGAAGAGGTTACAACAGTTGGATCAGAAATTGACACAATTTTCTCACAAGATGAAGGCAGCCCAGTCGAAGAAAAAGGGATCAGAACAAATGTACCCGATGCAGAGAATTTCATACTGTGGGAGAAGTTAATGGAGGATGATTTGATTTATGAGGAGGAGGAAACAGAGACAACAAGAAGGAATCAATCTGATATTGTGATGGAGTTAGAGGACTTGATTGGGAAGCAACAACCAGAATGGGGTGCCAATATGAGAGAGCTGGTGGAGCCAGTTAACTGTCCTGGTTTAATGGCATAACTCCTCCATTTCATTGGTATGCAATTTATAACTTCAAATACTAGTTTGGCATTTGAATTTCACATAGTTATAATTATTGTCTAAGTTCATATATAGATAGTAATCGGATCTTTAACTTTGACGGGAGAAAATCTATATAAATAATAATTTTAAAATATTAAAAGGGGTGAATTTGAATTTGAAGAAAAATGAACGTTGATAATGGATTTTTACAAATGTTGAGGTGGGAAGATTTTGTTATGTACCCGGTTAATGGGACATGAACTCTTTAGATTATAGATTATATTAAGTTACATCATGGTTAATACTTGGTCTTTCTTATTTTTTTGTTTCCATATGTTGAGATATGATTCGCAAGAAGAATACATAGATTAACTATATGAGTGATGTTGTGTAGTAGGGTTTAACTGGTTTATATCTCCACCCATGGATTGGTTCATAACAAATTTTTTCCTTTTTTGGCCCTCTGGTTCTGTCCTTGACTACATATGTTTTTCTTGTTAGGTAATTCTTGGACAAGGGCTCCCTCCTCCAGACTGCAATGCTGGGAAGAATGCCTGGCGGAGAGACGGGCAAGGGCACACGGGTGCTGTGTAAGTTGCCGAGTTGCAGATGTAAAGCTGGGGGGGATGAAATGGAATACCAGAGAAGGAAAACAACAGCAGCAGCAACTCAACTAGAATATTGAGGGGTTGAGTTGTTGATGATGTAGAATGAATGTAGAGATGGATAGACTGAAAAAAAAAAAAAAAAAAAAAGGAATGTAGAGATATCCGGATAGGTGATATATATAGTTAGTTGATGAATGTTGATTCTTGAATGTCTATCTCCTTCTGTTTGTCTTTTAGGCCTTTTTTTCCTTTTTTGCATGTACAGTTCCTTAGATCATTCTGTAAAACGTCTGTTATGTATTTTGCGATAACGAAGAGCAAGAAGCAGAAAGATATTCAGGAAATTCTTGGCTATTTTTTTACAAAATTTATCGACTTTAATTCATAATTAAAATTTGCATATGGTATAAATTGTTATTGGGCATGTTATGCAAGGTAAGAAATTCGTGAAATAATAAATTAAGTCTATGTGTGGGAGGTGTCTTTTTTATTGTATGGTGTCTTCGGTTTACACGTGACACTGCCCTGAAATCTAAGGCCACCATTGTTGTACCTAGTGAATTTGTACACCTACAAGATATTAAAATTAAAGTATTTTTTATAATAAAATATTTATAATATTTTTTATAAGTTTTAGTAAATTCTATTTGTCCCTCTTTTTATATTTAATGTTTTATTAAAATGTGAATAAATTTAAAGTTTAAAAAATTATTAAGTAATAATGTATTAATTGAGTATGGATATTCTTGAGAAAAAAAATCTATAAAAAGAACTTATCTATTCGCCTTGCATTATATTTAAGGATTTCTCGGTTTTGGTCGAAAAAGCAATGTCACTCGATCATTATCAAAATGACTGTAATCTTTTTCGGTCTGTGAAGATCTTACTAAAGCGCCTTCTACTTTTTCGGTCTGTGAAGATCTTACCAAAGCGCCTTCTACTTCTAAGAGGTCATGAACCAGATCCGAATCATTCTCAACTAGTCCATAAGAAGTGATTCTATTTTTTTCATCTGGTTAATTTATTTGTTTAATCAAGGACTAAATAAAATAAATATTTTTTAGTCTTGATTATTAAATTGAATTTAATAAAAATCTTTTTTACCATGAAGATTGGATCTTCTAACTTAGGCCATCTAAATTGGATTGGATTTAGAATTATTTAAATAATATACAAACTCATTTTAAATAAAATCCAATAAATATAAAATATGTTTTTGGCCCCAATTAAATTGAATCAAAAATCATTTTAAATTAAATCCATTAAAATGAGAGGGTAAACCCACTGAGCCTCACCAAATAAAAAAATGGGCCGACTCAACTCCAAAGATGGATCGGTTGGTGACCAAGTAACCTGAAGTCTCATCTCTATATATAAATAAAAGTCGTCCCCAAGATTTAGAGATCATTAAGAATCATTCAAAAGGAGATTTAGCATTCAGAAGCATCCATAAGCATTCACAAGGAGCACTCATATCATTCAGAAGAAGACATTCTGAAGGAGATTCAGAAGAGACTCAAACTTCTAGCAAAACTCCCAAAGGCTCTCCCCAGATGCTCTTCAACAAAAATTTTCTTTGAATCATCAAGTGCTCTTCACGTTCTTCGTCCGAAGGAGTGAGGAAAAATTCGAAGGCTCTGCCGTTCGAGATCAAGCTCCCAAGCCCTCGTTCATCATCAGGGTTTATTCGATTTGAGATAAACCTCTCAAGCCCCCCGATTCACAAAGTATATCTGACTTGACATCAAACTTTCAAGCCACTGAGTTTAAAATCCAAGTTCATCTAATTACTCGACGCCAAGCTCCTAAGTCGTCAAGCTCACAATCGAAGTTTGTCCGATTCGAGATCAATCAAAGTTCACCCAATTCTAGATCAAGCTTCCAAGCCCTCGAGTTCATCATCAAAATTCATTCGATCCGAGATCAAGCTTTCCAAGTCCCGGAATTGACGTTTTGCTAAAGAGAATAATTGGAGAATTCTCCTGTAAATTAGGAACTTTTACCGAGATTGTTGTAACGACTTCAAATATCAAATAAAATTCTTTGTTGCTATTTTTCTTGTCTTTAATTTTATAAACTTGAAATTTTGTTTTTGTACAAATTTTGGCATGCTCAGTAGTTTGCCTCTCCTCCCTTTTTTCAAAGTTCAAATCAATCAACTTCAAATCTTCAAAGATCAAACACGTGGCTCCCAAGAATAGAAAATCAAAATCTACTTGTTTAAAGGTTGCCAATAACAAAGAAATTGTCATTGCATCTGGCATGCTTTCACAAGTTTCAAGTGCTGGAATAATGACAAGCAGTAAAGCAAGGGAACTTTCTCAAAAGAAAGTCCAACATACATTGGCTGCTCCAAAGAAATCATCTTTGTCAAAGCAAGATGAGGAAACTTTAAGTGTTGACTCTGTCCCTCGAATTCCTCATAAAGATTTAAGACGTGACTCTTCTATAACGAACGATTGAAGTTCTTCTTCAGTGGCCATGGTTATGGTGGCTGGAACACTTAGCATTGAAGAGCAACTAACAAATCTTACAAGGTAAGTTGAAGATCTTGTAAAATATTCTAAAAGGCAAGATTATTCGATCACTCAACTGATAATCCGTATGAAAAGAGTGGTGGGACAAATCAAGCTTCTCCTAAAAAGCAGGAGATGCAAGATGAAGTTTTCAACTCAAAGAAAGATCAAGACATCCAAGTATCTTTCGATGAATTGATTCATGTTGATAAATTGAGAGACTTTATTGAGGACGCCATCAAAGAGAAGCATGAAGAGCGTAGCAAATCCATAAGTACTTATGCTAAACCCTACTCTCAAAGGATTGATGACATGATAATTCCTGCTGGTTGTTGTTAGTATATGCCCTAAGACCAATTGACTCACATTTATGATTTATGAAGCATGTATTTTTTAATTGTATTTTATGCTCTTGGTCATCAAGTATGTGAGTTGATAGTAAAACCCTTATAGCTAATAAAATACTATTCTTAATTGTCCCTGGTTTATTACATCTTGTAAGCTAGTGTGAAGTTGATTGATGGTCAAGTTTTACTGATCATGAATACGAGATATAAAATCAATTCATAAATATATATTGAGAATATTGTATTGGACATGACCCAAAGTGAAGAAGAAATATTGCATGGATTTAAGTTATAAGTATTTCTTCTCAGTTTTATATTTGGTGTCCTTCGACCTAATGTTTCTAATGTTTCTTGCATGGGGAGAAAAATATGTTTTGACATAGTCAAACATCACTTTTAATTAGGTGATCATTATGATTATTGGTTGGCTTATTTTCTCGTCATGACTTGAATATTGGAGATAGTGAAAAGGGATTTGTCCCTCTCTTTTAGAGAGAGATATCCATGGGCCCCTTGATAAGGAAGACTGGAAAAATATGCATGGCCATGCTCAAATAAGTATTAATAAGGTGTTATTAATATTATTTGTTGGAACAGTCTGCCTGGTGATCAAGTAAATGGTTAATTAAGTTTTATAAGGATGACTTGATCCATGCCTTATACTTAATTAGGATATCGTGTGACAAAAGGACTAAATATTAAATATGATGCTAGGTTATTATTACATTTACTTAACTTGGGTAAGCATAATGTCTTGCTAGAGGCCGCTTATGTTTTGTGAATAAATGTCTAGGACATTTTTCCATTCACTGCCAACGTTAAGTGAACCTACAGGGTCACACGCATAGACGATCTTGTGAGCATAATGTCCACGTTCAATGAATCTAGATTGTGTCCAGATTCGTTGAACGTATACAGAAGGGGAATCATATTCCATATTGTATTTTCTGGTAGGTTAATAAGTAATTAATTTTATTTAATCGAATAAATGAAATTAATTACTTAATATTACTCATCCAACCGTTGGATGATTATAGGAATAGACGGACGAGATTAAACTGTCATTAGATGACAATTAGGGTTTTGATATTGACAGCTATAAAAGGTTATGTTAACCTTTTCTTGGTGGCCGTCCTTTATCTGATTAAAGAAAAACAAAACTCTAACCCTAGAACGACGATATAGTATCTAGCCTCCTCTCTCCGAAATACGACCGATTACCAGATAGTCAGGATCAGTTCTGAACAGTTTTCAGAACACAGAAGAGGCTAGCATCCCGATCGCTTGCAGAGGAGTTCGTCGCGTGGATACCAGTAGAGGGCGAAGCGTACAAAGCAGCGCCTCCACAACGAACAATCAAAACATTGAGGTAATTTCTATCCAATCGGTTTTTCTAGTATGTGCAGATCCTGTTGGTGGATTTCCGTAGTTTTATTTTACTTTGTTTTTGCCTACGGATTCCAACAGTTGTCAGCTACCAAAATTTCAACAATTTGATGGAAAGGAAACCCCAAACAATATTTGGCTCATTTCGTTGAGACATGCAACAATGCTGGAACCTTTGAAGATCTTTTTATGAAGCAATTTGTTCAATCTCTTAAAGGAAATGCATTTGATTGATATGCTGACTTAAGAGTCTGGAACCATTGATAGTTGGGAGTAACTCGAGCAAGAATTCATGAATCGTGAAAAACCTTAGGGGGGGTGAATAAGGTTTTTGGCTAATTTTAAAAAATCTTTTGTGTGATTAGAAAGATAAACCTCCAATTTGTTTGTGAAAGAATTTTAAAACTCTTTTTGATAAGAATCCACACCAAACAAAATCTTATAGTTTTGGCAGTCAAGAAATGAGCATAGAATTAAACTTTAAAAAACATGCACAACAATTTATAGTGGTTCACTCTCTCAAAGAGCTACATCCACTACCTTGAGACTCAACCCAAGGATTTCACAAATCCACTATCTTCAAAGTTGGTTACACAACAACACAATGAGGATCACCCTCCAAGGGTTTTACACAAAAACCTCTAAGTTTACACAACAAAACAATACAACGAATTTATCAAAGGATCACCCAAAGGGTTTTCCACAAACCTTTGATCACAATAAAAGAATAAGAAGAGTAAGGAACAATGTTACCAAATGAGCTTGAGAAGAGGAAGATACAACTCAATAGAATACTTCTACAAGCACCTCTTTACTTCTTCTTTGATGGATGATCAACAATGAAGCTCCAAGAAGATTTTTCTATTTGTATGTATGAGATGAAGATCTTTGAAAGAATGTACTTTTAAAGCTCTTTAAATGTTCTAAAATAATAATCCAACCTCTATTTATTTTGCAGCTGATCAAAGTCAATATATATATGAAGGAGAAGAAAGTAGCCGTTACACTGTGTAACGGTAATATTTTTGCAGTAAAAGACTAAAACCGGACGACCGGTTTTAGAAAACGGACGACCTATTTTTGAAACAGAAAGATTCGGACTCATCCTACAAAAATCGGATGGTCCCTCTTAAAATCAGACGACCTACTTTTCTAAAGCTAGAAAAATCGGATGACCGATTTTAAAATAGGACGTCCGATTTTAAAAATAGGATGACCTGTTTTAAAAATTGCATGACAAAATCGGATGACCAGTTTAAAAACCGGATGACCCTTTTTTTTCCAGAATGACTTAAAAGCCAGTTTTCCTTAAACAAGCCAGTTTTCCTTAAACAAAAAAAACTTTCCTTCACATTTCAAAATATGTATTCTTGATACTCTTTTAGAGATAAGAAAATTTTTGAAGGCATCAAAAACTCTATCAATAATACTTGGATTTTTCAAGAATAGTTTATAAAAGGAAATTCATCCAAGAAGCTTCGCACTTGATCAACAAACAAAGATGAGAGTTAGGGAGTTTTACAAAATACCTTAGCATATCCCTAACTAAGATATAAGTCTTCAAGGTCTTCAATGCCTTGATCTTGGAATGGCTTGATCTTTAATTCTTCATTATGCTTTAATTCCAAGATCTTTTACTTCTTATGTAGTGTAGCCTTGAGCCTCTAAAAATGCTTCTTTTGTTCTATAGAGACTAAGCTATACTCATCACACGAACTTATGTTAATTATAATTAAAAAACATATACAATAATGCCCTTAGGGCTAATAAATCGCTTCTATAGCACTCGACGAGTAGTCAGCATCGTAGAATTGACGAATGCTCGCCAATGAAAAGAAGAACATGTGATGGTTAAATCAACAAGTGGAGAAATTTGAATCTTAATTGCAGAGATCGTTTAAGTGAATCATCTGCCATAGAGATATGCATTCAGGGAATACACTAGGGACTCAATATATATCCTCAAATGAATCATGCCCAAAACATTTGAAGAATTTGTTACTCTTGCACATGAGATGGAGTTGTGCGTCATTGCAAATGCAAGTAAAACTCCTGTGCAAGATCAAAATAAAGAAAAAGAGTATGAAGATTTCGAGAAAAGGGCAAATCTTCCTTCCCAAATGGGATATGCAAAGTCATTCCAACAAATTTTGAAGTGATGAAATCCAAAGCTCCTTGACTGCATAAGCCTAAACTGTAAAGTCTCGCCAACAAATCCAAAATAGTGAAAATGAATGCTTATTGACTACACAAGTTTAAACTGCAAAGTCATTCAAGTCCCAAATGTCGAAGACAAATGTTCCTTGACTGCACGAGCCTAAACTGCAAAGTTATTTCAAGTGATGAAAGTCAACACTCCACGAGTTTAAACTGCAAAGTCATCTCAAGTCCAAATGATCAAATATATGCTACTTGACTGCATGAGTTCAAACTACAAAATCATCTCACGTCCAAATGATGAAGTAGATACTCCTTGACTATACGAGTTTAAACTACAAAGTTATCTCAAGTCCCAAAAGATGAAATATATGCTCCTTGGTTGCACGAGTCTAAACTGCAAAGTTATTCCATCAAGTTTAAAGCTGGAAAGAAAAAAACTCTCCTTGACTGCACGAGCATAAACTATAAAGTTATTCTTGGCCCACATGAGTATAAACTGTATTAAGACAACTACCAAAAATGTAGTACGTGGTTAAAGTGCTAAAATGCTCTAACAAGTTCGAGTTGGTAAAAATAGATACTCCAAGCCTGCGCGAGTTAAAAATGTGACGGCTAAAAATATCTTTTTCAATACTTTGAACTACGTTTGACTTGATTCTTAAGTTATTCTTAAGATGTGTAGGCAGCTTAGAAAAAAAAAACTAAGTTCGGGGTCGTTACTTTTCAGTAAACAAACAAATTCATTTGGTCTGTGCTTTGTATGCTGGTGCTCTTCATATTTAAGTGTGATAACTGAGTCTCTTCTTCTGTCATTCATTCTCCATGACGTGGAATGATGCCAGAAAGGTTTTAGTAAATTTGGGACGCAATCATTGTTCTTTTTTTGGAGATAGGCGTTCCATACTTCACAGCTTCCTGAATAAAAAATTGAGCCATTTGTTGATGATGATTTGAGTTGATGTCATTGCCCGTTTTAGTAAGTGGTTCTAAAGAAGATGACAACTTCGATGATCAAGTGTTGACAAGCCTTCAATACTTTTCAAATTGGACATCTCGTCGACGATCGTCAAAAGCTTGTTTGTAGAAGTATACCAAACCTTGCAAGATGCTTTCAAGATGTTGAAGTTGCGTCGAAAATAAAGAATGATGCTACGATTTGTTGTAAATCTTTACAATCGTCAAATCTTCAAAGTTATTCGAGGCGTCTTGCCCATACTCTCAATTTTATATTTTCTTAAGTAATGAGATGTTCAAAATATGATAGCTAATAAAAAAACGAAGGAAGTAATATGTTATTAATAAATTTTATAGAATTTAATAAAAATGAATTTTATAGAAAAAATTAAAGTTATTTTAAAAGAGAAATTAATTTAAAAAAGAGAATTACTATAAAATATATTAGAAAATGTAATAAAAAATATTAATTTTTTTCCTTTTCTCTCTGTCACAGTCCTTAAAACGATTAATAGAAAGATTAAAATTACTATAAGAGTGATTGTAGTAGAAAAGTATATTAGAAAATTTCGACCACAAAATAAAATTTTCTTTTGTTTTATAAATATAAAATTAATCAAAATTTGTGTTTTATCTGAAAAACTTTTTATTACTGAACTATTACCTTGTCACCACTCTATCTCATTCTTAACACTATGATTGGTACGTGGAAATGGAGTATAATGAAATGTCTTTTTCAACTTTTCTTTCCATTCCAGTGTTTGATATTGAAATTAGAAGTAAGAATAACCTTTTTACGAGAAAACCCATTCCAGGATGAAGTGGAAAAGGCTTTCCATAATAAGCTAATACTAAAGCTTATAGAGAGGACTTTCCAGAAGAATCGAAAATCATTTTAAAACATATTGGACTATCACTCAATATATTACGTATATTACGTTCAATTAATTTTTATATATTGTAGTTTATTTTTATTTTGATATTTAAAATGAGTTATTTTATTTTAATCTTATATATGAATATTTATACTTTAATAAAATATTTGATTTTTTTAGAGTTTTAATGTGCGTTAGAGTATGAAAAAACATATTTTGTACTAGAAGAGTATTTAAGTCATATTATATATAGTTTAATTCTATTGACATAAAATAATAATTTTTCAAATAAAGAAAATGAATTATTCCATTCTACCTACTCCTTCCATTTTATTCCAAATGACAAAGAATTTCGCATTAGAAATGATTATATTTCATACCATTTCAATATACTAAATGTGCGTAAGTGTACAATTAACTGATCACTCTAATTTGAATTCCTTATAAAGAGAGTTTTTAAAAAAGAGTATCTTTCTTATACATGACTAAAAAGTCTAATTAGATTAAATTTAAAGAGTCTAATCTTCTTATTTTTTTTAATAAATAATTCTTCTTTTAAGTATATAAATAAAAAATCTTGGAAAATTTTCATTTTTGGGAGAAACGAAACGTAGCGGATCAAAGGAAATCATTTCCTACAGTGAGGTGCGTGTTATGTTTCCTATATGTTTGACAAAACCATAAACTTTTGTCCTTTTTTTCAACACTAAAATAAAAAAGGTTTAAATTAATTAATTAATTAATTAAACACTAAAACAAACACAGTTAAAATAATTGACTAGAAAGTTCAAAGCAAACAAAAAGTGTCAACTCATTTAAGACACGCGTCGTCGTCTTCTTTACTTGTATGGTAGGTAGGTATGCTGCTCCTTCAAGAAGATGGGACGTAAACTAAACCTACTCGTTTAGTCCTCTGTTTTTGCCTAAAGAAGCAAAATGACACCCCCTCCTCGCCCCACCAATTAATTGATTATGACTAAAGACACATACATATGTGGCCAAATTAAAACCCCCACCAATGAATGAATAAAGTGCCATTTTTTAAAGTGAGTTGGGAGAATTCTAGCCTCTACCTTTCATGTCCTTAATCGAATTCTCTACAACTCATATATCACAATCACTATTTGATTACACTCTTCTTCTTCATCATATTCGCGACGCTTACATACAATATGTAAATTTTAATAATTTTACAAGTTCAACATCTCCTGCCTAATAATAATCTTCAAATTTAGTTTATATAAAAAATTACTTCTAAATTGAAAATTAATATTTTTACACTTTCTAATATTAACTCTGCAGTTTTAAAACTAATTGAGTTTCGTCAATACAAAGATATAACTAAAACATGTCTTTCATATTTTACATTTTATTAATTTCGAACTAATTATTTTTTATTGTCACTTATATATGTCATTCAACTTTTTACATAACTCAAATGCAAAAAGGCAAATGTTCCTAATGTTTATGCAAAAATCATCATATGATTACACATAATTTGTTTGTTTATAAAATGTTAAAAAGACATAACACTATATAGGATGACAAATAATTAATACAAATAAAATATGAGAAACAATTTTATATACGTACGAAGGATGTATATTTGAACCCATGATATAGTCATTGTTGGCAAATAAGAATCGTGTCATAGCTATATTGCCCTTTTATGAATGTATTATGTGCTCATAAGATTATCATCATCCAAAAACAAGAAAAACCCTTTATTTTTACACTTTTTTTTTTTTTTTTATAGAAAGTTAAGTATAACCAAAAAAAAAGAAAAAGCATTCGCCCCATATTGATAAAATGTAAAACATTAATGAATATTTTTACTATATTCTCTTTTATTCTCTTTTGTGTATAATATATGTATATATCACCAAGACGAATGAAGACAAAAGTGTATAGGGCCCCTAATTGAAAAGAAACAGTAGATTGCGACACTGAAAAGGGGAACACTTAAGAGTTAATTCATTCAAAGATAGAGATTTGAGTTTCAGTTTTTCTTTATCTTAATCCAAAAGCAATGAAGAAAGGCAATAAACCAAATGATTTACAGATATTGGATAGAACCAAAGCTAACTTGACTTCATACTCCTTTTCATCTAACTGTTTTAACTTTTATGTATAAACAACAGAGCCCAGAAATATATTACACTATAATATTACAAAGTGAAGGCTCTTTTCATGATCTGTATATTCTAAAATTGTCTATTTGAGATATATAGAAAAACCCGAAAGGAGATTTATATATATATATTTATATACATCCTAAAATAGTCTTCTCACCTTATCAAATTCTAGTTTGTCCTCGCTGAATGCTTTGCTTAAGATTTCCTGAAGTTCCATGTACCTTTGTTTCTTCAGTTGACGTTCTTCAGGAGTATCATTCCCCATATAAGCTATCTCTGAGAGATCATCAGCGTCCATGATCTTGTTCAGTACCTCTGAACATCGAGGGAAGAAGCGTTTTCCAAGTTCCACTGCACAACCAAAATTAAAAACTTCTCAATTACAATTATGGAATAGCTGAAACAAACAATTCAACAGTCTGGAAAGGAAGAGCTACATGTTTTCCTATAATAAACTGGCGCTGCTTACAACATGCCTCAAATTAAAGGAACAAAATTAAAGGCGGTAAACAGGGTGAGAACAAAACGGATGAAACGCAGATGCAATGCAAGTTAGGGCCAAATGATGAACACATCCTTTCATTCTAGCAACAGCATTGCCTTGCACATTTTCCATGCAACTATTAGTTCTTAAATAACACAAATCAAACACCCACCACCTTCCCATTTTAGAAAAGCAAAAACAAGAAGAAATTTATGAAAGGGACAATATTTGAGGACCTTGATAGAGATCTAGCATAGTTATTTTTAATTTGAAGCTGGTCAGTGGCACTGAAAGAACAATCACTGTTAGCTAAAACTCTTAGGCACATAATAATGTTATCCTGTCTCTTTAAAATATAATATCCATTATATGCAAAAATATGTAGAATCCTGAAAGCAAAAGAAATAATAGAATAATCTTCCAGATATATTTACTAACCTGTTCTGGAAAGTGCTCTCATCCTATTAAGATGCTCCTCTTTCATCTTGAAAGGTGATTCATTCAGATCCACTGTTGTCCTCTGGGCGTCAACCAGAACCTTGTTGATGGCAGCTAAAGGAAATTCAGAAGTGCTATCAACTTGAGCAATATCCATGGCAACTTTTGCCTCCATGGGGAATAGAAGTTTAGCCAATGCAACTGAATCATCATATAAATAATCACAGTCAAATTTAGGGAAGAAAAACAAAATCCTAAAACGAAAAGCTATAGAGAAAGGCAATGTACAAATCAAAGGCGCAAAAGAAAAATCAAATCTAGATATTAAATTCCTTGAGAAACAATAAAGTGATCTTCTAGAAAAAAAGTGATAATCTTAATTTGACCTTGCAAGCAACATATGGGACTATTAAACAATAAAACGTCCTTGTGAACATTGGATACAGTATACTAAATCATTAATTAATTACATGCACATAGAACAAGACTGTCTATACTCCACAAAAAATCATGGAAGACCACAAATAAATGGTAAAAGGACATGCTGGAGAAAGAGTACCGTATTTGTGAGGCTTATTACCACATCTATTCAGGAAAACGATTAAAAGTCAATTAAAGCAGGAGTTTATATGAGAATGAGTACAAAGTGACTAAGAGGAAAACTTGGAATAGTTGGCATTGGGATGAATTACCTCTATTTTCAAGGTACAACAACTTCATCCGCAGTTCATCACCTGCCATAGCTAGAGAAACTGAAGCTTCTCCGGGTAATGGATCTCTTCTTTCTGCCTGCTCCAGAATTTCAATGCATAACCGATCCTTTGGAGAATCCTTCCCTTCCTCTGCAGGCTTCTTATAATCTGCATACCTGGTTAGCCTCTTTGAGATCTGAAGGGCTTTCCGACCATCTGATGTGAGATCAGAAGGTCTAGCTCCTTTTGTTAAAAGGGAGACTATTATTTTAGGTTCTTTCCTCATTGCAGCAACATGCAGAACAGTGTATCCCCTTGGGTTTCTGTGGTTCACATTGGAGAGGGCTAGATCAAGGAGCTCTGAGGTAGTCTTGGCATCACAATAAGCCACGGCATAGTGGAGGGCATATGCATCATCTAATGTGGTATGACCCTCTTTAAGCAGCATTCTGACTAACTCAACATCATCAGAATCCAAAGCCCTGTGAATTCTCTTCACATGTTTATCAGGAAAGCCAATGCTAACAGGTCCTTGTAAACAAAGACCTAAACGTGCATCCATGATTTTTTGAACAATGTTATGTGGCAATGCTTTATCAAGAGTAACGACATCAACATCCGATTTAACAATAATCTGAATACATCTATCAAACAATCTTTCGCATGCTTTACCACACATATTTGCAACAGCTAAAACAATCAATATGTCATCTGCTGAAGCCTTGTCGAGAATATCAAGTAGGTGCCTCTGCAAGGACAAGAAAGCTGCAATTGATTACTTAAGAGAGAAATCACATGCATGTAGACAGTTGAACTCTTCACATACAAGTAGAATCAATACCCTATATAATAAAACCGAAAATTGTCGTGTTAAGGCAAGAGCTTACTACTTAAGTTAAAAGGTCTTGTAACTCCTAGTAAAAGCAATCCAACTTTAGGAAAGCAATAAGACTCTTTGCTCTAGAGGCAAAGCTCCTTGTGCTGTTCTTCAGATCAGATATTAAACAAGAAATATCCGGTTTTTGATAGATTTTACAGGGCTTTTTACAGTCCAGGCCCTACATAATTAAAAAACGATAAATGCAACAGCAGAACAGAAAATTTTCAAAGGTTCATCAATATAAAAACAAAAACATTTGTCCGAAACCAGAGTAACATTCACCATTTAGCCCTTTCTATAGGAAGAATTTCATGGTTATTCTTTTTCCCCATGATCAACAATTGAGCATACACTTGGTTAAAGCATTTTCTTTAATTTGGCATCATTTCACTGGAGAACAAGATGTACTCTGTCCTCTGTTTTAATAATGTCTTTCCTGAATAGTGTGGTAACCTAATAGATTGTAGTTTTTCACTGTCCAGGTCCCATCCTTACCCCAGTAGCCCTCCCTTTTTTCACCAAAACACAATCGCCTGCCAGTGGAAGGTTTTTTTGTGTTCAGTCAATCTACGCAGAGTAAATTGGTCCCTAAGGAACACCCTAAAAGGGCTGCCGTCCGATGGATACACGAAAATGACGAAGTTGCTTTGACTATAGAACAATGCTTGTCTGTTGGAGCGAATTGGATGATCGGGCCGAGGGCTGCTTCCTCTTCCCCTCACTCTCCTTTCCCTAAGCTTAACGCCCTTGAGTTCACCTGCCATGCAGTCGTTCGATAACGAGGCCTATCTTGGCTCGAAGTACCAATGATGCATTCCGATAGGGCCTTAGTTAGGCTGTATACACGATATCATCGAGGTAAGCAAGAATGAAAGAGTCAATGTAGGTCTGCGTTCATCAAATTACAAAAAGTAGCATGAGCATTGGCTGACGTAGGTCTAGTGATTATAGTCTTACCTGACCTTTCTCTACCTCTATCTTCGTTTCGTACTTTCCGAAGAAAAACTATCTTGATCTAGGTAGGGTAAGGTCTGCCGAATAGAAAGGTAGATTTATTACCGTTTCAGCCGAAGGTGAATATGAGAGGCAGATGAACCTGATCAAGATTCCCCAGACCCATAAGTCGATGGGAGAGGATGGGCGAAGCAAAGTGAAAACTCTAAAAATATTCCGGCCACCTTTGCCCAATCCTCTGGCATAGGCAAGAAGCCTATGACGTCATCAGCCGTTGGAAAGGCCCAACCGCTTAAGAAGCCAGTTTTCGGCGAAGGTGACCATGAGGATAGGATTAAGCTTCCTATTTGGTTGGCGATAAGCTTTTTTGGAGATTGTTCTGAGAAGCGAAAGAAGACATCAGTGCTATGGGGCCCCGAATTGCCATTTCAGCCGAAGGTGACCAGGAGAGGTAGATGAACTTGATCAAGATTTCCCGGACCCATAAGTCAATGGAAGAGAAGGGGCGAATCGAAACTGAAAACTCGAAAAACATTCCTGCCACCTTCGCCCAACAAAGGCAAGAAGCCTATGGCGTCAACATCTCTTGAAAAGGCCCCACCAACTAAGAAGCCAGTTTTTGGCGAAGGTGACAATGAGGATAGGATTAAGCTTCCTAATTGGTTGGTGTTACGTCTTTCTAGAGATTGTTCTGAGAATGGAAGGAAGAAATCAATGCTGGACATCCACTGGTGACCTTTTCTGGTCATGTTTGTCATTGGAACTTGATATCCAAGTTTTACCTTGTATATCTTACTCAATCCAAAACTTCTCAAAATATCTACCGCTTAGGACGGGCAACTCAATTATTCAATCGTCACCCTAGCTAACAGACTAACTTGATAACTAGACGATCTTAAATAACCCAGAGCACAAACTGGTGCATAAAACACCAACAAAATAGGATGAAATATAACAGAATGTAGCAAATACAAGCTTTTCTGAAGCTCACTAACAGACTGTAGGAACAAAATGTGATCTTGTTTTGAATGCACACAGAGATTGAGTATCAGCAAACAGGCTATTACCTGAAATTTAGCGACCAATTCAGAGACCTGAAAAATGAAAGACGCATACAGAACTTCCACCATGAACTTCACCACAGGCATACACGCATCATGAGAACACTCATCATCAACACAAACACAAACATCCCTAGGCCAAGCTTTAACTCTGCCGCTATACAAGTACCCAAGCACAATCACGATCACATCAAAGCTAACATTATAATCCTTCATCCACTCCCTCAACTCAACTTTAGCATTCGTCTCTTTCTTACCGGCGGAGAAGATGCTCCTGAAGAACGGACTCCTCGCCGACAAAATGCAGCGGTGGACCGGAATCTCCCTATTACCAGCAGCAGCCACCAATTTAGCATCGGCAAAGAAATCAAACTCCGGAGGAGATGATGCCTCCGTGAGAAACATCGATTCCAACGTCTCGGAAAGGCGTCCGAGTGCATTTGCATCTGCCGGTGAATTAGCTGGCAAATTTGGTGATTCGTTGTTTTTTTGTCCGGTGCAGCAGACGCTGCTACTCCCACCGCTGATGTCGATATCATTGGAATCGGAAAAAGCAATACGAGCATCCATTATATGAATTCTTCAGAATCGGGGAGAATTAGGTATATGCCGCTGGAGTGGCTAAGGAAGAAGAAAATGGGAAGGAAATGGATGGGAATTGAAGAGGAGGGAATGGAACGCCATGGGAAAGAGAAGAATTGCATCAGAATTGAGCTTCGAGGGGTCAGCAGAGAGAGACAGAGAGAAGGTGATGACGGCATGAGCTGAGGTGGGCCTGGGACTGTCAGAGAAGAAGAGCGGGTTTTTTGACGACTCTTTTTAACGTCCCTTACATAATGCGCTCATTAAGGCGAACGCATGTTTTCTTGCGTCATACATAATGCGCTCATTAAGGCGAACGCATGTTTTCTTGCGTCATTAGCCTGCTGAGACGGCTACTTTTGTTGTTCAGATAATGGATTATGAATAGAGTAAATTTTAAAAATAGTCCCTCAACTATTGTACTTGTAACAATTTAGTCCCTATTTTTTGTTTTCAATATTTATGTTTCTCTTCTTTATTTTCAATATTCATACTCCCTTAAACAATTTACATGCAATATAAAGAGTTTAACTGATGCCGCTTACACAGTAGAAACAACAAACCCACAAATGTCATTAAAAAGTACAGAAAGAACATTATATTCTCATCACTCAATCTCTATTATGACTACCAGGAGAACAAACCTTTTCTAAACCTCTTCCAATAGACTTTCTGAATCCACCTTCTTCTTTATTCTTCTTCTTCGAAATCCCTTCATTATCATCTGAATCTTTTTTTGGATGAATCGCGCCGATAATGGCTTCCATTTCTTCCTTTGCTCTTTGAAACATACCTGGACCTTTAACTTCACTAATAGATGTATTCTCATCTATATCATCACTTGTTCCATGAGTTTCTTTATGATGATGAGACTTCTTTTTATGATGTATCAATGCTTCTATCTCTTCCTTGGCCTTCTCCAAGAAATTATGTGACTTCGGAGATTTGCAGTTCTTCTCTGTTCCAATAGGAGATAACATCAATAGCTGAAAGTTTAAACTCTAAGCTCTTGCATCAACATAATAAAATTATCAATTGAGAGAAGAAAAGGTCCACGGATCGATTTTCTCTTTGATTTCATCGAAGACTTAACTTCTGTAAAAAAACCACACGAACTGCTCACGTGAGGTAACCTAAAGGGTATTACAAGTCACTCTCCTCAAAAGAAACACACGTGAGATGTGCTTTGGTGTGTTTCTTTTGAAGAGAGTGACTTAATACTACCTATTTTACCCTTTAAATTATCACACGTGAGTAGCTCATGTGTATTTTTCTACGGGAAGGTAAGTGTTTAACGGTAAAACTTTGAGGACAGTCAAGATCTAAACTTTAAGAACTAGATAGCCCATTTTCCCTTGATTTATTATTTTCTGCTAAACAGATAGGCATTTTGAGCATTGTCTTCAAGTCTTTTAAGGCATTTTGTCGAGTAAAATAAGGTCTAATTTACTCTAAAATTGTATGAAATGGGATTCAAGATATTATCTACCTTTAGTTTTCTTTGCAATTTCCAGCCCAAATCAATAGTTTAATGCTTTAAGATTACCATTCTTTAAGACAGCTCCTTTCTACATAAGAACTCCTGATTTCATTCTTAAACTCCTCCCCAGAAACAACCTATGATCTTTCTTGTACATTTCGGTTTTGTTCTTCTAGGCACAGTTCAACAATGGACATGACTTTTTGTGTGTTCTGAAGGTGATATGAAGGAAGAATTCAAGCAATATCTAAACCCAAATCAATGAACTTACCTTAAAAATCCTTAAGGTATCACATAACACAACAAGAAATAAGCAAACAGAATCATGGCTCAACTAAGCACTAAATACACCAAATCGCAATCATTTTATATAGATGAAATACAAGGGATCAAATATGACACCATGTTGAAAGAGTTATGGGCTAAGTTTCCTCCCGTATAAGAGTTAGACTCTGCAGCCACAGCTCAGTAGTATACAGATAAAGTTGATCCAATTAATTTGCTCAAGAGGCGAAAATACCATTGAAAGAGTAACGTACTTTTTGCCTCTACTTGTAGAAGTATTTTTCACACTAAATGACGTTTTTACACATACCAAGAGCCACTCAATTGTAGATCAAATTTATCCTTATAGCACTACTTATAATACATAATACACAGTAGTCTTACCAATTGCAAAGTATAATGCTCTAAAGGAAAAAATGGTATACTCCCTCCCATTTCAATTTAAAACAGATATCTTGAAACAAAAAGATATAGGTACGTCGCCGGGACAGATAAGTTGAAACCGAGTGAATACTAATATACCACATCAAGATATTTGATCAATTTACCTGAATGAGAATCTGGACTTTCTGGTTTCAGTTCTTGATTCCTAGCAGAATCCCTATTAGTTCATCGAATGAAAAGAGGTTTATCAATCAATAAAATACCCATGAAATTCAAATGTTCAATCTCTCTAAATCTAAAATGCAATATAAATCATAAAAAACCTTTCTATGCCAAGAGAAACTAATGAATCATCTTTCTCAATCTTGGTTTCCTTTTTGGGATGATGAATTGCTTCCACAATAGCTTCAATTTCTTCCTTAGCTCTTTCAAACACATTCGGACCCTTCACTTCATTAATTGGAGTTTCCTCATTAATATCATCACGAAGCCCATGAGTTTCCTTCTGATTATGATGATGAAATTCTTTTTTGTTTTCATCGGCCATTACACAAAAAATTGAACACAAACAAATTCAGAGAGCCCAAATTAAGAACAATACCCTCCAAAAATCTCAGTAAAACTTGACGAAATATGAAAAACCCAGAAATTTAGATGGGTTAAATGGGTCCGGTTGGAAATAAAGATGGGGAAAAAATTGAACCTGAAGATGGGACTGCGCCTTTTGATTCCGCCATTGATGAAGATACATTTTGATTTGATGAACTGTCGTTAGGCCGTTTTTTAGCGTACGAAAACAAAGTTGTAGGACAGATGCCAGCTCCGCGTGGGACCAACTTGGCCTTCTTTTTATTTTTTATTTTTATGGGCCTTTTTCTGTAAAGTGTGATTCAAGAATGACATCCCATTCATTAAGGTCCAAGTATACACATAGTACCAAAAGCCCATTCATTTCTTATGTGGACTGTTGGCCCATTTCTAGGTTTTGGAGAGTTATTTCGGATCCCATATCTAAGGTACATTATTTTTCACGACGTCTGCTACATTATTTAATACATTATTTAATGTATATCTGTTATACTAATTTTACTAATAAAAATTCTATATAATAAAAGAAAAATTCTAAACCTTAATTTGGTTCGTAGAGGGAAAGGGAGGTGGAGGAGAAGTGGCACCATTTACTTCCATTAGGAGAAGTATATTCATTTAATTCAAAATTGTTTAGTAAAGGTGGAAAGAACGTAGATTACACTTACTCTCCTTTGTTTGGTTAGGATGAAAAGTGAAAGGTAAATAATTTTTATTATATTTCCTCCGTCTCATAAACATGACCCTATTTCATTTTTTCCAAAGATTAAGAAAGTTAGTTATAGTAGAAAATTTTGTTTTGATTTCTCTTTTATACCCTTATTTAATGATAAATAAATTTAACCTTTTGTCTTAAAACTTGTATAAGGTTATTAAAATGGTGTATGTTTTATTAATATTTATTGGGAAGTGGAAAATTTAATTAATAAAAATGTAGAATAATGAGGAGTATACAAAGGAATTAATATGTTAACTAATATATATAAATTGAAATAGACGCCCGCATGAGCGTAGCTCGATTGATTCTTGAACTATAGAATTAAGACCAAGTTTAAATCCTAACAGCAATAATTTGAGAATTTCAATAGATGAATTCGTTATGTTAGATGATCTACTAATTATCTAATACATATTTTCACTGGCTAAGTCTCTTTAACTTATTCCTCTCAAATTTAAATGGGGTGATTTCACGTATAATTCTCTTTGCTATTTAATCAAATCATTTTCTCCCAATGTGTTAAAAAAGAAAAAGAGTTTAGAGAAGATTTTGACCACTCTCAAACTTGTAACACGTGACAACAATTTTAAAGTCTTTTAGATAAATTAATCTAACATGTCATTAAAAAAGATTCTTTATTATTTTTGGGAATACTTAATACAATATTTAATTTAAGGGTGCAATACATAAAAAGTTCAAACAGTTTAGTTTACTCTTAAAAAATTATTAGAGCTCTTCTCTTTCTCTTCAAACAGTAAGACTAAATTTCATGATTTTGTGATGATTTTAGCTATTTTGAGTTGATATGGATAAAGATGTAAACACAATTGATGCATGGGTTTTGAAAAGTATCAATTTTGAAATAAAATTTTATCCCAAAACAACAAAATTTATGAATTTTTTTTAAATTATGGACGTGGCCCTTGCAATTCATAAGGATTTGTTTACAGTGCCTCTGGTATAACCAATCAAGGACACTGTGAACAAGCCCTTGTAAATTGCAATGGCCAAATTATTATTATTATTTTTTTTTACAAAGTAACATAATTCATTAAATAACTTAAACATAAGAAATACAAACTATAACAAATTAAATTAAATAAATAAAACATTATTTGCTACACAATATGCATATTAAAATTAAAAAATTCTACAAACATAAAATAAAATTGATTAGTTAAAGAAAAATTAAAGCTGGATCGTCTTAGCCTTCGCGTGGGACCAGGGGAGTCACGGCTCGCCCCTGGTCACTGGCCAAGGGCGGCTAGTCCAGTGATAGGGGTATCATCTTTTATGTACAAAATTTCGGCATAACTTTTTTGAGCTCATTTTTTAAATTTAAAATCAATAAAAATAAAGAAAAGCACTTAAAAATTGATGTATCAATTCCTTTTTGTGAAGATTCATTGTATCATGATTCAAATTTAAAATTTTGAACATGGAATTTTGAGAGAATTCCAGAGTTGAAGAAGAAAGAAAAAAAAAATTAAATGAACATTTTAAGTATTGCACATTTAAATTAGGTGTTATAATTTCCTTATATCACATAATTTTATCTTTTATTTATTTATTTTTTAAACATCTTTCCTTTTTGTATCATTAAACAATTTTTACATCATATTTTATGTTATTGAAATTGGATGAAGTGATAATCTCCTTTTACACATGCTACATGTGTGAAATCTAATTAACCAAAATACTTTTCATTTTCTCTGGACATCAACTATAATAAATGCATTGAAAAAAATAAAAGTAATTATTGAAAACAATTGGCTGCTGCATTGCATTGCATTACATGTAAATTGTTCGAATATTATTAATTAACCTATGCAGTCATCGGAATGTTTTAGCTTATTGACTCACATTAGCCTTTGATAACTTTTTTTCTTTTTCTTATAAGGAATATTCCCCTCTTGTAATAAAATATAACTATTTTTTTATGACTTTAATTTCCAAAAAAAAAAAAAAGGTTTAGTTAAAAAAGAAAATTCAAGAAAGTGGGATTACATTTAAAAGAAAGAAAGAAAGTGGAAATTATAAATATCATAAAGAATCTTATTCTTGCATCTCTCTAGCTAGTTGCTTGCAGTTCATATTATTAGTATTTTAGTATTCATTCTTTTTCTTTTTTTTTTTTCACAACAATTCCACTTTTGTGAACTTAAAAAAAAAAAAAAAAAAAAAAAAAAAAAAAAAGAAACATCTCAAAACCATTCAACTTTCTTTCTAAGTGCAAAACCATTCAACTTTATTTTGAGATTTAAGGTGTTATATAGTTATTAATAATATAAAAAGTTTAATGTAGAATAGTGTACAAAAGTTATATTTATATTTGGATAGAATTTTTGTTTTGAGATTTTTTTTATTAATGTAAAAATTGAATGATTTGTATGGAAAAAATAAGTTCTAATAAATTGAAAATTATGCATTAGATTCAATGTAGAATCCAAATATCCAAATAATTTGATTAGTTTAAATTTTATGATTTATCTTTTATAATTTAAGATTTTAAAATTAAAAAAATACTATAATTAAAATTTTACTAAAAAAGTATTATAAAAAATGATATAGAAAATGGATAAAGTTTTGCATTTGTATTGAATTTCCATAAAAAATAAAAAGTGATTTGAAGAAAATGAATCTCAATATGTAAAAAGGTGAAAAGAAATGGCCTGTTTTGCAATTAATGAATTTATCCAAGTACAACCTATCATTCCCACCCTTTTACTTTTTTATTCTCTACATTTAAATTAATCTTTCAAACAACCACTCAAATTTGAGCAAATTTACATTAAATTTGTACGAAATAAAAGTAATATTACATCTTATGTGTGTTAGTTTATCATTTTATTTTACAAGATTGATTAATAAAAGTAAACAGAATTATATAAAAAAAGTATCAAATGATTTTAAGTGATTAAAATGAGATTTTAATATTCTACTTAGATTGTTGTTTAAAAGATTTTACTTTTTTTTTTTTTTTTTCATTTTAACCTTACATCTTGTCTCATAAAGAATATACATATTTCTATATATGAATGTGCAAAACGAACCACCGAAGCAATGGAACTGTAGCTACTATTACTTTTTTTACATCATTCAAATCCAAACTTCGGGACAGGATTTCACTCCAAACAAAGAGTTGTAGCTTCTTTTCGAGGTTATGCAATATTGTTTCGATAAGCCGTTCGCACAATTGCTAAAGCATGGGAGAATGAAGAGTAATGCAAGTCGAAAGAACATGCTCGAGAACCAAGAGCCGTCCAAGGACTGGACTCCACCAAAACTTCCTTTACTGACTTCCATATTCCATAAATTGGGGACCATTCCCTATGTCATTCTCGCCTTCCCGTATTCAATTTTTTTTTCAAATTAAATATATATTTTTTCATTTGGAAAGATGGAATATTTCTTTAAGAGAAAATGTGAAAATTATATTAAATCAAATTGAATGACTACAGAAATTATATAAATAATCATCTACATTCACATGTTGAAGGGATAAATTGAGGTAGCATACTAGCTAAAAAATGTATATTTTTAGTAAGCTTACAAAGGTTATTGAAGTTTTTCTTTTCACAATTAAAAGAAAATAATATGGTTTTTTTTTTTCCAATTTTATTTTTTTCCCATGCATGTAGTACACTCTCTTTTTTTACTTGTTATATTTTGGACATCGCATTGGTTAAGAAAATACAAAATTTTTTAGATGTTTTTTCCTTATGTAAACTATGATACCCTTCAAACTTTTCTCTTTTTATATTATTATTTCTACTGGTTTCTATGTTAGAAGAATAAAAATAAATCGAAATTTGTTATTAATGAGAGGTAATAAATTGAAAAAAAAAAGAACTCATTAAACATTATTTTGCAACCATAATGTGACAAATAAGAAAAAAAATACTCTCTCCTATTGTAAATATAAGGGGTTTTAAGCCTTTGAATACAAATTAAGGATCTTGAAAGTTAGATATTTTTTTTTTAACAACATTAATATCTTTACTATCCTTCATAAATGAGAAAAGAGATAGATAGTGAAGGTGAAATAAATGAATACAAAGATATGTAAAGATAGAAAAGGTTTAATAAATACTTATTGAAAGTTGTAAAATTCCTTATACTTTTAACCATTTTCAATGAATTTAAAAGTCCTTATAACTTCGACTCGAGAGCACACAAAAATTTTTGCAATGTGAGAAGTAAAAGAAATAGGAGAATAACATCTTTTTATCTTCGTGGAGACATCCGTACAACCAGGTACAAACACGTGTTTGTCAACTCCGCTCTAGATATCTATGGTATTTTTTTTTTTTTTTTTTGAGAAAATCGGTATGGGTAGTTGTAGTTATACGGTTATACATAATTATTTTTTTGGTTAAAAATGTTTTGGTACTATGTGGTATACGTCCATGCGTCCGCCTTATGCAAGAAAAATCTTTTTAAATCTCTTTAAAGTCCTCTTTTTCCCCAAACTTAATAGATGCGGGAGACAAAAACAAGGTCCTTGTACAAAGTGGCATACATAGATAGTCCCATGAGGTAAACTCTAGTATATTCTGCATTTACACTCTGTTAGATAAATAAACTCATTTCTCTTAACTTTTCACACATTATACTCATTCACTATTCATACTATTTTTATGCGTTTCTTAAGCCATTTTTTAATGTTTGCATCCATTTTTCTATTTTTTTTAAGCAATAAAAAATAATTAGGGAAATTAACAAAAGGAATAATTTGAAATTTTTGATTTTTTCACGTCAACCCCTAGACTTTTTACACATCACAAAACAACCCTGCATCTAAGAATCTTCCCTTTTGCATTTCAGCTCCTGAACTTTTCGTGTATAACGAAATGATTCGACATTTCTACGCCATATTAGGCCGATGGGGAACCTGACACTAGTTTGGCTCTTAGTATAATCGTTGATAGTTTTTTGATCGATAGCTTAAAATCGAATTGTAAACACTTTCTAAGAATTTTACTTGTCTTTTTTCAACTAATTATATGCTGATTCAACTGCACTCCAAAGATCGATCTTGCTTTTTGCAAAAATTTATAATTAAGTCTTTAGATTTTAAATTTATCTTCAATTCCATCCTAAATATTAAAAAAATAAGTATACAAAAATATTTGTGCCACTTTTTACTTCAAATAACATACAATAATTGTTAAAGTAGTTATGTATGCGGCAACCACACTCTTGCTGTGCCTCCGTTTTGGCAATAGAGGCCGAAGCAATTATTCAGGGTATCTATCTGTGGTTCAGTACTGACTTCACGTCTTTTGTTATGAAATCGGATTCTTAATCCATTAGTCATAAAGTTAAAGCAAACCAACCAGACCTCTCCTCAGCTAGAAATTTCGTTCGGACAATCCGAAATTCTGTTTCGTTTCGTCTTCAGTAGATAACTAATTTCATAAAGCATGCTAGTTATTTTGTCAATACTTTAACTGGTAACTTGGTTCATATAGAGTTTCACGTTGTTCAATAATTTTCCCTATGTGTATTCACGGATTGTTTCTGCTATGCGGCGGCTGATATAAATGTATGTTACAGTTGCTTAAAAAAAAAAGGGTAAGCATCAAATCAAATTAAACATATTTTATAGTATAAAATGAAATCCCATGAATGAAGAATGAAAAAAATAGTTATTAAAATGTAGAGCAGCCATTTGGTCAATAATTATCAAAAAGGAACAGTTTCCTTATATCAATGCTAGCTGTCTGTCTTCATGACCTTAAACATGCCGTCAACTACTCGCTCACCCTCAGACATTCAAGAATTATCAAACTTCTTGTCTTTACTTTGCAAGTCAATTTGCAAATAATAAATTCTCAAAATTAAGATTAATTCACTAAAAAACAAGAACTAAAAGAAATTAATGTCAATAGTCTTAAAAATATATTTGTCCGGAAATGATGTTGAAGTTGATTATTCTAGATTCAAATGTAGTACTGAACACACGCGTGTATTTTATTACTATTGGGAAACTATATTTAGACATAATTTTTATATTTATATTTTTATATTTAGATATTTTTATAATTTATAAATCTTAGTTTTATGTAATTTCCTAATAGTGATAGTTTCATATACACTAGAGGATTATAAACAACCAAATAAACTATGTAAATATGGAAACTATCTAAATATAATTTTTCAATAATTACTTATCTTACTTTTAATAAAAACGACTTATATATATATATATATGATAAGAAGTATGTCATTCGATAGCGATTCTTCTTATTTAAAAACTTTCACTTGATATGCTAAATAAGAGATCTTTAATTCGAATTATCTTGGAAGCAATTTAATATCACATGCCAGTTTAATGTAATTATTAGGGATCTTGTGTTTTACAATAACTTTCGAATACCGAATTAAAAAAAAAAAACTTATGTATAATTTGATAAAAATAATATTAGGATGTATATTTATAAATGTATGTGTTGTTTTCTAGTATTACTTTTTGTTTTATATATGATTGTGAAATAATAGGAAATTATTACTTGGATTAGGCATGTTATATGAAGTCGAGTTGATGAATTATTTCTTGGGTTGAATTGAAATAATTAAAGACTATTGAATTTTGAAAAAAAATTTGACAAAAGTGTTGTTTAAAGGTAATTCATCATCGGGGATGAATAACATACTAGTATCTTCTTCAAAGGTACTTGGTCATGATTTTTGGAATAAGGGTTCGATTGATATTTTATTTTTCTTTTTCCTTGAAATTCTAAACTGTAGGTCTATTGGTAATTATTTATATTCTTTTAAACGGTAGAAAAAATAATTTTAAAAATTTATAAGTTATTTTTTAATTAATTTTAATTGCTTATTAGATACTATACTTTCGGTAAAAAATATAAGAAATTTTATACTTTGACATAAAGATTAAGGGTTTTGAAAAGAATATAATTTTAGATTACAATACCTTTTTATTTTTCATAAATGAAGAAAGAGAAAGATAATGGGGGTGAGAATGTAAAGATGCGTAAAAATAGAAAAAATCAATAAATACTTATTTAAAGTTGTAAAAATCATTATATTTTTTACTACCCTCAATTAGTTTAAAATACGCCTTAAAATTTCCATGGAAGTTGTATGATTCTAACTTCAAAAATGCTAAAAATACTATTTTTGAAAAACTATTGTGGGATGTTATTCAAAACTGTTTTTATTGATTTATGCTTTTAATATTAAGAATGCTATATGAATTTTTTCAAAACAATTTTTTTAAAAAACATTTTTTCTTCTATTACAAAAAAATCTCATTAATTAAGAAACATCAGCAAACCATGCTTCTAGGATAAATCAAGAACTCATTAGTTTTAAAACACTTTTTTGCAATCGCTTAAAAACGTACCAGTAATGAGAACAATAAACCCTAAATAAATTATAACATCTATACAAGAAATCTAAATATTAATTATATAAATAATTTGACTTGAAATGATCTAAAAATTCATGTTTATACTCATAAATTGGTACATAATAAAGTTTTCTATTAGTAATTGTTTGTCCAATGACGTGTGCTTATGTAATACACATTAATATGAATAAAACATATTATATATGAAAGTTAAACCTCATAAAATTTAAAAAGTTAATTTAAAAATGGTTGAACTTTAAAAAAGTTTTATATATTAAATTAAAAAGTTATTTAGTAAACCATTACTAAATTTAGTAAAATGTAAAAATGAAAAAACAAATTATTAAAAAAAAAAACCAGTCCAAATTTGGATAAAATTTCGAAAGGTTGCATTAGTCAATATGTGATCAAGTGGCAATAGTAATTAATTATCCTTTTAAAGAACGTTGACCAATTTTCTTTTTTCTTTAAAAAAAAAAAACCCGAAACTATCCCTCACGGCATGGCAGTACCCACCCACTGTACAATCCGCTACGTCAGCACTCGTTCGCGGGTTTTCTGTTACTTGGCGCGTTTTACGGTTAAGGACTCCAGAAGTAGTTGACCTTAATATAAACCAACAAAACTAAAAAAAAAATTCCACAGGATTTTTACAAGTTTTATTTTATTTTCCAAAAATTTCTCCAAGATTTTCTATACGTTTGTGGAAGAAAGAAAGAAGAGGTAATTGAAGAAGTCCTAAGGCTTACCTTCTTTGACCAGTCTTTGTTTTTTTTTTTTTAAATTTTAATCTCTGTTTCTTTTTTTTTTTTTCTGCTAAATTTGTCAATGGAGACAAAAAGGGTTAAAAGATTTTCCAAAAAGTGATTTCGAATTTTCCATATCTTTGAATTCATCAATCAACAACTCGTGCCTTTTGAAATTGAAAAACAAAAATTCAAGTTCTTGAAAAATCCCTTTTTTTTCCATCAAGAAATTGTGAAGAAACTTCTCACAGTGTTTAAACTGGTTTGGTTTTTTTTTTTTTGTTTTTGAGAATTCAATTCAAAGACTGCTCTCAAGAAGAGTTTCCCGTTTTTGAAGGTCTCTTAAAGACCCATTTTGGTCCCCCCACAATTTTTAATTTCTTTTCCTCTCCGTATATATATAAAGAAGGGGGAGGAAAGTATTAGTGGTCATAATCAGAAATATCTAACTGGTAAAATTCAAAGTTAGCTGAAAAAAGTGCGAGATTTTTTACAATAAGGGTATCATTTCCTCAGAGCTTTGGCCTTCCATTTCTAGGTGAGATTTCTGTTTTAAAAATCTTGAAATTTCGGGAAATTTCAGGAGTTTTTAGTTGATTTTTCATGGAAATGGTTAAAATACAGCGTGGGTTTTTGATTTTGTGGACTTTGGAGGAACTAAACTAAAATTTCATGAAAATTTATGCAGGTTGGAGCTTGAACTTTAATGGGTTTATCGTTATCATTGCTGTATTCTGCTTGGGAAGAAATTTTGAAGAATAATTATTTGAGTTTGGGACAGAAAAATTTTCTTGAAGAACAAGAGGAAATGACTCTTCGAGCACAGAATGTTAAAGAAATAGATTCAGAAAACCCTTCTTCAAAATCCAAAGAATTGAGTAGGAAAAATTCAATAAACTTGAAAAATTGTGAACCTGTTAGGTTAATGTTAGAAACTTCTCTTTCATTTAAAAGTTTGGTTCAAGATTTTGGAAAATCAGAATCAAATGGTCCCATTAAAAAACCTGAGGGAGGAAAAATGTCACTTCCTTCGCTTTCTCTTCCTGAACCTATTTTGTTCTTCTCTCCTCAACCCATTAGCAAACTTGATGCGGCCGCCGTTACAGTTCAGAAAGTCTATAAGAGTTACAGGACTAGAAGAAATCTAGCTGATTGTGCTGTTGTTGTTGAGGAGTTATGGTGAGTCTGCAGAAACCCTTTGATCATTTTTATGGATTTTTTTTTTTTTTGGGGGGGGTTTTGATTGATTTCATCTGGTTAATGATTTGTTTGAATTGTGTTATTTAGGTGGAAGGCTTTGGATTTTGCAGCTCTAAAGAGGAGTTCAGTTTCGTTTTTCGACGTTGAGAAACCAGAAACTGCTGTTTCTAAATGGTCTAGAGCAAGAACACGAGCAGCCAAGGTCTAATCTTGAAAAGATTTTAGCTTTTACATCCCTTTTGATCAACGAATTATTAGATTTTGAATTTTATTTTTCTTACCTTATTCAGGTTGGAAAAGGATTGTCTAAGGATGAGAAGGCTCAGAAACTGGCCCTTCAGCATTGGCTTGAAGCGGTAAGTCTTTGGTTTATGTATTTATCTTTTCTGGTACAATGATCCTAGTGTTTTGTTTAGAACAGATCATTATCATTTGTGAAGCTTATTTTTTGGCTGCATTTGTATTGTTAAATAATATTTCTTGCATATCACAGATTGATCCACGCCATCGTTATGGTCACAATTTGCACCTTTACTATGATGTTTGGTTTAAAAGTGAAAGCAGTCAACCTTTCTTTTACTGGTGAGTACTGTGCAAATTTTCTACGAACAAATCAAATTGATTAGAAATTATGGTCCTTGAATTGAATAGAATATATATGATATGAGTTTTGCCTGCATTACATGATTGTTCGATAATGTGGATTTGGCTTACGTGCCTGAGCTTTCTTATAGTTTAGCATCAAATGTTGAACAAGAACTTAGAGAAACAAGTTTCTTTCATCAATGTTCACTCATGAAATGGATTCGAAAATATTCAGGTTGGATGTTGGAGATGGGAAAGAAATAGACCTTGAGAAGTGCCCAAGAGCCAATCTGCACCATCAATGCATCACATATTTAGGACCGGTAAGTTCGTTGTTATCGAAAAACAGAAACTTGAATACATAATTTTCTTGGAGTATGCATTTACTTGTGCAGGCCTAGTTTTCTTGTTCTTACTTCTGATTATTCGTTTTTCAGAAAGAGAGACAATCTTACGAAGTAATTATCGAAAATGGGAAGCTAGTATACAAACTAAGTGGTAGTTTTGTCAACACTGTGGAGGGATCTAAATGGATATTTGTTCTTAGCACCTCCCGGACCTTATACATAGGGCAAAAGAAGAAAGGCGTTTTTCAGCATTCTAGTTTCCTTGCCGGTGCAGCCATTACAGCTGCCGGAAGACTCGTGGCTCAAGAAGGCGTTCTCGAGGTAATCATACAGCTCTACAAATTGATAAGATGCGTATGTTTTATGCACTTTGGTAAAGTAAATCAACTTTTTCATACTACTATTGCAGGCTATTTGGCCATACAGTGGTCATTATCACCCAACTGAAGAAAACTTTAGGGAATTCATTAACTTCCTGGAGGAAAAATCTGTAAATCTTTCGAATGTTAAGGTAATATTATTATTAATTCTTTGTCATGGACCTGTATATATACAAATTGAAATGTGATAGAAAAATGGACCTAAAGTAATATCGCGTGTTATTGCAGAAATGTGCAGTGGACGATGATCTTCCCTCGTTTAAGGTTGCTGAAAGGGAATCATCAGAGGAGCCTATCTCGAGCTCTTCTTCTTCTTCGACAGCTCCAGAACCAGAAGAAGATATAATAAGTGATCATTTAGCTTCTGAGCCAGAAAATCTCCAGCAAGTTGATGATAATGCAAATAAGAATAAGCCACCAGTGTTTCATTTGGCTAAACACTTGTCTTGCAAGTGGTCTACTGGACATGGACCTCGTATTAGCTGTGTCCGGGACTATCCAGCAGAACTGCGTTCACGAGCATTGGAACAAGTTAACTTATCTCCTCGTTTGGCTACCGCACCTTACACTTGTGGTAACTTTGGCCCTATCCCATCTCCTCGTCCAAGTCCCAAGATTCGCCTTTCTCCTAGGTTTGCTTACATGGGATTGCCAAGTCCAAGGACCGTTCCAGCTGCCAACTGAGATGCGGTAATTGATTCATGTTTGAGGCTCAAAAGGATTATCGGCTAAGCTAATCTAACACCTTTGTTCCAACCAGGGAGATGCTGTGGGGGAACTTTTACTTATATGATCTTCATTTTTTTGTTCTTTCATTGCAGTTTGTAGGGGGGGGTATTTTGACAGAGGGCCAAATCACTTTTACCCTGTTTTGGCTCAATTTTTATGGTTGAAATTTGTAGAGGGGAGGGGGTTTGTTCATTCATTCTTTAAATCTTTTGTACAAGAAGCCTTTTAAGTTTATAGTTGTCAATGAAGCCTTTTAACTTGCTCTTTACACCGAAGATTACTGTTTGAATTGCAATATGAGTACTGAGATGAAGTGACAGAGTGTATCCAAGCAACATCTTTTCAAAAGGGCTTCTTAAAATGGTCTATATTTCCTCTTGACATCTTCATTGGGTTATGGTAATCAAGTTGGGTTTAATCCTGATGATGAAGTTTGATGAACGTAACAAAATATTTCATATCTCGACAATCTTTGACGAACATAGTATTTTATAATAATAAGATGGTTCTTTACTTGTGATTGCTATTGGTCTTGTCATCTTCATGAGATTATGATGATCGCTTTCAGTTTTAGTCTCGGCGAATTTGATAAACTGAACATTTTATAGGGATAAGGTGATCCCTTAGTGAGATTGTACTCGTCTTAACATATTCATTAATTATGGTGATTAAGTTGAATTTAATCACGATGAGTTTTAGCTAACGGAGACAAAAAAGTCCCTTTTCTTTTATTTATTTAATTAACACAAAGAATAGCAGTATTTGTTATTGCGCCATATTGGCTTGAGGAGACCAACAAATGAAAACACAAAGACACAGCTAATAATATAAAACAGAGTGCCTCCATAATAAATTCACTATCAGATTTTTTATTTTCTTTGTCCCTTTTAGTTACTTAACTACTCTCTGCCTTCAAAATCTTCCCTTTTTTTATAACTCATTAGTATCCAACCGTCATTAAATAATTCAAAAGAGATTAGAGGGTGCAAGGTTTCTAAATAACAGTACTAGAATGGCATACAATATTAAACTGTTCTTTTTAAGTGACTCGAACTCAAGACTTCTCACTTCCAATGTGAAGGATCTTAAGTGATGGCCAAGAAAATAATGACCCTATAATTCCTTTTTTTCCTATTAACTCCTTTCTACAATAATGAACTGACATGAGGCCCTTCTTCCCCTGCATTTCTTCATTCAGTTTTGCCACTTGGTTGGAGGCTCATTTTTAATATCTCTGTACAAACACATTATCACACACTAGTACAATACCTTGTTAATAATATTCGATTTAGTTATGAATGGGTGAAATTTCATACTTATCAAGAGTGTTAAACGTCTCTTCCAACATAAACTGGTCATACTAAACTTATCTAGAATGGCTTACCTTATCTAGTAGTTTGCGGTCAATTGCAAAAAATATATATATATATATATATTTATATTTAGTAAGCACATTCAAATAATACAATGTGAACATGTTTTATTTGATAATTTGATTTATACGCATGGTAATATCTATCTACAATACAGTATTGGATAACTGTCCTTGTTATATTTTCAAAGTGATTAACTATACATACTTAGATTCATGCTTGATAATCAATATCATAATGTCACGTTCGTATTTGTAGATTTAAAACTGCAATTTATGAACCTAGCAATACTTAGATATTAAAACTATATTATACTTATTTGTATGAGATGGAACTGTTCCACACAACGAGAACTGAGTTTCAATGAAATTCAAAGCAAATGAGGCAGTGGATGTTTAGTACATTCATGGAGTGTAGAAAGCGGAATATTGGTCAAGCTTGTGAATTTAAGGTCAAACTTAACTCTATGTTCGCCATAGCCAAACCATTTCAGTTTCACATTATAAATCTATAATCACAATAAACATGTTTTTTTGACTGGTCCAACCTACTATTAATTTGTTCCTCAACAATTCACTTTTTTATAACTCAGATGTCGGAAAGTATTGGAAAGATATTGAAAGATTTAAAGCCTCTGAACAGCAACAATAGTAAAACTATTTTTAAACAATTTTTTATACGATTCGAACTTAAAATCTATATTCGAATATATTATATGGAGTATTTTTTAAATGAGGAAGATCAATCTATTGGATTACACTGTTCTTGTCAACCCAACAACCCACTTTTAAACTTAGTAAAACCACTCACCAAAATATCCAAGTGCTTAATTTTCTCTTATGAATTTCCATACCAAAAAGTAAAAACAGAAATTAATTGGAAAAAGTCACAGCAATCAGACAAGAGCAGGGACGGAACCAGGGCCGGCTCAGGTCGGGTGAGCTCGAGTTCCCCGGAAAAATTTAGAAAACTTTTAAATTTTTAGGTATTTTATCTTCAAGTTTTTCCAAATTTTTTTTTAATACAACCGCAAAACTTGCTATTTTATTTAATAAATTTGAAATTGTTTAAATAGTTTTATACTTAAAATACATTTATAAAATAGACAAAATTCTAACAAAATTTTTATTATCTTTTTATGCTAGTTCCGTCACTGGACAAGAGCTAGCATTATCCGAAGGTTATCCTTGTGATTGACTGTTATTTGGTTCATTATATTAATGTGCATTGATTTGAGAGGAAGTTGATATGGAAAAATATAAGTGATGAAAGCTGGACGTTCCTTGATCTGTAAAGATGGTAAATAAAGGGCTTAAATGATTAATGTATATGAAAGCATATTAAGTGCATAGTATTAAATGAATATATGCATCTTTATACATTTTTAAAATTCTTCTAACTTGTTCAACTAATTTTTTATATAAAATTCTTTATATTGTAATTCGTCAGACTGACTTTACTCCATATATTTTACATGAATCGACTTCATGGTTCTTGATTCAACAATAGAGTAATGTTTTATATTTGGAATTGCATCTTCTTATTTACAATGTAAGCGGATGAACTAAATCCTAAGATCACTTATAAAAAAACTTCAAATACTCATCACTATTTTTTCGAATAAGTGTTAGACTAATATCCTATTTTCCATTGTTTATGCTTTTTTAAACAATTAAAAATAAATTATTATAAAAAATTATTTTAAATAAACTAATATAACATTTTTCAAAGTAAACAGAAGCAGTTTTTTTTACCTTTTCAAAAATAGTTTCTTTCACTTTTTTTAAGTTAAAAGTAAATATAATAAAGTTCGAGAACAATTTCAAAATAGTTTATAACTTAAAATAAATTAAAAAATTATCGATTTTAAGCAATGAAGGAGAGAACAGAACATGCCTACATGAGAGTACTAGAAACCTCTGTCAAATATATAAAACTAAATTTGAATGTACCTCTTTAAATTTTGTGTTCCTTTTTTGCTGGAGCTATTTTCGGCAATAGTAATGTCCACTAAAGCTTATATTGCAGGGAACAAATCTCTTTGTTTTGCCATTTTCTTGCAACTGATCATTTGCAACATTGAAGAAAATTATAGTAGTGAGGAAAAATATGAAGAAAATGCATTTCTATTTCATACTAGTCACTGCTACTCTGCATATCCTTTGTTGGTTGGAATTCGCAGTTGCAGTTGCAGTTGCAGCCACCACCATAGGCCCTTTTCCTCCATTACATGAAGCTGTTCATGAACAAGGTAAACTCTTTATTCATATCAACTACATTTCATCTTCTTCTATATGGGTTCTTAATCTGTCTCATCTATGCAAATTAAGGCCAAATCTTGCAGTCACCCCAATTTGCTATGGTTACAAATCAGGTAAAATTAGCTAAACTTGTCCATTGTTCATTTTCTTCCCTTTTTTGCTCCATTTCTTTTGACACTTTTTTTTGATAAACAAGTTTTGGTCTTTTTTGGTTATAAATTGAACAAGAAGGTTGAAGGAAAATTATGAGAGAATATACAAGAGATTATTAAGTAAAATTGGTTCAAGACCACCAAAACTGTGGGCAGCAGCAGAAATGCAAGCCTTGTATGGCTGTTCAAATGCCCCAAACAGAAGGTCATTTGGGGCTCCTCCAATATGCCAATTATGAACCACAGCAACTGTCGCTCTTCTTTCTTCATTCCATAATAATGGTAACCAATTTCCCTTGTTGTAACAATAACAGATTCACCATTCTTGCAAATTTTGTCCATGTTTCTTACTTCTTACCATTGTATGAGACGAAATTTATTCGGAGGAGGCGGTACTCTTTTTTTGAATTCAATTTCTAACTATTAATTTTTGTTATTTTTTTTTATCCTCAATCAATTTACTGTATAATATTTTTAGTCTTTTTTAGACAATTTTTGACATATTTAAGAGGTGATCAATAATTTATTATGGGTATATTACCCTTTTTTTGGTCATACATGTGTCACTTGCATATACCATCAACCAAGAAAAAATCATTAGATCTTTAATTTTCTTCTTAAATGTATAAGATAAGTTTAAAATGAAAGATGTAAGAAGATTATGTGGATATTTAAAAAAAAAATATTAAGATTATCAAATTTTCTTTTGATAAATGATTATACATGAAGTGGAACATGCGGAGTGTTGACATTCTGTCCCAAAACTAATTAGAAGAGCTAATATTTTTGAAGAAAATTTGTTTTAGGATTAAAATTATAAAAAAAGATAGTTCTAGGATTAAATAGAGACAAAATTATTCCTAGAAAAAGAGACAAATTAAATAATTTTAGACATTTTCTTATTTACGTAGAAAGGGAGGGATGGCCAACTAAAAGGAGAAAATTTTCTTTTGAAAAGTTGTGTATTATTCAATTTTTATGAAATTATATTCGATTCATACATTGTATTTTGTTATTTTTGCTTTTTCTAAGTACTTGAAGAGATTGTTTTTTAAAAAATTATGTTAAAAAATTATTTTAACATTTTTAATTTTAATAGTATCAATAAACTTAAACAGTTTGAAAAAATATTCTTAGAGTTTTTTTTTAAAAATAATTTTTTACAATTTATTTTAAGTTAAAAAATATTTAATAAATAACTGAACACACGTTAAAAATAATTTATAGTTTCAAATGAATTAAAAGTTAATTATTGTAAGCGGTGAAAGTTTCAAATGAATTAAAAGTTAATTATTGTAAGCGGTGAAAAACAATCATGTAATTAATTACTTCGGCTAAAAGAGTTTGGGACCTTAATTAATTAAGTGTTGAAACATTTTTTAAGTGCAATTTCATTCATCTAGTCATTTTTCATTGTAAATAACATCAATACCAGGTTGACTAAATTAAGATAAAGAAATAAAGAAAAATCTGAATTTTATATTTGATTATGTACCAATTATTGCCTGTAATATACTTTTCAAAATTCTTATTTTCTTCAACAACCACCCCACATACGAAACCTTCAATTATTCTAGAATGAAAAATTTGTTCATTAAGAAAATAAATTTCTTACGAATAAATAAAGGGATGGGATTTGAAGGAAATATTTGAATAAATAAATAAATAGTGAGATAAATTAAATCTCTTCATTTATATTATCTCTTTATGAACTCTGTAGTTCAAAAGCAATTGAGCCACGCCCATATGAGCTTCTATACTATCTCTATTTCATTATACAAGGTTAAATGACTATATTTAGAGTTTCATAATATAAATTTATTTTCTTTTATAAACTTTTTTTTTTCCCTCAAGAATACCCACTCAAGATCTTCTGTAACATTTTCTGTAACATCGCCTGTAACATTTTCTTTTATAATATGTTTTCTCCCTTAGGGTTTATCCTTTTCTATTAGAGTTTATCTTTTATTTTGTAGGTTTTATTAATAAAATGTACAAAATTAGAAATGTTACAGAGAGTGTTACAAGAAATGTTACAGAGGATCCGAACCGAAGAATAGAGGTATATAGTAATTCTCGAAACCTAAAACTATTTATATTTGATAAAGCCTTAAAATATTGAAAGAGAGGAGAAAGAAGATAAAACTTTGGAAAAAGAAGTTTATGAAACCAAAGACGGAATATTATATGTATTTTACTATAAAAAATACCCTAATTTCATGTATTTCTTAATTTGTATTAAAAACCAACTTAACCTAAACGGAGATAGTAATAATTAGAAGCATACTTCATTAAGCAAGAACTCGAAGCTAAAATACTTCTATAGGATTGCAATTTCATTTCTCATTCTAATGATGTTTTTTGAATGGAACACAAAATATTATGAGGGGATTCGTATGCAAACAAAAAACGTCTAACCTAATTTCCATTACAGTCAGATAAGACAATAAACGTATTAAAACTCTCTCACAAGATAGAACTGCATTAACAAAATTTAAACTTGAGACATTTAAATACAAGCATTAATAGTTAATTATGAAAGATAAAATATGATATAAAGAGGGGGTAAAGTGTGACTTTGTAATAAAGTAGAGGAGTAAATTGCAATTAGACCAAAAATAAACGGATAAAACTGGTCACTTGACAATGGGCTCCCGCCAGATGGACTAAGAAGTCACGTGACACGAACCCCGCTTTCCTCTATTCCCTTCCCCCTTTCCGCAGAAACTTCCACCACGCGCGTTTATCGTCCTTTTAGCGCGTGTACTCTCTTACAGTTCTTTTCCATTCACAGACACTCTGTCACACGGCGTTGAGTTCGTTGGATCAAAATTCGTATATATATAGATAGAGATATATATAGAGAGAGAGAGAGAAAGAAGAGAGAGAAAATTACTGTCTGTATGTGCGATGAAGAAAGTCTTTTATCTCT
This sequence comes from Catharanthus roseus, assembly GCA_028651295.1. Taxonomy (NCBI): domain Eukaryota; kingdom Viridiplantae; phylum Streptophyta; class Magnoliopsida; order Gentianales; family Apocynaceae; genus Catharanthus; species Catharanthus roseus. Next base: position 1,744,989 of record JAPQWS010000044.1, on the reverse strand, counting down.
TGCTTCTTCTTCTTCTTTACTTTTCTTCTTCGTCTTCTTCAACCTAATCCTGCTTCTGCTATAATTGTATAAAGACATTTTTTTAATTAACATCTAATTTAAACTCTCGATTGAAACCCTAGATCTTCTTTTAGGGTTTGACATTTACTTTTTTCTTTCGCGATGGAGCCACGTGTTGGAAATAAGTATCGGCTTGGTCGGAAAATTGGGAGCGGATCATTCGGAGAGATCTATCTAGGTTAGTTCGATATAATTGCTTGATTTTTTTTAGGTTTTTAGTTGTTCAATTGAATTATCGTGCAAGAACTGAAAGTTCTTCGGTCACTTTTTTTTTTCTTTTTGGTGCAGGAACTAATATTCAGACGAACGAGGAAGTGGCAATTAAGCTTGTGAGTGCTTTTAGTTTTATTTGCGAATTCTTTTGTTGCGGCTGTTGATTATGTTTTGATTCTTTAGTTTATTGCAATTTAGGTGATTTATTAGTTTACCAAGTCCTTTTTTTGTTTTTATCATTGTTTATCCATCTTTGCTTTATAGCAAAGTTCAATCTTCCCTAATTTTTAGCATGCTTCAATTACGAAAATTTTGGTTCAAATTGTATGTGTCCCAATAATGACCTCATGAATAATATTTAGCTTTCCCTTCTAGTTTTTCTTTATGTTCCTGTGTTACAAGATTAGTCTGCCGAGGACCACATGAATAATATTTAGCTTTCCCTTTTCTCCCTATTTTTGGAATTAATTTATGATGTAAACTGCGCATTTGTAGTTAATGTTGTAGTTTGAGATATAAAAATTGTTCTATGTAGTTGAGTGTCTTGTATAAATTGATGTGGATGACCTTCTGAAAGAGCTGATGAATCATGCATTTTTCATAGCCTTTAGGCAACTACTGCAGCATCATTATTAGCTCTGCTACATCAATTGTAAATGTAATTAAATAATTGGATAAGCGATTTTTAAAAAAAGAATAAAGAGTGCATCTCTCTTATTTTTTTCCTTTTCTTTGGTATTAAGAAAATAGCTTATGGGAATAATAAGCATAGCATTATGTTGAAGACCACTAAAGGTAAAACAAAAGGTATCTTCATGCAATTGGAAGCATGTCGACCTCGATATTGCTTTCTCATATTGTCGCGTTGATTAGCTGGGAAAAAAATGAAGAAAAAGTTTGCGACTTGTTGCCAACTTAACGGAGACTTTCATGGAATATGGTTGATTCTGTACTTGATTGATCAGACCAAGGGTGAATATTGACTATATTCATATCTATTGCTTCACATTACAGGAACAATGTGAGCATCAGCTCATACTTTGACATGCGTACTTGATGATGTCATTAATCTTGCGATTGCTTTGACAGATTTTCTTTGCTTTGTAGCTTCTTTTATAGAGGAGATTATACCGTTGTATATTGTGTTATTTTTCTTGTGAGATTAAGGGATCTTAAACATTTTGACTTCCTCAGGAAAATGTCAAGACAAAACATCCTCAGTTGCTCTATGAGTCAAAGCTATATAGAATTCTTCAGGGAGGAAGTAATGACATTTAATTCCATTTTTCTTACTTCTGTTGTGTTTCTCTACTTTTGGATGCTTTCTCTTTTTCTATGGGATTTTTAATTTGAATTATGATGATTTAATGGTGTAGCTGGAATTCCAAACGTTAGATGGTTTGGTGTGGAAGGAGATTACAATGTTCTGGTGATGGATTTGCTGGGCCCCAGCCTTGAAGATTTATTCAATTTTTGCAGTAGGAAACTCTCTCTGAAGACTGTTCTCATGCTTGCTGATCAAATGGTTATAATTTCGATCTGGTGACTGTTTGTGTCTTTTTGAAGATTCTGTATTCTTTTGCTAAATCAATAACAATTTTCATTTCAGATCAATCGTGTTGAATTTGTCCATTCTAAATCATTTCTGCATCGAGATATTAAGCCAGACAACTTTCTTATGGGCTTGGGACGTCGTGCAAACCAGGTTCCACTGTTGTCTTTCTCCTGTTTATGATATATTTTCTTTCTTTCTTTCTTTTTTTTTTCCTTTTCTGGTGGTGGGGAGGTAAAACACTGATAAAATTGTTTTCTGTGGTTCTTATTTCCTCCTTTTGAGTGTCATGCAGGTCTACATTATTGACTTTGGTCTGGCTAAGAAATATAGAGACACTTCTACCCACCAACACATTCCATACAGGTGAATTTATATTTTCATTTGTTAGTTGATCTTAATTTGTTTATTCTTTTCTTTGCTGGTAAATCATGATCAATTCTTCTTAATTAGTTAATCTTTCTTCAGTATACTTTTGAGCATGAGAAGAGTTATTTATAGCCAGCATTCTTCTTACGGCTAGATCCAATCTCTTGGTACCTGTGGAAAGGATGTTGCCTGTTTTCTTCTGCCACCTACAATCGTCTTCTATTTACTTGCTTTACTGCTTCTTTCCATGACTTCTGCTTATATAAGTTTGCATGACACGTGTTCTCAGTTCTACCTCTCTTGGAGGAACTGCTTACTTGATCCTTTGAGCTTCATAGGAGCTCCTAGTTAGAGTTTTTGGGAGAAAAAAGTTAAAAAGCAAATCTAATGCATCCTGCAGAAGAGCTCTAAGAAAAACATTACTGCCTACCGAAGGGATAGTGATGGTTCCTGGTTCAAGTTTTTACTTTCCTACTGATGAAATGATTATCTTTTACCTTCCTCCAAATCTTCAATCCTTAAACGGGAAGGTTGGTTATGAATATTTCCTGAACAACTAGAGTGTCTTTATTGTATCTGTTGAGATTGCTTGCCAAAACCCCTGCTTCAGGTTCGGATGAGATGTTGCTACTGGGAAAGCTCTGGCCAATAGGTATTTCCTTGTGATGGCTTTTCTTCTGCAAATGTCACTGGTCCACTGTGTGAATTTGGATGCAAAAACTCCTCTTAGCTCCTAGATCCGTGCGAAAAGTTGACTCTTAATACACTCATCTGACCAATCTCTATAAACACTTGAATGTTGTGTAGTGGATTCTTGTTGCTAGTGGACATTCTTAACCTCTACCTTCTCTTCTGTTTGTCAAGAGGGTTTTGAAAGTACTTATGAAGTATTTCTTGTTTACAGAGTTTATTCTCAAGAATGATGGTGTTCAAAGGATCTAATGGTGGTGTGTTGGGAGTGTAGTGATTCCTTTTTTTTTTTTGTGTGTGTGTGTGTGTGTCTGTGGTGGTGGTGGTGTTTGCAAGCCTATTAACAGCTTTGTACTTTTTACAAGATTACCCTTGTCCTAGATTTCATGCCTGAAAGTGTGTACCATTGGTCTTTCCATATCCTGTTCCAGTCTTTGTGCACCTTCTCTTATTTATGTTATATTCAATATTTAGATACTTATTTGTATGGAGGTATCATTGTGACATTGTAATTATTTAGTGCTTTTGGAAAATTTTTTTCTTGTCTTTATCAGGAATTGAAACTGCATTGTTTAACTTTTTTCTGCCTTTTCGGTGGTCTTTGATGATGTTATTATTCTGTTACAAGTTATATTTTGTTGGTATGAACCAGGGAGATGTTTTCTCTTTTGGTTAATTTGGGTGATATATATTTTGTCATAAATATTGCAGGGACAACAAGAATTTGACTGGAACTGCAAGATATGCGAGTATGAACACCCACCTTGGTATCGGTAGGTGCTCTTTTTGCTTTACTCTCCTTTTTACTTCTCTCATGCACTTTCTAGTTTGCTCTTTGCTAAGATTTCCTTTTCATTCTTGTATTTATGAATTTAGAACAAAGCAGGAGGGATGATTTGGAATCTCTTGGATATGTCCTTATGTATTTCCTGAGGGGAAGGTGAATCTGTCTTCATATACTTTTGCTCCTTATGCAGTCTCTTGAACTTTTATTGACATTGATTGTATGTTTAGTCTTCCGTGGCAGGGACTGAAAGCTGGAACCAAGAAGCAGAAGTATGAGAAAATCAGTGAAAGGAAGGTTTCAACATCTATTGAGGTAACTCATCTGTAATGTTGTGGTTGGATATTAGAAAAAGACATCAATAGGTTGATTTTTTTTCTATGATTCATTACTTCCAGGCTTTGTGCAAGGGTTATCCAACTGAATTTGCATCCTATTTCCATTATTGCCGGTCACTCCGCTTTGAGGACAAACCTGATTATGCTTATTTGAAGCGAATATTTCGTGATCTTTTCATACGTGAAGGTTTGCCTCGATATGGTTTATTACACCTTCAGCTTTATCTATGCTAGTATTACCTTTTTGTTACTTTATGTTTATGAAAGCAGATCATAATATTGGCATTCTGTTATAGGCTTCCAGTTCGACTATGTTTTTGACTGGACAATACTGAAGTATCAGCAATCGCAGATTGCCGCACCTCCTAAGGCACTTTTAAATCATGTACACATTTTTTAAAATTCATTTCTTGGTCAAAGAAATCTTGAAGTTTTCATTTTATTTTCATCTTGTATCAGGGACCTGGTGCTGGAACAAGCTCAGGAATTCCTCCTGCTATTCCTAACACGGAAAGACAGCAAGGTAGTTTTCCAGGATCGCTCCATAAAAGTGAAAATTTGATTTTATAATGATGAGCAACAAAACAGCTAGATCCTAATGAAAAGTTTATGTTTGCATCCTACTGCCTTTCTAGTACTCTACCTTTTCTCTTTGTTGCCCCTGCTTACTATAAGGGGCCAAATAATCTAAAATCATGTCCATGCTGTTGACTTGGCCATTCATTAGAGCCAATGCCTTCAATGAGGAACTCATGGTTGTCTATGATTCACTTACTGTGCTTTTGCTCTGGCAATTCTGTAATAGGTGAAGAAGATGGAAGACAAGTTGGTTTTTCTTCGGCGGATCCTTCGCGGAGGAGAAATTCAGGACAACTTATTAATTCAGGAACTTTGTTGAAACAGAAGAGTCCAATTACAAATGATTCATCAAGCAAAGATGTCATGGTAACTTGTCTCAAATCATATTTAGATGTATCATCAGCATTTTTATTAAATGCGGACAATGTGCTAGGGGGAGAAAAAAGGCCAATCCATGTGGCATCTGTATGTCTCATTTGTGTGGTACTCTTCATTTATGACACTCAGGTTTCAGATACTTGTCATAGACATTAATGGGCTAGCTTGTGTCCTCTTATTCGTATTCTAGTTGTGTCTATACCCAGTATATACCCGGATTCTTCATAAAAGTTTCAGTCTTATGGTGATCTTTTGCTGATGTCTTTCAGTGTTGACTTGATTGCTTTCTTTTTCAGATGTCAGGCTCCAGCTTTTTAGGAAGATCAAGTGGATCGCTTAGGCGCGGTGCTCTCTCGGGCAGCCGTGAGACATTTACACCAGGGACTGATTCTGACCCTGCCCGTGTACGTGCATCTGAAGCAAGTCCAGGGACAATACATAAGATCTCCAGTGTACAAAGGTCATCCCCATTCGGTGGATCTTCAGACCCGAAGCATTCTTCATCTGGCAAAAATAATCCGACTACAAAGAACTTAGAGTCCACGCTCAAGGGTATTGAGAGCCTGAATTTTGATGATGAAGAGAAAGCCACTTACTGAATTCTTCCCCCTTTTAGATTCTTGTAAATCATCAACTTGGGTGCTAAAGATCAGGTAAAATTCATTAAAACTCTTGTGGTTTGCATTTTGGGGAACTTTTAATCTGGAAAAGGATCAATCAATGATGCTTGCTCTGTCACCTCTCAAATAGACCGTGGAAAACAAAAGATAACCAGATTGGTGAAACAGAACCCGAGAGAGATTTGTCCAAAGAAGGTGGTTAGGGGATGTATTCTTGAATCCCCCCCCACCTTTAGTGTCTATACTGTCTGTGTTCAGCAGAAAGAGCTGAGACTTTCTGCTTTTAGACCTCTCTGAATTGTAAATTACACGATTCTTATGGCGTCCCGACTCGAGTTTAATTGTGACCAAATGACATGGGGGATGGTTTACATTGTTGAAGCCTTATAATGTTTTTCCACTCCACTATTTCTTAATGATGCTCGTTTTCATGATAAATTCTGATTCTTAATTTGTTTTTTTTTTGGCTACGAAGTGTAGACCTTTGACATGTCTGTAATATTCCTCATAATTCTTCAGTGATTTCTCTGTTTCTCTCAGCTTCTCCTTTTTGACTATTACCCCATCATCTGGTTCCTCTGTTGGCCCATTATTTATTTTCAGCCTCAAAATGTTGCAATGCTGGGAGCTTCTCTCAATTACTTGCATTTCGGTCAATAGTGTTTGGGTTTGACATTTTTGTGTTTTGAGTTTTGTAAAGGTTGAATTGTTTTTTTAGATGAGATGTATATCTCAAAACCAGATTGAGTTTTAAGATTATATCCAATCTTAGTGTAGGTGTTATATTATTTCATTCTCTGGGGCATTTTTATGTAGCAGGTTTGTGTTTTGTATTAATTTTCTTCATTCATCATTTTCCCAGGGGTGGGAAATTCTGTTCGGTCCTTAGTAGTGAAATGAGTCATTCGGATCATATTAAGTCATATTACCTATATAGTTAATATTTAGATTTCTTGTGTGAATAATGTCTTACTTATGGAAAAGGAAATTTTATTATAAATCCGGTTTATAATAAAATTTTCTGATATTATAATAATGTGTATAAGGTCTTGTTTGTTGTTGCCATTTCTAGTGCATAATGGAGTGAAAATAAGTTGAGAAGGCAAGCCTGTTTCCTTTATGAGTTAGCTCCATCTCTCCTGTGGAAGTCACAAAAGCATGATGAACCTCTTTAGGAGATTTGCTTTAATATGATATCATCTTGTGTATAAGGATTGGAGATCTGTGTAATAAAAGTTGGGTTTACTCGTTCTATTCTATGGTCTTGGTCTTGTTCTCTTGCCTATGTTTTTTCGTAAGTGACTTAAAAAAAATTGTTTTAAATGAATTAATATAATAATTTTATGGTTAATAATATTCTGAAGTAGTTCTAAAAGTAAATTTTCAAAAGTGATTTTTTTTTTTCAGTTTATTTAAGTTAAAAGTGTATGTAATAAGCTGTTGAAAGTAACTTTAAAATGGTTTATAACTTAAAATAAATAAGTTCACACATGTTAATTTTAAATTGTTTATAGCTTAAAATAAATTAAAACTTTTAAACCATTTTAAAACTTAAAATAAATAAGTTAATACATGTTAATTTTAAATTGTTTATAGCTTAAACTAAATTAAAACATATTGATTTTAATGAATTTGAAGAGAGCCTACATCTCATTCTTGCCTTTTCCCATAAACTGACCTAGAAAACCCCAAAAAACAACAGTAAAGGTGTATTTGGTATCCGAGTAAGATGGTATAACATAACAATTAATATCTTTATTTTGTTTATGCAGGTTTTAGAATATCGTTTAATATCTTTATCTTGTTACACAAGTTTATTAATAAATTTTACGGAATAAGAGATAAACCAAGAAAATTAAAATACATGGCACAAAACGAGAAACATGTGAACCACTTTTTTATTTCAGTTAAAATTTATTAAAAATCGTTTAGGATATCTTTTAATATATTTTTTAGTACATTTCTTTTAATATTAATTTTTTGAACAGTTTATTTTTAATATTTTATTTTATAGTATTTTTATTAATGAAACTATTATAGAAAGTGTATATTAGAAGATGTACTAGACGATCCTGATCAATTAAAATTTGCGTAACCATTAGGAGGATTATTTTTCAGACGAAAATTTTGTCAAAAACATAATGGTTAATACACAAATTCTTGCTTCAACGGGTAAGTATGAAAATATCAACTCCATCAATCTTATTAGTTCAAAAATATTTTGATGTCAATTGGTATTTTGTTTACTATTATTTGAGCTAGTCGTAATTGTCTGTCAACTTCCATTATTTTCAATGGGCACAATAAAAAATATTATTGAGTTTATACCTATTTTTTAGACGTAATATTTCTATAAAACTTTATACGTATTTGTATAATATGAAAAATATATAAATTTATTTTGAAAACATTTAAAACAAATGCATGTTAGATGAAAATTGTAAAAAATGTGATGGTTGTACATTGATTCCATTTTAGAAAATCAACTCCGTCGATCTTATTTCCGATTGGTGTCTTGTTGATTACTATTTAGGAAAATTGTTATATATATGCACACTATATTGAAATACACATTTTCTTCTTTTTCTTCTCCCAAATGTTTTTTCATTCTATTTTCTTAAATTTTTATTTATTTTATTAAGCAAAAATTTTTATTGATTAATTTTAATTCTAACTTATTACCACTAATTATAATTCCCACACTCTTTCTTCAAAAAAAAAAAAAGAAAAAACCCTAATATTCTCCCTCACTAAATTAGTTGAATTTCTAATTTTTTTTTCTTTTACTAAAAAACTAAATCTCTACCTCATATAATTAGTTCTAATTAACTTAGATCTATTTTTAAAAAATTAAAAATAAACTAAAAAATCATATTTGGGAGCAAAGCCCGTTTTTTGCTCCCTCTATTGATGGATCAAGGCCCCTCCTGCCTTCAGTGACTCATAGGGCTTCCTTCTCTCAGCTCAGTCTTTTTGATTCTTGAGAATGGTTGCCACCTCTCCCAGGACCGGAATGATTATCCCTGCCCGATGGGTCTACATCCATCCCTGAATATCGTCGGGTACTTACAACGAACAGAAGTTTTTCCATTGTAAATTCGTACGAAGCAATCAACGAATTCCGGCAAAATAGAAGATCTACGTGACCAAATTTTCCTGTTCAAAAGAAGATCTCTCTTCTTCTTCATTCTCAAGAGGAATGCATCAACAAAACTGCCCTTCCATATAGATCGTCGTGGCATGAACTAGCTAGCGGCATAGGAGCCGACTCGGCATCAGCGGCTTCGTGCCACACTGGAGTGATCCAATATGTGGTTCCGCACGTTCCACCACTTCTCCGTTCATTTCCAATACTGATCGTGAAACACCATGAGCAGCAGGATGTTGAGTTAGAAATTAAACTCATTCATCACCTACACATGTTTCTCTCATATTCAAACATTGAAAAATACCTTCCTTGACTACTCCCTAAATTTCCCAAATCTTAGGTCATTTTCTCATGTTTTAAAACTTTCATAGTAATCATGGGCATTAATGAGGAATTGTTTACACTATAAAAATTAAGTAATAGGCATTGGTCCTTCCTTTGGAATACACACAGTCGGAGTGCATTAAATTTTCATAGAGTAATAAAAAAAAATATCTTGGACAAAAAGAAAAATAAATGACAATTTTTAACTCCCACAATAAGGTATTCTATTCTATCATTTTTTCTTTAATATGCATCGTATTGACATTTTTATTTAACATACAAAAATTATTAATTGTATTTGCCTACTAAATAGAAAGTTTCGTGGAGACAAAGAAAGAATTTCATTATGACTGGATTTATTTTAGTCTGGGTGTTTAGACTTTAAGAGAAATTTTATGACTTCACTTATTTATCTATTGGATTCTTACTTCAACTTTTTCATTGTTTTATCCCATTTATACTACCTATTATATGAAAAGTTTAAATTTATACAGAAATTGATATTTAAAACCTATACATTATTTTAATTTTTTGAGAACGGTAGATTTGTGACTTTAAAGAAGATCGATAAGCAATTAAGATAAGGTTTCTTTTTTCAATAAAGAATAGAAATTAGCTATTTAAATCTTCTAACCACATTATCATTTTTTGTTATGATCTATGAGTTCTTTTTCTTCTTGCAGATGAAATTTGATGTTCTAAAAATATCTGTACTTGTGTTTTGATTTTTAGTTGTTTTTTTGTTAAGTTTTACATATAGAGATTTTTATTTTTCTTCTACTCCTACGTACATCAATTGAATCTTCTAATTTATGAAGCTGCATCACCAAGCCAACACTGAATTAATATTTCTTTTGCGATACGAATTGGATTTCTTTTCATACATCAATGAATTTTATGATGAAATACATAAATTTGAGATTTTGTTTGTTGTTCTTTTCTATCCTTTGTTCCAAACTGCATATGGATGTTGCTAATGTTTTTTAATTTTTGGTTTTATTATTCTTTTGGATAAAAATACATGTTAAATGAGGAATTAGATTTTTTCTTTCGTTCCATAGTTGGAAATTAAATTGTAGCTCTTAACTTATTATAGCTATGATAAAGTAAAAAACTTTTAGTACCAAAACAATGTCAAAAGCTACCACCAATGCCATTACATCCCTCATGTAATTGTTTAGCCTTTTCTTCTAAGAATCTCACACAAATAGATCACATTAATCTATAAACGATTTTATTTAGACATAAAAAGGCCAGGTACATGTTACCACGTTGTTGTTTACCATGCAAAATAATCCACTCTAATTTATAAACTATTTTATTTGGACATAAAAGGCTTCTTGAGGCCAATTTTACCACTTTTTTTGAAGTTGAAATTAGTCTTTATAGATTTTTTACTTCTATTTAAAAGGTAAAGGAAATCTGCTCTTTCTCTTAAACAAACTTAACAAATTAAAATTTCATAAATAAGATTTATAATTTCTTATTAAAACATTTAACATAACAATGCTGCACACTACCACTTTAATCTATAAATTATTTTATTTGGGTATAAAAAGGTTTTCCCTAATGAAACATCCCATTAATTTTTTTCTTTTTTGAGGGTATTTTTTCCATAATATTTGTGTTAAGATTTGTTCATTTTTCTGTGTGAATTCATTTATTCTTTAAGCCTTAGTTTGATTGGCGTGAAATTAGGAAGGAGCGTAGGAAGGGATGTAAATCACGATGTAAATATTCTATTTACGTTATTTAGTTGCAACGTAAAGTAGAGTTGACGTAAATGAGGATGGGAGCTCTCTCCCTCCACGTAAGCAAATTGACCCCCCAAAATGGACGAATTGGGACGTAAATGATGTTAAAAAGTTAATTTTATCCTCTTACAAATTAGTTTATTACAAATTTATCTTAAATTAAATTCCTACCCGATATATATAACATTTCTAACTTTGTGCAATGATGTAATAGTAAATTATAGATAATAAAAACTATTTAACTTCCACTTTTCACCCCACTAACCTCAATAAAATAATTTTGAAGCAAATGAATATATACTTCCCTTAATGGAAGTAAATGGTGCCACTCCCCTTCCCCCTTTCACTCTTCTTCCTCCTCTGCGAACCAAACTAGGGCTAAAGAAGAAACTTTGATAAACAATGACATAATAATATATTTTTAAGTTATGAAACTTTAATGTGAAATACTACCATCTTATATTTTGTATTTTATCCACTAAAATCATCGTATCTTATTTAATTTTTTATTATGGAGGGTAAAATCTGGAGGTGGTTGAGGTTTTATAATATTAACATCAATTTTATAAACAACATATTCCATAAATTATTTTTTTAATGTTATTCTAATGACAATTATAGACTACAACTTTTTTATATTCTTATAAACATATTGTATTTATTTTCAAACATTTATGCTATATTTTCATAGATATTTAATTATTTTAACCTTTTCAATAACTTTTATTATTTAAATATTAATTTTGTTTATGCACGAGTTGTTTTACTAGTATATATAATATTTTTAAATTATATACACTATATTTATTTTTCTCCTTTTATGCTTAAAAAATTTTTGTACTTCTAAAAATATTCTATCACCACAAATTATGATAGAATCCGGCCAACCACCGCATGCCACTCATTTGAACGCATTTTTAAGGGTAAATTTGGAATCACTCCCTTTCCTCCACACCCAAGGACTTTTTCATGATTGTGGTAGACTACCAATTTCACTCAATTTTACTCTTTGTTGTTGTTGTGACTTCTCTTGAAACTTCATTTGCAATGATAGGCTTCATCTTGAACAATGGAATGCAAGAGATTTATAGCTTCATCATCTTCTTCATGAGCTTAAATAAGAAATTCAAGCTCTTGAAGAAGATTGTGAAGCCATAAAAATCTCCTGCATTCCCTTATTTAAGATGAAGTCCTTCCTAGTTTCAAAGAGGTCACGGCAGCAAGAATGAAATGTAGGAAAATAGAGTGAAAGGTAATTATAAAAGTAAAAGAGTCATTGGAGATGAAGGGAAATGAATGATTTTTCAAATTTTTAGAGGCACGAACATTGCTTAGGTATAAAAAAAAGAGAAAAACAAAGATAATATACAAAATAAAAAAACACATTTATTTCATCTCATACAACTAAGATGATTCTAATATCATATCAAACGATTTTGGAGCAGTAAGAGTCTTTCAACTCCTGGAAAATTCTATTATGTATCATGTCCATATCTCCATTCCTACACCTTTTGGCCGCCACACTACCCTTACTTTACTGTTGATTATGTCTCTAATTAAAGACGAATAACAAGAATGGTGATTTAGCTTAATACAGACCAAAAAGTTCAAGGATAGAGATATGAACAAGGTCTATAACATAATTTTTCAAAGATATTATAGAGAGAAACTTACCAAATATATACTTTTGGGGTTTTTTTCTGGGCCGGGCCCAGTTTAAATAATTGAGTACTGAAGTTGCCTAATTTTTTTTTTTACTCCGAGTCTGGCCATAACGCACATCGATTGTGCATTATCCCATATGATAACACACAATCGTTGTGCGTTATCCCTAATCACTGCACTAATCGCGTAAAAATCTGACGTGGATCTCATCTGGTGCTGACCTATAGATAACGCACAATGACTGTGTTATCAAGCTTAATAACGCACAACCATTATGCGTTATTAAGCTGGTAACGCACAGTCACTGTGCGTTATCATGTTATAAAAAAAAACCCTAATCCAGCCGCCGCCTCCTTCCTCCCTTTTTATTTTTTTCACCTTATTTATTCTTCCCCCTGCTTCCCCCTTATTTCCTTACTGTTTTTTTCCAGCAAACTCTCCCTCTCTCCTCCTTCCCCTTTATTTCCTTACTTTTTTTTTCCAGCAACCTCTCTCTCTCTCTCTCTCTTTCTCCTTCATTCTTTCTTCATTTTTTCAGCCTTTCCATCTCATTCTTCTTCCTTTTTTCATCCTTCTCCTTCAGAAAATTTTTTGCTGCCACCTCCGCCAACTGCTAGGTAAATTATTTTACTCTTCTTTTATTTATTTTTTACTTCTTATTATTATGTTTTGACTTCTCTTCTTCTAATAAATATGTATTTTATTTTGAAATTTATAGTTAAAAATTAGTTAATCTTGGAGACTTTTTTGGGAGTACGAAGGCTATTAAAGATTTGGAGTGGAAAACGGTAGACTAAAGCTGCATTTTTTAATTTTCGGTAAGTTTTTAGTTATTTAAAAATTTTTTTGTGTATTATTTATTAGGTGTAATTATTTTGTTATTTGTTGTTTGTTAATGTTTTTTATGAATTTTATTTATTAACTTGAATTAATTTATTTTTTGTGGACAAAATGTTTGTTATTAATGAATTTGTACAAATGTGATAATTTTATGTATATAATTGTTTTTGAATTTAAAAAGTGATATTAGGGTGATGTATTATTTTCATGAATTTATTTGGATAATTATGTTTAATTTATTACCTTACTTTATGATGATTAGAAATTATTTAGATAATTATTTTGCATATTTCGTATAAATTATTGAGTAGAAAATATGGGAACATGTAATTCGATGTTTTTAACCTTTTTTTTTTTTTTTGAAATAGTAGAAAATATGAAAACTTTTTGTTGTAACTTAAAAATTGTAAATTTAAATAATACAAAACTTAAAAATCTATTATTAAATCCAAAACTTTACATTAATTTTTTTTTTTGTTAAAGTGGGGTTTGGATTTATGTTTAAAATTGTAGTTATTAATAAATTTGTACAAATTTGATAATTTTATGTATGTAATTGTTTTTTTGCATTTAAAAAGTGATATTAGGGTTTAGGATTTTTTTCATGAATTTATTTGGATAATTATGGAAACTTTTTTTTTTTTTGCAACTTAAAAATTGTAAAATTTAAATAATACAAAACTTAAAAATCTATTATTAAAATCCAAATTTTACATTATTATTATTTTTTTTGTGAAAGTGGGGTTTGAATTTATGTTTAAAATTGTAATTATTAATAAATATGTACGAATTTGATAATGTTATGTATATAATTTTTTTTTTCATTTAAAAAGTGATATTAGGGTTTATGATTTTTTTCATGAATTTATTTGGATAATTAGGTTTAATTTCTTACTTTATGATTATTAGAAATTTTTTTTAATTATTTAGATAATTAATTTGCATGTTAGAAAATCTGGGAACCGGTGCTTAAAAATTTATAGTTTAGTAATTAATACTTTTATTTAAACTGTAAAACAGTAATAGTGAATTTATGAAGTAGTAAAATGCTTACCCATAAAATATACTATAAGTAACCTTAAAAGACTTAAAAATTGTAAACTTTAAATACAAGAAAACGTAAAAATCTATTATCAAAATCCAAAAATTTACACCAAACAATAAACCGTAAAACTATAAACTTTTTAACAATGAACCTTAAACAACCAAAATCACAATATTAAAATTCTACAGGGTACATTATAAAAACTTCAATATTTTAAAGAAACAGAAACCTTCAAATATTTATTCGATAAAACCACGTATAGTACGTAACAGTAAACCTTAAAAACTTTAAAATATTATTTATTTAAAAATCCCTAAATTTTCCATCCCTGTTAACACTATCCCGGATATTTGGAAATATGAAAACGCAAAACTATAAACTTTACAACCGTTAAACGTAATAACAGTTAAATCTTAATATTCTTGCTGATTAACTATAAATTATAAAACATTAAAAACTCTGAAATCCCTAAAAACACTAAATTTGATACGCTAAAAATCATTCAAACCTAAAACCCTAAAAGGCAGTGTACCATAAAGAACACACTTTAAAGAGTTTGGAATTAGAATATGTTTAAAACTTTTTAATTTTAACCTATAAATATTGACACTATCTATAAAAAATTTAGAAAAATAATAAAAAGGGATAAATGTGTTAAGGAAAAAAAAACGCACAATGGTTGTGCGTTATCCAGAAGATAACGCACAACCATCATGCGTTATCTCCTGGATAACGCACTCCCATTGTGCGCTATCCTCTTTAATCCCCCACCCCGGTACAATAATTCACTCACATCCAGCTAACCCAAGGACAATAATTTTATCCAAAACAGCTTCCATGGACAATGATTTCATACTCAATAATAACTCAAATGACAATCATTTCTTGCATCCCGTGAACCCTACTGATAGATGAACAATAATTCATCCCACCAATTATTTTTCCCTCATTCCATTACAACTTACCCCCCTAAAATGCAGTGATATTGAAAGTATATAAATACATTCATTCATTATTCTTTATATCTGCAAACCAGCCTTAGCAAACCACTCATTATCTTTTCAATTCCCGAAGTTCCTAGCATCTTCATATTCATCCGCCCTAAACACTTACAGTTGAATCATTTTGAAATGGAAGCAATCAACCCTGTTGAGTACAGCTATTTTGGGATTCTGAAATTGCAAAGGATGCATACGATCCTTATTTTACTGGAACAATTCGAAAAAGTTAGACATTGTCAACAAACCGAATTATTTCACATGCGGAACTAGTAAAAAAAAATATTGAAATACCGAGATATGGATCCCAATCTCTGTAATGTTCGAATGACGATGAGGGTGCCTTTGTACTACGAGGTGCATCGTATGTTTTACTTTAATTTATATAGCATGAACAATGACGAAGAAATACGGTATTTATGGACTATTCCGGCCGACCTATCGAAGGAAGGAATTCATATTCTTGTTGAATTTGAGCCTATCGAACAACAAAATATTCCAAGTACACACGATAGGAACACAACAACTTTGCCCAAACATATTACGGCCGTAACACAGATGGTTTCTGATGAACCGTCTATGTTGTACAGTACCGTAAACAATGATGACGATGAAGTTGATGGGTCAGATGGAGATGATGCCGTTTCTAGTCAATCTAAATCGGATAATGACAATGACCCGGAAGAAGAAGAGTTCCAAACTCCCTTGAATCCTGTAAACCCTGTCAACCCGGTCACTGAAAACATAGTGCAACAATGGGAGAGCAGCCAATGGTTCAGCAACGCTAGGCATGACTACACACAATCTGGAGCATTCCTATATATGGGCTTGGGTCCTCCTATAGATGACATTATAGAATTTGGTACCGTCCGATTACTCGACTGGAACGATTCCATGACTGACATACAGTTAGACATGAGATTCGTTGACAAAGTACAGGCAGTAAGTGCGGTTCGTAAGTACTCTGTCAGTGTGGGGCGTGAGTACTGAGTTTTGAAAAGTAAGATTGATTCATGGACCGCAAGATGTTACCATCATAGTGACGATAATTTCTGTTCATGGTACATCCGTATAAAAAAGAAAGCCACACACAATCGGTGGGAAATAACCAGATTCGTCAAGGAACACACATGCCTTGCACAAATTGAACAAAACAAACACAGAAACTTGTCTTCAAAATTTATATCAATGTCTATATCACACTTAGTTGCCAACGATCCTGAGATACCTATTTCGAACATCATTCAAGAAGTGCAGATATTGTTTCAAACTGGCTGTACTTACAAGCGGGCATGGTATGCTTGAAAATTTGCCATCGAGAGATTTTTTGGTAGCTGGGATACAACATTCAGTATTTTACCTAAATACTTACAAGCTGTACAGGATATAAACCCGGGGACTGTATACGAATTTTTACATCATAGAACAAGCAGTCCCCCTAATTATGTTTTCAAATTTGTTTTCTGGTGTTTCTCGCCATGTATAGACGGATTTCCATATTGCCGGTCGGTGATTTCTGTGGATGGAACACACTTAAGGGGACCATACAAGGGCGTGCTGTTAATTGCAAGTACGTGGGATGCAAATAATCACTTGTTCCCACTTGCTTTTGCAATTGTTGATAAGGAATCCTTCGAAGTTGGAATTGGTTCATTAAAAATTTGCGAGAATATGTAGTCAAAGATCGCCACGTACGCCTCATTTATGATCGCCACAATGGTATTTTTTCTGCTATTCAAAGTCAACCTTTATGGCAACCACCATTTGCAGTTCACCGGTTTTGCTTACACCACATTCGAGCAAATTTCAACAAGACTTTTAAAAATACAAACCTAAAAAGCTTGATGTGGCAGGCTGGAACAGAAACAAAACAATGGAAGTTTGACCGTGTAATGAAAGAGATTCAAGAAAGAAATGTTGATGGTTACATTTATTTGATGAAGTTGGACGCAGAGAAATGGACACTGTTGCATGATGGCGGTCACAAACACGATATTATGACAACCAACATTTCCGAGGCGCTTAACATTATGTTGAGGAAAGTTAGGGTTCTACCTTTAAAAGTCCTGGTTGAACTAATATTCAACAAACTAGTTAAGTACTTTCACCAACACCGTGAAGAGACAGAAAATTGTGTGCATCCATTTCGAATTTTTGACAAGTTCTTGCGAATTGAACTGAAATCAAGAGAACACAAAGTTACAATTTACAATTCGCGAGAGGGAATATACATGGTCAGATCTCCAATCCGAATTTCTGGTACAGGCCGTCTATACATTGCGGCTAAATAATAAATTTTGTAATTGCGGAAAATGGCAAACGTATAAATTGCCTCGTTCTCATGTGCTTGCAGTATGTAGAGAAAATGTATCAAGAACAGATACTTATGTACCGAAAATATATTCGCGACAAACGTACAAAAGAACTTACCAAGCGAATTTTCATCCGGTCTTGAGTGAGAACTTTTGGAGGGATGTCCTTTTTAATTTGACATTCTATCCTCCAAACATGAAAAAAGAACGGGATAGGAAACAAGGCAAGCGATTTCAGGGGGAAATGGATTATAGAAATCCGGATTCTCCCCCAAAATGTGGTAGACGTCGCATGCTGGGACATAATAGGAAAAATTGTAATAACCCCGAACCGAGCAATGTATAAGTTTGACATTTTCTTGAAATAGTTGTAATAAAACATGTTTATATTAATGAAAATTTTCTTTCAATTTCTTCTAATTACTACATCATTGCTCAAAATTTTTACGATTTCTTTAATATTACTTCTTCAAATAACTTGCGATGAAATGGTCAAAATGTAAATATATTTTCCAAAATAAATAGCACAAAATAAGTTAAATATAATAAATACAGTCTTTTTTAAAAAAGTATACAATTATAAGTTTTTCCAAAACAAATTTTCATTAAAAAAAATAATTCATTAAACAATTTACTAAAAAAAAATTTATACAATTATAAGTTTTTCCAAAACACATTTTGATTAAAAACAAAAAAATGTTCATTCAAAAAATAAAATAAATTTAAAAAAATTATTAAAAAAAAATTACGTGGTTGATAACGCACAATGAGTATGCGTTATCGCCTAGTCATAACGCACACCCATCGTGCGTTATCAGCCACATAAGCCTAATTTCGTGGTTAACTGATAACGTACAATGATTACAGATAACGCATAACCATTGTGCATTATGACCAGAGTCAGAAAAAAAAAATTTATACAATTATAAGTTTTCCCAAAAGAAATTTTTATTAAAAACAAAAAAATGTTCATTCAAAAAATAAAATAAATTAAAAAAAATTTTAAAAAATTAAAAATTAAAAAAAATAATTACGTGGCTAATAACGCAATGAGTATGCGTTATCGCCTAGTCATAACGCACACCCATTGCCCATTATCAGCACATAAGCCTAGTTCACTGATAATGCACAATGATTACAGATAACGCATAACCATTGTGCGTTATGGTTACAGTCGGATAAAAAAAAGTTTGGGCCATTTTAGTACCCATTAATTTTAATGAGGCCGAACCCAGAAAAAAACCTACTTTTGGCTTCAAAATTTTGCAAATGCAGAGTTCCTTGATAGTGCAAAATTCATAATTTATCATTATAGTAAGATGATCATCTTAGAGAACCTCTAAGTGAAAAGGAAAAGAAAAAAAAGCATCATGGAAGGATTTGAACCCACTCCTACTACTTTGTTTCTGCTAATGACTGAGATTGAATACCACGTTGGATCTCAAATCACAAATCATTCAATTTTAACAAAAATAAAAATCTTAAAATTAAACTCTATTATTCAAGGGGAGGAGCCCTTGAGTCTGGATCAAATGGCGATCCATTCCTGACTGTAAATTTTAAGGTAAGGCCAAGAACCCATCTATAAATTTAATGTATAGTTAGGGCTATCCCTTAATAAGTTCAAAGAAACATGGTATAATTAAAGTCTAAATTAAATTAATAATAGTGGTCTATTTGTTAATCATGGCACTGTCAGTTCTAATCATTTGCATTTGCAACTTTTCTGCCAAGTATTACTTTTCTAAGGTTCTTTATTGTTTCTCCTAGGTGATATCTAATAATTTAATGGCTGGTTGTACTGAGGAATCCAATCAACAACTGAAGATTTCCAAAGCCTATGAATAAGATATACATAAAAAAAATTTCAAATGGCAAAACATAGAATTGAGGACAGAGTAATCTCACTTGTGAAATCAAGTACACATCAAGATT
This sequence comes from Catharanthus roseus, assembly GCA_028651295.1. Classification (NCBI taxonomy): domain Eukaryota; kingdom Viridiplantae; phylum Streptophyta; class Magnoliopsida; order Gentianales; family Apocynaceae; genus Catharanthus; species Catharanthus roseus. The sequence goes on along the minus strand of JAPQWS010000044.1, from coordinate 1,725,385 downwards.
TATTAAACTAATTGATCCAGTTTTCCTTCAGTAGAACGCAGCAGAAATTAAAATTTAGAACTTGATAACATAAAGACAAGGCTCATTCAGGCATTAAATCAAACACTTCATATGCAAAACAAATAAGTCATCAATCACTAGAGAAGAGAAAACCCAATAATCTACAGAGCAATTTATAAAACCCACATGCATTATGTTATATAAACTCAAATTCAAGATCAAGATCATTCCTTGGTGCATCAATGGCAGCGATTTCTTAGAAGAACATAAAGATATTATAAAAAGAAGAGAGTATAGTATGATCAGTTCACCTCCAACCGTAAACCACTCGAGTGTACCTCTCTTTAACCCACCTAAAGCTTTTCTTTAAAGAACCCTTAACTTTTCCTTCAACTGAATAGACTTTATAGCTAGCAACCCTTTTTTTCCTCTGCAATTCAGGATCATTGAAACTCCAACTCTTTGAAATTGACCCATTTGTTGTAGATTTTCCTTTCTTGAATTTCATTTCTTTGGGCATCTCTAATTGGGCATTTTTAGTTGATGAAGATGATGCATATGAAGTACTATAACATCTTAGATCTTGAAGCCCAGTTGGGTTTGGATTTGAATTGGTTTTGCTATAATCACCACCATTGTTGTAGTTGTTGTAGCTTTCCTCCATCTCATAATATCTTCCATCACCATATGAAGCAGATCTGAAATCTTCCATTCTTTCACTGTTCATAAGCTTTTTAGTTAGTAGCTGTGAATTGTGATAGCTGGAATGTGGTAATGGTGCTGGCTACTAATAGTACAAATTTTGGGGGGTTTCCAATGTCTTGAGCGGGATTATGTTATTTCGTGAAATTGATGAATTATATGTATGTATAGCCTTTTTCTGCGTCGGTGGCAGTGGTGGTACGTACAATCCTTCTTATTAATATTATTGCAAAATCTTTAAAATTTTTGGTGATATTTTTTTAGATATTTTGAGTGGATTGGAACGTAATATTGAAGATATCTTTAAGTCATATTATATTTATATTAATTTTTATTTGAGTTGAATTAAAAAAATGTACACGAAAAATATTTTTATTATATTTGTATTGGTTCGTATTAAAAAATGATTGATTATAAAGTTAAATCTCTTTCGGGAGTATCATTACATTCTAAATATTCAAATTTGAAACTTTTAATTAAGTTAAAAAAGTCATCTTATTCATGTGTTCTAATAGTAAAGATATTTAATCTCATTACTCAGTGATTTGCAAGTTAAAATGTTTTTTTTTTAAAAAAAAAGAAATAAATTGATCAAATATATAATTAATCACGGTGAAAAATATATTTCTATTTAAAGTTAAAGATATATTTTTAACTTGAATAACATTAAATGAGTTTTTAAATGAGTTTAGGACAAGGTACTCCTGAAATTAATGTGCAATAAATGCTTCCAGCTTTGCTTTGTAACAAAAAAAGGCACAAATAAACACACAAAAAAGAAGAAAATGGTGCTATCTCCATCTTATTGTCCTATGTGATGAACTTCAACATATTTATTTTAGTAAGTTGAACTACTAGTAGATGATTAGATGCTATAGTAACTACCGTAGTTTTATATTTAATAATAGACCATTAATTTCTCCCATTAATTATTTATGATAAAAAGTTATTCATGGTTTTACTTGTCATATTATACTAATTATTGTGATTCTTTTATTTATTAGATTGTAAAATCAATATAATAATTAATAAATTTTTTCTTATTATATGCTTCAGTTAAATACAAAATTCAACATCTTTTATTCTTCTAATATGAAAATTTGTAGAAGTAATAATGAGGAGAGAGAAAAGTTTAAAAGGTATTTAGTTTATACGATAACAAAATATTTAAAATTTTATATTTTATTAAATAGTGTAATATTTGATATGTGACGATTAATAAAAAATAGAGAAAACAAAGAATGTACCTAAAAAACTCCAATTTAGTGTAAATATCTCGTGATTAAAAATTCCCATGTTTGCATTGAAAGAATTGGAAAGAAAAGATATAGGTAAAACAAAGAATATATATTCTAAATAATTAGTAATAGTAATTAGTACTTTGTAACTTTTATACTTTTAGGAAATTTAGTTATATGTAAAAATAAAAAAAAAATAGAAATTCAGGTCAGGCCCAAAATCGTCCCAAACCTGGGCGGGGTTCGGGCCCAATGCTAATAGTTTTGTCGGGCTAAACAAAACCTGAGCTATTTAACCCACATTGACAATTTTAAATAAGGCAAAATATCGCTTGCTACAATAGTGAATTTGAATAAAAGATTTGTCCTTATATGCAATTTAGAACCTGAGGATGATTTTCACATTTTTAGAACATGTTGGGGAAGCTTAGTGTTGTACGGGGATAAATTTAGAAGGATTATGTAGAGGAGCTAGCAGTTGGGTTGAATATGATTAGGGGTTTGCTGGGAGAGGGGAGAAGCAGCTTAAGCGTGTAACTATGGTAATGTGGGGGGTTTTATGGAGGAATAGATGCAGGCTAGTTTTTGAGGGAAAAGGTTAGTTTATTGCGGGAAAGAAACAAAGCAGCAGTGGAGTCTACTGTATTGCTGCTCCTGCTGTGTTGGATTCTGGTGCGGCTGCGGCATTTTGAAGGTAAATATGGATAGAGCTTGGAGGCTAGGGAGGGGAGGGTATGCAGCAATAGTTAGGGATTGGAGGGGTAGTTTTGTTGGAGCCATGGCAGTCCCAATGACGGGAGGTGCTGAGCCTGAGCATGCTGAAGCAAAATGCTCTTCTTCTCGGTGCAGAGCTTATGGCGCACAAAGGTGTGGGTGGGGGTTGTTTGTGTTAGAAAGTAACTGTGTAACGACGATGTGAGGATGGAGTGGACCTCTCTCTGATGGAGAATATTGTAGCTGAGTTTAAACTTGGCATGTATTGAGGTGCACAAGATCAGTAGAAACCAAAACTGTTCAGCCATGCGTTGGCTAATTATGTTGTCTTTACTTTCTTCCTGTTTCTGGCATGGTCTTCCAATGCCTGTTTATATAAACTCTATTCTTTTTGCAGATCTTGGCTTGTGGAGGTAATTCTATTTTCCTTTTTTAAAAAAAAAAAACCTTCATATTGTTGGATAGGTTTATTCTCAAAGATTCGAAACTAGAAATTATCTCCATACACCCATTTTTATATTTTAAAAAGTAGAAACTGTTACCCGTTAAATAGCAAGTATCTCAATAGTGAATAAGTAAATACTCAAGAGTCTAAAAAATCATTTAACCTGTACAGAAACAAGCTAAGAAAGCCAGATATTACTTTTCTAATCAAGAAAGGAATCATTTACAACAGTTACTCATAGTGTGTAGTACATCATCAGTGCCCATAATCCAACCCCCAAAACTCTTTTTCTTGACCAACCCCAACCCCAACCCCAACCCAACTGATTCACAATGTTACAGAAACAGATGGGAGCCATCTTAAGAACATCAGCTAACACAAGCTGCAGCGGTCGGTATGATCGTCGAACAACCAACTTTCTCTGTCATGAAACTAGGTGCCTTCAGAGGCTGAGAGTTTCGTCGCGCAGCAGTAATTGCCCAAATGATTTACTATTGAACTCACTCATCTTGAATTAACTTTTCTATTCATCAAGTCATGGTAATAGAGCAGAACAGACATTGGTTGGCCAAGAATGCTGAAAAAGCACCAGAAGATCATATTCCCCACCTTCACAAACAAGAAATAAACAATTAAAATCATGATATGGCTTCTTTGAGTAAAAATCTCATTTGCCATGTCAGATTGCAGAGACTAATTGCAAGAGTGAATAACTAATGCCTCCGGTAAGTAGCATGAACACACATTACCAACTTTTTAGCCGAAAGAATGAGAATAACAGAGTTTTCATGTCTCGGAGTGACTGTAAACTTGACCGACTATGCATACATTTATAAACTTGAGAGGACAAAAGAAAAAGTATTGCCAAAAAAGGTACTCAGGCAATTGAAGGTTTGGATGCATTGTGCTGCCCGCGAAAATTGTGCCCTCTAACCATTGGAACTCAAGAAGGCATCAGTCATGATGAAATAACCAAAGGATACAACAAGGATACAGGCTAATGGAGACATACCATAGAGTTTTGGAACTTTGCTTGCAAGTAATTTGTCAGGATAACCAGAGGAACCTGATTCAAAGAGATATCCCAAGAATATTAGTTTTGGGTAAATCTAGATTTAGTCAGATACAATCTGGGCAGATGTAGTCATCATCATTATGTTATGTCTTGCAGACACAAGCAATGCATACCTGAAACATAATTCCGATGAATGCCCAAAACTTGAATATGTGACATGGAACAGCAATGCACAACTGCACAACAGCAAACACACATGCAACTGTGAGAGCTTTGTTATTAGCAAAAGGAACCATTAGTTGCATGTTTAATGCATTTGCAAGTAACAAGTGAAGCATACAAATATCATACCTCATGGAAAATAGCAGATACAAGGAATGCAATCAAAACAGCTACCCCCTGCATGAACAGTAAGCTTCATTATGTGACCACAAGGACAATAAATTGCAAATATAATGCCCTCTGGTTAATGATTTCAGGGCATATCTGTTAAAAAATTATGACTTTGAAATTGAAAATATAGCAACAGAGATAATCCCTGAGCATGGAAAATGTATGCTTCACAATATCCCATTAAAAAGATTTCCAACCATCACTCAACCTCTCTGTCGGTTGTGTGTGTGTGTGTGTGGGGTAGTGGTGTTGGTGGGGGGGTGAACTGAAATAAGTTTACCTTAGGTATTCCATTTCGTAAGCATGGAAAATAAATATGACGCACCATCCACTTGTGCACAGGCTGCAATGGAGCATATAGTTCATCAATAATCTAATAAAACAAGGTATGCAAGCAAGGAATAACTGTCTAAAGAGTGAAAAATACAAAAAAGCAAAATATTATGAGTAAGTTTTCTCATGCTGCTATTTTAAGAGTGCAAAACACAAAAAAGCAAAATATTATTAATTTTTCATGCTTCTATCCAACTGAGAGACTGAACTTAAGTAGCAACAATTGTCTAAGATGGTAACAGCAACAGGTTCAGAATCAAGATAATGACCACTAGTCTCTTGGTATGAGATGATCATATGCACAAAAAGCAATTTTAATTTAAATTAAAAATAATAATAAAAATTGAAGCATCATTTAATTCAAGTCTTTAATTCCAAAGAGAATATTGTAGAACATGTATGACACTGATTGTATAGAATCAGACAAGACTGGCAAACAATATTTCTAATGGTTGATAGTGAGAAATGCGTAAACATTGAGTAACTTACCATATTCCACATTCTCCAGTACTGAAATGGCAGCCAGAGTGAAACATCCATTCATAGACAGAAAACTCTAATCAGCCGGAATAGAATTATAGGCGAAAAACATGGAGAAAGTTTTGGAGGGCAGTAGTATGGGAGGAAAAATAAGAATTAAGTCTACCTCCTCAACTGTTTTTGCATTCCACCAATCCTTGTAGAATTCACGATCACCAAACCGGAGAAGCTCTGCCAGTATATTTAGCCTATATAACAACACACCATTCAAGTATTTTACCAGAGTATGGCGTATGAAATGTTAACAAGATAAGAATTATGCACAGCCATCAAAGAACTAAAGGATAAGAGCTTCGGCCATATAGAAACTAAATGGATTTCTATTTCCAGATTGAAGAAATCTGTATAGCATGCTTTCAGTTGCTTCTTGTTCTGAAATAGTGGGCTTGTATGACCTGATTCCCCTCACCCTTCAGGATTCAATGAACCAACATATGGGCTGATCAATGATGAATGATGCTATGAGCCTCTTGGTGAGTTGGTTGTGAGAGCCATGGAAGTTGGTACAGGACCAGAGGATCAATAAGCTCTTCACTGGTTAGACAAGAACTACATAGCCTCTGGAGGCCTAAAGCAATACCTATATCTTCTCTTGTATAGGAGAAAAATTACTGGTGTAACAAGAGATGTATGTGGTGATTCAAAGCTGCTGAGTTGAATGTCTATCAATACCTATATGAGTTTTGAGGATCAAGAGTATTATGCTCATCTACTTAATCACTGGAAATGAGTTTATTTAGTTATTAGTGTCTGTAGTCTTATTGGCGTCCTTATTTTCTTTGGGAAGCAATAAGTAATTATATATTTAGGAGTTATTCTAGTTTAATAAGAATTTGATGTTTAGTGATGTGTCCCTTTCTTTAACCTTCTCAGCAAATTGCTGATTGTGAACCACTGTTCCCATCCCCCTCTACATTCTTGTTGTTTCTCTCTGTAAATAATTTCTCTCTTTTTATCCACTTGGTACTTTCCCTCTATACCATACACCCTTGTTTCCTACAAACAAGCCCTGTATCAGGAGATGCTAAATATGCATCAGACAAGATACCATGTTTTTAGTATGCTAGTTTCTCATCATATAGCAGGAGGGATAGCACAGTCAATAAAATGATTACGAGATGGAAAGTAATACATTATCACACTAATCAAGGACAAGAATCATACCAAAGATGAAAAAAGCAGTAGAACATGCAGAGCCAAACATATAGGTTTGGAACAGATAGCTTCAAGACTCTCTCAATGGCATATAGAAAATCCCCTTTCAAAGGATGTTGAGAATTTTTCACAATTGGGTTAATATACTGCATGATAGTGTGAGTTTGTTAGCTGACTTCATGATATAAACAACAGAAAGTTTTGAACTTGTTCAGAAGCAGTAAGGAGGATACCTGCTCTATAATAAATCCCATCAACCCTGTAAATATTACCAACTTGATAAGTTGACGTGCCACCCAGCCCTTCCGAATGCAAGCTGTACGTGGATAGCTCAGCTACAAGTAACAGAATCCAGTATAGTTGCAAAATAGTCAGTAAACAAATTAAGAGTTGTACCCATCTCAATCACATGATTGATGTAAATGTTCGGCAGACTGGTTCATATTTTCTTCAGACAAATGACAGCAATTAATTTCAACCTATGTATCTGACAATGCGGCACATTACCCTCATTCATTTTCCTTCCCGTTTCTTAAAATTGTATTTCTCAAGTGAAACACAAATACTTTTCCTTAGATCATTAATAAGGACATGCAAGTGAATACTAAACGAAGAGAGAGCAAGTGGAATTGATATCAAAGCACCTCGAGAAATAAAATACAGTTGCAAAATACATACATGGTATATTTTAGTCTTATAGAAATTGATCAGAACCCGGGAGTTGCATTATATGGACCTAGAAATCCATAATAACAAGAATGTTTCCCACATCTATTGGCAGAATGTACAATATTTATGCCATGATGAGAATTGCCCCCTATATTTGACAACCCAATGTAGTTCTAGAGAAAAATGCATTATCAATGCAAAGAGGCAGACGCAGCATTAGCTTATATGTCCTAGACACCCTGAAGGAATTGAGAGATGAAGAAAAGAAATTTAGAACCCCTTCATGGAATTCTTGAGCAAGATTACCTGATAACATAATGTTGGAGCAACCATGAAGTACAATAAACTCTTGAAGCTAACAGTATATGTATGATCCACATTTGGATGGTTGGGCAGAGATTCCCCCTAACATATAAAAAAGCTTAGAGAGTTAAAAACAAGTTTCACATTTTTTAAAAAAAGTAACGAGAATCAATTGTTCAGTATAAATTTGTTTCAGTGAGGTAGACGGTAAGATTCTGAAGCACAGAAAGAAAGCTGCCTCCTCTAGAAGCAATAGTGGTACAGATCCATTCTACTAAAGTCACACGTGACAGGATAAGAAAATGATTAGCTGGCCAACTTTTCATGTAAAGTACTAATATTTGCTTTTGACAAATATCCAGAGCAGCATAATGGAAAATTTAAAGTGAAAAAGCAGAATAGTAGATGACATTCACAAAGAGACATGCATTCTTGATGCCTAATTCTCTTTCACATCCATTGTCTTTATATGAAAAAAATATATTTATTGCAAATACCTTAATGGCTAATTTAAATGCCCTACATACCTTCTCAAGTGACTTCGTAAGTGCACGCATATCATAATTTGTATGAGCATAAGATACCAATTTCAGCCACACAATACAAGCAACTAGCATCAATGCGACACCCGAGAGAACAGCAGAATCACACCTATTCAATACAAGCAAATTTATCATTTCATTCATATAACTTGGTCTACATATTTTCTTTAACACTTATCCGGTCAAGAATGAACTTTAGCAATTTCTTTTGCATTTATCAATATGAAGTAGAAAACCGATATGGGTTCTTACTCTTGGAAGTATTAGAATAACATCATGACAATGAGTGACTACGTCATGTTAAACCCATGAATACTCTAGATATACAATGATTCTTTTCTGAGCTTAGGAAAAGAAAGCTACATAACATGTGAACGCTGAGCTGAGGTCAAACCTGAGGATAACGAAAACTGGATAGAGAATTGCAGTGGTAGTTATTAAAACATGAAGAACAACAACAACCTGCACCAGTAGATTAATCGAGTACTTATAATTATTAAAAGAGAATGAACAAATGACATGGAAAAAAGATACATGACATTATACATTAGGTTAAAAGTGATATCAGAAAAAGCAGATCTAGGAAGTAAGGTAAATCACAAGACTCCAGACATGAAAGACTAAAGCAGTGAACTTCACTTAGCAAGCCATTGATGAGTGCCAACCATATGCTGGCTAAGCTTCAAAAGTCTAAAACAAAAAATGAAAAAGGGGGTGCTAAGAAATAAATCATCATTAACATGCTTGCTGTCATGGTCTACCCCTGAACTCAGCAGGATCCCTCATTAGAAAGTCTCATTCTGTAAACTGATAAGATGGTATGAATGAGTTAAGATCACAATGCATGCACCTACATCTCTAGACTTGATAACTTTATGGATAATTGATCATAATAGTAGGGATCTGTTTGGTTAAACATACTAATGCAGATATGAATGGTAAGAATGAAATATGGTATGCAATAAAGAACAACCAAAATTGAGGAAAGACCTAACTGAACAACAAAAGAGAATATAAATTTAGCAGAAATTTGACTCAAGCTTAAGATGTAGATCGAAATATTAGTAAAACCAGAAGACAACAGTGAGACACATAGTCTACAGTGTCAGAACGGGCGTTAAACTTACTGGCTCTGATATATACTTCTTCTGTACCAACTTTTCAACAGAAAAAGCAGCAAGTGGGAACATTGGGAGACTGAGACTGCAGACCAGAAAAGAAGGAAAATAAAGTTATGCCAAGGGAGAACATGTATCAAATTCTTCTAGAATTTATGCTGAACATACCCGCACATTAGAAGAGGCCAATCCCTCAACGATGTTGAACTAAACCAAAAGTCAGCTCGAATTAACCAGCCATACTGCAAGAGTTAAACAAGAAAACTGTCACGTTTCCTTAAGACTCAAAGCTTTCTCTCCCAAAAACAGCAACATTAAAAAATATAGCCATCATCCTATATCAGTAATACTGATATTGACTTAATGGGGACAGAAGTTCAGATATTCAGTAAAAGCCACTAAAGATGCTTTGAAGTCCTGAACACAATAAAGTAATAAAAATGTACATGACTAGAGCATTTCAGTTTGATAAGAAACAGACCTTCATCAAGTTTTCAATAATAAGCCGGCCATTTACTGCAACAAGCACCACGATACAGAGATTGAAAAGTCCTGCATGGCTCTGGAACAAGATACCAATCAATGAAGAAAAATATTAACTCTAACCACAACTCCAGTATGGGTTCAACATACTAGATTTAAATTCCAGGCAAACTACTTTTGAGGAATTTTAAAAACGGTTCAACAAAGAAAGCATTCCAACAACTAAGTATATAACCTCATTGCAGCAAATGGACGTAGATCACTATAAAATGAATGCTGCAAGTAATATGTTCTTAACTTGATCTCCCTAATAGCTAAACAATCTCAATTCAGATCCATGTAATCTCTCTCTCTTTGCTAATTCAGCTTCCATATTTCATGACCACCTGATTCAGGCACCTATTATCATGCAAGATATAGAACGTCAGATGGCCATCCAAAACATCATCCTACCAATTCCAATGACAACAAAACCCTCAATTTCCTTAATTTTCTAACTCCAAGCAAAACCACACAATTAAGCAGGAAATTGATGATTGCCAAAACCACATTCTAAACTGCAGGCAACCAAAACCCCTCTTCCAAATCTTCCCCGCAAAATATTATGGTTCAAACAAAGTGAGAAACCCAAGTTCCTTCTTCTCTTTTCCATGTTGAGTCAGAATAGTTCCTTTACCATTTCTCAATTTCTAAGGTTCCGCACCCTATGTTTGTCACAACCTTCGGTTGTAAACCCATTCAATGTTATGGAACTATTTATGAGGCAAATTAGGGCGCATTATATTGAACAATAAATATTTTCTCTTCTTTTCTTAAAACATCAGCATAACAGCACTCACATGCCACCTCAGTACAAAAGGCTGAACCATGTACTTGGTCACAGTATCTGATCAGTTTAGTAAAAAAAAAGTCAACCAAGTTGCATGAAGTGAATTGAATATCAGAATGGAACATGAGAAGTAGAAAAGATAGAGCTTTCCCTTTGTTCTGATGTTCAAAGATTGGGGCAAAAACATCACACTGTATATCCCAAAAGGAGGAACTCTATGGAATGTAAATGGGTTACAGAAGCATCCTGTTTCCTTCGGTTTTATAGGAGACTGCTCCTATTAAAGAGAACCAGGTAACAATTTTCTCATTCATCAAAAAAGATAAAATAAAATAAAATCCTCCTTTCTTTAGCTTCAAATTCCCATCCCTGTTAAGACTCAAGAAAATGACTTTTGTAACCTAAGAGCGACAAACAACAATAGGACTGATGACAGTGTATTATACCACTAGTACTCGAATTCATTACTCAAGCTTCATGAGCAAAAATCTTATTTTATCTCAAAATCCAATTAATGAACTAAATATTAATTATGTTAGACGAGAAATAGTAGCTAGTTGGGAAGTCGTGTATACAAACTGTAACAATCGGCCAGTTCCATACCTGTTTGAAGATAGCATCAGAACTGAGAGGACTCTCCTTAATTTTCCGATGAGCCGGCACAGAAGCCCTGAAAGCATACTTGAAAGACGCCTCCACTCCTCCTCCTCCACCACCATCACCATTTCCAACCTTATTATACTTATCATCTCTTTCATTACTCAATTCACCCGCCAATTTCATTCCTCCATCACCATTCGTAACCTCATTCCTCTTACAATCCTCCTCCGAATTAGAACCATTAACCTTTGAAGAAGAACTCAAATCCAAATCGGATTCCAACTCCTTCATCACTATATCACTCTTCACAGCCGCGCTGGCTCGTCTCCGGAGATCGGAATTTAAACTATTACTCACATTCTCAGACGCCGGCGGCGACGTTGTTGTAACATCCGGCGACAATCCAATACATTCCGGCGACTCCATGATCGCCATTTTTTGGGATAAATTCTAGATCAGAAAAACACACGTATTAATTTTCCCTAAACACTGCTTTGAAGATGAGGAATCTTTTTTTTTTCTGGTTTGAGAAAAGGTGAAAGGAAAAGGGATTGGGGGGAAATTCGAGAAGAAAGTTATGTATTGGTGAGGAAGAATGAAGAAGGCGGTTGTGTTAATATTTTCAAAGGCAAAAGCGTGGGCTTGAAAAAGAGGAAGACTGGAGGATGGTGTTTGGGGGGGGGGCGGCGGGTATGCGGGGTACAGGTGGTAATGGGGGGTGAGGAGGAAGAAGATGACAAGGTGGGAATCGTTTGTATTGTCGACGGAAAAGCAGCGGCTAGGATTGGAAGGTTCTGACAGACGCGGGCGGGGGTAGTGGCATTTTATATTGTTAATTAGTCTTACGTGGCGTACCAAAGCGATGTCCAGAATGGGCAATGATGACGACGTGGTACTGTTTCTTTTTTTTTTTTTTTTTTTTTGAGTTTGTTTTCATCTAGAGCTAATTACTTTATTTTCTCAAATTACTTTTATTAAATATGGTTATATTTTGCTCATATTTAGCCCTAATTTAGTTGGCAGAGAAGCCATGAGGAGAGACAAGAGAGAAGAAAAATTACACCATTTACTTTTAATATAGAGTATAATTATTTATTTTAGATTTTTTTACTAAGAATGGAAGGAAAGTAAATCACAATTACTTTATTTTATTGAATAAAAATAGAAAATAAATATTTTTATAATATTTAATTTATTATTATATCTATTCTACTATGATTATTAAGGAGGTCGATTTGGAAATATGAATCTATAGCACGAAAAAAAATAATTATTTTTCCTGTTCTTCCTTACTCTTTATTTCTCTGCACAATTTCTCTCTAACTTCTCTATACTCCTTCTCCACTATAAAATTAAAATCTTTAACATTGAACTTGTATTGGAGGTAGATATAGATCATTATGAAGAATTTGTAGAAGAAAATATCAATTTAGATGTAAGGAAAGTTGAAATTATATTTTTTTTCAAAACTGGACTCATATCGCCCGGACAGGCGACCCAGACATGAGCGGATCGCCCAGATGGGCGAACAACACATGTCCGGGTCACCGGTCCGGGTGACCTGCTCATGTCTGGGTCACCAGTCCAGGCGACCCGAGCCTCTTTTTTTAGGAAGAAAGAATTTTTATAGGTACTTGAAAAACTTGAAACATGAATAACTCTGCGACAGAATTTTTGTAAGTATTTGAAAAACTTGAAACATGAATAACTCTGCGATCGAAGATCTGTTTCACGCGTATGACCACTCGTTTTAATAGTTCTCGTAAAGATAAACGTAACGGCATCGTCGAAAAAGTGATTCGGACGCGTTTCGGAGAAAAAACTTTGCGTGCAAAAAGAATTCCAATATTTACCAACTTCAATCATTTGAATTTTTAATTAGAACAAAAAGAAGATTGCTCATCTGTTAATTTTCAAATTGGTGTCGTAATTTTTTAGTTAATAAGAGAGAAAGTATTAGAAAATTACAAAAACGTAAATTAAAACAAAAATAGGATGTTTTTGTGGGAACAGTTAGTGGAAACCGCCTCTAGCTATTTTCGACGCGTAGATCTCGAAAAAATATACGAAATGCCCACAAGAATAGCCTTAATCGGACGTTTGAGCGCAAAGTTATGCCCCATCAAAGTTTTCGACTATACGGGACAATTTTTTTGCCCCGAAACGCGTTCAGATCACTTTTTTGACGATGTCGTTGCGTTCATCTTTAAGAGAACCATTAAAACGAGTGGTCATACGCGTGAAACGGACCTCCAATCGTAGAGTTATTCATGTTTCAAGTTTTCCAAATACCTACAAAAATTCTTTCTTCCTAAAAAAAAAAGAGGCTCAGATCGCCCGGACCGGTGACCGGACATGTGCTTGTCGCCCATCTGGGCGATCCGCTCATATCCGGGTCGCTTCGAGCCCAGTTTTGGAAAAAAAAAATTATTTCAATTTTTCTTACATCTAAATTGATATTTTATTCTACAAATTATTCATAATGATCTATATCTACCTCCAATACAAAGTTCAATGTTAAAGATTTTAGTTCAATGTTAAAGATTTTAGTTTTAGAGTGCAGAAGGAGTAGAGAGAAGTTAGAAAGAAATTGTGTAGAGAGAGAAAGAGTAGGGAAGAGGAGGGAAAATAATGATTTTTTTTCGCTATACATTAATATTTTCGAGTTAGAATTATCGAGCGCCGTTGTTGGGTGTTATAATATTGAATATTTAGTAGAAATTTTCATTATAATATGTTTGTAATAGATAATTTGTAAGATGATAAGATAATCTTTTTAATATACTTTTTAATATAGTTTACACTTCAATCCCCTTTTAATTTGTTTTATTCACATTCATATATCATCCTGTCACATCTCTTTTTATAATTTTTTTATTTGAATTTATCTTTTATTTAATAAATTTTTTATTAAATATAATATAATAATTAAAGAATTCACCCACATAACCAAACTAAGTCTTAAACAATTTATGTTTTTTTAATTAAATTCAAATATTTATTTATTACACTGCAAATAATTTTAAAATAAGATATTGTAAATTAAAGTAGAATTTAACTGGTAATGCATGTGTTATCACGTATAATTATTAAAAAGATAATTTAAATCTTTTCACATAATTCTAACAATCCATTTTTATATAAAAATCAGTCAATTTTCCCTAAAAAAATATTATTAACCATCCAAACACGAAGCAATGTAGCTCTCTCTCTCTCTCTACTCAAAAGAACTTATTTTGTGTTTTTTGCTAAATGAAGAAAGAACTTACGCAATCGGTTAGTCATATTTTGTTGTTTAGATACATACATACGTAATTTTGTTTTCTTTTGCAAACATGAGATATTAATTAGTCTAGTAAGCTATTGCAAGCTCACGTGATGCAGCAAAAATTTGAAGAGTTACGATTACCTGTTATGCTTGCATCCTGCTATTTAAAGGAAATCCAAAGTGTGTTTGAGCTTCACAAAACTAAAATAGATTTTGAGCCTTTAAAAACTACTCATGCGTCAGGCCAAATTCACTGTTCGGTACTTATCAATCATCTTTGCTTTTTAAGATGATTATCAAAACTTTCATCAAACTCTGCTCAAATAGAAGATGTTAATTATTGTAATTTTACAGTTCTACAAACTAGAAACGCACCGTTGTTAACTCAATTCTAGAGGGAAGGGAAGGGAAGGAGGAAGAAGATAAGGAGTAGTTCAAGGCAAAAGCAAAACCGAAACCAAGTGATGTGATATCATCCCGATGAAATGGGCAGAGAGGCATAGACAGAGGATGATTTGGCCTTCACGCCATAAATGAATATCTCCAAAATAATGGTCAAGCTTTTGACATCATTTTGTCTTCTTATGTTACTACTAGTATAATAGTAATAAACAGGAGCAAGCGCACAACAGGGCTGCCTCAAATAATAGACCATTTTATTCGCCAATTGGTTTGCCATCATTTATTACATGTTTTCATTCATTAGTAACAAAATCATTCATCAAACTTAACTTGTTCCTACCAATCTAACTTCAAAGAATCCGCACTTGCTATTCAATGCCGTGCTCAATGTGTTTGGAATGGTACTGGTGGATAAAAAGTGCAACCACAAATTAAAGACCAACTTTTGAAATAAATCACAATCCAAATATATAAATATTCCATTTAAAAAAAAGTTAAGTTAGCACTGTCTTTGACAAATGATTTCCTCCTCCAATACACCCACTTGAAACTAAATATTTTTACTAACATCTCATAGCATATCCTCCTCACCAATTGGTTAAGACTGATACGAGCTCTCTTGAGTACCTATAGAGTTCAACTTTAACCTCTTACTTGGGGGAAAACTATCCATAACTCTTTCAACGTGATGCTACAGAATCGAACTAAACATTTGTACTTTCCCATTTAAACATAAAAGATATACCCAGGTTTTCTTTTCTGTAAGAGAATTGCAAAGGGAAGGGAAAGGCACATGTTACCTCTTTTCACTCCCTATATCTGCTAGAGAACTATCTGGGTTCCAAAACTTCGTGCTATTCAGTGGTTCCTTGCAAACCAGTGAAAGACATTTCAATTTTCTTTCCTTTCTTTCTTCTACGAACAAAAACAATGAGGATATTTGAGAGAATCTTCCTTCTAATTCATTCTAAATGAGAAGTCACCAGAGAAGAGTAATCACCATGGATACTGCTGTCTAAAGCCCTCTGCACCTGAACGTACATAAATGACTTCCGAACTGTGAGATAATATCCACTAATGCTCCATATCCAGCCACAGCTGCAACCTGGAAACAAAAAATTGAAAAGCATAGGTAAAGCAGCATATAACCAGTTATTAGTAAATCAAGCCGCCTGCTAGATAGAAAAATCACACAATTTCCCTTTTCAAAGTCTAAAGAAAGTAACAGAGATAGAAGTGGATGATTCGTCTAAGGAAACTCTTAATTGATAACATAATGTGGGGTTCATGAATTAGGGGACAATATGCCATGTGTATCTGAAATACAACAAAGCTATAGAGTATCTTTACTTGCTGCAATTAGAGCTGAACGTGTAGTTTGTTTCATAGCTGCATATCTCATGGATAATGCTTACCCCTGAAGGATGTAAGGCAATGGAAAATGCCGACTGTGGAGCACAATGTATCTGTGAAATAATGTTCCCATTCATGTCATATCGGTTCAGTAATGCTTCCGCTCCAACTGCTAGAATCTGAAAATTTGGAAAACTTTTTTTTTAGCATATAGAGAACTGAAACCAAAAAAAAAAAATCAAAAGGATGATCTTTCAGGAGTATGAACTGAATGCACTGGCCACAAAGAGCTAATTTCTTGAGGCCTTCTGGCAAATTAAAAGCATTAGCCTCAAACAAGGAAGAAAATTCTCTGAGTTGAAGAACACTAAGAAAAAAGAAAGAAACTACTGTGATGTAAAGAAAAGGAGTCCTCACCTGATTATTATCAAATAGGATATCTTGCACACATGCATGCGTTGTAATCCCTGATACACATTCACGAGCAGGAAGATTCCAAAGAGATAGGGACTGACCACTTCCACAGGCCTACAATAGATAAACCATTCATGATATATCTCATACCAATACAGATTATCCAGAGAAAACTAGTTTGTTCAACAAACTATTACTCAAGGAAACAGAACTACAGCATATCTAACAACCAGCTTAAATGAATGCCCTTACATGTTAATATGGACATGCTACTACTATTCAGTTTAAAGATCTCTTTTTATGCAACATCACTAGAAACCAGTTCAAATATGAAGTAGTCTATCAAACAGAAAAAGAAATACCAGTTAGGTTTCTGAGTATTTAGCCCTTGACAGTTGCTACAATGGGTAAAACACAATAGTTATCATCAACAAGATCTGGAATTCTTAATCAATTGCACCAAGAAAACTCCCCAAAGCATTTCAACACTAATGTTTGAAGTAGAGTACAAAAACAACATGCTAAGTGCTAACTTCCTAAAAAATAAAATCTAACTTGCATAAGTACTCACCAACCAGCTCTCACTCTCATCAAGAGCAATGCAACCGACATAAGAACACGAATCTTTAAAATCTTTATCCTTCCTTGGATCGATTACTTGAATACTCTTTGCACTTTTGCAATCTATTTACAAACACAAGCAATAAAGCACAAGTGAAACCGCACAAGAAAGAAGTAAGATATTACTTGAAAAATTGAAAACAGAATGATGAGGTTTAGGCATTATATTCTTCCACTTGAAGAATGAAACCTACCCCATATTCGTGCTGTCCCATCCTCTGAACCAGTTATTATCTGAGAACGCCCAGAAAAGACAACAAAAAAGGGTCTTATAAGTAATTATTGACCTACGCTGAGGAGAAATATCAAAAAGCATGATCAGGGTTACAAGAGAAATGACTGTTACGAAATAGGAGAAACTTTAAACCTGACTGTGAGAGGATCGAGCGACAACACAATGCAGGTAATCTGAGTGGCCCTTAAAAACTGTTTTGATTTTACCACTCTCCTGAAATGTTGAACCATGAATCAGGCAGGATTATCTCAATTGCATTTAGAAGAGATGAAAACATAGAAGAAAGATCCACACAAGAAGTTCCCAACTAGCAAAAAAAATGAAGTATCATCCAGCGTATATTGTTTGGTAATCAGCAGGGTTCAGAAAATACATACCAAATCCCAGCAGTAAGCGCAAGAGTCACCTGCAGCAGCAAAAACAGAACCACCCTATATCAAAGAAAAAGACCATAAATCAATCTGCTTGCAAGATCAAATGGTATATATCCAGTGGCTTGGGCAGAAAAAAATTACTAATACACATTGCTGATATTCTGTACCTAAATATAGATGAACTTATGCTTATTAACTGAAAAGTTATTATAGAAGAAGGATAAGGTATAACCACTGCTAGCCAGCCTTCTTCTAGATAGCTAAAAGAACATGGAAAATGCAGTAACCATTGTTCTGTCTAACCGATTATATTTATGAATGCTTCTCTTACGCTAATTTTTCTCAGAGGCAATAAGAGAAGGATGAGGTAGAAAGAAAGAACAAACTCCACAGAAACTGTAACAAGCAGTTCAGTGCAAACAGAAAAGTGAAGGAACAAAAACCTTAAAATCAACAGCAATGGCATTGTTTTCAGGGATTGGAGAAAGAGCACCCCAAGGGCCTCTGAAATAAAATAACAGAACCTCATTAGTGTTGAGACAGGAAGAGAGCTAAAGCAAAAGTTCACTTTAAAGTATTGGATGAAGTGCAAAAGGAATAAGCTTTACAATAAGAAATTGGAAGTTTTATGACACAAATTGCAGATTGATAGCAGAAACACAGGCAAGATATCCCTTCTCCCCTCACCCAGGAAGATAATTAGGAGTAAAAGCATAATAAAAGAAAACCAAAACTACAGATAAAGGTAAAGCAGTGTATACACAAAGATAATCAATCCAATATGCCATCTACCAAAAGAATCCAGCAAAATTTTAAAAACACAGTCCGAACATAGTAAGTCATAGTACTTATTTGACTCCATAACTTTCTGGCTGTACTTATTAAGGCTATCAAATCATTAAACACTAGATCCAGAAAAGAAACAATATTGTAGACTTCACAATGTTACAATCAATTCAAATTCTAGGATAACCTACCGATGCTGAGGATTAACCAGGTCAATTACTGGTTCCACACTGCTTCCTGGAAAATTGAAAAAGAGGTAATAATCAAAACTCACAAAGTGGTTCATGCTATAAAAAAAATGCTCCATTTCGGAACTTCAAAAAACAATTCAGACTAAAGAGTTAGTGCAACGCTAAAAGACAGATGGCATAAAAATGAGGCACTGAAATTTCAGGGCAAGTCCTAGGATGAAATGATTGGTAACCTAGGTGGTTGGATTTTGTGGAGTGTGAACCTTCCCCGAAAATATGTTCAAGCTGTCTGTGAGAGGAAGTGTCTTGAAAGAAGCAATTCTAAAAGCTCTTTTTTATTGGCTCAAGAAGGGTGCAACTGTAACCTTTTACAAGAAAATGCAATTATGAGCACCAAACAGTTCTCTGAAGTTGTAAGCAACATAAACTACATATCACAACATAAATGCAACTTTTAAAGTGATATCTGGAACTAGCAAGTTTGGGGGGAGGGTGGGCACTTCATGAATAATTAAAAGAAAATGGCTAAAAATGTTCTTCCATGTCGTGGCAAGCACAAGAAATTTCACTTAAATGTCATATACCTAAAATAGGAACCTCAGATTCTGAAAGGTCTTTCCATTTCCATCCTCGAACCCGACCATCGTCTCCACAACTACACAAGATTAAGTCAACAAAATCTTCCACATATACCAAACACGCAATCTATTGACGTGAGAGTCAATATGCATTTACCTGTACCAGAGGCATGGAATACATTCTCATATTACAAGGAGAGTTAGACCCCAGGAATGTGGGGGTCTAAGAACACAAAACTCTCGCAAAATTAAAATTTTTTGCCAATAAGCCAAATATCTGCCAAAGAATTCTTTTGAAGAACTCAAAAAGGTTGACTACATGGAGCAACAAATAACTGAGTGTAAGTCGCAATTTCCACAAATGCTAGTCTATATAGCTCTCTAGCCAAGATTTCCTTAATTTGTATAGTACTATCATAGTTTATCAGAATGCTATTAGAGCCATAATATGAATACAGAACCAAAAAATATATGTCAATGTCCAAAACAAATACAAAACTAAGGAAGAAGGAGCTGGATGCAGATAAATTACAAGAAAGAATATTCTCAGTCCAAAAATAAATTTATATTCCCAGTGAACTACACAACCTAACTTTCAGTTAAATTGCCATTCATTTCAAAAGTAAAAAATTAAATCTCAATGCTTGAAGTGTTTATGCATTGTAGATGCAAGTGCTGAATTAATAGATTAACCTCAATAACAACGAATCTTCGCCACGGCCATAAAATTTAACATCATAAACAGGTCCATCATGCCCTCGTATCAAACAATTAGGCTCCGCCGTTGACAAACTACAACAAAAATATTACTAACTCATCAATGAACTAAACTAGTATATAAAAATATAAATAAAACATGAACAAGGAGTCAATGTATGCAATTTCTTCAATCATTTTCACTTACTTCTGAACCGCCCTTGCATTCCCATAACCTAAAGCCTAAACAAAACCGTAAAAGAAAAGAAGCAAAATCAGATTCATACATCAAAAAGCAAGCAGAACATGCTGATAGTGGAAGCAGAAAGAGACAGTACGAGGCAAGAGGAAATGGAGTAAGAGGCAATAGAACCGTCGCTGGAGGCGGCGACGATGATATCGTGGTTGGGATTAGGGTTAGAATTTGGCGCGAATGCAGTACGGAAGACGGTACGGCAAAGTGTTTCTCTCTCTTGTAAAATGGAGTCTCTGTAGGAATCTTCGTCCCAATTTCTACAGTCCATCACTGCCGCTGCCATCACCTGCCTGCTTAAAACCTTTCAGCTCAACCGTTTAGACTCTTACAGTGGCGGAGCGGGACGAAGGCGAAGAAATGCTTAAAAAATGGACTTCTTGACCTTTTTGGACTTTCACTGAGCTACGCAAATAGTCTTGTCGCTTTACCTATTGCGTCATTTGTTTCGCTATTTTTTTTGAAAAAATGAAATTAGTAAGACATAAAGCTAAACTCTAATAAGGTTCTCTTGGATTACATTTTGGCCCAATTTTTCTTTTGAGTTTTAAAACACAATCCATAAATCACTTGGATTGACCCATTTTTTATTTTGAAAAAAAAAAGGATCAAAATATGGGCTCTTCCTTTTTAAAAACTTGAATAAGATCAATAACTATCAATGACATGTACTTCATCAAGAATATCATTATTATTGTAACCCCCAAATTGAATTCCAGGAGCTGCCACATTCTGTATAGCATCAAATCGTCTATATCTGTTTTTCGTTTTTTTTTAAGCCACCCCACATACCGATCTCCTTTATATAGTCATTCTCATTGTGAAATGTATCTCAATCCCAACGTTGGATGTCTGCTTCCTTTATCGTCGAACTCCATCTTCCCAAGCCACCACAGTGAAGATATCTCAACTTCGGTACATTTTTTTTCTTCAAACTTTCTATTATAAGCTCATTTTGACACAGCTTGACCTTACTAGTTGTAAATGGCAAGAAATACACTGTTGATGGTGTAATGTTGTTAGTTTCATTCTATTATGAGTTTATCGTATGCTGTTTTCAATCAATTTTTGTAGTTCAGGTGTATTGAATTTTTAGATAGGTGAAACCCTTAGACGTTAGACTATTGTCAACAGCGTTTTCTTTATGTCGACATTTTATTACTTGCTTATGCGCATTCACTGATAATAGATTCCACCGAATACCATAGTTGCACACTGTATTCAGGCGAACATCCAAGTATAGCAAATTTGCAATCTCATTGTCTTTCAAATTATTCCTATTTTTATTTCAAAGGCTTCTAACTTTTCAATGTCATGAATGTTGGTAGTGTGCGGTTGTTTTTGCAAGCGATCATTAGAGGATATACACTCTTCAGTCGAGTCTAACAACATGTCCCCTATACATCATGCTTAATTGAAGAGAGAAAGAAGGTAAGATTTTGTATTCACCCTTGCCCATTTTTTCATGTATTATGTCTTCATATACTTCGTTATCTGTTGCTTTACTCTCACAAATAACAATATAGATGGATGAGAACATTATTTTACAAAAACAAGTCACTCCTTTTAGAAGAGGAAAATGGCCGACCAAGTTAGCTCGTGAATTTATTACTCATTTGTTCGATTGACGGAAGTGGGTTGGAAGAAAATTTGATAAGCGAGTTTGGGCAGAATTAGCAGCTGATTTCAGCAGAAAATGCAGTATAACTTTCGAAGCTGAACAACTGAAAACAAAGTTTTTTTCATTAAGAAGGAGATATATGATCATGAAAGATATCTGTGAAGATGGTGAGCTCACCAGCATCACTTGGGATGATGTGATGTGCAACATTCGTTAGGGTGAAGGATATTGGGACAAGAAACTTCGGGTTAATATATTCTTTATTATCTTGTTTCAATATTTCATTACAATTGTATCATTAATTATAACTGATAAATAAACTCCTACAATGAGAAGAAAATTAGGAAAAGTGGTGTTCGAATGTACGATATGTTGAAAGTCATTTTTTGGGACAGCGGAGCAAAATGTTTAAATGCAAGATCTTCGGACAAGGCACCCCCCACTGATGAAGAAGAATAAATGAACTGTTCTATTCTTTTAAACATTTTCATGACATGGACTTCATTGATGAGAAGACAGACTGCGAGAGTGAAGTTCAATTACCGACCGCAATAGAAATCGAGAGCTCGAAAGGTAAAATGCTTGCCGAACCAAGCAGATCAAAAGAGTTTATGAGGAAAATTGTGAAGAAAGCACTCTCTATTGGGAAGAAAAGTAGCAATACATTTTCTGATTCGAAGATAAAGCAATGGAGTCACATAACATGGCTTGGGGAGTGTTGAAGATGTTTGGTGTACAAAAAAGGAGAAGACTGAAATGAGCGATAAGAAGAGTTATTCGAGATACAGTATTGGAGAATGTATGTGTTTCTTCGGGGAGAATTGTAAAGGAATGCCGAAGAAAATTATACTTAAGGCTGGTGATTACTTCAAGGTACCTGAGAATAGGGAAGTTTAGGTTGAATATGGAAAGGAAGGACGGGTGGATCTAGCCATGAATAGATTCAATCATGACATTGCTGAATGACTGCAAATGATGAAATATGAACGAAGTATCAATTATTATTTTTTTAATATCATTCTAATTAAGACTATTTTTTCGTGAATGTTTATAAACAATGTTGTACTTTTTATTATTTTACATTACAATCCAACTGCTTCATTTTCAAGTATTGCTATAATATGTTATGCAGTTATTTCCATTGTTCGTTTTGGAAGGCAGCTCGAAATGAACAGACACACTTCTTTCAAAATGTCTGATATTCTGTTAATAGTGGTCAGTATACTATCGACAAGGACAATGATATTAAAGACATGGACCTTCTTGAAGACATGTCAATGTTGGTAGAAATATTAGAACTTTCATTTCTAGGCCTTGAAAAAATTCCTTGTCGAACATCCATATTAACAAGAAGAATGTAGATTGACAAGATGCTACAAGGGCATCCAATACGAATGTATGACATGTTTAGCATTAACAAGCTTCTGTTCATGCTTCTTTGCAATAAATTTGTTGAAGAAGGTGTGTGGGTTAACAAAAAACAACAAAGGGTGGACATGGTTGAAAGCCTTGGAATGTTCTTGTATTGTTTCACCGGATCTAACAACCACATAGAGTTGGCTGAAAGGTTCCAATGATCAACAGAGACAGTATGTCATCAGATTAAGAAAATGAGTCGAATGTTGAATATACTCTGTGATCTATACATGAACGCACACAATGAGAAATGAGTACATGATTGTATTTTGAACAATCCAAACAGTTACTCTTTCTTCCAAGTACACGGTTCCACTTTCTTCCATATATTCAGCTAAGAATTTGTATGAAAATATGGATTTGTGAGAATCATGATAGACATCAATTCATATGTCGTAGGGCTATGTTGGAGCTATTGACGACACAAATATATTTGCATGGATAATTGCCAAGAAAATGGAGGTATACCAGATCAGAAAGTACACAATCTCACAAAATGTATTAGCAGCCGTCAATCATGATATGAGATTTGTCGTCATCCACGCTGGATAGGAAGGAAGTGCACACAACTCATGTATATTTATGCACGCAGTCACTTCAAATCCTAACTTCCCTTGGCCTTCCCCTAATTCACTTCTTACAATAACCGTTACTATTTCTTATAATCTATATTACTGCATTTTCAGTTGGGATTGTCTTTAATTTCTAAATATTTGCATTATTCATTTGTTAGGGAAGTACTATTTGTTAGAAGTCAGTTATACAAATCAGCCAGGTTTTCTCACACCATATCAAGGGAAAAATTGTCACCGTAGTCACTTTCGAGGCTAGACAAATCATCGCGGCCCCCATGAACTTTTCAACCATAGACATTCATCAATTCGTAATGCAGTTGAATGTTCGTTCGGTGCTTTGAAATGTCGATTTCCTCTTCTTAGTCAAAGCATGCCGCCATACAAGATAACAAGGCAATGTAATATTCTTTTTGCATGTTGCTTTATTCATATATTCATTCGTGAAAATAACCTTGATGACCAATGCTTCAGTGAATTTGAAGACCACGAGAACGTGCCAACAAAGTTAATTGCCTATTTTTTTATCCTACTCAAATTGAGTAATGTCACTAGTGCAATATGAAAATTGATAGTTGAAGCAAATTTTTTATTATCGACAGTAATTTTTTCATATAGCACACTGTTTGAATCATACTATGCTAGTAATATTACCGATGATATTATATTATGCATTGGAATGATGTAAAGGTAACATCACATCGGGAAAAAAAAAGAAGGAAATGACAAAAAGTTGTCTTTGCATGTTATATAGAGTAGAGTAGTGGGGTTGTTGTACTTGTCTCGTAAATTATAATAAACAATGTGAAGAAAAAATGTGGGAATTTTAATTGTACTTTCATGAGGGGGAATATTGATAACATTGGGTACACATTACGGAAATTCAAGTACATCCTTTAGAATATATTCCATCTTTACAAAAAGATATTTCTTACCATATATTCGGCTAAAAAAAAAAAAAATAAGCCCATCAAGGAAATCCCAGGACATGAGGCAAATCTTTTTGTTCACAAGGTGACAAAAAAAAAAAAAAAAATCCTCTAACCTATATTTATTGCCTTCTGTGCATTTAAAAAACCACATGCACCAATATTTTTTTTGCTAAAACTACCAAAAAATGGCTGAGAACTCTACTGCTTGCTTGATGATCAACCAAAATGGTTAGAAAGCAAGATGTTGCAAATTATTAAATACTTAATTGACGATGGGTGTTTCCCCAACAATATCGAGAAATGGTTCATATACAGAGTTAGTTTCAATGGAAATGTTTTGTCAATTCTAATTGGATATTTCTAAAGAGATGGTAACTGCGAAATTGGATGAAATGAAGACGAGATTCATTCAATTTGGAAAGAGGTTGAAACAACCCTGGTTTGTTTGGGATCATAAAACAAACAGAGTGAAAATAGCCTCAAGTGAAAAGCAATAGGAAGATTACAAGCAAGTATGCGCCATTTTTTTTTATTTCTCCCATTGTAATCTTAAAAAAAAAAAAAATTATTGTATGGGCTTTAACAATTTTCATGATCGGCCAATATGCTCACAGCCTGATATTCAATTTTCGGCAAAAAGTATTATTTCACTCTTGAGGATTTGTTCAGTGAGGAGGTGAAGAAGCTTAGCCAAAGTAGAAATGGTTCAAACTCTGAAAGACCAAAATTGTTTACGACGAGTTATTGTGGTAGTGACGGAAGAGTTATTGGTGGTTCGACTCAGGGATCGGTGAATCAACCTTCAAGTTCATGGAAGAAGCAAAATGCTAGTCGGCGTTCGACTATCTCGAACCCAATTTTAGTGGAGGAGAATAAAAATCTTATCTCATCACAGAATTCGAACTTCGTGGTCAGCGTGACGTATATTCAAGATGATCTTTAGAGTTAAGTGTTCACCATGTGTTTTTTTTCCTCTAAAAATTGTGGTATTTTTTGTTTTCTTTTTTTCTTTTTGCCAGAAAAGCTGTTTTGCGGGAAGTCTTGTACTAATGTGATTTGTATTGGTATGTAGTTAAAGAGTATTATCATGAAGAACTATTATTATGAAGGACATTTAGGGTTTATTATATGAAGCATATTATTTTATGAAGCATATTATTATTTGTTTACAATAAAGCATATTTGATGAAGGACGTTAGATATATTAATGAGTTTTTAATGTATTATTAATAGGCTGCAGAATATAGAACTATGTGTTATTATTATGTATACTATGGAAGTAATAAAGGAATGGATTGAAAGTTGTATCGACGGGACCATTCAATGTCGACGGTAATGATGATAATATGTATACAAGTTGGTGAGGCAAAAAAATAGGAAAAAAAGTGACAAATGTGATGGTCAAGTTGGGAGATAATGGTTGAGGTGAAAATCTTTTTGCTTGTAAGGTTTCATAAAAGCAATGATATCTTTTGGAAAAAAGTGGAAGTGGAGTAGAAGACAACTATTTCAAGTTTCAAAATGAACTTGTGAAAAGACATCTTGTCTTTTAATAACGGGTGGTTAGTTTTGACAAAAAAAAAAAAAAACAATTTAACATGACAATCATTTTTTTGAACAAAAATAAAGATATATGTAAAATTTTTACAAGATATATCAAGACATTTGAGAATTATCACAACTCAAAAAAGATATGTCGGAGCATACTCTCACTTGCACCGGTACATCAAAGGTCACCAATTAATTGCAATGGCAGTAAACAAGAGCCATTGGAGGTTGCGTCGACGATACAATTCACTATCGACGAACGTCTTTATACGTAGGATATTGGAAACATCTTCTTCTCACCATTTCATCTCTAAAGTTTTGATCCAGTAGTTGAGAAAGAAAAATTTCTTACAGCTACAAAAAAACGAAAAAAAAAAAGCCTTTTAAGAGCAAGAACCAAAATTTCAAAAAAGAGCAGGTAGTTCAAGGGAGAAGCAGTTACATGAGAGATTATTAGAGGAGATTCCTTGTTTACCAACCAATGATGGAGTGACGAAGTTCAAGAACATGTCCTCTACAAACCCAAATTCGTTCATATGTCGAGAGTTTGAAAGAAGACACATAAAGTTCTTAGATAGAGAGATTGTGGATGGACAAATTCTTGTAATCGATGATATGAAACACATACAGGGATTCCGTGAAAGCATTGAGAGGCAGAAGTGGAATGAATTGTTCAAAAATGAAATTGTAACGCCTTCCATTGTACATTAGTTCTATGCGAACTGTTTGGTAACAACCGATGGCAATGGTGAGACATGGTTAAGGTCCTATGTGAAGGGAGTCGAGATATCACTAATATCTGCTAGGATGAATGAGTTGTTGAGGGTCCCTGTGAATGGGTTTAAAGTACCAAGTTTGGAAACAATGCCAAAAGAGTCCAAAAAGGCATTGACACAGTTTGCCCAGAATTTCTTATATAGAGGACATGAAGACAACTCCAAAAATCTGACTTGTTGGACAGAACGATTGGCTCTGTTATTGTTCAATACATTCAATGTCAAAATCAAAAGGTTTCTCTCCAAGTGACAAGGTTGTAATGGTAAAGGCACCGATTGATGAATTAATTGATTTTGGTGATACATTCATTTTCAATGTGAAAGCAACATTGAATCTCAAATCCAGAAAGTTGCCTAACGGAGCTATTATCACAATATTAACGGAGGCTGTAGGAGTAGATGCGCAAGGAGAGGAAGGCCGTGAAGTTGCCCGTTTCTTTGGCAAAACAGATCCGGCAGGAATTAAATACTGAAGGGAGAAGGCAGCAACAAGTATGAACGTTGCCAAAATTTCTGAGAAACTTGCCCAGATAGACATTCCATTTGAAACTTTGAAAGAGGCACTGGATAATGAAAAGAAAAAAAGGGATTTCAAAACCAAAATAATGGCAAGAATCAGAAGAATTGAGAGTACTCCATGTGTCAAGGACATTTTTTATGAGGAAGATGCAATGATGAAAGGTGAAGACAATGGGGCTGAGGGAGTTGCTCAACGGACTGTTGACAGTGGTGGTGGCACTGTCGACAAAGATATGCAATCTGTGGAAGCCGATATGGATTACAGTAATGGAAGTAACAAAACGAATGAAAATACACAAAGCGAAGACAACGAACAGGATTTAGAGTTGCCTCCTGAAGAAGAAGAATTTGATGAAGATGAAGAAGCGAGGGATGAAGAAGAAGAAGCATTATAAGATGATGAAGGAGGGGACGAAGATGAAGAGGAGGAGGAGGAGGAAATGGACTTTGATGAAGACGGAGATGACAATGTTGATTGAAGATTTTAATGAACTTCCAGAAAGTATGCGTTTCTCAGTTTAGTTGTTTTTTTCTTTATTTGCCATGTCTTGGGGGATGTAAGGATTTTTTCTCCATTGGAATGAAATAACAATGTTCAATGGATGATGTTTGAATTGAATTATTCAGTCTTTCTATTCATATATGTTGCAGTAAAAACATTGAAATGTCTTGGATTTCTGTTGAATCTGAATGGATGAATGGTTTTATGAAATCGTTGTTATTGACAGTGAAAGGCATTGTCAATGATGTTAATAGAAGAATTGATGAAAATGAGTGAAGTTTTTTTTTTCCAATCAGCACAGGGGACATGAACTAATAGGCACGACCAGCTGTCAGGATAGGTTGAAAAGGGACTTGTTGGATAAATGTGCCACTTTTGACTTTTTCCTTATTTCTTAACTAAGTAGATACATATTTGGTTTTCAAAAGGAATTTCAAAAAAATATTTCCATCCATTTACATTTGAAAATAAAATCCATTAATTTTTTTCCTTATTTCTAAACCAAGAGGACCTTAACTTTTATGGCTTTAGGAAAAACTACACTTAAAAAATTAGCAATTTGTTATGAATAAAATAATAATTTTGGATGTCCTCAACAGATAATAATATCTGAGATAAAATATATCTTTTGAAAAGATAGATATTCTAAAGATATAGAAATCTTGAAGAGATAGATATTTATAGAGATAGATAAGTGATAGAATTTTAGTCATATCTTAGATATAATAGAATCTATTCCCCTATTTTATATCTATATCTTGTATTCCCAGAGTTCTATAAGTAGGGTCTTACCTTTCAGTTGTAATAACTCTTTCTTTACTTTCTCTTCTCTATCTCATCTTCTTCTCTATATATTCTTCTAATTATTCTATATATCTTATCTATTCTCTCCCTCATACTTTGTATTTTATATCGATCATTCTATTGCGCCGACAACGCTGTGTCAACAAGTTTTATAACACGTTAACAGTATGAAGCTTTTTCTTCCTCCTCTCCTTTTTCTCTCCAAGAATTTTCTTCTCCACATAAATGTCCGCTCCTTGGTGGAAGACAAAAGATGAATTAGAAGAAACTCTAGGTATCAGTATTGGAGGACAAAAATAGCAATAGTAAATAAGGGTTACATGGAGCCACATAGTGACTGGTATTCAACTACGTTTGATTTATTTATCAAAGGTTTTTGGGTTGGAGTCTTGGAGATAAAAGGAGTTTCTTGCTAGACAATTAAGTTGGTGTGGTGCATACAGGGACGTGGATTTTTGACAGAATAGAGAAATCTAAAATTCAAAGTAATTAGAATGGCGAACAAGATTAGTAGGAAGGAGCCGCAGTTAGAGGATCACGTAGCGGACCATATGGACATAAAGGTATGTCTTTTAGATTTTAACAATAAAAAAATATTGATTTTTGACCCATGGTAATTTCAAAAGGATATTATATATATATATATTTGTTTTGAAAATTGTTTATACAAATTTATTTGGATGTATAATGGGTCTAGAAGACACCATTAATGAAATATATTTAGACGTGTCTTGAAGACGCGTTCAATAGAACTATAGCATCAAAGCCACATGCACTGAAAAGTGTTAGATCAAATATGAAACCACTAGAAGTTGGTTGTTATACAATTTTAGATCAACTATACAACTATTAGAAGTTGGTTATTTTATAAACATACAATTTTAGATCAACTATACAACCACTAGAACTTGGTTTATCATTAGCATACTTCTATCATGTATAGAATTTCTCCAATCAAAATTTACAGAGAAAATATTATTCGTGGTGTGATAGAGAAAATAGTATACCCTTATCATGTCTCAATATGCACCTGCAGAACAATATTGAAAAAAGATGTTTTAGAATGTTTTATTAAATTAGTCTTATATTTTCTAGAGACTAAATTAACCGAAATTAAGTCATTGATGAAATATTGTGATATTGGCCGACCAATGAATTTGATGTCATTCCCTCAAGTGAATGCATTAAACTTATAATTTATCTATAAAATAGATTTTGGTGATAACCACAACTGTGATATAAATGCTAATTATATTTATCACAATGACTCAATAAACCCACAATGTATATATTTTCACCAGAAGTGAAAATAGTGAGAACGGAAAAGAGAATATATGGTTCAACACTTCATAAAATTATTATCAATGCGAATCGTTTCGTACCTGAAGTACGTCATTTGAATTGTTAGGCATCGCATAAAAAGGAAGATAAAAGTGTTGTTACTCCAAAAATTATGCTACTGATACTAATGATGCTATTACTAATGACATTAAAATTGCACACGTAAATGATGCCAAATAATTAAAAAATATCCAAATGATTTTTCCTTGACATATATTATAGTTGTTAGATTTCTTTTCCAAAGTACAAAATTATTTTATCTCTATTCCTTATATTTAATTTAGAGTTTATTCTACATTACCTTTATAATACGACCCGGAGGAACTAGCATTTTATACTGTATAATGATGAGATGGAATATCACTTATCAATCATGATGCACGGGCACATGTTTAACATAAATGTCCAACGTATAAATTGTAGTACAAAGTTCTAGAAGAATTGATCGTTTAAAACTCCAGAAGAGTTAGACAATTAAAACGACTCCATAAGAGTTTGTGTATCTTTACATAAAAATGTCAAATTTGTAATGCATTATTCTCGACAAAGTATTGTAAATATTATTAATCTCGGTGATACTTTCATCATCTTGAGACAATTGATAAGAAATATGCATTACTATTAGTGTTCTGTGAAACAAATACTACCACTTATTTGTATTTCGCCAAATAAATAAGTTTGATATGCAATTGTTCAATAAACCAGAAGTTTATTGAGTTAAACTATTTATATTGGCATGACCGTAAGACCATCCCAGATCATTCAAATACGAAGAATACTTAGGAATTTATGAAATAATATGGAACCAGAAGTTTCATCATTCTATGAATTCCATGTGCAGTACATTTTAAAATGTAAATTGTTTTATAAATATCACTAGTATTACTTTAGTTTTGAATGTGTTACTTTAGGATGAATACAAAAATGTTAATTGATGCATCAAAAAGATATATATATATATATATATATATATATAGAGAGAGAGAGAGAGAGAGAGAGAGAGAGAGAGAGAGAGAGAGAGACTCGTAACCTGTTGTTTACGATGTCTTAATAATGAGCTCATACTTTAGATTCTCCGAAAGGCACAATTTGTCCTAATTATACTGGTTGTGATATGTATCTATTGATATTAGTGTTGAACATCTTGCATAATATATTTATACACTAAATGATCTTATAGACCATAAATGAATAGTAGCACTTGTTTCATAGTTTTGCCAATAAATTATTATATATACTCCTCTTTGTAATTGGTTATGGTCAGAAATCCATGTATTCCCCATTTGTGAATTAAATGTGCGTTATTCATTTTTATTACTCCACCAAAAGTAGATGAGCTTATATATGTTGGCAAAGAATATCAAAAGAAATATTTATAATTTGTTGATTTTAAGTATCTAAACATTAAGAGGAGAAAATGTGTAGTCAGATGAAGATATTAATTACCTTGTGTCTTTTATAAGTTTTGAACCGGAAATTCAAACGCATATAGCCAGACATGTTTTATGACCAACATCCGGCCAATAATACTCATAATATATTTGATGTCCCTGAAGGACAACCTACCACACTATCAAAGTATTTGAGACACAATCTAAACATGGTAGATAAGTCGATTCTATGAATATGAACTCCTCGTATATGAAAGGAGCAAATGTTTATATGGTCATACTATAAGTCGAGGAAATAAATTCTAGAAGAATTTTCCAAACATGACAAATGTATTATTTCTAGAAGAAATTCATGTACCTGAAAATAGTGATATTTTGAGATCTCATCATAATAGGTCACGATTAAGAATGAACGAAATCTCAAAAGTACAAGAGTATTTATGCACATAGTAGTATTGAATTAGAATGACTAAAAGTTTGCAGACTTAAGATAATATAGAATTCGCATGAGAATTATAGAAGTTAGTCTGGACAATTAACAAGTAAACACAGTGTACATAAATCCTAGAAGGAATTATACACTAAAGTGTTTATCCAAGAAGGATAATTATGAATATTTATGATATGCGAACTATAAAACAAGTATTGATTATGACTCTTCGTAAAGGCCTGTTATTATTTACAAACAAATATTTCCGGTGGAGAATATGATTAGTTATCATAATAGCGCCCAAGACAATTGATATACATTTATCTATGTTATCATTTGATAACATAATTATATGAAGTCCCTGATGGATTTAGTATGCTTGAAGTATATAAGTAAATTGTTCCATAAGAACATAATGTAACTGTCTTAGTGAATCACCATTGAAGATAATGATGAGAAGATCGAGTCCATGTATGAGGAAACATTTACTCATCTTGGTTAATTATACTTGTCAAATATATTACGTTTTGCTAATACATTTTGATGAACTATTGTGCTCCACCTTAGAGAGAGAAAATCAGCAATAGAAGAATGATATCATATGAGAATATCATCTACCTATAAACTAGAAGTTCACAAGATTGGTCATTTGCAAATAATTACAAACCAAATACTTGATATATTTTACTAAATTTATGATATTTTCTAATAGATACTCTTATTTGGGTAGATGTCCTAGAAGGATAAAATATAACTTATAATTTTGAATCATGCCTGAAGCATGATCGAACACTTAATTCTAAATACAATTATCCTCTAGAAGGAGGATGATTATATGAGCAAATATTATTCCTGAAGAATAAGCAAAGGCAAGTGTCATGATCAAGGTTTTGAAATCAAGCTTGGGTTTGAAATAATAAATTAAACATTCTGAAAATATTCTACCTGTACATGGCACATCATTAATGTTCCAAGTCATTAAGTATTCATAAGATAACTTATAAAAGAATATTGAAGAACAATTTGGTCCTGAAGCACCACGATTCAACACATCTAGTACATGAGTATTCTTGTCTCATATAAGTAAGATGGTTATTATAGTTGTTTTTTGAGTAATGACTTTGGAATATATATTGAACTTATCGTTCGGTATCTTCTTCAGATGATTTTCTCGAAGTTTGAGAAACAATTCAACTTCTTCAGAAGATAGAATATATAAAATATTGATTATTTACATGATCCATACAAATCACGTCATACATTGACATACACTATGATATTGTGTATATAGACACATATAACAATCACTTCTTAAACTTGTGTTGGAGAAATAATTAATGGCCCGATAAAATGTGTGTGATCAAAATAAACAAATTATTATATTCGAGATAATATCCTCTTACATGAAAATCCGATTATATTGTTGGATGATTATAAAATTAGAGTATATACTAAAGGAGGTAAGATATGCATATTTGTCATAATCTCCAGAAGAGATGTAGCAATGATGTGCAAACAAGTTCGATCACAGAAATTGGAAAGATTTATTGACTAAGACATTATCGATAACAACACTTGAGATCATCCATGAATACATATATTTAGAAATCTAAGTGATTATCTCATCAGGGGAGTAATGTTTAACAAAGAGAATAATGTATTCTTTTTCCTTCACTATAGTTTTTTCCCACTTAGTTTTTATCTAGTAAGGTTTTAACGAGGCATGTTCTCATGTAATGGATGTCTAAGGGGGTAGATATAGAAATCTTCAAGAGATAGATATTCTCTAGAGATAGATATTATGTATAGATAAGTGATAGAATTTTAATCCAATGTTGGATATGATAGAATTTATTCTCTTATTTCATATCTATCTCTTATATCCCGTAGCCCTATAAATAGGGGCCATATCTTTTAGTTGTAATCACACTTCAAAGAGAAAGCAACAAAAGTTCTCTACTTTCTCTTTTCTACCTCATCTTCTTCTCTATATATTCTTCTAATTATTTTATATATTATCTATTCTCTCCCTCTTTATACTTTATATTTTATACTGATTAATCTATTGTGTCAATAATGCTACTCTAACAAGTTTTATAACACAATCCAAATAGAACCTTCTTTTTCTTCATTTTTAATATAAGTAGTTCCTTAATCATTTTTCTTGTAACAAGTTAGTCTTTTTTTTCATTTATGATATTTATAGTCCTCTAACTATGAGTTCTTTGTTTTTTTCAATTCCAACTGCCACTTATATGGTGGAACACGATGAATCGAAGTATTTGCTTTACACATGAGTATATTAAGAATGATAAATATGTAACTTATAAATAGAAGATAAATGAATACTGATGTTGAGCAATAAACTAGTAGTTAAGTGTATTAATTGGGTATAGAATATTGATACTGTTTCCTTTCTCTCTCTACCTCCTTTCCCGTCTGCCTTTCCTCTCCGTGTCTCCAAGTTTAGCTGTTGTTCGGCCATAGCCGAGCTTTGGCCTTGGCTGGAGCTTCGATTATGGCTGATATTTTTCTCCTTTCTTGCTATTTGTTTGTCTTTCATCTCTTTTGTCTTCAAATTTTAGTAACTCCTTCCGTTGGAGTTTTGCAACTTTTCTACTTCTTTTGTTCTTGATCTTTTCAGATTTAGAAATTTCTCTTATTTTTCAAGAAGAGACCTTCATACACGAACAAGATCTGAGCCGTTTGCTAGGTTCATCTCAATTTTAGACTATTTTCAAGACATCTGATTCGCCCAGGTTTTTGTAGATGATTGCCTATGGATCTAGATGGTACTGAGCTTGTCTCGCCGATAAAGTTCAATAAGAGATGCAATGACAAAGATGGAGTAGTTATTATTAGTTTGTTTTATTTCTTATTTTGTGTATAAACCCACTTAATATGCTTAAGTATATATTTATTTTCTGTTACCATGAATAATGTTTTTTACACTATTATCCTTATATGCAATTTTTCTTACTTTTTAATGAAGTTTTACTTATTTAGAAAAAAAAAGAAGATAAATGAAGAGAAACGAGTTTCTTTACTCCAATATGTAATTTATAATTTTTTGTTTGTATTTTAGAGAGGAAAAATTATTGAAACCACATATTGTCATTATCAATATTCGCATTTGCAAAGTACATATTTAAATCCAACGTATAATAACAATTGAGACTAGAATTCATAATTTGGAGACTATAAACATTGAAATAAAGAAGATGGACTAAGTTGATACAAGAAAATTAATTGAAGGATTATAAATATTGGAAATAAAGAAGGAGAACTAGGTTAATACAAGAAAAAAAGAAATTATTTTGAAATTTACTCAAAAGAAAATAATGGTTTAGAAAGGAGATGAAATTGATTATAAGCCTAGTTTGGTTGGGGTGAAATCAAAGAGAGGAGTAGGAGGACATGTAAATCAGGACGTAAATGTTCAATTTTTTTACATTGTTTAGTTGAAACGTAAAGTGGAGAGAATGAAAATGAGGAGGGGAAGCTCTCCCTATCCACGTTAGTAAATTAGCCCATTCCAGAATGCACAGATTGAGAGCTCTCCCCATCCACGTTAGCAAATTATCCCCTCTCAAAACGCACAGATTGAGACGTAGATGATGTTAAAAAGTCTATTTTATCCTCTTAAAATTAGTTAATTACAAATTTATATTAAACTAAACTCCCATCCCATATATATATATAATATTTCTAACTTTGTGCCAGAGATATAATAGTAAATTATATATAATAAAAATTATCTACTTTTCACTTTCCACCCAAATTTACCCTACCAAATAATTTTGAATTAAATGAATATACTTTTCTTAGTGGAAATAAAATGTATCATTCCCCCTCCGTGAACTAAGGCTAAATGTGTGATTCAGTGATGTAACTGAATGTCTTTCTATTCATCCCGGATTAGCAGATAAGTCTCCTTTACCGATTTATCATAAAAGGAGACGAAATTTAAGAGGTAAAAGTGCAATAAACGAAACATTAGAGTCCTTTTCTCTTCCTTGTGTTTGTTGAAGCATCGTTGGCAACGAAGAGTATACAAAATTCCCTTAGCTCACTGCTCACTCGTCTCCATTCAATTCCGTCAATGGTGTAAACCCTAGAATTTCTGCAAGGTGGCCTTCAGTAGGAAATCAAGCAGACCGATTTCACAGCCAGCTAGACGCCATTTATATTGCTGTACTTCTATATATTTATCTGACGAAGTTGGTTGTAAGGCTGTAAGTTCTCAATTGACATTTGGGGGTAATTTTCATATAATTCTGACGAAATCTAATCCGTTCATTTGTGTAATTTTAGTGAAATTGAATTAAAAGCCGAGGGTTGATATATCTATTTAATTCCAAGTTTATATGTCTTTATGGTATTTAATTTACTTCATTGTTGTTGACTGGATGATTTTGCTTCTGATTCTTTTCTGTCTAATTTATCGTTTGGCAGATAAAGTGTACAAAGAAAGAACGTTTGACATTAAGAATAGTAGTTAGAATTGACTCCAGATTAGGTTTGGTGAAGAGCTTGTTGTGGAGTTGAGAATGACGGATAAAGATTCTTCTGCTGGATCTACTAAAGAAGTCCCAGATCAAAGTTCTGAGGAAAATGCTGTTTCCAACTATAAAACTTCCCTTGAACACCTAGTTCAGCAGTTCCAAAATTCGAATCCTTACGAAATGAAGCATAAATTTTGGGAAACACAACCTGTTGGGCAATTTAAGGATCTTGGTAATTCGAGCTTGCCTGAAGGGCCTATTGAATTGCCGACTCCATTGTCTGAGGTCAAACAAGAGCCTTATAATCTTCCAAGCTTATATGAATGGACCACATGCGACATGGGTTCTGATGAAATCTGCAATGAGGTTTACATTTTGTTAACTAACAATTATGTTGAGGATGATGATAACATGTTCAGGTTTAATTATTCGAAGGAGTTTCTTCAGTGGGCATTGCGATCACCAGGGCATTTTGGGAGTTGGCATGTTGGAGTGCGTGTCAAGGCTTCAAAGAAGTTGGTTGCCTTTATTAGTGGCATTCCAGTGAACATGAGAGTTCGTGACCAAGTTTTGAAAATGGCCGAAATTAACTTTTTGTGCGTTCATAAGAAGCTTAGATCAAAGAGACTTGCCCCTGTGATGATTAAGGAAGTAACAAGGAGGATTCACTTGGAGAATATTTGGCAGGCTGCATTCACTGCTGGAGTACTTCTTCCAACTCCTATTACAACGGCTCAGTATTGGCACAGAACCTTAAACCCTAAGAAACTTATTGATGTTGGGTTTTCCAGGCTTAGCGAGAGGATGACGATGAGCAGGGCTATTAAACTGTATAAGTTGCCAAATTCAACCACAACTCCGGGTTTTAGAAAAATGGAGCTTCGGGATGTTCCTGCTGTGACTAAACTGCTTAAAAACTACTTGAGTCGATTTGTTGTTGCTCCAGAGTTTGATGATAGTGAAGTTGAGCACTGGCTCCTTCCTAGGGAGAATGTGGTCGATAGCTACTTGGTGGAGAGTCCAGTGACACATGAGATTACTGATCTCTGCAGCTTCTACACTCTTCCTTCATCCATTCTTCATAGCCAGGAGTACTCAACATTGAAAGCAGCTTATTCTTTCTACTATGTGGCCACAAGTACTCCATTGCTTCAATTGATGAATGATGCACTTATTATTGCAAAACAGAAAGATTTTGATGTCTTTAATGCACTGGATGTCATGGAGAACGAGTCTTTCTTAAAGGAACTCAAGTTCGGACAAGGGGATGGGCAACTGTACTATTACTTCTACAACTACAGGTTGCAAAATGCTCTCAAACCATCAGAGCTTGGTCTTGTACTTTTGTAGTTTGATATGTCACCCTCTATTAGTATGGTTCAGCAGTGATACCAAGACATTTGAATTTCATTTTTCCACCCTGGACTACGCATTCTTCCATAAACATCATCTTCACAGCTGAGTAATTAGCGGGTTTTGATACGGTTCTAGACCCTTGGTTACCTTGAATGGGGAACTGTTGGATTTTAGAATCTAGCCATACAAACATTGTCGTGAACCTGCAAATGGTTTCCTTGCATTGCCTGTTTATTAAATGTCCCCTTTAAAATGTGTGTCCTGCCGATCATTCTTCTCTTTCAGGAGAAGGAAATAATTTTGTGATTTTGATAGCTTGTTGTAGGTGCTTTACCTTGCATCCTGGGCTTCATTCCACAGATTAGCTCTGCAGCAATTTGTTTGTTACTTGAGCTATTAACTGAATTTTGTAAGCATTTCAGTCCTTTTTTCCTGAAAGAATCTACAGCTTTTCTTTTTTGGTTTCTGCTTCAATTTCAGAGTAATATATTTTGGTTGTCGGTTATTTTTTGGCTTTTATTATGTGTTGCCTTGTATATTTCCTTTTTCTTCTTTTGGATTGCTGTAGCATGTCTAAGTTGTTGATTCTAGTTCTCTCATTGATGCATAAAATGCATTTCCACTTTTAATAATTCATGTTGATTTCATATGCTTTATTTTCCTGGTACTGCAACTAAATGATTTATTGATATTTTACTGTTTAATTTCGGAATCCTTTCCAATTTTTACCAAAGAATTCTTGCAGAAGCAAAATCAGGCCACATTTGATTGTAATGTGACCAGTGATGCATAAACTCCATCTGCAATGTCCATTAGTTCTTCATGTCTTCCCTTCTCAGCAATCACACCATTCTTCACCACTGCAATCACATCAGCTCCTCTTATTGTGGTGAGACGATGGGCAATGATAACTGTAGTTCTGTTTTCCATCACCTTATCAAGGGCATCTTGAACCAGGCGTTCTGATGCTGCATCTAATGCACTTGTTGCTTCATCCAGCAAAAGAATTCTTGGATCTTTAAGCACTGCACGAGCAATGGCGATCCTTTGCTTCTGTCCACCAGATAATTGAGCTCCTCTTTCTCCTACAAAGGTATCATAACCATTGGGTAGTGATGATATGAAATTGTGTGCATTTGAAATTTTTGTTGCTTCAATTAGTTCCTCTTCAGTAACATTCCCTTGTTTGCCATACATAATGTTGGTTCTAATTGTTTCATTGAATAGCACTGGCTCTTGACCTACCAATCCTATTTGCTGTCTTAGCCAACTGATATTTAGTTTACGTAATTCTATACCATCCAAATATATGTGGCCAGAGTCAGGATCATAGAACCTCTCTATTAGGCTGATAACTGTTGACTTCCCACTCCCACTTTCTCCGACCAGAGCAACAGTCTGCATGAAATATCAGTCCTTCAAATGTAGGATAAGAAAGACACTTCGTATTCGGTCAGGATCTTCTTATACATAGACTAAAAACAAATGTATTAAGCAGTCAAAAACAGCTTATGCCTTAAATAGTAGTGCTCAAAATATGTTACCTTTCCGGAAGGAATGGTTAGAGATAAATCCTGGAAAATTTGAATATCAGGCCTTGTTGGATACTTGAAGTTTACATGTTGAAGTTCAATGTCACCTCTCACTGTTTCTAGGGACTGGCCCTCATTACTGCTTGAGTCAATCTTTGGTCTGCTTTCAAGAATTTCAAATACAGAAAGTGCAGAAGCTTTAACTGTATTAAGATCTGGTGCCAAAGCCATTGTTTGAGAAACTCCAATGGCAGACAACATTAGAGAGAAGAAAACCTGCATTTGAATTTGCTGCCATTAATAGTTTCTGATGTTTAGTTCATCACTAGTACCGTGCTTTGTTCTCTTCTCATTACCGTTATATATTCTCTCCACTCTTGTTATTCAATTTTACTATCAAGGTTAAATTTGTCAATTCAAAAAAGTCTAAATAAATTGCATTTCGTTGAATGTGGGTTGGATAGATACGTTTCCAATAGAAGAAGACATGGAAGTAAATCAACCCCTTATGGCATTTCATTGAATGCTTGGATTGTTATGTTTCCTTTGGAAAATCCCTCCCCTGGGCCCCACAGCCATCGGGAGGGAAGTAAATTAGGTACACGGATTGGTAGGTTTTCAATAGGAGAGATGGAAAGTTTTTTTTTTTTAGTGTGAAACGGAATAGTGTTTTGAATTGCTTAGTCATCACTAGGTTTTGAATTACTCTTACTTTTTATAATTTTCGTTTATACTTAAAAACAGAATAGTATAGTAGAGATAGAGATAGAGATTAACCTTAAATACATCTCCAAAGGTAGCTTGTCCACGAGTAGCAAGAACAGCTCCAATATAGAAACAAAATGCATTTGAGCAATGGTATGCCAAATTGCCAAAACCTAAGCCAGCACCGCTGAGAATACCAAGCTTCACACCTCTTCTCAATGGCGCTCGGCATTTCCTTTGGTACATCTCCATTACCTTTTCTTCAGCACAAAATGATGCAATAGTTCTAATACTTCCAACAGCATCATTTGCTACTTGACTTGCTTCTTCATACATTGCCTACATTTTTTCCTAACGCATTTATCAGCATTTTTTCTCCACAATTCCTTTTACATTCAATGTTCTCTTTCGCTGAAACAATAAGTTGTTTTTTTTTAAAATTATTTTTGACTGGTTTAAAAAATCTGTT
The DNA here is from genome assembly GCA_028651295.1 of Catharanthus roseus. Taxonomy (NCBI): domain Eukaryota; kingdom Viridiplantae; phylum Streptophyta; class Magnoliopsida; order Gentianales; family Apocynaceae; genus Catharanthus; species Catharanthus roseus. The sequence continues at coordinate 1,684,716 of JAPQWS010000044.1, read as the reverse complement.
TTTGAAAAACTACGGAGCCCTTTCTTATTCTTTCTTTTCTTATTGGTATTATTAAAATGAAAATATTAGGTTAACTTTGAAAACAATTTGGCTAAGAATGCCTTCAAACTATTTACTTTTAGTCAATTATGTCTTAAATCCAACCATTTTAGTTGACAAATTATGTCATTCACTTTCAAAATCCAATCATTTTAGCTGAGTAATTGGAACAGTCTTGCTTATGTCATATTATTGAGAGAAAAAATTATCTACTAACTTCTTTTTTGAACACATAAAGGTGTCAATTACCCAATAAAAATAACCAGGATTCGAAAGTAAAGAGCAAAAACGGTACCATATAAATGAAACGGTTTAGGGGTAAAATGTGTAAAAGTTTTTAGAGCAAAATTGACTAAAGGTAAGTGTTTGAAGGCATTTTTTTCAAACAACTTTTTTCAAAAGCACTTCCTTTTATATAGTTTATAAAAAGCTTAAAACAATTGAGAATACCCTACTAATGTGTGGCATATATTTTGATTCTCAGCTGAAATTGAAGATACCTTAACATCTCCACTAAATCCTTGAACAAACTTAAACTGGAGAAATTCTTGTAATCCAATCAAGGGAATTGGGACTAAAATTATGAATGCCAGTTTCCAGTTAGCTGAGAAGGACATAATAAGCCCTGTCACAACAGTTGCAATATTCTGAACCATCAGTGCTAATGCATCACCTACAAGACTTCTCAATGTTGAGGCATCAGTAGATAACCTAGCACCCACTGCACCACTGCCATCCAAAACAACACTTCAATTCAATTTCTGTGTTAATCAGTGGAAAACTGACCAATTTGGTATCTAATCATCCGATCATTATGATATATAAAGATTTTATGTGCACTCAAGAGATTGAAAAACCCCTTTAATTTAACATGGTGGAGGATAGAGGGTCAAATTGATTACGTAAAATCTTTACGTATCAGATTGGTCATTTTCCTTAATTAGAATAAGTTAATCAACATTCAAAACCGTCTAATGCATCTTCTAATATGCTTTCTTTAGTAGTAAGTTTTTTTTTAAGATTTATCTTTTATTTTATAAGATTTGTATTAATAAAACTATTATAAACAGTGTACTAGAAGATATATTAGACGATTCTCAGCTAGTTAATCATATGAAAAGAAATTCACATACCTTGAGTTTTTGGGGTCATCAAACCAACTGATTTCCTGATGAACAACTTTTTCGAAAGAAAAACAACGAATTCGTTGAATCAGTTTAGCACCTGCAACTCCAAAAAAGTAATTCTGAACTGGCACAACCATCAAAGTGACAATTCCAAGGCCCACAAACATGAGAGCCAAGAAATTAGCATCTTTCTGAAGTTTAGGTGGAAGCTCATACATAGTTGTAATGGATTTCGAAAGCAAGAGTCCAAACACAGGCAAAACAATACCATGTGCACATGCTGCTAATGATCCAAGTAAGAGTTCTGGTGCCTCTGGTTTGTTAAGGTTGGCAAGTTGTACTATTAAGGACTTGCCCTTTTTCCCCAACAAGTCCTTATTATCATCTATTTCTTTGCCAACCTTCCTTATTTCAGTTTCATGGATTTCAACAATGTTAGGAACATCATAGCAAAGAGCAAACGACCTTCTAGACGATCCTTTACTTGTCGATCTCCTCATTGACATTCTTCGTCTTGAACTCCCACTCAGGTTGTCATCCACATCTACAACCCCTTCTAATTTTGTATTTTCAGTTTGTTTAAATCCTTCTTGCATTCGAACTAATTGTGAATATGCACCGTTAGGATCTTTGCTCAGCTCATCATGAGTGCCTACAGTTTCATTTTAAGCAAACTAATGTAAATGGCCTGAACAAAACTATATATTTAAGAGAAATTGATCAAATATTTACATACCTTGCTCCACAACTTTACCAGTTTGTACCACTGCTATAAGGTTAGCATTTCTGATTGTTGTTAAGCGATGTGCAACAATGACAGTAGTTCTATTTGACACAACATTCTCAAGGGCTTTTTGTATTATACGTTCTGATTCAACATCTAAAGCACTTGTTGCTTCATCAAGAAGAAGAATCTTTGGGTTCTTTAGAATCGCCCTAGCAATTGCAATTCGTTGCTTTTGTCCACCAGAGAGCTGAATTCCATGTTCACCTACCATTGTATCTAGCCCCTGGGAGAATAACCAACAAATACGCTTTAATAAATGCTATGAATATATTTAAACAAACTTTAAAAGAGAAGTACCTGAGGAAGTTTGTCAATGAATTTAGCTGCATTTGCAAGAACAATTGCAGTTCTTATCTCAGACTCACTGGCATTTGCTTTGCCATATAGTATATTCTCCTTTATAGTTGTTGCAAATAACACTGGCTCCTGACTTACTAGCCCCACTTTCTCTCTCAACCATCCAAGCTGCATTTCCTTCAAATTTACGCCATCTATAAGAACTTCCCCAGCATCAGGATCATAAAATCGTTCCAGGAGACTGATAACTGTTGATTTCCCACTTCCACTATGCCCAACTAAAGCTGCAGTTGTACCACTTGGAACATGTAACGAGAATCCAGCAAAAATTAGTACTCCTGGCCTTGCTGGATATCTGAAGTACACATTTCTAAGTTCGATCTCACCCTTAATATCTTCCAAGATAATTCCACTGGTTTTATATGCATCAATTTGTGGTTCGCGTTTTATGGTCTCAAACATATTTAAGGCTGCAGCTCGCCCTGCTGCAAATGCAGTGACGCATGGAGGTGCCTGCCCTAGTGATCTGATTCAGACATATGCCAAGTAATCAAGTATATCCGTCAATCAATATTGATTCAAGAATTATGAACTCAATTTCAAGTTTTGCATTGAAATTCAACTATAATGTGTGCCTATTGCTTAAACAAGTGGACACCATACTTACGTTCCTCCAATCATTATGGAAAGTATGACATTGATGATGTCACCACCCTTATAACCCTTTTCTATGATTAGCTTGGATCCGTACCACATTGCAAGTCCATAAATAGAGAACAAAATCAGCAAGAGAGAGCCAAATCCCAATCCCAAAGTTAGTTCTTGTTTAACAGTAGTTCCATAAGCCTTTTGTAGCTTGTTGTTGTAGTTTTGAATTGCTAGCTTTTCTCCGGTGAATGCTGCCACCTATACGAATAACATGTGGAAACATTCAAGAAAAAACATGTGAAGTTCACAGTAAATGGTGATTACAAAATAATTTCATTGTTAGTACTAGTTGAAATGCTTGTACCGTTCTAATTCCTCCCACGGTTTGTTCTAATACATTGCCAGCTTCTGCATAAGCAACTTGTGCGCGGCCTGACATCTTAGACATGATCAAAGACATGCACCCTCCGGCAAGGACAGTGATAGGAAGGCATGCCGTCAAAACTAGTGCTAGAAGCCACCCTTTTACAAATGCAATCAAGAAACCTCCCAAAAATGATGATGCAAACTGAATGAACTTTCCAACCTATCACAGTATACCAGCTATTAGGAATACATGTAAATGATCTTCACATTTAAACTACCAAAGAAATCATCATTGAACTTGAGACGAGAATGATGCAGTAGACTCACCTTTTCACCCATGGCTTCTTGAATGAGAATAGTATCTCCAGACATTCTTCCGATCACTTCCCCTGTTGATGTTTCAGTATCGAAAAATCCAACCTCCTGTCTTAGGATTGTTTTCAAGTACAATCCTCTGATGCGGGTTGCTTGTCTTTCTCCAGTTACCATCCAACATGAAACTTCTGCAATTCATGTACCATAAAGCCTTTTCCATTATGGTCACCTATCTAAACTTTCCAAGACAGCTTAAATATTTGGTTAAGAAGAATGTAAAATTCATAGTTGTTTAGATTTGCTAGCCATCAACTCCAATTTCAGGCCTATATAAATATCATTCTTATTGCCTATAATTAATATGTAACATTTTCTGTTGTAACATGTCTATTATTGTATTTCATTCGTAAATCTTACAAAATAAAGACAAATCTGAAGGATAGACTTTAAATGATAAACCTTAAAAATATTATAGGAATCTGAAGTGATATGGATTATTAGATTGATATGGAACAGTTGTTTCCACCTAATTATGAAAAATTCTATTATGAACTTCATCTATAAATAGGGACTGGCACCCATCAAATAAAAATATATCATTCATGTTCTTAATATCTATCCTTGAACCATTTCTCTTCACAATAGGAGCCATTTACAAACAGCCATGTGCTTAATTTAGCCCAAATGTAAATGGACTGTTCATAACAGAATTTTCCCCTAATTATTCGTAGAAAAGTTGACATGAACTTACGTATTAAAGAGGCAATGGCTGAAAAGATAGCTAAGTAAACAAATCTCAAGGATACCTGAAATTGACAGAGGAAAATAATGTAGTATTGTTTATGAAGCTGAAAATCAAACAGTAAACCTTTAAAGGAGCAAAATCCTCAACTCGATTCTTAATAAACAACCAGATGATTTCTACTCTAAAAATCACAATGGACTTGAAGAAGAAATAAAAAAATTTTTACCTTTCCGACCTCATGCAGAACAGATTTGGAGTGAATATAAGCACCAATAGCATTGATAAGTTGTCCGAAGATCACCGTCATGAAAGGCTGCGATAATCCATTTCCGACGGCTCCGATTGATCCGGCCGTCATCAACACAATATCGAGCCAATCCGCAAACGAGAAAAGCTTAAAAAATGAAACATTTCCTTTAGCTCTCCCTCTAATTTCTCCTCCTGATTCTCCCGCCATTTTTTTTAGTACTGATCTTTTCAGTTGTTCTTCAGAAAATGGCGGAGAGAGAGAGAGAAAGAGAGAGGTCTATAAAGATTTCTAGGTGAAATAGTTCAAATTTTGTTTTGTTTCTAAAAACGTATGTAGTATGGAATTTCTTTCTGATTTGAAAGAAATTGTTTTGGGTTTTTTTGATCATCCAAAAATTATGAATAAATGTGTTGGGAGTGAATAGGTGAGTAGTAGTAGAGTTTTGCAATTCAAAATCTCTTTTTAAAGGCACCTTAGGGTGTCCTTGGAAACAACTCCCTCAAAATTTTCTTTTTTCTTTTTTTTTTCTTTTAATCCGAATCTCACATTTCTTCTTACAAAAAATTAACTTTCACGAAAATACAAAAGAAAAAAACTCACTTTTTCCAAATTATTCTCCGGTCCGAATACATTCTCGACCCGCCGCCATCTTTTTACAAGTGGGGAGGGTCGCAAATATAAACCGAGCCACATTTAAAATGATCAATTTATTCTATAAAATTTTGATTTTCTTATAATATGATTTTTAAAATTTATTTTCTGCCATTGTAGTTCTTAAACAATTTACAAAAATTCAATAAGATCCTTCAATTGTCTAACAATTAAATTTTATAAAAAAAACTCCACAATCTGCTCACACGAATAACCTAAATAGTAAACTAGATAGTATAGACTATTCCAGTTAAACAAAACAAGCCTAAGACTTGGTTGAAGGGAAAATAAAAACTATCTTTCTCTCAAAATCACACATCACATGTATTTTTTGTTTTTAATAAAATGGCTTACAATACTTATTTTACTCCTCAAATTGCCACACATGAGTATCTAGTGTGATATTTTCCTCATCATCAGTTAAGTTTTTGACGAGAAAATGATTTTAAGGAGCATAATGACAGAAAATAAACGTTAAGTATCATATTATGTCAATATCTAAACTTTGGAAACTAAATAAGCTAATTTTCCTAAAATGTTACTGAAAATCTTTTTTGTTATTATAATTTTTTATTTAAAAAAAGAAAAAGAAAAAGAAAAAGGAGAATGTAGGCTTAATTTGGATATTCTTAGTTGGGAAAAGTGTAGGTACTTTTTAAAGTTAGTAAGTGATAAATTATTTGTGAAAGAATATATAAATTAAAATAAAAAACTTTTTCTAGCTTAACTTCTATCAAAGTTGAGTATTATTAATTAAGGTTTGGGAAAAGAGTAGAGATGAGTACGTTAAGGACCACGGACTTACTAAATGTGAGAAGAATGACTTGATCCGACTAACTTTATAAATTATATATTGCGAAATTTAAAGTTCGTGTATGGTAAACAATAGTGATACATTAGAGACCAATTCAAATGTTGGAAGAATGGGTTGATATAACTAACTTTGATAATAAAGTATATGCTCCAAATTTAACGTAAACAATAGTAACAAATTAGAGACTAGTACTCTTAACGAAACGTTAAAAGAATAGTTTGATATGATTAATTTTGATAACAAAGCATATGTCGGGAAATTCAAAGTACGCCTAATATAAATAATTTTAATATATCAGAGACCACTTCTAACTAAATGTTAGAGGGATGGCTTGATACGATTAAAGTATCTCTAACATAAACAATAGTAACATATAGAGACCACTTCTAACCAAATATAAGAAGGGTGGCCTCATACCATAGGTGAAGCTATGGCCCCTTTCAATTTTTTATACTTTATAGAGTTAGGCTCATTTTGTGTTAAAGTTAGAATATTTTATTATTTTGGTTCCTACATTAATGAAATTTAAATTATTAAATATAAACAAATAATAATTTAAAGTTAAATAATATGCATAAAAAAATTTATTTAAATTTTAATCCCTAAAAAGTATAAGTTCATTTGAAGTCCAATCAAACATGAGATATATATATATATATATAAAATGTGTGTATGTTATATAAGTATAGTTTAAGTACCCATGGTTATTTTAGGATATTTATTTTTGTATAATAAATACCGTTGTTAAGTAAAGTCCTTAAGTACTTTCATACCCTTACAAATTGTGCGAAGTTAATACACTTTTGTCTCAAACTATAGAACGGCTATAGCTTAAGAGAATTTTGATGCTACTAAACAATTTATGTGTTTTCCTTCATGTAATCCTATTTCCTCAAATACTACAAGCTGAATAAGGCTCGATTTCACAACACTTGTATTTATTCATTTTTATCAGTACAATTTCAGAGTATATATAAATTAATGAGCATATTAATTATTCCCCATTCATCTATTATATTTCAAGACTCTTTAAAGTATTCCATTCAGTGCATTCATGCATCCACCATCTTTTCTATCCTTCTACTACCTATACATCTTGAGTTCTTCTTCCCTCTACCTCCCTTATGTTGTGTCCATCAGTGATAACCCTACACTTATCATCCCCTAGCTTTCCCACTCCTCAAACCCTACATACTAAATACTGTCCACATCTTTGATATATATATATATATATAGTTGGCTAATAAAACCATCTGCCCACATTTTAAATGATGATTTATGGGTTGGATCACACATTTATTTTGAAACCAATCCTTTTCTTTTAAATGATGATTTAGGAGTTGGACCTAACATTTATTTTGAGTAAACGGACGAGGTTACTTAATTGTTTGCTGGGCGTGGGTCGGTTCCCCCGACTCGCCATTGGTAAATTATTATATAACCTCTCTTTCTCTCTGTGTTGCCTTAATCTGATTCTCTTATGATCCCTCAGTTTGGCCGCCTTCCCTTCTAAGGTTTTGTGTCTTCTTCTCTCCGTGATCTCTGGTCTTTTCTGCGCCGATTCTTTAACAGCTTGTTGCTTGTATCTCGTCGACTTCTTCACTTAACTGATATTTGAGGACACCTTTTGAGATAAAAAATTGTTTGACAAGAGTTTGTTGAGGTTGTGAGGTCCTCTCTTCCTAAGAGTTTATCTACCTCTCTATTTCACCCTTTTCGTTTATCAATTCTACTTCTGTAATTATATTTCATTTGATTCAAATCTTGCAATATATACGGGTCTTTTTAACTTGTGCCTCAGAAAACACACATTAATATGAATAAAATACATCATATACAAATTAAAGATAACATATATGATAGTTAAATCTTATAGATTCTAAAAATGTAATGGAAATTGTTGAACGCTAAAGAAATTTATACATTAAATTGGAAAACTTGTAAAATGAGGATGGTGAATGACAATTACCATGATTCAAATGACAAGGATCATGATGACAACTCCAGAAATCCTAATTCAATAGCAATGTAAATGCAAAATAATGAATGGGATGCTCTGTACGATTACACATTGTTCGCAGAATACTATCATAAAAATGACAGTGTTTGCCAATGGTAAATCCGAATGAAGAAAAAAACAACTGATAGTCTTTGGCAGATCACTATTTTCAGAGGTATACATGTGTTTATTCTGTTCAAGGAAATCGTCATCGAAATATGACGGCAAAATTTATTTTGAGGAAAATAAGTCATATCCTTATCGACGATTCTGAGATTTCGATGGCAAACATAATAAATGAAGTGCAATCCTTATATCAAACTGGTTGAACGTACAAGAAGACATAGATCACTCAAACGAAAGGGTTTTCGGGACCTAGAAAGCCACTTTTGCTATTCTACCATAATATCTCCAAGCTATGTTGCATTCTAATCCACAAACCGTCATCCATTGGTTACATCATACTATGTCATTAACATATAATATTTTTCACTTTCTATTTTCGTCCTTCAGACCTTCCATAGATGAATTTTCACACTGTCGATCAATCATCATTGACGGTACCCAATCTAGGGTACCATCAATGTGTTCCCGTCTAATAAGGGCACACTCCTAATTGCTAGCACGTGGGATGCGAACAATCATGTGTTCCCGTTAGCATTTGTCATTGTGGTTGAGGAGTCAAAAGAAAGTTGGAATTTGTTCTGATCATTGTTGTGTTCAACAGTGGTGAATGATAGGAAGGTTTGTTTAGTATCAATTGTCATGCAGACATTATGGATGCCACTGACAGATAACCATATTGGAAATTTCCACTTGCCGATTACAGATTCTTTCTTTGCCACATTAGAGCCAATTTTAACAAACAATTTCAGGATTCGGCATTGAAATGTTTTATGTGGGAAGCAGACACAACAACAAATGTATGGAAATTCGAATTTGTTATGAATGGAATCAAGATGAAAAATAAAAGCATGGGAATAGTTAACTGAGATCCCCTTTGAAAAGTGGATATTCCTTTATAATGGTGGGTGTAAGCATGGGATAATGACTACAAATACTTCATAATCACTCAATAGTGTCCTTAAAAAAGCTAGAGTTTTACTGTTGAAAGCCCTAGTTGAGGTGGTGTTTAATAAACTTGTTAGATACTTCGATGAACATCGGGAAGAAGCCTAGAGTTGCATCAATCTGTTCCCTAAGAGAGTGTTTTTCATTTATGGACATTGAATTTAAATCAAAATCACGCACAATTCTGCAGTATAATGCACAAAAGGGCATTTACAAAGTTAAATCTGGTTTAAGGGGCGATGGTCGAGTGAGCGCACTTATACTTTGCGCATGCAATGAAATTCTGCACTTGCAGGAAATGACAAGTCTACACATTGTCATGTTCACATGCTTTTGCGGTTGGTAAAGAAAATGAACAACACCACTTACACTCGTGCCAGTAATATTTTGGTGCGAAACTTACTTAAGCACGTACGAATTTAACTTTTATCCAATTGTATATAAGCATCTTTGGAAACCGGCACCTTTCAATTTGACATGGTATCCTCCAAACATGAAGAATAAACGATGTTGAAAACAAAGCACAAGACATCGGGGAGAGATGGATTATCGAAACCCAGATTCACCTCCTAAATCACTACAAGAAAGACAACAAATTGCGACAGAATTAAGATCGAATATTTTGATCGTAAATTTACGACCGAACCTCAACCACCTTATCCAACCAATAAATTAGTAACCAATTTTTGCAACTGAACAAGAATACTAATTTTCGGAACCAAACAAGAAAACACTGTCATAAAATTTCAAATTTACAGACTGACGTGCCACTGAATATGGCGGTGGCTAATTGTAAACCGTAAATAATTAAAATCATAGGAGGGGTCAATAAATGCAACTCGGGAATCTATAAGGATAACTCAAAAAAAATTCATTTTAAATATTTCACTTTCTCTCTACAAATTTTCTCTCTAACTTCTCTATAAAAAAAAACCAACTTTCAATATTAAACCTAACATTGAAGAACATATGGATCCTTTTGAAGATTTTGTGCAAGAAAATGTTGGTTTTGAGATAAGAAAATGGATTAATTTTTTTTTTTTAGTTTTTCGAGCACTTTCGCCCAGATGGGCGAAAAACAAGCAAACTTTCGCCCAGTTGGGCGAAAATATAGTAACATTTTCATCCAGTCTGGCGTAGGATTGTTTTTTCGCCTATCTGGGCGAAAGTGTTGGGTTAATTTTTTTTAATTATTTTTGAGTTTAGGAATTTCTGTTTTTTTTTTGTATTACTAATTTTTTTTGGGTATATTAACAGGGTAATGAAGATGCAAATACGTTTGAAGAATTTTTAGAACCGGAAGAATATATTGATCATGGATATTATTCACAACAGACCGAATTTTTAATTCGAAGGATGAGTTGATGGACTGGGTAAAACAAACTGCGATGAAAGCCAACATATATTTGATCGTCAATCGCCATCAGAAATCAAGAACATCTGACCGTCGACCGTATGTTACATTGGCTGCGATCGCGGAGGTTTAGCTAGAAAAAAGACGAAACAAATAGTTGACGATGTAGAAGAAGAACTTCCAATCAAAAGGTGGGGGGTCTTACAGGACAAAAATGTCAGTGTCCATTTAAATTAAAGGGAGAGAAAATGACTACATGTGAGAATTGGCAATTGTTCGTGCACAACGGGAGGCACAACCATAAACTAGCTGTTTACAATCACGGTCATGCTCAAGCTGCAAGACTTACGGAGGAGCAGTTGTAACAGATTGAGCAGTTCAGGAAGAGTCATGTGCCGCCTCGAAACATCCTACGTTTTTTTTGTGAACAAGACGTTGGTTGTGTACTTAGGTAAGTTAGAAAGAAATTATGTTTAATAGTTTATTAATATATTCTAGAATTTTTGTTAATTCTGTTAATGTCACAAATTTTATGTATGCAGTGCACAAAAAATATATAATGTTGTTGCAAAGATTAAGAATATATATAATATATGTGAATACTGTATGAAGAGTCGGGCTGGACGGCACCAACCATCTACTCAAAAAATCGCAGGACCACTAAACTCAGTCAAAGGCTCCTGAGCTGAAAATCTGTATGGAATATGTGGGTGTACAGTAGGAGCAGCAAGGTACGGATTATACACTATGGATGGTGGCTGTGAATGTGGATATGCAGATCCGTATGCCTCATATGGTGCAGGAGTGTGAGAAAGGTGTGATGGGTGGGGAGGTCAAGATCTAAAAGGTATAGACGGTGGTTGGGTAGAAAATCCGGGTGCACTTGTATCATAGTAAAAACCAGCAGGAAGAGGGGTAGGGGTAGACGGGAGGTCGGATGTACTATGTTGCCCCCTCACGCCTCTAGATAAAGCTGTGACAGTGCGACCCTGACCTGACCTGCAGGGACGGAACCACGCCTGGGCTCGGGGCGAGCCCACCCGGGATTTTTTTTAAAAAATTTTTTTATATTTTTTGCATTTAAGCCCCCCAAATTTTTTTTTTCAGTTTAGCCCCCACAAAATGTAGGGACTGATTTATAAAAAAAAAAAAAAAAAAACAAACCCTCGTCGCTGCTCCAGCAAAAACACCAAATCAATTTCATTCTTCTTCTCTCTCCCCGTCTCTGACTCCGATCTCCTCCTCCCGCACCGGCCGGCGCAAACAGCAGCAGCAGCACCCCTCCCGCGCGCTCGCTCCGCTCCTCCGCTCCCCCTCCCTCTGCGCGTGCGAGACAGACCTCCCTCCCTCCTCTTCTCTTCCTCCTCCTCCTTGTCGGACTCTGCGTGCGGTTGTCGACGACGAGTCGCAGGCGGGCGCAGCAGCGGCGGCGCCACCAGCAGCAGCAGCAGCAAGCAAGCAACAACCGAGCCCAGCCCAACCCAAGCGTGGTTCCGTCCCTGCCTGTTCACAACAATCTTGAAAAAAAAAAAAATAAGTTTTCAGAAAAAGTTCCATTTCTATGATTTTTGATTTTGAGTGCTAAAATTTTTTTTTTGGTAAATAGATTTTTGAGTGCTAAAATTTTTATGTTGTTATTTTATAGTGAAAAAATTGTCTAGGGTTTGTTTGGTAAAAATATGATTATTATGTAATTTATAGACTAATTAATTATTATGTTATACATGAAATGTGTTGAATTGTGAATTTAAAATATTTGAATATCATATAGGATTTTACTATGGAGAAATTTATTGGAAAATGGAAGAAGGGTCCTAAATCGGTTGAAGAAAAATCAGCTAATAAAGGAAATGTTAATATTGAAGATCGTGGGAAAAAGCCTTGGGTAGGGGTAGAGTTTTCGGATTTTGAAATTATTGGTGATCCAGGATTGCGTAAACCAATTGATAGTTATCCTTATGAAATTAGAGATGAATTAAGGAGACGTTATGTGGCTAAAGGGCCAACTCAACCATGTGATCATAAATTTCCGCAAATTGATTTTGGTGAAATTAGAAGATCTTTTCAGAAGCTATGGTTTAAATTACTTGGTTTAAATCATTTTTCAGGAGTCATTTCTTTTTCATTCTTTGCATTGGGATGAATGTTATTTGTTTTTATATTAATCTTCTAATGTGTCAAATATCAATTGCAGGTCATATTGGATTTCGTCTTCTGATCGTGTTTATCTCATCTGTTATCTCAAGATTCTGATCAAGATTCTCAGCTTTGATAGAGGTATTTATCCCGTGAGTGATGGGTAATCATTCATCGTGAGTGATGGGTGATCACTCCTCATTGGTAATGGACGATTACCTATTCTTTTGTTTTATTATATGTAGTATTAGAATTTGTAATGTTTATCCCGTGAGTGATGGGTGATCACTCCTCATTGGTAATGGGTGATTACCTATTCTTTTGTTTTATTATATGTAGTATTAGAATTTGTAATGTTTATCCCGTGAGTGATGGGTGATCACTCCTCATTGGTAATGGGCGATTACCTATTCTTTTGCTATATTATATGTAAATTTGGAATTGTTTGAGTGTTTTTTGTATATGGAATGTATCATTTTATAGACGAAATTCTGGCAAAATTTTTTTTCCTCCAGCCCCCCAATCATATTGTTCTGGTTCCGTCCCTGCTGACCTGTGTTGTCCGTGACAGGACCTAAATCATCATCTTCCCTACGGCTGCTCGGATGAACCATCTATTATTTATTCAAACACAAGAATAAAAATTTTTACACATTAGAACATTTATTTTTTCGTGTAACATTATTTTATTATTTATTCTTATTGGAAGAATGTTAGTATTTCATTTCTACTATTTTATTTTATTTTATACTGTTTACAAATATTTTATTTTCACCATCATTATCTATTATTATTTACTACCTAAACCCTAAATCCAAAACCCTAAACCCTAAAATCTAAGGCAAAAAATAATGATAAATTCAGATCAACTTTCAAATTGTTGAGCAATTAAGTAACACATTTTCACATTAAACACATAAATATAAAAAAACAGTTTCAAACATGTATCATTTATTCTACAGATACAATTTAAATAACATTCAGTATTAATTTATTATTTATTCATGAGATTGATTTATTATTTCATATCCGTTATTTTTTTCCTTTCTTATTATTAATAATTATGAACAAAAATAAATAAATTAACGAAAATTAAAAAAAAAATAGAAGGTAACTTTTCCCAGACTGGCGAAAATCACCGTGCATTTTCACCCAGCTTGGTGAACTTGACTGCCATCAGCAGCGAAAATGATGATGTAGTTTCTCTTGACCGAGCGAAAATCACTTTCGTATGGGTTAGTGAAAGTCCATGTTCGGCGCAAATTTTTTTTAATTTTAAAATTGCAATTTTTAAGTAACTTAAAGCATATTTTCATGATCTAAACTATTAAAATTGTAAAGAAATAAGTATAAATTGAAGAACTAATATTTTTTTTGTAAATTTCGACGGTCGGATCTTCCAATATTTGATATTGAAGTGGAGAGTCATAAAGAGAATTCAGAAAGTTTTTTCTAAAGAGAAGAAATTTATGTAAAAAATGAAAATTTTTAAAATTTTTTGAGTTATTTTTATAGATTTCAGTGTTACATTTATGGACCACCAATCACAGTACCCACCCCTCCATCTCTGTTATTCTCTTCTCTCTCTTCCACGGCCCCTCCTCCTTCCTTCTTGCTCTCCGTCTGTCTTCTCTTCTCTCCCCGTCGCAGCTCCCCTCTCCCGCGCCGCATCCCCTTCTCTCTCTTCTTCTTCCCTCCTCACCTCTATACTCCCCTCTACCTCCCCACTGCCGCTGTTGTGCCATCAATTGCCGCTTCTGTCCGCCACCGAGGAAGCCAAAAGTTAACAAAAAGTGAGGTAAATTCTTTTACTCTTTTTGGTTTCATTTTTGGTTAAGATAAATATGAAATTTGTTGAAAGTTTGCTTAGGGTTTTCTGCTTGCTCTCACCTTTCCCTTCTCTGGCTGCTCTCTTCATCTCCGACTCGGCCACTACATTGCGGCAACCGCAACGGCGACGCTCCCCCTCCCTCCGGTCACGGTCAGCTCACCTGCGGTATCGGCGCGGCAGCAGTAGCTGTGCGGCTGTGCCTGTTCAATGTCAAAGCTGCTTCTTCTCCTTCAGGTAAATAATTACTGGGCAGTTCTTCGGAACCTGTAAATTGTTTTTTCTTACTGCGCCAGTGGAATGGGGATCTTCTCTCTCTCTCTCTCTCTTTTTTTTTAATACAATGTGGCTGCCTCAATTTTCTGATTCTGTTTTTAGTATCAAAATGTACTAACTGTGTGTATTTTTTAACTAGGGATTGTCAGCTTTTCTGTTTATTTTCCTTTCTTTCTTCAACTGGTCTGGAATAAATTTTTTATCCAAGTGATGAAGAATTTGATAAATTATTTATTAGTACTCATTCTTATGAGACACATGTTTTTTTTTCTTTTGTTAATTAGGAGGCACAATTAAGAAATGTAAAAATGCAGAACTAATCTATGTTCATGGTAAAAAAGAATGAAGGAATGATGTTCTGAAAGTAAAGAATTAACAGTCTGAAAAAGGAAACTAATTTGAAATTCTAGTATGGTAAAAATTGATATAATATAAATCTATTAGTCGAATCTTTTGCAATTGATGAATGAGGTTGCTCAGTTATTCATAACTTGAGAATGATCAATAAGCTTGGATACTAATGAAAAAATGATTTGAGTAAATAAAGGTACACATGGAAGTATAATATTAGGCGAACTATCAAGTGTACCTAATTAGTTGCTCATTTGAAGTTTATTCACGTGTAGTCTCCTGATAAAGTACATTAATGATCTTAGTGATTGGGCATGTTAATGATTTAACCACAAAAAAAAAAAACAGGAGTACAGTAAGATTTTTAGTGCAGAGATTATAAAGGAATTTGAAATAAATTAATCACCAAACAGGGTAGAGAACCATTTGATGAAGTTCAAATCTATAATGGAGCTCGAGTAGTAGGACTAGCATATAAGGTCTTCCTAAAGTATAGCTAGCCTTCCTTTCTTTACTACCATCGATTGGGGACCAGATTGTGGAACGTTCCTTTACTGTACGCCCTTGTACTTATAGCTAAGCGTGATGCTTGATTTCATTAATGGTTTATCCATGTTAAACGCCAACCAAAATAGTAAAGAGAATTGCTAATATTTTCACATGATTTGTAACTTTTTGAGATCCAATCAAAGTTTTATTGTTTCCCGGTTATCTTTAGGAGCCAAATTTTCTATTAGGAATTGCTGAACTATTCTCTTCCTATCTTCCCCAACATATGAGTATATGTTTTGCTTGAACAAAAACCATAAGGCATCAATCGATAATTTTATATCAAACTGCTGTTTAAAGTTCTTGAATGGTTGAGTATACAAGAAGTATTTTTTAACAGAGGATAGATGCTATTAAAGGAGTTGGTAAAAGAACAGTTCCTTTTATGATTGGCCTTAGATTGATACAGTTTTTTGTGTGCTCCACTCCCCCTTCTCCTTGCTTTCTAATTGCTAATGTTTGTTTCTCTTGCTCCTTTTCATAATGGGAATGACAAGTATTGGACAATGAACTGTTCGTCTTTTGGAATGTCTTTCTTACATCATATGTCAAATTTGGTACAACTTGATTCCAATGTCATTGAAGATTATGCTCTAGAGCTGGAAATACCATAGGTAGTATAATGTGCTGGTTTTCTTTGATCAAATTCACAATTTTGTAATTGTTCCATAAGACCATTGCTCTTTCAGCTACCTACATTGATCAAATTCACAATTTTGTAATTGTTCCATAAGACCATTGCTCTTTCAGCTACCTACATTCATTGAAAAACAGAATTAACTTTATCTCAAGTCTGTATAATAATTTTTCAATCTAGCAACATTTCATCTTCCTATGGAATAGAGAGTTCATTCTTAATTACATAAAAAAGTTGGTACTTTGTGGTGGCAAGCCAACTTGAACGTTTAATACAACTGTGCATACTCTGTCTTTGTAGTTTGCCATTATTTTTCTAGTTGGTAGTTTTAATCGACAGCCTTAATGGGTGGATGCATTTAATCTGTATCTAAACGTTAAGGTTGGATGCATCTAATCTGTATCTAAACGTATTCCATGTAGATAATGTGATGCTGTGATGTTTTGAATGTAGTTTCAATTTCAATCTCTTTTTGGTAGATCGCAACTGTTTCAAATGCTTAGTAATTGGTGAGTTTTTTTTTTGTGTTGTTACAGCAATTAATTATCTGTTCTCACATCGCGCTGAGTCTTGGAGGTACTTGTAGTATGGCAAAAGCTAATCACAAGAAAGAAACATTGTGCAATGGACATAGTATTTAGTTTAGTTTAGGTGTTTTAAAAGGATCCATTTAATGTATTTATATTCGGGAGTATATTTGTTGTTTCTTTATATTCTATTATACTTTAATGTTTGTAATTTTTGTGGGTCTTTTATGATATTTTAGGGGATATTAATAATAATAATAATGTTTTATGTATGTTTTTTAGGGTTTTTTTGGGTCAATAAATATTTCTTACCTTCCTCTTTCTCTCTCTAAATAATTTTTCTCTAACTTATTTCTATCCTAAAACTCCAATCTTTCACATTCAACATAGTTTGGAGGTAGATATAGATAATTTGTTTGGAGGTAGATATGGATCATGTATTGTTAATTTGTTTCGTATTATGTTTTAACATAACAGGATGATGTTGATCCGAATACATTTGAAGAATTTTTGGAATCCAAAGAATACGTGGATCATGGACATTTATTCGCAACAGATTGAATTTTTAATTCGAAAATAAAGTTGGTGGATTGGACAAAAGAAACATAATGAAAGTGAAAACATATTTGATAATCACTCGGTATTTGAGATTAAGAATATCCGACTGTCGACTGTACGTTACATTGGGTTGTGAGTGTGGAGGTACAAATAAACCAAGAATGAAATCGAGAGTTGACGATGAAGAAGAAGTTCCCATAAAAAGACGGGGTCCTTACGAGAGAAAAAAGTGTGGTCGCCCTTTTAAATTAAAAGGTGAGCGAAGGGCCACGTGTGAGAATTTGCAATTATTCGTACATGATGGGAGGCACAACCATGCAATAGTTGTCTATAATCACGGTCACGCTCAGACTGCGAAACTAACGGAGGAACAGCTGATACAGACTGAGTAATTTAGGAAGAGTCATGTGCCATCACTTAATATCTTATGATTTTTCCGAGAGCAAAATGTGGGTTGTGCTGTGAGGTATGTCGCATTACTTTTAATAGGTTGTTATAATATTTTAAATTTGTGTTTAGAGTCTAATGATATAATTTTTATGATTTATGTAGTGCACAGAAAATATACAATGTTATTGCGAAGATTGAGAAGAATATAATGTAGGGGCAAAATACAGTAGAAAAAGTTCTTTAATTAAGTGCTCAACGGGGTTATACGGTCTTCTACAGAAACTGTCTCGTTAGAAATGTACTTAGTGATATTGTTGTTGCATATCCGACATCAATTCAAATGATGAGAACGTGACCATATATACTGATAATGGATACGACGTATAAAACAAACAAGTAAGTTGTCTATATACATTATATTAAGTATGCATTTGGATATGAATTGTATATTGATTGTTTAAGTTATGATATTAATAGGATTATGGGGTTTAGGGTTTTAGGATTTAGACATTAGGGTTTAAGGTTTAGGGTTTTAGGGTTTATTTAAATTATGGGTTTTAACTGTGTAATTTATATTATTTTATTATTTATTTCTTACATTTATTGTGTTTTTTCTTTTGTATCATTATATTAGCTTATTATTTGTACATAAACAAAATATCTTATCTGTCCTTTTTATTATTAAAAAGGTACAATATGCCATTGTTGGAAGCTGTACAGATGACTACGTCGAGTAAGAACTTTATTGTAGTAACTGCGTTAATGCGGAATGAGCAAGCTACAAAATATAGATGTGTTCTTCAAGAGATTAAGCCCCTATATTTTTCATCAGCTGTGTCAATAGCGAATGAGTAGGATGGTAGTGCACATAAGCCGTGTCTGATTATTACAGACAGGGAAAGCGGTTTAATGACGGTGATCGAAGAGGTATTTAGCATAACGTACCATATATTATGTAGAAGGCACATTGACCAGAACGTATTGGCAACGCTAACCGAGATGCGAAAAGATGAAGAAGTCGCATCACGGTTCGTAAACGGTTGGCATAAATTGTTGAATAAAACAAATGAGGTGGAGTACTTGTAATTGTTGCTGTAATTAAATTGGGGAATTTTTTGTATAATCATTGTAATTTTTCCACTTTATCGTTACTCGCCTAGTGCATCCTTGTAAATAAGTTTTTATAAGTCCTAAAGGCATATTTTATTTTGTTAATGGCTTTTTTTTTTTTTGTGTAAAAAAATCGAACAAACCTTGTGGAAAATCGGTCATCCGATTTTCATAATCATTCGTCCGATTTTCTCAGGTTTTACAATTCGGACGTCCCTTTATTAAAAACGGTTGTCCGATTTTTGTAATTGGTCATTTGAATTTCTCAGGTAGTACAAAATCGGATAAATCTGTTTAAAATCGGATGACCTTTTTTAAAATCGGTCTTCTGATTTTCATAATTAGTCGTCCATTTTTCTCGAGTTTTACAAAAGGAAGACATTTTTCACTAATTAAACAGCAAATGAAGAAACCGTACATAAAAGTAAACATACACAAAGTAACATGTACAATCAAATACTCAAATGAAAACCTAAAATAACAACAATCTAAGTCTGAGGTTGATAATACTTCTTCAACATTTGGGATATTTTGCTGATCTTGCTAGAATCATCCGTGTCTTCACGGTCCACCTCACGAGCAATCATGTCCAAGAGAACATTCTTAGAAATGGGAGCTGTAGTCGGAAGTTGTACGCCACAGGTAAACTGAGACGGATCCTGTATCCTGGGATGGGAGCGAGGGATAAACTACAGTATGTAGTCGTCTGTGCAACGGCTCTGGGGTACAGCAGGCATGCTAGTCCATGTCTCCGTCAGCAAATGTGATGGTGCCTCTAGTCACAGTGCCTCAATAAATGCATTCTTCACGACGTACATCGTGTTATTTGCTGGCCTCCGAGCCTCCAAAGATCGAATAGGATGTGCAGAATGTATTGAACCCACCCAAACTGTCAGACAACTCTGTCGGGTATGTACGGTTCAACACAATCGAAGTATGCAAACATCCCATGCTATGTGGATACTCAAACGTCATGTATCTCATCGGCTTGTACGGTGTCCACCGTACCTCATTAGCAGTCATCACATCTAAACTTAGGCGGATGTCAACTAATTTGTGCTCAGATTTGTGTCCCAACATTGCAAACCGCTAGATATATGGCTTACACGATTGCGCTCCCAGTCTCACCAATAGGGCAAACATAAGAAAATACATGTATATTTATGCCTAACAAACAAAAAAAACAACATATGAATTATGTTAAACGATAAATGATAATGACTAGTTACGGTAACGACCATAAACTCTAAACCCTAAACAAATGAAGACAGTGAATAATAATACCTCAAGCAATGACCAACACCCAGCCAACTCCTTCTCATCAACCCGCGAGGCTTGATCTAATTTCCGGTACAAGTAAGCAAACATCGCAGCACCCTATGCAAATCCATAAGGGTCATAGGGTATGGGAGTGTGTGGACCGTGTGATAGGGGAAGAGGACATATCCTAACCGGTTTTAGGGGGTGATTGGGTCAAAGACCTCGGTGCACCAGGGTCATAATATACACCCAGTCCAAGTAGGGCAAGAGTTGACGGGATGTCAGAAGTAATGTGGCGACTCCTCACTCTACGGGATGAAGGAGTGACCACATGACCTTGAACCCGACCGGTCTTTTCTGTCACAGGACCTAGATCATATCTTCCCTACGTGCTCCAGGCCGAACCATCTAAACAAATTCCCAAACATCTTTATCAATAAGATTATTTAATATGTATCTCATTCATGTCTTATACTATTTAAATCCTTTTAATATTTTCATAATTTTAATCGATATTGTATTTATTTTTCATAATCTCTTAGTATTTAAATTATAATTTTTAATTACACAATTCTAAATGATTATCATTATTCTTTATATATTGTTAATTATTATCATTTCAAAAAATAATTTTATTTATTTTATTATTATTCACAATATTATTTAAATATCAATGTTTAAATTATTATTTAGTTAAAGTCATTCATTAAGCTTTATAGATTACAGTTATATTTATTATCCCCTTTAAACACTTCATTTTATTAACTAATGTCAACCTAAACATATAAATTGATTTAAAATATAACATGAATAATTATAATACTTATATTAACAAAATGCCCATTTAAAGTCGTATTATTCATGTAAACCTAATTCATAATCATATTAAACAAATAATTATAAATTAAACGTTTAAACAACTAATTATGTAAATTACATCTGTTCTAAATAAACAAAATTAAATATGTCAAATAAGCATGCACCAAAATTTATGTAAATACTAATTTAAATAACATAACATAAACAAACAAACATAATCATAGTTTTAAATATTTATAAACACGTAACTCAAAAATATAAACAAATGTTAAAAAAAACAATTTTTATCGAAATTCGCCCATTCTAGTGAAAAATTAAAAAAATTTTGCCCATAAACGAGAGGTCAACGCCGGCGAATATTGCTGGAACGGGCGACAAAATGGAAGACTTACGCCGGATCGGGCGAAACACACCAAACAATTTCGCTGGTCTAGACAAAAATGGTGTTTTTGGGCAGAAAATCAATGAAAAAAAAGCCAACTTTTTTTCGATCCAACGCATTTTAAATTTTAAACCGATAACTTATAAATAAATGAGTACAGATTGAAGTACTAACCTTTTTTTTTTTTTTTTTAATTTTCAACGGTCGGATCTTCCTAGATCTGAAGTTGAAATTTAAGCTTGTAGAGAGAAAGGAGAGGATTTGTTGAAGAGAGAAAGTTTGAGGTGCGCGCTTTACATATAGATTCCCAAGTTGGATTTATTGACGCCTTTTTTTTATAAGAATTTTGGAGTGGTTTTATAAATTTATTATATTAATATTAAATTAATATAAAAAATAATAATTTACAACCGAATCTGTTAGCAACCAAATTGCAATGGAAATATCGATCGCAATTTTGACGCCAAATTTTGAGACCGAATGGTCGTATTCGGTTGTGGCTTTTTGGATCCGACTTTTGTGACGGGCGATCACAATTTGATCATATATATTTTTTTACGATAGAAAATTTTGTCGCAAAGCTATTTGAGCAACGACCGTTTTGTCGCAAAATGAAAAATTGTGACGGAATTTGTCGTCGCAATTTTGTCTTTTTCTTGTAGTGAATGTAGCAAATACCGAAGGCTACGGCATAATAAAAAAATTATCCTAATCCTAACTCAAGTAGAAATGTGTAATTTTTCATTTCTCTTTAGAAGTATTGTGATATTTGTGTTCTTATATTAGTGATAATTTTCTTTTGGAAACCTACTACTTATTTCTTAATTACATTCTTTAATAGTTTTAAAATACTTACAAAAAACATATACTTTTTTACAAAAAAATAAGACAAAACAAATGAAAAAAAAAAACACAAAACTGAAACAAACATAAAATACTTTGTCTTTCCTTTTCAAATAATTAAAAAAACTTAAAGTCATTTTCAATCTAAAAATGTCAAAAGAAATACATAAATTAGGAAAAGAAATATTCAAAATAGTTTATCTTCACAAAATAGGAAAAAAGAAAATAAAATTTTCATTCCTTCATTTTAAATATTTTTTTAAAAGAAATATACAGATATCGTCGCATACAGGATATGCATATACTTGTGTATATTGCATATGCGGTATGCGAACTTGCCATATCGGCTAAACCAGATATAAGAAAATAATTAGGGATATCGCTTATGCCATATGCTATATTAGTGAGCATTTCGCATCCAATATATGCGATATGTGTAGAATAGGAGAAAAAATAACATGCACATTTTAGTAATAATTTTTTAAAAAAAAACTACTCAAAGTGGTCAAAAACCCATGTTTTGGTCGACCCTTCTTGGATTTATTTAGTACTTCTCGAGTCATAAATATAAAGGGTTTTAACCCTTTGTACATAGATTAAGAATCTTGAAAATAAGACAGACTTTTTACTACAATATCATTTTTACTCTTTACAAATGAGGAAAGAGATAGATCGTGGGAGTGAAATAAATTAATAGAAAGAAAGGTAAATACGAAAAAGTTCAATAAATATTTATTGAAAATTGTATAACTCATTAAATTCTTAACCATTTTTAATGGATCTAAAACCCATTTTATATTTGTATGTGCGGCAGTATTTTTGGGTTTTTTAATAGAGTATTCATGATTATATTAGTTTTACATTTTCAAATTTCGGAAGTATTGGGTATTTATGATTAAGTTAGTTTGTATTTTCTCTCTTACTAATGAATGATATTAATTGGGCATCTTCTTTACCTAATCAGGATAGAATTTTCTATGCAAATTTAGTGGAGGAAAATTTTGTGAAAATTAACAGTAAATTTATTTGAAAAAAATGGTGTGAAATAAGATTGAAGGTGATTTGGTCCATGAATTTTATCTATATCTATAAAAGATTAACAACGGACCTAACAGAGTGGTAAAGAGCTTATTTTTTAACTACTTCAGAGGTATTTTGCGATTAATCCTTTTGTTTTTTTAAATTGAAAATTCTTTAAGGAAGTGAATTCGTTTCACTAAGGAATTTTTTTTTTTTTTTAAAAACAATACGCACATTAATTTAACAGATTTTATATATTATAAATATAAAATTTTCTTTTTTTCAAGTATATCCTCATATTCCTAATTAAGTTTATTTCTCACCTCTCCTTAATCTTAACAAACATAGCTATCTCTCTCCTTCCAGATATCATCTCCAATCTAACATCTATTACTCATTGTTACCGGCCATTGCTGTTTGCTTGTAGTTGTTGACCGCAGTCTATAGTTGGCATCACCGTCTAATGTACAATTCTTTTTATAAAGATTGTACTACGTTCGGTCAAAAACATAAGTTCTTTTGAACTTGTAAATAAGTACTAAGGATGTTGAAAATCAGATAAATTTTAAGTCAAAGTGCTCTTTTTATCCGTAATAAATAAAGAAAGAGAATAAAAGAAGAGCAAATGAAAAAAACATGAGTAAAAATGTAGAACATGTAATAAACATTCATTAAAAAATATAAAAAATTTTATATTCTTGATCATCCACGATAAATTTATACTTCGATCGGAGGTATTATAATAGTATAAAACTTGACCATTCTCACATTTATGATTCTTTTAACTTTTATTGATACTAAAAGACAAAATTCCTTGCCCACAGGACCCAATCTTGGAGACATAGCGGCTCTGCAGACTGGAGGTCGGACCCTGGTGTGCACAAGAAACCTCTCCCATATTAAAGAGGTTGAAATTCCCAGATTGTCACTGCTCAAATTTGAACCTTAGTCTTTAATACTAATTTTACAATTCAAAATCCAAGACCAACTGAGATACGCCCATACAAATATTCTTTCACCCTTTATTATCTCCATAAGTACACAATTTCTTTTTTTCTTTTTTGGTCGCAAGTACTCCGCCATTAATACTATCGTTATCCGTATCCCACTTCACCACCCTCACAGTACCTATTGTCCCAATGTCCCTCCCTAACTAGTAACTGCATGCCAAATTAATACGGCCTAATTCCTAATTCATTATTTTACATTAGATGTCGCTTAAATATATATTTTAAATATTTATTGTTTTAATAAATATAAGAATATTAAATTATATTTTTTTATATTTATTTCTATATTTTTAGAATGAAATATTTATCTAGAAATTTGTATAACAATAATGACAATAAAAAAGTAAACCACAATTAATATGAAACAAAAATAGTAAATCACAATTTATTAGATTTTTTCAGAAAAAAAAATTTATTGGATTTCATAAGACAAAAAAAGATGGACTTAATGCAGTTGGGATAACAATAACAAGGTATAGTCTAATGGCAAATCACTCTTCCTTTAGTACATGTAGAATAACGGTCACCCTCTAGTTTTGTAAATTGTTTTTTGAAGTGTTCCATTTTTAAAATTTATGGACTTTTTATTTAAGAGAAATTAGCTATATATATAGCGTTAAACTATTTTTATTTTTTTATTTGTAGTTATAAATTTCTATTTTAGTTGTTTATAAGCAAAAACTTTTTATCTTTGATTATTTTTAATATTACAAGTTTATAAAAATTTAATGATTTCATTATAACATTTAGTGTATTTTTTGCACATTTTTATAATTTAACTTAAATAATTTAGGTACTTTTTATCATTCTATTGAATTCATGTATTAAAATGTATCAAATTCTATTGCAAAATCTTTATATTGATATACGTGCAATATTCAAAATAATTTATGTATATAAAAAGATAAAATAAAAGTTTATAATTATAAAAAAAAGTAAAAATAATTTAAGACTATAGCAAATTTCTCTTTATTTAATTTCACTTTTAATATCTTAAAACTTTTTTATATAATTATTTATCTCTAAAGTTAAGGATTTTGTTACGCATATAATGAAGGCCCAAGATATTTTGTACCACTTTGTGTATCACTTTATGTACAATTTTTCTTTTATGATATATTTTTCTTTTAGGCTTTGTCTTTTTCCCTTAGAATTATCTTTTATTTATTAGCTTATATTAATAAAATATATCAAATTAGAAAGTGGTACAGCGCAACCAAGATCGCCTGCACCATTACCATTTTCTGTACCACTTTCATCTTATAATATATTTTCTCTTTGGGGTTTATCTTTTTTCTTTAGGCCCTGTTTGATTGGTGGAAAGGAAAGTTAATTCCAACAGGCTCAAGAATGATGGGAAGCGGTGCTTTGATTGGTCCCTTTGGGCTCTTTCAAGATAACTCCTTCTCTTCAAGACTAGTTGCTGTCAAAGGCCGTGGATTTCACTATCCCTCCCGAACTTTATTTTGTTTGTAGGTATCGACTTGTAGTCTCTTCCGACTTCTAGAACAATGGGTACTCGAATTTAGTTTCTATCGTTTGGGTGGAGTTAGGGTAGGAATGTGATTACTTGAAATCTAAATCCATAGAATGTAAGTCTATACACATTACTTTACTTTGTTTGGGATATACCAGAATATTAAGAAGGAAAATAACAAGAATTCTTTCTAAATATTTAGTTTAATAAAATTCAACCAGGCAATGAATTTATATTTATATCAATTTAGCTAAAATGACCCTTGTGCATTTATCTAACCCAAAATTTAATATTACTATTATAAATTACATATAAATATCTCAAATAAATTTGTATTTGTATAATATCCTTAAAAAGAGTTGCACAATTAAATATATTATTCTTAAGAAAAATTAAATAAAACTATAAATTCCATAATAAAAAAACACATTTATTTTTAAATTAAAAACTTTAATTCCATTACTATACGTCATTCTTCGTTAATTTGATATTCAATTCATCTACCTTTAAAAAAAATCTATCTAATTCAATAAAAAATATTATTCATGTAAGGTGTATATATATATATATATATGAATATTGAGAGAGAGAATCCACTTTTATAAATTAATTTAGAGAGAATTTAATATTTTTGTGTAATAATATATCAGCAAAAAGTTGGAAAAGAATGTTGTGAGTATGAGAGAAATGAATAAATAAAAATAAAGAAAATGATAGATTATAAATATATAAAAAAGAAAAAAAAGAGTTTTAAATATATTTTTTTATTCATTTTAAAAAGTATTTTTATTATTATTTTGTTAAACTCCTAAAGAAAGGAATCACACTACCATATCCAGGTAAGGATTCGAGATTTTCTATTTATTTTTCCACTTCCTAGGAATCTGATTCTTTTTCCAAAACATAAGTAATAAACCAAACATTGAAATTTAAAATTTTAAAAAGTGATTACTTTTTTTTGCTCACTTTTCTAGTCAATCAAACGGAATCTTAGAACTTATTTTTTAATAAGTTTTATTAATAAAATACACTAAATTAGAAAATGGTGAGTGATACATAACTGATATAGACTATTTGAATCGATACACAAAATGGTAGAAAAATCCGGACCAAATAATGAGCAACACTCAACTCATAAGATTCATGCACAATGCATTCTCTAGAAAAAAAAATTATATACAATCTTCAAAACTTTTGCCAGAGTGGTTACTTGTTTTGCACGCTTGGTGCAAATTCGTTTTTTCATTTTTCTTTGAAAAAATTCAGTTTTTACGTATGCCTCACCTTAAATATGAGTTTAGATAATTTGTAATATTTTTTATACCACACTGAGTAACATTTTTAATATAGTATATTCATTATTTTATTAATAAAATTTATTAAATAAATAAATAAAAATATGTTACGAAAAATATATAAAAAATGTTACGAATAATCTCTGTGATTATTTTTATCCATAATATCCTTAGAAGGATCTCATTTCTAAAAATTCTTCTTCCTTGAGTTGCTTATAAAACTAAATGTATAATCTAACTGAAATATTTTCAGTCCCCCTTTCTGAGCTCTTTTTATGCACATGCAAATTGCAATGCACATTATGTGGTCTCGGTTTGTATCTTTCAATTTTTATTACGGGTTTTAAATTTATTATTCCATCCCTCTAAATTTACGTGTCACCCCGACATACTATGTTTCAAATATTCATCGGATAAGGTATTAAATAAACCTTTTTTTTTATATATCTCTATTTAATATTATTATTTTGATACAAAATTTTAAGTTCAAGTAAAAAAGAGAACAAATAAGTTCAGAAGTATAATGTGTCACGCTCTAGGTTCGTCCGTAAAAGAGTGAGATCATGAATCTGACAGTATTCACGGGCCCTACTTAGTAATCGTTCTTACTATGCCAAAATAAATATTCCAAAATAATCATGGGTACTTAGACCATGTTTATATCTATATTAGTCAAACTTTTCATACATATATCTCATGTGGAATTGGAGTTTCACATAATGCGACTTATGTAAATAGGATTGGTAATCATAAAAAAAAGTTAGTATTGGGGGCATTTTGGAGGAATTGAAAATCTTGAATTGAAATTTTTGTCCATCTAAATCATCCCATATGGTCGACACATGAAATCTTTATGGTAGTTCTATCACATTTTGTAATGATAGACTATTTTTTGATATACGATTTTAATTCAAAAGTAAAAAATAAAAAATATTAAATACGACTTAAATAAATAATATAATGACATTTTTAAAAATTCACCATCCTAGTTTACAATAGTAATAAACTTTTTTCTTGCTCCCCTTAAGAACAATTAATGTTCTTTTATTTAGTTGCGGGCTCACTGCAAATCAAAATTGACGTGTAAATTTAAATCATGGTGTCTCATCAAGATTTAGTGCACGCCACTCCTTTTGGCAACATCTATTAATTCGGAACTTAATTTGAAAGTCATATTTCAATTTGGATGTTTTCTGGATGCCACTAATAACCAACTAACGACATGTACTTTTTCTTGTGTGGATCCTATTTTAATAGGAATTTGATTACACGTCTTGCTTTTATTTAATAAGCTAACCACATTTTACATTGAAGAGGTTGAAATTCTCACATTGTCACTGCTGTCATGATTCGAACTTTGACTCTTCATATTTAGAACTAATTTTGCTACGCGAATACAAGAAACAAACATTAGACCTTGTTAATACTCGTGATCATCAAGTACTTTTAATAAATTATTTACTACATTTTATCTTATAATATTCTTTTTAAGAGAAAACGAAAAACATTATTAATCATACAGATAAGCACTAATGTCAATGGTAATTACAATCCAAGACTTACCCGAGCCAGAAAATAAAACAGATCGATCTAAGACATTAGCAAACTTAGTAAGGAAATCAGCCACTAAGTTCTGAGACAGCATTTGATTGTAAAGCCACGAATGAAGCATAAACTCCATTTACAATATTCATCAATTCTTCATGTCTTCCCATTTCAGCAATCATACCATTCTTCATAACTGCAATTACATCAGCCCCTCTTATTGTGCTCAAACGATGAGCAACAACTACTGAGGTTCGGTTTATCATGGCCTTATCCAAAGCATCCTGAACTACGCGTTCTGAAGCTGCATCAAGTGCACTTGTAGCTTCATCCAGCAAAAGAATCTTCGGATCTTTAAGTATTGCACGAGCAATGGCAATCCGTTGTTTCTGTCCACCGGATAATTGCACCCCTCTTTCTCCGACAAAAGTTTCATATCCATTAGGCAATGCTGATATGAAATCATGAGCATTTGAAATCTTTGCTGCTGCAACTATTTCCTCTTCACTACTAATCTCTCCTTGTTTGCCATATGCAATGTTGGTTCTAATGGTTTCATTGAATAGCAGTGGTTCTTGACTTACCAATCCTATTTGTTGCCTTAGCCAACTGATCTTCAATGTTTTTAGGTCCAAACTGTCCAGATATATGTAGCCAGAGTCTGGATCATAGAACCTCTCTATTAGGCCAATAACTGTTGATTTACCACTGCCACTTTCTCCCACCAAAGCAACCGTCTGTGCCAAATTTCAACCCGTTAAATGAAGGGAAAATTGTATAAATACATATGAACTGCATATTTACTGCGTGTTATATACATAAACTTTTTTTTTCCCTCTAACCATATATATACATGAACAATTTGTGGCCATCTAAAAGTATCCACTACCACATCTCACAGCAGAATTAGCTTGTCTATGCATGTTTAGGACAGGTGTCAGACAAAAAAAATCTCTCACAATCAACTTGCGTGCATATACACACATGATTAGAAATATTGTGGCTGAATACTTTTCGAAAAATGTTCATATATATAATTAAAGAAAGAGAAATTGGCAAAATTAGTCCATAATTATTCAATTTATTTTAACTTAGTCATAAAACTATTTTTTCTGTAATTTTAGTCACAAAACTATTTTTCTTCAAAAGAAATATTAGTG
This sequence comes from Catharanthus roseus, assembly GCA_028651295.1. Taxonomy (NCBI): domain Eukaryota; kingdom Viridiplantae; phylum Streptophyta; class Magnoliopsida; order Gentianales; family Apocynaceae; genus Catharanthus; species Catharanthus roseus. Next base: position 1,655,080 of record JAPQWS010000044.1, on the reverse strand, counting down.
CTTATTATCTCTTTTAAGGTAAAATTTCACAAATTCACGTGCGTACTACTCATATGAGTTACCGTTAAATAATAAAATCATCAATATATGAGTTTTTTTTTTTTTTTTTATGAAATATCCACAAAATACACTCACACTTTTCTTCAATTTTCATTAAATTATATACATTAAGGAAGAAAAAGTAATATATGGATAAATTACCATTGGTTAGTGATTCATATGAGTAGCATGTGTGTGAATTTGTAAAATTTCATCCTAAAAGAAGTGGTAGGGACTAATATTTTTTAAGAAAAATAGTTTTGGTGACTAAAACTACAGAAAATAGTTTTAGGACTAAATTAAGACAAATTAAATAGTTATGAGACTAATTTTGCCAATTTCTCTTGAAGAAAAACAAAGTTCATGCATATAATGCCCAACAAGTGTATAGTTTATGTATATCCATAGCCAGTTTCACGTCAAATGAATGATAGTTAACACCCTTTGATTAAGAATAAAAAAAATCTGCAGTCAAAAATGTTTTCTGTTACCTTTCCAGAAGGGATGGTCAGGCACAAATCTTGAAAGATTTGAATATCAGGTCTTGTTGGATACTTGAAGCTTAGATGTTGAAGCTCAATATCACCCCTAACTGTTGTCGGGGTCAAGCCCTTCTCACTGCTTGAGTCAATTTTCTGTTTACTATCAAGAATTTGAAATACTGAAGCAGCAGAATCTAATACTTTGTTAAAATCAGGTGCCAAAGCGATGGATTGAGAAACTGCAATAGCTGATAATATTAAGGCAAAGAAAACCTGCATTTAGATAAATTTGCTGTTAGAAAAAGTAAATATAGGTAACAAGACTCATTTTTTTGAACTATTAATAGGCATTATGAACCTTGAATACTTCTCCAAATGTTGCTTGTCCATGAGTAACAAGAACAGCACTGATGTAGAAACAAAATGCATTTGAGCAATGGAATGCTAAATTACCAAAGCCTAAACCAGCTCCGCTGAGAATTCCTACTTTGACACCGCGTTTGAATGGGGCTTTACATTTCCTTTTGTACATTTCTACAACCTTCTCTTCAGCACATAATGATGCAACAGTTCTAATGCTTCCAACAGCATCGCTTGCCAGCTGACTCGCTTCTTCATACATTGCCTGCAGCGTGTACAGTATATATCAATAAAGTCATTCTTTTATCTGATTTTCTGTTTGTTTAAGCATATGGCGTATTGTATAAATGGTTTTGAAGATACCTTGACATCTCCAGTAAATCCTTGGACGAACTTAAATTGAAGAAATTGTTGCAGTCCAATCAAGGGTATTGGAGCTAAAATTGTGAAAGCCAACCTCCAATTAGCTGCAAAAGCCATTATAAGCCCTGCCATAACTGTTGCTATGTTATGAACAATCAAAGCCAGTGCATCACCTACAAGACTTCTAAAGGAGGAAGCATCACTAGACAGCCTCGCGCTCACTGCACCGCTGCATTCAATAACAAAGTTTCACTTAACATAACTTTCTACTATTAATTGAAACAATCTATCTGATCAAATAATAAAAATTGACACACACCTTGAGTTTTTAGGATCATCGAACCAACTAATTTCCTGGTGAACGACTTTCTTGAATGACATTGAGCGAATTCTTTGAACCAATTTAGCGCCTGCGACTCCTAGGCAGTAACTCTTCATTGGAATAGCCAACAGAGTGATAATACCAAGACCAACATAAAAGAGAGACAAAATTTTGGCGTCTTTTGATAGTTCATGTGGAGGTTTATACATAATTGAAATGGACTTGGAGAGTAAGAGTCCAAGTAAAGGCAAAGTAACACCATGTGCAGAGGCTGCAACAGATCCAAGCAGCAATTCTGGTGTCTCAGGTTTGTGTAGTTTGGCAACTCGTGCCATTAGAGACTTCTTATGCTTTACCAACAAGTTCCTTGTATCCACTACTTTGGCACCATTTCCTGTCTCAGTTTCTTGGATTTCAACAATGCCAGGAGCATCACGACAGAGACGGAAGGACCTTGATGATCCCTTACTTGTTGATTTCCTTATAGACATTTCCTGTGTTGAACTCCAACTGAGATTGTCATCCACATCTATGGTCCCATCTGGTTTATCTTTGCTCTGCCATTTCTCAATTTGAGTAGGTCCTTGTTGCAAACGGACTAATTGCGAATATGCACCGTTAGGATCTTTGCTTAACTCATCATGAGTGCCTATAGGTTCATTTTGCAAAAACTACTCTCAAAAACTATGTATTTAGGAAAGTTGATCATGAGTGCCTATAGGTTCATTTTGCAAAAACTACTCTCAAAAACTATGTATTTAGGAAAGTTGATCGAATAATTTAACGTACAGACATACCTTGCTCTACAAGAGTACCAGTTTGCACCACTGCTATAAGGTCAGCATTTCTTATGGTTGTTAAACGATGTGCAACAATGACAGTAGTTCTATTGGACATGACATTCTCTAAGGCGTTTTGTATTATTCGCTCTGACTCGGAATCTAAAGCACTGCTTGCTTCATCAAGAAGAAGAATTTTTGGATTCTTTATAATGGCCCTAGCAATTGCAATTCTTTGCTTTTGCCCACCAGAGAGTTGAGTTCCATATTCGCCTACCATTGTATCCAGCCCCTGGGAAAACAATATTAAAATATCCCCAATATTAACATATAACCCTCTACCAAATGCTGTGTAGACATAAATCTCATAAAATAAAATTACCTGTGGAAGCTTGTCAATGAATTCAGCAGCATTTGCAAGCATAATTGCAGTTCTTATCTCTGATTCAGTCGCATTTGCTTTCCCATATAGTATATTCTCCTTTATAGTTGTTGCAAATAAGACCGGCTCCTGACTTACAAGCCCCATTTTCTCTCTTAACCATCCAAGCGGCAACTCCTTCAAATTGACACCGTCTATAAGCACTCATAAAATCGTTCTAGGAGACTGATAACTGTCGATTTCCCACTTCCACTATGCCCGACTAAAGCTGCAGTTGTACCACTTGGAACGTGTAATGAGAATCCAGCAAAAATTTGCACTTCTGATCTTGCAGGATACCTGAAGTACACATCTTTGAGCTCAATTTCTCCCTTCATATCTTTCAAAACAATTCCACTAGTGTTGTATGCATCGATTTGTGGTTTGCGTTTTATAGTCTCAAACATCTTGAATGCTGCAGCTTGCCCGGCTTCAAATGCAGTCACACAAGGAGGTGCCTGGGCTAGTGACCTGATTCAGATATATGCCATGTGTACGAAGAATAAATCCCACAAGTTCCTTTTTGAAAACATAAACTTATGTCTTATAACTAATTCAGCATGCCTTAATCTTAAGTACTATTTGTATGCAATATACTTACATTCCTCCTATCGTTATAGAAAACAAGACATTGATAACATCACCAGCACTGTAACCTTTCTCTATAATCAGCTTGGATCCATACCATATTGGAAATCCATAAAGAGAGAACAAAAACAGAGAAAATGAGCCAAATCCCAATCCTAAAACCAGTCCCTGGTTCACTGTATTTCTATGAGCCTTTTCCAATTTGTTGTTGTACTTTTGAATTGCTAGCTTTTCTCCAGTGAAAGATGCAACCTATGTAAAACAATGAATGAAAAAAAGAAAAAAAAATGATAATGTTTGCAGTAGTTGGTAGTTACATGATAAATATATCATTTGTAGTGGTATTTTTGGGATTTGTACTTTACCGTTCTAATTCCTCCCACTGTTTGTTCTAATACATTGCCAGCTTCTGCATAAGCAGCTTGTGCATTCCCTGACATCTTAGACATAAACAATGACATGCATCCTCTAGGAAGGATAGAGACAGGAAGACATGCAGTCAAAACCAATGCTAGAAGCCACCCTTTTGCAAATGCAGTGATAAAACCACCCACAAATGTTGTTGCAAATTCAATGAATTTCCCAACCTATCACTCCACAATTACTAGTAATATGTCAATAGACAATATTAATGATGCATGCTATACATGTCAAGAATCATTGAACTTTAGTGAAAATTGTTAAAGACTGATCACCTTTTCGCCCATGGCTTCTTGAATGAGAATAGTATCTCCGGATATTCTTCCAATCACTTCTCCGGTTGATGTTTCTGTGTCAAAGAATCCAATCTCTTGTCTTAGGATTGTTTTCAAATACGTGACACGAATTCGAGTTGCTTGTCTTTCTCCAGCGACCATCCAACATGAAACTTCTGCAATGTATCACAAAATCTTTTCTGTTATGATCATTCATCTAAACTTTCACAGAAGCTTAAGGGATCAAGAAGATATATTCATGAAGTTGAAGAAATTTAACCAATATTGAACATCTTGTACTTAGATTTGCCAGCCTTCAATTATGGCATACATGTACAGATGGACCAGTGGGGATCTTACATAATCACATAAATACATTGCAATTAGAGTTATATTATGATTATTCTGAAAGAATACTTTTTTTTTTTTTTTTCTCTGGAAAAAGGTTTAAATATCATTAATAACAGAAATTCCCGAAGGGGAAGTAAATCTTCAGAAATTCTGAAAGAATATCATGTACTTACGTATAAAAGAGGTAATACCAGCAAAGATGGCCAAGTATACAAATCTCAGTGACACCTAAAACAATTGATACAGATCATTAGGTACTATAATTAGGAATAGTGAAATCAAAAGCATCTGATCAAACTTTGCCATTACATTTCTATTCCGCCACCTCCCACTGAAACTCCCCACCATCCCTCCCCCCCCTTCTGAGGTACTGTTCTAGCCCGACCAACCAGTAGCTTCTTCCCCCCATCAACCAACTCCCACTCCTTTTTCCTCATTCCTTAGGTGGCTGACCTTAGTTTAGTTAAAAATGTATTCCATTTGAAACAAAAGGAAATGAAATTCCTTTAATGAACTTCTAAAAATAATTTATTTTGATATACTCCATATTCAACAAGAAACATTAATCATAACTTATAGTAAGAGTTATGAGAATATTATGATTATCAAGAAAAAATATGAATTATAAGAAATGTAACAATATTACTATATATACTATAACTGTTTATTATTTATATTTTTCATAATTGATATTTATTCTTCAATCAATGTTTTTAATAATATTAATATGTTTATATTATTAATGTTTTTAAAAATTCTAAAGAAATACTTTCTTTTTAAAAAAGTAATTGTAGCTTCTAGAATAAGGTTTTTATTGAAAAATAATACGATGAGTTATTAATAAAACCAACTTCAAGAAAAGTATTAATAAAACTTAATTTATGCATAAATGTATGTTAAGGATAAAATCATAAAAATTTTTATTTTAATCACACATGATAACAATGAGTTTACCTACTTAACTGTTAAATCACAGTCAATGGAGGCAAAAACTATTCATTTATTTATTTATTTATTTTGGCAATAAGACTAAAGTACTTATAACAGTAAACACGTGGGTATTCTGCAGTAATCTCTCTTTATATAGTAAATGAAGTTTGATTAATGTAACGGGTACTAATACTTACATAAAAGTATAAATAGCACTGTCAAAACGAGCTCAGGCCCGCGGACCGGCCCGGACCGCCCGCGTTATGGGCGGTTATGGTTTTTAAAATTTAGTCCCGTACAAAATGAGCCCGGACCGGACCGGACCGTTTTTTATGCGGGCTTTCACGGGCCGGTCCGGTCCGGTTCGCGGGCTGGCCCGTTTGTTGAAGCTATTATTACATGAATTATTTTAGGACCTAATTAAAGTTCTTTATTTTCTTAGGGACTTAAATGAAAATAATTACCAATTGAAAACCCTACACTGCAGCACCACTTGCTGTCTTCCTCCCCTCTCTCACTCCCGCAGCTCTCCTCTCGGCTCTCTCTGTCTCTCTGCCTCCCGGCCGGCGGCCGCATCTCTCGGCTCTCTCTGTCTCTCTGCCTCCCGCAGCTCGCCGCTGCCTCTCGCAGCTCTCACCTCTCGCCGCCGCCTCCCGCCACCTCTCGCATACTCGGTATTCCCTCTCTTCACCTCTTCGTTTCTCCTCACGATTTTCAAGTCTCTTAGTTAGAATGTGTTAAGAATGTGTTAAGAATGATGCCATTTGTTTGTGGGATCTTCCTAGGAAGAGGCAAAACTATTTCTTGAAAGACATTTTTGTCCAACATTTGAATAGGCAAAACCTTAGCTGGAACTGGATTTGTAAATCCAGGAAAATTTCTGAATCTGTGTCTTTATAATCAGAGATGTCCTGATTGAAATCATCCTTAAGGGTTTGGTAATATAAAAGAAGTCCCAAAAATCCAGCACTACAACAAGTGAAGAAAAGGTAACTAGGTAGCTCAAATTCATTAGCCAACTCTATCATACCACAACAGAAAATATCAACAAAAATACCTGCAATTCTAGTGTTTTTGAAATTGGTAATTAGGCCAAAAATTGCATCTTTGACTTGGGATTTTGATCTTTCTGATGTTTGATGTTTTTGAAATTCTAGTGTTTTTGAAAGATGTTTGATGGACGGGCTTTAAATTTCGTATCTTTCTGATAAAACAAGCTTATAACCACAAACGACTGAAGAAAAGGGAATAAGAAGAATAGAAACCATCTTATAACCATTGAACTTTATTGAATAGATAGAAAAAGGGAATAATATGGGATCTTGTGCTCTCTCCATGTTATAGTAATTTGCCAATTACCGATTTGTTATTCCTTTCTGTCCCTCATAACGTATTGGCAGAAGTAAACTTGGAACACAAAAGAAGTCTCGTTGAGGTTCAGAGTATAAAGATTTTGTCTCACGAATTAGCTACTAGAAGTTGCATGAAGTCTAATTTTTTGCAATGTGGAGAATTATGGTCGTCCAAGCCAATAATTTCATGGTAAAGCGGGAACGTTTGGAGTGAATGACTAATTGCAGTCTTTATGTTACTCGAGCATTTTCCCACTTTTTTGGGAGGCGGTTCGAAATTAAGACTGCATAATTTCTTGCCATTGAATTTCTTTTATGAAACTTCAACTAGAAAAAGGTTAATAAACTAAGGAGAACAGAGAAAATAAACACGAAGAGATGATAGGCCTCAATATGACATGCTTACTTAATTTGAGGTTATATCATGGTCTGATAGGCACGTAAGTTTACGTTATTGTGCAAGAGAATTGTAGTTGCCCTGTTAGGCTTTTAGCTAGTATACATGAAGAAAAGATTGCCCCAATATCTTTTGTTCTATTGGGAGTCATTCGTCTAGAGCCATCACTGATATAGATATCAAACAAGTTACTGATTGTGCCAAAATTATAATAAGTCATTTATATCGAGCTCCTATTGCTAGTACAGTTATTGATGCTTTGAGGTTAGGCTATTCCTTTCCCCCCGCCCTGCAGTGAAAACTATATTTCAAGCTTTTAGAAAACTATCATTTTTTCGCTACTCGATCCGGTTTTAACTTTCCGATTTACGTGCAATGCTTCTCCCGATTAGTTTAAGATCCCAAAGGATACTATTTATTTTTGTTGTCATTATAATCTTTAAGTGCTTCCTGTTTATAATCTTTATCATCATTCATCAGATTAGTTAGTAAGTGCTTCAAATCATGAATTATAAACATTTTATCCATTGCAGAAGATGGATAAAAATGTTGTTGATGATATTAGTGATAAATGTGATCAATCAAATGCTGCACAATCTTTAAAGAAAGCGAAAAAATCCTATAAGTCAAATGTATGGATTCATACCAGAAGGCTTGATATTGTTGGTGAAGATGGAGAACCTAGGGTTGAATGTGTTCGTTGTGGGAAGGTGTATATTGCAGGAGGAAAATATGGAACATCTAGCATTTCACGTCATGTAAAAGTTTGCTTTGATATCAATGAAATGATATTTAGAGAGTAAGTACAACTTTTTCTTCATTTAATTTATGAATATTATTTATTAATTTTTTTATTTACTATATAATCTATATTTTGCATTTTATAGGTAAAGATGATGAGGAGAGGATGTAATCAAGTTGAAGATGAGTCCTCAAGATGAAATGATGAAGAAGAAGAAGTTGGTGTATAATTTTTCGTATTGACTTTTTGTTAAGTAATTATTAATTTGTTTTGTTGGATGATTATTGTTACTTATTAATTTTTTTATGTTGGTTTTTCTCTATTTTGATTGATTAGGTTCAGGATTAATATATATTATTATTATAGTTAATAGGCAAGATTTTAAAAACATCAGAAAATTAGCCCCAAAAAAAAAAAGAGCAAAGTCCGCGGGCTGGCCCGTTTACCCGTGGGCTGGTTACGAACGGATATGGGCTTCCTTAATCTAGACCCGTCAAAAATAGGCCCGGACCGAACCGGACCGTTTAGACGCGGGCCAGACGCGGGCCGGTCCGATCCGGTCCGGTTTGGCCCGTTTGACACTGCTAAGTATAAATAACATGCACATTAATAGGATCTCCACCCATTTCTTTAGCATTATTATTTTTTTATTTTTTCTTAGAATATTCGGTATCATTACCAATTGATACAATTATAATTCGCTCGATCTATGACGAGACAATTTCTTATATTTCTCTATATTTATATATTATTAAAACAATCGGTAAGAATTAAAAGGTAAGAGTTTTTTTTCTTTATTTATTATTATTATTATTTTGAGGTAAGAGGTGATCTAATGATGAAGAATTGATCTGCGGTAGGTTGGAAGAATAATTTTGTTAAAAAACTTATTTTATTGTTCAATAGTGTAGGAGAATATATTCTAACTTTTAATGACAAATCAATATAGGCGTGATCTCTGTTGGTTTCTAAAGCAATTGAGAAAAAAAATACTTTTAAAAATAATAATTTTAAAAAAATAATCAAATATTTTTAATTTTAATAGCATCAATATATAAGTTGACTTTTAAAAATATTTTAAGATAAATATTCAAAAATAGTTTATTTCAACTGAAAAAAGCTAGAAATATATATATATATATATATATATATATGAGATAAGCAATCCACAACAGCTTACTGTCAAAAGCAAGCAATGGAGAACATGGCGATAGTCTAACCACAAATAATACCTAATCCTCTCTATGTAATGTAGTACAGGGGAAAGAGGAGAAAACTTTACCTTTCCGACTTCATGAAGTGCAGATTCGGAAGCAATATTATCACCAGTGGAGTTAATAAGTTGGCCGAAGATTACAGTCATCAACGGCCGCGTCAATCCATTTCCGACGGCACCTATTGTTCCGGCCGTCATCAGCGCGACGTCGATCCGATCAGCAAACGAGAAAAGCTTAAAAAATCCTGCTCCTCCTCCCTTCATCCTTGCTTAATACAATGTTTATTCACATGAAAAATGAATCGAAATCTGCAGAACAAAAATCAATTTTCAGAAATTGTTGGAAAGGACATGAAAGAGACGAAGATTTTGAGAGATTCAATTTGATGCTTGCACGTTTTCTTCAGAGGTTTTGTGCATTTTCTGTAACTGGAAAATTGAATTCGGAATATGTAGTCAAAAGCTGTGCCGCTTTGCATTTTTTTTTTTTTTTGTATAGTTTTTCGAATTGGTAAACGTTGAAATAGCGAAACGTCAAAATCAATGGTGATTTTATTTGATTTTATAATTTGATTTGGAGGTTGATGGAATGAACTGAAAGAAACAAGGTGGTGGCGACTGGGAAAAATTTGAAGTTATTACAATCCGCTAAGGATATAATGTCTGCATCTTCTTATTTATTTGGTTGAGGGATAATAGGGATAGAGGGAGAAAAAAATGATTTAATTTTCTTCAATTTTTTATATATTGGACAAATGTATGTGATTAAAATCTTAGTACAATAGGTATGATACTATCTGCCTATATTACATAAATATCAAATAATTAAACATAATTCTAATAAAAATGATAATGATAAAAATGATAATAATATGATTATTGATCGATTAATTGATAACGATTATTAGAACTTTTATTGATTCCGAACCAATTAATCATCGTTATTGTTGCTAATTCTTGTTACCAATTATAGGAATCAAAGACAACTTTAATATAATTTTACATTCCCATTTTCCTGATCGAGTATTATATAATTAGTTTATGTTTGATTCTTAGAATTGTATTGGAAATTCTATAAAATTTTAAAAATTGTAATTCAAATTTTTTTTTGGTAAAACTATATAATTTTTATGAAATTTATTTTCTAATTCTAATTCATTTATTTAGATGTCTTAAAAAAAATAGAATTATAATTTAAAATATAAACATATATTTACTCAAAATATGTATGTGTATAAGAGTGAGAGGAAATGAGCGTGTGAATGTATGTATAATTTTTATAAAAAGAAAGTGGGTGTGAATTTTAGATAAAATAGATAAGTTTGAATTTTAAAGAATTTTAAAGGGAGGAAGTGTTTTGAATGAATTTAAGAAAAGAAGAAACAAGAATTGAAGGAAAAATTATCTTGCTTAATTATCATTGGAAATACGTGTAATATATATATATATATATGTATATAAAAAGATGGTTGTCCTATATTAATTAAGAGGACCAAGAAACTGTTAATACCTTGTAACTAAATAGACAGATTTATGGGGTGAGCAATTTACGATCATTATATCTCTTTGATTGATTTTTCAGGAATCAATCGCTGTAACTGATCTTGAGACTTTGATTGTTTTCTTTAAGAAATTTTAGAAGTAGGAAGTGTCATTAATTTTTAAAAAAAAGTATCATAAATTTTAGAAAAAGAAAGTATGCGTAAAATAATATGAATATAAAATTTTATAATTAATAATGAAAATAGTAAATATAATTTCAATTGTAATTTTAAGTTTTAATTTAGAATTGAAATTGTCGTTGTAGGATTGGAATTAAAATTCCATAATTAATCGTTCAATCAAACACAATTTTAAATACCCGATTATAAAGACACCAAGCACACCCTTAATATATATTTTAAGAATTTCAAGATTAGCCCATTATCATATACTCCTCTATATATATATATATATATATATATATTATGGAAACATATACTACAGTCAATAATTCCTTTAGTCAATCTTTAATTGGTAGCTGAATCTCAATAAAAAGAAAATAAGAAAAGCATTAGATAGCAAAATTCTTTTTCTTTGCTCTCTAAGAATTAACCAGAGCTGCATGTCAGAAGACCTAGTTAACTTTCAAATTATGGAACTGGCAAAAATGAAATTGAAAAAGAAATGAGTCTTGTTTTACAAAATAGAGTTAAAAAACTAATTTATCTTTTCCCTTTCTACCCAAAAATTTGATTTTATCTTTTCAATTATTTTCAACATTAATTTTTACCAATTAGGCGGGGTGATCATGAGTGAAAAACGAAAGTAAAAATTATGACTATAGATACTAGTCTCCAAATTTAAAACTAAACCGTTTTTAGTTTATTTTGAAATGTTCTCATTTGTCTAATATTACATCTGATTCTTTTTTACTTATTAATATCGTTAAAATTAAAAATATTATATTAATTTTTTCTAAAAAAAATATTTTTTCACTTGCTTAAAGAGATCACAAACAATGAAAAATAAACACTATGAACAACTGATTCTCTAAAAAAATTAATGGACATCATAGTTTTTTTTTTTACTTTTTGCCAAATGGATCGTGCGTTTCTTCTTTTATTAGTAATTTTTTCTATTTAAGATATGATTCCCCATGAATGTGGGTATAGATCGGGTGCATACAAATAATCACCATCACATTAAAAAAATATAATTTAAACCTTAACTCTTAATGACAATTTTGCACTTTTAGAACGAGGTGACCGACATCTCACACAAACAATTACTTTGCATTTCTCCCGGTTAGATTAACCATTTGGAGCACCATATTGAATACAGATGGATTTTGAATTTTATTCCGAGTTAAATTCTTTAATTATGTGGAAAAAAAGGATTAATTACACTTCTCTCCTTAAGATTTGTACAAATTATAATTTCATCCATCTATTTTGTATAAATTAAAAATATATTTTTATGGTTTTTATTTTTATAACTTATTAGTCTCTACTACTAATTTAATAAAAAAAATTTATTAGAAAACAATGATTATGTGACAAAAAGTTTAAACTCTTTTTAAAATATTAGTTTGCAAGTTTACTTCTTATTTATTATCATATATTAAGATAATAATATTCTTCATTACAAAATGATATTGCAAAATGATATTATAGGAAGATTTTAAACTTTTTATCCAATAATTATTATTTTTTTATAAGAAAATTTCATTAAAATTAGTAGTATGGGTTAATAAGTTATGAAAATATAAATGATAAGGATGTATTTGTAATTTATACAAAATATAAAAAAGAATGAAAAATGGAATTACTTTGAAATATGAGAGAACTATGAGATTTACGGCTGAATAATTTAGTGTACCGCACGCTATAGTACACACTTTTTATAATAGTTTAAACTCTAAAAGAATAAATCCTAAGAAAAAGTAATTTAATAAGGGAAGTGTATTCGGGTAGGGTCCAGTTATACTCGTACCCATCTGTCATTTTTCTATTTTTTTCCTGTTAAATAAAATATATATAAAACACAAAGGGATTAATTAGATGATAAATAATTAGTTATGTACCATGTAATATTTCTGGAAAGAACCTCTATTTTGGTAAAAACGTACAACGGAAAAGACAAGATCTTCAGCTGTTCTATAAAGATCTAAAACAGCAGTTCTTGAACATAAAATTAAAACCAGAATAAGAACAAAAAAGAAATAAATCTCCAATATTAATCATAATAGATAGAGAAAGAAAGAAGGAATTAAGTAGGAAATAAACCAGCCAATTCGAGAGAGGGCCTTAGGAAAAATAAATTATGTGTTCATTAAAAAAAATATAAAAATAGTATAATATATAAATCTATTATCATATTATAGCAGGTATAGGGGTAAACAGGTCTATGTAACATCATACCTTGCCCAGATCCATTTAATAAAAGTTGTACGGATACGGATCTGGATCTGCAAATATAAATTTTGAATCTTATCCACTATAAACGAGTATAGACCAAATCGGATACGATAAGACCCGTCCCATTTACAACTATAGTTGAATTGTGGCTTCACAATTAGATTCTGCTTGAATTTTTCTATTTTTCCACATTATCTTTGGATTTTGTACATTTGAGAGCATAAAATATGTAAATATTCTCTCAACATTTTGGAAAAATCTTGCCTTTGAAAGTTAAATAACAGGTCTTGTTCGTGTATGATAGATTCATATACAAATTAGAGAAAGTAATAAAAAAATATCATGAATTATTTATGTTTAGACAATCATGTTCTAAACTTTCTACCAGACGTATTATCTCTGAATTATTTATACAGGAATATGACATGTGCTTAAAAAATAAATAAAAACAAATAATTTTATTCATCCACAACATGTATATATATATATATATATGCAACTAGCATGAGGTAATTATTTAGCCAAAATGGTAAAATTTAGAAGGTAAGGGTATTAACGATATTTATAAATTATTTAGAGGTAAAATATACCTTAAGAAAAGTAAGAACTTAAGATATAATTAACTAAATGAAAATATTTCCAAGGTAATTTTAGTTATTTCTCTAAAAATTGAACCCGTAATGAGTTCGATACACATCCTACTTCCCGAATGTATTAAAATAAAGAAAAAAACTGTCGCAAAGTCCATTTTAGCAAAATAAAATACAATACTTTGTTTAAAAAAATCTTCCATCTTTTTATTATTCTCTATTTTTTTACTTGTCACAAAAATATGAAATTTTAGATTTTTTTTTTCTTGTGTAGACTATAATGCCTTTCAAATCTTTTTATCTCCTTATTATTATTTCTACTAGTTTCTATGTTAGGAAAATAAAAAGAGTTTGAAATTTGTTATTAAGTGAAGGATATATAGAATAGGAAAAAGTTCATTAAATGTTAATACTTAGAATCAGCACGTGATAAATAAAAAAATACAAAAATTTCCAAAATTAATTAAGTAAAAAAACGGAAAGAGTAAAATAGAAACATATAAAGTCTTATAATTTTTACCCAAAATTATTAAATTATTATCCTGTTCACCATGTTTCTAACATCATCACTTTAGTATACCTTTTCCTTGAATTGAATAAAATCTTTTACCGTTCAAAATCTTTTATGAACCAACCAAAATATAATGGAATCCTATTTCTATTTGTCTTAGAATTCTAATTTGATTTTGCTTTTATTTTAGGGTGATGACTATAAATGTATATATATGCAGTATAATCCATCATTCTTATACCAAATTCTCAAATTAATTAATTAGATATCTCTTGATTATAATCCCATTTCGACTCCCTAAATTCTAAAACCCTAAGAAAAAAAAAAAAGAAAATTCCCCCAAGTTAAGATGATGCAAATCTTCGTGAAAAACCTTACCGGCAAAACCCTAATTATGCCCGTGGAGAATTCCTATACTACCTATAAAATCAAGACCAAATCCAAGGCAAGGACGGTTTCTCTCCAAATAACCAGCGCCTCTTCTTCGCTCGAAAACAACTCAAAGATGACAAAACTATCTCCGATTATAACATCCAAAAGGATTGTACCCAACATCTAGTTCTCCGCCTCCTTTCAGGTGAAAAAATGATTAAAATTTTCATCAGAACCCTAACCGTCGAAACGATAACAGTTTATGCAAGTAGATCTAATACAATTGATTAAATAAGGGCAAAATTAGAGGCAAGAGAAGGAATTCATCCTCAAAAACAGAAATTGATGATGCAATTTGCAGATGGAAACGAACCTTGAGTGATTATTATGATATTATGAAGAATTCAATTCTTGATCTGAGCTTAAAGTTGCGCGGAAATCCGATGAAGAGAAGACTTATGACTTATGTTGTTGTACTAGTTGATTTTGGTTATTGTTAAGGGAAAACGGATGCCTTTTCCATTATCGATCATTTTTCTTTATTAATACAATTTTCTTTTGTGTAATAGAAATTGTTGAACTTTAATGCTTAACTTGAATTGGAGTTTTTTTTGGCTAAATTTTAGTTTTGGAACTCAAATATTCTGTCACACACAATTTATTTGTCACTATTTAATAGTGTATTCTTATAAGGTTTTTTCCTGTTACTAGTCCTTTTTTAAAATATAGCTACTAAAGTAACCAACTTTTTTTTTATTCCTGAAGGGGCCATAACACACAGTCATTGTTCATTATAACTTTAGATAACGCACACTCATTGTGCGTTATACCTAATAATGAACTTAATCCAGGCGCTAATCTTGTTTACTGACATGGCGAGGACGTGGCGACGAGGTGGCTGGGTTAGGTGTTGAGGTGGAGGATAACGCACAATGGTTGCGCGTTATTGTCACTGATAACGCATAACCGATATGTGTTATTACTGATTATAATGCACAATCGGTGTGCGTTATCATGTTATAAGAAATCCTACACCCTAGCCGCAACCCATTTCTCTCTCATTTTCCTTACCATTTCAGCACCGCTGCAGTACACTTATCCATTTCCAATTTCATTTCTGTGCATTTCCATCATTGACTTAGCCCTTTTCATTTTTCTTTCATCTTCATCTGCCATTGCCGCTGCTTCTACTCCTCATTTTCCTTTAAGCTTCAGCCTGCCGCAGCTACTCCTGATTTCAGAACAACGATTCCGCCATCTCACCGCTTTTCTATCTGACAAGGTACGCGTCCTTCCTCCTTCTGTTGTTCTCTTCCTCTTCTTCTATTCATGTACTTCTCTTTACTTGTATCTTCTAATTTTTTTTACAGTTTAAATTTTTCACATTTCCTTTTATTTATAATTTTACAGTCAAAATTTCTCAAATCTGTTCAATTTCTGAAACTCAAGTTTGGGTCGCCGGCACAACCCTTGGAGTACGAAAGTTTTTAGAGTTTTGGAGTGGAGAACGATGGACAAAGCATTACCAAATAACGTTAAATTAAATTTATTCAAATTTTCGAGTAAATTTTCTTATGTTTATAATTGTTTTAATTTTTTGTGTACTATGTTTTAATTTTTATTATTGTTTATCTAAAAATTGTTGTTTATTGTGGTTTGTGAATTATTTTATGAATTTTATTTTGATTATTTTTACGGTTTTAATTTTGTAAATTTGGATTTAGGGTTTATGTTTAGAGTTGTCGTTATTGAATTTATTTGGAAAATTGATCAATTTTTTGTATTTTATTTTTCTTATGTTAGAGTTTCTATTGGTAAATTTGTATATATTTTGATTATGCTATTAATCTATTTGTTTCTATTGAAAATGTGATTTATTGAAATGTTTGGGGTTGATTATGCTATTATATAATTTATTTTTGTTTTTGTCATAAATCATGATTGTTTATTTTTTGTAAAATATTGCTAGCATGTTTATATTGTTACATTAATTTCATATTATCTTATATTGTTAGCATTTATATAATTTTATGTTAATAGGGTTTAAGTTTATGAAGACTTTTATTTTAAAAAAAGATTGGGTTTAGGGTTTAGGCTAATCCGTAAAACCCTATATTGAATTCATAAACCCTAAACCCCAAAAACCTATATTGATTTCATAAATCGTAAAAACCTAAAACCATAATATTGAATTTCTAAATAGTGAACTCTAAACTATAAAATATTGCATTTATATAATTAAAACCCTGAAGGATGTACAATATAAAATATACCATTTACATGATTAAATCTATAAAACCCTAATATTAAAATCCTAAACCTTGAATCTATAAACCCTAAATTATATCTCACAGCATTCATATGATTAATATTCTAAAATTCTAATATGAAAATCTTAAACCCTAAAGCATAACAACTAATATTGATATATTAAACACTAAACACTAAAACTCTAAACCTTTTTATTTTAAACCATAAAACCCCAAACCATGAACATTTCAAATTGTTGTCCAACTTCACAGCTTTAAATTTTGTACTTGAAGTTCTAAACCCGTAAAGATTTAAACTTTGAAAGTGTAATAACACATCACTTAAATATTGGAATTCTAAAAACCTTAAAACCCTAATATAGATGGAATTATATGGGATGGATTTATACGTAATTCAAAATTTTTTTATTGTTAATTCTAAAATCGTGAACATTTAAATTTAGAAATTGTATAACTCAAACTGTAAACAATGCAGATGGAAAAAGTCCCGCACGCGTGCATCCGGGTCCCCTAAACCTTGATGTTTTGACGAGGCAGCACGAGCATAGGTCTGGGTTGATATGGAGCGGGGACCATGAGACGTGTATTACTGATCTTCAGAGTAGACATTTCGATCGCAGTCTATTTCAGTCTTTCAGTATAGTTCCCCGTAGGTTGGTTGATATTACTGATAGGATAGGTTTTGGGGGAGTTTTTAGATGTGGTTACAATGGTCTCGACCACGTACTTATTACTGCATTATTTGAGCAGTGGAGGCTTGAGACTCACATATTCCACATGACTTGTGATGAGGTCACCATCACTCTATAGGATGTGCACGTGTTATGGGGTTTAAAGATAGATAGGTTGCTTGTTATAGGTCCTAGTTGGAGTGTTCATCAAAAGCAATACTGGATTGACATGATTGAGAGACTCATTGGGGTGCGGTTATCCCTCACTCACTTTTCTAAATACAAGGTTAAGAATGAATCTCTAGAGTAAACTTGCCGAAGAGAAGAGCTAGAAGAGAAGAGGAAGACTTGCTGAAGAACAGAGCATGAGAAGGGATGGGGGTGTCAGGCAGGTGAGAAAGAAGAGCTCGGGAAAGAGGGGAAGGAGAAGAAGGATGGGTTCGAGGGTTTAAGAGAGAAGCAGTACAGAGAGCTACATTGTAAGTAGGTTTTTTAAGGAAGAAAGGGTGAGAGTTGGATCTGATTTACCCCAATTAATCTACAGGTGGCAACAAAATTACGATGATAGGTCGCAAATTTTAAAAATTTTTGCGACGGAAATTTTGTCATCACTAAACGGTTGCAATATTTTTTATATTTGCAACCGAATTTGTGTTTGGTCGCGAGTGTCGTCGTAAAGTTTTGGTCAATCATGTTCAGTTGGTAATCCATCCCTATTTTTGTACAGATATTTCAATCGCTATTTCTTATTTTTCTTGTAATATCCATCTATTTTGGGAGGGGCTAATTTGCTGATGTGAGTGGAGAGGGGGAGAGCTCTCCCTTCTTATTTACATTACGTTGTAACTAAACGACGTAAATAGGACATTTACGTCCTGATTTATATCCCCTCCTCCTCTCCTTCCTAATTTCACCTCAATGAAACTAAGGCTTAGCCTATTGGCAATGGTTAAAAATATAAGGATTTTTACAACTTTCAATAAGTATTGATTGAACTTTTTTCATCTTTATCCATCTTTGTATTAATTTATTTCACTGCCATTATCTATCTCTTTCCTCTTTTATGAAGGGTAGAAAGTGTATTGTAATTCAAAAGTTATCTTAGTTTTAAGACCCTTATATTTTCAACCTGTGGTAGTATAATGTTAAGCTGATTTTTTACACATATTAAGAAAATATAAAATCAATGTGTTTTTATAATAAAATACCTATAATACTCTTTATTAGTTTTAGTAAACTCTACCTTTCAAGACTTCTTTTTATCTCTTCTCTCTCCTCTCTCTATATTTCAAGACTTTATCAAATGTGAATGATTTAAGTTTTGAAAATTACTAGGTAGTGATGCATTAATTAAGTAGGAGTATTATTGAGAAAAAAATTTATAAAGGGAACTTAACTTTATATTATGAAATTTTAAATATGGAATGTTAACCTTATATTATGAAATGGTGGTAGTACTAAATTGTGTTATATTAAATGAATATGAGTATTTTTGGGAAAAAATATAAAGGGAAATCACCTTACAATATGAAACTGCAAATATAGTAAGTTAACCTTATATTATGAAACCTAAGAATGAACGCACGATGTAGAATTTGAGGCGAGGTGTTTGACTTGGCTTGGTAGTGGCTAGGGATGGCCACTGGGCCAGACTAGCTCGCCAACCCGTCTGATCTGACCCAGCCCATTTCGACTCGGGACTGCGAAAATCTAGCATAACCCGTGAACGTGGTTCAAGGAGAGTGGTCTGCGCCGGGCTCATTTTTTTTAACCGCAAACCAGCCCCGACTGACTCGTGTGAAACCCAATTCGGCCCAGCCTACGAGAAGAAATCAAACCAGCCCAGCTCGTTGGCTTGCGGGTTGACATGCCTAGAATTTTTTAAAATAATTATAAAAAATTTAAAAATGATTTTTAAAAAAAAAAACTAGTTTGACACTTAATTTGTCAATATATATTCAACGTGACTTGAATTGACAACTCACTTTAGTTGTCAATTCAAGTCACATGCAAATTGCTACTACTTAAATGTAATTATGAAAAAGAATTTTAAAAAGTTTAATTTAATTTCTCTCTATAAATAATACTACAATCTCCCAACAATTTCCTCCGCACACCTCACTTGCAATCTTCTCTTTCTCTCTCAACTCTCTTACTTGCAATTCTTAATAAGTCCTAACTCTCTCAATAAATTGATCCCTCCTCTTACAACAACAACCCTCCTCAACCAAATCATAATGGAGCCTAGCCTAACGAATGTTTGTTATCATCGTTGATAAAACCCAAAACCGAAGGGCAATATTGTCTATGTGGTCTTCTTTACATCGGCACTTGCATCGACATCATGGAGAAGATGCAGTCAGGAATTTTCTTCAACAACCACCACTACCGTCTCCTCCAAGAGCACCCGGAATCCTTAAGTACTTAAAACAGTTTAGTATGTATGTTTTTATCTATTTATAACTTACATGTATTATTATGTTATTTTCATGTTGGGAGTCGATAAGGATAACTCGAAAATCTATAAGGATAACTCGAAAAAATTTCATTTTAACCTAAACACTTTCTCTCTACAAACTTTCTCTCTAACCTCTCTCTAAAAAAAACTCCAACTTTCAACATCAAAACAAAATTAGAAGAAAATATGGATTCCTTTGAAGAATTTTTGGAAGAAAATGTTGGTTTTGAGGTAAGAAATCGATTGAAATTTTTTTTCAAACTTCTGCATCACTTTAAGGTAAGAAATGTTGGCTGCACAATTAGGTAAGTTATAAGGGAATTATTTTTAATACTTTATTTAAATATTAAATATTTAGATTTGTTTTTATTCCGTTAATAAATAGAAATTTATGATGTATGTAGTGCTCAGAAAATTTACAATGTTGCTGCGAAGATTAAGAGGAACCGGATGCAGGGAAGAAACACGGTAGAGGAAGTTCTCTGCCTAAGTACAAAAAGAGGCTACACCGTTTTCCATAGAAACCGTGAGGAGAGCAACGTAGTTAGTGATATTGTCGTTGCATACCCAACATTGATTGCAATGATTAGAACGTGGCCATATGTACTGATAATGGATACTACGTATAAAATGAACAAGTAAGTACTATAGTGGATTAATTGTATATTAGATATCTTTATTAATTTATCTGCGTAAAATTTTAAATTTATTAAGTATTGGAGTGGATCATTGATATTTTATAATATTTTTTTTAATAAATAGTTAATAGTATTTTGAAGTCCGTCTGAAATAGTTGTCAATGTTAATTACTAATTTTTCCTTTATTTTTTAATTAAGGTACAACATGCCACTATTAGAAGCTATAGGGATGACTCCGACAGGAAAGAACTTCACGGTGGCAACAATTTTTATGTGCAATGAACAGGCAACAACACACAGATAGGTTCTTCAACAAATCAAGCACTTATATTTTACATATGCTATGTCAAATGGCCAGGGTTCAATTATCAATGAAGGAGACCACCAGTCATTCTTACTGATAGGGAAAGCGGACTAATGGCGGTGATTGATGATGTGTTCAGAAATTCATACCATATGTTATGTAGTAGACACATCGATCAGAATGTGTTGGCAAAGTTGACAGAGATGGTGAAAAATGAAGAGGTGGCACAACGGTTTGTGAATGGCTCGTGGAAAAAATTAATAAATGAAATTAATGAGGTGGAATATCAGAGAAAGTTGGAGGTGTTGAAGACTAGGTAGAAAAGCAGGACGGACTTTCTACATTACCTGTTCAGCACATGGTTGAATCCATTTGCCCATAAATTTTGCCAGGTTTGGACATCTCAAGTGTTACATTTTGGGGTAGAGACAACGAACCGTGCTGAGAGCGAACATTCTGTGTTGAAGCTATGGCTATCAACATGTCACGATGATTTGAATACTGTGTTTCTGAATATCGACTCTCTAATTCAAGGTCAAATTGCTGAAATTAAATACACATTGGAAATTTCTAAACTTAAAGAGAAGTATGGTGCTAAGAGTAATGCTATATTCAAGAATTTAAGTAATAAAATTAGTCATTTGGTTTTGAAGAAGATAATGGATGAGTTAAAGAAAGCATGTGAGATGGTTGAAGAACTGAGAAGCAATTGCATGCATTATTAAGGAAGTCGCACGGTCTACCATGTGCATATGAACTTATTCATAGGTGACAATATTTAATTCCAATCCGAGAGGAAAATGTTGACATTTTTTGGAGAAAACTAGAAATTGGTTCTGATATTCCTGAAGAACACGATAGAGACATAGATTCCGAAATACGTGATCTCACCTCACTGATACATGAAATTAGTATGGGTCCAATTTCTAAGGTACGGGAAGTGAGACGCCTCATCAAAGGTGTTATATCTCCCGTGTTGCCTGAAGATCCTTATCAGCCGTTGACAGCACTCCCAGATACCGCAATCACGAAGGGACGATGGAAGAAAAATTCTACCAAAAGGGATAAGTCTCACTGGGAATACATCTCCGTCCCACATAGGAAGATTGGAAAGTCTAGCAGCTCAAGTTCTGGATCGAGAAGCAGTCGAGGTTCTGGTCCTAGTCCACGTAGAAGAGGTAGGCCACCTCGTAGAGGTAAGGGTAGGGGCAGGGGACGTAACAATGGTAGGTCCATTCTATAATCTATTGTAAATTTGGATGCCCCATCAATGCCATTCCCCTTCAACAATGCATTTCTCGAGTTCATCTATGAATTCATACTAAACTGGAATAATGTGTTTGGTGATGGTAATTATGGATTTAGGATTGTATCTAATTTTTTGTTTGGGGATGAAAATCATTGGGTTGAAATTCGTAGAAGAATGTGCTTTGATTTACTCCACCATATGAACATATATGTGCAACTGTTCGGATTAGTAGAACGTGTCACTGAGTTGATAAGGCGGACGAATTGGGAAGAGGGTTCGGCACTTGCTGACTATTGGATGGATACACCTGATCATCTTTATGTCATCGTGAACACATTCAATTTGTGCGTTGTTTTCCTTGCACGATTAGGGTCGACCACCGTCCTACCTCTTGTTTCTAATATGGATGGTAATGCCTCGGATTCATAGAGGAATAGTAGCATTTCATATAGGTATTTATTACTGTGATTTATTTTAAATTTTTGTAATTATTATTCTCATTCATTACATTTTTAGCCTGAGCTTATATCTAATTTATCAGCATTAACTAGGCACTTTAGCATTTTAATTTATAATTTATAATGTGTATATGGTTGGTGTATTTAATACATTATATTTGCTTAGATTTGATTTTATAAATATTTTTTTTTGTAAATAATAAACAAGTACGTGATGAAATAAAAATAATGAACAGAACAAAATTCACTAATACTACATAAACAAGAATGTAAAAAAATAGGTAAAAACGTATCGAAATACATAAAGATTTACTAAGGAGCGCAGTAATGCTTCCTTAGTAAATCTCGAACCGTACGTCTAAACTCACTGACCTCAAGATCCTCTCGAGTAGCCTCACGTGCAATCAAATCCAATAGAGCTTGGGGTGGCATAATGGGAGCTACCGATAAGTGAAAGCCACTGGGAATATTCCCGGGATTCTGTATCCTCAGATGACTTTGGGGGAGGTACCAACCCATGTAATCATCCATGCAGGAACTTCCATGTCTCTGTCAATTAGTGTGAAGGGGCCTCGAGCCATAGTGCCTCCACAAAAGTATTCCTCAACACATATATCCTGTTGTTTGGTGGCCTGCGTGCCTCCTGAGGCTGGATAGGGTGGGCAGGAATACACTGCCTATACCCGAACTGTCTCAAAACACGGTCATGAATATACGGCTCGACGCAGTCAAAATATGCAATAAAGCCGTGCCACATAGAAACCCAGCAAGCCCGAATCTCCTGCATCCTGTACGGCACCCACCTAACTGTTGGAATCCGTAGGCAAAAACAAAGTAAAATAAAACTACGGAAATCCACCAACAGGATCTGCACATACTAGAAAAACCGATTTGATAGAAATTACCTCAATGTCTTTGATTGTTCGTTGTGGAGGCGCTGCTTTGTACGCTTTGCCCTCTACTGGTATCCACGTGACGAACTCCTCTGCAAGCGATCGGGATGCTAGTCCCTTCTGTGTTCTGAAAACTGTTCAGAACTGATCCTGACTATCTGGTAATTGGTCGTATTTCGGAGAGAGGAGACTAGATACTATATCGTCGTTCTAGGGTTTAGGGTTTTGTTTTTCTTTAATCAGATAAAGGACGGCCACCAAGAAAAGGTTAATATAACCTTTTATAGCTGTCAATATCAAAACCCTAACTGTCATCTAATGACAGTTTAATCTCGTCCGTCTATTCCTATAATCATCCAACGATTGGATGAGTAATATTAAGTAATTAATTTTATTTATTCGATTAAATAAAATTAATTACTTATTAACCTACCAGAAAATACAATATGGAATCTGATTCCCATTTTGTATACGTTCAACGAATCCGGACACAATCTAGATTCATTGAACGTGGACATTATGCTCACAAGATCGTCTATGCGTGTGACCCTGTAGGTTCACTTAACGTTGGCAGTGAATGAAAAAATGTCCTAGACATTTATTCACAAAACATAAGCGGCCTCTAGCAAGACATTATGCTTACCCAAGTTAAGTAAATGTAATAATAATCTAGCATCAGATTTAATATTTAGTCCTTTTGTCACACGATATCCTAATTAAGTATAAGGCATGGATCAAGTCATCCTTATAAAACTTAATTAACCATTTACTTGATCACCAGGCAGACTGTTCCAACAAATAATATTAATAACACCTTATTAATACTTATTTGAGCATGGCCATGCATATTTTCCAGTCTTCCTTATCAAGGGGCCCATGGATATCTCTCTCTAAAAAGAGAGGAAAAAATCCCTTTCACTATCTCTAATATTCAAGCCATGACGAGAAAATAAGCCAACCAATAATCATAATGATCACCTAATAAAAAGTGATGTTTGACTATGTCAAAACATATTTTTCTCCCCATGCAAGAAACATTAGAAACATTAGGTCGAAGGACACTAAATATAAAACTGAGAAGAAATACTTATAACTTAAACCCATGCAATATTTCTTCTTCACTTTGGGTCATGTCCAATACAATATTCTCAATATGTATTTATGAATTGATTTTATATCTCATATTCATGATCAGTAAAACTTGACCATCAATCAACTTCACACTAGTTTACAATATGTAATAAACTAGGGACAAATAAGAATAATATTTTATTAGCTATAAGGGTTTTACTATCAAGTCACAAACTTGATGACCAAGAGCATAAAATACAATTCAAAAATACATGCTTCATAAATCATAAATGTGAGTCAATTGGTCTTAGGGCATGTACTAACACTAAGTTCATCAACTGTCATCACTTCCAGTCTTAGGCG
This sequence comes from Catharanthus roseus, assembly GCA_028651295.1. Taxonomy (NCBI): domain Eukaryota; kingdom Viridiplantae; phylum Streptophyta; class Magnoliopsida; order Gentianales; family Apocynaceae; genus Catharanthus; species Catharanthus roseus. Next base: position 1,630,295 of record JAPQWS010000044.1, on the reverse strand, counting down.
AATATCTAGTTGTTTATTCTCATTCTTATACCCCAACATTGGAAATTGCTGGATGTAGGGCTTGCAGGCTTCAGTGCTCGGTCTAACCGGGGGTGCAAACATCGGAAAGTATAGATATATCCACGCCTAAAATATAAACTATGAATGTAAAAAATAAATATAAGTAGTATAAATGTGAAAACTATTAAAATATATATTAATAAGAGTTTAAAATAAATATAAATTATCTAAACCCTAAAATATAAAAAATAACATAATTCACGTTACATTTAAAACATATACCTCTAATAGTGACTTGCTGAGCCTTTGCATCAATCCTAGACGGCTAACCCAGATTCTTGTACAGATACGCAAGACAGGCAGCACCCCATGCGAACCTCCCAACAGAACTCACATCCTGCAGCAGTGGCCATAGTCTGGCAGGAACAATGTTGCCACTCTTATCACTGAAAAGTGAGCTACCCAAGATGTACTGTAGATAGCATGCAGCTCTGACACGAGGCGACAGTGAAGTCTGTCTACTAGTGGGAACAGTGTGAAGCTCCGCTGCATTAAACCCTAAACCACCAGTGAGAGCTAAACTCAGATCATCCTGAACCAGCCATAACAACTGCTCCCTATATAATCTCGAATCCACTACCGCACCATATACATTAATCTTGAGAATAAGATCCACATCGTGTAGTGTAACGGTCATCTCACCCCATGGCATGTGGAAGCTGTTCGTGTTGGGCTGCCACCTCTCAACAAAGGGCGACAACAATGAAGCAGTGGGGTGTTGAAACATGATCGTCGGTGCGTAAGATCGGACTCGGAAGCCAAGGGCCGAACATGTGCATCAGTAAGTTCCCAACCTGTGAGTGTCATGTAATGCGATCGGAACTTCAATGAACCACGGGCCTGAATATAAAACAAATAAATTAATACAGTTTCATTACATTATTATACACTAGTTATAACAATAAAAATATTTTACAAATTAAAAAATAATAACAATAATGATAACATGTAACTTTAACATAAAGAATTGTACATGTTCATGCCATATCGGACCCGCAACATGTCCACTGTATGATGGGATGAGCTCCGATTCAACAGGACCTCCCTCTGCTGGCTCTGTCTGCTCCCAATCTGAAGCTTTCACTTTCTTCCTCTTCTGTGTCGGAGCCGGAACTTCACGAGCCACTTCGGGTCTTTTGTTACGAAACCCTGCAATCTTACTTATCACCGACATAAAGCTGCCAGTCAACCCTTTCCCTTTCCCATGACGAGGACGCCCGTCGGATCTACTAAAATGTCCCACAGGTACCACGGGCACGGGCTGTTCCTCATGAACATCATCATCACCCTCATCCTGATCATCATCACCACCATCACCATTATCATCACCTCTCTCATCCGCCTCTCCCTCAATATGTAGGGATCCGACTCTATCATGCTCCTCGCCAACCCCCATCAACCTCAAAGCCAATATCACCCTCACATACCCTATCTGCAGGCCTCGGTACGTAAGGAACAGAAGATGAAACACCATACTTAGCATGAGAATACCCATGTGTGCTGCATGAAGAATCCTGAGGGGCAGTGCCAAACATCTGATAAAAAAACTCAGCCCCTTTCTGCCTCGGCTGACCAATAAACTCCAGTATAGGCTCCTGGATGGTAGATCTATATGGTATGTGAGGTCGTATAGTGGGAGCATATATGGATCATATATTATATCTGGGGGGTGTGAAGATGGCTATGCAGATCCATATGGCTAATAGGGCACAGAGGTGGGAGACATATGGGGTTGGAGGAGAGGCCGAGATCTAAAAAGTACAGCCGTTGGTTGGGTAGAATACCCGGGTTCACCTGTACCATGATGGAAACTAGGTGCAAGATGGGTAGGAGTAGCAGGGAGGTCGGAGGTACTATGCCCCCCCTCATACCTCTAGACGAAGCTGTGACAGTGCTCCCCTTAACTCGACATGTCCTGTCCGTGACAGGACCAAGATCATCATCTCCTCTACGGCCAATAAATCGAACCATCTATTATTTAGTCAAACTTGTTAATAGTTGTTTATCACATATTTACTTTAACATCTATTATTATTTTATTATTTATTGTTATTGGGGTCTATTATTTCATTTCTACTATTATTATTCATCACTAATATTCTTTAGTAATAGTTATTAATTTATATATATTCTTCAATCTTACCTACTAAACCCTAAACCTAAGGCCATTCATCACTAATATTCTTTAGTAATATTCTTCAATAATAGTTATTAATTTATATATTATTCACTCTTACCTACTAAACCCTAAACCTAAGGCCAAGAATAACGATCAATTCAAATTAAAATTCAAATAGTTCGGCAGTTACATAATACGTTTCTTTATTAAACACATAATTACAAGCAAACAATTTTAAACTAGTTACATTTACTTTACATACACAAAATTCATTTCGTATTATTCACAAAAACATATTCATACTCATATTAACAATTAAATATTATCACATAAAATATTTTAAATTACTAGTCACAGTCATTCTATATATACAAAATTAATTAACAATTCAAATAATCATTTATGAAAAAAAATTAATTACAAAAAAAATTTAAAATGCACTTTCGCCAGGGCTCGACGAAAGTGCATCGAAACTTTCGTCTAAGCCAGTGAAAGTTCCATGCACTTTCGCTCCAAGCCGGGGAAAGTGCTCGAAAACAGCACAAAAAAAATTTAAACGTCCAATTTTTTAATATTAAAGGGATATTTTAACGATCTAAACCGATAAAATTGTAAATAAATGAGAATATATTGAAGAACTAACCTTTTTTTTTTTTCAATTTTGACTGTTGGATCTTCCAAGATCTAAGATTGAATTGTAGAGTCCTAGAGATAGTTTAGGAAAGAGAGAGGAAGTGTTTAGGTGAAAATGAAATTTTTTGAATTTTTTCGAATTATCCTTATAGTTTCCCGAGTTGACTTTATCGATACCCTTTCATGTTTTAGTAACTATTAACTAATAAGTATTAACTATTATGTAATTTCCCTTCATATAAATTGTTTAAATTAATTTTATGTAACTTAAACTTAATTATATGTTATTTATTAATAATTTTTTTATTTTGGATTAAAAAATAATTAAAAATTTTGGTCCGGCCCTGGGAGGTGGTTGAGCTGAGTTTCTCATTCTCGTATTATAGCCCAGTCTGGACCGGCCCACCAACCCATTAGGGCTGGCCCGCTTTGTTGAAGTGATTCAAGTGGCCGGCCCAGGCCCGCGAGTTCGGTCAAGTGACCATGCCTAGCAGTGGCTGAGGCGTCACTTCAACGCCCTCACCTTTTTCAATTTAAATGCATGGACGTTTCTTACTTGATCTCTTCAGCAATGGTGCCTGGTGCAAATGCATATACATGTATATATATATATATATATTAGACTTGCAATAACAAAAAAATACCTAAAAAAAAAAGAGATCTCCAATCAAGATCTAAGATTGAAACTCCTATGAAACCAGAGCTTATCTTGGGTGGAGAAGATGAAGAAATAAGGGAAGAAATTGGTTCAATAGAAATGAAATTGTAAAATTTTCTAAAAAAATTAAGTACATTGAAAACAATATAAGTTTTAAAACAAAACACTCATCACACTGTTAATAAATAAATAGAAAAATGAATAAAAATGGTGTAATAAATGATAAAGAGATGAGTAAAACTAAAAAAAAATATAATTTATATTTGTGATCATCCTCAAATACCTTAAAAGAACTTATATTTTCGATTGAAAATAATATAATAAAATCTCGATAGTAACTCATATATAAACACAAATTCCTTTATAATATATATATATATATATACACAAGCATAAGTAACTTTATTTAGAAATGAGTTTATTATACAACGGAATTTGGTACATTTTAACACATGAATTCAATTGAATTTGGAAAAAAGCTAAATACTTCAAGTTAAATTATAAAACATTTATCAAAAATACATAAAATATTACCATAAAATTATCAAATTATTTTAAATATATTAAAAATAGTTTCATAATTAAAAATAAAATAAATATTTTTATTATAAACAAATTAATTAAAAATTAATTTTAAGACTGTATTCACTATGTTGCTCCAAAGGGCAGTTTATTTATTTTTTGTGTTTCTGGAAGGTACTCCAAGAGCTACTACTATTGCTATTGAAGAGAAATCAACTCTCTAAATCCTGCATGGGATGCAGAGTTAGAATGTGGGGGGTGACATGATTAATATTCACTATTTGAACATTTGATATTTTGGTGAAGGTTTCAAGGAAGATAAAATTTCATCTTTTATACTTAGAAATTATCTTATTCAAGTGCATTCTAAATCCTTCAAGTTAAATTATAAAAATGTCCTAAAAATACATCAAATGTTACCTTATAATTATTTTTTTAGTACGTTACACTAAAATTATTAAAGTTATTTTTTTAATATAAGAGATGCCACATTTGCAACTCTTACTACTTGGATAAGGCTTTACTAGCGATAAAAAATAAGAAATAAAAGTTAAGTTTAAGACTATATTAAATATAATGAAAGATAAATTGTGTGTTTGGAAAATCTGAGCTCCAAATTTAAAATTAGCCAAAATTTTAAAATAAACTCCAATCCATATATATATATATATATATATATGAAAATAAAGAAATATTATGTGGCTCACTTTTGTCACTTGGCGTCCACGTGGACACCTTTTTCTTTTTTCTTTTGATTCTATTATAAAAAAATTTAAAAAAATTATAATGAATTTGATATAGATAATAAATTAAAGAGTTTTAATTTGATAATAAAACTTGATTTACTGATTATTTGAGAATCCGGCAAGAAGCATGTTAATCTAATAAAAAATTAATCTAATAAAATAAATCTAAAAACTTTAGTTTCCAAAAAATTTAATTTTAAATATTGATAATAAAACATTTTATTTGTTAATGATTTGAAAATTCTATAAGGAGCAAGTTAATCTATTAAAAAATAATCTAATAAAATAAATTTCAAAACTTTAATTTTTAGAAAAATTTAATTTGCAACCAAAAAATTATAATAATATTTTAAAATGTATTCAAAAAATTAATAAAAAAATTAATTTAAAAAAGGAGGAGATAATGAATTTGATATAAATAATAATTAAAGAGTTTTAATTCGATAATGATAATTAAAGAGTTTTAATTCGATAATGATAATTAAAGAGTTTTGTTTGATAATAAAATTTTATTTGCTGATGATTTGAAAATCCTGCAAGAAGCAAGTTAAATTTAATAAAAAAATGATTTAATAAAATAAATCAGAAAGCTCAATTTCCGAAAAATTTAATTTGCAATCGAAAAACTACTATATTTTTTAACTATATTAAAAAAATCCGAAAATTTTAATTTCTAAAATTCAGAAAAAAATGTGAAAATAAATTCGAAAAAATTTAAATAAAAAAATATAAATTAAATTTGATATACACAATAATTAAAGAGTTTAATTTCGTAATGATAATTGAAAAGTTTTAATTTGATAATAAAACTTTATTTACTGATGATTTGGGAATTATGTAAAAAGCAAGTAATTTAATAAAATAAATTTCAAAGCTTTACTTTTCGAAAAATTTAATTTGCAGCCTAAAAACTACAAATAAATTTTTTAAATGTATTAAAAAAATAAATCCAAAATATTGGCAAGAAATATATGACTTTTCTATTCATCATCTTTTAATCTTCCATATTCCGTGAGTGATAATTCCATGTATTATTCCATCATATCTCATCATATATTAAAGTGTGAAAGATGAACAAATTTCACTTCTTCAGAGTGGTACGAGGAATGTGTTTACGAATTGGAATTCTTTTTCCTTTGCGATTCTTTTTTTCTCTCTTGGACTATCTTTTTTTTTTTTTTTTTTTGTGTGTTTAAATATAATTTCATGAAGAACTAATATAATATTTTTTTCATTTTTTCTCTTTTTCTATGTTTATATTTTGTTAAAAGATTGGATCTTTGTGGCCTGCTATCAATTTAATGATCAAATACTTTTTGTGTATTTTTTGTTAAATTATAGTATACATAATTATGGCTACTAAACTTGTTTTATTTATGAAATTATCTTTGTTGAATTTTTAGCTGCAAATATTGAAGTTAAAACTAAGAATGCATCAAAATATATCTTGGTATGTCCTTTTAATATTATCTAGTCTTTTTTAAAAAAAAAAGTATTATCTAACTTTTCTTTTTAAATAAAATATTATCTGACTTTTACGTTTAAGTTTATGAGTTTAATAAGTCATTTATGAATTTATTTATTTCCTTTTAACATGTGATGAAGATGAGATGTATTTGTACAAGTCAAATACTTTTTGTGTATTTCTTGACTATACTAATCTATTTTTGTTTTTTTTCTTATGAGATTATTATTGTTGAATTTTTAGGTTGTAGATACTTGAGTTGAAGCTAATGAGTTCATCAAAATATATTTGAGTATGTCTTTTAAATAGTATTGACTCTTAAATTTAATGTTTATAAATATGATGATAATTCGCTTATGAATTTATTTTTTTCCTTTTACATATGATAAAAAAGAAATGTATTTTTAACATTTTTAGGCTAAATTTACAGTTACCGCTCATCATCTGTAAATTACTTCAAATAATGCCAAAATTTTAGACTTTGTAAAGATTTTCTATGAATGCTAAACTATATTACGATTGAACCTAATTTTAGACTTTGCATTAGGAGCAACTTTTTTTTTTTTTTTGGTAATTATATTCAATCTCTTTATTAGCAAAAATATGTACGTCGGTGCAAGTTGTTCAACTATGTCATTTCTTTGTTTTTCTTTCTAATTTAATAGTAATTGTAATTTTTTTGCACAAAATAATTATTATAATCTTGCTATAAAAATTAATTTCTTTGAAGACCATTTTCTCCAATTTTTCTTAGGAATTCAATACAATTTCATTTTTTTCTCTTCTCATTTATAAACCTGATATAAATAGAATTTCTTATTATTTTTCAAAATATGTGTCTTAATGGCTTTATGACCATGTTTTTTAAATGAGTTTGTTTGGGATTCAATTTGAATAATTACTCATTAATATTCGATGACAGTTATAAATTTTAATTTTTTATTCATATATGTTTCTTATATTTAAAATGTGATTTCTTATATTATATTTTAGTGAGATTAATTTGTAATTTTCTTCATTTTTTATGGGAAATGTTTGTGATATATAAAATTATACAATGGTTGAAGAAGTTCTCTATTTTTCTTTTGTGAGAAATGTTTTTGAAAATATAAAATAGTTGAAGAAGTAATATAAATATATACATTTCCAATATATATCATGTTTGTTTTTATGTAGGCCAATTAGATAATTATCTAACTTTTGTATCCCATTATATTCTTTTTTAATAGAACATTACAGTAGGGGTAGCGACTGTTTATTAAAAACACAAGACTCTTTTAGTTTTTTCTTCTTTTTGAGTGGAGGAAGACGAGCTGCGGGAATGGCGAGTCACAAGTGGGAAGGAATATTAGTTCCGAATTGTTACCTAATTTTTAAGAATAGAGAAAGAGTTTTGGAGGAGATAGAAATGAGTTTTTCTTTTTTTGGCGAGGGGTGAAAAAGTAAGGGATATTATTTATAAATTTTTGCTTTATTTTTTAAATATGAAATGAGAAGCATTAATAAATGATGTCCAATTTTTTATTTAAGCAAATAAGAAGTCCTATTCAATTTTTTATTTATTTTTTCTTATACCATTTTTCTTTAATATTCCTTTTTCTATTCTTTTTTATTTTCATGGGTTTATTTGAGTAAACTCATATATGTATTAATTATAGACGGCAGAAAAGAAAAAAAACTAATGTACTACATATGTGTTTTTAGTTTCCTTCTTCTTGGATCATTTTTTAAGGAATTTTTAAAGATGAGAAATAAGAAGTATTAGTCTTTGTTTTCAAATAATATTTATTATTTTTAATTAAAAAATATTTTTCTTTTTCAAAAATAGAATATTACGTGTTTCTCAACATTATAACAAAGTACTCATTGTACGGTTTTTTAATATACAATATTATAATTTGATTGTTGCATTAAATATATAAGAATTTCTAATTTTTATTTTAATGTAATTTTATAATTCATAAATGTTTAGCTCGTATTTCAATCTGATTGACTTAGAAACATAAAAATATTTTAACTACTTTGAACTTCCAATTCTCATTAAATTCAAAATTTTAAAGATATAGATAAACTCACATTACCATAACCTTCTAATGATGTTTTTTTTACCCATCAAGATTCTTACTTTTAATTAAAAAAAACTTCTTCCTAACATCTATTTGGTATGAAATTATATGAATAATAACCCAAATAAAAAACATAATCTAAAATTGACGACAAGGTCTTTTAAAAGAATTTGAGGAAAGGATCAAAAAGCAATAACTGTCCTTTTGAACTAAATATATATCTTTTATTGGGAAAAATAATTATTAAACACGTAAACAAAATTTTGAACAAAAAATTAATATGAGCAATGATAGGAATAATTTTACTATCTTGATAGTGTTTTGGTGATTTAATATGGAAATAGTGAAATTAAAATGGTATATTTAACTGAGACTCTATTTTTTTTTTTTAGAGTATGAAGTAATTAACAAGCACAAAGTACAAAAATTATTGTTTACAGTCTTGAACCATAGCCAAATTTTCATTTTAAAAGTGTAAAATGAGCACATAATTATTGGATCAAATTGAGCAAAAAATTATTAATTAATAAAAGATAATTCGTCACTAAAATAAAAAAGTATCAAAATTAAAAAAAAAATACTAATTAAGAAAAAGTAAATTGTCGCTAAAACAATAAAGTATTGTTTTCACTAACTATGTTTCTTATAACTTTCAAAACTAAAAAATTCTAATCCTGTGTAACAAACTTTCCAATTATGGATGCGTTAAAATATTCTACTCTTTGGGGCATACATTAAGTATAGATTAAACTAATTTAATAGCTAAGTTTTCTTATGGTTTAACCATTTGAATTAAGTATTCATATTTTATATGATTTAGGATGATTTTAAAAAAAAAGATCTTGTACTTTTATTGAATTTTCAGTTCAGTGCCTAAACTTTTAATTTGACAAGTAAGTACCAAACTTAAAGTTTCGTAAAAGAAAAATAACTTCTAAAAAATTTTTAATTTAACAATAAGTATCTAAATCAGGTTCAATCCGTTATTTTAATTTTTTTTTTTTACAAAACCCTTTTAGTTATTTATTTGTCAAATTAAAAAGTTAGTAACTCAATTGACAATTCATTAAAAATACAGGGAAGCTAGCTAGTTGAGAATTAAAATGCAACAATTTCTAACAAAATTTCTATATGAGGTTTTAGATTATTACACATAGCACTGTCAACACGGGCCTAGACCCGTGAGCTGGTCCGGACCACCTGCAAAATGGAAGGATATGAATTTCCAAAATTAGGCCCATAAAAAATCAGCATGAACCGGATCGACCTGTTTCGAGTGTTTGATCCGGATCGCGAGTTGCCCTTTGTTTTCGTTTTCCTAGACATTATTTAGGTATTATTAATGTGTAATTATTTCGTTTCATATTTAGATATTAGTGTAATTTTATGATTAGTTGAATATTTTTAAAGAAAATTAATTTTTAATATTTTTTAAAATTAAAAATAATTTTTATTAAAAAATAATGTGTTATTTATGTGTAGTTATCATTATTTATTTAGAAGTTAGTATAAGTTTTATGATTAGTTATTATTTTTTATTAACTCAGGGGAATTTTTTTTTTTTGAGTCTAAATGGGAAAATGATTACACAAAAAATAATAAAAATGAATACTCTATTAATAAAAAAAATGATCGATAATAGAAAAAGTACATGTTTTCATCACTTTTCAGTTAACGAAAATAAACTAGTACAATGAGTCGTCTTCTCTTCATCAGATTTCGGGGCAAATTTAAGCTCAGATCAAGAATTGAATTCTCCGTAATATCATAATAATCACTCAAGGTTCGTTTTCCATCTGCAAGTTGCATCATCAATTTCTGTTTTTGAGGACGAATTCCTTCTCTTGCCTCTAATTTTGCCGTAGTTTCATCAATTGCATCAGATCTACTTGCATAAACTGCTATCGTTTCGCCGGTTAGGATTCTAACGAAGACCTTAATCATCTTTTCACATGAAAGGAGGCGGAGAACAAGATGTAGGCTACACTTCTTCTGATGTTATAATCAGAGACAGTTCTGCTTATTTGGAGGAATACCATCCTTGCCTTGAATTTTGATATGGATTTTATAGATAGTATCGGCATTCTCCACCGGCAAAGTTAGGGCCGGTAAGGTTTTTCACGAAGATCTGCATCATCTTAACTTGGGGGAATTTTTCTTTTTTAATCTTTGGAGTCTAAATGGGATTATGATCAAGAGAGATCTAATTAATTAATTTGAGAATTTGGTATAAGAATGATGGATTATACTGCATATATATATACATATATAGTTAACACCCTAAAACAGAAGCAAAGTCAAATTAGAAATCTAAGACAAATAGAAATAGAATTCCTTGGGTTCAGAAAGAATTTCAGATACTAAAGTATAGTAAAGAATTTTATTTTATATCGAGAAAAAAAAAGATTAAGGTGATGATGTTAGAAATATAGTGAAAGGGTAATAATTTCATAATTTTTGGTACAAATTATAAGTTGGGTTAGGAAAGTTATCACTTTTCTGTATTAAAATTTTATTGTTTGTTTTAATATATGTAATGAGAAGATAATATGATTGAAAAAGATAAATGCACAATCTTCTGTAAAGAATCCTCGGTTGGAGGGCGGCCTAAGAAGTAGAAGCTCTACTATAACACACGCATGGCCACGTGTCATACCTTCACCGAGTCCTACCTTCCCCTGATGTCACATACATTACATGTCCTCATGAACAGTACCATTCATTCGTAATCAAATCAAATGAAACCCCTTCTATATTTGTTTCCTTCCCATGCTTTGCATGCCTAAATAATCAACAAATCTCTCTTCTTCTTCAACGCCATTCAATTCATTTTCTGTAACGCTGTGTATTTTTCTCTTAGTTATTGTAATCTCTGTAAATGGCCAATTTGACACTCACCCGATCGTTAAAGCACGTCGCCGGTTTATTTCCTTCCTCCCGTGCCATCTCCGTTTCCGGTAAATTCGATCTTACTCATTCAAAGCTTGATGAACTCATCGATCGAACTGCTTCTCGTCTCGTTGCCGCCGGTGTTGAACCAGGCGACGTCGTTGCTCTCACGTTCCCTAATTCCGTCGAGGTTAATTTCTTCTCTGCCGGTGGATATGTCTTCATATTTTATTTTTACTATATTAAAGAAAAAAAACATATTTTATGAGTTGAAATTGAAGAATTTTTTTAAGGGAGCATATTTGGCGTAATTGTCTTATCGTTTGTAGAATTTGGTTAGGTTACCTCTAGAATTTCTCATGAATTTTAAAATTAGAATAAACAATAATATAATTTAACGGATTTTTGTGGATTCTTGCAGTTTGTGGTTACGTTCTTGGCCGTGATTCGAGCACGTGCCACTGCGGCTCCACTGAATCCGGCTTACACGGTTGACGAGTTCGAATTCTATTTGTCAGACTCAGAGTCAAAGCTTCTATTGACGTCAAAAGAAGGCAACCAGCCGGCTCAAGCCGCGGCTTCTAAGCTCAGCATTTCCCATGTAACCGCAACGCTCTGCGATGCCGACTCCGACGTCGTTTTGTCCTACGATGGTCAATCGGTGTCAGATTCTTTGACGGACATTTCCAAATTGGTCAATGACCCCAACGATGTTTCTCTCTTTCTCCATACCTCCGGCACCACTAGTCGTCCTAAAGGAGTGCCATTGACTCAACTTAACCTGGCTTCCTCCGTAAATAACATCAAATCGGTGTACAAACTCACCGAGTCCGACTCGACGGTGATTGTTTTGCCCCTTTTCCATGTCCACGGGTTATTAGCTGGGTTATTGAGTTCTCTCGTCGCGGGTGGAGCCGTGACGCTTCCTGCGGCTGGTAGATTCTCTGCTTCAACGTTCTGGGCAGATATGAACAAATATAATGCCACGTGGTACACTGCCGTGCCCACCATACACCAAATTATTTTGGATCGCCATATGAATAGCCCCGAACCCGTTTATCCTAAGCTCCGGTTCATTCGAAGTTGCAGCACAGCGTTGGCTCCGAGCATTTTAGCTCGACTTGAGGAATCATTCGGGGCTCCAGTGTTGGAGGCTTATGCAATGACGGAGGCGACCCATTTGATGGCATCCAACCCGCTACCCGAGGATGGTCCCCACGTTCCCGGGTCAGTTGGGAAACCAGTGGGTCAAGAGATGGCCATATTAGATGAAAATGGGAAACAGCAAGAGGCTAATGCCAAGGGGGAAGTTTGTATTAGGGGACCAAATGTAACAAAAGGTTATAAGAACAACCCCGAGGCCAACAAATCTGCTTTCCTATTCGGTTGGTTCCATACTGGTGATATCGGCTTCTTCGATTCTGATGGTTATTTACATCTTGTTGGACGGATTAAGGAGTTAATTAACCGTGGAGGTAACTATTTTTTTCCTTTTACAATTTATTTTCACCAGAGAGAATGTGAAAATTGCATTGATTTTTACCCTAATATGTCAATTGCAAAAACTAGCTTTGGTGTTTTTATACACCCCGTGTAACCTGAGGTTTGGTGTTATAAATATAACTAGAGTCTTAAGGATTCACCTCCCACTTAACTATAACTCTAGTACTACTTTGTATTAACTGAAATTTTTCTCTGTTTAAGAGATTGCTAATTAACTCTTAAACTATGCTAAATGGACACTATAATAGGTTGTGTCATTTCCAAAATGTAGTATGATGCTTCTAAACAATCAACTTTGTTATTACTTCTGTCGCTAAAGTACTGGGTCTCAAATATCAAGTTCATTGAACGATGTTGAAGCAATTGGTGGGGGCATGCTTCAATAATTAAACACCTTTTCTTTAATTTGCTTTTGGCCATAAAGTTTTGTGTTAATGCTAATCAATTTTGCTGCAGGATAAAAAAAATTATTCACAAAATTATCTACTCCGTTAATTGTCATCATGGAGACAATAAAATTAATTAGCTGGTTATGATGGCAAAATGCAAAATATGGCATATCTTGTGTTTGATGGCGTAAGTCAAATTTGAAGTTAGCTTGGAGTATCAAGTTCATGTATATCCAAGTGTCCTTGTCAAACATTTTTCACTGTTATTGTAGTTTCATTGATAAGTGTGTATACCAGATTAAGTGGTACTTGCACGTATGAAGTAATTACTTGTATTTTAGAAGGGTTATAACTGCTTGAACTTTGAAGGTCATGACCACGTCGAGTGATTGAGAAAATTAATTATACAAAGAATGCCTTCACCAGAGGCTGCCCTTTGATTCTTGTAGTACGCAGGTAGCGGTTTCAATTTATCTTGCCAATTTTCCTGATATACCATTTCAAATATGGAGCTTCCTTTGCTTATTACTGTTTAGTTCATTATCTGCATCCTATAATGGTTGCCCTATAACTTCTATGACCAGTTCAATGTTTAAGGTATATTGAAGAACTTTAGGCTTTCCTGAAAATTTAAGTGATGGACCTGTTACAACTTCAAGGGAGAAAATATCTCTTGTTGAAGTGGATGTTGTCCTGTTAAACAAGCTTAACTGTGAAACTGTCTTGATGTACCATGTCAAATATGGCTTCTCACTTTGCTTGTTACCCTTTAGTTGTATCATATAATGATTGTCCTACTGCTTCTATTATGACCAGTACAATGTTTAAGATGTACTGGAGAACTTTAATTTTGGTTTTTCTGAACCTCTAAGTGATGGACCTGTTATGATTTTAGGGGAGAAAATATCTCCAATTGAAGTGGATGCTGTCCTTTTATCTCATCCTGACATTGCCCAAGCTGTTGCTTTTGGAGTCCCTGATGACAAATATGGGGAAGAGGTAAGAAGCTTATTTCATATTTTCATATATAAATTTCTCATATTTGGATTGCTTCTGGAGGTAGCTTCACAAAGTCGCCTAAGAAAAACATGCAGTTTTCTCTTACCATGTTGGTTTTGTCCATCTTGTCACCAAATGTTTCTTGGGAACTGTTACAATTGACTTTTTCTGATCTCTTACAAGTGAAGGGCGAGTATTCTCTGAAGCTAATGATAAAATTGGAGGATTACATATTTCTTTTGTATATATTTTTATGAGGGAGTGTGTGTAATGCTTAATACCCTTCTGGTGTCAATATTGGATGCTTGCCAGGCCTCAGCCTACTCCTTGGAGCGTGCGACTGGTGTCAAATTTCAGTCTGCTAATTGTCATTTCTTGAATATATGCTGTTTCCTATAATACTCTGTCAAAAAGAGACATCTGAATGTTCTTTAGGTGGGGAGCGATATAGGGTGGTAGACTGCGAATTAGTTTAACTCTGCATGGTGTCTGCATTAGCCGTGGTTGCACCATTTGAAATGGAAGAAAAATCACAAGCTTAAACTGCATGGTTTTGTTCTGAGTTATGTTTATTGTGAGAAAACATGAAGCTAGTAGTCTTTCTATCTTAAGCTGCAGGTAGAATTTCTACCACTGATTTTGCTTTTCCAAATGATAGTTTTTCCCTGCAGCAGTGTTCTCAGTCAATCCAGTATTTCTAATTTGTATTTCTCGAACAAATTTTCCCAATTTTCCTCTCATTATTTCGCGCCTACTTGTCCCTTTATGCTTAGGTAGGTATATGGACAGATAACAATGCCTTTGTTGTTGCAGATAAATTGCGCAGTTATACCCAGAGAAGGCTCAAACCTTGATGAAGCGGAGGTCCTGAGACACTGTAAGAAAAATCTAGCTGGCTTCAAGGTTCCAAAGAAGGTTTTTATCACGGACTCTGTCCCTAAAACAGCGACAGGAAAAATCCAAAGGCGAATTGTAGCAGAGCATTTCCTGGCGCAAATCTCTACTGCTAAAGTCCCCAAGTTTGGAGCCTAAGCAAACCGGATATTATAGTGTATGCAATCAAAATAAACAAACTGACCAGCCACCTTAACTTCTTAGAGAAGGTGGATGTTACGTTCAAAAATAAAGAAGACCAATGCACTTGGTATGGCTGGCAAAAGCAGTGAAAACACCTTGAAGCACCGGAGCAGCAGCTTCCACCTCCTGCTACATGCATGGTCTAGAAATTAAAACAAGAAATTGTTTCTTTGTTGCAATTGGTTGTCATTGATGATGATTGATGTTACTGGTATAGTAGCACTTAACTAGTGTGTAAGGTTTTTGTTTAGGGTTAGACAACTCTCATGCATGTTTATGTTTTCGACTATTTGTCTGAGGCGATCATTTTCAGTTCAGTTGCCTGATAATGACCTAAAATTGTTGCAAGTTCAAGTAAATATAACATGGAATAACATGTTTTAAAGCATCCTCCTTCAGGTACATTTATATAACTGTCAATTGTCAAATGAAAAATTTTGAGTTCGAACTACCTTGGGAATTATTTTATGTCGTATTTTTAATCTTGTGTTGTAGTTGGTTTTATATCACAATAGATCGGGTGAAAAACCTTTAGGGAAAAATATATTATAAAAGAGAAGTGATACATAAAGTGGTACATAAAGTAGTGTCGGAATTATTTATTCTTCTTTAAGTGATTTACTTTATGATAAAACATGGTACAACAGGGTAAGAAGCTTTAGGAAATTACTTAAGGTAACACCTAATTTAAGAGTGTAACACATAAAAGATTCAAAATGTTCATTTAATTTTCTTCCCCTTCTTTAATTCTAAAATTCTCTCAAAATTCCATGTTCAAATATTTAAATTGGAAGTATTATACAACGAATCTTCACAAAACGGGATTAGTATATCAATCTTTAACTGTTTTTATTTATTTTTACCGATTTAAAATTTAAAAAATGAGTTCAAATCGTCCTGGATCTAAAAAAAATTTGTGTCAAAATTTTGCACCCCAAAAAGGACACCCTTACCGTTGGACTAGGTAAGATTCTTTATTGATCAGGAAAGCTACTGTCTAAAAGTTTCTTTATTTGTCTAGTTTTTCTGATTATGTACATATGTTGCGCTTCTTGAGCCTTTTTGAGCCCTTTAATGGACGTTTTAAGTCTTAGAGTCTCATGATTTGTAGATAAATTTCTTAAATTTCCAAGACATCTTGAATCATATCGATTGGAGTAGTATATCTCTAGTTATGATCATTTTATCGAAAGGTATCAAACTACAACGTGATGTAAAAAGCTAATTTTTGCACAATACTTTAAATGACTAAATGAACTTCGATTGAGACAAAATTTAACTTCTGGAAACCTTATGAAGTCCTCAAAGATCTTCAAGAAGGACACATCTTCAATTAAGGTCATTAAAGAGGCAAAAAATCCACTAGAAGCTACATAGCTCAGCCAGGGACACTGTTTTGGGCAGCTTGTTATTTCTTCTCTTTTTTTGCTTCGTTTTGACTCGTTTTCAACATATCTTCTTCCGAAGGTACCTATAACAATAAGAGAAGAAACGAGATTCGATTAGTCCATTTTATAAGCAATTAAACTAAAAAACCGATGAAAACAATAACGCTCAAATAGGGTAAAAACAGACATATCAAGTTAGGGACAGGGATCGAATTCTCCCCATCCGCACATGTCCATCCCTAACTATCCCCACCCATCCCTATATATATATATACAATTTTTTTGAGTAAAATACTAAACTAAATACTAAAGAGTAGGAAAAAAAGAAAAAACTAGCTTATAAGTTTTTCAACTGTTGCACATGTTTAGTTTTTTTTAGGTTTATTTATTAATATTTTGAAGTTTTAATTCGTTTGATTTTGTAGCATGCATATTATTATTTTGTGTTTAACAATGTTATTAAAAATAATTCATATAGTTCCCTGTTTGGGTCCCCTATTTCCCAGTGGGTTTGGCAGAATGGGTTGGGATAGGGTTAGATTTCATCCCCAGTGGGGGGATGGATTGGGTATAGGGATTAATTAGGGAAGCTTGGGCTGGGGATGAGGATGATTTTCATATCTAAGTACAGAGATGGGTTAGAGACAGAGAAAAGGTAAGAGAGTAGGGATGGAGCTGGGGGTTGGGGTCCCCGCCCCCATTGTCATCCTGCTTAAAAAAAATTCAAATAAACTTATATTTCCAAATAAGGTCAATTTAGTTTGTTTAACTTTAAATTAAGATACCCTAATTATTTTCTTAATATTTGTGTCAATTTTTAATGTGACTGATAATATAAAACGGAAAGAGTATTATATAGATGAGATGAGGGACAAGTGTTGTGTAGACCGATGTCGCGATCTCCTCACTTAAATATATTCACTTGACATGTCAAGAGAAGATCCTAAATTCGAGTCACTTAAAAAGCGATTTAAAGCCGCATGTTAATTTTGTACTTTTGTTTCAAATCTTATATTTTTCACTTATTTTCAAATCAGTTAGTATCTCTCAAATATTAAATTAATAAAATATAGATGAGATGAGGCCAACCAAGGCCAGTACATGGGCCCTAGTATCATAAGAAGTTTCCAAGTGTGTGATATGTAGGAATGAAGCCCACCTTTTTTTTTTTTTAAATGAAAGAGAGAAATTATTAAACAATAGGGGAAGAGCCAAATGAGCAAATTCAATAGCAATGGCTGGCTTTCCAAGACCTTCTGGTTCTTAGATAAAGCTAAGGGGGTCGATAAGGATAACTCGGAAATTTATAAGGATAACTCGAAAAAATTCAAAAATTTTCATTTTTATCTAAACACTTCCTCTCTCTACAAAATTTCTCTTAAACATCTCTCTAAGAAAAACTCCAACATTGAACACCAAACGAAATTAGAAGAAAATATGGATTCCTTTGAAGAATCTTTGGAAGAAAATGTTGGTTTTGAGGTAAGAAATCAATCGCAAATTTTTTTTCAAATTTCTGCAGCACTTTCGCCCAGGTGAGCGAGATTTTCCAGTGATTTTCGCCCATCTGGATGAAAGTTTCTAGGAAGTTTCGTCCAGATGGGCGAAAATCACTGGAAAATTTCGCTTACTTGAGCGAAAGTGTTGCAGAAATTTTTTTTTTTTTTTTCGGTTTAGTGTTTTTTTAAAAATTTTTTTTTTTTTGTTTTGGTAACATTTTCATTTTACATTAACAGGCTGATAAAGATCCAAATACGTTTGAAGACATTTTAGACCGGAAGAGAATATTGATCTTGGATATTTATTCACGACTGACAGAATATTTAGTTCGAAAGATCAGTTGATGGACTGGGCAAAACAAACTGCAAGGAGTGCCAAGACATATTTAATCATAACTCGGTATTAGGGATCAAGAACAGCTGACCATCGACCGTATGTCACATTGGATTGCGAGCGCGGAGGTTCAGTTAAAAAATATAAAAAAACCAATAGTTGATGATGAGGAAGAAGAAATTCCAAAAAAAGGCGGGGACCTTATGGGACGAAAAAATGTGGGTGTCCATTTAAGTTAAAGGGAGAGCAAATGGCAACAAGCGAAAGTTGGCAATTGTTTGTACACAACAGGAGGCACAACCATAAAGTAGCTGTTTACAATCACGGTCATACTTAGGCTGCAAGACTTACGGAGGAGCAGTTGCAACAGACTAAGCAGTTCAGGAAGAGTCATGTGCCGCCTCGCAATATATTACGATTTCTTCAAGAACAAGAAATTGGTTGTGCAGTTAGTAAGTTATAAGGGAATTATTTTTAATACTTTATTTAAATATTTTAGATTTGTTTTTATTATGTTAATAAAGAGAAATTTATGATGTATGTAGTGCTCAGAAAATTTACAATGTTGTTGCGAAGATTAAGAGGAACCGGATGCAGGGAAGAAACACAGTAGAGGAAGTTCTTTGCCTAAGTGCACAAAGGAGCTACACCGTTTTCCATAGAAACCGTGAGGAGAGCAACGTACTTAGTGATATTGTCGTTGCACACCCAACATCGATTGCAATGATTAGAACGTGGCCATATGTACTAATAATGGATACCACGTATAAAACGAACAAGTACTATAGTGGATTAATTGTATTATTGGATATCTTCATTAATTTATCCACATAAACATTAAATTTATTAAGTATTGTAGTAGATCATTGATATTTTATAATATTTTTAATAAATAGTTAATAATATTTTGAAGTCCGTCTAAAATAGTTGTCAATGTTAATAATTAATTTTCCCTTTATTTTTTAATTAAGGTACAACATGCCACTATTAGAAGCTATAGGGATGACTCCGATAGGGAAAGAACTTCACAGTGGCAACAACTTTTATATACCATGAAAGGCAACGATATACAGATGAGTTCTTCAACAAATCAAATACTTATATTTTACATCTGATATGTCAAATGTCCAGGGTTCAATTATCAATGAAGGAGAGCCACTAGTCATTCTTACCGATAGGGAAAGCGGACTAATGGCGGTAATTGATGATGTGTTCAGAAATTCATATCACATGTTATGCAGAAGACACATCGATCAAAATGTGTTGGCAAAGTTGACAGAGATGGTGAAAGATGAAGATGTGGCACAACGGTTCGTGAATGACTCGTGGAAAAAATTAATAAATGAAATTGATGGGGTGGAATATTAGAGAAAGTTGGAAGTGTTGAAGACTAGGTGGAAAAGCAGACCGGACTTTCTACATTACCTGTTTAGCACATGGTTGAATCCATTTGCCCATAAATTTTGCAAGGTTTGGACATCTCAAGTGTTGCATTTTGTGGTAGAGACAACGAACCGTGCTAAGAGTGAACATTCTGCGTTGAAGCTATGACTATCAACGTGTCATGGTGATTTGGACACCTTGTTTCTGAATATCAACTCTCTAATCCAAGGTCAAATTGCTGAAATTAAATACACATTGGAAATTTCTAAACTTAAAGAGAAGTATGGCGCTAAGAGTAACGCCATATTGAAGAATTTAAGTAATAAAATTAGTCATTTGGCTTTGAAGAAAATAATGGATGAGTTAAAGAAAGCACGTGAGATGGTTGAAGAACCGGGAAGCAATTACCTGCATTATTTAAGAAAGTCGCACGGTCTACCATGTGCATGTGAACTTGTTCATAGGTGCCAATATTTAATTCCAATCCGAGAGGAAGATGTTGACATTTTTTGGAGAAAACTAGAAATTGATTCTGATATTCTTGAAGAACACCATAGAGACATGGATTCGGAAATGCATGATCTCACCTCACTAATACATGAAATTAGTATGCATCCAATTTCTAAGATTCGAGAAGTGAGACGCCTCATCAAAGGTGTTATAACTCCTGTGTTGCCTGAAGATCCCTGTCAACCGTTGATAACACCTCCAGAGACTGCAATCATGTAGGGACGACAGAAGATGAATTCTACCAAAAGGGATAAGTCTCACTGGGAATACGTCTCCGTTGCACATAGGAAGATAGGAAAGTCTAGCGGTTCAGGTTCAGGTTCTGGTCCTAGTCCACGTGGAAGAGGTAGGATGCCTCGTAGCTGTAGGGGTAGGGACAGGGAACGTAACAGTGGTAGATCTAGTTTATTATCCGTTGTAAATTCGGATGCCCCATCAATGCTATTCCTCTTTAACAATACATTTCCCTGGTTCATGTATGAATTTGTACTAAACTGGAAGAATGCGGTTGGTGATGGTAATTGTGGATTTAGGGTTGTATCTAATTTTTTGTTTGGGGATGAAAATCATTGGGTTGAAATTCGTAGAAAAATATGGTTTAATTTACACCACCGTATGAATGTATATGTGCAACTGTTCGGATCAGTAGAACGTGTCACTAAGTTGATAAAGCGGACGAATTGGGAAGAGGGTTCAGCGCCTGCTGACTATTGAATGGATACACTTGATCATCTTTATGTCATCACGAACACATTCAATTTATGCATTGTTTTTCTTGCACGGTTAGGGTCGACCACCGTTCTACCTCTTGTTTCTAATATGGATGGTAATGATGGAACAATATTCATCGGATTCATAGAGGAACAAGAGCATTTCATAGAGGTATTTATTATTGTGATTTATTTTAAATTATTGTAATTATTTTTACTATTCATTATATTATTAATAGCCGGAGCTTATATTTAATTTATAATTATTTATTTTACAGCTACACTTGCGAGATGGATGCCCTTTGCCTCCACTACAGGTGCAATAGGAATATTATCGAGATGTACGAGTTAGTGGATGGCCAGTCCCATATTGTAACCGGATTTTAGATTGGGTTACGAGATACCGTAAAATGTATCCGCCTCAGAGTCATTCGCATGTTATTATTAACTAGTCACTTTAGCATTTTAATGTATAATTTATAACGTGTATGTAGTTGGTGTTATTAATATATTATTTTTTTTAGATTTGATTTTATAAATATTTTTTTTAACCTTTCAACAAGTACGTGATGAAATAAAAATAATGAACAGAACAAAATTCACTAATACGAAGAAAAGAATGTAAAAAAATATGTAACAAAGTATCCAAATACATAAAGATTTACTAAGGAGCGCGGTAATGCTTCCTTAGTAAATCTCGAAGCGTACGTCTAAATTCACTGTCCTGAAGATCCTCTCGAGTAGCCTCACGTGCAATCAAATCCAACAGAGTCTGGGGTGGCATAAGGGGAGCTACCGGTACGTGAAAGCCACTGAGAATATTCCCGGGATTCTGTATCTTCGGGTGACTGCGTGGGAGGTACCAACCCATGTAATCATCCATGCAGGAACTCGGTGGAATGGCCGGAACACTAGTCCATGACTCTGTCAATAAGTGTGAAGGTGCCTCGAGCCACAGTGCCTCCACAAAAGTATTCCTCAACACGTACATCCTGTTGTTTGGTGGCCTGCGTGCCTCCTGGGACTGGATAGGGTGGGCAGGAATACACTGCCTATACCCGAATTGTCTCAAAATCCGGTCAGGCATGTACGGCTCGATGCAGTCAAAATATGCAATAAACCTGTGCCACATGGAAACCCAGCAAGCCCGAATCTCCTGAGTCATGTATGGTATCCACCTAACCTCATCAGCTGTCATCATATCCAGTCTCAGGCGAATATCTAGTAGTTTATTCTCATTCTTATACCCCAACATTAGAAACTGTTGGATGTAGGGTTTGCAGGCTTCAGTACCCGGTCTAACCGAGAGTGCAAATATCGAAAACTACAGATATATCCACGCCTAAAATATAAAATATAAATGTAAAAAATAAATATAAATAATATAAATGTGAAAATTATAAAAATATGTATTAATAAGATTTATAAAATAAATATAAATAATATAAACCCTAAAATATAAAAATAATATACCTCTAATAGTGACCAGTACCTAGCAAGTTCCTTTGCATCAACCCTGGACGCCTGACCCATATTCCTGTACAGATACGCAAGACAAGCAGCACCACATGCGAACCTCCCAACAGAACTCACATCCTGCAGCAGTGGCCATAGTATGGCAGGAACAATGTTGCCTCTCTTATCACTGAAGAGTGAGCTACCCAATATGTATTGTAAATAATAGGCAGCTCTGACACAATGTGACAGTGAAGTCTGTCTACTAGTGACAATAGCGTGAAGCTCCGCTGCATTTAACCCTAAACTACTGGTGAGAGCTAAACCCAAATCATCCTGAACCAGATCATCCTGAACCAGCCGTACCAACTGCTTCCTGGATAATCTCGAATCCACTACCGCACCATATACAGGAACCCCGAGAATAAGTTCCACATCGTGTAGTGTAACAGTCATCTTACCAATGGCATGTGGAAGCTGTTCTTGTCGGGCTGCCACTTCTCAACAAAGGTCGACAACAATACAGCATTAGGGTGCTGAATCATGCACGACCGTAGGTGCGTAAGATCGGACCCGGAAGGCAAGGGCCGAACCTGTGCATCAGTAAGGTCCCAACCTGTTAGTGCCATGTAACACGATCGGCACTTCAATGAACCACAATCCTGAAGATAAAACAAATAAATTTATACAATTACAAAATAATTTGTACTCTATTTATAATAATAAAAATATTGACAGATTAAAGATTAATAACAATAATAATAACATGTAACTTTAACATAAAGATATGTACTTGTCCACGCCATATCAAACCCGCAACATGTCCACCGTATCATAGGATGAGCTCCGAGTCAACAAGACCTCCCTCTGCTGGGCCTGTCTGCTCCCAATCTAAAGCCTTCGTTTTCTTCCTCTTCCGTGTCAGAGCCTGAACTTCATGAGCCATGTCAGGTCTTTTGTTACAAGACCCTACAATCTTACTCATCACCGACATAAAGCTGCCGGTCAACCCTTTCCCTTTCCGTGATGAGGATACCCGTCGGATCCACTAGCTGGTGCGACAGGCACAGGCTGCTCCTCATCTCCAGCATCATCACCCTCATCCTGATCATCATCACCACCATCACCATCATCATCACCTCTCTCATCTACCTCTCCCTCAATATGTAGGGATCGGACTCTTTCTTGCTCCTCACCAACCCCCTATCACCCTCTCGTACCCTATCTGCAGGCCTTTGTACGTAAGGATCAAAAGATGAAACACCACTCAGCATGAGAATACCCATGTGTGCTGCATGAAGAATCCTGAGGGGCGGCGCCAAGCATCTGATAAAAAAACTCAACTCCTATCTGCCTCGGCTGATCAATAAACTCCAGTATAGGCTCCTGGGTGGCAGATCTATATGGTATGCAAGGACATATAGTGGGAGCATGTAAGTATGGATCATATACTGTTTCTGGGGAGTGTGAAGGTGGATGTGCATATCCATATGGCTCATAGGGCACATGGGTGTGAGATAGATGGGGTTGGAGGGGAGGTCGAGATATAAAAGGTACGACCGGTGGTTGGGTAGAAGACCCGGGTTCACCTGTACCATGATAGAACCCAGGTGCAAGAGGGGTAGGAGTAGCAGGGAGGTCGGAGGTACTATGTCGCCCTCACACCTCTAGACGAAGCTGTGATAGTGCGGCCCTCAACTTGACCTGTCATGTCCGTGACAGGACCAAGATCGTCATCTCCTCTACGGCCGCTAGGTCGAACCATCTATTATTTATTTAAACTGGTTAATAGCTGTTTATCACATATTTACTTTAACATCTATTATTATTTTATTATTTATTATTATCGGGATCTATTATTTCATTTCTACTATTTCTTTCGTACTATTATTATTCATCACTAATATACTTTAGTAATAGTTATTAATTTATATATTATTCAATCTTACCTACTAAACCCTGAACCTAAGGCCAAGAATAACGATCAATTCAAATTAAAATTCAAATAGTTGAGCAATTACGTAACACGTTTCCTTATTAAACACATAATTACAAGCAAACAATTTAAAACTTGTTATATTTTTACTTTACATACACAAAATTCATTTCATATTATTCACAAAAATATATTCATACTCATATTATTAATTAAAAAATATCACATAAAATATTTTAAACAACTAGTCACAGTCATTCTACATACAAAAAATTAATTAACAATTCAAATAATCATTTATGAACCCAAAAAAAATAATTATAAAAAAAAAATTAAAATGCACTTTCGCCAGGACTGGACGAAAGTGCATGGATACTTTCGTCCAAGCCAGCGAAAGTATGTGAGTACTCTCGTCTGACCGGACGAAAGTATCCATGCACTTTTGCTCCAGGCTGGCGAAAGTGCTCGAAAACAGAAAAAAATAGTTTAAAAGTACGATTTTTTAAATTAAAGGGATATTTTCACGATCTAAACCGATAAAATTGTAAATAAATGAGAATAAATTGAAGAACTAACATTTTTTTTTTTCAATTTTGACGGTCGGATCTTCCAAGTTTTGAGATTGAAGTGAAGAGTCCTAGAGAGTGTTTAAGTAAGAGAGAGAAAGTGTTTAGGTGAAAATGAAATTTTTTGAATTTTTTCGAGTTATCCTTATAATTTCCCCAATTGCCTTTATCAATACCCAAAGTCAAAACACAAATTGCAGCAGAAAGCCAAGTGGAAGTTGGGTTTCCCGCCCACCACTCAATGATCACAAGCCAAAATAAAGGTCCCAAATTTGCGTCACTCACTGCCACCCACGGCGGAAACCTCAACCCTAAACTATTTTCTAATTTTATCAAACTTTACCAGTATTAAAGTTCAAAATTAATATTTCATGAAATAAAGTAAATATATAAATTAACAATCGTGTACTCCCTCTCTCTCTTTATGTATTAAGCAAAAAAAGAAAAAAAAAAGGAGGATGAGTTACTTGTAGATTTTTTGTTTCTTTAATTGTGAGGGAAAAAGAAATATGGAACCAGATGGATCAATAAATAATCATAATAAGACGATATTCATTTCTAATTAGTGAGGTAATAGTAATTAATTTAGTGGTGTGAGGGGAGGGAGCGGGAAATAATGTCCGTTCGATGTCCTTTGTACACCTTAAAAAAAGGCACCTAGTAAGTAAATGCCTGTTGTGCCGAGATGACGATACATACGAAAGCAAACAGAACAACAGCGTAGAATGGAATCATATCGTTGTCGAAGGCAGGCAGGGTAACCTATATCCTTTATGCCTTTAAACTTCTACATTCTACCATTTTGACTAAATAATTATCTCATGTTCGTTGCATATATATATATATATATATATCTATATACATATATCATAATGTGAATGGATAAAATAATTTGTTTACTTATTTTTTGAGTATGTGTCACATCACTGTATAAATAATTTAAAAGTAATACGTCTTGCAGATTGTCTAAACATAAATAATTTAAGATATTTTTTTACTACTTTCTCTAATTTGTATATGAATCTAAGCATACATGAACAACACTTTTAATTTAACTTTCAAAGGCAAAAATTTTTCAAAATGTTGAGCGGAAACGATTTTATGAGGAGAGTATTTACATATTTTATGCTCTCAAATGTCCAAAATCCAAAGATATTGTGGAAAAATAAAAAAATTTTCCAGCAGAATCTAATTGTGAAGCCACCATTGAAGCATAAAAATCAAGTTTTATGTTCTTTCTTTAGTTCGATTTGATTAGGCTTTTTAATTAAGTGATGCATGTTCTAGTTGTTCGATTTTTGGATGCTTTTATTTTCAAGTGGATGCTAATAGTAATAGTTTAAGTTAAATCCTTTTCTGAATCCAGTTGTTTTTTATGTGTTAACTGAGGTCTTGTTTTAACAGGTTTCGATGGTAGTCTTGATGTGAACCGGTTAGACATGCAAGAACATCAAGGAGTCGTAACAAGAGCCAAGGCAAAACAACTAAAGAGTCACAAGGATCAAATTGAGCAATAGAAGTTTCAAGGCTTAAATTGTGATGTCCAAGGCTTTATGGGGCTTAAATTTTAATGTCCAAGACTTTATGAGGCAATATCCTAAAGTTTTGAATAAGTTAGAAATTGAAAATTCACCTTAGTAGATGGTTGGAAGCCCTTTTGCCCAAGCTAAAAAATTGCCTCATATTTTTGGTAATATGTTTGACTAGTGCTCTAGAATAGTCCCAATGCAATTAAAGCACCTCTTTGTCTTATCAAGTATATGTATAGGTTATATCTATCCTTTGGGCGGAAAATATGAGAGGGAAAAATTCCTATTTTCTCCCTCAAGTCTCTATAAATATGTAGTCTTCCATTTTGAATAAACTAATCAAGAAATTTTTCAAGACAAAGGTTCTTCTCTTAGTATTCTTAGTTCTTAGCTTAGTTTTTCTATCTTCTTCAAGAGTGAACTTCCTTGAAAGAAAAATCACTTTAAAGACTTGTTGAAAGTTCCAAGAGCTTCAAGGTTGATCATAAAAAAATTCCTTCATACTAGTTACTAAACTCTTGTAGAAAACTAGTCTTGAGGTCTTCTTCTTGTTTCATTGGAATCTAAAGTTCAAAATACCTTAGGTTTCTTGAACTTTTTTGAAGAAAAGATTTTGTTTAAACCTTCTTGAGGTCTTAGATTTATTATATCCAAGGTTGCTAGAAGTTTAATATTTTCAAGTCCTTTCAAAGGCACTTTCTCTTCTACTTGTTACACTTGTTTTGTTTGTCCTCTCCCTCACTTCTTGGATGAAATTTTAAGGTTTCTTGAAGTTTGAAGAAAAGATTTTTTTTAAACCTTCTTGAGGACTTGGATTTAATATATCCAAGGTTGCTAGAAGTTTAATATTTTCAAGTCCTTTCAAAGGCACTTTCTCTTCTACTTGTTACACTTGTTTTGTTTGTCCTCTCCCTCACTTCTTGGATGAAATTTTATGCTCTTGAAGATTATTCCACATCATTTGGTATCAAAGCCACGTTCAAGTAAGCGTTTTTGAGATATCTTACGTACAATACAAGACAAAAAAAAAAAGAGAAAAGAGGCAAGATTGCTGGAAAATGGCATCAAAAAATAGAATGCTTGAACGACCTGGAATATGACTAGAAATTTGCCATATTTTTACATGGAGTTATACTAAATGGATCTGGGAAAGAAATGAAACAGGCCTCATCTAATTTGGACTTCATTTGCTATCTCTAAATAGTCAAAACTTGAAGGTGTACCTGGCTTTTCCGTAGACAAAAAATACTGAAATGATCTGAGCATATCTTCTCTTTTACTACTCCTTTTTCTTTGATTCTTGAGCCTAAACTCAAGAATTTTGAGTGAGAATTCTTTCTAGATAAACCTCATTCAATTTAGACTTGTGGTTCAATACCAGTTTTCAAAACAAGCCGAGTATGTCATCTACTCTGCTTGCTGGAAACTTTTGTTGTGTATCCTTTTGTGTTCTTGAAGTATCCTAGCTTTGTATTTGTATTTGTATTTGTGGTCGAATTTCTTTCCTTTTTCAGTACTTATTTCTTCATTTGGTCAATCTACCATTATTGACTCAAATGCTCTTGGAAATGTTGTTGAACTTCCTTAAAATGAATGGATGACTCAATATCATTTTCCTTGCTTCTCATATTTCTCAACTAGTTTTTGTTTGTGATTTTTTTTTTTTTATTTTGGTTGTTTTAAACTTGAGTAGAGGTGTTAAATCTTTGTTAAGAACTCATAGAAATCTTTGAGACTTGAACCTTTAGAAAAAGGCAAGAGTTGTGAGAATATCCTCAAAAAAAGCCAAAGAGAGTTTTGTGAGGTAAACACTATCAAGATGTCAACCCAAGCTCAAGCACCAACTCCTTTTGGAGAAGAGTCTAGCAACTCCCAACATGATGACCCTTTGAGGCTCATAATGCAAGAGTGACAATCTCTAAGAGATGAGATGAGGGATATTAGAAGGGATGTCACTAATCTCTCTAATCAACAAAGGGAGGTTAGTCCTCATGGTAGTCTCAATGCTACTACCCCAAGGAGCAATAGACCATTCAATTGCTCTAGGACAACCGAGTTCCACCAACCTCCACATTTTGATGAAGAACTTCATCCACCTCCTTACGGTGGTAGAAGAGGCGATTTTGGAGGAAGAGGCATACCTAGACACTTTGAAGAAGTTCCGAGACCACAAGCTAGGCATGGAGAGCCATTATATGATGATCATGAACATGTTCCATTTGTTGCCAACCGTGGAAGAGACCAAGGTGACCAAACCTTGGACCGAATAAAGTGGAAGCTCCCTAGTTTTAAGGGTGAGAATGACCCTAACATTTTCTTAGATTGGGAGAGGCAAGTAGAAAACATGTTTATGTTGAAAAATTGTAATGAGTTCTTAAAAGCTAGACTTGTAATAGTCGAATTTTCCGGCTATGCTTTACATTGGTGGGAAAGGATAGTAAACCAAAGAGTAGAAGTGGTAGACCATCGGTTGATACTTGGAGAGAGTTAAAAGCTTTAATGAGAGAAAGATTTGTGCCCGAGCATTACTATAGAGAGCTTCATTATAAGCTCATGACTTTAAAACAAGGTGCAAAAAGTGTAGAAGAGTATAGACAAGAGCTTGAGCTCTACATCTTGAAGTTGAACTTGGAAGAAGACAAAGATGCTTCAATGGCTAGGTTTCTTAGTGGTCTCAATAGGGAGACAGCCAACCAACTTGAGTTGTATCCACATACAACTTATGAAGACATGTGCCACCTTGCCAATAAGATCGAATCACAAAGGAGAAGAAGTGGGATGGTGCAATCCTCATTTCCCAACCAAAGACAAGTTGCAACAACAAAACCACCTACTTCCAACTTCAAGCCATGGCCAAAAAAGGAGGAGGCTTCTAGAGGTACTTTTCAACCTCCAACCAAACCAAAGATGGAAGAGAGAGGTAAAATCATTTCTAACGCTCCTAATTGCTTTAAATGTAATGGTGTAGGACACTATGCAAGTAATTGTCCGACAAAGAGAGCTTTGATCTTTAGGGAGGATTTGAATGTTTGGATTGAGAAGGAGGAGGATGAAAGTGGCGAATGTGTTGAGGGTGAAGAAAATGGTGAGGATGATGAACATGTTGATTTGAACCCTTTAGAAAGTGATGACGATGTATTGAGCTTAGTTACCATAAGAGCACTAAGTGCTCAAGCTTTTGATGATAACATGATTGAACAAAGAGAAAACATCTTCCATTCTAAATGTAAAGTTGAGGGAAGGATTGCCAACCTTATCATTGATAGTGGTATTTGTGTAAATGTGGCCAGTGCTTATCTTGTTGAGAAGTTGAAACTACCTACTACAAAACATGATACCCTACAAACTCCATTGGCTAAATGATAGTGGAGAAATTAAATTGTTGATACAAGTACTGGTACCAATAGAAATGGGAGCTTACAAAGATGAGATACTATGTGATGTGGTGCCCATGCAAGCATGCCATCTTCTCTTGGGAAGACCTTGGCAATTCGATAGAAAGTCCCTCCACAATGGGGAGAAAAGTACTTATCTTTTGTGAAGGATGGAAGAACATTCACTATGAATCCTCTTACACCTCAACAAGTGAGACATGAACAAAAAAAGATGAGGGAGAAAGAGAGGGCCGAAAGTGAGCTCAAAAGAAAAAAAATCGAGGAGGGAAAGAGAGTTGAGGAAAAAGAAAATAGTGAAGAAAGAGTGATGAAAAACAAGAGTGAAAAGAAAAAGAGTGACCAAAAAAAAGAGAGTGAGATGAAAGAAAATAATTGTTTCTTTGCAAAACCTAGTGAGGTGATTGGAGCAATTGAAAGCAAAGAAGTGGTATTGCTCTTGTATTGTAGGGAGTCTTTTACTTCATCTAAAAAACACTCACCCTCTTTTTCAAGTGAAATTTTGCAGGTCATTGAAGATTACAAAGACGTATTTCCCAATGAGATGTCCGGAGGTCTTCCACCAATTAGAAGAATCGAACACCAAATCGATTTTGTCCCGAGGGCGGTCTTGCCAAACCGACCGTCCTATAGGAGTCCACCGGAAGAGACTAAGGAGCTAGAAAGGCAAGTTGAGGATCTAATTTCAAAAGGGCATGTGCGTGAGTCCATGAGTCCTTGTGTGGTTCCGGTTTTACTTGTTCCAAAAAAAGATGTTACATGGAGAATGTGTATAGATTGTAGAGCCATAAATAACATTACTATTAAGTATAGGCATCCCATACCTAGACTTGATGATTTACTTGATGAGTTGCATGGTTCTAATCTTTACTCTAAAATTAACTTGAAATCCGGATACCATCAAATTAGGATGAGAGAAGGGGATGAATGGAAAACCGCTTTTAAGACTAACTTTGGTTTGTATGAATGGATGGTTATGCCCTTTGGATTAACTAATGCTCCTAGTACATTTATGAGATTAATGAATCATGTGTTGAGGAATTTATTAGGAAATTTGTTGTTGTATACTTTGATGATATTTTGGTCTATAGCAAGACATATGAAATGCATGTTGAACATCTTAGGAAAGTGCTAAATGTCTTGAGAATTGAAAAACTTTTTTCTAACCTTGACAAATGTGAGTTTTGTTTGGAGAAAGTTACATTTCTAGGTTATGTGGTGAGCTCACAAGGACTTCAAGTAGATGAAGGTAAGGTCCAAGCAATTAAGGAATGGCCAACACCAAGAAACGCATCGGAAGTGAGGAGTTTCCATGGCCTAGCAAGTTTTTATAGGCGGTTCATCAAAAATTTCAGCACACTTGCTAGCCCTTTGACCGATGTGATCAAGAAAACCGAAGGATTTAAGTGGGAAACAAAGCAAGAACAAGCATTTCAATTGTTGAAGGAAAAGTTGTGTAGTGTACCCCTTTTGTCACTACCAAACTTTGAGAAAACTTTTGAGGTGGAGTGTGATGCATCCTGCATTGGTATAGGTGGTGTACTTATGCAAGATGGAAAGCCCTTG
Organism: Catharanthus roseus; assembly: GCA_028651295.1. Lineage (NCBI taxonomy): Eukaryota > Viridiplantae > Streptophyta > Magnoliopsida > Gentianales > Apocynaceae > Catharanthus > Catharanthus roseus. Next base: position 1,598,901 of record JAPQWS010000044.1, on the reverse strand, counting down.
GCCTATTTTAGTGAAAATATTAGTGGGGTAGCCATGAGGTACTCAACTTATGACAAGGAGCTTTATGCTTTAATAAGAACATTAAAGCATTGGCAACACTACCTGTGGCCAAAGGAGTTTGTTGTGCACACCGATCATGAGGCTTTGAAGTTTCTCAAAGGCCAACATAAACTCAATAAGAGACATGTAAGATGGATGGAGTTCATTGAAACATTTTTATATGTCATCCATTACAAGAAAAGTAAGGAGAATGTGGTGGCCGATGCTCTATCTAGAAGGTATACTCTCTTATCCACCCTTCAAACAAAAATTTTGGGTTTTGAAATGCTTAAAGAAATATATTCTAGTGATCATGACTTTAAGGAAATTTTTGAGAAATGCTTGTTAGCACCTTTTGGAAAATATTTTTTGCATGAAGGATTTATTTATTGTGAAGGTAGATTGTGCATACCATCTTGTTCTTCTAGAATTCTACTTGTCAAAGAAGCACATTGTGAGGGTTTAATGGGACATTTTGGTGTCACTAAAACCTATGAAATTCTTCATGAACATTTTTTTTGGCCACATTTAAAAAGAGATGTAGAAAGATTTGTAGGAAGTTGTATTGAATGCAAGAAAGCTAAATCTAGAACTCTTCCACATGGACTTTACATACCATTAGAAGTTCCTAAAGAACCTTGGGTTGATATTTCTATGGATTTTATTCTTGGTTTACCTAGGACCTCTAGAGGTATGGATTCTATTTTTGTTGTTGTGGATAGGTTCTCTAAAATGGCACACTTTATTCCTTGTAGGAAATCGGATGTTGCTAGTCATGTAGCTAGCTTATTCTTTACTTGGACAGTTAGATTCCATGGAATTCCAAGGTCTATTATGTCAAATAGGGATACCAAATTCTTGAGCCATTTTTGGAGAGTTCTTTGGAAGAAGCTTGGTACTAACTTGCTTTATTCTACAGCTTGCCATCCACAAACGGATGGACAAACCAAAGTGGTAAATAGAACAATTGGCCAACTTCTAAGGGCTATTTTGAAGAAGAAATTGAGGCAATGGGAGGAGTGTTTGCCACACATTGAATTTGCCTATAATAGGACACCTCACTCTACTACTTTCTCATTCTCTATTTCAAGTTGTTTATGGCTTTAACCCTCTAACTCCCTTTGATTTGGTTCTTTTGCCTATAGATCAAGCACTAAGCAAGGATGCAAGCAAGAAGGCTGATTTTGTGAAAGCAATTCATGCAAAGGTCCATGAAGCCATTGTCAACTTCAACAAAAAGCTTGTAGAAGAAAGAAATGTGGGAAGAAGAAAAGTGGTATTCAAACCCGGTGATTGGGTTTGGGTGCTTTTTAGAAAGGAAAGATTTCCCCAACAAAGAAAGTCTAAGCTTGATGATAAGGGAGATGGGTCATTTCAAATCCTTGAGAAAATTAATGACAATGCCTATAAAGTTGATCTTCCGGGACATTATAATGTTATTGCCACTTTTAATGTTTCCGATCTCTCTTTATTTGATATAGGTGATAGAGATTCGAGGACGAATCCTTTTCAAGAGGGGGAGGATGATGTGAACCGGTTAGACATGCAAGAACATCAAGGAGTCGTGACGAGAGCCAAGGCAAAACAACTAAAGAGTCACAAGGATCAAATTGAGCAAGAGAAGTTTCAAGGCTTAAATTTTGATGTCCAAGGCTTTATGGGGCTTAAATTTTGATGTCCAAGACTTTATGGGGCAATATCCTAAAGTTTTGAATAAGTTAGAAATTGAAAATTCACCTTGGTAGATGGTTGGAAGCCCTTTTGCCCAAGCTGAAAAATTACCTCCTATTTTTGGTAATATGTTGACTAGTGCTCTAGAATGGTCCAAATGCAATTAAAACACCTCTATTGTCTTATCAAGTATATGTATAGGTTACATTTATCCTTTGGGCTGAAAATATGAGAGAGAAAAACTCCTATTTTCTCCCTCAAGTCTCTATAAATATGTAGTCTTCCATTTTGAATAAACTAATCAAGAAATTTTTCAAAACAAAGGTTCTTCTCTTAGTATTCTTAGTGCTTAGCTTAGTTTTTCTATCTTCTTCAAGGGTGAACTTCCTTGAAAGAAAAATCACTTTGAAGACTTGTTGAAAGTTCCAAGAGCTTCAAGGTTGATCATAAAAAATTCCTTCATACTAGTTACTACACTCTTGTAGAAAACTAGTCTTGAGGTCTTCTTCTTGTTTCATTGAGGTCTAAGGTTCAAAATACCTTAGGTTTCTTGAACTTTGAAGAAAAGATTTTGTTTAAACCTTCTTGAAGTCTTGGATTTAATATATCCAAGGTTGCTAGAAGTTTAACATTTTCAAGTCCTTTCAAAGGCACTTTCTCTCCTACTTTTTACACTTGTTTTTGTGCTCTCCCTCACTTCTTGGATGAAATTTTATGCACTTGAAGATCATTCCACATCAAGTCTACACAATCATTTATATTACAAAACTTTATATTTTTTTTTTATTACCAAAAGTTTATGTTTCTAAACTAATAGTGGTATTTCTCGTCAAAATTAGAAGCTTTGGGCCGGATCTATTAAAATAGGTTTGATTTTGAAATTTATGCTTTGATTAAGAGTGACAATCAACAGATGTTTACTAATCGTTATTAAGTTAATCGGAAGTTAAATAGTTACACGGTTATAATTATAAGTTTTGTATAAGTTATGATTAAGATTGATAATTTATTTTTAATCATCATTAGTTGATTAATCCACGCTTAAATATTTTTTAATAAATATATCAAATAATTATTAATTATTAAAATGAAATAATTAACAAATAAGTAGCTATAGAATTTTTTGGGTTAAATCAATCATTTTTTTATTATAGATATTTTGGTATTTTCACGCATTAAAAAAATTTCTTAAATCAATATGTTTTTTAAGTTAAAATAGCTAGGGTACCCTCATCTTAAAGAGAAAAAAATAAATCAATGTGGTGCAGTCACTGGTCAAGCGAACCACCACACAACATCCACTAACTAGAGACCACCGAGCCATAACGCAAGGATTCCAGCCTAACAAAACCAAGATTTTATCAATTATTGAAATCTATAGTTTTTAAGCTTATTATGCAATTGACATTATATTTTTTTTTTAGCTAAAGCCTCTTATTGAAAGTTATCTATTTTAGTATTGTTTGAACTTAGAAATTACACTCGCATAGTCTATAATATTCTTTATAACATCTCTTACAATATTTTATTTATATCTTATCTCTTAGAATTTTTTTATTTTATAACTTTTATTAATAAAATGCTATATTGAGAATGCTACAGAGGGTTCAAAAGCTTCTTGTGATTTTGTGTGATTTTTGGAAGATCCAACTATACGAGAGTCAAGAAAAGAGAGCTTTTCTCCCTCAATTGTTACTTCTTATGGACCCAAACCTTCATGATCTATTTATAATTAGGATGAAATTTGGGTGAAACTGAGTGAAGATTTGAATCGATTGAATTTAAAGAATCATCGAATGAATAGTTAGGGGTGAAATGCACCTCAAACTCTGCATTAGCTAGTTCTTCTCCGAATGCATTAAGACGCAATAGTTGACTGAATATCTAATTATAATGCACAGTTACAATGTGAACCACGAGAGCGATACAAAAATTGTACTTTCAAATTAATTTCACTCCTTATATCTACTTCAAAATATTGCTAGTTTAGAGTTACGATCATCTTATAATTCTTCATACCGGAATGAATTTTTTTTTTTCTTTTTTAGGAAGAAATGAAACTTATGATTGAGATTTCAGAACACTCTTTCATGAGACCAAAAGAGGAAAAAAAAAAAAGACTTATGATTGAACTTTCAAAAAAATAAAATAGTAAAAAGAAAATTAAAAAACGCCTCAAAATCTCCTTAAAGTTGATTCACAACTGAAAAGTTCAAACAAAACAAAGTATTTAGCTCTTTGGATGAAAAAAAAAATTTGAACAATCATGGAAGGAAAAAAAACCCTAATACCTTTTACCTGTTCGAGGATTATTAAAGGCTTTAGCTCTAGAATTTGTTCTACAGAAAGAAATTGTAGACCATGAAAAATAATAGAAATTACAGGACATAATAGTTTCTAACACATAATAATGTAGACAAAAGCTGGCAATTATGGCTAGTCTATATTGTAGAAATTCAAGGAGCAAAGAATGTTTGAGAATTTGGTGAATATTATTCCCTAATGTTCTTCTGTCTTTACACCGATGAAAAAGCCAAGAATTATATAGCTATACAATATTGTTCTAATTATATCTACTTGCTATACAAGTATTCTAGGCTAATAAGGAAGTGTGAATAGTAATCAAGGATAATTACAAAACATGTGGTGTATAAGACCATGTTGCATGCTAAATGAGTGCACCCAATTATCATTTGTAATCTCACTAACACTCCTCTCAAGTTAGAGCAAACTTGCGCATAACATTATGAAATAAAGTATCAAAAGTTTTGGTGAAGATATCAATAAGCTGAGACTTAGATGAAACATATAAGAGTGAAATATGATAAAGTTGATATTCATCATGAATAGGAAGTGATCACACTAACACTCCCTTCAAGTTGGAGTATGAAGATTGCTAATGTCTAAACTTGCACATAATATTATGAAATAAGCGACTATCAAGGGTCTTGGTGAAGATATCTGCAAGTTGAGACTTAGACAGAACCTATGAGAGTGAAATATGATAAGTTTGATATTCATCACGAATGTGGAGATCACAGTCCACTTTAATGTGCTTGGTGCACTCATGATAGACAGGATTGGCAGTAATATGACTGGCAGTACAGCTATCACAATATAATCGGGCAGGAAAAGCACACTACAAAAAAAATAGGCACTTCCTGATGAAAATAACTGTCGATGATCATCAGTAAGTCATTATTACAGATGGTAGATCGACTATAAATTAACCTCTTATATAATTGGAGAAAAATCATTGACTGGGTGTTAAAATTATCGGAATACGTCTAAAAGGATTAAAAATGTTGCCAGTAAGTTAGTCAAAGATCAAAAAGGATAAAAATATTTATTGTGGACTAAATCAGAAAAAAATAAATACATTGGGACTAAAAATAATATTTACTATTTTTTTAAAAATGAAAAATTTTCACCTTATTTTTAGGCCCGATTTGATTGTCCAAGGAAGGTAGATTGGGAAAGTAATCACATTCCTAATGTTTAAATTTCTGTGTTTGGCAGATTACTTATGTTACAGGAAAAAAATTAGATTCCTTATATTGCGAAAATAAATGTAAAATTGTGGAAAGTAAATCCCTATACGGAGGTGGTGTTGTGATCCATTTTCCATGAAATCTTACAAAATAAAAAGAAACAAATTAATTTGAAGACATAGTTATGCTCTTTCTTCTGTTTTTTAATATTTCTTTTCTTATTTTATTTTTTCTTTTGTTACACCGTCTCTAATTTAATAATATTCTCTAATGAAATTTTGTTCCTCCACATTTTGTATCTTTTTATTTCAAAATGATAAATTATGAAAATTTAACTAAATTAATTAATTTTTTAAGTTAAAAGAGTGTATCAAGATTATACATTTCACAAGTTTTGTTATCTAAAATTAGTAAATCATTGATATAAATTTAATTTAATAAAAATTTAAATATTATCTTTACAATAATGGAATCCAAAAATTATCTCAAGATTAATTTTTTTTTGGTAGAATTCATTTAGGAGAAATATTAAACTAAATTATATGCATTGTATTCTTAAATCTTTCTATTAGAAAGAGATGATAATATGGGCATCAAATAAATCTAAAAAGATTAATATGAAACAAAATCAGTAATGGCATTATTGGTTAAAAAAAATTTGAAAAACGATAGATTTTAAATTTTATAATACTATAAGTATATTTGTAAATACTTATTGCTTTTTAAAAAAATTACTAATATTAAATATTACTAAATTTGTAAAATTACACGTTAAAAATATATTATAAACTTGTACTAACATAATTTTAACTTTGGTTCAGATACATATATTAAAATGATATATTAGACAATTTAATATAAAATATAAATTACTTACTCGATTGCATTCTATCAAATCAAACAATAGAAAACAGAAAATAATTCTTATTATTTTTCATATTTAACATTTCAATAAATTAATCTAAAACAAAATAAAAGAATTTGAATCGATTCGTAATACACCCGAATTTAGGTTTTAAGTAATCATATTCATTCCTTAACTTTTCATTTTTTTCCTATCAACTAAACGAAGCCTCAGAATTAGGGTTTTTGTTGAGATTGAAAATATCTTTTTTTATGAAATACAAAAAAAAATCTGTACTTATAGAAATTACTTATTATATGTAGGATCCTCTCGTATATAAAGTAGGTGTTCTTGATTCGACATAATTTTAGGACAAATTATCTCCGTAGATTAAGAACTTATAATGTTGATCTTTCAATATATTAAAAATATTTGAACATTACGGCTTCGCATTATTCTCAACAGTTTTCAATAAACTCACCCCTATATTAATTGTTCAATTAAAGATGCCGATTTTTATCAGAACCCTAATCGGCAAAACCATAACGCTAAATGTAGTAATACAATTGATACCGTTAAAGCAAAGATACACTAGAAGAAGTTGAGAGCTCTTATACCATAAAGACGGCAAAGACAGACTAGAGAGAGAAATAAAAAGACTCGAAGCCTCAGGACGCATTAGAGGTCGCTCGCTCTTTGATCAGTGATTCACCGGCCAGCTTATCCATGTGGTTATGCACTCTTTGAATAGGAATCCGTTTCTTAGACTAGGCGTCAGGTCTAGTGATGATAGGCCATTCTTCATTTAGGGAAAGAGCTAGGCGAAATCTCCGATCGGTTGCAGTGAGGAAGCGGCGTTTCCATATACGAATTATTACCCTACCTATGATAGTCGCAGAAAAAAAATCAAGTCCATGACAATGAGGGTATTCCCATGAGTCGTCAGCGACTTATCTTCAAGGACATGCAGCTTGTAGACGAAGGCCGCATCTTGGCAGATTACAGGCGTCCAGAATAGTTCCACTATAGACTTAACCTTCAAATTGTTCATTAAGTTAATAAATTTTATATTTATATAATTTATTACTTGATTTATAATTTTTTAACAGTTTTATAAATTACTTTAAATACATTTTAAATTCTTATAACATAATAATTATTCTTTAATAAATTATTAAAAATATTTTTAATATAACATCTCTTGTATTATAAAATAAATTACTAAAAGATTATATATAAAAAATAAAATATTCACTCATGTATCAAAAATAAAATAAAATATTACAAATCAAAAATAAATTGTTCTAAAAGATTAGTATAATCAAATTTTAAGAACTTTTGTTAAGGGGCCAATGAGAGAGACATGCAAGAAAAAAGATATTTTTGAAAAGTTGTACAATTTTTTAAAGAAAAAAATTCAAAAAATATTGAGATATATTTTTAAAGAAAATTTTGATTGAATGTCTTCTTTTTAATGGATTGTTAATGATAATTGTAAAATTTTTTAGACAATTTAACTAATAATATTTTATCCATAATTAGTACAGATATTTAAAATTATCTTATAATAATTTTCTTTTAAAAGTAATTATTTTGTTATAAAAATTAGAAGGGTACTGCAAATAAATCATATAACTATTAAAAAGAATTAGACTAAACAACAAATGAATATTCAATTATCAAAATATAAAATACATTTACTTAATTGATAATAATTTTAAGTTTTCGCTTTGGTTTCTTAAATCAACAAATTTGTAATTGTACTTATTAAATTGAGAAGCGCTTATTTAAGTGTCTAATTCACAACCACATAAGTTAAAGGCGTTTTCTTGGACTTAATAAATAAATTAGCAAAAAAATCTGCTCTACCCGGAGATTTGAGAAATTCACTTTTTATAAAAAAAAAAAAAAAAAATGGTTAATGATGATTTCTTGGTTTAGGATAATATTATATATCTTGAGATTTGAAAAATACTCTCTATATTGGTTTTTTTTTTTTTCGGATTCATAATTGTTTTTCAGTGAGAAAGTATATGGATGAATTTCATTATTTCTAATATAAATAAGTACATAAACAACTAAAATTGTTTGTTTAGGTAATACCAAAAACTATGCTAAAAGTATTGTTCTACGATTATCATAAATATTCTGTCATAAAAGAGTTTGGTCTTCAACATACGGAGACATAGCTTTCGACATTTTCCTTTTCTTATTCTGTTTCTTCTTGTCTCACTTGTGCATCAATTTGTTTCTTCCATAGATTGCCAAAACCTAGAGTGAGTTGAAGCACCCTTAGCAACAACCTGCACTCATAGGAGAATGGTAAGAATGGTTAGACATGAGTTACTCACGAACTCAATAATAAGAACAACATTTTTTTACTGAAAAATAATAAGAACAACATTAAAAACAGCAAATGATGCCTTCATATAAATAAATATTGACACACATTTGAAGGTACGTCATTAAAATGTTCTTTTGAAAAGTAGAGCTAATTGTGGTTTCATAAAGCCTATTAAAAAGTTTACACCAAATTATAAACATGTTGGTCTGTTTGCTAAAAAATATAAGGGGTTTTAAACTAATTGAGAATGATAAATAATATAAGAATTTTTTCAACTTTTAATAAGCATTTATTGAACTTTTTTCATCTTTACTCATATTTCTATTACTACTTCTGGTAATAAATATAAGAGATTTTAGACATTTGCACACATATCAAGCGTCTTGAAAAAGACAATTTTTAAACTACAATTTCCTTTCTAGCCTTCATAAAGAAGCAAAAATATAAATAGTGTGAGGTAAATAAATGAATAAAAAGGTTGATAAAGATAAAAAAAGTTCAATAAATGTCTATTAAAATTAAAGGAAAGGGGTTTGTAAAACCCATTATCATCTCCAATGAGTCTAAAACCTCTTATATTTCCGACTAGGTAGTACTTTATGTCATCTACAGCCTAAAGCACCGTTGATCATAGTCGATCAGCTCAATTAGAAGAAAGAAATCAAAGGAACCACAAATTTCACCACTTCCAACCGAAAATGCATTTGGTTCATGTAGCTGAAGTTCCAATGGAACAATCTAAGTCGTCCAAAATATAAAATCAAAAGGAGGAAAGAAAATTGATGGACAGTTAGTATATAAACTTTAGTGAATTTTCTAACATGAGGAATAAGCAAATTTCTTTAGGTGAAGAAAAGCATATAGACTAATAGGAGAGTACACGTGGCGAGAATTGATTACAAGGTGTTTTTGGGCTGTTTTTTTCATCCGATTGTTAACCGGTTAGGAGGAAAAAAACTAGAATAGAGGAAAAGAATAGATGGATGATCCAATTTTGGAAGTTAGATGTAGTAGTAATGAAATAAACCGATTTGAAGTATAATAAATATAATAATGAAAGCTAAAAGTGGGAATAAAATTCCTAAAATCTGAAATTTATTGCAAGATGAAATACCAAAGGGGAATTAATACAATTTAATGGTTGTTATTGGGTTGGTAAGGAGTGGTTATAAAATGATGATGTTTGGAGTCTTCATTTGAAGCTAAACTACAAAAAATATCAAAAAAAGTTTGAGGGAAGAAAGAAAAAGAACATTGGTCTTGGTAGGAAAAAAAAAAGTGTGATAAAAGTTTAATGTGATGAATAGGATAGGAAGAGGAATTAAAGAATACAAATAGAAGCCTTAGCAAATAAATAGCAAAAAAAAAAAAGAACAAAGTTGAAGGTAAGAAGATGAAAATATGAATTTTTTATTTTCTGGGAAAAAAATTTTACAGGTACCAAACCTAGAAATTGGAATAGTTAAATGGTTGGTACACGAAATTTAAATGATACACGATTCTATGTGTTGTAGAAGTGCAACTTATGTACCAAAGTTGAAATATTATATATCAAAAGTAATGACTAGTGAAGAGACATGAAACACGAATCTGAAACTTATTTTTGTATTTTTACTATGGAATTGAAAAGAAAAAAAAATACAATGTTGTGGCATGTTAGTTTGATGTGATAAAACTTATATTTACAGTTTACTGAAATAATCATTTTTGTTGGATTTGGTTATGCACGATTTGATAGAAATAATGTTAAAACTGTGTTATTTAAAAATATGTACTTAGGAAAAAAATGAATCTAGTGCCTTTTATTTATTAGCAATGTATATATGCTATGAGTTATGAAGATTTAATAGGTTGTTTTTGCACTATTATTGCAAGAGTTTAATTACTACCATTTTTACACATTTGTATAAAATTTGATGTTGTTTATGCAATGTGGAAACAAAACTTCACATGATTAAACATGTTTCTAGTCTAAATAATGGGCAAAATTCAAGTGAATGGGATATTGGAAATTATTTTATACTCGAAATGTTTGAAGATGATTTTGCTGATTATTGGAATTCAGTTGGGATGGCGAATTCAATGGGTGGAAATCGACCTCTGACAATTGGAGTAGAACGGCAACATAATAGGGGTAGAGCAACAAATTTACATGATGAATTAGGGAAAGGAAAGGAAAAAATGATCGACTTGAATGACAATGTCAAAGGTGGAGCGAGAATAGAAGTTTCAGAGGAAGAAGATTCAGATGAAATGGAAATATAAATGTTGAAGGGTCGGGAGTTGGATGTTCGTTATTTGGAAGTCGAGGAATGTATTATAACATACTGTTAGAAGATAACGAAGTTGAATTTGAAGAAAATGATGGTGAAATGGAAAGAGACGAAGGAACAGGGAATTCTCCATTTCAGTTTGATTTTAATGATGTGGATGACGTTACCGAAGAAACATGACATTCGACTCAAATGAGGACGGCAGTTATTTTACAACATGTATAATAGATGCGTTGGTTTTATCGTGAGGAGGAGATCAAAAATAGACAAGACAAGTGGCATTGTTATATATTACAAATTTCTGTATAGCAGACATGAATTTCAAGAAGACAGGTGGTTAAATAATTTGAATCGAAGTAGGAAACCGAAGGCTGTGACACGGACAGGATGCCAAGCATATTTTGGGGTGAGGTACAATTGTAAGACAAAGATGTACATTGTTGTAGAGTTTGTTAGAGAGCATAATCACACGATGACTGCTCATGAACATGTACTGTTTCTTCAATCACGTAGAAATGTGACGGAAGGGGTTTTGGCACAAGTGAGAACATTCTTAGTGTGGGAACAAGTCAAATATAAAGTTATGTTTGTTACAAGAGTGCAGTTATGATAAGGTTCAGTTCATTAAGAAGATCTTTACAACCGAATAGATACTTATAGAAGGAAAGGCATAGCAGATGGGAATGCTGAAAATGCGATTGCTTTTCTAAGTACTATGCAAGATATGGATCCAATGTTTTACTTTACTTATGATTTGGATGAGGAAAGGAAATTGAAGCATCTCTTTTTGTGCGATGGGCAGTGCAGGGTAGATTAGATGAGTTCAGTGATGTGTTGGTGTTTGACACAACTTACAAAACTAATAGATATTGAAAGTCGCTCGTTGTATTGGCAAGTGTGAACAATCACTTTCTCACTTGCATTTTGCATGTGCATTGTTATCTAACGAGATAGCTGAGACGTAGGGGTGGATGTTGAACACATTCTTAGACGCCATGAATGGAAAATAGCCTTGTTCAGTTGTTATTGACGGTGACAATACAATAAGGAAGGCGGTAAAGAATTTGTCACCGAATGCAAGGCACAGAGTTTGTAGTTGGCAGTTAACTCGAAATGTTATCAGGAAGGTGCACTACCGTGAATTCAGTTCAGGATTCGATCGCCTAATGAAAAAAAATGTGGAACAGTTGAGTTTGAATCTGACTGGTCAAGGTTAGTACACAATTGTGGACTAGAAAGGAATGAATATATGGCAAAACTGCACATGAACAAGGGCTCGATGGGCGGAATCGTATCTTCGTGGACAGTTCATTGTCGGGATCAAGGCTACATAGCGACATGACTCGATGAATGCATATTTGAAGAGGTACCTGAAGGACAAGATGCGTTTATTTGAGTTTGTACGAACACTGGACATGATGCATCCATTACTGAGAATACGACTGTTGTATTAATGACAGAGTTCATCACTATTGAGAAAGACACTTTGGAATCATATACCAGAGATGCGTTCAACATGGTTAATAAATAACTTAGAAGGCAAGGTTTATACTCTGAGGTCCAAAAGATTGAATCAAGGGACTCTATAAAATATTTGCTTACGAAGTACTACTCACAACAGACAATTTGAGTAGTGGAATGATCTATGAATAGTGGTGGGATGGAATGCTAATGTATGAAACTCGAGTCGAAAAAGATTCCATGTAGTCACATGTTCAGGGTGATGGTTTTGGAGAATATGAGAACAATTCCGGACGCGTGTATTTACTCGAGGTGGTCTCGTAAAGTTTCTCTGAAATCCACTGTTGCCCCATCGGGGGGTGTCAGAGAAGGTGTAAGCCAGCAGGAATGATATGATATGTTGAGCAGAATGCGACCAGATGTGTTCTTACAGTTCTCAAGTGGATGGAGGACTAATCATTTGAAGGGTTTGATAATCCGTGAAACTGAGAGATTAAAGGTAACGTGAATTAATAAAAAAATCTATGGATGTTCGTGCCACAGAGAAAAGATTTGTCGATGTGAAAGATCCAGAAGAAGTGAGAGCAAATAGGATCACATTGAAAAGAGGAACAAAGCCAATAAAAGATCCATTCATTGGGCAATTGCAGGTAATGTTTTGGTAATTTATGATAATCAAATTATTTCGTTATTAAACTATATTTTATATGAATGAGATAATTGCCTATTTAGGGAGCCGATGGTCATAATCGCCGGACTTGCACTCAACCACTTCAATTTCATACTCGAGGAAATAATGAAATTTGTGATAGTAGTGCGTTTGAATCGGCTTTACAGCCAAACTACAGTGACGATACAACTCATGTTGCTAAAAGATACTCTACTTTTTTAAATAATTATTGTTTGGAAGAAAATAAATATATATTTTATTATAATTATGAATAATAACCTAATCTAATAAATTAATTTTTTTTAAACTTGCAGGATTCTTGGGCTGAGCTGCAATAAGCCCAAACCAAAACATAAGATCTACTTAAAATAAAAGGTCCAATGATAAACTTTTCAGTCCAACCCATTGTGACTTATCTAGTGGCCTTATTTTGGCTAATTGTCATGTATTGATTAGAAAATATTAACAATGGTGATGGGCTAGCCTATGAATGCAACCCAAACTCAAGACATATGTAAGCTCCATAATTTTTTGCTTTAACGATCGATATACCCTCCCTTTAACAACCTGAACCATTTATTCCGAATCCTGCACCAAACCCATTCTTTTACATCTCTTTCTCTTCACCTATCATTTCTTCACCATTATCTGAAAATCCTTCAAAGCAGTTTCTTCAACTTCATGTGACCGAAATGGTTGAGCCTTTTAAAATATGCTTTATTGCCAACATTTTAGGGAATCAAAGAACTACATTAGCTGAATTTTTATACAGAGGGCTTTCCATTAAGTGAAGATTTGAGTAGTGAAGAATCAATCTATTGTGTAAGTTGAATTTATTAAGCATGAAATCACATTTTTTCCTTGAATGTCTAGGACATTATATCTTTGATGGTTTATTTTATAGGCTTAAATTAGGATTGAAATGATAATTTCCTATGTTATTCGAAGTTTAGTGTTATATCATTTTAAAATTAATTTTAAAGAATTTATTTTCATAGATGCTGAAACTGTTATTGTTTCATTCTTTAATTCTGCTAATATCGAATTCATTAACTGCTTACTAAATGTTGTCTGCCAATCTTGGATCTAGTCCTCGATTATTGTGACGTTAATTATGTTTGTAATGTAGTGATAATTGCAGTTTTTGATAATATGCAAAAAATATATACTTTTTAAACTGTCCTAATTATTTATTTAGAATACCAACCTTGTATTGAATTTAATTTTGCCAGGGGAGAATGATGTTTATTTTGTGTGTTAAATTGATTAGTGTATTGTAGTTTTATTTATTTAATTTAATATTTTCGATCTTTCAAATGGTACTTGTTTTTTGGGGGGAATAAGAATTTATTTGGGATTTGTTTGTGAAATTTATCGTTACAATACGTCCTTAAATTAATTAATAAGTTGTGATGTTTGTTTGTTTTTGGTATATTCGTTGAAATTGCTATATATGATTTATTTGTTTGTAGGATATTTTTTCTATAACCACCATTTGTGTTACTAAATTGATGGATGCAAGATTGTTGTTGCGACTGGAACGGGACGTTGGCCCCGATACTGTCTATTGCAGTTCGATATATACTCACCTTCCGAGCCAGAATCTTATATTTCATTATTGGATGCAACAAGAGATTATGTTAGTGGTATTGTGAAACACTTTGATTAAACAACTGTTTTTCTTTTGTGTGCCGCTAATTAATTTTAATATTGTTGTAACTTTTTTCCAAGACAGATATCCTATATACGTACGGGGATCGCATATTGATATAATGCAGTGGTGGAAAACCCTTCCAAAAGCTGTTAAAAGTAAAGTAATGGTAGCTAGATTTGGTACTTTTATTGACTCAATCTCCGTTGTTGAGAGAGATTGGAAGATTTCTTTTGCATTTGCCGAAAAGTGGTGGGATACGACTAATACATTTCATTTATCGTTCGGAGAGATGATCCTAACCCCACTTGATTACACTGCAATCACATCCATAAAAGTAGAAGGTAAACGAATATCTTGCGGTATTTATATTCGGGGAAGGATAGATTATATACACGAAATGCTCGGATGGGTTCCTCCCGCTGCCGTTTGAGGCTCAGTGAAACTTGTTGGAATTTGAAAATATTATGAAAGCAGAGAAATAGACAAAAGTAATCACGCTGCAATTGATCAATTGACTCGATGTTTCATACTGTACGTGCTTGGAGGAACATTATTCAGTAGAAGCGGCGAGACAATTTATCTTTGGTGCCTTCTGGCACTGGAGGGCATATATTCAATTTCCAAATTCAATTGGGCTGGTGCTGCAATGGGAATGCTGTACTGGTTCATATGCGTCATGTCAAGAATGAAAACAAAAAGTTTGAGTGGCTTCAGTTTCGTTTGGGAGGTAATATTAACTTTTTGTTTATGTAATGATTTTTTTTATACGGATTATTTTATTTATTTTTCATTGTTTAGGGTTAAAGTTCTTAATTAATAGATTTTAATTAGTAATAAGTTTGGGCATATGAGGTCTTAAATCTTGCGTCATTTGAGTTGAGAAATTTAGATTTCGACTCGTTCCCAAGAATGCGAAGGTGGTGAAGCGAGAATAGGTGCACTCGAATATTTTCTACGACTTACATATCCTTGAGAGAACATATTAACAAACTTGATTTATTAGATGTAAGCTGTCTAATCTTGGTGTTTCGTTTTCCTTTAAACGATAAGATTTTCTAATGTCACGGTTTCATTCGGTATCTTGAACTCACTATTTAATAAACTGCATATATCTTATAAGGTTGTTTTTGGTCCATAGGATTTATTTGATCTACCCGTCGAGTGCAAAGCGAG
This sequence comes from Catharanthus roseus, assembly GCA_028651295.1. Taxonomy (NCBI): domain Eukaryota; kingdom Viridiplantae; phylum Streptophyta; class Magnoliopsida; order Gentianales; family Apocynaceae; genus Catharanthus; species Catharanthus roseus. The sequence goes on along the minus strand of JAPQWS010000044.1, from coordinate 1,583,281 downwards.
CGAAGCATTGAATGCGACACGGGTGCTCCTGGACAGCCTGATGGATAGATTTCTTTTTTACTTTGGTGATAAGGTGAGTAGACAAGTGTTTGAAGGTGGAGTGCTAATCGAGCTCGGTCCACCTGCTGCTCATATGTAGTGTTGTGGCTTGTGTTCAAAGAGGATTCATCCTCGTTGATGAATGGGATATCAGTGAAGGGTAATTTTGTAGCAGAACCGGAGTTCAAGAGTTACGAAGAGTTTGTTAAAAGAACGACTAATGGAGCCTATTTGCACAGTACCTTTGGGAATTAACATTAAGAATGGAAAAAGCATATTACTTTCCCGTGAACTCCAAAATAGGCACCCAGGATGGGCAGTTCAATGTTTGGGTGAAAACGGTGACACACAAGAAGAGTTGATTGAAAATCATGAACGATGTTGTGATGGAGTTTTACCTGATGGTATTGAATTCATGAGTATTAATTACGACCCTCCCTTTTTAATTTATCTTCTGATGTAATTCTTAATAATTTATATTTGAGGTTTAGCGATAAACAATGTTACTTGAGTTTGATAGGTTCCCGTTGGATGGTACGAAGATCTATTCTGAATAGTGATGGGATTGCAGATAAAGGTATACGAAAAGTGTGTGGGTATTTGCCAAATGAAACGAATGGTTAGATCAACTATTTTTTTTTCATTTTAATTAAATAATATAATGTCCAAACGGATAGCTGATTAAAATCTGATTGAAAATCATATAATGAAATTATTGAATTTTCATTCCCTGAAGGAGTTTAGGTTGTACACCAGAAGCTATATTCAAACAAAAATTTATGAAACCATGATTTGTGAACATTTGGAGAACCTAACGAAAGTGACTACTCAAGAATATAGAGAAATGAGTGCATATTTGACAAAAATTTTCCATTTTCCTAGTTTCCATGCAAACCATCAGAAATGATGGAATTACAAATGACAACCCTAACAAGAAAATAGGAAAAATGAGTTTGTCCAAAAAAATTATTGTTGGTGTAATGTTTGAAGATTTGGAGAACCTATTGAAAGTGACTACCCAAGAATTAAAGGATTTTTAAGCAAAATGAGGTGAGAGCATTTGACCAATTTCTATTTTCAACAATAATGAAAATGCATACCATCGACCATTCTGATGGAGATGCACATGGCTTTGTCCAAAAAATAAAAGAATGAATTATCATGCCCTTGGTAGAGATGCATTTTGTAAGAACTGAATGACATATTGCTTATTGATATCTACTTATTCTCTATCATCGGGATATTATCGGGTGATTATGTTTTTAAATTATATTTTGCTCGAATTTCTTTAAATATAAATTATTTCATCTAGCAAAAAACAAATCGCTGAAAAATAATTATCATATATTGCGTTAAATTTTGTAAAATAATCATTTATGCCTTTTTTTCAATAACTAACCTTGGTTTTAAGTTAAAGCAATTACAAAGAAAGACTGAATTAAAATTGTATTATTACAATTTGTTCATTTTTTTGTAGGGTTTCATTTTTCTCGCTACATTCCCTTGTTATATTTTACATGGAGAGAAATATATGTGAGGCTTGGCAATAGATTCAATGATTTAAAAATACAAAAAAGAGGAAGGCAATTAATGAAGAGAAGTCGCTTGAAAAAGCCCAGCCCCTAAAACAATAGGCCCCGCTAAAGCCATAAAATCAGCCTTTTCTTGCTAAAGTTGGGTTACATCCTCCCCAAGAATTTTCATGATTTTGGCATGGAGAAACCATTCCATACATTTGCAAGATCTAAATAAACAAAAAAGAGGTAAATTGCATGTAGGACAAATTCATAAACCAAGTAACTGCAATATCCTTTGGGTAAAGGAGGTAATAGAGTGTACCTCTACCCATTGGACTTGATGTTGTAGCCGAATCGAGAGGCATTCAATGCTCTCAATTATCCTTTATTTGACAAAATCTACTTTGGCATTAGTGAGTGAATACATAAGGGTAGGAATGGATAGGATATTACTAGCATTACTAACTCCGGTTGGGAATATTAGTTCATTTTCAGACTGATGGACACAGATTAATATTCTTGTAAATATTGATTTTTTTTTTTTATACCGAATTCAACTTAGTGAAATGATATCAATCTCACATTAAATGTTTATAAGGCAATGCACTAGTATAGAGATTTAAATACTTGACCATCCTCAATAAGTAAACTCATTTCCAAAAACAAAATACTAAATTTACGTAAAACACAAAAGCCGAAATTGCAAAAACAAAACCTATGGAAGTACAGTTGTTACAAGTTTAATTACCACTATTTATTTTAAACTGAATTAAGCTTCATGAAATGAATAAATTTTCAAATGTGGGGCAAAAATGGGAAACCAGTCAATTTCATTGCCCTTGGGGTTTAGGGGTAATATAGTTGTCCCGTGGAATTTACATAATGATGCAACCCTGCTAACGAGGCATTCAACGTTGTCATTGTTCTTTTTTTCACAAAATATATTGTCTTTAAAAACTAGTTCGTCAAATTTTATTTAACTAAAATAAAAAGTGTATAAATAAAATAAAAAGTGTAAGAATGTCATCAAATTAAAAAATAATAATAAATACACTTTAGTACTAGTAAAATGGTTTCTGAATTCTTTTATGATATGCGTGATGATTTCCAGATTATTAATATGTATACTTAAGTCCAAAAAGACTTATATTTCGAGCCAGATGTAGTACAATTTTCACAGAGAAGACAAAGGAAAAAACCATTGGTGTAAGAGACGATGATAGTGTGAGTTAAAAAATTGTCACATCATTTTACTATTGAATGTAAGGGTGCAAGAAATAAGTGCTTTACATGACAATTTCATATGGGATCCTATGTCCTTGTTTGCAAATATTTTTGTTATATAGGCATATTTGCAATTTGGATGAATTGGCCAATTTTATGTTAGCCAAATTTTCCACCCTCTATTTAATTACCAACAGTGGAGTCCATCTCACACAAGTGCCGGTCGAAACTCACTAACATTGGCATGCAAAAATTGTTTACCTATTGAATAGAAGTAAACGTTTCCATCTATTAAATTCAATACCTCAAACACAGAAAACTTGATCATCATGTCTGACACCAACTTTTGAGGATCATCAGAAAGACAAATAAAGTTAGGGTAAAGACAGAAATTACATATGACATCGCATGTCCAAAAATAGAAATAAAGAAATCTCGAAATCATAAAATTTACCATTTTTTCCTTGACAGGACTCTACTAGGAAGCTTTTACGCTTCCTTTAAATTGGTATCCGGTAAGATTATTCAAAAACCGCAATTAGAAATAAATTTACTAATTTAAATATTTCCATAACCTTTATTTCAAAAAAGAAATAAAAAGTTCATACCGTGACATTAATAACGCACTTCCCCAAGTTCTTTGCTGCTTCTGTCCTCGCATCCTCACCAATCTTAAACCTTTGATTAATCTAGTTGTCGGAGATCTATTTCTGGTTGATCGTCTCAGTGGTCTGTCAAATTTTACAAATTCGGTCACTTCCTCGTCATTCACTACTGTCTTAGTACAAATTTCATTGACTTCGTCAATTTCTCGGTCAATAACGATATCCTTATCTGCATCTTGCATTGCAATATGTTCTGCTACAACAGGGAAATCTATATCTTCAAGCAACCAGGAAGGCATGCTCATCAGTGTTGCCAATTTTGCTGCAGCAGGGCCATTCAGCCCGTCATCAATGAATGGCTTCACATTTTTTTGCCTACTTTCTGAAAGATCCCCCCGTGTCTCAGTTGGAAGAATTTCGAATATATACTTCTTCGTTTCTTCACAATTCGTCTGAATGTCTCCACCTTCTCTGTATCTTTCATTCATAAAGCTCATGAGGCAGTGCAATTCTTCCGTCATCTTACTCTGAGACAACTCCACATTATGTCCAATTTCATTTACACTTTCCCGCAAACTTTTCAACTCACTTTCACTTCAATTACATTCGCCCTGAAACTGTCAAAAGCCTATTTCTCAAAGCTTCAGTTCAACTGCATCTTTTCTGGGCCTGAGAGTATCGACCATGTCAACATCAACCCCACTAAACAACTTGAGCTCTCTTAACTTCTGGACCCTTTTGTTAATTGCAGCCTACGACCAATTAACAATTCTCGGAGCTCTTATGTTCTGGTATGGAGATACTTTCTCACCAGCAGGTGAGAATCGCTCCATATAAAAAAAACCTGTGTTGAGAAAAAAATACTCATATTAGATTCGTATTGTTTCAATATTCAATTAACTTTTATAAAACAAAGATTAAAAATCAAAGTTAATTTTACCAACTACCAATAAAAATATGCATTCGGATACGCTGGCCCGATTGCTGGCATTCCTCAACTTTATCCTATTCTCCAAGAAATCAGCAACGTACTTACTCTAATTAAGCTGTCTGAGTTTCTCAATATCACAGAGAATGGGCACCCAACAAATTCTATATGCATACTTCATTGTAGAGCACAGAAACTTTGCAGTGACGTACAGTATAAACTTCACTTGAAATTCCATGCCAGTCGTCCTAAGGTTTAGAATACTTGTCTTCAACGATATGATAGATATCATCTTGTCCTCCCCTATCGTCAAAGTCAATTCATTTTCAAGTCCCTCGTTCGCCTCCCTTTCCCCCCCCCCCCCCCCCTCCCCACATACATACACACAAGTAGACTTTTAATATTCGTCCCACCAATTGGCAACCCCAATATACGGTGCACGACTTCTGCAGTTAATCGAACATCTTTCCCATGCAGTCTAAAGCATCATCTTTTAATGTTGTATTGATTGCTCATCCATGAGAATATATCATAGGGTTCCAGCATGCTCCCAAAATCCATTCTCACAACCGCTTCCCATTATTCATCATTAAAACTTTGAACGATTTTATTCACAGAATGAATAGAGCATCTACTCAAATACTTTGGCTGTAATTAACGAGAGACAATAAAAAAAGTAAACGTTTAAAATAATTGTACATCTATAATTGCAACTGAAATCTCTAATATACAACTACCATAGATAATTAGTTTCCAGATTTCACTTTCGGAAGGTATTTCAAGGTAACATTTTTATAATTAATATACATGAATATAATATATATATATATATATATCATAATGTACTTCTTATTCTGCAATTAACAATAATAATATATTAAAGGTCATGAACAAGCTAAGATCATTTTATTGTTCAAAAAATTCAACAAAGATTATTCTCAACATGAGAATTTTCAAAATGATTCAAGATCTTCTTAATTGGATTTAGGGATCCTAATTTCAAGCAAACTACATCATCTATTGAAACCACAATTATTCCAAAATAAAGTTCCTATAATTTACTTTACTCGCCACAAATGTTCTGTTGCTTATGTGTCTGGCAATCCTTCCTTTCTTCCTCCCGAGTATATGATTTGTGCCTTTTTCTTCTCCAATCTCCGAATCGGTATTATGAATTTGTTTGAATGCCCCTCATTCGTAGGACTTCCCTGCCTAAGTGGCGGTGTTGCCACCGTTTCCCTCTCAAGGCTATTTGAAACTGCCTCGTTTTCAGATTCACGAGGATTCAAATCTGGCTCTGTTCTTTTCGTGACAGACTTTCTTCTAGTTGGTCCTTTGGGAAGAACTCTGGAAGCCAACCTTTTCCTCCTACAATATGCATAAAAAAATAATTTTTCAAATGGTACAACATAAAGAGAATGCAAGTAATCAAAATCAGCAATTTTAATTTAACAAACTAGAAATGAACATAATGGTTTAAATCATCCACTAAATAGAAATAAAATCTCTATCACAAAAAATACTCCATTGATGACAAAGTAAAATAAAACTCAGAGGTAATATTACCTACCCTATTAACAAAACCTAAGTCAAATTCCGCACCATTTCATGGCAACCTCTTTTATGTTCAAAGGTTGAGATGGTAATGTCTCAACTTTTTTTATATTTTTCCAGAAAATTTCATCCTACATTATTACACCTTCTGTTAACATGATATACAAACAAGTGTATATATATATATATATATTCAAACAATGCTATGACTTATATTCATATTACAGCTTCTTTTCCAATCTTGTCCTAAATGATGCTGTGAAGGATTCCTTATTAACAACCATTTATCAGAAAATTTTATAGTTCATAATTGCATTGCCTAATTCATATGTACACTTTTCTTTGTGTCCTTTTATCAACAAATTGATAAAGCTAATTCCCACTTATTTGTACATTTACACTTTGTTTCAGCATTTACTCAAATAAATAACAAATCAATTTTGAATCAAAAGTAGACAAATCAGATCATATATTGTTTAAAAATCATGAATAACCAAAATTAACAAAAAAAATTCACCATCACACCAAAAATTGAGTTTCGACAAACATTTCAAGTAATATACTTTACAAAGCCTAAACTCAAATTGGTCCTTAGAAATGTCAAGTGATCTCAAAGAAAGATCTAGACTTTGATTTGTTATAAAGAGTCCATGAAAAAATGTAGATGCGTGTCAAATAAGTATTCTTGTCATCGGCTTTATCTCATCTAACATATGAACTATTTTATAATTAATTTTCTGGAGTTCTCTGTCAGTGCCCATCTCGATTGTTCCTTCCAGCCCTCCTTACCGCAAGAATCAATTTCACTTTAAACTTATTATTAATTTCTTATCATTTACAAACTGAATTACTTTCAGAGCTATTATTAAAAGACTCATGTTCAATGCTTGAACTTCTCTCAAGTCTCCGCATCTTTGTTTTTTTTTTCTTTAATATATATTTAGAAGAATCAAACAATTCACCACATTGTTCAATCTAAAAACATGAAGTAAAAGATATTGATATACATTATTTACTTCCTGAATACAAATTTCCAGAAGACTTTTATATGCCCATTCAAATGATATCCTGTGGTTCGAGACTATTTTCCATACAAAATGTGATCTATTTCAAGTAAATGTCATAGGTACCGAACTTGACTCATCATCAGTTTATCACTTGATAAATTGTAGCAAAAAAATTTACCCAAACCTCCAAGCCCATTAAAATCTTTCACTGAAACTTTCAAACATCTTTCAATTACAAAATCCAGATAGGAGTAGAAGCAGAACTAGGGCTTGAGGCTTGAAAGAGGAAGTTTATAAAAAAAAAATTAACAAATGAATGTGGAAGTAAAATTAAGTATAAACAAATAAGAGCAAGTAATCAGCAACAAAATTAATCTCAAATAAATAATATTTTCCAAAAAAAATCACAGAATCCTTACCTCATTCAAAATTCAGTTCTAAAAATTTCGATTACCGTCAACCAAAACAAAATCAATCTTGCTCACTAACATTTGTATTTACTTTGTTGTAATATTCCACACCTTCAATTTCTATTGCATCCTTACAATCGTCATATCTCGCGGACTACAAAGGTCATCAAACCAGACAGACATGCGCTGGTAGGAGTAAGTAGGGAGGAGAAGACATTAATGATGAGGGAGCTTTCGGTGTCGGACAGGGGAGGATCACGGAGCTCGGGTTGGTGACTGTGAAGATTTGGGTAGGGTTTCGGCCAGAGAGTTGGACAGAAGAAACAATAAAGGAGATAGAGAGAGGAATTGATAGAGGCAAAGCTTGGGGATAATGGAGTTGGGTTGCCATCATCAGGTTACCATTTGGAGGTGAGGAGAATTTTTTGGGTTTGTATAGAGAGAGAGAGAGAGAGAGAGAGAGAGAGAGAGAGAGAGAGAGAGAGAGAGAGAGAGAGAGAGAGAGAGAGAGAGAAGACCCAAGAAAACCCAACTCCCCTAACCCAAAGGTTTTAATGTGTCTGAAAATCAGACATCTTTAATAAAAAAGAAAAACGAATTTAGAAAAAAAAAAAAAAAAGGACAAAAAATCACTTGTATAATAGGTTACCCAATTTTTTAACAAAAACCAATGAAAATTAATCAATGGCCATGATACAATTTCATCGATGCAATGGCTCAGATTGGTTTTTCTTTAGGTGAAGGAAAAACTACTTTTTCTTCACTATAGTCATACCCATAGAGTCTTATATATTACTTATTTGTGAGTTGGAATATGAATTTCAAAATTAAGATTTTTTTTAGAGTTTTATATTGGAACCAAATCCAAACAAAGGCGGGCAATACTTCGATACACGTTTTTTTCTCATTTTTTTAATCGATATTCGAAAGTCATCATTTAATACGAGAAAGATCAAAGGACATAAAGTATAGTAGCACAAAGTTGACAAGCAATATTAAATCGGTTCGTGGATAACTCAAACTTAGAATCTTATTAAACGGATCATTGCATTTTCTACAACATTGAAACAGATTTACGAACACAAGATCAAAGCATACATGAATTAGATTCATGACCTAAAGATGAGAATTTATATTTGTTCTTTTCAAAGTAAACTTGAAGAGGGAATATCTACAAATTAAAAAAATAAAATAAAAAACTATTTTAGAGGATTTTTACTAATGTTTTCGACTCTCTTTGGTTGTCCTTGAAGCTAAGGAATGAGCCAAAACGATTTTAAGAGAAATATATTTACAGATTTTATGCTCCCAAAATCTAAAGATAGTTTTTCGGAAAAATAGGAAAAAAAAATCATGCAGAATCTAACTGTAAAGCCACCAATGAAGCATAAACTCCACCTTCAATCTTCATCAATTCTTCATGTCTTCCCTTCTCAAAAACAACACCGTTCTTAATAACCAAAATCTCATCAGCTCCTCTTATTGTACCCAAACGATGAGCAACAACAACTGCACTTCTATTAACCATTACCTTATTCAGAGCATCCTGAACAATGCGTTCTGATTCTGCATCAACTGCACTAGTTGCTTCATCTAACAAAAGTATCTTCGGATCTTTAAGTATTGCGCGAGCAATAGCAATCCTTTGTTTCTGTCCACCTGATAATCGAACCCCTCTTTCTCCAACTGAAGTTTCATATCCATTAGGCAATGCTGATATGAACTCGTGAGCGTTTGAAATCCTCGCTGCTGCAACTATTTCTTCTTCACTACTAATCTCCCCTTGTTTGCCATATGCAATGTTGGTTCTAATGGTTTCATTGAATAGCAGTGGTTCTTGACTTACCAATCCTATTTCTTGTCTCAGCCAACTGAGGTTTAGTGTACTTAGGTCAAAACCATCCAAGTATATGTGTCCGGAGTCAGGATCATAGAACCTTTCTATTAGGCTTATCACTGTTGATTTGCCACACCCACTTTCTCCAACCAAAGCAACAGTCTAGAAAACAATCTTACAGTCATTCAAATGTCTGATAAGAAAGAAGACAATATAGCCAAAATTGACGTTTGCCCACTTGGAAAAATTCTTTTTGTCTCACTAAATATGCCACAAAACCTTTTACAAGAGGTTGAAAATGCTAAAACACCACCACGATTTTTCAGGTCTTTGGAGCGAGATCATCATACGATATATTCATACAAGGATAAAATTGGTATAACAATGCCTTATTTGTTAATTAGTAATCTTAACTTGCTTAGAAACTTGCATCCTTCACATGCACAACTTTCCTTTCCATATTCTGCTTATATCCTTCTTTTCTCACTATATAAGAATACTGTTTTAACTATTTTAATATTTTATGAACAAATAATATGTAACTCGCATGATCTCTACTCAACGACATATGAAATCTCTTGGGATATCCCTTGGTTAGGAAATAAGCCCCACTTTTCATTTGGGTTTTAAAAGAAAACCCTTAAATCTCACTTGGACTAGCCCAGTTTTCATTTTGGATTGAAAAGGAAATGGGCTCAACATTCTCTTTTTCTTTTTCGCCAACAGTGTCCAATTTTAAGAAACCAAAATTAAAAAAAATTAAAAAAACGCCATTAATAATGTATTCAACAACCAAATAATTACCCCACCAACATTTTCAACACCCATATTTGATGTTCCTCCTGCAGCTGTGTAAGTACAATTGGATCACTTTTAAAGCAATTTGCTTATTTCATAACCAAGTAGGATCACTTTTGCATTTCAAAAGGAATTTCAAAAAAATCCATTCTCACCATTTAGAATTGAAACAAAAAAACCATTTGTTTTATTTATTATTTCCTAACCAATGTGGACTCTACAATTTGAGCATAAGTGGCGACAAAAACAGAACTTGCCGGATTGGTAAAAACTTAAAAAAACTAAAGGATATTTTAAGCTATATTCTTAAAAAAGAAAGTATTAAGGATGCTAGTGCAGAAAAATCTCCAGAAAAGTTCTTGCATTTACCTTTCCAGAAGGAACCGTTAGGCACAAATCCTGGAAAATTTGAATATCAGGCCTTGTTGGATACTTGAAGCTCACATGTTGAAGTTCAATGTCTCCCCTGACAGTTTCTGGGATTTCGCCCTTGTCACTGCTTGAGTCAATCTTTTGTTTACTATCCAGAATTTGAAATACAGAAACAGCAGAAGCTTTTACTTTGTTAATATCTGGTGCCAAAGCAATGGATTGAGAAACTGCAATAGCTGACAAAAATAGAGAAAAGAAAATCTATGGACATATTATTGTTAGGTAAAGAAAAAAGGGGAAATTAGCTATGAATATAGATGAACCATACACTCACGGTCCATTATATATATATATATATATAAACTTTGTTTTTTCTCTAATTATATACCTGAACAGTTTTTCGTGCATCTAAAAGTATCCCTGCCACTATATCTCATAATGGAATCCATCCACGCCTTGGTGCATGTGTCAGACAAAAAAAAAAATCCTCTAAGGCCTGATTCTGTCGTGAAATGTATGCTCGAAAAACCAAGTTTATGTATATAATGCACAATAAGTATACAGTTCATCTATGTTATTCATAGCCAATTTCCCAAGAAAAAATGGACATAATTCAAGAATTCTTTTGCCATAATTAGTTCAACATAAACCTTGAATACTTCTTGGAAGGTTGCTTGTCCATGAGTAACAAGAACAGCACCCATGTAGAAACAGAATCCATTTGAGCAATGGTAGGCCATATTACCAAAACCTAAACCAGCCCCACTGAGAATTCCAAGTTTGATACCTCGTTTCATTGGAGCTCGGCATTTGTTTTGGTACATTTCCACCACTTTGTCTTCTGCACAAAATGATGCAACAGTTCTAATGCTGCCAATAGCATCACTGGCTACTTGACTTGCTTCTTCATACATAGCCTGCATGGTAGTTAGTAAAACAGATGAATAGGTAACTACAGAGATTCCCTCAAAATACCAGTAAACTATTTATGCGGTATCATTATATCCACAATGTAAAATTCGTAAACAATTTTCATGTATCATAAAAAGGATTTATGCCTACCAAGTCTGGGAACGTTCTACCCACATACCTTATTTTTTTAGGCGCATATTCCCCCAACACCCTATTCTTCTAAAAATAAAGCCTAGACCCCAGTTCCCACCCTAGCATGAATGGTTTATTTTGTTCCAATCTGTTCATTTGAAGTGGGGCACAATTTTATTTATTTTTTTTTTTTAAGGAATGGAGTTTTAAGAAGAATTTACCCCTAAAAAATATGTTACAATAGTTGCACGTACAATAACTTGTCGGTTTGAGGAGTGGGAATCCATTTTTCATACATACAAATAGTTGACAGATAATAATAAATAAAGTTTGACATTGTGACATTTTAAGGAGGAAATTTCCCACGTAAACAGTTTAGTGGCATTTTAAGGAAATTTCCCTATCAACTAATGGCTTTCTTTTTTCTTTTTTTTTGAGTTTCTAAAGATTACCTTGACATCTCCACTAAATCCATGGATGAACTTAAACTTGAGAAATTCTTCCATCCCAATCAAGGGTATTGGGGCTAAAATTATGAAAGCTAACCTCCAGTTAGCATTGAAGGCGATAACAAGCCCTGCCATTATTGTTGAAATGTTCTGAACAATCAATGCCAATGCATCACCTACAAGACTTCTCAAGATTGAAGCATCACTAGACAACCTTGCTCCCACTGCACCACTGCATTCGGAAAAAAATTCACTTAAGCTTCTTGATTAGTACAAAAACAAAGGAGGGAAAAATTGGCAGACCTTGAGTTCTTAGGGTCATCAAACCAACTGATTTCTTGGTGAACAACTTTTTTGAATGACAAAGAACGAATTCTTTGAATCAATTTAGCTCCTGCAACTCCAAAGAGGTAATTCTGTACTGGTACAACCATTAAACAGAAAACACCAAGGCCAACACACATGAGAGACCAAAATTTGGCATCTTTTCGCAGTTCATGAGGAGGTTCAAACATAATTGTAATTGATTTTGATATCAAGAGTCCGTATATAGGTAAAACGACACCATAGAAACATGCTGCAATGGATCCGAGCAGCAACGCTGGTGCCTCAGGTTTGTTTAGTTTGGCAAGTCTTGCTATCAAAGACCCCTTATTTTTCCCTTTTTCTCTGCCATCCTTTTCTAAATCATTATGGATTTCAACTGTGTCAGGAATACCATCATAGCTGAGAGTGATGGAGTGCCCAGATGACGTGCTTGAACTCCAACTTACATTGTCATCCCCAACTAAGGCTGCATCTAGTTTTTCTTTGCCTCGCCATCTAGTATTTTCCGTTTGTTTAGATCCTTCTGGCATACGAAGTAACTGGGAATATGCACCAGTTGGGTTTTTGCAGAGCTCATCATGTGTGCCTAGAATTTTATTTCCAGGAAAAGGGGTTCTGAAATTGTTCCTAAACTATAAATTTAGGAAGAATAATCAATCAACTCTTTGAACATACATACATACCTTGCTCCACAATTTTACCAGTTTGTACCACTGCTATAAGGTCAGCATTTCTGATGGTAGTTAAGCGATGTGCGACGACAACAGTGGTTCTATTTGACATAACATTCTGAAGAGCACGTTGTATTTTTTGCTCTGACTCGACATCTAAAGCGCTTGTTGCTTCATCTAGGAGAAGAATCTTCGGATTTTTTAGAATGGCCCTAGCAATTGCAATCCGTTGTTTTTGTCCCCCAGAGAGTTGAGTTCCACGTTCACCTACCAACGTGCCCAGGCCCTGAGAAAAGAATAACCATAAAACACACTCATTGAACCACGTGTACTTGAAAGTTTTATAGGAAAGAAAGAAAAAACCTGTGGAAGTTTGTCAATGAATTTCCCAGCATTTGCAAGCATAATAGCAGTTCTTATCTCGGATGCAGTTGCATTTGCTTTACCGTATAGTATATTCTCCTTTATAGTAGTTGCAAATAAGATCGGCTCCTGACTTACTAGCGCAACTTTCTCTCTTAACCATCCAAGTCGCATTTCCTTCAAATTCACACCATCTATAAGGACTTCCCCGGCATCAGGATCATAAAATCGTTCAACGAGACTGATAACTGTGGACTTTCCACTTCCACTGTGCCCGACTAAAGCTGCAGATGTACCACTTGGAATGTTCAATGAGAAACCAGCAAAAATTTGTACTTCTGGTCTTGAAGGATATCTGAAGTATATATCTTTTAGTTCAATTTCACCCCTCATATCTTCCAAGACGACCCCGCTAGTGTTGTATGCATCGATTCTTGGTTTGCGTTTAATAGTCTCAAACATCTTGAAGGCTGCAGCTTGCCCTGCTGCAAATGCAGTAGCGCATGGAGGTGCCTGTCCTATCGATCTGATAAAGAATAAATTCATCAAATCCCCAAAAAACATGAAAGTAAATATATTATGTATTCAATAAGCCTGCCCTGTTCTTAAGGATTATGATTCCACACTTACATTCCTCCAATGAGTATGGAGATCATGACATTCAGGACGTCGCCACTCTTGTAACCTTTTTCTACAATTAGCTTGGATCCATACCATATTGCAAATCCATACATAGAGAACATAATTAGACAAAATGAACCGAATGCCAATCCTAGAACCAGTCCTTGATTCACCGTAGTTTTATAATCTTTCTGCAGCTTGCTGTCATACTTTTGAATTGCTAGCTTTTCTCCGGCGAATGATACTACCTGTGGCAATAACATGCTAAATAATGAATAGAAACATCATGGTAGTTGGTGATTACACTAACTTCATTGCTGTACTTTACCGTTCTAATTCCTCCCACGGTTTGTTCTAATACATTTTCTGCTTCTGCATAAGCGATTTGTGCATGCCCTGACATCTTAGATATGAACAAAGACATACATCCTCCAACAATGACAAAGAGAGGTAGGCATGCAGTCAGAACAAGAGCTAGAAGCCACCCTTTTACAAATGCAATTATAAAACCTCCCAAAAATGTTGATGCAAACTGAATGAATTTCCCAACCTATCACAGTCAACAGTTGCCAAAGAAATCATCGTTGAGCTTGAGATTGGTACGGATATCTTGGAATTGAGTAAACTGAGTGAAATTTGTTAGAGACTCACCTTTTCACCCATGGCTTCTTGAATGAGAATAGTATCTCCCGACATTCTTCCTACTACTTCCCCTGTTGAAGTTTCAGTGTCAAAGAAACCAATCTCCTGTCTTAGGATCGTTTTCAAGTACAAGCACCTTATTCGGGTGGCTTGTCTCTCGCCAGTAACCATCCAACATGAAATTTCTGTAGTACATTGGAAAATCTTTCATTCCAATCAATAATCTAAAATTTCTGTAGCACATCCCAGGATCCAAAATGAAATTTTAGTAGAACATCAAAGAAACCAATCTTCTGTCTTAGAATGGTTTTCAAGTACAAGCTCCCTGTTCGGGTAGCTTGTCTCTCACCAGTAACCATCCAACATGAAAGTTCTGTATTTCATCAGAAAAATCTTTCTCATTGGACTCAATAATCTAGAATTTCTGTAGTACATTCATGACCCAAAATGAAATTTAGTAGAACATCAAAAAACATTAGACTTGTTAATCTAAAAAACTCAACTGATATGCAAGTCCTGAATTCTGGAACTTGAATGTAACAGTAGTTCGTCTGCGTAATAACACAGATCAAGGAGAAAAAGTTATTCCACCTATCTTATTCAAAATTCCTCATCATGTAACGTAAAGTCTTCAACATGGCTAAAAGAAGATAGAATTTCTGAAGGACATTTCCCTTTGTATTGATCAGTTAAATCCACTAGCATGGCCTAATTATGCATATAGAGGTCTGGATTGCAAAGTCTATTTCCCCATCCATTATGTCGTGTTGGCGGCCTAGCTAAGAGGCTTGTTTACTTAGATATGGTACGGGAAAAGATCTCCCTGTACGGGATCAAGAGGAAAATAAGTGATGAATTTTCAAAAGATGGATTATTGCAGCTTGCATTGCTTAAAAGAGCATCCAACCTTAATCAAATACAATTAAAATTCAATTGGGGGTTACTGCAGTTAATCTGTCTGATTATTCAGGAAGAATTATGTACTTACGAATAACAGTGGCAATGCCTGCAAAAACTCCCAAGTATACAAATTTCAAGGACACCTGAAATTGATAGAGGCAGGTAATAGTATTATGATTTCAGAACCAAACACTCAAACAGTATATGGTGGAAAGATCAATTACTCAACTTCATTACCATATATTACCATACATTAGAACAAATTTGTTCAAAATTTTCTAATTGTGGAAGAGATTTTGCCGCTGAATT
The DNA here is from genome assembly GCA_028651295.1 of Catharanthus roseus. NCBI lineage: Eukaryota > Viridiplantae > Streptophyta > Magnoliopsida > Gentianales > Apocynaceae > Catharanthus > Catharanthus roseus. Next base: position 1,567,664 of record JAPQWS010000044.1, on the reverse strand, counting down.
TCGATTCAGGAAAAGGCAAGTGATTTTTAGCCATTTTTCCAACTGAAAAGTGTCACTACAATAAGTTTTTATTGATCTCATGAGAATCACAGTGAGAAACTCGAAAGACAATAGCCGGATCAGGACTTTAGGCACGGGGGGGAAGAACTTTTACCTTTCCAACCTCGTGTAGAACAGATTTGGAGTACATATCGGCACCAATAGAATTGATGAGTTGGCCGAAGATCACCGTCATGAAAGGCTGCGAAAGTCCATTTCCGAAAGCAGCTATTGTTCCTGCCGCCATTAACACCATGTCAAGCCCATCAGCAAAGGAGAAAAGCTTTAAAAAAGAAACCTTCTTCTGACGTTCCCCTTCTTTTCCTGATGTTCCCAACATTCTCACTTCCTCTTAGACCAACACCAAATAGAATGATCAAAGTTCAAATCAAACGGTTCAAGCGCCAAAGGAACGTAGTCTACACCTAAAAACTTGGACTTCTTACAGCAATTTCGTTCATTGTGATCTCGTATTTAACTATGGTTTTTGAACTGAATGGAATAATCTTAATCTACTTCTTTGCTTAAATTTACTTCTTCCAAATCTACCAAGATCTAGTGTATCCCTATCTTGTAGTCTGCAAACTGGGAACTCCATATAACTGAATTTTACCAAATCAACATTATCATCTTCCAAAGAACCCATTTCATATAACATGGTGGCTTGCTTGGCGAGTAAGAGTACTCTCCTTAGCTGAGCCTAACGGTGTAACACACATTCTAACATAGCATATGAAAATCATCTGTTGTATGATACACTTAATAATATACTTCCTTCTAATATAGATATTCTCTACATACATTCCTTATAGCTATGAATTTAACGGCCAAAATCGTCTAGGATCCCTTTTAATATATATATATATATATTTATATATACTTTATAAGTATGAATTTAATGATTGAAATCGCCTATTAAGAATATGTTGGTTTTCTTAAAATTAATGCTTTTGACATAGTATCGAGAGTTCAATTGGCTAACACCTTATAATATATTTTCTCACTAAGTAAAAATCTAATGATCAAAAACATCTAGTACACTTCTAAGGTCTAGACTAACGGCCATAATCGTTTAATACTTGATCTAATACACTTCCTTTACAAGTGTAGATCTCGCCAACCAAAATCATCTAATACTTGATATAATATACTTTCTTTGTAAGTGTAGACCTAATGACCAAAATCATCTAATAGACTTAATATACTTTCTCTGCAAGTATGGACCTAGCGGCTAGAATCGTCTAATACACTTTCTATATTCTTTTTCTATATTCCGAGACCAAAATTATCTAATGTGCCATATAAAATCTAAGTCTTAATAACCACTCCAGTTTTCTTGGCGAATACATTTTTTGTAACACTCCCTTTATAATCTTCTTAAACACAATTTTCGTATAACATTATGATTATGATAAGATATTCTGTAAAATTGTAAATTAGTATCATTTAGTTGTTAAAAATGCATATTGTTATTTTTAAGTGCTTTGCCGTTCATCATTTCACTACATGGAATATGAATGAATAACTCCCACTAACTGAGATAATACAAAACCAAATATTGAAAGAGAAGAAGCCAATCTCTCCCCATACGTTAAGGACCAAATGTTAAATTAACTGCAAAATGATTGATTACAAGTCATAGATACAAAACTTTGATGGCCAATGGAGAGGACGCCCAACGGAGGTAATCCCTAACTATGTTCACTGAACTTCCTAAGAGTTCACCACTTCAACACCAGCCCATGAACTGTATTCAGCTATATATAGATCACTAAACATACAGTACAAGTTTCTCATAGAAGAACTTATCTAGTCAACTTCATGCGCATAAAACCCTAAGCCCGGATAAGAATTTCAGAAGTACCTGAAACACAAAAAATATCCATCAAGTAAGATATTAAGGAAAAGTGTTAGCGAAAATTCGCAATGAAAGAAATTCTAAATGTTGATCTTCGGGTATTACTTTCAAGAAACTCCGTTGCCACTAGGACTAATGCATCGGCTTCTTCAGTCATTCTCGATATCCTTTCAGATTCCTTTGCTGCTTCAGCAGCTATTGTTGACTTGTTCTCGGCATCAGCTACCCGATGGGCAGCAGTAAAGGCTGCCTCTTCTATTGTATTACCAAGATAGCCAGTGCTTCTTTCCTGCCTAGCTTGTACTGTTTCTTTTGGTTTTGGAGGAGGAACCTTTTCTGTTTGTGTTTCTTTCTTGATCCGATAACAGTTTCCAACCTGTGCGGAGAATTTGCATCAACAATGTTACCAATCCAGTTCAGCAGGAGAACATCTCATGCATCAAACAACAATTTTCATATGAATAATTCTAAATTATAACAAGAAACTGAGCAAAACATTTGAATATCGTACCTTTTCTAGTTTTTCTTGACTACAGAGTCTCCTTAACCTGCCAGTCAATAACCTTCTAAAATTTTGGGGTACCTCATGCCTTTGCTGCATCGATAAAGCACAAAACTCATCAACTTATTTGTAAACTTGAGCAAGAAAATTAGTTTTATGCCACTACCCAGCAATGGGTACATTTTAAAATGCAGTAATGACAAAGGCTGTATAGCAAAGGCCATTGGGAAGCAAGCCTCCACCTTTAACGTGGGTCATTACAATTTGATCCTCATATCTCTCAGGTACCAATTATTAAAAGATTAAAGACATATAAGGTCAAAATTGACAGGCACAATTAGAACACACATGGCAAGCGATTATGACCTTACGCAAAATTTAGTGAAATTAAGAGCATCTGCACAAGTAAAAAACCATGATTATAATCACTTCTTATGAAGTCAAACCACACATTTCTTCAAAATGAAGGTAACTTTGGCCTGAATGAATTTTCCATGAAAGAGATACTTATGCTAATTGGCCCAATTTAACAAGGGGGAGTGGGGAACATATGATACCCAAAAAAAATGGTCAAGTGTCCTAGCATAACAAAAGCGAGAGAAAAGCCAAGACAATGTCAGCAACTTCTCCCAAATTTAATTGTAGTATATTGAGTAAAATCCAATATCCCCAGAGAAATACTACAAGGTTAGGTGTTCTTTCAATCGAACTTTTTAATCAGATGCAAAGATCATTACATTGGATTCTTTTGATGCACGGTTTAACCTCTACACTATGTGATTTGACAGAACAAAGGCCATTCATGTTTGAAGATAAATATTTAAGGAACAATTAACCCACAGAGATATCTATTAACAATGCAGAATTTACAAAACCAGAATTCCTTGTCAAACATCAGAGCAAGTACATGCGACCAATTTGTATGAAATGGATCCTGAAAATGTTTGATAGCAAATTAAGACATCAAGTGTCTCCTGGAATTAGACCTCAAATTTGGGAGAGGTTTAACTATGTAATTCTGAGGTAAAGAGGAAAGAAAGTTACCACACCTCAATAAAATTAACAATTGCACTAGTATCAGATCCATTTGGGTCTTTCAAAGCTGAGAGAGCTTCATAAACCATTTCATTATACCTGGCAAAAAGAAATCAATAAGGCCATAACACAGATAAACAATTATGAACAAAAAGGGTAAGAAAAATGAGATATGAGACTCCAGAATACAGGTTTCAGAAATACTCAATTCTTCAGATTGTCTTTCCCTTTGGTGGACAGAGGTGCTGAAAGGGTTTTGAAACTTAGGCTTCAGAATATTGAACAATTTAAGACCATATAAAGAATCAGTAAGATAACACTGTCCACTTAATAGCTTTCTTAAAATAAGACCAGGAATAAGATAATATATCCCCCATAAAAGTTCAGAGCAAGATACTTTCTTGCATGCCAAACCAGGAATTAGATATATCCCCCGCAAAATTTCAGAGCAAGATACTTTCTCATCCCAGACCTATATAGTTTAAACAAGTTTTCTTTTATCATCTCTCCCTCATAGTAAGCATGTTTTCCTAAGTTTTTCAACAATCTTGAGAGTCATGTCCTTCCATGAGCACAAAACATGCTAGTTACTGCAATTACCGTGAGAAGAACTTACCAGTAGCATCCACAATCAAGTCTCACGACAAGGTTTCCGAATTTGATACTAAAAAGTACAATACGCTCTAACCTTCTGTCCTACGGATCTGGATCCAAAATTTTTAACATCATACAAGAATTTCAGTTTCCAATTCTCCCAATTGTCTACCAGAAACTTGAAAGACACCTTCACTCTAGTGCCCATTACTCTTTTTTTTCACCACACAATTGCTAACAAATTCTAATTTGAGCTGCACTTCCAAAACAGCGTGACATAATATCTGCACACTTGAAAATGAGGAACTAATACAAGCCCAATATTTCTCTTAGACTTTCACAGACACCTACATGGGTCAAAGAATAAATTAATCTATCAATCCTGGGCCATTGCTAGATTCAACAGTCACGCTATGGTTCCATAGAACACAACTGAAAGTGACAAAGAAACTTTAGCATAAGCAAAAATGCAACAAACAATTAGCCAGACTAACCAAACTAGTGTAGTGCACCACAAGCATAGAAGAAATACAAACACCTACCTTGATGCTGCTTTTGCATCACTGCCTTTTGAGCCATCATCAGCAATATCCACGGATACATCATGTGAAATTGGAATTGATGGAGTCAGGGCAGCTTGTGAGCTTGGCAAAGGTGCAGCTGGAGCATCAGTAAGCAATTTCAATTTTTGTCCCTTTGATTTATCCCTTGACCCTGTACCGTTACTGGCACTAACAGTCAAATTTCTCCATTTATCCTATTGATACCAACCATATCAAAGAGAACATATTAATACAGTAAGATCAAATTCTGGCTCTAAAATTGGGGAATGAAATATTTTCACCATTTACAAGCATTTTAGTCACCTAAAGTGTAAACATTAGGAAGTAAAAGTCATATATAACAGTCTCTGCACTTCAATGACTAAAAACAAACTCCACCATGAGTGAAGTCACATCTCTTGTGCTCTCGCCGCCGCCTCAACTGCATCCCCCTTGGCAACCATTAGATAGCCATCCCCCATAATTACTAACCACAGAACCTCTAACTAAAGTAACAATCGGAAATCAACTTCAAATTTTTATCTAAGAACACGAAATAATAAAAGAAAAAAAATATAAGACGTTTAATTAAACATATTTTCCTTTTCCAACATGAAACACATCTATCCAGCAAATTCTCACCAACAAAAAAAAAGAGAAAAAAAATCTATCCAGCAAATTCTCACTCAAAAAAACACGAATGAAACATAAAACAGTAATTCCGGGTAAATTTTCCGACCTTGAGATCAATGTTGGAGCGAGAATTGAGTAGGTGACTGAATTCCGGGTCTCTTTGGATGTTTTTCCATTTGCCGGTTCCGTGCTTTCTGACGCCGGCACGGAGAGCCTCTTCTTCCTCCGATGTCCACTTCTGCTTCGGATTTCCCATATCTCTCCGGTCAAAAACACTCCTAAAACCTGCAGAAAGAAAATCTCCAGAGCAATTTCTGCTGCTGCCGCCGTTGAAGCTTAAAACCCTGCTTCGTTCTTCCGATGGTTTTGTATCGCATAGAAGGGTCCATGCGAAAGCGTTCGTCTGATTTGGCTCTAGTTCGTTTTTATAGTTCCCATGGAAAAATATTATCCCAAAAAAAAGAAAAAAGGATGACGTATTTGATTTCATTTTGGCCCTCTGTTACTATAAATTTACATATAAGCCTCGCATATTTTGAATATTTCAATATAATCCATGTACTGTTTATTGGTTCAACCCGACCCCTTGGGTTGAAAAATGTCGAAATTTAGACATAGGGATAGAATAAATTTTGTGCTTACCTACAAATATACCAGTACAAAGAGAGAAATTATACATATATATATATGCATTATTTAAAATAGGCTAGCTTATGTTTTAGTTATAGTACTAGGCTTTTTTCCTATCTGTTAGTGAGTCTAATATGGGTACTAATACTAGTATTATATTCTTCAGTAATATTGCTAGACCATTTAAAATAATAGTTCTAGTACTAAAATTGAGTTATATAATATTAGTATTAGTTTGAGTACGGAACAATTTTAATCCTCAATGAGACTTAGTATTTCAACTAATACAAATGTATAAGTACTTTGGACTTTATTATATGATAAATTATTTTTTATTAAAAAAAAAAAAGCAATAAGAACTAAGAATAGAAGTATATGTTTCCTATAGTATTTGGTTGCATGATATATTGATATGATATTGGTTGTAAAAAAGAGAAGAATAGAGGTTTCATTTTTCAAAGTAGAAGTATAAAGAGAAATTTTGTCTCGGATACAATTCATAAGTGGAGATATAATTTATGAGTTTGTCTAATGTGTGCTTTTAGAGCACACGTTACTATAAATAAAAATATACTCAATATAAATAAAATTTATTATATATGATTGTTAAATCTTATAAAATCTAAAAATTTAATAAATTGTTGAACTCATATATTAAATTGGAAAGTTAATCCATATTAATATATACTCCATGGGCATATATACTAGACAAACTCGAAAATTGTTTGGATTGTATTAAGCCACATCACTCATGTGTGGTTAATAAAATGTCTTTTTTTTTTTATAAGTTGAGTCATGATACGCACAAAATTTATAAAATATTATTATATGAAAGACGTAATTTAATATGGTCCAAGTACAAGTTCATGACATAATTAAAAAGAATTGAAAAGTCTCATATTTATTTACTTTCGAGAAAATCACCATAAATATCAAAAAATAATTTATAATTTTCTATTTTTACCTAAAAATATTTTGTTGGCTTAAATCCCACCCAAAAACAATTCTGTAGCTACTCTAAATATCAAATTAGCATTTCCACGAGGGAGTCCAGATGAGATGTGTACATGCGCTAAGAATGAAGGGTATTTTTTGTCTAAAAAATATCCCCAACTGGCCATCTATTGTATAACCCAATGATACCAGAGTGACTCACGTAATTCCAACATATTATTACCTTAATCGATCTACCCAAATTCACCAAAACCCTTAATCGATTTCCTCAAAATCCTCCAAAAAAACCATTTATTCTAAATCATCCAGCGGCACAGAATAGGCCAAAAGCACAGCTAGAACAACAATGTTATTCCTCATCTTAAATGCCTCCTACAATTTGCTCCTTTATTCTTCCAATTCTTTAACCAATCAAGGAATAAAATGGCCCTTTTCCTCTTCCATTTCATTAAGCTGATTCAACAATTCAAGGATGATTTTTTTGCCTCCGTTACAAGTTGGTTGATCAACCCACTCAAAAAAGCCTCATCCCCAATTTATAATTAACATCATAAATCAACCAACACTAAAACTTTGCTAAAAGAAATGCACAAAGCTACTTGAGATGGTAAACAACCAAAGAACCTTCTCCTCGGTTGTTTAGAGTTCAAGATGTCTAAAATTGTTGCCAAATTCCCAAAATAGCATATTGTAACTCGTTGGGACTATCGAGAATTCCTTACAAATGTCGAAGAGTTTGACGTTTTTAATAAAATCAAATGTTTATCTAGTCTAAGATTCTATTGAATTTCTAAAATCCATAACACAAAGTTTTCTCTTTTTTCTTCTTAGATTGGTGTTCGAATAGGATAGTAGGGTTGCAGAAGGTAAAGAATAGAAGAATGTGGGGAAGAAAAGAAGGTGGGTATTGTCTTGTTTATTACCTTTGTGGATTAGAGGGGGCAGTGGAGTATTATATTGAATTTTAAAAAATTCTATTGCTAATATATGTTAAAAAAAACAAAAATTCCCTTTATTTTCGGCACACATGATTTAAGCCTGCATATCTCAGTCGATCTTCAACATGAAAATGCTAATATGATATTTAGAGATTAGAGTAGTCCGAGAATTGTTTTTGGGTAGAATTTTAAAAAAATTATTTTTGGATAAAAACTTAAAAACATCAATTATTTTTAGGTATATAGGGTGATTTTCCCTTTCCTTTTATTAAGTATTAATGACCAAATTAATGATTTATTTTTATCAAATGTCGTTCCAAGAATTTGGAGAATGCGGTTATCCATAACCTTCATTTTTTCTCAAATGATCCAGCGAATCATATCCAAACACGTGGGACCTTAAGGAATGGTCTTTGAACAACTCATCAAAAGCGCCCTTCCCCCTATCCTTTTGCTGCTTACACTTCTCATCCCAGTAGATCACCGAAAAACCTCAAAGAGCCCCTTTTTTTGGGTCATTGCAGTTTCTTGTGTTGGAATTTTGGTGTTTTCTCTCTGCATTTTCAACTTTATAACCAGAAGAATCAAGGGAAATGAGAAGAAAAGTTTGAAACAAGAAAGAACAGAGTAAAAATAGTCAAGAATGGAGTGTATTGGAGCTCGAAATCTTGCAGCCATGGCTGTTTCTAAATGTCCCACTACGAACCCATCAACAAGAAAGAAGATTTTTCTGAGTAAAACCCATTTTTTTCATTATGTAAAAAGGTATAGTTCAATTACTCTACGAATAAAGTGTAGCAGTAGAACAAGAAGCGAAGGCTGTGTAGCTGTTGAAGAAGAATTTGCTGACAAAGAAGATTATGTGAAGGCTGGTGGGTCCGAATTACTTTATGTTCAAATGCAACAGAATAAACATATGGATCAACAATCTAAACTTTCTGATAAGGTTTATTTTCTTGCCCTCCACTTTTCTATATTTTTTAATTTTTTAAAAATTTTATCTTCAACAGTAAATATAATGATGTTCCTTAAGGAAAAAGAAAGACAAATTATGAAGACCCTTTTGATCATAGTAATGTTTGTTTGGATTTTGGAATTGCATAATTTGATTCATATGTATAATTCAAGAAGGAAAGATGAACCTAAGGAAGTACAATAATTCTTGATTACATGGGTTCTTTAAAACTCTGCTCTTGTAATTGATGGATCAAACATGGACTAAAGAAGTATAATCTTACTCTTGCAGTTGCCAGAAATATCAGCTCATAATAGCATACTGGATTTGGTGATAATTGGTTGCGGTCCTGCTGGTATGGCCCTTGCAGCAGAGTCAGCTAAGCTAGGTCTTAATGTTGGGCTTATCGGGCCGGATCTTCCTTTTACAAATAATTATGGTGTATGGGAAGATGAATTTAAAGGTAATGTTAATTGTGTTTGGTCCTTCTCTGTTTAATTCATCCTATGTTTTGGCATAGAGATTAGCGGCTTTTGTTTTGCTAATATTTCTGTACTTGGCACATAAAATTGCTTGACAGAACTCTATTACCTGCTGATTTTGTAGTTCTTGTTCAAAAACCTGTTATTCCTTTTAATTCCATATTAATTAACCATCTTGCTATTTTGGGATTTGAAAATGATTGACTCTTTCCTGCAAAGAAAGGTTTTAATGCAGTCTATACAATAAAAAAAAGTCAGTGTCCCCACTATGTACTACTTGTATATTTCAGTAAAATAATATTGGTTGATGCATTGTAGTTCATTGGAAAGTATTTCTTTTCTTGATATAAATCTCTATTATCTTGTTATGCAACTAGGACCCTTGATTTTAATAGTTCTTTTAGCAAACTTGACCCCCTGCCTTCATTAGTCCTTTCATTTACAAGAGGGAAAACCATAATTACGTAGTTTATGGAGAGTTATATTGGATAGAAAGTTCACAAGAATACTTCTAAGAGTCGAGTTTGTTACAGTACTAAAACAATGGATATTTTCTGTAAGAGAAATAGGTAGTGGTTTATTAGTACATTTACTGAGGGTTGCCGAGAAAACATTCTTATTTTTTCCTTTCAAGGATGAAAGGAATAGATGTATATTTGTCTAGGTTTTGTACATTGCAGATTCTATTATAGCACGTATGTATGTTCTTCTATTTGAGCTGTATGCAAACAAAATGAAGGTAAAAACATTCTTGAAAGTCATTTAAATCTCAATATCTATAGGATTAATGTAGATCGTCATTTAGGGCCGAATGCCTTTTCGTTACAATATCATGCTCACGTGTCTCTAACCTTTTCACGCATGGACACAATGTCAATAACCTAATTCTCTGAATCCACAAAGTTACTTCTATCTATTATTAAGGTCAAACTTCTTCCGCTTGTGGCAGATCTGGGACTTGCAGGATGCATTGAGCATGTCTGGAGGGACACAATTGTGTATCTTGATGATAAGGATCCTATTTTCATTGGTCGTGCTTATGGACGAGTCAGTCGACATTTGCTCCATGAGGAGCTACTGAAAAGGTATAATATACTCTCCTTTCTTGCGACTGTAATTTATGATGATTTCCATTCTTATTATTTGCATTTTAGCATGCTAAGAACATTCTTAAACTTCAATAGATTCTTGATTCATATTAATTTTCTAGGTGTGTCGAGTCAGGTGTTTCATATCTTAGCTCAAAGGTGGAGAGGATTATTGAAGCTGCTAGCGGCCACAGTCTCGTTGAGTGTGAAGGCAACATAGTAATTCCATGCAGGTATAGCTGATATCTTTCCCTAGAATAAATACTGTCTTTTAGTCTTGTCATTTTCACTTTTGGTGTGATTGAAGCCTTAAACTTATTTACTATAGGCTTGCTACCGTTGCATCTGGAGCAGCCTCAGGAAAACTCTTGCAATATGAATTGGGAGGTCCAAGGGTGTCTGTTCAAACAGCTTATGGTGTTGAGGTCGAGGTAGGGAGAGAGAAAGAAACTTACTATTAAAGGATTGCATTCCTCCATAACTAAGTCACTTTTTCCCTGTAATATGCAAAAGTGGACAAATGTACAATATCATAAAATCTTACTAGTTCATTACTTTTGTGTCATACAGTTTTTCAATATCTTTTAGCATTTGTGAGTAGAGGAATGCTGATATTTGTTTAATTACATTATGCTCTTCTAAGTGGTGTTTGCTATTTTTGCAGTTTATGTTTTTTTTTTTTCCTTTGTTTTTTAGAATGGTTTTCCTGGGTTAGTTTTTACAGTTTTTCTCTTGCTTGTATGCTTTTTAGGTGGAAAACAATCCCTATGATCCAAATGTGATGGTCTTTATGGATTATAGAGAGTACACAAAGAGGAAAGATGATTCCGTAGAAGCTCAATTTCCAACATTTCTTTACGCAATGCCCATGACGCGAACCAGAGTTTTCTTTGAGGTCTGAATATTTTCGCGTTTTATATGCATATCCCATGTTTTCATGTGTCCTTAGATGTACTGAGGTAAATGCATGGCAGGAAACCTGTCTGGCTTCAAAAGATGCTATGCCTTTTGAACTATTGAAGAAAAAACTAATGTCAAGATTGGACACAATGGGAGTACGGATTATTCAGACTTATGAAGAGGTACTTTTCCCTTCCGTCTACATTGAAACTTTTACACTGAGATAAAACAGCAATTAGAAACATAATATTTTTTTCTAAAGATGAAGGATAAAATCTTTGGAAAACTTTCTTAGGAATGGTCCTACATACCAGTTGGTGGATCCTTGCCAAATACTGAGCAAAAGAATCTTGCATTTGGTGCTGCTGCTAGCATGGTTCATCCTGCAACGGGTATGAAATTGATCTTACATTTCTGTACATTTGTTGAATACTATGGTTTTCTAGTTCAGAACTTATTTGCTTTCATGAATGCAGGCTATTCAGTTGTTAGATCATTGTCAGAGGCTCCAAACTATGCTTCTGCAATAGCAAACATTTTAAAGCAAAATCTTGCTAAGGATATGATTACTAGGAGTATTTCAGCTCAAGGTACACTTTCATGACTGAATTAGGCTTTTGACTGTCCAAAGTTTGTATGACTTTCTTTTAAAAGGGAGACCAAAGAGCATATTTCTTATCTCTTGTTATTCCTTTCATCTCGCATAATAAACTGTCTTTCCTTCATTCCAATCTGTGTGACTTAAAAGATTCTCTCCCTTGTTTCTGATTTCAGCCTGGAACACGCTTTGGTCACAAGAGAGAAAAAGACAGAGAGCATTTTTCCTTTTTGGATTAGCACTTATACTGGAGTTGGATATTGAGGGAATAAGGACATTTTTTCATACATTCTTCCGTTTACCAAACTGGTGAGAGAAAATATCCTGCTTTCTTCCCATTCCCTCTTGATTTATGGGAACCATTTCTAATGAAGTAAATTAATCATTTCTAGAGTTCATAAGACTCGTTGCGTGCACAAAGTGATGCCCTTTGTGCATATGATAATTTGTCCTCGGTTTATTTTTGTACGAGTGAAAATTTAAAACTATCCTAACAAACCGATGTTTTATTCTCACAGGATGTCACAGGGATTTCTTGGATCATCTCTTTCATCGACGGACCTCCTATTGTTTGCCTTTTATATGTTTATTATAGCACCCAATGACTTGAGAAAGAGCCTGATACGACATCTTCTATCTGATCCTACAGGGGCAACTATGCTAAGAACTTATCTAACAATATAAACTACATTGTCTGTCCAAGTTCTTACCCTTTTTATGTCACTTTTAGATTATCAGTTTAGAGTTCATAGAGATCATGTATATATAGTTTTGTTTCACAAGTCATCTGTTTTTAAGATGCAAGAGATCATGTAAACTTTGTTGAGATCCTAATGAATAATGATAACGATCATTCTCCATCGTTTGCTTCTTGTCCTGTGCTCGAAGAATTTAATAAGAGTTTCAAAACTTAATACGAGTAACAAGAATTTCAAAAATGTACTTGCTGCTTCTCTTTACAAGACCTAATAAGTTGTCAAATTTTTGTACTTCAGTTCTGCAAAGAGAACTCTCTGTATAGAATGAGAAAGAGAAAGTAATGTAATTTTCATTTCTAAGTACTACTTTTAAAGCATTTGGCATTCTCTTAATCATTTTATAGCTGCTGATTGATCTTGAACAGGATTAGATATTGGTATAAAGTTGTGTGTTGAAAAAGATCTTCATCTTGTTTTAATTATCATCTCTCATATAATTTCTTGCTTCTTCAATGCATCATCCTTCAGCATCTTGTACATTTTTTTTGGGATGTAAATCTAGAAAATCCAACATTTGCAATATTTATTCTTCTAGTTTAGACAATTTTCTTTAAGTTCGTATTTGCAATATTTTGCAAATTTTATTTATATACATTTTCGTCCATGATGGATTTTGGCTGAACTCCAACAATCTGGAATGACAAGAGGACTCACATGGGCCTGTTCTACATTGCTTTAAATAAGCTTATTTTAAGATATAAGCTATTTTTAACATGTTCTCGATTATTTATTATATCTGCTTTTAGCTTAAAATAAGTAAAAAAATTATTTTGAAACTTTTCTTTGTAACTTTGAGGTGTGATTTCTATTTAGGTTGTTTGGACCCTGTGAACCTTTATACATTCGATTGGGTAGAGTTGGTTGGACAAGTGTCCATGTTATGGACTTGTTTAACAACAAAGCTCAGTAAATATATGTTAATGGGTTGATGTGATTTTCATATTTAGATTGTTTGGACTTTGCAAACCTTTTTAGACTCGTTTCAGCTAAAGATGGCTGGATAAGTACCAATATTATAGGTCTGTTTAACTAAGAAGTCTAGTAAATTTGTTGGGCTTAAATATATTAATGGGCTAATCTCATCAACTCGTTCAAAGTTAAAGATTTAATTCTGGGTGTAATTTGATTTTGAGATTTTTGTCTTAAATTCTGTAAAAGCAAAATTATTTGTAATAAGATATATAGATCTCAAAATTGATTTTTGAAATTTGAAATAATGTCCACTCTCACCGTATCTTTGTATTAATCTACTCTACACAACACAAGCACACTCTCCCAACGCTTCCCAAGAATCCACAAAGCAAGGTGATTGTGTGAATTTTTCTATTCGCGCATCCTAATAGATAAGTACCAAAGATTTATAATTAAAGCAGATTGAACTATTTTGGATTAAGAAACATCCATGATAGAATTATGTATTATCAAAAGTAGCCTATGATGCAGAAGTGCATTATCTATTAAACAAACATTAAGCTACACACAATATTTTAAAGGTGATAGTGGTGGGTAAGAGTATAACGAATACTGCGAGATTGAAAGTTCAAATTCTCCTTATAACACTGTAAAATACCCAGAATCAAACTATAATTTCAAGTAAGAGTGAACGTTCTATAGGTTGAATCCGAATTAGTTAGATTGTGTATTTTTAAATGTCGGCACCTCTAAAATCTGTATAAAAAAAAATTTCTAAAAATGCTTATGGAAATGGGGAGCACATTTTGGACAAGGATGTTTCTTGCCATTTTTCTAGTCGCTGATCATCATCATCGACTTATTAAATGTATGTAAAATCTTTCAGTTACGGTATTTCGAACAAACATTACTACATTTCCATTGTTAATCATCAAATCTTCAAGTGTACTGATATCAAATTAGAGCCATGCGATTGTTTGTTGAAAATTTATAGTGGGGAAAACGATCATTATTTTCTGCCTTTGAATTTAGTCAAACAATTAATATATACAATTTACATATCTTGCCTTAATGCTAGCTAATAAGGAATGCTATCAATTACAATTGGGTACAATAATTAAGGTAACAATATAATCTTGTGTATATTCACCAATATTTCCCCTCAAGTTGGAATATACAGTTCCTGAATACCCAACTAGCGAGTCAAGGAATGAAAATAGAAAGGATGAAGCGCCTTGGTAAAAATTTCAGCAAGCTAGAGCTCACTGCAGATGTATCGGGGAGAGATGAAACTAACCTGAAAAGTATCACGAACAAAATGGCAGTAAATCTCAATATGCTCATACGTTCATGAAACACTAGATTTACAGCTATGTGAAACGTAGATTGAATGTCACAATGAAGAGGAATAGGATGATGTATTAGAACATGAAGATCACAAAGAAATTGATGAAGTCATTCTAGTTCACAAAGAGTAACAACCATAGCCTAATATTCTGCTTCAGTGGAGGAGTGGAAAACCGTGTGTTGCTTCTTGATCTTCCAAGAAATAAGTGAACTACCTAGAGAAATGTAATATCCGGTGATTGAGCACCATGTAATGGGGCAACTAGCCCTATTAGAATCGCAATAGGCAGTCAGAGAAATAAGGGAATCTACTCAAAGAAAAACTCCTTGGCAAGGATGCCCCTTAAGATAGCGAACGACCCTGAGGGCAGCCGTCTAATGCTCCTGCCAAGGGGCCTACATAAACTAGGATAAAGTGTGAACTGCATAAGTGAGTTCAAGATGAGTGAGAGTAAGATAAAGTAATTTTCCAATAAGACACATATAGCGATCAGGCATCTTAAAATGTGGACTAGTAGCTCTAGCCAAGTTATGATTGGGCTCAATAGGTATAGAAGCAGGTTTGACCCCAGATAACCCAACTTCACAAAGAATATCCAAAATATACTTCGTTTACACAAATAGATGCCAGTAGAACTGTGAACAACCTCAATGCCCAAGAAATATTTCAGAGGGTCGAGGTCCTTCATGTGGAAACAGGAGTTCAAGTATGTTTTGAACTTACCAATGGAGGAAACATAATTGCCAATGATCAATAAATCATCTATGTAGATGAGGATGCACAAGAAAATATCTCCAGAAGAATAAGTAAACAGAGAGTAATCGGTGCAGGATTGAACAAATCAAAACTTACGGAGAGCAACGATTAATTTGGAGAATCAACGTCTGGGAGCTTGTTGAAGGCCGTAGAGGGATTTCCAAAAACGACAAACTTTGTGAGGAGCGGAATCTGAAATCCAGGAGGCAAGTGCATGTATACTTCTTCTAATAAGTCACCATAGAGAAAAGCATTGTGGACGTTCATTTGATGGATAGCCCGACATAAAGTAATGTTCGGACAGTAACCATCTTCGCGACAGGGGCAAAAGTGTCAGTGAAATCAATACCTTCTTACTAAGTATTGCCAAGAACTACCAATCGAGTTTTATACCTTTCAACAGTACCATCTGCCTTGTACATTTACGGTAAACCTACTTACTACCAAGAGCACGTTTCCCCGGAGGAAGCGTGATGATATTCATGTACCATTTTGTTCCAAGGCATCAATTTCAAGTTGCATGGCATCTCTTGTGATAGACAGGGCATCAGGAATTAGCAATCAGGATTCTGCAAACGCCGTGGATGACATGATGTACCAGGAGAATGATATCACCAGCATTCTAGAAGAGTTTAGATAACGACTACCATCACAGGTGTTTTAATTTAATGTTATTTTTTATTTTATATATAATTTAATTATTGTATGTTACTAATAATATATTCTGTCTATATTCAAACAGTTGATGGAGTGGCGTCCTGCGGCTCGAGACATATTGCATCCCGTCTTGCCGTCAAACCCCGAAGGACTGCTAACTACTCCTCCGAACACTATAAATACTAAAGGTCGGAAAAAGACGACTCGACGAGGAGAAAAAAGTCACATTGGGAGCATATACAGTTGCCTATAAATTATTCAAGAATAGTAGTGGATTCGAGTCAAGTTCTGGTTCGGGTTCAGGATTGGGCTCCCGTCGGAAAGGTCGACCACCATATCCCGGTCGTGGGTCTAGGGGTAGGGGACGCAGTAGCGGTTGGAGTTCAGTCGAGTCATCTGTTGTGCCACCGACTGATGGATGTACAGATTGTGATTTCCCTTATTTAGATGAATTCCAGCACTTTGTGTATCCTCTAACTGACAACTATATGGATCTTCGAGGGGATGGTAATTGCAGGTTTAGGGTGGTTTCATATTTCCTGTATAATGATGTGGAGAAATGGGCCATGGCACATAAAGAAATGTAGCGTGAGATGAGAAATAATCATGCTTTGTACGTAAGCATACTAGGCGAAGAGCGATTCATACGCGTGTTAGACAGTTATGTGCACTCCAAAGGTATAGCCCTAGAGAATGTTAGCTGGAAGCACATGATCATCTACATGTTGTAGCGAATCTTTACCGAGTATGAGTCGCCCGACATCCGGGAAGTACTACAATATTACTATATACATCTGTTGATGGGCCACCGCAGAAGATGATTGTCATTGGGCATCTTGCACCTCAATAACACTTTATTGGGGTAAGCGATATTTTGTATATACTTTAATTAACTATTAATTATCTTATAAATTAATTAATTATTTTTCTTGACAACTACATTTGCAGGACGGCTTTATGATGCCGCCTATAAATCTGTTATGGAATTGGCATACCCATGAGGACATGTGACATTATTTGGTTTCATATCAATTACGGTTCAAGGAGTAGGCTCACACGTGTGCACGAATGTATCCCTCTGAAGGGCTGGCTAATGGGGTTATATCGATTGATTGTCATAATTTTTTATTTATTAATGACTATGTATTTAATTAAATCAACTAATTTATTCATGATTATGTATTTAGTGTTTATTTTCTTAATTTATTCATGATTCCCTTGAATACTTTAATGTATTTTAAACATAAACCATAATAAACAAAACATAATAATATCTATGATAAAAAATTCCATCATGACAAATAAGTACAACGTACTACAATACACAAAATTACTAATAATGGAAACCTAATCACTAGACAAACGTCATTTAACATACAAGATGGCAGATCTCTCTGTACCACGTAGCCTAAGTCTGTAAATCATTCGGATCCTTATCACCAACATAAGGACCTTAGGAGTCAACTAATGCAATAGCTGGTTGCTGAGCTCGGAGTGGTAACTCAACTTCAGTAGGAAATAACTTCGAGTTCTGTATCCTCGGATGACTTTGTCGAGTATACCATGGCATGTAACTCGGATGGAAAATGTGAGAAGGCATAGCAATATATCGCATATGATCAGCATGCATGCAGTGACTAGAATCACTCTACCAGAATGTCCTAGTGAAAGTGTGCTTCACGACATACGATTTAGTAGATGTCGGCCTACAGTGCTCAACTGGACTAATGATAGGAGATGTGGAATCCCCTGAGTCCAACCAAACTGTTGAACACATCTCTGGGTCATGTGCGGCTTTACACAAGTAAAGTAAGGTAATAAGGCGTGGTATGTAGAAAAATGTACCTCATGAATCTCTGCCTATCTATAAGGTGTCCATCAAACCTCAGCAACAGTCATCACATCTAACCTCATTTGATGGTCAGATAATGCAACCGTACTAGATCTCTGACCCATCATCACAAACTGCTGGATGTATAGAATTTTTGGAACAGAGCACAGGCTGATCGGCCCAGCGACCATCAGGAAATACAGGCATATCCAAGCCTGTAACAGAAAAGCATGTAACGCAGAATATAAAGTATATAAATTAAAATAACATAATAATGTTTACCTAAGTTAATATCATACTTCCAACAGTAATGAGAAACCTCCTAACTTCTAGCCATCCGAACGTGAAGCTTGTTCAAGATTCCTATACAACTAGGCCAAAGTTGCAGCACCCCAATCCATCTCCTTGCACCTCCTCAAAGTCCTAACTATAGGCCATAACTCATAGCTTGCTACATGTAGGCCACTCTTGTCGGGGAAGAGAGAATTACAGAGATGGACAGTAAGTAACAAGTTGCCCTCATTTCCGTCGACAAACAGGCACTATCATCGACGGTGGATACAACTGACATAAGGATCCCCGATCCCCGCGCATCACCGTCCCTGGTAACGAAAAGCCTAACCCCCAGATCATCATAAATTATCTGGATGATCTGCTCCTGGGTAAAAACCTCATCCAATAGCTCACAATATCCAGGTATCCTCAGTATAAGCTTCACATTATGCAGTGTGATGGTCATCTCTCCAAACGGCATGTGAAATGAGTTAGTGTCTAGCTGCCATCTCTGCAAATAAAAAGGTGATGTTCCCATGCTGGAACATGGACAACTGTAGATGAATCAGTCCTAATATAGCAGTCACCCATCTAGCATCAGCATCACTCGGTGTGTAACTAGTAATTGTCTCATAACGACCTCGTAGTCTCAATATAAGGCGCTCCTACATCAGAATAATTATTTCCATTATAGAAAAATAAGAACACCCTAAGATAACATATAATAAACATTCATATTTCTTAAAAACATTAAATAATACATAATATGATTGTAAAAAATACTTGTCCACGTCATAGAGCTGCAGTAACATGTCCAATTTACGATGGAAGCATGGAAGGCTCCTGTGGATCTACAGGAGCAGGTCCGGTCTACTGCCAAGCTGTCTCAAACTTCTTCAACCTCTTCTTAGTACCTGCAACTCCTGATGGCCCCGCACTCCCACCTTGAACATCCTCAGAAGGTCGGCTCTCTAAAACCCTTATAGACTTGCCTCCTGTCGTCGATCGTCGCCCTAAGTCCACCTACTTTCCCTGAACGCCCTGGAGAGGATACAGGTACACCTCCTCTATCCTCAAAACCCTCCTTCTCCTCCTCCTCACCCTAATCATCCCAGCCCCCGCCAAGATTTAAACCCTGATCATTTCAACCTACCTGAACTGTCTTGTCATCACCCTGACCATTCTGGAAATCTCCAGACCCAGGTGCATAAGATGAGTCTACTCTGATGTGTCATAATAACCCTGCTAATACAGTGGGTAATCTCCCGTAACTCTCACTAAAAAGTCATCTGAAACCAATGGGGATATTGCGCACCCGATAACATAGGAATACAACACTGATGAATGTCATGAATGTAACTAGCTCAGGATGGTGCGCCAAGGAAGATGATGCACCAGGGTGAGACTCATGTAGTGGCATTGTTGAATATTGGAAGGGTAGGGAGTATGCTGGTTGTGGGGCATCCGAACCCTAGTGGGAATAGGTGGTGGTGGAACCAATGACCCAAGTGCATCCGACCCATGAAACATCCTGTAGGGAAAGGAGATGGGAGGGTATGGTAGGTATATCAAATGTGTTGTGCCTACCCCTAAGGCCCCTAGAAGAAGAGGCTATCACCGTACAACTGTGAGTCCAACTGCTGCTGTTCCGCATCATCTAAATAAATTTCAAAATTCGTTCTTTAAATTATTTTGTGTGTAGAAGTCCAAATATTAATTTATTAAATAATGATATTCAATTAATTATTATTTTTATTAATAAGAATATTATATTACTACACTAATTAATTTTTATTTAATTATGACATTAATTTTAACTGTAATATAATTATTTAATTCTTATTCTTTTATTTTTTATGAACTAAATTATTATCATTAAATCATTATGAAATAATTGATTATTCAGATATTTAAATTACACTATGATTAAGTTAGGAAAATAGTAATTATTAAACTAACTAATTTAATTCAAATTACTAACCCTAAAAACCTTAGTTTAATTATAATTTTTTAATTTCTTTACGTTCCTATTGTAGGTAGAAGTCAAAGTATTTATTTATTAATTAATGATTATTTAATTTACATTATGATTAAATTAGAAAGATAATAATTATTAAACTAACTAACTTAATTCAAATTACTAATTAAAAACCCTTAAAATAATTATAATTATTTAATCTCTTTTACTTCCCTATAAATAATTTTAAATTTAATATATATCCTAATGCATAAATTAACACATAATTAGGAATTAATTATTTTACAAATCAAGATAACATCTAACTATATCATAAACTAAATAGAGTACATAAAAAATTCACAATTGATAATTATGACATGAAATTAAGTAAAAAAACTAACATAATAGACCAATAATAATAATAATAATAATAATAATAACAACAATTAATGCATCAATTTATACACAATTTATTAATTAAAAAAATATGAAATGAGGGGGTGCTGCGCACAAACTTGTGCCATGTGCCAGGAGGTTGCGCACAACCCCTGTGCATGCACCAGGAGGTAGGGCAACTCCTATGCCGAGCGGCAGAGGGTCGCGCACACCCCAGTGCAGTATTGCAACGACTTTTGCACACAACCCCATTTCAGATCCGACTTTTTTTTTTTTTTTTGCTCAAAATGTAGATAAACGGGTATAGAATAATTTACTACCATTTTTTTATCGCTTTATCGATTAGATTTTCCTAAATCTTGCTTGGAAGTTAGAGAATCTTAGAGAGAAAAAGGGACTAGAGTGAGGAAGTGTTTAGAGGTGAGAGAAATTGATGTGGAATGATCTTCAAGAGCATAAAAGTGAAGGGGAACAAACAAAACAAGTGAAACAAGTAGAAGAGAGAAAGTGCCTTTGAAAGGACTTGAAAATATTAAACTTCTAGCAACCTTGGATATATTAAATCCAAGACCTCAAGAAGGTTTAAACAAAATCTTTTCTTCAAAGTTAAAAAAACCTAAGGTATTTTGAACCTTAGACCTCAATAAAACAAGAAGAAGACTTCAAGACTAGTTTTCTACAAGAGTGTAGTAACTAGTATGAAGGAATTTTTTATGATCAACCTTGAAACTCGTGGAACTTTCAACAAGTCTTCAAAGTGATTTTTCTTTCAAGGAAGTTCACCCTTAAAAAAGACAGAAAAACTAAGCTAAGAACTAAGAATACTAAGAGAAGAACCTTTGTCTTGAAAAATTTGTTGATTAGCTTCTCCAAAATGGAAGACTACATATTTATAGAGACTTTTTAGCCCAAAGGATAGATATAACCTATACATACACTTGATAAGACAGACAATTTTTCAGCTTGGGCAAAAGGGCTTCCAACCATCTACCAAGGTGAATTTTCAATTTCTAACTTATTCAAAAATTTAGGATATTGCCCAATAAAGTCTTGGACATCAAAATTTAAGCCCCATAATATCTTGGACATCAAAATTTAAAGCTCCATAAAGTCTTGGACATCAAAATTTAAGCCAACTCCCTGATGTTCTTGCATGTCTAATCGGTTCACATAAAAAATAAATGAGGTATTTTCATTGAATTTTCGTAATTTTATCGTAGAATTTATAAACTCCTTAAATTAATTTAAAAAATTTGACGTTCATTTAAATTTATAAAGTTGATTCTATTCATAAGAATTTTTTAACTGATTGGGATAAGAATTGTTTAACTTATCTCTATGTTCATTATATAATTAAGAAATATCTATGTCCATGGCACATATTCATACCTGTATATCCCATTATTAATATTTTTTTGTTAAATATGTGTCCATTTATTATTTTATCTTCTTTTTTTAAGCAAATAAATTAACATATTTTTAAGAGAAAAATAATTCATACATTTAAAGATTCATTTTCCATTTAAAAAAAGTTATATATTTGATTGGTTATCTCTCTTAAGCAAAACCCATACAAATACAATCTATCAAATTTTTTTTTAAGGAATATATCATTTTTTTGAAGGGATGATATATATTTTTATACCTTATCAAGATTATAATTGAGGATTTCATTTAACTTTTCAAATAAATCAAGCAAAAATTTTAACATAAGATTAGTACTTCTCCCTAACAACTTCTTTCATATCTCTACATTTGACTTCCCATATCTCTATCCAATGTCTATTTATAACCGATTACTTCTTCTAAAATTCAAGTTTTTAAGCAATGGATCAATGTGATTAGAATTGTTTAACCAATTCATCTTATAACCACCGGAATCTATTAAAAAAACCATTTATTTTTTCTTTTATATTTCTAAGCAAGTCTATCTATGTCTATATATATATATATATATATATATTACTAATCATATCATATATCTTTTGAAATGACTACCTCCTCCAATTGAGGATATCTATTTCTATATATTAATAATCACATCATATATGTTATATTTTTATTGTTTATTTTCTTTATAAACACCCTCCCTCCCTAATTATTATTTTGCCTTCTTGAAAAATATAAAGCTAATTTAATTTTTTTATTTTAACTTTTTTTGTATTTATTTTTTTTATTTTAACTTTCTTTTAATTTACCGAGTAAAGAAAATTATCGAAATGAACAAGAAAATTAGTTTGAATTCCTTCATTTTTCTCTTTTTTTGTCTCCTTCCAAGTAAAATTATGCATTATCTTTTTTTTTCCTTTAATTGGGTTGGCAACTATTATAGGAGTGAGATTTGATACATATTCTACATGAAAATTTATCAGACCCAAACTTCAAGTGAGACAACAAATACTATTTTGAATTCATTTATAAGCACAAAAATATGGTTTTTTTTTTTTTTTTTTTTGGCTAATTGGGATATTAATTATTGCAAGATTTGAAATTTACTATGCATTTATTCCCAATGCAAAGGGGGATTTTTACAATCTTCTAGCAAAGTCCAAGAACTGGAATTAGAGATCTCAGCTTTATCTGTTGAATCTTTTAATCAATTCACTTGAATCTAAATCTCTAGTACCATCTCACATTGTGAAATGCACTTTTCAATTGCAGAGCTAACAACTTTTCAGTTTATATCTAGCAGAATCTATAGAAAATTGCAGCCATTGAAGACTTTAGATTTGAGTTTCAATTAGTTAAGTTCCACGCTTCGGAACTATCAGAATCACCAGCAAATACAAGGTTGATCCTCCAAAAGGATTTTTTTTTTGGGTCTCATCGAGTGCTGATGTTTATGACCACCTCAACTGCAGAGACTTCAAATCCCAACACATAACAATTGATAAATTGGGGCGATAGAAAGATCTATGCATTATGAATAAAAAATTATTCATTTAAAAAGAGAGGTTTCAATAAGCATAACATTTAAGCATTTATTATAAAATTCCTATTTTCATAAATCTCGAGATTGTGGTTTCACCTCAAATAAATTCCATATAAATAATTTGGACAAAGTAAATTTTATGGAACCAAGTTATATTTATTAAACTACTCAACTAAAAAAAAATTATATTTATTAAAACCATTAATTAAAAAAAAATTGACTCAGTTTATTTTTTGGAGTTTTATAGAGAGGATGTCAAAGAAGGGTGGTCATATAGGTAAAATAAATAATTTATGTTTGTATTATTTGTAATATTTTTTCGCTTACCAAAGAAAAAAATCTTATTAAGATGCCATGGAGTTTACTAAAAGTAAGTACGGAAAAATTGAAATTTTTTAAAAAAGATTAAAAAGTAAATCACTAATTAGAATGGTTATAATTTATTACATGTTTTCACTCTTCTTTCTAGTTTTACTTATTATGACCATAGGTGGACATGTATTTTCTCCTTCCCAATAAGAGTATTACCTTAAAAATTCATCCTATTACCCATTAAAAAAAAAAAAAGAAAGAAGAGAAAAACAAAAAAAAAAATTTATCGTACTATCCTTTAAAACTAACAATAAAGTGAAAGAAATTTAGCCTTCTACAAATTATAATATCATTTAATTTATTCTTTTGAAGAGATGGAGAGATAGGGGCGACAAAAAAACTTACAAGGTAACTAAGAGTCACATAGTAAAAATGAGATCAATATTCAAGAGATTCTAAATATATAAAGTAAGAGAAAATATTCTATTTATATTTTTTTATGGCTCTAAATCTACACTTTCCTCCTTAGGTTCAATTTGGATTGAATTTCAAAATGAAAAATTCTTCCCATTTTTTATTTTAGGATTCGCATATCCTCTCACAAATAATTCATTTTGGGGTTATAAACTATAAGATGAAAATACCTACTCTTTTCAAAACAAAAGAAGAATGTATTTTCGTTTGATTCACTTCTCTCCCCTATTTTAACTTTTTGACTCCTTAAAATTTTTTTATTGGATGATAAGGTCCTTTTGACACTAAGTACAAAGAGTTTATGAATAACCTTATAGGATGAGGGGAAAGAGGGGGTTCCTTTTGGAAAGGGGCCAAAGGGGGAGCGGGAGTAGGGGTGGCGGGAGAGGGAGCACCGTGTGAGAAAGAGGGTTTATTTTATTTTATTTTGTTTTGAAGGAGGAAGGGGCGAAGGGAAGGAGTGGGGAAGTGGGGGAAAGAGGGATTTTTTGGGGGGATGGGGGCGGACGGAGAGGGGTCGGGTGTGGAAAATTTATTTTTATTCTTTTGGAGGAGAGAAGGGTGTGGGAAGGAGGGTTTTTTTTTCGCAGGGGAGGACGGGGGCAGGGGAGGGGAAGAAAGAGGGGGTGGGATGTGGGAATGGGTTTTTTTTATTTTTATTTTTATTTTTTTGTTTTTTTAAGAGAGAAAGGGAGCAACAGTGTTGGGGAAAGAATGGGGAGGGGATGGGAGAAGGGCTAGGGCGGGGAGTTAGGAGTTTATTTAAGAGGAATGTTCAATTTAAGGAATGATACAAATTTTAGTAGGAAAAAGAAGTATTATCAACTTTTACATGTTTTTTCTTCGATATTTAACTTTTTTTATCCTAATTATTTTAGTTTCCTTGAATACTAATTTTTCTAAAAAAATCTTGATCATTTTAAGATAATTCAAAAGTGGAAAAGAAGAATTGCCCGTCTTTATTTTTTAATAAGATATAGTATATTTAATTAAATAATACTTTCATTTAAGAAAAATAAAATTTTATATATATACTTTTTTGTTTAAAAATTTTGTTACAGTGCATAGTACGCGTTTTTTATTAGTCTTATGTATATTCACCAATATTTATAGTTATAGTTGAAAAGTTTATAATATTATTGAATGAAAATTTTAATTACATTTAATGCTAATTAATTTATAATTTGTACGTGATGAATTATTAACAAAATATATTTATAATTTTATATATTTATAATGATATTATTTAATTTTTCACTATAATTTAACACGTTAAATTAGTAATTCCTGACTTGTATTTATTCGATCTCGATTTTTTTCTGGGCCGGGCCCATTTTAAAAAGCCCAGACTGAAGTGAGTCAATTTTTTTTTTCCGTTTCAGGCCATAACGCACAATGGTTGTACGTTGTGCGTTATCCTTAATAACCGCGTTAATCATGTAAAAATTTGACGTGGATCCCAGTTGGCGCCGAGCTGTAGATAACGCACAATGGTTGTGCATTATCAAGCTTAATAACGCACAGCCATTATGCGTTATTAAGCTGATAACGCACAGTGACTGTGCGTTATCATGTTATAAAACTTTAAACCTAGCCGCCCCTTCCTCCGCACTTCCCCCTCCTCCTTCCTCCCCCTTTTTATACCCCCCCCACCAGTGGGGCTCCCCCTTCTCCTCCTCCTTCCTCCCCTCTTTTATTTTCTCCCAGCCTCTTCCCAACCCCCATTTTTTACTCTCTTTCCTCCTTTCCTCCTTTCTTCCTCCTTATTTCTCTATTTCATCTCCTTCCCCCTTACTGTTTTTACAGCCCCCTTCTCCCTAAATTTTTATTAATTTTTTCAGCCACCTTCATCTCATTCTTCTTCCTTTTTTCATCCTTCTTTCTTCAAAAAATTTTTTGTTCCTGCCTCCGCCATCTGCTAGGTATTTTACTATAATTTTTTTCTTATTATTATGTGTTGATTTATTTTTATCTAATGAATGTGTATTTTGTTTTGAAAATTACAGTTAAATTAGTAAATCTCGGAGATTTTCTTTGGAATACGAAGGCTATTAAGGATTTAGAGTACGAAGGCTACTAAAGCCACATTTTAAATTTTCAGTAAGTTTTTAGTTAGTTAGAAATTTTTTTGTTTATTACATGTTAAGTGTGATTATTTCGGTATTTGTTGTTTGTTAATGTTTTTTATGAATTTTATTTATTAACTTGAATTAATTTATTTTTTGTGGAAATGGGTTTTATGTTTATATTTAAAATGTTTATTATTAATGAATTTGTGCAAATGTGATAATTTTATGTATATAATTATTTTTTAATTTAAAAAGTGATATTAGGGTGATGTATTATTTTCTTTAATTTATGTGGATAATTATGTTTACTTTATTATACTTTATGATTATTAGAAATTATTTAAATTATTATTTTGCATAATATATATAAATTATTGTAAGAAAATATGAGAATATGTAATTCGATATTTTTAACATTTTTTTTAAATGTAGAAAATATGAAAAAAAATATTTTTGTTGTAACTTAAAAATTGTAAAATGTAAATAATACAAAACTTAAGAATGTATTATTAAAATAAAAAATTTTACCTTTTTTAATTTTGGGAATTATGTTTAAAATTATAGTTATTAATAAATTTGTACCAAATTGATAATTTTATGTATGTAATTGTTTTTTTGTATTTGAAAAGTGATATTAGGGATAATTTTTTTCATGAATTTACAAGAGGATAATTATGGAAAAAAAAATTAGCAACTTAAAAATTGTAAAATTTAAATAATACAAAACTTAAAAATCTATTATTAAAATCCAAAATTTTACATAATGTTATTTTTATATTTTTTTTGGTGAAAGTGTGGTTTGGATTTACGTTTAAAATTGTAGTTATTAATAAATGTGTACGAATTTTTGTTTTCATTCAAAACGTGATATTATGGTTTATGATTTTTTTCATGAATTTATTTGGGTAATTAGGTTTAATTTCTTACTTTATGATTAGTAGAATTTTTTTTAATCATTTAGGTAATTAATTTGAATGTTAGAAAATATGGGTTTATGTAATTCGATATTTCTAATTTTTATTTTTCTAAACAGTAGAAATTAGTGAAACTTTTGTTTTTGCAACCTAAAAATTGTAAAATTTAAATAATACAAAACTTAAAAATCTATTATTAAAATCCAAAATTTTACATTATGTTATTTTTATATTTTTTTGTGAAAGTGTGGTTTGGATTTATGTTTAAAATTGTAGTTATTAATAAATGTGTACGAATTTTTCTATTCATTCAAAAAGTGATATTAGGGTTTAGGATTTTTTTCATGAATTTATTTGGATAATTAGGTTTAATTTCTTACTTTATGATTAATAGAAATTTTTTTTAATCATTTAGGTAATTAATTTACATGTTAGAAAATATGGGTTTATGTAATTCGGTATTTCTAATTTTTATTTTTCTAAATAGTAGAAATTATTGAAACTTTATTTTTTGCAACCTAAAAATTGTAAAATTTAAATAATACAAAACTTAAAAATCTATTATTAAAATCCAAAATTTTACATTATTATTATTTTTTTTTTGGTGAAAGTGTGGTTCGGAGTTATGTTTAAAATTGTAGTTATTAATAAAGTGTACGAATTTTTGTTTTCATTCAAAAAGTGATATTAGGGTTTAGGATTTTTTTCATGATTTTATTTGGATAATTAGGTTTAATTTCTTACTTTATGATTAATAGAAAAAAATTTTTAATCATTTAGATAATTAATTTGAATGTTAGGAAATATGGGTTTATGTAATTCGGTATTTCTAATTTTTATTTTTCTAAACAGTAGAAATTATTGAAACTTTATTTTTTGCAACCTAAAAATTGTAAAATTTAAATAATACAAAACTTAAAAATCTATTATTAAAATCCAAAATTTTACATTATTTTTTTTTTTTTTGGTGAAAGTGTGGTTCGGAGTTATATTTAAAATTGTAGTTATTAATAAAAGTGTACGAATTTTTGTTTTCATTCAAAAAGTGATATTAGAGTTTAGGATTTTTTTCATGAATTTATTTGGATAATTAGGTTTAATTTCTTACTTTATGATTAATAGAAAATTCTTTTTAATCATTTAAGTAATTAATTTGAATGTTAGAAAATATGGGTTTATGTAATTCGGTATTTCTAATTTTTATTTTTCTAAACAGTAGAAATTATTGAAACTTTATTTTTTGCAACCTAAAAATTGTAAAATTTAAATAATACAAAACTTAAAAATCTATTATTAAAATCTAAAATTTTACATTATGTTTTTTTTTTTTTTTTTGGTGAAAGTGTGGTTCGGATTTATGTTTAAAATTGTAGTTATTAATAAAAGTGTACGATTTTTTTAATGTTATGAATATAATTTTTTTTTCATGTAAAAATTGATATTAGGTTTTAGGATTTCATTTAAAAATATGGGACTAGTATTTTTTAACAGTGAACCTTAAAAACTAACAGTAAAAGTGAAATTTATTACGTAACAGTAAACCTTAAAAACTTTAAAATCTTATTTATTTAAAACTCCCTAAATCATTGATTAATTGTGTTTACAATATACCTGATATTTGAAAGTATGAGAATGTAAAACTATAAACTTTACAACCGTTAAACGTAATAACAATTAAATCTTAATATTCTAGGAAATAGAATTTGTTTAAAACTTTTTAATTTTAACATATAGATGTTCACAATATTTGGAAAATATAATTAATGTAGATGGAAGAAGTGCCAGCACATGTGCATCTGGGCCCATTGTCACTGACGTGTTATCCAGATAGCACGAGCACAGATCATGTTTGATCTGGAGTGGGGATCGGGAGACGTGTTATACTAACTTTCAGTGTAGGCGTTTTGGCCGCAACCTATTCCAGTGCTATAGTGCGGCTCCCTGTAGATTGGTTGAGATTATTGATGGGACTGGTTTGGGGGGAGTCTTTGGGTGTGGTTATATTGGATTGGACCATGCGCTTATCACCGCATTAGTCGAGCGATGGAGACCAAAGACCTACACATTTCATCTAACGTGCGGTGAAGTCTCTATTACATTCCAATATGTACAGGCGTTGTGGGGTTTAGGGATAGACGACACAGTTGTTACCGGGCCTAGTTGGAGTTTACACCCTAAACAATACTGGATTGACGTTATCGAGAGACTTCTTGGTGTGCAGTTGTCTCTCAACCACTTTTCCGGTTACAAAGTGAAGAAGGAACCATTGGAAGCATGGATTCTGAGAGCATTCACCGGTTCAGATACCGACGATGATCTAATACTGCGCGCTCGTGGATTTATTTTCTTACTTATTGGCAAACACATGCTTCCCGACTTCTCCGGGAATTTGGTTCACGTGCGCTTCCTCAGCTTGTTGGAGGATTTTGATGCTATAGGACATATAGCTGGGGTAGTTGCGTTCTTGGGTTTCTGTATAGACAGCGGTGCACCGCAGCTTTGGGGGGTGCACGACAGATTGGAGGGGCAGTTGATGACGGAGATTATGGCCGACCCTCTTGCTCCTCTTGGCGCAATATGGTGCACAGCATTTGACTGTAGCCAGCTGCTTACGCACACTCTGGTTATATACAGAGACCAGTTGGACTTTATGCCATCTGACCAGATATGCTTTACAATATCTTGTATTATTTGTAATTGAAAAACCTTAGAGGGGGGTGAATAAGGTTTTTGGCTAATTTTAAAAAATATTTTGTGTGATTAGAAAGATAAACCTCCAATTTGTTTGTGAAAGAATTCTAAAACTCTTTTTGATAAGAATCCACACCAAACAAAATCTTATAGTTTTGGCAATCAAGAAATGAGCATAGAATTAAACTTTAAAGAACATGCACAACAATTTATAGTGGTTCACTCTCTCAAAGAGCTACATCCACTACCTTGAAACTTAACCCAAGGATTTCACAAATCCACTATCTTCAAAGTTGGTTACGCAACAACACAATGAGGATCACCCTTCAAGGGTTTTACACAAAAACCTCAAAGTTTACACAACAAAACAATACAACAAATTTATCAAAGGATCACCCAAAGGGTTTTCCACAAACCTTTGATCACAATAAGAGAATAAGAAGAGTAAAGAACAATGTTACCAAATGAGCTTGAGAAGAGGAAGATACAACTCGATTGAATACTTTTACAAGCACCTTTTTACTTCTTCTTTGATGGATGATCAACAATGAAGCTCCAAAAAGATTTTCTATTTGTATGTATGAGATGAAGATCTTTGAAAGAATGTACTTTTAAAGCTCTTTAAATTTTCTCAAATAATCTCAATTAAGTTTCAATTCAACCTCTATTCATTTTGCAACTGATCAAAGTCAATATATGTATATATATATGAAGGAGAAGAAAGTAGCCGTTACACTATGTAACGGTAATATTTTTGCAGTAAAAGACTAAAATCGGACGACCGGTTTTAGAAAACGGACGACCTATTTTTGAAACAGAAATATTCGGACTCATCCTATAAAAATCGGATGATCCCTCTTAAAAATCGGACGACCTATTTTTCTAAAGCTAGAAAAATCGGACGACCGATTTAAAAATAGGACTCCGATTTTAAAAATCGGATGACAAAATCGGATGACCAGTTTTTCAGCATGACTTAAAAGCCAGTTTTCCTTAAACAAGCCAGTTTTTCTTAAACAAACAGAACTTTCCTTCACATTTCAAAATATGTATTCTTGATACTCTTTTAGAGATGAGAAAATTTTTGAAGGCATCAAAAAGTCTATTAAGAATACTTGGATTTTTCAAGAATAGTTTATAAAAAGAAATCCATCCAAGAAGCTTCACACTTGATCAACAAACAAAGATGAGAGTTAGGGAGTTTTGCAAAATACCTTAGCATAACTAAGACATAAGTCTTCAAGGTCTTCAATGTCTTGATCTTGGAATGGCTTGATCTTTCCTTCTTTATTATGCTTTAATTCCAAGATCTTTTACTTCTTATATAGTGTAGCCTTGAGCCTCCAAAAATGCTTCTTTTGTTCTATAGAGACTAAGCTATACTCATCACACAAACATATGTTAATCATAATAAAATATATATACAATAATGCCCTTAGGGCTAACAATCTCCCCCTTTTTTATTATGACAAATACATATGCAAGAAGAACAAAAGAGCAAATATGATCAATATGGTAATGCTTAAAAGAAATCATCAATAGGAACAAAGCATACCAAACACCATAAGAGAGAGATAACTCCCCCTATGAATTTGAAAACATGCCAAGGGTTTGAAAGATAATATAACACAAAATAAGCTCACCTTAAAAGCATGCTTCACACCAAGAATGACATCAAACAATCATCAAACCAAGCACATTACCATAAGATATGTAGCTAACCAAAAGAAAGCATGAAACTTAAAAGCAACAAAATAAGAATCTTGCAACTATTTCTCCCCCTTAGTTCTTACACATATTTCTCCCCCTTTTGTCATAAATCAAAAAGATATTTAGGAGAGACTTCAAGGGATCATAGAACTACAATTGGACTTTCAACATAAAAGATCATCATGAAGTCTATAAAAAAATATGGCATCAAGATAACATAATACCAATTAGAAAATCGCTTAATTTCTCATACCAAGCTCTTGGAGCTTGTTTTAAACCATAGAGTGCTTTTGAAAGTTTGTATACATAATTTGGAAAATTTTCATGCACAAAACTGAGAGGTTGTTCAACATAAACTTCCTCCTCGATATCACCATTTAGAAAAGCATTCTTAACATCCATTTGAAAAAGCTTGAATCCTTTTAAAACAAGTAAAAGCTAAAAGCATCCTAATGGATTCAAGTCTAGCAACCGGAGCAAAAGTTTCATCAAAATCTATGCCTTCTTCTTGATTGAATCCTTGGGCAACAAGTCTAGCTTTGTTTCTAATAACTTCTCCGGAATCATTTAGTTTATTTTGAAAAACTCATTTTATGCCAATGGTGGGGTGATCACGTGGTCTAGGGACTAAAGTCCAAACTTTCTTTGTTTCAAAATGATTTAATTCCTCGTGCATAGCAATAATTCAAAACTCATCACACAAAGCATTATCAATAAACTTAGGCTCAATTTGAGACAATAGGGAAAAGTTGTCAATAAAGTACCTTCTTGTTCTTACCCCTTGTGATACATCACCAATAATTTCATCCTTGGAGTGTCCCTTTGGATATATCACATCTTGAGGAAGATTTTGAGCTTCTTGATCATTTTCTTGTGTTACTTCAATCTCTTCTTCCTCCATAAGCATGTTCTTCCATTGCTTGAGTGTACAAAGGTTGGTAGCTTAAAGAGTTATCTATGTCATCATCATCTTTCTTGTCAAAAATGTTAGTTTCATCAAAATATACATGAATAGACTCTTCAACACATAACGTTCTTTTGTTATAAATTCTATAGGCCTTTTTGTTTGAAGAGTAACCAAGAAAAAATTCCCTCATCGGATTTTTTTTTTTAATCAAATTTTTTCAAGATTATCCTTGGTGTTTAAGATAGACCCTTGGTGTTTAAGATAGAGCATTCGCATCCAAAAACTTTGAAGTAGCCAATTGAGGGGGTTTTGTTGAAAATAAGCTCAAAAAGAGTTTTTTTTTCTTTTTTTTTTTTTAAATGGTCTCAAGAGAACACGATTCACAATGTAGCATCCGATGTTAACGGCCTCGGCCGAAAATGTTTAGGATTTTTCCTTTCCACAAATCTATTTTGTTGAGGAGTTTTGGCTACCGAAAAAAGTTATGTAAAATACCAAAATCATCACAAAGTTTTGTAAAATCTTGGTTGTTGAATTCTCTCCCATTATCACTTCTTATAGAAATCAATTTGCAAACAAGGGAGGTTTGGACTCTTTTGAATAATTTAATAAATTCATGAAATGCTTCATCCTTTCGGCTTAAAAACAAAGTCCAAGTGAATCTTAGAAAAAATCATCCACAATAATAAAGGCATACCTCTTACCACCAAGACTAGTGGTCCTTATTGGTCCAAATAAATCCTTGTGAATGAGTTCTAAAGGTTTTGAAGTTGAAATCATTTTCTTTGGTTTAAAAGAGGTCTTAATTTGTTTTCCAAATTGACAAGCATCACAAAGTTTAGTTTTCTCAAAGTGAAGTTTTGGTAAGCCTCTAACAAGTTCTTTTGAGGAAAGTTGGTTCAATAAATCCATACTAATATGAACAAGCCTTCTATGCCACAAAAATGCATCATCATCATGAACCAAGAGACACTATAAGTTTTGAGAAATGAGAACTTCAAGATAAAAGACATAGACATATGCCAACTCTTTTTGAAACAAAAATAGTTTTGTTCACAAGCTTGTTTATGATATAAGAAGATTCACTTTCAAAAAACAACTTTGTAGCCATAATCACACAATTGACTAATACTAGATAAATTAAACTTCAAAACATCAATTTAAAAGAACTTTCTTAATTAAAGAAATGAATCATATCTAATGTTACCTATACCGATGATCCTTCCAAGAGTAACAAAGCCACCTTCGGTTTCTCTTAGCTCATTCATGAGGGATGCATATCCGGTCATGTGTCTTAAGCATCCGCTATCCAAATACCACTTAGATGACTTTGACTTGTGTTCCTACAAAAAAGAAGTAGAAAAGACTTTTGGTACCCATATTTTTCTGGGTCCATGAATGTTAGTTGGATTTTCTTTTATTTTCCAAATGGTTTTTTACTCCCCTTTCAATCTTTCTTTTTATAAAACATTTTGTGGATTTATGACCACTCTTTTCACAATAAGTACAACAAAGGTGTGAAAGGGATGAGGAGGCTTTTACAAAACGTGTTTGTTTAGAAAAATTATTGGAATGATTACATCCAATACCATTTTTGTCAAAAAGTGATCTTTGAGAGCCAAGAAGTTTTTCAAAGTTTTCTTTTCCTTTTGTGAACTTTTCAACACATAGAGTGAGATCACTCACCTTTTTCTTTAATACTTCATAATCAATCAAACATTTTTCAAGAGAGGAAATCTTTTCACAAAGGTTTTTGTTTTCTAAAACAAGTTTTTGAAAGTCATCATTTGAACACTCTTTTTCTTTCTTCAAAACTTCCGAGGATTCAAGAATAGCTTTATTTTCACAAATGAGTCTTGAATTCTCATCTAACAAAAATTAAGTTTTGCTTTTCAAATCTTTGTTTCGTTTAGTAACCTTTTTCCACTAATCATACATTTCAATAAGCATTAAACTAGGATCAACATCACAATCATCATCAAGGATACTAGAAGAGTTAGAGGGTGAAGATTGTACCTCATTTTCTAATGCCATGAAGCATATGTTTCCCTTTTCATCACCTTCATTTTCACTTGTATCTTGATCCCACGAACCAATTAGGCCCTTGCCTTTCTTCTTTTTCTTTAATGTCTCAAGCTTTTCTTCCAACGCTCCTTTCTCCTTTTCAATAGCTTTGGAACAATCGGTTACAAGATGGTCGGTGCTATTACATTCAAAGCATCTAGCCTTGAAGAGTGATGAACTTTGTCCTCCTTTCTTGAATGGAGGATCCTTTCCTCTTTTGTTGAAGTCTTTCTTGTAAAATCTTTTAAATTTCCTCATTAGTAAGGCCATATCCTCAATCTCATCTTCATTGTTTGACGAGCATGTATGATCATCAACATTCACTTTGGGTGCTATGCCTTTTCTTCCTTTGTCTTCATCTTCTATTTTATCTAATCTTTTTATTTTCATCTCATAAGTGAGGAGAGATCCTATGAGTTCTTCAATAGGAAGTTATCTTAAATCTTTTGATTCCTCAATGGCAAGAGCTTTTGGTTGCCATGCTTTTGGGAGTGAATCAAGAATCTTTCTATTTACTTCTCCCCTTGTGTACTCTTTCCCATACGCCTTTAGGCCATTTGTGATGTTGGTGAACCTTGTGAATATGTCACTAATGCTTTCATATTCTTTCATCATGAATAGCTCATAATCTCTCACAAACATAGCCAACTTTGACTCTTTCACTTGATTGGTACCTTCATGAGTTACTTCAAGTAACTTCCACATTTCATGAGCCGAGTCGCAACCGCTCACTCTATTGTATTCATTAGCATCCAAAGCACAACTCAATATTTTCATAGCTTGAAAGTTTAGAGTCATCTTTCTTGAGTCAAGCTCATCATATTCTTCAACCTTCTTGACTATTCCATCCTTTTTTGGAATATAAGGTCCTTTCTCTACAATGCTCCAAAGATTAAAGTTAATAGAGCAAATAAATATTTTGATTCTAGATTTCCAAAAAGTATAATTTGTACCATTGAAAAGAGGAGGTCTATTTGGAGAAGAGCCTTCTACATATGGTAAACTAGAAATATTAGCCATAGTAAAATAAAGATCTTTTGCTTCAAGGGTGTTAGTCCTTTTTTAGAGAAGCCCTGCTCTGATACCCATTGAAAAACCTTAGAGGGGGGGAATAAGGTTTTTGGCTAATTTTAAAAAATATTTTGTGTGATTAGAAAGATAAACCTCCAATTTGTTTGTGAAAGAATTCTAAAACTCTTTTTGATAAGAATCCACACCAAACAAAATCTTATAGTTTTGGCAATCAAGAAATGAGCATAGAATTAAACTTTAAAGAACATGCACAACAATTTATAGTGGTTCACTCTCTCAAAGAGCTACATCCACTACCTTGAAACTTAACCCAAGGATTTCACAAATCCACTATCTTCAAAGTTGGTTACACAACAACACAATGAGGATCACCCTTCAAGGGTTTTACACAAAAACCTCAAAGTTTACACAACAAAACAATACAACAAATTTATCAAAGGATCACCCAAAGGGTTTTCCACAAACCTTTGATCACAATAAGAGAATAAGAAGAGTAAAGAACAATGTTACCAAATGAGCTTGAGAAGAGGAAGATACAACTCGATTGAATACTTTTACAAGCACCTTTTTACTTCTTCTTTGATGGATGATCAACAATGAAGCTCCAAAAAGATTTTCTATTTGTATGTATGAGATGAAGATCTTTGAAAGAATGTACTTTTAAAGCTCTTTAAATTTTCTCAAATAATCTCAATCAAGTTTCAATTCAACCTCTACTCATTTTGCAACTGATCAAAGTCAATATATATATATATGAAGGAGAAGAAAGTAGCCGTTACACTGTGTAAGGGTAATATTTTTGCAGTAAAAGACTAAAATCGGACGACCGGTTTTAGAAAACGGACGACCTATTTTTGAAACAGAAAGATTCGGACTCATCCTATAAAAATCGGATGATCCCTCTTAAAAATCGGACGACCTATTTTTCTAAAGCTAGAAAAATCGGACGACCGATTTAAAAATAGGACTCCGATTTTAAAAATCGGATGACAAAATCGGATGACCAGTTTAAAAATCGGATGACCCTTTTTTTCAGCATGACTTAAAAGCCAGTTTTCCTTAAACAAGCCAGTTTTCCTTAAACAAACAGAACTTTCCTTCACATTTCAAAATATGTATTCTTGATACGCTTTTAGAGATAAGAAAAATTTTGAAGGCATCAAAAAGTCTATCAAGAATACTTGGATTTTCCAAGAATAGTTTATAAAAAGAAATCCATCCAAGAAGCTTCACACTTGATCAACAAACAAAGATGAGAGTTAGGGAGTTTTGCAAAATACCTTAGCATAACTAAGACATAAGTCTTCAAGGTCTTCAATGTCTTGATCTTGGAATGGCTTGATCTTTCCTTCTTCATTATGCTTTAATTCCAAGATCTTTTACTTCTTATATAGTGTAGCCTTGAGCCTCCAAAAATGCTTCTTTTGTTCTATAGAGACTAAGCTATACTCATCACACAAACATATGTTAATCATAATAAAAAACATATGCAATAATGCCCTTAGGGCTAACAGTAATTAATTGTTTTTCTTTTCCTTGTTGCATTTTTATTGACTTTGAGTTTTGACATGATAGTTTATGTGGCTCCCGTATTATGACCGCTCTTTGGTTCCATCTGACTTGTGGCGGGCAGAGGTGCCCCTCATATGTTATGAGATAGTGGAGTACCACTATCCCAGACGTGTGATGCGACAGTTCGCACGGGCTTAGATGGTTCCAGATGCAGTTGATACTTGTCTGGACCTTCATCGGATCCAGTTAAGAGGGAATGACAACACATCCTGGGTTACACAGCATGCTATCCATGTGGATGTCTGGAATCAGTGGCGAGTTCGTGTTAGGGATGGTCCTACTGTAGAATATGTTGAGGCATTGTCGTACCCCAGTGATGAGTACATAAGATGGTACAGGGGTATCACACGGGTTTACATCGGCAATCCAGCTAATCGTGATACCCGTGCGCATGGTTATCAACCTGCCGGCGTGGACAGACGGATGATGGTAAGTTCTTATGCGTTTCACTTATTTATGTTGAATTCTAATTTATTTAAAAAATTTTCATTTGTTAATTTCTAATTTATGGTAAGTACTTATTTCATTTGTTAAATTCTAAATTATTTAGTTATTTTCTTTTTTTAGACTTCCATGACCAATGTGCGTTATCTCCTAGATAACGCACAACCAATCTGTGTTATCCTTGTTCTTCAGTCAAGCACAGAACAATAATTGCACTGATTTTTCACTATTTCACCGTCCTTTTTCACAGCTTTCTCAAAAGTAAGGAGAATAATTCCCTCTTTCAATTTCCTCCGAGGACAATAATGTATGTAAACTCGTGAACCACTAAAAAATAATTCATATACAATAATACATATACAATAATTCAAACAGCAACCCTAAGCTTACCCCTTATTGCAGCAATCCAGGAAGTCTATAAATACATTAAACACTTACATTCTTTACCTATTGAGAACAATCCAACAAACCACTCACTGTTAAATTCAATTCCCGAAGTTCCTACCATCTTCATATTCACCCTAAACACTTACATTTTAGGGCTTTCTGAAATGGAATCAATCAACCCTGTTAGAGTACAGTTATTTTGGGATTCTGAAATTGCAAGGGATGCATACGGTCCCTATTTTACTGGAACAATTCGGAAAAGTTGGACATTGCCAACGAACCGAATAATTTCACATTCGGACCTAGTAAAAAAAATATTAAAATACAGAGATATGGATCCCAATCTCTGGAGTGTTCGAATGACGATGAGGGTGCCTACATACTACGAGGCTCATCGTATGTTCTACTTTAATTTATATAGCATGAACAACGATGAAGAAATACGGTATTTATGGACTATTCTGGCCGACATATCGAAGGAAGGAATTCATATTCTTGTTGAATTCGAGCCTATCGAACAACAAAATATTCCAATTACTCACGACGTGAACACAACATCTTTGCCCAAACATATTACGGCCGTAACACAGATTGTTTCTGATGAACCGTCTATGTTGTACAGTGCCGTAAACAATGATGACGATGAGGTTGACAAATCAAACGGAGATGATGCCGTTTCTAGTCAATCTGAATCGGATGATGACAATGAACCGGAAGAAGGAGAGTTCCAAACTCCAATCAACCTTGTAAACCCTGTGAATCCGGTCATCGAAAACACAGTACAATAATGGGAGAGCAGCCAATGGTTCAGCAACGCTAGGTATGACTACACACAATCTGGAGCATTCCTAGATATTGACTCGGGTTCTCCTGTAGATGACACTATAGAATTTGGTACAGTCCGATTACTCGACTGGAACGATTCCATGACTGACATACAGTTAGACATGAGATTCGTTGATAAAGTGCAGGCAGTAAGTGCGGTTCGTAAGTACTCTGTCAGTGTGGGGCGTGAGTACCGGGTGATGAAAAGTAAGATAGATACATGGACCGCAAGATGTTACCATCACAATGACGATAATTACTGTGCATGGTACATCCGTATAAAAAAGAAAGCCACGCACAATCGGTGGGAAATAACCAGATTCGTTAAAGAACACACATGTCTTGTACAGATAGAACAAAACAAACATAGAAACCTCTCTTCAAAATTTACATCAATGTCCATATCACACCTAGTTGCCAACGATCCTGAGATAACTGTTTCGAACATCATTCAAGAGGTGCAGGTATTGTATCAAACTGGCTATACTTACAAGCGGGCATGGTATGCTCGAAAATTTGCCATCGAGAGGGTTTTTGGTAGCTGGGATACAACCTTCAATATTCTACCGAAATACTTACAAGCTGTACAGGATATAAACCCGGGGACTGTCTACGAATTTTTGCATCACAGGATAAGCAGTCCCCCTAATTATGTTTTCAAATTTGTTTTCTGGTGTTTCTCATCATGTATAGACGGATTTCAATACTGCCGGCCGGTGATTTCTGTGGATGGAACACACTTAAGAGGACCATACAAGGGCGTGTTGTTAATTGCAAGTACGTGGGATGCAAATAATCACTTGTTCCCACTTGCTTTTGCAATTGTTGATAAGGAATCTTCCGAGAGT
Organism: Catharanthus roseus; assembly: GCA_028651295.1. Taxonomy (NCBI): domain Eukaryota; kingdom Viridiplantae; phylum Streptophyta; class Magnoliopsida; order Gentianales; family Apocynaceae; genus Catharanthus; species Catharanthus roseus. Next base: position 1,527,844 of record JAPQWS010000044.1, on the reverse strand, counting down.
TGGAATTGGTTCCTTAAAAACTTGCGAGAATACGTTGTCAAAGATCGCCACGTATGCCTCATTTCTGATCGCCACAAAGGTATTTTCTCAGCTATTCAAAGTCAACCTTTGTGGCAACCACCATTTGCAGTTCACCGCTTTTGCTTACGCCACACTCGAGCAAATTTCAACAAGACCTTTAAAAATACAACCCTAAAAAGCTTGATGTGGCAGGCTGGAACAGAAACGAAAAAATGGAAATTTGACCATGTAATGAAAGAGATTCAAGAAAGAAATGTGGATGCATACATTTACTTGATGAAGTTGGACGCAGAGAAATGGATATTGTTGCATGATGGCGGTCACAGACACGGTATCATGACAACCAACATTTCCGAGGCACTTAACAGTGTGTTGAAGAAAGCTAGGGTTCTACCTTTAAAAGCCCTGGTTGAACTAATATTCAACAAACTAGTTAAGTACTTTCACCAACACCGTGAAGAGGCAGAAAATTGTGTGCATCCATTTCCAACTCGAAATTTTGACAAGTTCTTGCGGATTAAACTGAAATCAAGAGAACACAAAGTTACAACTTACAATCCGCGAGAGGGAATCTACATGGTCAAATCTCTAATCCGAGTTTTTGGTACGGGCAATAACGTCTATACATTGCGGCTAGATAATAAATTTTGTAGTTGCGGAAAATGGCAAACATATACATTGCCTTGTTCTCATGTTCTTGCAGTGTGTAGAGAAAATGGGTCAAGAACAAATGCTTATGTACCGGAGATATATTCGCGAAAAACGTACATAAAAACTTACCAAGCGAATTTCCATCCGGTCTTGAGTGAGAACTTTTGGAGGGATGTCCCTTTTAATTTGACATTCTATCCTCCAAACATGAAAAATGAACGGGATAGGAAACAAGGCAAGCGATTTCAGGGGGAAATGGATTATAGAGATCCGGATTCTCCCCCAAGATGTGTTAGATGTCGCATGCCGGGACATAATAAGAAAAATTGTAATAACCCCAGACCGAGCAATGTATAAGTTTGACATTTTCTTGAAATAGTTGTAATAAAACATATTTATAATAATAAAATGTTTTTTTCAATTTTTTCAAATTACTACATCATTGCTCTAAAATTTTACGGTTTCTTTAGTATTACTTCTTCAAATAACTTGCAATGAAATGGTCAAAATCTAAATATATTTTCCAAGCAAATGATATAAATAACAAAAAATAAGTTAAATATAATAAATACAGTCTTTTTAAAAAAATTATACGATTATAAGTTTTTTCAAAACAAATTTTCATTAAAAAACACAATTCATTGAATAAATTACTAAGACAAAACTTATACAATTATAAGTTTTCCCAAAAGAAATTTTTATTAAAAACAAAATTAATGTTTATTCAAAAAAATAAAATAGATTAAATAACACAATTGTAAACAAAAAAATAAATTTTAAAAAAAACATTTAAAAAATATTTGAAAAAAAATTAAAAATTAATTACGTGGCTGATAACGCACAACAAGTATGCGTTATGCCGAGTCATAACGCACACTGATTGTGCGTTATCAGTCACGTTGGCTAATCAGCTTAATTAACTGTGCGTTATCATTATGCGTTATGACCTGAATCAGAAAAAAAAATTGACCCACTTCAATCTAAACTTTTTAAAAATGAGCTCGACCCAAAAAAAAAACCTTCGATCTCTCATTCGATTTTGACGATAATATTGTTGTTGCTCTGGACAGCACGGGTACAACCCGGGTGGCTCCTAGAATGGAATGTTTGTGAGTTTTGACTAATACGCAATTAGGTTGGGATTCATTATGCATTGTGTTGTGGCCATATTTGCATGCTTCGATTACCTTAATATACCATTCAGGGTAATTGTGCCTCAGAAAGTGAGCACAAGTATCTAAGGCTTCCTTTCAAGTTTTAAATAATGAATTTCAAATTTAAAATTAAAGTTTACATTTAAATATTAAATTAATTAATGTTAATTATTTATATAAAAAATATTATAATTTTATAAAACGATATATTTTTCAGATTTAAGAGTTTAGAGTTATATTAAAAATTTTATTTGAAATTTATAATTACAGTTAAACACATCTTAAACAACTAAATAATTTGCTAAAACAATTTATCAAATGCACTTAATTCGATAAATACAGGCAAATTAATTTATCAAACAAGACCTAACACAGTGAATTAATATAATATTAAATTTTTAAAACTTGCATAATGCAAATAATTGATTGGTTTACACATTTTTTTTTACGTGGTTCTTGTAACCTTAAAATTATACCAACAAGAATATTTATCTTTTTCTTACTTTATGGTTTGGAAATTTGTCCACCTCCAATTCGTTGGGAGTACAAAGGATATAATTGAAGATATCCTTTTTTTTTTTTTTAATTATTCTTCACTAATTTGCTATCCTATAGGTCTCCTAAAGTTATACAAATAAAACAATTCTGGGTTTAATTATGAAGAGCACACTCATTTGGTAATTTTCGAAACGGAATAGTCAGAATTATGTATGTTTTATATATTATAAAATTATTTCTCAGCATTATCTAAGGAGGGACGAATCTAGGACGAGATATTCGGAGCACGTGTTTTTCACTCGCGTTTGTCAAAATCTCATAAAATATATAGTATTTAATTTTTTATAGATTTATTTTAAATTATAAAATTGTGTAAAGTTTTTAAAATTTATTAATTTATTTTATATTGTGAAGTAAATAAATTTTATTTTTTAATTTTTAAAATATTATTTCTCTCCTTATTAATTAAATGTACAATATAAAGTTTTGCTTCATCAAGTTTCATTATTTTTAAAATATTTAATACCATTCCTAATTAAAAATAAGTGTCATTCTAACTTGTTGCACAAATATTAAGGGTTTTGAAATCAATAAAGTATTTTACACATGGCATCTTATATGTCCTTCATAACAATATAACGATAAAAGAAATAGAGAAGAGAGAAATAAGTATGAAAAAAAATAGAGAATACAATTAAAAAATTATAATAAATGCTCTTTGAAAATAATAAAAAAATATTTACTATGAAATAAAATATAATTTAAAAAGTCCATTGTTATGAATTAAAGGAAGTATCTTAAAATATCTTGTATATTATGTAATGATGGGAATGTTGAATTAATTTCATGAAAGTTATAAATATGAATTATTTGAGATAAAAATATCTTATAATGAATTTACTTTCAAATTCTATTTAAATATATTTTATGCTCTTACTAATAGTTTGTGCTAGATCCGTTGATGACAAAGGTATATAATGATTATAATAGCTAGGGCTGTAAACGGGGCGGGTCTTACCCGTACCCGCACGGGTCTGTACCTGTTTTTAGCGGGTAAGGTTTAAATTTTATACATGCGGACCTGGACCCGTACCCGTACCCGTATTTATACTGCTATATGGGTCCGGGTAAGGTATAGTGATACCCAAACCCGCATACCCGCATACCCGTATTAATAAAATAATAATATATTTTATATATTATATTAATATATAATTTATAATTTTTTTAACATATTATTTTACTCTTATCTTTAACCCTAACCTACTACCTCTACTCTACCTACCTACCAACCAACTACACTCACATCACATCACACTTACACTATGACGATTTTGTGCATATTTGAACTTATAATTATGTGAATTAGAGATGTTAAATGATTTTATTTGTTGAAAGAAATGTTAAGGAGATTATGTTAATCATGTTAAAATTTTTATTGTTTTACATATTTTTGTTTAACAGGGAAATAAAATAGAAAAATGTCATACGGGTACGGGTACCCGTACCCTACCCTGGACCCTGGAGGGTCGGGTCTGGGTCCAAGTTTCACTATAAGGGTACGGGTCCGAGTCTGGGGGTAACCTGAGGGTCTGGACCCGTTTACAGCCCTAATAATAGCTATGGCTGAAAGCGAGATGAATTCATCTGAAATTATATTTGGACCCGAATTAAATCGTGCGGCTTTAGAATAAGGATTATGTCCATTTATCCAAATTCGGATTTGTATTCGTTTCTTAACATAAAAACAAATCCAATTATGGAATAAGTTATGCCAGCTTTGTGAGATCAAACTCTGTTTTACAACCTTATAACCACAAATTTATATTTATATAATTTGTTTTTGTCAATGAAGATTAGGGTTAGTTTTTACTCGGGCAGATTTTTCTCTCCCAAGGTTTCTCAAGTGTGATTTGCATTATGTATTATGTAATTTGTATTCGCATTTGGAAGCTTGGTACATTTAATTAATGTATTGGTATTAAAAAAATTTAATCAAGATGAAAAAATTATAGTATGTACAAAAAATAAGTCTAGATTTAAATCTAAACCCATTAGAAATAGACATGAGTCTATTAAAATATTACATGTACTATCGTATCTTATACTCTCTAGTATAACCGAATTTGATACACCATGTTCCGGCTCATTTAAACCTTTTTCCAAACCTAATAATAACTCAACATTTTAAAAATCTTTATAATGATTTGATTGTTTAGGTAATCTTTAAATATATTAATTTTATCATTAAGTTCCCTTTTAATATTTTAATTTTTATTGTGTATAAATTCTTACTTTCTCAAAATTAAAATTCTTATTTCGTCTATGTAGAGATGCAGGCAAATAATCCTTTAATTAGGAGAAAAGGGATCACAATGAGCACATATATATATATATATATATATATAAATTCACACACCAACTTTATTCCTCTATATAAAGCTAATTAGGAACAGATCCCTTCATACAATTTTGGAGAAATTAGGGTTCATAATTTGGATTTATTTGTGCAGACTCCCCACTCTCAAAGAGGGAAAAGAAGACCATAAATCAATCAATAAGGTGAGAATAAGTTTTAGTTGGCTAGATTGGAGATTTCGCTAAATTTTTTATTTTGTAATTCAAAGTTCTTAAAATACTTTTTAAAAAAAACAAATATTTTTTAGTTTTTTAATAAAAAAATATACCGACCAATCATCTATATTGTATGTAATGTAATTGCTCATTATTGCGTAATATATCTTTCGAGTGAATTTTTTATTAGACTTCGTTTAAAAAATTAAAATTTTTTATTAAAAAAGACGGAGAGAGAATTTAATTTTAGAGAAAATACACAATGATGAATTATGAAAGGTGAGTTCAAAGGATTACTTAAAAAGAGATCATTATATTCCTCAAATCCCATTAATAAATAGGAAAATTATTTATTTATATGCATAAAAATTATTGACTAATTTCTTATCATTTACATATTATTTAATTTTTATCTTTTTACATATCACATTATTCATTCAACATCATAACCTCACAAACTTAGAAAAGAAAAAAAGAAACATTTATAATATCACGTCGTCTGAAAAATCTCACATAAAAGTCAGATTTCATGGTAAGACGTAATTGAATAAAAAAAACAAAAAATAGAACAAGAAAAGACAAAAAATAAAAAATATACATTATATATAACAAGAATTAATTAATAATTTTTGTACATATATAGTTTTCTTAATAAATTTCCAGAAACAAAATTCCTTAACAAATATCCAAAATATTTGCTGGTGCGTCCATGGACCCCATGGTTGACTTGTACCCTGTGCCTTCTCAGAAAGAAAAAAAAATGGTTGACTTGCTGTTGCACCTGATCCAGTGGAGGTACATCGTATCAGTAGCTTGATCATCACCGTCCAATCTCAAGGGACCCACTATGGTAGGCCCATCGGACGTTAGCGTGTAACTTCCGAGACTTGGAAAGCTCCTTTTCGTATACGCTGTGACGACTGTGACTCCATTAGAGCCATTGACTACTTCATTTCTTCTTCGTCCTTCCGAGCAGGATATAGCTTTGGGAAAAATGAGTGAGGCGGCGGATGATGATGGTGGTGCCGAAAGGAGGACGGTGGTTGTGGTGGCTGTTAAGAGTGCCGGAGGTAGAGGAAGCCGACGGGCCGTTAGATGGTCTGCGAAGAAATTGATGTGGAAAGCCGATCGATTTCTTCTTCTTCATATTATGCCTACTGTTACTGTGATTCCTACGCCTTGTAAGCACTTTTCCCTCTCTCTCTCTCTCTATCTCTCTCTCTGGGCTCTGGCAATATATTTCTTCGTTAGAATTTCCTTCATAGAATTCTCCATCTTCTGTTTCCAGCAGTTTTAGTCTGGATTTTATATTGGATGGGAAAGTTGGCTCGGAATGCCACTAAATAAAGATTATACTACCTCACATCAGAAACATAATATAAGGTGTTTTAGGTTAGTACAAAGATTAAGTATCAAAAACTTTATAATTAACATACCTTTTTATCTTTTATTGATGAGGAAAAAGATAGATATATTTAAAATATCCTTTTTAGCCTTCATCAATGATAAAAGAGATGGTGGGAGTGATAAGATGAAAAAAAAATAATAAATACTTATTGAAAATTATAAAACCTCTTATATTTTTAATCATCCTCAACGGACTAAAACTCTAAAATTCCTTATTTTTTGACAGGAGATAGTATTTCTTTTTCTGAAACTAAATATCATATTTTACTATTTTGATCCTTCACTAAATTTTGTGGATCTCTTAATATCATTTGATAGCTTCTTATATTGTAATTTGATGCCATTTCATTATATGTTGTAATTTGATTTGAGGTGACATATCTAATATATGGTAACAAATGGGAAATAAAGTATAGTGGCAGAAAGAAATACAACAATTCTTCAGTGATATTTTGTGCTAATTACTCTTTTTAATACGGCTAGAAATGCAAGTATGGTAAAATGGGTATTATCTTTTGGAATATGTGTGCATGTTCTTGAGAAAAAGATCTTTGTTTGACAAGAATTTTAATGTTTCTGAGTATGATAACATGCAATTAACTGAGAATTTTTCGTTTTTTGGCTAATTTGAACCTTTTAAAAGATGGAAATTGTTTTCCTGAGGAGTAGGATATAAAAATGCTTGAGATCATATTCATGTAATTAAGAAAGAATATTTAGCTACTGATGAAGATCAGAATAGCTGGGATTTCATTAATGCAGAGGGTTTCTTCCTTTTCTTTCTTTTCTACAGCAGGAGAGAGTATTCCTATTGAAGATGTGGATGCAAAGGTTGTTCAAATATATAGGGATGATATGAGGGAAAAATCTCAAGAAATCTTCATACCTTTCATGAGACTATTGAAAAGGAAAAAGGTGCATTTCTGTTATATCTTATCTTATCAAGTTTGGGACTTCTTGAAGTAAAAAAATGCTTGAACTCTCTGTAGATTGAAACATTGGTGCTTGAGGGGGATAATCCGGCATCAACACTCGTAAAATATATATCTGAGTTGGGCATTTCAACTTTAGTATTGGGATCCTGCTTTTCTAAAGTCACTTGCTTTGGAAGGTATAATATCCCAAATGTCGTTCTAATCTGTTTAGATCATGGCTCTTTATGTTTTTGTTTTGGTAATCTTAGCCCAGCTAGTTTATTGAAAGTTCCCCTGAGCGATTATTTTCCTATTCATTCAAGCTAATTTCTATGCTTGATTGAGTTGAATAAATCCACCATCAATTCATTAAATCTTCACATTTTTTTCCCTTGTCTAGGAAGCCCAAAAGCACTGAAGTGCCATCAACAGTCCTAAAAAATGCCCCTCATACTTGCACTGTCTATGTGGTGTCTAGACATGGAATCATAACAAATACACCATTCTCCATGGCTACAGGTAACTTGAAATTTTGTCTTCTATATTTCTTTCTCTTTAGTTTTTTTTCCTTCTTTAAATGATCATATTCTGCTACTACTATGCTCTGTCATTCTTTTCACAGGAAATAGCTTCAAGGAGGTATTGCTTAGTAAAAGAGAATGTGAATATCACACAACTAGTAAACAACCATCACATACCCATTCTTCCTTAAAAGAGGCAAGAGGTCACAAGAAATTTGGATCATCAACTTCCTCTGACCTGATTTCCTTGGACTCTCGCACATCTTTACTGGACAATCCCTACAATGAGAGTTCTGTTTGGGAAGGAAAGCGTGAAAATGTAGGAAGTACTCCACCGGATATCATAAATGTTCAAGATTGGTGCTCTCAGACATCTGGCTGCACAGAGCAGGTAAATGCAATATCACACCTTTTGGCATATATGCATGCCTTCAAATGAGCAGGCCAAGTTTGTCTTACTAACTACTAAGTACCTTTAGCTGTAAAAAATTCCACTAAAAATGTGAATTTTTCATTCAATGTTTATTTTTAACTAATGTTACATGCAGTCAGATATCCAGGCTGAAGTAGAAAGACTTCGGCAAGAATTACACAGCACTTTGGCTATGTACAATCAAGCTTGTGAAGATCTAGTCTATACCCAAAAGAAGGTGAGACATTGATTAATTTTCAGTGTCTTCCGGCACTAAATGACACATTGGTGATACCAAAGTTTTATGAACCCTTTTATAAATATTATTAAAGCTAAACTAATTTGGGTATGATTATCTTAAAACTAAGTAATATCCTAGTAGCAAATGGTAAGAAATTCTTGTGTAAAAACATGGCAAGATCTTTCATCCTTCTAAGTGACTAATGCTTTGTTGATTGTCCAATGTTTATGCTTGTAAAACCTATTCCTTTTATGCTCTTGTTTATTAGGTATGGACACACATGGATAGCTAACTAGCAACCCTGGAAAATTAACTATCCATTCTTATAGTTGTTTTCTTTTCCTTTTCTAACCATATACTTCATTCATAGGTCAATTTTCTTTCCCTTGAATGCCTTGAAGAAGAAAAAAGACTGACTGATGCACAAAAAAGAGAAGAAATTCTACGAAAAATTGCAGCCAAGGAGAAAGAGAAGTATTTGGAAGCCACGAAAGAGGTGAAAATTGCAAGAAATATGCGTGCTAAGGAAGCTCGTGAAAGGCAGATAGCTGAACTAAATGGCCTCAAATTGTCATTGGAGAAGCAAAAAATTGTTGATGCACTTATTTCAGATGATAAACGATATAGAAGATACCGCAAAAACGAAATTGAGGAAGCTACTGACTTCTTCTCTGAGGCAAAGCTGATTGGTGAGGGAGCATATGGGAAGGTTTACAAATGCAACCTTGATCATACTCCAGTAGCTGTTAAAGTGCTTCGTTCTGATGCACCAGAGAAGAAGCAGGAATATCTGAGAGAGGTACTTCTTTTGCTCACTGCTATTAAGAAAGATATTTTGGGAAAATGTGGATATGACTAGACATAATTACTAAAGTCTTGTTTCGGTATATCTTGCAATCTTTTGCCTTTATTCATTAGAAAAAAACATTTGAAATTCATCAACAGCAACGGAAGCAAGGATACATTTTTTGCTTATCATATATGCCAAAAAAAATTTATAATTTTGATGTACCTGTTAATATTTTCTGCAGATTGAAGTACTCAGCCAACTACGCCACCCTCACATTGTTTTACTTCTTGGAGCCTGTCCAGAGATCGGTTGCTTGGTTTATGAATACATGGAAAACGGCAGCTTGGAAGATCATATACTTAATGGAAACGGCAGGCTTTCACTTCCTTGGTATGTTCGTTTCAGAATAGCTTATGAAATAGCCAGTGGACTTGCATTCTTACACAACTCGGGGACAGAACCTATTGTTCATCGCGATTTAAAGCCTGGAAACATATTATTAGACAGAAACTATGTCAGCAAAATCGGGGATGTAGGCCTGGCTAAGATCATTTCAGATATAGTGCCTGATAACGTGACAGCATATGGAAATTCCATGCTTGCTGGTACATTGTGCTATATGGATCCAGAGTATCAAAGAACTGGTACAATTAGACCCAAATCCGATTTGTATGCATTGGGAATAATAATTCTTCAACTACTGGCTGCTTGTCGTCCTAATGGGGTTATAATGAAGGTTGAAAAGGCCCTGAATAATAACAGGTTGTTCTCGGATGTACTTGATGAATCTGTTACAAACTGGCCAGTGGTAGAAACTGAGGAACTAGCTCAAATGGCTCTTAAATGCTGTAAACTAAGGTGTAGGGATAGACCAGAACTTGAAACAGAAGTTCTGCCAGTTTTGAAACGACTTGCTGAATTTGCAGATGCAACAATGAGAGCCGATAGAGATAGCAACATTCATGCACCTCCCAGTCACTTCTACTGCCCAATTCTTCAGGTGAGTTAATTCACACCCTCTAAAAAATAAAACTTTGAAGATCATACATACATGTCTAGTTGGGTAAGATTTCCATTGTGTTATTTACATTTTTGTATTGGAAATGGAAAATGCAGGAAATAATGGAGGATCCACAAATAGCAGGTGATGGTTTTACGTATGAGCACATTGCAATAAAAACATGGATGGAGAGGCATAATGTATCACCAGTAACAAAGGGTAGATTGCAGAGTAAGACTCTTACACCAAACCATGCCCTACGTTCTGCTATTACAGACTGGAGATCACGACTTCCATCTTAAACTGAGAATTCAGCACGCTTTATATATCATCAGTATAGGTATGTATGTGATAATTTAACTGTAAATGCTGTTTGAATGATGGTCTTTAATTGGAAAAAATGTGTATAACAGAATATAGCTACATTCCGATGACTTGACCTCCCTTACTTATGATTCTATACATGACATGACATGCTAAGTGAAAGATTCTGAGTTCGAGCATCTAGGAAGGGGTTTAATAGCGCATGTCTGTCTAATGTTGCTGTTGAGGAATCTTATGTCATCTGATCTCTCTAGGATTACCAAAATATGTATATATATATATATATAGCTACATTTCAAATTTGTGCATTTGTGAACAATCTTGTGAGCCAAAAGAAAAAACATATTCCTTTTCAATAGAGAGAGGTATATAAGGTATGAGTCTAGACTATATTTCATTTGAGCATATAAACATCTGTAGTAAAAGATGAAACAGAAGTATATATCCAATGAATATCTCTACATCAGTTTAAAATAATGGGATTGATTTAAAGACTTATGACCCAAACACAGAGGTTAAATCCTGGCAAACCCATCCAATCCAACCCTCAAAATCCCTCTCCACCACCAACATAAAACATCAACGCCTGTTAAAGAATAGACGCTGAGGCCCTCTTTTGTTCAAGGATTTTCCTGTGGAAAAGGAAAAGAGAGAAAAACAACATAAAATTTTAAAAAATTAAAATCCATATATGTTGTTTGGTGAAATAAGTAAAGGAAATAAAATTTTTCTTGCTTAGTTTGTGGATTTCAGTATGAAAATGAGAAGAGAAATTAAGAAAAAGAAGGATACACTACAAATATATATATATATAGGATTATTTTTAATATTTTACAAAATATTATTAGCCGCTTTACGATATTAATTTTTACATTAGAAATTAATGTTATGAGAGAGAAACTGTGCGTCTTGAATTTTAGAAATAGAAAGTGCACATGAGTTTTAAACAAAGAAAGTATCGTAAATTTTAAAGAGAGAAAGTGTGGTGAATTTTGGAGAAAGAAAGTATGGTAAATTCTAGAGATAGAAAGTGAACGTGAATTTTAAAAAAACAATGTGTCTAAGTTTTAAAAAAAAGAAAGTGTTATAAATTCTAAAACAAAAGTGAGTATGAAGATAAAATTATCAAACAAAGTTCATCTTTTCCTTTTTCATTTTCTTTTTCCTCATTTCTTTGTAAGGAAAACAAATTTCCACATTTAAAAAGTAATTTTTTCTCACCATTTTCTTTATTTAATTTTCCTCCTTACCAAGTAGAGGGAAAACCTTTTTCAACACCAAGATCCCTAACCAAACAGAGCCTAAAGCAAAAAAAAGAAACTACTAAAAACAAGAAATTACCCACAAATCTAACAAAATGAGAGAAGGAAACCACAACCCAACACCACAAGGAAAACGTCCATTACGGAAACATATCCACCTCCCCTCCGCAGAAGTCAAAATTTGATTATTGTTTGTCACCCAAAATAGAAAGAAAAGACACCATATTGTAGATATACCTACTGCCCTCCACCGGCAAAAAACAAGAACCCAGGGGAGAGAGTCTCTTTTTCATGGCAAACTAGTTTACTTTCATTTCCCAAACATAATAACAAAAGCATAAATTTTGTACTAAAAAACTTCCATTATGTCATAGAAATGCATATTACACTATAAAATACATAATATTATTAGTATCACATACATTATTTTATATTGTTTCATTCTACAAGGCTCAAACAGGATTGATTTCTTAACTACTAGCATTCTCCACCTACATATCTACATATTATCAACTCTACCTTACCAACCATTCATTCAGACTTGTGTAAACTCAAGTCCGTTAGCATCTGGATCATGTGTAAATATGGCTGGCCTTCCCGAGCGACTAAGTGTATAAGGAATACCTGCAATTTACAAGCAAAGTAAAGGAAAGACCATTGATCATCACATTACATTGCATAACATGTTTTTACAAAAGATTCCAACCAATCATAAGACACAGATTTACCAGCTTTGTCCAAGATCCCTTTCAACTTTGACACATCCCGAACTGCTATGCAAGTATGACGATCTCGCCCAGCATGTTCCGGCCGACCAGTTACCGGATCAGGATTTGGAAGCTCCATTAGATGTATCATCTCGGATCCCACCCACAGCCAAGCACCCCTGTAAGGGAGCTTATCATGTGGCCGTGCCTCGTTTATTTCCAGACCTGATTATTAATGGCAAACCAGAAATAACTTCTCGAGCTTTATGCAATGAGAAATCAACTATGCAATTTAACTTTTAAAGTATGAGAAAATTTACCAAGGATATTCTGGTAGAAATCCAGTGATCTTTCAAGGTTCTCACATAATATTCCTACATGGTGAATGCTAACAACTCCAAAATCTGTGCATTAGCAGATACAAATTAGCACATCAGAAATATACATCTATATGAAACATAAGTCCATAACCAAAGATGAACCTTCAAAACAATGGTTTCTCCGTCTACCATTCATACAAAATGTAAGCATAAAATAAAATGGAAAAGCTATACGGATCAACTTGATCCGCAATTAATTGGCTCAATAAGGGGTAAAATTGTCAATACAAAAGAAAATATACTTTCTGTCTCCCAGTTGTACAAGTAATTTTCGCAGCAAATGATGCTTTTACCCCTACGATCAAATTAATTACAGATCAACTTGATCCACATAGCACTACTCAAAAGAAAAAGTATGCCTCTTTGTGTCAGTGTGCATGTATATGCGTGATTGTGTATCTGATAAAGATTTCCCATCCCAAATCAAACCAAGAACAAAATACAGAAAGCATTTTCAAGAACTTTGATAAGGACTATATAACTGGCATCTTTACACTGATATGGCTGCTAATATTCCATACAACTATAATTCCTCTGATGCACGTGTGAGCGCAGGGGCCTCAACTTCCTTGACTATGAAATTGGAAGTGACAACCAAAAACAAAACCCTCCAACACGAGAAGCATGCAAGTAAAATGGATCTCCATGTGTGCACAAATTTTTGGTATTCCAAGGTATCAAAATTCACTATGTAACAGCGAAAATGAAAAGAAGTTTTACCATTCTTGTCAGCATCCACTTCAACACCGGCCAAATCTTTTGCAAGCACATCTGCATTTACAGATGCTTTAGCTTTTATCTCCACATGATATCCGTGATTTCCACCAGTTCTCAGTAAAGGCAGAAACAATCTGTTTGACAATGTAATAGCTGCAGGAGCTCCACCAATTCCACAATTGACCTGTGAAATAAATAACTGGTACATCATCCTCTAAAAGTAGTACAAAGAAAACATCTCCATAACAAAATAGTCACATCATTAGAACAGCAACAAATAGGACCAATGATGCACATCCGTACAACCAAAACCATCCAATGGAATCCATGGGTGCAGCACCCTATGGTGAAGTCTTTGACCTATTGTTACTTCCCACGGTTTATATTCAATCCTTTTCTATCATTTAAAATAAGCTCATGTTGGCTCTTATTAACAATTCCACCTCTATTTTAGTCGGGCTAAAAACATAAAATCTCTGTGAGGATTGAGGAAGAACAAAGGAGAAAGATTTCAGTACCAAATAAGACAGGAAGCAGCATGTCAAAGCTATAGCTACTAAATTTTACAGAGAGAGAGAGAGAGAGAGAGAGAGAGAGATTTTATAAGTGCAGCAGGCAGCAGGAGGGAAGCATGGTTCATCTTCAAACATAAGTACCAGCTAAGAAACTGCATGAAAACTACTTATGGTTAAAGATGCGAATTTTTACCCTTTTCTTTCAACAATCCACGATTTCCTATTCAAACAGAAGACTCTGTATCTCTCAGAACTACATCACCTATCATCTACTGATATCCTAACCAACTCATTTTGCATAATTCTAGCTAGTTTAGAGCCAAATTAAAACAAAAATTACTCATCTACTGATACCCAAATTAACGACTGATCATGTTCTTAGCTATCAAGTTTCAAGTGAAAACAAAATTTTCCACATGCCCACATGGAAAATTTCAGTAGTTTTCAACACAACAATAGGAGAAATTATAAATAAACTCAATGGATAACCATTATATAGCAAAAACAAGCTAAAACGATGAAACCGTCACTGATCCAATCTAAAACCATGAAACCCTTCAGAGATAAAAGATGGGCTATCAAAAAATGTTAAAAAAAAAATGCACATAAATCTTTAGATAAGAGCTGGAAAATTGAAGCTCACTTACCTTGTTGTGAGGTAAAGAAAGAGATGGGTTTAGTAAAGAAGCCATTGAAGAACAGCAATTGGTGCTTAATTAACTTCTTGATTGTGCCCTACTTTGATTTATGAATTCTGTGAGTTCTCTTGAATGAAATGCGGAGGCAATTGATGACCATTCATTCCAAGTGGCGGTTCAGGATTTTCAGACAAAGAGAACCACTGATAACATTGGGTTGAGTAAATTGCAAAAATAGTCTCCAAATGTTTTTTCTTCTAGCAATTTAGTCCCGCTCTTTATTTTCATTAATTATAATCCTCTAATTATTTTTCTTATATCAACTTAGTCCTTCTTTTTATTTTTAAGTTTTTAATATTTATAGTTCTATAACTATAAATTTCTTATTTTTTTTAGTCTCAACTGTCATTCATGCGACAGACCATAGTAGATTTAGGCCTGTGCTTCACATATACACAATGATGGACAAATATGTCATTTTAGTGATCCTATTTTTTCAAAACACAAAAAATACAAATATAAATTACATATATTGAAAGGAAGATAAATCCTTTAATCTTCATTTTGTTCTATTAAATTATATATTTGTAACGGGGGTCGATAAAAATAATTCGAAAATCTATAAGAATAACTCGAAAATATTTCATTTTAAACATAAAACTTTCTCTCTCTACAAACATTCTCTCTAATCTCTCTTTAAAAAAACTCAAACTTTGAACATTAAATCTAAATTAGTTTAACGTATGGAGTCCCCTGAATAATTACTGCAAGAAAATGTTAGTTTTGAGGTAAAAAAATTGATTGAATTTTTTTTTTTTGGCCGAAAGTGGCCTAGAATTTTTGCTCATTTGCGCAAAAGTGCTCTTGGAATTTTTTTTTTATGAATTTAGTTTTAATTTTTTTTTTTGTAATGCTAATATTTTCATTTTACATTAACAGACTAATGAAGATCCAAATACATTTGAATAATTTTTAGAACTGAAATAATATATTGATCTTGGATATTTATTCAGAACAGACAGAAATTTTAGTTCCAAAGATAAGTTAGTCGACTGGCAAAAAAAACTGCAATGAAAGCCAAGACATATTTAATCATAAATCGGTATCAGAGATTAAGAACAATTGACCGTCGACCGTATGTCACATTGGCTTACGGGTGTGGAGGGGCAGTTAAAAAGTATACAAAATTAGTAATTGACGATGAGGAAGAAGAAATTCTAATAAAAAGATGGGTGGGGACCTTATGGGACCAAAAAATATGACTGCCCATTTAAACTAAAGGGAGAGCAAATGGCAATAAGCGAAAATTGGCAATTATTCGTGCACAACGGGAGGCACAACCATAAAATAGTTGTTTACCATCACGATCATGCTCAAGCTACAAGACTTACAAAGGAGCAATTGCAACAGACTGAGCAGTTCAGGAAAAGTCATGTGCCGCCTCGTAATATCTTACAATTTTTCCGAGAACAAGGCGTTGGTTGTGCAGTTAGGTAAGTTAGAAGGGAATTATTTTTAATACTTTATTAAAATATTTTAGATTTGTTTTCTTCCGTTAATAAGAAGAATTTTTTGGTGTATGTAGTGCTCAAAAAATTTACAATATTGTTGCGAAGATTAAGAAGAATCGGATGCAGGGAAGAAACACGGTAGAAGAAGTTCTCTGCCTAAGTGCACAAAAGGGTTACACAGTCTTCTATAGAAAACGTGAGGAGAGCAACGTATTTAGTGATATTGTCGTTACACACCCGACATCGATTGCAATGATTAGAACGTGGCCATATGTACTAATAATGGATATCACGTATAAAACGAACAAGTAAGTACTCTAGTGGATCATTGTATTAATAAATCTCTTTATTAATTTATCTGCATAAACATTTAAATTCATTAACTACTCTAGAGGATCATTGCTTTTTAATACTTTTTTTAATAAATAGTTTAAAATATTTTGAAGTCCGTTTAAAATAGTTGCCAATGTTAGTCATTAATTTTTCCCTTTTATCTTTTAATTAAGGTACAATATGCCACTATTGGATGCTGTAGGGATGACTCCAACAGGAAAGAACTTCATAGTGGCAACAACTTTTATGTGCAATGAACAGGCTATGACATACAAATGGGTTCTTCAACAAATCAAGCATTTATATGTTACATTTGCTATGTCAAATGGGCACGGTTCAATTCTCAATGAAAGTGAGCTACGAGTGATTCTTACCGATAGGGAAAGCAGACTAATGTCGCTGATTGATTATGTATTCAGAAATTCATATCATATGTTATGTAATCCCCCTTTCCATCTTTTTTAGAAAATTCGCCCAAAGAAGACACGTCGATCAGAATGTGTTGGCAAAGTTGACAGAGATGGTTAAAGACGAAGAGGTGGCACAACGGTTAGTGAATTGGGTCATGGAACAAATTAATAAATAAAATTGATGAGGAGGAATATTAGAGAAAGTTGGAAGTATTGAAGAGTAAGTGGCAAAGTAGGTCGGACTTTCTACATTACCTGTTTAGCACATAGTTGAATCCATTTGCGCATAAATTTGTAGGGTTTGGACATTTCAAGTGTTGAGACAACGAACCGTGCTGAGAGTGAACATTCAGTATTGAAACTATGGTTATCAACGTGTCATGGTGATTTGGACACCGTATTTCTTAATATCGACTCTCTCATTGAATATCAAATTGCTAAAATAAAATACTAATCGGAAATTTCTAAACATAAAGAGAAGTTTGCCGCAAAAAGTAATGTCATATTGAAGAATATAAGTAATAAAATCAGTCATTTGGTTTTGAAGAAGATATGGCTGGAGATAAAGAAAGCACGCGGGATAGTTGAAGACCCGGAAAGTAAGTGCTTGCATTATTTAAGGAAGTCGCACGGTCTACCATGTGCATGTGAACTGGTTCATAGGTGCTAATATTTAATTCCAATCCAATTGGAAGATGTTTATATTTTTTGGAGAAAACTATAAATTGGTGTTGATATCCCTGATGTACATGAGAGAGACATGAATTCCGCGATGTGTGATCTCACCTTAATGCTAGAGGAAATTAGTATGGGTCCAATTTCTAAGGTTCGGGATGTGCATCGCTTCATCAAAAGTGTTATATGTCCGGTGTTACCCGAAGATCCTTGTACGAAGGGACCGCGGAAGACGAATTCCACGAAAAGGGATAAGTCTCACTGGGAATACGTGTCCATCGCACATAGGAAGATAGGAAAGTTAAGCGGTTCAGGGTCTGGGTCGGGAAGCGGTTCAGGCTCAGGGTCCGGTCCGAATCCACTAGAAGAGGTAGGCCGCCCTGTAGCGGTAGGAGTAGGGGCAGATGAGGTAACAGTGGTAGATCCAATTTATCATCTGTTGTAAATCCGGATGCCCCATCAACGCCATTCCCGTTCAACAATGCATTTTCCGGGTTCATGTATGACTTTATACAAAACTGGAAGAACGTAGTTGGTGACAGTAATTGTGGATTTAGGGTTGTATCCAATTTTTTATTCAGGGACGAAAATCATTGGGCTGAAATTCGTAGAAAAATGTCTTATGATTTACACCATCATATGAACGTGTATGTGCAATTATTCGGATCATTAAAATGTGTTACTAAGCTGATAAGGAAGACGAATTGAGGTGAGGGTTCGGCGCTTGTTGATTTTTTTATGGATACTCCTGATAATCTTTATGTAATAGCCAATACATTCAATTTATGCGTTGTTTTAATTGCACGGTTTAGGTCGACCACCGTCCTTCCTCTTTATTCTAATATGGATTGTACTGCTGGAATGCTATTCATTGGATTCATAGCGGAACAAGGGCATTTCATACATGTATTTATTATTGATCATGTTATAATTATTATTGCTATTTATTTACATTGCACATAGCCGGAGATTTTTATTTCCTGTTTTCTTTTTTTCCCCGCAGCTACAGCTACGAGATGGATGCCCTTTGCCTTCAATACAGGTGCAATGGCAATATCATCAAAATGTACGAGTTCGTGGATGGACAGACCCTTATCATAACCAGATTATAGATTGGATTACGAGATACCATGAAATGTATCCGCCTCAAAGTCACTCGCATGTTGTCATTAACCAGTCACTTTAGAATTTTCTTATATAAATCATAACTTGATGTTTGATGTTATTATTGCCAGTTAAATTTGTTTGCATTTTACCTTTTTTTTAATTTAAATTCTTCTAAATATGTTATTAATATGAACTAATATACCGAGACATGAAAAAATTAAAATAACATAAAAATAGAATATTCGTAAATAAAAAATAAAAAAAGGAATGTAACAAAATATATAACAAAGTATCCAAATATATAACATCATACTAAGGAGCGCGGCAATGCCTCCTTAGTAAATCAACAATCATATGAAGTCTCTCTCTCTCTCTCTCTCTCTCTCTCTCTCTCTCTCTCTCTCTCTCTCTCTCTCTCTCTCTCTCTCTCTCTCTCTCTCTCTCTCTCTCTCTCTCTCATATCCACATCCTCTATGATAGCCTCACGTATAATCAAATCCAACAAAGCTTAGGGTGACATTGTCGGAGCTACTGGTACATGAAATCCACGGGGAATATTGGCGGGATTCTGTATCCTCGGTTGACTGCGGGGGAGGAACCACTCCATGTAATCATCCGTACAGGAACTCTGTGGAATAGCTAAAACACTAGTCGAGGACTCTGTCAGTAAATACGAATATGCCTCGAGCCACAGTGCCTCCACAAAAGTATTCATCACCACGTACATCATGTTGTTTGGCAGCCTGGGTGCCTCATGAGTAGGGCTGTAAACGGGGTCCAGACCCTCAGGGTACCCCTAGACCCAGACCCAGACCCTTATAGTTAAACTTGGACCCAGACCCGACCCTCCAAGGTCCAGGGTAGGGTATGGGTACCCATACCCGTATAATATTTTTTTATTTTTTTCCCTGTTAAACAAAAATATATAAAACAATGTATAATCCTAAATTAAAAATTTTAACATGATTAACATAATCTCCTCAACATTTCTTTCAACAAATACAATCATTTAACATTTACATAAATGAATAGGGATATAGACCCCTTTAACTATATTAATTTCAGTATATAAGCCAAATTCCTAGACAACCTCTGAGCAAAGAGTATATGTAATAATACAGTGTCGCCTAATAGATAAGTCAAATAGTAGCATATAAGATAGAGAACGAAAAAGAAAAATAAAGAAAAAGATCGTCCTTTTTGTCATGATCTATATTTTCAGCAGTTCTATGAAATAAAAAATAAGGCAAAAATATTACTATCATAAATTGCTTTTACACGGGATGAAAGAATATATTTTTATATTTAGTAAAAATAAATTATTTGTGAAATGACATTTGAAATAAAGTTGAAAATAAGTAAATAATTTGAAAGAGGTTAGTTGGGCCAAATCCATCAAATAAAGAGAATCTATTTAAGACTGAAAAGGAGAAAAAAAAGAGAAAATGTGGGAAAAAAAAGGATTGGCAGCAGTAGGATTCAAACCTACACTACCAAGCTAATATGATTTTATCTTCACCTCCCTAACCACTTGGCCAAACCTCTCTATATATCTTTTATATCTTCCATCTAATATAATATATAATATATATTATTATTTTATTAATACGGGTCTACGGGTATATGGGTCTGGACATCACCATACCCTGTCCAGACCCATATAGCAGTATAAATACCGGCACGGGTACGGGTCCGCGGGTATAAAATTTAAACCTTACCCACTAAAAACGGGTACAGACTCGCGCGGGTACGGGTACAGACCCGCCCCGTTTACAGCCCTACTCATGAGGTTGGATAGGATGGGCGGGAATACACTGCCTAAACCTGAACTGTCTCAACACCCTGTTAGGCATGTACGGCTCGACACAATCAAAGTACGCAATGAAAACGTGCCATGTAGAAACCTAGCAAGCTGGAATCTCCTGAGTCCGGTACGGTGTCTATAACACCTCGTCAGCTGCCATCAAATCCCGTCTCAGTCTGATGTCCAGTAGTTTATTTTCATTCTTATAACCTATCATGGGATACTGCTAGATGTATGGCTTGCAAGCTTGAGTATCCGGTCTGACCGCGAGTGCAAACATGGGAAAGTACAAATATATCAACGCCTAAAATATAAAATATAAATGCAAAATATAAATATAAAACCCTAAATATAAATATGAGAACTAATTACATAAAATATAACATAATGTTAAAAAAATAAATATAAATAATATAAAATTGAAAAATATAAACATAACATAAAACATGTTATATATAAAACACATACCTCTAGTAGTGACCAGCACCCACCGAGCTCTTTTGCATCAACACGTGATGCCTGTCCCAAATTCCTGTATAGATACGCAAGTGTGGCAGCATCCCATGCGAACTTGGCCACAAAACTCATATCCTTCAGCAGTGGCCAAAATCTGGTTAGAACTATGTTGCCACTCTTATCATTGAGTAGTGAGCTACCCAGGATATACTGTATATAGCAGGCAGCTCTAACACTGGATGATAGTGAAGACTGGGAGCTAGTGGCAACATCGTGAAGCTCCGCTGCATTAAACCATAAACCATTAGTCAGAGCCAAATCCAGATCACCCTGGACGATCCGTAGTAGCTGATCCCGTGATAACCTCGAATCCACCACCCGACTATATGCAGGTACCTCGAGATTCAACTCCACATCGTGTAATGTCACGGTCATCTCACCCCATGGCATATGGAAATTATTAATGTCGGGCTACCACCTCTCAACAAACGCCGAAATCAATGCAAAATTGGGGTGCTGGAACATGTACGATCACACGTGTGTAAGACCTGTCCCGGCAGCCAATGAACGAACTTGTGCATCTGTAAAGTCCCACCCTGTGAGTGCCATATAACACGATCGACACTTCGATGAACCACGATTCTGAAGATAAAACATATAAATTTAGCAAATTTATTGCCGTTACATAATAAATCCTAAAGTATTTATATAAATATAAATATTTGACAAATTAAAAAATATAAATAGTAATAATAACATGTAACTTTAAGATAAAGATATGCACATGTCCACGCCATATCGGACCCGCAACATGTCCACCGTATGATGGGATGGGCTCCAGGTCAACAGGACCTCTATTTGCTAGGCCAGTCTGCTCCCAGCCTGAAGACTTGACTTTCTTCCTCTTCTGAGTTGGTGTCGGGAACTTCACTAGCCACATCGGATCTTTTGTTATGAGACCCTGAAATCTTACTCATCATCGATATAAAGCTCACGGTCAACCCTTTTCCTTTCTCATGATGAGGACGCCCGTCGGATCCACTAGCATGTGCCACAGGTGCCACAGGCACGGACTGCTCCTCATCACCAGCATCCTCACCCTCATCCTAATCATCATCACCACCATCATCACCTCCCTTATCCGCCTCTCCCTCAATATTTAGGCCTGGACCCTATCATGCCCCTCGCCAAGCCCCCTATCACCTTCACAAACCCTATCTGCAGGGCTTCCTATGTAAGGCTCAGTGGATGAAATACCAAAATCAGCATGAGAATACCCATGTGTGCTACATGAAGAATCATAAGGGGCGGCGTCAATCATCTGATAAAAAAACTCTTCCCCTATCTGCCTCGGCTAGCTACTAAACTCCAGTATAGGCTCCTAGGCTGTAGATCTACATGATGTGCGCGATCGTATAGTGGGAGCATATAAGTAGGGATCATATACTGTGTCTGGGGATGTAAAGGTCCGGGATGTGCAGATTTATATGCCTCATATGGCACAGGGGTGTAAGACAGGTGTGGTTGGAGGGGAGGTCGAGATTAAAAGGTACGACCGGTGGCTGGGTAGAAGACTCGGGTGCACCTGTTTCATGATGGAAACCAGGTGCGAGAGGGGTAAGAGTAGCGGGGAGGTCAGAGGTACTATGTCGCCCCCTAGTACCTCTAGATGAAGTTGTAACAGTGCGATCATGAACTCTAACGAGTCTATTATCTTTCTTTGTTTCATTCTAAAGAGCTAACCGATCTTATTAAGGCTGAGACAGGGCCACCCGAGAACGCTTCCTCGGACAGGACCAAAATCATCATTACCTCTACGTCCGCCTAGTCGAACCATCTAGTATATATTCAAACTAATTAATAGTTGTTCATCATATATTTCAACATTTACTTTAACATATATTATTACTTTATTATTTATTATTATCGGGATCTGTTATTTCATTTATACTATTCCTTTCATACTATTATAGTCCATCACTAATATTCTTTAGTATTACTTATTAATTTATATATTCGATCTTATCTCCTAAACCCTAAACTTAAGGCCAATAATAACGATGAGTTCAAATTAAAATTCAAAATAGTTTAGCAATTATATAACAAATTTTTTTATTAAACACATAATTATAAGTAAACAATTTTAAACTACTTACATTTACTCTACATAGACAAAAATTAAATAACATTTGAAATAACATTTATTATTACTTTCTTATCACATAAAATATTTTAAACAACTAGTCATACTCATTCTATATATACAAAATTTATTAACAATTCAAATAATCATTTATGAGCAAATATATATATAATAAAAAAATCAAAATTTTCATGTACTTTCGCCAGGGCTAGATGAAAGTGCAGGTAACCTTTCGTCCGGGCCTACGAAAGGGTTGGTCAACTTTCGTTCGGCCCGACAAAAGTCACCGGGCTCTTTCGCCGGTCCGAGCAAAAGTGCAGTTTTCGGCAGAAAAAAATTGAGTTTAAAAGTGCGATTTTTTTCAAATTAAAGGCATATTTTCATGATCTAAACCGATAAATTTGTAAATAAATGAGAATAGATTGAATAACTAGCATTTTTTTTAATTTTGACAGTCGGATCTTCCTAGATCTGAGATTGAAGTGAGGAGTTCTATAGGGTGTTTAGACAAATTTTTTTAGAGAGAGGAAGTTTTTAGGTGAAAATAAAATTTTTTTGAGTTATTTTATAAAAACCTGAGTTGTCTGTATTGACATATTAAATTTCACGTTCTCAATTATCAAATTATATACTAATTTCACGCAGAGAGACAATAATTTAGAGATAAATTTGTAAAATAAATAAACAAACTATAGGATTGATAAACTTGTTTTATGAGGACGTTGACTAAACTTTCTTTGTTGAGAAATGGTTTTTTTCTTTTTTCTTTTTCTTGAAAATTGAGAAATGGTTTGTGTATCGTATAATTTTGAAGGTGCAAATTATGTGACAATTTTTTCTTTCTTTTTAATTATTAATTAGCAATATGTTATATAATAAGTTGATAACAAGTTGACAAATCGTACAATTGGTTGGTACGCTCATATGACATCAAGGAGAAAAAGATGGTCAATTTTTCATAAAAGAGAAAGAATTGGGAAAATGACATATTTATGATTGATTAAAAAAAAAACCTTTATTTTTTTTAAGAACAAAAAAGAAAGAAAAAAAGACATATTAAGGAAGCTAAAACTTTTTCTTTTATATATTAGGTAAGAAAAATGTGGTTTGAACCCAAAATTTTTACTTAATAATGAACGTTCTTTATTATTAAGCTACCTGTCTTGGAAAAAAAAATACTTATTTACTCGGACTCTTTTAAATAGTTTATATTTTTATTTAATAAAAAGTTAACAATTAGGATTAGTGTATTGTTGGTGATTTATCTTTTTTCCCCTTTTTGAGGGAAAGAATTATGGATTTTTTAAGTTTTCAATTTTGTAAACGAGAAAAGAGGAGAGGAAATAATTTATTTTCATGGCTTAACAACAACTATTGATTAATTAATTACAGGTCATTTTCTTGAATTTATTGTTAGGGTTGATACTAATAGTCTTTGACATTGAATTAATGGCATTCATATGTGAAAGAAGTTGACAAAATATGGTATCCCTTTGTTTGGTAGAAGCTTTTCATGGGCTTCTATGGCATGAAGAGTTTAAGACAAATGGTGGTCAACATTCTTTTGATTGTTAGGGAGAATTAAAATTTAAAAAAAAATGAAAATGACATAGTGAGGGAGACAACATAAGATGTAATGGTTTTATATTTGTTGGCCTTTTTTATTTCTTTTGCTGAATATATATTTTTTGGCCCTTTTTTGAAATGGTAAACAAGGAACTCAAATTGATTTAGAAACATTAATTATATATACATCGTAAGGCTAAATTGAAGTACTTTAAGCATTATTAATATTTAATGTTGTATTAGTTAATCAATTAATTGTACAAAGTGTTAAAATATTTTTTTTTTTCCTTCTAATGGTATTTCTTAAGATGTGAAATTATTATTTCGTATTAGATGTTTTATTAATTTGATAAATGTGATAAAAGTTCAATCACATAAGACTCGATTAGCTTGTCTTATTTTTAGGTAGAGTTTATATATTATTATATGAGATATAATTTAATATATACCTCAATATAATAAAGACAAATAAATTATTTAAAAAACACTCTAAACAAGCAAAAGCTTCAAGTTCTTTATTTTTAACGGATTATAATGTTTATTTTAAGTGAAGCACAGTCCTTTGATGTTCAAATAAGTAATAAAGGGTCTTATTTGTTTTATTTTTTTGACTACAATTTAATATGATTTTATTTGACTTAAAATAATTGGTTAAGATGTTTTTATAGCGATAATTAGTTAAACAAATTAGCCTTATAGAACTATTTAAACTAATTACTACTCTCCAAATTCATAACATAAAATATTCTTTTTCATTTTTTGAGTAATAGTGTTTTATACTTTTTCAAAATATTTATTTAAAAATATATATTTTATTCAAATATTTATTACCTTTTAGTTGTTTTTTTGAAACCTTTTAATTATTTAATACGTGTAAAATATCCAAGAGGTGTGTAGTCTAATGATTTATTCTCCTCACTTAGTATCCTTCACTTGACTAATGTCGCATCCCAAGCTAGTGTTGTTGTTTAGAGAAGTCGTCCTTGTATCTTCCAATTCTTTCCGAATGAGTAGATGACTTCAAATATCGGGTTACCAAAGAAATATCCAAGGTAGTATCTATATATTCAATGAAAGAAGTATTAAAAATGGTTACTAAAACCAACTTGAAAATTTAAAAATTCAATTAAAAAAAAATTCAAAAATTTTTATTTTCAAAAAAATTTCTCCTCTACTCTACCCCTATTCTCTAAAAAAAAAAAAGGTAAATAGAGAATTTTTTCACAATAAGAAATAGAGAAAGAATTTTTTGTGAAAATAATTTTTTAAAAATTTATCGAAATAAAAATTTTTATAAATTTATATCACCAAATTAATTTTATCGATTCCTTAAAAAATGTGTTTAAAAAAAAAAAAAGAGAGAAAAGGAAGTTAACAAAATTTGGTCGGAGAAGCATGGGGTTTCTTGGTCCTTTCCTTACCGAGTAAACCCAACCCCACCTTCCTTATGCTATCTTTGAAGAAGCTTCTGATGAGTAAGACTTTCCAGAATTTAAAAAACGTGCATTTTCCTTATTATTCCTTTGGATGTCCACCATCATTATCATTTATCAATTATCACCCCCTCCCTCTATCGCCCTAAACCCACTAAGGATCTTACTCACCTTCGCCTTCTTTTATCTCGGTTACTTTATTATTCTGTTTTCTCACTATTATTTTATATAATATGTTCTTTTTAAATGTTAATTAAAAAAAATATTTTTAAGTTAATAATTAAATATTTAAATTAAAATTTCGTCAATTAAATTATTTTTAATTTTAACAATTAAAAATATTTAAATTTGAGTTCCGTCAATTTGTTCATAATTATTTTGTTAAGAAAATCTTAATTTTAATATTTAATTATTAAAATTAAAAATTTAAGTATTTAATTAACAATTGGCTGAAAATACATTAATATTTTTATAATTAACTATATTTTTAATTGTAAGCTTCTCTCATTCCTACAGCTTCTCTTCTTCTTAATATATGAGGGATAATAAGTACTTCTAATTAATTGAATTACATTCTTTATTATCACAAGAACAGTTCTAACCAAATGAGCTACATTCTTTCACAATATTATTATTTTTTTTTTATCTTGTTATAGATATTCTGAAACGATCCATGTATGCACAAAAAGCACCTCCAAATTATACTACACTCACCCTAATCTTCATTTGAATATATTAGAACCATAAAAACGACAAAATTCTTTTACAACTCAATTTGTTACAGAACTGCAAAGTTAGTTATAAGGTCTACGATTCGAATCTTGATAGTTGCAGTATCGTGATTTCTCTTTTTAAGGAGGTAATCCCTTATAAACACCAAGTAAAAGGTCTTTAGATTAGCGAAGTGCTAAGTCATCATAATTATTCATCCACCACAGATCGAGTAATACATTGGACCCTAAGGGCGAGATATTCGCTTTTTATAGTTTCAAATTAGAATGACATTTAGATTTTTTTTTTTGGTAATAAGAATGACAATTACAATGCATGTTTGATACACTATAATGATATATAATGAAATTTTTTACTATTCGAAATCATTTCTTATCTGAATTGGAACAAAATTCTCTTTTTAGTATAGTGTTTGGAAGAAAAAGATAGAATGAAATGACAATTCATTTTGTTTATTTGAAAAAAATTATTATTTTATGTCATAATAAAATTAAATTATATATAATATGACATAAATGCCTGTCTGGTATAAAATATTTTTTCATAACTAACACAAATTAAAATTCTAAAAAAAATTAAATATTTTATTGAAATGTAAATATTTATATATAGATTGAAAATAATCATAAAATAACTCATGTTTTTAAAAATCAAATTAAATAAAAGAAAATAGTATATATAAAAAGCAACTACGTGTAATATATTAAGAGGTATAAAAGTTTAATATTTTTTAAAATATTTCTTATTTCTCCTAGAAAAGTTTTTCAATAAATTTTAGGATGAAAATGTATTTTCACCATCTTTCAGAAATGAGTTAAAAAAATCATTCCATTATTCTCTATTTCTGCATACCAAATATAGTGTTTGATCATGTGGATTATTTATTACCAAAACACCCATACCAAAAGAAGCCAAAAAGATTAAAAAAAATAAATCATAGTCCGAGTCAGTCACCGTCAATAACCTCCCACCAGAATCTTCCGCACCGCGTTGGCCTCTCACACGCTTCCTTCCTTTCTTTCTTTCTTTCTTCCGCCCTTAACTGCCCCCCCCACCCCCCCCTTCCACCCCACCCCATCTGTTATCCCCTCAACCGTGTCTCTCCATATCTATCTATCTATCTTCTCTTATAAATCTTTATCCAATCCCAATTTCTTCCCAATTCAGACTTTCTCTGCTGTTCACATTTATTTTATTGAATTCAATTCAATTCAAAAAAATTCTAATCCTTTTACACTCCAAACATTTTCACACCTGCTGTTGTACCTGTACCACTTTATTTGCTTTAAATTTTGATTTTGTGTTTCTATTATGGAAATTACTGGTACTTCTTCTCCATTTCCTTATCCCGAAGACTATATCTCTCCTTTTTTTCAAGATTTTGAAACCGATTTTGATTTCAATTTCAATTTCAACCATAATTCTCAAGTTAATCTCTCTAAGAAAAGGAAAAGAGTACTTGGCAGTAATGAAGCTAATGCTTTGAATGAAGTTGTTGTTAACAATTTTTTGAACTTTGATTATCAGCAACAACAACAACAACAAGAAAACCCCCAAAATCAGTTCTACAGTTTTCAATCTTTGTTGGGTTCATTTCTAATTTCTCAATCATCTAGCCCTGAAAGAGATCAGGTGATAATGAAGCAAGATAGTAATTCATCCGGATCAAAAAGGGCCCGCCGAGGATCACCCGAAGCAGAAACGAGTTCTTCTCCCGAAGCGGGAAATGGGAACAATCCCTCTGGGAGTTCTTCGCAGAGGAGATTATGGGTTAAGAATCGATCTAAAGCGTGGTGGGAACAATGTAATAGCCCTGATTTTCCTGAGGAAGAATTTAGAAGGGCTTTTCGTATGAGCAGATCAACATTTGATATGATTTGTGAAGAACTCGAATCCGTCGTTACTAAAAAAGACACAATGTTACGATTAGCCATTCCTGTTCGTCAACGTGTTGCTGTTTGTATATGGCGATTAGCCACTGGTGAGCCACTACGTGAAGTTTCAAAGCGATTTGGATTAGGGATTTCAACTTGTCACAAGCTTGTTCTTGAGGTATGTTCTGCTATAAGAAATGTTTTGATGCCCAAATTCTTACAATGGCCAAATGAAGAGAAAATCAGAGAAATCAAAAGGGATTTTGAAATTTTTTCTGGGATTCCAAATGTTGCCGGAACAATGTATACAACACATGTTCCAATTATTGCTCCAAAGGTTAGTGTTGCTTCTTATTTCAATAAAAGGCATACAGAAAGGAATCAAAAGACTTCTTATTCAATTACAGTTCAAGGTGTTGTTGATTCTAAAGGCATGTTTACTGATATTTGTGTTGGATGGCCTGGTTCAATGACTGATGATAAAGTATTAGAACAATCTGCTCTTTATCAAAGAGCAAACAGGGGATTATTGAAAGATGTTTTGATTGTTGGTAATGGTGGATATCCATTAATGGATTGGTTATTAGTTCCTTATACTAGACAAAATCTAACCTGGACTCAACATGCTTTGAATGAAAAAGTTGGTGAAGTTCAAAAAATTGGTAAAGAAGCATTTATGAGATTGAAAGGAAGATGGAAATGTTTGCAGAAAAGAACAGAAGTTAAACTTCAAGATTTGCCTATTGTTCTTGGAGCTTGTTGTGTTTTGCATAATATTTGTGAGATGAGAAATGAAGAATTTAATCAAGATTTGAGGTTTGATTTGTTTGATGATGAAGTTATTCCTGAGAATGTTGTTAGATCAATAAATGCAGTTCAAGCTAGAGATCAGATTGCTCATAAGCTTCTACATCATAATCTGGCTGGCACAACTTTCTTGTAACTTTTATAGTTTATTTTTGGAGTTAGTGGATTTTGATCAATTCATTTTTTCATGGCTTGTTGTAGTCATGTTATAGAATAATCTCATTGTAATTCTTCTTTGTAGACAAATCATTTTCATGTTTGAAGAATAGATACATATTTTGTCCTTAATTTGAGCATTACAAATCCTTTCTACATGTCACTATTCTATCTTTTAAACTTGTTTGCGTATATGTTATGTATACAAAATATATTATTACAGCTAATTGCATACATAAGTCTAAGAAATAAAATAATTATATAAAGTTACAGAAAAAAAATAATATTTATATTTATTAAAAAGATCCATAGAGTTATTTATAATCTAATCAAAAATTTAAAAGCCTTTAATAATTATATTAATTTCATTTATTTGTAATCTCAAACTATCAAAAAGTATAATATTAACGAAAAAATTGCGTCAAAAAATGTTTGATTATATAAAACAATTTTTTTCCTTGAAACGCGTCCGGATCACTCTTTCGACGTTGCCTTATCTTATCTCATTTGATAACGCATGACCTCTTCAAGATTTAAAAAAAAAAAAAAAATAGACCTATTTAGTATTATTTTTTTAAAATAACCCAATAAAAAAAAACCCACATTCCCACGCCGCCGCCAAGGGATGCTCCCTCGCCTCTCTCTCTCTCTCTCTCTCTCTCTCTCAAGTACCCCCCAGACGCTACGCTTGCGGTTGCGGGGAAATTTGCCCAAGATCTCCTTTTTACCACATTCAATCTGCTTGATATGACATTGCAAGTGCTGGTAAATTGGGTCCTGTTTTTTGGGTTTGTTGTACTATTGCAAGAATCACTCTCAAGAGAATCTAGTGTATCAAATTTTGCTGACTTCCTAGGGAGTTTAGCTAAAAGTTGCTTAAGCATGGTCGCAATCGCAGATCCAGTTCTTAGACAAATTGATTTCCTGCAATTACATAAATATTCTCTAATTTTTTCTGCAATCTTGATTTCTTAGACAAATTGGTTTAGGGTTGTAGCGGGCGGCAGCTAGGGAGGAGCAGGCGGAGGAGGGGGAGGTGGTGCTGGTGGGTTTTAGGTGGAGAAGATGATCGGTTGTTCTTTTGGGAGGAAAAGAGAAAGAGAAAGGCAATAAACGAAAAAACAAAATATATAATTATAATTTACACCTTAAAAAATTTGATTTGTAATGTTCACACAGATGATTTATCAGGAATAATACTTAAAATTGAACGTTTGAATAATTTGAGGATTCAAACTTAACCTTTTTTATTTTAAATTAAAAATAAAAAAATAAAGGTTTAAGGGTTATTAACACACTTTATCCTATTAAATAATTTAAACTAAAATTTTTATAAATTAACTTAAAATTAGAATAAATTTTTTTTTAAAAAAAAAACTATTGTGATATAATTCACAACAATTAAAGTATAATTTAATACCCGGGGGCATGGATATGCATGTCACTCCATGCTGCTATTTGTGTGAATGTGTGGAAATTGATATGCATGTCCTAAGAAATGTGCCGTTGCTTCCACCGTGTGGAAATTGGCGATGGAAGTGATTTTTTCGGAAGATGGTACTTCTATGTCTACTTTTTCTAAAATTGATTCTTCATATGTTTTAGACTATGATGCTTTGTACATTTATTTTGTAATGGCTTATTTTGTAAATAAGTTAATGAGTTAAACCATCATATAACTATATATGCTA
Source organism: Catharanthus roseus (assembly GCA_028651295.1). NCBI lineage: Eukaryota > Viridiplantae > Streptophyta > Magnoliopsida > Gentianales > Apocynaceae > Catharanthus > Catharanthus roseus. The sequence continues at coordinate 1,496,420 of JAPQWS010000044.1, read as the reverse complement.
CACTTGAAATCTTACTTGTCGAGATGGAAAGGATTTCTTGAATGAGATAACCTTCATGATTATGTAAATTCGTACGTAAATGTGCTATTTACGTTATTTGATTGCAATATAAAAATAGAAGGAATATAAATGACGAGAGGAAGCTCTTCTTCTCCACATTAACAAATTATGATATAAATAATGTTAAAAAATTAATATTATCCTCTTACAAATTAACTTATTATAAATTTATCGTAAACTAACTTTTATTTTATATATATAACATTTATAACTTTGTACAATTGATATAATAGTAAATTATATATAAAAAAAATTAGTTACCTTCCACTCTTCATCCCAACTAAATAATTTTGAAATAAATAAATATATTTAAAGTAAATACTCTCCCTCCTCCTCTTCTCTCTTCGCGAACCAAACTAAGACTACATATGGAGATAGATTAGTACGGAAACAAGTAGAAGAGACAAAGACAGCGACTTCTTATCCATTCTATTTCATTGTCATTCATAATTTTATTATCTACTTTAATTTTATTTTGTGTGGTTATTATTTTTAATTTTTATTTTCTTTATATATTATCAATTATTTAGATGTTTATGATTCTTTAACCTTTACTCCGTATTAAAGCCTGGATGTTTAAATAATGAGCCTATAATAATTTGACTGACGCAAACCTAGGAGTTTGATGAGTTGAGGATTGAGATAAGTAGTTTGTTGTCAGGGGGTGTGAATTGTGAAATGGCCGACTGGGAAGACCAAGGGAGGGGCAAGGCAAGGCAATGGGTTGGTCAACGAGCATAGGTTTTTTTTTAAGGAAGTTTTGACCAATTGGGATGCTCATTGATAGCTATGGACAATTCTGTTTTTGAAGTCAAACGTATGATCATTCAAATTGTACATTGTTTGGAGTATTTGTTATGAAGAATGGGTTGACCAGAAATCCAGCATTGACTTGATTTGAGATTTTCATTATGTTCATCCACTGAGGGATGAGATGAAGAAGATAGAATTGGCTTCAATTTCACAAGCACACAATCATCATCTGCCGTAATTTCAATCAATTAATCTCAATTATGTATTAGTTGATCATTATTTTAATATTTTTAATATAATTTTATTTTTTTAAATAACGTAAGTTTTTTTTTCTAACAGATAAGACGTTGTTGACGGTAATTTAGTGTGATGAATAGTATTACATTAAATTTAATGTGATACTATACACATGTTATTTCTTAAATTCTTTTTTTTTTTAAATATTAAAAAGTTAAAATTTTATAATATAATAAAATTAGATATACTAAATTGGTTATTATAAATATTTTAATTTTTTAATAATTATAATTAAAATTTTATAAACAATAAAGATATATTTATAATTTTTACAAAATAAAAGAATAAAATTTTAATTTGAGCAAACCTCCTGCAACCTTAAATTAACCCGCTAGAAAAGGGATGGATAGATATAAAAGAAAAGAAAAAAAGTATAAACAAGAGGGAAAATCAGTAGCTCCGTCTGACGTGGCAGAGGAACGTACCCTTCACTTTGGCGGGAGAAATCCAATAACTAACCGCCACGTTCACAGCAAAAGGCGGAGACGGACTGTTTTGAGGCTTCCATTCGATTCGATTTTCCTCTGTCTTCTCTTTCTACTTCACTTCCGTTCATTTCTGATAATCTTTTCCTATTATCGTCTCCTCCTCTGTAAATTCTTCGTATTTTGCATCCGAATGCTGCTCCATCCGTAGATAATAACACAATACACCATAATATACAGCGGGAGGCGACCGAAGAATTTAAGAAATTTGAATATATATGGAGGCGAAGGTGGTGGAATTGACGGATCATGACGAGGAGGAAGAATTGGATCAGGAGCAGCTCGGCTCCAGCCTTACATTGGAACGAGTAGCTGCTGCGAAGAAATACATTGAGGACCATTACAGATCACATATGAAACATATTCAACAACGCAAAGAAAGGTTAATTTCTGTACCGATATTCGATCATGCTCCTATATCTTAATATCTATAGGCGGCATTGCGATCACGCAGGAAAATCTGTGGATTCGATTTCTTAATTCGCCGGAAACTGTAAAAATTGCTCAAAATGCATAATGTCTTGATGATTTACGTGCTTATTAATGTAAATAAGGAGTATTGGTATGCCTCGTCATTATTGGATTGATGAAGATGTTAATCTCTGGTTTGATAAATTTTTATTACGCTTTAGTCCTAGTTTATGCATAATCGTAATTCCATAGGCGTTTGCTTGCCTGCACTCGGGAAAGGGATTTGAAGTTCGGATGAAGAGGCAAATGGCAAATTGGAAAATTATGTTGGAATTTAATTGGTGATGGAGTGAGCAACTTTAGAATATTAATCTGAGCTGCATGTGTCAAAATTAGTATTAGTCTTTTGTTCTATTCAAATGTATAAAAGATTTTCCAAAAATTGCATTTGAAGCTAAAGTGGGATCATTTTGCATTTAACTTTGTAAATATACTAATTCTTTCTTCAAATGCCTGTTTGAGTAACAGAATAAAGGAATATAAATGGATTGTTTGCTATTATATTTTCTCTTATATTTGGATATTTCTTAGCATGAAAATGTTCTATGATCTGTGAAACTATCATATCCAGTCATGTATACTGAGCAGGCGCTCAGCACTTGAAACAAAGCTAGCAAGTTTAGATGTACCAGAGGAGGAGCAACTTAATCTTTTGAAGGATTTGGAGCGTAAAGAGACAGAGTATATCCGTCTTAAGCGGCATAAGATTTCTGTTGATGATTTTGAGCTTTTGACGGTTATAGGAAGAGGAGCCTTTGGCGAGGTTTGTATTTTATATGGATTTATATAAATTGCATTTGCAGATAGATTCTTTCAGTTGTATTGATTCTGGAGTGTGCTCCTACATTTCATCTTCTAGAAGCATGTTTTCACCTGGCGTAGGATATAAACTTAAATACATTCCAAATGTTCTGAGTTTATTTATTTGTTTTATTTTATTCTTTAAAGTTGTTGGATTATATCAGATTTTGGAGTTGAGATTTTTATTTTCTTCTCTTTTTACCAAGTTTGTGGTCATATGCACAACATCCTTTAGGCTCTGGAAAGGTAGGACATATTGACTGCTTTCCACCAAATCCATATGCCTTGGATGGTCCATTCATATGATTTTTTTCCCTCAGAAAGGTAGTAGAATACTGCTCTCCTACTTGTCAATTTTCATTTCTTTTTTGTTATATGCTTTTCCACTGTTTCATTATCAAAGCTTCTGTACAAGAAGTAGTATTCGAAACTGTAGATTCATCTCCATCTGGCTCTTCAGTCATAAATGGACACTATATCCAAGGCATTTGCAAATGTTGGTCAATTAGCAGCTATCTTGTTCTATTTGAACATATAAATTATTGTCCTTTTGAAAGTGAATTAGCAATGTTTTTTGACGGGAAAAATTCTAATAATGTATCCGGTAAGCTTTCTGTAAAATGGACTTTCTCTGCTATTTATTAATACAGGAGGAAATCATCAACTGATCAGTTTCTCGCGGATTCTTTCTTCATGATAATGTTTTGTTTCCATGAGAGATATTCTAGTTTCATATGCTTCCATTCACCCAGTAGTTGAAGTTATCCTAAAGAACCATATCGTGGATACGTTTTGTTACTTGGAAGACCATGCTACAGAAAAGAGTTACAGAAACATATAGAGGAGTGACAAAAATAAAGATAAATGCATTACACTCTTTGCTCCTCTATTCCTTGCTTCGAGGCTCTGACATTTAGGCTTTCATGAGTCTGTATGCCTCCCTCCCTCATTGTTCATCTCCTGTCACTGTTTTCTTCTTTGGAATTTTCTGCTGTCCTACTTTCTTGTTTGAAGCTATCTGGTCATTGGTTGACTTGCAGTATACTATAATAGTTGCCTTCTATTTAGGCAAACAAGTTCATGTTGCTTATCCAAAGTTACTTTTGCAGGTTAGGCTGTGTCAAGAGAAGAAATCTGGTAAAATATATGCTATGAAGAAGTTGAAGAAATCAGAAATGCTTAGCAGGGGGCAGGTTCAATAAATTCTTTAGCAACTTTAGTTTATGGAATCAATATGTTCTTTTGCCTTTCCCATTGTACTTCTTTATATTTTTATGGTAATATGAGTAAAATTATAACCAGGGTTCCAATGCATTCAAATAAGGAACTATTATTCTGGTATGACTGGTAGCTTTTACAGTGATCTGTTGCTTATCTTACATCTCAACATGCAAAACAAGAATGTGAAGTTTGTCTTATGCATTTGGAACTGAGATTACATTCTTCACGAAAGAATATGGATGAATTTGTTAAGACTTTCAACTGGATGTATAATGCATTTCATTTCTTGCAGTGAACTTCTTTCTGGTGCAGTTGCTTTCATTTATATCTTTCTAGCTAATACACATATAGAGCATCGAGAGCTTGAGCAAATTTTTGGTGTAATTATTTCTTTACCATTTAAAATTTGTAGGTTGAACACGTTAGAGCTGAAAGAAATTTGCTTGCAGAAGTGGCCAGCGACTACATTGTAAAACTTTATTATTCTTTTCAAGATGCTGACTACTTGTATCTTGTAATGGAATACCTGCCTGGAGGTGACATGATGACTTTGCTGATGAGAGAAGAGACTTTAACTGAAACTGTTGCTAGATTTTACATCGCACAATGTGTCCTGGCTATAGAGTCTATTCATAAGCATAACTACATCCACAGGTTGGTATACTCAGCTGGTGAGACATTGGTAATAATTGACCGAAGTGGTAGACTACTGTGAGGTGACATATATTTAAGTTCCCTTGTCTAATTGTTGTTTCTTTTCTATTCCTATTATTTTTTTCCAACAGGGACGTCAAACCTGACAACCTTCTGTTGGACAAAAATGGTTACATGAAGCTATCAGATTTCGGTCTTTGCAAGCCTCTTGATTGTTCCCATTTGAAGCCTATGAAAGCAAATGGGGTGATGGATGAGGCAAAGATGAGGGAATCACTTGCATCCAGTGCCTGCTTACCTGACAAGAGAGATGGAGGATTTTGGAATAGCTCTCTGGAGCAACTGCACCATTGGCAGAAAAACAGAAGGAAGTTGGTAAATCAAAACCCTCTCCTAAGTCATAACATAGCATACAACACTAAATCCATATGGGCTCAGAATTTTTTATATTTTGGGAAATATTTGCCATTTTCTGTTGTAGCTTTAGCTAATCTGCAGTGGTTACTAATGCAACTACTAATTAAAATGATGAAAATCTATATTTACAGAGTTAAGGAACAGTATAAAGACATGAAACTCCTGAGGATATTTAAGATCTTAAAAGCTTCTGATGACTTAGATATAACAAATGTATGTTCTGGACAATCCCAAAAACCTCTTTCTAATTCATGGATGAATTTCTTAATGTATCTACATACAAACGTACAGTTGGTCCTAATCATCTGTGTCATATCTTGACTTATAGAGAATGCCAGGTTAATGATTGTCTGTGCTTCTTAGTTCTCTTAACTAATTATAGGTCCTGGTGTATTTCAAATGTTTTTTAGTACTGATAATTGGTTCTTAACATCCAATGTTTCTGTACAACAGGCCTTTTCAACTGTGGGTACACCTGATTATATTGCTCCAGAAGTATTATTAAAGAAAGGTTACAGCATGGAGTGTGATTGGTAAGTTTGTCAAGAGAATATTTTCAGTTTCTGCATAGTGGATAACTTTTTATCCATTAATTTGTTTGCCAAGAGAACGGAACCTGATCCATCAGGCTCATATCCTCGTGGTGTCTATGGAGGGAATAAATATACAGAACGGTGGAACCAAGGTTTAAGTTGAAAGGAGAGACAGGGCGAGAAGAATATGGAATGGGCAAAGTGGCAGCTTCCTAAAGCCCATATAGGGTCAATTCCTAGCTTACAGGTTTTAGGCAGGTGCACCTATGGTTATAATTCAGTTTCACCTGATTGGTGCCAAACTTACAGGTGGTCTCTGGGTGCCATATTGTTTGAGATGCTTGTTGGCTATCCTCCCTTCTATGCTGATGAACCAATAACCACATGCAGAAAGGTAATAGCAACCTTTGGTTTTCCGTCATTCAAATATAGTTTAATTGACTTTAGGATCCTTCTCACTCCACCTACTACAAACTTTTTGAGTGTAAAATTCTCGTTTTCTTGATTGTATTTAACATAATTATAAATCCATGATTGAACTATCACTATTGTTTTTCATAGAATCATACTTCTGAACAGGAGACTTCTCCCATGTTTACATTTTATTCATTGCAAAACTTATATTCAAGCGATTTCTTTCATGTTAAAAGGACATTGTTTATGTTCATATTACTGAAGAATCTGTTGCAGAAAATGGAGAACCTTTTACTCTCTTGTGTTGCCAAGGTACCTATTTTATCGCTTGATACCGAGTAGAAATATGCACACAGAATTTGGGAATATATAATTCGAAACTGTGAATTTAGTAACTTAGCTTAAGGGTGGAATATATTCATCTCAGAGTGCAGTACTTCAAGTGGACGTAGCTGATGAAAGTATGTTAATCATTCACAGATTAATCGGGGCATAATTTAATCTTTTCTTCTTTCCACAAAGGGGTTTTTGGTACTTTACAGTTATAAATAACTTACGACACTGACAATCATGCAATATATATTATATATATAATATATATATACCTTGTTATCTATTGTAAGTTGATTGCAGAACCCATTCCTCCTTATAGTGGAAGTATCAGATTGTATCTTCCTAATTCTTGTGGTATAAAATCCTAGTCTGTGAAGCTTTTAGTGCGACATCTACTGCTGTACCTTCCAGTATAGTTGAGCTACTTTTATGATGCATTTTCAATTGCATCTTGTCAGATTGTTCACTGGAAAAATCACTTGACATTTCCAGATGATGCAAGGATATCTCCTGAAGCAAAGGACCTCATCTGTCGGTTGCTCTGTGATGCTGAAGATCGGTTAGGTTCTCGTGGTGCTGAGCAAATAAAGGTGCCTTTTCTTTACTTCAATGTATACCTATATTGACTTCTCTAATCTACAACACGTTTCTATTTTATTTCTCACTTATCACTGTCTTTATTCTAGGCTCATCCCTGGTTCAGAGATATTGTATGGGAAAAACTTTATGAAGTGGATGCAGCCTATAAACCGGAGGTCGAGGGGGATTTTGACACTCAAAATTTCATGAAATTTGATGAGGTTGTAAGTGTTGAATGTTGTGTTTAGCATTCTGATACTATCTTTTCATCTTTGGATGTTGTGTTAGTATTCCTTCCTTTGCTTATGTTTTTAGTAATTCAATGCTTTTTCCAGTGAGTATCAATTTTCTTAATATTACAGTTCAATATGCTACCTTCAGGTTTTTCACTTTTTTTCATCACCCATCTTAAATCTCTTCCAAATATGTTATAGGTGGATCCTCCGCCAGAGAAAACTGGTTCTGGACATCTGAGAAAGGTATTCTTCTTTCAATCAAGGAAGAACTGAAACTCATTAGCTTGGCTCTATCTTTTAGTCATATCTTGAATCAGTACAAGGAAACCACTTTTATGTTTGTTTGTCAATATTGTATGGCTTTTTCCTCAAAACCAATACCCATTTACTAACCATTTCTGGTTTCATATCCTCTTGAGAGGAGCCTAGTACTTTAGATTGAAGTGAAGTTTGTTTCCAGAATGCCATCGTTGTTTTCTCGAAAAGATTGATCTGAAAGCTTATGGGCTTTGCAGCCTGATCATGTCCTGAAAAGGAAGAAATGACACTAGTAACTTTTACTGCTTCTGGAAGAATATATTATCCCTTCTCCTTGCTTCTTTTTTGGAATTCTGTCTTGTTAATTTAAATATCTTGTATAAAACATGTCCAATTTTTGTATATTTACATGTTTACTCTTTAATGAGAATAGCTTCCCAGTTTCGACCCCCCCCCCCCCAAACAAAAAAAAAAGCCCAATTTATTATTTCCTTTTTGATATATTATACTATCTGCCTGTCATTTTTCCTGCAGAAATATTCTCACATTTTCTAAATTCTTTTGGCAGTCCAACTTAACTTCTAAGGATTTGAGTTTTATTGGGTACACATACAAGAATTTTGAGGCTGTCAAGGGACTACCAAAGTCTCTGGGTATGTGATGCTTTATGTTTGGTAAAAGCATTTTTCTTTTGTTTTCTTCTGTTATTATTCAGTAAGTTTATGTGGCATCTTCATTACTTTCCTATTGCTTGAAACATTCAGTGTCTTGGCAAGGACTCTTGTGACTACCCCAAAATATGGGGATAGTTTCAGGTTTCAGATAATGAAAATTTTCTCATTCAATAACAGAAGATTGAGGATCCATTAGTTTACCTATAAACCATTTCTTGTTTCTACTGATAATGCCAATGAAAATACTTTTTGTTTCTACAGAATTGTTTATTATTATCTTTAAATGTTTTTTCTCTTTGATGACTAACTCACACGTTTGCCAATATTTTTATCCTTGCAGGTGTTCAAAGGAGCATATCAGCTGACAGTTTGTCTGGTGTTTCTGTCCGCAGTTATGCTCTAATCCATTAGCTATTTCTTCATTGTTTTTATTGATATCAAATGAAATGAAACAAGAGGTCGATAATATTTGGATCCTCACGTTTAAATATGAACATTGATCTTGAAGTTTTCACGTCTCACTTGTGTCAAATTCGGGTAGTGATTAGTTTTAGGCAGGAGTTATTCATTCATGTGCTACATTTTGATTATGCTGTGTCAGGTTGTGGAATAGAGGGAAAAGAGCAAACATGTTTGAGATTAGTTTGGTAGGAGATTTCTTGAGTACTCTTTTTAAGTTCAAATTGAAATGCGAGGGACTAAATGGACACATTCCCTGTTCCTTAACCTTAAATGCTGTCACTTAAAGTTTTATATAGCCAGCTAACCAATTGTAAACACAACTTTTGCAGGTGATTCTGAAGTAGACTACTCCAGGAAATGCTCTACTGAAGATTCAGAAGAGCCGATGAGTGCTTCAGCCATAGATGCTGTTTCAATGTGGTAAAATAATTCCGATTGTCACATAAACTTCCATTTCATCTAATAAGAGTTAATGAATGACTTAGACATGTTATGAATGAGCAAGCAGCCTCAGGAAGATATCAAGGCCACCTTTGTGCTGAAAGCATGCATGCACCAGGGGAAACTGGTGGAGGCCACAGATATTGCCGAAGATTTGAACTGTATAGTAATTTTAACAAGTGGTTTAGATCAATATTAGCAATATTGTGATGTATTGGTTGGACTTGGATCCAATCCAAACATTTTTTGGTAATTTGTAAGAACTTATTTAACCATAAGAGGAATGGAGCTGGAAGCTTGGAAGAAAGATAAAATACAATTTCTCCACTTCCAATTTGTTAATCCTTTGACTTCGCTTGTTTTTTATTAGTTCATGTAAAAGGCCTTGCTTTTTTGTCATTAGGTGAACTACACCTTGCTTAAGTTCCCATCCCATCCCCTGATTATTTTTCACAAGTAATCACCTGTGCTTACAAATGGTATAAACACTTCCATTGCATTATGAATATAATAAATACAAGTTATAATTAGGGATGTTAAATGGGTGGGAGCAAAGATCGAATCCTTGCCCTCACCTCCCTTACTTCGTTTCTAGCTCCGATATATTTCTATATGTGGAATGAAAATTATATTCCTCATTTCTCATTCTGACTTTTTTAAAATTAATTGACATTCCTAACTCATTTTTGCATTTGAAGATAAAATTTATTTCCATTCTCAACTCATCTAAAAAATAATCAAACTTAAATTTTTCAATAAACTATTTAAACATACCATAAAATAATACACTTACCACAAAATATCACAATAAATTAGTAAAAAAGTGAGATTGTTGTAGACTTGAATGTTTAACCATTAATCTCTTATGGCACAAGGTTAAGTATCAAAAGTTAGGACTCTAAAGTTAGAAGATGGGCTAGATGATCCTGATGATCTCTACCAATGTTTTTATCTCATTTTGTACAATTTATAGAAAAATTTTATTATTTCATATATTCAATAAATATATATTTAATCTTCTTTAATGCGGAAATTAAAAGGTTATCTTGAGCTCCTGTACCTTCAATCCTAATAAAAAGTTGAAGATTCAATTCATGTTTAATGAAGAATTTACTATCATTTTTTAATAGGTTGGATATATATCCTTAAACTATTGATATTTCTATAAGCAACATGAAATGTGACAATAATATTTAAAAAAAAATAAATAAATAACTGAACGCTTAGTTCCGGCAAACTTTGGTGAATAAAATATTCCGTAAAGGTGATATTATTCCTTAATTAAGATTGTTATTAAATTATACCGCTCATTTTTTTAAAAGAAAAAAATTATAATTTATTAAGAAGGTAAACTATATGTTGGAAGGACAGAGTTTATAGATTTAGGATCCCTTATCATCATACGAGATCCTTAAAATGTTAATGTTACGTTGAAAAACTAATCAACATCCCAAGAAATTTGGGCTGGATAGGAAAGAAGCCCAAATTACGCATTCATCTCAATTTCCTTTAATGGACTTTAATTAATAACTTTCGGGCTCCATCACATTTCGGGCCAAAATCCGGTGAATAATCCGCGTTATTTTTCGACCGCCCTCCCCTCCCCCTCCCCCTCCCCTACGCTCCCTCGCTCGACGACCCTCCACCCCTCACCGATCAACGACTCTCACGACGTCCGTTTACATATATATTTTCTCTCTCTAAGCTCATCAATCTTCCATCTCCGGTAGCCTTTGCTCAGAAACAATCATTCACGTACAGGTACATATTTTTGCTGGATTTTATGCATGCTTTTATTTTTATTTTTTTTGCTCTTTAGGTATTTAAGTTTTTGCTATTTTTTCTTTCTCCATTGAGATTTTATTTTTTTTAAAAACCCTAATTGAACCCTAAGCTGATCAATTCTGATGTTCGTTTTATTTCCATCAGTGGTTGCAGAATTTTCCAAATCACTGGCGGTTTGGATCACAGTTTTTTTTTCAAGGAACTTTCTGTAGATAATTTCGCTAAGTTATCAGGTAACTTTTGCTTCATTTCTTATGAATTTGAATTTGGCAATACATGTGCGTGCATCGCTTTGTTTTATTGTTTCTTTGTGAATCACTCTTTTGATAATGTTGTTTGAATTATATGTTTGTTGAATCTGAGTTAGAAATTAGAAGTTTAATAGCTTGTTATCCGATGAAGTGTGGTTTCTGAGCTTTTAGCTATTTGTACTTGTAACATCAGTAGAATTTTGTTGAATTTGAAAGTAAATGAGGATATATTTTACTTTAGCTTGTTTTTACAGAAGAAGACTTGAGATGAGGAATGGTGTTACTATGAGAAGTTAAATCTAGTAAAGAAGTGAAGGTTGCAATAAATTGCTGCTAGTAGATTTGATGAATATATTGACTTAGACTTAATGTTTTAAGCTGAGAGACAGATATGATTGCATGGATTAATGCTAATAAACTAAGGAATTTTGGCAATTTGGAAGTTCCAGGTGAAGGCATTCTATTTTTGGAGCTTAGTCATACGAATCATAGATGTTGAGAGAACTTTAACTAGTTGGAGAAGTTGATTAACCCTCAACAGGAAGATATTATCCTTAATGGCCTGTAAATCTTGTGAATCTCAGTCTTTATTTTGCAAGTAAATTTCATTTTCTGCTTAAGTTATTACTGTCTATTGTTACTGAAGCTGTCAATGGTACTTTGGTCTTGTATCACAATGGTTGAGACCTTTCTTTTTCAAATTTATGCTTTGACTAGACTTAGATATTTCTTGCAAATGTAATGATCTTCTTTGGCTCATTAGGGCCTTAGTTCATAGTCCTCACTAAATCTGTCTCAGGTTGCTTATTTCTTATCCTGTTGTATTTATGAAGAGTTTATACTGCGGTTTCATGCGCTGTGACACTACAGTATTGCCATGCACAACTGTGTTAACAAGTTACACGACAAAGAGAGAGTGTGGATACTGATGCAATGTCAGCATCTAGCAAATTTGATCTGTCTTCTAGTAGTCCAGATAGACCATTATACGCTTCGGGGCAGCGTGGTTCCTATGCAGCAGCTTCATTGGACAGGTTGGGAGGCTTCAGAGATAATATGGAGAGCCCGGCCTTATCAGCCCTTCCAAACATGACAAGGGGCAGTTCCACTACAACACAAGGAGATGTTGCCAGTTTTCTTCAGTGCTTGCGATTTGATCCAAAGCTAATGGTTTCAAACCACAAACTTAATCGGCCTGTGGATTTTAAGCGACTTGCTAGTCTTTCTCTTGGGGTTCCACTGGAAGATTCTTCATCTGTACCCTCAAAAGGCAAACCACTCTCTTCTCCTTCACCTGAGAATTTCAGACAACTCAAGGTTTCTCTTCGTGAGAGCTGCAGTAAGGCTAGGTAGGTTTTCCTTTGTTTCTGTTCTTTTTTGTTTCTCTGATGGATTTTTATAAGGCATGTCCTTCAACAGTGACATGGTGTCTTAACAGGGAACGTGTTAAGATATTTAATGAATCATTATCTGGGATGAACAAGTTATTTCCGACCGTTCCATCAAGGAAGAGGTCCCGGTCCGATGCCGTATCAAATGACCGGTCGAATATGTTATATTCAGCTGATAGAGCAGTTTCAGGAACAGGTGTTAGCAAGATCGGGGCTCAGAATCCACCAAGTATAAATGGCTTCGAAGTGGAGCAAAAATCAGAAGAAAGGAACAAAACTGTGCCCAATAAGCGCACCAGAACATCAATGGTGGACCCCAGGGTTTGTGGCTCTGTTTTCTGACACTCTATGTCCTACTACTACTTAATTTGGGCTTATCCTGTATCTCTACAGTAGGGAGTTTGTTATGGTCATTCTACATATGTTTGGATATTGAGAGTGACCTTTTTTTATTTATCTTCTCTTTGTATCTTTTAGAAGTGTCTGCATGGTATGCCAGGTAGTATCTGATAGGAGCCAACTTTTCCAGGAGTCTTCCATCGATTTCATTTGTGGCTTTTGTAATGTACATAGTGGTCTATCCGCGTTGATGAGGGGGAAAAAAAAGAGAACTGTTTCATGTCTTTTGTTTGGATGGGCGCTTTCAAGGCTTTATTACTGATTTCGTTGCTGTATACATAGTAAACTTATTTTTTAGTACCAGTATTACATTACATGCTCTTTCCTGAATGGAATATGATTAATTGTAAGTTGTCAGTGCTTTTGATTTTTCTTTTCACATCCTTGGAACTGAACTATACGTTAGTTATGACCTTTCCATATGTGACTCAGATTGACTTTTGTTGATTTAGATGGAAGCAAGGGCATGTACTCCTGCAAGACCATCCGGGTTTGCAGACAGAGATAGGGAAGTATTAAAAATACCAAATAATAATGCAGTGCAGAGCGATGACCGAACATTGCCTATTGGTGATGGTTGGGAGAAGTCAAAGATGAAGAAAAAACGTTCTGGGATTAAGTCAGATATTGCTGCAAGCTCTGCACCAACGAAACCCGTAGATGGCCACAGGGACTCTAAACAAGGAATGCAGCAAAGACTTCTTGCTGATCCTCGAACAAGGTTGAATGACACCCATGGCTTCAGGTATTTCGTCTCTTAGTGGAGAGCATAGTATTTTAAACTTTTCAGGCAATAGCATGTCTTTTTAATATCTTTTGCGGGCAAATTTCAGTGAATTTGGATGATGGAACCATATCAGATACTAGCCTTCATGTTTCTGACTCTATTTTGACTTTACCTTCCAAGTCATTGGTTCAAAAGATATATGCAGCAAAGAAATGAAAGAGCTTATATATATGTATGTTTCTTTTAAAAAAGACCGTTACATCCTGCATGCTTTTTTGTGGCTTTTAATCAAAGCAATGTTATTCTGCAATTCTCGAAAAAAGGTAAAAAGTTGTTATGTATGTTTTAAATGTTAACCATCCATATCAAATGGATTCTCCATGTCACTGAGGGAGCTAACCTCCTTGCTATCCCATGGAATTTAAAATTCAAATCATTGTACTAGTGTGCACAGCCATTATAAGTGTCCTTGGTACATACATGCAATATTCCTAGGCTCTTTGTCCTTTGTGGAGTTTGATTTTTCATTCTGTAATTGCACTGATGGAGCTTACTGAAACTGGTAATTATCTGCGAAGGAAACTCATTTCTTCTCTTCATTCCTGCTAACACCTAGAAGTGTAGAAATTGAACAAAGGTTCTTATATTGTAGTCAATTTAAGTTTGGGAACTAAACTTGAAATCTGCTCCCCCCCTCTTAACACTCCTTATTATGCTGTCATTGCCTCTGACCAGGGTGAGTGCTCATACTATTCGGAATCAGCAGGACCTGATGAAAGATGAAGAGTGAAAATGAAAAATAAAGAAAAAGAAAGTAGTATTTTCTTTTGAAGTTGGTGACCAGAAAGATGGCACATAACTAAAGAATTGGGAAAGAAGGATGAATGTGTGAGGGGCTGTTTTCCTAGCATTCTTAAACTAAAAGGTGATTTTGGAAATTTCCCCTCCCAATTAGAGACAACAATAGAGGGTCAAAGCTTTGTAGTTTACCTGGAAACAGTCCTTGAATAAATACTCGTGTATTTTATAAAAATAAAGGTTTTTTTTCATGGTGTCGAATTGGTTTCTTTGTTGCTTTTGTTAGTTATTGTTGATGGACGTGTCAATGCCAATTCAGAGACAGGAAGGATTTTTTTAGTAGTGTCAAACCTCACAGAAAGTCAGTTATACTACCATTTTTTTCTTAATATAATTGTTCCAGTATGATTAGTTATTTTCAGGATCGGATATTTGAATACTCAGCAGTTCTGTGTTTGTTACTCATAATTGAGATGATCGTTGTGGTGGTTTCAGCTGTTAAAAATTTTGGTTGTAAATTCTCGACGATGAGAAATCTGTGCAATTATGATTTGGATGTGGATTTCTCTTTATTGTTTGAATTTGCATGAAATGTGGAAGGTAGACTTACCCACACATTTCTAGTGCAAGTCTCATTCCTTTTCCATGTACCTTCGAAAAAACTCCTTTTCTTCCCTTTCTTGGGGTGTTGGGTGGTGGTAGTGGTTTGCGTCACAAAATGATCTTCCTTCATTTCACGATGCAGGGCTGGAGTTGCCAATGGAGGTGTAGCAAAAGTTGATGGTGCGTCACAGCAATCAGTTTCTGCCATGCGTTCTTCAATCTATCGTGCTGAGCAGGATAATAGCTCTCTCCTTCAAGATAAAAGAGATCGCTCTACAGAAAAAGAAAGAGGGAATCTCAAAGCTGTTAATAAGTATGGGTAGCATAGAGCGACATTTATTTTTCTTTTGTACTCTATTTTGTGTTTGGGATATTAGAGTATTCCTTATATATTCACTTTATTCTTAATTTTATGATTATTGGCACTAAATATCCATGAAATGTCCTATCTGTTTGGATATTCTTTTTGAAAGAAAACAAAGCCCTCGCAAGAAAAAATTGCTTAGGGTGCATTTGGATTGGATTTAAGGATAAAAAAGTTGATATTTTTACTCGATTTTTGTGAAAGGTAAATTTATGTGAGAGAAATTGTGGGGTCCATTGTTAAAAAACAAAAGGATTTTGATTGTTAAATCCAATCCAAATCCACCAGTTTTTTTTTTTAATTTAAAATCTCTTATTGTACTTTGTCCTTGTAAAAGTAATGCATTTATTTATTATTTTTTGTCATCCTGTCTACAACCAGGTCAAGTGCTCGAGAAGATTTTAGCTCGGGGAGTCCTACCTCGACTACAAAATTAAGCACAGGTGCTCGGGCCCCACGGTCAGGTTCAACTGCAGGACCTAAAATGTCGCCTGTGGTTTCAAGAGCAACTTCTGCAAATGATTGGGAACTTTCGCAGTGTACAAGCAAGTTACCTGCTGCAGTGGGTGTTAACAGTCGTAAACGTACACCTTCAGTGAGATCTTCCTCACCTCCTGTTGCCCAGTGGGCTAGTCAGAGACCTCAAAAGATCTCTCGAACGGCAAGAAGAACTAACTTCATACCCATTGTTCAGAGCAACGATGAGTCTCCTACTTTGGATACTTCAGCTACTGTTGGAAATGAAAGGCGCTTCTCTGGAAGCTCTCCTCAGCAGGTTAAATTAAAAAGCGAATTCTCGTCAGCTGCATTATCTGAAAGTGAGGAATCTGGTGCTGCTGAAATGAAATCAAGGGAAAAGGCCAGGAAGTCTGATGACATGGATGAAAAAGCTGCACAGAACGTTCAAAAGTTGTCGAACCTAATGTTACCACCAAGAAAAAATAAGATCATCAATGGAGAGGACCATGGAGATGGTGTTCGGAGGCAGGGGCGGACTGGTCGGGGATTTACTTCAACTAGGTCCCTCATGCCTTTGTCAGTGGAGAAGCTGGGAAATGTAGGAACAGCAAAACAACTTAGAAGTGCAAGACTTGGTTTTGACAAGACTGAAAGGTTCGGCAGCTTTTTTATCTTAACATTTTACTCTTTGAGTGATCCTTTCTCTTTGCTTTGAGTATTGTTTGGTTCCTAGAACTAGCTTCTTATATTTTTCTGAATTTGTTGTTCAGCAAAACAGGCCGACCACCCTCTAGGAAGCTCACTGATCGTAAGGCCTATGCACGTCATAAGCATAATGTGGTCAATGCAGCAGCAGATTTTCTTGGTAATTACTTTGTAGATTTATTCAAAATTTGAAACATTTTATTCTTGTTAGTTTTGATATTGTTATTTTTAGTCACTTCTTGCTTTCTGTTAGTTGGTTCAGATGATGGACATGAAGAGCTACTTGCTGCTGCAAATGCTGTTACGAATCCAGGTAGCCATTGGATACCTGGAATTCATTTTACTGTCAAAATGTCTTTGTTGCACAAACTAAACCAAGCTCTAATGCAGCTCAAGCTCTTTCAAGTTCGTTTTGGAAGCAGATGGAGCCAATCTTTCGTTTTATATCTGATGTGGACTTGGACTTTTTAAAGCAGCAGGTTGTGGTCTTTTACAATTTATGTTTTATTTTTAATAGATTTTGCGTACTATTCAGCCGAGTAAGCTGAGACTTAGTATTAATGGCCTTCTATATGAATAAGAGTTCTGTACAAAGTTTCTCTCAATATCAAGTACTTGCCTGAAGGTTTATTTCATCAACATCAGATAAGCAATGGCAAGTTACCATACATATAACACTGGAAGGAGATTTTGCTGAAGTGGTTCTGCTCCCTATTATTTGATTGATAATGTTATATGCTGCTTAAGAGGCTGAATTGTGCATTGGTTCACTTCTATATGTTGTGAAAGGTGTTCACTGAATTTGGGATATTGTAGTTATTATTAAGGACTTATTGCTAATATCTGTGGATTGGAAAATCACCTTTTTATTTGAAATATTGTTTGCTTGGTAGAAAGCAGAAGAAAGTTCAGAAAATCTGCTTTAATTTTTTCCTGCATGTTCGTTTGATTTGCATGAAAGTAGTAGAATCAACTTTCTCGCATTTTATGTCCTGCAAATTTTGGAAGATTCTCCTCGAGAAGTATCTCCCAGCTATTGATAATAACAAACCCATGTTCCTTTAGATTTTTCCTTCTGGACAAAGACGTGAGGGAAAGTTGGGTCTCATTTGTCTGGTCTTCAAGAGTTGTTTTTACCTTCCATAATTGGTCTACATCAGAAAATATTTTATTTGGCAAAAATTTTTTGCTTTGGTTTCTAAAATGTGGAAATTATATTTAATTAGTGTGCTAAAACTAGAAGACATATTGGAGTAGTTTTCCATCTCCGGTTTGGGATTCTATAATGTCCATAATGTGGGGAGACTTTGAAAAATTGCCGTATCCAAACCCTTTTTCAGCATAAGATTTTTGATAATTTTCTTAGCTACTTCTACATCCCCTTTCCATACTTTACTGAAGAAACACAAAGGGGAAATCAATAGAAGTGGAAATTAGCATAAGATAAAAAGAGTGTGAACGTCGCTCATATTATTCATGTATATTACACATGAGCCAGGAGAGATTTCACACATTATTAAGTTGAAACCACTGGAAAGACCTGAAGATGCAGCAGAATATACATAAATTATGGTTTTCATCTACCTGCCATCTCCCATTTAATTTTTCCCCACTTCTCTCCTCTCTCTGGTGTCCTCCTTTCCTCTGTCACCTTTTCTCCATTATGTGTTTCTTTTGCGCCATGTCTGTGTTGTTTGAGGATCAGCAAGTTTGGTAAGAAAGTTTAGTTGTGTGTATTATCAGATAGTTTATTGCAGATTTTCCAACAGTCCAGCTTTGTTTGCTTCGCAGGTGAAAGTTGAACCAATTATGGCTTCATCTGCTCCACTTCCTTCATCCATGGAGGCTGCTAATTTTGAGGCTAATGGTTTTGGGTTTAATGAACTGGGAAAAGACGGAATTAAGATAAAACACGTGGAAAATTATCAGGACCATTTTGCCTCTGGAATGGGGAGTCTTGATGAAGTTTCCCTGTATCAGAGACTGATTGCAGCTATAATTCCTGAAGGAGATGAAGAGGTTTGTAATAGCGGTAATGAGGGGCTGGAATTTGATGTTTATGAATCTGGATTCGAGTTGGTGAAAGATATAAAATCAGATTGTCTCCAACATCAGGTGTTGCTCCACCCTGATGTTTCAGGACATCCTATTTCTAATGGTTATAGGATAAATGCTAACGGAAGGTCTTTTAGCGAGTTGGAGTACATGATTCCTGATGATAACACTATATCCTCTCCAGATGTGTTTCCAAGCTGTGATAGTTCACGCAATGGCCTACTTCCTGAGCAAGCACTGATGTCTGGCAGTTCATGCTCTGAGTTTCAGTACAATAATATGTCGATAAATGAAAGACTTCTCCTTGAAATTCATTGTATTGGTATATACCCTGAAGTTGCGGTAAGTTTCTCTCTATCTCATATTGTTTCTTTTCTATTATACCATATTAAATTTAGGTGCACTAATACCCAACCCTCCCGAAATATCCTTGGTTCAGCCTGATACATCACATACCAGCGACGGAGATATCACTGGGGAAATTAGTAGATTGAATGAGAAATATCATGATCAGGTAAGATCTGACTGCACACATGGAAAGACTCCTCTCTCTCTCTCTCTCTCTCCCCACTGTTTGGCTTTTGCACTTTGTTTCTTTAGCCATGTAGATTGTAAGATTTTTAAGGTTTACCGTTTGGGGTTTTTTCTGTTTTATTTAGTTTGAAGAGAAGTCTCAGTCTGAAATATATTTCACTTTGCTTAGAAGAAAATAGGGTTTCCACAGTCTTAACCTTTATTTGGCAATTCTAAGTGGATCCACTTCTCTTGTTGGTGATTCTGAGTAGGTCTAGATTGGAATTCAGTACAGAATTCTCACTTCTCATGCACACAATTGCAATTTTTCCATATCATATGTAAAAAGGTTCATGAACCGGATATTGATGTTAATCTTCTTTTCTGAGGAGTATTTCTCATGGTTTTGTTGGTGTGTAGGTCTCAAAAAGAAAGGACATACTTAAGAGACTTTTGACATCTGCTGCTGAAATAACAGAGAGGCAAGAAAGGTAAAGGTTTTTTTTCATACCTGGTGAATGTTTAACGTCTTTGAACCCTGTGGTATATGCAAACCCTTAAACTGATCAAGTGCTCTAATCTTATGATTAGGGAGTTTGAACAAAATGCGCTGGACAAACTTGTAGCAATGGCTTATGAGAAATATATGGTAACTGCAGAAGCATTATTCCACTTTCTTCATACTGTGATTTTTTTTATACATGGATCCAGAGTTGATACTGTTCTCTGGTGTCTGAATTATGGATGAAACTGAAATTTGTTGTTATGGCTTATGTGATGGCATGTCAACCATGTCTTCTATGCGCATTGACCTGGGAAATGCCAATTGGTCGAATGTTATCCACTCCTGTGCAATGCATATTCTTTAAGTTTGTACCAACAGCATAAATCTAATATTAGCAGAAAAAGGAGGAAATGTGACATAGAGTGCTGGAAAAGAGAGTGATAAGAAAAGATAGAAAGACAAAGGGGAAAGAAAGATGAACATGATAATGCATAAATAAAAGAATGGTTAATGTAATAAGAAGAAAAGTTGGGGAGAGGGGGCAGAGACAGGGAGATGGATATCATAATCATAAGTCATGCAAATAGATAAATAATGCTATAATGCAACAAGGGAAGGGGGGCCCCGGGGGTGGGGGGTGGGGGGTAGAGAGAGTGAGAGAGGCATTATCCCCATGAATAATGCTATAATGCAAATCAATTTCTGAAATTAAATTTATTGAGGTTTTTTATGCTTTACCCTCATAATGATGCTAATGAAACTTGAAATACATCCTCTCTGATATTTATTTAACTTGAAATACTAATGAAACTTTAATTCTACTGTAGATAGGAAAAATATAACTAGGATATCAATAGTACCGGTGTGTTATCCAATGCCACTGGAGCTAGAGATATCCAGATCTACATTTTTGTAATCGAAGGCTTTAAATATAAACTAGCTGGATGCCTAGAATATCATTATTTGGTTGCTTGAAGTATGGAATTGAAATCAATTCCTATTTTTTTTTATTTCAGAGTTGCTGGGGTCCAAATGCCCATGGGATGAAGAGTGCCAGTGGTAAAATGGCTAAACAAGCTGCCTTAGCTTTTGTCAAGCGTACATTAGAACGCTGCCAAGAATTTGAAGACGCAGGAAAGAGCTGCTTTAATGAATCCCTATTCAGGGATATGTTCCATTCTGGGGTGTCCCGGATAGCTGATGGACAAACCATGGATTCTACTCCTGATAGCGAAATGGGAAAACTTCATGGGAACGCTTCCACCTGTTTGAATGAAGTTAGAGCTTCAGGTATTTCTCTCTGAAAGCCTGCACTTGTTTTAACCCGTAAAAAGTGAGGAGATGCTATTAAAATATTAGATGGCGCTGGTATTTTATTATTGTGGGAATTTTGCATTGTTTCTAGCCTCTTGACCTATTCATGCTCATGTAATGCTGTCTCTGCAATTATTATTGACTTAAATATGTGTTTTGCTTGTTTAGGTGCGCAGCAGAGTCCTTTAACCAACCAAGAATATTCCTCTGAAGCTCTCCTGTCAGGTAATTTGGCTTTGGACCAAATTGGTAAGGAAGAGACCTGGTCAAGTAGGGTGAAAAAGAAGGAATTGTTGCTTGATGATGTTGGTGGTGGGGCTAATGGCACATCTTCAGGTGGTGCATCGGGAATCGGAAGTTCATTTATGAGCGGTGCAAAAGGAAAAAGGAGTGAGAGGGACAGGGAAGGTAAAGGAGGTAACAGAGAGGTTGTATCCAGAGGTGGAACAACAAAATTGGGTAGGCCTGTATCAGCTAATGTTAAGGGAGAAAGAAAGTCTAAAACAAAACCCAAGCAGAAAACTACACAATTATCTGCTTCTGTCAATGGCCTTGTAGGAAAGATGTCTGAGAAACATAAAGGGACATTACCTTCAGCTCCAAAATCAAGTGATACAAGCACAAGTGGGGTTGCCAAGGACAAAAAGGATTATAGTTTGGATGACTTGGAAGATCCAATTGACTTATCTGGCCTCCAACTCCCTGAAATGGATGATCTTGGAGGTCAAGGACAGGACATAGGATCATGGTTGAACATTGATGATGATGGATTGCAAGATCATGATTTTATGGGCCTTGAAATTCCAATGGATGATCTGGCAGACTTAAATATGATGGTCTGAAGTTGTTTTGTTGTATATTCTGTTCATTATGAATTCCAAAAGGCATGTTACTAAGGGATGATCAGTTACACGGAGAAGTGACTGTTCAGATGAAAGATAGGCCTCTATATTCTTTCAGACACTCATGCACAAGTTGATTTGAGTGACACCATCCAACATTTTGGAATTGTTCTCGTGCAAGGTTATGACTCCGACTGCCTTCGACTGTAAAGATCTTTTTGTTCAACCTACAAGCTAAGTATGTCCTAGTCATAATGTCTAGCAACACTGTATTTTGTTTGTAGTGATTACAGATCAGAGAACAGCATCCTTTGTACATAAATTTTGTGTTTCCAAATAAAGCAATCTTTTAATTTGTCTAGTACTGTGCCACCACTTTCTTATCTTCGCCAGTAGTGGTTTCCTGTATCCAGGGCATGAAAGTTCATGTTCTGCTGTTCAATGTTGGGAGCAACTTCCTTGGTAACAATTTGGATGTTCAATGGAGAAACATTGGCAGACATTCTTTGTTGCATTTCCTTTTTTAAGGATGAACGCAAGATCTTTCAAGTATGAGCTGTTCGCTTTTTGGAAGTGTATTATTGGAGCCCGTCTGCCGACAGGTGTCTTCACATCTTCTTGTCCATGGCTTTATATGTGCAAATCCCCATGGATCTCATTTTATCAATATGTAAGCAGTGATCAGATTGTAGAAGTTGTGATTTACCTGGAAGAGGAAGTATGTATGGAGCTAAGATGCGACTGATACATAAAACTGTTTAGACTTTTGTGACAGATGGAAGCTAAATATTTTGTTCAGCATGTTCGTTACTCTTCTACACTTTCCAAGATGAGTCATGAACAACTGCCTTTGTGGCTATGTAGGTAGAAATGAGAAGCATGTGTTTAGCGGTAACTTGAATTCTTCAGGCAGTTATTGGTAGGAGATGGTACCTTTATCTCCAGATATGGCCGAGTATCATTTAAATGAGGTAAAGCTGTCTTTCTTTCAGTATGGATTTCATATATGAACGTACTTTATATTTCTCAAACTGAATTTACTGTTGTGCTTCTTTGAAATATTTGTTGGTTAAGCTCGCTTTCATGGCCAATAAGCCGGAAGTTTGTTACACCTGCTACTTTGTAATATGATAGTCACCCATATTTGTTTGCAGCCCTTTCCTTGAGTCTTCCTTTGGAGACAGCATATTTCTCTAACACCCCCCCCTCCTCTATACTTATCGCTACTCTCTGCTTTTGTTTTCATTGTATTATGTTTCTGAGTTGTGGCCTGACACATATTGCTTTAGGTTCTACAAATCAAGTTATGGTATTCAACAACAACAATCATCATCATCATTATCTGAAGTATGTATCAGGTTATCCTTTTTTAGGTATCTGTTTCACTCTAAGCATTTACAAGGTTATTTTGTTTCTTTTCCTTTGTAAGAAGAATATGAAAACCAAATGCAGAAAATTGAAAGGCGAGTGTTGTGCTGCTAGGGCTTCCTGTCATAGTATTCGTGGTCGTAGAGGGGATTGTGATAGAGAGGTGTATTGTATTATATTCACTGATGATTGTTGGGATTTGGTTTGAAGACCCATTCATTCTCTAACATTCCAGAGTGAGGCAAATTCCTTCTGTACCAAGCATGTATGTAATTGTTGCTGTTGCATCTTTAAAAGTTTTACTCAACTTGGCAATGACATATTTGCTTGTCTTACATTTGCTGTAAAATATTGAGATAAATTCATACATTCATCTGTATGGTAGCTAAAAAAATCTGGTAGTCCTGCTGAAAAGAGAAGACCACCTGGGAGCACTTGGTTGTCGTTAAATGTATAGATTATGCTTCTCTCTAATAGGCTTTGAGCTTTTATTTGCAGTTGGTAGTTTTTTTATCTCATCAATTTTATGGTCAAGTAACTAAAGTTTACGGAACCATTAACTACTTACAATCTCCTCTTTTTCATCAAGCTGCAACATACCTCAGGCCAGCTGGATGTTCAAGTAAGGTCCTTAAATTAAGGTGCTCATCTTTCAGTAGCGTATTTTATTGTTGTTATGGTATTTAGTGTTTTCTTTTCCTCTCATAAATATTATCCTATTGTCGTCTTTACTGGATGCTACTAAAACAACCATGGAAGAGATGGTTGTTGCAGGCTATCCAGAGACACTCGGGATCGTCTATAACATTCTAGGTAACATCCCATGTAATATTTTTTTTTCTTAGAATTTATTTTTCATTTGGTAAGTTTTATTAATAAAATAATATATTAGGAATGTTGGATATATGATAGGATGTTAAAGATGATTGCTTGTGAGGTACAGCAAAGCCAAGTGAGTTTTTTAGTTTTCTACCTTTCCAGAGGTTTGTAGATGGTAGGTATTCTTGAGAAGCCATTTGTTGCCACATTTGTTATGTTCAGGGTTGTTTTTTCTTTTCATTTTCTTTTTTGGGTTAAATTCTCAGGTTTCTTGCACATCGCATGTGAACTTGCTTTTGATTCTAGTTTAAGTAAAACCTACATGATCAACTTCGGCTGGGGTTGACTGTGAAATTATCATGGTCATCGTAGTTATGGACTTGAGTTTAGAATTTAACCCATATTTTCCTGCTCTTGGGGAGGATGTGTTTTTCTAAAGAAAATTAGTTTTGATATGGACCCGGACTTTTTATTTATTTTTTTGGATATATTGGGGTAGAAGGGTATAGTTAGAATTCAGGAGCAGAGATGTGGTAGATAATACTTTTACTATTGAACTAGTGGATTGTGTTAATTGGTGATGTTGAGGTGGGCTTTTTTCTGGTCTTAAGAGTGGTAATCATAGTAGTTAGTAGAAGTTTAGAAAATATGTTAAATAAAGTAGTAGTTGCTGAGATGAGATGAGATGAGATGTGAAGTGTGTGTGATGTATGAATGTTTATAAAGAAAAGCCAAAAGGTAATAAATGAAAGAAGGTGGCCAAGTTTGATTGGATGGTAGAAAGGGAGAGGTGAGGATGGTTTGGGGGGTTGGTTTTTCCTAATTCCGCCTCCCCCGTGATCGTGATATATCCACACACCAGACCGGACCAGAGGGACATATGATATGATATGGACTCCCATTATTATGGCCTTCATATCATATGAGTTGTTCTTTCTTTTCTTATTTTTTTTTCTTTATTTTTTAGGGTTGTACAGACCTTTTTCTGTTTTTTCTTTCTAATTAAACAATAATTATTATTTAACGTGAGAAATGGGAGCATCATCGTGTCACAACAGAGTGTTCTAGAATTCTATTTTTAAACGTTTTTGTAATATATAAAGTTTTTTTTATGAATAAGATATATAAGTTCAATAATATAAGCTGTGTTATAATACCTTCTTTTAGAATTTATATATTTTTAAGGTTTATTTTATTTTGATAGGGTTTATTAATAAATTATTACTTTCTGTGTTTATTTATTGAGAGAATTTTTGTATTTTTTTATTTGTTACATTGTGATTCTGAAATAATATTTAATGAATTTTTTTTTATTATACTCTCCCTTAAATAATAATTCTAATTTCTTTTTATTCTTTCAATTTGGAAATTAAAATAATGATGATAGAAAAAAGTTTGAAGGACATTCTAGTTTAAAAAGAAAATTTATAATTTCATATTTTTTTATGATATTTAAAATGTGACAAGTAAAAAAGACAGAAGGGATATATTAAAAATGTTACTTGCATGTATATATATATATCTGTATATATATATATATATGTGTGTATCAACATTTTTGTATTTTTTGAGAAAATGTGTGAAATATATAATCTACTTTATATGGAAAATTATTTAATGATATTTTTTCCGGTTATAAATATAAAAGTTTTTAAACTTTTACAAACATATTAATGATTTTGAAAACAACAATATTTTAGTTACAATACTTTTCTACCCTTCATACTCTTCATATGTAATGGAATAGATAAATAGTGAGAGTGAAATAAATTAATAAAAATATGAATAAAAATAAAAGAAGTTGAAAATGTTTATTGAAAATTGTAAAAATTTTTACACTTTCATTCTAAATTGATTTAAAATTTATTATATTCTTGATTGAAGGAAGGTGTATCATTTACTCGTTTTTTTCTTTAAAAAAACATTTATTTGATTATGGAAAGGTGAAATTTTTAGTTGTACAATTAAATGGTTTTTCATTGTAAAAAATCAAATGATATCCAAATAATTGAGGAAAAAAGAAAAAATGATAGTGGTTATTATACAAATAAAACAAAGTGGAAAGCTGGGGGGTTATGCCCAATAAAAGATCCACGTTGGGCTTGGTGAGATAGATAGATACTGGGGATGAGTATTATCATTATTATTAGTAGCAGTAAGAGGAGGAGGAAAAGTATTATTCAGAATGAATCCAAATTCATTTAATGTCTTTGCTTTGCTGAACCTGAATGAATGCTGGCTGATATGGGTCCGGTTCGGTTCATGTATCATCTCCATTTCTCATTAATTAATTAATTAATGCAACTGTATCTGTATCTGCTTCTGTCTCTACCCTCTTTTTTTTCTAAATTTTTCTTCCCCAATCACTTCCTTCCTCCCTGCTTCAAAATAAGTGTCATTTAAATATTTTATACAACTATTATTAAAGATTTTGAAATCGAAAAAATATTTTATTTATATACCTTTCATAAATATAAAGAAAGAAAAATTAGAGAAATAAATAAGAAGGAAGATGAGAAAATTTTTTAAAAACTATAATAAATACTCTTTGAAAGTTATAAAAAGAAACTAAATAGAGGGAGTATATTCTAATCTTGTCTCTCGCCCATTAATGGACAATTCATAAATGAGTTTGACGAGCGCTTGATGCTGAACATACATTTATATATATATATATATATATATGTATAGATTTTTTAATTTAAGATATAATAATTATTATTAAGTTTTTAGATCTTATTATAAGCTTTAATTGTCCATATTAACGTGTGTTACAAATGTTCGTAAATTTATCAAAATCTAACGTATTTAGTATTTAGCAGTTCAATTGAATATTAATGGTTTTCAATTAAACTCATATCTTATTTGTTTGTGTTTTTCTTTTTAAAAGAATATATCTATGATTGGACTAAAGTATGTGTCTATTTTTTAATTAGAATATGAAGTGTTCTGGTACATAAAATTGTCTAATATATCTTCTTAATACATATTTTAATATACATTTTTTCTTTTTTAGAGTATATTCTTTAGAATTTAAAATATATTATTATAAGATTTATTAATAAAAGAGTGTAATAGAAGCGGACTATATATAACACTTTTTTTAAGAATTTTAATTTGATATATTTTTTAGTAAAATTTTTAGTAATAAATTTTAAGAGAAAAAAATAAATTTTTTAAAAATATATATATTATAAAAAAATATTACAGAAGATAAGATATCACTTTTTACAAAAATATAAATGTATCTTTAAAAATGTGAACTTAAAACTTTTGATTAAAAAAAAAAAAATGCAACTATCTCTCACACTTATTTATTTATTGTTAAATAATCTCCAACCCTTACAAGTCTTGTTGTCTCTTTCTTTCTTCTCATTGTATTCCACATTTATTTATTTATTTCTCTTGAAAGACTGAATAAATCCCCGCAGAGTATACAAAAGGCAAGTAAATCACGTAAGAAATCAGCAGTTGGCAGCATGGCTATTGCCCATTGCCCACCCTCCTTACCTCCCTCCATACTTTTTGCACCTAAAAGAAAAAAAATATCTTGATCGTAACGTGGCATATTGAGAATGGCCATGGACCCTCTGATTTTCTAAAGCCAAATATTCAGCATTTAAAAAAAATAAAATCATCAGATTAGTTCACCGAAAGAAACCATCCGAACCCAGGCATATCAAATGAATTTTAGACACCTGTTTGGACACATGTCTGTCATGTAGGTCCCAC
Source organism: Catharanthus roseus (assembly GCA_028651295.1). Taxonomy (NCBI): domain Eukaryota; kingdom Viridiplantae; phylum Streptophyta; class Magnoliopsida; order Gentianales; family Apocynaceae; genus Catharanthus; species Catharanthus roseus. The sequence goes on along the minus strand of JAPQWS010000044.1, from coordinate 1,468,701 downwards.
AAACGGACTAAAAATTTATTTGTTTCATAAAAGCTTCCCAAGTCTTTTTTGTAAGATTAACATGGGACTTCTCCTTTAGCTGACACATGTTGGTTTGTGTTTCTTGGGGGGCTAACCTTTCAACCCTTTTCTATTCTTTTCAATTTTTTTCTCTCTCTCTCTCTCTCTCTTTTTTTTTTCTATTTTGGGTTTCTCTCTCACTTATGTGTTTGTTTCATCACTAATGTACTGTTTTAAAACGGTAAGCAATTCTTTTTGTTTGCATGATTGAGGATTGTTTATTCAAGAATTAAATTAAAGTATTGATTTTTATATTTCAGAATTTCTTGATACGTGTCCCCTTGCTTGTATTGCACAGAATTGTTTGACTGTTGATTGACTTACGTGTTGTGGGTATGGATGGTTTAGATTTGATGTTGGACTCCAAAAGAGGTGTGATTATGTACTAAAGACGGGTAGTAGACTTTTATTTCTCATCAAGAATTGGAGGAGGGAAGAAGGAAGGAGGGAGGGAGGAGAACTTTAATTCTTCCTCTGTTTCTTGAGAGCTAGAAAGTAGCTGTCTTGATTCAGCTGGGCGTTGATTTTGCGGAAGTTTGTGGCTTTTTATGAGCCCTTTTTTGGACTAATATCTGGAAATTTTTCTGACTCCTTGATCTGTAAGTTCCGTCTACTTCACATTCAGAAGAAGCTTATTATTACTTTCTTTGATTGTTTTGTTCATGTATACACATGGGTTTTTTGTGGGTTTGAGTTTTTCGATTTGTTTGTTGGGTTGTATAGTATGACCCTTGTAGTTGTCAAAAAATTGGTTCTTTGAGTTGGGGGTTCTGTCACTGTTTGATGAGGTTTTGGATAAGGAGAGAATCTGAGAATTGGAGAAGATGCTAAATATTGTCTCAGAAGTTTTACATATGCCTTGTCTTTCTGGATATTGATGCCCTTTAAATTCGAGTTTGGATTCGTATTCTTTTTTCATTTCATCACTGATTCTTGACTATATAAGAGTTTAAACAGTTTTTTTCTCCTCTGCTTTTTTTGGAACCTGATATAGTTTTTTAGATTGAGAACAATTGAAGCAAGTAAGGGGTTTTGTTATAAGGGCTTTAGTTGAGTTGACCTCTTTGTGGGATCTCAAAATCTGGGGAAATTGATGAAGGAGAGATCTCCTGCAATTACCATGCCATTTAAGTTGGGAAATTTGATTTATGATGAGTCTGTTCTGCCAACCTGCGTAGATATTACTGGACTTGAATTGATTACAAGCACTACAAGCTTGTTATCAGAACCAGGTATTGCCAAGCTTCCTTTAGTATCATTTGCTCATGACAATAGAAGCTATAATTGTAAACCTCCTCAGAATGGAGTTGCCGTCCATCATGATAAATTGAAGAAAGATGATGACAAGCTCTTCGTTGGGGCAACTGAAAATGGGTTTGCTCTGCATGATTCAAATAACTGGGAAAGTAGGGAGGAAGGTATGTTGAAGTCATTTTCCAGTAATGATTTAGCGGATGATTCTTCTTTGAAGTTGGCTGCAAAAGACCCTAGCAGCATTTGCAGTGAGCAGTGCACAGCTTCGGATGCTAATTCGGGGAAGACTACTACTTCCCCTGTTACTGCTGTAGATGAGAATATTGGTGATTTTCAAAGCATTCAGAAGTCATATTCATGGGATCCAGCAATAGCATCTGAGATTGTGGATGACATCATTTCCGGCACAGGAAACAATGTGGATGCGCTGTCGGAGAGAAAATTGCCTCCTTCCATCCTTGAGGTTTCGCAGAAAGTGAGAATAAACAGGCAGTCTGTGTTGGGTTCGGATTCCATCCCTCTTTGGGGATTCACATCTATCCGTGGACGAAGCTTAGAGATGGAAGATGCTGTTGTGGCTATGCCACGGTTCCTAAGAATCCCTTCAGAGATGTTAATGGATATCCCAAGTTCTACTACTGTGGACCACAAGTTATCAGCTGATGTATTTGGAGTTTATGATGGACACGGAGGCAGCCAGGTAATTGTCCTTTATTTCTATTACTGATGCACCTTCCTACGTTCATGTATGGTTTGTTTATGGAATCTAAATCTCTCCGTCTATTTATTTTTCTTTTTGCTAGGTTTCTAATTATTGTCAGGACCGCCTTCATCTAGCTTTAGCTGAAGAAATGAATATCGCAAAAGGGGATTTGCATAGTGGAAATCCTGCATGTAATTCAAAGGAGCAGTGGGAGAAAATATTTTTGAGTTGTTTCCGCAAAGTTGATAACGAGGTTGGTGGGTTGGACAATGCTGGTTCCTTTGACCCTAGTCTTGTGCCTATTGCTCCTGAAGCTGTTGGATCTACAGCAGTGGTTGCCATTGTTTGTTCCACTCATATCATTGTTGCGAATTGTGGTGATTCCAGGGCAGTCTTGTGCCGTGGAAAAGTGCCCATGCCATTGTCTCTGGACCATAAAGTAAGGCTTGCAAACTGTGATCTAACATTTACTTAAGTTTAAAATCTGGGCCTTTATTATGATCCTTAATACATTTTTCATTATTTTGATATGCTTTTTTCTTAATTTCAGCCAGATAGAGAAGATGAATATTCAAGGATAGAAGCTCTTGGAGGCAAGGTCATTAATTGGCAAGGGTATCGTGTTTCTGGTGTGCTTGGGATGTCCCGATCCATTGGTATGTTTATCCTGATCAATACTTAGAAATATCTTTCATGTTTCATTTGCAATGTGCATAACTGATTGCATTCAAACTTGTTGCTATATATTATTTTGATTTGCTTCATGGCTGTGTTGATCAATACTAATGCAGTTAACAAGAACATATTGATTTCCATAGTTGTTTTGGCCCCGCTGCAACATATAAATGTGTTTCATGCTACCCCCAACCCTCTCTTAATTAAGATGCGAGTACTCTTCAGACTGCAAAATCCCTTTGTATACACAGTTAGAATGCATCTACATATTAAAGTAGTTCAGTGTCGGCTACCTCACTAGTTTTCTTATTTGTTTGTGAACTGCTGCAGGAGATAGATACTTGAGGCCGTATGTCATTCCTGACCCAGAACTAATGTTTGTACCTCGCGTAAGAGAGGACGAGTGCCTGATTTTAGCTAGTGATGGATTATGGGATGTCATAACAAACGAAGAAGCTTGTGAGGTTGCAAGAAGGCGAATCCTTCTCTGGCACAAAAAGAATGGCGATGCCCTCCTATCGAAAGAAAGAGGTGAAGGTATTGATCCTGCATCTCAAGATGCAGCAGATTATCTCTCGCGTCTTGCTCTCCAAAGGGGAAGTAAGGATAATATCTCTGTGATTGTGGTTGATTTGAAAGCCATAAGAAAGTTCAAAAAGAAAACTTGATTTCAAAGACTATTTTATTTTCTACTATTATTATCTTCTTGATAATTTAGAGTATAGAAGAAGAAAACTCTCATCTAATTGTTGAAAATCTACAGAAATATCAAGAAAAATGTAGTCATCGCTTTTTTGATACGCAGGCTAGTTTGGTATAGAAATAGCTGGCTGTGTACACATACATAACCTTTGGACTTTTAGGACAGTACATAAGGAAAGGGGCAGGCAAACCAAACCATTAATTTTTTTGATAAAAGAATGGTTTAAGCGTTGCATTTTCATGTTCTTATCTTCCTGCTGTGACAAGGAGTATAGCTCAGTTGATTAGTAACACTCATTATTAAGCAATACTTATTACTGAGCAATTAGTCATGAGTGAATTCGATTCACATTCTCGTCCCTCAAAATGTTATGATATTCTCTACTTTTTCGAACCAAACTTGCCTGAGCTTTATGACAAGTTTATGTTTAGGGTTTGTGTATCTTGTAATCCTATTATTGGAACATACAAATTCTTATAACAAACACTAGTTTCATCATACCTAAGTTTCTCTTTTGGTGCTTCTTTCCACTTTGACCTTTTTAAAGGCAAATATGGTTCTCTTTTGGTTGAAGACTAATCTGCAAAAAACAATTCTCATATTATTATGCATCCTTAAATTTCATAATTTTAATTTTTTTATTTCAATAATTGTTAGTAATCACACCATAAAATCTTTAAGATAAGAGGCCCATTATGGTTCTGCTCTCCATTGTTTAAAAGTAAGTTGTTTTTGGTTTTATTTGAACCAATAAATACTTATTAAATTGGTTTGTTTAAACAGTTATGTGAAGTACAGAACGTGACAAATAATAATAATAATAATAATTTTTTTTTAATAAAAAAGGAGAGTATAATTAATATGGGTTGAATCAGAATAAAAACAAAGGCAATATTTGCTATGAATTTTTCAGAATAAAGCACACACCACATTCCATCCATCATAAGAGCAAATTTTAGCCTTTGATTACTTAAACATGACTTTTCCCCAAGTCTTGTAAATCAAACATGGGAAAAACTGAGGCTAAAAATTTATTCTCTGGTTCACACAGTAGATCAATGAAAACCACAAAAAAACTATAATTTATTGTACAGCAGGATAAATATGCACCAACAAAGGTTCAGTCATGGCTCTAATGAACTTCAATGGCAGGGGATTTGATTTTCTTGCATTCTTGAATTAGCCAGAAATTTAGAACTCAAGACTTTTCACATGCAATCCCTCTTTGATATCTGAGGCTTCCATAATCTTTCACGGCATTTTCATCATCTGCCAATCCTGGAGGCTTAAAGCCAAACCTGTTGGTTCTTCAAGATCTCTTAACAAAAGCAAGCTTAATCTCGCTGTACCAAGCAAATCTAAAATAACTGTCAAAGGATTGAGATGCAGTGGCACCTATCTACGCTAGTAGTAGTATCAGAACTGAGGAAACCTGAAAGGGAAACCGTAACAGCACCATCAGTTGAATATCTTTTAACCTTGGCTAGCAAACATTGAACTTAATAAAGCAAACAAAGCCAGTGATCAACTGCGAAATATGGAAAACCAATGCATATAATCATAACATATTTTACTCTTGAACAATATGTGATTCAAGTTCCAAACTTTTTAGCAAAATGAAACGCCAAGCAGATTGTTCCTTGGTTCTCATTTTGGCCTTGGGCCAAATCTCTATTAGCCTCAGGAAGCGGTTACTTTTGCTAGCACAGTATGGAAATCATTATCTACCATTTGTGGAAAATCATTAAGAGCTTCCAGACCCACCTTAAAGACAAGTTTGAAGAATGAAGACACTAAGTGCAAGGAATTAGGGAGTGTTAACAAGAGAAAGATAGATCCAATGAGTGTCGGACATGGACACCCTCCTGGAACTCAAAAACCATGTTAGGAGTAAAGTCATTTTGCCATGTTCTACAAGGAAACTACAAATTTGAAGAGCATTATGAATTCCAAGGAACTTGAATACCATCCTAAGCTGCTTTCTGCATAATTCATAATTCAAACTCAGTTTTCCTAAGGGCATTGCATGTGACAAGGCCTTTGAATAAATCTAGAAGATGAATATGAATCATGAGAATTGAGATGTCTGTTGTGGTGGGGGGAATCGGGGGAAGGCAACATTTCAATTCCACCCAAAACAGTTTAATAACAAGTATGGGTTCCTGCCACTACAAGTTCTGGTAGAAGACAGTCGGAAGGAGAACAAGGCTGACTGGAGATTCACAGAAGAAGTCTTCCATTATTAACGGTCTGTGGTATTAGAGAACTGATTTAACATTTGCTTTTACCTTTCCCCTATTTTAGATAGTTTTTGTGGCTAATTACTCCCTGCTTCAACGATTATATAGCTAATAAAATTAAAGAAAATGATTTCCACTGAGCCCAAGAGATTATATATTTTCTGTTCCCTAACATTCAGATGCAGTTTACGTACCTCTACAATGTTGCAAGTGATGGTCCCGAACTCATAAAGTAGGTAGAGAGATCCAAATCATCATACTTTCTCAGGAAAGGATGCATCTGCATTTCAGAAATCATACCTCTTAGCCACCGCGTCCACTTATAAATCCACATTTGCGAGAAAAACTAATATAAACTAGGTATCCGTACCTGAAGTTCATTTGCTGACAGCCTATCCTTTGGTTCTTTTTGTACACTGAAAGCAAAACACCAAAAATTGGATAATAAGACTGGTTCAATCATAGTATAGTACGTACATATGAGTTTAAAATTTTGACATTTATATTCTCAAGCTTAGTTGAACCCAGTGCACTCAATTATTTCAGGAGTATTGGTTCTGAAGGATTGGTAAGAAAGCACAATTTTCTTATCATTTACATGCTACAAAAAGTTCCACTAAATTCTTGCAGAATTCTTTTCCGGGATTTGAATAGTACCATATCATAGTAAAGAACTCGCATATCCTTATTAAGGAAGTGCATTAGCTCAAGAAAGATCCTATGAGCAGTAATGCAGGAAATGAAATTTTGATTGTGCAATTCATTAACAAAGTAACTAGCTGAACCATACAAAAACAGAGCAGTGACTACCAAGCAGAAATGAATGAGCAGAACTCAGGAGAAAATTCTTCTGAAGGTGCACGAGGTGGAGGTTGGTCAACTATGCTTTCCATCAGCTCATACACATTAACCCATCCTTCCCCAGGCTGTGGTGGGGAATAAGGGAATTGACCAGTGGCACACTCCAGCATAACCAACCCCAAACTCCAGATGTCACTTCTGTAGCCATAGTTGCCTCCAATGATCCTCTCTGGCTATAGCACACCAAGGAATACATGCAGCTACAGTTATTATATGATTAGGAAGAAGGAAAAAACGCATGTGCTAGAAATTGTATTTGTTAATATTGTCTGGATTCAATACAATTCTACATAGCTACTTAGAATAACAAGGACATCCTCAAAAGAAAAATATGATGGAGCAATATAAGCAAGCAATTTTCCTAACACATAGAATGCCTTTACATTGTTTTAAAGACCAAAAGTACTCAAATTGAATATGTAGGTTGCAGATGAGTAAAATTACTTACAGACATGTAGTTGTATGTGCCAACAAAGCTATTAGCTAGTCCAGATGTGCTAGCCAGTATAGCACTGACACCAAAATCAGTTATCTTGACTTCACCTCTGTGGTTTATTAGCAAATTTGAAGGTTTTAAATCCCTGTGGATGATGTGCTTCTCATGATGAAGATACCACAAGCCCTTTAGTACCTGAATTATTTATGGGAGATATTCGTGTTAGCTGTCTAAAAGAAGAGTAAATACATCAAAAAGAGAAGTTCTATATGCTCTACCTGCTTAAAAATGGCAGCAAGAAATGGCTCTGGTATACTTCCAACTTTTTTTAGAAAATCTGCTAGGGATCCCCCATCCATGTACTCCAAGATTATGGAAATAGCACCATTATCATAGAAAGACTGATAACACACAACAACATAGGGGCATTGCGATGACTGGTTAATTTTCAGTTCCTGTGCAATGTTCTTTCTAGCCGACTCTTCAATATTCATTTGAATAACCTGTACTTAGAAGGAGCGATCAGAAGAAATCCTCAAACAGAAAAAGTAAGAGGGAATGGTGGACATATATAGGAGTAAACTAGAGAAAAAATGGCAGAATTAGCTCGATTATCGTTGAACTGTCACATGTTACTGCCATGTATTTGACAGAGGACATGTGAATTGTAGCTGGCTAACCTGGTCTAAATTCATACATTAGCACATATTTCCATTAATGATTTTCTTCCAAAAAGAGATTTCACAATGTCCAGAAAGAACAGCTGTTCACCATATTTTCCTTAACTTGTTAGTAAACAGAAATATTTTGCAATAATAATGTCAAGGAGAATATGAGATATAGTTTCTTGAAAACTTTGCAAATTGAAGCACATTTGAGATATATTTATAATGTAAGTTTCCTTTTCATTTAAAGGCCACAAGGAAAAAAAGTTAAAGATAATACCTTTAGTGCAAAAAATTGTCCAGTCCATTTATGTTGAACCAACCGCACAATACCTCCATTACCCTTTCCAATAACTTTAACAGCATCAAAATCTGCTAAGCTCAACTGGTTATCCGATGGTTGTATGAGGGATGGCTAAAGAGAGGAATTGCACACATGTCAAACACAACCTCAAAGTAAAGATGCTAAAAATGCAAAAGGAAATAAGCATAATGATGATTTAAAGAGCTACACTAGCTCACTAATCAAGCCCACCAGAATCATCTGAAGTAAATCTCAAACAGACGCTAGAAGTATTCAAATCCCATTACCAATTGTAATCCAATTTCAGAATGGAAATCAATTAAAGCTCAAAAATCACGTCCATTGGTGATGAAAATATGATCCAATCGCAAATAAATGTTTGATAAAGTTGAGAATTGCAAAACAGAATCAAGAATAACTCGATACAAAGAAAAGACAAAATCTCACCGTTTCAATTTCGTTTTGAGAAACAAGTCGAACCCCATCTCTGTTAACCAGTAGATCACCATCCTTGAACGTGCCCGATTCAGTCCTGCATACTCAACGAACACATTCATCAGCCAAAAAAAACACAACGAAATGAACAATTCTGTTAGCAATCGCTTAACTACCAAAAAAATTCAAAGATTCATACAAGAATTTAGAAAGAGAAACTTCATCGGAAGGTGGGAGATTGAGCTTCAAATTAGCTGCTAAATTTCCCTTCTTCAGCATTATTGAGTAGTACGGTACAGTAGGTACCAAAATCCCTTGTTTTTTTAAAATGGATTTTTCTTTGAACTAAACAAAAATTTTCTCAAAAAAACTTGTACGAGGGAGGGAGGGAGGGATGGATGGATGATGAGAGAATTGGGTATTTATTAATTAAGATGATCCTCGTCCTGAGTGTGGGGGCAAAGTGAGTCTCCGTGTTTTCTTGTGTAGGAATGGATTTTAGTTTAGTAAATGGTCAAAAAAATGGTGGAGAGGAGAAGGTCTTCGTTGCACAAGTCTTTGAATTTTCAGACGCAGTCTACGCAATTAAAATCGGCATCAGACCGGGTCGGGTTTTTTCTGGAAATTGGTCCGCTAAGTAGCGGTTTACGGTTTCTTACCCGGAAGATGTGGCAGGTATCCAACTTTCGTACCAACAACTTTATATATCATTTCTTAATTTAACTAACAACTTTATATACCATTTCTTAATTTAACTAACTTATTTTATTAATAAAATTTATTAAAAAAAATAAAATTTAAAAAAATATATTATAAAAAAATAATAATGATACGTAAGATGATATAGATAATTTTGAATGACCAACAGTGATTCTGTGTTTAACTTTTTTTTTCTTTCTTGACGATCAAAAAAGATATTTTATTAATAAAAAACATCAACAATTTAACGAAAGAAAACATTAGTAAATCATGTTAGAATAACATGAGGAACTTCATCCACAAATAACATAGATTCTAAAGAGCAAGAGTTGCTAAGATATGAACAGCAATATTACAATTTCGGTTAATAAAACAGATCAAATACCCATTAATGTTATTCATCATCTTTTTTAATGTCAGCAATAAAAAGTCCCAACACACAAGATCATCCTCCTCGCCATCAATTGCATTCACTGTTGCGTGACAATGCGTCTCCACCACCACTTGATTTAGATCCATATTCACTAGAACTTTAAATTCTTCTAAGATAGCCAAAACCTCCGCATGCCCTACACTCGCAACCCTTCCAACAGATTGGATCAGTAGCTATTAGAGTCCCCAAATCATCTCTCACCACCCCTTCCTGGGGCAAAGCCAAACCACGATGTCTAGGGGCCTAAATTTCAAATATACAAAATTTGATGTATCATTTAACGAGTATAAATTATTATTTTTATACTTAATAACTTAATTGTTATTTATTTGGAACTCACGGTACAAAAATATATTATTTTTTACTCTAAATTAATATAATTTTGTACCATATATAAAGTATAAAAAATTTGAGGTGGGCGGACCTCACGAGCCCCTTAGTAGCATTGCCCGTGACCCCTTCCCATTTTTGTAAGAGGCATCACAATTTATTTTCCACCAATCTAGCGGCGGTGGCTCCCATTGTTGCCGAAACTCCACACCCAAATATAACTTTTCAAATTATCGGTTTTCAAATCGTGATTTTTTGCTTTAAAAATTGTAATTTTTAAAAGTGTTTAACTTTTCAAATCGTGAACTTTTGAAAAATTAGATGTATGTAATTTTTGTCAATCGTGGTTTTCAAACATAAAATTTAATCATTAACTTTTAAAAATAACCCTACTAAGTAAATTAAATTTTTTTTTTATAAATATAGATATTCTTTAAATATGAATAGAATTATTAAAGGGGGCCAATAAATCTAACTCGGGAATATGAATATATAGCGCGAAAAAAATTATTATTTTCCCTCATCTTTCTCTCTCTACACAATTTCTCTCTAACTTCTCTCTACTCCTTCTCCACTCTAAAACTAAAATCTTTAACATTGAACTTGAATTTGATGTACATATAGATCATTATGAAGAATTTGTAGAAGAATTTATAATTACAATTAAGTACATCTTAAACAATTATGTGATTTACAAAAATTGTTAGCAAACGCACTTAAATAATATCTCTTATGAAACACACTTAATTCAATAAATTATTAACTAATTAATTTTAAGTGATATAATTAATTTAACAGAAAAGGATTAAGTCTAAAACAATATTAACTTTACTTTCAAGAGTCAATGGACAAAAATCAGGATCATAATACTCCTAATTTCTCGACAATTATGCAAAATAGCTAATAACTTGAAACACAAGATGCCACTCAACCCGTCTCCTCCAACAACTAGAGAAATTTTAGTCCACCAAATGCATCACACCAAAAAATTGCCATTGAAAGACCTCCCAAGTTTTCCTGACCGTCGAACAGTCACGCACCAAATGCAATACATCCTACACAACTCACAATTGGGATCCTCCCTAATTCCCCTAAAACACAACTTTACATTTGTCTTGAAACCATCATGTCGTAATTTCCAAAGGATACCACTATGGCGCAGCGCAGGGACCTCCCACAACTATTGCCATGCCGCCGCTGCGCCTCTCTCCACCGAGCCTCAGATCACTTCATGCATTTGCTTGGAAAGAAACTGGCTAGATGCTACAACCCAAAATCTTGGAACTAGACCAGTTGCAAAGCAAGTAACACCCTCCTCGACAACAACTCTTGCAACACTACACTACCGTGTTCATCTTCCCTATGGCAGTCGGGCAACCAATAATCACAAACTTATGCCCCCATATCAACTGGTGGAATGGGACACACCACCTCCTCACGCAGCCACCAAACTTCCCAACCAACAATTAGATCAAAACCGCACATTCATTCCATCTCCAACCTCTCAATCAAGCACACGTGCTAGAGATTTATACCCCCCAAATATGAGAGGAGCCATAAAATTTTTTCCCCTTTTCTACCTCACGCATATCTCCATATTTCTCTTTCAAGACTTGCACCCATAATTGATCACTTTCAACAAGAAATCTCCATGACAGTCGAGCCAAAAGCCACCAAATTCACCTCTGCTAATGGGTACGAACCCAATCCTCCATAGGAAATTTCATTGTTTGCATTGCAAAACTTGAAAGAAACTGAAAAACCTTAGAGGGGGTGAATAAGGTTTTTGGCTAATTTAAAAAAAAAAATCTTTTGTGTGATTAGAAAGATAAACCTCCAATTCTTTTGTGAAAGAATTCTAAAACTCTTTTTGATAAGAATCCACACCAAACAAAATCGTATAGTTTCGGCAATCAAGCAATGAGCATAGAATTAAACTTTAAACAACATGCACAACAATTTATAATGGTTCACTCTCTCAAAGAGCTACATCCACTGCCTTGAGACTCAATCCAAGGATTTCACAAATCCACTATCTTCAAAGTTGGTTACACAACCACACAATAAGGATCACCCTTCAAGGGTTTTACACTAAAACCTCAAAGTTTACACAACTTGCCTCAAACTTCCGCAGCCTAAAAGGCCGTAGTCCCTCTAAGAAGCTAGCTGCGGAGGGATTCCTCTGCATAGCTAGTTAGCAGGCTGAGGTCTCGTTCCTTAACGGAATTAACCAGACAAATCGCTCCACCAACTAAGAACGGCCTTGCACCACCACCCATAGAATCAAGAAAGAGCTCTCAGTCTGTCAATCCTTACTATGTCTGGACCTGGTAAGTTTCCCTGTGTTGAGTCAAATTAAGCCGCAGGCTCCACCACAACAGTACAACAAATTTGTCAAAGGATCACCCAAAGGGTTTTCCACAAACCTTTGATCACAATAAAAGAATAAGAAGAGTAAGGAACAATGTTACCAAATGAGTTTGAGAAGAGGAAGATACAACTCAATGGAATACTTCTAAAAGCACCTCTTTACTTCTTCTTTGATGGATGATCTAAAATGAAGCTCCAAGAAGATTTTTCTATTTGTTTTTATGAGATGAAGATATTTGAAATAATGTACTTTTAAAGTTCTTTAAATGTTCTAAAATGATCTCAATAAATTTTTCAACAACCTCTATTTTTTTTGCAGCTGATCAAAGTCAATATATATGAAGGAGAAGAAAGTAGTCGTTACACTGTGTAACGGTAATATTTTTGCAGTAAAAGACTAAAACTGGACGACCGGTTTTAGAAAACGGACGACCTATTTTTGAAACAGAAAGATTCGGACGCATCCTACAAAAATCGGATGATTCCTCTTAAAAATCGGACGACCTATTTTTCTAAAGCTAGAAAAATCGGACGACCGATTTTAAAATAGGCGTCCGATTTTGAAAATCGGATGACCTGTTTTAAAAATTGGATGACCAGTTTTAAAATCGGATGATCAGTTCTGAAAATCGGATGGCCAATTCTGAAAATCGGATGACCCTTTTTTGAGAAGGATTTAAAAGCCAGTTTTCCTTAAACAAAAATAACTTTCTTTTACATTTCAAAATATGTATTCTTGATACTCTTTTAGAGATAAGAAAACTTTTGAAGGCATAAAAAACTGTATCAAGAATACTTGGATTTTTCAAGAATAGTTTATAAAAAGAAATTCATCCAAGGAGCTTCACACCTGATCAACAAACAAAGGTGAGAGTTAGAGAGTTTTACAAAATACCTTAGCATATCCCTAACTAAGACATAAGTCTTCAAGGTCTTCAATGCCTTGATCTTGGAGTGGCTTGATCTCTCCTTCTTCAGTATGCTTTAATTGCCAAGACCTTTTACTTCTTATGTAGTGTAGTCTTGAGACTCCAAAAATGCTTCTTTTGTTTTATAGAGACTAAGCTATACTCATCACACAAACATATGTTAATCATAATCAAAATCATAAGTAATAATGCCCTTAGGGCTAACAATCTCCCCCTTTTTTATTATGACAAACACATATGCAACAAGAAGAACAAGAGAGCAAGTATAATCAATATGGTAATGCTTCAAAGAAATCATCAATGGGAACAAAGCATACCAAACACCATAAGAGAGATAACTCCTCTTATGAATTTGAAAACATGCCAAGGGTTTGAATGATAATATAACACAAAATAAGCTCACCTTAAAAGCATGCTTCACACCAAGAATGACATCAAACAATCATCAAACCAAGCACATTACCCATAAGATATGTAGCTAACCAAAAGAAAGAGAGAGAGAGAGAGAGAGAGAGAGAGAGAGAGAGAGAGAGAGAGAGAGCCGAAAGTGAGAGAGAAGAGTGGGTCTTCTGTTCTTGAGGCTCCCATTGCTAAGGGATCTTTCTTTCACCCGTTGCTTGACGTACTCGGCCACCGGGGCCTCGATGCGGCTCACAGACGTGCGTTGCTGCTCGGCCTCCACCGCTGGCCTCGTGGTTGCTGTTTCCGCCGCTGATTCGGATACTGTAACGATAGGTAAGTTTTCGATTTCCGTGATTCCTTTCTATTTTTATACTAACGGTCCTTGCAGATTCGCCGTCTCCGACGTGCGGCGTGGAATCGGCGGACAAGAAAGAAGAAGATCATTTTCTGTAATAGTTTAGGGCTATTTTTCAATTTCGCTGTGTCTTTTTTATTAATTATTGTAATAGTAATTAGATCCAACTAGTGGTAAACGGCGCCAGCAACCAACCGATCCTCTCGATATTCCAGATCTGCGGGAACTGTTGAGTTCTGCATATCTGGCTAGGGAAGTATAGCTTGATCATCCTTTTCTTTCCTGTTTTTCGGGTTTATTTTGTTCGGTTCTGTTTTCTGTTTCCGGCTTGTTGCGGTTGGTTGAATCTTCTGCCTCTGTGTCTGAACTGCATTACAGTTCAAGTTTTTTTTTTTTTTTTTAAATCTGGTTTTTCTTGCTATTACTATTACGGTTTCGGTGTTTCTGAATCGCATTCGATTCAGTCTGGTTAGTTTGTTTGGTTTTATTTCGATTTTCTGTTTCTGTTGTTGCGCCCATTTCTGTTTTTCTGTTTATATAGGTTTTTCGTTTTTTTTCTATTGCGAAACTGTTATTCTATTTTTCTTTTGAAAAATACAAAACCCAAGCCTCGCTTGAGTCCACGAGACTTCAAGTAGCTGTGTTTTTGAATTTTTTATTTAGTTTGCAACATTCCTTATTTTTTTTGTCTTTTTCTGTTTTTGTTGTTAGGCCATCGCTCAGCCCATAATTGTCTATTTCTCTATCCCAATTAATTAATTATTGTTGCGCTATTCCTATTATTGAGATTCGTGCGTTTCACATTTTTCTTTCTACGCTGTTTTTCAAAGCAAAATCTGGGTTATTTTATTGGTGTGACAAACTTTTTCAAATCATTTATTTTTTTTATAGCAAATCTGACTTCGAAAAGTGGCGGAAAAAAATAAAAATAATGTGAAATACTTATAGGCCCAAAAGCCTACAATATATATTAGTGATGGGACAAAAAGTACAATTTTTTCTTATCTTTCCAAAAGAAATGTCGCAAGACTTCTAGCACGAAATACTTTCCTAACCTTGTTAGTATCTTTTATTTCATATTAAATTTTGGTCGGAAAAAATTAACAAGACTCAACAGGAAGTACTTTTTTTCCGATCTCTATGGACGTTTTAGTCCACAATTGAACTTTGGCTAGAGAAAATTGACAAAACTAAACAAACTCTATTCGATTTTTGTTCTAAATTTAAGTAAAGTTTAAATAGTTTATGACACGAAATGCAAATCTCTAAATAAAAATTTTGATATAAGTGATAAGAATATCAAGCAAAATCTAAATGAAGTAATATTTGGATTGAGTTTTAGTTGAAAAATATAATCTTTTTTCTTCTCAAAGTTTATGATATGTGAGAGAAAATTTTATTTGGTATATTCTCTTCGGCCCACATATTACTACTATACTCCAAAATGGGATGGAAAATCTAATTCAATGAACTTGCGACTCAAAACGAAAGGTGAAATATTGATCCAGAAAAGAAAGAGAAATGAGTACACCATAAAACATTTCATCTTCTACATGATCCCAGGAATGGGATAGATATATCTATTATTTAACATACAACCAGGGACCATTTTACATAAGAAATCAGTATAACGCAAGTATGCAACTCTCAATGTCTCCCAATTCAGCCATTCTTCTACCTCAATATTAACTCTTAACAAAACCACTTCTTTGTTGGCGTCATCAACATGTCCTTACACAAGGATCGATAGAAGAAACAAAAAGAAAACACCAAAGGATTTACAATTTCAATCACTTTACAAGCTATCAAACGATGCATAATAACAAACAAGAACCTTCTCTATCAGACAAATTGAACAGGCTTTGAGACAATAAACAACACATCTAAACTCTGTTAACAACACGGAGATAGGGATCAAAGAGCTTTTTTGCTGAAATTGAGGTATATTGTATACAAACTAATCAGCAGTAGAAATACATTAAGACTAATTTCACATTTTCTTTCTTGTAACAGAAAAGACATGTACAACTGATCATGTACTACAATACCTATTCCACAGTAATGTATCTTCATTCTCTCTCTCACACCCCTAGTCTCACCATGGCCCTGAAAATTCTTTAGTACAAAAATTTAGTAATCCACAATATTGAAGGAGAATTTTGATAGCAGCTGCGGAACTCCTGATATTATTGGTCCATATGTCTACAAAAATAGAGCATGGATGCATTAGACTCCATACACAACAAAGAAAGCATAGCATATATAAACACCAAGGTAGAATAGAGCAATAGGCTATACTACTGCTAAGGATGACCTCTTGCAACCAAAAACATTATTTTAGGAAGCAATAATTGCATAAATTTTTGTAGCCAGATCTCTTTAACCCACTACAAGTAATTGCAACTTAACTGAATAAGTCTATCATCTTTAATTTCAACATAATTCAAAAACTGTTGTTGTGTCCAGAAAGCATACATCATACCTTGTGGTTTTCATGAAGTTGGCAGAGAGGAACAGCAAGAAGCTTTTGGTTTTTTGGTACAATGAATTTCTCACTCTCAGGCAACTTCACCAGAAAGAGTTTTATGCACTCCTGCAAAGACAGACAACACTTGTTGTTTAGGTCTGAACTGTAGCCCTCTGGCATGACAAATTCTGGTGACTAGACGAAATCCAATTACCTTTGGCCTTTTCACATTAGGTGGCAGATACGGATAGAGCAATGATTCAAAATCAGGCTGCCACCACATCCCAATGCATTCTCCCACCTGATCATCAACAGTCAATGCACTGAACCAACTAGTAATAAGACGAGGGAATAACAGGGATTTTCATACCTCCCAGTCTGGTTCTCTACCATCCCCAACAACAGCTAGCTTACTTAAGAGTTTGCGTTTTAAACATTCTATATCTGAAAAAAACAGTATATTATGTAATTCTTTGAGCTATTTGAAGCTTATAGTACAACTTCATCTCTCAATTTTCACAGTAACAAATGACAGAACAAAACAAAAGAAAACAAATTACCTGATTCACCTGGCCTTAAACGTCCACCAGGAAGCTTAAATATGGAGTTTCTTAGTTGCAAAAGCAACAGATGGGGATGTTTAAACAGCTCAACCTGAAACCAAAAGTTTTGTACATTATAAAAAAATAATAGGCAAGCAATAGTAAATACAGTATGAAGGAAATAAATAAACAAGTTCAAAACACTCGCAGAAGCACCTGCTCTGTACAAACAACATGCAACAGAATTTGTTTCCATAAAGAACATATCAACAAAATTAACACATTTGCCTAATCAATAACATTCCACCAAGTTAAACAGTCATATGTTCATTATTAAAAACAGCAATAATTAAATTAATCAGGCTATTAACAGCAATAAGCCGTGCAATGCTCTCTCAAGTATGTAAAGCCTTAATCAGGAAAGAGAAAACCCAAGGAAGGAGAAACAAAAGAAAGGACAATGGGACAACCATCAGGTACCCTTACTCTTCTCCAACCTCTACCCTTCCAGATCTAATCTTCATAGAAAATATTCAACTGACTGATATTGATCTATACTTGAGCACAAACTACTTGCGGGGAAACATTATACCCTCTTCTTCCCACATCAAAATATCAGTCACCTACTAGCTGAAATCAAACTAGAAAAATTGGATATTTTACAAACATGATAACAAATTTATGTCACTTCTATCTTTCCAAATAAATCAACCAAAAGGCAAAAACTATTGTTTTCCCCCTAATTTTCATCCCATCCACGACTTCTAAGAAAGTAGTTGATATCAAAATACACATATATTCCCTTAATCTACCAAAAGAAACAAGGAAGATCTCTCATTTGCCATGGCATACAATATCATAGCGCTCCACGATTAAATCAAAGAAACAGTAAAATAAAACATCACAAAAACTAGCTGCCGCAATATCAAAATTTAAAATGATAAGTGAGAACATAATTGAGAATACTAACCAGAATTACACCTTGTACAGATGTCCTCAGTCCGCGAGAATCATAACTGAAATTTGAATTCATAAAAATAAAATTAAAAAAAAAAAAAACAAAACAGCAAAAGTAAGCTCTTTTACTATACAACATGTCTTCAGCTATATATGCAGAGTCAGGAACAGAGATTACTTAAGTTTCATGCGGGAAACACGATCGGCTAATGTCTCCTCCTTAAAAGGAACAGCATCTTTGGAGCCAAAATAGTAATGATTCAGAGGGTAAATATCTAAAACGTAGTCGTTGTTGACACAATCGGTACCGGCGCCGTTGCTGTGAAGAGCGGCGCCAATTTCCGCCACCGGAAAGGAAGCTCCGTTGCTCATCATCTTCCTTCCAGCGTCGAGCTCAACAGTAACAGCGGGCAAAATTCCAATTCCAAGGGCTTCGAGACCACAGTCGAGAGGAAGAAGGAAACATTTGATTCCTGGCCTTTTATAGAGATAGTGGAGGAGAAGAAAAGTGTGGGAGTGGAAAGAAGACGTGGCAGTTCCAGAGAGAACTGGAGGCTCCGGACAAATAAATAAAAGTGGGTGAGATTAGCAGCACAAGGTTCTAGACTGGTATTTCTTATTGCGCCAAATGTAATCAAGTTAGGGGCTGCTTTCAGTTTTATTCTTCATATGTGGGGTTGGATCTTGGCCTGTCATTCAAAGGACTCTTTCATTATGTGAGCCCAAGACCATTTTTTTTTCTTTTTTTTTTTCTAGGATAAGCCCATGACTTTTGATTTTTTATTAAGGAAAACTATAGGTAACAGTTATAACTGTGCGATTATATAATTGATATGTAATGTTTATATGATTATATAATTGATAGTAAATTTGTTAAGAGTTAATACTTTTTAAAGTTAATCGATATTAAAATTGATAAGTTTTAGTAAAATATTTTATTAATAGAAAAAATACACACTCACATGCACACACATACATATATATATATCTAATTCTTAAGATTTTTGTTATTTTCTATGAAATATATAAAGAAATTTAAAAAATATGTAGGAAACTTTTCATTTCACACATTCATTCTATCTCTCTAAGTTAAAATTCTCACGTCTCTCTCTAAAACTTTAAGAATTTCAAACTTAAATCTCCTCAAATTCAGCTTTTGAAACTACAAAAAAATATTAATGCATTATTTTATAATCATTTATTTACAATTAATCAGCTTTAAAAAATGCAGTGAATCAAAAGATTTAAAACTGTCAAAATTGTGTTCTTACGGTTTAGTGAACTAAAATTCTTCTATATTCGTGTGTTGTAAATATAGATGAATTTATCGAAACATTATTAAAAACAACATTCAAGTGAAAGTAGTAATTCTAGAACCTCAAAATCTCCAATCCAAATCCTAACATTTGTTCATGCGTGACAACAAAGTTTCCAAAGTAATTTTTTAATTTTATTTTAATATTTAATGGAAACCTTCCATTATATGATCCAATTACCTTTTAATTGATATAATTACCTCACATAATTATCATATTACTTTACATAATTATATAAAATATAATGTGTTACTTATTAATTTACAATAATTATGAATTAATTTTAACATCATATTCATAACTTAAATAATAAAAGAAAATTACATAAGTGATTTTCGACTTGGAGATACTTTCGACTCTGTTAACTAAAAGTTCTCTAAACAATTTTTTTAATATTTTGTGCGCTTTTTATTTTAAAATTAATATTTTTTTATACAAAATTATTCATATTTTACTTTAAAATTTTCAAAAATTTCAAGAATATTCAATCAAATTTTAAAGATAAGTTAGAAAATTTGAATCTAGGAAAGAAAAAAAGTAAAGAAAGGAAATGAGAGTTTTTGACTTTTAATAGATTCCCGCACTATTTTCACCCGTCCTCCTTTTATTATTATTTTTTTTTAATTGTTTAAACTATTAGATATCTAATTTTTTTTGGATACACCATTAAATGTAATGGGTGACTTTTTATTTTATTTTTGATATTTTAAAGCTTAATTCTATTTTTAAAAAAAGTTACATCGATCCCGGAGCGATTATTTGATCGGTTACGAAATGGTGACTCATGGTCCGCTGCCATTCCCAGAGAAAACCCCAGCTCTTCCCCTGTTACTTTGCCTCCAACCATGCGCGCCCCTTTCCCCCCAATTTCCTCTTCTGCGAATTCCCCAAATCTTCTGATTTATTCCCTTTCCTCCGAAAAATCCTTTACTGAAATCACTCTTTGATAGTCGTCAACATCTATTAATGGCTTCTTTCCTCGAAAGAAGTCTCTCGTTTGCTGCCGGAATTCATTGAGCACACAGCAAGTAAGTATTGACTCATATTTAGACGGTATAGGAGAAGAATTTTGTTAATTAATCAAATTTACTCAAGCACCCTTCAAATTTGAAGAATTCTGAGCAAAAATATGAATTTTATTCTATAATTTCTCATTAGTTACTGACGTCGTGTAACTCAATTTGAATAAGATTGTTTTTTCTGTTTGTGTGAGGAGATTGTTGCTTGAAACAACGTGGGTTCGACAGAATCTGAACTCCATCTCTACAAACAAAAAAAAGGTGTGTTCTTTCTCCATATTTCTTCTATGAGTTTTTGCTATTTTAGTTCACTGGATTATATTAAATATATAGATAATGAATATAAATGCAGCAATGGTTGCTTTAAGATCCCTGTTTTATGTCATCAATGTTGTATACAATTTTGGATTTGTTTTTCGAATCTTGAATGGTATATAAAATAGAGAACACATTTTTGTGCTTTTGTTTATATTTCGTATGTGCTTTTGTTTATATTTCGTTGAAGTTTAGACTTTTGTTATGAAGTGGTTTATATGGAGCCTTTTTTTGGGAAGATATCCTAAGAGAAATCTGGTTTTGATCTTGAAAATTTTCTTTGATAGGATTATTGGGTGAATGTAATATACAATCTCAATCCTACCAATAGCTTTGTCTTAGGTATTTCTACGCAAACTAGAAGACTTTTTAGATCGATATTAGCTTTAGAATTTTTATTCAATTATTTTCCGGGTTTAGAACCTTAATCATTTTTGGGATCTATACCTGTAATTTTTTTTCTTTTCAAACGAAAGAATTATTTCATTCTTATAACCAGCTTTGGGTATCATTTTTCCCCAGCTTTGAGTATCAGACCATGTTTTAAATTGGGTATTCGGAATACTATTGCCCCTTTATTTTCCCTTGAAATTGGTAATTAGGAAATAACTTTAATAACTAAGACTTATATATACCGGGTATCTGGATTTGAAAAACATTGATTCTAAAATCAAGACCAAGAAATATAAACTTAAGGAAGCAGACTATGTATATTTCAGTAATTGGTATATCACAAGGACATTATGTGCTCAAATCATCTTTCAAATTGAAACCATTTAAAACAGTTGGTGTTGTCATCTGATCAGATCATGAGATTGACTATAGAACATAGAATTAGTACTATTTAAGATTTAAATGGCTGTCTGATGGGGCCTATTTCCCAAGTGATTTTTGTTGTGTATTTGGTTGCATGATCAAGTTGAACTAGTTAGTTTTGTAAAGAAGTTTTTCCTGCAAGTTTCTGTATCTCACTGCAGTAAAATATGAATCCTGTACATAATAATAAGGACCACAAGATGAACAGAGACATTAGATTTCTAAATGGAAAATTATATATAAATGCATAAAAGTGTTGTCCTTTGTATATTATACACATCATTCACCCAATGAATGGTTTTTTTTTTTTTAAAGTATATATCTTTCTTTACATGATAACTAAGAGTATAAATAGCTACTGGTTTCAAGTTATGTAAGGTACATACACTGCCTTGTACGATTTTGTTATATTGGGACATAAACAACTTTTACTATAATGCTTAGTCTATATTTCATTATTCTTTGAAGAAATTCGTGAACTTTGTGATTTTCAATGCTAAATAGTTCAATACTAACACTGATCGGATATAATGATGGAAAACTTAGTGATATTCAATGCGAAAAAAGTTTAATACTAAGTTCAATACTAATAGTGATGGAATATAATGGTAGAAATTAAAATTGGGCCGGGTTTTGATTCAGAAAGATGAAGGGCCCAAAAGAAAGTATAAATAGGGGTTCCAAATTCCACACCTCTCGCCTATCGAAGTTCTGTTCATGCCCGTTGCTTTATGATTTGCATCCAACTAAGGGCTAGTTTCGGAATTGAGAAGTGGGGAGAAAAGAAATGGCTTGGAGAGAAGGGAGTTGCTTGCATCTCTTTGGGAGTGTTTTTAAAGGAAGGAGAGAAGAGAAATGGAGAGATTACTCATCCCTCCTAAGCTCAAATCCTTTCTCTTCACTTTTGGAGACAAAGAGATGGATGGGATCTTAAAATTTTAGGGATGAGTGAAATGTCAACTTGTCCCTATAAAAATAATAAAATACCACCATTATTAAATGTTCTTTTTTTAATGAAAAGGTTATAATTGTAAAAAATACGTTATTTTAACTCTTCTTTCCACTTCTCTCCAATCTCCCAAACAAGAATAAAACACTTCTTTTCTTTTCTATCCAAAACTCTCAAACAAAATTTGAAAGAAATCATTCACCTTCTCTTCTTTTCTTTTCTCTCCTAACTTAATAATTCTCTTGACTTCTCTGCTCTCGTAAACTTGCAAACTAACCCTAAAAATCCTTCATGTAATGGAGCTATTTTTTTAAATAAAAAAAAAGTTTAAAAGAAAGGCAAAATGCTTTTATATGTGAAGGTCCTCTTGTAACAAATCAGTAAGACAATATATCACTACAAATATACTATCAAAAGCCTTGGTGTCTCCATTCTATTATAGGTTAACGTACCTGTATACATGATATATCTATTTGATTAGAAATTTATCATTTTTTGTTTGGAGTTCTATTCTTAGGCAGAAATTTGTAATTATGTGAAGATCTCAGAAGAAATGAGGTAACATAGACACCCTAATGCATTTTGATTGGACTGTTTGACAGTGTTAACTGTGTATTAGTGCATTTTTTTTCTTGATTTTAGGTTTACAGCTTCAACTGTGGCAGAAACTGATCAAAAAATCCAAGCTGCGATGGATGGAAATACTCTAGTGGCTATGTCTCTTGCGAGTGCCGGCGTGGAACGGATGTTTGGAGTGGTGGATATTCCTGTAACATCCCTCGCAAACTGGGCTGTGTTGGAATTAGATTCATTGCCTTCCACAATGAGCAGTCTGCCGGCTATGCTGCGTCGGCTTATGGGTACCTCACTGGTCGTCCCGGGATCCTTCTTACTGTCTCTGGTCCCGGCTGCATCCATGGCCTTGCTGGTCTTTCCAATGCTGGTGCCGATGCTTGGCCCATGGTCATGACTTCGGGCTCATGTGACCAGAAAGACTTTGGTCGCAGCTATTTCCAGGCTTGACCAAGTTACGGCTGTTAAACCCTTTCCGAAATTCTCGGCTAAAGCCACTGATATTACTATAATTCCCAATTGTGTTTTTGACGTCCTTGATTGGGCCGTTTCTGGATGGCCTGGTGGTTGCTATTTGGACATTCCATCTGATGTGCTTCACCAGACTGTTACTGAGCAGGAGGCACAGAAATTAATTAATGATGCAGAGAATAGCATGAACAAGGAGTTGATTGCAAAATCTAGAACGAAGCATTCAGAAATTGAGGAAGCTGTTGAATTATTAAGAAATTGTGTTTGGAAAGGGGGCTGCTTATGCCAGAGCTGAATCTACCTGAAAAAGTTGATTGAGAGGACTGGGATTCCCTTTCTGCCAACTCCTATGGGGAAGAAATTGTTGCCTGAAAATCATGAGCTAGCTGCAACAGCAGCGAGGTCACTGGCAATTGGGAAATGTGATGTTGCATCGGTAATTGGTGCTAGGCTTAACTGGCTACTGCATTTTGGGGAGCCACCAAAGTGGTCCAAAGACGTGAAATTTATTTTAATTGATATATTTGGGGAAGAAATTGAGCTGAGGAAGCCTTATGTGGGATTGGTAGGGGATGCAAAAGAGGTAGTTGAAAGGAGGATACACAAGGAGATAAAGGATGACCCTTTTTTTGGGGGAAGTCTCACACTTGGGTTGAAGCAATAGCAAAGAAGGTTAAGGAGAATGTTTCAAAAATGGAGGTCCAGCTGGGAAAGGATGTTGTGCCTTTTAACTTCATGACGCCATTGAGGATTATTAGGGATGCAATTCTAGGGGTAGGTACTCCTGCCCCAATATTGGTTTCTGAAGGTGCAAACACTATGGATGTGGTCGATCACCATTGGTTCAGATGGAGCCAAGGACTAGGTTGGATGCAGGGACCTGGGGAACCATGGAAGTTGGTCTAGGATATTGCATTGCTGCTGCAGTCTCATCTCCTAATCGGCTTGTAGTAGCTGTTGAAGGGGATTCTGGATTTGGTTTCAGTGGAGTGGAAGTTGAGGTCTATTTTCTTGATTTAATTGCAATTATTTGTTAATTCTTGTTGATAGTGTTAACACATTTATGTGCTTTTCATGTCCTGTGGTTTCTCTTTTTGTTTTGATGAATATGAATTCTGGTTGCTTTCTTCATTTTTGTCTCATTGCTAGAACAAATGACGGATTCCTTAGTGTTTGAATTGCTAACTAGAATACAAATCGCACTTGAGAATGGAAGTTTTATTGAGAATATAGTCCTTCACATCTTATTGCTCTGTCTTGTTACTAGGCTCTTTTGCTTTTTTCAAATTTGGCACTACTTCCTTTTGTCACTGACTTAGTTGCTGTGCTTAACGGATGCATCCTTGGGTTCAGCTGCAACTTTTTGGTGCACTAGTTGAAAAAGAAGACAAGATGCAATCGTTTTCCCCTTTTTTAGTTCTCAAGAAGTTCATGGTAGAAAGAGATGAAAAAGTGTTTCTCCTTTCTGTTAGCCTGTATGTGTTTATATAATTAAAAATCATCTTCCTCAATTTCTCTCTTTCTTTTTTTGTTCTAATTGGTCTCCTGATTTATTCTGTAACTTTTGACGTCTGCAGACATTGGTTAGATACCAGTTACCTGCGGTGGTTATTGTTTTAATAATGGTGTATATGGAGGTGATAGGAGGAGTCCCGAAGAAATTACAGGGCCTTACGAAGATGATCGTTCACCCACTTCTTTTGTTCCAAGTGCTGCTTATCATGTTCTGATGGAAGCTTTTGGGGGAATGGGTAATCTTGTACAAACTCCTGATGAACTCAAGTCTGCACTTTCTGAATCTTTTTCTGCTAAGAAGCCTGCTGTCGTAAATGTCATAATTGATCCATATGCCGGGGCAGAAAGTGGGAGGTTACAGCACAAAAACTAAGGTACGGGCTGCATGGTACTTTATGTTTGGAGGAACTTTAGTTGAAACTTCTTGTTAGTTGGAGATTGTTCTCTCTCACCCATGCATGTAATGTTAAGTATCATCATTACTTTAACAGGACAGGCTATTCTTTCTAGTACGATGAGTCTTGCTATGCTTTAGTGTGAGTTTCACAGCATTATAGTTATCTATATGTCATGACAATGTAAGGAATATAGAACAATCTAAGCCGGCAAACCATAAGTTACATAACTTGGCAGTGAAAAGAAAAAGCCAGAATAAATGTCTCTGAATTAATAAAAACCAATTACAGATACTCTATGCTGTGCATCATAGTCTGGGTAAAATCTAGCCGTAGCTAGTTTTATCTTCGAAAACTACTTCGTGAAGGTAGCTAATCAATGATCATGTTTGTATTTCAATAAGAGCTTCATGCAGCCCCCTTTTTGAGTTTGGAAATGTGAGAAAGGTTGACTGCTTGGAATTTCACTTCAAAGTGGCTGCCTTGAATATTGGCGTTACGATTTTATTGTTGACGTTACATCATATACTTTGTGTGTGTTATCATCAGCTTTTGTTTGTGGGGTGGGAAGATGGTGGAATTCAACTTTTCTTCATATAACTCTAATTGTGTTTGATTTTAGTTACTATAGTCTTTGTGTGAGTGTCAAGAATCAACTAGGCATCTATGGGTGCATAAATTAGAAGAAAAAAGCCATCTGTGCTATTCATGTATGCATATGGATTGCTGAATGTTTTCTGTTGTTGATATATGAGGTAAAAGAACATATTACTGAATAAATGGTTTTTCTTGTTGCAAAATCTGAGGTACAAGAGGCATGTTCAGAGCAAATAAAATGTTACAGAGGGAGGGAGGCTTAAACAAAATCAAGTTAATCTGCAGTTAGAATTCATTAGTATGATTATTTATGCCCCTAAATAGCTTTCCTTTGCAGATTGGTTCTGCAAATTGGTCCTTTTCCTTTTTCCCCTTTCTAGTTGTTTAATTTTTATGAAGAGAAACATGGTCCTCACTGTAATAAATAGAGTAGCAATTTCTTTATAGTACTCTTTTTTAACTTTCCAATGCATTAGATAACTAGGAACACATTTTGTCTAATTTGGGAGGAAATACTTTGAAAGAACACCATATTTGACTTTTGCAGTTAATGCAGTAATGTATATCACTATTTTCCCTTTCGTCTGAGGTATCCTGAGCCGGTTTATGGGTATAAGTAAGGGTATTTTCTAAAAGTGGCCACCTTTTTTCTATATGTGGCCATTTTTATAGTGAGACACACGAATGGCCAAGGTGGTCATTTAGCACCTTTGCTCCATGTTAGATGCATAATAGGCGTGCCTTGCCTTGGCCAAAATAAAGGAGTAAAGGTATTTACTATTTTATAACAAATAGACTCTTTAAAAGTAATTAAATAAAGGCAAGTTTCAATTAATTTACGTGCAATTTTTTTGATTTTTTGGAGAAATTTTGGTAAGATTGGTTGATAATTTTTCTTCAGTTATATTAAAATAAAAATGATAAAAATAAAAATTCACATAACTCAAATAAAAAATAAAAAAAAAGAGTTTTTCATTTTTTTTTAACTTAAAGTATGTGAATTTTCATTTTTAACTGTATTTTTAATATATTCCGAGAGAATCATTGATTACTTATCAAAATTGTCGGAAGACGTTCAAAATGATCAAAAAGATTACTCGTAAATTAGTTGAGAAAAAAAATTGATTGTAAATTAATTGAGATTTAAGAAAATAAAAATATTTACTAAGGACTAAATTTAAATATGGTAAATATAATACTGAAGGAAAGCAAGATTTAGTCATATGCATATATAATATAATGATTACTTTTGTATAATCTATTTGGTATGGAAAATACTGAATGCTACCTCCCTTTTTCTTAATTAAGATTTAATATTAATCAGCTCAAATAAAGGCGCATGCCCATGCCCATGGTGCCTCTTGCATGGAGCGAAGCCGCAAAATGGCGAAGATGGTACCTCACCCTTAAAACTAGGCCAAAATGACCATTTATTGGAAAAAATGGCCAGTTTTAGAAAATCTCTTACGGCATCTTTATATCATATCATATTCAGAAATTGAGGACATATGTTATTCCTTAATTTGGATTTCATGAATCATCTAACTTTTACAAAATATTATTTCTTTAAAAAAATAAATAAATAAATAAAATCTGACATAATAGTTATTCACACAATAATTGTAAAAAATAAAAAATTATTATTAGAGTGAATGTTTGTCTTAAAAAGTCACCATGACCATCGATAGAATTAAAAATAAATATCCTAACACAAATATTATTTTTTTATTATGATATGCTGGTAATTTTTAAATCTTTACAATTGACCGAAGGAATATTATTTCGAGTTTTTTATTTTTCTTTTATTTTTTTGAAAAAATAATATTGTTATCAAAAGTTAAAGTTAAAATTTTAAAAGATTCATGTATTTGGCACAAGATCTTTTGTACCAGTTTGTGTATCAAGTATCATCTTTTTTTTATAATATATATTTTTCTTTTAGAGTTTATTCTTTTATCTTAGGATTCATCTTTTATTTATTAGATTTTATTAATAAAATATACTAAATTAGAGAGTGGTACACAAAGTGATAGAAAAAATCCGAATCCATTAGTTTAGAGACGATGTAATAATTAGATTAAATTATAAATTAATGTCATAATCTTATATTAAACTTTACTTAATTATTTAAGGCCAAGTGATTGTTTTTTAATATCATGGACTAACGTGGTAGTACCCTAATTTCATAGGGGTACTTTATCCTAAACTTTGGACTAAATGTATATTTTTCTAACTTTTAGATTAAAGTGTTATTACCCCGACCTCAAGGGAATATTTTGAAATTAATCCAAAAAATACTAAGTCTTTTTTTTAAAAGTCGACAAGGGAATATTTTGAAATTAATCCAAAAAATACGAAGTCTTTTTTTTAAAAGTCGACAAGGACTTGTCCGAATAAAAGTGGAAATTTCCAACTAGAAGTTGGAGATTCAACTCCTATTAGATACAAGAATTATATATTTTTTAATAAGATTATCGTTTTTCATAGTTTAAAGTCATATTTAAAATTATTTATGATGTAATTTTTATTAAATATATATTTAAAAAAATATATACTAAAAGATGGGGAGTTTGACTCCAGATGCAGTATTTATTCTGAATTAGCAAAAATAGAAGACTTTCAACTGATGGACTCTGTCTAATATAGAATTTTTACCTCATTATGAAAGCCATAAGTATTTGAACTACACCCCTTTTGGATTTATTAAAAAGAAAAAGAAATTCTAAAATTAGATGGATGATCGGGGGGAGGGCCCGCCACGGCCATTTTTTTCTGTTTTATTTTTTAAAGCCATCAACGAGGAGGCCAAGGGACGAACGGACGTAGGAGTTGGGAAAGAAAATTTTTTTATTTATGATAAGGACGTGGATATTGGAGTTATTTAGATTCAAATTTTTTGTATTATTTTGTATATCATTTTTTATATTACTTTTTAATTTGATATATTTTATTAATAAAATTTAATAAATAAAATCTTAAAAATAAAAGATAAATTTTAAAAGAAAAATGATACATAAAGTGGTACAAAAATTCTGTATGCCGAGTTATTTTTTAGCAAAAAAAGATATTGGAGTTCTTTTTTCTTTTTCCTTTTTATTTGGTTCGAATAAAGTAGGTGTTAGAACAAAAAAAAAAATTTAAATACAGTAGGTGTTGGAGTTTGAAAAAAGAGAGGGTAGAAGGGAATATTGCAGGCACAAGAAGGCAGCCAAGTTTCAAAAAAAAAAACACACACACACACACACACACAAAGCAAAGGGGATAAATTTGTCTTTTTTATTGTCTGTTTGTTTATAAATATAAATAAATTTTCTCTACCAAAAAAATAGAAAAAATTTCCTTATAAAATACGTTAAATGCTTGCATATGTTTAAATTAGAATCATTGTAATGAGATGTTATATAATTGTAAATTGGAAGGATAATAATATGATCAATTATTTTATGTTGGATGCGTAAGTAATTTAGATTTTGATATACATATTATTTATTAGTAAAATAATTACTAAAAAACAAAGTTAGTTGAATTCTTGTCCATTAAGATATTGAGAGAGAAAAAATATAAAAAACTCCACAATTAGATAATTTTTCTAAAGAATTCTAAAGATATAATTATGAGCGTAAATGAATCAAGTTGAACATAAATTAACTTTAACTTGAGCTGCGCTCGATTCTTTTATAATGAGCTTAAACTTGACTGAGTCCATTTATTCTACTTCGAACTCGAGCTCAAATGATTCGAACTCATGTTCAAGTTTGGGTTCAAATTTTTTAATACATATAATATTTATATAATATATAATACTATAATTATATATTTTGGTTCTATAAGTTTAATAAGTCACCGAACAAATATTAAAGAGATTCGAACTCGATTTGTTTTTTAATTAACGAATCAGTTCGACTTCGATTCAAATTCAATCAACTACCAACTTTAATCGAAGAGTTCGAATAGCTAGACTCATTTACATTCCCAGACATTATTATTATTATTGTTGTTGTTGACTAGGAATTAAAAGAGTTGTACCTTCTTCCCAAAAAAAGCATTAATAATTTTTTTTTCTTTTTACGGAATGCTATAATTGACAGTTGCAAATCCATTATTAGCCCAATTTCTCTACCTATTAATCAATACATCACCCAGAAGAATGTAAATTATACTATCAAATACAATATAGCTGTAATATTTTATTCAAAAAATAAAGAAAATGTTTTATTATTATCCATTTTTCTCAATAAAAAAAAAAAAAAAACATAGGAGAAGAGGGATGTCATAATCACACCTTGGATTATTTGTTCCAAAAAATAAAAAATAAAAATCATATCGTGGTTAATCTATAAACATATTCAACTTCCTTCTTTTAGAAAAGGTTGACATTACACTAGTTATAACCATTAATAATGCATAAAGTTATTTCTATAGGTGTAACTCAGTTAATTTTGGGACTATAAAATTAGTAACAAGGATTAATGTTTAAATTTTGATAGTTAACATCTTCAATATGAAAGGTGGTTATTTGTGCGTCTCGAACATTCTAGTAGAAACAAAGAATTTTACATTTTGATAACAATAATGCATAAAATAATAATAGTCAGATCAATGTGTTAATATGTTAAAAAATACATGTTGCAATTTTTTATGTTGGTAATTTAAGTAGATGTATGTTATGCGTTCAAATCATGTCATGAGTTAGTAATTCTAAAACAATATAAAATTTTTCATTCTTAGTCTCCGATGATATTTTATGTTATAAAATGTTAGAAAAATATATTTATAAAAACAATGTTCAAACTAATTCGTTTATTATAATTTAATTAAATATTTATAATATTTTAATAATTATAATATGCAAATTATAGGATTTAATAGTCTCCAACTGTGTGAGGGTGGCAGGCAGTAAATGGTAGAATATACTATGGCAATTATAATGATTGAAATATAAATAATTCAGTAGCTCAAAGCCAGATTTGTCTTAAAAAATTGTTAGTTATTTTTTGAGCTTGAAAAAAAAAAAGAAAATAAGTTTGGTGAAATTTTAATCCATTGACCGTTAATGCCTGTACCTACCTCATACTTTTCAAGGCTTAAATATTACTACCAAAAATTAAAAACAAACAAAAAAATTTGTGAGCTGCAAAAGATAAGGAGAAGAAGAAGGGGAGTCAATCGAACCGACTCCCTTCGTTCATCAGCAACTGTAAATGTATATATAATATTCAAGTTTTTTTCTTCTTTTTGTTTGGTTTTTTTGTTTTTTTTGGGTGTAAATGAAGAAAAACTTTGCGTTTGCTGCAATTAATTTCTGATAGAAACAGCCAACTCTATCATTTGTTTACATAATAATTTTTTTTTTTTTTTTTTTAAAAAAGACCTTTCAATCGTCATTTTCCTCGACCCTCTTTTCAGAAAAACCCAAATTCTCCATTTTCATTTCTCATGATTATTTGAACTTTCTGCTGCTCCGACGGAAGAATCGAAAATCCAAGTCAATCTGCTCAGAAGTAAATGCTCTTTTTCTGTTCTTGATTTGATTAATTGATGTTAATTTGAGATGTTCCTTTTGTTCGGATGAATCTTGATGACAAATTGGAAAATTCACTTTGCGGTTTGAGTCGCCGGATTCGATATGAAGATTTTTTTTATGTGAATAAATTTTGGTTTTCGATATGCATAGTGTTTGTTTTTGTTTTTCTTTTAGAGGTAAGAGGGGGAGACCTGGGGATTGGATTTTCACGGTTTTTAATTTCTGCGATTTCAATTCTAATTGAGATAGAACTCGGGATTTGATTTCCAAATTGTGGTTTGGTTTCTTTTCTTGATTAGAAGGAATGAGATATTTGAACTCAATTGTCTATTATTTTCATTGAATCACCTTGTGGTTGGATTTTATCATCTGGGATTTCTTTTTCACATTCTAATTCTTGATATGCTTTTCCGGGTTTTTATTTTTTTTATTTGTGGGTAGAAAGGGTATCAATTCTTGGATGATAGGAGATAGTTTCAACACAGCTGAAGTTATTAACTAATGCCGGAAAAATTCAAGTCAATTGTGTGCTGTGATATAACAAGTAAATGTTGGGAAACATTGGTTTTCTGCTGATAAATTTTCTTATATTAATTTACAACAATTTAATGTATTCTAAGCCAGAAAGTTGCTTGTAAAAGGCATTAAGTGGGAAGAGTGCAGGGAGGTGAGGGATAGGGGTGGAAATGAGGGGACACAGAAGGTTTTGGTAAGAGGGTGGGAGGCCCTGTGACCGCATAAGATACAGAAAGTGGGGAGGGAACCTTTATGGGCTAGAAACAGATGTACTTATGTCTCTTTTCATGCTTCCAACATAACAATTTTAAAACTTGCTTGATGTCTATGGTATGAGAAAATATGCACCTATCTTATCTTATGAATATTTTTGTTCCAGCACTCGATAGTGAACCACTCGTTCTGTGACCAAGTTTAAGTGTGAATTTTATCCTTTAATGATCTGATAGGGCATGTACGTGTTCATGAAAACTGATCATGAAAAGATACTAAAGTTGAGATGCTTGTTCTGAAAGTCAGGCACCCTAGAGAAGGCAATAGAAGGAAGGGCTGAACTCTCAAATAGTCATTCCTGCTTCAGAGTATTACGCATGGATCAGAGTGAGTATATTCTATCTTGTAATCCTGCATCCATGTGTGTACATGTGGACTCACACAGAAAGGGGGTAGGGGAAAGAGGAGGGCATGTCCACTTGTCACTCGCAAATGTTGGGCAGATCAGTTTGATACCTGCTTGCCCCACTGATTTATTTTTGTCTGCTTGAACTACATAAAATAATACATTGTGTAATGAACATGAAAACAGAATCAAACTTACAGAAGAAAGACCTTTTAATGACCCTTTCTTCATCCTTCTTGATGTTTCAGATTCTACAATTGAGGAAGGAAACAGTAGAAAGGGTGTTGAACTGGTGAAATCAGTTTCTGATAAGCATATAGATCTTTTAAGACCATCAGCTCGATATTACTCAATCTTTAAAGGTAGGTAGTCACTATATCTGAATTTAATAATGAGATTTGTGACTGTCAAGTTATTATTGAATTTCAATTACGATATGCTTAATCAGTACATTAATTAGTTTCCTTAAATTTATGATTTTAGCATTTTCAAATATCTATATTTTTTATAACGAGGTCAAATTGATGTATTCTGTTAAAACATTTTAGATTGTCGGCAGAAGGTGCAGTATATGTTTTCTGCTTGATGAATGTAGTAAATCTAAGGATACACAAAGTTCTAAGCTCATCTGCAAATGGAATCCTGCATAATCTAACAAATATTAGAGGTTATACCACCTTTTCTCATAATTTAAATATGTGAAGCAAAATGCCAGTATGAGCTTATTGATCCCTAATTTCTACTTTGGAAATAAGCCTTCGCTAGATGCCACCATTCAGTGTAGATTCTCAGCCTTCTAGTCAAATTAGTGACTGGCATCTTTGGCTGGAAAGTGAGTTTGGACCACTGACTTTTACCATCCTTCTTCTTTTTTAATGTGGGGCTTGTGAGGGTCCTCCTACTCTAGCTCACTTCATCCTGAAACGTGTTATCCAGGCAGTTCATTGTGCCTAACCCAAGCTACCTCTCGAACCAACATTCTCTAAGATTCTTTTTATAACGCAATGGTCTTTAAATTTAAAGTAGTCCGCCGGTAAATTTTCTCTAATCAATTTACAGAGCTTGAGAGTCAAGATCATCCATCTCATGTCCAAAGTAGGATATATCACACTGTCTTTGTTCTTTAGTTTCTAATAAGGTTGTTGGTGTGATTACTTGGTTTGTTTATGCACAAAAGATCAATAATCCAATCTAATCTTATTATCCAATGTAAAGTAGATTGAATTGAATACAGTAATTAGGATGTCAAGATGATCTTTAGGTAGCTCCAATACAAACTTGCATCAACTTAAACACTTCTGGCCAACTCTTTTCAGGATGATTAATTTGAAAATGAATGAGGATATTGGGTGGCCGCTGTTAGATTTCTGTATCCGGAATGTCCCATCCCTTGTAACTAGATCATGAATGACTAGCACTTGCACAAGAATATTAGTTCTGATAATCAGTTAAGGATGTTGATCCGTTTAAGGGATCTACTTTCAAAGTATTGTTTCAGATTCTTTAAGACTCATCGTTCTTGTTGAAGTATTATGTGTTCTGGGAATCTTGAACCTGATTGCAGACCTTTTCTTATGGGGCATTAATCACTGTGGGACAGTCGCATCTTTTATATTTACCAACTTAAAAACAGATCAATGAAAGTTATAGTTTGTTCCCCTTTTCATAGGCCAAGGTGCAGACATTCCAGACCGTGAAAAGGGAAAGTATACGCTAATCAAAGATGCAGATGACTTTCAATCAGGGTTATATGACAAACCTTTGCCATGCTTTGGCTGTGGAATCGGATGGTTTTCGTAAGATACAATATCTTTGGTCCTTTGTGCTTTTTTACGGCGATAAGGTTACTGACTCTGATTGTAAGCTTCTTTTACTTCAGTTTCCTGGTAGGTTTTCTTTGTCCATTGATGTGGTACTATGCAACAATACTTTACTTTGGAAATTACTATAAGAAGGATCCACGAGAACGAGCTGGTCTTGCTGCTTCTGCAATTGCTGTAAGTACTCTCTGTTCATGAACACAACTGCATTCATCATTCTTACGCGTGCTCTATGCTGTACGTTCTTACAAATGTAAGTTACATTATATGCCAAAATTCATCTCACACACTGTTCTCTAATGCAGGCAATGGTGTGTTCTGTGGTATTGCTTATCATAGGTGTGATTTTACTTCTTTAGGCTCCACCAACCTTGTTGATTGCACATGCTCCGAGTTTGTTGATGATCATCAACATGTGGTTGTAGAACTGTATAGAGCTCTTTGCTGCGGCTGCATTTCTGATGTTGATAGATATAGATTCGTTCAATACCTTCTCTTGATTCTCAAATTTCTGCTCCTTCAAAGGGAGAAAATGGAAGAAAACAGATAGGAAATGGGATAACGGAAATGACTATTTGCAGTCATTCACAGATTGGCCCAAAGATTCAGACTTCCTTTCCCGTTGTAGAAACAATGTCATTGTCATACATGCATAGTTTTCAGGCATATCCAACAGTTTGAAGTGTTTTATCTCCTCCTCTTTAGTTTGGAAATTTCTCATGTACCACGAATCAGGCAAAATGTATATTTACTTGAAGAGAGTTTATGTTTATATGGAACTTTTAAGGTCAAATTCAGTAACCTTGTTTTGTACAATGTGCAAGGTCTCATGTCTTCTGTAATTAGGCAGATGCAAATGCCAATTGGGCTATTTGTGGAGCGCTTTATCTCCTTTGTGATGGATGTAGTATGGCTTGCCAGGCACCCAAGTGCCGAGTTTGCCCTATACCAAGGGACAACATACGGCATCAAGTACCAAGTGTGCCATGCTCCAAAGGGCACCAAGTGCCTGGCACCCTGCCCTGAACAATAAAGCACCAATGAGAACTAACGATCAATGGTAGATGCTAGTATAGCTTACAGACATCTTCTGTGTGAATATGAATCCGCTCGCGATACAAGATCTAATTAAAATGATAGGTGGTTCTTAAACCAGGCCATAGGACTTGAAAGAGCGTGAGCAAGAACTAAAAAGACGGGGGAGAAAACAGTTCCAACCCCTGACAGAAAAGCCGAAAGCACATCCACTTCCTATTTGATTTTGATCCATGCAAATATCACATTACAAATCAAATTACAAGTAGCATAGAATCAAGTCAGCTAAGAGCAAAGCATAATGTGGTTCATACTCTATCCCAAAATCGGATGCCATCCAAAATGCATCCAGCACTCACAGGAAAAAAAAGAAAAATAATTTCTGAATTTCCATCTTAGCTGAACTGGTAAATTAATGCTGTTTCAGAATAATAAAGAATCCAACTTCACATCTCCCCCCTATGAAACTCGGAATTATCAACTTTTAGCCACAAGGCGCACATACTTGCCATCAACCTCAAATCTGGAACTTGAAGTAATCTGCAAAATATGAAGAACTAAGGATATACCTCGCAAGATAACCAGATAAAAAGAGAAGAGACTCAAAAGTCACTTACCTTTTGCTCAAGCATTTCAGTGAGAAGACTTTTATCTTCTGTGATGCCAGATTCCTTGAGAGACTTCAGCACAAGTTTCTTCAATTTCTTCAATTTCAAAACACCCTCTGGATTCTGCCCAGTATACACACAAATGGTTAAATACATGAAAACGTTTAAAACTATCATCTTTAAGTCAAGCCAACTAATTATGCATCTAAACATTGATCCCTGGGTCGTATATCTTGTGAAAAATATAATTCTGGCTGGTAAAAAATGAAAACAATTCGACGAGGAGCTAGAGGGCAGGCTACATACAGATTTGAGAGTTGAAGTAATAAGCTTCTTCCATTTGATATTATTCTTATCATCGTTTTTAGAGGAAGAATCCATTGGCCCGTCATCCTTGGACTTAGTTTTCTTGGTCTTCTTACCCTGACCCTTAATTTCTTCTGTTTCTGGTTTTTCAACCTGAATAACTTCACCGTTTCCACATTCAGTGGTGGTTTCAAGTTCTGACTTCTTCCTAGCACAATCATTCTCAGCATCCTCAAGCTTTCTCTTCTTTCCTGATTGTACATTACCATTTTCGGCTACAGAGCTCTCATGCTTGCTGGCAACATTGGATGCCTTTTGGTCATTTTGTTCCCCTATATTTTTGCCTTCCTGATTTTCAGTTTTGTAACTGGTTTCAGTCGAGGTGCTATTAATGGTTCCTTCAGTCTGTTTAGGCTGCTGCTTGGCTGCATGAAACGCCCGTGCTTTTGCTCTATGCTTCTTGCCGTCTGCATGAAGAAGAAGGGTTTGCTTACTAGTAGCCTTGGTATTACACAAACTGCAAGAAACTAAATATTATTAGAAGAAACTCATACCTCACATAGGAACACAAGAATAAGAACCAGAAAAGATGCAAAGAGAAACGAAAATCAAACATCAAGATAACCAATGACAAACTAAATAAAGAATCCATCTTCATAGCATACAGAGAGGCACATCTTATATCTGTCTTCTAAACAATTGAACCAGAAATGGAGGGAGAAGATTTAGGTTTTACTAAAATAATCAAATGCTGATGGGGCACCAACAGCTAACCAAATGCAAATAGTATAGAATGACAAATCAATGCCCTAAAGAGATCCCACATTGCAGGTTCATGATTTGGTGAAGCCAAGCCATTAGTTTAGATAACTGCAAAAAATCTTATGATTACAGTTTTGCTTCAGCTCAAGCTCCTTTCCTGAGAGGTTTTGGAACTTGCCCTCGAAATACTACACCCAACCTCTGGCAAGAAAGGAAAAGCTTTTCACTATTTTTACCAAGCCCTTCTGTTTCCCATCTGTTGCCGTAGCTAGCACAAGAGGTAAGGCCAGTTTGTGGAGGAACATATCAATGACCCCAGGATAATCCGGTTCTCTCGCAAATTGGAACTTGCCTCAGGCTGTTTTTATATGATGGTGTTCTGCTTTGAGTTCCCAGAAAACCTTAAACATGTAGAATATACTGAACTTTCTAGATCATAAAGTAATAGAGACATACAACTACATTTGTTTCGTGTGCAGTACTCCATGTAATTGTAATGTCTGATGGAACTTAAGCTAGGCTCCGCCAGAAAAGCAAGCATTATTTTCTCCATGCATGTTATCTCAATTGTAAATTTCATACCATGTACGTGACGAAATAAGCATTTACTGTAAAAGAAATGAATCAAATTCACAACAATCTACTATTTCTCTTAGAGCCAGCAATCAGCACACGAACTTAAATAGTCTTAACCTGATCATACCTACAAAACCACGGAGCACTTTCAGATAATCCAACAGAAATATCAACATCTGGTTTCTGGTTCGAACAGTTTTTTGGCTTAGCATTTGAAGCATTCATGGCTTTAACTTGGCCCTTTGGACCATATTTTTCCTGAAAGCAAATGAATCACAAACCATTATAATCAGTCAGACAAAAGAGCAAAAAATCTTGTTCAAACCATAACCAACAATAGCGAATGCTGCAGAACGAATTGTGAATATATCACTTATGCACCTAATTACACCAATTGGAAAGAGAAAGGAAAAAATAAAAACTAAACTAAACTTTTACATAATGTTCCTTAATCTAATCCATTTCCTGTAGTCAAACACTGAAACCATACATAACTCATCCAGCTATAAAATTCTATCAATCGTAAAAAAGAGCTCAAAAGAGGTAAGGAAATCAAAATACCGCCTCCGTGATGCACTGAGTATGTCCTTCAACATCTTGGCGCCCAAACATTTGTCCACAATCAATGCATGATAACTATATACAAACAAAAATTTGAGCTCAAAATCCATATTTCGGAATCAAAGAAATCAAATTGGAACAAAATACTCAATAAGAGGAAGCAAAAACGAGACCTTGGAAGCAGAGCACATTCGAAAATGGTTGGGTAACTTTGGTTTCTTCAAATTGTCTCCACAATCTTCACACTGAAACCACACCATTTCTGCGTGCAATTGATGAACGGTGCGGCGAATTGAAAGTTCTAGAGGCTACGAAATTGCAACTGTGAAGAATTTCAATTCCAGCGACTCTCAAGGGCTTAAAGAAGGGTTTTTGGCTTGGCTCCTCGAGTAGCCGGATTTTATACATACAAGAACGCATTACGACAACATGCTGTTTGTGGATATTGGTACAATGCCAAACAAGTCAGAAGCCATTTAGTCTTTGATCCTCGGTATTTGGGCCCAAATCAGTAACCCGTTTCGAAATATGTAAAGTGTTTAAGCCCAATATTCAATCTTCTTCGTGGTGAGATATATTTAGACAATCAAAGCCCATTTAGGTCATTAGAGCCCACCACAGGTCTAGAGTACTCCACTTGTTTTTTGGGGACCCATCAGCCCCGTGTACGCATATAATATCCTTTTTCTAGGCATGGCCAGTGGGCTGGCCCAGCAATTCTAACAGAGTTGGGCCGATTTACTAAATTCGTCTTCACGGGTCAATTCCGACTGGGTTGGAAAATGTTGGCCTGACACACCTTTCATGGACCGAACTGGGCGGGGCAAGTTGAGAATTTTTTTTATTTATTGAACATTAAAAAAAATACGAGTCAATTAAGTAATAACATATAAATAAGATTTAAATTACATAAGAACAAACATAAACTACATGAAAGTGAAATTACATCAAAGTTAAAACTTAAAATTACATAATAAAAGATCATAAGTTCATAACACAAATAAAAACTTAATTAATTACTAAATCGATTTAGTTTGATTTTATTAAGTTTAGAAACTTTTATTAAGTACTTAAGTGTAGAAACTTAAAGTTTTCTTATTAAGTTTAAAAACTTGAAGTTCTTTTTATTAAGTTTAGAACCCTTAAGTTTTTTTTTTTTTTTTTAATCAAGTTTAGAAAACTTGAAGTTTATGAAAAAATGATTTAAGAAAGCCACCTTGAAGTGGTGGGGTGTTTGGCATGGACCCCTATTGATTTTATTGATAACAAAATAAAAATTACATAGGAGGTGGACTTAGGGCCTAAACCTCCTAAAAGTAATTACAAATAATAATATTCTAATTAATAACTATTCTATTACATTTTAATAACTATTCTATTACACTTTAGTAAGTTTGGCTTGTTGTTGCTTCTCCGTTGTTGGCGTTGTCGTCATTTTCATCCTCGGCATTCAGCAACCCGGAGATCCTATTTTCTTGCAAATACCAATCGGCTAGACACATGAGTGCCTCTAAGGTATTATGGGACAACCGACTTATTGTTTTGTCAAATGTAAGACAACTCATAGAAAATATACTTTCAGAAGCCACCGTTAGAAACCGGAGCTGTTAGGATGTCCCGAGTGATCCTAGATAGGATGGGATATTGTACAACATTACTCTTCCACCATCCAAGAATTTCCCAATCATATGCGTTATCTTGAACTCGGTAGGCATATAGGTATATAGACAACTCAGAGAAAGGACTCCTCGAAGATGATGATGGACTCGAGCTGCAAAGCTAGTGAACTCCATATCAGCTCCATAAGTTGCCTCTTGACTTGAACTTCCACTCGAGCTTGGGCCAGCATCTGATCCTCGCCCACTATTCAGTTCTTCAAGGTCACTAGCTCTTTTAATGTATTAGATGCAATAACTTTTAAATTAGTTAAGATTTCTTTCATAGGACAGATATGACTCAAATCTAGTATCTAAACACGCGTAAAAATAATCAAGCAAACATTCAAAAAAATCAACTTTAAAAAGAGGCTCAAGATCACAACAATACATTTAACACATGAAAATTTTTGTAATACTTTAAAATTTTAGTTTTCATATCTTGAATCATAGGACGGTATATAGAATGTGGTCTAAATTCTCTAAAACATATGCAACTTCAAGCATTATAGGTAGCATATGATGAGTAGTAGGATAGTATTGTCCTGATAAAAGTTCATACTGTTGCAAAAATTTTTAAAAAGTTAGCTACAATGTAAGCTTCATAAAAAATAGATTCTTCAAGATACATTCAATCATTTGCTAATGTAAATTCAGTAAGTTATTGTTTATAATTAAAAGTAGTTTGTAACATTAAATGAGTTGAGTTCCACCTTGTAGTAACATCAGTTTGAAATTTTTTATGAGGTTTATTACGTTCTCTACAAAGTTGTTTAAAATATTGCAATCTAAGACCGAAAGATTTAATGAATAAAATAATGTCTCTAATAGTTTTTGTAACATGGGCAACAAATTAAAAATATGATATGAACATCTAATATGAAATAATTTACCATCTAAAAGTGGTCTTAATGTATTTTTTCAAAATTGAAATTGAAGTATCATTATTTGAAACATTATCAAAAGAAATAGAAAATATTTTGTTTTCAATTCTATATTCATGACGTGTTATTGTGATATTTCTAGCAATATTTATACAGTATATGGATGTTCAAAATTTTTAAAACCAATGATTTCTTTATTTAAAAGCCAATTTTCATCAAGCCAATGGCATTTAATGCACATAAAATAATCAGAAGTAACTACATACCAAGAATCACAAGTAAGTGGAAATCTACTAGAAGAAGATTAAAAAATTGTAGCAATTACGTCTTTTTCTTCCTTAAAAAGTTAGAAGAATTTCCCTCATAAATGAAGTTCTAGGAATTCCTTTAAATGCTCGTTGAAATGCTTCTTGGACGAATCTTACAATGGAATACTAGAAGGTAAGGATAAGGAAGTCTACTAGTTGATACCCACCTAACTACTTTTTTTT
This sequence comes from Catharanthus roseus, assembly GCA_028651295.1. Classification (NCBI taxonomy): domain Eukaryota; kingdom Viridiplantae; phylum Streptophyta; class Magnoliopsida; order Gentianales; family Apocynaceae; genus Catharanthus; species Catharanthus roseus. The sequence goes on along the minus strand of JAPQWS010000044.1, from coordinate 1,427,558 downwards.
TGCTATAGCAATATCATATTTAAAACTAGTAATTGCACCGGAACTAGTAGAATCTAATTGAGTTTGTCTAGTTAAATTTGTTATTTCACTAGGGTGGTATTTATTTATATGTCTTGTTAGTATACCTGTGCCACTACCAGTTTTATGTGTAGATTCTTGTTTATAAAGTTTGCATCTAGCTTGATTACCTATTTTTTTCAAAAGCATTCCAAACCAAAGTTCTTTTTTTATACTACTAGTAGGTGTGTTTCCGGAAGGCGCAGACATATTAATAGGTTCTTCATTTTGTCCAAAATCTAGAGTGTGAGATGATGCAATTCTTAATTTTGGAGGATACATAATAATAATAATAATTAAGTAAACAAATAAGTATTAAAAATTAAACAAAGAAATTATAATAATGAACGTAAACAAATAAATATTAAAAAATAAATTATAGTAGATAAAGTAAATTGAGAAGTTGAGAAAAACAAACTAATTTGAAGCTAGAAGTTCAAAGAAGAATTGAGAATTTTGATTTTTTGCCCGGCACTTTTTTCGTTCTTTAATTCCTTCCTCCGAAACTGAAATTGGAACAATTCTTCAAAAATATTACCAAAAAATTAAATAATTGATATTGTGTTGAGAGTAGAGGAGACATGAGAGAGTTTAAGAGATGATAGAATATTAGAATTGATGTTTGTTGGTGTGAAGAATGAGTTGAATTAGGGTGTATTTATAGGAGAAATAAAAAAACTGAGGTTAATACTAATAAAAAAGGTAAAAAGCTGGCACCAAAACAACAGTCAAAATTGGGGAATAGTAACTAACGGCAACAATTTTGGGACTATGCAGCAGAAAACAACGGTTAGAAATTGGGCAGCCCACATGGGCCATTCATTTAGTCCGTAGTCCAGCGAGCTGGGCTAGTCTGGGCCGATTTGTAGGTTGGGCTGAATTTTCTTCTTGGGCTGCACTAGGCTAGTCTTTTCATGGGCTGATTGGGTTGAACTGTGAATCAAGAAAATTGGGTCCGGCTCAACACCTCTCATACCATCTCGCGAGTTGGGATATGTCGGGAGTGAGCCGAGCCAAATCAGTGTTGTGACGGGCCGGACTATGCGGATTCGCGGGTCAACTCGGCCTATTCAACAGAGTTACCTCCTCGTTACCCGTCTATGTTTTTTTTAAAAGAAAGTGAAAGTGTTTTTTAGTTTGGAGTTTCTTATAAGAAATAAATAAAAATTAGCATAAAAACTATTCAATTTGTTTTAACATAATCTGAAATTATTTTTTTTCTATAATTTAACTCAAAATTTTCTTATTATCACTTTTGGGGTGGAATTGATCAAATGTTTGCATGTTCTGCTTATATAAATCACTATATAATGAAAAAGTTGACAATCTCCTATTTCTCTTCCTAAATATTCATACAATTCACTAATATTTGTATTCTCTTTTCACTGTATTTGGTACATTTAGGAAAAAAAAAAAAAGATTAATGATTTTTTTCCTTAGCTTGACAAATACGAGGGCCACAATAGAATTTATCAAATTAAACTCCAAAAAAGGCTAAAAGGTCCAATTTTAATAGTTTTGGAATGAGTTTTGTCAATTTGTCTACAAGGAAATATTACCTACTATCTTGTTTTTTTTCTTTTCTTTTTTGATAGACAAAAAAAAAAAAAAGAATTCAAAATTTCTTATTGGTAAAAGTGTCTCTAACTAAACTACTATCTTATCACTAACTTACCGATCATCCTAAATGCCCAAAGATATTATGCAATTCACTAATTTGTGGATTATATCATAAAGTTACAGCTAAATCTCATGAAATTAAATTGTTCATTTTAAAATTTTATCACCACGAAATTATAATAAGAGATTTAGAGTCAATCTCTTCTCTTCAATGTGAGATGATATTTATATACATTTAAGATTCGACTTGTAATATATAAAATTACTGAATCAGCTAAACGGTAGATACAATCAGATAAAGACGATGAATTTTAGTAGCTAGTAACAGATGGAGAGCCCACATCCGCAACTATCTTCATCTCCTTCCACGCTACTCTGAATATATCTGTTTTGTGGTAGGAAGGAAGAGGGCCCTAATTCTTTTATCAATGATGATCAATCTTTTTTCAAACCCAGAAAAAACTCTAGTTCTTGATTGGTCCTTTTGGGTGGCCATCTCTCAACCAATAAACAAGAGAAAATGTCACCTATATTAGACCATTAGGTGATGAACAATCACGCATATATTATTAATTAAGTCACCCAATAAACCCTCTCTCTCCATGCCAGTTTGTAAAACAGTGACTGCAAAGCAAGGCAATTATACATATATATGTCAGTTCCTCTTGGAGAATGCACATTTTTATTACGTTCCTTTTTTTTTTTTTTAATTTTTAAACACAATATTTAAAAATCATTCGCCAATTCGAAAGAAATCAAATGATACAAAACCCCCAAATAATAACACTAAATTGACATATTACATTAAATTACTAATTAATTAACTGGAATTTAGAACCTCTTACTTAGCATCCACACACCTCTTTAACATTGGTTATCATCAATTTTCCCAAATTTCATGAAGTTTTTTTTTTCTTTGAAAAATTAGTTACTTTTTGTCTCTAAAATTAAATCTATATTGCTTTGACAAAGTTTTTCCAATCATACAGTCTATGAAGAATAGAAATACAATCAAAGTGATCCACTTACTATAAACTTAAAGGGCCAATTTAATTTGTTTGTATGTCTTGCATTTTTAGGACCATAACGATTAGACAAAAAATTTGTAGAATCAAGTAAAACTATTGATCTGTTTTTAATAAAATATATTTAATATTTAAAAATATTGATTAATCTAAGCGCTGCCTACTTGGAAGTTAGAACTTCACTTTGTACATTTCAAAAAATTAAAAAAAGGATTCAAACATTTCAATTTTAAAGACTATATAATGGCTAGTTTTCCTTTTCTTCTTTGGTATTTGCTTGGCAAAGGCGTGAATGGTTAGTTCTTGGTTTTATGATGAGTATCTAAATTGTTTTTAGATTTTGGGATAGCCAATATAACTGTCCTTTCCATATGAAAAAATTGCTACTTAATTTATTTGATTGGATTTCTATATTTGTCAATTAAAAGTGTAGATGAAATGATTCATGAATAATCTTTATTCATCTTTCAATGGATGAAATTAACTTGAAAATATACATATATTAGTATAGTGTCATGAATATTATTAGTGTGCTCACTAATATTTCCTGCTGCTCCTTGCAAACAATAATTAGTTTCATTGAACTAATAATAATTTGCTTTCTCTCAAAGAACAATTAATAAAAGACAGAATATTGAGGCATTGTTTGCTAAAATTGAAAATTGTAAATTTTCAGTAGGAAAACTTATTGTAATTTTTCGGAATTTGTACTGAACCAAATATCAAATATATATACAAATTTACATCCTCATCCTACACCTAATTGATATGGTATATACAATATAGGAGGAACTTACTAAACTAAAAGTAGGAAACTACCTAAACTATTACAACAAATTAGGAAAAATATTAGCTATATAATAGTCAACACAATATTCCCAATTATGCCATAATATCCGGGTGCCAATGGATATCTAAATTGTTTAAACTAATAAGTGATAATTATATATAAAAAAGTGTTATAATTAATTTTGAAAAATATGTATTTTCAGATTTCAGAATTTGAAGTTAAGTAAAAATTTTTACTTAAAATTTATGATTACAATTAAACACATCTTAGACAATTACGTGATTTGCAAAAATGATTATCAAATGCACTTAAATATTAAGGGCCTATTTATCTATTATCATACATATTTAATTTAATAAATTATTAACTAATTCATTTTAGAGAAATTGGCCAAAAATACCCCTCCATAATTTATGTTTTGCTACTTGAGACCATTATTTATTTTATTGGCCACTTCTGTTCAATATCTTTTTTACAGTGGCCGAAAATGCTTATTTATGATGGCTACGAATGGTTTTTGGACTTTGAGTCACGTAACATTCACATATCATCTTAGTAAAGGTAAAAATTGCCCGACTACTAATTTAAATGCCAACATACAACTAGAATGGGTCAAAATAGCTCAATAGTGCATTCGGGTCAGTTCGTGGGTCGAGTTATTTCTATTGATTCTAGCTGCCGGTTGGTGTTTAGATTAGTGGTTGGATAATTTTATTCTTACTAAGAACAACATATGAGAGCTACATGATACAAATTGGTCGAGAATTACCCATGCCGCCATATATAGGCATTTTCGACCATCATATAAAGTTATTAGGCATAAGTAGCTAATATAATAAATAATGTCCTTAAGTGGAAAACGCAAATTATACATGGGTATTTTTTTCCATTTTTGGCCAAACACAAATTAATTTATGAAACAAGGTCTGATATGATTTCTTCTTTATTCTTCGCTCTCTATATTTTTTATATATTAAAAAAGAAAGAATATGGTTTGAATTAAAAATTTTGGCACCATTAAAGAAGCATTTATCGAATGATACAAGTTAAAGTCTCCTGATGGAGAGTTCAACTACGAACTGTTGCCTTGCCATGGTGCCGCCACATTTCATCGACAAGAAGCAAAAATACATATATGAGAAGAGTTAAAATTCATACCTTTGAAATTCAAACTCCATGTAAAATACACCCTAAAATTAGCTGTTATCAAGAGAAGAAAGACTATGCATATATCTACCATAACAAACTTGATCTCTAAGGGAAAAGATGTAATATTCTTCATAAAAAAAAACGACAATCATATATGGAGGAAATTTCGCAAAAAGAAGAAAAGAATTGAAACATACATATTTCTCTACTTTAATTCTGAAAGCATGAGAATCAGTAACAAAGTATTTTATTATAATAAATCCAACATAACTTGTCAACAAGACAAAATAAGTTGATTGTCCAATTTCAGAAAATCCTACCTAATTCTTAGTTTTGCGTACATATATAAATATTCATACGTAAATGAAAGACAAATGATCTGGCTTCAACTCCAATAATTTGAATTCTCTTCCTTGATCCCATTAAGCGAAATCCCTCACCCATAAGGTTCTCATCAGATTTTTCGACGCCAGCTAGAAGATATAAATCATGATGACTTAACGGTCCTACAGACTGGAGGCAAAAAACTATCTCCCACAATGGAATTCACTTCCTATTCCATGATCTTCGAGTAAGAGTAAGTTACAAGCAGATCAAGTTTAGATTAATTAATCAGAATTCTTCTATACATCTAAATATTAAGAGCAAGAGATTATGCGGTATAGTGAAATGTCTAAATGTCAAGAATCAAAATTTGCTAGTATACTCATAAATTGAATTTAAATCAGTTAAAATTATATATTTCCTCAAATAATAATTATGTGTCTTCATTTATAAAGGGAAATGAAGTTGGTAGCAACTGATTTTGAAAGGACACAAGGGGAAGAAGACGCATATATATATATATATATAGGTCATTGTAACTTTTTGGAACAATCTTCAAGATGAGCCTTTAATCTGTCTTTCTTGTTTGATTAGTGATTCAGGATCTTTTGGTATCTCATTATGTCTTTTGATCCCCCTATCGTGTCACAACGAGGCCAATCTAGGAGGGGAGGAGAGCATAAACAGACCTCCCCTTCTCAATTTTTTGGCAAAGGATATAAATATTGCATTATATTAGATCACTGAATCGAACCATGAAAGAGATTATAAAAAAGAAGAAAATATTTTTATAAGCCGATAATCTATATGAAGAAAAATTTTAAATGTTTGAAACAAGAAAAAATTTATTAAAAAAATAATTAAAACCGTTGTGGTCTCGTTCGGTCTTGTTTGAAGAGAGAGTTTATTTTTTCCCATACGTTCAAGAATTCTTAAACTTAAGAAAGGCAAATGAATAGGTGTGTTGGTTCTAATTTCGTAGCTGATTTGCGGATTTAAATTTGTCTAGAGCTAAATTCGATTCCATACCAAGCCAGTCATATGAGTCGAAATCTTCGACCCAACACAAACCAACCTCTCAATCCAAACCAGATCAAGGCCAAACTACAAGATGCACAACCTAATTCTAATCCAGATTGAAGAAAGCCGGTTTAAATCTGGACCTATTAAAACCATTCCCGTTTCCCATCTCTATTTAAACTAAGTACTCATAAGAGTTAACTCTTTCAATGTTGCCAATTAGTGTATATGTAGTACATAATTATAAACATCATAATCATTAACAAGAGGTTAATTAGGTGAAGAAGAAAGTCCAAATCAAAATTTCTATGCATATTTTAGTTAATGCTAAAAGAAGAAAATTTTCCAAAAGAGATATTTAAGCAAAGGTTCTCCACCAATTTACCTAGAAAATGAAAAGGGAAATGTAACAGAAACTTGTTGTTATTAATTAAATAGATTTTTTAGAAAAATTATTAATTAAATAGCTGTGATATTTTTTTTTGGATAAAAAATAGCTGTGAATTGATTTTTAACAAGAAATATTGCAAGTTTTTCTTCTTTACTTCTCTACTAAGTTAAAGAAATTGTCAAACTTCAAAACCCTAATTTCATCAAATTGCTGAGCCTTTTAAGCATCAATTTTTTGCTGGTTTTCATATGAAACTATTTCAATAATAATCAGAAACTAATAAAAAAGGAAATTGACTTTCTCTTTTTCTTTTCTCTTCCTTATAAAGTATTACTTTTGTATACATAATTAATAATGTTAACATATAATAATTAATTTTAAAAGAAAGTGAGCTGTAAGCTTTTTTTTTTCTCTAAATAAATATATAAGCTGTAAGCCTTTAACAAACATGTATGTACTTTCCTGGTACTTCCCTAAACCCTTAACCAAAATTTTAAATCTTCAACAGAATGTCCCAAAGCACAGCGTGCCATAAAAAAATGGTGGTTTTTTTCTTAAGCTGTATCAATGGATGCACATGTTAATATGACTTTAGTTTTCAAGTGAATACTGATATATATATATATATATATATATGGATTAACTAATTTCGAGTTTAATGGAGTATATAAGTTTCTTCGGTTTAAGATTTAACAATTATAAGTTGTAATTATTTTCTGTAGTCTAATACTATATTAGAATTTTTGGGCTTAGGTCTAATTCACCCCAAAAAATACCTCAAGAGGGGAGGACTGCCCAAGTATTTATAAATTGTAATTATTTTCTTTAATTAGCCGATGTGGGATTTTCAACAATATATATACTAGTTTTATTTGTATAAAACATGTTTCATTTGTATTAAATGGGTGTTATATTAGATTAGATTCATGATACGTTTTATTTGTATTGATATGCATCTTTAATACTCATAATAGAAACATAATAGAAAGTGGTTTGAATCCTCTCTAATATCTTATGTTACTTTTTTTTTAACATTTCTAATATAGTAAATATCTCTTTTTTTTTACATTTTTTGGAACACGCGTTAACACAGGTAAAACATACTGAATATGAAGAAAATATATAATTTAAGTGTGAGAAATTTTTACGAAATTTAAAAGATTAATAAAAATTGTTAAACGTTAAGAAAACTTATATTTTAAACTGAAAAGTTAATTCACATTAACATATTTTTAAGGAACTACATTACACAAACTCCATTAATAAAATTTATGAAATAAAATATAAATTTTAAAAAGAAAATGATAAATTTTTAAAAATATATTATATAAAGAAAAATTATGAGAGATATTAGGGACGATTTCTTGATTGGTTAGAAAGATCTTAAAAACAAAATTAATTTCTTGCGCTGGAATGTCTTTGACCCTCCTTTTAATTGCTGAAAACAACAAAAACACGTAATTATAATTGGATATATTCTTCAGTAAACAATAATTTCTTGAACGTATATTAATAATGTACCATAGTAGTTGTTAAAAAATTTATAAATTAAATTAAAAAGTTATCCACGAAATTCCACCATGAATTTCTTGACGCCTGTCCCTCATTCGCATGTTTTTTTCAACTAAAAAAATTAATATATATACGCAATGTAAAGAAAAAACAAGCTAATCCGGTTTTTAATTATATGTTTTCTTAATTAGAGAAATGATTAATTAAGTTATAAACATGATTAATACGAGCATGATTGAAGTGGAAAAATTGGAATTGATCACGTGAGGGGGAAATGGACGTCAAAATCAGCCATGGAAGATAGCTGCTGGAGAAACTTGGAGGACACTTCGTGTGGAAAGGTTGTCATTTTCCAAGCTGTATCACCCTTTGTTTTTTGTTACTAATTTGAGACCCTACTTTGATTAATTAGTTGCTAATACATCCTAAATATATATATATATGCCATTAATAATCTTGGTTCACTTAATACTAGCATTGCCAATATTGTTACACGATCCATGATGGAATTCAATCATCAAACTCTAAACATTACATGATAAGCTAAACGATAAGGGCCGTGACGGAATCATGATAGAAAACTTGAAGGGACTGATTAAAGTTTTACCAGAATTTCGTCTATAAAATAGATATATTCCAAGTATAAAAGCATTCAAACTGGAGGATTTGAATGTGAAAATATCAAAATTTCTAAAACTTTTTTTTTTTGAGGCTCGAGCCTACCCGAGCCCCTAAGTGGTTCCGCCACTGGTACGGGATACGTAATAAAGTTGGTAATAACTTAAATTGATAAATAATTAGAGTAAACAATTATCTATTTATAATAGCTTACTTTCAATAACTTGGGTAAGTATTAATGACTTGATTGAACTCTATAAACCTTCTTAGGTTTAGTTAGTTTGTAAACTTTTAATTCAATTTTAAATTCTTACCGACTTAAATCCAAATGTCTGCGAAAGACCATCTGATATGAATTGAGTTACAGCATGAATTATCATCTATAATATTAACAGATGTAGAATAAAAAATTAATAGGGTACAATGACATTTTAATTTTAAATAAATAGAAAACAAACTAAAAATATATAAACTTAAACTCAATTCTATAAAATGAACACATTACTAATTTGTTAATACTAAAAATATGATAAACTTTTCATAACGGCACCCTATATTTGATAACCTTGCATTTATAAACAATCGTTCATTAAGAGTTTTCATCCGATTACATAGTGATAATTTAATATATTTTTACTGTTAGGTAACAATTCAAATTAAAATTGAATATATTGTGAGAAAATTACGTATAATTTTTTATACTTAGAAAGATACTTTTTTCTTGAGAAACTTATCATTTTGGTCCCTAAAGTTTGGACCAATTTTATTACTTGACTCTATATATGTATTTATTTTCAATTATCAATTATGATTCCTAAAGAATATATATCTATTTAAGCTGGTTTTCATTAGCCATAAAAAAGGAATTATTTTAGTTATATTTATATTTTTCAATAATTAAATGACCAAGTAATAAAATTGACCTACTTTAAAAATCATAATAATTATTTCTTTTCTAAAAAGATTTAAAAATTATACTATAACATAAATGGTTTCACTGAAGCTAGTGGGAATACGTGCCACAATGTAAATCCATCTATGATATCCAACATGTTTTTGTAATGTTTATTGTATCATTTTTCTTATCTAATTTTTTTTATTTGAGTTTATTTTTTAAAATTTAGAATTTATTTAAAATGATTTACTGATGAAAATATTATATTAGCAAAGTTTGTTTATTTCGGGGGTCATCTTTTATTTGTAAACTGTGTTGATAAAAATATTATAATAGAATATGTTAGGGAGGATTTGAAGTTATTACAAGTAGAGAGTAGAGAGATGTTATGATTGTTGGTATAGTTTAATTGGCATGGTGAATTATAGTGATCCAGCACTGAGAGAGACATTTTATCAAGGTAGGTCATAACTCACAATTCATGGGGCCTTTTCCCTTTACATTAATATGTGTTTGAAACTACACGCATGCATATATATATATATATATATATAATATTTAGCCATGAAAAAGATGAAGAAGATAGGCTTTGTATTAATAATCTTTAGGCTAAAGTTTTCTGGTTTTCCTTGGCCAATATATAATTCATATAGAAACAATTGCAACAATAACATCAACCAGCAATAATGCATTAACAAATTCTTTCTTTCTTTGTATAAACAAGCACCAAAACAACATGGAATATTATTGATCGATCCTTAGAATTCAAAAGAAAGAGGAATAAAAAAGGGATTTTACTTATTATACCAAAAAAAAAAAAGAAAAGAAAGAAATAGGGAGGCATTCTTCGTTTTTTTTTTAGGGTGGGGGGTAGAAAATAGTTAAAAGTGCCCTTGAACTCTTTGTGTTCACCCAATCATACCCTAAATCTTTTTTAAAATATATTTTATTTTTAGAACTTTTACAAGGGTATTTTATGCATATATGGCCTTCAAAATCTGATAATTTTGACGGTGTAATTCATACGTGGTGATCAGCACATGACATATTCTTGAAAAGAAATATTGCTCATGTACTTCTTTTCATGTACTAATCATGTATTAATGGATAAATTTAGATATCTTGGATATAAACAACACCTCATAAATATCTCAAGACGTAAAATGTGTTAAAAATATTTAAGGGTATGATGAGCTAAATGCAAATAGTTTAAGGTACTTTTGATTATTATTTTCAAACAAATGTGACAAAAACTATTCCAATATATGCCATGAAAAAAGGGTTGTAATTAATAATGGTGCACTAAGTATATTTTAAATGAAACAAAGTGCAATATTTTTGCAAGCAATAAATTAAAGGTGCTCACTAACTATATAGTTCTTGGATGAATGGTGGTTTCTTGACATTGCAAATTCGGAAAGGATTTCTTTTGCATTATATTGCTCCATTAATTCCCCCAATTGAAAAGTTAAGGTTACACTTTGTATAAGTCCAAATTTGTTGGGTTCTTATAATGGGGAAAAAGGTATATAGCATTTAGGTAAAGAAAATAATGTGTGAAAATTTTTACCATTTAGGAGGCTTTTAGGGCTTTAATAATGCCCCAAGAAAATGAAAGAAACAAATACTAGTACTAAAGGGGTCCTATATGGTGGTTACTTTTCTTTATATATATGTATATGCTTTTGACAAAGTGATTATTTTTAAAGGTGTTCTTTGGTGTGTTTTGATGTTAAAAGTTTGAAGTTTTCAATGATTACAACCACGCTCCAATCATACAACTTGTGAACTGTCTACAAACACTCACCATTTCTTCTAATAAATACTTCATCTTCTCCAGAAGTTAGATGTGGCTCAACATTGAGATATATATATATATATATATATATGCTTGTCCAAGGCCATCTCAAGGGTCAACAAACAATAATATGATAGATATTGAGCACCAAAAAGGTCTTAACACAATTTCTATATAACAAAATATCAATTACATAACATATTCTGCTACTAATTATATTTTGATATTATCAATGTTGCATGCTGTATTTGCAAGTTTAGAAATACAACTAATAAGTTTAGCAACATTTGCACTTGCGTGCCAAAAGTGTGATTCATGAGTCTGACAATATCTACGATCTATACTATTAACTATTTATAAAGATTTAAACTTATGTTTATATATTATTCAATCCTATCACATTTATATTAGTACACTTATCAGTAACATATAAAGATTTTGTTCTTGTTACAATATTTTACATTGAATGCAAATAAATTTGATATGATATATATAACTTTTAGAATAGTATATATACATTTAAATAGAGAAATAAAAATCAAATTTAATAGGTCTTGAAATTAAGGATATTACAACAACCATTTCCTTATAGCTTGTTATTGCACAACTTTAAAATTGGGTAAGAGTTGCCTAAAAGCATTAATAAAATGAAGTATGAAACCAAAACAAGATTGACCTGCAATAAAACTAAACCACCGTCTCTTGCCTAAAAAAACATTCAAAATTTTCTTAGCATACAACCCCACCAAAGTTAACTATTGGAGATCAAACCAAAAATGCCATACCCATATATATTAGAGCTAATTACATTCTTCAAACTACAATTTTATTCTTCTATTTTATGTAAATTATAATATATTTTTATTATTTATGTATTCATAACTAATTTTTATAAAGAAAATTATAAGAAAATAATTAATTATTCTATAGTGAAGAGTTCAAAATCTTTCTAAAATATCATTTTGTCAATCTAATTCTTGTTTATTAAGAGCATAGTATTCTTTGCTTCAGAAATTAATTCAAAAAAAATATAGGAATGGTAATGTGATGTTAATAAATGCTACTCACAAACTCTATAATAATTAAGCTCATAAAATAATATTTTATAAAGATTTTAAATTTTTTATTTTTTGAAAAGAAATCAAAATCAATAACCATATATATTAACTAATTACAAATACATAAATACTAAGAATGCATTTAATTATAATTTATAATAGAGATATAAAATTTTAGTTTTTAAAAATCTCAAGAAGATAAATGAAATTAACTCTATATATTACTTATAATTAATTTTAAAAATTAGTAATATTTTTTTATTTATTAATCAATCTAAATATATATTAAATCAACATGAACGACCGGATAAATTACAAAAAGCCAACCCATCCAAACCTCAAAATCTCATGAACAACATATACTAAAATATATTTGAATCTCTAGGTCAAGACCACCTTTGCAGGCAATTATTTTCTTTGGCTTACTCTTTTTTTTTTTTCTTTTAATTTGAATATTCAATGGGGATAATATTGAGGAATATACATGATGATTGGATAAGAATATGTATATGAACCAATAGGAAAGTTGTTTTGATTAATTTAAACTTAAAAGCTCAAATCCTTCTGTCACCACAAAACTATTCCATTTATCCAATTGAGCAATGATTAATGTTAAAAGAAACTCAAAATATTTCTAAATTGATTTATTAATCTTGAATCATTCTTCCATGGCTCCATCCATTCCGTACACAACCTTCTTCTCCCATTAGCAAATTAGGCTTATTATTATTATTGCCGAAAGACAAAATTTTTTCTCTCAAAATCTTTATTAAATTACTCAACATAGTAACTCAATAATTTTATAAATCGTAGACCAAGCAGCGATAGGCACAAGAACCACTTCTACATTGAAGAGGTTGAAATTTCCACACTACTTCTACCACTAAAATAATATGTCATGTAATCTTGATTTTTTCTTAAAACATCCAATATCATTACCAAAAAAATTTAGTTTCATGTTGGGGATAAAAATGGTGAAATAGACATAATTAGTCTTAATTATCTATTAATTTAACTTAATCTAAAAATTATTATTATTTTCCTTTCAAAAAAAATTTTTTTAAAGAAAAATATTAATTGTCACTATCCCTTTTGGAGCTAAATTAATACATTTTTACACGAGTCAATCATATGAATTATTGACTATGGGTAATAAAATGATCAATTTTTAATTTTTTTAACTATATAAACTCCAATTCAATGAAAAATAAAATATGCATATAAGTATTTAACTTGTATCGATATATAATTAGAAAAATAAAAAATTAACGATTTTGTTCTCACAAAAACTATATGAGTAGTATATAAATGAATTTTTCAAATAACTAAAGATGGTGGTGCTCAAGTAGTTCCCAACATATATTCTGATGTGTTTAGTAATTAGTTGAGATCTTAAGTTTAAATATTGACTAATGTAATTTAATTTTTAAAATTATATTTATTTTTTTAATGATACTATTATGACGAGATTAGTGTTTTGCGTCGATTGTTCAGTTAATTTAATACATTAGTAAATGAACACAAAAACCCGAAAATAAAGTTAGGTGCAAATGTAATTAAGAAAAAGCAAAAATGATGGGGTTGTATATAAATATGTCCACCAAATTTGGTTTCATTTTGTTATGATAAACAGCCTTCCATCTCATCTGTCATTACACTTTACTCCAAGGAACCCTCTTTTCCTCTCCCCCCCTCCCAAAAAAAAAAAACCTTTAAAAACTCTCTTCCATTCCACCCAAAGCGAAACCAAACCCAAGCTCAAACTCCATCATCATCATCATTACCTATAGCTATCCATGGAACCACCAGACTCACCACCCCCGTTCTGGTCCCAACCTTCCACCGTAATCCTCCACCATCAACAGCGTCGCCGCCGTTCTCCGCCTCCTATTCTCAACCCCGTCGTACTTATCCTCCTCGTACCAATCCTCACTCTACTCATTTTATTCTTCCTCGTTCCTCCTTTTGTCTCCCATACTTCTCAAATTCTTCGTCCCAATTACTCCGTGAAGAAAAGTTGGGATTCATTGAATATCCTTTTGGTGGTTTTTGCAATTCTTTGTGGAGTTTTTGCTAAACGAAACGACGACGTTTCCTCCTCCTCCTCCGACGAACAACAACAGAACAGTAGTAACATTATTAGTAATAATAATATTTCCAATAGTTCTTTCAATGAGACATTATCTCAGCCGATTCAGAGCAGTTCGTGGCCTCCGCCGGAGATCGGAGTTAATCGATTGAGAAGAAGTAGCAGTTCGTATCCTGATTTCAGACAAGTAGATTGGGAAATTGGAGAAATTAGGCACCGATACTATGATGATATTGATGCGGTCAATTTTATTAATCGGCCGCAACCGTCGGCGACGAAGCCACCACCAGCTTCCGATCGTGGAAACGACAGTACTCCGGTGGCGCCAGTGGAGATTGAAAGACAGGAGAGTGATGAAAAAGTTATACCGGTCGATAAATTTGAACTTCGTTCTTCTTCGCCTCCGCCGCAGGAGTCACAAACGCCAACACCTCCGCCACCGCCTCCTCCAGCTCGTTTAAAGCGGCGGCGATCTTTACAGAGCGTTCCCCGGAAAGAGAAACTGGAAAAACGAGCTATTGAAGTTGAAGTAGCTGAAGCTCCTCCTCCTCCGCCACCAGCGGTTGAGCCTCAACAATCTCCTCCGCCAATGGAGTTTCAACCGGAGCGGATTCAACGAGTGCAAAGGAAAAAAAGTGGAACGGCTAAGGAAATTACAACAGCAATTGCTTCATTATATAATCAGAGAAAGAAAAAGAAAAAATCAACAAAAAGAAGAAACAGTGAAGATAATAATAGCTCCAGCGAAAGCTCCTCTTCGCCTTCTTCTGTACATCCAACTGCTCCGCCTTCAACACCCCCTCCGCCTCCTCCGCCACCTCCACCGCCGTCGTCTAAGGTTTTCCAGAATTTTTTCAAAAAAAGTAGCAAAACTAAACGTGTACATTCTGTACATTTTGTTCCCGGCGCTGCTGCACCACCTCCTCCGCCACCTCCGCCGCCTCCACCAAATTCAATTTTTAATAATTTATTCAAAACTGGAAACAAAAGCAAGCGATTCAACTCGTCATCAACTTCCGATCGTCCTCCTCCACCGCCTCCGCCACCTCCTCCACCTCCGTCGTCTATCCTCAACAATCTGTTCGGGAGTAAAAGCCGACGGTTCAAATTAGAGAAATCAGATCTACCAATACCACCTCCACCACCACCACCATTTTCCAAACGGAGGTCTAGTTACGCTCAATCTCATCTCCAGGAAGCATCACCGGAACATATATTCCGACGGCCGGCGACGAGCGGAAAGCCGCCATTACCGACGAGAAGTAGTTACTACGACGAGAGTAATTTGAATAGTGGCGCGCAATCCCCACTAATACCAATACCTCCGCCGCCGCCTCCGCCGCCGTTCAAAATGCCGGATTTTAAATTTGTGGCCCGCGGAGATTATGTTAGAATACGGAGCGCCCACAGCTCGCGCTGCAGCTCTCCTGATCTGGAAGACGTTGATGTAATGTCAGTCAATTCATCAGACGTAAACGACGGTCCTGATTCAATTGGGCCTTCAGTGACCTGTCCAAGCCCAGATGTTAATCTCAAAGCTGATTCTTTTATTGCTAGGCTCAAAGATGAATGGAGATTGGAGAAGATGAATTCAATGAGGGAGAAGAATAAGATGGGCCAAAGCACCAAGACCAAAAAACTTGATTAAGCCCAATTCTGGAAAAAAACATAAATATGGTTGTTTTCTTTTTTTTTTTTCCCACTTTTTCTAAATTTTGAACTTACACAAAGATGAGAGGACTAATTATATTTTAGTAGATTAGAGATAATATAAATATAAAGGCTTTGTGGCTCTAATTGTGTTTTTTAGTTCTCAATTAGGCCCCCTTTTGAAGAGGATGAACCTATGTTTTGGCTTGTTTGAAGATTTAAGAAAATATGAGTGCATCATGTACATAGATATTTGGTTGTGAAACTTTTGTTACATTACTTGGTGCTCATTTCTTCTTTGTATTCTTAATTTTAGATGGAATATGAATTTGAAAACAAAATTAGAAAAACTTGTCCATTTAGCTTGAGCAAGAATTATCTTGAGTATATATGCTTTTTTAATTTATACCATTAATAAAATTTCTACATGTTTACGGACCCTCTTGAATTACATTTTAGCCCAACTGTTCTTTTGAATTTTAAAAGTCAATCCATAAAAATCACTTGGATTCGCACATTTTTTATTTTAAAATAAAAAAGAAATTAATCAAAACATAGACTCTTTCTAAGAAGCAACAACTATCAATCATAAATACCTAGTATCCTTGTGCATAAAGGTAATCAATTCGGTCGTTATGGTCGGACTCTAATATAGATTTCTGACCGCATTCTTCAGAAGGCCCTCTTATCTCTTCCTTCTGCAAGCTCAAGTTATGGAAGAAGGAACCGAGAAGAAGGTATCAGCAACAACTGGTTATCAATAAAATCATTATTACTCTATCTACATTTTTCAACCCTCAAATTGAATTTCAGGAGCTGCCTATTCTGTCTAACGTAAAAAACCTCTCTAAGAAAAGAACTGGATAGAGGGGATAAAGATAAAGAGGATGAAGAAGATGATGATGAGATGGAGTTTGATGAGGATGATGACAATAATGATGACCGAAGAACTATGATATTTTCGAAAATCTATTTTTTTTTCCAGAACTGTGTTCTTTTTATTTTTTTGTGATTTTATATTTTTTATTTCGATATATTGATGAATTTAGGAAAAAAGTAATTGCCGAAATATAGTTTTTCATCAGAGAAATGTAATAGCGATGTTATTTTTTTTTTATTTTGTTACATTTTTTATTTCAATCTAATGCAAATATTATGAATAATGTGATATTGCTTCAATTTCGTAGCAACAGAATTTTGGTTTTAATTTATATGAACGTAAACAGCCAATGTTGAGATAATTACATGGAGTTCCTGTGAAAGAAGTTCTAATGAACAAGTAATAATATTTAATGTTGATAGTAAACGAGCATCGTCGATCATGTTAAAACAATGAATTGCATTATTCTTAAAAAATGACATTGGTTGGCTTCAATTAATTAATTTTTTTTCATTTTCAATAACTACTGCAGACTCGATTTGACATGAGTGTGCAACTGTGCAACAGTATAAATTGAAACAGGACATGTTGGGTAAATGTGCCACTTTTAACTTTTCCCTTATTTCTTAACTAAGTAGCTACACACTTGATTTTGAAAATGAATTCAAAAAAAAAAAAAAAATCCCTCCATTTATATTTGAAATGTATAACTCATTTAATTTTTTTTTCTTATTTCTAAATTAAGAAGACCCTTAGATTCATACTCGATACATTTGATTAAACTAAGAATAAAGTTGTACATTTATAATCACATGGTAGGATTTTTTTTTTTTTTTTTACGAAAGTAAAATAATTCTTAATACATGTGATTCATAAAAGTTCAATGAACTTAAGAGTTTTTCTTTTGGATGCCTTTGGTTGCAACTTGTACTTGGAGAATATTAGAGCTTTTTATGATGAAAAGGTAATTGAAGAAAGATATTACTAGTTATGTGAGCATTCTATTAGCCATTGAGGAAGTTTCCTAGTGTTTAGCTTATATTAGAATTTATCATGCATATTTTGTTGTTTAATATTATATTATTATTATTATTATAATAAGTTTTATCTTGTGATAGAGGCCTCAGCATATTGATCCAAATTAGAACATTGTTATGATTTTTGTTCATAGGTTCAACAAAAGAAAATATAGAAGAAAATACTTGTTTGATTCTAATTGGAATCAAGACATTTATTTTTAAAATAAAGGCAAAAGGAATATATATATATATATATATATGGATTTATAAATTTCACGATAAAATTATAAAAATTCTACGAAAAAACTTCATTCCTTTCTCTCTCTACTCTCTTCCTCTCTAACTTCTCTCTACAATTCCTATTAATTTTTTTGAAGATTTTAGAAGATTTCAAGTTTGAAGATGGATAATTTTAAAGATTCCGCACTATAAAACGTAAAATTTTAGATAAAATCAACCCCAAATACGCTGAAAATTTGAACGGAAGAAGCTGGCACACCAGACCAGCTGGTGCACCGGCCACTCGTGCACGAACAAGCCTGTGCGCGAGTGGCTGGCGCACTAGCTGGTCTGCTGCGTCAGCTTCTTCCGTTCAAATTTTTTTTACTTAATTGTCTTAACCACAAGATTTTGTTTGGTTCGAAATTTATTAAAAAGAGTTTAGAATTATTTCTCAAACAAAATTGGAGGTTTATCTTTTAATTTACAAAAGATTTTCAAAAAATTAGCCAAAAATCTTATTCACCCCCCTTTAAGGTTTTTCAGTATAATTTAAAATATGGAGAACGCATGTTAAATGTTATTTAAAAATTAAGAAGATTAGTTAAGTTTAGTTTTATTAGAAGTTTAGTTAATTTAATTAGTTAATTTTTTTTTGTTAAGTTAAAAACTTATTATTCTACTTAGGTCCACATGTCTTTACTTGAGATAGTGGGGATGACACCAACTGGTAGTGGGGATGACACCAACTGGTAAAAATTTATGTATAGCTACTGTGTTCATGGGTAATGAACAAGCTGCTACTTATCAATGGGTGCTAGAACAACTTAAAAAATTATAGTTCGATGTACTCATACCATCATAGTAATTACCTATAAAGAAACAAGTTTTATGCCAGTTATATCTGTAGTATTCAATAAATCATACCACATGCTTTGCCGAAGACATATTGAAATGAATATCGAAGGAAAATTAATTCCGGTGATTGGTAAGGAATCAGCTGAGAATTTTGTACATTGCACATGGAGAAGATTGTTGAATTGCCAGGAGTTAGATGATTACTCTAAAAGATTGGAAAAACTGAATACAAAATGGCATAACATGCAGTGGTCTTGGAATTTTTGTATAATGAATGGTTGAACACTTGTGCATTTAAATTCGTTAGAGTGTGGACCGGAAAAATTTTACATTTCGGGTTCGAGACGACTAATAGGGTTGAGTCTGAACATTCGCTATCGAAGATGTTCCTTCAGACATCTCACGGAGACTTGGATACTGTGTTTAGTAAGATACATTCAAATATTGAGTCGCAGATCTCCGCCATTAAGACTTCACTAGAATATTCCCAGTTGAAGGACAAATATAATGCAAAGAGCAATCATGTGTAAACCGTTATTTGTGGAAAAGTTAGTCATTTGGCATTGAAGATTATAAAAGAATAATTACTTAGAGCCGCGAAGATCATGAGCGACCAAGAGAATCTTTGTGAACATTGGGTCCGGACTTTACATGGTCTACCATGTTTATGCGAGTTGATTGCTGGATACCGTAAGTACATTCATTTTAACGGTTGACAACCTTCACCATTTCTAGTCATCTCTTGTGATAGAGGGGGTATCAGGAATAGAACATCAGGATTCTGCAAACCTCGTGGATGACATGGCATATCAAGAGAATGACTCGCCGACATTCTAGAGGAGTTTAGACAACGACCACCATCGCAAGTATTTCAAAAAATGTTATTTTTTTTGAATAATTTTAAATAATTTAATTACAATATACTAATAATGCATTTGTCTATATTCAAACAGTTGATAGAATGGTGTCGTACGGCTCGAAATATCTTGCATCTCGTCTTGCCGTCAAATTCCGAAGGACCGCTAACTACTCCTCCAGACACTGTAAATACTAAGGGTCAGAAAAAGCTGAACTCGAAGAGGAGAGAAAAGTCACATTTAGAGTATATATAGATTGCCCATAGATCTTTTAAGAAAAGTAGTGGATCCGGTCAAGTTCGAGTTCTGGTTCTGGTACAGGATTGGGCTCTCGTGGGAGAGGTTGCCCACCATGTTCTGGTCTTGGGTTTATGGGTAGGGACACAGTAGCGTTCGGAGTTTAGTCGAGTCATCGTTGTGCCATTGACTAACGGATGTATAGATTGTACTTTATAGATTGTACTTTCCCTTATTTAGATGAATTCCCGCGTTTTGTGTATCCTCTAATTGATAACTATATCGATCCTCAAGGGGATGGCAACTGCGGGTTTAGGGTGGTTTTCATATTTCTTGTATAATGATGTGAGAAATGGGCCATCATACGTAAAGAAATGTGGCGTGAGATGAGAAATAATCGTACTTTGTATATAAGGATACTAGGCAAAGAGCGGTTCATATGCGTTCTAGACAGTTGTGTGCACTCCAAAGGTATAGCCCCTAAAGATTGTGGGATAGAAGTACCTGATCATCTACATGTTGTAGCGAATCTTTACCGGGTATGCGTAGTACTTATCGCCCGACATCTTGGAAGTACTACAATATTGCCTACCCCCAGATCATCATAAATCATTTGGATGATCTGCTCCTGAGTAAAAACCTCATCCAGTGGCTCATCATATGTAGGTATCCCCAGTATAAGCTCCACATCATGCAGTGTAATAGTCACCTCTCTGAACGGCATGTGAAATGAGTTAGTGTCCGGTAACCATCTCTCAACAAATGCAGAAAAAAGGTGGTGTTGTCATACTAGAACATGAACGACTGTAGATGAACCAATTATGATGTAGCAGCCACCCGTCTAGCATCAGCATTGCTTGATGTGTAACCGGTAAGTGCCGCATGACGATCTCGTAATCGCAATATAAGGCACTCCTTTATAAGAAAAATAAGAATATACTAAGATAGCATATAACAAACATTTATATTTCTTGGCTCATCATTAAATAATACATAATAATATTGTAAAAAATATCTGTCTACGCCATATAACTGTAGCAACGTGTCCACTGTATGATAGAATCATGTCCGGCTCCTATGGACCTCTAGGGCTGGTCCAGTCTGCTGCCAAATAGTCTTGGACTTCTTCAATCTCTTCTTTCCACCTGCAACTCCTGAAGGCCCCGATTGCCTCGCAGTCTCACCCTGAATACCCTCAGAGGGTCGACTCTTTGAAACTCCTACAGACTTGCCCCCATCGTCGATCGACGATGGCTCACAATCTAACTACTCTCTTCACCTGCTCGATAAGTCCACCTACTCTCCTTGAATGCCCTGAAAATGATAAAGGTTCAGCTACTCTATCCTCAAAACCCTCCTACTCCTCATCTGCCTCCTCACCCTAGTCCCCTCCTCCTTCTCACCTTTGACCATCCCGGCCCTTACCAACATCTAAACCCTCACCTGATACCCCTGCCTGAACTGTTTGATCACCATGACCACCCTGAACATCTCCAGACCCAAGTCATAAGACGACATCTGCTCTGATGTGTCATAATAACCTTTATGATAGAGTGGGGAATCTCCCGTAGCTCTTACTAAAAAGTAATCTAAAACCAATGGGGGATACTATGCACCCGGTGATATAGGAATAGGACGCTGATGAATGTCATGAATATAACTAGCGTCAGGGTGGTGCACCAAGGAAGATGATGCACCAGGATGAGACTCATGCAGTTGTATTGATGAATACTAGAAGAGTACGGGAGTATGCGGGTCGGGCGGCATTCGAACCCTAGTGGGAATAGGTGGTGGTGGAACGGACGACCCAGGTGCATCCACCATATGAAACATCCCGTGGGGAGGTGTGGTAGGTACATCAGATGTGTCGTGCCTACCCTAAGCACCCTATGAGAGGCTGTCACTATACGGCGATGAGTCCGACTGTCCCTATTTGTTACCGGACCTAATCTTGTATTTTTGCATCTACGCTGCCCCAGATCCATTTAAATGAATTTCAAAATTCTTTCTTCAAATTATTTTGTGCATAGAAGTCCGAATATTAATTTATTAATTAATGATTATTCAGTTATGAAATTAATTCTTATTTTTATTAATAAGAATATTATATTATTACACTAATTAATTATTATTTAATTATGGCATTAATTTTATTTATAATATAATCATTTAATTCTTATTCCTTTATTTTTTATTAAATAAATTATTATCATTAAATCATTATGAAATAATTGATTATTCAAATAATTAAAATTAATGTCTATGATTAAATTAGGAAAATAGTAATTATTAAACTAACTAACTTAATTCAAATTACTAACCCTAAAAACCTATTGTATTTAGAAGTCTAAGTATTTATTTATTAATTAATGATTATTTAATTATGAAATTAATTCTTTTTTATTAATAACAATATTATATTATTACACTAATTAATTATTATTATTTAATTAAGGCGTTAATTTTAATAATATAATTATTTAATTCTTAATCTTTTATTTTTAATGAAATAAATTATTTTCATTAAATAATTATTAAATAAATTATTGTTCAAATATTTAAATTATACTATGATTAAATTATGAAGATAATAATTATTAAACTAACTAACTTAATTCATATTACTAATTAAAAATCCTTAAAATAATTATAATTATTTAATCTGTTTACTTCCCTATAAACGACTTTAAATTTATACATATCCTAAGGCATAAATTGACAAATAATTAGCATTAATTATTTACAAATCAATATAACATTTAAACACATCATAAATTAAATATACAACATGAAAAATTCACAATTCATAATTATGACATGAAAAAACATACTAGTACATGAAATTAATTTAAAAAACTAACATAATTGACCAATAATAATAAAAATTAATATAACAATTTATACACAATTTATTAATTTTAAAAAAAATGATAATCGAAAATGGGGTGTGTTGCCACTATCCTACGCCGTGCACCTGGGGCTCGTGCACCTCCGGTGCCGTGCGCCAGGGGATTGCGCACACCCCTGTGTAGTACGACAGTGGGTTGCACACAACCCGATTTCAGATCCAACCATTTTTTTAAAATAAAAATGTAGATAAACAAGTATATAATAATGTACTAATCTTTTTTCGACGTTTTAATAGTCGGATTTTCCTAAATCTTTCTTGGAAGTTAGAGAACTTAGAGAGAAAAAGAGAATAGAGTGAGGAAGTGTAGTGTGAAAATGATGTTTTTTCGTGAAATTTTCGTAATTTTATCGTGGAAATTATAAACCCACTCTTAAAGATGTTAATAATTTGTATTGGTATTCTTAATGTTGAAAATAAAATATAGGCCCTTAAATTGCCAAACGTATTTTGTTTAGGGGCTTTTAGCTATTTTCTCTACTTAGGAAAACAGAAGAGAACGCATCATATAATGCGTCCAAGCTTTCTTTCAGACTGAAAACTTGGTATGTAAACCATGACAAACACAGGTCAAAAGAGTCCCCAAATCTCCCGGCTAGGGTTTAAAGCTATTGGATTACCACCGCCACCATGAAACTAGCATCACCGGCGACCATTCCGGACGCCCACGACGACTCAGTGTGGACGGCTACATGGGTTCCAGGCACTGATGGTAGTCCACCGCTCCTTCTTACGGGTTCTCTAGACGAGACCGTGCGTCTGTGGGACCCAAATAATCTGAGTTGTCTCCAGACTAATACCGGTCACTGTCTCGGCGTCGTCTCCGTGGCCGCCCACCCTTCCGGAAGAATTGCTGCCTCCGCATCCATTGATAGCTTTATTCGGGTCTTTGATGTTTCCACCAATAAAACCATCGCCACCCTGGAAGCTCCTCCCTCTGAAGTGTGGCAGCTGAAGTTTAGCCCAGATGTAAGATGTCTTTTGCATTTGTTTTTAGTCAGATGAATGGTGCTTTATTTACTTGATGATTTTATTATATACTCTTAGCTTTCGGCGTCTTGGGTTAATGGAGAATTATCATTCTGCTTTTGGCATTTGTTCCTTTTATTTGCTCAGGAGATCAAATGTGCAGGAATTAGGCCCTTTATCCCGTTATTATTTCACCAAGCTGCCGTCTATATCATGATCTTGAAACAAATTTCTTCATAGATTGCCTACATTGAAATTAAGGAATTAGTAATGCTACTAGTTCTTCATCTGAAATTAAGGAAATTCCAAAATGTTACAAATTGTTGCTGTATTTACAAGAGATTCTGGGAGTTTATCCTTCTTTTTTGTTATTGAAGCAAATCTATAATCATGCAAATAGGAAGTACAAGAACTTTCATTGAATGCAGGGGTCCCTAAGCAGAAGGCGACCATTCACTTATGTGCTAAAATTCTGATGTAGATGTTAACAAGGGTTTCACCTAGCTAGGAGTTAGTTCACATCAAATCTCCTGGCGCATCACTTAGAGCTATCTTTTGCAAGATTTTGGATAGAGGAGACCGTTTCATGTTTAAAGAAATAGCAATCTTTAGTTATTATACTCACCTTCGAAGACAAACTTGTCTTATACGTAAGGGAGGATGATGGACCATGTATTATCTGGCTCTTTGTCCTAGCAACAATGCCATGCAATTTATGAATTAGTGAATAGTTGCAAATGATATATTTGTAGATTCGCTAGCCCTTTGCATGTCTTTTCTCAAGTCATGTAGATCGCATGAAATCTTTTCTAGCTTAAGCTTACTCTTTAATTGGTGCAATTGCCAATGAAATGGCCTGATAATGCATTCGTTCTTCAAACTATCCATTTCCTATTCATTTTTCCAGAAGAAGATTGTCCTACAAAATTTTTCTCTTGTTTTCTTGGGGATTAAGTAACATTTCAGATTTCTTTGGGTCTAGATTTTGGGTCATTACATATTAAAATCTTATTCTTTAAATGTCTGAGGCATGCGCCATATTGGGAGATTAACAATCAATAATTTCATTGCTTGAAACATTACTGATGTTGCTTTATGAAGAGGATCAGGCTCATTAAGCTTTCTCTGTCACATTCCTCTTCAGGGTACAACACTAGCTGCAGCTGGAGGTGGCAGTGCCTCAGTTAAACTATGGGATACTGCTGAGTGGCAACTAATCGCCACATTATCGATCCCTCGTCCTGAAGCCTCAAAGCCCTCTGACAAAAGCAGCAATAAAAAGTTTGTCCTGTCAGTTGCTTGGAGTCCTAATGGGAGACAGATTGCCTGTGGTTCAATGGATGGCACCATCTCTATCTTTGATGTAGCGCGTGCCAAATTTCTGTATCACCTAGAAGGCCATTGCATGCCTGTTCGTTCTCTTGTATATTCACCTGCTTACCAGGATCAAAGGGTACTATTTTCTGCCTCAGACGATGGTTATGTTCATGTATATGATGCTGATGGCAAAACATTGATAACCTCTATGTCGGGTCATGCAAGTTGGGTTTTGAGTGTGGATGTTTCTCACGATGGCACAGCACTTGCTACAGGATCAAGTGACAAAACTGTTAGGTTATGGGATTTGAAAATGAGGGCAGCTACACAGATTCTTTCAAACCACTCAGATCAGGTTTGGTCTGTGGCATTTGGACCACCAGGAAGGATAGACCCCCGAACATGCCTGCTCGCAAGTGTATCCGATGATAAAAGTTTGGCATTTTATCAGTACTCCTGAAGTTTGGTGGCTCTGTACTTGTGAGGCATTTGTCATGGTGGTGGTAAGGTGTATCATTAAACACACGCAAGCTCATGAATGCTTTTGTTAAATTTGGTTTCAAATGATATAATACATGCTAAGTCAAGCCATGGTTCTTCTCTTATTATTATTTTTTTTTCAGAAGGATATTTGCCTTTACCGTGGTTTTTTTGATTGCTGGAACCATGCATGTTTCTTACTTTTTATTAGGGCTTCTAGTATGATTTCCCTAGTTGTAAGTAAATTTACATACATTTGTGTTTGCTGCATAATGCATGTGTAGCAGTTGTATAATATATAGAATGCCCCATCTGAGGGGCCTTGTTCTTCTTCCTTGCTTAAAATAAATTGTGTTTAGTTTATTCTCGCGGTATTCTCATTTTGCATAGTACACTTGCTCTTAGCTTAAAAAAGAAACAGTTGAAAAAAGTTAAAAAGTTATTATGAGATGTTGTTCAAACTAAATCTGCTTATTAATTCTCTTAAAATATTTTAAAATGTTATGTTAATTTTCTTAATTTTTTTTTTCTAGAAATGGTAAATGTACAGTTAATGATTAAGCGATGCCAATATTGATTATTAGAGCTTTTAAAGAGGTGAATATTTATTTTTGGACAAACTAAAAATATAAATAATGATTAAAAATAAATTTTCGTCTCACGAAGAGGAAGATACGAATTGGCATAACAAGTCAATGTGACTATAGACTCACTCGCTGGCGGGGCAGTCTGGTGGGGAGTCATGGAAGAAGAATTTCACTTTCACAGTAACAAATTGGATTTTATCCTGATTATTTTTTGTATCCGATTTTTTTAAATAAATAAAATTCAAGTTATTAATTATAAAAAATATTATTTTAAATTTTAGTTCTTTAAGAGTTGCCGTTTGACTTGGTACCTGTTTATCCTCATACCTCTCTATTATTGATTAAGAAGGCATACCCAATATAAAGGACACCCAAAGTCCAGAACGGTGAATTGAAAAAGGTATAATAAAAAACTAACACTGGCAAATAAACTAAAAATCCTAACAAAAAATTATAGGAAAAATAAGAAAAAATAAGACAATTAGATGTTACAACATTTAGGGCTAACTATAGGAAAACTTTGATTCATAGTTGAGAAAATTATGCAGCGGATGTACACTCATTCAGAAAATTAATTTAGTTTAACCCTTTTGCTAAGTGAGAAAATCATTTATGCTTATGAAAGTAAATAAAAAAACAGTTGCATTTTCAGGCTTCTTTTTTAACTTCTCAAGAGAAATTTATAAGACACCATGACGAAGATCTATGTGTAATCCATCTGAAACCTCTGCAACAATTAAGTTATAACCTCTTTTGACTATTTTTCGTTGATGGAAATTGGCAAAGAAAACAGTTAGACAAAGCGACAAAAGGTGTGTGGTCTAATGGTGTGATCTCCCTTAAATTCTTCCACTTGGTATGTAAGTGAGAAGTCCTGAGCTCGAGTCATTGAGCGCTTTAAAGTCGGATGTTGAATGAAAGTAGTTTTGCTTTGAAGAGTTCAAATGGGATTGTTGAAGAAGAAGGAACTCAAGAAGAATTTGATGGATTCTATGGCTCTTGCTGAGGTGATTCTGCTGGAATATTTGTTTGCCCTCAGGTTTCTTTAACGGCATTGACTAATTAGCTATTTCGGTTTGTTTCAAAATAAGTCTCTTTTTAGAAGTTTTATTTTGTTTCATAAACAGAGTACTTTTATAATTTTTAAAAAGTATTTATTATACTTTTTTCAATTTTATACTCTTCTCTCTCTCTTTCTTTATGGTACTACTTCAGGTAAAAAATATGAGTTTTAATATACCACAAATATTAAGAATTTTGAAAATAAAATAATTTTTGAATTACAATACTCTCTCTACTCTTTATAAATGAAGAAAGAGATAGACAATAAGAATGAAATAAATTAATACACAAATGAGTAAAGATAGAAAAAAGATTAATACACACTTATTAACAGTTAAAAACTTCTTATATTATTGATCATCTTTAATGGAACTAAACTCTTCATATTTTTGATGGGAGGTAGTATTTCTCTTTCCATATTTATAAAGGATATATAAATAAAATATTTTTTTTAAATTTTAAAATTCTTATTATTTGTATCAAAAATTAAAAGAACCCTTATTTTAAAACCGGCCGTAAAAGAGAATGGGATTATTTGTCCGGCTTGAAATGCAAGTCAAAGCTGATTTTGGAATGGTTATGGATGTTCTCAAGAAGTATCTGGACGAAAAGAAGTGGAAGTGAGACTTTTATTACTAACAATTTCGTGTACACAAAGTTGAAGAATTAAGAAACAATACAACAATAAAATATGAAATCAATCAAAGGAGAATATCATCTCTATAGACGATAAATTATAATGCACAACTATCAACTCCCAAACCCTATAAATGCCTCCAATTGCGTTGAATAATTTTTCTTTGCCCAGAGAAATAAATCAAATCTTGGATGCCACTTCCATGGTAAAATGTTATAAGCAACATGAAAGCCACCAGAAAACTAGATGCAAACTGGTCAATATCATTATGGATTAAGCTTTGAGGTGCCATGTTGAAGACCTTATTTGGTATCTTGATTTGTTCCGAGTGTCTGCATCTTATTCTCAGGAAGCCTTCATTTATTCTTTGCTTGAATTGAAAATCTGTACAGCAAAGGATTTGTGAATCAGCATATCAAACAAACTTCCATAAAGTTGCACATAGGATAGAAAATAAAAAAAGATAAAGAATAAATGATAATAACTTACATGGTTGGTCATGGAAAGTGGCGGAGCTATTGGAGCTTAGTACTGGATTGGAGGAGGTGGGGAAGCATAAATGTATACCGGAGGTGGGGGAGATGTGTAGTAGTATGGGGGTGGAGGTGATGGTGATGGAGGAGGAGGGGACTTGTAGACATAAGGTGGTGGGGGAGAAGGTGACGGTGGTGGTGGAGACTTGTAGACGTAGGGAGGTGGGGGAGAAGGAGAGGGCGGTGGTGGGGACTTGTAGTAGTATGGTGGAGGAGGAGATGGCGATGGTGGGGGAGGTGACTTGTAGTAGTATGGAGGAGGTGGTGATGGTGATGGTGGAGGAGGGGACTTGTAGACATAGGGAGGCGGGGGAGAAGGAGATGGTGGTGGTGGGGACTTGTAGTAGTATGGTGGAGGAGGAGATGGCGATGGTGGGGGAGGTGACTTGTAGTAGTATGGTGGAGGAGGTGAAGGTGAGGGAGGAGGAGGTGACTTGTAGTAGTAAGGTGGTGGAGGAGATGGTGATGGTGGGGGAGGTGACTTGTAGTAGTATGGTGGAGGAGGAGATGGGGATGGTGGTGGAGGTGATTTATAGTAGTAAGGTGGTGGAGGAGATGGTGATGGTGGTGGAGGTGATTTATAGTAGTAAGGTGGTGGAGGAGATGGTGATGGTGGTGGTGGAGACTTGTAGTAGTATGGTGGTGGTGGAGATTTCACTGGTGGAGGTGGTGACTTGTAGTAGTATGGTGGTGGTGGAGATTTCACTGGTGGAGGTGGTGACTTGTAAACGTATGGAGGCGGTGGTGATGGTGAGGGTGGTGGTGGAGACTTGTAGTAATATGGTGGTGGTGGAGATTTAACTGGTGGGGGTGGTGATGTGTAATAGTATGGTGGCGGTGGAGATTTAACGGGAGGTGGTGGAGACTTGTAGTAGTATGGTGGTGGAGGAGATTTAACTGGTGGGGGTGGTGATGTGTAATAGTATGGTGGTGGTGGAGATTTAACTGGTGGGGGTGGAGACTTATAGTAATAAGGAGGTGGTGGTGATTTCACTGGTGGTGGTGGTGACTTGTAAACATAAGGAGGTGGTGGCGGTGACTTATACAAATAAGTTGGTGGTGGTGGTGGTGGAGATTTGTAGTAGTAAGGAGAAGGTGTTGGCTCAGGCTTTTCACATTCCTCGTAAGGAGTCTTGGGAGCATAAGCAAATGGGTTAGAATAGAGGACAACTTCATATTCAGTCTTGGATTTCACTCTAAGTACAGCACCATCCTTTCCCCCATGAAGTTCTGTTGAGATGTTGCATTTTGAACCTTCAGGTGCCTTGTGTAGTTTAGCCTTACATGCCTTTGCACCATATTTCCCATAATCAAATCCTTCAAGTGTTACACTGTATTTTCCATTTATTTTGGTCTTACCATATGCAACAATTTCTTTATCACCAGCCTTGCATTTCACCTCAACAATAGCACCTAATTACCACAAATTTTATTAGGACAGATAGTTAATACTTTCTTGAAATATTATAAAAACTAATTTAGAGAAAAACAAATCATATACATGTTAAGGGTTTACTTACTACATTAAAGAACTTTGTCCTATGTGGATTAAATATTAAACTAATTATCACATGCAATTTAATTATAAACACAAACAGACAATATTAAATACTAACTTTATTTTAATTAAATTGTATCCTATTGATTAGAACATTCAACCGAAACAAATAATTGAGTTTCGATTAGTCAAATTTCGAATATTATATGCGGAAAATAGAGCGTGTACCAAAAGTAATTTTTTTAAAAAGACAATTGGTGGAAAACAGTACCTTTGAGGTGTTTCCTATCATGGGATTTCTCAGGGTAGTCCCAATCATAGCATCTGTAGCAGTAAACTTTTCCTACAGCTTTAACAACAAATGAGTGAGGATGGGGAGGATAGTAATGGGTTGGTGGAGGTGGAGAAGTGTAGTAGTATGGTGTTGGTGGAGATTTCACCGGCGGTGGTGGAGAGGTGTAGTGATATGGAGGTGGTGGCGACTTCTTTGGTGGTGGTGGTGAAGTGTAGTAGTATGGTGGAGGTGGAGACTTTACTGGAGGAGGAGGGGAGGTGTAATGATATGGGGGAGGTGGTGATTTCTTTGGTGGGGGTGGAGATGTGTAGTAATAGGGAGGTGGTGGAGACTTCTTTGGTGGTGGTGGGGAAGTGTAGTAGTATGGTGGTGGGGGTGATTTAATAGGGGGTGGAGGAGAGGTGTAGTAGTATGGAGGTGGTGGAGACTTCTTTGGCGGTGGCGGGGAAGTATAGTAGTATGGTGGTGGGGGTGATTTAACCGGTGGAGGAGGAGAAGTGTAGTAATACGGAGGTGGTGGCGACTTCTTCGGTGGTGGTGGGGAAGTGTAATAGTATGGCGGAGGTGGAGACTTCACTGGAGGGGGAGGGGAAGTGTAATAATATGGGGGAGGTGGAGACTTCTTTGGTGGTGGTGGAGAAGTGTAGTAGTATGGCGGAGGCGGTGACTTTACGGGTGGTGGAGGAGAAGTGTAATAGTATGGCGGAGGTGGTGATTTTACTGGTGGTGGTGGGGAAGTGTAGTAGTATGGCGGAGGTGGTGATTTTACTGGTGGTGGTGGGGAAGTGTAGTAGTATGGCGGAGGTGGTGATTTTACTGGTGGTGGAGGAGAAGTGTAGTAATAAGGTGGGGGAGGAGACTTTACTGGTGGTGGTGGGGACTTGTAGTAATAAGGTGGTGGAGGTGATGGTGAAGGAGGTGGTGGAGATTTGTAGTAGTATGGGGGAGGAGGATATGGAGAAGGTGGCGGGGGAGATTTGTAGTAATAAGGTGGGGGAGGTGATGGTGATGGAGGTGGTGGTGATTTATAGTAGTAAGGAGGTGGAGGAGAGGGTGAGGGTGGAGGTGGGGATTTATACACATATGGTGGAGGTGGTGATGGAGATGGTGGTGGTGGAGATTTATACACATATGGTGGTGGTGGAGAAGGTGATGGTGGTGGAGGTGACTTGTATACATATGGTGGTGGTGGGGAAGGTGATGGTGGAGGAGGAGACTTGTAGACATATGGTGGAGGTGGTGATGGAGATGGTGGTGGTGGAGATTTATACACATAAGGTGGTGGTGGGGAAGGTGATGGTGGTGGAGGTGACTTATAAACATAAGGTGGTGGCGGTGATGGAGAAGGAGGAGGAGGTGAATTATACACATAAGGTGGTGGAGGTGGAGAAGAGTAAACATAAGTGTCTGCTGATACGACAGATACCGCCATCACGGCAACTGCCAGTAGCAACAGACAACCCCTTAGGGGGTCGCTGCGGTAAAGCCTCATCTTCTGCCGGAATTTACTTCAAACCCCAGCCAATGCAGAAGCTTTCAGACACCTCTTCTCTTTTCTAAACAGAGGTGTTATTATGAGAAAGAAACCCTGTTTCTAGTTGATGCTTTTAAGACATTCCATATGACAACTATTTATACTAAAACATACCAAGAAATAGTCGTTAGCAAAGAGCTGTCAATTAGTGACCAATTCAAAAAAAAAAAAAATTCTGCAATATTTTGATATCAATTTTAGTTTAAGCAGTGCATTATTAATCCTCTACAGCTGGAAAAATGAAAAGTCACCTCATACCTGCTACACAGATTTATTCAGAAAATGGGGTAGTAGGAGACGCATGCTATATATTATATGAAACAAAAAGTATTTTAGCAGTTCCACTTCTTAGGCATTCAACAACTTGGTCTGTTATTTTGCTACAATATTGAATGTTCTAGTGAATAGTGACTAATTCATTTTGCTGTTGAAACTTCCATTTTACTAAGGGTTTTGTTTAGATTGGGTTTCGCCCAAATTCATGTAAAAATTCAGTTTCAGAACCCGCATTACCCCTTTCAAATAATTTCACATTTTACAAAACCCAAAAAAAAAATCGAAAAACCTAACTCTATCTAAATAAACCTAGGGGTGGAGTTGAGGGTGGTGCTAAGCTTTATTCTGTGCATTTTTTTGAGGTTTTTCCTTGGATCCAGTAATTTTAATTTTATTCCCTGAAGAATGTTTTTACTTAATACAAACAGCAGTCTAACAAAAAAAAAAAAGTGTTGCTGTGTGTTTGCCTCTCTGGCTACAAAAGTCAATGATGATCCAAAAGCCAATGATTATGTAAAAGTCAATGATGATTATTAGTTAGAGGCAGCATATGCATTCACCCCAAATTTGAACAATTATAAGATAGTACAGCTTTTTCTGATTCTGCCAACAAAGAATATTTTTTAAAAGACTTGGAAAAAAAACAATAGAAACTAGAGATCAACAAGGGCCAGAAGATGGGTTAACAAACCTAAAGTTAAAAAATACTCTTAAAAGAACATTAGCTTCAAGCAGCAACCAATCAAGTATTGAACCAGATCATACATTTTTTTGTATGATTTTCAGAGAATCATAACTTGTTTCTCATACTTCAAGAAAGTTTACCAAATTACAGATTACCACAGCATACATAAAAATCCTCTCCCCTTAAAGATATGTGAAGACTAGAACATGAAAACACAAACCCTTATTTCCCTTTTTATGCGATCTAGTTCTGTCATGATCTTACTATCTTAGGAACTCGACTCAGACTTTAAGCTGCTTCATCATCATACTTTTACCTGCATTAGGTTTACTTGAGGCAATTATGCATCTTTATTATCTATTTTAGCAACTTCAATACATTGTTTAGATCAGATTAGAAGTTGAAAAGCATGTCTCGCTCTTCACTGACCTCAACCGAATTGCCCTGAATATCTCTCCATTGTCGGACAAAGCTTGTGAGCCTTGGTATGTTAATGCATGAAATACTGTTTATGGGGGTATATTCTATCCCTTTTTAGTTCCTAAAGATGGCCGTGTTTTCATACTCTTTAGAAAGTTAATTTGCTTGTTTCTTCCGAAGAAGAGAAAGTTTTATCTCATCCTACTTCTGTACAGGTTTGATGAGGCCGAACTCCCAACAAAAAGCCAAAATTTTGATGATGAAAGATCTTCATTCCACACTATAGACAGTCATTTGATTGTTTTATTTTAGGTCTCTACCATTTTGAGAAATGTTTTTTGAATAGAAAATCAAGAATAATATCACTTAACATAAGCAGATTCATGATATACAAACTGCCATAATTCATATAAATAAAGACCATAATAGTCAAAGGCTGCATACAAAGATATTGCTTATCTTTCCCTGTTTCTCATTAGCTCACTGTAATGTGCTGAAATTCAACACCTCTAAATGATACTCTAATCTATTGTTCCTATAGCACAATATCTCGAGACAATTTTCCCTCTAAAGAATGATCTCTGAAGAAGACTAATCATGAATTTCAGTTACAGAGACGGACCTTCGAATTATGCTTGAGGAGTTGGCATAAAGAAATACTCGAAAGATTTGCCTGATCTCTCGAACTCAAGCATGCTGAGAGCAACTTCACAGCTCTGAGAAACAAGGGCTTCAGGATCCTTTGCAAACTCCTTCAGCAGCAAAACGCACTCTTCATCTGCAATTGAACCAAGAGCTTCGGCAGCCTCGTGCCTCACCATAGGATGTTCAGTTGCATCTCTTAATGTTCTAGATAGTGCCTCTGAAGCTCTTTTGTTCTGCAACTGTCCCAATACATAAGCAACCTCATGCCGCAGAAGAGCACTCTTAGCACTCAACGATTCAATAATTGCAGATATAGCTTCCTGCCCACCATGATTACGCAGTCCAAAAAGAGCTCCGTACCTCTCATACATGCCCTTTTCTTCATTCAATAGAGTATCTCTTAGTTCCTTTAGAGACATTGAAGAACAAGTAGCAGGGGCTGCTGGATCAACTGAAAGAAACGGTGATGAATCTTTTATAGAATTTTCTTTATTCTTCAGGTCTTCAATACGACTCAGAGCAAGTTCACACGTTTCACGGACCTCTTGAGCTGGATCAAAAACCAAACTTTTCTTCAAAATTGGAATATTACCTTCTGAAACAATTGCTCCGAGAGCCTCTGCAGCCTCATGTCGTACAATTGGGTCCAAAGAAAGATCATTCAGAACTGCTTCCAGAGCAGGAATTGCAACAGAATCTTGCATCTGACCCAAAGCAAAAGCAGCCTCGTGTGCCAATAGATTGGAAGAATCTCTCATTGCACGTATTAGGGCATCGCGAGGTCCCGGACCTCTAAGGTTGCGAAGAGAGAAGAGAGCTCTAAACCGCTCAGAAATCGGCTTTTCTTGATCCAACAATTGATCGCAGAGGAACTTCTCCATCTCGGAAGAAACTTTGAAGGAGTCGTGAATTGATTCTTCGAATTCAACTGGAGAATCACAAAATTCCTTTGCATCACTTTGAGAACTCATTGCGTAAAATAAACGCGGAGAGCGACTAAGAGGGGATTGAAGTTCGGAGACGACGACAAGAAGTCCGGCCGGAGGAGAGGAGATTCTCCGGCGGCTGAATAAGAGAAAAGGAGGAGGTTGAAGACGGCGGAGAGGCTCAGGCAGCCGAAGAAGAGAAGAGGACGGCGGAGATGCGAAAAAATTTGAGGGAAATCTTTTTAAAAAGAAAAATAAAAAGTGAAAAAAGAATGGGGAAGTGGGCTGAGACCCTTTTCTTTTTTTCTTTTTATCTCAAAAGGGTTTTTTTTTTTTTTTTTTTTTAAATGAATAATCTCTGAAGGGATAGAGTATATTGCATCCCTCACAAAAGGGTTACAAGGGGTGGAACTGTGTCTGTACCCGACAAAAAGCTCCCATTGGGGTGGAGTGAGCTCATCTTCATCTGCGGTGTATATATTAACATTACTTTTAGTGTTAGGTTGATCTAGCTAAATGAGCTCTATACAAAACGTCTCTAGCTATCACAAAATAAGGGGAACAAATGATTCAGGGGAGTGTAAAGATTGATTCCTCCATCGCCAAACTTGATGAATTGCTTCCCCAAAGATGAGCTTCTAGTGAATGTTGAATTCGGTTCTGTCAAATTTGCCCCCAAATTCTCTTCTATCTATCGATTCGGGTTCTTTGCTGTCATGAATTTGATCCATTTACTTAAGGACATGAATTCCTTCCAAATACTGCAGCTTTCAGGGCAGTTCTGGATGACATAGATGGGTGTCTCCTCAGTTTGTTTGCACCTCTGACATATCGGGTTGGGGCTTGCTTTTCTTTCAAATGCCAGTGTAGCAGTAGGTGATTTATCATGTATAAAAAACCATAGTGTTAGATTGAGTCTCATGGGACCTTTCATTTTCCAAATATGCATCCACTTCTTGTCTATGCTATCTTGATCAGTAGCTCCCAAAATGTGCCTATAGATTATTCTAACTTCCATTTTAGCATTGTTCCTACAAGGATAGGTCCAGTCTACGGTTGCCAATGCTTGGAGAAGGACTTTAGCTCCTGTTCTAATTCCCTTCCATATGTGTGATGAATTTGAGTGGGATTTGTCTCTAGCCAAAGAAGAGCCATATTTCTTCAAGAGGATCCGCGCCCAAATTTTCTTCCTGTTCAATCAAAGTGCCAAGCTAGCTTGGCCAATAATGCTTGATTCATATGTTGAAAGTTTCTAGTGGGGAAAACAATCTTGTGTTTTCTGTCTCATTAATGTGAGAATAGAATAGTGTACAATTTATAGATTGTCCAAGTGACAAATCCTAAGCAGATTAGAAGTAGAAGTCCTAACTAAATACAACTAGGAAACACAATTATACACAGTTTAGGATTAATAGTAATCCTATTTTAAATATATGTCTAACACTCCCCCTCAAGTTGGAGCATGAAGGTCAGAAATGCCCAACTTGGAAGCTAATCGATGAAAATGTATCGGATGAAGGGCTTTAGTAAGAATATCGGCAGGTTGCTCTTCACTTCGAATATAGGCAGGATAGATAAAACCGTCTTGAAAAGCATCACGAACAAAATGACAATCTATTTCAATGTGTTTAGTGCGTTCATGGAAAACAGGATTTTCAACGATATGAAGAGCAGCCTGGTTATCACAATGCAATGGAATGGGGGCGAGTGACAGGGACATGAAGATCTCGTAGGAGAATAGATAACCATTTAAGTTCACATAAAGTCATAGCCATAGAGCGATATTCAGCTTCGGCAGATGAACGAGAAACAGTATGTTGTTTCTTTGTCTTCCAAGAAATAAGGGACCCACCAAGAGAGATAAAATAACCAGTGAGAGAGTGTCGAGTTATCGGGCAGGTGGCCCAATCGGAGTCACAATATGCAGTTAACGAAAGAGGAGAGTTAGAGGAAAGAAAAATGCCACGTCCAGGACTCCCTTTCAGATAACGTACAACTCGGATAGCAGCATTCCAATGAGCATGACGAGGGGCGTGCATAAATTGAGCAAGTGTATGTACAGCATATGCAAGTTCGGGCCGAGTGAGTGTGAGATATATTAGCTTGCCTATGAGTCTTCGGTAGCGATTTGGGTTATCAAACAATGATCCAGATGCTTTTGCCAGCTGATGATTAGGTTCCACAGGAGTAGATGCCGGCTTGGCACCTAATAAACCCATTTCAGAGAGAATTTTCAATGTGTATTTTCGTTGGGATAAAAATAATCCCGTGGAGTTTCTCGCAATTTCTATGCCCAAAAAAATATTTGAGCGACCCCAAATCCTTCATGTGAAAGCACTTGTGTAATGAAGCTTTGAATTTTTCAAGTGTGGATAGGGAATTTCCAGTAATGAGTAAATCATCCACATAAATAAGAACACATAGATAAATATTCCCTCGAGAATATGTGAAAAGAGAGTAATCTGCATAAGACTGAGAAAAACCATACCTACGGAGAGCGGTGCTGAGTTTTGAAAACCAACATCGAGGGGCTTGGCGAAGACCATATAAAGATTTCTTTAAACGACAGACTTGTCCTTTGTAACAGGTACGAAATCCTGGAGGTGGTCGCATATATACTTCTTCTTGTAAATCTCCATGCAAAAATGTGTTGTGAACATCCATTTGATGGATAGGCCAGTTGCGAGCAGTGGCAATGGAAAGGAGAGTACGAACGGTGACCATTTTAGCAACGGAAGCAAAGGTGTCTGTGAAATCAATACCTGCCATTTGTGTATTTCCCAAAATTACCAAGCGGGCTTTATATCGCTCGATGGTTCCATCTGCTTTA
Organism: Catharanthus roseus; assembly: GCA_028651295.1. Lineage (NCBI taxonomy): Eukaryota > Viridiplantae > Streptophyta > Magnoliopsida > Gentianales > Apocynaceae > Catharanthus > Catharanthus roseus. The sequence continues at coordinate 1,389,890 of JAPQWS010000044.1, read as the reverse complement.
TACTTAATTCGGTAGACCCATTTACTCCCCAGTGCACGTTTTCCAGGAGGCAAGGAGGTTAAAGTCCATGTACCATTTTGTTCAAGAGCATCAATCTCTTGGCGCATAGCAGTGCGCCAGAGAGGATTAGAAACTGCCTCAGAATAAGTGGTAGACTCGGATTCCGTTGCTACATATGCTAAAAATTGCCTGTGTGTATTAGAAAATTTACTATAGTACACAAATTTTGTTATAGGATAAAGGGACGTACCTGAGAGGTCCGAAGAGGGTGAGATAGCAGAGGAGGAATGGGATATAGAGGACTTCCATATGGCATTGCAATCATAATCTTGGAGCCGAGTCGGAATATGTTTAATTCGAGTGCTTCGTCTTGGTGCATGAGTTGGCGGATTGTCTTCCGGCAAGCTGGCAGGATTATCATCCGGAAGTGGGCTATAAGTTGGCTCAATGTCTGGTTCATCGCAAGGAGGCGGATGTGGATTGCTATTTGGGCTAGTTTGGAGTGGGGCTGTGGGAGAGGCTGGTGGTGGGCTTTACTGAACTGGGCCGCGGGGTTGTGGGTGTGGATCAGGGTGTGAAAGTGGAGGTGGGCTGTGGGAAGGGAATAGTGGAGCTGGGCCGTGGTTTAGTGGGCTGGGGGAAGGGGTTGGTGGATCTGGGTTTGCAGGTGGGCTGTGGGTAGGATTTATTTGATCTGGGCTAGGTGTGTTATGTGCTAAACTCCCCCTCTCTTGCATGCTATGTTGCTTGGAGCCCAAAACTTGTTCTCCAAAGTTGTAAGATTGTGTGAAGTCTGTAGAAATTGAAGTACCTGATTTTTTGTGGAATGGAAATTTTGTTTCATCAAAAATCACATCTCGGGACACAAGGAATTTTTCTGTTTGCAGGTCATAAAATCTCCATCTTTTCTTATGAAGAGGGTAGCCAAGGAAGACACACGGTTTGCTGCGGGCTCGAAATTTATCTTTTGGGGTATCGTGGTTATGAACATAAGCTAAGCACCCAAAAGTTTTAATGTGAGAGTAGGATGGTTTCTTATCGTATAGCAATTCATAAGGAGTCTTACCTTGTAACAATTTTGAGGGAGTTCGATTAATAAGATAGCCAGCCGTCAAAATGCATTCTCCCCAAAACTTTATAGGTAAATTTGCTTGAAATCGTAATGTCTGAGCTACATTTAAGATATGGCGATGCTTGCGTTCAACTCTTCCATTTTGTTGTGGTGTGCCAGCAATAGTAGTTTGGTGGATTATGCCATGGTTAGCAAGATACGACTTTAGGGGTGCAAATTCTGTCCCATTATCGCTACGGATTGTCTTGACAGTTTTGTGAAATTGGGTTTTGATCATGGTAAGGTAATCTTGAAGAATAGAGGCAACCTCACTTTTCTCTGACAGTAAATATATCCAAATAGCCCTAGAATAATCATCTAAGATAGTAAGAAAATATGAAGCACCTATAGTGGATTTGGATTTATATGGGCCCCATAGATCGCAATGAATTAGGTCAAAAATTGTAGATGCTTTATTGATGCTAAGAGGAAAACAATCACGAGTTTGTTTAGCACGTAGACAAATATTACAAGGTGATGTTCTAGTTGTAGAGTCTTTAGAATTACCCAATAAATGATTGACGACATAATCTGAGGGATGTCCCAACCGTATATGCCATAGTGTGCTTGAATCAAGGACTGTGCTAGAAAAGGTATATAATTCCTTCAATTTCATAGGTTTGTAGAAGAAGATCACATTCTTCTGCTCACCCACTCCAATCGGCCTCATCGAGATACGGTCCTGTATAAAACAAAATTTGTCAGAGAGTGTGATAAAGCATTGCAAATCTCTTGCCAATTGAGACAAAGAAATTAAATTGCATGTGAGTTCAGGAATTAGCAACACTCTGTGGAGTTGTAATGTAGGACTTAAAGAGACCATTCCTTCGTGCACAGCAAAAGTTTTGGCACCGTTAGGTAATCCATTAATATGCGGACAGATAGGATGTATATTTTGTAAAAAAATTTCCTACCAGTCATATGGTTAGAACACCCTGAATCTAAAATCCAAAAATTTTCCATACCAGATAACTTTTTAGATTGCATATTATTTGATGTTTGGAGGGCAGTCAACAGGGTTGACCACTGGTCAATAGTCAATGCTGGTAAGGGGCCCGGGCCCGGCCCGGCACTGCCCGGCCCGTTGCTGCTGGAGCTCGGCCAGATGCCAGGCCCGGCACTGTAGATTAGCCCGCCCGGCCCGTGGTCTTCTTCTTCTCCAGCGCGCCGGTGACTGCTGGGATTTTCCGCCACAACCGTTCGTGCAGAATAGGCCCACGCCTCTGTCGATCTTCCTCCATCGGTGGCGCGCAGTCTGGGCATCGTCGATGGCTGTCTGCTGCCTCGCCCAGGCCCAGATCTGCCGCCTCGCCAAGGGCTGTGATTCGCCGGTGAGAAGCCGCGGCCGGCGAGCTTGGGAGGATTCCGAGGTCACCAATCCGGATAACCAACAAGTTGGAAACATCCGGTGACATCGTGGCCTGTGCGTTTGCAGTAGGAGCAAAAATTTGAGGCAGAAAATTTTCTGCGAATTTTTTCGGCTCTGGCGGCGGCGGCGACGACGGCTCTGGTGGCGGCGAAGACGGCGCCATCTCCAGAATAATCTTCTTTTCGTGTCGAATTTTTGTGTTGTTCTTCTTTACATATTTGAGCAAGAACGGTACGTAATTTGGGTATAGGTTCTTGTTGGATCATATGGGAACGAACAGTGCCATAAATTGCACTATTTAATCCCATTAAAAATTGGAAAACCTTCTCGTTTTCTCTTTCTTTTATGATAAAATTCAACGAGATCACGTATGCTGTCTTTGGGCGGAAGTTGAGTATAGTTTTCTAGTTCGTCCCATACCTTTTTTAGACGTGAAAAAATACACGTGTCTTGAATCACCGCCTTGCTTACAATTTGCCAATGCTGCTTTTTAATTCATATATTCGTGGGCGGTGCCAACTAGAAATCGTTCCTTCAAGTCTATCCATAATTCATCGGCTCTCTCGGGAATGATATATGGTGGATCGGAGAGAGGGTTCGATAGTATTGAGAATCCAAGAGTTTACAAGATTATTGATCTCCCACCATTCTTCTTCTTTATCTGGATCACCTTCAGGAATTGGAATTATTCCATCAATGAATCCCAATTTCTTCTTCGATCTCAAGGCCATGCGCATGGCTCTTGCCCATTCTACATAATTATTATCTGTTTCTGTCTCTTTCAACTGGACCGTTGTTAGAATCAATCCAGGTCCATCGGTGGATGCCACATAATAAGCATCTTTCTTTATTCTGTGAACATGGCTTTCTTCCATCATGTCATTATCAACATTGCCAATATTGTCGTTACTCATTTTGAGAAATTTCAGACAATTGGCTCTGATACCATGAAAGTTTCCAGTGGGAAAAACAATCTTGTGTTTTCTATCTCATTAATGTGAGAATAGTGTACAATTTATAGATTGTCCAAGTGACAAATCCTAAGCAGATTAGAAGTAGAAGTCCTAACTAAATACAACTAGGAAACACAATTATACACAGTTTAGGATTAATAGTAATCCTATTTTAAATATATGTCTAACATATGTCTTAAAACTTTAAACCCCAAGCCCCCTATCCACTTCTCGATACAACTTGTTTGCCAAAATAAAGTGTGTATCTTGCGTTGGCCATCATCCTCTCCCCAAAAAAAATTTCTATTGAGTTTCTCCAAGTCATTAGATAGGTAATTCAGTAGTCTGCATAGCATAGAGTACAATAGTAGGTGTTCCAGATTGTATAAGAATACTACATGCATCTTGATAGAAGCTTTCTCTTCCAGCCGCTAAGTTTCTTACGAACCTTAACTATCAAGACAAGACTTTCTCCCATGAATGATGGGCACCCCAAGATAGTTGCCAAGATCCTTAGTAAGGGGAATCTCAAACCTCCTACTGAGGGACTCCTCTAAATCCAGTGGAGTGTTCTTCCTGATAAACGATTTGGACTCGTGGATCCCGATTTCGATGCTTTGATAGGCTTCTATTTACCTTGGTTAACCAATTCTTGAATCCTTTGTCTCAAAAACCTCCATGCACAACATAAATAAATAGGGGGATAACGGATCCCCTTGCCTCAAGCCCTTTTGAGGAACAAGAGAATCAAGCTTGGCCCCATTCCACAGAATCGATGACCTTGCCGACCGAACACAGAATATGATGAGCTTGATTAAGTTACTACTGAATCTCATTTCCAATAACACGTGACTCCCAACTAACTCTACCATAGGCCTTTTTAAGATCCACTTTGATTGCCAAATTACCTTTCTTCCTCGACTTTCTTTTCATACTACGAACTATCTCCTGCACCACTATCATATTGTCTACTGCCTGTCTATGTGGTACAAGCTAGCTTGAAATTCACTAAGTTGCTCCATTAAAGATTTTAGTTTGTTAGCCATAGCCTTAATGATGATTTTTACTATTACATTGCAAAGGGCTTTAGCTGTTTATCTCTCGTTCAGATACTTCACAGTTGAGTAGCCTTAGGTTCGTATGATTGAGCTTTGGGAAATTAAAACTTGATGCAGTTGGTGTTTGTGAGGGTTCTGCTCTGTATAAGTTAGCATAGGAATCTCTGGCAATCATCTTGAGGGTCTCTTAATCTTCAGTCCACTTATCAGTACCAACTATGAGTCTAATAATTTTTTTTCTAATTCGCCTAATGATAGTTGTATTGTCAAAATACCTATTGTTTCTTTCTCCCTCAGCTATCCATTTGGCACGAGATTATTGGTGCCAATAGGATTCTTCTTGAACTAGGATAGTGTTGAATTCGTTTGCTAACTTGTCTTCCAAGTCAGCCAGGTAGTGCAAGAAGCTTTTCGCCAGTTTCATCTAAACCCCCTTAATTCTAGCCAAACATCGGCTTCTTGCGACAGAAGACATTGCCAAAGGTATTTCTGTTCCACTGAGATAACTAACTTTGTAATTGGAGAAGTTTTTTATCTAGGCCCCTCGAATTGTTATTCCAAAATAGTGAAAGGTATTCTCTGAATTTAGGGTGATTGTGCCATATATTTAAGTACCGAAAGGCTTCGTTTTGATGCTGTTGGACTGGCTATTATCCAAAGAAATTAGAACATGAGAGTTATTCCCATGTATTCGAGGGAGATGTTCAATGACCGCATATTGAAATTTGAGGTTCCACAATCGATCACAAAGGCATATATCTATTCTTTCCAGGATGTTCTATGCACTACTCATTGAATTTGTCCAAGTGAACCTTGGACCAGCAAACCCCAAATCTAATAGATTTGCCTCTTCAATGAGATCCCAAAAGGATTTGGAACGCCTCCTCTAAGCACTCGAGCCCTCTAGTTTGTTTTTCACAGGATCCACCACTTGATTAAAGTCCCCGGTTAGGAGCCAAGGCACGTTTAACCCTCCAACTACTTCCTGAATATACTGCCATAAATTTTTTCTGTATTCTGCAATAGGTGAGGCATATACATCAGAGAAGACCCAACACACAAAATATCCATTTTTCATCGCAAAGCTAACCATCTAGTCCTTTGACTCCAACACCTCCACATCAAACACATTTTTCTTCCAAAAATACCATATTCCCCCAAAGAATCCCCTCGCATCAACTACAAAAAAACCATCACACCTGCAAGTACTGACAATGCGAGCAACTTTACTAGGGATACAGGGCTCCAAAATCACAAGAAAATAAGGTTTATACATAACAACTAGTTCATATAAATTACGAAAAAAATTAGATTTGTCGGCCCTCCGGCAGTTCCAGCTAAGGATCCTCATAAATGAGACTTACAGTTCAATAGCATCCTGCTCCTTCAGGAAAGAGGTTTCACTGATGCAGCTTACTCCAGTCGAAGTTATAACATCCGCCATTGCAGTAGGAATGGCTGTCTCCAAGTTTGGTTGACCAGAATTTATTAGGGAAATTGCAGTTTTCAGCACTGCTTCACAGCCATCTGGAGGGAGCACTTTGACATTTGTCTCCACCTGCATCCCACTAACCAACTCTAGTGCCTGAACCTCTATATCTTGCACCTTTGGATTTTCACCTCATGGGGGTCTTACCTTTTCGCGGCTGGGCTAAATCACACTCTTCATGGGCCAACTTTGGGTTTATTTAAGAGTAGATTCCTTCTGGCCCACCTTAAGATTAGATGGGCCAGTGGAAATCTGTGCTTCTTGAATTTCCTTAAGCGGTTGACTGGGCTTTTGGGTCTTCTTCTGTTTGGGGAGATAAATTTTCTTGAGCTTTGGGCTTGTCTTCGATCTGGCCCGATCACTACAACCCCAATCTTTTTCTTGGGGCTTCTATAGGGTATAGGAGTCCGGTTTGAAATGCCATTGAAGAAGTCCTTCAGGTTTTGGACTCCTACCTCCGATGGTTCAGCTTGGTCCATCCCAAATAGGACTTCAAACCTTGATCCACTTCTTTCGTCCAAGCTATTTTTCCTCTGTCTCCAGTGACCCGTCAGGTCTAGCAGGCGGCTGACCTGATGTGTCAGTTTTCTTGGGTTGACTGTTGGGTTGGGTCCCGACCCCGTCGCCTTCCGGATCAGCCATTGTCTGAGCCTCCTCATTCCTCTACGGAGCTAGAGATGCTAACTATGATAAATGTGCTAACTATGGATATGAAGCCAGAAATAGACCAATTTTATATCACCCTTCAATTCGAATTAGCAAAAGTAATGTCTCCTTGCATAATATGGATTTTGCTATGCAAAAACGAACCCCTTGTTCTCAATTCTGAATAAAATTGAATTAAACCTTGAATGAATAAAATTAATATGAGTTGATAAAATTAAGAGTGCATAAATAAATTCATATTATTTATTGTATATAACACATTAAAATTACTAGCATTATTATTACTCATCGATAAAATCCATATATGTGTTCTCCGATGCCCTTTTCGCCTACGATAAGATGTCGCCAATATCCAAAGGCCAAAAGGATTGGATTCATCAAGGCCATAACTTCTCTCTCCTCCAGTTTGTGGCTCTTTTAGCTGGTGTTCTTGGGGATTCAATATAGTTTGAATTCGCAATTTTGATGGACAAAAGTCAGCCTGATGGCCATATTGGCCGCATTGAAAGCACACCTGGTGCAATCGCTCGTACTCAACAGCTTGATTATAGCCCAAAATGTTGACCATAGGGATCAGAGGGTTCTTCAAATTGATATGAATGCAAATCCTCGCATACCTTCCTCATATAACCTCCATCATGGTGTCATCAACTCGTACGGCTTTCCCGAGTCGGTTCCGTAGTTAGAAAGGCTTCATTGAAAAATTCCAAGGCAGGTTTGGCAGTCTTACCCAGACCATGGTGTTTGTTATCTCTTCCTCGGTTGGTTGGAAATTTAGGCGCCATCTACTCACTGTGAGATAGTACCCCAACACTATCCATGGACCCCCTTCAAAGAACTTCATATAGTCTTCCTTAGATTGGAATCGAACCACATAGTACCCATTTTCTATATTTTGCATCTCAAACCCAAATTTCAATTTCCACAAATCCACTATCTTTGGTGCAAGATACGGTAGGAGATGTTCCGTCCCTGAAGTTTAATACCAATGCTCGGTGCCACGGTCTGAACCACTAGCGACATTCTTCCATGGTAATTGGGATGGAAGGCCATTTACCAGGGTTCACACGACTATAAGAATGCTTGTCACTTAGAATCTTCCTCTTCCTCACCTTTCCATATGTAGATGGGGGGTACGAGGGCCATTCTGGATCATATCAGTAAACGACCGGTGGTTCCACGCTGGTGTCTCAGAATTCACCGAAGTAACCCCCTAGGACTCCAAAGGGCCGTTCCCTTCTTCAAAGATTGAGGTATTTAGTCTTCGTTTGTAGATGCGTACATTTTGACCAAAGGAGTTAGCTTCCTCGGCCGAGAAGGTTTGACGGTCGGGCCACTATAGGCAGTGATGGAACCAGAACAAAAAGGTTGGGGGCTGAAGAACAATAAAAATTTTGTTAGAATTTCATCTATAAAACGGATACATTCCAAGTACAAAACTATTCAAACAATTTCAAATTCTGTGGGGAGGCTTGAATATAAAAAATCCATAATTTCTAAAGTTTTTAAAATTTTTCAATGGGGCTCGAGCCCACCTGAACCATCCTAGTTACGCCCCTGACCATAGGAACGGCCCCCTCTCATGGGGTGGGGAACGGTGTTAATAGGATTGCCTAGAGAGAGAAGGTCTCAGTCACATGGTACCATTTTCTTCAAATGCGCCCTTACTTTTCCCCTGCTCCTTCTGCTTTTGGAAAATGCTGAGACCTTCATTAGGCCGGATTCAAGCCCAATGGATAGTTTCTAAGAAAAGCCTATTATAACTATAAGATTTCCAATTTGATTTTCGATTATTTATAAGCCCAAGGCCTATTAATCTGACACCATAACATTTGCTTTTTGAGTTACACTTTTGATTTTTTCGAAGAAAAAAATTTCTTTAATCAAACACAGTCAAGTATGTTATTCAAAAAATCAAATACATCTTTGAAGTACATATAAATAAAAAAGGACGTTGTTTAAACTCAAAACGTTTAGGAGGCCAGTTGCCAAATTATATTTTATTCTTGAGCCAACTAAGAGATTCAATTTCCCATAAAAAGAAATGCAATGAGCCTACTGTTGTACAGACGATACTGTCGAACAGGGTTGGAAGGTTACAACCACAAAGCATTAACATCAACTCAGCAACCTCTTCACCGCAATCATTCTAACTTCACGTCGTTAATCAACGCCACAAGACTGCCTCATACCCTGTAGTATAACTTCTCTTTCGCCGACAATGCCGACCACCGCAAATTTAAATCGAAGCAGAGAGCCCTCTGAGAGAGAATCTTCGCTCATCAAAATTGGCTCACCAAAAGACCAAGCAAATATTAATGATACTATTGAACCACCAAAAGAAAGTCATACTAGCACCACCTCCAAAACTATACGATGAAAAATCAATCACCCTAAATAGCAAATCACAATCATTCTAACCCTTTTTCTCTAATTAAATTACCCTTGCACTGAGGTGACAACATGGCGGCTCACTGACTCCCAAACACCACGCCCAAGGCGATTAACTCGAAACTATGGTGCAAATGAGCCAAGTCTCTCGATAAAAATTCAATTCAAATTTACTGTTGACTGAGTTCGAGTTGGCTCGTTAAACAATCGAACTTAGTTCAAGCTTCCATAAGATTGGTTCCATGGCTCGTCGAGCCTATTGAGCCGATGCATACATACATATATCTTTTTTGTTTTTAATAATATATATAAACATTTTGTTTTAAAAAATATATATAAATAAAAATCGAATTCGAGTTTCGAGCTCGAATTCGAACCAAAATTAGTGATCTTGATCAAACTCGAGTTCAAGCAAATTAAAAAAGTATCGAGTCGAGCTCCTCGCTTACTCCCCTACTCGAAACTCTATCTTGTGCAGTATGATTTCACTTCTAAATTGCTCTACCCACTTGCTTTATATATATATATATATATATATAAACTACACGAGTTGCATTCTCTTTAATAGAAAAATTTGCATCATTATATTGATGAGGTAAATCAAAATACGTTAATTAGATATCTATTATTGATGTTGAAAATAAACGAATTCTAATATTGCATCACCTTTTAATCAATAATTTAATTGTATGAAATAAGACTAGAGGTACGTGATATGATATGTGCGTACTTATTTTGTGCCTTTTAACTATTCATTCGGACTAGTCAATAATTCTTAAATATCATATTACAAAAAAAGTAATCTTATGGAATAAACAAAAAAAACAAATAAATTCAAGTTTAGAAATGGAAAGGCATAGTTGGAGGTGTATATTAAAGAAGAAGAATAAGACCAAAATTGCAGCATCCATATATTACCAAGTACTCTGTCGCTATCGCTAATGCTATGGTTTTGTGATTTTGGTCGGCTCGCTCCATCTCCCTTCATTCAGAATTCAATTTCCTATACTTGGACGGAGTGCCCGCTGTCGACCATTCGATCTTCCTTGCAATAATATATTTGGACAATTTTAAAAATGAAAATCAAAATAAATGTATTTCTTTTATTTATATTATAATTCCTTTATAAATAAATACCATATCCATTTCATAATATAAGATTTAATTATTTTTCACACAAATTAAAAAAAATATGAAATTGATGTACTTTATATACTAATAAAATACCTATAATACCTTTTATTAGTTTTAATAAACTCCATGTTTCAATACGTTATATTCTCTTTCCTCTCTTCTTTCTCCATATTTCAAAGTTTTTATCATATGTGTATGAGTTTAAGTTTTAAGAATTATTAAGTAGTGATGCATTAATTGAATATGAGTATTCTTGGGGGGAAAAATTTATAAAAGGAACTTAACCTTATACTATATTACGAGTACTTATTACGAAACCCAAATATGATAATTTAACCTTAATTTTGAAATGGAGACCGTATAAATTATAAAAAAAAGTCAAATTAGGATAGTTTCTAAAGAGACCCATCAAACTGATTCACAAAGATCAAGCTTAGAGGGATCTGTTAATAATAAAAAATTTTATAATTTTAGCTTTTTTAAAAAGTTTTTTATTGTTATATATAGAAGAAAAAAATTTAGCCTCCAAAATTAAGCTTTAAGTTCCGCCATAGTGAAGGACCATTAGCACATCTTATGCAGTGTCAAAGTGGTCGAGAGGAATAACACACAACGCCGATGTTAAAATAGGTGTAATCCAATGATGTTTTTATTTTATGGATGAATTGTTTGTGAGAAAATAAAATTTTTTTTTGAGGGCTGTGAGAAAATAAGTTATTTAATAAAATACATACATATATTGAATTTTTTAAATAAAACTGAATGCTGCCTCAAACTAAAAAACTGATACATACATTGGTATATTTATTTTTGAATTTAATATAAATATTTCTTTTAACTTTCACATTATTTATCTTTATTTTTGTTTTTGTTTGGTATATGATATTTGGGAGTAATAGATTAATTGGGGGGTGATTGGAGAGTATGATACTAGCATGCGACAGTAAATTGCTCTTTAACTGACCTGAACTCAGGAACTCTCACTTGGTATGTCAAGTGGAAGTGCTAAGTGAGTAGGCTTGCATTATCAGACAATACACCTCTTGTCATTAAATTTTTGTTATGAATTAAAACTTGCATAATTATCTATAAGCTTTTTTACTGGTTAAATTCATGACTAAATTATAATATTGTCCATCTAATATTATGAGGGCATAATAGAGTAATAGACACAAGATATTTTTTTATCTCAGCTCTCGTAGAAAGGTCTTTTCTCAGATTTTGGTGTAGAATGACGTTTCTCACGTCTTTCTCAAATGGGCTTTTCTGTGAAAAAGAATTTTCTACTTTAATTTTGCATACTTTTAAGACTGAAATGGAAAGAAGAATTAAAAAATTCATTACTTTCTACTACATTCTTTTATTAATTATGTAATATATCATAAATATTAAACTTACACATAAAAGATAAATAATAGATAATACACGAAATCACAAAACTACAAATTGGTGTAAAGAGTAGAGAATAAACTCGTCACCTCCAAGATATAACAACCCAACAATCTCTTTGTGTATCTTGCAATAATTTGATACAAATCACTCAAACTCAAGCTTAAGCTCCACTAGAAGAATATATTTCCTTCAACTAAAATCTCTTTCTAGAGATATCCATAGATGAGTAAGATATGAACATGTTATGATAAAACATGTGTGTCAAAGACTAGGTGTGTGTATATATATACACACACACACACATACAATAACAAAACCACGATCAAGGATGAAACAAGGATTAGGAGGATGGGGGACGGAAATACACTACAAATTTTGCCAGAATTTCGTCTGTATAATAGACACTTTCCAAGCATAAAGACTATTTAAACAATCCAAATTTAACAAAAAAAAAATTGTATATTAATCATTCTCCACAATTTTCTAACTAATCATAAGCATTTGCAAAAAAAATTCACCCATTTATCTCTTCCCTCTCTTAAAATTCAACCACTACTATAGTACTTAATAGCAATTTTTCAGCGAAAAGGAGGGCGATTAACCGTCAATGTAGTTTCGTGACTGACCAGGACTGAAAGGTTGGAGATGAAATTTCATTAGAAATTTTAACAGAATTTTGTATGTGTAATAGACATTTTTCAAGTAGGGCTGTAAATGGAGTAGGTCTTGCCCGTATCTGCACGGGTTTATACCCGTTTTTAGTGTGTAAGATTTAAATTTTATACCCGCGGATCCATACTCGCACCTGTACTCGTATTTATTCTGTTATATGGGTATGGGTAGGGTATGATGATGCCCAGACCCGTATACCCGTATTAATAAAATAATAATATATTTATATATATTATGTTATTATATATATAACAATCATGCAGCCTATAGAGGCGCAATAGTAGAAAATTAATATTTTGAGACATAATTGTTTTCTCCATTAATAACCACTAAAAAAGGCAGGTATTTGCAAAAGATTAAGTAGCAAAACACCAAGCATTAATGCATACACTTTTCCATTAACAGAAACAAAGCGATCAAGATAAGAATAAACTTTTGTCCGCCTAACCTCACATACTAGAATGAAAATTTGTAATTTTTGTTGCAGAACATACCAAAAAGGAGGAATAGACGAAGAAAAGCAGCGACACAGCAGCAAGGTTGATTTTTTTTCCCGAATTCTCGTTATTTATATATTTTATATATACTAGAACTTTTGTTCTTATTTGATTAATGTATTGTGAAGATTTTGTGTGTATTTAAACTTTTAATCATTTGAATTAGAGATGTTAAATGATTTTATTTGTCGAAAGAAATGTTGAGGAGATTATGTTAATCATGTTAAAATTTTTATTTTAAAATTATACATTGTTTTATATATTTTTGTTTAACAGGGAAAAAAAATGTCATACAGGTACGGATATACCCAGACCCTACCCTGGACCTTGGAGGGTTGGGTCTAGGTCCAAAAATTTTATACCTGGAAGGTATGGGTCTGGGTCTGGGTACAAGTTTCACTAGAAGGGTATGGATCTGAGTTTGGGAGTACCTTAAGAGTCTGGATCCATTTTCAGCCATATTTTCAAGCACAAAGGCTACTTAACAAAAAATATCACATAAAATAATCTGAAATAATTGCAAATGAATAACAAAAAAAGAAATCTCTCATTACTAACAAATATTAATCACCCATCATCATTCATGAAAAATAATTATTCATCACTCACGAGAGATAAATACTTCTATAAAAATAAAAAAATACGATGTAAAAACTTTTAAGTAACCATCAAACACGATTAAAAAAAAAAAAAAAACCCACATCCAATGTGAGTTGCAAAATCAAATGTGTTTTATTAAATTAAATTTAAGAATTCAATTTCTCTAACACCTTCTCCTCATTGCCAATTGCTTCACCCTCATTATTCTCTATCAATGTCTCTACTCCAAATTATTTTTTCCTCTCCTACGTTTCCCCCTCCATTTGCTACCAAAATCTCTTTCCTTCCTTCCTCGAGAAACTAGTGCTTCTTCTTAGGCTCATATTTTCTCCATCTCTTGGAAAGGCTCTCAATTAAAAATAAATAAATAAATAAGAGTTGGGAAAGATTCTGTCCTTGCATCCAACTTCATCTTCATTCCAATGTCATTCTCCATACAATTCTCTCCATCTTGTATGTACTTCATTTCGTGCTAATTTTCTATTTTCTCTGTATCTTGAACTCCATTTTCATCCAATTTCTCTTGCTTTTTTCTTCAATTCCTCCCCGAACAAGCTTTTCACCCCAAATTTCCATTTCTAAAAAATTCTCCTTCAAATTCATAGTAGACAGTAAATTTTTAATTTATTTATTTAATCGAGGACTAAAATAAAATAAATATTTTTAGTCTTGATTATTTAAATTAAATTAATAAAAGAAGTTTTTTGAGCAATGAATATTGGATCATCCGAGTTGCACTATGAAGATTGAATCATTCGAGTCGGGCTATAAAGATTGGATTATTTAAGTTGGGCCATATAAATTGGGTAGGATTTGAAATTGTTTAAATAATATCCAAACTCACTTTAAATGAAGTCCAATACAACAAAACCTATGCCTTTCAGCGCAAATAATCAGTCCAAAGTTATTTTAAATTAAATTCACTAAATGATGGGTTAAACTTATTGGGCCATCAAATAAGGAAATGGACCGACCCAACACTGTTGATGGGCCGTTTAGTGGTCAAGCAACCCGATGCCTTATTTTCGCCTATAAATAAGGGTCTTTCCAAGGTTGAAAATTATTCAAAAGTACCTCAAGCTTGAGGTAAGTGAAAAACTCTCCAGAAGCTCATCCTAAAAGCTCTCCAACAAAGATTTTCCTCAAAGTTCAAGCATTTTCTCGCAGTGTTCCGTGCCTTCTTCCTCGCAAAGATCAAAGAAAGCTCTAGCGGCTTTGCAATGCATCAATCATCCTCAAAGTCCGTTCTATTTGAGAAGAAGCTTCCAAACCCTCAAGTCAACACTTTGCCGAAGAGGAATTCCCCAGAGATTTTGTAACCGCTACCATATCATAAATCAAATCACATTGTTTAATGTTTATGTTTTGCTCAATTTTTAGATTTAAAAGATTTTGCTACATGCATCCATTTCCTAGCAGTACTTTGAGCAACCCTTTCAAACTCGCCAACTCCCACTCACCAAACCCTCAAATGATTAACTTAATTTAAAATTTTGAAAATTAGCGAAAATCAAATCTAACCTTTATTCAGAAAAGTGCCTATTCTTCAGGTGCCAACCGATCCTTCCAATCGAAAACTATAGAATGAGATAGACGGACTTCTTCTTCGAGCCGCTTTCCCTTCTGTCGATAGATAACAGATCCCTTCTTCATTTTGCCGCGGCACCGTTACCCCCGTTCTATCTTGGAGCCATCGGAATAGACATACTAAGTAATTTTCCGACGGGATGGGGGGTTGACCGACCCCCTTGAACTAACATAGTATGTGTGTATATATATGTTATATATGTATATATATGTATGTATGTATATATATGTATGTATATGTATGTATATATACATATACATACATAACTATATATATATAATAGGTATAGTAAAACTTCATCTTCATATTCATTATTAAGTTCAATGTACATTAATAAAAAAAAGAAAAAATATTTGGTAATGTAATTTTCCTCTTTTAAATTTATATTATGATCATGTGGTATTTGGATACCAAACAAAATTCAAAAAAATTCTCTCTTAACCCACCACTTTTTCTCACATATCACAAACTTCGAAAAGTAAAAAACTCATTCTTTTCAAATCAAAACTCTATGCAAATATAATCAAAGACAAAATCATTAAATACATATACATGCATCAAATATTATACATATATATGTATATTCAATATTAAAATGTATCAATACATTCCAATATACTAAACGTGCTGTTAAAATTTAATTTATATGTTATATTCAGTGGCGGAACCAGGACAAAAAGGTTAAGGGTTGAAGAACAATAAAAATTTTACTAATTTTTTTTTTTGAAAGTCACTTTAAGTCAGCACCTAAGTTTTGGGACTATATTGAAAAAAAAAATTTGAAGGGGCTTGAAGGTATAATACTTAAAAGTCCTAAAATTTTCAAAATTTCTTGGGGACTCGGGTGGAGTGGTTCCTCCCCTGGTTATATTAATATTGATAAGGTAATTTTCCTCTTTTAAATCTAATCATGTAATATTGCGAGACCTCTATTATTATAAAAAGAGTTTCTATGTGCCATATTTATAAATTTTTTTCTATTCTTTTTTAAAGTAAGTTTTTTCTCTACAAAAAAGAAAAAGGAAAAAAATTTCTCATCATATAAGGGCAAAATAATATGTTAGAACACATTAGTACATACAAATTTCATTGGTAAAAAAAAGTAGATACAAATTTTAAAATATGAAAGCACAAACAAGGCTATCAATTGCCATCTTCTTATTATGGTGACTAATATTGGGTATGACAGTTTCGGAGTGTAGAGAGGACAAATCTTTTATGAAGTATGATAAGATGTTGCCAAAGAATAGTCCATTCGCTCCAAGTGCACCAAGTAGAAGAGGTAATAATCCTCCTTCTTATCATCCACTTCATCATCCTCCAATGGAGAAGGGGATGGAACAACAATATTATGTGTAGTTTTCATGTTGTAATTAATATGCGTACAGGTTTTATTAATAGGTTTAGGCAATACTATTTGTACGCATTAAATAATAATATTGTTATGATTAATATGTGACGTGAAAGTTGTACCGACTATTTTATTTTTTACTTTCTATAAGAAAGGAATATAATTTCATTAAATAGTTAAAGTACAAATGAGTCTAGAAAAAATTATTCTAAAAATATCATCGGCCAACAATTTATTACAAAAATACGACAAGAATAAAAAATAAAAAGGGAGGGTAGATGTAGGCTGTTCTCCGGCTTTAACGAGGGCATTCACATATGCATTTGCCTCTCTATTGATATGCCACATTCTAATCTTTTCGAATATATTCATAATCAATCTACAATCTCAGATAAAAGAAAATAAAGAGTGGTACAAATAAGAAAGTGTTTGGATGAGCCCAACAATAGCAGTAGCATCAAACTCAACAAGTTTTTTAATCCTAAGGCTCCTAGCTAGTTAGCATAAGCCCATTTTATTCGTGACCCTTAAATTGTGTGTAAATTATGTGATCTATGTCCCTTTGTGAAGTTGAAGTTAAATTAATATGACAAGAAAAAAAGTTATGAATCTTTTCGTTGATATTAACTATTAAGTCACGTTACTCCGATTTTTTTCTTAAAAAAGTCCTTTTTTTTTAACAGGCTAATAAAGTGGTTTTAAAATTTTTTATCCGTAATTTGGTCATAACGCAGTTATCCTAAAACATATCCTAGGTGGCAGATAACGCACATGTATCTTTACTGTGCGTTATCTGCCACATTATCAGGATTTGAACCCTTAACCTCATGAAAAACAACATATAAAACTTACCAATAAACCACCATTGGATTTTATTTAATAATAAAGTAGTTACGTATTACAATATTTACCAACTTCAATCATTTGAATTTTTAATTAAAGCAAAAAGAAGACTGCTCCTCTGCTTAATTTTCAAATTGATGCCGTAATTTTTTAGTTAACAAGAGAGAAAGTATTAGAAAATTACAAAAACGTAAACTAAAACGAAAATAGGAGGTTTGTGGGAACGGTTGGTGGAAACTGCCTAAAGAAGTTTCCAACGCATAGATCTCGAAAAAATACCCCAAATGCCCACAAGAATTGGACGTCCGAGCCCAAAGTTATGTCCCGTCAAAGTTTTTTACTATACGAAACAATTTTTTTGCCCCGAAACGTGTCAAGATCACTTTTTCGATGATGCCGTTGCGTTCCTCTTTACGAGAACCATCAAAACGAGTGGTCATACACGTGAAATGGACATCCGATCGCAGAGTTATTCATGTTTAAAGTTTTTCAAATACCTACAAAAATCATTTCTTCCTAATCAATATAAGCAAGATAATGCACAATCATTGTGTGTTATCATCCACCTCAGTACCAAACTCCACCACCTCTTTGCCACGTCTGTGCCACGTCGTTAAAAATGCAATTTAACTCGAATTAAGCCGGTGATTAGCTATAACGTACAACCATTGTACTTTATCTCATTTGATAACGCACAATGATTGTGCGTTATGACCTCTTCAGGATTTAAAAAAAAAAAAAAAATCTAGGCCTATTTAGTACCTATTTTTTAAAAATTGGCTAAATAAAGAAAAAACCCATTACTCCCTTTGTTAATATTTTGGAGCTTTATCTCTCTAAATGGGGACATGATGTTGAAGATTTACCAAGATATTATATATTTGCTTCCTATTTATGTGAATTTCCTATTATTTTAATTGATTAGCTGGTTGATTTATTTCCTTATTATCATAGAACTCTCGTTGGTAAGTTAGCAATACATATAGGATTCCTAATGGCTACTAATTGTTTAGATTATATTAAGGCCAATTAGGCCATGTAAAGAACAAGAACGGGAATAACAATTTTCCTCTAATCAAATATTTTCTTCTTCTCTATTTCCTTAATCTGATTTCAAAGCCAACCATGACTAAAAAATAAGCTACCGAAGCTCTTCAAAAACAGGTTCAAAATTATGAGTACAATGATAAATATTCATTATTGTCTAATGATTGTCTGGGTATTTTGATTAACCACGTTCAATTGAAGGATAGTAATTTTGATGAATGGTGAACAAAATTGATATTGAAAGTTTTCAGTAGGAAAAACAATCAATGCTTTTTTATTTTATTATTGTAAAATAGTTTACATTATATACTTGTCAATGTGACAAATACTAAACAAATTATGACAAGGAGACTAAAGCTAATTACATTACAACTAGGAAACTAAAATATACATGATTTAGGAGTTTATAAGAATATGGAAACATAAGAATCCTTAATACTCCCCCTCAAGTTGGAGCATGAAAGTCGGAAATGCCCAACTTACAAGCTAAATGATGAAAATGAGTAGGATGAAGAGTTTAGTGAGAATAGCCGGCTAAAATTCGCTGCGAATGTAGAAGGGGAAAATAAATCCATCTTGAAAAGAATTACTGACAAAATGACAATTAACTTCGATATACTTAGTACGTTCATGAAAAACGGGGTTGACCGCGATATGTAGAGCAGCCTAATTATCACAATGTAATAAAATGGGACAAGTGACATGCACATGAAGATCCCGAAGCAGGCCAGATAACTACTTTAATTC
This sequence comes from Catharanthus roseus, assembly GCA_028651295.1. Taxonomy (NCBI): domain Eukaryota; kingdom Viridiplantae; phylum Streptophyta; class Magnoliopsida; order Gentianales; family Apocynaceae; genus Catharanthus; species Catharanthus roseus. The sequence continues at coordinate 1,370,982 of JAPQWS010000044.1, read as the reverse complement.
ATACAAAGTCATAGTCATTAAGCGATATTCAGCCTCAGCAGAAGAGCGAGAAACAATATGTTCTTTCTTCGTTTCCCAAGCAATAGGAGAACCGGCTAGGGAAATAAAGTATTATGTGATAGAACGGCAAGTAATTGGGAGGTGACCTAATCCGAGTTACAATATGCGATCAGCAAAAGAGGAGAATTAGACTGAAGAAGAATACTAGGACCAGGACTGCCCTTGAGATATCGAACGACCCAGATAGCCGTGTCCCAATGAGCACGGCGAGGAGTGTGCATAAACTAAGCGAGTGTATGAACAGCATAGGCGAGCTCAAATCGAGTAAGAGTAAGATAAATCAGTTTGCTAATTAGTCTGCAGCAGCAATCTGGTTTATCAAAATAAGAGCCAATAGCTTTAGCCAACTGATGATTTGATTCAATAGGAGTAGAGACCGGTTTGGCCCCTAACTATCTACTCTCAGAGAGAATTTCCAAATTGTACTTTCGTTGGTACAAAAATAAACCCGAAAGATTTCTTGCAATTTCAATGCCCAAAAAATGTTTGAGTGGACCTAAATCCTTCATGTGAAAGCACATATTCAAGGAAGCTTTGAATGTATTAATAGAAGGTAGTGAATTTCCAGTAAGTATTAAATCATCTACATAAATGAAAATACACAAACAAATTATTATCCCATGAGTATGTGAAGAGGGAATAATCTGCATAAGACTGGGAAAAGCCACACTTATGAAGAGCAGCAGTAAGCTTGAAAAACCAATACCGAGGAGTTTGGCGAAGGCCGTACAAAGATTTCTTCATAAGATAAACCTGCCCGCGGAAAGAAGGACGAAAACTAGGTGGGGGACGCATATAGACTTCTTTTTGTAAATCTCCATGTAGAAACGTATTGTGGACATCTATCTAATGGATAGCTCAGTTTTGAGCAGTAGCAACAGAAAGCAAGGTTTGAACAGTAACCATTTTAGCAACAAGGGCAAAAGTGTTTGAAAATCAATGCCTGCCATTTGTGTTGCCCAAAATCACCAAGCGGGCCTTGTGTCGCTCAATAGTACCATTCGCTTTATATTTAATGCGAAAAACCCATTTACTTCCAAGAGTACATTTTTCGAAGGACAAGAATGTTAAAGTCCACGTGTCATTCTTTTCGAGGGCATCAATTTCTTGTTGCATTGCAATGCACCATTTAGAATGAGAGACAGCCTCAAAGTATGTGGTAGGTTCCGTTTCTGTGGCAACAGATACTAAAAATTGCCTATGCGAGGAAGAAAATTTTTCATAGTCCACAAAATATGTTATAGGATAAAGGGACGTACCTGAGAGGTACGAAGAGAGATAGGGAGCCGAGCAGAAATGGGATGAGGTAGTCTTCCATATGGCATTATAGTCATAATCTCGGAGTCGAGCAGGAATCGCTTTAATACGAGTACTTTTTCTAGTACCAATTTTATTGGTGGGCTAGATATCCTGAAGGTTGTTTGATCTTGAAGGGGCTATTGGACTGGTAGAAGACTTTTCTAGGCCAGGGAGAAGGCTGGGCATTGCTGGGTTGTGAATTGGTGCGGCTGGACCAGGCGACGGGCGAGGAGGTGTTGGGCAAGTGTTGAGGCTGAAGGTCTTCTGAGGCCGGACTGGAGGAAGGCCCAAGGGCTGCTGGGTTAGTGCAAGAAGGGGCAGAACCGGTCGTTGGGCCGCAGTCATCCGACTTGGGCTAGTGTACGAGCCAAACGGTTCTGGCCAGTGCAGGGCACAATCGCATCTGCCACTAGGCTGAAGGTTAGTGGCTCAGGTGGATTGATATGCTGGACCTTGCTGGAGACCTGGGCTTGTGCGGTTGGGCTGGAAGAAGATGGCCCATGTGGAGTGATTTTCTGGAGCCCGCTGGAGGTCTAGGTTAGCGTGACTGGGCCACCTAATTTGGTTGTGCAGCTGTAGTAGGAGGAAGTCTAGTTTCTTGGGCTTGTTTTGTGCTTGTACTCCCCCTGTCTTGTGTAGTCTGGTCTTGTGAGCCCAAAATTTGTTCCCCAAAATTGTAAGAGTGTGCAAATTCCATAATACACTGTGAAGCGTCCAATTTTTCTTTATATGGAAATTTAGTCTCATCAAATACTGCGTCTCTGGACAAAATAATCTTTTATTTTTTGCAAGTCATAGAATCACCAACCTTTCTTTTAAATGGATATCCGAGGAAGATACACATTCTATTGCGGGCATGAAATTTATCCTTGGGTAGGTCATGATTATGGATATAAGCTAAACACCCAAAACTTTTAATGTGAGAATATAATGACTTTTTCCCATGTAGTAACTCATAAGGGGTTTTTCCATGTAACAATGAAGAGGGTGTGCGATTGATAAGATATCCAGCCGTTAAAACACATTCCCCACAAAATTTTATGGGCAGGTTAGCTTGAAAGCATAAGGCACGAGGCACGAGCGACATTCAGAATATGATGATGCTTTCATTCAACCTTGCGATTTTGTTGCAGGGTGCTAGCGATGGTGATATGATGTATCGCTATGGGCAAAAAAATATGATTTTAGACAAATAAATTATGTATTATTATCACTCCAGATTGTCTTTACAGTTTTGTGGAATTGAGTCTTTACCATGGTAAAGTAATCTTTTAAAATTGATGCAACTTCATTTTTCTCAGAAATCAAATATATCCAGACTACCATAGAATAATCATCTAATATAGTAAGAAAATAAGAGGCGCCTGTAGTAGACATAGTTTTGTATGGTCCCATAAATCACAATGAATTAAATCAAAAACCTGATATGCTTTATTTATATACTTAATGGAAAATAGTCACGGGTCTGCTTAGCACGCAGACAAACATTACAAGGTTCAGATCCAGTTCTAGAGTTTTTAGAAAGTTCCAAAAAATTATTCACCACAAAATCCGAAAGATGGCCCAACAGAGCATGCCATAATGTGCTAAAATCAAGAACATTACTAGAAAAAATATATAAAGCTGATAGTTGCAACGGTTTGTAGAAAAAAATCCCATTCCTTTGCTCACCCACTCCAATCGGCCTCCTTGAGATACGATCCTGTATAATATAAAAATTGGCAAAGAGAGTGATAAACACTTAGAGTCTCGTGCCAATTAAGACAAAAAAGTTGCATTTAAGCTCAAGAATTAACAACACCCTGTGTATTTTGAGTCTAGAATTTAAAGAGATCATTCCTTCTTGCAGAACAATTGCCTTAGTACCATTAGGCAATCCAATAGTATATGGATAAATATTATTCAAATTTTTCAAAAAAACATTTCTACCAGTCATATGGTGAGAACATCCTGAGTCCAAAATTCATAAATTTTCCATACCAGATCATTTTTCGGATTGAGTGGCATTTAAGTTATTTATGATAGTCAACAGCTTTGACCATTGGTCTGCTGTTAAATTTGGAAAGCTGGAATTATTGACCCCGCTGCTACTTTCTACTACAGCATTGTCACCGTCGCTGGTGTTTTCCGTTGAAATCAACCCGCCCCGCTGGATGGTGGTTGTGTTAGCCAAGGTGTCAGCTCCTCTACCTCCCAATGCCTGCTGCGGTTGCGCGTTCCCGGCGTACGTTTGACCAAAGAAAGAACGAGCTCGGGACCTGCCGCAACCTCTTCCTACGGTCTGCGTTCCTCTACCACTGCAGCTGAACGGAGCTTCACGGCTGCCAGTGATATTTGCAGTGTTCTTGGGCCACCATTTCGGGTAGCCCACAAGCTGGAAGCAGCTACTCACATTGTAATTGCTCCATTGACAGTGCGTGCAGACTGTGCAGCGCGAGGAAGATGATAAACGGTGAGAGTCGGTGAAAGCCATTCGTTCACTGCTTCTTTCTTCTATTCAAGCAAGGTTCATATGTTGTTCTTCTTTACTGATCTGGGCAAGGATAGTTCTCACCTTGGAAACTGGTTTCTGTTGAATTAAATGAGAGCAAACAGTGCCATAAATTTCACTGTTTAATCCCATTAAAAATTAAAAAACTTTTTCTTCCACCCTTTATTTTTAATGAAAATCAAGATTTCTGTATATATGGTGGATGGGAGTTGAGTTGTCTAATTCGTTCCATAATTTTTTCAAACGTGAATAATACATGTTTACTTAACCTCCTCCTTGTCTACAATTTGCTAATGCCGCCTTCAACTCGTATTTTCTTGGCCCGTTTCCAACCAAGAATCTTTCTTTTAAATCTGTTCACAATTCACCAGCTCTCTCAGAGTAATTTATGGAGGATCGGAGAGAAGGCTCAATTGTGTTAAGAATCCATGAATTTACTAGAGTGTTGATTTCCTACAATTTTTCTTCTCCATTTAGGTCATTTTCCGGGATAAGAATCGTTCCGTTGATAAATCCCAATTTTTTGTTTGAGCGCAAAACCATACACATTGTTTTTGCCCATTATGCATAATTATTATCTTTATCATTCTCTTTCAATTGGACCGTTGTTATTATCAGTCCAGGTCCATCTGAGGATGCTACATAGCAAGGATCTTTCTTCATCCTATGAACATGGTTTTCTTCGACCATGTCGTGTCAATATTACCAGTTTCTTCTTTGTCATGACTCATTATGAGAGTTTGGACAAAGGGCTCTGATAACATGAAAAGTTTCTAATGGGGAAAACAATCAATGGTTTTCTGTTTTATTATTGTAAAATAGTTTATATTATATACTTGTCAATGTGACAAATCCTAAACAAATTATTACTAGGAGACTAAAGCTAAGTAAATTACAACTAGGAAACTAAAATACACATGATTTGGGAGTGTATAAGAATATGGAAATATAAGAATCCTCAATAGATATGGCGCTTGAATCCAAGGACAAGTGGGATTCATTGACGAACTATTCCTCAACGTGACGACAATGATTTGAAACTTAGTATATGGGATAAACTCAATACTAGGATGGGAGAGGCATAAATCACTAAGGTTTTTCAGTTCACACACGTCTTTCTTTCTCGTTCTTTTATGTTTGCTGCGCTACATCTGCTCCTTCTTTCTTTTTTTCTTCATTTATTCCTCCTTCTCTTCACCAATATTCTCCAGAATTCTACAATCAAAGTTTTGTTTTCATATTATTTGATGTTTTTTTAATCTTATTTAATGTATGGTGTAAGGTAAATTAATTTATGAAGAATTATGGAAAAATCATTATTGGAGAAGATGAGGAGGAAGATTATTTTTATCTTATATAATTGATTTTTTTCTGGGTGTTTAAATTTATATGTCACTTGAGTTATGGAGTTACATATTTCAATTGCTAATGTTCCATTATAATATAACAATAGTTTCATATTTCAATTGCTAATGTTCCATTATAATATAAATATACTTCCATATTTCAATTGCTAATATTTCATAATGGCAGTAGTAGCTTTGTTTTCATATTATTTGATATTCTTTTATCTTATTAAATAAATTGTATACGGAATTATGGAAAATTTGTTATTTGGAGGAGATCAGGAGAAAGAATCGTTTTTCTGTGCAATTGATGAGTTTTCTAGTTGTTAAAGTTATATTGCGTTATTCGTAAAAAATTCCAGAGAACATATGAAACATATATTTTTATTCCCATGAAACATTAACATATAATACATAGAATATTATAAAACAAACCTAGCACAAAACTCATGGAAACCCGTAAAGAACTTATGGAACATCAATTATATTTCCATGGAACGTTAACACATAATCCATAGGACATTATTGCAACAAAACAATCATAGCATAAACCTCATGGAAACCTATAAAGAACTGATGGAACATAATTATATTCTCATATAACATTAGAACATAATTCATGGAACATTCTTACAACAAAGCAAACTTAGCCCAAAACTCATGGAAACCTATAGAGAACTGATGAAACACATAATCCATGAAATATCAATACTATTTCCATGGAACGCAGTAATATGTTCCATATTTCAATTGGTAATATTCCATAATTGCAGTAGCAGTATTGTTTCATACTAATGATATATTTTCTATTAACTTGATATTTTCAGTTACTAAAAAAATATAATTGTAGTCAGTGGGGGAACCACTTAGGGGCTCGAGTAGGCTCGAGCCGTCCCGAAAAAAAAAAAACTTTAGAAATTTTGATGTTTTTACATTCAAGCCCCCCTTCCCCCAGTTTGAATATTTTTGTACTTGGAATACATCTATTTTATAGACGAAATTCTGGTAAAATTTTTAATATGTTAATCAGCCCCTCCAAGGTTTTTGTCCTGGTTCCGCCACTGATTGTAGTTCCAACTTTTCCATTGCTAAAGTTCCATAGCAATATAACTGTAGTTCCATGATTACATAAATCACCATCCATGAAATATTAAACCTTGATGTATTTTATTTTCAATATATGTAGGTGATAAAGTTATATATTACTGGATCTACCTAATACATAATTATTCGTGGAACATCATTACAACAAAGCAAACATAGTATAAAACTTATAAAAATCTGTATATAAATACATGAACCATACAATATATTTTCATAGAACATTTAATCACCTGTGAAAACATTAATACATAACTTATGGAACATTTCACGTGCATGTGCGTCACTTGCTTGCGCTGCAATTGAGATAATTTTTCGCTTTTTTTAATGTTTTAGTGTAATGATGTCGTTTCTTCACTTAAGTACACCTTGTACGATACACGAGAATTACAATATAACCGCTGTGAAATTCTCAACATTAACCTCGTTATTTAATATAGATAATAAAATAATCTATTACAATATATATTTTTAATACATTTTTTCTTCTCTCTCCTCTCCTACCATCTTGAAAAATTGAATCCTAAGTTTTAGATTTTTTATTTTTTTAACAAAATTAAAAATAATAGAGTACATTGATTGGTTCTAATTAAATTGGATATATATTTTCAAATTAAAAACAAACAGTCCTCTTTTTTTAGGAATAAAGGTCATTCATTATCTACCCACATTTATCTCACAAGGTATTCAAAATTGAAGAGAACCTTCCTTAACACTCCTCCAACTTTTCTATACGGTCAGAATCGTCCAGTACATTTTTTACCGTTTTTTCATTTTCAAATTATCCCTTAATTACATACTAACCTAATCTTTTAATTATGATTAAATTTAGGTGTGACTTATCTTTTTATCCCATCCCATGAAATAATGAATACTTTGCTATGTCTCAATGCTCGAAAAATTTCCTCTAGCATTAATGTTGCAACGGTAAGGTGTCTATAATTATTTGTATTTCCTCTGGTCAATAAATATAAGAGATTTTAGATTTTTGCACATATATTAAAGGTCTTAAAAATAAAATAATTTTTTAATTATAATACCCTTTATTCCTATCTTTTACAATGAGGAACGAGATAGATAGTGAAAGTGAAATAAATTAATAAAAAGATAAGTAAAGATAGAAAAAGTTCCATAAATACTTATTGAAAGCTAAATTCTTATATTCTTGACCATTTTTAATGAGTCTAAAATCCCTTATACTTTGTACCGGAAGGAGTAATATTTTCTTTTTCAGTTTGTTTTTTAATTATTTTATTTGTAACAGCTTTTATTTTTCCTATTAATTTCCAATGCATAGGTCATTAAAATATTTTTTATCTTAAAAAAAAAAAAAAAGAGATTTTGTTTTCTTACATTCTTTCCATTTTGATTGCTTGATTTGGATTTTTTTCTGGGTTGGGCCCAGAAAATAGAATGAAGCACTAAAGAGGCCCAGCATTTTTTTTCCTGGACAGGACATAACGCACAGCGATTGTGCGTTACCAGTTAATGATAACACACAGTAAATCACGCATTCCGCACTAATCAGCCGACGTGGCTGATAACGCACAGCCGTTGTGCGTTATCGCAAATGATAACGCACATATCTTTTTCATTTTTTTATTTTTTTTAAAATTTTCTTTGCTATTTTTTTTCTATTTTTTTAAAATTTTTTTTGGGAAAATTTTTTATGTTTTTAATGAAAATTTCTTTTGGGAAAACTTATAATTATATAATTTCTTTTAATTTTTTTTATATTTTTTTCTAATTTTTTTAATGAAAATTTCTTTTGGGAAAACTTATAAATGTATAATTTATTTTAATGTGTTTTTTTAATGAATTTTTTTTTTTTAGTGAAAATTTCTTTTGGAAAAAACTTATAATTGTATAATGTTTTTAAAAAGAATGTATTTATTATATTTCACTTATTTTAAGTGTATTTATGATGATAATATTTATATCATTTTCTTTGAAAATATATTTATATTTTAACCATTTCATCTCAAGTTATTTGAAAAAGTAATACTAAAGAAATTGTAAAAATTTAGAGCAGTGATTACTAAACTAGAAGAAATTGAAAGAAAAATTTAAGTAATAAAAAATGTTTTATTACAACTATTTCAAGAAAGTGTCAAACTTATACATTGCTAGGTCCGGGGTTATTACAATTTTTCCTATTATGTCCCGGCATGCGACATCTGCCACATCTTGGGGGAGAATCCGGATTTCTATAATTCATTTCCCCCTGAAATCGCTTGCCCTGTTTCCTACCCCGTTCATTTTTCATGTTTGGAGGATAGAATGTTAAATTAAAAGGAACATCCCTCCAAAAATTCTCACTCAAGACCGGATGAAAATTCGCTTGGTAAGTTCTTCTGTACGTTTGTCGCGAATATATCTCCGGCATATAAGTATCTGTTCTTGACCCATTTTCTCTATACACTGCAAGAACATGAGAACAAGGCAATGTATACGTTTGCCATTTTTCGCAACTACATGATTTATTATTTAGCCGCAATGTATAGACGTTGTTGCCCGTACCAGAAACCCGGATTGGAGATCTAACCATGTATATTCCCTCTCGCGGATTGTAAGTTGTAACTTTGTGTTCTCTTGATTTCAGTTCAATCCGCAAGAACCTGTCAAAAATTTGAGTTAGAAATGGATGAACAAAATTTTCTGCATCTTCACGGTGTTGGTGAAAGTACTTAACTAGTTTGTTGAATATTAGTTCAACCAGGGCTTTTAAAGGTAGAACCCTAGCTTTCTTCAACACACTATTAAGTGCTTTGAAAATGTTGGTTGTCGTGATACCGTGTTTGTGACCACCATTATGCAACAGTGTCCATTTCTCTGCATCCAACCTAATCAAGTAAATGTAAGCATCAACATTTCTTTCTTGAATCTCTTTCATTACACGGTCAAATTTCCATTGTTTTGTTTCTGTTCCGGCCTGCCACATCAAGCTTTTTAAGTTTTTTTAAAAGTCTTGTTGAAATTTGCTCGAATGTGGCGTAAGCAAAACCGGTGAACTGCAAATGGTAGTTGCCACAAAGGTTGACTTTGAATAGCAGAGAAAATACCTTTGTGGCGATCAGAAATGAGGCATACGTGGCGATCTCTGACTATGTATTCTCGCAAGTTTTTAAGGAACCAATTCCAACTCTTGGAGGATTCCTTATCAACAATTGCAAAAGCAAGTGGGAACAAGTGATTATTTGCATCCCACGTACTTGCAATTAATAGCACGCCCTTGTATAGTCCCCTTAAGTGTGTTCCATCCACAGAAATCACCGGCCGACAGTATGGAAATCCGTCTATACATGGCAAGAAATACTAGAAAACAAATTTGAAAACGTAATTAGGGAGACTGCTTGTTCTGTGATGCAAAAATTCGTATACAGTCCCCTGGTTTATATCCTGTGCAGCTTGTAAATATTTAGGTAGAATACTGAAGGTTGTATCCCAGCTACCAAAAACCCTCTCGATGGCAAATTTTCGAGCATACCATGCCCGCTTGTAAGTACAGCCAGTTTGAAACATTACCTGCATTTCTTGAATGATGTTCGAAACAGGTATCTCAGGATCATTGGCAACTAGGTGTGATATAGACATTTATATAAATTTTGAAGACAAGTTTCTGTGTTTGTTTTGTTCAATCTGTACAAGGCATGGGTGTTCCTTGACGAATCTGGTTATTTCCCACCGATTGTGTGTGGCTTTCTTTTTTATAAGGATGTACCAAGAACAGTAATTATCGTCACTGTGATGGTAACATCTTGCTGTCTATGTATCAATCTTACTTTTCAAAACTCGGTACTCATGCCCCACATTGACAGAGTACTTACGAACTGCACTTACTGCCTGCACTTTGTCAACGAATCTCATGCCTAACTGTATGTTAGTCATGTAGTCGTTCCAATCGAGTAATCGGACGGTACCAGATTCTATAATGTCATCTATAGGAGAACCCGGGCATATATCTAGGAATGCTCCAGAATGTGTGTAGTCATACCTAGCGTTGCTGAACTATTGGCTGCTCTCTCATTATTGCATTATGTTTTCGGTGACCGGGTTGACAGGATTTTCAGGATTAGGGGAGGATGGAACTCTCCTTCTTCCGAGTCATTGTCATCATCCGATTCAGATTGACTAGAAACGGCATCATCTCCGTCTGACCCGTCAATATCATCGTCATCATTGTTTACGGTACTATACAACATAGATGGTACATCAGAAACCATCTGTGTTACGGCCATAATATATTCGGGCAAAGTTGTTGTATTTCTATCGTGTATACTTGGAATATTTTGTTGTTCGATAGGCTCGAATTCGACAAGAATATGAATCCCTTCCTTCGATAGGTCGGCCAGAATAGTCCACAAATACCGCATTTCTTCATCATTGTTCATGCTATATAAATTAAAGTAAAACATACGATGCACCTCGTAGTACGAAGGCACCCTCATCGTCATTCGAATATTCCAGAGATTGGGATCCATATCTCGATATTTCAAAATTTTTTTTACGAGTTCTGCATGTGAAATAATTCGGTTCGTTGGCAATGTCCAACTTTTTTGAATTGTTCCAGTAAAATAGGGACCGTATGCATCCCTTGCAATTTCGGAATCCCAAAATAGTTGTACTCTAACAGGGTTGATTGCTTCTATTTTAAAATTAGTTAACTGTAAGAGATTCGGGAATTGAAAAAGAATGGTTGGAATGTTAAGGGAGGTAAGTTTGATATGGTGTATGTGTTTAGTAGATGTAGAGAAGGATGAATGAATGTATCTATTTATAAGGATACAATGGTTTAGGGGGCAGAGAATGGATTGTCGATGGAAAGAGGGAAAAGTAATTAGAGAGATGAATTATTGTCCTTTGATGAGCTGGGTTCACGGGATGAACTATTTTGATGTCCTTGCAACCAAATTATTATCCTAGAAAAGAGCTGTGGCCGAGCTGTGGACGAATTATTGTACTTGAAAAGAGCTGGGAAAGAGAAAAAGAGGAGGTGTGGACGAATTATTCTACTTGAAAAGAGCTGCGAAAGAGGAGAAGAGGAGGTGACAAGTGAGGATAACGCACAACCGTTGTGCATTAACCTCAGTACTTTTTTTTTTTCCAGAAAATTTTTTTTTTCTTTCCTGGGAAAATTTTTTACCTTTTGCAAATTGACCCTTTTTTTTTTCTAAGCAAACTTTTTTCTTTTACACATTTACCCCCTTTTTTTTCTACGCAAACTTTTTTCTTTTACACATTCACTCCTCTTTTTTTCCCTTTTTTCAAACTAATTAAAAGATTTGTTAAAATTCTTAGTATTAAACTTTTGGTTTAGGATTTTAGGGCTAGAATTGAAAATGTCATGTTTAAACTGGAGAATTTGAAAATTTGGATTTTTACCCTAAACAAAATAAGAATATAATTAAGATACATAAAACAAAAAAATCAGTAATATAAACAACGGCTGGGTACTTTATATAGAAATTTAAATTACATATAACTGGCAATGAAAACTAGAAAATAATAATTACTGCTAAGGCCAGTTGGATGGCGTGAACCGCAGTTTTCTTACCAACACGATGCCCGAAGCCGAGATGCCGAACACTGTCCATGTCATCCTGCTGCCCCTCTTCGTCGGACGAGGATGCCTGCGATATAGGCTGATGCGGTGTTGGTGAACCGGCTGTGCCCGAAACCTGAAAAACCCATAGGTTGTAGAATGCGGTGATTGAAATGATGCAAATCCTAAACCGGGCGCGGGGGACATCTGCGACATCCCGGATCCACTAGGGTGTGGCTAGGAAGCTAGCGTCAAACCCAAACTAAAAGAAGGCATATCTAGGTTCGGGCTGTCAAATAGGTCGCCATACGGTTGAGCACTACCAGATCCCTCACCCCTCTCAACCACTGCTCGGCCGGGATCGACATGTTTGTGCCTTTATGGAGCAGGAGGTAAAGGAGGGCGTTCACCTCCTGCTCCACACCCAAGATGTCTCCGAGCACCCCTTTTAACTCCACGAGCATCTCAGTCCGGTACGTGCTCCTGGGGACGGCGACGCGACGGCTGCACAAGGAATGTCTACTAGATATCGTGCTGTGAAGGAGTGCATCCCAAAGTACCCCCGATGGAGACCATACACCACTGGATAATCGTCTGCACTTTCTTCATAACCACGGCCATCTGTGAAGGAGATGAAGGTGGCTCCCGAATCACCACTGAAGCCATATCATCCACCTCCTGCAACATAGAAGTCTAAAAAAAAAATATTTTAAAAAAATTAAATAAATATATATATATATTAAAACGTTAGAATCTAACATAAATAACTGAAATGCATAAGAACTTATCATCATCTGTCTGTCCACACCGGCAAGCTGATATCCATGTGAACGAGTATCACGGTTAGCTGGATTGCCGATGTAAACCCGTGTGATACCCCTATACCATCTGATGTAATCATCACTGGGGTATGGCAACGCCTCAGCAGGTACAGTAGGACTATCCGTAACACGAAATCGCCACTGGTTCCAGGTATCGAGATGGATAGCATGCTGTGTAACCCAGGATGTGTTATCATTCCCTCTCAGCTGGATCCGGTGCAGGTCCAGATGAGTATCAACTGCATCTGGAACCATCTATGCTCGTGCGAACTGGCGCATCACACAGGCGCATCACACAACCAGGATAGGAGTACTCCACTATCTCGTAATAGATGAGCGGGGCCTCTGCCCGCCACAATTCAGATGGAATCAGAGGACGGTCATAATAAGGGAGCCATATGAACTGTCATGTCAAAATTCAAAATCAATAAAAATGTAAGTGCATAAAAAAAAAGTCAAATAATTACAAATAATACAAGCTATTGTAAAACGAACCTGATCAGATGGCATAAAATCTAACTGGTCTCTGTAGGTCACCAGAGTGTGTGTAGGCAGCTGGCTACAGTCAAATGATGTGCACCATATTGCGCCAAGAGGAGCAAGAGCGTCGGCCTGAATCTCCCTAATCAGCTGAGGCCGCAATGCAGGTATACGCGACCACGCCCAAATCTATACTAAGACTAAGGCCCCCTCAATCTGGCGTGCACCTCCCAAAGCCGCCGTGCACAACTGCCTATACAAAAACCCAAATACACAGCTACCAAAGCTATATGTCCTAATAGCATCAATATCCTCTAATAAACTGAGGTAGCGCATATGAACCAAATTCCCGGAGAAGTCGGGAAGCATGTGTCTGCCAATGAGTAAGAAAATAAATCCACAAGCGCATAAGATTAGATCATCATCAGTCTCTAAACCGGTAAACGCTCTCAGGATACATGCTTCCAATGGTTCATTCTTCACTTTGTATCCGGAAAAGTGGCTGAGAGACAACCGCACACCCAAAAGTCTCTTGATAAGATCTATCCAATACTATTTCGGGTTTACACTCCAGCTAGGGCCGGTAACGGCCATACCATCTATCCCTAAACCCACAGTGCTTGTACATCCTGCAGTGTTATTGATACTTCACCACACGTCAGGTGAAATGTGTGAGTCTCCAGTCTCCACCGCTCTACCAATGATATAACAAGTGCGTGGTCTAACCTAATGTAACCACATGTAAAGACTCCCTCCAACCCGGTCCTGTCAATAATCTCCACCAATCTACTGGGAGCTATACTGTAGCACTGGAATAAGTTCTGCCCAAAACGCCTACACTGAAGATCAATATAACACGTCTCGCGATCCCCACTCCAGATCAAACCGGATATGTGCTCGTACTGTCTGGATAATACATCAGGGACAATGGGCCCCGGATGCACGTGTGCTGGCACTTCTTCCATCTACATTAATTATATTTTCAGATACTGTCAATATCTAATGTTAAAATAAAAAATTTTTAAATATATTCTAATTCCAAACTCTTTAAGGTGTGTTCTTTATGGTACACTGTATTTTAGGGTTTTAGGTTTGAATGATTTTTAGCAATCCAAATTTAGTGTTTTTAGGGTTTTCAGGGTTTTTAATATTTATAATTTATAAAAAAAATAAGATTTTAAAGTTTTTAAGGTTTACTGTTCCGCACTTTACAGTTTTACGAATGAATGTTTAAAATATTTAGATTTTCGCTTTTCCTTAAGGGTTTGCTATTAAAAAGTTTACAGTTTTATGGTTTAGTGCTTAAAATTTTAAGATTTTAATGCAAGAGGGATTACTGTTACAACGTTGACAGTTTCACGGTTTAATGTGCAAAATATCAATTTTAAGGTTCTTCGTGTTTATTACGGTTTACTGTAACAGAGTTTCTACTCTTACTTTTTAATGTTTCAAAAATCAATTTTAAGGGTTTTTAAAGTTTTTTATAATGTACCCTGTACAATTTTAATATTCTAATTTTGGTTTTTTAAGGTTTACTGTTAAAAAGTTTATAGTTTTACGGTTTATTGTTTGATGTAAATTTTTGGATTTTGATAATAGATTTTTAAGTTTTCTTGTATTTAAAATTTAGAATTTTTAAGTTTTTTAAGGTTACTTATAGTATATTTTATAGGTAAGCGTTTTTGCATTCAGCTCAATCTCCCCCCGAGGGGGATTAAGGAGGGAAACAATCATTTACTGTATGCCCTTGTACTTGTAGCTAATGCAATTCTAACTCTTTCTTTTCCTTCTTTTCTATTAAATAATAGGACTTTTACCCCCCGGCGCACTTAACAACATCTGAATCGGAGGAATAGCGGATGAGGGCCAAGCTCTGCTTTTTAAGTTTTGTATTATTTAAATTTTACAATTTTAAGTTACAAAAAAAAGTTTCCATACTTTCTACTGTTTACAAAGAAAAAAAAAAGTTAAAAATACCGAATTACAGGTTCCTATATTTTCTAATATGCAAATTAATTATCTAAATAATTAAAAAAATTTCAAATTATCATAAAGTAAGGTAAGAAATTAAACCTAATTATCGAAAGAAATTCATAGAAATAATACATCACCTTAATATCACTTTTTAAATGCAAAAAATAATCATATACATAAAATTATCAAATTTGTACAAATTTATTAAAAACAACAATTTCAAAGATAAATCTAAATCCCACTTGCACAAAAAAAAAAATTAATGTAAAATTTTGGATTTTAATAATAGATTTTTAAGTTTTGTATTATTTATGTTTTAGAATGTTTAAGTTATAAAAAAAAAGTTTTCATATTTTCTATTGTTTACAAAAAAAATTAAAATTAAAATTAAAATACCGAATTATAGGTTCCCATATTTTCTACTCAATAAATTATACGAAATATGCAAAATAATTATCTAAATAATTAAAAAAAATTCTAATAATCATAAAGTAAGGTAAGAAATTAAACATAATTATCTAAATAAATTCATGAAAATAATACATCACATCAATTTTTAAATGCAAAAACAATTATATACATAAAATTATCAAATTTGTACAAATTTATTATTAACAACAATTTTAAACATAAATCCAAAACTCAATTTCACAAAAAAAAATAATAATTCAAATTAACAAATAAAATTGAGAAAAATGATTAACAAACAACAAATAACAAGCCCAAACACACAATAATTAAACTTAATAAATAATAAATAAATAAAAAATAAATAATTAAACACTTACCGAAAATTTAAAATGCAGCTCTAGTCTACCGTTTTCCACTCCAAACCTTCGTACTCCAAAAAAAGTCTCGCAGATTAACTAATTTTTAACTGTAAATTTCGAAATAAAATACACGATTATTAGAAGAGAGAAGTCAAACCATAATAACAATAAGTAAGAAAATAAAAGGAAGAGTAAAATAACTTACTGAGCAGTGGTGGAGGAGGCTGTAAAAAAATTTCAGAGATGGAGAAGGCTGAGAAAAATAAGAATGAGGGTGGAAAGTTGAGAGAATAGGTTGATAAAAAAAAAATAGTAAGAAGAAAAAAATAGAAGAAGAAATAAGGGAGAGGGATGGGGAAGAATAAATTGGCTGAAAAAATAAAAGAGAAGAAGGAGGGGGGCGGCTAGGGTTTTTGCTGTGCGTTATTAAGCTTGATAACGCACAATGACTGTGCGTTATCACTACGTCAGTGCCAAATGGGATCTACGTCATTTTTAACGTAATTAGTGCGGTTTAAACCGCGTATTAGAGATAACGCACAACGATTGTGCATTATCATCTTTGATAACACACAATCGCTGTGCGTTATGGCCTAACTCGAAAAAAAAAATAATTCTAGGCCACTTCAGTACTCAATAAGTAAAACTGGGCCCAGCCCAGAAAAAAATCCTTGATTTGTGTAGATGATTTGAATAATCCTTCAAATGACTACTCTTCTTGAGTTTACAACCAATAATGGCTTACAATCTTCTACAGTAGCTCTTCATTTGAATGCCTTAAAACTTGAACATGTATAAATTACTTGGTTAAATGGTGACTTAATTAGCGTTCTTTTTTTTTTTCTTTATTTTTCTTTCTCTTTATGAATAGGCATAGAGGTTGGGACTCGATCATATATATTACTATAAAAAAACTCACAAGTACACTTGAACATAAACTTTAAACATAGCTAATTGTTTTGTAATTTCTTAATATTTTTATTAAAATATTGATTGCATATCACAAGTGACTATTACACGTATATATGATGTAAAAATTCTTTATAAACTTTAAATATAAATATTTTTGCAATAATATTTTTATTAAAATATAGGGTGCATAGCACAAGTAACTATTACATGTATATATGATGTCATTTTTTTTTTGGAGTTAATTTTTTTTTTTTTAGTTTCAAAAAATTTACAGTGCATAGTAGGTGCGTTTTGCTAGTTTTTTATATATGGTTGAATATTATCAAATGCATTTATTAATTTAAATATAAAAAATCTGTTTGAAAGAATAGAGTATTTAATTAAATAGAAAATAGGAAAAGTATTTTAAAAGTTACCAGCGAAAGATTGTGTGAGTGGCTTGCACGGAAGTTCTTCGCTCCAAAATGTTTTTCTTTCTTTTTTTTTTTGGTTGTGTTTTTTTTTTAGGAATTATTTATTATTTATAATCATAACCTACTTTTATAATCATAAATTTAGATTTTTTATTTTTTTAATCATGAACTATTTTTATTTTTATTTTTATAACCACAAACTTTGACTATAAAAATTTATAGTCATGAATTTTATTTTTCATGAAAAATAAACATTAACTATTTTTTATCTCTCAAATATAACAATTTATTAAATTTGCCCGTTCAAGTTTATTAATTGAAGTTTTATAAATTGAATAAATTGTATATTTAAGAGGTCAAAAATAATTTTCGATCATTTTCAAAAAAATATTTAAGATTAAAAATAGATAACATTCAAATTTGTAACTCTCAAAAGAAAAGTAAAAATAATTTATACACATAAATAATTAATTTCTTTTTTTTTTTTTTTTTGGGGGGGATTTCTCTCCAAAAATTTAGCGAATAAAGTGTAGTATTTCTAGCCAGCAAATGGTGTGCGGACGTGCGCTTGTAATTTGCCTAAATTATTGCAACTCCCAGCTTAAAATTCCACTTGTGATTATATAATTACAGAAATACCCCCAATGATGTTACTTAGTTTAATTTATCTTTTTTTAGTAAAATGTTGTTCGGTTTGGTTTACTCCATTTTTTTTACTAAAATACAAGGTTTTAACATTTGGTGAATCAATGAGCTCAAAAATATTTTTCTTATCACATCGTTGGTAGTAGTCGAGTAGTAGTAGTTCCTAAGCCTTGACAACCATATTTTAAGGAAAAAATAAATTTCATATTCTATGTAAGGCGGTAGAGAGGGTATGTCTTATATTTTTTCGATCGAATCTTATTTATTTATAACGAAAAAAGTTTAAATTTTATATATGTAAACTCAGATCCTTACTCAGACTCATATTACTTTTATTAAATGTGTTTAGACAAGATACTATGATGTTCAGTTTCTGTTTACTCGTCATAGTAAAATAATATATTTATATATTATATTATTTTCATATTTTTTATTAAATATAATTTATTTCTTTAACTCTGTTTTTTTTCTTATAGTTGATTAGGGATGTTAAAATATGGTATTTGTTGAAGTGATGTTAAAAAATGAGGTTAAAATTGTTATAATTTTCGTTCTTACCTAAAAACCTAAAAGGAAGAGAACATGGCTATTCTAAATATTACATTTAATAGAAATATGGCTATTATATTTACACAAAATATGATTATTATAATTTCATTAGAAATATTGATTTTACAGAGAAAAATTATACTCTAGATAATTTAATATAAATATTGCTATTATAATTTTCATAAAAAATATTGTGTTTAACCGAAAAAAAAAGGAAAATAATCATTCTAAATGGATATATTTGGACCTTATCTGGATCGGTGTCTGAATTTGAGTCCATATTTCATTATATGAGTATAAGTTGGTACTAGGAGTATCATACCTTTGTGAACCCATTTACAGCTTTACTAGTATATACCATATAAGACTAATCCAAATACAACATTATAACAAGTACAATAAAAGTACTAGTATCTCGTCAGAAATATAAAAAATCCTTATGAATTTATGTACACAAATTATTATTTATGAAACTAAGATGTTTTAATCTCAAATAACCAAACTACCCTTTTCTCTTTTTTCTTATCCCCTCTCAAGAGTCAAAGACTCCAATTTCAATTAAATAAATGATGGTATATTTGAAAAAAAATAATTAAATGTTCATTGATAAATGAAAAGGAATTTACATATTTGATAATAGGCAATTCTTCTAAAATGACTTATATTTTCGACAAGAGGAAGTAATATATAAAAAATAATATAATCGATTTATCATTCAATTTAGGTAACTTAATAATTTTCTTAGAATGCAATTGAGTTATTTTAGGGAAAAGAAATTATATATTAATATTCAAAGAAATAGCATAAGGAGAAATGTTTTGAATCCATTCCAAGGGAGTACTCGAAAATAAAGCAATTTTAGTTAAAAGGTGAGTAGAACTATTTCACGATTTGTACAAATGTGAAAAAATAGTAGAATAGGAATTTAAGAAACTAAGAAAATGTGAAAATAGTGGTACAAGATCTTCACTTTCTGTACCATCCTATGTACTACATTTATTTTATAATATATTTTCTCTTTCGAATTTAGAGTGTTCTGGAGATCTGAGCTTGAAGATAATGATCCAAGCTCAAAAAAATCATTTCCATAAGCACAGGGACTTGGAATGGCCAATGTTAAAATGTAATTGAGTTAGATTTTAATTTGAAAAAGAAAAATATTTTTATTTAAATTTTATAAAAGTAGTAAATTATTTGTGATATATAGATAGGGCCAAAAATTAAAAAATAAAATTATTTTTTTATTTTAAATCCAAACTAAAATGCACCCTTAATCTAAAATGTCATGTCCATGGTGAATAAATTCAAATAGAGGAAATATTTTAAAGGCCCTCTTTATTTTTGCAACGAAAATATTAATTAGCACTAAAATTATTTTGTCACTATGATAATTTAACTCGTTTTAGTATTTTTTTTTTAGAAAACTTGTTTAGTGTTAATTATTAGTATCTATCTTTTTTCATTTTTTCCTCCAAGGATAATATAGCTTAAAAGTCATACATCTCTTTCTATACATGGAAAGAAGAAAATTCATCAACAAAAAAAAAAAAAAAAAGAAAATTTGTTTTCTTCCTCAAAAAGAAAATAGAAAATATGCGTGCAGTGTGCTCAGGCAAAATTCAAATTAGTCCAGCAACGATCAAGTTCCCAGGGGTAATATCGTCAACATACATAGTTTCATAACCGGACATACAAACAACAAAAACCCAGCTCAATTTAGCCGTAATAATGTCGGCTTTAGTGTTAAGCGCCGGCTTCTCCTCTTTCGCAGCTAAAACATCCTTCCTATTAGCGGGCGTTTGGGCCCCACAGCCACCTCCCCACCAGCTGACCACAGCAATATTTTTGCAAAAACCAAAAAAAAAAGCCTCATTTCATAGTTTAGAGAGAGAAACACACCAGAACAACACAACAGCAAAAAAAAATTTTAGAGAGAGAAAGCAGTACAGAAGCATCATTTCCATCTTCCACTTTACTTTTTTTCTTCTCAATTTCACCTCAAAAATAGAAAGAGACATTTATTTATCTGTATATATAATCAAGATTATTGTTTTTAATTTTTTTTGTGGAAGAAAGTGAATAGGCTTTTGGTTTTGCTTTTGAAGAAGTTGAATTAATCATTATTGCAGAAAGAAAGTTTGTTAGCTTGTGATTATTGTTATCATCATCTGTGCTAAAAATTTCAAAGTTGCGAATCCGAGTTGGCTCCGATCTGAACTCACTGAGTTAAAAAGCTTGGTTTTTTTGGTTTCCGTCGTCGCTCGGTCTTCTCTCAGCTTGATGAGTTGGACAGGAGGAGGAGATCGATAACTGTGGAAACTCATCAATGGTAAGTCAAGGCGAAATCCACCTTTTTTCCTCTAATCAGTTTGATTCTGTTTTGACTGATTGATTTTTTTCCCGATTTTTGTTTGTTCAATTAAATATTTTTTCATCTCGGTTTCTGTTTCAAAATTTCATTTACCCTTTTAGTTCCGAAATTTGGTTGTGGTAAACAAAAATTAATGTTTTCAAAGATGGACAGATATGCGAAGAATAGGTAAAACGGTTACATGTATTTGTTTGTGTACATGTTAAGACAATTATTTTTAAAAAAACTTAAATTCATGAATAAGGAAAATTTTAAATGTATGCTTAATTTATCTTTTTATTTTTTTTTTGTGTTCAGTTTTCTTTGGCCTAACATTTTTAGATATAGGAAGAGAGGAGAAATTCTTTAATTTGTTTATATATTCCATTAATATCCCAATTTGAATTGTTGTTGCTACTGAGAAATAAGAATTCAAATAAACAAGCAATAAATTGTTAACGTGTTAGTGTAGATATGATCCTGTGCTAAGGATGCTCGCAATTGGAAGGCGTGAATTAAAAAGTGGTTTTTTTTAAAAGAAAAAATTTTTCTTGCTTCAATTCTTCTAGCTGATGGTAAAAAGAGTTAGCGAAAAATATGCAACTAGGTAAACTTTCTTTGTTGGTCTCTTATCATGTCAAATTGGGTAATTTCTTTTGCATATTTTTGTGCCACCAACTTAGTGGAGAAAGGTTTGGGAATTCATTTGCAATCTAATTGCAACAAAACTTCTGCTTCTAAAGTTGTTCTATCTTCTTTAAAATCCTAGTCAAATACTCTTTCAGCAGTGCTTCAAGAAGTAGCATCTAGAAGCTCTGCAGCTGAGGTTAGATTGGAAAAGAATCATTTGAGAAGGAAAGTTTCCTGCAATCTGTTTATATTCCTAGAATGCTAAATATATTCTCATGCCATAGACTTGGTACATCAGAATCAGTTGTGTATGATATGTAATGGATGCCCACATGTAAAAGGACTTTCTGGTCTTATGAGAGGAAGAGGAGAAAAAACACCATTGAGAAAGGAAGCGAAGAGAAAAGGAAAAGTTATCTTCTCTCTTTGTTGAGACTTTCGGAGAGAAAACAGTGGAAACTTGTTTTCCTTCATTCGGTAGTTGGAAAGAAACAAATAAGAAGAAGAGAACTGAAAGCAATATTTCATTCCTTTGTTTTGATTTAAATGTCAAATGTTTAAACTACAAAAATTGCTAGAATGCCCTTAAGAGCTTGTCTGTGCTCTCATTTTGTCTCACTTACTGGGCTAAGAAAGAAACCCTAGTCTTTCGATCTCTCTTATCTGTTCACTCTAAATAATAGGAATATAGTGCTTTGTCCGCACTATCTGCCTTCAAGAAAATTGGTATGAAGTTCCTAGAAACATCTTGGAGGCCAAAGTAAGGATATAACCACTAATGGAAAAAATGAAGATGCTTTATTATGAAATGCGTCACATGTATTTTAAGGTGAAAACTTAGTTCACTATCATGTAACTATCTAAGCTTCAATTGCTACATAACTTCAAGCTAATCTACCCTTCCATATGACACTGAGCTGTGATCTTATATCATGGAAGTTTATCTCTGATATTACATCAAAATAAATCATTAAATCTTAGATGGCTAATTGAAACCAACTTTGTTGAAATCGGAAAGTTCAAAATCTGGAAAGTTCCTGGACTTGACATCTGTGGTTTTGTGGTTACTCTGTGGTAGGCAATTTCTAGTTTCCATAATTCTCAATTCTTATGCAATCATTGTGGTCGTTGTGACATAGATCTTTATATCTAAAAAGGTTAATGAGCTAAAATGGCCTCTGCACCCATATATCAAGTTAATGTTGTATATGCAGTGAAAGCCCAAAAGTTCTAAATATTCACTGTGAGGGAACTACAAAAGAAACTTATTGGGAACATGCTCTTGCATCACAAAAACTGTTCAATATTACTATTGCGTTTGTTTATTTATTTGTATCCTTGGTGGGTGTGGGAAAACTTATCTAGGGGGAAGGTGGGAGGGACACCAAGCAATTTTAGAGAATAGATTGAATCCCCAGGTTGATTGTTCACGAACAAGGGTACTAGCCAATTATACCAAGTCAGTTCTCAACTATTACAAGTAAAAGAGTTAATGCTCACTGAAATGAGAATTGAAAATTGCACATTGACGTCCCTTAGCCAGAACGGAGATGTTAGACATGGAGTGAAATTTTTTATCAGAAAATGTTTAATTGCTAAGATTTGGGTTTTTCTATGAGTTAGTTTATCATTTCCTTTTGTTCTGAGATACATTTCAATCAAATTTGGTTGTAGATTTTATAGTGTATACTCCATGAAGATTAAGAACAGGTTACATTTGGCGTCAGTCTCTTCAATATCTATCTTGAGACCCATTATGTGCGTTATCTATTGTTTCTTGCTCCTATTGAAGTTTTTCGGCATCAATGCTATAGGCAAGGAACAGTATCTACATGCTTGAAGATGTATGTATCAGTATATGTTTCAATGTCTGAGTGTATGTAGTTCTAGAATCAATTATGAGCTCACCTATTCATGTTTACACTTACCAATAACTAGACTCGACATTAACTTTTAAGTGTGCGTATGTGATATATGTATATTTACGATTTTTTATGTTAAGGACTTACTTGCACATTTTTTAATCATGCTCTATTTTAATATGTTGTTTTTTCAGTTGTAGCAATACAGGCTGAGAAGTCATATTGCCTTGAAAATTTCTTCTTACTTTTCTTTACTAGATGCTTTGTGCTATTGTTGTTCCCTAACATTCTTTGCCACCAAGTCAAAAGTTGCCTTTGAAGGGGAAAATGTTCCTATTATAGTTGCACAATATGGAATAACGTTTCCATGTAGCTATAGAGCACTGGAAATCGCTTGATGGTATCTTGTGCAAAACTTTTCACTTATAGTAAATGAGTTCTGAGTCTCTATAGAACTTCTCCATTTATTCTCTTGATATTCATCTTGGGTGTTCTTTTCCTTGTGATTTTTGGGTTTATAAAGTGGACAATTTGCAATACTGATTGAAAATGTGTATCCATTGATCTCTCATAACCAATTCAATATCTCTTTTGCAGGCATCTTCCGTTAATATCATTGTTGGTTCTCATGTGTGGGTTGAAGATCCAGTCTTGGCTTGGATTGATGGAGAAGTAACTCAAATTACAGGTGAAAATGTTCATGTCCACACGACCAATGGGAAAAATGTGAGTATTGCAGCTTAATCTGGTCTTATATGGTGTTTGCTAAGTTCTGACAAGAACTATTAGCTGATGATGTTACAACATAGCATTGATTGTCTGGACTATATGTTTTGCTGGAAACATTTGCAGTTTTTTATTCTTGTGAATGTTGAAATTTCCACAATATGTGGGTAAATGTATCTACTTGTATATTCTTAGGGATCCATTTGGATTAGATTTAAAACCAAAAATCCATTTACTTCTTTTCACTTTTTTACTTTGGACCCCACTTCTTCTCTAATGAACAATTTACCTTTTACGCATCTCGAGGAAAAAATCTTCACTTTTTTCATTTCTATTTCTAATCCAAATGGACCCTTAATCTTCTTTTTAATGTAGCTTTCTGCAGCTAAACATACTTTACAGATGTGGATCCTCGACTGCAGAACTTTGTCCCCGACCATAAACAATCTTCATACTCATTTCAGTGTATTTAAAAAACACTACTTCTGTTCTCTCTTATTCACCAATGTTTCTTCAAATGGATTAGCTCCTTTGCTTTCTTCATTGGTAACTTGTAACTTGATCCCTAAGAAGAAGAATCCCTGCCTTTAAGCTCTTCTAATAAAACTACGAGGTGGGCAGAAGTTACTTTAAGGTGTTAGTTATGGTTAATATTCTTGGTTCAAGCATTGGTTGACATGATTAAGATTTCCAGTTACATTTCATTTGAACATTACGTATCTGGACATCTCATCTCAGGTTGTTGCAAATATTGCAAAAGTGTTTCCAAAGGATACTGAGGCACCTCCCGGAGGTGTGGATGACATGACCAAGCTTTCATATCTACATGAACCAGGAGTTTTACAAAACCTGTCTACCAGATATGAACTGAATGAAATATATGTAAGGCTAGTTTTCTCTTAGTGATAATGCAAAGTGTGCCCTTTAACTCTTTTCGATATAAACTAGTAAAATCCTTTTTTATTTTCTTAATTTCTGTTTAATTCCTTTTTCAGACATACACTGGAAATATATTGATAGCTGTAAATCCTTTTCAAAGATTACCTCATCTTTATGACACCCACATGATGGAACAATATAAAGGAGCAGCATTTGGAGAACTTAGTCCCCATGTTTTTGCAATCGCAGATGTTTCTTACAGGTAACATGTTTATAATCTATGAGCTGCCATGTCTTGCATGATATAACTGTTCGGATGTCTTCTCATCTTGCTAGTATAACTATTGAAATTTTCTCCTCCCATCAGACAAATGATCAATGAGGGAAAGAGCAACTCAATTTTGGTTAGTGGGGAAAGTGGTGCTGGAAAGACTGAAACAACAAAAATGCTCATGAGATACCTTGCACATCTTGGTGGTCGTTCAGGAGTTGAAGGAAGAACTGTTGAACAACAAGTTCTAGAAGTAAGATTGGATTTTTCTTTTGGTTTGCATGTTTAGGAATCCCTATGTACCAAATTATTTGTTACTGTTATAACATTTCTTTGTTCCAAAATAATTGCCAATTGATCAAATCAAGAGAGGAATTTATTGATTTTTTCCAATGTTACCACCCTTACCTTTATTAATTCAGTAGGCACAAGCTTAATTATATTCAAAAATGCATTTGGTTTTTTGGTTGTTTTAACTCAATGAATGATATCAAATTAATGATTTCTTAATCTGTGTGAAACTCCCAAATGTGACAATTATTTTGAGTAATGGGGAGTGGGATTCAAACCAGGTTGTCTTTTGCAAGTTTAAACTTGGACAAGGACTTTTTACATTTGGCAATGAATTTTGCAGTCCAATCCTGTTCTAGAAGCTTTTGGAAATGCCAAAACTGTGAGGAACAACAACTCCAGGTGAGCAATCCTGGAGCTTATGAAATTGGATAAATATAGTGTAATGGTTGCATTGTGTTTTCATCATTCCTTTCTGTGCACTTGTTTTCAAGATTTTGTATGTATGTAATTTTTCAAGAACCTGATACTTAATTCACCTGAATGCAGTCGTTTTGGTAAATTTGTTGAGATACAATTTGATAAGAGTGGAAGGATATCTGGGGCAGCTGTTCGAACTTATCTGCTGGAAAGATCTCGTGTCTGCCAGATTTCTTATCCAGAAAGGAACTATCACTGCTTTTATCTTCTTTGTGCAGCACCAGCTGAGGTATTCTTTTTCCCCTGATAATTGAACTTGAAGTCTTTATGCTATGGTGTCACCGAGCTTCAGTTCTCTGTTAGCTTGTCAGCCTAGATATTAATGATGACATGTATATGTGAATATGATAGTTTACATTATTTTGCAGGAGAGAGAAAAGTATAAGTTGGGCGGTGCTCAATCATTCCATTATCTTAATCAGTCCAACTGTTATGAACTTGATGGAGTAAATGATGCTCATGAATATCTTGCATTGAGAAGGGCCATGGATATTGTTGGCATCAGTGAAGAAGAACAGGTTGGCCTTTTCTAGTGTTCTGTAGAGGTTTTAGGCATACCATTTGCATAATCTTAAATTCCTGTAATTTTTTTTCCAGGAGGCGATTTTTAGGGTTGTGGCAGCAGTTCTTCATCTTGGTAATATTGAATTTGCTAAAGGGAAGGAGATTGATTCTTCTGTGATTAAAGATGAGAAATCTAGGTTCCACCTTAATGTGACTGCTGAATTACTCAGGTAGGCTTGTCTTTCTCTTGATTTTTATGTACTTCTTTCCCTTTGTTGATCTTGTTGCTATCAAGGTTTTAAAGTCAGAGACATGATGCAACAGGTGTGATGCTAAGAGCTTGGAAGATGCATTGATTAAGCGTGTGATGGTGACACCTGAAGAGGTGATTACAAGAACTCTTGATCCCGAAGGAGCACTTGGCAGCAGGGATGCTTTTGCAAAGACCATTTATTCCCGTTTATTTGACTGGTAAAATATTCAATTTTCTTCTGTTGTCAAATGATATGAACATTTGACATGTCTATTAAAACATAGTAGTTGTCTCGTCAATTTCACATGGCTTCTCCCTTTCTTTCCAGGATTGTGGAAAAAATAAACAATTCCATTGGTCAGGATCCAAACTCAAAATCTATTATTGGAGTTCTTGATATATACGGTTTTGAAAGTTTTAAGCAGAATAGGTAAGCCCATCATTTGTTTAGTTCATTTTGAGTACAGTTGCACTCTGGAATATATGTTTGTCACTACTCTTACACTTCCTTAATGTATAATTACAAACAGTTTTGAGCAGTTCTGTATCAATTTTACCAATGAAAAGCTGCAGCAACATTTCAACCAGGTTATAGCTCTTTCTTGTGGAAAGCTGGTTTTTCTTTGAATATCTTTACCTCTTTATTTGACAGGTTATCTAGTTTCATCTTTACAGCATGTTTTTAAAATGGAGCAAGAGGAGTACGAAAAGGAGCAGATTAACTGGAGCTATATAGAGTTTGTTGATAACCAAGATGTGCTGGATCTGATTGAAAAGGTCTACTCATTATTGATGCATTATAGTCTGTGCTAGTATGGGGCTTCTCATGTACTTTAAGTTACATAGTTCTGGCTGTCTATGAGTCATAAAACTTAAAAGAACTGCTGTCATATGCTCAAGTTCTGGTTAGTTAGCTTCTTCTTAACTATTTTTTTATTGTGGAAAATATTGCAGAAACCTGGAGGGATCATTGCTCTTCTGGATGAAGCTTGGTAAGTAAGCTGTTCATCTATTCCAGTTCATACACCTTATCCAGCATCTGGGTGTAACCTTCATCAAATATTTTCTAAAGTTCACATACTTTCCTACCACTTTTACCTTTGACCTATGATTAATTCAAATTATATAATTTTCTTTTGCAGTATGTTTCCAAAATCAACTCATGAAACTTTTGCTCAGAAGTTATACCAAACATTTGCAAAAAACAAGCGCTTCATTAAACCGAAGCTTTCACGCACCAACTTTACGATATCTCACTACGCTGGGGAGGTAATGATATCTCCTGTGTGGTTTGTTACATTGGCCACGTAATATGCCTATGTTATGCTGAAGTGCCCCCTTCCATTTGCAGGTGACATATATGGCGGATCTATTTCTGGATAAAAACAAAGATTATGTGGTGGCGGAACACCAGGACCTATTAACAGCGTCTAAATGTAACTTTGTAGCTGGTTTATTTCCTCCTCTTCCTGAAGAAAGTTCAAAATCTTCCAAATTTTCTTCCATTGGTTCACGGTTCAAGGTATTTCCTTACTTCCATCATGTTTGTTAATAGGTTTATGTTTCCATTTATTTGTTTCCTAAAATTGCAAATGCAAGAAAGAGATGGGTGTATCTAGTAACAAAAATGGCAACTATTGCTCCCTCTGCATATCGAAACATTTTGAAAGAAAATATTTTCTACTGAAACCGATGCTTTGTATTTTACTACTTTCAATAAACCACTATCCCAGGGTGCAGTTATGCAGTTTTTAGATTTCAGTTGCAAATTTTGGGGATCTGTTGGAGAAAAGTTCAACAGAACTTATATGTCAGTCAATGTATCTTTTCTCCTTCCCTGAGGGTTATTTGACACTGTTATACAAGATCAGAGGTCTCTTTCCTCTCACTCTTGTTCTTTGTATTTACTTTGTAAACTTTTGCAAATGGTATTAATAATGATTTTGCTCCAACTGCAAGTGTGTTTCCCTGAATGGATATATGACATATAATTATGTAGCTGCACTAAAACAAAGGGGTAGAATTCAGCCTTATAAAGAGTTGGCTTCTTGCTAGCTTAACACTGCCAGAATTTGGCACCCAAAATTTTGAGCTAATCTCAAACAGGATGACTGCATAGGACTTATATTCTTGAGCTGGAAACTCATCACCTCGAATAGGCTTCATTACTTAGCTCTGGCTTTCATATTATCCTCAACTTGAAATTTTAGTTTTTTCCTTTTCAAACAAATTCATATTCTCAATCAACAGATTGTTTAGAAACCATAGGTTATGACATTACTCTACACAGCATGTTTAAATGAGATAACATCAGGAATGGGAAAATGAAAATCTTTTACATGAATGCCGAAAATAATTTCCAGTAGAAAGCTTTCTGACTTCTGCAGCAAAATAATGGTTTTTTAATCAAATACGACTTAAATATTTGAAAGGAAACAATTACTCTTGTATCTTTTAGTAAGCAAGACATCTATGGTCCTGAACAGTAATCTACCTGTCATTTGCTGTCGTTCTTTGATGGTTTGACACATCTGATGATTGGGCTTTATTTAAACTTGCAGCTACAACTCCAATCTTTAATGGAGACCTTGAACTCAACTGAACCTCACTACATTCGGTGTGTAAAACCCAATAATGTTCTCAAGCCTGCTATTTTTGAGAATGTGAATGTAATCCAGCAATTGCGCTGTGGTGTAAGTATATATGGTAGAATTATATTTCCAGTTGTTGCCATGGCTTTTACTCCAAAAACTAAATTATAAGTTCTAAATTGTTGTTTTCTGTACTAAAGGGTGTTTTGGAAGCTATCCGTATTAGTTGTGCTGGATACCCTACTAGACGAAGTTTTGATGAGTTTCTTCTCCGATTTGGTGTTCTTGCTCCTGAAGTTTTGGATGGCAGGTAAATTAATTGTTCACACCCCTCAATTTGTCTTTTCTTTTTTTTCTTTCCACTTTATCTGTTTGCCCTGGGGAGTGGGGTGGTGGTGGTGTCTGTGTTTAGGAGCTGGTTGTTCTTGCTTTCTCTTGCTCTCCTAGGTCTGTACAGTTTTCTGGTTTTCTAACAAAGCATGATATGTAAACAGCTACGATGACAAGGTGGCTTGCCAAATGATTCTGGACAAAATGGGACTAAAAGGTTATCAGGTAAACTGGTGTTCCCCTATCTCCAACACTTCCCAGACCAGGCATCATAAGTATACCACTGGTTTCCTTCACCCAAGTAACTACGTTCTTATTTTTGTAGAAGCAGTTGAGACTCATTCCATATTGTTTATGTCTAGGCTTTGAGTTCCCCAACCTTACTTATCTAATTCTATACTTAGTTGAATCTCGGAAGTGTTCTGAGTAGATGTTGGATTTGCAGCTAGGCAAGACAAAAGTATTCCTAAGAGCTGGTCAAATGGCTGAGCTAGATGCAAGGAGGGCAGAGGTTCTTGGAAATGCAGCTAGAGTTATTCAACGACAGATCAGAACATACATTGCTCGGAAAGAGTTTATATCATTACGCCAGGCAGCTATCCAGATGCAATCTTGTTGGCGAGGTATTTCTTATTGTTCGGTTTTTCGTTCTCTTTTTCCCTATGACTATTATTCCTTATCCCAGATTTGCATTGGAACATTGGATAAAGTAGTGCATTATTCAGATTAGAATAGAACTACTAAAGTCTCTAATGAAATGCTAATCGCTAAATACTGAGGCTTCATTGTGGTGCATGTTGGTTTAAATTTATAAACTAACTTTGGATGTCACCATATGCATCAATTGCTTGTTGGAGCTATTAAGCTCGTACAGAGATAGCTTTCTATTTTTTGTGTTGCTCCTTGCTTTTAAGCTTTAAAAGCTTTATTGAGGATTATAGTGGTGATAGAACCAATTTCTTGCTGGCGAGGTATTTCTTATTGTTCGGTTTTTCGTTCTCTTTTTCCCTATGACTATTATTCCTTATCCCAGATTTGCATTGGAACATTGGATAAAGTAGTGCATTATTCAGATTAGAATAGAACTACTAAAGTCTCTAATGAAATGCTAATCGCTAAATACTGAGGCTTCATTGTGGTGCATGTTGGTTTAAATTTATAAACTAACTTTGTATGTCACCATATGCATCAATTGCTTGTTGGAGCTATTAAGCTCGTACAGAGATAGCTTTCTATTTTTTGTGTTGCTCCTTGCTTTTAAGCTTTATTGAGGATTATGGTGGTGATAGAACCATATATGACATTTGGGTTTGTATGGTTATCTGTCTTATGGCTGATGTGGGAAGCCTTTGTTATTTGAGTTGAATTGCTGCATTTGGATATAAGTATCCCACTACTGATATCCTCTCTCTCTCTCTCTCTCTCTCTCTCTCTCTCTCTCTCTCTCTCTCTCTCTCTCTCTCTCTATCTCTCATTAGCTATGTTGGCTGCCAAGTTGTATGAACAATTACGGCGTCAAGCAGCTGCTCTGAAGATTCAAAAGAACTTCCGATGTCACATTGATAGGACATCCTACTCAACATTGCGAAGTTCTGCTGTTACACTTCAAACTGGCATGAGAACTATGACTGCCCGAAATGAATTCAGATACCGGAAGCAAACGAAGGCTGCAATTAAAATTCAGGTCCTTCTCTTATTCCTTTCCTGCTAGTCAGCAACTTCTGTAATTGTATTCTGGAAATTAAACAGTGACTGTCATGAAATTGGAACTTTGATATATGATTTCATCAATGTGCTTCAGGCTCACGTACGTTGCTACCTTGCATATTCCTATTACAAAAGCCTGCAAAAGGCTGCTATTGTTACTCAATGTGGTTGGAGGCGACGTGTTGCTAGAAGGGAGCTTCGCCAGCTCAAAATGGTCGGTTATTTGTCTGTAATTCAATTTTACCATCCTTGTGTGATGTGTTTCACTATATTATTGTGTTTCCAAGAAGTTATTGATTACGTATATCCATTCAGGCTGCAAGGGAAACAGGTGCTCTCAAAGAAGCGAAAGATAAGCTGGAAAAGAAAGTGGAAGAACTCACATGGCGCTTGCAATTTGAGAAACGACTGCGGGTATGTTGTTAAACTTGGTTCTGCATAATGGACTAATTTGTTATGGTGGAAAAAGAGAAAATATTGTTGGTGAATTGCGTTAGATGGTTAACAAATTATTCATTTTGTTGCAAGCAGACTGAATTGGAAGAGACAAAAGCCCAGGAAGTCGCAAAGCTGCAGGAAGCTTTGCATGCAATGCAAATACAAGTAGAGGAAGCAAATGCTAAGGTTATCAAAGAACGGGAAGCAGCTCGGAAAGCCATTGAGGAGGCTCCTCCAGTCATCAAAGAAACCCCTGTCATGGTTCAAGACACGGCAAAAATTGATGCATTAACAACTGAGGTAGAGAATCTGAAGGTACGTATTGGATTTAATTTATATAATAGTGCTTGGTAGAAAAGAAGTCATTTTCATGGAAATTGACCATGTTCTGATTGATATTTGTACTTCATCTGTTAGAATGTGTAGTCAAACTAATGTGTCCAGGCCAAATGGTGGCCTCTCATAGGCATTATCTACGCATCATCCTGATGAAACAGTCATTGGTTATTGTTTGACTTGGTTCTAGAATCAATTTAGGAAAATATTATGGGTATAACTTTCTTAGGCAAGTATATAGTTTTTATCTGCATATCTTGATTTAAACTTCAAAATGTCATATGCACACGTTGTCTGTCGATATTGATATGCCTGTCCATGTTGGCTTGAGCAATCTTAGCACTATCATGCACTCAATACTGGGTGAAGTTGTATATAGAATGACTGTTCTAGATATGGAGGTTAGACAATTAAACAATGACCAACTACAGATTTGTAGAAGATTAACTTATATTGCTCATGCAGGCTGCACTGCTCTCAGAAAAACAAGCCTCTGCAGAGTCAAAAAGGGCTGCTGTGGATGCTGAGACCAGAAGTACAGAATTGGCGAAAAAACTTGAAGATGCAGAAAGAAGAGTGGAGCAGTTGCAAGAGTCTGTACAGAGGTGTGTAAAATGTAAACTTTGAGTTACTAAGTTGGTCTCATTGAATTCCATGTCACAAAACAGATTAAGTATGCACACCAGACGAACTTGCAGAACCCTCGTATATAGTAGGATAACACATCCATTGCAACTTGATTAGATAGCTTACTCTGTTTGAGAACGGAACTGCCAGTGGAGATCCTGTGAATTACTGATATCTCATCTTTCACTTGTCCTTATTTTCCTCTCATTTTCATTTTCTTAGTTCTCGAGTACGCAAAACTCTCATTTTTTTTTCATGTCGTGTTCTCTTTGCTTCTGTTGATTAATTAAAAAGCATGCATTTCTGCCCAAATTGCTTCAGGCTTGAGGAGAAGCTTTCAAACACAGAATCTGAGAATCAAGTACTGCGTCAACAAGCACTGACCATGTCACCCACTGGAAAAGTGTTATCTGCACGACCAAAGACGACTATTATTCAGGTAATATTACTATATTGGTAACCTTCATAGTTTTGATATTCTATTTGTCCTTGAAGGAAAATTTATACTTTCTTGGTGAATATACAGAGAACTCCGGAGAATGGAAATGTTCTTAATGGAGAAAGCAAATTCACTCATGTAAGATCATCTGTACTTCTATTTGGCGAGCACTAAAAGCAAATGCTTGGATGTGTCTACTTATGGTGTATTGCATGTGCAGGATATGAGTTTAGTTGTTGCAAGTCCTAAGGAGCCTGAATCTGAGGAAAAACCACAGAAGTCGCTTAATGAAAAGCAACAAGTAAGTTTTGGATGCTCTATGGAAAAAAATTGCTGAACTGAAAGTTTATTCTTTTCTAATTTGTTTGTTATGTTATGTTCTTCTCCAGGAAAATCAGGACCTGCTAATAAAGTGTATTTCACAAGATTTGGGATTTTCTGGTGGTAAACCAATTGCTGCTTGTGTTATATACAAATGCCTCCTTCATTGGAGGTCATTTGAAGTTGAACGTACAAGTGTGTTTGACCGTATCATTCAGTCAATAGCTTCAGCCGTAGAGGTATATTTGTAATTTGGAGATCACCTTATTACATTGCTGCTGTAACTTTTGAAATCCTTCTCATGTATATTTGGTGTATTTGGGATTACAGGTTATATTTTATGTACTTGTCAAATATGTCTGTTAGTGATAAATAAATGGCAAAGATTAACTGAAGAAAGTTTTATGTTGTAGGTCCCAGATAACAATGATGTTTTAGCGTACTGGTTATGTAACACATCCACATTGTTGATGTTACTTCAACACACACTCAAGGCGACCGGAGCAGCTAGCTTGACTCCTCAACGGCGGAGATCATCATCTGCCTCACTTTTTGGAAGGATGTCCCAGGTATGGACCCTATTTTGTGCATTTTCTTGGCTTCATTCCCTTGCTATTTGCCTATAATTATGATCTTTTAAATTTCATCCCTTTGTTCTTTAATCTCTATGTAGGGATTACGAGGGTCTCCACAAAGTGCTGGTCTCTCATTTCTCAATGGCAGGGTTCTTGGTAGACTGGAGGACTTGCGCCAAGTTGAGGCCAAATACCCTGCTTTGCTGTTCAAGCAGCAGCTGACCGCTTTCCTTGAGAAGATATATGGAATGATAAGGGACAACCTAAAGAAAGAGATTTCCCCATTGCTTGGGTTGTGTATACAGGTACTTTACTGATGCTGAGACTGTTGGATTGCATCTTTAAAAGAACAGAGGATTGTGCTTCTAAACAGTTGTTCCATGAATGGGAACCTTTTCCCCCATGCATTTACAAAAGCAGTATTTTTCCTAGCATATTGATTTAATTTTACAAATGGTAAAGCTGCAAGCTCTCCTGTTCCAAAGTCGAACTGGCAATAACTAATCTGGCCGAGGAAAATGATATTTACCTATCTCACAAAAGTTTTGCAACTCCCAAGATGTTTGGAAACCATCTGCTTTAGTCACTGCTTATCAGTTTTGTCTTATTGCTTTCATTCATTCAGCTTACTATTTTTTCTAATAATCTCTATGAGGAGGATAGCGTGTGTATGTTATCCTCCTTAGTGAGCTCAAAAGTGATATCCTTTCTGATATGTATTGTTTACTGTTTCCACTTCAGGCTCCTAGGACGTCTCGTTCAAGTTTAGTGAAGGGACGCTCTCATGCTAATGCCGTTGCTCAACAAGCTTTGATTGCTCACTGGCAGAGCATTGTAAAGAGCCTCAATAACTATTTAAAAATCATGAAAGCAAACTATGTGAGTTGTGAAATTCATGCAAATTTGGGAATCCTCTGCTTTACTGGCTTTGGGTACATATAATTCTTTCGTTTCTAATGCTATTACAGGTTCCACCGTTCTTAGTCCGCAAAGTGTTTACGCAGATATTTTCATTTATCAATGTTCAGCTTTTCAACAGGCAAGTACTTCAGTGATAGATATGTATAATTTTAAGAATCAAAATGCTTATATTTTGCTGTCTTACCTAAGCTTTCTTGCTCAAAAATTTCAGTCTTCTCTTGCGACGCGAATGCTGCTCATTCAGTAATGGGGAGTATGTCAAAGCAGGGCTAGCTGAACTAGAACAATGGTGTTTCTCTGCAACTGAGGAAGTAAGAATACACAACTGCGAAATTTTTAATCCCACCACTTCTTTTATTTATAACCTCTGATTTTAATGCACTGTCCTTCAGTATGTCGGCACAGCTTGGGATGAATTGAAGCACATCAGACAAGCTGTCGGATTTCTAGTGAGGATCAGTTACCCTGTTGATTATTAGTTGTTAGTTATTATATGCTGGCTTACCTATACTACTTTTCAACGTTGTGCAGGTTATTCATCAGAAGCCCAAAAAGACGTTGAATGAAATCACAAATGAACTGTGTCCTGTGAGAAATCTTCCATTTTCCTTCTCATTTCTTTGTTCCTATCTGTCCATTCAACTAACGTCTCATCAATAGAAAAGTCTATCATTGTAGTGCGAAGTTTTGTTTTCTATTTCTCCTTTAGATTTTTAGGCTCTAATTTTTTTTCTTGTGATCTACTTTAGGTGCTTAGTGTACAACAATTATACAGGATTAGTACAATGTATTGGGATGACAAATACGGCACGCATAGTGTTTCTTCAGATGTAAGTTAGTTCTCATGCTTGATCTATTTGCACTCATCATTTTTTCGTATAAAAGAATTATTTTAATTCCGCCAAGTTGAGTTTTAGTGATTATGCATTCACCTTCACTGCTACAACTTTGTTAATATAGGTTATTTCAAGTATGAGAGTTATGATGACTGAGGACTCCAATAATGCCGTTAGCAGTTCCTTTTTGCTGGATGATGACTCGAGGTAAGTTGTGCTAACTTGGAGTACTGAATTTTGGTTTTGGATATCAATCTTGTGTTTTATGTTCTCAAATGCCGTCTGTAGATGGGTATTTGGTTTTCTGTGATGTAAGAGATGAATTGAAGGGTGTAAACTTTTCATCTAATACATTGGATAGCTGTTCCATGAAAACAAAGAAAAATGAAATGCACATTAATCTCTTGATGCATCCCTCAATTGAACGTTTATCTTTTTTAAGCTGGATCCAGCACATGAATCATCTAGAAATCACAATTGACTACCTAACTGATTCACAAAAATGCGTCGAATAGTTAATTCATTTTGTATGCTGTTATTAACCGAGTACATCATCAACTTTTATTATATATTGATGCAGCATCCCGTTTTCTGTGGATGACATCTCCAAATCAATGCAACCGGTAGATGTTGCTGAAATCGAGCCACCCCCATTAATCCGTGAAAATTCAGGTTTTGCATTTTTGCATCAGCGTAGCGACTGATGACAGTTATGGGGTCAAGTTTTGAAGTCTTCCGTTGGCTTTGTGTATAAAAATGTTTACTCTTGCTTAGTTGACTGTTCTATATTTTTTTCATTAGCTCAGACAACTATTAATGTCTGTTGTCTGGGCGAATTTATTTTTTGTCGCCCCTCGCGCGTATCCAATGCGAGAGAGGTATATTATCACCATGCCATAGGGGGCTACTACTAGTGTGATGGGATATCTTAGGGTAGAGGCAAGCATTGGTTTTAAATTTGTTCTTATTGGTGGGTATTTTTGTGTGTAAATTCATTTTAGTTTTAGGGCTCATATCGGGTGGTTGTAGAATGCAGCTATTGGTTGCTGCTGCAATATTTTGAAGTTCTTGTTCAAGGGATGAACAAGGTTTTTGATTGTATATCAGTTGGATTCAAAATTCTTTTTCTTTATTTTTTCATATTAGAAATCCAGAAGCAAGATTGTACCATATGTCAGTGGCAATTGGGTTTTGAATTTATGTTTGTATCTTCTATAACACTTTATTAGTAGGTTATCTCTAACCATTTACTCTAAAATGCAGCACACATTACACTATCAAAATGATGTATCTAGGTATTTTTACTTTAATCTATTTATTTTATTTTTTATTACAAAAGGAATATTCTATTTAATATTTCTTATCCTTTTTATTTAATAATTAAAATATTTTATTTTTATAACAAATTGAGATTGTAGAACTCCAAACGCACTTTCTATGTCCTTTTTACAAGACTTTTCTTTGTGCAAAATATTTTTCTTCTCTGTATTCGGTTTATAAATTGTTTGCACAAGGTAGGACCATTCATGTAAGTACTATCAACTAATTAATAGGTTGTATTATATTCTTTTTCATCAATAATATAGTGAGGAGGAAGAGTATTTTCTTGCGCAAAAAAGATTATTAAGTAGATGTGATGACTCTTAACACATTAATGTCATTATTTGCATTCAGCATTTCAAAATAAGTGTGCCATATCTACAAATCATAGTGAACTATAGCTTCAAGAATTAGCATTAGAGATCCTGTGCATCTAGCATCTGCTCACCAATGTAAAGTAGTCTTGTAGTATCATTTCTATTTGGTAATCTAAGATATGTTGTGCAAAGATCTCGACGAAAGCATGACAAAATTTCTTTAAACTTCTGGGAATTTGAAATCGTCGACGAAACATAGCATCATTGAACTTGAGTTTGGTTGAAATAATTAGCAATCTAATTATAATCCGCAGTTTCATGATCTCGATTCATTACTTCGTGTCTAATGATGGAGCCATGTCTCCTAGTTTGGTGGTATTGTTGCTCGAGAAGATCTATTGCTAAGTTATTATTTTTTATCATCTAATGTACCATCATCTCTTTTTCATTTATGCTATAAATTAAGATTTCAAATTCATTTGATGATGATGATGAAAAGAAGTACCTTTTAAACCAAGGAAAGAGGATATTAGTGTTCGAAGTGTGGTTATTAAAATCAAGAGAGTGGTATTCATAGAAAAAAAATATTGATATAGTTTAGGTAGTATTGAAATTCTTACGATGGTTGAGATTGTGATGAAATCTATTTGTACGGTTGAAATGAAGATGACAAGGATGACAAGGATAAGATGACGATGGTGATAGTTGTAGTGGACCATTGATGATAAGGATAATAGAAGAATAGAAGAAGACTACAATAACAAAATAAAAGATGGTTGGGTGTCACGAAGCTTAAGATCGTTACAATCACAGTGGCAAATAATCGAGAAAGCATTGCAAAAATTACATGCATGCATGAAATTGGTGGAGCTTTTTCATCCTAGTGGTATAGCAGAACAAGATATTATAGGCATATAAATTAATATTTTCCATTGTGCAATTTTATATAATTTCGGCAAGTGAATTAATAAATGTATCTCCATTGCAGATGGATCGTGCCAAACTCATGCAAGACCCTAATTATAGTAAAAAAGGATTTAAATTTTATCATATTTGGAACCTTGTCAAAGATTTTGAGAAATTTACAAATGAGATTGCAAAAGCAACACAAGCTTACCGAGGCTAAATATGCAATTTTGTGTCCTAAGAATCTGATACTCCAACAGTAGAAATTCAAGTTCTAGAATCTCCTAGCCTTTCTGATTTTGATATAAATTTGAGTTATGATATTGTCGGTGGTTCTTCATTCCAAAGACCTATAGGGGTGAAGAAGGCCAAACTAAAGAGGAAAATTGAGAACAAAACTTCATCTCAAATAAATAAACTTAGAGAAGAAATATGAAATAACTACATAGATGAATATGCAACAACATATGAATATGCAACAAAATCATATCGATATGCAAGACGTAAATCATATTACAGATCTTACTAGTCGTGCTTTTATCGCTGCTGAACAAGCATGGATTATTGCAGGACGACAACAAAAGAGCATCTATCAAGTAATGAAGGAGATTTACAATTTCTTGTTGACATAAAACTAATGCGCTCTACCAAAGGAGGTGGAGTTATTATAGCTTTGGAGCACCATGGAGTTTTGTATGTTCTTGGTGTTAAATAATGAGATAATGAGAACAGAGAAATTTGTGAACTTTGTTCTTATTTTCAGTGATGTGATTCGGCTGCCTTTGGTCGAGAATATAAGCAATGCCCATTTACAACCACACAATTACTTGTTATCTATACAAGTTAGTTGTTAAGGAAACTAACCATATATGCTAGACTAGAGACCAGTATACATTAAATACAAATTGATACACAAATAGTACATATGTTCTAAATATAATGGTGCTGATCAATCCCAATCCTGGGATATTCGTTAATACTCCTCCTCAAGTTGGAGCATGAAGGTTACGAATGCCCAACTTACCTGGCCAAGAGCTTTGGTGAAAATATCAGCAAGTTGAGACTGAGAAGGAACATAAGTGAGAGATATCAATGAGCTTAATATGATGATCCACTTCAATGTGTTTGGTTCGCTCGTGATAGACCGGATTAGCAATGATATGTATGGTAGTCTGACTCTCACAAATAATGGAATAGGAAATGGATGCGGGACACACAAATCAAATAATAATTGTCGTAGCCATTTAAGTTCACAGCAAATGACAACCATGGAATGATATTCAGCTTTAGCAGAAGATCAGGAGACCTGGGCTGCTTCTTGGTTTTTCGGGATATGGGAGAATTCCCAAGAAATATGAAATAACCGGTCAGAGATCTCCGGGTACCAGGGCAAGTAGCCCAATTAGCATCACAGTAAGTAGATAGAGTAAGGTTACTCTGAGAACTGAGAAAAGTACCTTGGCCGAACAGGATTTGAGATATCGAACAACCCGCACAGCCTCTTCCTAATGGCGAAGATGAGGTTTTTAAATAAACTGAGCAAGAGTATGGACAGAATACACGAGCTCAAGAAGAGTGATAGTAAGATAAATTAAGCGACCGACCAGGCGGCAATATCTTTCAAGAACCAGAAGAAAATCACAATGGCTAACTTATGATTTTGCTCAATAGGAGTGGAGGCAGACTTAGATCCAGATAAGGCAGACTTAGATCCAGATAAGCCAGATTCAGAGACAATGTCTAGAACGTACTTTCTTTCGGTCAAGTACAAACCAAAGGCATTACGAGCTACTTCAATGCTCAAAAAGTACTTCGGGGGATCGAGATCTTTCATGTGAAACAACGATGCAAGTGAGATTTGAACTGAGTAATAGCTAGAAGATTATTACCAGTGACAATCAGATATCAACATACATAAGTACACATAAGAAAATAACATAAGATGAATAGGTAAAGAGAGAGATCAACATAAGAGTGCCTGAAGCCATAACCAGTGAGAGCTATGGAGAGTTTAGGAAACCAACACTGGGCATCTGGCACAAGCCATAAAGAAATTTCTTGAGTAGGCACACATGACAAGGATTGGAGGAATTAAAGTCGGTTGGTGGTTTCATATAAACTTCCTCAGCCAAGTCTCCGTGCAAAAAGGCATTGTGAACATTCATTCGATGAATCTCCCAATCTACTAACAGTAACGGCTAAAAGTGTGCGAACTGGAGCAAAAGTTTCAGTAAAGTCCTCACATTCCTTTTGATGATTACCTAAAATGACAAGATGGGCTTTGTGTCGTTTTACTGTGCCATCAGATTTAAGTTTGATACAATATACCCATTTTCATCCTAGGGCTCGCTTGTGAGGAGGAAGAATTGTGAGAGTTCAAGTATTACTTTTTTCGAGAGCATCAATTTCTTGTTGCATGGAAACCTGCCTTTTATGATGTATAACAGTCTCAGAGAACCCAGTGGGTTCTATTTTCTCCGAACTGCTGCAAGGAAACTCCGATGATTTATAGAAAATTTATCACATGTATCATACGAGGCTAAAGGATAAGAACACGTACCCAAAACTCTAATGAAGTAGATGATGAAAGAGAATGGGAAGTACTCTTCAAGTGGTAATAAACATAGTTTGATAATTTCGGCGGAGGTCGGGAAATATGACCACTGCGGCGAACATGTATTTCCGAATGAAGAGTGTTGCTCCCCTGTCTTGATTAACTGTTGGAGAAGAAGAAGTGTTGGAAGTAGTTGTGGGCAGTGGGCCAGAATGTTGAAGCAGGGAATCGGATGGAGAATTGGGCAGTGTGCATGGTTGGCATGGTTGGCTGGGTATCAAGAGGAAGAGATGGAGTTACAGCGGTAGGCTACAGTCCAAGGGGAATGTCGGTTAGGCCAGGTGAGAGTGTGGGCTGAAGAGGATCAAGGGGTATAAGAAGTGTAGACTGGGCGGTTGGGCTGGTAAAGGGATCCGTGGCACTGGTCTACGGATCAGGAGTTGGGGTTGATAAGGTAGAAGAAAGAGTAGCTACAATTTTGTCTTTGGTGGGCTGTTTAGTGAAAGGAAAAATGTCTTCATGAAATATTGTCTCTTGAGACGAAAAATTCCCGAATTCAATATCATACACACGCCAACTACGTTTCCCATGAGGATACCCAATAAAAACGCACTTGCAACTATGATAATGGAACGTACCCGAACTTGCATTATGAGTATAACACAAGCAACCAAAGTTACGAAGTGTGGTATAATCAGGAGTATTCCCATGTAATAATTTAGTTTATTTTTTCCCTTTAAGAATACTGGAGGGTGTTTTATTTATGAGATACCCTACAGTAAGGACACAGTCTCCCTGAAAGAGATGGAAGATTAGATTAGAACAAAAAAGCCCGAGCTACATTGAGAATGTGGCGATTTTTTTGCTCAACTCTACCGTCTTATTGTGGAGTATATGGCATGCTAGTCTGATGCTCAATCCCATTAGTATGAAAAAATTCTTTTAAGCCAAGAAACTCCCCCCTCCCCCCTTCTCCCCCTCCTGAAAAGAACACATTTTATCCCTCCCGAAAAGAACACATTTTATCAAAGTGTGAAATTGGGTGTGAATTAATTTGCAAAAACGTGGCATGATAGAACGAACTTCACTTTTTTTCTTTAATTAAAAATATTCAAACAGTACGGGAACAATCGTCAAGAATAGTCAAGAAATATTTAGCACCCCCATGAGCTTGTATTTTATATGGCCCCCAAATATTACAATGTATTAAAGAGAAAGGTTCAGACGCTTTATTTAAAGAATTAGCAAAAGTTCACAAGCTTGCTTCGCACGAAAACAAATATCAAAAGGAGAGCTATGTTTAGGATTGGAAACGCAAGGTAAAAATTTAACAACAAAGTTTGAAGGATGGCTCAACCTTTAGTGATACAGTTCCTTCAAAATTAGACTAGTAAAGGCACTAATGCGTGTCAGTGCAACTATTTTGAAAAAGTACAACACATTATGTTCTTCACCCGCTCCAATCACGATCTTCGATAAACGGTCCTGCATAGCACATGTAGAGGAGGTAAATGATACAGTATAAATATCCTTAACATCTTTAAGTAACTTGGAAACAAAAATTAAATGACAATTTAATTGAAGAATGTACAAGATACCCTTCAAAATCAGATTTCTTCCAAGCTTGCTTTTCCTCTTTTCTGTGCATATGCAACTCTCCCATTTGGAAGAACAAGAGGCCATGGATGAATGTCTTTGGTTTCAAACAATAAACCAAGTTTCCAAGCCATATGGTGTGTGGCACTGAAATTTATAATCCATTAATGATTAAAGAGGATTTTACCAGAGAGTTTTTCCGACGACACGTTGTTCACGTGGCTGTTCACAAGTTGCTATAGTGACTGCCATTATTCTACAGTCCAGTTCGATATTCAACAGCAGCCACCATTGCTGCCACCGGTGGAAACTCCAATTCCAGCAGCCTTGTCGTCTGCCCCTATCAGTGAACCCTCCACCGCCCAAGCGAGTTGGACAGAAGAATTTGTGTCTGCCCAAGCTAACTGAGCAGATGGTATTTCTAGATTCCCACAATTTTTGTTGCCACCATTGTGTCTACCACCTTCGTGGTTGTTGCAGCCTCCTCGGCCACAACCGTCAATACCGTCGGCGACCTTGTTTTTCTCCAGCCACAACTCAGAGTATCCCGGTCGTGGAAATAATTTTTGGAGTCATGTCCTCCTCGTTTGCAGACAGAGCAGGTGAGAAGGGATTTGTCCTCCCTTGGTCGCAGTGTTCTGAATGGTGAAACCAACACCTCTACTGCCATCGTCAACTTCTTTTGTCATATTCTTGTGTTGTTCTTCTTGTATTATTTTAGAATAGGTCTAATTAATATTCGGCGGTGGGTCTTCTCCCAAAATTAAGAAATGAATTGTTCCAAAAATAGTGGTTTCTAGTCCAAAGAGAATTTGTAAAAGCTTCTCTTTTTCTTGTCACTTTGTTAATTCAGTTATAGTATTCTCACAATCGCATACAGAAAATTTCTCATAGTTTGAGATTTTATCCCAATGTTTCTTCAATTTGGAAAAATATGTTGCCATGGATGTTC
This sequence comes from Catharanthus roseus, assembly GCA_028651295.1. NCBI lineage: Eukaryota > Viridiplantae > Streptophyta > Magnoliopsida > Gentianales > Apocynaceae > Catharanthus > Catharanthus roseus. The sequence goes on along the minus strand of JAPQWS010000044.1, from coordinate 1,327,567 downwards.
CCTTCGTTTGCAATTCATATTGTCGCCTTAAATTCATAATAACAAGGTTCGTTTTCCGCACAGAACCTTTGGAGCAATTCGTCCCACATAATCTTCACCACCCTTGTGTTCATGATTAAAGACCTTAAAGATGGTTCAATTATATTCAAAATCAACGACCTTATCAGAGTCTGCCATGACTACTAAAGAGGCTACCGAAACTACTGAGAAATTTGGACCTGGGCCTAACTCACTCAAAAGGTACCTCAAGAGGAGAGGATTGCTCAAGCCTTATAAGGAGTAAATTTTTCTCCAATACCATTCTCAACACATCCCCTCAAGCCTAGGGTTAGACATCTGGAGCATGAATTTTGCAGGACTGGACATCTACAGGTGGCCTAACACGAGCAGCCCAACAACTAGTTCTAATACCATGTAAAATAATGAGATAATGAGAACAAAAAAATTTGTGAATTTTGTTCTTATGTTCAGCGATGTGATTCACCTGCCTTTGGCTATGAATATAAGCAATGTCCATTTACAACTATACAATTACTTGCTATCTGTACAAGTTAATTGTTAAGGAAACTAACCAAATATGCTAGACTAAAACTCAGTACACGATAGACACAAATTGATACAAAAATAATACACATGTCCTAAAATAGTGGTGGAGAACAATCCCAATCTTGAGATATCCGCTTACACTTCGTACCTTTTTTTGGACTATAGGCTTGGACACTTTTGAGTCTTACAATATCAAGGAGGATAAGTGGAGTGTACTCAAGCTTCTCCTTTCTATACCTATGGCTATCTGGATAAAGGATCAAGAAAATATAGCCAACCTCATCCCATGTAGTTATAATAAATGATAAGATTTGTGTATCAATGAAGAATGATGCATACGCTTATGATATTAGTGAAGATAAATGGAATCCTGCAATTTATTTCTTGGCTATAGTATAGATGATGGAGAGAGCTCCTCCTATCACTTTAAGGAGGGCATGATGGAGGGCGGTCCACCATTTCTGTTCTGTTGTAGTCTAAATTCTAGATGATATAGGATTATTCTTTTAAATAATTACCATTTGACTTCTTATTTTAATTCTAAATGGGGGTCGATAAACCCAACTTTGGAATCTATATGTATAGTGCGAAAAAATTCATTATTTTCCATCCTCTTCCCCACTCTCTCTCTCTACACAAATTTTCTCTTACTTCTCTCTACTCTCTCCCTACTCTAAAACTGTAATCTTTAACATTGAACTTATATTGGAGGTAGATATGAATCATTATGAAGAATTTGTAGAAGAAAATATCGAATTTGAGGTCAGAAAAGTTGAAATTAAATTTTTTTCGACACTGGGGCTCGAATCGCCCGGATTGGGGAACCGGACCTGAGCAGTTCGCCCATTCAGGTAGTCCTTTCTCAGAAACGGTCGCCCAGATGCACGCCTGCTCAGGTCCGGCTCGACGGCCTGAGCGACCCGAGCCCTAGTTTTTTTAATTTTTAATGTTAGTATATGAAATTTTTGTTTATTACACTGTTTTTACAATTTTATTTTTAATATGAAATGTGTTCATATTTTAATTGTTTCGTATTATATCGTAACAAAATGACGTAGATCTAAATACATTTGAAAAGTTTTTGGAACTGGAAGAATACGTGGATCATGGACATTTATTTGCAACTGATCGAATCTTTAATTCGAAAGTAGAGTTGGTGAACTGGGCAAAAGAAACAGCTATGGAAGTGAACACGTATTTGATTGTCACTCGGTATTTGAGTTCAAAAACATCCGACCGTCGACCGTATGCTACATTGGGTTGCGAGCGTGGAAGTGAAAATAAACCGAGAACGAAGCCCGGAGTTGACAATGAAGAAGAAGAAGTTCAAGGAAAAATGTAGGGTCCTTAGGGGACTAAAAAGTGTGGTTGTGCCTTCAAATTAAAAGGCGAACAAATGGCGACGTGTGAAATTTGGCATTTATTCGTACACGATGGGAGGCACAACCATGCAATAGGTGTCTATGTTCACAGTCATGCTCAGGCAGCAAAACTAACGGAGGAGCAGCTGATATAGACTGAGCAATTTAGGAAGAGTCATGTGCCACCCCGTAATATCTTACGATTTTTTCGAGAACAAAACATGAGTTATTCCGTCAGGTATGTTTCATTACCTTTAATGCATCTTGGTTATATGCTTAGGGTTTAAATTTAGGTTCTAATAATATGATTTGCATGATTTTTTGTAGTGCCCAGAAAATATATAATGTCGTTGCGAAGATTAAGAAGAATAGGATGCAAGGGCGAAACACGGTTGAAGAAGTTCTTTGCCTAAGTGCTCAATGGGGTTACACTTACACGGTATTCTATAGAAACTGTGAGGACAACAACGTGCTCAGTGACATTGTTGTTGCTCACCCGACATCAATTGAAATGATGAGAATGTGGCCAAATGTACTTATAATGGATACGACATATAAAATAAACAAGTTTTATTAAATATGTTATATGAATTGTAAAGTAAGTTTTATTAAATTTGTTATATGAATTGTACATTTAGATGTTATTTGCAAATTGACTGTTTAATTTTATGTATAGTATCTGAATAAGTTATATGCCTTATGTGTTTTATGCCGCTGTTGGAAGTCGTAGGGATGATCCCGACTGGTAAGAATTTCACTGTAGCCACTGCTTTTATGTAGAATGAGCAAGCTACGACTTATAGATGCGTTCTTCATAGATTAAGCATCTATACTTTTCAAATGCTATGTCAATAGAGAATCAACAAGATGTTAATGATCATGAGCAAAAGGTAATTATTGCAGACAGGGAAAGCAGTTTAATGCCCGTGATCGACGATACGTTCAGTAAAGCGTACCATATGCTATGTAGAAGGCACATCGATCAGAACGTGTTGGCCAAAGTAATCGAGTTGACAAAAGATGAAGAGGTTGCATCACGGTTTGTAAATAGGTCATAGAAGAAATTTTTGAATGAAATCGATGAGCAGGAATACTTAAGGAAATTGGATGCTCTAAAGATAAAGTAGAAGAGCAGGCCGGACTTCTTACATTATTTGTTCAACACTTGGTTGAATCCCCTTACTCACAAATTCGTGAGATATTGGACTAAGAGGGTAATTCATTTTGGGGTGGAGACCAGCAACCGAGCTAATAGTGAACACTCAATGCTGAAGCTATGTCTTTCAACATGCCATGATGATTTCGACACTGTGTTCCTTAATATTGACTTGCTTATTGAAGGTCAAATAGCCGACATTAAGGACTCATTAGAGTTTTTCAGGATTAAGAAAAGTTTAATGTGAAGAGTAATTCGATACTAAGAATTGAAAGTAATAAAATCAGTCACTTGGTCTTGAAAAAGATATGGCTTGATATATTGAGAGCTGCCGAGATAATTGATAATCCCAAAAATAAGTGCGGGCACTATATGAGGATATCACACGACTTCCCTTCTTCTTGTGAGCTGATTACAAGGTTTGATTGCATACTTCTTATCCAATTGGTTTATATTAAGGCCTTTTGGAAGACACTAGAAATTGGCAGTTGTCATCCTTCAGCCCGGCAGCATGACATGGATTCTGAGATGCATTCTCTCACTGACCTCTTGCATCAGATAAGTACAGGACTCATATCCAAAATTAGAGAGATTCGTCGTCTTGCTAAAGGGGAATTGAGTCTGGTTTTGCCTGAAGATCCAGGTGTGACATTGACATCACCTCCCGAGGTAACATTCACGAAAGGGCAGAAGAAGCAAACTCAACGAAAAGAGACAAGTCGTATTGGGAGCACGTGTCAATTGCTTATCGAAAGATACAAAAGTTAAGCGAATCTGGTTTTGTTCCAGCTCTAGATCTAAGTTGGGTTCGGGTTCCCGTGGGAGAGGGAGATCGCCACGAGCTCCTAGGGGTAAGGCTAGAGGGCGTAGCTGTGGCCGAAATAGCTTATCTTCTGTTATAGATCCATCTCCATGTTCTACATTCCCTTATACAAACGCTTTCCCTGCTTTCATTTATCCTTTTATTGAGAATTGGAAGAACGTGATTGGTGATGGAAATTGTGGTTATCGAGTTGTGGTAAATTTTGTGTTTGGTGATGAACATCAATGGCCAGAGGTACGTAGACAAATGCTTTATGAATGAGAGCATACGACAAACATGTATCTTTCATTACTTAGATCAGCAGAACGTGTTTATGTGCTCGTACATAGGACACAATGGCAGGATTGACATGCACCTTTAGAGCATTGGTTGGAAACACCTGATTCACTTTACGTCATAGCAAATGCATTCAATATGTGTGTTATACTAATTGCACAGCTTGGTACTATGACTGTGTGCCTTTGAGTTCGTATTCGGATCGTCCAGGAGGTACATTGGTTATTGGTCTCTTGATAGAACAACATCACTTTATTCAAGTGAGTATAGAAAATCAATAGGGTTTTTACGTTGTTTTGTAGAAAATCAATCAGGGGTACATTGGTTATTGGTCTCTTGACAGAACAACATCACTTTATTCAAGTGAGTGTAGAAAATCAATAGGGTTTTTACGTTGTTTTGTAGAAAATCAATCAGGGGTTTCTGCAACTGACACCAAGTCCTGACCATTTATACCGATACTGGAGTCGGTAATACGCAGGTCGCTGTGGATAACTGATTAACTGCTCCCAAGAATAATGATGATCGACAATGTTATCGTAAGCAGGTACTCCTAGAATCAACTCAACATCATGCAAGGTAACTGTCATCTCCCCCAGAGCATGCAGAAACTATTAGTGTCTGGCTGTCACCTCTCCACAAAAGCAGATAACAAGGAGGAGTTCGGATGATAGAACATGCAAGACCTCAAATGTGATAATCTCGTCTCTCCTGCCAACTCTACAACTGCAAGATCACTAGGGGTCCAACCCGTCAAAGACAGAAGCGAGACCGCGTCTTCAATATGGATCTCTCCTGCATATAAATATATATATAAACATCAAATAGGTCATTGAATACTCAAAATTTGCTAATCAGAAATAAAAAATTAAAGAAATATTCAAATTACCTGTCCACGACATATACTACTAGTGATATGCCCACTATACGAAGGGATAAGGACTAGATCTTGTGGACCTCTATCAGCTAGACCTGTCTGCTCCTACCCGTCATTCTTTGCTTTCTTCTTCTGCGTAGGGTTTGTAAGAGGACGTGACTTCTTGGGTCTTTTTTGTTGCAACCCTGCAATTTTACTCATCACTGACATGAACTGCTAGTCAGCCCTTTTCCCTTTCTCAGAACAGGCCTACAATCGAACGATGAGGCCTAAGCCACAAGAACAGGCTCGTCATCATCATCGTGACTATTGCCGCCATCATCATCATCATCTCCACCATCATCCTCAAGCTTATCCGCATCGTCTTCACCGTCATAAATGCGGAGGGAACCAACCATGACAGTCTCTTCAGACCGTGTCCTGTCACCATCCCCTAATATACCAGAATCCCTACCCAATCCATCATCAGATGAGGGATTGCCACAATCAGTGGCTCCATAGTCAGCATTGCTGTAAGATGAGTCCACTGGGACGGATGACATAAGATGCTCGAAGAACTGGGCACCTAACTGCAACCCTGGACCACTGACCTCTTTTAATGGAATTTGAATTTCAGAAAAATACTGTATCTAATCCTGGCCAGGCATACGGAGAGGCAGAGAAGGAGCATGTGCATATGGATCATATGATGTATGTGGTGGCTGAGAATATCCATAAGGGTCATAGGGTATGGGGGTGTACAGATGGTGATGTGGTAGGAAGACGGGTCTTAAACAGTATAGGGGTGACTGGGTGGAAGACCCCAGTGCACTAAGGTCATAATATATACCCAGTCCAAATGGTGCAGGAGTAAACAGTATGTCTGAAGTACTGGGAGTCCTCTCACACCACGGGATGATGTAGTCACTGCACGACCTTCAACCCGACTGGTCCTGTATGTCACAGGACCTAAATCATCATCACCCCTACGTGCTTAGAGCCGAACCATCTAAACAAATTACCAAACATTTTCCTCAATCACATTACATCGTATTTCTCTAATTCATCTCTTATATTATTTAAATCTTTTTTACACGATACAAGTAATGCATTTTTCTTCATCTTTATATTATTAAGTTAAAGTCATGCATTAAGTTAAATTGATTATAGTTATATTTATGACCCTATTTGAACACTTCACACTTTTTATTAGATTGTGTCAACCCTAAACACATAAAATCTTTCAATATATAACTTGAAAAATCCTAAACCCTAAACCCTAGTTTATGCAATTTGTTTATGACATTTGTTTATAAAGTCGTATTATTCATATAAACCGTACCTAAACTCTAAATAAACAAAATTATACAATCAGTCAAATCCACAGGCACTCTAATAAACATAAACAAATTAAAGAAAATAATGTAAACTCTAAATTAAACAAATAAACACAAATGTAATCATAACTTTAAAAAAATAACATAATCATTGATTATAACAACATAATCATAAACAAATGCAAAAATAATAATAATAAATTGCATTTGCCCAAAAATCGACGGTCAGAGCTGGTCCGAACCGCCAAAACCGGAGAATGCAGAAGAGCTGGCTCGCCGGACCGGGCGATTGCTTATCTAGACCAGTTGCCGGACCAGGCGACCTGAAACGGCTCCAGACGCTGGTCCGGGCGATTAGACCATTTTTGGGCAGAAATTTTCTCATCCAAAAAATATCATTTTTTTTAATCCAACAAATATTTTCAAATTTTCAACCGATAAAAATATAAATAAATGAGTATGGATCGAAGTACTAACTTTTTTTTTTAGATTACAATAGTCGGATCTTTCTAAATCTATAGTTGAAATTTGTGGTTTTAGAGAGAGTTTAGAGGATTTGTTGAAGTTAGAGAACTTTTACATTCAAAAATGAAATTTTGTGAATTTTTTCGTGCCATATATATAGATTCCTGAGTTTGGTTTATTAACCCTTTTCTAAATTTACGAACATTTAGGTTCTCTAAATGACATCATAACTTATTCATTTGTTATAATATACATTTATTTTAGTATTTTCAAATAAAATTGCTTATAGTAATAGTAAATTTAACTTATTCATTCGGTATGATATACATTTATTTTAGTATTTTTAGATAAAAATGCTTATAATAATTATAAATCTAGTTATAATTACTCTCTAAACCCACTAATTTCGTTATGTTATGTAATTTTATTATATTATAATTTCCTACTACCTATTTTTAAAGAATATCTTTTTAAAAAAGTTTTTTCCTAATTTTCAAACTTGAAAAAAAAAAAATTGATTTCGAATCTTATCTTGATATACTTATTTAAAAGATATTTAATTTAAATTCATTATAAAAAGAAAATTAATACTTCATAAAATTGTTCGAGGATCAATAAAGTACACTATATTTAATATATACATAGTAGATGTTTAAGGGCTGTTGTTCATTGCTTCTACTTTTTTTAAGCTATTGAAAAAAAGTACTTTTAAAATTATTATTCTAACATTTTTAATTTAATAAGCAATCGAGAACAAAAATACGAAACAACTTATAGCTCAAAATAAAAAAATAAAAAAAACGATTTATTTTAAGAATGCAGGACACAGTACAAATCTGTTTGCTGAATTGAACTAAACTCCCAACACTAAATAATAATAAACTTGAGGTCCTTATCATAGACAATGGTTTATTTTTAGGGAACTAATTGAAATTAAATCCTGTTCCTTAAAATCTCCAGCTGCCCAAGGCTCATTCATTACCCTAATTTCATTGATCTCCCATAAAAATTTTTTAAAAAAAAAAAAGAAGCTTAAATTGCCTGACGGGAGGAGGAAACCCTTTTAGTTCACGCAAGTTACAGAACAGAAGATGTTCGATTTACGGCGCTTTTCGCCTTTCCGGTCTTCATCATGTAATAATTTCAATTGTTGAACTCCAATTACGCAGGCTTGTAAATGCTTCCGGCAGAGAGTACCATTGGAACCAGTCAGGCGTCGATTCTCGTGACTTGAGAATCGTCAATTTGATGTCGTCCTCGCTGACAGGAGATTCTCATATTCATGTATTCCGCTGCTGTATTTGTCTTGATATCTCCCTCTGATCGTCTTGTGATTTCTAATACCGAGCTGATCCGGAATCACATCGGCGAAGAAGATACATATTATTTATTCTAATAATGGTAATTTTAAAATGATATTTGCAATGACAAAGAAGTTCGATATTACCTTTAACCCTACTACCTATGTTGTTGGGGGAAAAAAAGGTTAATTTTTTGATAGGTGGTCGTAAATTAGGATTTACCATGCAATTTCCTAATATGCAACAGTTTGAAATGAGTAGTAAATGGTTATGGAGGAGGTTGACATAAAAGCAATGCACTCTACCAAAGGAGATGGATCGATCATAGGTTTGGAGCACCATGGCGTGTTGTACCTTTCTTCTGCAAGGAGGATAAATGGAGTGTACTCAACTCAAGCGTCCTCCTTTCCATCTGAATTAAGGATGAGGAAAAATATGGCTCAATCTTATCCTATCTAGTTATAATAAATGATAAGATTTGTGTATCATCAATGAAGAATGATGCATAATATGCTTTTATGATATTCTATTAGTGAAGAAGATAAATGGGAGCCCTCCTGGGCTATATAGTAGTGGTGATGGAGAGAGCTCCTGCCCTTCTAAGGAGGGGGCATCGTCCACCATTTCTATTTGATAATAAGGTTTTGGGATCCCACGATAATAATGATCAACTATGAACTAGTGATATAATCAGAAATGTTTTGAAATAACTCTTTACAAATGTTTTCAACAAACTTCTTAATATTCTCCTATAAAGTTTTATGCGTAGAAAATGAAATAAAGAATCCTCAAAATTTTAAATTTCTTTGATAGAAGTTATTAACGAGCACCATACACTAATATGAACCTCCATTTTTAAACTTATTATTCTTGAAATATCTTTTGAATAATGTTCAAACTAAGACCAAAATATTCAAGAAGACTAAATAATAATTTTTTTATTAACAAACTTTCAATTTTCATATGTCTTTTCACACTAAAATTTTTAAAATTTCTCTTTGTATATTTTAAGAATTATAGACTTATTTTTTCATAAATTTTTAGTTGGGGAGTTAATTGTCCAAAAAATAAAAGAGGATTGATAAAGTATACGCAGAATCTAAAAGATAGGTGTGAAAAATTTAAAAATAAATCATTTTCCCTCCCTCATTATCTCTCCACAACAATTCTCTCTCACCTCTCTCTAAATATTCAAGAGTGTTCTTTAAGTTTTGAAGAAATTCAAGTAAAAAATGGATGATTTTGAAGATTTTATTGAAGAAAACATAATTTAAAGGTAAAAATAAAAAAAGAATGTTGGAAAAAATTGAAAATTTCAAGTTTCAGTCCAGAGAGCCGAGATTATGCAAGAATTTCGACCTAACTAGACAAAACTAGGGGGTTCAATTTTGTTTTTATAGTTATGAATTTGTAGTTTTTTAAAGGTCGGTATCATATTGACATATATTAGTGCCATTAATTTTGGCATGTATTTTGCATGGATCAATTAAATCAGCTATTAATTCTCATTGTAATAAAATGGCATAGTATATAATATAATTAGTTTACTTTCATAGTATATAAATATAATTTGTTTACTTTAGTTTCCTTAGGTTGATTTTGGTAATTTATTTTGTATACATCAATCAAATCTCATATTAATTCTCATAATAATTAAATGACATAATATAATATCATTTGCTTTTTTCCACCAATTTGTGAGATTTTTATATCAAAACAATATTTTTTTTCAATAAAATCTTCAAAATTAACCATGTTTCTTCAAAAACTTTAAGAATATTCAAAAGATTTTTAGAGAGATGCAAGAGAAAATTTAGAGAGAGAGAGAGAAAATTGGAAAGAAATGAGAAATTTTTAATCTTATCATGCATATCTTTTAGATTACTGTACAAATTTTATCAATCCCCAAATACAAATAAAATTCAAGACTTTCAGTTGACCATATTCCCCAAACTTTAACGGACCAAATCCCTCAACTTTGAAATTTTTTGGACTTAACCCTAAACACTTGTCCCAAAAAATTCATACATCCATATCATGGTGATAGTGAGTTAATATGAACCAAAACATTAATGTTTTCATTTATAGAGGCAGCCTATGACAGAGTGGTATCAGAACGTATGCAAAGGGAACATAGTTTTACATCTCCTTCCCCTCTCCCTCTCCTAAGCTACAAATTTCGTAACAAAAGGGATTACACTCACTAGAAATCATACCTAAACACTAACCCCAACCCCACCCAAAAACAAAAACCCACACCTTTGACATCCTAAAACCAGAGTTTACGAGACATTATTATTTTTACCTGTCAGGACAGGTTTTTTGTTCCAATTGTTGTTTCCTCAGCCTCAGCTGCTGACAATTCATGCTGTGGACTCTCCGATGAATCATTTCTTTTCATGGCGTTTTCCAGTTCAACCGTCTCGTGTTGCAGGGGCGGAGTTCCCGGCGAATGATCTGCTGCCATTGTTGTGTTTCCCATTTCAACTGACTGGTGGTCTTGCTGAGTAGGCTTCACAACTTGCATCTCTGATTTCTTCTTTTCTTTTTGAATGTACTGCCTTGGCATTACTTCAAGTAGAAAGTTTCCACCATTCCAAACAGTTGCAGAAACCTTTAGTAATTGAAAGATAACATGCATTTTATAAGACAAGAATATCGGTACTGTAAGAGCCGTGGTAGCCACCGTGAACATCGCTTGCAGTAGAATATACATAAGCAAGCGATTTTGATCCCCAAGAAGACCGCTTAAACGCCACCACATGTTGTTTGCTTTTTGCGCCTTTTTCGAAAGTTCTCTGCAGAAAACAAAATATGCATAAATAGAATATCATCAGCAAGGCCCCGGAAACATACAAGGAAGAAGTTACAAGCTTTAGCTACTCATCATTTAGCGAGCACATTATGAGAAACAACAATGGATTGTAAGTTACCTGTAAGAAGTCATAACTTCAGGATCTCTCAACAGTCTTTGTCGCCGAAGGACATCAACAATGAGAAAATAAAGGATTTGCCATAGACCATAAGCAACTAAGGGGACAACAAATAACCATGTCCAGAGGTTATATTTGCTTTCTATGTACGGCCAGGAACTTCTATGAGGAGTTCCCTCAGGGTGCATGGCTGAAAAGAATGCAGGATCCCACCACCGAATTGTAAAGAAAACCAACCCTGAAAACCGCCTTTAAACGTCAGGTCAAGTATTTAACAGGCTAATAGTAAACCAATATGTTATGAGAGTTTGCTCTCTGTTAATGTTTGAAAAATTACAGTGGTGGTCTCAATAGAAAGACCATAATACACCAATTGTAAAATAACTCTGCATAGAGATATAGTTTCACCAAAGAAGTCAAGCATAATGAAATGTCAAGGAGTAAAAAGGAATTGAAAGAAAAATTAGACTAGATATACCTAGCCAGACACCGGACTTAGTTCCAAGACTACTAGAAATTTTGAAATGGACCCAAATCCTTACAGCATTTCAGCAAAGACTTGAGACTCCATAATAAACACTCAGTGACACCAAAAAGGCGTCGAAGCTTTTTTTTCTAAATTCCCTCGTGCAAAACGGAGTCTAAGACTCAAAGAGAACCCACTTAGACTGAATCTAATAAGAAAACCCAAGAGAAAGAAAACTTAACAGAGGAAAAAAGCTGATTATTAACTAATATGCCGCGGTGGATAAATAGACACCTAAATCAGACAGGAGAAACTTTGATAGTTAAATGCAGGGAGACAGCAGCAAGCCAAGTGACACTAAAGCTATTGTCAGCCCCTTGAAACAGAAGACAGAAGGGTATGAAGCTTACCAGGCAAAAGATGTATGAAGACGCTAACAATTTTGTCAAAAGAATTGAAAACTAAGCTGCACCTCCATACAATCAGTGCCCAAGCTAGTGGGCCCTGCAGATGGGTATAACATAGTCAAGACATAAAGCAAAAACGAGCATTATCAACATGATACAAGTATGCCATTTAATATATTGCTCACCTCAGCAAATGAGAAGCAAACCATGAAAAGCTTTTCGTTTTTCGGGAAAAACAGTAGCATGATCACAAAGATTGTATTGGCATAATAACAAAAGTCCTGCATCATGAAACAGAAAAAATGCATCATTTGCTGTCTTAGTTTGAATACTTACAGACAAAAGATAAGTAACTATAGTTGAATGCACAGAGACAACAGGACCAGAGGGGCCTTTACTAATAATGAAGAGAATTAATGCTGAAAGGTTGACATTAGGAACTATACCGACCTCCTAAATCAAGGAAATATAAATCCTAGTTCGCAGATAACAGTTGTAGCTTCTAATTTCCAGTGCTTCAGATCAGACTCGTTTTTATTTTGAGATGGCAAGAAAACTAATAATAACAGAGTTTCAATTCCTTCAAGAATCACTGAGTATTAAAGAACACTTAACCAGCAAATCTATGCAAGCCAAATACAAAACCAAGCCCGGGAAGAATCTTGGAACAAGAACTTACCAAGAGATAATAATGCCATTTCTTATATCGGTAGTAAATCCATCTAAGTGGAACAAATATGACATAGAGCAAACAGTACACATATGGAATATCTTGTGGCCCTGCAGCAATATAGCAACAACAAGAACAAATTAGCAAACAACCATGCCTTCTGCCCTGCAGAAATTGATATCTAAACGAAGATCATTTTCACTCACTTGCACCCAAAAGAAAGCAGAATGTCCCAAAGCCAAGAACACTTAACAAATAAGTCACCTATAAAACAGCAATTTTTTCAAATTAGTTCAGGTTCCAACCCAAATCATGAAATTCTAAAGCACACAAATACTCCAACTCTTTGGCCAACATGCACGAAAATCTTTCATGCTATATGTAGAAACTATAAATTGGAGAAAAAAATATACCTTATTAATGAATCTTTCATGTTCTTCGGCCCTTTTGGCAATTTTATCTGCCTGTTTAGACAGGATCTGCTTCGTTTGAACAGCTTGTTTGGACAATAATTCCTTTGTTTGAGCCACTTTCTGGCAAACACAAACACAAACCACATCAACTAAAACCCCAAATTAACATTAAAAACAAAAACCCAAATCAAAAACATGCCCAATCACATAAAAAGAGACATTAATAGAAAATTGAAAACCTTTGATCGATCTTTAAGGTGTTTATGAAGCAACGCATATGATTCTCCATTTGAATCCTCCCTAATCTCTCCGTTGCCCGACATTTTGAATTTTTCCTTCTTCTAGAAGCGGTTGTTTTCGGATACCCAGAAAAGAAAAGAATAGAATAGAAGACGAGAGTATATGGGGGGTTGATCTTTGCTTATATGGTTTCTTCTTCTTGAATTACAATTAGTATGGCTATGGCCCCTCTTTTTATGTCTTCGTCTCTTTGGATTCTCTATAAATTTAATTTCCTAATAAAAAAAAACTCGACGGATTACAGTTTGGAACAGAGAAGAGGACCTTTGCTTCTAATTTTGGGTGATGAAAATATTTGTTTTTCCTTTTTTGTCTGAATAATGGTTCAGGATAACATAAAAAATTAACCATAACAGATCGTGTTTTTTATTTCTTCTTTTTTTTTTTTTTTTTTTTACCACGAAAGTATGGCTCACAAGACATTAGTTACTTTCTCAAAATTCTAATCTACCTTTTGATTTTGAAAATTTTCACATTGTATTTTCTCTGTGGTTAATGCTGGAAGGCTTGTGCCTGACTAATTTCCAGATCAATTTTTTTGTCTAACAATGAATTTGGGTTCAAACCTTACACTATTTTTTTTATTTTTATTTGATCAAGATATATTCTAAGCAAACTCACAAGATATAACTGTATTTTCGATATTCGAACTATATTTAAACTTTTCAATCAAGTTAGATAAAATTATAAAAATAACAAAACTCTCCTATAAAAATTTTATTTCTGAAATTCTAACACGAAATTTCTATTTCTTATGCATCTCATCATTATACATTTTAATTATTCACTATTATTCTATTTCTTAAGAAATATTATTAAAATACTCACTACTCTAATAATTTCATATCTACATTTATAAAGTTTTAAAATAAAAAGTTAAATTTATTTAATATCATAAAAAATAATATAAAAAATAATTCAAAATATTTGTTAGTCTAACTAAATTTTTTAAGTTATGTAAAAATTTAAATTAGGTCAAAGATTTGGGAGGGAGGAAAAATAAAAATTGCATAAGAAAAAAAGAAAATGAAAATTGCATGTTGGGTGGTGACGTGGAAGGAAAAGAATGGACCACTTGTCGTTGTAAATTAGGGTGTTAAACACGTAAGGATGGCGATGCACGCTTTTCGTGTTGCCGTATGTAATGTTATCATTTCCGGCAAGAAAAAAGTTTAGTTTATGTTTTTTGTTATCATTTTCAGCTGATTGTGTTTATTTTGCCATATTCCCGAATATACTCGAAGCTTCTCCCTTTCATTTTCTATACCAAAACAAAAATCTTTCAAAACAAAATATAGCAAAAATATGTATTTATTACTCCTCCCATCACAAATATACCTAAAGGGAACTAACTCATTGAAAATACTAAAAAATATATATAAAAAAGATTCTTTTACTTATTTTATTTTCATTATCTATTTTTTTTTAATTTATCAAAACGGTTTGAATCCTCTGTATCATTTTTTTAGAAAATATTATAGAAAATATTATAGAGGATCTTGAATATTATCAAGATAGAAAAAGTATCATCGTTAAAAACTATTTTATTTTCAAAATATTTAATTTATGTATAAAATCTAAAATTCTTTTAATTTTGTGACTGGAAGAAGTAAAATATTCTAAATGTTTTTTTATATTAATATTTTTAAAATTAATTGAAAAGTCCAATCAACCTAGAAGAGGTACTTGTATTAATAGTGTGATAATCAAATGTTAAAACGATGCTAGTTATAGCAACAAAAATTATTTTTTTTTTAATTCTTACTTCGTACCTAAAGTTTAAAAAGATTATAAGTTTAAAAGGATTATATTCGTGACAGAAAGAAAGTTGTGGAGTAACATATGTTATATACAATACTAGTATGAGTTAAAAGCAGCAGCAAGGTTTTGTTTAGTTTGGAGAGGAGAGCAGGAAGGAGCAGGAGGAGTGAAGAGAGGGAGCAGAGGATTGATTTGGATTCCGCCATCCAAGGAAACCAAAATGGGAGCATTTATTGAATTGAAACATACATAACACAATCAATCATGAGGATATAATGAATCAATGAATGACTCTGCCCTCTCTCTCTCTCTCTTTTCAAATTTCAATAAAACCAATGACATAATTTAAAGCACTACTCTTCAATCTTTTTCGCATATATATATATATATATATATATATATCCCCAATAAATATGAATGAAAAAATGTATTCACATATTTTATCCACAATTAAATAATGTCTTAAGTAGCTGCAAATTCGATTCTTTCTAATCTCCTTTCTAATATACTTCATCAAACCAAATATATATATATATATATATAAATAAAGACATTCCGTAGTTATAGAGTAGGGTCGGTTAATTAGGTCGTGAACCATTTTTAGACAAATAACCCCAATTTTTTTCTATTATTGAAAAATAGAGATGAAAATAAGTGTATAATAATTTCTACAATTGAGGGAAAAACTTTAAGACATTAAATTGAAAACTGTAAGTTTGTTAATCAAGAACATAATTCTTCATCGCTCTTGAATAATTATGATCTTAATTGATAATTTTTTATTCATTAAATGATACTTTAGGAATTATATGTTTATTTTCATCAATTTCTTAATAGTAATAAAAGGTTGAATGGTTATTTATCCAAAAATTGTTTAGTACCTTAGTTTACAAAACACCAATCTTTTCGGGATTTTCTTGACTTAACATAACATTTTTTAATAAAAAGTAGAGTAATTGGAAAATTTTAGTCAAATAACTATTTATTTTGTCTTTATATAGTCTTACATATTCTATTTTATTAATTATCATTCTCGAATTTTGTCATATATCTTTTATTTACTTATTTTAGTCCGATAATTATTTTTTATATTTTTTGTCCAAAATATTTTTTAATAAATTTTAATTTGGTCCCTCAAAATATGAAAATGTGTTAATTAAGGACCTCGAGTTATAAAATTCTATATAAAATCTTTCAAAATGTTAAAAAATGTATCAACACGCTACTGTTAAGTAATTTCGGTAACTTTTTTTTTTCATTCTGAAAGTTTTTTTAAAGTACAATACAATTTGAAGCAGTCAATTGACACAAGCACATATTATTTAGGAATCAATTGAATTTGTAAAAGATAATTTAATTTTTTATTATTTGAATCAGTCAGTAGGTGGATAATTTAATACCGTTGAACAAAGGATTTTCAGCAACCATAGCAAACAGATATTTATCGACCGATTATCGGTTTGAAATCAGTAGTCGGCCTAATAATTTGTATCGAATTTGATAATAACTAATCGTACATGTATCATTGGTAATTTCTCCTTCAAAATTACGGCCTACCTTGTACGTTTGATGAGAAGAGTAATCAGGCATTTAGAAATTTAAGAGGTATAACATAATGAATTTGTAATTTTTCTTTAGAAAATGATTTACATTTTAGTTCTAAATAGTCCAAATAAGATTGACTATTTGAATTCTTACAAGTATGGTAAGGAACTTGATTGACACGTTTTACACGGTGAAGAATTTTTTTAAAGAATTTTAGAACTCAAAGTCTTTAATTAACACATATATTTTGAAAGATCAATTTAAAATTTGTCTACAAATATTTTAGACTAAAAATATCAAATATAAATAGTAATTCGATTAAACTGAATAAATAAAAAACATTGGAAAAAAAGAGAGATTATAAACAATTGGCAAATAAAAAATGAGTAAAAATAAAAGATATAAAAGTAAGACATAATCAGGGACGGAACCAGAACAATATGATTGGGGGGGCTGGAAGAAAAAAAATTTTGCCAGAATTTCGTCTATAAAATGAAAAAAAAAATTTGAGGGGGCTAAACTGAAAAAAAAATTTTGAGAAGACTTAAATGCAAAAAATATAAAATTTTTTTTTAAAAAAAAAAAAAAATTCCGGGTGGGCTGGACGTAGATCCGTCCCTGGACATAATAAATAATTATTGAATTCTGTAGCTACTTTAATATAGTTGGATTGAAACTCAATTAATTCCTTAAATATTTTTAACTTTGAGCAGGACTTTAAATCTCCCTAGTAATTCATGTTTTCTTTAAAAAGTGATAATGGTCATTTTTACTCGCTAACTATTTACAAATAATTAATTTTGCCTTTTATCTTTTTTTCTCTAATATGCCCAACTATTTATGGGACACTATTAATGCCACTAACTCAAAAATCTAATTAGTTTTGGGATTAATAAAAGCAACTCGGAAATCTATAAGAATAATTCAAAAAAATTCAAAAATTTTCATTTTCTTCTAAAATGTTTTCTCTCTAAAAAAAATTTCTCTAAACATCGATCGTTAAAATTAAAAGAAAAAAATGTTGGTTCTTTAATCTATTCTCTTTTATTTACAAATTTATCGGTTTAGATCATGAAAATATGCCTTTAATTTAAAAAAAATCACAATTTTAAATTTACTTTTTTTCTGTCGAAAAACTACACCTTCGCCCAGCCCAAAGAAACTTGCTGAAAGTCTAGAGAAAGTGCCTGCAAACATTCTCCCGACATGGAGAAAGTGCCTGCAACCGGTATATTATCTCTTACAAAATTAATAAGTTAAAAACTAGCACTAATATTTTTTTAATAGATAATCCAAATACACTAGTTTCGGAAACCATCAAATCGCTATATTCTTTTATATTGCAATCAACTAGACAGTTAATTATGAGGAATGAAAAATTAATTTGAAATCCCTTCCAAGTAAATCCTTATTGCTTTCTTGTATGCTCTTATCCAAATTTGCATGTTTCTGTTTCTTTGTTCAGTTAAGATAGCTATACAAATTACTCACATCATTTAATACATACTCTAATATATTTTGTTAATAATATTTTTTATAATTTATTTTTTAAAGTATATAGCACGTTTGAAACACTGAAATAATACGAAATGAAATCTTTTATCACTTTAAATCTTTTTTCATTCAAAGTTGAACGAAATCCTCTTTTCACTCTAGTGTTTAGAAGGAAAAGGTAAAATAAAATATCAATTTCTTTTCTTTGTTTAGAAAATTATTATTTTATGTGAGAATGCAATGAAATTATATAAAGGGCTAGATTAAAAAAATACTTTGAACTTTGCCATTATGTGAATTAAATACCCAATCTTTAAAAATGACAATAAGGAAATAATTTTGCTTTTCTAGTAAAATGAATTCAACGGAAACTAATCGGAAATGAGTAATGCATGTTATGTCATAATAAAATTTGGAAAACCAATTTTACCCTTCCGTAGAAGTGAAGCTGATCTTCAAAATGGAGGGAAGAAATATAATTAAAAATTTTATGAAATTGTCAAAAATACAATCCTGAAATGGGCAAAGTTTAGGGTACTTTTTTGTATTAACCCATTGTCGAAGTATCTTTTTGACAATTTCATAAAATTTGAAGATTGAAACCTTTTAATCCCTATAATACTCGGCCCTTACAGTTTGATTGCAAATAAAATAAGGTTTTTTTAAGCCACAATAATGGTTTGATGAAACTTTGATATTTTGGTTTTCAGGATTTGGGGAAAGAAGAGAGAGACTCACGCCATTTTTTTCTTTTGATGGAATTGGTTGTACTTGGATGTTTTGATGGTATTGGGAAGAGAGATTATTATTATTATTATTATTATTATTATTATTATTATTATTATTATTATCTCTTATCAAAGGGTAAAATTGGTTTCTAAATTTTACTAAGGCATACTGACTCATTTCTAATCAGTTTCTGTTCATTTTATTTTACCGGAAAAGCAAAATTATCACATAATTGTCATTTTCAAAGATTTGGTACTTAATTGGCAGAATGGACAAAGTTCATGATGCTTTTTTGGTGTTAGCCCTTATATATAATATGACCTAAATGTCCCTATAATATAAAATAAATTTTTTATATCCTATCACACTTTAAAGCTCCAAAAATTTAATTTTTTATTGAGTGTAAATAATCATATATAAGATTGAAACAGTAATAAAATAACTCTTTTTAAATAATTAAAAAAAAAAGTATGATTTATGAAAATTAATTGAGTATAATATATGTAATATATTGAGAGTATAATATTACAATATTTTTAAAAATGATTCTTTCTCTTCCTAGAAAGACCTTTCCAACTTCTTCTTGTAATGGGCTTTCACATGGAAAGATTATTCATATTTCTAATTTGAATACCAAACACTATAATGGAAAGAAAAGTTGGGAAAGTCATTCGATTCCACCCTATTCATGCGTACCAAACATAGTGTAAGAGTTTTTTTTTTTTTTTTATTTTATAGAATTTATATTAAAAGAACTACTTTAAAAAGATTATGCTATAGAATGGATTAAAAAATACATTAGACAATCTTTATTAGAGATAGTTTGTTAATAGCATATTTAGCATAGTACAAGATGCGTGAATATATTTTGAAATATTATAGTTGTAATTTTTATTAAGTGTTATGTAGATAACTTTTCATATGAGAGTTTTTTTTTTTGGGGGGGGAATAAAAGGTTATTTGACAAAAATTATGGCTTGTGAGAACCTTGATTCATGTGACAAATGCTTCCCTATAAATATAATGTATCTTATACAAAAAAAAATTACTTTAATTTTTTTATCAAGTTTATGAGAACTTAGATTTTTTGCTTTCTCATTTCTCAATTTTGTATTTATTTTTATTTTTTTGTATTCTATAGGTAATTTGTGTAAATCCTTTAGTAGATACTTTGTTTAGTCGGGATAAATAACACTTTAAGGAAAATGTATACATGCCTCAAGATTCATTCAATCTCTATTTCTTCTCACATAAATAGTTGTGTTATAATTTGTTAGTTAGCTTTGTTTTGAAGTATTTCTTTTCTTCAATAATCTCGACTGGACGAAATTTTATTTTATTTTTTTTAAAGAGATCAAATTTTCAATTCATAAGTACTTTGCAAGCTTTTGGGTATCATTAAAGGCTATGTTTTGGGGCTTAATTACAATGAAGGACTCCTCATAAATAGTGACTCCCTTTTTGCGGTTAATAGTCTTAATAACTGCTCAATTAGCATTTCTGAATTGGGAGACTTTAGTGTATGATTTCTTAAACAGGATAGATAGTAGTGTTACTTCTTTCTCTCATGTTAAAAGAACAGAAAATATACATATTCATCTTTTAGCCAAACTAATTCTAGAATCTGAAAATAAACTAAAATGATCTAGATTCATCCCCTCATATAGTTAATGACATTTTTTTCGATATTAATAATATATAATTCTTCTTTTGTTTAAAAAGCACGTTGCAAGCTCTCGTGGCTACCAAAGACGAGGGAAAACAAAATTTCAAATTAAGGGGGTACGGTATGGGGAGTTGAAGAACACACAGAAAAGGATAAAATTCATCCAATCCACTAACTAAAAATAGAGGGGGTACAATGCTTCCTAATAACGTCGGCTCCCTGAGCTTCTAAGGCCCATAAATTGGCTGGCTTACAGAAGAGGGAGCAAAATAAACAAAACAAAAGAGCTTTTACTTCCTTCTCTAGCTAAAGTATTCATGTAAAATTTAGCTTCGGTGTGAGTTTATATAGAAATATCTCGTAGCAACAACCTTCAACTATTTATTATTTAAATAAACTTTAAGTCGTAACTTCTTACGTTTCATATTAATTGTCGTCTAATAATTTTAAAATGTCTGTCATTTTAATAAATTAAGAAAGTATTAAATCAAAATCTTACACATATAACCTTATTTATCTTATTTAGTATTATGAACATGCTACAATATATAAACAATTTAAATACCTTTATACAAAAGAAACAATTCAAATAAATTTATATTTTCAATGAAGGACAATTTAGTATAAATTAACTTTAAATTAAAACAATCTAATTATTTTTTTAATACTTATATTATATTTTATGAAACGAAATGAGTAACTAAAGAAAAAAAATATATCAAGTACAAATTATTAACTCCTTTGGTAATGAAATATTAGCATGAGACGATTCATTAGTATCAAAACATATAAATATAAGTTTTTGACGCAAGAATATCACTATAATTTTTCCTTTTTTTAGGGAAAGTTGATTGATGAGATGTAATTATTTAAATTATGCATGTAGGAATATAACATATTTTGAATTCTTACGTAAGAAAGAATACTATATTAATTCAATAATGTGATTATGAATTTAGAACAAATCAATCCCATTAAATATAAATTACGTACTAAACAATGGTGGACTCAATGATTGATGTACAGCAAAGAAGAGCAATCCAATGAGCTTTCATTCAAGGAAAAAAATTTATAAATAAAATGCGGCAACATTAATAGCTCCCTGAAAATTGTCAATGGTTCTTTTAATGTTAAACTATTTTTTAAATCGAATAGATAAAAGGGTTAATTATAATTTTTTCCTCCAATTTTGTTCAAATTATAATCTCATATCTCTATTTTGTACAAATTATAAATATATGTTTATCGTTTATATATTCATAACTAATTAATCTCTATTGTTAATTTCAGTAAAAAAAATGATTTTATAACAAAAAATTTAATTTTTTTTTAAATATAAGTTTGTATATCTAATTTTTATTTATTATGATGTACTCAGATCATAATATCCTTACTAAAATAAAATGTTGAGGGTCTAATTTCTATGAAATGGTATTGTTGTCTTAATATATGGCATTGAACAAGAAATGAAATCGCAAATTTGATATTTTATGAAGATTTTAAACCTTTTACTATATAATTATTATTTTTTAATAATTTTTTTAATTAACATTAGCAGTAAATTTTTATTAGTTATTAATATATAAATGATAAAGATTTGTGTATAATTTATATCAAAATAGAGGGACGCAATTGTAGTTTAAATAATCTCAAGAAGAAAATACACTACCTCTCGTCAAGAATATAAGTCCTTTTGAACTTTGTAAAAGAATTAAGTATGAAGAAAAAAATAAAAATTTTAAAGTAAAATTTCTATTTTACCTCAATATATAAGGAGAGAGAAAGAAATGAATAGAGATAATAAATGAATTAAAAAGAATAAAATTAATAAATAACTTATAATTTTAATCATCCTAAACGGACTTATATATCCGACCGGAGATAGTATGAGATATTTGTTATTTATAGGCATAAATTATTTTTAGTTTTCTCTTTATAGGCATAAACTATAATTTTATATTTTTCTAGTTATAAACTATATTTACTTTTCTCTTTATAGTCACAAACTGTGATTTTATATTTTTCTAATCATGAACTATTTTTACTTTCTTTTCATAGCCATGAACTATTTTGACCTCTTAGATATAACAATTTATTAAAAATAGTTTATGAATATATTTAAGAAATAAAAAATAGTTCAAGGTTATAAAGAGAAAAATAAAAACATGGTCAGAAGAAAAATAAAATCAAATTTTGTGACTATAAAGAAAAAAATAAACAATTCATGACTAGAAAGAGATAAAGTTAAAGTTTATAACTATAAAAAAAATGTTTATGAAGGGAAACATAAAGACAAGGAAAAGAATTGGGGGAAGAAACAAATAAATTAAAAAAGTATGGTGCTGAAATAATAAACACAAAGAAGTTTGGGATTTCCAAACCATCGATGGAAAATAACTTCAAAAACTTTTGGTTTGAACTTTGAAATGGAAGATGAGCACGCGGCTCACGCCAAGAGAGAGAGAGAGAGAGAGATCAGAGTTGACAGAGAAAGAAACACGCAAGAACTGAGGAAGGGAAGGGCGCGGCTCCAATTTCGAGTTCTCTGCTTGTAAGTAAATCATTCTCTCTTCTCTTTCCGTCCCTTTTCTTCGAATTGGAAGATGGAAATATGTCCTTTTTACATTGTCATAGATAGTACAGACATTGAAATTCTTGCTGCGAGGACGATGAAATCGATGACATAATTTGTTTTTTTTTTTTTTTTAATGAAATTAGTTTATCATCTTTTTTAGCTTATGTTGTTTAAGGTAATCCCGATACCAATCAAGCCTGGAACAATAGAAGTCTTGGTTGTTTCTTTTGTTATTCCTGTTGGATTAATTCTTTTATTTTGTTGAATAATTGAATTGCTGGATTCTGTTTTTGTGCTTAATTGTTTACATTTGCTGCTGGTTTTTTGTAATTTTGCATTTTCAAATTGAAATGTGTAGATGATGTTGTCCAAAGTGGATTCTAGGAAAAGAGTTGGTGAGGGTTCAGGAGATGGCAAGCTATTGAATGACATTGAAACAATAAGTAAAGCCCTTTATTTGGATAAAAACCGGCCGCCAAGGAGTACATTTTCTACAGTTAGTAGTCGATCCAAGTCTGTTGGGAAGGCTCATTTACCCGAGCCCAAATCGAAGATTAAAGATGATGACAAGGATTTAATGGATAAAGAAAAGAAATCCATTTGGAGCTGGAAGGGTCTGAAGTCTTTAACTCATGTTCGAAACAGGAGGTTTAATTGTTGTTTCTCTCTCCAAGTACATTCCATTGAAGGGTTACCGCCATTTTTTGATAATGTCAGTCTTCTTGTGCACTGGAAGAGGAGAGATGGAGAACTAATTACTCGCCCAGTTATGGTTTTCCAAGGGGTAGCTGAGTTTGAGGAACAGTTGTTGCATTCGTGCTCAGTATATGGTAGTAGGAGTGGTCCTCATCATTCAGCAAAGTATGAGGCGAAACATTTCCTGGTGTATGCTTCAGTTCATGGAACTCCTGAGCTGGACTTGGGGAAGCATCGGGTTGATCTTACGAGGCTGCTTCCTCTGACACTGGAAGAGTTAGGAGAGGAGAAGAGCTCTGGAAAGTGGACAACTAGTTATAAGTTATCAGGTAAGGCTAGAGGTGCGATTCTGAATGTCAGCTACGGGTACGAGATTATAGAGAGTAATAGAACTGGAACTTTGAGTGAAAAGGACGTTTCTTTGTCACGGAACTCCAGGCAGAACAGTGAAAGTATAGTGAAACTCTCAAGGCAAGTTGATCACTGTAATGACCTGAGCACAATACGTCGAGCAGGTAGCCTTCCTACCAGATCATCTGTCTCGCAGCGTTCTTCTGAAAATGTAAAGGATCTTCATGAAGTTTTGCCTATAACAAAGTCAGAACTCTCAGATTCAATAAACTTGCTATATAAAAAATTTGAAGAAGAGAAATTACATGATCCGATCGAGCCTATCAAAACCAAAATTGATATTTTCCTTGAACCAAGTGAACCTATCAAGCCAGACACAGATTTGCCACTTGATTCTGCTAAGGAAAATGTTACAGCTGAGTGTGAAATTGCTGAATTTTCTATTACAGATCAAGAGGCAGAAATGCCCTCTCGTAAACTGGAAAAACTGATAGAAGATACGGAAATTACTGTTCACGATTGTGCTGAAGGGAGTCCAACAAGGAATGACACCATTCAGATGGTGCCTGAAGAGGCAATCCATGATCCTTCTGTTTCTGAGGATCCACAAAATGAGATTTTGATAAATGACAGAAATTTTGGAGAAGATGAAGTTTACAGAAAAGAATCACTGGTGAAAGAATTGGAGTCGGCATTGAGTAGTGTCTCGGATAAAGAAGAATTGAAATCTCAAGTAGATGAAAGTGAGCCTTCAAACCTAGAAAATGACATGGAGGTTAAATCTGATTATAGAACTCCCAATAAGGGAAAATCTCTCAGTTTGGATGATGAGACAAATAATGTAGCAAGTGAGTTCTTAGAATTGCTGGGAATAGAGCACAGTCCATTCGGTTTAAGTTCTGAAAGTGAGCCTGAATCCCCTAGAGAGCTCCTATTAAGGCAATTTGAGAAGGATGCTCTAGCCAGTGGGAGTTCCATATTCAACTTTGTTGATGAGGACCAATCTGATATGGCTTATGCTGCTCCTACTGAACCTGCTTGGGGCCTGTTCTCCCGGGAGTGTAACTCATCTTCGTCCATACTGACTTCTGAAGAGTTGCCTAAGATAGAGTCAGATGTAATGAGACATAGATCAAAGGCCTCAATGTTGGAGGACTTGGAGACAGAAAGCCTAATGCGCGAATGGGGCTTTAATGAAAAGGCTTTTCGAAGCTCTCCACCCAGCAGCTCGGGTGGGTTTGGAAGTCCAGTTCATATACCTCCAGAAATTCCTGATCAGCTTCCTTCCCTAGGAGAAGGCTTAGGCCCCTTTCTCCAGACTAAAGATGGTGGATTTTTACGCTCCATGAGTCCTACTCTTTTCAGGAATACTAAGACTGGAGGAAGCTTGATTATGCAGGTATCTAGTCCAGTGGTGATGCCTGCAGACATGGGATCTGGTGTTATGGACATATTGCAGCACTTGGCTTCTGTTGGAATTGAGAAGCTCTCCATGCAGGCAAACAAATTGATGCCTCTGGAAGATGTAACTGGGAAGACAATGCAACAAATAGCATGGGAAGCTGCACCTGGTGGTCTTGAGGGACTTGAGAGGTTCGTATCTCATTTTGGCATTGTTTCAGTTTGCATTTGCTTAATAGATCCACGTTTAGACAAGGACTGATGATATTGCCCGGGAAATTTGCATCCTATTAATGGAAAAACTTAAATACACTTCCAACTTCTAGACAGGATCCTCTGTAACATTTTTATTTATTGTACTTTTTCGCTTGGGGTTTATCTTTTAGATTTAGTGGTTATCTTTTATTTGGTAGGATTATTAATGGAAATACTATAATAGAAATGTTACAGAGAGAGTATTACAAAGGAGTCAAACTGATAGGAATGCTTTTTTATGCATTTTCACTGCTATTGATGATTTAATTTCCTTGTCCTTGGAACAGGCAAGATTTGCTGCAGCATGAATCTGGATATGGGCAAAGTATATCCGGTGAACATGGAAGAGTCAAAGTAAAATCCTCCAGGGCTAGGAGTAATCAGTTTGAGTCTAATATTCATGGTGACAAGGATGCGGAGTATGTATCCTTGGAAGACCTTGCTCCTTTGGCAATGGATAAAATGGAAGCCCTTGCAATAGAAGGGTTGAGAATACAATCCGGAATGTCGGATGAAGAAGCTCCTGCAAACATCAGTCCACAATCTATTGGTGAATTTTCAGCCCTGGAGGGCAAGCGAGTCGGTGCTGATGGCTCCCTAGGCCTTGAAGGTGCTGGTGGATTACAGCTGCTGGACATTAAAGACAACGGTGAGGATGTTGATGGATTAATGGCCTTATCCCTAACCCTTGATGAGTGGATGAAACTGGATTCAGGGGAAATTTATGATGGGGATGAGATCAGTGAGCGTACCTCTAAGTTACTTGCAGCTCATCATGCCACATCCCTTGACTTGATTCGTGGAAAATCAAAAGGTGAGAAGAGGCGGGGTAAGGGTAGAAACTGTGGATTGTTGGGTAACAATTTCACTGTGGCATTAATGGTGCAGCTACGTGATCCATTACGAAACTATGAGCCAGTTGGGACACCAATGCTTGCTCTCATCCAGGTGGAGAGGGTATTTGTGCCACCCAAACCAAAAATATACTGTGCAGTTTCAGAACTAAGGAGCAATAACGATGAAGATGACGAGCCTGAGCCGACCAAAAAAGACATAACTGAGCAGCTCATAGAGGAGACAGCTCCTGAGGAGGAACCTATTGCTCAGTTTAAAATAACTGAAGTACATATGGCGGGTCTAAAATCCGAACCTAGTAAAAAGAAGCTATGGGGATCCACCACCCAGCAGCAGTCTGGATCGCGTTGGTTGCTCGCAAACGGGATGGGGAAAAAGAATAAACATCCACTCTTGAAGTCAAAGAACACCGGGAAATCTACGTTGCCAGCATCTACGCCTGAAACAACAACAGGGCAAGCCAGTGACACTTTATGGAGCATATCTTCTCGCGGTAAAGGTACTAAAGGGAAAGAATCAGCAGGTACTCGTAACCCGAATGTAATCTTGCCAAATGAAAAAATGAGGTTGCTAGCTCAATGTGGCTTTTCTTAGCCCTTGTAAGATTGATGACAATCTCACCAGAGGATTGCTTTTGAAGGTTAGTCATTTCTTGTTTGTATATCTTGTATGAGGTTATTATTGCTCAGCAAATACAAGTTTGTGGCATTTTCTAGTTAAGGATAGTCTTTTTCTCTATATGATTTATCCTCATTTGTAAATCCAGAAGTTACTGAGGTGAAAACTGTTGTTTTTTCTCATCTTAATTTAAAAAATGATGGATCCTCTCTTTTACCAATTCAACTATATCATTGATTGTTATTGCCTGATTCTCTAGTGATATTCATATCTTTTCCAAATTGTATCTTTATTAGGTTAAAGATGGATATTTGTCTATGTAGTTTGGAAATTTAATCATGGATCGGTCCATAAGTGATTTGTATTATGCTATGTTATTTTATTTTATTTTTTTGATGATGTCCCTATCCATTGAGGCATGGAGTCAAGTGCTAGAAAATGCATTTCTAGTCAATAATGCTATTAAGCAATTTGGAACCCTTGTTCCAATTCCTCCTCTGATGAGATCATTGGCTAAAGCAAAATTTTGTAAGCTGGTTCGTATTGGTTTAAAGTACTATACAAGCTTGTATTGATTTAAAGTATTATACAAGCTTGTTTGAAAAGATTAAGTTTCGTGTTTTTTGGAAGAATTCTTCATGTCGGAAGAAAAATTCCTTTTTTTGACTTTCCCAAGAGTTTATTCTTCTTTTTTGGAGGTGTATAGAAGTAGTATTTGGTATTTGGATATTACTTTTATCAACAATCTGGCAAATGATAATGACTCATTTTGAGACTTAGTAAATAGAAATTTTCTTAAATGAAAATGATAAAAAGAATTAACTAAAATGTTCAATTATTAGTGATGAGTAATAGTAAAGTTCTTCACTTTTTTCAAAAAGAATATATGGAATTGATGAAAATGGTAGAAATGTGACATCTATTTATAAGAACGAAGAGTATTGTGATTTAATATAAAAGAGGAGTGGAGTGTATGTCCCATTTATAAGAGAAAGAGAGGTTGAATTTTTTTCATAACATTGTGAACGTTAAACTCTCAAAATCAAGTTAGGTTTTAATCTCCAAAAACGAATCGAAATTTTTAAGCATTTCATATAACAGTCTTCCGTAGAATCTTGAAACGTCTAAAGTCATTTACTAATTTCAAATAAGAATTGAACTTTACAAATATTTCATAAATTGAGATCAAATTATGATATCTAATACCGAACATTTATACGGATGTTTCATAAATTAAAACTAAATTAATACATCTAAATATGGAACATTTATTAGAGGTATTAAAAAACGATGTAGGGAGTTAAAATTTCAAGATATGGAGATGGTTATAAGAGTATATACATCAAAAAGTGAAGAGGAGAATTTTGTTGATCTACACACCCCTGCCACGCTAACAAAATTTTCCTCCGCCAAATCTCGAGAGCCTCTGCAGGAGACCGCCAGCCCAGCCATCATCCCATCCATGAGAAGCAAAGAGGATGCCGAAAAGCAGAGAGAGCATGCTTCTCCTCATAATCCCGATCAGATTTCTACCTTTAAAGTTGCAGAAATTCTTCCATTTCCGGCCGCATAAACTATTATAAGTTTTGCTGGTCCCAAAGAATAACAGCCGGAGTCTCGAGTTTGAACCTAATTCGAATAAGGATTAATATGCATATACGGTATAACTTAAAAAAACACCCTCCTTGTATGTGCGAATCCCGAATTTGAACCTAATTCGAATAAGGATTAATATGTATATACGGTATAACTTAAAAAAACACCTTCCTTGTATGTGCAAATCCGTTCATGGCATCTGAGCCAAAAACATCCTGTGATAGCTAGACAGATAAAGACTCAAGGAGCCGAGTCCTCCGCCCACTAAGATTTACTTGAAACTTTACCCAGCTCGAGGAACTTTGTGCCATCTGAATATAAATGGCCTGCCGCACTGCAACTTCTAACCATTCATCAATAGCAACTCATCCGAAGCTCTCCTCAAACAAATCAAGCATGGACACAGGACAAGCCAATTTCAAGCAATAACAAACTAAAGCAGATGAGTGAAATCACTTCACAGACATCAACAGTTGAAATTTTTCATAAATTACCATAATCACAGAGGAGCCGCATACCTCTACAGCCTGCAATATTTCTACATTGTCAAATTAGACAAGGTATCTAAAACCCAAAAAGCAAGAATTTCAAGTTTGACAAGGTAATAGCATGGACACTTTTTCCCCCCACAGACGGGGCAGGCAGCACTGAACTAGATGGTTAGCCAGACTTATCACTGGAAAATTACACGAACCCAAGGCCTAGCACCTCCAGAGATGGGAATAATCAAGGGCGGGGTCTTTT
Source organism: Catharanthus roseus (assembly GCA_028651295.1). NCBI lineage: Eukaryota > Viridiplantae > Streptophyta > Magnoliopsida > Gentianales > Apocynaceae > Catharanthus > Catharanthus roseus. Next base: position 1,297,971 of record JAPQWS010000044.1, on the reverse strand, counting down.
GTTGCTGCAAGTTGGGCACTTGTACTGCTTAATGTGCTCAGCCCTTGCAGGAGTGATCTTCACACACTTGCCATGGAACCACCTCTCACATATGTCACAGCAGATCCAAAATTCATCTGACGCATAGTTCTCTCCACAAGCTCCGCACAGGGTTTCGCCATGCTCATCTTCTTCTTCATCCTCCTCTTCATCCTTGACATCGACCTTTGTGTACTTAGCCTGAGTTTCAGAGCCACGCTGTTCTCATATCCAAAAAGCAAATCATTATACGTTGTGGAAAAAATGTAACAGATAAACCCAAATTTGTCCACTCAGCATTCACCCGGCTGGGCAATTGGAATATCGCATTCAAGGAACATGGCCACTCAAATTCTTGAATTGGGCAAGTGATGCATGATGCACAAGAAAAGCATTTACTAGAAGGGACTCTGTAAGAAGAAGAGAAAGAATTATGCTGAAACTAAAAACAAAGTAGAACTCTCCCTATCAATAATCAGGATTGCGAAAAGTCAATACAGCAATGAGTATTTGTTTCTATCAGATGAAGTTCACCATCACAAACAAATGCCTGTAGGCTATCCTAAGTACATATCTGTAGTAGTTAGGACATACAAAGATGGGTTGTTCAAAACCCAAGCGCATAAACAACAAAACATTTTCATAAGGTCAACTTCAAGCTCATGAACTTATGAATGACAAAAAGATCTGCAGGAAAGTTTCAAAGGATACTAGTAGTCTCTTTCACTGCTTTAAAGGTGCAGAGAGAGAAAACTGAAATCAAAATCAATCTTATCTGTATAAATATCAGCATAAAACTCCTAAGAAGTTGAGTACTAAGAAGAAAAGCATGTAGGCAGCTAATCGGTGAGCACATTATTAAAGATTTAAAGAAAAAGAAAAAATCCATACCGATTTTGAATTGGATTTGGACTTGCTGCTGCTGTGGTTTGAGACAGATGATTTATCTTTCACCTGTTTCTTAGCAGCTCCAGTTACAACCTCAAAAATTGTTGGGAGCTCATTTATCATGTTGAAGAGACGTCTCCTGCAGAGCATATTCCCAGCAGATCTCAGAGAACTGAAACTGACATTTGGTTAATGAAACATTGAAAACTTGAAACTTCTTAATTTCATCAACTATACCTGTCTGCTTTATCAAAACCAAATCTGGCACCAAAATAGAAGGCAACTGCGAGCAACCATGCATCACTGTGCACAGCAACAAGAGACAACCAATCCTTATCTTGCATTCCATCTCTGGCAAAATTGATTCCTAATGCAGGTTCAGGAAGCTCTGGAGGCACTTCTTCAGCAGGCAGATTCACTTCCCATATCTCATTTGGATAACCATAGAGGCAAAGATTTTCCTTCTCTGCAATGTAATGGAAGTTGTGGGCAACTTAAAGTTGTTAAACTATAAACTTGCATGCCAAAAGTTCAAATAACTCCAAGTAATAAAAGTATTATGAAGGGCATGTCTGACCACACAAGCTCACCGGTGACAAACAGTTTGGAAAAGTCCCGGTGGGTTTGGTCAGGAAACCCAAACTCGCACACAGTTTTGATAAATTAGGAAGTAAAATTTGAAACAATAACCAATTAACTCATGTCATAAAGGAAACTAGCAAAGGATTTCATCCAGCAAATGCAATAAAAAACAAGTCAGCAATTAAGAAGAGACGTCTGGTAAAATCTATCAGTTTCAAACAATATTAACGGAAAAAATAAGAAAGAAAAGCAGCAAAACAGTAACCAAGCACAATAAACTGATCACCTTTATTTGACAAAAATGTAAAGCATAAGGGAATGAAGTAGCAAAATATTTTAAGGTGAGAAAAACCTCAACATAGAGAAGCATCTCATCAGCTGGAACAAATCTTTAGGCTGATCACCTTTATTTGACAAAAATGTAAAGCATAAGGGAATGAAGTAGCAAAATATTTTAAGGTGAGAAAAACCTCAACATAGAGAAGCATCTCATCAGCTGGAACAAATCTTTAGGCGTCAATGACGAGAAGCACGGAGATAACCTCCCACCGAATGAGAGGGACGTTAGCCGACTTATCAAATATGGGGCAGAAACCTAATGAAATAGTGGATGCTTTTGAACGGTGGCAGAAGGAAGCTAATTGGTACTGTGCACACCTATCAGAAGAGAAGCTGATAAAATCATGTTGAAATGGAATCAGGGATGACATCGATTACCTCGTCGGCAAATTACCATGTTTCGCTGTGTTAGCAAAAGAGGCGTACAAGAAGGAACGCATCCTCACAAAAAGGTACAAGAGGATGAAAAGATAAGCTAACTCCCAAGCCTCAGAAAAGAGAGAGAGGAGGAAATTCTGCCAATGTGGCAGAGGTAAAAACAGCCCTCTTCGGACAGTCAGCGTCCCTCCTCCCAAGGACACCTTCCTTAGCCATAGGAACAGCGAAGTGCTACTCTTCCTGGTCCAGAAAGGGGATTTTAGTAGTAGCTTTCGGGGACCCAGAAGGCGGGGTAGAAAGGGAAATACTAATTTTGTAGACGCAGTCGAAGCCAAAGCCAAGGAGGAAGCTGAGGAGAGAAGCCGCTAAGGCAAGCACCAAGCCGCGCCGCTGGTTGAGTGGGCCCGTTTGGGCAGTTTAGTTGCAGCCCCAAGATCAATGGAGAGGGAAATCATATAAACGGAAATCGACCGCCTATACGACTTAGGGGCCCACTCCTAATCCAATCACCAAAGGCTGAAAAAGCAGATTATCTTTTCCATTTCGGAGGCATGGGAGAGTTATGACGAAAGAAACGGAAAAGATTAAAATGCACATGAAGACAAGGAACCGCCGAAAAAACAATCTTGGGCAAAAAAGGAAATGATGAACAAATGATTCCATACAAAAACATGAGATATATAGAAAAAACGCAACATGCAAATCACATCACGTTTTAAGCACATTCTAGCCTCAATTCCATACAGAAATTGAGAGAATTTAAGAATTTCACTGTTGAAACACGGGTTCAAAGTTTACAGAACTGGAATTAAGACATAAAATTGTCAGTGCAAACAAAAAGCACAAAGAAGATTCTAGCTTAAATTTTACCATAACACAGAATCATGCCAGAACAACAACAAAAAGGGGGACATATATCACAAGTCAACAACAGTCCATTCATCAAACAGAAATGTGGATAAAAAGCCAGGTCGTGAGTTCTCAGAACTCAGAAGCGAAAGGAAAAGCAATTCCAGCAGTCGTATCAGAAGAGATAGAGCAGAAAAACCGTTATGGTAAGTATACACTTATGGAATTCGAGATCGTAACTAACCAGGATCACACTTCTGAAAAAAATCCTCGACTTCTGCAAAAAAAGAACACCAAAAATGGAACAAAAAAGGCGTTAGAATGCGAGGAATTAAAACCCTAGAACTTCGAGAGAACAAAATGTTAAGCCGTAAGAAGAATTCAAACCGGAAATGACAACTGAACTAGACGAACAGAAAGAGAAAAGAGAAGACAGCATTTATGAAGAGAAAAAAGAGAAATCGCCAAGTAAATACCGGTGGTGAGGGCTTTGATCATTCCAGCTCTACGACCTTTGAAATCTCTGAAGACTTCTTCGACGGTGCGAGGGTTGAAACCGTTTCCTTCCATAGCCACCGCTCCGACCGAACACACAAAGCTTTTCTCTCTGGGAGTGTGGGTGTGAGCTTTCTCTCTCTTCGTCTGCTCTCTCTCTCTCTCTCTCTCTCTCTCTCTTCGCCAGAAAAGCACGTCTCTTCCAATGTTGCTTATAAGAAGGGAAGAAAAGAAAAGAAAAAGACCAACTTGGTCTTTGCCTTCCCTTTGGTCCGAGGAGGATATAATTGGAATTTTACGTATTTTTTTAGTGTTTTTTATTTTTTGAAAACAAATGTTTATAGGTGATTTAAGATCAAAAATAAATATTATTTTTCGTTCTCAACTTATTTATTTATCTAAATTATTAATTTTATTCGGCATTTCTAAGACCTTATGAATTTTGGATAATTTTTTCTCCTACGTTAAATTGATTAGAATTTATTACATACTTAAAATCTGAATTTTCTTCAAATTGATTGATTACTCCTCTTCTAATTTACATGTTATTGAATTTAAAGATGAATTAATGATGTTCTTTCTTTGTAAGCTCATACACTTATGTCGATCCCATTTAAGATAGATCACGTTAGAAAATATTTTTTACATTACTTGATAATAAAAACGTGTTCAACTTTATTCTGTATAAATCTTTAGTAATTAAATTTTTGATATTAATATAATTCGCACATTACGTGAATAAAAAAATTATGAATTTTATTTGTTTTAATTCTCAACTAATCTAGAGATAAATTTTTCATACTTTTTTTAAACGATTCTTGACATATTTAACAATAATCAATAATATTACTTCAAAAGAATGAGTATTATTTTTGGTCTATTATTACATCTTATCATCTTATTATTTTAATAGATTCAAAAATAACCTATTAAACATGTCGAAAATTATAAAAAAATCGTAAATTAATTAAATCTAAAAATAAAATAATAATCAATAATAAATCTAACATATATAAATAAATATCTGCCTTCTGTTTTTTCTTTTGAAATAAATTCTTTCATTTTTTATTTGTTGTATTTCATTGTTTGACACTTTGTCAAAATTATGTAATGTTTAATATTTTTTATAATTTTTTCAATTAAACAAATTCTAACTCTTTTTAATTTTGTTCACGTAAAAATTTATAAAATAATAATAAAAAATAAATTCAGGAGACATTCTAATTCGGGATAGGAATGGGACGAGTTTAATCAGGTACCCACCCACTCTCAACACATCTTAATCAATTTGACTTCGATTTGACTAGAGATCCAAGTAATGGAAATGAATTTTGTACCTAAGTTTGGAGATGGGTTGGAGACAGAGATTAAGTTATCCCTTTCCTAACCCGTCCCAATCTTCCCGGCTGTGAACAATCAGTGAATTTGGTTTTCGAAATTTTAGATATTTGGGGATTCTTTTGTCTCCAAATTTGACTAAGATTCATTACTTAAAACGGCTCTTTCAGTCATTCATCAAAAGGAGACAGATGTTTCAAATTTGCCCAATTAAGATCTCAGGAAGCAATATTTTTTTAGTATTTCTTCATTCGAAATGGATTATTAGTCGATTTAACTCATCTCTATTTTAAATAGGTATATATAAATTTTTAAAGTAAAATATTAATTTAAATAGTAAAAGAATAATTGAAAAAATAAAAAAAATACTAAATTAAACCTCTAGTCTCTTAATATTGTAATTAATATATGTAATTTCCGTTAGGTTTTACGGGATGGAACTAAGATTAGATTAGAGATGGGTATAAATTTTATATTTAAGCATAAAGATGAGGACAAAGTAAATAAGTGGTATCGCGCTCTTTGCTCTCTACTCACCACTCTATTGACGGTCGTCGGTACTATAATGTATAAAAAAAAAAAAAAAAATTTAAAATTTAATATATTTTAAATAATGTAATCAAAATGTGAAAAGTTAAAAAAAGCCCGACGGATTATTTACTTGTAATTAAGGATATTTGAAGGATGTCATAATCCGATTACTAATGAAAAAAGGATTGGATGCGTAATACTTTTTCTGTTGTTGACATGGCATATTTTCATTGGCTAGAATGTAGCCGCAGCAAAGGAATGAATGTTACCCAGTTCAGAGAATGAAATCTGACTGACGTATTTGTGCGGACGCGAATTGTTGTTGAAAACTAGAATTATGAAAAACATTTGGAGTCCGGAAGCCCCCGGAGAGATACAATTACAAACAAACGTATCGGCGCGGCGCGGCGCAGGAACTATTTTTGGGGTTGTGATGTGATGATGATCGACGGTGAAGGAAAGTGACAGAGAGGAGGATGAGATGGAAGACGTGGAGTATTGTGAACCGTTCACGTGTTAAGATGATGACGTCGGACATGCAGAAGAAGGCAAAGAAGGCGTTACTCTTATTATCAGGGGCTGACGGTTACGAGGGGGAGTGGGTTTGTTTGATATGGCAGAAGGAAGAGGAAGAAGAGGTTGTGCTTGTTGGAGACAGCAAATGAAAAACACATCCACAATAACATTCGTTTGTTTGTTGTATAGTTTACTGCTCTCCAATTTCCTTTTCCCCTTTCAACGCGTAATATCCTATTTTTTTACTTTTCATATTATAAAAATAATAAAATATTTAATAACTTTTTATTATATATTTTTATTAAATAAATTTCTATTTCTTTTAATTTTTTTACGTGAAAACTTTGTGAAAATAATAATAAAGTGAAGAAAAATTTAAAACTATTCTAGTTTTAAAAAAAATTTAGGCCGATAAACTTAACTCAGGAATATGAATGTATAGCGCGAAAAAAATTATTATTTTCCCTACCTTTTCTCTCTCTACACAATTTCTCTCTAACTTCTCTCTAGTCCTTCTTCACTCTAAAACTAAATCTTTAACATTGAACTCGTATTGGAAGTAGATATAGATCATTACGAAGAATTTGTACAAGAAAATATCAATTTTAGATGTAAAAAAAGTTAAAATTTTTTTTTTCAAAACAAGGTTCGGATCGTCCGGACAGGAGACCCGAACATGGGCGGATCGCCCAGACGGGCGACCGGCTCACGTTCGGGTCGTCGGTCCGGGCGATCCAAGGTTTTCGTTTTTTTTTTTTTAAGAAATAAATAAATTTTTTAAGTATTTGAAAAACTTTAAACATGAATAACTTTGCAATCGGATTTCCGTTTCACGCATATGACCACTCGTTTTGATTGTTCTCGTAAAGATAAATGCAACAGCATCGTCGAAAAAGTGATCCATACGCGTTTCGGGGCAAAAAATTTGCATGCAAAAAGAATTCCAATATTTACCAACTTCAATCATTTGAATTTTTAATTAGAGCAAAAATAAGACTGCTCCTATATTTAATTTTCAAATTGATGGCGTAATTTTTTAGTTAACAAGAGAGAAAGTATTAGAAAATTACAAAAAACGTAAATTAAAAGGAAAATAGGAAGTTTTTGTGGAAACGGTCAGTAGGAAACCGTTAGAACTGTTTCCAACGCGTAGGTCTCGAAAAAATAATCGAAATGCCCACAAGAATCGCCTCAATCGGATGTCCGAGCACAAAGTTATGCCCTTTGAAAGTTTTCGACTATACGAAACAATTTTTTTACCCCGAAACACGTCCGGATCACTTTTTTGACGATGCCGTTACGTTCCTCTTTACGAGAACCATCAAAACGAGTGATCATACGCGTGAAACAGACGTCCGAGCACAAAGTTATGCCCTGTCAAGTTTTCGACTATACGAAATAAATTTTTTGCCCAGAAACACGTTCGGATCACTTTTTCGACGATGCCGTTGCGTTCCTCTTTATGAGAACCATCAAAACGAGTGGTCATACGCGTGAAACGGACATCCGATCGCAAAGTTATTCATGTGTAAAGTTTTTCAAATACTTACAAAAATTCTTTCTTTCTTAAAAAAAAAAAAAAAAAAAAAACCTCGGATCGCCCGGGCCGGCAACCCGGATGTGTGCTGGTCGCCCGTCTGGGCGATCCGCCCATGTTCGGGTCGCCAGTCCGGGCGATCTGAGCCCAGTTTTGAAAAAAAAAAGTTTTTTTAACTTTTTTTACATCTTAATTAATATTTTCTTCTACAAATTCTTCGTAATGATCTATATTTACCTCCAATACGAGTTCAAATGTTAAAGATTTTAGTTTTAGAGTGGAGAAGGAGTAGAGAGAAGTTAGAAAGAAATTGTGTAGAGAGAGAAAGAGTAGGGAAAATAATAATTTTTTTTCGCGCTATACATTCATATTCTCGAGTTAGGTTTATCGACCCCCTTTCATAAATTTTTAAATATTGTAATATTCAAAATATGATACGTAAATAAAAATGTAGAAAGTGCTAATATTTAAACATGGATAAAGCCACTATGGTGGATCGACCTTGCTTATCACAAATGTGGTTTAGATAATTGGTAATTAGAATTAGAAATAGTGTCAAATAGATCTAGAATAAGGTATTTCATATTCAAATCTGATTATATAAAGATAGTACATATTCGAATTCAAATTCACACAAGTAGTATTTTAATAGAACCGTTCCTAACAAGTTTGGATTCGAATTTAAGTAAACCTATTTTTATAGGCGCTTTAATTTTTCTTGATAAAATATTTTTTAATAGCAATACATTAATTAAATGTCCTAGAGTTTTTCTTAAAGGAATTAAATGTAGAAAACTTGAAAATACTAATATAAATTACATTAAGCAGAGAAAATCTACATGGAGAGTAAATATTAACCCTAATTTTTATTGGAAAAATTAACTATATAAATATAAATCTATAACTAATTTTATATAAAATATAAAAAGTTATAAAAAGGAATTAGATTTCACAAGTTCGGTACAACCTATTTCAGAATTTGATTGTTTTTATGTTAAAAAATTTGTATTAATCGGAATTTGGATAAATAGATAAAATTTTTGGTCTAAATGTGTATTTAACTCAAGTACAAATAAATCCATTCAAAATTGTCTAGTACATGTATCCCAATCGAAATAAACTCATCATATTTTAACCCATCAATAATATTTGTGATTTGAATTTGAATCTAAGCACAAGTATAAGTTGATATAAAGAAGACAATGATTACTAGCAAATCTATAAATTACACTCTTGAATTTGTAAATGTGGAGATCTTTACTATTTGAACCTTTTGTAACATTTGCAAATTGTAATTCATTCATTTATACTTGCTATGTGCATATTCTAACCCATTTCATTTAGAATTTTTATATCTATTACATGTTTGTTTTTATTGAAAGATTTATTTTTAACATTTAAAATTTATGCTTTTTTTAAAATAAAATTTCTTAATAAAACTAATATAATAAAAAGACTGCACAAATAGTGTTAAAAAACTCGAAAGAGTGCTTTATTTGAATTGATTTTTAGTAAGAAAACATTAAATTTTTTTCTTTCTAGAGTTTGTGCAAGTTGAATAGTTATAGAGAATACGTTCGTGACGGAGAAAAAACAGGAACTCAAAGCTAATCCAAATCGAACCTTTGTTTTTCATCTTGTCCATTCATTTGAAACAACTCAAAAATGATTTTTGTGTTTCAAAAGAAGTATTTAATATAAAAAAAAGAAAAATTGTAAGTCCAATACTAAATCATTTTTTTCTTTCCATTTTTACAATATATTCATTCCCTTTAAAAACTACTAACACTTACCATATAACATTCCAAATATTATAGATGATTCTTAGTGAATCAAGACTATAGAAAGTGTCTGCTTGTAAACAAATGGTGACAGCAAATACACTTCCTGCATTTGATGGCACGTAAAGCAGGCAAGAGATATATTACCCCAAAAAAGGAAAAAGAAAAAACAGACATAAGACTGAGAGAAATATGTCCTCCAGGTGAGTACTCCAATATTAGAGCGTTTGAGAACTCAGAACAAATATTAAAAAATTGCAAACTTCTGTAGAAATTCAGGAGAGGAAGTGATGCAGGACAAAATCAGTATGTTTAGCAAGAAAATAACAGAAATTTGCTAGCTTTAGGAAGAGAAGACAGTGTGAAATTAATTCTGGAAACGGGAAAATCGCAGGAAGAATAGGCAAAGAAACCCTCTTAGTGTCACACTAAGAGAAAAAACCCTATGCATCACACCCAAATAAGATTCTTAAGACTTGTGGACTTTTACTCCTTTTCTGTTCCGCATCAAGAAGACAGCAGTTCGAAATATCAAGGGTAACTTTCAGATTCATTTTAATCCTTATTCTACAACAATCAGTCAAGACTACATTTGGTATGATCAATAACATGTCAGTTCCATATGGTATTATCTTGATGCCATCCACAAATTTTTTTCCCATTAACCCGATAACTATGCGCCCAAAATTTGTGTCCAGAAGAGAAAAAAACCTCGGAGGACACAGCAGCTCTGACTCGTGCATTCACAAAGAGCTAGTGGTCACTGCAATGATCAAAAACAGGCACAAATAGTTGAATTCACATCTTGAAACGGGAATACACCTCAAAACTCTGGATCCCAGCAGGTCACCGTGGCTCAAGATCTATAATGTGAACATTAATAATGCAATCAAAATATAAGATGAAGACCATAAGATGAATAATACACACAAAGAAAAAGTTCTATCTCTACTACTACTCAACTCACTTTATGGCTTCTTTGGGATGATACAACTAAGCAAACATAGACAGGTAGAAATATACAGGAAGGGGGATCAAGGAGAAGCCATGAACAGAAGGGGAAACCATCAGATATGCATTTACGATTTTGCCCTTTGTAAATTGTCATGTGAGGTGCACATGTTAGCATAGCTTCACCGGATTCCACCATAAAAGTGGTGTGGTGGCTAGGACTATTAACTTTGAAAAATAATTGATTGAGGACTAAAAAAGTTAAAATAAAAGATTTAGGACAAGAGTAAGACGAAATAAATAATTTTGGAACTAATTATGCCAATTACTCTATTTTAAAACTTATGTGGTATTTTTGCAAGAACCACCCTTAATTTGGAGGAAGAACTGGAACAGGCAACATCTTGTAATAACAACACTTGTGGAGGACTTGAATTTCTTACATACCCCTGCTGGAAGATTCATCGGATTTCTTTTCCGGGACATTTAGATCCAGAAACTCTTGAATAGTTTTCCAATAACGATCACCTCCAGCCAACCATGTATCCATATGCATGCCTGTAGGAAACTCTACGAATAAACACCGATTATTACGTGCAGCTGCCTTTGCATATAGCATCTGCATGTGTACTGGAGGAACCATTTCATCTTGCAATCCTGATAGGAAAAGAATTGGCTGTTTAATCTGCAATATAGACCAAAAACAAGTTGAGAAATGGATAGAGGAGGAAGATATTGCAGCAAGAGACAGATTATTGGACCACTTGATCATCGTGAAGTTACAAGTCAAGGATCAAATTAGCAGTAAGCAACATCACCAACTAAACCAAAATATCAAAAGAGAGAAAAATGGATGTAAACACAGAAACATGATAACATGATTAGTCATTAGGCACCGGGGAGGCATTGAAGACAAGGTACGCGCAACATCTGAATCGGAGGAATAGCGCGGACGAGGGCAGAGAAACATGATAACAGAATAAATCGTTCCATTCACTTGACAAATTCATTAAAAGATCACATTGGTGTTACACAAGTAACTCAGATATCCCCACTAAAGCTTCTTTATTAGCTTTCCAAGCTAAAACAAGATTAAATGTTAAAGATAAGTGATTTTCCAAGCTTAAAACAACTCTAAAATACTCCCGACAAATAATTAGCCCATACAAAAGTCCAGAAGCTTTCCAAACACAGATTTCAGAGAAAATGCACTACTTAGAAGTATGCAACATTTCTTAACTTTGTGAAGAATTTACATCTTGGTATCACATTGAACATAGAAACGAGACTAAGTTCTGGGACCGCACCTCGCCAACAATATCAATGGTGTTCCATGGGGAGCGGACAAGAAAATTAAGAAGCTTGGGGCCTTTGGAACCACTACCTCCAATAAACCATTTCAAAGGGGGCAATAAAACTCCTGCCATATCTAGGATAGATGTGAAAGTGTTCTCCAATATTAACCCCGCTACCTGGAACATAAAAGGACAGATGTGTCAAAGTTAAAAGCTAGTCGACTTTAAACAGTAAGGAAATGGCGGAGCTTTAAAATGACAGAACAACATGCAACTCAGATAAAAATTATTGTCAATGCAGTATGCAGAGGAAGTAGTAGTGATCCAGAATAATTTGGTCAACACCAAGAATTACATGAAATGCACAATAAAATTTCAAAATAATAGCACTACCCATAACAACTAACAAGACTCCCACACAGTGAATGCAACAGAGCAATGATAATAGCCAAATTGTTTAAATGGCCATCTATTAGACCCAGAATACCACGAAACCATTAGAATCCACCATTTCAATCAGTTCTGTATTTTTGTTAATGCCAAGAAAAAACCAATTGCTTTATTTGATTTATAACAGGATATAAACTTTGCAGTTCATATTTTTGAATCTCCCATTTGCTTTTGCAGAAGTACCATCCATACTTTGCTCTTGGTATAAAATAAAGGAAGCAAGGTAACCATAAATTTCAACTAAGTTTTGCAGAAGAATGACTCTTAAATAAGTATAGTATAGGAATAAAATTCACAAGTGGAGACATCTGATAGATTAAAACTTATGGAAGGGGGATATCATAAGGAACTGATGGTTTTCAGCATCCACATTCCACTGATCCCACTAATAGGGCGTGGAGGATTGGTTCTAATGGCCCACATCCACAGGAAATGCTAAATAGATGATTCTTTTCTCTCTTTTTTTTAATGTTTTTTTGGGTGGGGATGAAGGTTCAGGTTTGATAACAGTTGATCAAGGCAACCAACATCCAACCCAAAAAGGTTCAGGATGAATACTATATTCTGAAACAGCGATCTTATTCTACAAATGCTTCGAAGTGCATTGTGGAAGAGAATAACCACACACACACACAATGCCCTCAAAGAGAGAAATTTCCAGGTTACTGATTTCCCCGCCATAAGGTTCAGGGGAAAATGACTACCTGGAGAGTGTGTAGCTTCTGATTCTTGATAAGTAGTAACAAACCTACACTTGAAACTATACACACAAATTTATATGCCATTAAGCCCAGTATAAATTTGACGGATTACAGAACAGTACATCCTCAGAAGCAAATCCAAAAAACATGCAAAACCTCCAAAGGGTAAAGAAATGAAATAAGACAATCACATATATAACAACATTTTGAGGAAAGAAGGAAGAGAATGATTTGAAAAACAATAGAAGTTTTATAGAGGACATGTATTTCTAGTCAAAGTAGAAGTCATTAATGAGGTAAACAATTTGGAAAATAGCAAAAGGTATTATCACAGCATACCTTATCAGGGTTGTTTTTAGTTAGCACTGCTCCAACAGCTCCACCAAGGGACCTTCCAAAGACTACTATCCTAGATGTATCAATATCAGTCCTCTGAACCAGATGATCAAGTGCAGCCTGCTCAAAATGAAAAGGCCAGAACATAAGATTTGAAAACAAAAAGGGGAAATAAACAAAAGCAATAATGACTGAAAAAAAACCTGAGCATCCTTTGTAATTCCATGTTGGGAAGGAAATCCATCACTGTCGCCATAACTATATTTGTAAAATGAAATAAGTAATAATTAGCTAAGTGCACTATCGAACTAATACCAGTAAACTGACATAGGAAACCAAACAGACATGGAAACTAATGCATACCCTCGATAAGAAAGCATAAAAACATTGCAATGTAGACGTTGTAGCATGATCCGGACCATTTCAAGACGGTGGGCAATATCTGCAGTTCACAAGTTAAGGTTCCCAGGAACGTTTGAGCTCTAGGAAGTTACATCTAGGAGAACTATGTATTAGAATTTCTTTTAAAACCAAAAGGGAGGCAGAAAGTATTATTTGGAGCAATTTGTTAAAATTTGGATTTTTCCAATGGGTAAAGGTATAAAGTTTAGAATTTTCCCAATATCTTCCCTTGAAAGGAGCCCAACAAATTGCATCTCATAGTATCTTTTCAAAACCACCCCCCCACCCCCCCCAAAAGAAAAGGTGCAATAGCAATTAAGAGACATAATTATTGACAAAACATATATTCAAAAGGATACTTCCTGCATTTTCCTGGAAAAAAAGGATTGTTGGACCTGCGAGAGATAGAATATTAACTTGAATATCCTTAAAGTGAAAAAGAAGAATCTAGAAATCAGTGAGGAAAGAAAAACCATTGAAAAGGTAATGTGTCACACAGCAAAGGAAGTTAAACTCCCTGCTTTGGACCTTAATCTTATAAAATGATTCCTATGGCTCCCACTACCCATGCTCAAGCATAAAAAAGATTAGCTTAATTGAAAATGATAAATTTTTAGAAGGCATGCTGAACCATTAGAATAAAGCAATCTGGGAAGATGGATTGTTTTCCTACATTACTCCATTGCACCAAACCTTGTACGAACCAATGCCTTTTAACATGCTAAGCCATCGGGCCTATCTGCCACTTGACAAAACTAACAATAGAAAGAAAATTACATTCAAATCCCTCAGTTCTTATTTACGTAACTTCCTATCACTCAGGCATCTTCATTACAAGGCTTTATTTATCATTGAACATCTCAAAATTGAAAGTTTAACAGGAAAGAAGTCGCTGTCCTTCACTTCAAATTTTAAAAGAAAATCAATAACATTACGAAATTAGAGAGCAGCTGCTTTCACATTATAATACGCTTTAACACTCCTATTACCACCAAAAGCTTTAGCAGAATAGCTCACAATACAATCACATCAATCTTTGACTAGTTACTGCAAGCTCCCTCATTTGATAAAGTGCAGTCAATTTGCTACTCATCAACAGTAAGCCCTAACTCTCACACAATACAGATTCCAACGGAAATCAATTACAACTAACCAAACCTAATTTCTAGAACAAATAAAGCGAAAATTCCAAATTAATCAAAAAATATATATACATGCAGGTTTTAAACATATCTACCTCGGCAATCGGGAAGAAGCTTGATGAACCAAGCATGAAGGCGGACACCGTCGGAAGATCTGAGCCATACATCTTCATATATAAGTCGGAGTCTAGCCGGAGTAATAGGATATGACTTTGTAAGGCCTGGAAGTACCGGTACATAAACAAGCTTCTCTTGAAAAGCAACCAGCAATGCCATCCCCGCGACCACTATTCCTCCGACTCCATAGAGTACCAAACTCATGTACGAAACCATCTCTTCCCACCGTCGCTGCTTCCTTTCCCTCTCTTTCTCTCTCTCTCTCTCCTCTCTCTACTGAGTCTGTGTGGGGTTTAGAGAGAGAATTTTACACTGGTACTGCGTTGTTGTAGTGTATTGAGATGCTGTAAAGGTAGCAGAGACACACAGAGGGACTTTCTCTCTCTAGCAGGCATGGGGACCGGGTGAGGTGAGGGTACTTGGGAAAGACGAAGCGTGGGAAATGATTTCGTGACACATTTTCCTGTTATTTTCTGTTCCCTGCCCTTTCAGATAAAAACGACGACGTTTCCGTGTCTTTTTCATTTGCCTTTTCTCTTTTAGTATTATTTTTAAAAAAATTTATATTCAACTTATATTAATAAAAACCTTTGTATTACCCATCAATAAATAAATAAAAACATTAGTATTTTTTTTCTAAATAAAAATTTTTGTAACTTCATTTATAATATTATTGTCTCTTTTTTGGACCAGGTTATAATATTATCGTCACATTTGATCTAAACATATGGTAAGTGTATATATATATTCATCAATCTTAATTTAGAGTTTATTTTTGCTTTTATAGAGTACTTCGTTAGCCAACAATCACAAAAGAATATTATATCTGGCTTGATCACATTTCTCTAAGATGTAAAGAGGACTATTATATTTTTGATATTATTGATCTTTTTGTTGGCCAAAATTCATCGAAATTAAAACTAATTCAATCATCATACTCTTATCAAGATTCTTTATAAAAAAAAGAATAAGGAAAGAAAAACTATACTTATATAAGTAATTTGGTGTGAGTACATTCAAATATTTAATTTTTAATTTATATTTATGTAAAAGTATGAATGTGTTCCATTTGCATTATTAGTTTAATATATCACTTTTATGACATTGTCATATTTTTATGAAATATTTTTGACATTTTCATGTACATTATTTGTGAAATAGATATTGGATATGTCATAATTTACTTGGTGATCTCTTAGTGTTGGGAACATTAGGCAATTGGCTATAGTAATTGAAAAACGAATATTTGCATTTCAATAGTTATAAATAGAGCATCATTATCTCATAGATGTGGGCATTTGTTCTTTGAGGTTAATCCATAATACACAAAAAGAAATTCACAAAAGTGGATTCATCATGTTAGATGATGCTATTTAACTAATATTTTTAATATTTTTTTACCCAAAAAAAAAAATTTCTAACCTTGTTTGTGTACTTTTCCACAAAAAAAATATATATATATATTTTTGTAATAATCAATTTTTATTATTGTGAGAGTGTAATAGTTATGATTTTTTTTTTCTTTTTTGCTATTCATATTTCTCTTTAAAAAGTCCTTCATTAAACTTTAGGGTGAAAAAGTCATTCCCACCTCTTATTAAAATTAGTTTTCATGTCTAAAAATCTTTTCAACTTTAAATTTATATATCAAACACTAGAATAGAAAAATAAATAAGGTTCTAGAAACATAAATAAGGATGACAAATGAATCGCACTAACCGATTCAATTATTACTAGAAACTCAACTCTAGACTGATTCGGACCATGTCAGACTGAGTTGTTCCATGCCTGAATCAATATCGACAGGCAGGATTGTTAAATTTTTTTAAGAGAACGAACTGTTAATTGAAACAGTCATGATATCCTATCGTATCAAAAGTGTATTGTTGTTAATGTATAATAAAAAAATAACAAAAAAGAAGAATGTAGTTGGGTATATAATGAAGCGTGATTAGTAGTTAATAAGCGTGATTAGTTCAACAATTTTGGTGTGTGCATATACATCTCTATCTTCTTCAAGCGGATGAAACTTGGAAGAAACCTCTTCTCACCAAATTATCTCATTATTAACATTATTGATAGAAGATTATCAAACCATTTATTCATAAAATAAGACAAATGGTTTATCCAGAGTGTTAACGACAGAGTAATCATTATTAGAGCATTTACTAATAACGAATCGATTGGTTGCTTTTCTAATTACAAATACCAAAACAGGTTTATTAACTGATTACCAATTAAAACATTAAAATTTTTTATTTTTTAAAAAGAGAATTAAACTTAATATATATAATTTTTTTTATCGGTAAAATTCTTTTATCAAAATTCAATATATCCATTCAAAATTACCGTTAATTATATGATTAAATATAACTCCGAAAGTTACTTTAGGGATAAAAGCACTTTAGTCCTAAAAATTAAAAAATATGTATTTTATCCGTCAAGACTATCCATCAAAAGTCAAGCTAAATATAATATTCAAAATATCATTTATGTAAGTTATGATATATTAGTTTGAGTATGAATTAATGAGTAGTAGCACCGCACGTACAAAAAAAATACCCAACACCTTTCACATAAAGTAAAGATGAAACCTTCATCCACTCTTTCCCCAAGTAAAGGGCAGGCAAAATTTTAAAAAACAAAGACAAAAAGAAGCAGATATTGTTGGGTTTTTCAAGTGAATATCATAGTCAAGTAGTTTTTACAACTGAAAGTTTGACATCCTTAAAAAAACAAATAGACAAACAAGGTTAGATCATCATGTGTCTAAAACATGAAAAACAAGAAAACATAAAGAAATCTCCCTCCAACCCACAAAGAAGAACATGTCAACTATATTTTTAAATAAATTTACTGCATCATCAAACTATGAAAATATTCTAATGAAACTAAACATTGTTTTACAAGTAATTAAAAGCCAAGGATGAGTTGCCCAACCGGTAAAATTGCATCTTACTGGAAACTTGGAGCGCGATACCGATGTTCATTGCCAGTAAAACCTCCAGAACCAAGCATAGAAAGAGCCATTTGATCAGTAACACTTGAAATCTTATTATGATCTGCTGGCTGCTGGAAGAAGAGATTGCCATTGCTAGGTCCATCATTGCGCTCCTTAGTCTTCGATTTCTGAACTTCAGCTCGATGAGAGTGAACTGAGGAAGATGCAGAGCCACGAGAAGGAGTTGGATCAACAGACTGCTGCTGCTCTTTCTTACTAAGGAACCTTCCTCCGGTGCCCCTAACCCTATTCACCGCGTGCAGATGCCTAGATTCGTGAAGATAGGGCTGCATGTAATGATCAGTTGCAATACATCAATGCTTAATTTTGTCAAATACAAAAGCAGGATAAAAGTGCACTATCATAAGTAATGTAAAATACATAGTTCACGCCCCACGCCCGCGAACTAGGAAACAGAATTCATAGGCTTGACAGCACCCATGGCCCCTATTTGGTAACTGTCCTTGCTATGCCAAAATAGATATCGCAAAGGCGTCATGGATACTTAGGCTCATATTTATATACCGTACAAACATATCATACTTATCCCATTTGGGATAGAGGTATCACACGTGCAAGAGATACTAGTCAAAACGAAAAAGCCATGTACCCGTGATTCTGCTCTCTTGGCAAATGATAGACAAGACAAGAATCATATTCTGAGTTCTTGAAGTAAAAAATAACAAGAAAGATGTGTGAATTATGTGCTCCTAAGGTATGAACTTCACCATTAATGGATCCTATTATTAGACTTCATAGTTAAGCGCGCTTCATGGGTATGTTTGGTAAGTTCGGATATTAGAGGAACAACATACCAGCTAGGATCATATATATAAAAGTCGGAAACTCAATAATTTGAACAAGAGTCTTCTTGAGTTACAAAACTACGAGAGAGGGTTCGTCCAGAAAACCAAACAATAGCATGATTGTTATAATACAGTAAAGAATTGTTGTTTTATTCATCAAAACATGGATATAGAAGGTCATCTGTAAATGAGTTTTTTAATATTTTTCTTGGTATTTTCATCCTTCATAAGCATTATTTGTGCCTGTGAAGACTAAAAATATCTAACAATGATAAAAAGGAAGATGTACATACTTTTCTATTTTTGAGTAGCCTGTTTTGAGCTTCAAGCTTGGCTCGCATCTGTCTCCTTCGGAGTATTCCATGATACTGCTTTGCATTGACATATATTGGACCATCTTGTGCAAGATCAGGGGGCAGTAGAATGCGGTTAGGTGCCATCCCCGCCATTTGTGATTGTATCTGCTAAAGTTTCTCCGGTCATTTTACCAATAGATGTGCGAGTTAAAAGATGAAATTAAGATATACTTTCTTTTTCTGTGACGAGAAAGCAGAACCTGTTACAAATAAGGCCTAAGATCTCTCTAGAAACATTTTAATATCCCTAACGAATTGATACTTTCGGGTTTAGATTCTCCTTATAGTGAGAAACGGAAAACCCAAAAGAAATAAAACAAGATTCTTAGACAAAGAAACTAAGAATATTGACCCCGGCCACAAAGAGAGTGGAAGAAAGCAAGAGAGATGAGCTGTTACAAGGATGTTATGGCATTTTCGCAAGTCAAAGAAAAAGGCATCCTAGTTACATTTTGAACCTCATAACACATAGACTAAATTGTTATGTGAACTTCATGCAGACAGGCTGAGCTAAGTATGCATTTTCCTGAGACAAGACAAAGCGAACAGATAATTAAGGAACACAATCAGCTAGTCCTTGCTATGCTGTTAGTTTTACATATAAAACTGTGAAAATGTATATATTTACTGCAAAACATAAAAGCAACAAGAGTACTTACCAGAGCCTGAGAACCATACGCATTAAACAAACCACTGAAGTAGGGATCAGCATAAGCACCAAAGGAAATGTGACCCTGAAGTGAGCAAAACAATTAGAAGAAAATCAAACATAAAGAGAGAAGAAGAGAATGTTCATGACGGCTGTAGCTTACTGTTGATTGATTCATGTCCATTACTGAAGGATTAACTGAAAATTCAGGATTGCTCATCAAGAAAGCAGAATTCACTTGATCTCCTACATGCTTCTGGTAGCTCTGAGTTTGAACTGAACCAATTGAAACTTTTAGACAATTAGACGTGAAAAATAAATTTCCAAGAATGGATTTATAAGTCAGTAGCGTGCAGCTATAATCAGCACCAATGAAAACAGGACGCCTACCAGCAGACTGTCATCTGTCTGAAACAAAAATTATATTTCCTTTCTATCTTGCCGTCGGATCAGTACAAATGAAATTCACAAAACTAAGAAACCAAAAGTGGAGATAGTCGACTAGAGAACACTACCAGATTCTGATGAAACACATTGATCTTGGGAATTTGTCTTTGTAGTAGTAGTCAATTCATGAGGAGACTGACTGCTTGACAGCGTTGAGGGTGACCCTTTGTCTCGTAACTGAAGACCTAAAGTCTCCACCTCCTGACAGCGTGGTGGTGAATGTTCCACTCTGAAGTGTATATTTTTAGATAATGTCTGTGAGAATTGTTGCTCTTGCGAATTCCACCATGGTGAGTGATTTCCGGTAAAATGTGGCATTTGATGAATTGAATCTTGTCGTGAAGTCTTCCTTGGTAAGTTCTGAACTCTAACAGCCATACATTCATTGAAGCATTCTGGAATTTCTGGCAAAAACCAAAATTTAATCAGATGATAGAGAGCTGTATTTCCAACTTGCTTTTAAGTGCAAAAGAAAACACGAGGCATCAATAGCCAATTATTTCGTCGCCACCAAATATGTATGAGTATGAAGATACTGATGTCAGCAAAAGATAAGCATCTCATATTAACTTGGAGCTCATAAAATGCCAAAATAGTTGGATATTGAGAAATATGTCAACTCTTGTTTAAGTATAAGGAAATTGTATAAAAAGTGAACTTTGATTGGCTAGTCAAGTTCATATATCATGCCTAACTACCTAAGAATTCAAAGAAATATCTTTATATTAGAAGCAGCGTCACATGTTGAAATGAATGCACAAGTAGAAACAATCCTTACAAAAAGTTTAGTACCAGGAAATGGGTGAAAAGAAATATGGAACTTCAGAGTTGCGAATGAGCTTCTCTGAGAATGGACTTTTTAATCTTTATTGCATATTGTCCCCTCATGTAATATTAGTTTGTGTTGGTTCTACTTTCTCCCTTTTCTTTTAACATAGTTTGACATCAGGGGCCCCTCCCCCAAACGAAAACTCTTGCAATTAGTAGGAGAGGAGAAGTATGGGAGAATTATGCACAATACTTACAAAAACCTCAAGTACAAAACCATCATATGGCCATTGCAGTCTGTGCAGTTGAACTCACGAAATAAAACATTGTCATGTTACTAATGCACATAGCAATTCAAACATCACTCATTAATCCTGTTTCCAGATCTTTCCTGTTACCTCAAAGTTATCAAGTTCAACAAAAATAGGGCAGTTCCACTTAGGCATGCTACAAAATCATTGTAGTCGTATTGCTAGAACCAAACTTCTAAGTTAACTTAAAAGCTCTTTGCCAGAGTTCCAAACTTAACTGTTTAATGGTACTTTCTATGAGTATGATGTTTAATAGTTTTACTGAGTGCAAAGATTGATAACAAGAATTACAATCTCTGAACTAAACTAAGAAGAAATTAAAAGAACTACTGGCTAGTTAAAACAAATATGGAAAACGGCAGAAGGGTTCAATGGTGGAAAGTTAAATTAACTCATAATATACACGAAACATTCACTCAAATAAATGAATAATATTATTCCACAATATCAATTCATAGGGTGGAGAAATTTCTGTTCACAAGGGTAGTGCACAAATTTCCTAGAGCTGATCATCTACTCATGGTGCTGCTCATTCTTTCTCCCAGTTTCATTGATTGGCCTGACTATCCAATTCAAAATAGAAAGTACCCATAAAACCTCTGAGATACAAGTATACGCTAGGCCTTCAAAACAGGACCAACTACTCATTATCAAGGGAACTTCAAAGGGAAATTTCTAATCTTTTGAAATAATGTAAAGAGAAAATAATTGGACTTCTCCATGTGAGAAAAATGAATAGTGAAATCTTTCTTTAACTAAAGTACAAAAGCTAGTATAATGGTAAAGCCAAAACTTTATCCTTTGGATACCCATAAAACACATCAAGCCTGGCAAGGATCTAGAAAAACAGCCGCCTAACCCTCCTGTTTTAGAGAAACAACTATCATGAAGAAACCACCACTTGAGAAAGGTGACTGAAAAACCCATATCCAACTGCTCCATGAACACCAATGGAACCCAAACCACCATTTTCTCAGACTTCACATGCAATTTAAGAATGATCACTGAAAGAGGCCATTTAGGCTGGGATTTGATACCATCTCACATCTCAAACTCAAATTTCAGCTTTGGAAAGCCACGTCTTCTTTCACAACCCATTCAACTTTTACGAAATACAAGATAAAAATTTCAAAACAAAACCCTATCAAAATAGAACACCCCTAGAACACAACAGGCCAAAAGAGTCAAACCCAAAATCCTATTCATTCCGAAAGATTAGTGAGTGGATAAATCCAGCAAAAACCAGTTAAAAATAAACATAAAATCCCAGTACCCATCTACCAGTATCAATCTAAAAGCTATGCACCCCCCCAAAAAAAAACCCTCCAAGTAAGGGACAAAACATGCATCTGCAGAAACCCAATACAAGATAATATCCACCTAAAACATGCAAAGAAGAACAAGAACATAAATTTGAAAATCAAGAAAAAATTTGGGGTTCCAGAGTTTGATAAGACCAAGGGAAAAAAGCTGGGAATAGAAGGATGAATTCAAGAATACATTTTCCATGCAAAAAAAAAAATACCATAAATGGAGAAAGGTAAAGTAGAAAAATATACCTTGAGGATCTAGTGCTGTGAGTAAGAGAAACAAGAACTAGAACTGTTGGGATCAAATTGGACATTTCTGTCTCCACCTTTCCCTTCAAACTCTGCTCCTTTTGTGTTTCAAAACAAAGTCCTTATATTCAAGAATCTTGGTGTATATTCTACTTGGGGTTTGGCTATAATAAACAAAAACTGCTGCTCTAACAAATAATAAACCCAACAATTTATAATAAAGACACAGCAACACCCACCAGCCAGCCACACCTCACCATTGATTGCATCATTTTTATTAGTAATCTTTTTTTTTTTTTCTTGTATTTTGTCTTTTAGCACTTAACAGCAACATCTTCTTCAACTTCTCCAAGTGAGGCCCACCTCACTGTTTCTTTCTTTTCTTTTTTCAAAATTCTTCTAAATTTAGTTAACTGCTTTTTTTGGGCAATAATATAATTAACTGTTTGTTTTTAAAATGTTTATTTTTAAAAGGTTCATAATACTAGGCGAGTGAGGGTTTAAAATAATATTTTTAGGATAAAAAGTATTTTTAAAATCAAAATGCTATTTTGATAGATGTTTGACAATTAAATTCATAATTACCATCAGTTTTTTTAATTGTTATATTTTTAAGATTTGAAAAAGTTGTTGTACTTCAAATTTTTTTAATCGTGATTATATTTTAAAATTTTCAAGACTCTCCTATATATATATATATATATATATTTTCTTAGACCTTCTACATTATTAGAATTTGATTATTTATTTTAGATTTCATTGGATAAACTCTTTCGTTATTTATTTTAAATAATTATATTAGTCTAATAATGAATATTTTTTTAAATAAAAGAGAGTGCATATTTCATGATAAGATTTAGTTTTATTTAATTATTTTTTGCTAAGAATTATTTAATTATTTGATAGTTTTGATTTAGAATTAAACTTTATTTTTTAAAAATATGGTTAAATATTAGTTAAAAATGTACTAGAAAAAAATATTACTTAAATAAGAATGAATAATAATTTATAAAGGAATTATATAATAGGCATTTTGGACATTTGTCATTTAAAATCACATTTGTATAGTTACTACTAAACACTTGAATTATTATCTTTAGTTATAAAAGTTGAATTTTGAAATTCTTTTAAAAAATTAAATCGATTGTAATTTTTTAAAAATTACGATTGCTAAAAATACGTTTGATTGTGTTAAATTAATCCTAAAATATTTTCTATAATAATAAAGCTGTCAAGATATTAGTGTATATGTTACAGAAGATATTAAAAATATAATAAAAAATTATCGTTAAAATAATTATAATTCAATTTTCATTTTAGAAACACATAGAAATATTTAAAAAGTGATCCTCATTAGCATTTTAATGAGAACGATACTTTGTAAATAATAGTCCACCAGAATATAATCCTCAGCCGCCCTTCACTGTTGCAATATAATTAAACTTCACGCTCCTATGGCTTGTTTGGTTATCACGACTTGGATTGTCTGCTTGCATTAGCTTCTACGCGCTTTTAAACAAAGTGAGATTCATTCTATGTAATATTTTCTCTTTTGTTTAATTTATACCTACTGGATTAAGATATTAAAAAGCCAAAAACTTTGCCAATCAAGGTCATTCAATGATTAAATATATTAAAATATATATATGACGATAAGAAGTATTAATTTGTCATGTATATCTTCATTTAAATTCTTTTATCTGATATATTAATTAATAAATTCTAAATTTAAATTACGTAGAAAGCAATTTAATATTACATTATATATTTCAATCTTTATCAGATTTGAGTATAAGTTAAAAAGAGACTACATGCCATATTATCAGCTCAAAACAAATGTACATTTTGTCTTTCTTGCAAATATATATATCACGATAAATAAACTTTTTCCCATTTAATTAATTAATTTGATTAATTTTAATCCATATAGAGTTTCTCTATTTTTTTAATTCGATACCATATAATTATCAATTGGATTAATTCGAGAGGAATTGAAGGGTACAAAGCCCCCAAACAACAGCATTAGGTTGACATGCGACGTTAAACCACTCGTTGGATAATTTGAATTCAAGACTTCTCACTTGGTATACAATGTGAAGGATCTCCTTAAAATAGTTTTTTTTTTAATTCTTAAAATATTGTCAATCTCCTTATTGATTAAAGGTATAACATAAATTTTTAATTTTTTTAATTTTTAGAATATTTAATTCTCTCTCTGGTTAAAAATAAACGTCATTGTGGTTGTTGCACAAATATTGAGAGGTTCCAAATCAATGAAGTATTTTACATTAGTTGTCTTATATATCCTTGGTAAATATATATATATATAGAGAGAGAGAGAGAGAGAGAGAGAGAGAGAGAGAGAGAGAGAGAGAGAGAGATAAAAGAAATAGAGATCATAAAAATAAGAGGATAAAATTATTAAAATTTTAATAAATGTTCTTTGAAACTAGTAAAAAAAGCACTTATCATGAAACAAAATATAATTTAAAGAAATACCTTATCATAATTTCTTTTTTTTTTTTAACGGACCCTTATTATGAATTAGAGAGAAAGTATATGTGTATCTTAACATATCTTATATACCACTATTATTGTGTAATGATGTAGTGTTGGATTTCATGAATGTTCATAATACTAATATGAATTGTTCGGGATAAAAATATAAAATTTAAATTTAGGATCTTATAATCAATTTACATTCAAAGAACAATCTAAATATATATTTCTCAATTTATTATTCTATTCCTCACTCCTAGCATTCCCCATGCCACATGACCCTTCGCGAAAATTTTCGCATTAATATCATCCCCAGAAAGTAAAATATAAGATCGACAAGTTTCATCTTCAATCCCGTGAATTTATAAATCACATCCTATTCAACGAACTTTGGCCGAAACTGGATTGATTCCCAAGCGTAATCCCAGCGTTGCCAATGTCACGCTGACTCTCCGTGCAAATCTTTGCGCTGATATCATCCGCTGAAATTGAAATATAAGGTAGACAAGTTTTCATCTCTGTTCGTGTGAATCATGTCCTGTTCGACAAATTGCGACTGAAATCGAAATGATTATCGAGACTAATCCTAGCGTTCCAGAGATGATTCACTACTGGACCGAGGGATAAATAATTTGACTCATTCACATCCAGATCATGAATGTTTGGAAGTCATGCCACAGTAACTCTCTGTACAAACTTTCGAGTTGATATAATCCACAGAAATTGAAATATAAGGTCAATAAATTTTCGTCCCCGATCCGGTGAATTATATACATTACATCCTGTTCGACAAACTTCGACCGAAATTGGAATGATTTCAAATACTAATCCTAGCATTATGCTATGTTGATCTTCCATGTAAATTTTTGACCTGATATCGTCCTTGAGAAGAGAAATAGAAGATTGACAAGTTTTCGAGATGCATTTGGATTGAGATAAAAACTAAAAAAATGATAATTTTTATTGGACATGCGTAAAAGATAAATTATTTGTAAAAGAAAATGTAGAGCTAAAATTAAAAAAAAAAAAAATAGATTCAAAATATAATCCAAATGGAATCAAGCAATTGAATCACACACCTTCCTTCTTATCCTATAACATTACTCTCATATAAATATAAATTTATTTGTTTACTCTACTTAAAAAAAGAATAAGACCATTCATTGGTTTACCTACCACATAATTTATACAAATTGACTTTCGTTGACTAAGTCATTTCTATTTTATTTTGTGATCACAAATAAAACGGTTTTTTTTTTTTTTATTGGTTTTTATGGGTGCAAAATTGACAGAGTTTTGTTTCGAAAAACCAATATAAAATTTTACTGTTCGAATTCATATTACATTTTCCCGTTAATTCAACTTTCGTATAAATTAAAAAAAAAAAAATCAAAACTAAACTCTTTTTAATAAATCAAGTTACAAGAATTATAAATAAAATTATTATAATTCTTTTGCAATTAATACTACCTTC
Source organism: Catharanthus roseus (assembly GCA_028651295.1). NCBI lineage: Eukaryota > Viridiplantae > Streptophyta > Magnoliopsida > Gentianales > Apocynaceae > Catharanthus > Catharanthus roseus. Next base: position 1,271,455 of record JAPQWS010000044.1, on the reverse strand, counting down.
GTATATAATATTTACAACAATATAATACATTGCAAACAGCTTCTTTTGTTGTGTAATATATGACTTCCCATTATTTCTTCCGGAAGAAAAAAAAAAGACTTCCCATTATTTCTATCAAAAAGAAAATGTCAACTGTTTCTTTAAGGGAAAAAAAAAAGAAGATAATTTCATAACTTTACGGAGGATTGGAGGGCGGGTAACTAGTTTTCTTCTAAGTTTCAACGACACAAAATTTAAAGCTAAATGCTGCTTTATATCATAGTAGGTATTTTCTTTTTTAAGAGGTTCTTTTGTTTGAATAAAAACTAAGTATGTTTAAACTAACTCTGCATTACCTCAATTGGATAATTGATATGCATATCATAAATTTTGGAGGGGATCTCCATATTCATTATAAAAAATTAGGCATTTATCGATAGATATTACTCACGTTTTTTTATACTAGCGATAATTTTCAATGAATCACTGACGGTATACATTTTGACGGTCTAGTATTAAATTTGTCTAAAAATTTTGGAGGAAGAATTCGTGCCGGAAAACGACGAGTAATACCGACGAAGTATCCATCGATAAGATTTGTGTGCCGACAAATTTAGCAATGATCGTCACAATTCTTTGGTACTTGATTTTGATACTGACAGATATACCCACCATCATCTAAAGCCGTCAGTAATAAGTCAAAAGACCGACGAGGTCGACGGATGTGTCGAAGTTATTTCGCCACAAATTTGGACTAACCGATGCCCCATCCTAACATGCTCTCGGATTATACAAAATTCAGACTAACCATTCTCTCCCAATTCATTCTCTCTTCTCCCCAAAAGCAAAAGCCTCCTCACTCCAATTCCTTCCCGCGAGTCACCGAGGGACGATGACTGACAAAGGCCTCTGACTCACCGAGGCTTCTTCTTCTTCTTCTCTCTCTCTCTCTCTCTCTCTCTCTCTCTCTCTCTCTCTCTCTCTCTCTCTCTCTCTCTGATTCAGCTTCTTCTTCTCTACTTCTTCATCTTCTTCTTATGCAGAACACCATATTTCCGGTGCCGTTACTGCTCCGTCGGATTGCATTAAAGTAATTTTTTTTTAAAAAAAATTTGCACAAGTTTTGAAATTTTGCTCCAATAAGTCCTGTAATTTACAGTAGAATTTGACTTTTTTTTCTATTTAATTTTTGGGGATTTTTGAAGTATATTTCAGAATTTTTTAATTTCAGTTTTCGTTTTGAATGATAGTAATGTCTTAGTTTGAGTTTTTCTTTTGGGTATCATTTTTAAGAAAATTGGCATTTTTGCACTATATCAATATTATCTTGATTTATTATCAACAAAAAACTTTACTAGTTGATCAGTTATGTTGATTTATATATAATATGAACTTTTGTAGATGAAGGGATTGATTCAATTGTTTTTCATATCAAAACTTTTTAACCTCTGGTTTATATAATGTGGGGTTTTTTAAAGTAAAATAATGCGGTTGCAATTGTTTAAAAGTAAGAATTAAATTCAATTATGAAATTATTAACAAAATTAATTAATAAAATAAAGCGCATTGACTTTTAAATTTTCTTTCCGAAAACATGAGAAAGAAATTAACAAAATCACCAAATTTAATTTAACCAAAAAGATATGAATTTTATATCTACATATATATATATAAGTTATGTGTTTTTCTTATTGGAATAATATTTACCATGCAATACTACTCTATTTCATATTATAAGATACTTTAAGGTATTTACACAGAATAAGAAATTTTGAAATTAATGTATATTTTAAGATAAAATATCTCAAATATTCTTGTCCCTTTATCTTGAAAAAAAATAAATTGAAAAGGAAATCATTTTGAGGAAATCATCAAAGAGTAATTAGATCAAAAGTACAAAAAGAAAACACTGGTGTAGATAATTTTAAAGTTAAATGAATGAGATCTTGAACATTGAGACTCATGATAATTACTAGGTGAAAGAAATAGTTTAATTAGATAGGAGTATTGTTTAAAAATAATGATAAAAGAAACTAATTTATGTTATGAAACTTCAAGAAAAAGAATTGTATTATCTCATTTATTTACGAAAGGAAGGGAGTATTTATATTATGGCAGCAAAAAAACTAGTTTCAATATATATATATATATATATCTCATTCGAATATAAAAGTAACCTACTTGAGTAGGTTTTGCATTAATAAATATCATGGAAACTCACCTAAAATATTCATACAAGATGAAAAGAGAATGGATATATATATATATATATATATCTATAGATATACCAATGAGTTGTAGTCATAATTTGGCTAAAGAGATCAAAAGAATGGATATATTTATTTTCTGTTTCCAATTTGTAAAAATGTTAAATAGACATGACGTCCCAATTATTAAATACAAGACTTATCAATGTTGTAGAAAGAATTTCGTCATGTTAAGCTCTAATGCATAATTAATATTTTTAAGGAGTTTGTTGTCAAAGAAATTAAAGAGGAAATAGTAATCTAATTCAATTAGTAATGTATTATATATAAAGAAAAAGTAAATAGATCATATTTCTTTTTATGTATAAACAAGTGTAGATTTAAGTCATTAAAATATTTTACTTTTCAATTACGAGCTTAGTTTAAACAGTTTAAGTTTAAATATAAAATCTAATATTATTCTCTTTTGTTTCATGTAGTTTTTTCCTGAGGATTTTGGTGACATATTTTGCATCATATATACGATAGAGGTATGTGTTTAATTAGTTTAAATTTATGTTTTATGGGAGAGCCCTGACTCTTTAAAGTTTGATATGGGAGTCGTGACTCTTTAAAGTATATTTTACGGGGGAGGCTGACTCTTTAAAATTTTATGGGGGAGCCCTGATTATTTAGGTTGTATATATAGTTTTATGGGAAGCCTTGACTCTTTAAATTTGTGTGAAACTGTGCTGGCATTTGTTTATGTGGCCTGTGTGCTTGGAAAATATCCAAATACAGGAAAAACTTTGCCAAAATTTTTCTAATATTATAAATAACTTGTATTTTTCATTAATGACTTAATAATAAATTGTGAAATTATAGGACTTTATAATCCTTGTTTCTTAAATTATAAAACTTAAAACAACGTAGTGACTTAAGTTATTATGCTTGCTTCTTAAGTTTTATAAGACTTTGAAATACGTCTAAATTTTTAGGAGATATGGAATCATAAATTAGAAGTTATGGAACTAACAATTCATTCTCCTAATCATTCTTAGAAGCTATGGAAAATATACTAGATTGTAGTTGGATGTATAGAGAAAGAGGATTCGGGGTTAAAGGCCTTACAGTCAATTCATTAACAAGGTAGAATGTTTTATTCTTCGGTGTCTTGAATCCAATAATGGAAGTGAAAATTCATTGAGATGTTCGTGTTCAAAATGTAAAAACAAGAAGATTCCACATTCCAAAGTTGTGAAGGAACATCTTCTGGCGATGGGGTTTTGTGCCTTGTTATCGCATGATGAGGAACGTATTCTTGCGGAACATACTGCTTCACTCTTGTCTCATGTTCGGGTAGAAAGTTCACGGTCATTGCCGACTGAAAACAACTCATATCGTTGAGATGATATTTGATACAGCTGATTTGAACATTTTATCTCAGGAAGATAGTTGGACTGAAAAACCACCTAATTCTGAGGCGAAAAAGTTTTTTGACGTACTAAAAGTGGTGGAGACACTGTTGGCTGATAGGGATGATAGACATTTAGTGTTATCTGCGACTGCTAAGTTATTGTACATTAAGTCTAAGAACCAATGGACTCAAAAGTCGTACGATGATATTTGTGCATTCATAAAGAAGCATTTGCACCGACAATCATATGGTCAAATATAACAGATGATGAAATTCAAGAGAAAATAAATGAGGGATTCGCAAAATGATTTAGAAATAAAGTAAGTTATCTCTATAAAATTATTCAAATTTAAATCACAACTTTATTAACAAATTTAATTAACAAACTATTTTGGTGTATACAGAGGCACAATCCTACGAAATAGTGTAGTGGACTCCTAAGGAATCTCTCTTGGAGTCCTAATAAAAAAGTGAAGAGGTACACCGGTTATATTGTCAATGGGTTTCGGTTTCACACAAGAGATAGGGGTGAGGAGGGATAAACTTGTACTGACGGTGTTTGTGTGAAACTGAATTATTACGGTGTTTTAAAAGAAATAATTGAGGTTGAACTGACTGGAACACTATCTAATGAGTCGTCTTGTTTCATCGTGATTGGTTTGAATCTTCGAGTCGAGGAATGAGGATTCATCCTTAATATATGATTTTTGAGTTGCACAAAGACCGCAGATACAGAGGATACATTCCTTTCGTATTAGTTCATCAAGTAGAGCAAGTTTCATTTCATCCATATCCTAGCTCTAAAAGAACAAGGGCATATTGGATTAGTGTAATAAACTCTAGACCACGAGTGATAGATGTTCTGGTCCAAGATGATAAGTTCCAAGAGAACGTGGACATTGGCGAGGATTCGACAATAAATGTGATGATTGAAAACGTTGGACTGCTAATCCATGATTATCTTTCGTTGGAAGAGTTAGACATCGACGTCAAAACATATTTTGAGGAATTGCAAAATGATGAAATTGATATCTAATGGGATTCCGATGAAGATGCCGATAATGATCTCGACGAAGATTTTGAGAAAGATGCCGATGATGATCCCAATGATGATTCCATCGATAAAAACGATGAGGATTCTGATAAATAGAACATCGTATGCTTTACTTTAATTATAACACATATATATTTATATATGTTTATTACACTTACATGATCATAAATTTATATATATATATACTTATATGTTTATTACACTTATATGTCTATTACAATAATATGATTATACTTATCTGTGTATAGTACTTTTTTAACTGATTCATTCACGTTCCTTCTATCACAGGTACGATGGCTCGAGGAAAGAAGAGAAAATTAGTTGAGGATGCTAGCCCGTCGACGAGTACACAGTCAATGGGGACATCCGCACCACCAATGGCACAGGCCCACTCGATACTTACTAGCACGGCAACTTCTCTTTCTCTGCCGTTCATCAGTTAATCGACCCCATCACCTGCTTCGCTAATGACAAAGGGCCTTCCTACTACCTCACAACTGTCCACTACTGCAGCTTCGAAAATGGATCCTCCTGCTCCGAATATGGGTCCTTTGGCTTGGAGGCCTCTTTCTCGAGATTTTTGGGAGTTATTATATTATATTTGCATATAAATCAGTAAGTATTTATATATATACACAAAGATATTTATATTCTAACATAAATACTAATGAAATCTTTGTGTAACAGAGTACAACCCTCCTCAAAGGCCGCCACCCATATCACAGCTATCTTCCAGGAGCGGTTTAATGAGCCTTAACACACTTGGTCTGAGATCTCGCAAGCTGTCCGAGATATATGGTAGGGAGAGTTTCAGGTAAATGAAGTCAAATTAATCATATAAAATATAAATTTTTTAAAAGAAATCATTAAATTTTTTGGTTGAAGTTAGTTTAGGAAATATATTTAGTCGGTTAGTTATTATTTGTTTTTCTCTCAACTATACACCAATATTATTTTTTATCTCATGAATGAAATGAGATGGACACTGACTTTGTCTTGTATATTCTTTAATTCATTAGCTTCTTTAATCATTAAAATATGTCTTATGATTTCTAACTTGTCTTATGATCATGAAAATATGCTTTATGATTTCTTATTTGCCTTATGATTCCTAATTTGCCTTATGATCATTAAAATATGTTTTATGATTTCTAATTTAGCTTATGATCATTAGAACATGCCTTATGATTCTAACGTTATATTCTATCGTAATCTTTTAAATTTTCTGAAACGATGTGTATGGGATCTGACCTGCTCTATGACCAAGATGAAGATGGCATGGGAGTCATAGGCGAAAGACCGATTAAGGGATTTGTTAGGTGATGTTCGGGGAAAGAACAAGAAGTCGTCGTAAATTAATGAGAGTTACTGGGCCGAGATGTGGAATCATTGGAATAGCCCTGTGTATAAAGCCCAGTCCAAACGAAATAAGAGGAACCGGACTCAGGGACAGGAAGGACGGGGAGCCAGGAAGCACATGAGTGGTTTCATCTCATTCACAGAGACGATTGTGAAATGGTTAAGAAGTTTATTTAATATTAAATTCCTCTTATTAATTAAACTAACTTAGAAAAAATGTTCAATCCTTTTGTTTTTGTATTGTAGCAAAAGGATAGGATTTGACTAAGAGGTTCTCCCGGAGCAAGTACTTGGAAGAGCTTCACAAACATTAGATGCGGGAGAAGAAGGGAAAGTACGTAGATTTCTGCTTGGCAGAGTTTTGGGTAAGTTTAATGTCGATTATAACTTAAGTTTATATAATGTTTGATAACTTATAACATTTAAGTTTATATAATGTCTTGTAACAAAAGTTGAATTCAACTAACATTTTATATTTTAGATAAAATTTCACGAGTTTCGAAGGAAGGCCGAGGAAGATGTTGAAGCATCAGGTACTGCTATGCCCAATGATCTCCAGCTGATAGCCATTGTAGCTGGTGGGATGAGCCGCACCTGTTTGTATGAAGTTGGTTCAAAGGCAACTCACCTAATAGTCGAGAGTAGCCGAGCCGCAACTACATCGGCACCTTGTTGCTTAGATCACAAGCAGAGGCTTATGCGGAGGGTGGAGGATGTTGTTTCCAGAGTGTCTGCTGTCTTCGACGAGCACATGAGATGTCTATTCAAGCATAACCACCTGACGTACATTCCATTCCCGCTGATGATGCCCCTTGGTAGTACTACAATGAGTGTTGATCCTTTCACATCTTCATCGACTACAGCAGCAGTGGGGACCTCTGAGGTGCCGACCCGAAATTCTATTACCCCTTCTTATATTCATGTTCTTGAACCCACCTCTCCTTTACCTGACCTCACAGATAGTGTTCCCCTATCTTTTAAAGTTACTATATAGGCCTTCCAATTATATATACACTTTGATGAATGTTTATGTTTTTTACGTTTGATGGTAGATGTTTATGTTTATATATGTATATTAACAGGGACGGAATTAGAACAAAAAGGTTGGGGGGCTGAAGAACAATAAAAATTTTGTTAGAATTTCGTCTATTTTATAGATACATTCCAAGTACAAACTATTCAAACAATTCCAAATTTACAAATAAAATAACAAGTTTTGTGGTTGTATTGAAAAAAAAGCAAAAACTAGGGGAGCTTGAAAGTAAAATACCTAAAAATTCTAAAATTTTTAAAATTTTCTTGGGGGACTCGAGCCTACCGGGGCTGCCCCATGATTCCGTCCCTGTATATATATAAGAACTAGCTTAAAGACACATGCAATGCATGGGAAGACTTTATTAGAAAAAAAAAATAGTCATATTTTTAAAAAATTGTCAAATATAATAATTTGAAAATGTTAAAATTTTTAAAATATTAATAAAAAACCTAGATAAATGTCTTATTTTGTAAACATATAATTTTCTATTTTTGAGAAAAAGGAAAATATTATTCAGTTATATATATAAATGAATGGCAATGAACAGTGACTTTGGTTCATCTCTTTTTTTTTTTTCTTTTTCTTTTTTGCCTAGTCTACATTTTGATCTCTTCTTATTTTATTATTTTCTTTACATCCCCTATTCTAAAAAATTAATTTTATATTTGGTTGTCTTCTAACCCCTTCATACTTTTATGATTTTCTTTCTCCGCCAACTCATTTTTATTATCCAATAATAGTATTTTAGTAGTTACCTTTTTCTCCTTCTCTTTGTTATTATTTTTTTTTCATACCCCTACCCTATTCTAAAGATGTAATTTTATGTTTAGTTCCTTTAGAAAGATGTGATTTGATTTTATAGAATATACATAAAATAAATTTTTTATAATATTATTTAAAAAATATAAATAATAATTTATGTATATGTTTGTAAAAACTTCATTTACAAATAACCTTTGGTAAATAAATGAAATATCAAACTCGACTTAAATATGAAATAAGTGATTTCAAACGATCTTTCTTTACTATGAGTTTACTTTAAATAATAACTCTTATTACCTAACATATATTTAACTCTCAAACAACTTAAAATCAATTTAAAAAATAATTTATATTAATATAAATCTATTCACAATTTTAATTAATATCGGACAACTTATAATACAATCCATGTTTGCATCATATAGTTTGATCGTTTGATCATTATTTCTTTCATGTCTTCTCCCCTGATGAAAAAAAATAAAAAAATGTAAAGTTTTTAAATATATATATATATATATATATATTTGGGGCACAAAAAAGTGAAAATTGCTAGGAGAAAAGAGAAGCAAGAGAGACAAAAAGGTTGTGACGGGGGAGTGTTTGGATTCCCACGTAAAATGACAATATTACAAATTTAGAATGTGGTTTGGAGTATATGACGTTGTTGAATTTCTAACGTTGGAAATCGTGAATTCAGACAGAAATAGAAAAAAGAAAAGGACGAAAGAGGAAAAAAGAGACCCAAACTTGAGCACTGCCACTTAATACCACATCGACTTCTCAGAAACTACGGAAACTCTATATGAAGCCTATTCTGATTCTAGTCTTCTGTGTTCGCAGAAAGGGGAGATGGTTGGCATCCCCTCTGATGGGGATGTGGATGAGTATATGGCAATAAATAGAGAGGATAATATTTCCTATTATTTAATAGGAAAAATAATAGAAAACTAGCAGACAGATACACGAAAGTGTTTTTGGGTCGCTTCGGCGGATCTTATAAGTTGTAACCCTTTTTTTTTTTTTTTTCTCCTAATCTTTTCCTTTTTTCAAAAAATTTCCATTGCTAATTTCAAACAACAAAATTTTTTTTTTCTGAAGTTTCCTCGTTAAAAATGTTCAATAGTTTGACAATTTGATTAAAATTCTCCTCAAATAATATTCCTTCTAACAATCTTTTATAATATTTTATTTTACAATATTTATAAAAATTTTATCTTTTGACATATCTCTCACCTTAATTAAGAGTCAATTTGTTTCAATGAGTCAGAATTGTGTACTTGTGACCCTGATGGTTATGGCTGTAAACAGAGTAGATCTTACTCATATTTCGGACGAGTCTATACCCGTTTTTAGCAAGTAAGATCTTAAATTTTATATCTGTGGACCCGCACCCGTATCTGTATTTAGTCTGTTATATGGGTCTGGACAGAATATGATGATGCTCAAATCTGTATACCCGTATTAATAAAATAATATATATTTATTATTATTATTTATATATTACATTATATTAATATATAATTTGTAAATTTTTTAACATATTTTTTTATGGTACAAGTTGTTTGTGTTTTGTTTTACTTTCTTCTGCTTTTTTGTTATAATATAAATAATTTTACAGCATATTTTTTTTTAACATAAATAATTTTTTACTATAATTATACAATAGTACAAGTGAATAATATAAATAATTTTTTAACATTTTTTGCTGTTTTTGTTTCAATTCTGTTAAAATTTTTATGTTGGGTAAATTATGTTAATCATGTTAAAATTTTTATTTTAAAATTATACATTATTTTATATATCTTTGTTTAACAGGAAAAAAAATTAAAATGTTATACGAATACTGATATACCGAGACCTTATCTTAGATGGTCGGGTCTGAATTCAAAAATTTTATACCTAAAGTGTATAAATCTGGTTTTAGGTTTTACCATAAGGGTACGGGTCTGAATCTGTTTATAGTCCTACTAATGGTATATAAGAGAGAGTGTTTTTAGTTTGGTATGGGAGAAATGGTTGTTGCCATGAAGCATAAAGGACATATTAATACACTAATTTCCAGTAAATATTATGTAATAATTACATCAAAATAATTAATGGCTTTTGTTCAAAATTTCTGGGGCTGTAAATTATCCCCCAAAAAAGTGGAAAATGTAAAAAAGCAATATATAGGGGTGCCAAAATCCCTTTGCTTCCTTTTCACTATTTTACAAACACATGTTTAAACTGGATGAAAGAAACCTTCATATCTTCTTCAATTCACTTCACTATCCTGCACATAACATAATATCCCCCCCTCCCTCATCATCTCCTTTCACTAGATCAATGTAAATCCATCCTTTGCTTCAAAGGATTAACACGCGCAAAGCTCCCCTGGAATAACAGCGATGCCTCAAGGTTACTCGTTTTCCCTGGCTTCTCAGGATACTCAGATTCTGCACCAATCACAATCCACCAAACAGGAAATCCCAGAAAAAAATAATGAGGAGATGTTACAGAAGATCAGAATATGAGTTTAATATGTAGTATACGAGAAAGAAGAAAGTGACCAAAAGTTATCTAAGCAAAAGAGGTTCAGAAGGAACTTACCATATGAGATCTAAAGTCTTAAATTAATCCTCTCAGACCATTTAAAAATATCAGAATGAACTTGATCTCCACCCAAGTCATCCCCGGTAGCTCCTGCTGCAACTCTTAAGATATCTTCAATAAGTGCAAAGTTTCCCATTATATCAACATGAGCACCACTCTGAGTACCCCTTCCTTCAAGAAGAGTAGCTGGAGGTGCGTGATTATATTCTCTTATGTATGTACGAATGCCAGATGGATTGAACCGTGTCTTTCCTCGCCAACCTTTTGCACACATGAAGCCTGCACTGATGACAGGCACCGTTTCATCTCCATCAACAGAAAAAACTCCGCCTTTTAGACAATAACCCTCATTTCCACCTTCAGCTGAGGTATCAATCTGGAAAGGGATATAACACTCGGGAGAAGGACTAAATTTATATACATATGCTCTTTCAGTGGGAACCCCTACTCCATACATTGAAAAAATTTCCATTTCTGGGGCATTTGGTAATCTGGAAAAGCATGAAAGTAATGTTGTGAATTAAGTTGTTGATGAAATTTCTCAAGATCATTACGTAGCACAAAGGGTAAAAAGAGGAAAACCTAATAACAACCTGCAGTTGGGGCTACAAAACATATCAATGAGGAAGCAGAAACAAAGATAAAGTGAAACACACTACTCATTACAAACAAGCCAACACAATCCCGTATAGTCAGAAAGACGATAAACTTCTTGATTAAAATATTTTAATCAACTTTCACATGGGAGACTCAAAGTCGTATGAGAACTGATAGGAGCGGATACATCAGTGCACTCATATCTAGAAAAGAATCATGAAGCTCTCCACAAAATTAATATCTAGAGATCAATATGAACAGTTTTCCACACATCCTCCGATTTAGTTATGTTTTGGGTTTAACGAAACTTAGCTTGGAAATATTTGCAGGACGTTGGTTTTCTAAACTAACTAATATGGTACTAAACAACCTTCTTACATTCTTCCTGCAATCCTAGGCTGCAAAGAAGAAAATTCAACCTAAAAACCATGGCGGGGGAAAGGGAAGTAAGACAGGAAGAGAGATAGGTTGCCAGATTAGAGTTAAAAAGTTTTCGTAGAACCTCACTTTGTCTCCAAAGGATTTGACCAATATCTGTAGTGTTCGTACTTTTTATCATCCAGATCATCCGCAATTCCATATGAAAAATGAGCACCACCTCGCTTCATCATTTTTGGGGCAATAAAATGAAGTAAATCCAGAAGTGATCCCACTGTATAAACTTTATAATCAGCAACAGCTTTAACACCTCCAATACCCATATCATGGTACTCAGTCCACACATCATGACAGGTTGCATTAGCAAGGTTCTTACCCTTGATAGCACCCTAGAGTTTAACAGAGAAAGAAGAAGGGTGAGATTAAGCATGGGATTTGAATTGCAAATTAAGAAGAATAAAAAGTGCCTATCAAACCATGTCTAACCTTGAACAGGTAGGCAACATGATTTCTAACGAACTACAGTTGTCATCCCTCTCTCCTTGTGTTTTAGTGGACAAGAATTCAAAATGCTAGATTTTCCAAATTGCACTAATGTTAAATTTAAATTATACGCAAGCAGATGGATAATGTAACCAAAAACTTCATAACTGACAAAATTTTATTGCATCTCAGAGTGCAGAGCAAATAATGCTACAAATATCCACTTTCTACATGCACTATTAATGTAATCTGTAATGTTTTCGTTGTCACCAAACCTGGCAGAAAGAGTAAAAATTGTAAAATGAAACAGAAAACGGGTAGAATAACTTGATAAGATGTTTCAAAACTGCCCAGAAATTCCAAAATGCAGGATATCTGAAGAAAAATTATTGCAAAACCAATTGTATTTACATGTAACTATAATCACGTTTCTTAAAAGCCCAGAACACATAGTCGATTTATGATAGGAACACATATCCCCAGAAATCAGTCAAACATTTTCTCAAGAAAATAGTGATTTACTGCTGAGATTTTTTTAATAAAATAAGCTTTACAATAAGTAGTCCCTCAGAAAAGATTATCGGCCTATGAAACACAAAACAGTCCCACAAAGAAGACATTATTGTCAGAGGGCATATCAGCTTTCTAGCACCTGGAGGATTATTAGGATATTTGGTTTCTACAAATTTGAAGGAATAGTTGGTCATGCATCTGTTTTGATATCCTGGAAGCAAAATGAACAAGGAACCTTACCCTGAAATCAACTCTCTCAATCTTTGAAGAATGTAACTCAGCCACATCCTTCCCGAATGATATTATTCTTCCATAAAGAGCCTGCGAGGTGTTGACCAGGTCCCCTAATCTGTTTTGACCTCCTGTTTGGTTGTTATTGTTCTTTGTCTTCTTTGGGCTGCACTCATAGCCACCTTCAGGGGACCAATCAAGGCCACCCCAAATGGCATCCCCACCCTTTGGAATCATGGACATGGTTGAATCCCAGGTACGAGTCATCCGCATTACATGTTGTAAAGTCTGCTTGCCAAATACATCCATATCCAAGACAACTGGTGCCATAGTCCTGCATACAGTCTCTTCTTGTCAAAGAATACTTGACACAACAAGAAAGAAAAGTTTGCACCCCTCACAAAAATTAATTGTAACTTCTCAATTAGCAACTTAAGTTAGACTAACTTCTCAATCATAAGTTAAAAGCATGTAACCATCACGCATACTTTGACATCAGATAAATGCTTTAGTCTGTATCTTGAACTAATTCAAACTTCTGTGGAATGCTCCAAAGAAGATGAATTCATGCTTAGTCTCCAGTCTGAACTAGTTCAAACTTCTGTGGCATGCTTCAAAGAAGATGAAATTCATGCTTAGTCTCCAGTCTGAACTAGTGCAAACTCTTGAAGAATGGTCAAAAGAGGATGGACATTATAAGAAATTCAACATCCTCTAAGATCAGGGTGCTTTTACGTCTATTTCTCTCTCTGAATCACTCATATGGAGGGAAACAGAAGGAAGCTTCACTATATTCAAAAGTTTTAGCTCAGAAAACTAAACGCGCATTAGAAAAGGCAAACACAGAGATTAACAAAAACAGCCCGTATGTCTCATTACCAAAAGTAGAGCTACTAAAAGTAAATATCTAGAATGTCCAAGGATTACCATAGAATTACCCCACAAGTTATTCTACCGAGATAACAACATCAGCAGTAAAGCTTATAAGTGTATTTAGGCACATAAAGAACATATATCCCCATTTTCATATTAATAACAGAAAAAAGAGCTCAAATTTAGTGTTATTATCTCTTTATTTCTAAGAGAAATAGAAAGGTCATAGGTGTGCATGCATTCACACTCACCAAGCCTATGGTATTCTCATGTAGAAGTAAGAAAAACGAGAGAGAGAGAGAGAGAGAGAGAGAGAGAGAGAGAGAGAGAGAGAGAGAGAGAGATCAACTTAGCAAGAATCTTGAACCCACTTATTATAGTTAAAAGACAAACCTAGCCACAGCAATATCCCGGGCTTCTGCAGAGAATAATCCCGAGACTGCTTTTGGAACACCCAGAAATGGTCCACCAATGTTCATTACAGCCTTTATATGCTTAGAACACCAGTCAGAGCCACCTCCACCACCCATTGGAGCCGGTGCCTCGACCCATTTCATAAAATGCAGGAAATACAAAACTCCCATTGAATGCGGAATCACCACCACCTTTTTTCCACCACTGGTAGCTACCATTAATTCTATGTTACTCTTTATAGTGCTCAAAGTTTGGTCTCGTACCTGGTTATGTGCAAACAAGAAACCAAAGAATTAGCTACTCCAATGACACTGTCGGGAAAGTAGCTGCTGGTAAGGCTTGAACTGACTTATGTGAAAGCAAATAGTAATTTACAACACCTCAGTGTTCTGGAAAGAGAGTCTCCAATCATATGCAGCCATATACATGTTTTTTTCTTCATATCCAATGCGAGCCAGGTTGGCAATTAAAACAGCCCAGACAAAATAACCTGGCGCAAAGTAATCAGCTGCCACAAGTCCAGATACAGGTCTGATCCTTATACCAGGAGGATCCAACCCAGTTTCATTATCCAGGGACATGTGTTCAGCCCAGCACAAGGGTCTGCATAGAATGAAGGATAGATTTTTTAAATAAATCTCACATCATAACAAGAAATAAGGAGCAAAACTACATTAGATAATTGGTTAAAAATCATTATGATACATTAACATGCCCTTTGAGATGCCACACTCGAGGACTTTGAGTCTGTTCACAGTTGCTTTACACTTAAACTAAATGCAGAGAAAAGATATTCAATTTTGCAAAACTGATCATTAATAAAATCTAAACACCTGTCCCTCACTTTCAATGGTCTCTTACATATGATTAAATGGCAATGAACCATTTCCTGGGCTACAGTAAGCATAATTGCATCCATCTGAGCCCACACTCTACAGTGACTTGCTTGAGTCACTTCTAAGAGCCGCCTTTTAGCTCAATACATGTTAATAACCAAAGCAGCATCCAAATGGAGCAACTTTTAAGCAAATACATAACAAAACCCAGTTTACAGTAGCAAGTTGAAAGATCATTTTGACAACGGGGAAATTATAAAGTACTGATGAACTATAGCAATCAAAACATCCAAGGATCTTGTGAGGTTCTATAAATTATTTCACCCAAAAATTTCAATTAGCTATTAAATTCTCCAATGAAAATCAATATCTTAGGACTCTCTAATTAAATAGCTAGATAAATTTTTCAGCCACCTGAACCAACTAGCATTGCACAGTTAAAAGTGTTGCTGAGATATAGTGTTTCCTTGTTCAGTTGGCAATGGAAAATAGCATCATTCCAAAATTCCTATTCATGTTTAGGCCACTTTTTCCCCTCATATTACTTCCAAAGATCAAAAGCTCTCATTTTCTAAAAAATTTCAGTGAGTTAACAAACTCAAGCAGCACCAATTTGTGGAATGAACAGCTTTCTATTTAAATGACAATTTTGCATTCTACACTTGAAAATCCTCAACTAAAGAAAATAACTAGTATGTTTTTAGCATAATGACCTTCATAAGGTTCTCCAGTCCAGCGAACGCCCACAATAAACCAAGAACAGAGCAAACAGCAACGGGATTAGATAAGTAAATTAGCAACTTACTCTGCGATTACAGTAAGGCTAGAAAACTTTCATGTTTTCTTATTTGGTCGAAATTTTTTTTTCATGTTTTGCTAAACCCTTATCATTTTACTTCATGCTGTTAATGCAAGTTTGCAAATAATAAAAAGTGGTACCTTTTGTAGAGCTCACCAAATGTACCGCCCCAGAGCCTCTTTCTAAACAACCCTTCAGCACATTGATAGCCTTCCCACAATTCAAGCCCTCCTGTAACAATTCCAGGCACAAAGACTACCGGATGCTTCACCTTCAAACCTTCCTTAGCCAGTTTCACTCCTGGTGGATCCGGCAAAGGACCCGTGATCGCCTCAGTAACGTACTGCGGAAATGACGCCGGCATTGCATTGAACAGGAACAATAGCAACCACCATATTGAGCACACACAACCTACAAACCAACAGCAACTATCCACACAACTCCATGATTTCCTCCTCTCTTTCTTCTTATTTTTCAAATTCAAATCATCTGAACTCTCATTTGATTTACCTACAACAGAATTAGTCTTTTTCTCTTTCTTCTCTTCCGAATCACTTTGAGTCCCTGAGTTTTGAGATTCTTTGATTTCTGAACGTTTTCGACGCCTCAACATCGAACTCCGAGCCGTATATCTACACTAGTAATATGTACGAATACGAATACATATACCTGTCTGTATATAACTGGCCAGTTCAAACTTCAAAATCCAATCCTCTGAACTCTGAAGCAATCTACTTCACAACCTCATTAAATGTGTCCCAATCTCATTAAACCCTAATTTCCACCAAAGACCTAATTTCCACCAAAGTAGGAAGAGAGTTCAGAAGAAAACAATATTATCAACAAATGAATGAATATTAAAATGGTAAAATTGATTTATTTGAATAATTAAAGGAGTATAAAACTCCAATGAAACCAAAACCCAAATTGTATAATATGCTCAGAGAATCAGAGTAGTAGGTGTACCATATAATAGAGATATATATATGGATATATATAGAGAGAGAGAGAGACGGGGTGGGGTGGGGGGGTGGAGTTGATGATCGGAGATGGCAGACTCTCTGCTGGCGGTGGTTAGGTGGGCGGGTAGTATGGGGGCTGAGTTTTTGACCTGTTTGTTGGGCCATGTTTCCCGCAAATAATTTTAACGTATGTGTAATGCGTTCTTTTATTAGCGCCTACCGCAGATATGCCGCTGCAATTCTCTGAACGCTGCGTTTTGGCGAATAGAACGCATGTGATATTGCAAAGCTTTCTAGAAAGTCAAGATGCACGAAACTTCTCGTGGTTTTATACTGAAAATACATCCAACTTATTTTCAAATGACTATTTTTACAATTAATTTTATTTTCTTTATTTATTTATATATATAGGTTTCTGGCAGAATTGAAGTTTATTCATTATATAAAACAGGCCAAAGTCATTATAATAAAAACAATCTTCAAACGTTTTCATTTACAATTTGAGAAATTTCGGATAATCTTAAAAAAATTATATTAAAATAATATATAAATTACACATTAGATAGACAAAATATACTAAAACTAATAAAATAAATACATACACAACAATTTTTATTGCACTACGTTAGTGAGGCAAAAATATGATCTTCATCTTCTTTAGAAAGGTAACAATTTTTAAAACTACGGACATAACATATTAACAGTTTTAAAAATTATTTAAGATAGATATAAAGACTTAAGAAGAACTATACTCAATTCGACTTGAAATGTCACTCTAAAAATATAATAAAAACACATAATCTAAAAATATAAGAGATAGAGATAGCCTTATGTATTGAATCGTGAAAAATGAACTCTTCATTTAATAAGAAATTGTCATGATATATAAACCAAAAAAATATAAAAATAAAACATAATAAACAAAAAGTATAAGAAAATCTTACCGAGATCCAAACTCAACCGAAAAAGAGAGCACGTTAAGTGGGTTTACAGTAACAATGGCAATGGGGGGAGCTACAGAGAGACGTCGAGAGAGAGGTAAGGTTTCTATACATCATATATTTATTTATATACATCATTTATATTATCATTGCTTTCATACATAATATTAATTTTCAGAAATATCATATTAACTTTTAAACTAACATTGTTCATAAGGGCCGAATCTCTTCTTTTCAACTCATTCTATTGATTATTTGAATAAACTTCATGATGATCTCATCCCCTTAACTATATCTTCTTCAATTTATTTGAAATTTGTTGAAAAATTCAAATTACGTTTTACTTGAATTGATTTTTTTTTAATATATTTAGGAGAACATCTTATCTAAACAAAATCACATCATGTCAAGGATGATCGTTCTATTCTCATCCAGCCGTAAATACTCAAAGTAAAATATATTAACACAGTGCTTCAAAATAGAATATAAGCAACCACCATTACAGTTTAAGACAAATTTTTTTATCGAATTTATATAGTAAATATGAAATTTTATTATTTTTTAATACATTTTTGCATTTCTCAATTAAATTTTTCACTTTTATTTATTTCAAAAAACAAAACAACACCTAATTTTCATTGTCAAGGGGACCATTGCTGCCGTCTAATATGCAATGCTTGTATAATACAAAACTTGAATATTTTCCTCACATTTCTAGTTCCATAATGAACATTATATTTTCATCCTCTCAGCTATGTTAAAATAAATGCTTAGCTGTTAAGCCTAAATTCTGCAATATTTCTGGTTCATAGTTGTCCTATTCTTTAGGGGATTAGCTAGTTGTTCTATTCCGTAAGAAGTTAGTTGCTTTATTCCCTCCAGATTTCTTTATGCACATTTTTCTGTAGTTTCTGTTATATTTCAGCCTATTTAATGGCTTCATTTGTTAAGAATAAAACACAGTTTTCATCTTTTGCTTCTCGATTTAACACTGTTATCAGAGCGAAAGACAAACATATAGCAGCAGCTATTATTAGACAGAAAAGTTGAGTGAGTAAATAAAATAAAGAGTGTGCTTATTAGTTAATCTTGCAAAGACAGAAAACTAATATTCGGCAATAATGGCAACCGAAACTTTTGTACAACCAGCGATTCCTCGTTTTGATGGTCACTATGACCATTGGAGCATGCTGATGGAGAATTTTTTACGATCTAAGGAGTATTGGCAGATCGTCTCCGAAGGGATCCCAGAATCATCGAGTAGTACGATGGCGTAGCGCTGAAGATAGATCTCAAAGCAAAGAATTATCTTTTCCAAGCAATTGATCGCACAATCTTAGAAACTATTCTTTGCAAAGATACTTCCAAGCAAATTTGGGATTCCATGAAGAAGAAATATGAAGGATCAAAGCGGGTTCAGAGGCGCAGACTACAAGCTCTACGATCCGAATTTGAAACATTACTGATGAAATCTGGAGAATCGCTTTCGACTTCTTCTCAAGAACAATGTCAATTGTTAATAAAATGTTGATTTCTGGAGAGAAGATGGAGGATGTGATTGTGGTTGAGAAGATTCTTCGCTCAATGACACCGAAATTCAACTACGTGGTATGTTCAATTGAAGAATCAAAGAACATTGATCTTTTATCACTTGATGAACTTCAAGCATCTTTACTGGTTCATGAGAAGAAAATCACTCAACAAGACAAAGAAGAGCAAGCTTTGTCGGGCCTCATCAAACATTTATAAAAAAGGGAGGTCGAGGACGAGGCGGAGGTAGACAGAATAATGAAGGGAGAGGCTCACAACATCATCAATCCCATGATGATCGAAGCTTCATATTTCGAGGAACTGGCAGAGGCAGAGGAAGAAGTCGTGGAGGCCAACAATCAAAGGTTGATCATACGAGGTCAGTAGACAAGTCGAATGTGGAGTGCTATCGCTGTCATAAGTATGGACATTATCAGAATGAATGCAGAACTAACCTGACAAAGGATAGTGGAGAAAAATCAAATTTTGCGTAAACAGAGGAGGAGATATCTTTGCCGATGGTTTGCAACACCAAGGAAGATATGAAGAAGCAATTGTGGTACCTGGACACCGGTTGCAAAGCAATCATATGTGTGGCGACAAAGAAATTTTTTTCTCATCCGGATGAGTCATATAAGGACAACGTCAAGTTTGGCAACAACACCAAAATTTCGTTATGGGAAAAGGCGAGGTAATGATTAGAACAAGAGGGAATAATTATCAAATAATCTATAATGTTCTTTTTGTTCCAGATTTGAAGACCAACTTGTTAAGCATTGGTCAATTACAAGAGAAGGGCTATGAGATTGTAGTAAAAAATGGTGTCTGTCGTATTCATGATGACAAGTTAGGCTTGGTTGCTGAAGCTAAAATGACAACAAATAGAATGTTCCCTCTCTATTTGGATAATGTCTCTCAGATTTGTTTGTCAACTCGGCTCAGTGAATGATGCTTGGTTGTGGCACTTTCGTTATGGACATCCGAATTTCAATGGACTAAAGACACTCGCAAAGAAAAGAGAATGGTGGTTGGCCTTCCAATGCTCTCTACTCCAACAGAGATTTGTGAAAGTTAGTGTCATCGACAAAGCAACCGAGAACTCCATTTCCAAAAGGAAAAACACAAAGAGCAAGAGAGCCATTGCAGATTGTGCATTCCCGACCTCCGTGGTCCGATCAATCCTATCTCTAATGGAGGTAAACGATACATAATCACTTTCATTGATGATTTGAGTCGTAAAACATGGGCTTATTTTTTTACAAGAAAAATCAAGCCTTAACAGACTTTTCAAAGTTTTTAAGGCAGCTTGTTGAGAAAGAAGCAGTCTGTCCAATTCAAGTGCTACGCACCGATCGTGGTGGAGAGTATAACTCACATGAATTTGCGATTTTTGTGAGTTATATGGAATTAAACGACAGACTAACAGAGACTTATACTCCACAACAAAATGGAGTGTGTGAAAGAAAGAACCGCACAATCATGAATATGGTGAGAAGTCTTTTGACAATGAGTAGGGTGCCAAAGAGTTTTTGGCCGTAAGCGATAAATTGGAGTCTTCACATTTTGAATCGAAGTCCAACAAGAGTCTGTTCAAAACATGACACCGAGAGGAGGCTTGGAATGGTCACCAACCAGCAGCTTGATCACTTCGAATTTTTCGGATGCATAGCTTATGCCCATGTTCCGGATGTACAGAGGAAAAAGCTAGATGATAAAGGTGAAAAATGCATTTTTCTTGGTGTGAGCGATAATTCCAAAGCTTACAAGTTGTACAATCCTCACACTAAGAAGATTGTTATAAGTCGTGACGTGTTTTTTTGATGAAGAGAATTTCCGGGAATGGAATAAAAAAAATATTGAGCAAACTATACCAAAGCAGATCTTGAAGAAGATGAAGAGCAACCTAGTCGAATTACAGAGCAAAGCGAAAGATTTAAATCCGGATGAACCAACAAGTGATTCAACTACAGACCATAAACCAACATCCACAACGCATTAGAAGAAGACCCGCATGGATGGTCGACTATGAGGTAACCGGGATTAATCAATCCGATGAAGACTCACTTGTAAATTTAGCTTTATTTTCGATTGCGATCCCTTAACTTTTGAGGAAGCCGTTCAACCTTCGAAATGGAGAAAGGCTATGGATAATGAAATTTCCTCCATAGAAAGGAACAAGACAAGGGAAGTTACTTGAACTTCCCAAGGGACGTAAAACCATTGGCGTAAAGTGGGTGTATAAAACAAAAATTGAATGAAAAAGGCGAAGTTGATGGACATAAGGCGCGACTCGGTTGCAAAGGGATACAAGCAGGAATTTGGAATTGATTACAAAGAGGTCTTCGCTCCCCGTTGCAAGGCGAGACACTATCGACTTGTAGTTGCGTTGGCGACTCAAAATTCATGGTCAATCTTTCAATTGGATGTCAAATCAGCTTTCTTACACGGCGAGTTGGAAGAGCAGGTATTTGTTGATCAACCTTTGGGTTACATAAAAGTAGGAGATGAGAATAAGGTGTATAAATTGAAAAAGGCTCTATACGGTCTAAAACAAGCCCCACGGGCATGGTATAGTCGTATCGAGGCTTATTTTTTAAGAAAAGGATTTCTGAAATGTCCTTATGAACATACACTTTTTATGCGATTTGACATTGAAGGAAAAATGCTCATAGTTTGTTTGTACGTGGATGATTTAATCTATACTGGGAATAGTGAGGAGATGATAGAGCAGTTTAAGAATTCGATGATGTCTGAATTTGAAATGTCTGACCTTGGTTTGATGCATTATTTTTTGGGCATAGAAGTTATTCGATCCCAATGCGAGCATCTTTATCTCTCAAAAGAGATATGTGCGGGATATCTTAATCAAGTTTGGAATGCAAGATTGCAATCTCGTCCAGTACTCCAGCTGAAACAAGTTTAAAGCTTGTTAAAGATCCGGATGGCAAAAAGATTGACGACGACCTTCTATAAGCAAATTGTTGGAAGTTTAATGTACTTAACTACAACAAGGCCAGACATCATGTTTTCTGTAAGTCTCATAAGCAGATTCATGGAAAATCCAACAGAAATGCATCTTGCGTCAGCGAAACGAATTTTGCGGTATTTGCAAGGAACAACAGACTATGGAATACTCTACAAAAAAGGAGAAAAATCGGGAATTGATTGGGTTCACCGATAGTGATTATGCGAGGGGATCAAGATGACAGGGAAAAGCACATCCGGATATGTGTTCATGATGGGGTCCGGAGCTATTTCATGGTCATCAAGAAAGCGACCTATAGTCACTCTTTCAACTACTGAAACGAGAATTTGTAGCAAGCAACATCGTGTGCTTCCCAATCAATTTGGTTGAGAAATGTTCTTAAAGAACTTCGCTCGATCAAGAAGGTTCAACTCCAATTTATTGTGACAACAATTCAACAATCAAGTTGTCCAAAAATTCAGTTTTGCATGGTCGAAGCAAGCATATCGATGTTCGGTTTCATTTCTTACGCGATCTTACCAAGGACAAAGTTGTTGATCTCATTTATCTGCGAAAGCAAGGATCAAATTGCTCGATTTGCTCACAAAGCCCCTTAAACTCGATGCATTTCGAAGCTCAGAAAATTACTTGGAGTTTGCAGCATGGAAGATTATGTTTAAAGGGGTGCACTAAAGACAAGTTTTAGTATTAAACTTATGTTGTTAACATTAGTTTAAGGGAGGGTGTTAAAATAAATGCTTAAATTATTAGCCTAAATTCCGTAATATTTCCGGTTCATAGTTGTCCTATTCTTTAGGGGGATTAGCTAGTTGTTCTATTCAGTAAGAAGTTAGTTGCTTTATTCCCTCCGATTTCTTTATGCACATTTTTCTGTAGTTTCTGTTATATTTCAGCCTATTTAATGGCTTCATTTGTTAAGAATAAAACACAGTTTTCATCTTTTGCTTCTCGATTTAACAAGCTATTATTTTGTTACTATTTAAATTAAATTTAAAAAGTATAATAAAATAATAAAAAAGAAAAAAACCCGAGATTTGGAAGAAGAAAGTGGAATGGGCAGGGTGAGGGAGGTGGATGGGGTGATTATTTGGAGAGTATGGGTAGAGATCTGATCCAAAGGGTTGTTTCACTTTCAGGGGCTCTTCTCTTCTCTTCTCTTCTCTTCTCTTCTCGCGACGGTGACGGTGACATTCATTAGTTCGTTGGATGGAATCAATGCTTGCACAAAAAGGTTGCTTCTCCCTCTGACTCCCCATCTCATCTCATCTCATCTCGTATCTTCTTCTTCCCTGCCTTACTTCCACACACTTCTTTTGACTTCCACTCCAAACTACCATATACTACCTCCCTCCTTCACATAATATAAACTTAAATTGTTACATTTAAAAATTTTATATTATAAAATAGTTTCTTTTTATAATTTTTATTAAGAATATATCTATTCATTTAAAGTATAATTATTTAAAAATTCTCAAAATTTTACAATAAAAAATTTATAAAATTAATAAAAAAGTATTATAAGTATTTTACTTTAAAAAACACCTTGATTTCATATTTTTTTAATTTGTGTAAAAAAAATTTAACATTATATATAAAATAAATGTATATATAAAGCTCTCTTCTTCTTAAAAAATAAGATTTAAGCTCGCAAAATTATATTATAGTAATATTTTAGAATTTTTACTACAAAATTATTATATTTTGATAAAATTTGTGTACTAAAATTATATTAGGGAATTAAGTAGTTGTAAATTGATAAATAATTTGTTATTTATACAAAATAAATAGATGAAGTTATAAATTAGATAAATTTTGTAGAAAAATATGTAATTATTATTTTATACGCACCAAAACTATTGTATATTCTCAATTATATATATATTACACATTAAAAAAGAAATGTATTTCGACAAATTACTATTTCTAAATTATTACCTTGGCATATGTATTCTTTAAGTACTTGTAAAATAAGATTAGTATAATTTACAAAGACTCTAATCTAATTCAATTCAAAAAATATTTTTAAAAAAATGTTATCTAAATTTATAAAAATTCATTTATTATTTAATTAGTTAATGTGAAATTTTTAATCAAACCGTCGTTGATATTCGTTTCTATTTACTTTCGGTTACAATACAAGGGACGTGCTTCTGGGGACGGAGGATTTGTGACAAAGACGATGCAAGGGTGTTTGTTTTTTGTGAGAATTTAAGGATACTGCTAATCTTTTAATTTATTTGTCTAACAATTCAATGTGATACTGATGGATTTCTTCAGATAAGCTTTTTGTTGGAGCATTTAAATGAAGTTCCACACCTTCAAAAACTTGTCCCCCTTCTACAATTCTCTTCCCCTCCCTCAATAGTTTGGAAATATAAGTCTTTTTAGTTAATTGAATGATCAAAATTATAAGTTTTTTTTTATATTTTTTAATATATATTTATTATTTATTTTTTTAATTTTACCTTCTTTAAATTATTTTTTATCTCATTTCCTCTCTTTCACTCTCTTTGTTTATTAAAGATAAAATAAAAATCTTATATTAAAAATTACATTACATTTTTTTATTATTAATTCGTGCACAAAATTAAAAAAAATTGCATTCTTTATTGAAAATAGTAATAGATTAGTTA
Source organism: Catharanthus roseus (assembly GCA_028651295.1). Lineage (NCBI taxonomy): Eukaryota > Viridiplantae > Streptophyta > Magnoliopsida > Gentianales > Apocynaceae > Catharanthus > Catharanthus roseus. Next base: position 1,246,894 of record JAPQWS010000044.1, on the reverse strand, counting down.
ATCAAGTCCGCATAAATTAATGGATTTGAACTCTTCTGATTAATTTTTAATAAAAAGTTTTCTTTTGATAGTCTCGATAAATCCTCTAAAGTCCCTTCAATAAAAAATTTATTTTGGAAACATATGAAATTTTTTGTTGATAAAAAAAATAGTTTTATACATATAAATAAAATAATTCACCTAAGTCACATGGTTAATGGGCTAACTTAGATCGGGTTGCTCTTATTTATTAAACGTATACGTTGTGCCTAATAAGCCCAAGTTGTTGTTCATTTTTTTTTTTTTTAAATTCAGTATTCGAGAATCATCAACTAATTTATGAAGGATGAGAAAACACAAGGTTGGTTCTTTAGTAACTCGAATTCAATACCTCTTACTTTGCATGTCGTATGAAGATACTTAAGTGAAGAGGTCGCATTATCGGATCACCCACCTCCAAAAGTTGAGAGAAGGAAATTGACTGTTCCCTTAACAAAGATAACACCAAACATATTTTAATTATATTTTTTTTTTTTTTATAAATGCCTTTGCGTTTATAAGGAAAGAATTGGAAGAACTAGAGTAAAAACTTGTGTGTTTAATGTCATGAAAATGCACCAATTTGGTCTTTTTTTTTTATAAATATTATGGGTAACTGAAGGTGGGTCGTAGTAGCTAAGAAGTTTTTCTTGCAAATATTGAGTATTTTTATTTACTCTGTCATGCTTAGTTTAAAAAAAAAAACCCTTTAATGTTAGGATTCGAATTTCACGTATTACTTTCTAATTTAGTATATTTTATTAATAAAATATAATAAATAAATAAATTCTAAAAAGAATATATTAAACAAATAATATAGTACACAGAGTGATACAGAAAATCTTATGTCCTGATGTTATCTTGATAAAGAAAAAAAACATTAATTTAGACAAATTATTACAGCAGCCCAACAGGAAGACAAATAAAAGGGTAAAGTATTTATCGAAGGATAAGGAGCCCAAGCCCACTCGGCCCACTTCAGAGCTAAATAAAAGGCCCCAAAATCCACCAATACGTGGAACCCGCGAAAGTGATGTATTTTAAAAGCGATGCCACCTAAACCAGCTGTTCCGGTAAACGGTGGCTTTTTAAAGTCCCTCCACTGCCGAAGAAAAAACGAAAAAAGGCCAATTAAAGCTTGCGCTATGTTCTATGCCTCAAAGCCTCAAAGTGATTTTTTACTCTTTTTTTGGCCAAAGCTTCAAATTCCCTTTCTTTTTAAGTTCCTTAATCACCACGTATTAATAACCACTTTTAATCTTGATCAAAGAAAGTGAAAAAGACATTGTGATTTCAATTATGAAAAAAAAAACTAAACATATTTTTAATATATTCCAGTTGTTATAAAATAAAAAGATTTTAATAGAATGAATATCTTTTTTGTCGATAATTATTTTGATTATATAGTTTGGTTGTACATAATGTGTAAATTTAAGAGTGGAGATACATAAAAAAGAATTTATTATTGGAAGTTATAATCTGTTATAAAATATTATAATATATATAAACTTAAATTTTTTTTAGAGATATAAACTTAAAAAAATTATTGTAAAAAAACTTTGAAAAATTAATAATGTCTTTTATGCAAACATATAATTCTATAAGTAAAAAATAAACACATGTCATAAATTAAGCATGGTCTTTTATTTTTTTTCATTTAAAAATGCTAAGAGTATGATAGTTGGGGTAGTGATAGTCAAATAATGATAAAAAAACCTTTATTAAATGTAAGTATATTTGTTAATTTTATCATTTTATTACATTTTTAATCAAATTATTATTTTATTATGTGTTTGTCTAACGTGTATCTAGATACACATCAATAAAAATAAAATATACCATATATATTATTTCTAATAAATCTTACAAATTTAAAAGCTTTAATGAGAATTGTTGAACCCGAATAAAACTTATAAATTAATTTTTAGATACTTTTGAGAGTGTTTCGTATTTAGAGGTACACGACCTCACACATTATAGACTCGAATTATGGATCGATCGTAAAGTTTAACTCTTAATTCTGAATTAGGGTCCGATCCAAATGTCTCACATCGCCAACCAATCTAGACTTATTTTACGTAATACACCTGTAAGATTTGACTTACTCAAAAGTTAGAGTCTAACCCTAGACATTTCATGGTACTATAAAAGAATTCAATTTCAAGTTTCTAAATATTTATAACTCACTTATCTATTATAACAATTCATCAAATTGTAAAACTTTATCTATTACTGCGTTACGAATCTTCAAGTATTTATAACATATTTATCTATTATGGCAAACCACCAAATTATAAGATTTTATTACTGTGTCAATTTAACATATTGTAAAAATTATATTACTATCTTAAATCGTTAACCTATGTTCTAAGATACAAGTTAAAAAAAAAAACTGTTCTTATATCTAAATAAAATTTAGAAATTTGGCCGAATATGAACACACAAATCCTGGTAGATTACAAAAAAGAAAACGTATATGACAAATTTTTTTTTGGCTAAGTGTATAGTAACATTGTATTTTATTGGGACTTTTGTAGGTAAATTAATGCACAGGAATCTCTCAGATGGCGTAATTTAAGGAAACGCAATAAAAGTGCCTCTTTCAGCACCATCACTCCCTGCTCTGCCATATTCCCCCACCCTTTTCACAATATCCCCCCTTCTTCTTCTTCCCCACTGTCCTCTTCTACTGGGAAGGTGATCCCCTGCTAATTCTCTCTTTCTTCTTTTCTCTGTTAAAGGAGTTTTTTCCCGTGGAAGGGATGATCATGTGAATTTGAATGTTTTTTTTTTTTAAATTTTCAGGAGTACTAGAGAAAATTGCGATACAACCAAATTTCTCTGTTCATAAGTGGAGAAACGAAAATGCTTACATGCATAGCTCGTTCGAAGCAGCAACCGAGTGATGATTCTATCGATCAGCCCGAGAAATTCCACCCCAATGCTAATCATGCCAATAAACAAGCTATTAAAACGCTCACTTCTCAGGTAAAATTAACTATTGAAATTGGGTCAATTTAAATCTCACACATGTTTTTCCCCTTTCTGATAGAATTTAATTAGTTTCTGCTGTGATTTTTGAGTTTCTGATTGAAATTTTTACTGAGAATTGAGTAGAATTTTGTCTGCTTAGAAAATTTTTTACGTTAGTTTTTGAAGAAGGATTGGCGTTTTTTGTTTTTGTATTTGGAATTAGATCAAGGATATGGCGTTGAAGGCTTCGGGTGCTTATCGCCACTGTAATCCATGTACAACTCAACCAACTCAGCCGAGGAATGGGAATTGCGGCGAGTCCGATTCAGTTATGTCCGCCTCGTCCGACAGGTTTCGGTGGTCTTATCGGCGGACGGGGAGCTCCAATTCCAGCTCAACGGCTGGGAGGAAGGAATTGGAGGCGAGATTGAAAGGAATTTCAAGCGGCGAAGGTACGCCGGTGTCGGCAAGTGGACGGCGGGTTGACCCGATTGTGTTCGTGGAAGAGAACGAACCTAAGGAGTGGGTAGCTCAAGTAGAACCCGGTGTTTTAATTACATTTGTTTCATTGCCACGTGGCGGCAATGATCTCAAGCGGATTCGTTTCAGGTAACATTAATCACGTTTTCCCATTTTACTAGTATTTCTTAATCTGAACTTTGACGGCTGTGATTGTACCAAATACTATCAGTTTTTTTTTTACAAAATAATTAGGAATTAGTTGTCATAATAATAATAATTTATCAAAACAGTAATAAATAATAATAGTAATAATAATATTAATAATTATTCATTACTATTATTATAGTGTTTATTTGTGGTGAGTGGTGAATATGATTTGTTATGATTAACTTTGTGGGAACAAACTTCTTTGGGAAATTCTTGTATATGTTGATGAGGCAAAGTTGCCCTCTTGTGGATTTCATGAGCCATTGAGGCAGTCATCCGAAGAAATAGTTTCTTAGAAATAACTTTTACTTGGTGAGGAAAATTGTGTTAGTTTCAACATATTTGTAGAACCCTATGTTTTTGGGTCTACTTGTAGAAATTTTCTTGTCTCAAATGGGTTTGTTCTTACTACTTTCTTTTCGGAGTCTTCTTATTTTCTATTTGCGATTTACTATTTTTTCCTTGGCAGTTTCATTAAAAATCTAATGTAAAAAATTTTAATTTGAGAGACCCACAATTTTTTTAGTTTTTATTTGTTACAAATTATTCAACTTCTAAGATATATGAAATAAGATTTTTAAAGTAAGACTATTCGTTTCCATGAATTCTTAAGATAACTCGGTTGTATGGTAATTGTCATAATGCTTTTAGTAACCCGAAAATCCCCCTTTTGATAGCAGGGTTTTTTAAGATAAATAAATAAAAGAAAGAATAACATATATATATATATATTCCTGTATTCAGTTTGTGAAAAAGGAAGATTATGGTAAAAATTAACATTATTGTTGGAGTGGATAATGTGAGTCAAAATAATTGCATACAGTTTCAATTGTCATGCAAATGATGGTTAAAACCAAGTGGTGGAACTGTTGGTTTGGAGACAATATGAACTGCTTTTCAATATGGAAGAATGAGGTTTATGGTACTGTTAATAGTATTGATAAATGATTTTTGTTTGCCCTGCAAAAGGAATATATAGATGCAATTATTGCAATAGCAAGGCGTGTTAAAAGTAAAAATTGATGCTCCACCAGAGTTGGTTTTTATTTTTTACTTTTAACTGCTGTTAATTTCAAACCATTAGTTGGGTGGTTTGATCAATTAGTACTTCTGATAATGGAAAACGCCATGAGATTATGGGGGCTACTTTTCAAAGTCCAAAAAGGCAAAAGCAAACTCATGAACACTTTTGTGGGCCTATTTTGATTGTGTTGGCTAAACCTTTTACTAGTTGTTGTTGTCTTGTCGGAGATTGCTTATTTGCTTTCATTTTCAATCTTCATCACGCGTATGTTTTTGATTTGTCATCTTGTGACCATTTGTTTCCAATTTGTCTGTAAATGAATTGAGGCCCTTAAGGTTTGCACTCTCTCTGAGTCTATTCTTGTCCTAACCATAGTAATGACAAAAGTTGATATCTGAAATTTTGCTTCTGAGAAAGGAACATTGTTGTAGATCTTTCGCTTTCTTTGTTTTCTTGGAGGAAATTGTTTACTATGATAAGCAAAGCTGTTAAAGAATCTTGATTTCTGGGACCATGGTAATAAGATAACTCTGCTGGCTCTATTGCTCGATGATCATGGACTTTATATTTCATGACTCTTGTATGAACCCACCAATATTTCTTTTTTGAGCTTCAATCATGGTCATATTTCTTTAATGGAGTATGACTCAAGATCCATTCCCGTGAAATGATTTCAATCATTTCTTTGTTGCTTGCTTACCTAATGTATTTAATTGACTAAGATCATTGAAACTTTGAAGGAAGAATTAGATGCCATCTCTCAAAAAGTCAAATGGCATTTATACTATTTATGAACCAACATTTAATCTGATTGATCTCTTAGCATGGATATCCATCCTTCATGTCAAGAAATTTTTGCAGGCCTATCTGAGTGAGTGGCCTACCATTACTAACTACAATTCCTCACAGAAAGTCAAAACACGAAGATGAATGAAAGAAAGATTACTCTAGTTGGTTCAAACTAAATATTTCTGTTGATCCTGCAATAAAAAATATTCTTCTACCACATTAAAGGAAGACATGGTAACTGACTTAGGGTAACTACTCGGGATCTTATTAGACGTAACAGCAGTTGGTTTTGAAAATGGTTTATTGAAGCATTAGGTATTCGGGTTTATCTTTACCCGTTTTAATTGTCAAGGCCACATTATACCTTTCTTTTTCTCTAATTTGCAGCCAAAGTTTGTTTTTTATAGCTTAAACCTCTTTAGTGTTAATGACTGAAATGTGTTCTGATTAGTTTTTTCATTGTCTTAGTCGAGATATGTTTAACAAATGGCAAGCACAAAGGTGGTGGGCAGAAAACTACGAGAAAGTAATGGAGCTATATAATGTGCAGAGGTTGAATCGCCAAGCTTTTCCCCTTCCAACCCCTCCAAGATCTGAAGACGAGGTAAACCTTCTAATCTGAAGTCATACACATTTGACAATAGATCAGAAAGTAATAAATATCTAACCCATAATTAAAGAAGACAGTGCACTGGTTGCTAGCAATCCAATTTGTGTTCTAGAATTTGTACATTGATTTCTTTAAGCTGTTTATCTAAAATAAGTATATCAAAACCATGTGAGTTGCCTTGGAGAGTTGGCATTACAAGTACTTTTTGATTGATAATTTGTTTCATTTTATAGAGTTCAAAGATTGAATCTCTTGAGGATAGCCCTGTAACTCCACCACTAAGTAGAGAAAGGCTTCCTCGGACTCTATACCGTCCAACAGGAATGGGATACTCATCTTCAGATTCATTTGATCATCGCTCGACCCATTCTCATCATACCTTCGATACTAATGGTGTTGCATCAACTCCAAAACTCTCAAGCATTAGTGGTACTAAGACAGAAACATCATCAGTTGATGCCTCCATGAGGACTAGTTCATCAAGAGATGCAGATCGCTCTGGAGACATATCCATCAGTAATGCTAGTGATCTAGAGACCGAATGGGTTGAACAAGATGAACCTGGAGTTTACATCACAATCAGAGCCTTAGCTGATGGAAGAAGAGAACTCAGACGCGTTAGATTCAGGTTAGCCTTCGTACTCAACTAATGCATTCGAGTTTTGGTCTTAGATCTTGATAACAAGATAAACTTATGCAATGCAGCCGAGAAAAATTTGGGGAGATGCATGCTAGGTTATGGTGGGAAGAGAATCGAGCAAGAATACATAAACAGTACTTGTGAATCAAAAGGGGAAGCAAGGTAATCCCCCCCTCCTGCAAATGAAGCAAAGTTTTGGCGTATAAAAATGCCGTATCATTCTAAGAGAATCCAATCTTTTTGTCCAGTAGATACAACCTTCTGGGTTGTGAGATCATTGATTTTCTTGATTTCTTTTTTATCATGTTTATATTTACCTGGAAATGTGGTGGATGAAGAGCATCCTTGGAGGCTATGGAGTTTTGAGGGTAGTTTGGGTATACGACTTGAGGAGATGGATAGGGGGGAAGATGAAGGTGCAAAAAAAAGAAGATGTTAATATTATGGAGGGCAAAATCTTTCTCCAAGTCCATCCTGCCAGCTTCAATATATATATTATTTGGTAATTAAATTAAATTAATGTAATCAGTGTAAATTTGCATATCTTTCTCGGAAATGAAATCTATGGTTGTGGATGATGAGGCTATTTTTAGTGAAATTTTGCATTTATTCTGTGGATTGACGAGTTTTTACTTGCGGATATTTTTTACTGTCGATGTTAGTCTACAAAGTTTCACCAAAAAAATGTTAGTCTAGAAAGGCACAATTTCTGACTTTTCATTCTTTTGGCACATGGGATAAAAAAGTATGAATGCTTATACCATAATTTGTGTCAAATATTATTTATTTAAAAATTTGTTTTATACATGTAAATCACTTTTATAAATTACTTTTATGTATTATAAAATGAAATTTTTACCCACTTATTAAAATATGATAAGTTATTAATCGTGTTACTCATGTACTATAATTTTTAGGAATAGTTTTTTTTCTTCTAAAAAGTAATTTTCGTTTTCCTTTGAAACAGATGAATTGAAAAGAAACTATTGGTGATAGAGAGGAAGATGGGATGTGTTCTATTTTTAAAGTTAAATGAGGCGTTGAAATGAATTTACGTGTAGAATTTTTTAATTGTTACTTTATTTATAGTTTGATATAAGAAAGTACTTTATTCATTTTTTTGGAAAAATCACAATTGTCAACCGTGTTAATTCCAAATGAGCTCTATATTTTTAATTAATTGTTAATTAAGTATTTAAATTTTTAATTTTGATAATCAAATATTTAAATTAAGGTTTTGTAAAAAAAGTAATGGCTAATAGCTGAAATGCTAATAGGGTCCTCATTTGAGTATTTGATTATCAAAATTAAAACTTTTTTCATCTGTTAATTTTGACGGAACTCTTATTTATGTATTTTATTGTCGCAACTAAAAGTTTAGATACTTAAAAGATAATAGACTAAAGGTACAGGGACCTTTTCAGTATTAACCCTTCAAACTCCATAGTATAATACGACGCATTCTCCTATTGTGCTTAAATAAGAAACTACGACGCATTCTCCTATAATACGACGCATAGCTGATTTGGGTAATAAAATATGACGCATTCTCCCCTCTTGTGCTTAAATAAGATGACGCCACACAGGGACATTCTAAAATTTTAACCAGCCAAAAGAAATAAAAAAAAAAAAAAAAAGCCATTTGCGGAGCTGCCAAACGGATCTCCAAACCAAAAAATTACAGTTACGTACTGCAAAACGATGAACGCCGCCGTGACTGCGACTGAGCTGCTCTCACCTTCAACGCTCGATTCCGGAAACAATTATCTGAATTTCTCATCGTCTATATCTCCGTTTAGCTCTGCAAATTTCACTCAAAAACTTAACTTCCATTCAATTTCTCTGTTTAATTTGAAGTACGATACCTCAATTTGTAAAATCCGATTTGCGACAGTGTCAATGAACACTACCACTTCTCCGTACAAGCCGGAAGAAGCTAGGGTTCCACCTGCTCTTCCTTTGCCCAAACCTCCTGTTACCAAGGCAAGCTTATTAAACTGTTAGCCTTTTTACATTACTCACAATCTTAAGTTAGATAAAAAGAAAAATGAAAAGAAATTAGAAGAAACCAGTGCAGCTATCTTTTGCATTGCAGTTATAGAAGCTTCATTCCTTCTTAATATTCCGTTTACTTCTGATTTATGAGTAGCTTGAAGAATGTATATTTGGAGCGAATCAAAATTTATTGAGTAGGTAACATATGCCAATCATTCTGCTATTTTACATTTTTCTTCTGGAAAATAAATGCAGAATATGAGGAAGTTGTTGGGATGTCATAAATTCTTTAAGCTTTTACCTACAAAGGTTGCTCATCATGTATGGAGAAGAAAATACATATAGAATATGTCTTGTACTCTATCAATTAGTTAAAATGGTTTAGGGAACAGTGGTGGCCCTGAAGCTGTATGAATTGTTGTTCTATCATCATTTCAATTGTTTCTAATAGATGTTAAGCTTTGAATTTATCTATTGGATCATATCCGCAGAAGATGAGACACTGTGTAGTTCATCTTAGTGGTTAAATTTTGAAAAACCTTCTAATTTTTGTTTCGGGTTTTATGTGATTGAACATGGTCTGAAGTTAGACTGAAGATTAGTTTGTCTCTTAAGTTAGTATTTGTTCAACACAGAGAAGTAATTATATGTTTATTTCTTTCAGTTCAAAATTGCTCTTTGCCAGTTAGCAGTTACTGCCGACAAGGAGAGAAACATTGCTCATGGTCGGACGGCAATAGAGGAGGCTGCTGAAAAGGGTGCCCAGCTTGTCCTTCTTCCGGTGAGTATATTCTTGTTTTCTCATTTTTGTTTTGCAAGGGAAATTCTTGCAGAGTGAAGTAAGCTTCTTATTTTTCTTCTTTTTAAAGTTCAAAAAACATATGGATGATGCCTTTTCCTCCCTATTTTACATTCTATCCTTTTCAGAAACTTGTAAAATCTAGAAGTCCATTAATAATCTGGCTCAGAAGATTTCACTTGCATGACAAGAATTAGAGTTGACTTTTTCTTTCTCTTTGTGTCCTTTGTCTTCTTGTCTATAATTTGTTAAATAATCACCAAAAACATGCTTAACTCTTCCTTCTAATCCACTCTATTCCACTCAGGCCTTGTACATCACTACATTAGCTCTCTACATAAAACGGAAAAAAATATTTCTAATGGGCTGTGCCTACATATTGTTTAAGGAAAGAAATTATATGAACTACTGGTGCACTTTCCTCCAAAATTCCGGTTCTTCCTGTTGAATTATCCATTCTCTCTCTTTCCTTTTTCTTGCATTTTCTTTTATACATCTTTACTGAAAACTAAATGAACAAATTTTATTTTTATGACAGGAAATATGGAATAGCCCCTATTCAAATGATAGTTTTCCACTGTATGCTGAGGATATTGATGCAGGTGGTGATGCTTCCCCCTCAACTGCGATGCTCTCTGAAATATCTCGGTTTCTCAAGATCACCATTATTGGTGGCTCCATACCAGAGCGCAGTGGTGATAAATTATATAATACATGTTGTGTTTTTGGTACTGATGGAAAGCTTATTGGCAAGCATCGGAAGGTCTTTGATTTTTATCCAATGCAATCCGTGTTATGTCTATGATTGATAATTGGTTCATGAAATATCATTAACTGCTATGATGAATGATTTCCATAATTATGATGACTTAACAAAAATGTTCATTCTATTGTTGCAGATACATCTCTTTGACATTGATATTCCTGGCAGAATGACCTTCAAGGAATCATTGACCCTTACGGCAGGGGAGATTCCAACAGTTGTGGACACAGGTGTCATGATTCTCATCTGTTTTTCTATAGTTATCACATCGTAATCAGCCTAAACCCTACTCTGTCTTATTTATTTTTAATAATTTTATGTGAGTATACTTTTTTCGGATTCAAGGGAAATTAATAGCAACAATCTAATTTATTTTAATTGATAGTAAGAATATGGAGTTGTTTTAGATAAAAAAAAAAGAATATGGAGTTGTTTGCTGCTCCTCTTTATATTGAATGGATGCTACATTAGAAGATTTCGGGCCTTCTGATTTGGCAACCATTTAAAAATGACTATAAATGATGTTCTAAATCTTTTCAATATTGATGCTTTACTTCTATTTGTAACTTAAGTGGAGATTTGAATGCTCGTTGTTCTTTCTTCCTGACCTTTCCCCTGCTGTTTACGTATCACTATCGAAGCAAGATCTTGTGTTATGCTGTTAAACTTACTTGTTTGGCTTCTCCTAGTAAACTTCTAACTCTTTTCAAGTTTTCATAGGTACTCATACATAATTCATTTAATTATGAGTAATGTTGATTAGCTGTTTATACACTTAGATCAAATCTAATCAACATATAACCCACCGGTGTTGTATGCAGAGGTTGGCCGTGTCGGTATAGGGATATGTTATGACATTCGGTTCCAAGAACTTGCAGCGATATATGCAGCAAGGGGTATGATTGAAGCTTATGTTCTCCAACCAATCTAGAATCAGTATTTTACTCATTTTTTTTTGTCTCATCCTGCCTTTAAGGTTGCATTTGATGTTTCATTCCAAATATAAGGACTTTACCATTTTATCAAGGTGTTGAAGTCAACATTATATACATGTTATTAACGTATCTGAGAGCTTTTTGCATTTATCTTATGGACATGGGAAATACACTGCTACTCACTACTAGAAAGCCACCCTTGGTAGTTATTTGTCCAATCAATTCATTTTCTCATTCTATGCAAAACAAGATTCTGACTTATTTTGAAGCTGGTAATGATCATTGGTCTTCCTTAAAGTGTAGGGCTGTATTAGCATGGCTGGGAAATTATATGCAGATGTTAGTGCAATGATATGCTTGACCAAGTTTCCTTGTCCTGGTGTAGTTACAATGTGCCTAGTGTTCCACATGAAACAGTGAAGTGTACTTAGTCGCTGTGGAGATGCAGCCAACTGAATCATGAGAATATAGTTAATTCTAATTCCACATATTTATCAAAAAAAAAAAAAAAAAAGATTCTAATTCCACATGCCACTTTGACAACCTTATTTTTGTTGGCCTTGTGCTAGACTCTGCTAATAGCAATCGCTCTCATTATCATTCGTTCAAGATTTCTGATAGGATCATTTCGTGCTTTAGGTGCTCACTTGATTTGCTATCCTGGAGCTTTTAACATGACTACTGGTCCACTACATTGGGAATTGTTGCAAAGGGCAAGGTAATCAAGTAGTTAACAAGTACTTTTAGATGAACTGCAGTGTAATGGGCATTTTGGCACTTTCAGTGTCCTTGTAGAATTGACATGGTCATCATTTTATTCATTTTATACTTCTATTCATCTGTCATTGTTGCAAAGTGCAAGGTGAAAAATAATTAACAAGTATTTTTAGATTAGTTGCATCTGAGGGGCATTTATGCACATTCAATGTCCTTGTAGAATTAAAAGATGGTCAGAAGTTTGTTCATTTTATACCTCTATAGTTTAGTCAACTTTCACATTACTCATATTTATCGTTTAATTCTTGGTTTGCAGGGCCGCAGATTGTCAGGTATTCTCTGAGCTGTGAATCGCATTTCCTTTGATATGAAGATGAGATTGAATGTTTACTTGTTAATCAACTATATTATCTCTAACAGAACAATATTTTGTTTCAAGGGGTACAACGTGGTTTCTTCATTTCTCGTCAAATGTTATTTATTTTGTCCTGTTTCCATTTCCTAACTATTTCTTGCATCTACAATAGTAGCAAATTGGCTTGTCATTTCTTCCAAAACTGAATTCACTTTTGTATACAGGGTTTTAGAGAAAGAACATCTCCAATGATAGTGGACCAAATGTTACAATTTAGGCTTCCATAACAATGAGAGTTACAATTTTATCTTTTCTCTCCCTGTATATGTTTTTCTTTATAATTTCTTTAAGTTTCCATAAGAAGAACACTATAGATCAACTCTGGTGTACTACTGTTTAATTATTCACTGATAACCAAAAATCCAGTTCAAATCCCTGACTACATTCTTATCTTGCTCTTAGAAATAATAAAGATTTCTTCATTAAAAAAAATGTCCATTCTGCCTTGGAGTTCTTAAAACGAAACAATCCAATTTGAAGCGTAACTTTAAAATGGATCTATTATCTTAAGCTCAATTTGAAGCATAGTTATAGAAACTTCAATGGCTGTCCTTGGCCATATTCTGCTCTTAGCTTTGTGATATTGCTATAGAAGACATTGATGTACATTGGAGACATCTGCACATTTATTCCCATTTCTATATTCCATTTTTATTCATGGACTTATCTGCTGCCTACACTTATTTACAGTTGTATGTGGCCACTTGTTCACCTGCTAGAGATACTAAATCAAGTTACGTGGCCTGGGGACACTCTACACTAGTTGGACCTGTGAGTGATTACATTTAACCTGTCCTTCCTTTTAAATATTCTTTTTTACAATGTGGATGTCATAATGAATATTAGTTTAATCCAAACCTCTTCATACAATGAGAGGACACAAGGAACTAAAGGAGCTTATCTTGCAGTTCGGTGAAGTACTTGCGACAACGGAGCATGAAGAAGCAACTATTATAGCAGAAATTGATTATTCATTAATTGAACAGAGAAGGTAGGGTCTTATTTGCATTTTCTTTGTGTGACAATGTGGCATATCTGTTGATACATACAATTTCGTTATTCAATTTTAAATTCATTACCCCTGATATAGTAATCAGTTTGACATTTAGACCAGTTAACCTGTCAATTTGATTTTGTTATATTGTATTGTGAGGATTTAATTTTCGATAAATATGTTGAAATGAACATCAAGAGTTATCCAATTCTTGAATGTGATACTTTCTTATTTCAGAAGTAGATGTCATTGAACAAAAATATAAAAAAACAAGAAAGAAATCAATCAGTTTTCTGCTATTGGTGCTTGTGCATAATATTCTCATTTATTCATCTATTCTTAGCAGTTTCATTTGAGATGCATTTTATTTCCTCATTATTTTTTTGCTGAATGATTTTATTTCCTCTTCGTCCATACAGAACTTACCTTCCATTCCAGAAACAGAGGCGAGGGGACCTTTATCAGTTGGTGGATGTGCAGAGGCTGAATTCATAAAGAGTTGGCTGATTCAATTTCTTTAAAAAGAGAATGCATTGGGAGGATGTCTTAATCTCACAGGTTGGGCGAGCTTTAAATATTTTGCTCTTGTGGCTTTCTCTATAAATTAAACCCGTTGGGATATCTTGAAGTCTGAGCAAACAATTTTAGTTCTTGTGCATGTAGTACAATGCTTAAATTAGAGACTGAACTTTTCACCCACTTTTGGTCCCATCATTCCCCTCTATTTGCTATAGAAAGAAGGCTATTTGGTTAATTCCCATGAATTGGCAGTTGTTGAGTTCTTGAAATATTTTTGATTTAAAGCAATTTGTTAGGTTTCTTCTGCATTTGATCAGCTTGAATATTTAGGATTTTGATCTTAATTTTGCCACTTTGGAGTCCAGTTTAGGGTTTTTCCAGCTCAAGGACTCATGTCCCATGATGGAAAAATTGCAAGTTTGGTGATATTAATTTGAATTAAATTTTGTTCTTGATGCATTATTTGGTGCAGTACGAACCAATGGCAATAGGGCAATGCACACATGCCATCTTTATGACAATAACTGTATAGCCCAACCTTCACATTAATGTCTGTATGTTCCATGTCTGTACTGTCATTCCCAGAATAGCTATTAATTAAAATAAATGAAAAAAAAAAAAGGACTTTTGGGTATATAGATCCATTCTTGTTGGTTAACATAGCAAAACCCATGTTAGGATTTTGAAGGGACAAGTCAAGTGTTTTTGACACGGTAATGTGAGGTTTCTTTCCTATACTAGAGTAGGAAAAACCCTTTTCTACTACAAGGGTATTTAAGTAATAAGAATGTATGATATACCACAAGATATGTAGTTGAGATGGTTGGAGTTTCTTCTAGTTTAATCACAAATTTTGAATTTCTCATCTAACTTAATTAGAAGTATGGAGTTATGTTTTGTGGGAGTTTTTTGTTGCATTTATAATCTTACGCAATTCGAACGAAGATTATAATTTAAAGGTGCCTTCTGTGAGCGTGAGGTTAGAGGCTGGTTCAGGATATCTCATATCAGATAAAAGAATAAATGAAGGATACAAAAAGTAATTTTGATGAAACTCTGATTACTTTCAAGAACTACTTACAAATTGGTTTAGAATTTTTTATAATATTTTTTTCGATTTTGTTTTTAAATTTAATATTATAAAAGATGAATCTTAGACGATAAATAATACCTAAGATATTAGGAAGAATTTGAATATTTACAAAATGGTAGATCCATTTACACAGGATGTATGAGAAAAGACAGAAAAATAAAGAAAACTGAGGAGTTGTTACAAAGGCAGCAGCCACCCTGGGGGGAGGGGAAGGGGAAGGGGAAGGGGGCCCTGACTGAGTTGGCAGGCAGCGAGCTTAAAAAATACTTTATGCTAGAATCACCCGCACGCGGGACGAGCTCTTTTTATGTGTGTGTCTTTTTAAATTTTTATTATTTAAAGACAACAGCAGAACAGAATAACAATATTAATTAAGAGACTATTTCGCTCTTATAAAATGGTTTTTTTAGTTAAAATTCGATTGGACTAAATTTAATTTAATCACGATGATTTAGTCAATATAACTCCACTAAAATGTTAAGAACGCCAATGAATTACACAAACATTTTGGTTTACAAATTAATTAATTTTAATTCTTTGACTTCTGTTAGAAAAGTATGAGTCTGTTCCACTTGAACTATTTAGTGTGATAATGATTTTGTGAGGATATATATAACACCCCTTCTACTCTCTAGTTTAGTTATTACCAAACTATCAAGTGAAGTACCCCATCTCTCCTCCTCCTCCTCCATATATCTATCTATCCAATCTCCCCCAACAATAGTCTCTTCTCTATATTAGTTGTTTTCTCCCAAAAGTCAAGCCGTAGCATTTGGCTTTCCAAGTCTTTGATTATTTCTCTATCAATCCTTCTTTTTCCATCTCTTTAAAAGAAACCTTTTTCTCTAGATTAAGCATCAAACTACAGTATCTTTTAACTCTCTCTCTCTCTACTGAGTTTTCCTCCATTTCTTTCCTATTCTTTTCCTTCACATGAATTTCATTTCATTTCTGTCCATTTTCTTCTATCACTATCTATAGATTAGATTTCTTCTCATTAAAAAAAACACATAACTTTTTTTCTCTCCAAATTCTGTGGAGAAAATGACTACCCTGGAAAGATGTTCAAGAGAAGGAAGAAATCATCAACAAAGGAGAAAAACCCCATCTTTTTCTTCTTCTCTTCTTGATGCAATTTACCATTCTATTGATGAATCTTCTTCACAAGGCAAAGAAGAACACAGGAAAAGGAACAATAATACACTTGAAGTTGAAGAAGAAATTGCCAATATTAGAAGAGCAATTATGGTTGAAAAATGGATGGAAAATTATCCATCCTCAACAACAACAACAACAACAACAACAACAACAACAAGTTGTAGAGGAGGGTCTAGAAGAGTGAATTCAGATTCAAGTTCATCAACTGATTCAAGTTTTTTTTCTTCCTCTGAAACAGAAAAATCCACTACTCCAAAATCATCAATTTTCAATCCACAAAAACCAGTTCAAAAACATGTTTCTGACAACTCAAAACATGAAGGAAATTCATTCATGAGAACAAAATCAAGAGCTCTGAAGATCTATGGAGATTTGAAGAAAGTGAAACAGCCCATTTCACCAGGTGGAAAAATTGCCAATTTCTTGAATTCAATTTTCAATTCAAGAAACTTGAAGAAACTTCATCATCACCATCATAATCATCATCATCAAGGGATAGTCGAAGATTGGGGGAATTCAGTTAGAAAATCAAGATCAGTTAAGGATTCAACTACTTCTTGTTCTTCACTTACTTCAAGATCTTGTTTGAATAGGCCACAAAATCCTTCTTCTTCAAGAACTAATAAATCAAACAGGTCTGTAAGATTTTGCCCTGTTGGTGTCATTGTTGATGAAGATTCTCAACCTTGTGGTCATAAAAGTATATATGATGATCACAATGATCCAACTTTAACCCCAATGCCAAAAATTAGTAGTCATTACATCAAGAAAAACATTGATAGCTTCAGATACGAGGAAAAGTATCCGAAGAAACAGAATTACAGAGGATATTACAGACGATACAGTCAGGACAAGGATGGGGATGATGATGATGATGATAGTTGTACAAGCTCTGATTTGTTTGAACTAGAGAACATTGGCATAGTTGGAAGCGGAACAAATAGGGAGGAATTACCAGTCTATGGAACTACAAATCTGAAAATTAATCAAGCCATTGCTAAAGGGTTGCTTGTGTAATTCAAATTTAACATATTGATGATGAGTTGAGATCATCTTTGTAGTTTATGTTATGTTCACTTAATTAGAATTTGTATCATATTGGAGTTCATTGATTTCTACCTTTTTGGTTCTTGGAGTTTCCTTTTGTTTAACATAACAATGGCTGCTTTCCTAGGTTAATTTCATTAGTTTTCATTACATTATGCTAACTACCAAATATATGCAGTTCACGCAGTAGTCAGAGCAGTTGGTAAGCAAGTTATTAACCTCACTAAAGGTTACACAATCAGTTCTTGAATGTGATGTTATATTGAGTTCGATTCTTGAACATATATTGAAAGAGTTTTGAAATAGATCTTTCTCGAATAAGAATCAAATAATATATATATATATATATATGAGCGTAAGTAAACTATTAACTTCATTGTAAATGTTATAAGTTTGATTTTTACATATCACGTTATATTCAAAAAGTTTTGATCTAAATCTTCTTTGAATAAGAGTTAGATTATATGGTACAACGCAATTTGGAAAACAAATATATATCAAAGTCTAAATAATATTCTTAGAGGATCTTTTAAGTGACCATGTCAGTGATAAAAGTATTGTTTTATCCAATCGGTACTCTTTCCTTGCTATATATAAAAAAAGAGGGTCTTCTTTCATTGTCACAATGGTGATGATGATGAGTACATGTTCCTTTGAGTTGAAGAAAAAATGATTTTATTTTTTTTAAAATTTCTTGCTTTTACGATGTTGTAATTTAGTAATATGAACACAATCTACTCATTGTGAAATTGTTCATGTGTCACTATGTGAAACTAGTTCATGATTTATTGCCATCACATATTGTATCAATTTACTTTTGATTTCCCCAACAAAAAGTTACAAGTTAATATAAAGAAGAATATATCAAGATTTTTTTAGCAAAGTGAGATTTTTATGATTATGTCTACTATTCTGTTCAAGTCTTCAATTGAATTCACACACAAGACAAGTGTGGTTTTTGTATATGAATACAAGTATGATAGTCCACAGAAACACTGCAAAAATACAGCTATATATATATATATTTACATATATTATATGAACCAAAATGTTGCATTTTCTTTGTCCCTCACTATGGAAAAATTGCTTTGAAAGTTGCATATCTATTTGTCTCCTTGTCTCTTTCTTTTCCTCATCATTGCTATATGTTTGGTTATTAGAAAGATAAGGTTTGACATATGTAGCAAATCACTAAGAAGAAATCACAAAATTAAGGATTTCATATTTATCTCTCAACAATAATATATAACAATGTAAGTTTGAAATTATAGAAGTTAACGTAGTATTATTTTATCATTTGTATGTAACGAAATAATATCAATCACTTGAAGCATGTCAAAAGAATTTTCATTTTTTCAAAAAAAAAAGAAAGAACTTTAATCATCTTTTAGGTTAAGCAGTAATTGATGTTAAGTAAAGTATTGGAAGGGTAGAAAATTACAAGAGGGTTTTTGGTTTGATGATAATAGTTTAGAAAATGGAGATTAAGATATGTCTGTTTGTTTAGTTATTAGAAAAATAAGAAGAAAATATTAATAATATATGATTACGGATGTCTGAAATAATAAAAATTAATGTGATATTATTTTTTTTTATAATAATATTAAGCGCGTAAAGTTTATGAGAAGAACTTTTGTTTTTTTCAAGAAAAGGGAATTTTAATGATCTTTTAGGTTAAAGAATAATAATTGATGTTAAGAGGGGTATTTGGTTTGATGATGATAGTTTAGAAGATTGAGATTAAGATATGTCTGTTTGTGGCAAACAATAGAAAAAGGGGGAAATTTTAAGACATTAATTAAAAGACATATAATGTGACACACAAGAAAAAAGGACGGGAAAAAATGATATTGAGAGAGGGACTACTACTACTAGTAGTACTAGTGGACGAAAAAAAAGAAAAGGGACCCTCTCTCCCTTAAGGGCTAGGGTGGGGAATCTCATAAGTCAAAATATAGCAGGAATGGACATTATAGCGCACATGCAAACTCTACTTTTGCAACCAAAGATAAAATATAGTAGGAATGGACTTTGGACTTTAAGGCCATCTTTTTTTACTACACCATCACTAATTATTTCAAACTCTTTTTTTATGTTGTTTGTTGCGGTTCTAATCGATATTTACATATTTATTTTTGATATGGCGAGAGTACATATATTTGATTGTTAATATTATTAGACGCTATTTCAAAAAAAAAAAAAACAAGAGTTGTGTTACCTTCCACATTCGTGAACATTTCATTCAAGAGTTTTAAACTTTAATCTTTAAATTATCAAATATATATATATATATATAATTAATTCCAAACCTATAAAATATTGGGTAAACATATGATGATGAACATTCATTTCATTTCATTCCATTTCCATCTGGTGCTAGCTAAAAACTCCAGGAATATTTGTCCATACAAATAAGTTGGAAACATGATCGGCTCTAACCCAATCACTAAATTTTGGCATCTTTGTTTTCTTTCAACAAAACTAACATGAAATACTAGTAATAATAATACTAGTATTATTGAGATGAATTAATAATAAGAAATTTAGTCCAACAAAATAATGGATAAGTGGATATATTGTTGCATACCAACCTAACATTTGCAGTGATAATAACCACAAAATTGCAACTAAAATCTGTTATGCAAACACAGATCAGCTGTCTGTTGTTCTTCTTCTTCTTCTCCTTCACCTCTGCATTTCTGTCCTCCTTTTTCTACTTACTAATGTAAGTAGCTTCTTGGAACCCCACAAAACCCAACCCCACCGCACCAGAGATTTCCAACTGGTTCATCTTTTTGCTAAATCTTGAACCATGAATTTCTCAAGTCCACAATTGATACCACACACATTCTTAATGCCTTTGCCTCAACTTGGATGTATAGTTTTTAAGTTTCCCAATTTTGTTCCTTTTCCTCACCTTCTATATATTCTCTTACAAAAAAAAAAAAAGAAAAAAAACACTTTTTTTCTAAACATAATTAAGCTTATTTATCCAAGTTGAGTGAGTGTTGTTGCAGACGACTTTAACACTAAATATCACACCCTTCCTTCATCAAGTGTTATATTTGATTGAAAAACACAAGTTTTAAACTTGATGACTCTCATAACTAACCCATTCCTTAATGTATTACTAGTTCGTGTTGTGTCTTAACTCATTTTAGGATGCTTGTACTAAATATCACTCCTCATCATGGAATGGAGTAGACTTTGAAACAGACGCCTCGCTTTATTACACTCTAATTAATACTAAATATCACATTCTTCAAAGACTGTTATATTTGAAAAATTCAAAATAAACTTAATAATACTCATAATAATTAACGATTTTTTAATGCGTTATGGTTCGTGTTATGACTACCTCACTCACTTTGTTATGCTCGTGCGAATGTTACACCCCATGCAATTGCAATGTAAACTTGGAAAACACAACTAATAAATTTGAAAATACTCTGATCAATTATTTTATTGTGTGTGCTTCCAGTGTTAAGATAAATATCTCAATTTAAAAAAAAAAAGAAATATATCAAATAATTAAATTATTGATATCTAAGTCTATGCTCATATATACCCTATTCTCGCCAGCACATACTTTATGTGAAAGCGGGCATCAAACATATACTTTGATTTGGTACATAACGTACTATATTAATTGAATAAGATTGGAACTATTTTAATTTTTGCTCATATATAATTAATAATTAGGTACTAGGGTTGTGAAATAGGAACGAGATGACAGATGTTTGAATTATAATCAATAATCAATTGTTAATTATTTGGGGGTCGTTTTCACCATTATTTCTTTCTCCTTAGTTAGGTTGAAGATGAAGTAAGGAATCCACACTGTTCCGAGGCACCACCACCAAACTGTACTATAGGGAACAAATGTGGATCATACCCTTAATTCATATTACTTGAATGTTCATATATATATATATAAATAATTTCTGTCCGGTAAAAAGATGTTAATTACTACTAAATTATTGCATTATGAGTAGATAAAAGATCATAATACACTTTTCTATAATCAACAATGACATAAAATACTTACCTGTTACAAGCAAAATTTAATTAAATCAACCGTTTTAGGCTATGTTTGGTACGTGAGAATGAGGTAGAATTGAATGGCTTTTTAACTTCTTTTTTCGTTTCAATGTTTAGTATTCAAATTAGAAGGAAGAGTACCCTTTTCACGGGAAAATCCATTCCAGAAAGAAGCTAGAAAAGCCCTTTCAACACTAAAACCTATGGAAAGATCATTCTACCAGGAGTGGGAATTATTTTAAAAAATATTGGACTATATTATACCATCACTATATTACATATATTGCGCTCAATTAATTATTATATATGGTACTTTTTTTTTATTTTGATCTTCAAAGGGAGTTGTTTTATAACTATTTTCAATCTTATATATGAATATTTTATACTTCTACCAAATATTTGATATTTTTTTGGAACTTTAATTTGTTAGGGTATGAAAAATACATTTTATACTAAAAGGACATGTAGGTCATATGATATAGTTTTGTTCTATTTCGACATAAAATAATATTTTTTCCAAACAAAGAAATGAATCATCATTCTATTCTATCTTTCCTTCGAAACATTAGAATGGAAAGAGGACTCCGTTCCATTCCAAATGAAAAAAATTTTCGTGTAGTAAAAAATTCATTCTATATCATTCCAATGTACTAAACGTGCAATTATAAAGAATTATTGAATAATTTTTATTTCTATTATATAAATTGGCTCTCATATAATTAATTTGATGGAAGAACATTATTATAAAATTGGTCACAAGGGCTATATAGCTTGAACGGAAATTGATTAAGGAGAATAAAAATTAAAAATATTCAATGAAAACTGACTGTCCACTTAGATTATATTTTAATTTTTCTTGATTTTCACAAAAAGTAAATTATTTATAAAAAAAATATAAGTAAAATTGGCTTTATACTCGATTCAAATCTGAACACAACCTAAAGTAAAATTGGCTTTATTTGAAAACGTTCTTTCTTAGGTTCTCTAAAAGTTACTGCCTCTTCTAAAACAATATAAGTCATTTTTAAGAGTTAATATGTGATCAAAACATAGATCTTTTAATTTTGTTATAGAAATTTATTGTATTTTGTTTTATCATTAGTTATCTTTTATCCATTTATCTCTTCATTTTTCTCTCCTTTTTCCTTTTTTATTTTGGATATAAGAAAATACTTCAATTCAAAAATTACATTAAAAAAGGTAAAAATGTGGTTGGCAGAGCTAATGAAATTAAAATGTGTAAAAATAAAAACTGATGAATAATATAAATATTGAGAAGTTGAATGTTTGAATTTAAGGATGTAGTGGAATGGAACCAACTGCTTCTAACCTATTTGTATTTGATTGACCTCCGTTTGACTGTGGACTTGGATGGGGATGGAGACGAATTTCTACCCAAGTTTGGAGATGGATGGGGGGTGTGATCAAGTTCTCTCCCTCCCCATCTACCCTACCCCCACCCATGCTCATCCATTTCCATTATTTTATATATATATATATATATATACACACAAATATATATATATATATTAAACAACAAAAATAAATATTGTTATTGAGCTTTTGTTATGTATTATTTAGTTTGAAGATAGTTAAAAGATTGTTAAACTAGTATTTTTATTATTTTTTTTATTTTTAACATGGTTAGACTTTATTTTGATGAAAATTTATGTCGAATTGTAATGGGTAAGTGTACATGTTTTATTCTGATGGGAATCAATTTATTCAATTTGTTCATTAGACTTACTTGCTAATTTTATTGTTTAATAAATAAGCCACTAATCACGATGAGTCTATTCATGCATATATGAATATAATTAATATATATATATATACATTCTTTTTTCTGGGAAATTAATACATCCTTAATATACTATGTAATATGTATAATTTATAATACTATACTAATGTATATAAAAGATTATTACTTATATTATTTTTTAAAGTTTTAATTCATTTGATTTTGTGACATTTATATTATTATTTTGTATTTAATAGGCTTATTGAAAATATACACTTAATTTCCTGTTTGGGTCCTTTCCCAATGGGATTGAACGAGGACGGATTTATTAGGAAAAGTTGAATTGATATTTTTATACTCAAACACAAAGATATATTAGGAATGAAAACAAGATACCAGAAGTCAGGATGGATAGGGAATTAAGATCCTTACTCCACTTATTCTCATTGCCATCCTATTTCAATTATGCTTATAATGCTCTAAAATATTTAGAGAATTAAGTTTAATTTTTAAATATGAATTAGACTCTCTCTCTCTCTCTCTCTATATATATATATATGTATATATAGAAGTTGATAAAAAGAGTTTGAATAAGTTTTGTCTTCAATACTAGAAAAAAAAAAAAGAATGAAAATGAGAGACAGAAGCGCACGTGGACACCTGGGTTGTCCGTGTACTGAATGAAGGATGGCAGCACGTGCGCATCTTTTTAGCAGTTGATTTTTCTGCATGCATCGGCGGCATTGGAATCGGAATCGGAATCGGCCTCTAAATTTGATACTATTTAAAGCCAGAGTCGCAGCTTTCACTAAACATCCAAATGCAGAAACGCCAGAAAGGGTGAAAAAAGATGAGAGCACTTTTTGTCTGCCCCGGCCGGCCGACCGGCGTGAAACTCATCGTCCTTTCCTTCTTATAATATATAGGTTTCCCCTCTCTACTAGTACAGTACTATGCTTTCTCCTCTACCATGGATCATCAACCATCAATATAGCTGGCTCACGCATGCTTCTTTTTTCTTTTCTAATTATATTCTTTATATGGTGGAGCTTGAACATTGTGAGGAACATTCGAATCAGTGACAGAATTAGACCCTAAGAAAAGAGGTGTACTCTTCCAGTTTTACGCTTTTATTTTATTTTGGTATTTCGTTGTTGATGGTTTGAACCACTTAATTTTAAAAATATAAATTGAGAAAGAAAAGTCCCACCTTCAGAGAGTTGAGTTAATGAATATTTGGGTAAAGAAAAATTAGGTGGTAAAATATAAAAATAATGTAAAAATAAAATTGGAGACTAGAGATTCTTAGTGCTACAATACAATGCAACTCATTTGGGAGTTAGAGAATGACCTAAAAAAATTTTTTAAAATTATAAAACATACGGATAATTACTCCCTAAGATTTTTTAAACAAGTAGGGTAATAATTAAAATATAAGTGGACGCATACATTATTAATATAGGAAAAATCATCTATTTGGTCTCCAAGTTTAGGTGTTTGATACATTACAGTACTCGAAATTTTTTTCAGCCAATATTATTCATAAATTATTTACGGACAGATATTAAAATTATTTTGTCGTTACACCTCTAACTTCTGTTAAAAAAAAGTCATCAACTCCTATTTAATCCCTACAGTTTAGGCTTCGACATGATATGGTCCTCAAATTTTATTTTCTGCCATCATAGTCTCTAAACAATTTACAAAATTTAATAAGATTCTTTTGCCGTCAAACACTTGACTTCCGTATAAAAAAACACCATACGAGTAGCTCCCACAAGGTAACTTGAAGGTAAAATAGATATTATGAGCCATTCCCTACAAAACAAAACACATCTCTAATGCTTGGTTGGAGGAAATAAAAGCTCCACCTCCTCTTAAAATCGCGCCCCATGTGTTTCTTTTGAATAAAACGATTTATAATTCTTATTTTATCCTTTAAGTTACCTTGCGTGAGAGACCTTGTGATCTTTTAGGTGGAAATTAAGTGTTTAATGGCAAATAGATTTTATCAGATTGTTGTAAATTGTTTAGAAACCATAACGTCTAAAAATAAACTTTGATGATCATATTATACGGAGGTCTAAACTTTAGGAACTAGATAGGAACTTATGACTCTTTTTTTTTAAGCAGAAGCTAGAGATATAATGGCAAAAGTACTTTAATGGCTGGCCATAAATAATTTAGGGATGGTATTGACTAAAAAAACTTTGAAAACCATAATGTATCAATGTCTAAACTTAAGAGACTAGATAAACGATTTTTCCTTTGATATACTATAATATAAAATTTGAAATTCTATGCCAATTGAAGTGAATGTGGCACAAATTCAAACTTTTAACCCCTCAAATATTCGTGGTTTGTTTGTGTTACGTACGTCACCGGCTATAATTGAATTAGGACTAAATAGAAGCCATACAATGATGAAAATTTATAGTTAATTGAATGTGCCTTTCGGAGATAGGTTAATCCAAACAAGATTATACACTCTTAAAAGGAGGTCTCATAATTTTAAAGTTACATCTTTCTCAATAATCTTTCACAAAACCGTGTATGAGTAGTAAGATAGTAACTCAATTAGTAAAGTATTTGTTATCAAGTCAAAATTCTAGATTCAGATAAGAGGTGTAAAATACGAGGGCACGATCTCTCTTATTTAAGTATCTTCACCTAGCATTTCAAGTGAGAGGTTCTGAGTTCGAGTTATTCACGAGGTGGTTTTAATGTCGCATGCTAGTCTAGTGCCCTCCAATTCTTCTTGGATTAGTCAATAACTTTCAGATACCGAATTATTTTTAAAAAAAGTCTAAAAACTCAAACTGCATCACTATTTTCCAATATATAAAAATATATATAGGAATTCTTTTTTAAAAGATTTGGATGAGTATCAAGTAACCTTAGCTCTGTTTTTTTAGGAAAAAGGAAATTTATAATACATCTGTTTGAATAGTAGTAGAAATAAAGTGAGGAACCACCTCCTCTAAATATTGAAGGAGTAAATTGAAATGATTTGAGTGGCCAATAAATGTGTCGGAATATTTGCATTTTGGCAAACAAAAAATAAGACAACATTCTTCCTATCAACGAGAGAAAGGATCTCCTAAAGAACTAGAATTTTCGATCGAGTTAAGAGTTGATCAACAACAACTTTACAGTCACTTTCAAGAGTGAAGCTTGTGTAGCCAAATTATTGGAGCCAATTGGAGTGATAAGGTTTGTATTTGGAATTCATTGAGAAGATACAATACATTCAGTTCAGCCCAAAGTTTTATAGAATAAATTGGCCCAATAGTAGTAAAACTCATCGACTCACTGCTTTTAAAGACCGGACCGCTTCTCTTGCTCCTCCTTATCAACAATAAATATATATATATATATATATATCTTCCCGGGGTTTCCTTCCTTTAAAAGCAAAAGAAAAAACTCCGGTAAAATTTCCCCAAAGACTAACCACTTTTCATAAAATTGAAAATAAAATCTGCTAAATTAATTATAAGCAGTAATTATATATAAAAAAATAACAATTTAATAAATAATATATATATTCAGACTTCAAGAAAAAAATTTTCACTTAAAATTTGTAACTATAAGTAAGCACATTTTAAACAATGAAGTAATTTGTAATAATTGTTATTAAACGCACTTAAATATTAAGTTCTTAATATTTTCTGTTATAAAAAATACTTAATTCAATAAATTCTTAATTAATTAATTTTAAGAGGTAAATCACTATAATTGTTCATAAATAATTTATAATTTTTTTTATTTTTTCTAACATTATTTTTTTGGTTAAAATTCTATATAAAAATATTTTATGTGTAACTAATGATATTAATTTATCAATTATACAGTGGAATCTGACCTTTTATTTTACGTGAAACGTACGTATAAATATAAGGGGGTGTAACTATTTTTATTGACAAAAATATCCTAACATCAGTTGTACATGCATTTAATGTGAAAGAAACAACCAAATACTGTCGTATATTTGATAAATTGATATTATCAGGGGGGCCGATAAATCTAACTCGGGAATATGAATGTATAACGCGAAAAAAATCATTATTTTCCCTCATTTTTCTCTCTCTACACAGTTTCTCTCTAACTTCTCTCTACTCCTTCTCCACTCTAAAACTAAAATCTTTAACATTTAACTTGAATTGGGGGTAGATATAAATCATTAACAAGAATTTGTAGAAGAAAATATCAATTTGTAGAAGAAACTTATATTTTCGACCAAAGGTAATACCATCTATACCCTTAATAAACAGTCCCCTTGCGTGCATGGGCATACCTCAATAGATTTTAGGACTGTAGAGTTGATAACAATAAATAGTGCCCTTAAATAATAGTGAGAGAGGATGGGAGAGTGAGAAACAAATGAAATAAATAATAGGCACTGGTGAAAATTACATTATAAATATCTTAAATGTAAAATAATACTGCTAAAAGGACTTATATTTCTAATGGAAATAATAATATCAATCCTGAATAAAATGATGTTACAATTAGATTTCTAATTAAGAGTACTATTTCAATACCCAACTCAAACAGTAAGTTATGTAAAAATATTGATAATTTTATCAATTCTGACAAAATTATATCTTAATGTATATCTTTGGACGAGAAACTGTTGATCTATAAGTTTGTAATTAGGGCTGTAAATGGGTTCAGATCTTCAGGGTACTCCCAAACTCAGACTCATACTCTTATATTGAAACTTGGACCTAGATCCAAATCCGTATCCTCCAGTTATAAAATTTTGAACTCAAACCCGACCTTTCAAGGTCTAGGGTAGGGTCTAGATATACCCGTATCCGTATGATATTTCTCTATTTTTTCTCTGCTAAAAAAAAATATATAAAACAATGTATATAAAATTTTAACATGATTAACATAATCTCTTCAACATTTCTTTCAACAAATACAATCATTTAACATCCCTAATTCAAATGCTTAAAAGTTCAAAAACATACAAAATCTTCAGAGTAAATTAATCATTGTTTATATGAGTTTTATATGTTTCACTTCCTATTAAATCAAATTTTGATAAACTGATTCCCTATTTCTACTGAGACTTATTTTCATATAATTTATCTTAATTTAAAACTGAATGTGATGCTGTATTGTTTTGTATTACAAAAGCAATAGAGACCTTTTTCCCATTATGAAATAGTAGGCTAAGTCATGAGATGTTATGAAATAGTAGGCCAAGTCATAAGATGTGTACTAAAAGCTTGATTTTGTTTGAGAATAAGTTGAAACATGCAGTTTCATTAAATTCTTTTGTATTTTATCTGTAATTTTCTTAAAAGTTTCTAAGAGTAACATGCAATGTAAAGGTTGTGCTGTAATGTAGAGAAATATATTAAAAAATTTATAAAGTATATATTAATATAGTATTATATAAATAATATAATATATAAATATATATTATTTTATTAATACGGGTATACGGGGTCTGGGCATCGTCATACCCTGTTCAGACTCATATAACAGAATAAATATGGGTACGATTAGGAGTACGGGTCCGCAACTATAAAATTTAAACCTTACTCACAAAAAACGGGTATAGACCCGTATGGGTACGAATAAGGCCCGCTTCGTTTACAGCTCTATTTGTAATCTTATTTATGATATTCATGTGAATGATACTCTCCCTCTATCTCTTTTACTTGTTACATATTGTTAACTTTTGTGTTATTTTACTTGTTACATCGTAAAACTAATGTAATATTTAATTAATTTTTTTCTTATTATATTTCTCCCGTTGAAAACAAATTCTAACCTTTTTTACTCTCTTAATCAAAAAACTTGTAAAAATAATAATTAGAAAAAGGAAATTCTGAAAGATAGTTTAATTAATACCAAAATAAAACATCTAAAATTTTTTATTTATAAAATAATGTTATGTACAAAATGTGATAACTAAATAAAAACGAAAAGGAAGAGATATATAAAAGCGAGAGAGATTAATATTAAAATTCTGTAGAAGAGAAAGTATAGTGAATTTTAGTAAACGAAAGTGTGCGCTAATATATGAGAAAATATGAATATCAAAATAAATTGTATAATTAATATTAAAATTGATGCAAATAAAAATTTTGTAAAATTGAAATGATAAATCTTATAGATTTTAAATTGAAATCGGAATTCAATTCTAATTCTAAACCCTAAATTTTTTTACCAAACCCACCCTAAAAGTAAAAGAATGGACACATATTATATTGCTTTTAAGTGCTGAAAAGGAAAAAAATTTTGACGCAACATCTTAAAGCGTTAAGCAATGCCCGATTCGAAAAAAATAAATAAAATTCGTGGGAAGACGACGAAAACTGCTCGTCGGCCTATTCACGGTTGGTCAGTAATGTCATTGGATTAATTTTGAGCCCTAAAACTTGGGTTAATACAAAAAAGGACTTGAATTTAACCCATTGTATCAATTAAGTACTTAATATTTAAAAATAACAATTAAAGACAATTTTACTTTTTTGGTAAAATAATTTAAACAAAAACTAATCCGAAATGAACAATTTCTGTTATACATTAACAAAATTTTATCATTCCATAGGAAAGAAACGAGAATGAGTTTTTGTTTTTAAATTATTTTTCTTTCCTCTATTTTGATAACTAACTTTTCTCCTATAAAGGGGTAAGATTAATTTTCTAAATTTATTAGAGCATAATAGACATTACTCATTTCCGATCAGTTTCCGTTCAGTACATTTTACTGGAAGAGTAATATCATCACCATAATTATCATTTTTAAAGATTACGTACTTAATTGACACAATAGCAAAGTTGAGGGTGTTTTTTTTTTTTGGTATTAACCCCTAAAACTTCCATATCTCTTCTTCTCTGGAAACTTTTGACAAATTCTTAGGATTACAGAGAAAGGGGTAAAAACTAAAAAGAAGATAAGAAATTCCTAAGCAAAGAAAGATCTCCGTGTTGATTCCAATTCCTATTTTTCCTTTATTCTGCAACCACTATACCGCGTTTCGACGTTTGCTTTTGCCTCTCCTAAGCAATCTCCTCCTTCGTTCCAATTCCAACCCAATACTTTCTGTTTTTCGTTAAAACCCTTATTGATTCTCCTGGGTTTTCTGTTTTTGTTTTCTCAGAAAAGGAAAAAAGATCTGTAAAAAGGGCCTTTTGAATTCTGATAGTTGAAGAAAAACGGAGAAGAGAATTCGTGGGTTAACTTTTCAATTATTTTGTGTTTGATCGGTGATTAGATCGCACGAACAGCAATGAGTTTCCTCTTCGGCAGGAAAAAATCTCCCGCAGGTTAATCTTCTGACCCGATGTTATTCATTATTAGGTTATGTATTGTTGGTGTATGTTTGACTAATTTTGCCTTTCTCTCTCCTAACTATTAATGAATTTAGTTTATGTTAGTAATATGCGTGAGGTTTGTATTGATCTCCAAATTCTGAAAATTTGAGATCATTAAGCTTATGATGATCAAAAGCTATTAAGGTATATGAAGCTTGCATCTTTTTTTTCCTTTTTCCCCCGAAATTTTGGAGAAGATGGGAGATCTGCATAGAATTTCCTGATTATGATTAAAGAAAGCACAAAATTTTCGAACATAATTGTGGAACTGTTATTGTTGGTGATGATTGATTAGCTGATATATGGCTAATACTATGTATATGATAGCGAATAGCTTGATTTGGATGAATATTATTTTGGAAAAAGCTAGGATCAGTTATTGCAGGTTCAAATATGAGTATGATCATTTTAGTCAATTAGCAATGAGTTCTGTCTTCTATTGATGTGATGGAACTTTGATTTCAAATGTTTGCAAATAATTGCTCTCAAGGCTGTCTACGCCCGGAAATGATTAACTTGATTTGTAAGCCTTTATTTTCTAGAATTTTGATTTTCCAAGTTAATTATAGTGTTATGTACTGCATACTATGGCTATAAGAAATCATTGCTTTGTTTCTATTACCTCAGCTCCATTTGGGTAGTTTTTGGTTATTGTAGAACTTGTAATTGATCATTGTGACATACTTTTTTTTGCTCTGTGTTTCAGAACTCTTGCGGGAGAATAAACGGATGCTTGATAAATCAATTCGAGAAATTGAAAGAGAGAGACAAGGATTACAGACACAGGAGAAAAAATTAATTGCTGAGATCAAGAAGAGTGCAAAACAAGGGCAGATGGTATGTCTTATAGACTGAATTTGATGAATTACTTGTTATGGAGCTTTGGGATTTTACCTTTTGACAATTTGCTTCTAGCTGTTCACAGTTCAAAATTTTAGACTAATTCTCGACATCTTCATATCCCATCTTTAGGTTTCGTATTTCTTTCTGAAACTAAAGATACTAACCAATATTGTAATTGGTTTTACCTCAACATTTTATACACTGTGATTTTGTCTCTCATTGGCTTTCTTGGCATTGAATACTTGCTTATACGTGAGTTTCCTTATGTACTTTTTCTGTCGCCTTCTTCTCCTTATTATAATTTTTATTCTATTTTCTGTTTTTGATCGGGTTAGGAGAGGAGAAGGTTGTCCACCTGGTAACTAAATTTTTCAAAAGTTAACTCTCACAAATATGGAAAACATTCTGGAATTAGGAAACCGAAATAATGTTTGTGTGACTTCGTTTCTATAATTAGTTTGTGCTGTAAGAAGAAATTCCTTAGTTGATATGCAAATTGCAATTAGTCTTACCTTGGAATTTCATGACTATTTCTTGACAATTTTTCGGCTTCTGTGGTACCCATCAAGTGTTACTATCCCTCATACATATTACTTTTAAATGAGATGAGCATCAGTGGTTTAAATGTATGTTTGATTTGAAGTGCTTGTATTCCAGGGAGCTGTGAAGGTGATGGCAAAAGATCTTATCAGAACAAGACATCAGATTGAAAAATTTTATAAGCTCAAGTCTCAGCTTCAAGGTGTATCCCTTAGAATTCAGGTACTATATTTATTCTTTTATTAATTAACTGTGGTTACACTGGTGATTTTTCATATTGTGTTCACATATTTCCATGTACACATTAAGTCTTCTACTTTTGACATACCTCTTTACGATGGGAAGACAAATACTATTCATTTATTGTTATGTTTTGGAATTTATATAATTTAAACATATAAGTTTAGGGCTAGGGTAGTACTTTTCCCTTGTGCTTACATAGAGTCAATGCTTCGGCTATGAAATTTGGAAATCATTCTGATTCTAGAAACAATCGTGGGTTGCTTGTGAGTTTCTGTTATATTTAGTCAGTGCTCTGGCCATGTACCATACTTAAGGGACTCCTTTTCATGTTTTCTCACTTGCAATGTGAAATTTGTAAATCAAACAATCATGGGTTGCGCGTGAGTTTTTTGGTTATACTTGGTGCTTTGGCTATTTACCATACATAGTTCAGGGACTCCTTTTCGTGCTTTCTCACCTGTGATATGAAATTTGCAAATCATTCTTAATCTAGAAAAAATCATGGGTTGCTTGTGAGTTTCTGTGGTATTTCTTTCATTAACTTT
Source organism: Catharanthus roseus (assembly GCA_028651295.1). Lineage (NCBI taxonomy): Eukaryota > Viridiplantae > Streptophyta > Magnoliopsida > Gentianales > Apocynaceae > Catharanthus > Catharanthus roseus. The sequence goes on along the minus strand of JAPQWS010000044.1, from coordinate 1,214,445 downwards.
ACTTCAATTTGAACTTTTCAGACATTGAAATCAACACAAGCAATGGGAGAGGCAATGAAAGGTGTTACCAAGGCAATGGGACAGATGAATAGGCAGATGAATCTTCCATCACTGCAGAGAATAATGCAAGAATTTGAGAGACAAAATGAAAAGATGGAGATGGTTAGTGAAGTAATGGGAGAAGCCATTGACGATGCTTTGGAAGGGGATGAAGAAGAAGAAGAGACTGAAGAATTAGTGAGCCAAGTCCTTGATGAGATTGGTATCGACATCAATTCCGAGGTATTTCTGCACATAACTTCTTTTCTTGCACGATTTATGAAACGTGGCTGCACTTCCATTTAAGATTAGCATAAACTGACCGCCCTTTGTTCTTTTTCTCTTCCAATATCAGCTCTTGAATGCTCCCTCATCCGCTGTAGCTGCACCAGCTGCAAAGACTAAGGTACCACAAGCCGAGGCAACTGGAAATGATGATGGTGGCATTGATAGTGACTTACAAGCCAGGTTAGATAACTTGAGAAAGATGTAAATGTATTTGTAAAATGGGGGTGGATTTCATTTATGTGTATCATATTTAAAGATCCAGAAGTTATGTTCTGGAGGAGGGGAGTTTAATGTCGTCGCTTACTGCACTTTCTGTATACCTGTGCCTAAAAATCATGTTTGCTAATTATGATTTTGAATTTCAATAGAGAACTACGTTTTGCTAATTTAGGGTAAATTTTTTTGGCATCTATTTCATTCAACTTTTATGAATTTTGTAAAATGTCAAAATGGATCGACTTTTAGTGTCTTTGGATGGAGATTGTAATTTATGTGGTATTTTTATTAAAAAGGATAGGCATAACTTTCTTGTTATTTCCCCATCAATGGTCTCCTTACAAGTATGCCGAGAAACTTTCATTTTCACCTAATTATTTTTTTTACGATTTGTTCAAATCTAACTGTTAAAAGTAAAAAAAATTAATATATTATTTTATACTTATGTATTTATATTTTAATTGGTATAAAAATAAAAGAAATTAAAATAAATTAAAAAAAATGATCTAGTGTCTCCTCCTATATCTCCTCCTATATGCCAACTCTCGGCGTCATTCATTCTGATGGCGCCAACTAACTTTTGATTTAGTTTCTATTTATTTATTTTATTTTTCAACAATAATAATGGTCATTTTGTTTGGGTTTTTAATTATTAATATTGTTTATATTATTAAATTAATTATTTTTTTATATATTTTATACCATTATATTAATTTTTAATTAATTTCTATTGTTATATTGTCAACCAAACAAATTAAACACTAATATATACACATTATAATATAAAATTAACTAAAAAAATTAACACAATGATATTAAATAATTAAAATTAATAATAAGTAAAATTTAAAAAGTACAAAAAATTTAAAAATACATCATATGCACACTTGAGCCACGCCCTGGTACGAGTAGGGATATCCTCGTGCCAGGCTTTGGCCGACTCTCTCATTGTCTGCACCAAGACTTGATGCTCAAGTGTGCATATAATATATTTTTTAATTTCTGGTGTCTTTTTTTGTAATTTTTATCTCAAAATTAATCGTATTATGTAGATAATATTCAAAATTATTCATTTTTAACTTGACAATCTTCAAATTTTTAAAAAAAATCACCATAATTTTTTAGAGAGAAGGTAGAAAAAACATGTGTAGAGAGAGAAAGTGTGTTTTGGAGGGAAAAAATATTTGAATTTTTTTACAAATAAATTTTATATTTTGGCATGTAATTTATCGTTACCTTAGTTTTTTCTCATATGATAATCTCTACTTATAGATACCTTGTATTTTTCTCTTAAAAATGTTGAAGATTCGTTATTTGCATTTGATGGAGTTTGATTTTAAGATTTTTGTCTTGCGTTTTCTAAAAGTAGAATTATTTGCGAGAGAAAAATATGAATTCCAATTGGAAATTTGAGATTTGAGATGAAGTCCAATCTCAAAATTGTAATATTTTATTTAATATAAAACTTTTGTTATGTACCCACAAAAAGAATTGGATAAATGTATGGTGAATGAGACTTGAACTATTTGGTTGTGATGTATAGGGAAAATGGTCTTTTTATCCCAAAAATTAGGCCAATTTTATTTGATAATCCTAAAAGATTTTTTTTAAGCAATCATAATTTGAAATATTTTTATTTTCATCTTAAATAATCTTACAACTCAATTTCACACTGCCACGACAGTAAATAAAAGCACACTCAATACCTCTAAGCAAAAGTAAAATTAAAACACGTAAATCTTTTCTTGTTAAAATTTGAGCCGCGCAAAATTTGACCTTCTATTTGCCGAAGAAATAGGGAAAAGAACAAAAGGAAGGAGATGAAGATAATAGAGGAAGTCTTTTTTTATTTTGTAGCTTCTTTTTAACTTTAATGATGTGGGAGGTAAAAAGAGTTCAAGTAAAGTTTTTTTACTGTTCTAACTATATTTTTGTCAATATTACAGGTGCTTCAGGCGTACTTATTTATTATTATAGTTGGTGGTAATGAGTGTTAAGATTGTTTAAGATGCAAATGAAAAGATTTGAGACTATAATGACAGAAGAAAATTTTTTAAGATTAATAAATAAAAATTGGTCTAATTTTTGGGACCAAAAAGACCATTTTTTGTGATGTATAATATTCGTGTGATTTTTTATGAGAAATAATATAAGCCTATGAGGCCCGTCATGGGATGGGATCAAACTTCACACACACATGTATATATATATATATATATATATACACACTAGATGGACACTTCGTATTAAGGTGCGGAGATGTGTTCGAGATTAAAATTAGAAGACTGGGATCAGTGTGAAATTGATAGGCTTCAATTTTATTTTTAAAATTGAATTTAACTTATATCTAACTAATTCTTAAATTGTAAGAATTGTTATTCAAAGTAAATATTGGAAAACAAAGGTTATTTGAGTTCATTTGATCGTTTGATATTCTAGTCAAGTTTAAAACATCAAATATAATTCGTTTATAAAAATAGGGATGGAGTAAAATACAACCAAACATAAAATTATATTCTTAGATTAGTAGGAGCATGAAAAGAAATTAATAAAATAAGGAGGGAGCAAAGGCATTCAAACATAAATTGCAATAGTATTGTTCATAGCTTTGGGATCTTATATGTAAAACTAAGTAGGGGTATGGAAAGAAAATAATAAAAATATGGAGGAAGCAAAAGTCAACTAAATACAAAATTAAATATCTTGAGTAGCGTAAAGAAAAAAATGAGCGAAGAGTACAAAGTACTGTTGTTAGATAATAAAAATAAGTAGAGGTGTAAAATGAAAATAATAAAAATAGTGAATGAGCAACACCCACACACACCCACACACACACACACACATATATATATATATAGAAAAGCAAATTTGCTACTGGTAACATCCATTTATATATGTATAGCTTTTAATATTCGATTTATTATTTGAGTCAAACATTCGAATTCGAACAACTATTCAAACCATTCAATTAAGTTAAGTAACATGAGCACGATTAATTTTGAATGTAAACAAATGGAATAGCAAGCTCAAGCATTGTTCATATTTAAACCAAAAGTACTATTATTGGATTATCAAAATTAGTAGGATGTGAAAAGAAAATAATAAAACTAAGGAGGGAGCAAAATGCAATAACCATAAAAATATATTTTCAGAGTATGATTGTGAAAAGAAAATAAGAAATAAGAAGGAGCAAACATAGCCACCAATGTACAATGATAGGATTATAAAAATGAGTAGGGGCATGAAAACAAAATAATAAAAATATGGAAGGGCAAAACACGAGGAAACATAAAATATATTTTTAGAGTAGGGTATGAAAATGAAAAAATAAAAGAGGAGGGAGCAAAAGGTAAAATATATTTTTAGAATATAGGTGTGAAAATAAAATAATAAAAAAAGAGGGAGCAAAATGTAAACTAAATATAGAACAAAGTACTACTCCGGTTTTTTTCTTTCTTTACACCATTTTTGAAATTTGGCTACTAAAGTAGCCCACATTTTTTTTATCCTTATTGTGGCCATAACGCACAATGGTTATGCGTTATTATTATTAATAATACACAACCATTGTGCGTTATCAACTAATTATAATTTGCCCCGTAATCAACTGATGTGGCAGATAACGCACCACCATTGTGCGTTATGACCCAACAATAACACACAGTGGTTGTGCGTTATCTGCCACGTTAGTTATTTATTTATTTTTAAAAATTTTTTAAGAACTGAAAATTTCTTACATTTTTTTCAAAACTTATAGTTGTATAATTTATTTAAAAAGACTGTATATATAATATTTAACTTATTTTAAGTGTATTTATTATGATAATATTTATAACCGTTTTCTTGAAAAATATGTTTAACTTTTAACCATTTCATGAAAAGTTATCTGAAGAAGTAATAATAAAGATATTATAAAAATTAAGAGCAATGAAGTAGTAATTAGAAGAAATTGAAAGAAAAATTTTATTAATAGAAACCTGCTTTATTACAACAATTTCAAGAAAACAAACTTATACATGGCTTGGTCCGGGGTTATTACAATTTTTTCTATTATGTCTTGGCATGCGACATCTGCCACATTTTGGGAGAAAATCTGGATTTCTATAATCCATTTCCCCCTGAAATCGCTTGCCCTGTTTCCTACCCCGTTCCTTTTTCATGTTTGGAGAATAAAATGTTAAATTAAAAGGAATATCTCTCCAAAAGTTCTCACTCAAGACCGATGAAAGTTAGCTTGGTAAGTTCTTCTGTACGTTTGTCGCGAATATATCTCCGGCACATAAGTATTTGCTCTTGACCCATTTTCTCTACACACTGCAAGAACATAAGAACAAGGCAATGTATATGTTTGCCATTTTCCACAACTACATATTTATTATTTATTCGCAATGTATAGATGTTGTTGCCAGTACCAGAAACCCAGATCGGAGATCTGACCATTTATTTCTTCTCGCGGATTGTAAGTTGTAACTTTGTGTTCTCTTGATTTCATTTCAATCCGCAATAACTTGTCAAAAATTCGGGTTGGAAATGGATACACACAATTTTCAGCCTCTTCACGGTATTGGTGAAAGTACCTAATTAGTTTGTTGAATATTAGTTCAACCAGAGCTTTTAAAGATAGGACCCTAGCTTTCTTTAACACACTGTTAAGTGCTTCAGAAATGTTGGTTGTCATGATATCGTGTTTGTGACCGCCATCATGCAACAGTGTCCATTTCTCTGCGTCCAACTTCATCAAGTAAATGTAAGTATCCACATTTCTTTCTTGAATCTCTTTCATAAACACGGTCAAATTTTCATTGTTTTGATTCTGTTCCGGCCTGCCACATCAAGCTTTTTAGGGTTGTGTTCTTAAAAGTCTTGTTGAAATTTGCTCGAATGTGGCATAAACAAAACTGGTGAACTGCAAATGGAGGTTGCCACAAAGGTTGACTTTGAATAGCAGAAAAAATACCTTTATGGCGATCAGAAATGAGGCATACGTGCCGATCTTTGACAATGTAATCTTGCAGGTTTTTAAGAAACCAATTCCAACTTTCGGAGGATTCCTTATCAACAATTGCAAAAGCAAGTGGGAACAAGTGATTATTGGCATCCCACGTACTCGCAATTAACAGTACGCCCTTGTATGGTCCCTTTAGGTGTGTTCCATCCACAGAAATCATCGGCCGACAATATTGAAATCCATCTATACATGGCGAGAAATACTAGAAAACAAATTTGAAAACATAATTAGAAGGACTGCTTGTTCTGTGATGCAAAAATTCATATATAGTCGCCGGGTTTAAATCATGTACAGCTTGTAGGTATTTCGGTAAAATATTGAAGGTTGTTTCCCAGCTACTAAAAACCCTCTCTATGGTAAATTTTTTAGCATACCATGCCCGCTTGTAAGTACAATCCGTTTGAAATAATACCTGCACTTCTTGAATGATGTTTGACACAAGTATCTCAGGATCGTTGGCAACTAGGTGCGATATTGACATTGAAATAAATTTTGATGACAAGTTTCTATGCTTGTTTTGTTCAATTTGAATAAGGCATGTGTGTTCTTTAACGAATCTGGTTATTTTCCATCGACTGTGCGTTGCTTTCTTTTTTATACGGATGTACCATGAACAGTAATTAGCATCACTGTGATGGTAATATCTTGCGGTCCACGTATCATTTTTACTTTTCACACCTCTGTATTCATGTCCCACACTGATGGACCACTTACGCACCATACTTATTGCTTGCACTTTGTCAACGGATCTCATGCCTAACTGAATGTTAGTCATGGAATCGTTCCAATCGAGTAACCATATGGTACCAGATTCTACAAGGTCATCTATAGGAGAACCCGACTCCATATCTAGGAATGCTCCAGAATGTGTGTAGTCATAAATAGCACTGATGAACCATTGGATGCTTTCCCATTGGGGCACTATATTTTCAGTGACATGGTTTACAGGAGTTTGTAACTCTCCTTCTTCTAGGTTATTGTCATCATCTGATTCAGATTGACTAGAAACGGCATCATCTCAGTCTGATTGGTCAATTTCATCGTCATCGTCATTGATGGTAGAGTAAAACATAGACGGTTCATCAGAAACCATCTGTGTTACTGCTGTAATATATTCGGTCATGTTTGTTGTATTTATGTCCTGTGTAATTGGAATACTATGTTGCTGGATATGCTCGAATTCAACGAGAATATGAATCCCTTCCTTTGCGTGCTGAGGTGGAATAGTCAATAGATAACACATTTCTTCATCGTTGTTCATGCTATATAAATTAAAGTAAAATATACGATGCACTTCGTAATATGGAGGCACCCTCATTATTATTCGAACAATCCAGAGATTGGGATCCATATCTCGCTATTTTAATATTTTCCTTATCAGTTTGTTATGTGAAATCATTCGGTTTGTTGGCAATGTCCAACTTTTTCGCACTACTCTAGTGAAATAGGGACCATATGCATCCCTTGCAATTTTTGAATCCCAAAATAGCATAACTCTAACAGGGTAGATTGCTTCCATGTTAAATTGATTTAACTGGATGTGTTCAGGGTTTTTAGAGGATGAAATATAAAGAAGTTAAGTAATTTATAAATTGAAAAGGAATGAAAGTAGAATGGTTGAGAAGTTGTGATGGCCGAAGATGCATTTTAGGGTGTATGTATATATAGTGGTTTAAAATTGAAGTGTCTCTTCAACTTTGTGAATGACAACACTCCACAATTCAATTTTTATCCTACATGGGTGTGTCGGGAGTGAAGACAAACCCAATGAATTATTTCTCTTGCAATTTCACCGTCATTCACATGGCATTGTCGGGTCTATGGTACAAAAGTTTTGGAATAACATGACAACACATGGCATATGAAATAAATGAATGGGTTAGGTTTTGAATTATTGAACCAAACTAAGAGTGTTATATCGGGAGTAATAACAAACTGAAAAAAAATGACTAGACAACACAATGAAAAGGTTGAGGGTTGGTCATGAATTATTATTGAGATATGAAGTCCACATGGGCATGTAGGTTTTAGGGTATAAAAATTTAGTGGAAAAAATTTTTGACATGACAACACCAAAAAAAAAAAAAGTAAATGCGAAAAAAAAAATTTGTTGTGTCTTGAATTATTGCAAGTCAAATAAATCACATGTACATATCGGGAGTAATAATTTTAAGGAAAACCTTAATGTTAAAGAAATGTAAACCCTAAACTTTAAAAAATGAAACCTTAAACTTAAAAAAATAAAACCCTAATGTTAAAAACCCTAAACCCTAATTATAAACTAAACCCTAATTATGGTAAAAGAAAACCCTAAACTTAAAAAATTAAAACCCTAATGTTAAAAACCTAAATCCTTATTATGGTAAAAGAAAACCCTAAACTTAAAAAAATAAAACCCTAATGTTAAAAACTCTCAACCCTAATTACGGTAAGAGAAAACCCCAAACTTAAAAAAATAAAACCCTAATTTATAAAAAAATAAAACCCTAATGTTAAAAACCCTAAACCCTAATTATAAACTACACCTTAATTATGGTAAAAGAAAACCCTAAACTTAAAAAAATAAAACCCTAATTGTTAAAAAAAATCCTTAATTTAGAAAACCGTAAACTCTAATTATAAACTAAACCCTAATGTTAAAAAACCCTAAAAACTAACTATGGTAAAAGAAAAATAATCCCCTAAGCCCTAATGTTTAAGATGGTAAATAAATGAATTCATAACCCTATTAAATGTACACACTGAAGTAGTAGAAGTACTTTCATTACATAAAATATCATCTTACAACTTAAACAAAATAATCAATAATATAAATAAAACTGAAAACTCTACATTGAAATTTAATTTACAAATAAACTCCAAATGGGTAGTACAACTATGGCTAGTCGGATGGCGTGACCCCGTAGTCTTTTTCCCAACACGATAGTTGAATCCAAGCTGCTGTACATGTGTCGTTTCATCCGTCCGCTCCTCTTCATCAGATGAAGATGCATACGATATAGACTGATGCGATGTAGATAAACCTCCTGTGCCCGGAGGAGGAGGTGCACGAAATGATGAAAACCCTAAAGAGATAGGGTGTGGTAAGTGAAATGGGGCAAACCCTAAACCCGAAGGGGGAGGCGCGCGCAATGTGCCGGATCCACCTGAAAGTGACTGGGAAGGTGGCGTCAAACCTAAACTAACAGATGACATATCTAAGTCTGGGCTATCAAATGGGTTAACATGATGTGAAGCCCTTACATGTCCACGTCCTCCAGCTCCCTCACCTCTCTCCACCTCATGTCTGGGGTCTACATGTCCGTGTCTGCCTGGAAAAAGAGGGACAGGAGGGCGTCCATCACGTGCTCCACGACTAGGCAATCTACGAGTCCCTCTTTACTCCACGAGCACCACGATCCGGTACAGGTTCCCGAGGGCAGCGACGCGATGGCTGGACTGAAAATGTTTGTTGAATATCGTGCTAAGATAGAGTACAACCCAAAGTACCGCCAATGGACACCATACATCTTCGCATGATTATTTGAACTTTCTTTGCAAAACTAGCTACCTGTGTGGGAGAAGATTGTGGTCCTTGTATAACCCCCGTAGCCATGTCATCTACCTCCTACAGCATAAAGGTCTTAAAAAAAAAAAAACAAATGTTAGTGATCACATATAAATGAATATAACTAATAAAAATAAAAAATAAAAAATTATACGCACCATCATCCGTCTATCGACCCCAGTAGGTTGATATCCAACTGTACGGGTATCACGATTTGCTGAATTTCCAATTTACACTCGTGTGATGTCCCGATACCATCTAATGTACTCGTCCCTAGTGGATGATAAATCATCAGCTACCAAGACATGGCCATCCCTAATATGCAGTCGCCACTGATGCCAGACCTCTATATGGCTAGCATGTTGCGTTCCCCAATAAGTGTTGTCATTTCCCCTAAGTATCACACAGGTCAAGTATTCGCTGATCACGTGAAAATTGACGTAGGACACGCCCGGAAAAGTGATCCTCCACTATCTCATAGCAAATAAGTGGCACCTCTGCCCGCCAAAGGTCATATGGAACTAAACTGCAGTCATTATAAGGGAGCCATACAAACTGTGTAGCAAGAATTTAAAATCAATCAAAAAATGATACTCATATAAATTTAAGGTTTACATGTTTTAGAAAAGGATTTTTAATTTATCACCTGATCACATGGCATGAATTTTAACTAGTCTCTATACGTAAGTAGAATGTGAGTGGGCAGTTGGCTGCAATCAAATGATGTTCACCACATAGCACCAAGGGGAGCAAGCGGGTCGTCATACACATGTCGAATAACCTGAGGTCGTAACACTGATATACGCGACCACACCCAAATCTGTAGTAAGACTAAGGCTCCCTCTATCTGCTATGCAGCCTCTAAAGCTGCCATGCACAACTGCCTATATAAATAAGTACGTAACTACCCCAGCTATATGTGCCGATGGCCGAAAAATCCTCTAACAGATTGATGTAGCGAACATGAACCAAACTGCCAGAGAAATCGGGAAGCATATGACCTCCCAGAAGTAAAAAAATGAATCCACGGGTACGTAAGATTAGGTCATCATTCGTCTCTGAACCTGTAAATTCTCTCAAAATCCAAGCTTCCAGAGGTTCCTTCTTAACTTATGGCCAGAAAAGTGACTAAGAGACAGCCGTACACCAATAAGTCTCTCGAACATCTCAATCTAATACTGTTTCTAGTGTACACTCCAACTAGGACCTGCAACAGGCAAACCAGAGTGACTGTGACCTCACCACATGTCATGTGAACTGTGAGTCTCAAGCCTCTAACGCTCAATTAACGAGGTAATAAGAGCGTGGTCTAAACCAATATAACCACATCTGAAAACTCCCCCTAAACCCGTCCTATCAATAATATCAAGCAGTCTGCGGGGAGCTGTATTGTAAGACTGAAACAGATTGCGACCGAAACGCCTACACTGTAGATCAGTAATAGACGTCTCGTGGTCGCCGCTCCATATCAACCCATATCTATGCTCATGTTGTCTCGTCAAAACAATAGGGTTTATGGGACTCGGATGCATGTGTGCTGGCATTTCTTCCATCTACATTGTTTATAGGTTAAAATTACATTCCCAAAATTACTAGCATGACAATTTACAATTAAGAATTTTAGAATATTAATAAATGAATGGTGTGCGATTTAATTTATGGTTTATTGAATTCAAGGTTTAGGATTTTATTGATGTAAATGCTAATTTATATTTCACAGTGTAAATTTATTAGGATTTTAATCTAATCATATAAATGCAATTTTTTATAATTTACAGTGCACAATTTAGGAATTCAATATTATATAAATTCAATAAAATTATATAAATTTTAACAATAAAATATTAAATTAAGTTTGCATAACTCTAGGAATGCTAGTAATATTTTTACCAAAAAAATAAACAATAATGATTTAATAGCATAAATAATAAATAAATTAATAATACCCTAATTCATAAATTTACAATGTAAATAAATAAATAAATAAATAAGCACATTCCAACAAGTCACATTTACAAAGTAAATAACTATGGTAATAGCATAATTCAAAAATTTATCATAAAAGACCAACCAAAAAATATAAATTACAAAAAATTGATCAATAACCCATAATAAAATTCAATAACAACAACTCTAAACAAAAACTCTATAAACTCATATACAAAATTCAAACTGTAAAAACCATAAAAATAATAATATTGAAATTCATAAATTTAATTCACAAACCACAAAAAAAAAAAAAAAACTTTCACATAAACAATAATAAAAAATTAAACATAGTATACAAAAATTTTAAAACAATTATCAACGTAAATAAACTTACCAGAAAATTTAAATAAATTTAATTTGGCGTTATTTGATTTTTGTGGTATTCTTTCCCCTCCGTTCTCCACTCCACAAACTTGAAAACCTTCGTACTCCAATGAAGTGCCGGTAAAACCAAAAAAATAAACCCTAAAAAAATTAGAAAAGAAACAAGTAAATATAGAAATAGAAGAATAGAAAAAGAGGAAGCGAACAAGAGAAGGAGGAAGAACATAACTTGTTGAACCTGTTGTCTCTGTGTTTTTAGTGAGGAAATATATATGTCAAATTAGAAAATAGAACCTACTGTGAAATGCTAAACGAGCAAATGGGAGAAGGAAGAAAAAAGAAGAAGAAGGAAGAGCAGCAATGGGAAGAAGAAGGCGAAGAAGAAAATTGGAAGGGGAGGCGCGATTGGCGAAGAAAGAAAAAAGGGAAGAAGGAAGAAAGAGAAAAGGGGGCGGCGCAGCTAGGGTTTTTTATAAAATGATAACGCACAATGTACATTATCACTATAATAACGCATTCTAGTTATGCGTTATTAGTCAAAATAACGCACAACGGTTGTGCGTTATCAACCACATATGCACCCGCCTCTGCCACGTCAATAAACATAATTAGCGGACGGGTTATGATGGTTATTAAGGATAACAGACAGTCATTGTGCGTTTTCAAATCCTATAACGCACAATGACTATGCCTTATGACCCTAATTGAAAAAAAAAAAATTTTAGACTATTTTAGTGCTTATTTTTTAAAAGGGATATAAAATTGAGAAAAAACCTACTACTCCTAACCTACGATCTTATATGTATAGTTATAAGTATAGATATTTGTCACGACCAAAATGTACGTGTCTTCAATGTATTAATAACCATAACTTTTTGTAAAAAAAAAAAAAAATTGTAACTTTTTTTGGTTAATGAAAAAGAGAAGTTGACTATTTATACTCTTAATTTATTTTTTATTTTTTATTTATAATAAAATTTTTTTATTTATATTTTTGAAATGTACATTATTTTCAACATTACCTTAAAAAATGATTATTTCCAATCTTGTATGTATAAAAATTTCGTTATTTCACAATAATTGTCCAACTTTGTCATTTTCCATATATATGTCCCATGGTTTAATACGAGAAATTGAATTTTAGTAGTTGCGAACTTTTTGTCTATGAAAGATTATATATATCCTTTAATTTCAAGTATTTTTTTGCTTGACCCCCTATTTATAGAAAAACCAAAATTTAAACATTCCCATAAAAAATACTCTTTCCAATCTTGTATATATATATATATATATAGAAATTTAGTTATGTTATAACAATTGCCCAACTTTACGAATTTGTTTTGCTTGACTCCTTTATTTAGTACCACAAAAATTTTAATCAATGTTTTATGATTTTCGAAATAACTATCCCATTATTCAGTTCAGCATAAAAAATTAAATTTTAATAGCTAGGAAAATACGGTTTATGTTTTACCATAATTTATTTATTATTTATAATAAAAAATTTTATTTATATTTTTAAGTGTTGATTATTTTTAATAATTACCTGAAAAAGACCATTTTCAATCTTGTATATAGAAATTTAGTTATTTCATAATAATTGTCCAACTTTATGATTTTCCATATGTATGTTTCAATACCCAGTTCAATACGAGAAATTAAATTTTAGTATTGCGAACTTTTGTGTATAAAAGATTTTACATATCCTTTAATTTCAATGATAAATTGCACCCCAACTTCAATTTTTTTTTTTTTTTTTTTGCTTGACCCTCTGTTTTTTGGGGCAATTAAAATTTAAACATTCCCTTAAAAAAAAGAAATACTATTTTCAATATTGTATATATGGAAATTTAGTTATTTCACAACAATTAACCAGCTTTACGAATTTGTTTTGCTTGACCCCTTTTTTTAGCGCAACAAAAATTTCAGCCAATGTTTTTATGGTTTCCTAAATATCTGTCACATTATTTAGTTCAGCACGAGGAATTAAATTTAATAGTTGGGAACTACACAGTTTATGTCTTACCATAATTTTTAAGGTGGCAAATCACTATAAATGTCCATTAACAATTTATGTATTTCTTAAATAATCCATAACTTTTTATTTTCATTTTTTATACTTATAAGTGATTTTTTATCAACTTATTTTGATAAATTATGGGTTATGTGGTGAAATGTGACTAAAAAAATCATGTTCAAATTCTAAAATAAATTTACTTTTACACCTATGGTGTTAATTTATGTCCTTATATTCCGACGAGTACGTAATTTGAGGGTGATTATTTTAGTCAAATTCAAGCACAAAACAAATAATTTATCAAACTTAGTCGTTCAAAAATTATTCATGAGTATAAGAAGTTGAAATAAAAGTTTTTGTACGATTTAAGAAAAACGAAATTTTTTTATGATAATTTGTTTCTAAGGTTGTAACCATGTGATAAGATAGTAGTTAAGTGATAGAAGTACTTTTTAACATATCAGCAGAGAGTTTGGGTTCGAATTACATCCGGTTCCTCTATATATCACATTCCGTTTCTCCTCTTTGCAATGTATACGATATATGGAGAAGAAGAGAAAGGAAAAGGTTTTTGGTCTTAAATTTTGTTTTGTGGTTTTGAAAAACATATTATATCAAAGGTGTATTACATAAAAGTACCTCCCCATTTATTAAATTAATTTTTCTTCAAACTACTGATTAATTGTAGTAAAATGTTAATACTTTTAATTAAGTTAACTATTAATTAATTAAATAATTATTATGAGATAATTTTAATTTTATGAACCGAATGTATGTTGAGAAATGTTTAAAATTGTCTATATCACTTTTGTGTACTATTTTTATTTATAATATATTTTTTATTTAGAGTTTATTTTTTATTTAATATGTTTTATTAATAAATATACAAAATTAGGAAATGGTACATAAAATAGTACACAGAGTAGTACGCGTTGAGAAATTAGACATGAAAGAGAGGTGAGGGATAACATTAAGGCGAGAAGATGATTTGTATATGATTCTATTTCCTTATTCTGCTTCTTCTCTCAAAGGTAATTATTAGTTGTAGATAATTTCACCAATAATTGATGACCGACATCGTTATTCATGAACGGTCAAGATTCTAAAACTTAATATATTTAGATTTAATATATTTAGATTATTCGGTTATGCTTCTTTTTATATTAATTTTATTAATATAAATCTTATATAATAAAAGACAAACTCTAAATTTTAAGGAAAAGTTAATACAAAAGTAAATATATTAGAGAGTTTATTAAAAGATGTACTAATTCATCCTAGGTACAACTAATCTATTTTGGGAAATTACACATAAAATTAGAAAAAATAAAAGCATATGTTAATAGTTCTTAAGATTATCATAAAAAATTAATTTTTGGTGATAATATTATATTTTTTAATACTTATTAATAAATTTATTTTTTGAGAAAATATTTAAAACTTATGAATTTTTAATAATAATACATTATAATGATATTTTTAATAATAGTATTACTACGGCATTGTTATTGTTGTATATAATAACTTTTTTGTGACGGTACTTTGTATTTAGTGACTTTGCGACGGTTTTCAAATTGCCATATAAAAATTGGTCGCGAAAAGCATATTTTGTTGTAGTGCGAGTCATGACCCCTCAAATATTTTTAATTCTTTATTCATGATATAAAATTATAGTCGTTTTCAGTCATGATAGTAAAAATGAGTGTAGTTTACTAGTTTGTCCCCTCCAAAAAATAAAAATTAAATTATTGAATAAAAGAAATAATAATTGAACGTTAAATAATATAACAAAATTTTTACATTTAAATTTTAACCTCTAAAATTAAATGTCTGACTACGTCCCTAATATACACAATATATTAAATATCTAATATATAAAGAACGAGCATGTCATATTACCAAAAGTACTATTATTAGATAATAAAGATAAGTTGGGATGTGAAAGAAAATAATAAAAATAGGGTGGAGTAAAATACAACCAAACATAAAATTATATTCTTAGAGTAGGCACGTGAAAAGAAAATAATAAAATAAGAAGGGAGTAAAAGGTCTCCAAACATAAATTGCAAGAGTATCGTTCATGGCTTTGTGATCTTATATGTAAAAGTGAGTAGGGGTATAAAAAGGAAATAATAAAAATATGGAGGAAGCAAAAGGCAACTAAACACAAAATTAAATATTTTGTGTAGGGGTTTGTAAAGAAAAATAGAAAGAGCGAAGAGCAAAAAGTATTATTAGATAATAAAAATAAATAGAGGTGTAAAATGAAAATAATAAAAATTAAAGGAGCAACACCCACATTATAGTTTTCTCGAATATATATATATATATATTTTGAAAACCAAATTTACTGCTCCTAGCATCCATTTTTATATGTATAGCTTTTATTATTTGACTTGTTATTTGATTTGAACATTCGAATTGGAACGATCCTCCAATTATTCAAACCATTTAATTAAATTAAGTAAGTTGAGAGTAGGATTAATTTCGACTGCAAACAAATGGAATAACAAGTTCAACCATTGTCCATATTTAAACTAAAAGTACTATTTTTGGAATACCAAAATGAGAAGGGGTGTGGAAAGAAAATATTAAAAATTGAGGGAGAAAAAAGAAATCAACCTTAGAATTATATTTTTAGAGTATGAATATAAAAAGAAAATAATAAATAGGAAGGAGCAAAAGATGGACGCCAAAGTATCACTATTTGATAATGAAAATGAGTAGGAGTGTAGAAAGAAAATAATAAAATATGAAAGAAAGGACAAGAAAACATAAAATATATTTTTAAAATAGGGTTATAAAAATAAATAATAAAAGGGAGGGAGCAAAGATAGTGAAAATAAAATAATAAAAAATGAGGGAATAAAATGTAAACTGTATATAGAACCAAAACTATATTCATGACATGGGATCTTATATGTATAGAAGAATAGATATATAATATATATATATATATATTCCCGTCTTGTTCAGCAGGTCCACATTACCCAACCATAATGTTTTCTTCCTCATCTCCAACACTAAAAACAAAAGTGTATACACAAAATCACCTTTTTATAATTACAATTTACAAAACGGCCTTTAACAGCTGATTCCAAATGGTATGTATACAAACAAAGATCAAATCAAAAGCAAACAAATCACAACAGGAACACTAGCAATCCTTCACTAGAACTTCTAGTGGTGGCCGCCGGCGGTCTTACCGGTCCACATGGGATTCGTTCCAGAACCGGCGGATCCACCGGAGAACGGCAGAGAGGACAATCGCGATGAGAATAAAGCCACATATCAATACAAGAGGTATGAAATGAATGCTTACATCTCGGTAATTGTTTAACATCTTCACCTTCTTCAAACGCCGATAAACAAACCGCGCATTCGAATTCATTCATTTCATCTTTTCCGCCGCCGACTTCTCCTCCTTTTTTGTATTTGAAATTACAGATCAAATTGGAATTAGGATTTTCAGAGCTACTCTGATTTGATGCTGATGCTGATGCTAGCTCCGCCGCTCTCTGAGATCTAGGTATCCTTTCTGTGCGGCGGCGGTTATCGGCGCACCATTTTATGATTATGAGATTGTAAATTGCGAGAACAATTGCAGCGGTTCCGACAACTAATAGTCCGTAATATAAGATGGGCATGTTGTGAGATTTGGACGGCGAAGGTGGAGGAGGAGGAGGAGGAGAAGTGGTGGCGGAAGGAGGTGGTTGAAAATTAGGGCTTGGAGCTGCAATTCTCATGGTGATAATTACATAGAAAGGTTTGTAAAGAAAATAGTAGTAGGAATTATGAAAAGGTTAAGTGCTTATTAAATGGATTATATTACATAGTGAAGAATAATTAATTAGTTGATATCTCTATCGAATTATCGTTTGGAATAAAGAAGGTTTAAAGCCGTGGAACAAAAGGTGTGTACAAAATGGTTGGAGTATCAATGGGTTCATATATGATGATGCATAAATACAAGACACAAATATGGTGAATTAGACAAAACCAAACTAAAAATATGTAGAGAAATGGACAAGAGGAAATCATAATTTTGATAAGATTGCTCAATTTCAGTGTTTCATCACACAATTGAATTTCATCGATAGAAAGAAAATAATCTTTTTTATTGTTAACGATTTACAAATTTATGAATGTATTATCAATTGTAAAGTCACTTTAAAAAGCCAAACAAACTTATTGATCGAATTGAGTGTAAGTTTAATACTTTTGACTGAATCCTGATAGCATACAATAAAAAATAGAACAAATATAGAAAAAGTATGCACACAGAGAGCCTCAAGTTAGGCAACTGATCTTAACGCAACTCAAACAATGCCCAAAGATAAGACTCCATTTCGTTCTTGGTTGGATGAACTTGGGCAGTTTTAGACAAGTTTTTCTAATATTTTAAAGGAACAAACGGATTTATAAGAAAGTTTTCTTACAATCCATCTAAAAAGATTGGAGGTAAATTTTTTTTTCTTTTAATAAAAACTCTTTATGGAAGCTTATTGTGATATGTAGACAAAAAATATATATATATGAAAATAAAGATATTATAAATAAAGCAAGAGAGAAGATTCGGTGGAGATGCAAACTAACTCCGTCAGAAGCCGTCAGCTGGAGGAGAAACCTACAGAGGGGATTGATTTTCTGCAGCAAGATAGAAGGGAGTTTTGTTTTTGGTTTATTTTACATATCCTAACTAACGTTTAAATGAGTAACATTTCTCATTGACTTGACTTATATAGTTTTGATCCTAATGACTTCACTCAAAGGAACTTTTGATACTCTTCTCGGCAGTAATTTTTGTGTAACTTTAAGCTAATTGTATATGCTGTATATGATTTACTTCTTTTTTTTTAATTAATGAAAGCAGATTTTGATTTTGACAAGAAAAACATTTTGAATAGTGAATATCATGAGAAGTTAATATTCAAATGTTTTTCTATAGTAACACTTAGAAGTTATAAGTCAAATTTTATTATCGAATTAAAGTTTAAATTTTGTGAATTCATTATAGATGTGAAGTTTGAATTAATCAAAATGAAATATTTTTAAATACCAATACTTTTAAAGAAAATATATTTAAAAAAAAGTCTGTATCACAACTATATCAATGTATCTATAGGTTATAGAATAAACGATGAAGAAAGTATAAGAAATAGAATCAAGTGATAAATAAATTAATGGCAATTCTCTCTCACCGTCCCCTCTTGGGTGGCAGTGGCAGGCTTCTTCCAGCCAAATGGGCATAAATATATATAGAATAGAAGCCATAGCTTCAAAAGCTTTCTCTCACGTAATTCCAAGACCTCTGTCTGGTTCTGTTTGAAGTTGCATTTGGTGACCTTCTAAATTATAATATAGATCATGGAATGGAAGTAACCTTCTGTTGAAGTTTTTAAGTTTTTATTTTATTGGAGGAAAGATTTGATCAAATTTGTACAATTATGACACTGAGTCAAACAACTTTTATTATATTTCCAGGTTAATACGAAAAAATTACTCTGAATTTTGTTATTATGTCAATTAAATACTTAATTTTTAAAAATGATAATTAGGGGACAATTTTGTTTTTCCAGTAAAATGAACTGGATGGAAACTGATCGGAAATGAGTAATGTCTATTATTCCCTAATAAAATTTTGAAACCAATTTTATCCTTTCTATGGAAGGAACTTGGTCATTAAAATGGAGGGAAGAAATATAATAAAAAAATTTGTGAAATTATCAAAAAAATAATCTGGCAATAGATAAAGTTCATAGTACTTTTCTGGTATTAACCCTTTATCAAAGTATCTTTTTGACAATTTCACAAATTTTGAAGGTTAGAACTTTTTAATTCTTTTTAATTGTGTGTTTTGATGATCTTGAAAAGAGAGAGTCCGATAAAATACGCACGAAAATAAATATAAAAGATACGCGTAAAAAATTTAAAAAATAAAATTATCCCTTAATTATTATTTTCAAAGATTAAATACTTAATTGATATAATAAACAAAGTTTATGGTACTCTTTTGATATTAACTCCGTATTCTCTCTTATTTATATCCTCTATTATTTTGACATTCCTGAATAATTGAGTTGGCTACAGAGTTTGGGTTTTGTATAATGAAAATATCAAATGCATCCACTCTACCAAATTGCTAAAATTTTATGATTAATTTGGCCTTTTCAATTCTCACATGTTAACTTATTTAATTTCACTCAACCCCATGAAATTACTAGATAATTTAAGGTTAAGGATATCTTAAATCTCCATGTTTAAATAATGAGGGAAGTCTTTTAAGTTAAGCTAGCTTAAGGATGACCACATTCAACCCCAACTTTGGATGGGTTGATCAATATATTGTTAATGCTGATATAGGATTATGAGTTTACATTTTACATGTAAGGTTACATAAATTTTTTTTTAATAATTTTAAGTCGGACATCCAAATAAGAATACTTAAAAAGAAGATATAACTCATATAGAATATGAAATAAACTTACCTATTAAACATTTAGATTTAACTTCTATTAAATGATTAATTTAACTTGAACCATCTTGACATATTTATTTTACTATAGTACGATTGATTCTCAAATAAGAATATAAGTCCCGTTCACAACCTTTAAACATATAGAGTGACATTTTGATACATAGTATGGTTGTTAGTAAGAGATGTACGGGAACTAAGTATTATACCATACACGGTGAGAGTCACTTTCAAAATCTCGCACCTTGGTGTAATCTTAGACTAAGTTTAGGACCTCTAACAAGGATACTAGGACTTCAAGAGATATAATCACACTTTTATCTCAAATAAGATAAATACAATGTTTATACGATATATAAACATGTGTTTGCCTATAAGTAGTACTTTCAAATTATCTAACACGGGAATGACAGTAGCAAAACCAACTTAAACTCTACTTGTATGCTATTCTCTTAGTTTTTAATCAATTTCTTTTTACTCCGGGTCATATCATTTTTCTTACAAAAAATTTAACTTTCACAAACTTTAGAAAAAAAGAAAAAACCTTTTTTGTCCCACATAGATAAAGAAACTTAGGGTCTACTTTTTTTTTTTTTTTGGGCATATTGAGTAAAAAATCTCCATATTTTTCATTTTTAAATTCAATCCTGTTTTGATTTCTCTTTTTTGCCCTTCTTTGGTATTAAAAGGAAGTTTCTTTTTTCCGATTTTACAAATATAAATATAAAATTATTGAAATAATGTGTGTTTTATTAATAATTCTTATAAAATAGAAATATTTAGATGAATTAAAATATATAATAATGAGGGATATATTATCATATTAAAAATTTAACTATCATTTAAAACAAAATGAGACTATAATTTTGAAGATACAAATGGCAAGTTAGAGTAAAAATTTGGGAGAGGGGCAGTATAATTTTACTAAAAAAATCCAGCAATGAATATACAAACTTTTTTACATATACTCTTTTGATTTTCCCCCAAAGGGGATCGTTGTTGTGCAGTTTCTATACTCTATGTTGTGAATATACAAACTTTTTTACATATACTCTTTTGATTTCCCCCCAAAGGGGATCGTTGTTGTGCAGTTTCTATACTCTATGTTGTTAAGTTATTTCTTTGATTTTCACCTTAAATTCTTTGGATTGATGGTTTGATTCAGGGATGAAAATCTTTTTTAGAAACTTCTTCGAGAGTGATTACAGTAATGGCGAACAAATTACAAATTTCGTTACTAAATCCAGCTTCATTAGCCTCCACCAGAAAAGGACTTTTCTGCCTCTTCAATTGGTCAATTGTGTATGATCCAACTTGATCAACTTGATCTTGATAGGTCTCGGTATGTATTAAATCTATTAATTACTTGTTTAGCGTATGAATTATGAATTGGTGCGTGCGTGAGGTCAATTGTTCGTCTATTCTTGATTTTTCTTCTGCACCGAACGTGGCAACCATCCATTTCTGACTAGCTTGAATATGAAATTAGAACAGAACTGTTGTTCTTCAATCTATGCCCTTTCTGGCAATTTTAACTTGTTCTAATAATGAATGAACCACTTGTTTTCATTTATTTTATTGTCTATTTACTTTTCCTGTCTCTATCATCTTTAAGTAGTTCCAACAAATCCATCAACAGTTCCATTTGTATCAAATTTGTGTGATTTATCTGCATATCTGTAAGGTGTTTGTGGAAAGGCCTCAACCACGTTTGCTGTTCCGTGCTTATCCATTATTTGACAAGGTAGATTAGGCTCAGATTTTGCATTTTAACCATTAATGGAAGCTGGAAATGTCTTGAAACAGAAGGTCCGCACTGGGGAGGTTGTTGTTGAGATTTCAAGCACTGAAGAAATTTCAAAGTTGAAAGAAGAAAGTTCACCTCTTGAAGTGGCAATCCCTCCTTCAGGGATAAGCAGCTTAAGCCCACTGCCGAGCCAGACTCCAAAAACTCCTCCTGCAACAGGCTTTCGACAAAGGCCTATAGGGCGATCTTTGCGTTCCAAATCTAAATCAAGATTGGTGGAGCCTCCATATCCTCGAAAAACTAAGGTAGTTGAGGAGACCAGTGATCAAAATCAACCTGCCACTGGTAGCTCGCCTTATCCATATGGGAGTTCACCTTATAATGGAACCAGAGCTGGTGGTGTTGGTAAAGAAAGTAAGAGGGCAAGGACTCCTGGTTCAATAACTCCTAAAACTCCACTAATGGCATCTCCTGGTGGAGTAGATGGAGAGGAGGATGAGGATGATGATGAAGTATACATGACAGCACGGAATTCTCGAGTTGAAATTGAAGTGAAAAAGCATGGTAAGAATGTGAACTTGTTAATTTTGATTGAGTGGATTGTACTTTTTAGCATAGTTGGGGTTTTGATTGCTAGCTTGTGTATTAACAAGTTGAAGAATCAATATGTTTGGGGATTGCATATATGGAGATGGTGTGTGCTGATATTGACAGTATTCTGTGGTCATCTGGTTACTGGATGGTTTATGGATGTCTTAGTATTCTTCATTGAAAAAAACTTTCTGCTCAAGAAGAAAGTGCTCTATTTCCTTTATGCTTTAAGGAAAAGCGTTCGTGTCTCTGTTTGGCTGGGCTTGATTCTGCTTACATGGGCACTTTTAATTAATAGAGGGGTCAAGAGATCAAGAAGAACTATTAGGATTTTGAATTACATTACTAGAGGCATTGCATCTAGTCTTATTGGTGCCCTTTTGTGGATGGTTAAAACTTTCTTAGTCAAGTTATTGGCTTCTTCATTTCATGTAAAGACATTCTTTGATAGGATTCAAGATTCCATCTTCCATCAATATGTTCTTCAGACTCTTTCATATCCTCCACTCTTAAAACATGGTGAATCTTCTACCAGTAGCGGTAGGTTGAGCTTCAAACACTTGAAGAAGTCAGGCAAACAAGGAGGATTAGCTGAAGAAGTCATTGATGTGGATAAACTTTATAAAATGAAGAAAGAAAAGATTTCTGCTTGGACAATGGGAGGGCTAATTAAAGTGATAATGACTTCAGGGTTGTCCACTATCTCTGAGTTACTTGATGAAAGTGAAGATAATGAAGGTGCTGAACAAAAAGAAATTAAAAGTGAGTTTGAAGCAAAGGCTGCTGCTAAAAGAATTTTCAAAAAAGTGGCAAAGAGCGGTAAAGGGTAAGCTTAAATGCTAGGCAAATCAGTTTCTTGATTTTTTTGTCGACAAAATTCTGTCAATGTTCCAAAAATCATTTTCCTAACATTCTGCATATGTAGATACATTGATGACGAAGATCTTTCGCTGTATATGCCAAAAGAGGAGGTTGATAATATGCTTCTGATGTTCGAGGGGGCTGCAGAAACAGGACAGATCAAGAAAGCAGATTTCAAAAGCTGGGTGGTAAGCTTTATCTTTGAACAAAGTTGCTCGATAGATAGAAAGAGCTTAACAAAATTGACCTTTCGAGTACAATTTGGACATCCCTTTAGGATGCTAATTTCATTATAGGAATTTCAAACATCCACTTCAAGGCATGGTAACAACGTAAAATATGTTTTCTGGAGCTGATGAGATTAATCATTGTTCACAGGTAAAGGTCTACAACGAACGAAAATATTTGGCACATTCTCTGAATGATACCAAAACAGCAGTAGAAGAGCTTAACAAGATTGCTTCTGGGCTTATACTTGTGATCATTATAATTGTGTGGTTGCTTTTGATGGGAATCGCAACTACTCAAGTGTTAGTCTTCATTTCATCACAGATTCTACTTGTAGTATTCATCTTTGGAAATACTGCAAAAACAGTATTTGAAGCCATCATATTTGTATTCGTCACTCATCCATTTGATGTTGGCGATAAATGTGTCATTGATGGAGCACAGGTGACTCTTGAACTTGATAAAAAACACCCTCCTACTCTTGTTTTCTCATGGATATCTAATCTGTAGTTTCTTGGAACTTCTTCAGATGCTAGTAGAAGAGATGAACATTTTGACCACGGTCTTCTTGAAGGTTGACAACGAGTTGATATACTATCCTAATGCAGTTCTTGCTACCAAACCAATCGGCAATTTCAACAGAAGCCCAGAAATGGGAGATTCAGTGGAATTTGCTGTAGATTTTTCAACTTCAGTTGAAAGCATTGCAGCTCTCAAGGCTAAAATCAAAGAGTATGGTTACTTTCTTCTCCATTTTCCTGTTCTTGAACTTTAACATGTGATGCAATAAGTCCATTTCCATTATGGACTTCTCTAACCTGTTCCCGGGACACATGTAACATATGGGTTAAACTTTGAATTTAAAGATTGAGCCATAGATTTTGTAGTATATTTATTCGTATTAACATATGTCCGGGACATTAACAAGGTGTACTTTCAGGTACTTGGAGAGCAAACCTCAGCATTGGAGGCCTGGTCATAGTGTAGCAATAAAGGAAATTGAGAATATGAACAAGTTGAAAATGGCACTATATGTAACACACACAGTAAACTTCCAGAGCCCAGAAAAAGGAAACAGGAGATCAGATTTAGTTCTTGAGCTAAAGAGAATTTTAGAAAATCTTGATATTAAGTATCATCTTCTTCCTCAAGAAGTGCATCTCAAATATGTTGGATCAGAAACTCAACCATCTACAGCTGCTTCTGCGCGATGATATACACCTCATTTTGCCTGCTGAATTACACCATTCAACTGTGCGTCAGATTTTGCCTCTTGTGCCAAGTTACTAGCTCAATTGTAGAAACACTGAGAAGAGATCATTGAATAAAACCATTGCGAATGGCTGACGAAGCCGGGTTCTCCCAATGTATCAAAAGAACAGATTTTGCCTCAGGAGGATTCCCAAGATCCTACTTGTAGATTTTCAGGATATGGAAAATTGTAAACAGAGTTTGAATGATTCGTTTTAGATTTTTTATTCTTTTTGTGTGTAGATAGAGAGGGGAATTAATGGGATGGTTGCCAATTTGTAAGATCTGAAGGTCCAATTTTGGAAAATAATTATTATTTTTCTATTTAGCTTTGAATGTGAAGTTTGAAAATTGGGTTTATTTTTAGGCAACTTTCTTAATTTTGATCAATTCCAGGATTATGGGGAAATCTTTGATGAGGACTTAATTGATCATCTTTTCCTAATGAAATATAGTGTTGTCGTATTTACCAATCCTATATTAGCACAATTCCAATACCTTCTACAAAGACTTAGAAGCACATTATATGTGATGTTGTGGAAATGCCCATGGTGTTTTACAAGAGTGACTGAATAAATATTTTTGTTCAGTTGAATTATTTGTGTAAGCAGATTGCGTAGGTTTTTTTTAAGAAAAGCTAATGGAAAGTGTAGTGATCTCCTGATTAGAAGAACAACTCAAATCAGAACTTGCAAGTTCTCCAAGAAAAAATCAAGATTAATGTATTTGGAAACACAAAATAGCTCAATTTTAGCTAGGCAAAGTAGTGGATTAAGCCAAGAATTAAAATCTCTGTTTCAACAACTTCCCTTTTCAACAGGGCCGAAACTCTATTCAAGATTATTACATTCTTTGGTACACTCTAAGGACTGGTTCTCTCTCTCTCTCTCTCTCTCTCTGGCAAGAGAATCCGATGAGGGCATTGAGGACAATGATGATGATTTTAAGAAGAATAAAGAAAACCGTTGTTACAAAAAACCTTTGGAGAAGAGGTCAAAATAAGGTGACTCTTGTTATAACAATTGAATGGATAATCTTTTGGGATTACAATAGAATGGCTGTTTCAACCATGGGGACGGTTGGTTTTGTTGATAGGATTAGAAGGTCAAAATTGTGTATTGTTTCAGGTGACCTGCGAATAATAATACATCAGCTTTGTGGTGTTGTTGTTAACGTTTTGGGCTTCTCTTGAGTTTGGTAAGAAGTAGCACCACCCACACACACAATGACCATGACCATGACCATGACCATCAATTGATATATCCAGGGGCTATTTTTTTAAATTTAAGACAAAATTTTCTCTAATCAAATTACCTCAGTCCATATTCTCCACCTCTCCAAAAATTCCCAACAACTCTTATCTCTTCTCTTTTCAAAAAAGGAAAGAAAAAATAAAATTCTCTCCTCCCTATCTATCAACAATTATATTTCTATAGTTACCCAAACAAAAGAAACTTAATAATTATTATCATGCATCTTGAGTTTTCACTTTATTTGATTCATTTCTTTTGGTTAAGACCTTTTTCGAGCCTATTCAAGATGTTGGGTTGGGCCTTTTAATAGTTTTAAAACCTTGGGGGCATATTTATAATATGTAAGAAGCTTTACGAGTTAATGAATAAATTAGAAGCTTTATTTATATTATATATGGTTTCTCTGGACAATTAAATACGAGCAAACACTCATATGGAGTATTAGGAAGTGACGATCAGGTACTATTTTGAGCTTCTGATTAATCTAGAGGCTTCCTTATTAGTTTAATTTGATTGATTATGTGTGTTTGGTTGGTAGAAGAAATTAGGGTTCAACTAAATTATATGATTATATAGTAGAATTGATGATATTTTAGGTATCTTGTACTTTAAGATTTATACGAGGTATTTTTGTCAAGACTAGTGCAAAAAGAATTGCGAATATGAGGTTAGAGCTATAAACCTCCTCGTGTGTTTCAAGATTTATTTAAATTTTTCTGAATTAGTTATAAATGTAAAATGTATTTTATGAAAAAAATGGAATGAGTAGTTAAATATTCGTATGTTTGATGATAATCTGTATATGAGAAGATTTGATAATTTTTGAGATCGCTATAAAAAAGTTTGTTATGCTCACTCGAGAGTACATGTCCTTTATTTATTTGGCCAATTAAAAGATGTTATATCTAACAATTCGTTTATTTGGCCCATCCTAATGGATACAATAATTAGGAACTTATATCATTACCTTAATATTGTCGCTAAATATACACGAGTATATGCAAATTTGTACCGAATATGATGTTTGAGTGACATTTACTCATAATTAGATTGTTTTAAGGTTTTGGAAGCATAAAAGTTTAATTATTATTTTCCTTGGTTCATAATATAAATGTTTAATGTGCACTATCATTTAGAATGGATTGAATATAAACTCTTTTTGAAATTTATATGGCGCGTCTATCATCCATTTCATTTTTTTCTCTTTTCATTTATAAACTTAATATAAATAAAATTTCTTATTATTTTTTAAATATATGTCTTAATGGTTTTATGACCATATTTTCTAAATGAGTGTTTGTGGTTCAATTTGAATAATTAATCATTAATATTCGTTGACAGTCGTGAATTTTAATTTTTTATTCATACATGTTTCAATTTATTGATATCTATTTTTTTTATATTTAAAATGTGATTTTAAAAATAAAGCAACAATCTTAGTGAGACTAATTATATAATTTTCTCTTCATTTTTTATGGGAAATGTTTGTGATTTATAAAATTATACAATAGCCGAAAAAGTTCTCTATTTTTCTTTTATGAGAAATGTTTTTTAAAACTATAAAATAGTTGAAAAAGTAATATAAATATGTATATTTCCAGTATATACATATATATATATCAAGTTTGCTTTGATGTAGGCCAAATAGATAATTATCTAACTTTTATACCTCATTACATTCTTTTTTAAAGAACATTACAGTTTTTTAGTTTTTTTCTTCTTTTTGTATGGAGGAATATGAGCTGTGGATGGTGGATCAGAAGTGGGAAGGAATATTAGTTATAAATTGTTACCTAATTTTTAAGAGTAGGGAAAGCGTTATTGGGGAAATAGAAATGAGTTTTTCATTTTTGGGGAGGGGTGAGAGAGACTAAGGGATATTAGTTACAAATTTTTACGTTATTTTTTAAATAGGAAATGATAAGCATTGATGAATCATATCCAACTTTTTATTTAGCAAATAAAAGTTCTATTCAATTTTTTTTTCATTTTTTCTTATACCATCTTTCTTTAATATTCCTTTTTCTATTCTTTTTAATTTACATGAGTTTATTTAAATAAACTCATAAGCATATTAATTATAGACAACAAAAAAGAAAAAAAACTAATGTACTACATATGAATCCTATCCAACTTTTTGTTTAGCAAATAAAAGGTCTATTCAATTTTTTTTTCATTTTTTCTTATACCATCTTCCTTTAATATTCTTTTTTTATCCTTTTTCCTTAGATAATCTTTTAGGGATTTTTTTAAAGGTATTAGTCTTTGTTTTAAAATAATATTTCATTATTTTTAATTAAAAACATTTTCCTTTTTCAAAAGATGGAATATTATGTGTTTCTCAAAATTATAACAAAGCATTCATCATACAGTTTTTTAATATACAATATTATAATTTGATTGTTACGTTAGATATATAAGAATTTCTAAAACATAGTAATCCCTTTTTAACTAATTTGAACTTTCAATTCTCATTAAATTCAAAATTTTGAAGATATAGATAAATTTACATCACCATGATCCTCTAAACCTCTTATTGGCATATGTTCGGTATGAAATATATGAATAATAATCCAAATAAAAAAATATAATTTAAAATTAACGACAAGGTCCTTTAAAAAAAATTCGAGGAAAGGAGTTTTTTTTTTCCCTTTAGACACAAGGAGGGACTCATCAAAAAGCAATCATTATTCATTTAAACTAAACATATATCTTTTATTGGGAAAAACAATTGTTACACATGTAAAGTACTAAAATCAAGGTTCAACCCGTTATTCTTTTTTATAGAATCATAATTTGGATATTTAAGTGTCAAAATTAACTGTTAAACTTTTTCAACTGTTAATTTTTATTTTTACAAAATTCTTTTAGGTACTTATTCGTCAAATTGAAAATTTAACTACTCAATTAAAAATTCACTAAAAATATATGAGTATTTTTGTAAATATTTACCTTGCTTCAAGCACAGGAAACAGCTAGTTATGTAGGAAAAGAGGGAGACGACGGGGGCAGTTTTTGTTTCAAGGTGGCCTGCAGGGAATACTTTTTGAGATGAAGAAAGATGTTTTTTTTTTTTTTAAAGACAATTTTAGGAAGAATTGCTTCTTAATTGACTCGTGGCAAAATTTGATTGGCTTTTGAATTTCCTCCCTAAAATCTTTCATTAGCTAATTACACTAACTTAAATTTTAATTATTTAAAATACAAAACATACAAAGAACTCTTATGAATAACTATAGTTTACTTCAGATTCAAATACTACTCTTACATAGAGTGCTTCAAAAGTTCTACATCAGATAAGGAGATAAGGATGGAGTAAATGAAGAGTTTGAAAATAAGGATGAAAGATATATGAAGAGCTTAATAAGAAGCTTGAAAGATGTCAACTAAAAGATGAGAAACGATGGGATAGAAGAAGAATAAGCCGAGAAGGAAATTTAGATGGAGAATGGCTCATTAGTAGTACGGTTATTTTTTTTATTCCACCAGATTACGAGAGCATCAGGTTATATATATATATATATATATATAGATATATAGTATACCTTACTATTAGTCTTTTCAAAGATATTGATTCTATGTTTTTTCAGTATTGTAATTGTAAGGCATTAGTTTGATTTGGGTCATTTTGGGCTTTGTCTACAATCTGATTTATATATAAAATCTTACACTCTATTCGGCTGTATATTTGGATTAATGCCTTTATTTACAAGATGAATATTATTGGGGATAATTGGAAGTCAAATTTTGTCTGCTAAAAAAAGAATCATGTATAGTTACTTTATGCTAATGTATAATTGACTCAGGACAATTGTTTTCTAGTATAAATTCAACAGCGGTGTTCTTTGTTTTCCCTCTGATTTTTTCATTAGTAATTTAATATAAAGTTTGTCTTCTATCTTTTTACCGATTTTCAATTTTCAGATTAACCATATTTATCGGGACCTGATTCAATGGCCGACCCTTAAACAAATTATGCCGAATAGATGGTTCATAGAAAGCAAAATATATGAGGAAGAAATAGGTAAGCTCAGGAGGTAAAGCTTGAAGAATTTCCTGTTTCTGTGTTGAACTTATTAATGGAAAGTGTTATTAATTGTTAATATAGTGAAAAAAATTCAATTTTTCTTAACTAATTTTACCCTTCCTGATATATAGAGAGATAGACCAACATTATCTAACAACAAGTATAAGGAAAATATTAAACCTACTTGAGTTGAATCATCTGGGCAACAGTCAGAAGTTGGTTCAGCAGAAGGAGCTTTACTCAATTCTTTCAATGGTAACAAAAAAAAGGTACTATTATACAACTGCATAAAGAATTCTATTAAGCTTTTCAATGGCAGTTTTGGCATGAATATGACAAGAACAACTCTTGCCTTGTAGATATTTATCTGCACCAAAGATGAGGAGTTAAGCAAGGACGGAAACAATGGACAGAAAAAGAAAACTTAGGAAAAAACATTGTAAGCTATTCACATTCATATTAATTTGCATCTGAACACAGACCGACCATTAAACATTCTATTTTCGTATTTAGCTTTCAATAACAAGTTTGAAATTTGGCTTTATTTTTAGGCAAGTTTCTTAATTTTGCTTGTGAGAATTATGGAAATCTCCCAAATCCTCAAGGCTCTTTCATTCATATATATATATATATATATATATACACACATGTAAGCAGCTAGCAAAGAAAAAAATTGGGAAAAGGAAGAAAAGAAAAAAATAGAAAATAAAGGAAATTATATTAAATACCAAATTTATCCTAACGTCTGAGAGTGATAGAGTCATTTTGAGTTTTCTGTCTACAAAACTTTAACGGAAGTTACTCAAGGATATTTTGGTAATATATTAAAGTAGGAAGGTTATTTTGTAATTTAAACAAATCTTAAGGATATTTTTATTATTATCCCTCTATATATAGATATGTATATAAGTTTTGCCAAGATTTGCATCACTGGAGTTGATCCATATTTGGTTTGCAATACATCATCTTTGTTTAGTTGAATTATTTGTGAAATCTCGATTGTATCCTTTGCAATTCCCATAGCTGGTTTTTTCGAGGAAAGCTAATGGAAAATTCAGCAACTAAGCAAATAGTATTTTGATGAATCTTAATAAAATATAATCTTATTTTATTTAAAAAAATAAAAATAAAAAGTAAAGCAATGAGATCTCAGTTCAGATGAAGGAAATTGGACAATCTTTATACCAACCAAAATAAATAAATTTTCTCCAGAAATCTCTTAAAAGTAATTTATATACGTTCCTCAAATAATAGTAAAAAAAGACATTATATCAGATAGGAATACGAACATTAAAAATATTTATAATATCAGTTGACCATTATATATCTTTAAGACTGTTATATTTACTCAAAAACTTGATATCAATCAATTGAAGAGCTTTAAATACGCGTGAATTTCTCAATTAGGGTTTGATCATTGCACTAAAAAAAAAAGGAAGACTGGTGCCATAGCAAGCATTAGAGCAAAGGATTCTACCTATCCCATATTGGGTTAGATCCTTAGTACTAGGAACATACCAAATATATTTGGGGACTTTTGAGAAAATCTTCTTGAATGAAATTTTAGCATGGTGGTTAGTATGTAATTTAGCTTTAAATAAGGTAAGTTAAAAAGAACAACTCATCAATCTTATTTGGTATCTACTATTTTCTTATTGATCATTATTTGAGAGAGTTAGCACTTATAATAATGTTTCTAACTAATTACTAAATTAGTACTACATTTTATCTTATCACGAAGTTCTTATATAATATGCAATTCAGGATACAAATATCTTGTTAAGTATTGCGATGTTAAAAAATGCGATTGATTAAAGTTTGGTTTAAAAAAAAAAAGTATTTAAAAATCTTAAAAAGCATTGTCTATGAGAAGAAATGAGTTCAACTTGGTTGCATTCCATAACCAAATATATGGTGTGTCCAAAATATTATAATATGCGGAGAGGGAGAGGGAGAGGGAGAGGGAGAGGGAGAGGGATGGACTTCAAAGTTCATAAGTGAGAAATTTTGTACTAACATAAGACTAAACAAATTGTTCCTTGGTATAGTCTTTTTATATTACAGATTGAGTGTAACTACCTTCTTTTTGTTTTCTCTTTTGCTCAATAATTAAAAATTCTTTTAGTCTTGTCACACAACATCTATCTTTTTTCTTTTTCTTTTTCGTAAAATGTTTTAAAAAGTCTCTACTCGTATAGTCCTTTTATGTAAATATAATTAAATAATAGCGCGGACGAGGGCCAAGCTCTGCTTTGGTCCACCACCCTGTTAGCCTTAAAATATGTAAGTAAAATGGCTGAAATTTCTTTCAACTTAATCAAAAGTTTCGAATTTTGAATATTAGGCATGCGGTTATGCTGTGATATTTAAGGAATAATTTTTGAATATCTACCTTATCTAATAGATGTTTGACACGTCGTTGAGATAATCTACTATAGAATTTTTTTATTTATATATTTTTTAACATGACATGGCTTTTTTTTATTAGGCCACCCATTAAAAGAGGTTGAGCAGTTATCTGTCAAACAGGTGACCTCCAAAAATAAAAAATAAATTTTATTTTAATAAGAATGTGGTAAACTTAATGATTAATGATAAATATGATAAGATTTTGATATAATAAAGTAATACTTAAACTTTACCTTTAAAATTCATAAATTCACTTAATATCTTTTTTAATTTACTAATTTTTATGTCAATCTTACTATTTTTCTTAAATGGTAAGAATGACAATATATCTAGTAAAATATATTAAATAAATGATAAGTTTGTACTAGTAAATGGTAAATTTTTTTATATTACCATTAAATGATGTAATTATCATTTTTAATTCAAATTTCATTTACTTATCAAGAAATTTATTATTTTTCTTAAATAATAAGTATGATAATAAAGGTAGTAAAAATGTTATATAAATGGTAAATTTTTATCACTATTAAATACATTTTATGTATTACATTAAATTTTTTAATTTTAATTCAAATTTTACTATTTCAAAAATTAAAAAATTTATAATAGATTTGATAAATTTTATTATTTATAATAGTAAATTAGGATAAGATAGTCAACTTTGGTATAACTTAAAATACTCTCGATCTTATATATACAGACCAACTTAGAATATTTTATGGTTACAGAAAAAAAAAATTTTTTTCCTTCACTGAAATCCACACAGCTCACCTGGAAAAATTTCCTAATTAGATTCCCCAGCTACTAAAGCTAAAGTTTGATTAAATCTTTATTGTTTATAAATTGCATTTGTTTGCTGCCATAGTCATAGAACAGATCAACAGAATCAAGATTTCGAGTCTAAAAATATTTATTCATATAAATTTTAATAGCACTATAAATTAAAAAATCAATGTGAGATTAATATGATATGATCAAAATATAAAAACCAACATCCTCATTCACAAATATAACATTAGGGTATTAAAGTTAAAATGACTTAGAATGTGAGTGTACATTAATATGATTAAACCCTAAAAAATGGATTCGAAAGATAATAGTAAAGAGAGATTACCATTCGAAATATGTATGTAACAGTTACTAGATTGCAGATGTTGACAAGTCAATTTGAAGAGTTACGTATGAAGGAGGATGAGACGATTGAGCTGTTCAACAGCAAGCTGTGTGATATTGTCAACCAAGCACATCAACTTGGAGAGAACTATGATCAAGTGAAAGTTGTTAGAAAGATGTTAAGATCTGTCCCAGAAAGATTTAGAGCCAAGATTACAGCTATAAAAGAGGCTAAGGATGTGATAAACTTGAAACTGGATGAATTGGTTGGTTCATTATAAGCTTATGAAATGACTTTACCAAGCAATCAACTAGAATAACACTGACATGATGATGAACTTGAAGAGAAATCTCAACAGTTGACAAGACGTATTGATGACATAAGGAAATGAGGTTATGGCAATAACCGTGTAAACTGATTTGATCAAAAAGGTAAAATTGATAATGAAAATAAGAGATTCAATGATGACAGTTCACGTGAGGTTAGATGCTTTGAATGTGGTGGTCGGGGCCATATTCAATCAAAATGTGCAAATGTCTTGAAGAAGAGTATATCATACAACATCACCTTGGGAGATGACAACAGCAGCAGTGCATATTTGGATAGTGATGTTGGAGAACAAGAAAATGATGTGGCATTCCATTCACAAATTTTCTGTGACAATCTTTTAACCTATTTGGTTCTATTGATTTTACTAATCTTTATGTTGTTGATGTATAAACAGGGATAAGATTACTGGAGAAAAGCTTCAAGAAATGTACAATATTTTGAGTGCCAAGTGGTTGTAATTAGATGAGGAGTATGATATGTTAATGACAAAAAAAAAAAAAAAAAAAGTTGTCAAGAGGAAAATGGAAAAAGAAACGCATACTGTCAAAAGCTAGAACAAAAATTGCAATTGACAATCACAACAGGAACAACACATTCGAATAAACAAGTACGCAGTTATTGTTCTATGTTGGGACATGCATAGAGCAGGTGCTTTAGGTGATTCAAGGACTTAAAAATAGGTAAATCTGCTACTAGCCAAAATTTGTGAATGACAGGGGGTTGATCAAGTACAAGTGTGTGTGGGTATTCAAGAAGGCTGTTGTCAAAGCTTTCATAGCTCATCTTCAATGAGAGCGAGTGTATCTAGCAAATGGTATCTTGACATTGGCTTTTCACGACACATGACAAGTGTCAAAGAGGTTCTCAGTAACTACAAGCAGTAAGAAGAAGGTATTGTTTCATTTAGTGATGGTTTTAAGAGTTGTGTTGTGGGTATTGGTGTCTTAAATGTTGATGATCTACCTAAAATTGATAATATATTGCATGTTAAAGGATTGAAGGTAAACTTAATCAGCATAAGTCAATTGTGGGATAATAATTTGATTGTTACTTCTATTAGAAAATGTTGCAAAATTACAAATCAATGGGGGGATTATGTGTTAACTGGTGATAGATCAAATGATAATTGTTATAAGTTAATTATGTTATCAGGAGAAATGTTGTGTCAAGTAAGTCATGTTGATAATTTTGAGCTTTGGCATAAAAAAACTTAGTCACATTAATTATTAGTTGTTGCAAACTTTAAGTTCAAAACAAGTAGTGACAAGGTTACCACTCGTAAAGGCTCTTAGCAAAACTTAATGTGGTGCATGTCAGAAGGGAAAGCAGATTCTAACATCATACAAAGGTACCACTCAAATTCTCACATCAAAACCTCTTGAGTTAGTACATTTGGATTTGATGGGTCCACATAAGTTGAAAATGTATCAGGGAAGAAATATATTCTTATTTGTGTTGATGATTATTCACAGTTTACCTGGATTGTTTTTTGCGAGAAAAATCTGATGCTTTTAGTTCTTTCAAAAAGATATGTCTCAAATTACAGAGAGAAAAAGACATGGGAACGGTCAGGATAATGAGTGATCATGGTCGTGAGTTTAACAACATGTTGTTCAAAGTGTTTTATGAGGAATTTCACATTTAACACGAGTTCTCAACTCCTAAAACACCTCAACAAAATGGGATTGTTGAAAGGAAGAACAGAGTCATTCAGTAAATGGCACGTGTTATGTTGAATTTTAAAGAGTTGCCTACGTACTGGTGGGCTGAAGTTGTTAACACAACTGTATACATTATCAACAGGACTTATTTGAGGCCTCACACAACAAAAACAGCTTACGAGGTTTGGGAGGGTAAAAAGCCAAATTCAAGTCAGTTTCATATTTTCGATAGTAAATGTTATATCCTGAATGACAGAGATTATCTGGGCAAGTTTCAGTCGAGGAGTGATGAAGGAGTGTTTTTGGGATACTCAAACAACAACAGAGCGTACAGGATATACAACAATCGAACCAAGGTGATTATAGAGTCCATTAATATTGCGATTGATGATGTTGTTTATTCTGGCATTCAGGTGAAAGATTTGGATGGCAAGTGAGTAGAACAACAAATAGAAGTGACCGATTCAAAAGAACATGACATAACACTACAAGGATATTTAAGCAGATGAAGAGAATGATAGGGTGTCAAATCAATCTTATGAACCATCAAGTCGGCTAAAAAAAAATCACCCAACAGACTTTATTATAGGTGATATGAATGAAGTTAGAAAGACACGTGTAAAATCAAGAGTCAATTACAGGGACATGGTGATGTATGCTTGTTATACACTGAAAGTTTCCAGTGGGGAAAACAATCTTATGTTTTCTGTCTCATTAATGTGAGAATAGTGTACAATTTATAGATTGTCCAAGTGACAAATCCTAAGCAGATTATAAGTAGAAGTCCTAACTAAATACAACTAGGAAACATAATTATACACAGTTTAGGATTAATAGTAATCCTATTTTAAATATATGTCTAACACTCCCCCGCAAGTTGGAGCATGAAGGTCAGAAATGCGCAACTTGGAAGCTAATCGATGAAAATGTGTCGGATGAAGAGCTTTAGTGAGAATATCTGCAGGTTGTTCTTCACTGCGAATATATGCAGGAAAGATAAAACCGTCTTGAAAAGCATCACGAACAAAATGACAATCTATTTCAATGTGTTTAGTGCGTTCATGGAAAACAGGATTTTCGGCGATATGGAGAGCAGCCTGGTTATCACAATGTAATAGAATGGGGCGAGTGACAGGGAAATGAAGATCCCGCAGGAGAATAGATAACCATTTTAGTTCACATAATGTCATAGCCATAGAACGATATTCAGCTTCGGCAGATGAACGAGAAACAGTATGTTGTTTCTTTGTCTTCCAAGAAATAGGAGACCCACCAAGAGAGATAAAATAACCAGTGAGAGATCGTCGAGTTATCGGGCAGGTGGCCCAATCGGAGTCACAATATGCAGTTAACGAAAGAGGAGAGTTAGAGGAAAGAAAAATACCACGTCCAGGACTCTCTTTCAGATAACGGACAACTCGGATAGCAGCATCCCAATGAGCATGACGAGGGGCGTGCATAAATTGAGCAAGCGTATGTACAGCATATGCGAGTTCAGGCTGAGTGCATGTGAGATATATTAGCTTGCCTATGAGTCTGCCGTAGCGATCTGGGTTATCAAACAGTGATCCAGATGCCTTTGCCAGCTGATGATTAGGTTCCACAGGAGTAGATGCTGGCTTGGCACCTAATAAACCCATTTCAGAGAGAATTTCCAATGTGTATTTTCTTTGGTATAAAAATAATCCCATGGAGTTTCTCGCAATTTCTATGCCCAAAAAATATTTGAGCGATCCCAAATCCTTCATGTGAAAGTACTTATGTAATGAAGCTTTGAATTTTTCAAGTTTGGATAGGGAATTTCCAGTAATGAACAAATCATCCACATAAATAAGAAAACATAGATAAATATTCTCTCGAGAATATGTAAAGAGAGAGTAATCTGCATAAGACTGAGAAAAACCATACCTACGGAGAGCGGTAGTTAGTTTTGAAAACCAACATCGAGGGGCTTGGCGAAGACCGTATAAAGATTTCTTCAAACGACAGACTTGTCCTTTGAAACAGGTACGAAAACCTGGAGGTGGTCGCACATATACTTCTTCTTGTAAATCTCCATGGAGAAAGGCGTTGTTAACATCCATTTGATGGATAGGCCAGTTGCAAGCAGTGGCAACAGAAAGTAGAGTACGAACGGTGACCATTTTAGCAACGGGAGCAAAGGTGTCTGTGAAATCAATACCTACCATTTGTGTATTTCCCAAAATTACCAAACGGGCTTTATATCGTTCGATGGTGCCATCTGCTTTGTACTTAATTCGGTAGACCCATTTACTCCCCAGAGCACGTTTTCCAGGAGGCAAGGAGGTTAAAATCCATGTACCATTTTGTTCAAGAGCATCAATCTCTTGGCGCATAGCAGTGCGCCAGAGAGGATTAGAAACTGCTTCAGAATAAGTGGTAGGCTCGGATTCCATTGCTACAGATGCTAAAAATTGCCTGTGTGAATAAGAAAATTTGCTATAGTCCACAAATTTTGTTATAGGATAAAGGGACGTACCTGAGAGGTCCGAAGAGGGTGAGAGAGCAGAGGAGGAATGGGATATAGAGGACTTCCATATGGCATTGCAATCATAATCTTGGAGCCGAGTCGGAATATGTTTAATTCGAGTGCTTCGTCTTGGTGCATTAGTTGGCTGGCAGGAATATCTTCCTGAAGTGGGCTATAATTTGGCTCAGTGTTTGTTTTGTCGCAAGGAGGCTGATGTGGATTGCTACTTGGGCTAGTGTGGAGTGGGGCTGCGGGAGAGGTTGGTGGTGGGCTTCGCTAAACTGGGCTGCGGGATTGTGTATTTGGTGGGCCGGAAGAGAGGTGTGGG
The DNA here is from genome assembly GCA_028651295.1 of Catharanthus roseus. Classification (NCBI taxonomy): domain Eukaryota; kingdom Viridiplantae; phylum Streptophyta; class Magnoliopsida; order Gentianales; family Apocynaceae; genus Catharanthus; species Catharanthus roseus. The sequence continues at coordinate 1,176,251 of JAPQWS010000044.1, read as the reverse complement.
TCAGTGCGGGAAAGTGGAGATGGGCTGTGGTGAGGGAATAGTGGAGCTGGGCCGTGGGTTAGTGGGCTGCGGGAAGGGGTTGGTGGATCTGGGTTTGCAGGTGGGCTGTGGGTAGGATTTATTTGATCTGGTCTAGGTGTATTATGTGCTAAACTCCCCCTATCTTGCATACTATGTTGCTTGGAGCCCAAAACTTGTTCTCCAAAATTGTAAAATTGTGTGAAGTCTGCAGAAATTAAAGTATATGATTTTTCGTGGAATGGAAATCTTGTTTCATAAAAAATCACATCTCGGGATACAAGCAATTTTTCTGTTTGCAAGTCATAAAATCTCCATCCTTTCTTATGAAGAGGGTAGCCAAGGAAAACACACGGTCTGCTGCGGGCGCGAAATTTATCTTTTGGGGTATCATGGTTATGAACATAAGCTAAGCACCCAAAACTCTTAATGTGAGAATATGATGGTTTCTTTTCGTATAGCAACTCATAAGGGGTCTTACCTTGTAACAATTTGGAGGGAGTTCGATTAATGAGATACCCAGCCGTCAAAATGCATTCTCCCCAAAACTTCATAGGTAAATTTGCTTGAAATCGTAATGCCCGAGCTATATTTAAGATATGTCTATGCTTGCGTTCAACCCTTCCATTTTGTTGTGGTGTGCCAGCAATAGTAGTTTGGTGGATTATGCCATGGTTAGCAAGATACGACTTTAGGGGTGCAAATTCTGTCCTATTATCGCTACGGATTGTCTTGACGGTTTTGTGAAATTGTGTTTTGATCATGGTAAGGTAATCTTGAAGAATAGATGCAACTTCACTTTTATCTGACAGTAGATATATCCAAATAGCCCTAGAATAATCATCTAAGATGGTAAGAAAATATGAAGCACCTATAGTTGATTTGGATTTATATGGGCCCCATAGATCGCAATGAATTAGGTCAAAAATTGTAGATGCTTTATTGATGCTACGAGGAAAACAATCACGAGTTTGTTTGGCACGTAGACAAATATTACAAGGCGATCTTCTAGTTGTAGAGTCTTTAGAATTACCCAAAAAATTATTGACGACACAATCTGAAAGATGTCCCAACCGTAAATGCCATAATGTGCTTGAGTCAAGGACCGTGCTAGAAAAGGCGTATAATTCCTTTAATTCCATAGGTTTGTAGAAGAAAATCCCATTTCTCTGCTTACCCACTCCAATCGGCCTCATAGAGATACGGTCCTGTATAAAACAAAATTTGTCAGAGAGAGTGATAAAACATTGCAAGTCTTGTGCCAATCGAGACAAAGAAATTAAATTGCATGTGAGTTCAGGAATTAGCAACACTTGGTGGAGTTTTAATGTAGGACTTAAAGAGACCATTCCTTCTTGCACAGCAAAAGTTTTGGCACCGTTAGGTAATCCAATAATATGCGGACAGATAGGATGTATATTGTGTAAAAATAATTTCCTACCAGTTATATGGTTAGAACACCCTGAATCTAAAATCCATAAATTTTCCATACCAGATAACTTTTCAGGTTGCGTATTACTTGAGGTCTGTAGTGCAGTCAACAGTGTTGACCACTGGTCAACTGTCAAAGCTGGGAAGGGGCCAGGCCCGGCCCGTTGCTGCTGGAGCTCGGCCCGCTGCCCCAGCCCGTCACTGTAGATCGGCTTGTCCGGGCCGCGTCCCTCTTCTTCTCCAGCGCGCCGGTTTCTGTTGAAAATGTCCGCCACCGTTTGTGCTTGCCGGACTGAGGCAGAATTCGCCCATGCCTCCGACGGTCGTCCTCCATCTGTTGCGCGCGGTCTTGGCGTCTGCGAGTGCTGTCTGCCGCCTCGCCCAGATCTGCCGCCGCGCCAGATTTTGCTGTTATTTGCCGCTGAGAAGCCGTGGCTGGCGAGCTGGGATGAGTTCCGAGGCCACCAATCTAGATAACCCACAAGCTGGAAGCATCCGGTGACGTCGTGGCCTGCTCTTTTGCAGTAGGTGCAGTAATTTTGTGAAGAAAAATTTTTGCGATTTTTTTCGGAGGCAGCGGTGACGGCAGTGACGGCGGTGGCGGCGACGACGGCTCCAGTGGCGGCGTAGGCGGCGCCATCTCCAGAATAGTCTTCTTTTCGTGTCGAATTTTTGTGCTGTTCTTCTTTGTAAATTTGAGCAGGAACTGTACGTAACTTGGGTATAGATTCTTGTTAGATCATATGGGAACGAACAGTGGCATAAATTGCACTATTTAATCCCATTAAAAATTGAAAAACCTTCTCGTTTTCTCTTTCTTTTATGATAAAGGTCAACAGTTCTGTGTCTGTGCTGGACGGAAGTTGAGTATAGTTTTCTAGTTCGTCCCATTCCTTTTTTAGACGTGAAAAATACACGTGTACTGAATCACCGCCTTGTTTACAGTTTGCCAATGCTGCTTTTAATTCATATATTCGCGGGCCGGTGCCAATTAGAAATCGTTCCTTCAAGTCTATCCATAATTCATCAGCTCTCTCAGAATGATATATGGTGGATCGGAGAGAGGGTTCGATAGTGTTGAGAATCCAAGAGTTTACAAGATTATTGATCTCCCACCATTCTTCTTCTTTATCTGGATCACCTTCAGGAATTGGAATTATTCCGTCAATGAATCCCAACTTCTTCTTCGATCTCAAGGCCATGCGCATGGCTCTTGCCCATTCTGCATAATTATTATCTGTTTCTGTTTCTTTTAACTGGACCATTGTTAGAATCAATCCAGGTCCATCGGTGGATGCTACATAATAAGCATCTTTCTTTATTCTGTGAGCATGACTTTCTTCTACCATGTCATTATCAACATTGCCAATATTGTCATTACTCATTGTGAGAAATTTCAGAAACCTGGCTCTGATACCATGAAAGTTTCAGTGGGGAAAACAATCTTATGTTTTCTGTCTCATTAATGTGAGAATAGTGTACAATTTATAGATTGTCCAAGCGACAAATCCTAAGCAGATTATAAGTAGAAGTCCTAACTAAATACAACTAGGAAACATAATTATACACAGTTTAGGATTAATAGTAATCCTATTTTAAATATATGTCTAACATACACCTACAATTGAACCAAGAAATATTGATGAGGCTCTTCAAGATGAATTTTGGATTGGAGCAATGCAAGAAAAACTCCAATAGTTTGAGAGAAATAAAGTTTGGGAATTGGTGTAAAGACCTAAAAGTGTCAATGTTATTGGAACCAAGTGGGTATGCCGAAATAAAACAGATAAACTTGGGAATATCAACACGATATAAGGCAAACTTAGTAGCACAAGGATATACCCAAGTTGAGGGTATTAATTATGATGAAACGTTTGCACCAGTTTCCAGACTTGAGCCAATACACTTGCTGTTAGCTGTTGTGTGTGCTAAGAACATTAAACTTCAGCAAATGGATGTAAGTAATGCATTCTTGAATGGCTATTTAAATGAAAAAGTTAATATGGAGCAGCTAAAGGGTTTCATTAATCCTAAATTGAAAACCCATGTGTTTAAATTAAAGAAGGCATTGTATGATTTGAAACAAGCTCTAGAGCTTAGTATTAACGTTTGCCAGGGTATTTGGTGACGCAAGGTCATCTAGAGGAGGTGTTGACAAGACACTATTTGTCAAAGACTCAAAGGGCATGTTGTTATAATGCAAATCTATGTTGATAACATAGTTTTTGGTTCAACATCAACTAAGTTGACATAAGAGCTTGTTGATCTCATGAAGAATGAATTTGAGATGAGTATGATATGTGAGTTATCTTATTTTCTTGGTCTTCAAATTAAACAATTATCTGATGGTATTTTTATTCTTAATCAAAGTATACACATAATCTTGTGAAACCGTTTGGTTTGGATCATACTAGATAGGTTTCAACACCAACCAGTGTCAATACCAAGTTATCCAAGGATGATGAAGGGGAATTTGTTGATCAACATATGTCTCGAAGCATGATTAGCAGTTTGTTGTATCTAACTGACAGTCATCATGATCATTCTTAGAATATTAGTGTTTGTGCTAGGTTTCAATCTTTACCTAAGGGATCACATTTGAAAGTTGTCAAGAGAATCTTGAAGTATGTTAGTAACGTAATTAGCTTGGGATATTTTTTAAATGAAAGTTCTAACATGCACCTGGTCGGATATTGTGATGCTAATTGGACAAGAAATTGTGACGATAGAAAAAGTGCCTCTGGAGGATGTTTCTTTGTAGGAGGCAACATGATGTCTTGGTTAAGTAAAAACAAAATTGCATTCCCTTGTCAACTACTGAGATGGAGTACATTGTAGCTGGGAGCTATTGTACAAGCTCCTGTGGATTAAACAAATGTAGATGATTATGGAATGATACAAAAAGACCTAACCATGTTGTGTGACGATCAAAGTGTTATTGACATTTCCAAGAATCCTGTAAAATACTCATGGACCAAATATATTGACATTCGTCATCATTTTATCTGTGACTTGGTGGAGCAAAAGATTATAGGTTTAGAGTACATGTCAACTCATAAACAACTGGTGGATATATTTACCAAACCTTTGAATTCTTTAAAGTTTGATGAGTTGAAGAAGGCCATCGGTCTTTGCACCATGTGAAGTTATTTCTTAGGATTTCACACAACGTCTACTTATCTTTTTTTTTTTTTTTTTACCTTCTTTATTTTATACATATATATATATATATATACACAGGGATTTCCTAGATTTTTTATTCTCATATGGACTTCTATTCTTATGTCGACTTCTTATTAGTGTTCGTATTTCCGAAGGAGTTATCATTATTGGGATACTTATTGGTTTTCCTAAGTTGATTTGGATTCTACTTTCTCTTGGCATTCTAACGTTGCTGATGGATAATGTTTTCCTTTTTTCTTTTTTTTTTTTTTGGTTTTTACTCTGTGTTACCAGGATGTTTTGATATAGTCTTATCTTATGCTTTGGATTTCTTTTGCTTATCTTTGATGACTATATGCAAACTAACAAGTTCATCGGCGTTGTCAGTTTATCTTTGAATCAAATAATGTAAGGATACTTTATAGAAGACCTAGTTTTGAATCAAACAATGCCAAAGGGGAAGATTGTTAGATTGTCTAATGTTAAGTTGGTTGGCATAAGTTTGTCTATATCTTACGCAAAGTTTATTGGGAGGACATACACATATGAGAGTAGTGATAGAGTTCATGTATTTCTCAGAAGCTTTACTTGCTGAAAAATCAACTTTTAACTACATTGTATTGTGTAACTGGAATTCAGCCAAGACTATTCTATTTTCAGTGTTGAATTGTAATAGTTCGTGGTGTGAGTTGTTTAGATTACTTCTTGAAATTATAGTGTTGTTGGAATATTAGACCGAGTGTTACTAGTCTAATATGCAACAAGTTGAGTGTCAACCAATTGGCGTTGGTTGCTGGTATTAGAAATATATTTTTGTTAAAGTTCTACAACTGTCATTTTATTTTTTCTTTAATAATAATGCTTTAGATCAATAATCATGATCTCAGAAATATAAACTTTCACAATTAAAGTGCATTACCAATTCTTCTTTATCTTCATTAATTATTGTTAACTATATTGATAAGATATTTATTAATTTAACAAAACATGGATAAATTTTAAAAAATCGATCTTAAATATTCTAACAATGTTTAACAAGTAGTAAACATATATTCAACCTTTCAATATTATATATCACATGCGTAATTTGGATTTTAAAAGTGAGAAATTTGGTACAACGACAAGATTAAAGAAAGCATTTATCTAGTCTTTTTTCTTTATATTACAACAGATTGAGACAACCTTTTTTGTTTTTTCCCTTTTATATATGAATATTTAAAAAGTCTCTCTCTTCCTATCCTTGTCGTCTTGTCTCCAAACCTGGAACCATTTTCTTTAACGTTTTGTCATCCACCTCTTTTTAAAATAAACTTTCATATGAAAACCTTCTCAATTATAGAGTTACTTTCAAACTAAATGGTCAAATGAAATGACAAATTAAAGAAAACATCTTTTTCTATTCTATTTCAACTTGTCATTTAAAAATTTTCCAAACATTATCCATGTGTAAAAATGTATATAGAAGGGGGAGATTTAGTCGCAAGTGAAAACAGAGATAAAAAGAAAAAATAATATAAATCAAGACATAAATATTATATATTTATATTATTTAACAATCTTTTTAACGTAAGGTGGTTCATTATGAACATCAGTGTCTGGTCTCCAGTCTGCAAAGTTATTGAGTCACCATGATTTATATATTCTACTTGAACGTTAGCAATCTGGTGGAAGCCCTGTGGACGATGGATTTCGTTTTTTGGTACCAATTATGATATAAAGTTAGTGAGATGTAAATGTACTAGAGAACTCTTTTTCTCTTTATTAGAATAATAATTTTTCTTAAAACAGAGTAACTTAAATTATATTAAAAATTATTTTATACTCTTAAAAACTATTTTATTATAAATTTATTCTAAATTAAATTTATGAAATGTTTATATAAAAATAATCATAATTTCTTGAGTAATGAATATAATAATAAATTAAATATAATAAGAGATATTTACTTTTTATTTTTACTTAACTAAACAAAGTTCTACCTCTATCAAATAATTTAGAGTTAAATGTTGAGTATGGATTAATAAAAAAAAACAAATAATTTAAAATTTAGGCAGTATTCTTTCTTTTTAAATATTTTTTAAAAATAAATTAAACTCAAATACAAAAGGTTTAAAATAGTATCACAGCAAGTTGAGGGCTTGGGATGTATTTGAATTGTTTTTTTCTTTTTTTTTTTTTTTCCTTGTTAGTGGCATTCCGATAGTCTTGAAAGAGAGAGCGAGGGACAAAAAGTTTTATTTTTTAAATTTTTCATACGTATCTTCATATATTCGCATGCATCTTTTATATTTTCATGTCTACTTTATTTTTTATCTTATTCGGACCGCCTATCGTTTCCTGCGTCCCTGGGAAAATGTGAAAACTCGTGTTTTAGTGCTACTACTGTAGTAGTAGGATTTCCCCAAAAAGTACAGGAGAAGTTTTTTTTTTTTTTTTTTTATCTTTATTGTTTCTGGAATCTTCTCATATGTTAATTAAAGAGGCATTATTATGTTAATTAGTTGTTGTTGAACATTTTGAAGTTCTTCTATGAAATTTAAACAGATTCATTAAAGAGTTGAAAGTCCATGCAAAAAAGCACCATTTAGCTCCCCCCTTAATCATTTTCCTTTTCTATTGTACCCTTCCCTTGTACTGCTTCTTAGCAGTGAGTAATAATGTGCAAAACCCCAAAACCCACAAGCTTTTCCATCTTAGTTTTAGCTAATATACAAGCTGCTGTATTCTTCATTTGATAAAAAGTACGGTTCAAAATCAAGAATTAGGTATACAAATTTCTCAAAACGCGGAGAAAATGGAAAAGGAAAAAAACAGAGACTCCCCTGAAATTGCAATTCCAATAGTGGGTTTAGATACCAGTGAATCTGGAACAAATTCTTCATATTTTTCAGAGAAGGCAAAGGCAACTAATAATGGAACATTACTAAAAAATTCTCAGACTTTGAGGAGGAGAACTTCTTCAAAGATTTCAACAGAAAATGAACGCCAAATTTCAAAACCCTCCTTGAGAAGCATTAGATACTCACAACCAAAATCAAGAATCATGGAATTAGAGCCTCCAAGTCCACCAGCAACCTCAAGTTCATTTTCCAAATCTTCACTTTCTAGAAGGATTGATTCCTTGAGATCCGGAAGTCTGCAGCCGGCGGCGGCAGGGGAAGATGATGATGGTGACAAAGATCAAGAAGATGAAGATGATGAAGAAAAGGAAAAGAAGGACAATGAGAACCCTTCTCCAAAAAAGTCTAAGAAAAAGGGTAAAATCACTCTTAAGGCCATTAATGGAATTCTTGAATGGATACTTTTTTTCGCTATAATGATTTTGTTAGTTTCAAGTTTATATGTTAAAAAATTGAAAACTCATGCTCTATGGGGGTTAGAGATTTGGAGATGGTGTGTTTTGGCTGGTGTTTTCTTGTGTGGTCGTTTGGTGACAAGATGGGCTAAAGATTTCATAGTTTTCTTGATTGAGAGCAAGTTTTTGTTTAATGAAAAAGTTGTTTATTTTGTTCACGGGGTAAAACAGAGTGTTAGAGTAGTGATTTGGTTGAGTTTAGTTCTTATAGCATGGGTTTTGTTGATTGAAGACAATGGTGTTCAAAGATCAAGAAAGGCTAATAGGATTCTAAGATATATCAATAAAGTTCTTATTGCAAGTCTAATTGGGGCTGTTCTGTGGATGATCAAGACTTTGTTGATAAAGCTTATTGCAGCTTCTTTTCATGTGAAGACATTCTTCTCCAAAATCCGAGAAGCGATCTCTAATGAATATGTTTTTTGGACACTTTCTGTGCCTCAATCAAGAAATTTGACAGAAAATGGTGGTGCTGATGGACCAATAAGTACTCGTTGGTGCTTTAAAATTACAAAATGGAAAAAGGGTTCTAAAGATAATGGTCAAGAGAAGGATGAGATTTCTATAAAGAAGCTTGGAAAGATGAAGGCAGGAAAAGTTCCTGTTTCAACTATGGGACATTTGATGGATAGAATTAGGAGTTCGAAATTGTCTATTATTTCCAGTGCCCTCGATGACAGCCATGATATTGGTGGCGGTGAACAGAAAGAGATCACCAACTGGTCGGAAGTGGAAGAAGCTGCTTCTCAAATTTTCCACAATGTTAAAGGGCCTAATCATTAGTAAGATATGTCATCAATTTGGTTTGGTTTAGCTTCTAACAATTTGATCTATACAAGTTTCTAACTCACATCTTATGTATATTTGTATCAAGTTACATTGAAGAGGAGGATCTCTTGCCCTTTATGAACAAGGAGAATGTGGATTGTTTGGTGGAATGGTTCGAGAAAGTGGCCGAAGATGGGAAGATTAGTGAAGAGGCCTTGACAAATTGGGCGGTACAAAAACTATCTTCATTCCATGCAAATTGTTTTCTTCTTGTTTTCATATGAGGTTCCTGCATGGAGTCTGACTTTTACTTAGCGTTTTATGGTGCTAAGCCATAGAGGCAGCTTTCACCCTCTATGCCCATTTGATTCCGTTCTGACTTAGCTCTTAATCTTTAAGCTAATCATCACCACTTTCTGTTCCTTTGATTCGGTCCTTAATTTATTATCTTTGGTGCAGGTAAATATCTACAAGGAAAGGGAGTTCTTGTCACATTCATTGAAAGATGCAAAAACTGCCATTGAAGAGCTGAATAGAATTCTTTCTGCAATTGTGTTGGTTTTGATAATCATTGTGTGGTTACTGCTAATGGGATTCGCAACAACCAAAGTGCTTGTTGTCCTCTCTTCTCAAATCTTAGCTGCAGTTTTCATATTCGGCAACACTTGCAAGGCTGTATTTGAGGCCATGATCTTCGTCTTTGTGATGCACCCGTTTGATGTGGGAGATCGTTGTGTCATTGACGGAGTAATGGTATTTCTCACTAAACTATATAGAAGTCAGCATTCTTAGCGTAGATTCCTCATCATGCTGAAAATTTTGAATGAACTGTACAGATGATTGTTGAAGAAATGGATATATTGAAAACAACATTCTTGAGATATGACAATGAGAAGATATACTATCCAAATGCTGTTTTGACAACCAAAGCCATCAGCAATTTCAATAGAAGCCCCGAGAAAATGGGAGATTCTGTAAATTTCGAGGTTGATGTTTCTACTTCAACTGAGAATATCCGGGCTCTAAAAGCTCGAATAGAGGAGTAAGTGCATTCTTCCCCTGTTTTCCTTGTTCTTCAACAAAGTTGTTCTACTGAGTTCAAAACAAGGCAAAAAAATCACTTGCTAATTTGCAGGTATATAGTGGAGAATTCGCATTACTGGCATCGCGATCACAGTGTGCAGATAAAAGAAATCGAGAATATGAACAAGATGAAGATGGTTCTTTTCGTCAATCACAAGATGAACTTCCAAAATTATCTGGAGAAGATGAATAGAAGAACTGAACTGATGTTAGGCCTTAAGGAGATTTTTGAAATTCTTGGTATTAGATATCATCTTCTTCCTCAAGAAGTACACATCGGTTATGTTGGCTCCTTAGCCCCTGCAACATTAATACATGCAATGCCTCCTCCTTCCAGATCACTTCAGTAAGAAACTCAAAAAAAAGGCAAAAATGCATCCCAGTTTTTGTAGCAACAGTCTGTAATGCAATTAGAATTCAAGAGAATGTAGGAAATGTACTTGGAGAAGTCTACTACTAAGTTAATGTAGCTGCTGTGCCTTCATTTCTATTCAAAATGCTACTTGGATTCGTACTAAGTTAAAAATAATGTTCACATTTACTTTTGGGTCTCATATCCAAAATACAATTTATCTGAAACTCAAATAGAAAAGACACTTTTTTAATGTTTTATCCATTTGTAAGTGTAATCAATGCTCGGAAATCAGAGGAAATGAGCAGTCAAGAATAGGTATAAAAAGACCTTTTTAAGGTGTACGCATATATCAATCAAGAGTAGTAGATCAAATTCTCTAAGAAAAGTTATATAATACTACCTAAGAGCTAAATATTATGATAAGTGGGAATAGAAAGCCTCCCTCAATTATTCCAAGTAATTAATGTGAGTATAACTTTGAAATCAGATCAAGTAGATATCTACACTCTGCTGAATAATTCACCTTCTCGGCTTTGACAACAGTAATTTTAACCCGTTGTTCATCGCCATATGCTTCCTCTTTAATTTTGAGTCTGAATAGAAATTCTGTAAATAGGCAATTCCTGATGATCTCTGGAAATCTTGATTCATTTTCTCCCTCATCCTTCAACAAGTACAACTCTTTGGCAGAGTAACCCAAGATTTCCTGCCCAGATTCCTGGAAAGCGGTAACCCATGTCAATCCAGTGTGATCTTGAATCTGAGCTTGAAGAAGATATCTATAATCACACTCCTCGAATTCTTGATTGCATCTGTCACATTGCCATCTTGAGTTCCCTGACCGTGTCACTTTCTTATTGCATTGCCTATCTCCAATCATTAACGGGCAAGCTGTATAACAGAAAGTGTCTGTCTTTATGAATGATAAGGTGGCCTTAACTGTGATCCAGTCTGGCTTGTCTGATCTTCCAAGACCTTCGTCCTTAATCTGAGAGACACTTTTACGGATTTCATTTTTTGTTCCTCCAGGCATTATTTCCCTAGATATGGACTGGGAAGCAACATCTTTTCCTCCTCTATTGAACCAGTCAATCAAGCTCTGAGCCTCCGGAAAGTCAGGATTTATGAAGAGCTGAGTGGAAGAAATAGTTCCAATAGATTTCCCAGTGAAATCATTAACTTTTGCAGCTTTTACAGCCAAAACAGGGAAATTTCCAGCTTCCAGCATTTCTTGCAACTTTTGCCCCTCCCTATTGCAGAAATCTCCCCAAAGAGTAAACTCAACACTGCGCCCAGATTGATCTTTTAGATTCAGGATTCTCCTCTGAGTTTCCATACCATTCTTTCTCAAGATAGGGACAGAAGGGTTCACATTAATGACTATACCAATAACATCCAATATAGAATTATTCTCAGCATTTTCAATCTCACTGATAGATCTAAATGAGAACTGCTGCCTTGGAATAGAAGTGTCTTCATCTGGGCAAAGATCTACAGTTGAACTTGTTTCAAGAAATATCTCCCATTCATTCTTTAAATGGTTAAAGTTCTTTTGTGCAGGCTTTAAGCTGCCTTTTGAAATCACATAGACCTTCCCAACTTCAATGATATTATAAAAACGATCAACAACAGCATTGAAACAGGTAACACGTATTTCCCCTCCATCAGAGTCAAGAAGATCAAAGGAAAAAACCTTCCCATCTCCCCTAGCATTATTGTAGCGGCGCAGATCTCCTTTTGCAGTTACCCTTGCTTTAATAGCCCAACGACCCTGATAAGGATTCAATGCAGCAATCGGAATGATGCGGGCTGGCGCCTCATTCTTCATGATAGCACCATGACTTTTGTAATTTTGAGGGGGTTGATAAGAGGGTTGAAGCACAGGGCGAAAAGCCTGCGCATTGTTACCAGAAGAACTCAAACCATTGCTATTTGAAATGCTTGAACACAAAGAATTCTTCGAAATTTGATTCCTGTTGGTGGTCACTGCAGCAGGCCCAGAATTCCCAACAGGCACTGATTTCTGAGCCCCCGAGTCCAATTCACCGGACATTTTAGGGTTCCCAATTATTTCACATTCAGGAATGATAGTCTCCATATTTAGGACAACAACTATCCTGCAAGGAAAGAGAAAACAAAATTCCTATCAAGATTGTAAAGAAGAAAAAGAATGAGTTTCAACAACATAAATACCATATACATGGTTTAGGAGCACAGAATAAACTCTCAAATGAAAGACATCATGTAGATACTATGCATTAACGGCAATTCCAATTTATTTGTTCAAAAAAAAACTGAAGGTTCAAGAAAGGGATTAAATGAATGAAATTTACAAACAAAACAAGCTACCATATGTAATCTCTTTGAAAGACCAAACATAATGGATGCACATATTAAATAAATAAAATGCCAGAGAAAATATTTCATTAAGAAGGTTAGCAGGAAATCATAAGCACCAAAACAGTTACTCAGGGGCACTGACTCTAAGAAAATAATCAATAAGCAACTGTCTGGTCTTTCCATTTCCAATTCATATTGGTACTCACTGAAGAACGAGAAGTTACCATCTGTTTCTATCCAACTTTCTTAATGACTGTATTATTTTCCTTCTGGTTGAGTAAATTACCTAGGACATCTAACAAGCAATTGATACTTATATGAAATGATGACACAATGGCTGTTTTCACTATTATATGCTTAACCTTTCTCATGAAATAAATCACCATTTGCTTGTACTTTTCTAGAATAAATGTGCTTCCATCTTCCAACTCGCACAGAGCAAACCAAAACTACATTAAAATCTACTCTAACATTTGAAATTTGTAAGTGTTCATCTCATAGTAGGATAATGAAATATTTTATTTTCCTGAATTTGCTATTTCCTCTGAAACATTACCAAGCACATAAGAGAAATTTACAGTTAGTTACAGGAAATATACAGAACAACTCAGATTCATTGAGGGTTGAATAATGTACTTGCGATTTTGGACAGTGCTGCATATGTAATCGATTAACTGCACGACGGAACCCTTGCGGACCTGACCGGACTTAACTCGATCGTTGAGCTGAGTAGCGAGCATAGCATGTTGAGTGAGAAACGAATCAGAGAGCAAGAGACGGTACCGCTCTTGAGTAGAACCAATGAGCTTAATGTCCAGCACCTGAACCAATGGCTTGGCGTTAACGTCGCCGGCGTTTATTGCGGAGATGGCATTCGCCGTCAAATTCACCGGCATTTTTTAACAGTTTTGTAGTAGGTGAAGCAAAATTGGAATTGAGAATCGGAGGGAAAGGGAATTGTGATTTCTTCGGAAATTGAGATATAGCAGGGTGTTTGGATTCCGGTGAGAGATGGGAGGAGGAATTGGGGGAAGGAAATGTATGTAGAAAATGAGAAAAGATGAATTGGGAGGGGGGTGGGGGTATTTTAGGAAGGAAGGAATGGGTTTCGGGGTTGTGATGAAATGGCGGGTGATGGAACCGACCTATTGTGAAAGTGACGTTGTTGAAACCGGAATTCAATTTTTTAGGGTTAATTTTAAAATACATCCCTGTAATTTTAGTATATTGTCATTTGAGGGTTTTAATTTTGATAATTAAATAAATTTTCGTAAAAAACATAAATGTGGAATTCTAATTTGAATGTTTAATAATTGTAAAAGTTTTTTAAATCCTACTTTAATTACTTAATTTATCAAAAATTAAAAGTTTAAATACTTAATTGATAATTGTTTAAAAATAAATAAAAGTTTTCTAAATTAATCATAAATTATTTTAAGACATTTTATATTTTATTTTTAAAGAAATTCCTTCCAAATATTCGGAAATTATTTTTTCAATTTTTGTTATTAAACTGTTTTGGCAGAGTAAGTCATACTCCGTTCCCATGAAGAAATCAATGTCTTGGAAAATGAAGTTGATAACTTTGAGTGCTGCTGACTGAACTTGGGGGGCTCTAACTCTAGTTCCATGATTCTTGATTTGGCTTTTGAATAACTTATGTTCCATTACTAATTGCCTTCGATAATGCAATTGTTTGTATAATGAACCAAGTCAAAATACTTCATGATTGGACTAAAAGAAAGAATAAAGAATGTAAAAGTTTAAATTTTGTGAAGGATAACTGTAAGTATCTTTTATGAAGAGAAATGAAACCAAAAATGAAAATGTGAAACTTTTTAAGAACATGAATCAATGAGCCAAAAACAACAGAATAAGAGATTTTGTGTTTGAGCAAAACTTTGTTGAAGAAAAAGGTACTCTTCTGTTCTAGCTTTTAATGCTTAAAAGCTCAAATATTGTCAGCTCAAGTTGAAACATCTATAGTATATCTCACATATTTTCCCAATCTCCAGTTGAAATTGTTGATTGCTTCTGCAGCTAGAACAGCATTTGGCTAGTGTTATAATCTCTAAGTCTTCTAATATCCATTTCTTCAACAACCATCTATGCAGAGTTGTTCATTACCAATTTTACTTATCTAAGCCCCGACCAAAATACTCGGTTGTTGAATAAATGGACCTATTGAAGACATTGTTGAAATACTACAACGAGATCATAACTACCCTAATGCAGTTTTGGCTACAAAAGCCATCAGCAATTTCAATCATGACCCAAGAAGAATGAGAAATTCTATAAATTTTGACATTCATGTTTCAACTTCAGCTGCTAGAATAGAAGACCAAAACATAACCTCAAGGATTTGGAAGTCAAAATTCTTTGTTACATATTTATGTCGGTCTGACAAACAGTAAGGGCTAGAACTAATATCCCTTGACAACATAACATCCGAATCTGTCCCAGAAAACTACAAAACATATGTGATGCTCTCTCTACATGACCTCAATCTCAGCAGCTACCGGCACAGGCACCGCTTGTTGCCTGCTGTAATCTTCTTCCTCCTTTGGAGGATGAATTGTGACAATATCTGGAAGAGGTGTTTTGGGTCCCGTCTTTCCACTTGGATCCCAATCAAGCATGATTTTGACCTTTATACCAAGTACACCCTGTCCATTCAACATAAATAAGCATAGGTTTCATAGAACTACAATAAACTTGTGCAACATAGCACATTCACCATTCACTGTAGTTTTATGCCAATGAATATCCTCATTTATAGTTTTAAACATTGCACAAACCAAAAACTGTCACCTTACTCACAAATCAATTAAATTTTTCATTCTCAAGCAAGAGTTTGAACAAAAGATAACCAGTTCAAATACACTAGTCAATCTTAAAAGATTGTAAAAGAAAGAGGTAGACCCACCTGTCGCAACAGTACATGTCTTACGGCTGAATCAATAAATTCCTTGACAGGCTGGCCAGAAGAAATCATGTAACCATCCTTGAATTTCATGGATTTGGCTCTTTGTGCCCTCAGCTTCCCACTGACAATGACCTGTATAACAGGAAGCAGGTATATCTCAAATCATGTATGCAAAAATACAACGTGAAGCCAAAATCTTCTAAGAAACGGCACCTCACAACCCTTGGCCCCATTCTCCATAACAAATCTCAAAACACCATAGCATGCCCTGAAAAAATCCAAAAATTAAAAATAAACTCACATACAGAGAATTCAACATGCTGCCAACACCATAGAAACACATTTTTTCATACCCAAATATAATGATATAAAACAAAAAAGCCAACCCTATCAAGCATCAAAAAGTGATAAGCAAAGGAGAATCTTCTCCCAGGTAAAACATAATTCAGTGTAACTAAGCATAAAGCACACAACCTTGTAAAAAATTTAGTTGGAACTAAAGAATAATATTTCAAGAGATAAGCTAGAAACATATTTTTCTTCATATAGCAAACTCCAAGAACAGACATAAGAGTACTCAGAACTGCAAGTTCAGTTTATCATGGAGAGGCAGTTAGTATAGTCATCTTCCGACACAAATTTGGTACATGGAAATAACCCATTTGCTTTATAGATGACTAGGAAGCTTATTACAGGAAAGGTTTTCAAGGAAAATTTATTATTACTGAGAGAACTTCAACTCATTGAAATTGGAGCGCAAGAACATAATATTTCCCGCTAAAACATAAATGTGTCCTCTCTAATGTTACTGCATGAATAATAGTTAATTGCAGGAGAATGATGGAAAAGAGGACAATCTTTTTTTAGTCATCATCCGACACAAAATTGGTACCTGGAAACACCAACTTGCTTTGAAGATGACAGCCAAATCTACTATAACATGTCACAACCACTAGGTCACCCTTTACTTGTGATATAAGAAAAGACTAACATGTTTGATTCAGACATTGCACAACAATGATTCAATAACAGCAAGCATGGATCACCAAATAAAACTGAAATCCTAGCTTACAGAAGGGGGCATAATTCTAAGAGATCTGTTGACAATGAAACCAGGTACGAGATTATAGAAAGAGACTAAGGTCAGTTATTTGGGGATAATACACAAAGCCTCATAAAAATACCCAACAAAGTGGTAAATCCATGAACCAAAGAGGGAAGCAAAATGATATTTGAAATTACCTCCGGACAGCCAGACCACCAAGAAGCTTGTAACGAAGAGACTCAGCCTGAGCCACAGCGCACAGCGCCCTATTGTTAACCTTTTCGGCATACAGCTCAACACTGTTCTCTGGGAACTTGAATCGCTTTTGGACAATGGATGTCAACTCTCTAATCCTTCTTCCCTTCTCACCTACAAATTAATAGAATGCCATCAGCAAAACGATTTTTTTTTTTTTTTGGTAGAAACAAATAGAATTAAGTATTTCATTAGAGTGCATTATAAACTCTGGATGATTCAAAACTCTCCCTATGTAATTTTTTACTTGATAACGCACTTCATTTACTTTACCAAAAAACAAAAACATTATCACCAAATTTTTTACAATGGTAAATGAGGGTAAAGTAAAAAGTAAAGAACTAGTTCTAAATTAGCCCTATTTTGGATATAGATAGTCGTGCAAATCTCTAATTCTGTAGGCAATAAATTATAGGCTTGTCAAATTTTTCTATGGATTCACACCTGAACAGTTGAAATTGCAACTTAGGATGTAGAACAAAAGCTAGAACAACCTGAGTAACAAAACCAATGGGATATACTAAAACCTAAAAATTCCAAAAAGAAATGACAGGAAATGGAAACGTTTACCCTAAAATAAACCAACACAAGTTTTAAAAAATGAGGATTCACCGAGAACATTCTGAGTTCGAGTTGCCCTGATGATAATCTCGGTCCTCATCGGAGTAACCCTGACCTCCACACCGGAGTATCCATCTTCAGCCAGCTCTCTAGTCAAAACCTCGTTCAACTCCGCATAAAACACTCCATCGGCAACAAACTGCCAAAAATAAATAAAGCAGATGAACAAATGACAATCCCTGCACTGACTTTGTGAAAACTCTAATTACGAAGTAAATGCACAAATCATACCTTTCGCTTTTTGCTCATCTGCGAAGCCATGCTGGGCAACTAGGGCACTTTACACGAACTGCTACAAAGAAGTTTTCAGAGATCTAATTTCTGAGTTGCTTTTGCAGTGAATTGTGCACTTGGAACCCTAATTTTCGATTTAGGGTTTTGTATAGAAGATTTTATACATGGAGACAGACAATCGATTGTACGGGGAAAATCGGATCTAGGGCTTGTTTCCGACAATGGGGAAAGCCATTACATCCTGAAATGGGCCATTAAAGTGCCATAGGCCTATCAAGAAAGAATTGAAATTGGACCATAAATTTCTTCAACCCAAAAAAGAAACTATATGGCAATTAGTTACAAAACCCAAATATTAAGATGGACGAGAATAAGTACACTTGGGCCACAAAAGAACTCTTCAGAACCGACCGACTAAAGATTTAGGCAGCTGCCAAGCGGTTGCTAATGCCAATAAGTTCGACCCTTACATGAAATAACATATTTTTCTGAGTCAATCCTTAATCTTCTAACGTGAGCTAAACTATGCGAGTATTTTGTAAATTGAATAATAAATAGTTATGATCGTATTTTCCTGAAAACATTCATAAGTCGGATCTTATAAGGTCGCGTTAATTATAAAATTATTAATATATACCTTAATGTTTAATTTATAAGCTAATGTCATAATTTAACGAAATGACAAATACTAATATATTGTTATAGTTCAAGGTTAAGAACAATTATTTTAAAAATCAAAGAAAAGTTTAAGGATTGTTGGGATATTTTACCCCAAAAAAGTTCAAGTTATTAAAAAAATAAATAAAGTGATTTAATGTAATTCATTTTTTTTTTTTTTGAAAAATATAATTTAAAAAATTTAATCCGTAACTTAAGTTTTATACATAATTCACAAATTTAGCACACCTTGTGTCGTGTATAACTACATTAGCAATTGAATAGCAATTCATTTCAAAATAGACTGTAAGAGTGGAGTTGAACTAATTTATCTTAACTTGATGTTACTTCATAACTACCATTTCTTCAATATATATAATGGATTTTGTTTTGATTTAGAACAACACTATATTTAAATGTAACTCCCAAAAGTGATAGTTCAATTAGAATAGCTCTTCTTATCTAAATTTTCTTTATTTAGACGTTTTTCTATACGACTGAATATTGTTGCCAACTGATTTGATATATATCCGTTGTTTGACAACTGAATATTTTTTACAGAAATAATTTATCTTTAAGGTATTACAAACAGAATTAGTTGAGTTAAAGATTCATACAATGTTAAATTCTAACTTGGACATAATATTTAATTATACTCCAAGATTTGATAATAATGACATAAGTGCAATATCACAACCTTAATCATGTAAATTATAAAATAGATTTTGCAGTTGTTGATCAAGAATATTGTGAGTAATTTTAATGTAGGAATAATTTAATGATGTAATGAAATTCATTGTATTGGTAACCACTACAAGAATATAAAAGTTTAATAAAACAAAAGGGCATGCAGAGATGTATACAAACAAATCTAGAGAAAATTATTAATTAATTAATTAAAAAATGTTTATATTTAATTAGCAAAGAAAATGACATATGGAACTGACTTTATTATATGTAATTAGCAAAATATATAATGATTAGGTGACCCCATTAACAAGATCAGGATTCCTTAGCCTTTCATTCTTGACATATTCCTAACTTCTTTTTTATACATTTTTAAGGATTTTTATATACAAACTTGGATGAAATATTCCCAATCACTTTGGAGGGGATTAGATTAGATTAGAGATCAAGGGGTCCCCATAAGTATTAATTTAATAGAAAAAATTATGTTAGATGCACTTTTAATTTGTCATATTATACATATATATTTGGACAGTCTTAATTTATCACAAGTGAAAAAGAACTATGTTAAGCGAGTTAATTTACACACATGGTGAGGTGAGGAGTTACTAAAATCAGATAGTGATTAAAAAAAAAAGTTTTTAAATAAAAGGGATAGTAGATTTGAATTTTTTTTTTTTTTTCCGATGTATAAATAATTGAATTCAGACATAAAATTTGCAGATTTAATAAGTCAGTAATGGTTGTTTCTAGCATTTGATAAACATTTCTTTACAAAGGGTTTGTTTTTTAATACTTTTATTCACAAGGACAAAATTTTTGTTTACTATTTTCTTAAATGAAATACAATAAGGACAGTACCTTTTATACCGTTAAATTTTTTCTGAGAGATATTAAATCCCATATGAGCTAATGTAGTTAAAGAAGTTAGATAAAATAGTTAATGTAACTAATGCAACTATTGTACCTGAAGGAGACGTTAGGTAAAGTGAAAAACTTTAGAGAAGAAGTGTTAAAGGGAGTTTTAGAGCATTGAAGGAGGAGACGCTTGTAAATCATTTCTTAATCTATTTTTTTCTTTTTTACTTCTTATAATATACATATATAGTAATACTCTAATTATGCCCCTAGACTGTAGGACATTTAACACCAACAAAACAAAATACGCTTCTTGACGAGGGTGCATTATTTTATCTCACCAATCACCACCTCAGAGCATAGATTCAAAAAGTGTTTAAAGAAAACTCTTAAGTAATGTTTTACTAAAAAACTTTATGAATACATATTACTTTTATGGGTTTAGTTCCATACTATCTCCTTTTATAAGTATGAAATCGATTCTTTCACTCTACATTTTATTTTAAAATTTTCTTTATATAAATTCGTCGTTCCAAAACTATTAAGCATGGTTGTATATATCCATGTGTTATGGATTTTTGAGGTTGTAAATGAAAAGGCAAATAGCTCTTGGATTGTTTATATTTGCCATTTGGGTGAGAAGTAGTTTGTTTTTGCCTTTTTTATACTAATTAAGCTCTGGTCTATTATTTATTCATGCATAATGGACAAAATAAGGAACAAGAATTGGGTTGTTTCCACCACAATTGACACCCCAATTATTTTTGTGGAACCCTTGAGTTTTTTTTCATTTTTTTCCTCCTTTCATTTCAATGCTAAAAAATCTACCAAATTAGTAATTTTTATTTGAAAAAGAAAATATAATTAATCATATTTTTACTTTTACCATCGCAATTAACACCGTTAACATTCAATTCTAAGAGAATGAATGAGTATTTATTGTTTTGAGCACTAGTTGTTGCCAATATATACTTTTGTATTTTACTTGGTTGAATGATAGGATGAGTGAGGGACTTTGATATATATGTTGTCAAGTTACATTCAATTGATGTCATTAATTTTGGTCCTATTAATACAACTTCAAAAAATCCATATAATAATTGACAGAAAAGAAAATCCTCATAATGTACTTTTTTTTTTAGCCACTAGATTCATGTTTCAGCACCATAAGAAAAGGAAAAATAGCCACAAGATTCTTGATTTCATCTTTCAATCAACAAGGTTTTTCATGTCCTCACCTCACCTGTTGCATATCTAATGCTTGACAAGATCTCACATAAATCCACACCAACCCTCCTTCTCTGCCCCCACCCCCAACCCCTATATATATTACTACTATCATGCGAAACATACTACTAATAAACTTCTTTAATATGTTTGGTGATTTTTTTGTGTGTATCAAGTTTTCAAAGTTACACTTTAGACAGTCTAGTAAAGGTTTTGATGGCAAATTTCACGTTTGGTACTGAGAGAACATACCAATAAAGAAAGACTGCCCCCTCATATCATTCACTTGGCTTTAGATTTGCATTGGTGACTCGGATTGGTTTTACAACATTCGTGATCTCTACTTAGCAATCATATTATTATGTCAAAAAAAATATCTCAAAATGCTTATGGGTACTTAATCGATTTCCTACTTATATATTATATAAATATATTACACATATCCTATGTAAAATACAGGTATTACAATATCTATGGTCAATTCACAAAAACACACCTTTTCTAAATAAAAAAAAAAGTTAGTGCATATAATTCATATATCTCAATATTTTATATTTGAACTCCCATTTCATTAACGAACATATGAGATTGAAAATTATATATATAATTTTTGGACAAAAGATATGTGAATATTTTGACATTCTTTTTGTGAAGCTGAAAATAATTGTGCTACTTCCAAGAAAGGACAAGTGTGAAAATGAGAAGGTTGGTAGCATGTGGCTTGCAAAGGACACATTTTAATGTGCATTTAGAAAGAAAGAGAGGTTCAATCAGTAGAAATGATTCTTAATTATAGAAAAATTCAAAGTCCCTTATTGCATCCTTTTCTTTAAAACAAAAAGTGTGAGGGCTTATAGAGTAGGTCATAATTAGTTAATGCAAGCGTGAGCATTGGATTATGGTAATCCTACTATATAGTATAGTGAGACAAATATAACTCTGGATCCGACTAATCATCTAAATTCTAGGCACATAGGCTATATGTACAAAGAGAAAGATCCCAATACGTGGAGTTTATTTAAATTGAATTTCTTTGTAACTCAAAAATATCTGAAAGTTAAATCAAGATTTGAATGTTTTAAAATGTTATGAATAAGATTTGAATTTTTAATTTTTTTAAAATTTTTGTTTGTATTTTTTTAGTGCTGTCTCAAATCAAATCAGTGATCGATTTGTGTAGTTGTAAGGCAAACTAGAGTTGAGTATTTTATTTTATTTTGTTTGCTAGAACTACAAGGAACAAAAGGAAAGTAAGGGTGAAAAAGTAGATTCCCACTTCACATGTTATGTTTTTGTAGCATGTTTTGTTTGTCTTGGCTTGGGGGGGAGAGGGAGTTTGGGACCAACTACTGCATCTCATCTTCTTTCTTCTCTATGATTATACCTTATGCCAAACTTCATTTCTTTATTCCATTTCTATTTATCATAAATCTTCTCCTACATTTTCATGGCTTCTTCGGATTGGTGGATGATAAGATAAGCTTTTTTTGTTGCACTATACTTAGTGTTCATTAGATGCATATACTACTACTACTGCTACTACTACTATATGATATGATAAGATTTTCAATCCAAAATGCCCTTTTTCTACTACTTTCTTTTGTTTATTTTATCCTTCTTTTACTCTTACCATGAAATTCATTATTGCTATGCATTATCAAAAGATGTAAAGAGTTTGTTTACAAAGAAGAAGAAGAAGAAGCAAAAGCACGTGCAGATAATAGATAGACTGTTAATACTAATATAAGATCACGTATTTAATTGTTACACATAATATATAGCATATTAAAAGAATTTTGTACTAAATTTTCCTTCAAACAAAAGTTGAATTTTACAAGTTATAACTTAAACAAAGTCTAAATTAATTAATGTCACAAATTTGTGAGAGTAACCAATGTTCCAAGGGGAAAAAATTCCATCTACTGCAGTGGCATATGATCCATCAGCCTTAGCCCAACACGTATCCAACTTGATCGCATTATCATAAGGGTCAAAATACTTAGAATCTTATATGGAAAATAGAGATAATATGAAATATAGGCATTATAGTATTAAAAATTTGTTATATCCAGAACATTATTTAGTGATTTAAGTTTCCGAATATCTTTGGAGAGCCATCGGTCTAATAGGTACAAGTGAGGGCTCAATATTCATCATTTTGCTTATGGAAGATTTGTGTGGATGACCCTTGTTCCTTTCCTCTTCAATAATGAGAGATGATTGTGACAATAATGGTGAAAATGTAAGTGAAACTTCTTGTGACAAATTTGGGTGATTTTTCCAAGTAGAAAAGCCGTGTCAATAATCTCTATTAATGTATTTTGTCAAAAGAATGAAGTTGTGTTTATATATTATTGTTGCCATGAAATTTCCCACAAATTTCCAGTATGATATGAATCAATTATATATCCTACAATACACATTCATCATTATCCCTTTCTTAACTTCAATAACATCTCAATCAAAATCCAAATTGTACAAGGAAAGGAAAGGAATTCATTTTCCTTTGTTTCCAAAACAAAGAAAAGGAAATGTCCCATCTTGAAGAAATAATACTAATGGTGGATGACACGAGGTGCCTGTGAATCAATGATAGAATGATGATCATATTCTTTTTCAATAATATCATCTCTAAAAAGAGAAATCAAGAGGGGGTGGGGTTGGAGAGAAACCTAACCCCATCATCATCATCATCATCAAGAAGATCAAATTATGAATACAAACAAAGTGATAAAAATCTTAATAGAAACAAAGACTATTCCCAATCCTAGCAAGTCACCTCTTTTGTGGACCTTTCTTTTTCCTAAGATGAGAGGAAATTAGGATGCCATTTTTTGGGGCCACCAGCAAAGGCACCTGCTCTGCTCTGCTCAATCAATCAACGAGTTTTTGGGCTATGCATTTCCTTTGTGTCCTTCTACCATTAGTTTTGTGTTTTTCTTTGTTTTTGTTTGATTCCAAGATTAAACATAGTCATTCACATAAAGTCACTCAGAGATTTTAAAAATAATAGAATGTAACTTAACTTTAAAGTTTAGATAGATAGAATTCGACGACGCATTAATTAATAGTAAACTTCAACTTAAATAAAAATTTAATTTAAATATTTACTTTTTTTTTTTTTTTAATTTTGTAAAAATTAAACTAGTGTTGAATCCTATCACCATTAGTAGTGTGTTTTTCGTTGTGTTTGTAGCGACGACAAGATTAAAGTTACAATCCACAACAACCACTTTAAGACTTGAAAAGTAAACAAAGAAGGGATGTATTTAATTTTGAAGTTTTGATAGAATTTAGTGAATATTTAGAAAAATTAATAAAGAGACAGTTAATAAAATTATTAATTTGATTCTTACATAAATATTTTTTTAGTAAGGGCTAGATTTTGTAAATATAATTCTGACCACTAACTAATGAGATAGCAAAGATAAAAGGAAAAAGAAGCTAGTAAAAAGAGAGAAGAAAGGATAAGCGTGTAGGAGAGGAATTTTAGTAAGGAGTTGGAATTTCCATTCCCATTCCATCCCATCCCAAAAAAAAGAGAACCTTTTTTGGGGGCCCTTTGTCATGTTGTTGGGTGTCACTGTTTACATATATCTGTCTGTCCCTTTGGAACTGTAGTATGTATGTATGTATGTATGTATGTGTTTTGAACTTACCTAAGCGAAGCTGCTTCTGCTTTTTATTGATTTATTCCACATTTCATTTGTTTATGCAAATTCCTTTCCTTTTCAATACCATGTCTATGAAACTTTCATTGGACAGACAAACTAAATAATACACAAAAAAAATAAAAAATGGTCAAATGATAATCATCTCTTTCTCAGATTCTCTTCTTGTGGCGTTGTTTGATTGACAACTAAAAATATTATCTATCAAAAAAGCTGCTTTCTTCAATTTGCTGATATATTGCCAATATCTCATAGCTTCAACTTCCTTCAAGACTATATTTAATCTTACAGTAATAATATTGTTTCAGAGCATCTTTTTCACCAAATGCATAAATATCATTTTCACAGTTATTTCTCAGCAAAAATCGAAGGGGAAAAAAGGGGAGATTTTGATTCACTTCACTTCAGTTCTCATGTAAGGTCTAAAAAGAAATTTGCTTTTGGACAGAGATCGGAAAAGGAATAAAGGGGAGTTTCTATCAAAAAAGTAGATGGAGAAACTCCCATTGAAACAGAAGGTTAAGAAAATCACCAAAAATTCCCTTATCAGATACATTTTTAGCCTTTTGATGACAAACTGATGAAAAAGTAGAACAAAAACTCAAAGAAGTAACCTTTCATAAACCAATCTGTTTTTGTGTCCCAAAGCACTTCATCATCATCAGCTCAATGTAAAATTTATCAACAGTGATCAAAAAAACTTTATTGCCCAAATCATCAAGAACATGAAAAGATTAGATGATACACAGACACAATATATATGGATTTTCAATTAGAACCAACCACCTGCAGATTACACAGTTACAGTCTACTACTACTAATTAAGAGGATTTTGAGGCAATCATTATTTTCTGTCTTCGAGCCGACCGACCGTTGATTGGCATGGCAGAGGCCTTGAACTCTGCTTCTTCTTTCCTCAGATGAGCTCAAGAAACACAATCCTGCTGCATCTTCTTGATTTTTGCTTCAACTATAAAGAATTAGGTGGAACAACAACAACAACAACAGTAAACGGGCTGGCTGAACTTTTTATATTTAACCAGGCCTACTCCTTTTATGAATGGCTTTTCCATCTGATTTCAGGGCTCCACTAGAATCCCCTTCTGAAGAAACATCCATGGATTTAGTGAAAGAATTTGAAAGATCAGCGTAAAGATCAACAACCCTTCGGATATTGTTGTTGAGTTCTCTGATTAAACCAACATTTCTACTCAAATTGTCAGGAATCTTGGACTCATGATTCTGATTAATCTCATTGATTAACAATCTATTCTGATCCAATATGTTCTGTACTTGAACAAAACTCTTCTGAAATGTTTGCATAACTTTGCCATCTACTTGTGTACCAGCATGACCAAGGCCAGACAACGCATTCTCTTCCATTTCTGGGTTCAATGGAATTTAATCAAAAAAGAGCCACAGCTGCAGAAAAAAGAAAAATGCATATAAACAAGAACATGAAAAAAAAAAAAAAAGAAAGCAGAATAGAATAGGAGGAGATCATGAAGAGAACATAAACATGAGTAGATCAGGAGACAATGTTGCAGTGAACAATATTATAATTATCATATCCTCTCTCTCTCTCTCTCTCTCTCTCTTTCACCTGTACTTTGCTTATATAATTAAAAAAAGACCAGACAAAACATGATAAGGTTTTGATTTGTTTAAAGACAATTTGTTCATAAAGAGACAAAGGCCTCAAGTCTGAACTCAAAATCATGACATCTCCACTGTGGGTTTCTTATTTTCTCACAGAAAGATCATGGAACAAACATGTATTATAATTTTTACATTGTTAATATTATTATTAAAATCATCATTATTATTATTATTATTGCTATTTGTTATTGTTAAGATAGAATGATGAAAAATGCAAAAAGCAGAGATCCCTTTTTCCATAAAAGGGAACTTTTTCTCATATGTACCCTGAAATGCCCACCTAAAGGGCCAAACTAAGTGCATCAACAGAAGAATCTCAGAAGTTAGAAAAAGAAGAAAGAAAGGAAAAAAAAAACCCCAATTCAATACCACAGAATTCTCTTATAAAAGGCTTCATTCCCAGAAACCATTTTTCTCAAAAACTATGCCAAGAAGACATAGGCTAAAGATTAGATACAATCTCAAAACTAGAATCTAATTTCATTTTTGAAACTCATATATCCTGTTGCAAACAATTCAGCTTCTACGGGAAAAAAAAGAGTAGAAAAACCTCATAACAAAACTCTATCCATTTACATACATACACATAGAAATCAGTTACCAACCACATAAGTGAACATCATAATTACTTTTCCTTTTATTCTTGAGGTAGGAGTCCAAAATCCGAATTCAGGGTCTTAACAAAGTAAAATGAAGTTAATTAAAAAGAAAAAGGAAAAGGAAAATAAAATATTCCAAATAACCAAATGGGAATTTGCATGGAATTCTGGAAAAAGCAGAAGAAGAAGGACGAAATTGGGAATTCAAATTCAGATACAAAAAAAAAACCGTACACGAAATCTTGGCAGTTCCAGAAGCATAAAAGAAAAAATACGTACTAATAAAAGAAAAAAGTATTGACCCATAAAAACAAAATACAATAACAAAAAAAAAAAAACCAACACAAAGATCTTAAATCCATAAAGAAAAAAAAATCTCCAGAAATAAAATATAAAAACAGACCCAATAGAGGAGAAGAATTTATAATTTACTGCATGAAGATGTAAATAAAAATAAAAATTAGTTGATGACAGAGTATTAAAAAACACCCACCAACAACATGACAACTCACTCAGAAACCTTTTGAAAATCTATGCCTAAGAAATTATCAGCCTTCATACTTTCGGTGGAATATATCTATATATATTTACGTGTATATATATAGAGAGAGAAAGAAGAGAAGAGAGAGAGAGAGAGAGAGAGAGAGAGAGAGAGAGGAGATTATCATGTGTGAGTTTATTTCACTTACCGTGAAAATCTGGAAACATTATTGCGGTGAGAGAAAAGTGTGGGGGGGGGACAGAGATTGAAACAATAGGAAAGATCGGCGATTGAATCGAATCTCTAGAAGAGAGAGAAAGAGGAGGGAGAAGACGGAAGAAGAAGAAGAGAGAGAAGACTCGTCTTCGTCTGCCTGAATTTTAGAGAGAGAGAATATGTAGATTTGACAGTCACGCTCTCCGACCCGACCCACCTCGTCTATTCTCTTCTCTTCTTCTCTTCTTCCTCTTCTCTTCACCCCTTTTGTATGTGTGTCTCTCTCTGTCTAAATAATAATACTACAACTAGTGCTGTTTTTTTTTTTTTTTTTTTCTTCTCTCTCTCTTGATTTTGCAGCTGTCTTCTCTAATTAATTCAAAACCAAAATCTATAATAAAAAATATTTACTCTCCCGTTCCACACATATGGTACTCTTTTATATCTGATTAAAAAAATTAGTTATATTAATAAATTTTATTTCATTTCTTTTATATCTCTCCTTAATATATTATATACTTCCAATTGGAAGAATAAAAAGTTTTAGCCTTGATTAAAAATATAAATATTAAAGGTATTAAAAATAAGATAATTTTAAAATTATAATAATTTTTTATTTTGTATAAATGAGGAAAGATTTAGATAGTGAAAATGAAATAAATTAAAGGTTAATTCTATAAGTACTATAAACTTTACTCATTATGTTAATTAAATATTTAATCTTTGAAAATGTCAATTAAAGGATAATTTTGCTTTTCTGGTAAAATAAAATGGATGAAAACTAATCGGAAATGAGTAATGTCTCTTATTACGTAATAAAATTTGAAAAACTTATCTTACCCTTTCACAAAAAGAAAGTTGGTCATTAAAATGGAGGGAAGAAATATAATAAAAAAAAAATTCTCTCTTCCTCAGAGCATTAAAACACCCAACTACTACTAAATCTATTAGAAGAAAAGAAATTGCGTGAATCTCTTTCTCTTTCTTCCCCAAACCTAACCATATACAAAAGCTTCATCAAACCATTATTGGGACTTAAAAAACCATTCTTTTGTTTACAATCAACTGTAAGGGGTATTTATGGACTAAAAAGTTCTAACCTTCAAAATTTGTGAAATTGTTAAAAAAATACTATGGCAAAGGATTAATACCAAAAAGTACCTTGAACTTTGCCTATTGTCATAGTAATTTCACCGATTTGTTTAATTATATTTATTTCCTCCAATGATGACCAGCTTTCCTCCTATAGAAATGTAAAATTAATTTTTCAAATTTTATTAAGGCATAACAGACATCACTCATTTTCGATCTGTTTCTATTCAATTCATTTTACTATAAAAGCAAAATTGTCCTCTCATTGTCATTTTAAAAAATTATATACTTAATTGATATGATGACAAAGTTCAAAGCACTTTTTTGGTATTAACCCATAAATTATTACAAAGATAGATAAAGATGAAAAAAGTTCAATAAGCACTTATTTAAAATTGTAAAAATTCTTATATTTTTTTACCATCATCAATTGGGATAAAACTCTTTAGATTTACGATTAAAGGTTGTATTAAATGAATTTGACTTTTTGTCTTGAAACTTTATAAATATATGTACAAAGTTATTAGGATTGTGTGTGTTTTACGTATTAATATTTCTTGAAAAGTAGAGATTTTAGTAATTAAGATGTAGAATAAGGAAGGATATATAATGAAATTAACATGTTAATTAACATATATATATAAATGATATCCTGATCATAATTTGGGGAAAACAAATAAACTATAACTATTTTTGTGTGGCAGAAAGAGTTTTAAAAAAAAAAATTCTTTTTTATTTGTCTATTTTTGGGGGTAATTTTTTTTTAATACAAATGAGGGGGTAATTTTGGCCAATCATCTAAAAAAATATTAAAAAATGTATCAAACAATCTTAAATGGATAAATCTTATATTAATTAGGAGTCAAATTCACAATCTTGAGTTAATTTGATGTCTTATCTATTTCAAAATTTTTACTATGAACCCGATTTACATCCCTACATATGTATTGTGTCACTAATATTAAGTGACATGATATATGAATTGCGACATATTGGGTTCTTAACGTAATGTTTCCATCGGCTATGCTCGGTAAGTATTTGTCTAATTTTAACTTTTAACTTTATATATTTGATAAAGATATGTTTATTTAGAGTCATTTATTATCTTTTTGAAAAAATTTACGGCTAACATTTATCCCCTTAAATTGTATTAGAAAAAATTACCAAAAATGCCTATAATATTTTATAATTTCTTCAAATTAATCATAATTGTTTTAAAAATTTTATACATATTCCCATCAACTTTTTTATTAACAATCTATATTTTTATGTTTATGTTGTGTTGATAAGTTAGATAAATAATACTTTCTTTTTATTTTAGAATAATGGCATGTTTGGAATGTTTTAAAATTGCAAAAGGCCAAACTTTTCTCATCCTTTTGAGTTGATTTTCAAAAGAAATCGAAACATTGACATTGACCTAAAATTACACATTTCTTTTGGCTTTCAAAAATTAAAAACAATATCTTATCACAACAACATAAATGACGCATTGGCTCGCTGAATGGTTTTTTTTTTTTTTCTCCTTCCTCTTGAGGTAGATAAATAGTGGCATGCCACGCGATTCTTTCTATTTAAGTATCTTTATTTGATATGATCTTGTTTTACTGTTTGAGAGATCTTGTATTCTCTGATTTTTTTGAATTAATCAATAATTTTCGGATACTGAACTACAAAAGTAAAAGATTAATATTGCTTTCCCTTTAAAAAAAATATTAATATTGTTTGCTTTAAATGATTGAAATGCATCAACACTTCTTTTTATTGTATTTTTATTAATAAAATCTTATAAAATAAAAAATAATATTAAAAAATACTTTTTTTTTTGCAATCATTAAAAGAAAAATTATTTGTTGATGAAGGAAATATACTCGATGTGTACATGATATAGGAGATATTGATGGTTGAAAATGAAACGAATTACTAGTAAATATTTAAATTATCGAAGTATTCATCTTAATGCCACGTATCCCTAACAATTTCTAGAAAAAAAAATTCTAATTAACAAAAAAACCTAATTCTCACCGAGGAAAAAAACTGACTCCCAAAATATCACCTACTAATTACAAGGACTTTTTTTTATAAATAATTAAAAGGAATTAACTCTTTAACTTTCGAGTAATAACTAATTCTGTATTAGTAAAATAATACTAGCACTTGGATAGTAATTAGATTGTAATTTAGTGGTAAAATCACGTTCTTCTTTCGTTTTATTAATTGTCACATTTTAGATATCACAAAATAAGAAAATGTGGAACTTTATATATATATATATATATATTACATAGACTATAATGGCTTTTAAATTAATCTATATCCTCGTTATTGTTTCTATAAGTTCTAATATTAAAAAATATAAAGAAATTGAAATTTATTTTTTATAACAAAATATAATGAAAAAATGTTCATTAAGCATTACATTATTTTCATAATATAACAAGTAAAATAATATGAAAATTGACAGAATGCAACAAGAAAAAAATGGAATAATATTTATTAAAAAGGAAACAAAGAGAAAGACTATGTAGAGTTAACTCCCCACCACACATGACTAGGGCTGTAAACGGGACGGGTCTTACCCGTACCCGCACGGGTCTGTACCCGTTTTTAGCGGGTAAGGTTTAAATTTTATACCCGCGGATCTGTACCCGTATTTATACTGCTATATGGGTACGGATAAGGTATGGTGATGTTCAGACCCGTATACTCGTATTAATAAAATAATAATATATTTTATATATTACATTATATTAATATATAATTTATAATTTTTTTAACATATTATTTTACTCTTATCTTTAACTCTAACCTACTACCTCTACCTACCAACCAACTACACTCACATCACATCACACTGCCTGTCACACACTACACAGACACACTACACTACTGAGACTACTACTCACCTCACCTCACTCCTCGCCTCTCCTCTCATTTCAGCTCTCTCTCTCTCTCCTCTTTTATTTTTATTCGATTAATGTACTGTGACGATTTTGTGTATATTTAAACTTTTAATTATGTGAATTAGAGATGTTAAATAATTTTATTTTATTGAAAGAAATGTTAAGGAGATTATGTTAATAATGTTAAAATTTTTATTTTTTGAATTATACATTGTTTTACATATTTTTGTTTAACAGGGAAATAAAATAGAAAAATATCATACGGGTATACCCACCCGTACCCTACCCTGGACCCTGGAGGGTCGGGTCTGGGTCCAGAATTTTATACCCTGGAGGGTATGGGTTCGGGTCTGGGTCCAAGTTTCACTATAAGAGTACAGGTCCGGGTCTGGGGGTACCCTGAGGGTCTGGACCCGTTTATAGCCCTACACATGACACAAGTTGGGGACAAACTTTACTGCTTCTCTCATGAGTCACTTTTTTCTATTTCAAGATCAAAACAATATTAGTTGTTCTCGTCATAAAAATAAATATAAGAGATTTTATATTTGGATACAAAAATTAAAAGCATTGAAATAAGATAATTGTTGAGTTAAAATATATTTATACCTTTAATAAAGAAGAAGATAGATAAATAATAGGAGTATAATAAATAAATAAATAGGGTATAATAGAAAAAACGTAATAATATCCAATGAAAAATATAAAATTTTTTATATTAATATTTTCTAAAAAAAAGGGAGGGGCGGGGGAACCTAAAAAGGAAGGCTAATGTACCTAATTAGAATTGATATTGTTTTTGTAAAAGAACACAAATTTTCAGCTTAACATGAAGGCCAGTTCTTCATGATTTTTTTTTCTCCTAAATATAAATTCTATTTCTTTTCAAAATTAAATCATGCACATTCTCTTTTACATGGCTAGTTCATTTTTTTCCCTCTTCTTTCACTTCTTGCAAATCGAATTTTCTATTCCAAGTATCAAATTCTGATTTTATATATCAAGAATCAGATACTCAAATTTATTATTATTATTTAATTTAATATATCTCCACGAGTTTAATCTCCAAATTCCCAATCTTCTTATCCAAAGCCTTCTACAAAATTGAAAACAAGTACCTTCAGTTCAGATACACCTAACCTAAACTCAAATAACAGGTTCATGTATTTAAATTTATCAATGTAAATGTACATTAACAGGGGTTCGGATCTCCTATATTATTTTGTGTATCAATTTTTGTATAATTTTCTAATATGAAATATTTATTAATAAAATTTAATGAAAAAGATAAATTTCATAAAAAAATAAATCTAAAAAGAAATATATTATAAAAGGATGATACACAAAATAATATAAAAGGTGCTATCATTAAAAGCTACCAGTAAAGTTGATCTAACTCCAAATAAAATAGTACCACTTCATAAACATATATGGGAACTTCCAAGCAAGGACAGAATCAAATGACCGTTTTCCAACACTCTTTAAAATTCTTTAGAAAATTTTCTTTTTGATGATGAGTTTATCTTCGAAGGCTTTATATGGCTTGATTTTTTTAAAAAAGTTTTTTTTTTCATTTTTAGGTTTTGTTAAAATTAAAATGTATGTAAGAAAATATTTAGGATTAAACCTTAGTTTGTTTGGAATAAAATTAGAGAGGAAATATAATCAGAACATAAATGTCATATTTACGTTGTTTGGTTGCAACGTAAAAGTAGGAGGATGTAAATGAGGAGGGGACGCTCTCTCCTCCTACATCAGCAAATTAGTTCCTCTCAAAACGGACGGATTGGAACGTAAATGAAGTCAAAGTGCTAATTTCATCCTCTTATAAATAGCTTATTGTAAATTTATCATAAACTAATTAAACTCTTGCTCAATATATATAACATTCATAACTTTGTACAATAGATACAATAGTAAATTATATATAATAAAAACTATTTACCTTCCACTTTTCATCCCAACCAAACAGAGTGTTTACTTCCCTTCCACCCCAACCAAATAACTTGAAAATAAATTAATATACTTCCTTTAGTAGAAGTAAATTGTGCTACTCTCCCTTCCCTTTCTCCTTTGCGAACCAAACTAAGACTAAGAGTAAACGAATGTAAAAGAAAGTTTCACTTAAAAATCAATCAAAAAATATAGACCCTACTACTAAATTAGAATAGGACCCCAAGCACATAATCTCACAATATGTATATTCAAATTTTAGATTTCAAAGTTAATTAAAAAAATTTTCACTTTAAATTTATAATTATAATTAAAAATATATTAAATACAATTAAGTAATTTTAAAAAAATATTATAAACGTACTTAAATATTAAAGATTTAATAAATTTGTTATAAATACACTTAATTTTGAGAAGTTCTTAATTAATTAATTTTAAAAGAGAAACTTAATTTATAAACCAGCGTCTAGATTAGTCTTTTGTAATACCTTTACTTGATGTAACTTGGCTTATTTGGTAATGAAACTTTCCCGGTCAGAAATTGTTACTTCTTAGAATTAATTTCAAAAGAGCTCTCAAAGTTTAGAATTATTGTCAATTAGATCTCTAAATTTTAATTTGGACAATTAAGTCAAATCAAATTTCGATCTTCAAAATAAAAGCACTTGAAACTCATATAGAGCTAAAATTCTTAAAATATCCCATTGAATTTTATAAAATCAAGCAACTTAATTTTGACGAAAACTTGATTTAATACTCAATTGTTCAAATTAAAATACAGACTACCTAATTGACGATGATTAAGGTTTGTAGATATTTTTCATCAAGTTCACTCCAATATTTTTGAAAATTTTTTACTCCTCAAAGTTAAGAATCTTGTTCTATTTATGATTCTAAAAATTAAGCCGCTATTCTAATTAATTAGGGGAGGCAAAGTAAAAATAAAAGAAAATGGGCCCTAATTAAGAATTGTGGTCCTTTACTTACAATGGCAATAACAGCAACCTTGAAGGTGATTGGATTGGATTGGATCATATTGTACCTTCAAACACACTATTCTAACCCTATAAGCACATGCATTCATCCCATTCATATCTTTAAGATCATTACCAAGTCTTCATCATATTAATTATTTCCCTTTCTTTTTATTTTTATTTTCTAAAAAATGTACAATAAAAAAACCGAAAATATCAAAAATTAATTTCTTCAAAAAGCTATTATTATTCTCAAAGGGGAATTATATACCACGTAAATTCTTTTCTTTTCTAACATAATTAGACCTTGCATAGTGAATTAATTATATAAAGTGATGAAATACAACTCATCAGTCTCGATCAAATCTAATAAGTCTAGTACATTATAATTCAAATAGTGTGTTGAGTTACAGCAGTTTCATTATATGATCCAACCACTCAGTAAATAAGTCAGAATTACTAATTCTGTATAACGAAATATAGTAGTATAGCAGATACATTAATTATTATTATTTACTTCCAGCGAATTTTGAGCCGTTAATTAATTGTCATTATTACTTAGTATATTAAAATTTATATCTCAAACACTTATTGATCGAGTTTCCTTTTGGAAAGGAATCCCATCGACTCTAATAGACTTCTCTTGCTCGATATTCGTCATTTAGTTTTTTTTTTTTTTTCTTTGGATAGTTTAGGGACATTGATTTGGATTCCACATGCTTCTTGGAGACAAAATGTTTCTCATAGGAGAAACAAAAATCTTGTCTATACACAACGGTCCAGTAATTACAAGTTAACATGCTTCGAATTAGGAAGTGATTTTGATTAATTATTTGTCTATTTTTTTTCCAAATTAATTTATGTTTAAAAACAAGATTAGAATTTGACAGCCTAGTACAGCTCGAATTTGTCATTAATTTCATATGAATTCCAACTTTTCAGTGATTAGAAAAAAAAAAAAGAAATATAATATTTTAATTGATTATTTGAGGATTGACCCTTTAAAATGTGGCAAACAAATTATGATAACTAAAGCTGTACAATTAATGTTTGTGAGCTGTTTATGTCAGTCAGTATTAAGGAATAAACCATTTGTTTTTAGTGAATAATACAAAAACATCACTCTTATAAACAGGATTGTAAAGTTTTTGTATTAATGTTCACTTCTCCAATGGATATTTTCCTCTTTGTTTTTTTTAAGGTAATTAAAGCAAGTAGGGCATATTTTTAGATAAACTGAGATGTTCAATAAGCAATTTTTATAACAATTGCAATATCAAGAAAAATTATATGCTAAATGTAATATTAATTAATTAATTCTACATGATAAGATAACAATTTAATAGTAAAAATCTTGTATTAATTTAGATATCTAGATTTAAACAACATTTCTTTCTTCAATGTACTTACTCTAATCCCTTAATAGATAGTTCTTAACAAAATGTTAGAGCCCTTAATATATATATATATATATATATGTCAGAGGTGGATGAATACAACAATTATTTTTTATTTTATCATACAATGACTATTTTAACATATAACAAATCTAACATTTATAATTCACTTACCTTTTCTCTCTTTAACGTTTTAAAATTATTTATAATAAAAAATTAACATTTTCATGAATTTTTATGGTGGCACTATACAAAATAAATTTAAAACCTTGAACTATAATAATTATTTAACATTTCAACACAATAGCAACAAAAACACACAATTATTCCGACGCTTACAGTGGTCGAATTTTGAAAAATTAGAACTTTTCTCTTAAATTTTTAAAAGAGAAGGTTAAAGAAAAAATGAATTTTTTTATATATTAAAATAACGGGAGAAATGAACTATTTATATTCATGAATTATTTTTATTTTTTCTTTTTCTAATCAAACATTTTAATTTTATAATTTTTCTAGGCACGAATTATTTTCACTTTTACAATTATAACCATAAATTTCTTTTTAGAAAAAGAAAACAAAACCATAGCATATGTTTACAACACAAATATTTAGGAGAATATGGTCATTTTGCAGGGATGGGGTTGTGACGCAGTTATGTGTCCGCCTGCTTAGCGCCCGCGGATCTTCGTTTTGGCCGAGAATAGAATTTTCCTCTATTATCTAAGCTTTCCAAACAACCTGTTCTAAACAAATCATTGTTCAACACGTGTACCATCAGGTTCGGAAGATCTACAGGCTTGGAACCGAACCTATCCAGATTCGCTGCACCAGTAGACCCTACTTATTTTGGCTCATATTGACACGCCAACCAACGCCAACGTTATGCCCCTGACGTAACTATATACCACCGTGGGTGGGATACAGTATACACATGCACGACACATCCCTCGATTTTCTCATATTTTACATCTTAGGTCCTTCCATTTTCGGTATATTTTAAAATGGTCCTATTTCTAGATATTCATTGATAGTTCACCCACTTTACTACCATTTCTTTTACTTTTAATTCATTTGTAAGTACCAAAGACAAATGAAAAGGGAAACAACAAAAAGGCGAAAAAGTTAAATGGACTGAGATAGCTATTGAATTTCGGAATAAGATAGGTCCAAAACTAGAATAAAGAAATATTATTATGATTATATTTTAATAATTATTTAAAAATATTTTAATTAGAATGAAATTATCTTTTTCTTTTTTGAAAAAAAATTATATTGGTTTCAAATATTTACTTCTCACAATGAATTAGAATGCATTTGATTGGATTTAAAATCTAACAACTTTTTTAAATTTTTTATTTTAAACTTAACTTCCCCTCTCACAAATTATTTATTTTTTTCAATACTTCAATTAAAAAAATATCTACTTTTTTCAATCAATTAAAATGAAAACCCTAAATTAAAAAGATAAATAAGTCATGTTACCTTTTTGTTTTTGGAGGGGCATATTACCCTCTTCTCATATTATTACTCATTCTAAAGATTTATTTATTTTTTTTCAAGGAGAAATTATGAAGAGCACAAGAAGATTTCTAGATTAGATTTATCCTTTAGTTTAAAGGGTGATTTCTAAGGCTAAGCTAATTTGTCAAACTAACTAGATTAGCATGTAAGTATAGTCGTCATTCATTTTAAGGAAACCATTACCTACGGAAAAATATCTATATCTATAGATAGACACAAAATTTGTGGACCATATACTTCAAATGTCCCCTACCTTTATAGTGTATTACATAATAATATTATTATTATTATTATTATTATTATGAAGGGGAACCATATATTATTTGTACCATTCAAACTTAAATGCCTATTTTTATATAAAATAAAATGAGAAAATAATCGTTACAGTTTCAAAACTTAAGACTTCATATTTTATTTTATTTTATTTTTTTTATCAATCTTTAATTTTATATCAGCGTATCAGAAATAACGAGAGGATACAGTACAGGTGATAGGAGAAATCGTTGAACCAAATTTTATAGAAAAAAATTGTGGAGCCCATGTGAGCCAAGCTATCAATTACAGCATTGGCAGAACGACTAGCATATTTTAAGGTAATTAAAGTATCGATAGAAGAGTGATTATAAGACGACAGAGAATCTCGAATTGTCCAAACAAAATCCCTAATCGGGGAGAGATTTGGCTTGTTCATGTGAACTTTATGGCAAACAAATTGAGAGTCTAATTCCACAACAAAAGACGAGAAGTTGGTACTGAAACCCATGTGAATACCCTGAATGATCGCTTGAGTCTCCATTGCCAAAATGGAGATACAGTAGGGAAGTGATTGCGTTGTAGCTACTTTGACAGTCCTTTTGTTGTCCCTAATTACTACCCCAATACCCGTACGGGCTTAAAAAACAACAGCATCCACATTAATTTGTACCAGGGCATTTGGGGGAGCTTTCGAGTGGTGCAGGGATTTAGGGGTATGGTAGTTGACAAGTCGAGTAGGATGACACTACTGAAATTCATGTAGAAGAGAGAAGGCCGAGTCAATAATCTCTTGCGCCAACCACCTTCGGTTCTGAAAAATTGCCAAATTCCTTGTGGCCAAAGTTTCCACCATATCATAGCCACTTGCGATAAAAATACTGGCAAAAAGTCATGCTAATGAGCCACCAACGAAGACCAAGCCTCTGCACAAGATGCTGCACATCACCATGCCCAATCCAAATCATAACCTGAAAGCTTCCAAGCTTTGCGAGCCAGGGGGGAAGAAAATGAAATATGAAAATCAATTTCAACCGAGGAAGTACATATCAGGCAAATCGCATCCCCAACATGTCTAAGAACATGCCAACAGAGTAACTGAGCTCGCTTAGGAATGGAGTTTGAGCACCACCGCCATAAACAGGTCTTAATTCTAGGAGGATTCCTAAATTCCACAAAGTTGTCCACTCCACTCCCTGGGCACCACTGGATGTAGAAGGCGGCTCTCATTGTAATACGATCTCGAGCATTCATAGCTACCCGATAAGTTGAGGCAACTGTGAAATATCCTGATTCGGTGAAATGCCATATTGGGGTATCTGGAACAGGATTCTGACAAAGAGGTATGCTCCTAATAATCCGAACATAGGACTGAGAGAAGTGAAAATTTAGAACTTGCAGCTTCTAAACTCGAGGCTCCGGGGACATGCGATCAGCAACCCTGAGGTTTTAAGCTAGATACCTATCATACGCCAATGGAGTAAACAAGTCAAGCTGTGGTAACCAAGGATCTTGCCACACACTAATCACACTAATCGTTTGTCCATGCCAACCCGTGATCAAACTCCTTGTGAGAAGAGTTTGAGACCAGCTAAAAGGCTTTTCCATACAAAGGAGATACTTGGACGAGGCACTACCTGCATCGGACCAGAATGTGGGAAATATTTTGCTTTGAGAACTCGAGAAAGTAATGAGTTTGGTCCATTTGTGAGTCTCCATCCCTGCTTGGCGAGTAATGCCAGGTTAAAAGCGTGCAAGCTTCAGAAGCCCATATCTGGGTCTGCATAACTTATCCCATGCCTGCCACATCACTTCACGTTGATCGTATACCCCCCACCAAAAATTGTGGATAAAAGTTGTCATTCGATGTATCTATTTTTCAGGCAATAGGAAACTGACATGGCATACACCAGAATGACCTACATTATGGCTTTAATAATTACTTTTTAGCCAGCTTGAGATAAAAGTTTCTCCTTCCATTCATTAACCTTTTTAACAACACGATCCCTAAAATACCTGAATACTTGAGTTTTAGATCGGTCGATCATGTAAGGCAGGCCCAAGTATCACGCTCCATCCCCTCTAGTGCATTGAATGCCTAGTAGCGTAAAGAGCTGTTCTTGAGCACATGAAGCCACACCTCGACCAGGCACATAAAAGAATTTATATTTAGAGCAATTGAAATTTTTTTTTTAAATTAGCAAAAAATAAATTTCCCTTCAGCAAGATTAGAGACCTTAGGGTTCAGTTGGATTGAATTTAAGAATGAAAGATATGGAGTTTTTTTACTTGGAATGATAAGAAGAAGGTGGTCGATAAATTTAACTCGGGAATATAAATGTATAGTGCAAAAAAATCATTATTTTCCCTCATATTTCTCTCTCTACACAGTTTCTCTCTAACTTCTCTCTACTCCTTCTCCACTATAAAATTAAAATCTTTAACATTGAACTTGAATTTGAGGTACATATAGATCATTATGAAGAATTTGTAGAAGAAAATATCAATTTAGATGCAACAAAAGTTAAAATTTTTTTTTTCCAAAACTAGGCTCGTATCGCCCAGATGGGCGACTAGCACACATTCGAGTCGCCGGCCTGGGCGACTGGCTCACGTCTGGGTCACCGGCCCGGGTGATCCGAGGTTCTTTTTTTTTTTTTTTTTAAGGAAGAAATAATTTTTGTAGGTATTTGAAAAACTTGAAACATGAATAACTCTGCGATCTGATGTCTTTTTCATGCATATGACTACTCGTTTTGATGGTTCTCCTAAAGATAAAATCAACGGCATCATCGAAAAAGTGATCCGGACGCATTTCGGGGAAAAACAATTGCGTGCAAAAAGAATTCCAATATTTACCAACTTCAATCATTTGAATTTTTAATTAGAGCAAAAAAAAAGACTGCGCCTCTGTTTAATTTTCAAATTGGCGGCGTAATTTTTTAGTTAACAAGAGAGAAAGTATTAGAAAATTATAAAAACGTAAATTAAAACGAGAATATGAGGTTTTTGTGAAACCGGTCGGTGGGAAATCGTTAAAATGTTTCCAACGCGTAGGTCTCGAAAAAATACCCAAAATGCCCACAAGAATCGCTTCAATTGGACGTCCAAGCGCAAAGTTATGTCCCGTCAAAGTTTTCAAATTTACAAAACAATTTTTTCCCCAAAATGCATCCGGATCACTTTTTCAACGATGCCGTTGCGTTCCTCTTTATGAGAACCATCAAAACGAGTAGTCATATGCGTGAAACGGACATCCGATCGCAGAGTTATTCATGTTTCAAGTTTTCCAAATACCTACAAAAATTCTTTCTTCCTTAAAAAAAAGAAAAACCTTGGATCGGCCGGGTTGGCGACTCGGACGTGAGCCGGTCGCCCAGGCCGGCGACCCACCCATGTTCGAGTCGTCCCCCCGGGCGATTCGAGCCCAGTTTTGAAAATTTTTTTTAAAAATTTTTTTGCATCTAAATTGATATTTTCTTCTACAAATTCTTCATAATGATCTATATGTGCCTCAAATTCAATTTTTAATGTTAAAGATTTTAGTTTTAGAGTGGAGAAGGAGTAGAGAGAAGTTAGAGAGAAACTGTGTAGAGAGAGAAAGATCAGGAAAAATAATGATTTTTTTTTGCGCTATACATTCATATTTTCGAATTAGATTTATCGGCCCCAAGAAGAAAATTATTTATGAAAGAAGAGGTGTTTATGAAAAATAAATTTATTGGGTTTTTTAAATTTAAACCCAATCCAGGTGAACCTAAGTTTTTTGGATTAAAATACCCATTCTCCCTAGTCAGCATTAGCAAGCAGCTTCCATTTTTTCGTAGAATGAAAAAAAAAACATATTTCTCTTTCTGGATGTATTAAAAAAATGTATGTGGCCCAAAAACATAGATCAAAGCTATTACAAATATGGGCCGTGGTATTTAGTGAAATATCAAGTAAAATTTTCCTACTCAAGCAGCCCAACCCATGTTGTATCTCCAAGTTTTCGGTGGGTTTCAGCCCACGCCACCAACCCACAAATATAGATATTAACTAAATAATTATTTTAAAATACATGATTCTAATTAATATAAACTAAATATCCATAAAATTCAATTTTTATTCAGAATTAGAATTTGGCTCATGTTTCTCATATATTCTCAATGTACTATTTTTACTTACCGCATTTCATCAATTTTTATATTTTTTTATTCATTGTATGCCATCATTTTTATACCTTTTTTTATCTATTATATTATAGAATGGTGTAACATATAATGAATTTTTTTCCTTAATACATTTTTATTAAACATAAATTTCAAACTCTTTAAGAATTTGAAGGATATTTAGTTAAAAAAAAAAACATTTAAAGTGCAATTAGATTAGATTTAAAATCTTAAATCATTTTCTTTTTCAATTTTAAACCTCTTATTTTCTCTTAAAAAAATTATCTTTTATAAAAATATCACCAGTTTTTAATTTTTAATCCAATCTAAATTCACTCTTAAAATGCAATATCCCTGATAAATAAAAAAAATAGAGGAATTAATAAATTAATTAAGTGAAAGATTGAAAGTTCAACTCTAATTTGATGCATCTTCTTTTTTAATTAAATTGTCATTTCCTATTTATTCTTATTATGATGAAATTTTTATGAAGTGTAAGGCTTCTTTCTTGTATTAAAATTAAAAAAAAAAAAAAAAAGAAAAATCAACCACGACTGAGGTTCAAAATCACAATCACAATCACCATCTAACGACGAGGCTTGGACGACCTCATTTGACCACTCAACTCACAGAAGCTAAAGGAAAGAAAACAATGCTGGGCGCGACTGTAAAAGTAGCTTGTGGACGCACACACATCTTATCATTTCCCCGCTCCTCCACCGTCAATCCTTCCCACCGCTTCCGAACCCTCTCCTTCTCCGGCGCCCCCCAATCCCGTCCTTCCATCAAAATGTCATCGGAAATCATCGAGCACATCGTCCTCTTCAAAGTCAAGCCCGACACTGATCAGTCCAAAGTCAACGCCATGGTCAACAACCTCAACGGCCTCTCCACGCTCGACTGCGTTCTCCATATCACCGCTGGTCCGGTCGTTCGCAACCGGTCCTCCGCCCTCACATTCACTCACATGCTTCACTCTCGGTATGCGTCAAAATCTGACCTCGATATTTACACTAATCACCCAGCTCACGTCGGCGTCGTCACCGATTTCGTCAGACCTATTCTCGATGACCTCATGGCTGTTGATTGGGTTACGGAAGACGTTTCCGGTTCGGTGAGTATTCCTCCTGGTTCTGCCTTGAGATTGTCGTTTATGAAGTTGAAGGAGAATTTGGGGGAAAATGATAAGAATGAGATTTTAGGAGTGATTGGTGGAATTAAAGAGAAGTTTCCGTCGATTGAGCAGTTGAGTTATGGGGAGAACTTCTCTCCGGCTAGGGCGAAGGGATTTTCAATAGCTTCGCTTGCAGTATTTAAGGGAATGAATGAATTGGAGGGTTTGGATTCGGAAACAGAAGCTGCCAATGAACAGAAGGACAAGGTTAGAGATAAGCTTGATGGTTTGGTCGTCCTCGATTATGTTGTTCCTTCATTGCAGCCTGCTAGCCTTTAAAGATGGTATAATTAACTCTCTTAGGAACTCCATTTTGATCAAGCATTTTCTTCTTCTCTTGTCAATTGAAGAACAGCTTTCCCTATATGTTAGCTTTTCTGTTTTTTGAATGAGTACTTGTTATATGATCCATTTGCTTGCCCATTAGCTTCTGTAATCACGTTAGATGGGCTAATTCCAGATCATAAATGTTCTTGTTGTTGTGATGCTAATGTATAAGTGATATGCATTGTCTTCAGATGGCATTTTGGCTTGCTAATAAAATTTTCTTTAAAGGGGAGAAAGATTTGCTTTTTATTTGAAGATTTTCTCTGAAAAACAGAGCTAGAGATATCACAGATTACTGCATTGGTTTGTGGTCTGTTATTACTGCTACTTTGATAAGAATTTGATCTCTGTCCCAGGGTAGTGTGCTTATTGAAAT
Source organism: Catharanthus roseus (assembly GCA_028651295.1). NCBI lineage: Eukaryota > Viridiplantae > Streptophyta > Magnoliopsida > Gentianales > Apocynaceae > Catharanthus > Catharanthus roseus. The sequence goes on along the minus strand of JAPQWS010000044.1, from coordinate 1,132,483 downwards.
ATGTTTATTATTGTTGTTTTATGTTAGAGTAGTGTAATTCCTGATCTTTGAGCTAGTTGCATACAATTTTCTTTCAGTGCGGTTGTTATCCCAATAGAGACCATGGCATACTCAAATTCTAGCTAGTTTATGGTGCCAGGGATTTGAAACACCCTGATATCTCCTGATGCTCATGTATTGGATTGAGTAAATGCAAAATCTGTTACTTTTACAGTTCCTAATGAAGGAAATTACTTGTGTTTTCTTCTTAGTTTGCTTGGTTAATGCATGTGATTTCAGTTTTGAGGTTCGTAAAAGACATAGTGTGTGTGAGAAGGATGTTGGACACAAAGCTAGAAAATTTCCTCTAATTTTCGGTATGAAACCGTATCCAAATACAGTGGCACTGGCAAAGAGAGTTATTTTAGTGTGTTATCAGGTTTGATGATCTTTGTATGACTTGATAAGGTTTCAGGTTGATAAGAGAATAGGGTTCTTATTAGATCACAATTTTCAAATTTTCCCATGAAATTGATTCTCAAATGCCCTTGCATTGGTGAATCTTATGAAGTTCATCTTATGATGTTTTCTATGGTTGGTTGGTAGCTTCTTTACTGATCAGAAACACTGGTGAGCCGATCAGAAATTCTGGATATATTCCATTGCAAAGATGCATCCAACTTTAAATCTTGAAAGAGTGGGATAAACTTAGTGTCTTCAGTAATCATTGGATTGGATCAGTTTGGAGCTCTTCAAAAGTTTAGCATTACCAAGTTCTGGATTGTTTATGCTTGTTACTTTACTCCCTTCTACCTTGATTTGAACCACACTGTTTCCTGTAGTAGGGAATCATGCTATTCCAATCTCCAAAACTGATTTTAAGAAGTTAGAAAAGGTCTGAGGGATTGGCAATGGGGCGGGGATCCGGGCCCCATCCCCATCCCACCTCTACCTTGTCCCCATCTGCAAACCATCATCATCGTGTTTGGGTGTAAAAATCATCTCCATCTCCAACCCAACATTCCCTAATTAATTTTCATCACTAATTCATCCTCGCACTTGGGATGAAAACTAGCCTTCCAAATCTATTGGGGTGTTAGATACCAAAGCAGGGAATTTTTTCTTTTTTTTTTTTACAAGGATCAAACGGGAATTAAATGTATTGTTTTCAATAATCCTATTAAACACAAAATATAATATGTATGGCACAAAATCAAACGAATTAGAACTTAAAAAAATAATACAAGTAATAATTCTTAAAAAAAAAGTGTAACCATGTTAAAAATATATAAAATACTCAACCCATTCCGACGCTTAGGTAGAAAATTTATCACTATCTTCACTAAGTTTCCAATAAATCTGGAGTTAAACGGGTATAAATGGCTTCATGACGAGTGAGTACCTAATTTGACTCATACTATTGTCATCCCTAAGCCAAACTAACCTTTTTCTTTCAAATTTTATTGATTGTAAAGATTAGCTAAGCCCTAAAGCCCTACTCCTAATTATTTTCTACTAGCATATTTCAATTGGGCTCGAATCTAAAAATGGCAATGAGTAGATCAAACTGGGTACCCATCTGTCACAATCCAGTTGATTTCGATTCGACTAGGGATATGGGTGATGGTTAGGGGATGGAGATGAATTTATCCCAACCTTGGAGATGGGTTAGGGGCAAAGATGAAGTTCCACCCATCCCCATACATCTTTATTTACTCTTGCACTTCCCACTATTATATATCTTTTATATATATATATCTGTATTTTTATTAAATATATATAATATAATATAATATAATTCGATCCAATAATCCCTTCGTTCTACAAAGATGATCCTATTTTAATTTTTACAAATATTAAGAAAGTTAGTTAGAGTAGTAAATTTTGCTTTGATTTCTCTTTTATACCCTTCCTTAATATTAAATGAATTTGCTTTTTCTCTTTAAACTTGTATAAAATTATTAAAATGATGCGTGTTTTACTAATATTTCTTGGAAGGTAGAAATTTTTATTAGTTAAGTTGTAGAATAATGATGGGTATATAAGATAATTAACATGTTAACTAATATGTACAAATGAAAATAGGATCATAGTTTGGGACAAAAGAAAAGGAAAGTAGGACTATCTTTGTGGAAAGGAAGACGTATAATATAATGTAAAATATACAATATAATTATCTTATTCTCCCTTAAAGAATATAAACCAAATTATTATAGATATTATATAATATGCAAAATTATCTAATTAGTTTATTTATAATTTAATCTATACATGTTTATATTTAAGATGTATATACATATGTTTAAACTAGTAAACACACACATATATATATATATATATATACATTGCTCGATTCTCCCGTTTAGATCTCTAATTTCCTGTTTGGATAGGTCATGGATGGGGTTAAATATCACACCCACATGCGGAGATGGATTAGGGATGAAGATTAATTAAGAGAGGTTGGGAATGGTTTTATCCTTAAGCGCGATGATGGATAGAGATGAGGACAAAATAAAGGAGGCGAGAATGGAGTTGGGGATTGGGTCCTCATTTCTACCCTGTTTCATTGTCATCCCTGTTGAATCGCTATACTATTTTCTTGTACTATTATGATACAGATGATATAGAAAAATGGTATAGATGATTCTAAATATTAACTAATGTGCATTTTAATTGAAAATTTTATTTTAATTTTATCCATAAATAAAAATATGAATCACGAATTATATTATATTAAATTACCTTACTCAAGTGAGAGACATGATCCAAAAAAAATTCTAGATATCAATGGTGATGTATCTCTTAGTATAATTCAAAGTGTAGGCATTTATATTTGTATGGCAGGGTCATGAATCATGAGATTTCCTGTCATCTAGAAGAAAACGGCCATTCTTTTCTTTTTTTGGGTCTGAAAACGGGACCGGATGTATATTACTACATACCAAAAACATGTATAAAAAGAGGTCTAATAATGGCCAGCAAAACTCCCACTTCTAACGGTGGGGACAAAATCATACTTTAATTAATTAAAAACTCTTCTATTATAGATTTGATTTACACTCTCCCACCTCTAGTGTATCAAACCAAAAAAACAGTGGGGAACAAAGAAGAAGGGCACTCTTGACTGCAAGGCTGAGTTTTCTCTGACCCTTCAAAAAAAAAAAAAAACTTCTCCTTTACCCCATATATATCATAACAGAAATTCACCAAATAATAATAATAATAAATAAATAAATAAATAAATTCACGATACGATAGCAGAAATGAGCAATATACCATCCCCTTCTTTCTGAGCACGATATTTTGAATACGAGATGTTATATAAAATATTACATACAATTTTAAATCTTTCGGCTCCTCTTTCTAATTACTAGTAGTATATTACAATTTACATGGGGAGAGATTACAATTTAATTGTGACAGTGTTGGAATTGAAGATACTGATGAACCCCATTTGGGGGATTCATTTAATTAATGAAATCTAATCTTATTTCCAGAAAAAAAAAAAAAAAAAAACCAAAATGCAACTTTGAACACCTAACAGATTTTAATTTCTTCTCATTTCCTCGAAGAGAATTGCAACTACATAGGTAAATGTAGTATACAATTGACTCTTATAAAATGTCCCACTCTCCTCATAAATACATCGTGTAAAATTAAGTAATTAATGCTATTTAACCTGATTAATCTTATCAATTAAGAACCTTAAGACTGACTTAAGTATTAGAGTGCCTTTGGAGAGTGGATTCCCATAAGATCTTTGACGGCTTTATCTAGTCTTGCAAGTATCGGACACGTGGCAACTTGATATTTATCAATTGGCATCCACTGTGCATGTCTAATCCTGTCTTTCAAGACCCCAAAAATTAAAGTTTATATCAATCACGAAGGACGATACTCACCATATTAACAAATAAGGGGATATACGTCTGCAATACAGGATTAATTATAATTATTATTAGTATAAAAAAGGGCTACATAGACTATTTTTAGGGACCCGTCCCAACCCAACATTGACTTAACGGGAGCAAAATACATCTCTACGGGTGCAGGTCACATCATGTCTGACATCCCGTTCACTTCGCAACAGAAGACATTCATTATGTCCATCTCTATGATTGAGAAGCCCTCCGCCTCCACCAGCATTCCGCGAATCACTCTTGCCCCAGTCACCCTGACCTTTATGCAAACAAAAGTACAGGCCATGATAAACGACATTAAGACCACCGCAACTTATCGAGAGATTATTGGAATTATGTGGAATACAACCTGTTCTTAGAGGGGTATCGAAAAGTTCTTGTATCCAACAAACTCAATACTTTGCGGTTTGACAAATATGATGGCACCACTGATCCCGATAAACATATTCAATATTTCCTGGCTTTGGATGTGGAATTATGATGCCTTTTTCCTAGTTCTTTGTAGGACTCTACTCTATCCTGGTTTGCCTTTTTGGCATTATGGTCCATCTCGGGTTTTAAGGAACTCAAGCAAACACTTTGTAGAACAACGAAAAACTATCCCGACTTCTGATTACTAGTTTACAATCTGAACAGCAGGTAGAGGAAACAATACATGCTTATACTGAACGTTTTAATAAAGAAGTTATAAAAATCTCAAGTTTCAGCGATTGAGAATACATTCAGGCTTACAAACATGGGCCGCAGTTCTTTATCCCTAACCAAAGTGCTGGCTAAAAAAAAAAAGCGACTACTCTCTTGATGTCGTGCATGAATTCATGAAAGGAGATTACTTTAATTAATGAAATCTAATCTTATTTCCAGAAAGAAAAGAGGCAGTGTATAAAACGTAAAAACAAATGCAACTTTGAACAATAACAGATTTTAATTTCCACTCATTTTTTCTCGTGGATAATTGCAACTATATAGGTAGATATAACATTTATTTATTTTTTATAAGATGAGGTTACATTTTGGTCAAAGTTTGGCGCATCAAAATGCGAATTTGGGAACATAATAATGTTTGGAGTTTCATGTCTGCCTAACTGAGGCTTTCCCCAGCACTCCAAACGGTCGTTAGTTTTAAAATTATAAAATTGTTTCGAAATTTAAATTTGATTTATAAGAGTTAAAAGGTAAGAATCATATTTTTTTTAATTGCGATTTTTTGTATACACTAACTAAATAAAGAGTTATCAATTTAGTAGTACTATTTTGTCGGCCAAGTTAGACACCTTGAAGTATTGATTCCAAGTATACAAATATTAAGTAATTTAAAATTAAGAAAATTTTGAAATAAATATCATGTTATATTTGTAATTAAAAGGGGAGAGACAAAGAAAAAGAGAAAATGATACAATAAAATAATATAATAATTTTTTTTTAAAAAAAATGTCTAGAATAGATGAAATACTGAATGCGATGGATTTCCATACTCACAATGCAAAAAGGTAAGAAAATGATTGAGATAATTTATAATTGGTCCAAAGGAGACATCTCTTTGTCTCGTTGTACCCAAAATATGAAAGTATAAATAGTATTGAAGTACTAATTAATTAAGTTTAAGGTGATAATGTAATGGATAACATGTGTCATCAATTAGTAGTCCATGTGTTGCCCTGCCCGTTTACTGCAGCCTTTCTAGAATCCCCAATACCATCCAAATTTACTTAATTTTATTGATGTTGATTTCCATTTTTAATATGATATAAATGGGTTTCTTGGATAATTTCTAGAGGTGTCCGATTAGATATACTCACGTATATGATTCTAATTAATTTAGACTTAATTTAAAAAAAAATATTTATAAAATTTGACTCTAATTTAAAATTTCAAGTTTAATATCCTTCTAAACATTAGAAGTGCGCTTATTAAACTGCACCAAATGAGTAATACATAATCAATTTAAGTTTTGACGATAAGAATATGTAGAGAATTTTTAATGATGTTTTGAGTGTAACTAATTAAGCTTGATCATGATGTTGTGTACGTTATTACTAATTCAAAAATTTACATGATAAGTATTCTATATGGCAGATAATATACATGGTGTGTGTGTTATTTTTTATAATAACGCATCTGCTGTGTGCAGTATTTGCCACATCATCTTTTTATTTATTTATTTATTTATTTTTGCAAACTTATATATTTCTTTTGCAAACATATAATTATAATTTTTTTTTAAAAAAACAGTATTCTTCAATTTAACTTATTTGATGTATATATTATGATAGTAATTATAACAATTTTAAAAGTAAAATTTCATTTAAAAAAATATGAAGGAGTAATTTAAAGTATTTTAAATTTTTTTATTTGTTCTAAATTTTACTATAATAATTTATAATCGATTTAAATAAAAGATTTATAAAGAAGTACTTAGAAGAAATTCAAAAAAAAAATATTATTAATAGAAACTCTAAAATATTACAGCACTTTGGAAAAAAAAACTTATACATTGCTTGAACTGGGGTTATTACAATTTTTTCTATTATGTCTGAGCATTTGACATCTGCTACATCTTGGGGAGAATCCGGATTTCGATAATTCATTTCCTTCCGAAACCTTGTACCTTGTTTTCTATCCCGTTGATTGTTCATGTTTGGAGGATAGAATGTTAAATTGTAAGGAGTATCTATCCAAAAGTCCTCGTGCCCAACTGAATAAAAATTAGATTGGTATGTTCTCCTATAAGTTTTCCGCGAATATATATATCTGGCACATAAGCATCTGGTACCATTATCTTCACAGACTGCAAAAGCATGTGAACAAGGCAATGTATACTCTCGCCATTTACCACAATTGCACAATTTTTCATTCATTTTTAAAGTATAAATGTTGTTGCCGGTACTATCAATGCATATCGGAGATTTAACCATGTAAATACCTTTTCGTGACTTGTACATTCTAACTGTGTAGTCTCTTGATTTTTATTCAATCCAAAGAAACTTGTCAAAAACTCTTGTCGGAAATGGATGCACAGAGTTTAAAGCCTTTTTACGGCGTTGGTTAAAGTACTTAACAAGTTTGTTGAATATTAATTCAACTAGGCTTTTTAAAGGTAAGACCCTAGCTTTTTTCAAGACACTGTTAAGTGCTTCTGAAATGTCGGTTGTCATCATTCCGTACCTGTGTCCACCATCATGCAAGAGTGTCCATTTCTCCAAGTCTATCTTAGCTAAATAAATGTAAGCTTCAACATTTCATTTTTGAATTTCACTTATCATATGGTCAAATTTCCATTGCTTAGCTTTGGTTCCGGCCTGCCCCATTAAACTTTTTAATTCGCTATTCTTAAAGGTCTTGGTAAAATTTTCTCGAATGTGGCATAGACAGAACCTATGAACTGCGATGGAGATTACCACATAACTTGATTTTGTGTAGCATATTATGTTGGAATCCGTAGGCAAAAACAAAGTAAAATAAAACTACGGAAATCCACCAACAGGATCTGCACATACTAGAAAAATTGATTGGATAGAAATTACCTCTGTGTTTTATTGTTCGTTGTGGAGGCGCTGCTTTGTACGCTTTGCCCTCTACTGGTATCCACGCGACGAACTCCTCTGCAAGCAATCGGGATGCTAGCCCCTTCTATGTTCTGAAAACTGTTCAGAACTGATCCTGACTATCTGGTAATCGGTTGTATTTCGGAGAGAGGAGGCTAGATACTATATCGCCGTTCTAGGGTTTAGGGTTTTGTTTTTCTTTAATCAGATAAAGGACGGCCACCAAGAAAAGGTTAACATAACCTTTTATAGCTGTCAATATCGAAACCCTAACTGTCATCTAATGACAGTTTAATCTCGTCCGTCTATTCCTATAATCATCCAACGGTTGGATGAGTAATATTAAGTAATTAATTTCATTTATTCGATTAAATAAAATTAATTACTTATTAACTTACCAGAAAATACAATATAGAATCTAATTCCCCTTTTGTATACATTCAACGAATCTGGACACAATCTAGATTCATTGAATATGGACATTATGCTCACAAGATCGTCTATGCGTGTGACCCTGTAGGTTCACTTAACGTTGGCAGTGAAGGAAAAATGTCCTAGACATTTATTCACAAAACATAAGCGGCCTCTAGCAAGACATTATGCTTACCCAAGTTAAGTAAATGTAATAATAACCTAGCATCATATTTAATATTTAGTCCTTTTGTCACACGATATCCTAATTAAGTATAAGGCATGGATCAAGTCATCCTTATAAAACTTAATTAACCATTTACTTAATCACCAGGCAGACTGTTCCAACAAATAATATTAATAACACCTTATTAATACTTATTTGAGCATGGCCATGCATATTTTCCAGTCTTCCTTATCAAGGGGCCCATGGATATCTCTCTCTAAAAAGAGAGGGACAAATCCCTCTCACTATCTCCAATATTCAAGCCATGACGAGAAAATAAGCCAACCATAACGAGAGTGCTAATGTCATCTTCCTCATCATTATCATCATTGTTGTCGTCAAATTCACTTGATACATCATAATCTTTATCAACGTCGTCATTGTTATCATCATCTTCCTGTACTGATAGGTACAACATTGATGGTTCATCAGAAACCATCTGTGTTATTGTCGTGACATATTGATGAATGTTTAGATGATCCTCTTCAGTTGATACATTTGTGTGCTGAACTTTTAAAAATGTCTGTGATTGGATCGGTTCGAATCCAACTAGTACATGAATCCCTTCCTTTAATATATTAGGTCTAATAGTCCAAAGGTAACACATCTCATCATCGTCGTTCATGATGTATAGAGTAAAATTAAACATTTGATACCCTTCATAGAATGAAAGCACCCTCATTGTCATTTAAACCCGCCAAACATTTGGATCCATTCCTCGACGCTTCAATATTTTTCTAACAAGTTCCTCATGTGTTACTATTCGGGTAGAGGTCCAAGTTTTCTTGTCGCTCCAGTGAAACAAGAACCATACGCATCTCTAGCATGCTCTTAATCCCAAAATAATACAACTCTAACAGGGTGAGTTGCATCTATATTCATTGTTTGTAACGGATGTGAAGGAAAGGGTTTAAAAGTTTCATAACTGTGAAAGTTGTTGTGTGATCTCCAAATTGGGTTTAGGAGTCCGTATATATAGGCAGCTGATCTAATTGATCTCTATACGTAAGCAGGACATGCGTAGGCAGCTGTTGAGATCAAATGATGTGCACCACATAGCATCAAGTAGAGCAAGAGGGTCTAGTTCCACATGCCGATCTAGTTGAGGATGCAATACAGAAATATACGACCAAGCCCAAGTCTGAAGTAGTACGAGGGCTCCACTATCTATAGTGCACTCCCTAAAGCTGCTGAGCATAGATGCCTATTTAAAACCCCAATATACAACTCCACTAGCTGTAAGTGTCGATGGCATCAAAATCCTCCAACAAACTGATGCACCGGTCGTGAATCAAGCTACCCGACATATCAGGAAGCATATTACCTCCAAGAAGTAAGAAAATAAATCCTCGAGCATAGAAGATAAGGTCATTATCACCCTCTGATCCAGTGAACTCTCTCAAGGTTCCTTCTTAACCTTATATCTAGAAAGTGAGTAAGAAACAACCGAACACTAATAAGTCTCTCAATCATCTCAATTCAATACTGCTTTTGATGTACGCTCCAACCAGGACCTGTAATAGGTAACTTCTCTATCCGTAAATCCCATAAGACGTGCACATCCTATAGAGTGATTGTCACCTCACCACAAGTCATGTGAAATGTGTCGGTTTCAGGCCTCCAACGCTAAACTAAAACAGTAATAAGTGTGTGGTCGAGACCTATGTAACCATATCTAAAAACTTCCCCTAACTCCAGCCTATCAATAATATGAATCAACCTATGGGGAGCCGTATTGTAAATTTGAAATAGATTGTGACCAAAATGTCTACACTGAAGATCCGTAATACACGTATCATGATCTCCACTTCATATCAATCCAGACCTATGCTCATGTTGGCTCGTCAATACATCAGAGACAATTGGACCCGGATGCACATGTGTTGGGACTTCTTTCATCTACATTATATCACAAGGTTTTAGGGTTTTAGGTATAGTATTATACACTTTCTAAATTTAAATCTTTACATGTTTAGAATTTAACGTAAAATATTTCAAGTAAAGTACTATTACACACTTTCTAAGATTGGATGGTTTAGGGATTTACATGGTTCCAATGTTATGGTTTTAGAGTTTTAGGGTTTGAATGTTAGGGTTTTAGAGTTTAGGGTTATACACTTTCTAAATTTAAACTTTACGGGTTTAGAATTTAAAGTAAAATATTTAAAGTAAAGTAGTATTACACACTTTCTAAGGCTTATGGTTTAGGATTTTAGGGTTTCAACGTTACAGTTTTAGGGTTTTCAGTTATACAGTTTTAGGGTTTTAGGGTTTTCGGTTGTACATTTCTAAATTTAATCTTTACGGGTTTAGAATTTAAAATAAAAAATTTAGAGTAAAGTATTACTACAAACTTTCTAAGGTATATGGTTTAGGGTTTTAGGATTTTAGGGTTTAGGGTTTTAGGGTTTTAGTGTTTAGTTTTTAATAGATCAAGGTTAGGGTTAAGCGTTTAAAGTTAAGGATTTCAATGTTAGGGTTTTAGGTTTAGTATAATAGACTTTTTAAATTTAAACTTTATGGGCTTAGAATTTAAAGTAAAATATTTAAAGTAAAGTATTATTAGACACTTTCTAAAGTTTATGGTTTAAGATTTTAGGGTTCACTGTTAGGGTTTTAAGGTTTTAGGGTTTATAGTTATACACTTTCTAAATTTAAATTTTTATGGGTTTAGAATTTAAAGTAAAATATTTAAAGTAAAATATTTAAAGTAAAGTATTATTATACACTTTCTAAGGTTTATGGTTTAGGGTTTTAGGGTTTCAATGTTAGACTTTTAGGGTTTACGGTTATACACTTTCTAAATTTAAATCTTTACGGATTTAGAATTTAAAGTAAAATATTAGTACACACTTTCTAAGTTTTATGCTTTAGGGTTTTAGATTTTAGGATTTTAGGGTTTAGTGTTCGATAGATCAAGGTTAGGGTTTAGGGTTTATGGTTTAGGATTTCATGTTACGTTTTTAAGGTTTTAGGTATAGTATTATACACTTTATAAATTAAGTCTTTATGGGTTTAGGGTTTAAAGTAAAATATTTAGAGGGAATTATTATTACACACTTTCTAAGGTTTATAGTTTAGGGTTTTGGGGTTTAGGTTTCAATGTTAGGGTCTTAGAGAAGATTATATTCTCTTTCTTTTTTTTTTTGGTTAAAAAAAAGTCGAAACGAATTTAAATGCTAAAAATATAAAATTATATAAATGATAATAATATAAAATTATGTAAAATTAATAGAAAAATATAAATATGCTAATAAAATTTCGCAAAAAATAAACAATTATGGTTTATGACAAAAACAAAATAAACTATATGGCTTATATCATCTTATTAGCAAAATTGTGAGCAAAATTAAGCATCACCCATTTAATCAAATCACATTTCCAATAGATAACACTACTAGTTTAATAAAATGATCAAATATGCACAACGTTATCAATAACAACAAGCTTAAACATAATCATAAAACCCACATCTAGAAAAATAAATTACAAAAAATTGAGAAATAATCCAAATAAAATTCATAAAAAATATTCACAAATGACAATAAACAACGATTTTTATATAAACAATATTATAAATAAACACATAGTGTAAAAAAAATTAAAAACAATTATGGACAATAAAAAATTTACAAAAAATTTGAACAAATTGAAATCAATTTTATTCGGTGGAGCTTTCTCTACCATTCGCCATTCCAAAACCTAGCAACTTTCGTACTCCAAGGGAGGTGCAACTCGGCACTATGAAGACCGACCACCCGAAGAAGAGAATTTCAGAAATAGAAGGAATGAGAAGAAGAAGAAGAAGAAAAGAAGAGAAGAGAAGAGAAGGAACGCAGCGGCGGAGGAGAGAGAGTAAAAAACGAAGCGGCAGTGAGAAGAGGGATTTCGGAAATGTACTACGGCGGAGGAAGGATAAAAGCTCGAAGAAGAGAATGTTGCAGTGGCGGCTAGGGCCGGGCATTTTGTGATGATGGTAATGCACACAGTGTGTGAATTACCAATATGAATATGCATTTACTATGTGAGTTATCCTTATTGACGTTGTGTGCATTATTAACCACCTAAGCACCCCCTGCTGCCACATCATTACCACGTTATTAATCAAGATTAGTTTGGAGATTAAATTGTTGATTAGAGATAACACACATAGCATGTACGTTAGTATTAAGAATAACGCACACGCTGTATGTATTAAAAAGAATAAAAAAAATTATGGCCTCTTTAGTGAATTTTTTTAAAATACTAGCCAAAACTGGCAACAAAAACCCCTTGATCCTTCCCTTTGTTGGTGGAAAGGGACGGAAGCATGATTTACAAGATAAGGGCAAAAATTATACTAAAAATTTTACCAAAACTTTGTTTATATAAGAGACACTTTTTAAGCATAAAGACTGTTCAAACAATTTTAAATTTAACCAAAAAATAATATATATCAATTATTTTTCAGCATTTTCTAACTAATCATAAGTATTTGTAAACAAATAGCAAAACAATAGGTAATCATCCATTACCAACAAGGTGTGATCACCCATCACTCACGAGGAATGATTACCCCATCACTCATGAGATAAATACCTCAATGAAAGTCAATGTTACCAATGCAAAAACTATTGAGATAACCGAGCACGACCAAATGGCGACCTCCAATATGAGTTGCAGCATAGAAATTAAATATGTTTGGTTCATTTATAACCATCAGAAGAATAATATAAAACCAAATATATTGATACATATACTTAAAGAAAGAAAAAAATGATTTTGATAATATATATTTGACGTAGATGGACTCGATCTTTGTTTAATTTAATAACATATATTTGTCCATAGGCCGCTTAGACATTGCGGAATACCTAAATTCAAATCACAATAAATTATAAAACTATTTATTCGCTTGTCATCAAATTATTCACAACACCTCAAGTCTCAATAGAAAAAGCCTAGTGATTTCAAGCATCTCAAATCAAATTATAAAAAAAGTTTAAACTTCAAATATCAAACATCATGGAAAAATATATATTTAAATCACAACAAATTATACAAATCACAAGTTCACAACACCTCAATTCTCAATAGAGAAAGCCTATAGATTTCTTCCAAGCACCTCAAATCAAATTATAAAAAAGGATTAAACCTTCTCAAATATCAAACTTCAAGGAAAAACATATTCATTCACTTTTTTAACCCTAAATCACTTCAAATAAATGTACAATATTAATTATAACTAATTTCTCTCATCAATGTGGAACATCTAATCATAGATCAAATTTCAAGGTGAAAATTATAATTAAAAAAAAAGAGAGATTATTGCCAGCCAAACGACAAGCGGAGAGAGACGGAGCAGTTGCTGGGCAAGTAGGTGAGCGGCAATCGGCTGGGAATGGGAGGGAGCTGTTGGCTGGCGGCTATTGCTGCTGTGTGGTTGGTGGAACTGGCTGGAGTGTGGTCCAGGAGATAGGGAGAAGAAGAGAAGTGATTGGGGAGAGGAGGGGGCAAAACTTGCTTATGTCTACGGGTTAGGGGACATATTTATGTTTTTAGTTTAAATTTTAGTTTGTTTCTAATTCAGTCCCTTAACTTTGAAAAGAGAATGTTATGTGGTTTAAAAAAAAACAAAAAACTATAAGAATTTTTTAATAAAAAATATATTAATTAGTAACGTCGTTTTGATCTAATGAAATTAAAAAAAATCCAGAAATCTTAAAACCCTCTTCAATCTTCATCTTCTTTGATTGATTCCCCTCTTCTGCAACCACCAGCTCTGCCCCTCTGCCGCAATGCTGCACCTTTGTCTGCTACCCCTCTACCGCCCTTCTTTGAGCACAGTTACGTGAAATCTTTGCGTTTTCTGGAAAATGGTGGAGCGAATAACCCTTTTTCCAAAGTGTAGTTCCTTGACTGTTGGTGGTGGAAAATGAGTCGTTAGTTTTGATGGGAAATAAATAAAACAGTGAATTTTATCCCTTAAAAATGTAGAATAGGAATCTCATATACTTCTAATTATCGAATTTAACCTTGTGAATTGTCTAAAGTACAAATTGAGATGATAAAAATAAAATTTAATGACAAGATAAGATAAAATTAGTGATAATAGTTATTTCATAACTCACATAAATAGGTCTTTGTTAGGACATTTGTATCCTAGTTATGTTAAAAGTATATTGGCATATTTTGGATATGTAATAGCATAAAGTTTTATTTGATTAAAGAATTCTATCTCCGTATCTTTCTAAGATATCTTAGAAGAATTGAAAAATACCTAGAATTTTGTAGATAAGTTAGAAATCTTGGAGAGGTGTGGCTAGTTTGGAATGGTGCTGAAGGGGCTTAGATCTCTTGTACCACTTTATGTATCCCTCTCTGTATCCCTTTCTAATTTGACTATATTTTATTAATAAAACCTTATAATTAAAAGATAAATCCTAAAAGAAAAATATATTATAAAAGGGGATGGTACATAGAATCCTATGTCGTGCTGAAGAGGTTATTTTGAGTAGAAGATTTCTCAACGAGGGTTTACTTTGCCTCTATTTATATGGAGAAAACAAACTCCATTCATACACCGAAATTAAGAGAACACACTCATGTATTCGAGAAGTCTAGGAATTTTCGTAGGAAAATTCTAACGCAACAATTGTGTTAAGTTGCTATTGTCCATTCAATACTTTGTTATTTTTGCTATACCATTGTAATGTTAGTGGAGTTGGGTTTATCTTTTTCCTAAATACTTTTGTATTGTTGCTAGTGTGTTAGACCGTTTGTTAGGAATGACAGTGGTATAATAACCGACCGATTAACCGTTATCGTTAACAATACTGATTATTTGATCGATTAACGATTCCGTACCGATTGCCGACAGATAACTTTTCCTTATCAATACTGAAACCATTTGGAACCGACAATGGATTACCGATTAAAAATTAAAATTTTTATTTTTTATTTTTTAAAAACACTATTAAGCTCATAAAATGTCACAGAAAATCTTAAAAAGTCACCACTTACATCTAATTGTTTAAACAACAAAAAAAAAATTGGTATTTAATGTTATAAGTATAAAAAATAGTTTTTTAAGAAAATAAGTTATATATGTATGTATGTATATATATAAATCAGTATTGGTTTTTTCCATTAGTAAAATCCTTTTATCAAAACCTGTCAGTTTTGGTATTGGTTGACCTTAAGAAATACCGAACCCAAACCCTAAGGGATTTAGCATCAATCACATAATCGGTCATGTAATTGGATGATTGCCTATCAAAATGGGGAAATAATTGTACCGCTGCCGTTTCTACTGTGTGCGTCAAGTCTAACACGCAACACTGTTGGTCCAGTAAACTTGTGTAAGTTGTTAGAGTTTGGGTTATCCAATAGATAAATTGTACAACTATTCTTTTGTATTTTTTTGATTTAGTGGATTTTGGTCGATGATCATGGCCCCGCCGAGATAAGCATTGTTGGCCAAACTGCATTAATAATTCTATGTATTCGTGTGTTATAAGTGTATTTTTACACTGTTGACACACCTTTATCATTTAGACACATCACGAGCAAAAAATTGAAGTTGTCCAAGTTGTGTTAAGTTGTTTTTAACTCTCCAGTTGTTTTTACTCATTTCCATTCCCATAATAAAACTATTTTTTTGGTAATGTGGGATAGCCTGATGGCATAATATCCTCTCTTAGATATCTTTACTTGGCTTGTCTAGTGAGGTCCCGAATTCGAGTCATCGGGAACAACTTTATGTTGCATTTTCAACCTCATGGTGTAGTTGATGTTGTGTCCTATAGATTTATTTTTTAATTAGTCGAGAAATCTTGCACACCAAATTAAAAAAAAAAAAATTAGTTTTTTATTGGACCCACATAAACAATTTAATGACATATCAAGGGGTTCCTAAAGAATTTGATTGTCCCTTTTCATTCTAGAAATTCTAGTGATTGATAATATGGTCTTCTAGAAGAGTGGCCCCTAAGTGTATACGTCGTGTTGCATGTGGTCTATTATAAAGTTTGTGGTTATATATACACAAAGTGTTTTGACACTGAATCATGTATATTAGAAAAAAAATAGAAAGAAAATCAAACTTTTTTTTTTTTTGCATCATTCATTTATTAAATAAATCCAATAATTCAACAACTTAGTATGACTTGTTGGTAAGAGCCTTTTCACTTCTTATTCCTACTTATATATATAGTTTGTTATACAAAAGTCTTTGAATAATCTATCAGCCAAACAGAAAATAAGCAGAGAAAGAAAAGAAACAATATAATTGTTGTCAAAAAGATCATAAATATAAGTATGGGAAGAAGACCTTGTTGTTCTACTTTGGAACTTAAAAAAGGTCATTGGACTTCTCAAGAAGATAAAATTCTTGTTGATTACGTTAGAATTCATGGTGAAGGCAAATGGAGAGACCTTGCTCAAAAAACAGGTACTTCAAATTTTGTTTCTTTTGCTTCATTTTGGAAATTTGAGTAATCTAAACTCGTTACAGAATCTAACTTCTAATAAGGAGTTATGTCTGTTCTGATAATTTTATAGCGTTTTGAATATTACAAAATGCTTAATTACTGTAAAACGACCGAATTATGTGTACATTTTATATATGGTTTATATATGGGGTGTGGATTAATTATAATTATGTGGTTGTTAATTGACAGGTTTGAAGAGATGTGGAAAAAGTTGTAGGCTTCGATGGCTTAATTATTTGAGGCCGGGTATAAAGTTGGGTAATATATCTGAAGATGAAGAAGACCTTATCATCAAACTACATCGCTTGCTCGGCAATAGGTAAATGTCTTACGTAAAATAAGTGTAATAAGAATTAACAGTGTGTAAACGAATTAGTCTAAACATTCATGATTAATTTAAAATATCCATTTTTAACGTATAACGAAAATTATTATCAAATATTTGGTTGTGTACACTCTTATAGACCAAGATTTTCATTCATTTTCTTTCCTCAAAATGTTGAATGAAAATTTGCAATAAAAGAAACAGAAAAAAAATAACAAACAGAAATAATGAAGTTAAGTGATATAATGGCAATGTAATAAACTGTTAGCCTATAAATAAGTTGTATTAGCTAGTTTTAGTCTTGTGTGTCAGCTTAGGCAGTAAATTGTGTATTGCGATTGTGAGGATTTTTTTTTTTATAGTTTGGAGTGTAAATTTGTATTATTTTTTCCCTTTTCTCTCTGCTTTTTATTTTTGTGTTGCTTCCAATGCTCATTCTGTAACATCTACGTATAACTAAATAATGAAACTTTGTTATTTCTGTTGTAACTAAAATTTGAATTGAACGAACAGGTGGACTCTAATTGCCGGGAGACTACCAGGTCGATCAGGCAACGAAATAAAGAATTATTGGAATACAACTTTGAGTAAAAAAATAGTTGCTGATGAGAAGAATCATAACCATAACATGACGGTGACTATGCAAACCCAAACAGACGAATTGGAAGATGATAAGAAAATATTATTATTATCTTCTTCTTCTGATCATGATGAATCCGTGGTGGCTAATGTTTCTGATCCTCCTCCTAGTTTGCAGCATCAATCAAAGGGTCCCAACAATACTGTCAAAAGAAGCTCCATAACAGGCTGTAACAACAACAATAATAATAATAATGATGATGATGAGAGTGAAACTTCATTCAGGGAATATATTACCAACATTTCTTCTAATTTACCAATAATGGAGGGGGAAAATAATAATAATAATAATGATGATGATGATTTCATGAGTTTTTGGAATATGGATTTCTTTAGTTCTCCTCCTCCACCTCATGATCAAAAAGCCCACCAAGAAGAAAATCGTAATAATTCTCATGATCATGAGGTGGAACTACAAGCAATTCATGAAGGAGAATTTGATTTTAGCTTTGATATATTTTCCTACAGTTAGGAATTTGTTTTTCCTCTTTTGTTAGAACTGATTAGTTTTTGAGAAGAAATGTGAATTTTAAATCAATTGAAATTTAATATGGTATTTAATCTTTGGGATGTCTGAACTTTGAAATGTAAATTGTAATTTCTTGATAATCTCTGAGTGCTAACATCCATTTCACAGAAACCAAAAAGCGTCTTCTACTTTGGTTCAACTAAATATATTCATGTGTTATTTTTACTTTTCATGCATGTTTGCTAATTATTAATATTCAGCCTCATCATAATCTCTGATTTTTTTTTTTATTTAATATTATATTGGAGCTTCAAAATGAGAGTTCTTTGTAATCAACAAGCACAAAGTTTAGCACGGTATGCACTTTCAACTCACCCATCTAACGTTTGGCCTTAATTTGATTAGGACAAAAATAAAAAGAGAAACAAAAAAAAATATAAAGTAGGGAATAAAATGTCATATATTTACGTTGTTTGATTGTAATTTAAAAATTAATGGGAAATAAATATAAAAGGGGAGCTCTTCCCTCCCATCACAAGTCACCAAATTAGCACTCCTTAAGTGGATAACTCTTGTATTGTTTTAATGTGACAGTTAATATAAAAGAGAGGAAATCGTCTAATATACCTTCTAGTACACTTTATTTATAGTAGTATTATTAATATACATCTTATAGAATAAAAGATAAATCCTAAATTGTAAAAGATAAAATCCTACAAGAAAAGTTATTATTAAATGAAGTATACCAAAGAATGTATTAAATAATGTATTAGACGATTAATTGTCACATTTTAGACATTGCATTATTTAAGAAAATACGAAATTTTAAATATTTTTCTCTCGTGAATTACAATTCCTTTCAAACTTCTCTCTCCTTATTACTATTATTTCTACAAATTTCATGTGAGAAAAATTAAAAGATGTTAAAAGTTATTAAATTTCATGTGAGAAAAATTAAAAGATGTTCAAAGTTATTTTTAATAAAAGAATATAATGAAAAAAACTTGTTATTTTTTTTGAGTTAATAGTATATTCGACCTTCAACGTGTAAGTTCATTGTACTCCACAAGCACACTTATGCTAAACTGTGTGCTTGTGGATTACAAATTTTTTTTTTTTGGCATAAGTTTATATAGCTTCAACTAACACTTAAATAGAGGTGACCTCCTTATTCTTTTTTTTATTTGGAAGCAGGTGGCCTCCTTTAACATAAAGTTTCTTTAAAAAACAAAATGGATTCTTTACTGCGAAGCAATAGTTGAGTTGGAAAAAAAAAAAAAAAAAAGCTCATTTGCAATGTCTATCTTAATTCTAACAACGTTAAACAATAATTTTAATAACTACAGAAAATGAATTATTATTTCATACTGAATCCTCCATTCAATTAATAAAATAGAAAACAAGTTCCAATAGTGGAAAGATATTTTAAGTGAAAAAACAAATATTCATTTCATTTTTAATTCAATATTCCAAACACAATTTTGGATTTGAACAAGATGAGTCATAGGAGCTATACATGCAAGACGCAATAAGATTGTCGTGTTTTACTCTTTTAGACCTCCTTTTGGGGGAAAGAAACCTTTGGGTACCATTATTCTCGATCATATAGTAGAGATAAATGACTTTGAAAATTATGCAAAATGACAAACCTTTGAGATATTATAATCTACATCTACAAATAAAACAAACTACATCTATAAAGTTGGATTATGGGTAAGAAATAGGCTTAATACTGAAAACATACCTTCAACTTTGGTATTATTATGTCAATTAAATACTTTATTTTTAAAAATGACAATTAGAGGATAATTTTATTTTTCTTGTAAAATAAATTGAACGTAACTAATAGAAAATGAGTAATATCTTTTATACCTTAATAAAATTTAAATTATCAATTTTATTTATAATAAAAATTTATGAAATTGTCATGAGTATCTTTTTTACAATTTCACAAATTTTGTAGGTTTGAAACTTTTTAATCTCTATAATACTCTTCTCCCTTACACAATTGATTGCAAGAAAAAAAAATAATTTTTAAAGCCATAATAATGATATAATGAAGTTTTTGTATATAGTTTTTCAAGGTTTGAGAAAGAAAAGAAAAAGACTAGCGTCATTTTTTTCTTACAATGGAATTTGGTGCTAATTGTGTGTTTTGATGATCTTGGGAAGAGAAATTTTTTTCCCTCCTGCATTTTGTTACTAGCTTCTCTTCTATGAAAGTTTTTCAAATTTTATTAGAACACAACAGACATTACTTATTTCCGATCAAAGTTTCCGTTCAATTTATTTTAACGGAAAAGCAAAATGTCCTATTTTCAAAAATTGAATACTTAATTGACATAATGAACAAAATTTAAGGTATTTTTTTTATATTAATCATAAAAAATATGAGTCTTGAAACTGATATTTGAAATTTAAGACTTTTATCTAATTTCACTTTTTTTTAATTTTTAAGAAGAAAACAAAACAATTTTACTAACAATCGTCTGTTATAAAAGTAGGGTAAGCAATTAGAGACGGGAGAATCATGCCATAAAATTACATCAGACAAATTGACAACAAATTTAGTTAAAACATCAACTAGATCAGCAATCTCACCCTTAATTAACCTAGTTCAATATCTCAAATAAATCTACAGCTACTATCTCAAAAGAAAAGGCATTATTATGCAAATTTTTTACTAATAAAATCACAAACTTTAACAAAATATCTCACTACCTAAAATCTTCAATCGATTAGGCTCATTCAGTTGTAGAAAATGGTATCATGGATTAGATACATAATCCATAAGTGAAGACATAAACCTTTAAACTATATTCAATTAATCTTTAAATTATATCTCTATTTATAAAAATAACATAAAAAATAATTAATTATATAATGCGATTTAATATAATTCAAAAAGTTCATATCCAATGCGTAGATGCCCATTGGTACAAAATTGCTAACTCAATCAATCCCAAACTACAATTTTTTATCTTGCTACTTAAAGATTTATTTTTTATTTTTTAGGTGATAGGCTACATAAAGATTCAATACTTGGGTGACAAAAGACTTATCATAAAATGTATATATACCGCATGGTCACGTATATAATTTGCATTGTAATGATATTATTGATACTTATTATATTTCGAGAGAGAGAGACTGACTTATTATATGAAAGAAAACAAAAAATAAAATAAAAATCATGTTCTAGAGAGAATATATCTAAGAGATTATTTGGAAGTACATGCTAATATGGACCAAGTACAATGTGAAAATAAAATTAATAAGGTATGTTTGATGGAACAAACTTTCAAGGCTCTAAAGAAAAAGAAAGTTAGCTGAGGAAGATGCAAGATATATGACGTGTACTAGGTTTCTAGAAACTTGTCCAAACATGTGCCAAACTCATAGGTCCCTTTTGGGTTCAACGGTATCCGCATGAAGTATTTTGAGGACCCGACTGCTATAGAAGGCTTATTTCAACATTCCTTACGTTTAGATTAATTTTCGCCCACACTAAATTGGTCTTTTATAAAAGCAAATGATGGCCAAACTGATTTTTTTATTCCTAAAATTTGAATCCAAGACTTTTAATAAGAGATGAGAGTGCCGAACCACTCCCACCAACCAAATTTTTGAATAAACTCAAAGGTTCCTTGACAATGTTTTTTTTTTCTTTTTTTTTAGACCGATTTGGAAAAATAGTCAGAATTTTTTTTCTTTAATACAAGAAAGACAAATGACATTTGAAAACAAAAATCAATTTATTTACTTAACCCTGCTGTCTTTAGGTAATCAAGAATAGTTACTTTAAAATAAATTGACTTGCATTAAGGAAAACAAGGAATAATAAATATTCAAAATTGCTCCCAAAAAAAAAAGAATAAATATGCAAATAATGATGTAATAAGTTAGGTGTAAAAGTAGAATTTTGTTCCATTTATAATTTTCTAACATATTTATTTGTTATTTGTTAGGAAAGAAAGCGGGGCATAGCACTTCTCAACTTTTTTTTCTTTTTAAAATACAATAAGATTTTTTTAAAAAAATATATATACAAAATCAGACACACTATAAGTAAAAGTTACGTTGCAGTGAAAGCTACATTGTCGTGAAGACAAGTTCAAATCCTAAAGCTCGTGAAAAATATAAATTCAATTCAAAAAGTGAATAAATTCTGCACTAAATAAGAATTAAACCTAATTTCAACAAGGCCTCATCAAACAAGACAAATAGAATGCAAAGAACATAATTTTTCTCCTATTCACTATCTAAAAGAATGAAGTCCATATTTCTGCTGCCCGTAGCTTTTACTTGATGAATGCTACAATGCAAAATATAACTATGGTTTCATATTTAAAAGGCTTAAAACAAAGGAACACTTCGGCCTAGTTTGGGAGTTTAGGAGAGAATAGAAAAGAAGAGGATAGGAGATAAGAGAAGAGAAAAGAACGTAAAGTGATTTATTTAAATCATATTTGGGAGTTTTGGAAAGGAGAGTAAAGAAGGAAACAACCCTAAACTCCCTTTCTCTCCTTTCTCTTATATTCTCTCCAAACGATCCCATCCAAACTCATACTTCTGGTTTTTATGATATCAGCTCAGATGTTCATATTGTTTTTACTTCCATTCCTTGGTAAAACAGAGGTCAATACTAGCATTTTCATAAAGTTATCAAATGGTTTAAAGAAATCTCTTTCCTTCTTATAACAAATGAATTGGAAGAAAGCAATTTCTCTCGGCAGTGCAGACCCTATTATTCCATAGATGTTTTACCAGATTTTGAAGAAATTATAGAGTATATTATTTCTAGGACAATTGTTCAAAGCAATGCATATCTTTTATATATATATATATATATATATGGCTTTAAGTATATTCGCAACTCCTGTGAGGGCTTTCCATTTTCATTATAGAAAATCTCAAGCTTCCCACAGAAAAACTAAAGATCACTTTCAACATTTCACACTGACATATTAAAAGCTAAGGAACACCTCTCATTTTACACCACTTGAGATTTTCATGTTCCTTTTGCGTCTATTGTTTGATAAATCAAAGGATGATACCAGCATTTTCAGAAAGTTGTCTCATTTCGATAGAGAAACGAAAGAAATAATGTTTTTCCTCTAATGAATTGAAAGAAAGCGATTTCTCTTGGTGAAAACAATTTCATACATGTGTGGCCAGATCTTGAAGAACTTACAGGGGATATTATTTCTAGGACACTCTTTCAAAGTAACTCTGAATAAGGGAATAAAATCACAAAGCCCCACAAAGAGCTGCAGAGTACTGAAGCAATGCAGATGTCTTATCAAGTGGGCTTGCCATTTTCGTGCACACAATTATATAACAAAGCTTGGCAACAAATGTTGAAAGACTTTCTGACAGAGACGTTATCCTATGGCTAAATAAGAAGTATAGCATTTGGAAGCCTAAATACAAACCTAACCATTCTTGTGCAAAAGAAAGGAAATTTTCATTTAAAAAAAGGCGTTTGATTAGAAGAATTAGCAATTCAGTAATTTAATTATTTCGTATCTTTAGGAGTGAAAGGGTATTTTAGTCATTTAGTTATTGCTGAAATGTGCAGAGAATAGTTTTAAAGTCTTACTAAATATGTTGTTAGTCATTGAGTCTTACTCGGAGTTCTTAATGTCTTAGGAAAGTAAACTTATCTTTAGAAGGAATGCCGCATCTACTAAGATTTGATTATTAGGGAATCTTTATATTATAAACACTATGTAATAGTTTACTTTTCAGAGGTAAATTAGTAAGTATTTGAGAATCATATAGTTTGTTTAGGTGGTGTCTATCTTTCTCTCTCTCTTCTTCCTCCCTCTTTTCCTACTTCATTCCTGCATAAATTACTGTTAATGGCTAGTGTTCACCGCCTCCGAAGAGTTTCTGCCTCTTCCCTTCTAAGGTAGTTATTCTTTCTAAGTTCTGTCCACACTTAACCCCCTCTTGTGTTAGCCATTCTCTGTAACTAAAAATGAAGGTTTAAGGAACTCTTCCGCTGCTTATAGGAAGACGAAGATAACCCCTTACTTCATCTAATACCAATTCACGCACTTGTTCGAATGAAAAGAACGAAGCCATGGAAGGAAGAAATTGGACAAAAGCATTTCTAGAGAGCTATCATAATTCCAAAGAAATCAAAGAACAACCAAACTAACCACAAACTGCTTTTCCAATGCAACAATGAAAATAGCCTTGAATCTACTGCGATCAACAAAACCAATACCCTTAATGACTATGCAAAAAATAATAGAGGAATGCAAGCAGTTCTATCTGGCTGGAGAAATGGCCAGCACCAAAATTGCCAAACAAAGTAACCAAATGCAGCAACTGTACACCAACTTTAAATTGTGAGGATTTACTTCACTTGAGAAAAAGAAGTACTCCCAACTCTACTGAATTCTTAACCACCTTAAAATTCTTATTGTTACTCATTATTAATTTAAAGTTATGATTTTTTAAGTGCTTAGTGTAGCAAAAGTGAGATGAGAAAATTTCTAAGATTTCTCCAGCTTTTCTGTTACTGAATGAAATTAAGGAAAACATCTCTGCACAATTTCTCAATACTCCTTCTCTGACATAGCAAAATTTACAAAACAATTTACAACCATTACTAGCAAACACATATTAGCATTAATATTCTGGAAGAAGTTAATATTCTGGAAGAAGTAAACTGTCACTCAGCTTCAAGTGCAGCAATCTCATACCTGACTTCTTCCAAATGCTCATTAATGGTAGTTACTGCTTCCTGCACACCTTTGATGGCTTCCTTAAGAGCGTTATCGTACTCAGCATCAGCTTCTGCCTCTTCAGTTCCAGACGCTTCAGTTAAGTTGTGGATATGCACGCACTCATGCCCTATCTGGTGATGAAATCTACAGTTTTCATGGCTAACAAGTCGCTCAGATGGACGACCAGCCTTCTTCAAGACCTGAATTGTAGCCGTCAGTTGTAATTTCTGCTTCTCTTTGTTCTGAACTGATCTGAGCAAACGAGCAATATCATCCCGGAAGAGATCTTTATCCAGAAATTGAGTTTCCAATTCCCTTACTTGTTTTGAACAATCATTAAATTCGACCGTAATCTCGCTGCAAAGTTGCTGATAAGCCAATTCGACACCTGAAACCATGTAGTCCTCAAATCCTCTTTTCAGTCTAGCATAAGCTTGAGCCCTACGTTGTTGAACGGCGAGAAATCTCCGAAGCAAATCAACTGTTTTCGAGGAAATACTTGAATCTGAACTATTTTCAGCATCCATGATATCTGATTCTTCTGAGATCGACACTTTCTTCTTAAAATCCTCCATTTCTCCTTCGCTATCTCTATCTCTATCCATGACAATCAGCAGCAGCAGAAGCTGTTGGAAATGGCGGTAAGCGGCGGCAGAGGAGAGAGAGGAGGCAGCGGCGGTGCGGTGGCGACGAGGGTAGACGGAGTCGTAGAGAACAGCGAAGAGCGGCTGAATTTGTTTCGTAGGGCAATTGTGGGACCGGGTTGGAGTTTTAATTAGTCGGTTCGGGTAAACTATCTGGTTCTTCCCAGTTCCCACCATAGCCCTGAATTTTGGAACAATTATTAAGGGGGTAATTTAAAAAACATTCCCAAAAGTTTAGTACCATTAGGGTTTCATAAATTAATTTACTTTGTTTGCTAACAAATAACTTTTAAACAATATTTTAAATGCATTTGATAACAATTTTTACAAATATTATTTAAGATGTGCTTAATTATAGTTATAAATTTTAAATAATTTTTTTTTAATTTAACTCTGAACTTTTAAGTTTGAAAATATATATTGTTTGTAAAATCATAACACTTGTTATATATATAATTAATACTGGTTAATTAATTCAATATTCAGATTTAGACTTCAGTTTTTATATTCGAAATTCAAACCTAAGATTCATTATTCATAACTTAAATAATTCAGACTTCAAACGTTAGTTTTCAGTTTTATCAAATGAGGCATAAGTTTAAATATTCAAAAATTTAATGTTAACATGTAAGATACAAGAGTTTTCAATGTTATTTGGAAGGAAAAATTTAATTGGGTACCAACTTATCAAATGTAAGGATAAACTACCTAATTGAGATTAACCCAGACTTTGTGAGCTTTTAATTTTTTTAACTAAGCCATTGTTAAGAGAACTAATATGTTGTTAATATTAGGGCTGAATATGTTAGTATCCTAAAATTTGAGATCTTTCATGATTGAGTACCCAAATCTATCATAATGACGATTGGGTAATTATTTTGGACAAAAAAGGTTAAACTATATGAAGTATATAGGGCGCATATGGTAGTTTTAAAAACGTAGTTGAAAACTGAGTAATTTTGGAAATGAATGTCCAAAAATGTCCTCAAATTAGTTGTAAAACATACACCACCTTTTTGTTGTTGATGCAAAGTTTCATTTCAATATATTTTCTAGACGTTGCTCAAAAAAGAAGTACGGGTATATACGTAAATTTCGTAGATTGCATACATTATAAGAATAATATTATTATAATATTTGAAGTCAGAAAATTTTATAAACAATTGCTGATACTATATTTTAAATTTTAATTGAGAAAAAGATTACTCTTATTTAAAAAATAGAAAAGTTACTGATACTATATATGTTCACTGACTTTGAATTTAGTGTTTCATAAATTACAATACATTCTTATTATTTATTTATTGTTTATATATTCAAGACTACGAGAAGATAATAATTCTATTATACTCCCATGTTCCTTAAATATGGTCCTAATTTCATTTCAGGACCTTTGCTTGGATTAATCCCTCCCCCTGTATATGAATCGTAATATATCTTGTGAGAGGTTAGAGTTGTCCAATTCCATCAGCTGAGTTACATATTTCAAATCTTTGGCTGTCCTCAAGAATGGATGCAGTCTACGTCTGATTTCCGGCGTATAACACCAGGCAAGAAGATCATACACATGAAACCAAATGTGAATACGGTCAAAGATCGCCGGAGGATTAGGCGATTCTCTAGTCAAGAATTGCATAAGGATCAGTTTGTTATCAAAATTCTAAGGTCCCCCTTTTAGTACATAAGTTTTGTGAGCCTAGGAATGGAACAAGATTTGGAGGACAATGCCTGGCAGAAGGTGTAGGACAAAGGGGTTAACATCGCGTTCTTGAATCCAATTGTATTAATTTCGCCTCCACCATAAATGACGGCGAACACGCTGTGATCCGAAGTTTCCTCTTCATTCATTAAGAGAAAAAGAATCAATTTGTTTGGTAATATCGTCGTCCATGATCATGATCGGTAGGGGAGAATCGCAGCAGGTGAGGGAAACAGAGAAAATACATAATAATAAGAATAATGATCAAGCTTGATGGTGAAGAAACGCCCATGAAGTTCTGGTGGCGACAAGAAGAGGAAAGAAGACGACTAGTAGAATAGGAGAAGTAACTAGTATACCTATAGAGAAACTCTTAGGAGAGAGAGAGAGAGAGAGAGCTGTTTTCTATCCATAATTTGAAAATTGGTAACATTATTAATAAAATTATTCAATTTGTTTCAATTTAAATGTACTTGAGATTAAAATTTATGAAGAAAAATAATTTTGGAATTAAAATTATCAAAAAAATAGTTTTGAGATGAATTAAATAGTCTTTTTAACCAAGTTTATCAATTTCTCATTTAAACTCTAAAAATTAAATCTTAATAAAAAAATTACTATTGAAAAAAGTATAATAGTATTAAAATAATAAAAGATCTTAATATTTTTCTTAACACTTTTTTTTTGTTTTGGAAAGCTCTTCTGCACTAAATTCCTAATAATTATTTAAATTACATAATAAATATGCTTCTAATCAATTGAGTTATCATCTTATAAAAATCAGCTAATTTTAGACTGTCGTTGTTGCATCCCATCTTGATCCCCAAGTAAATGCAAACAACTTTTGACCTTCCATTACAAGATGGAGCCTGCCATGGTATCTTTTTCTTCAAGACAAGTTCATCAAACATCTCAATAAACAATTGCTCTAACGTTGAATGAAAACAAAATAAAATCTTATCTTTCTTTGACCCAAAACAAATATTTTAACAAATTTTCAAAATCCCTAATAAGATAATCCCTCTATATGTTCAGGTTTCTTGATGAAGTAAAAAGCATTCAACAATAATGGAAAACCTTTTTCTGAAAATTACTTCAATATATCTGCTATTCTATTGTTTGTTTAGAGCTTTTTATTCCATTTTATGGAAACCAAAATGGCTTGAAAGGAAACTAAAACAGCAAGGGATTAGAGGTAATCCCTACAAACCATTAGTAGGAGACATGAAAGATTTCATCAATCAAATAAATGAAGCATGTTCCAAACCAATTAGTCTCTGTAATGAGATTGTGCCCCGGGCTGATCCATTCACACACAATACTGTACAAAAATACGGTAAGTGCGTCTTCTACTCAATTGATGAATGCAGTTCGAATCTTTTATAACATTCTTTATCATTCTCTATTTATAACATTAACTGATTTATGGCACCATCTAAAGTGATTCTTAATATTAATAGATGTACAAAAATAATTTGATGATAAATAAATAATTATAACTCCTTATGAAGAACCAAAAATAGTTTATCGGCATTTATAGCCATTTTCCCTTATTAGTAAAAATTATCAAATAAAAGATAAATTCAAAAAAAAGCCTACTATAAACAAAAGATTACATAAGATGTTACAAGCATTGTTAGGTGTTTGATGAACGCTACCATGCTGTATATTTCTAGGGAAAACATCAATATTTTGGGCAGGGACTACACCTAGGGTGATCTTGAAGGACCCAGAGCTGATCAAAGAAGTGCTATCTAACAAGCAAGGACACATTGGAATGCCACCAATGAACCCTCTTATACTCATTTTATCAAAGGGGCTGTCAACTCTAGATGGTGAGGACTGGTTTAGACACAGGAATATAATAGCACCAGCTTTCCATACTGAGAAAATCAAGGTCTTTATTTTCAACTTTCAAAATCAACATTTTTATGATACTGAGTTGAGATTTTTCATATTCTTTTGGCTTCTATTGTTTCTAACAGGCGACGATACCGGCAGTTTCAGAAACTTGTTTCCTGTTAATAGAAAAATGGAAGAAAACAAGTTCTCTTACCGGAACCTGTGAAATAGATGTTTGGCCAGAGTTTCAACAACTTACAGGGGATATTATTTCTAGGGCAGCCTTTGGAAGCAACTTTGAAGAAGGAAATATGATCATAAAACTTCAGAAAGAGCTGCAAAAGTTGGTTTTAGAAGCAATGCAGACCTTATATATTCCGGGTTTCAGGTACATTTTCAATCTCATTTATCAATGTCTAATAAGCTCAGGAACAATAGCACGATTTAATTTCCAATCTTATACTAATTCGCAGATTTATACCAACAAGAAAGAACCAGAGAAGGAAGAGTCTGAACAAAAGCATAACTGCAATGCTAAGAACTTTAATTGAAAGAAAGGAAAGCAAGATCAGAACTGGAGGAGCAAATGGTAAAGATTTACTCAGCCTGCTTTTGAAATCTAACAAGGAAAGTGATCAAGAATCTACAGCAAGCAATAAAAAGAATAACCATATGACCATGGATGAAATAATAGAAGAATGTAAGCAGTTCTACCTTGCCGGATCTGAGACAACCTCAAGTTTGTTAACATGGACAATGATTGTCTTGGCCATGTACCCAAATTGGCAAGAAAAAGCAAGAGAAGAAGTTATGAGAGTATGTCAGAAACAGCCACCAACTGCTGCAAATATAAGCCAACTTAAAGTAGTGAGTATACTTCAGAGAAAATAGCCCATTTATCCCCTATTTATGTTTAGCAGGGACTCAGTCCCTAACCTTTATTTACAACATTAAGAATACATAACTTATTTGCGCTTAACGGACTCAGTCTCTAACCTTTGTTTTCAGCATAAAGATTCTCTAATCTATTTATGCTCGTCCTAAAGAATCTCCCACCACCCTTTTTAAAATAGTCATGTTCTGGTGGCGAGATTCTTTAGGACGTGTGTAAATAAGTTAGGTATTCTTAATGCTGAAAACATAGGTTTGGGACTAAATCCGCTATCCGCAAATAGGTTAGGAATTCTTAATACTGAAAACAAAGGTTAGGGGCTAAATGGGCTATTTTCTCTATACTGAACTTTACACAGAATTATTATCGTTTCCTTTTGTTACTCTATTGTATCTTCTAAAATTTTATTGAAATGTCTATGAACTTCTTGCAGATGACTATGATACTACATGAAGTCCTAAGATTATATCCTCCAGTTATTGCTTTGTATAAACATACCTACAAGGAAACCAAAATAGGAAATCTCTCAATCCCAGCAGGGGTGGATCTTGTGCTACCAATGTTGCTAGTTAATCATGATTATGAAATATGGGGCAATGATGCAGAAGAATTTAAACCATAGAGATTCTCAGAAGGGGTTTCAAAGGCATCTAACGATCAGTTAGCATTCTTCCCTTTTGGATGGGGACCAAAGACTTGTATTGGCCAGAATTTCGCGCTGGTAGAAGCAAAGACAGCATTATCTATGATACTGCAGAATTTCTCATTTGGATTATCATCATCATACTGTCATGCTCCTAATACAGGCATGACTCTTCAACCACAACATGGAGCTCTTATTATCTTACACCAAATTTAGTTCATGATAAGATTACAAATAATGCATGTAAACTTGATCATACAATAAATTATGTGCCATTGAGATGTAATTTTCTTGCAATAAATTCAGAGTCTCTTACAACTTGCTTTTAACTATCCATTTCAATCTTTTCCCCTAAACAAATAACAAGCTTAGGAAATTAATGAAGAACAAGGATGAAAAATAAGGTGAACCGTTCTCTATTTCTAGTTTTCCATGATCTTAAAAATATTCACAAGAAATAACCATGACGAAAAAAAGCCATTTATCATATACCTTTCCAAATTCTAGGCTCTACTTGGTTTGCTGTTTTGTTTTAGTTACGTGTATTTTTTTTCTCTCCGAGTTCGTGAAAGTTAAATTTTTTGCGAGAGAGGTGGGACCTGGAGGAAAAAATTGAATAAAAACTAAAAAAACGGCAAACCAAGTAGAGCCCTAGTTATGTAACCTAAGTCAAATCATCATCTGCAATATTTCCAGCAGTAAGCAAAAGAGAGCAACTGATGTTATAAGACGATAAAGAAACCAGAAGTACCTTTTAAAAGGATTTGCTGAAGGCATATCACAGAAAGAATAGCAACACTGGATCAAATCCAAAAAAGAATAACTATGGAGAATTCAACTCCATAGTTTTCTGATATCCAATATCTCCAATATTATCAAGCGTATTATACTACGCCATGACATTTTTTAAGCTCAAGTTTTCATCTTAGCACTGGAACACATAAATAGTAGAATAATAAAATAATGAATCATTTTTATTTCTCTCTTTCAGTTAACTAATCGTCAACATCTTCAAGGACTCACTATATGTTTTAGTATACATTCTAAAAGAATGTTTAGTTCCTAAGAACCCTCTTTTGGGAGGAAAAAAACATATTCATCAAAACTTTTTTTCCTTCTTTGTATAAGAAAAGAAAATTAATGAGAAAAAAAACCCATCACAAATCAGAAATACCATCTAAGATGTGGTCTACATCTGGGGTTATGACGGCACGCCTGTTGAGTTCCCCAATAGAACAACAGAACTTTTCTTCAGTGTTGACAGCAATAACATCTTGCGAAAATAAACAATCCAGACCTTCAGAAACCTACATCACAACGATGAAACATAAGACATCTTGCATGGAATCTATATTTTCAAGGAATTCCATGTTAAAAGTTTAGAAACCAAACTTACATCATAAAGGTTGTCACCAAGCTTCAGCTTAACAGCACCACTTTTGTAAACCAGAAGTTTTCCCATGTACCCAGCTGGCAGCTTGTTAAATTGATAAACCTTCTGTCTTGGTCCTGCATTTTTTGATGATTTCGGGTTGTTGGATGTCTCATTGCTCTCTTTATCAGGTGGTCTTATCATTGGCATACTAGCTGGAAGCTGAAGGAAGATCATTCTTTCTTCCTCATCTTCACCCTGCCAAGCTTGTACATGTTATTATTGCAACAGTTCCCGATATAAATATATTTTAGTTGTGATGCTTATGCTTTTACGAACCATTAATCCCAGCTCTAAGGCTGGTTTTGTTGAACACTCATCATAAACTAAAGTTTCTGTAGCTTCCCCGAATTCTTCTTCATCAAGAAACTCTGCACTCGAAAGAAGCACGATAAAGAATACAACTTTCTGAAGAAAAATACAAGCACTTCAATTAATCTTTCTTGTGTCAAAGAAGCCAAAGGTAGAAGTCAAACTGAGCTGCACATGAGATTGGAACCATAGGCATATTCCCTAAAGAGCTTCACCAACCACTTACAGCTACACTTTTTTCCTGTTTTCTATCTTTAGGATAAAGTAACAAACAAAGTAAAAATGGCTTTTAGAAGAATTTTTGAATTTCCTATACCTGGATTCCCAGAATATGGTCTTCTCAAAGGAAGTCCAACAGGATAATTAGAGTAGTAATCCTACAAGGAAATAAGAATAATCAGAACAGGTGAGAAGAGGATTTCAATATAGTGAGAACAGGAATATAATCAAACATGTTCATCTCCAACTTACCCAAGGTTCTTTGTATTCTTTCTGTGGTCTGTTATCAGCTCCACTGCCTTCAGAAACACATTGAAGCTCAATTCAGAATAAAAAGTTATGCCGTAGCAGCAAAAAAAATGATGAGAAAAGCCTCTTACCACCAGGAAAGGGATGGTGATGCTTGTTTAAACCCTGCGGGAAACCATATGAATTTATGGTAGTTGATGAACCTCCATAGCCAAATGCAACCTGTGTATGCCCTCCTGCCAAAAGTAATAAGAACAATTGAGCATGTGCTGGTTGAAAAATATAATCTACTTGAGCAAAAAAGTCTACACTCATAGAATTGATAGTTAAAATGATGCTGTTGGTGATACTGCAACTATTTTAGGTGGAATACAAAAAATGCAACCTATATAGACTTATACTACAGCCAATTAATTCCCTAGACCAGTACTTGACAGAACAAGGCATGCCCACAGGCACTGACCTTGGAAAGGTTGTAAACGAACTTTATATCTGTATTAAAAATTAATTCAGGCATTCAGCAAACAAACAATTATTTCTAGTCGCAGAAAGATCAGCACACCTTTGAACTAGCGAATTATATAAAACCTTTTGGGTCATCCCCAACCATAGAGGAATTTAACAAGAATTCTTTGGGCACATTAAACTATGAATGCTGGCCCTTGAACTGTGACTAACCAACATCAGCAACTAAACTGGATTGCAAGAAAAGGGACGGGATGAAGAATTCTCTAAGAAAGGCATGCCTAACTGAAACCTAAAACAAGAACCTTCAAGTCCATCTTAGAGTCTGTGACAGCAAATAAAACCTTTACCACCAAAATTGAAAATCTTAGCAAGAAAATGTGGCCAACTAGTAAATTTCAAATATGCAATTATATATGTCTTCACCCCTCCTAAGTAATTCAAGAATACTTGATTAACAGAAATATTAACCACTTTTCAATTGCTTCACTGCAGACAAACAGTATATAAACTCCTGAGGCTTGTAATAATAGCAGCAACTTATTTAACTTAAAGAAATATCTTTCAGATCTTGCTTCTGCTAGATGGCATTTATAATGGAAACTTTTACAGCCAACCAGACAGGTCAATTATACATTCCAAGAACAGGGAGGCTATGTAGATGCAAAAATTGAAATATCTACAACTAAATGATAAACAATTGGAACAAATAACAAAATTGAAATCTAGAAAGAAAAGCTCACCTTTTCTTTCAGCTTTAGGCTTTACCCTGTTAGACCCTTCCTGTAAAAAAAGAACAAAACAACCCAATAAAGAATAGACAATCAAACAAAAGATTAAAATATAAAAACCTCCAAACATAAGAGTAACAGAACTCATCAAAAACCACAAATATACATTGAACCGTCGTAACAACTCCTGAGCCTGAGCAGCATCAACATCATTCTCAACTTTTTCACTGAAAAAAGATTTTCAATTCAGAATCCTGATTCATATAAAAATTATTTACTTTCATACAGAAGTAAAAGGGCAGCATTTACACTTTAGTGACAACAGTCTTTTGGTCTCTCCGTGGTGGCCCTTTTGGAGCAAATTTCACCTACAAAAAGTCCCAGTAAATCTTGATCAGAAACAATCAATCAATTATGAAGAGGACAATTTTGAATAAATTTGTGACAACCCTTTTTATATAATACCTTCCTAGGTGCATTGGTAGTGGTTGTAGCTAAAGATTCTGGATCCATCAGAGTTCAATTGATCAAGTTCTAATGCAGAATGAAAACTTATGTTGGAAAAAGATTGATTCTTGATCAAATTAGCCCAAAAAAAAAAGAAGATTAGTTCTTGATCATCAATGGATAGGCTGGTTATATTATATACTTAATTGAACGCAATGGTGTAAAAACCAGGAGGACTACGGTTGTGGAGGCTGAGAGAGAACGGCGGGACATGAAAGTTTTTATATAGGAAAAGAACCGAGTGTGGCTGGTCATGGAACTGTAACTGTGGGAGAGGTTTTTTTGGGCTTTATACTGGAGTTGTTGATGTGACCCCAGCCCAAGTGCTATTATAAATTTGTGTTAGCGCCAAAATATTATTGTGATTATTCATCGAAAAAAAAACATTTTTGTTGTGATTAAAGAAAATAAATGTTTCAATTTTTCACTTTGAGTTCTATACATCACTCCTAAATAATTTACTTTTAAACAAATTAACAAGATGGTTGTAAGGTTGCATCTCAGTCGATAAGCTTTTTTTTGAAACTTTGATAAATTATTTGTTTTTTTTTTTCTTTCTTTATGAAATTTAAAATAAAAATAATATATATTTCAAACTAAAATTTGATTTAATTAGAGTGTAAGTAGATGGTTATATGATTGTGGCTTGGTTGGCCAGCTTTTTTTATTCTAGGGTTTTGTTAAGTTGTTTGTCTTCTTTGTATGAGAGATTACTAACTGTGAGTATAATTTGGATATCATTTTGACGACCATGTGTGTGTTAGATTTTGTTAAAGTTTGATTTTATTAATTAGGTTGTTTAGTTTACTTTTAATGTTCTCATTAAAAAAAATTTATCGATATTTAAATATAGTTTCATAATCAAAACATTTTCTCTCTCTTCTCCCTTAGCGAACAACAACTGTAGCTTATGGTTTCTTCCATCCTCTTCGACCAAGATTAGTCTCCAGTTTCGACTGGATTTCCAATATTGGTTGGAGAACTATCATTTTCTTTATTTTCAATTTTTTGTCGTTTCTAAACCATATTTACTTTTTCTTTCGAAATCTTTTAACTAGATCTAAACTCCAAAAGCATGTTTTTTTCTGATCTTTTTAGATTGGGGTTCTTCTTTTCTTTTTCAATAAGATATCTTGATATCCAATTCAGATTTGGCCTCTCATTAGTTTTTCTTCATTATCTTAGACATTCTTCAAGAAAATTGATATGTTCAAAGTCTTTTAGTTTGTTGCTTTTAAGGAAGTTGGTTGGATACAGAATTTTCCATGCCAAGTATCAAGATTTTGTTCGGAAGACACCAGAAGAAGATTAGATTTTTTTTTTTTTTTTGTCCATCTGTATAATTTATTTTCTATTGTTTAATACAATCACTTATTCAACAATATATAATGTTTAGTTTTCATTAACTTTATGTGCTTAGCAAAAACAATTTGAATCACTCTAGTTTCTTTCTTTTTTTCAATACAAAGTTTCTTTCAGTTATATTAGAAAATATATTAGTTACACATTAAAATTATATTTTTTTTCCTTTTCCCGTCACAGAAGGAGCTAATGTCAATGATTAAAAGTAAAAAATTCAAAAGTACCGAGTTCAAATTAGCGAGGATCATGTAAATAAATAATCTTTTCCTCCCTCCTCAAAGATTGCCTCTTATGTTTCACCCTTTTTTTCTTCTTTCACTTGAATAGGCATGATATTGCACCAAACCTCAAACCAATGTCACATTTGCTTCTATAAATTATTTCATTTAGTTGCTTTATCATTAGAGTATCAACTAGTTGGAAAGCTAGCATGATCTTCATTTATATACAGCAAATGCCAAGATTATGAAGGAATCTATACTTAGATTATAGTATTTCACAAGTTGAAAAATATTCCAAGAACCAAGAAAGGAATTATTGGTTCCCTGAGAAAAATACAAACTCTACAAAATTTGTTCAGTTCGGATCATCTGTAACACTCACTTCGTAACATTCTACCAAATTCTAAGAAAAAAAAAGTATCATAAGAGAATATTACAAGAGATGTTACTTAGAACAGACGATCCTGAGTGAAAATTGCCAAGGGGTAGCAATTGAATAACTAAGCTTTGACTTAGCAAGTAAGCACCATCTGATAAGAGTACACTAGCAATGAAGGTCCTAGTTATTTCTCATAGCTTGGGCTGACTGAACTGTGGCTATCAATTGAGCCATGATACTAGCATATTGAGCAGCTGTGTGTTGTGAACTATACTGATCTGATAGGCCAAACTCTGAAAAGTTTGGTTCGATATGAACGAAATGACCTGGCAGCGATCGTTTCGAAAGAGCTTCCTGCCACAGATCAAAGAATTCAGCCATAATTTTATGTGATCTTTCCCATGATGAAATCGGTAGATACTCCATCTGCAACAGAAATAAACAATTTCAAATGTTTATGACGATAAAATAGTTCACCACATGAAGTTAATTTAGGGTTCATTTAGCCCAACAGACACACTATGACAAAAGCTGAACCAAACAGCAGTCAAAATCCCAAACTTCCAAAAATCTATTCAGCTAAGGTAGAACCGAAAAGAAATATCATTTAGCATTGTATGATCTTGTCCATGATCAACCAGCACAGGCAAGACTTAGATGCAATGCTAGCCATACCATGATCTTAATGAATTGGAACAACTTTAGAACATAGCACGGTTCTCCTTCCACTTGTCCCTCATCCCCCCAAACAAAAAAGTGAAAAATGACTCTGCAGTGCCCTTTGAGGTTGAGTTTCACTCTGCTATGTCCAAATTTTCGGAATATTAAATAAAAGCCTACCTGAGTAACACTAATATCTAAAAAAAGATACTGGGGACAAGAGCAACATCAATGTGCAAGTATGAAGGACAAAAGTATTAGAAGTTCAAAGAGAACAAAATACCTCCATAACAATTCCTCTCAGGTTCTCAGAGTGGATTGGAACAACTTTTCCCACCCGCAACTGGAAGTCACCAAGTTGATATTGAAAACCCTGACAAAACAAACAATTTTTAGCGACTTCTCATATTGAGAATCTTTCTGTGGTGTGCTGTTAACCATTCTATCTAACAGAGAGGCCAAAGTCTATTTAAGTGATTAACCCTTTGAACATCCAATACGTTGAAGAGAAAATGACTAGTACTCTGTATCCAGTCAAATCCTTCAAAGTGCCGCCAAATTGATGAGTGATAGTCCTTATCAGCAAAAGATGACCAGCTGTATTGCTCATCAACCATAGCTCAGATGACAGGAAAGGGAAGAACAAACTGAGGCACGGTTTAAAAGAAGAAGAAAAAAACTGCAGCATAAAGGTTCTATAGTAATGGCTGTATTCAGTTTCATGGAACTGACGCATGGCTGTGAGAAAATAAAGGTCACAAGGCCTTGAAAACCATTTTATCTCCCTGTGGATCCCTGCATAATTACTTCAAATGTACTCTTCAAATAACACACATCACAGTTATCATTCTGTAAAGACTATTCCAATAAATTATTACACATACTCCGTCAAAATGAAACAATAACAAACTGGGTAAAATCACCCACCTCAAAATTAAGAGCAACCCTTGTTTTGTAAGATTGCAGTTTCTCCATAATAGACTGAATGGTTGATTCTGCCTCCACAACTAATCTCTGCCCTCTAATTACAAAGTAGTACTTATTGGGCTGCTCTGGAAGAGAAATCCCAAGAAAATCACGGGGAAATTCCATTGGATTCGCTTGTTCTGACATCATTAAACCAAAAAAAGTTAACATTTTTGCAAATGCCCAATTGCCCATAATACATAACTCAAAAAACAGAGCTAGGTCACGATTGAAAATGCTAAATTCACGCCCGAAAGATAATTACAATAAAAGAAAAACCAAGGAAAACCGAAAAAATTAGCAAATAATATTTACCTCTAAGCATTGGTTTATAGAAGCTGAGTGTAGCTTTCCATCTTCCTTCCTTAACGCCATTGATGGTCTCAACACATTGAGAAACTTCCGTCAGTATTTGGCTGTTCACCGTTGTGCCCGCATTAGGCTGCCAGTGCAAAACCCTAGAATAAAAAACAAAAACACAAGCCCAGAAGCATAAGAGCTTTGAATTTATCCACTGAATGCAATACTTAACTAGAGAAAATTCAACAGAAGTAAAGATTTTTCATTGTCCTCTCGTTACCATTTGATGGGCATTGTTAGATCACCGTGAATGTGTCTATCGGGTTCGGGTGCGCACTTGTCTGGCTGTGTATCTACTGGAGATGTCTGGATGGAAAGTGGAACAACGCAATCTAGCCTGAAAACAACAGAAAAATGGGGGATCTTAAGTTGGAGGATTTGTTAATTGAGGGACACATCGTTGTCCAAAAAAAAAAAAATATTGTACTAAGTTTAAAGAGAATTGTCAATTAAGGGAGGGTTTTTTTAATTATTAATTAAATAATAATTTGGGGTAAATGTATAAATTTTTTAACTCATAATTTAATTTTTCATCCAATTCACTCCAATTTCTCTAAATTTTTTTAAATTTCTTAATATATTTTACTATTCAACTTTTTCATATTTCTTCATTATATTTTACATCAACTCAAAACATATATTTTTATAAATATACTAAATTTGTGTTAAAGAATTGTAATTGAATTGTCTCCTCTCCATCGTCATTCATCGTAGTTGTATATTCTATCTACCTAACTTCCATCGAGGGTTGATAAATCTAATTCAGGAATCTATATGTATAGCGCGAAAAAAATTATTATTTTCCCTCTTCTTCCTTATTATTTCTCTCTCTACACAATTTCTCTCTAACTTCTCTCTACTCCTTCTTCACTATAAAACTAAAATCTTTAAAATTGAACTTGTATTATATCGATTTAGATGTAAGAAAAGTTGAAATTATTTTTTTTCGGCACTGACACTCGGATCGCCCAGATGGGCGACCTGGACATGAGCGGATCGCCCCGACGGGCGACCCTGACATGAGTGGATCCAGATAGGCGACCTGGACATGAGCGGATCGCCCCGACGGGCGACCCTGACATGAGTGGATCACCCAAATGGCTGACCCGCGCAGGTCCGGGTCCCGGGGACCCGAGCCCCAATTGTTTTTTTTTTATGAAGAAATAATTTGTGTAGGTATTTGAAAAATTTGAAACATGAATAGCTCTGCGATCGAATGTTCGTTTAATGCATATGACCAATCGTTTTGATAATTCGCGTAAAGATAAACGCAATGGCATCACCGAAAAAGTCGTTTTTAAATGTTGGTTTTTGAAAATTTTGTTTATTTACTGATGTTACAATTTTATTTTTAATAGGAAATGTATTAAGATTTTAATTGTTTCGTACTATATTGCAACAGAAAGACGTATATTCGATCAGTTGCAAATAAATATCCGTGATCCACGTATTCTTCTAGTTCAAAAAATTATTCAAATGTATTTGGATCTATTTGCATCTTCATTGTGTGTTATCACTAATTCATAATTTTACGGGCTAAATATCTTATATGATAGATAATGCACATTGATTGTATGTTATTTGCCACATCATCATTTCGTTTATTTAAAACCGGTAAGAAGATTGGAACCTTGACCTCATGGAAAATAACATAGAAATATTATTACAACAAGTGCATGAGATTTTATTTAATAATAAACTATTTACGTATTCCAATATTTACCAACTTTAATCATTTGAATTTTTAATTAGAATAAAAATAAGACTGCTCTGTTTAATTTTCAAATTAGTGTCGTAATTTTTTAATTAATAAGAGAGAAAGTATTAGAAAATTACAAAAACATAAATTAAAACGAAACTATAGCGTTTTTGTAGAAACGATCGATGGAAACCGCCTAGCGGTGTTTCCATCGCGTAGATCTCGAAAAAATACACGAAATGCTCACAAGAACGCCTCAATCGGACGTCCAAACACAAAGTTATGTCCCGTCGAAGTTCTCGAATATACGAGACAATTTGTTTGCCCCGAAACGCATCTGGATCACTTTTTCGACGATACCGTTGTATTTATCTTTACGAGAATCATCGAAACGACTGGTCATATGCATTAAACGGACATTCGATTGCAGAGTTATTCATGTTTCGAGTTTTCCAAATACATACAAAAATTATTTATTCCTAAAAAAAAACCAACTGGGTCTCGGGTCGTCCGTCTGGGCCATCCGAGCGTCAGTGCCGAAAAAAAAATAATTTTAACTTTTCTTACATCTAAATCGATATTTTCTTCCATAAACTCTTCATAATTATCCATATCTACCTCCAATACAAGTTCAATGTTAAAGATTTTAGTTTTAGAGTGGAGAATGAGTAGAGAGAAGTTAGAGAGAAATTGTGTAGAGAGAAAGGTAAGGAAGAGGAGGGAAACTAATTATTTTTTTCGCGCTATATATCTACATTCCCGAGTTTAATTTATCGACCTCCTTCCATCATACATTCTCTCTTCTTTTTAATTCAATATGAGCAAAAAGAATTTGAGCGTAAAAGAAGAGAGAATAAATAGTAACAAATTAGGAAAATGTTAATAAGCAATTACAAGAAAAAATAATTAAAGAGTCAATAATGTTTGTTGAGTAACAACGTTAATAGGTTCCCATAAAAATAAAATGATATAAATATATATGAGTTCATTCGTGTGAGATATAATAAAAAAAGAAAAAAGTTGTAGGGTAAAATAGAATGAAAAATTTAAAAGATTTAGAAAAATTGGTGTGAATTTTGTATAAAAATTAAATCATTAGTTTCAAAAATTATATATTTGCCCCAATTGTCCCTCAAATTGACAATTAAAAAAAAGGTCCCTTAATCAACAATTCTTTAAATTTAAGGGTACTTATTTAATATTAACCCAAAAAATAGAGATATATTTTTTATATAAATGAAAAAAATAGAGCATTTAAAAGTTATAATTGCACCAAATTCCTATTCTTCTCTCTAATTTGTCTATTTCACTATTTTCCTAAAAAAATCTGACGAACATTAATAATTTATAGTAGTTCCAGATAATATAAATAAATATATTAATATAAACAATGATCGATTCCTTAAAAATATTCCTTTATTATATAAGAAATTTTAAATTTGAAATTTTATTTTTTACATACGTGGTAATGATAAGGACAACCCTTATCGTAAGTTATGATACCGGAACTCGATTAGAGATTATGACATATTTTCAAGTATATTAATAGCTCCCAAATGTCTATTAATAAGAGGAGAAAGTTCATATATACGGGCATCGTCCAACAAAATCAAAGACATTATTATTCCTTAATTTCTTTAAATCATGTAAGTCTTTTCTCCTCTTTTGCATATTTCTAGCACATTTTACAAATCCTTTATAGTGTTTTTTTATGTCGTTAATCAAACATCGCAATTCTTCTTTAAACATGTATTAACTTCTTCTTTTTATTTGAGTTCCAATGCTTTATTTTATATTTGTAGTTTTTCTTTAAGCTTTATGTTTAACTTACAACTTTTACATGTTGTTTTACATAAATTTGAGTTATTTAATTTCAGGATAGTTTATTTGCATTCGTTATCATTACCTTCTATTTTACATTTATCTTGTTTGAATAGTTTTCCAACTTTAAACACATCTATTGCTTCAAAAGAAGTTACAAAGTCCTTTAAATCAATTACAACTTTATAATTTGATCAGTTCATCCCCAACTTAGGGTAGTTAACCCTAACCATAGTTAGAAGTCTAGTGTATTGAGAGAAAATGAATGGTAGAGAGAGAAAGTAAGAGAAGAAAAGAACAATTTGATTAAGGGTTATAGTGAAACGTTAAGAGACTGCAGTTAGTAATAGCGAGGCAAGGAGGAGATAGGCCATTTCACCTAGCTGGTCTTGCGTTTGTTTGGAGGCAGCGAGCATTGCATTAATAGTTGAAAATCCTCATTGTTAATTGGAAAGGGTTACAAACCATCAATGATTTCTCTAAAGTATTCTCTTTCTTCTCTATAGCCTCTTTGCGCAGCTTTATTATCTTATTCTTTCCGCCAAAATTAGGTTAAAGCGTTCTCTTTGGCTAGATCCGGCTAAAGGCTACGACAGAGATCGAATCTTGTATAGATCTTACCTTTATTTCATTGCCCAATCCCCTTTTTATCCATAAATCATAATGGACCTCTTTCAATGCGTATTCTTTCAAATTTCAAGACCCTGCAATGAGATCTGACTTATGTCTTTGTGGATCGAGACTTTTTGGAGAAATTTGTCAATCTGGCTTATTTGGTATCGTTTCTTAATTTTCGACTTCTTTTTTCGACAACTTCTAAGATTGTTGACATGTTATGATCATGTAATTTGATGTTTTAGGACAATGTGAAGCTAAGTTGATAGCAAACGAGTAGTTAGTTTATTTGGAATTTAAGAAAATTGGGATTTTACTTATTGACATAAGATATAATTGGTAGAAATAATCAAATGTTGCCGATAGCCCTTATTTATTTATGATTATTAATAAAGAAGTCTCTATAACAAAAGAGTAAATTCTTCTTTTCGTGAAATAGGTCAATAAAACAATTTTTTCTTCTCATTTTATGTATATATAATTCAAAATAAAAAAATCGAAAGTTTTGTATTTTTCTCTATCTTCCTGAATTTGAATTCGTTAGAATTTTTTGATAAGTTGTAAGAAAATATTTATTTATTTACTAGAATTAATGTGTAATTCATACGGAATTTATGGAGTTTAAATTTTTATATATCGTTATAATTCTTATTATACCGCTTTGTAAAATTTTATTTTTATTCCTATTATACCTTCTAAGATTAGTCCATCTTTCAACTTTTCTTTCTATTAGAAACTGAGTTTGAAGTTTTGGTTGGAATGAGTTTTTTTTTTTTTGAGGGACTGAAATGAGCCATTTTATTATGAATTTTTGTTTGAGAGGCATTTTATTATGAATGGATAATTTTCTATCGAGCCAAAAAGGAGAGTGAGCACCGCATTGAGAAGTAAGAACGGTAGTTAAATACTGGAAATTTGTTTACCTCCCGAAAAAAAGGGGAAATTAATAAGATAATACTAACGCATGATGATACTGTATTTTCCGGCATCTCTCATAAACAGCCCATTTAAGGAGCTTGGTATAAGAATCAGATTCAGAGCCGAAGAAAACAAATTAAAAACCCGAGAAG
The DNA here is from genome assembly GCA_028651295.1 of Catharanthus roseus. NCBI lineage: Eukaryota > Viridiplantae > Streptophyta > Magnoliopsida > Gentianales > Apocynaceae > Catharanthus > Catharanthus roseus. Next base: position 1,088,970 of record JAPQWS010000044.1, on the reverse strand, counting down.
AGAATCCCAACTCCCCTTCCCCCCAACGATTCTCAAAGATTGCGACGGCTTTGCTCTACTCTTTCTACAATCCACATTCTTCAATTGCACCAGACTCGAAATTAGGGTTCTTATTCTGCATCTCAAACTCCTTTAGAATAATCAATTATGCAACCGTAGTTCAATTCAATTCGAAGTTTGACAGCAGCAGCAATTAGAAGCAGAGAGAGAGAGAGAGAGAGCGAGAAGACTTAATGGCGTGTGTATACATTCCTGTGCAGAACTCTGAGGAGGAAGTGAGGGTGGTGCTGGACCAACTTCCCCGTGACGCCTCCGACATCCTTGATATTCTTAAAGCCGAGCAAGCTCCGCTTGATCTCTGGCTAATCATTGCTGTAAGTTCCCTCCTTTTTTTCTCTAACATTCACTGAGAAACATAATTTGAAGTAAACATTTCTGTATTTTTTAATTTGTCTAGCGGTGGAAAGATTAATTGTAAAGCAAACTTTATCTGGAATTCCTTAGCCTGGAGTCCAAGCTAGTATTTATCTGATTGTTTTACTTGAATAGGTAGTTTTGACAACAGTTTGAAAAGATTAATGTTGCCTGTAAGGGATACGAGTGGATGTATGTTTTTGACCACAGAGTCGCAGTGTGCATGTATATGTAAGTTAAAGTGTTGTCAATACCTCTGGAGCGAATCCTGGTGTCTTTAGAGAAATTTAATTGTTCATTGAACTTTAAATTTATTGTGACTTTTAATCTGTTCTTCTGATTTTTCATTTTGGGACACAGAGGGAGTACTTTAAACAAGGAAAGATTGAACAGTTCCGCCAGATATTGGAGGAAGGATCTAGTCCTGGTACCCGTTCGTATATTATTTATGTTAAGTTTTCGTTCACGAATGGATGAGATAATCATACCTGAAATGTTGCTTGTGCAGAAATTGATGAATATTATGCAGATGTTAGATATGAGAGGATTGCCATCCTAAATGCGTTGGGTGCATATTACAGCTATCTTGGGAAAATTGAGACTAAGCAGAGAGAAAAGGAAGAGCATTTTATAATGGCCACAAAGTATTATAATAAAGCATCCCGAATTGATATGCATGAGCCTTCTACCTGGGTTGGGAAGGGTAAGTACAATTTCGACTGGATCTTGCTGTCCGTAAGATCCTCATGGTAGTTATCAATCATTCATCACATCCTTTCCATATCATATAGAACATATTACTGTAGTTTGACAAATTGATTTATATTTTGTTAATTGAGAGTTAATACACAAGGAAAACAGGAAAGAAGAAAACACTCTTGAAATCTTTGTAATGATGTCGATGATCTTGAGTGCAAGAATAATTGCATTTTGGTTTAACTTTGTGGCTTGTTGAGAACTGCTATACAAGCTAGAAGTTTGGTTTCTGCATTTTTGTTCTCCAATTAATTTTAAGTGGGTATGAAACTTTGTGAGAAGTTTTTCAAGGGAAGATATTAGACAATAAAGATTTTCTGAGGGTTTTTTTTGTAAGTTTAACCAAGATGTGCAAGTACCTTGAAAATTCATGGCACCATTGAATTTTCTTTCTTGGGAAGATCCTTTGCTACTGTTGTCCTGCGCATGACGTCTGTTAATTATTTCCTTTCCTTCAGCTTAGAATCCATTAATTTTTTCCAGAACATTATACTTTGGTAATTGCAGTGAAAGAAGAAAGACCAAGATTAAACATAAATGTGGCACGTAATATCTATTTTTATCATTTTCTTGTACTATTTCAGTGTTTGTTTATGTCTGCTTTACAGGACAGCTTTTACTAGCCAAGGGTGAGGTGGAGCAGGCAACTTCGGCATTCAAGATCGTTTTGGATGGAGATCGTGATAACGTTCCTGCTCTTCTTGGTCAGGTATGTACAGATCTTTTCTGGTGTATAATTCGTTCACTTTGTCTGAATCATGCTTATATGGAATTCCACATGCACCAGGAATTGTGATTGAGGTATGCTGTAGTAACAATTTAATGGTAGCTTTATCAGGGAAAGCGGAAAAAAGAACGAAGAGCATCTGATTATATTATGAGCTTCTGATATTCTGTTCTGTTGGAATTTATTCTTTTAAAGTTTGAGAGTGAGGTCTTGTGGTGTTATTTGATTGTTCGCCGACTCTTGTTTAAACGACACTTTCAAATGGAAAGTTGTTCTTTAAGTAGCATATCCTATCTTTTCATGGCTGGGGAAAAAAATTGATTATGGAGAATCTCCGATGCTACATTGTTGTAAACATCAAATTTTGGTCTCTGCAACTATGTTCCATGTTGTGCAGGCTTGTGTTCACTTTAGCCGGGGACGATATTCTGATTCATTGGAGTTATATAAGGTTCATCACTACCCCTTTGGTCCCTCTCACTTGCAGTTGCATCTTTGCAGCTTTTGGTGACACTGAGGGTTGCGGAAGATATTTTTTGGGCTATTAACAGCTCTCTGAAGATGCTTATAAGAAACAGACATATTATTAACTCTTGTCTTGTTGCTATTTTTAAATGCTTTTGCCAGCGGGCACTTCAAGTTTTTCCGCAATGCCCTGCAGCTGCAAGGCTTGGAATAGGTCTTTGTCGCTACCGGTTGGGTCAATTTGAAAAGGCAAAGCAAGCATTTAGACGTGTTTTGCAGGCAAGTCCACCATAGAGTTATCTGGGTACACTTTTCTTTATTCTTTTCTGGGGAAACTTTTTTGTTCCTGAAATATCTGTTTTATTTTCCTGTGACGACAACAGCTAGATCCAGAAAATGCCGAGGCTCTCGTGGCACTAGGGATTTTGGATTTGCAAACTAGTGAAGGTCAGTTTTTCCATTTGGATGATGGTATTATATTTCTGGAAAGGTTCTCTAGCCTGAGATTTACTTGCAACAGCTCAAAACTGTACAGGATAGAAGCAAGTATATTGATGTCCAGTTATAGAGAAAATGAACTGACACAGTCAAAATATAAATTGCTGACATCTTTTTTATTGGAAAAACAGTGAGGGTTTTATATTTATTCTGCTGAAGTAATTTTTATTTAGAATGCTTGTGATACCTATTTATTCCTCACTTCCAAATCCATCTATGCAGCTAGCAGCATTCAGAGTGGAATGGAGAAAATGCAAAGGGCTTTTGAAATATACCCCTACAGTGCTATGTCACTGAATTATCTGGCAAACCATTTCTTCTTCACTGGTCAGCATTTTCTAGTTGAGCAACTGACTGAAACGGCCCTTTCTGTGACTAATCATGGCCCAACAAAGTCACATTCTTACTACAATTTGGCGCGATCATACCATAGCAAGGTCTGAAAAATTTCTCATCAGATCAGATCTTTGTAAGATATTAATTCATTTTTTGCTGGGCAGAAACATGAGCAAACAACCTCTGTTATCTTCTTTTATAATTAACTACTATATGTTATTATCTTTTATGGCTTTGAGCAAACATTTGGCTAAACCTCTTCTGCTCTTGGAGTTGTTTCTTTTCACTCATAGTCCTCTTAATATCTATCTCTCTCTGATAGTGAACCTCTAACTACTCTTTCCTAGTTTATTTTCTTTGCTTAACACAGCATGATAATGAGCTCTATTATATGAGCCAGATATCCTATGATGTCAGGTGTTATCTCCGCCTTGTGTAATAAGTGATTCTGAATTATCATAAAATTCAAGACAGTTGTAATACTTGGGTGAGCCACTGCCAAAGACCATTACTTTGGCTTCCTTGCCAGGAGAGCTCCTAACCAAACTGCCCAGGCCATACATCTGTCTCCATGTTCTGTTATTTCCAGAAATTCGTATTGACCTATTAGATGTGTCGTGTTGCTCGGTGTTGTTCTTATCCTCTTAAACAATTCATGCCCAATTGAATTCCTGTGCATGCATCATTTGAACTTCTTGATTGTAAATTGATTCCCCCCTCCCCTTCCGTTCTAATTAGAGCTACTGTTTTTCTTTCGATCCAGGGGGACTATGAAAAAGCTGGAATGTACTACATGGCATCTGTCAAGGAAAACAATAAGCCACATGAATTTGTATTACCTTATTATGGTGTGTAATTTTCTTCTGTGTTTCTTTCTGGAATTGCATTAGGCTGGATTTTGGTTGGTGGAGCTACCAAAATCCTCCCAAATTCCACATTGTTAGATTTCGTTGTGTAGTCGTATATCCAAGTCTAATCCTGATATTTTATACCTTAGAGAAACTTCTATCATGCTTTGTGAGCGTGCATTTTAAGTTGTCTGTCTTATGCATGGGGGCTATTGATTTGGCATACTGTCCTATTAGGCAAGTTGGAGTTTACTTGTTGATTTTCTTGGCTTCATCTTGAATTATACTTATGTTAAAACATATTAAGGATTGTGAATGAGTCTGCCATTTCAGTTCATTGGCTCACTTCTCTTGTCACAGAACAGGTTTAGGACAAGTTCAATTGAAATTGGGGGATCTCAAAAGTGCCTTGACAAATTTTGAGAAGGTCTTGGAAGTTTACTCTGATAACTGTGAGACACTAAAGGTAAGTCAAGGGAACGTATTTTACCATGTTTTTCAATACTAAATCATCATATGATTTATGTATTTCAAATTGGTTACTTGTAATGTAGGCTATTGGGCACATTCATATTCAACTTGGTCATTCTGAGAAGGCTCATGAATTTATCAAAAGGGCTGCTAAAATTAATTCTCAAGATCCCCAGGTTATGTTCTCTTTGAGATAGAGTAAATTTTTCTACCATCTCTTTCGGAATAACATCTAGTGTTTTTGGGGATATTGCACATAGATTTGGAAAGGAACTGGAATAGTGCATTGATGTAGTTTAGATTTTCTTTCTTGAGGATGCCTCATCCTCATTTTTGTATTTCTTTCATTAATACTTTTTTTCTTTATATGCTTACAGAGATATGCTTGCTCATTTTTTAGTTGACTTGGTGCATATCTTACTGGGAAGCTGCTGTTTCTTGTGAAATTTAGCTAAATGTTTAGTTTGCATATTGGACAGGCTTTTCTGGATTTGGGAGAATTATTGATTTCAACGGACGCTGGTGCTGCTTTGGATGCATTTAAAACTGTAAAAGCCTCCTTGCTTTTCTCTAACTTCATGACTGCTTCCAAACTATTTTTTGTTTCTTGTTCTGGACGTCAATTGCTATCAGGATCTGCAATATTCCCAGTAATTGAATGATTCTGGAGACAAATTCTGATACTTCTCCTGTCCTAGAATGATCCTTCCTCTTGGGTTGTCCAAACATATTGTCCACCTTTTCAAAATAAACTTAACTAAATAATGAATTGTCCATTATTGCCCTGATTTAAAAAGAAAAAACATGTGGGAACTTTATTGAATATGGAATGCTAATTACTCATTAAATGGTAATATGAGAAAATATTGGATCGTTGAATACTCTCCTAAATCTCTGTGCCAGGGCAAATAAGGATATTATTCTTGGAGAGGTATTTTGTGGCAGTTATAAACTCCTGAATTGAAATGGTTTTTAGATCTATCACAAATAAACAATGAAGATTTGCTGCACCTTGTCTCATGTAAAAGGTGTAAATCTAGGGTATGAAGTGGTTCTTTCCCTTTGTATTCTGTTTCTAGGGTTTTTTCTGACAGTTAGTCAGTCACTTTTCTTTGTACAGTTCACTATTTTCACTTGTACATCTAAGATACTGAAATATAGAGGTGTTATAATTTATGGAATGGATTTTCATATATCAAGAGAGTGGATTATTTAGATTTCTGCTAAGAGTTGCTGCAATTTGTTGTGGTATTGCTCCAAGCTATGCTTGTACAATGCCACCCATTCTTCTTTATATATTTGCAGTGTTCCCATCATATTGTCATATTTAATTACATTAATCTCTCTGCTGAACACTTCAACACTTCGGCAGACTGTGAGCAATTTTCAAGTAAAATGTTCTCGCTTCCCTAATTTCCTGCAGTGATCTGAGTTTTCACTTGCATGCTTATCGTTAATGATTAAAGTTTTCACTTCCCTAGTTTCCAGCAGTGATCTGAATTATTTACTTTAATGCTTATTGTTAATGATTAAAGTTTTGTTTCAGGCTCGCAATCTCTTCTTAAAGAAAAATGAAGAAGTGCCAGTAGAGTTGCTCAACAACATTGGAGTTCTACATTTTGAGAGGGGAGAGTTTGAGGTTTGTCATGGGTGACTGGGATATGCTTTTATGTGCTTGCATAAATTCAATGGTCAAAAGTTGTTTCATTTCAAATGACTAACTGTTCTACTTTGTGAAATCCAGCTTGCTGAGCAAGCATTCAAAGATGCTTTAGGGGATGGCATATGGCTCAAATTTCTTCATGCTAAAGCACAAGTTGGTTATGCTAATGAGGAAACTCCAAATCCTCATTGCGAAGTGAAATCAGATCTTTACACAAGTGCACAATATCCAATTGATTCCAGTGCTGCTATCCTTATATACAAAGACTTGAAACTGTTTCATCAACTTGAAGCACAGGGTGTGACTGTGGAACTTCCTTACAATAAAGTTTCAACATTGTTCAACCTGGCTCGATTGCTTGAGCAGTTACATGACACTGAAACAGCCAGCATTTTTTATCGTCTGATAATATACAAGGTACAGGAATTTAAAGTTGTTTTAGGATAAACAGTTGGGATATAAAAAAGGTTTTACTTGCTGTCTAATTTATTCAGTGCTTTTCCTTGATGGGAAAAAAACTATCTATGGGTGAATGTCAAGGTAATTAAACTTGTATAGTTCAATATCATTTTATGTGAGCTGCTGGTCTGTGAATCCTCCCCTCCTCTTCTTTGGTCCAGCACAGATTCTTTTATTTTCGGTTGCTATCAGGTGTTCAAGGAAATTCATCAACCGAAATGTAAAAAAAAAGCTGCTCCTTGGTTTCTGGTCTATGGCCTCTTTGGCTTCCTTTTTCTGTTTTAAGATTTTAACCTGCCATTTTGTAATCTCTTGAAAATGTAGCTGCAGTTCTATACATATATATATATATATATTTTGAATATACACTGTTTCCTTGTTTCTCGTTTTATCAACATAAATTCTTTACAAGACGGGAATTGGGATGTTATGGTCTAGTTTCTCACTCAGTTGATTGAAATCAAGTTTGTCTATTCCGCTAGACGTTTTCTTTGGCAACACTCTTTTAAGAACTTACAACATTTTTCTCTTTTGATATCTTGTGGCCAATTTTTCTCATTGCAACAAAATGTTTCCTCTTCATTCCACATTTAGGAATATCCTCTATGGATATTTCTTTTAGTTTCAATTTACTTTTTCCTGGTGAAAATGCAATGGGCAAAAGCATTCTAGACATTTCTTTTGAAATTGCGAAACTCTTTGAGGTGGTATTTGTACTACCTGATTCATAACAGTGAAACGACTCGGTAGTCACTCTAGGAGAGTTTCTAAGAATATTGTTGGTGGGGAAGTGCCTTTCTTTTAGGGAATTGTTGGGACAAGTACCTAGTTAACAATTAGTTTTGACTGGGTTTTCAGATTAAATGTCTCTAGGCTAAGATGACGTTCTATATTCTTCCAGCTAACCTGTGTCTTTTTGTTTCAGTATCCAGATTATGTAGATGCTCACCTGAGGTTAGCTGCTATCGCAAAAGCTCGAAACAATGTTCAACTTAGTACTGAACTGGTTGTTATTTGCCGTCTATCCCCTTTTCTTAGTATGGTCTTTTATAGGTAATCTCAGTATGGTTCCACACATATTTGACTGCTGTTGCTTTTGATAATAGATTGCTGATGCTCTTAAGGTGGATGACAAGTGTCAAAATGCATTACTAATGCTTGGTGACTTGGAACTTAAGAATGATGATTGGGTCAAGGCAAAAGAAACTTTCCGCATGGCTAAGGACATGGCTGATGGCAATGACTCTTATGCTTCTCTTTGTCTGGTGCTCATGTTACTTATTTACATTAATCTTTCTCATTCTTGTACAATTATTTGCATCAATAGTTAGAGATATCGGTGCATACGAACAATTTGATGGTCGAACTTTTGTACACTGATTTCAACTGTGTCTAGTACATCAGAAGAAGAGCAATTTAGTCACCTAAATGTTTTCTTTCATGTTGACCTCAGTTGTCATGGCCTTCACATGTAATGAGCACTAACAGGTTATGAATATTGGCAACTTATGTACGTTGCTTTTTTCAGGGAAACTGGAACTATTTTGCTGCAATACGCTCTGAGAAAAGGGCTCCTAAGTTGGAAGCTACTCATCTAGAGAAGGCCAAGGAACTTTATACAAAAGTAATTAATTTTTCCTTCAAATTTGTTGTTTCCAAGATATTTTTTCTGTTTTTTATCCCCATTCAACTTTTGCTTTTGAACACACGAAAATTGTTTCTTGTAATTTTCAAGATCCGCAGATTCTTAAGAATCTCATGTTTCCTGTAACAAAATGTTTGAATTAGCTAATACAATGTAAGGAGATTTTGAAAGTAAGGATTAGAAATTTTAAAAGTGAACCAGGAAAAAGAGGTTGCCCGTTAAAAGCTACTGCAGTTGTCATTGGTTGGAGTAAAACTTTCCCTTGCTTGTGACCTACTCCTGGTCTGGAACTCTGATGCTGAAGCACTTTGTGGTAGAGATATCAAGTGTTTATTATGCCATTTGGATGAACATTGAGGTCTATTGTTCATTTTGATTCATAAATTGGATTTTGATGATGTTTTCTTGGACAAAATTTCTCGTAACTTATCCTCCCGAGCAATAATAAGGTTTTCAATGTCTCCAGATTTTGCTGCAGCATCCTAGTAACTTATATGCAGCGAATGGTGCTGGTGTTGTATTGGCAGAAAAGGGTCAATTTGATATTTCGAAGGAACTGTTTACGCAGGTCTGATAACTGTTCTACCTTGCGAAATTTCTAGAGAAGGAATTTAGTTTGTTAAAATTTGCTCCTTCATGTGTTGTAGGTTCAAGAAGCTGCCAGCGGAAGTGTTTTTGTCCAGATGCCAGATGTGTGGATAAACCTTGCTCATGTGCACTTCGCTCAAGGGAATTTCGCATTGGCTGTGAAAATGGTAATACTTTATCGAACAGTTTGCTGAAGTTCAATTTTACTTTTTAACTTTCTGATTTTGCATGGGATGCATATTAACTTATTTTTTTTGCAGTATCAAAATTGCTTGAGGAAGTTTTTCCATAACACCGACAGTCAAGTGCTGCTTTATTTAGCACGGACACATTATGAGGCTGAACAATGGCAAGACTGTAAAAAGACTTTATTAAGAGCTATTCACTTGGCACCTTCAAATTATACTTTAAGATTTGATACAGGCGTTGCACTGCAAAAGTTTTCAGCATCAACACTACAGAAGACAAAAAGGACTGTGGATGAGGTTTAATGCTTATCAATTCTTTGAGTGTGGGATCTTTCCTACATACCACATGAGTTCCAGTGGTTGTATTATGTCGATTGAGACCATATTGTGCTAAGCCTCTGTTTAGTTGCCAAACTCACATTTTAAGTACACTTGGTGTTCTCTCTCAGACACATAACACAAGTTTTATATGATTTGATAGGTAAGGTCTACTGTGGCTGAGCTTAAGAATGCAGTTCGAGTATTCAGCTTACTGTCTGCAGCTTCATATCTTCACTTTCATGGGTTTGATGAGAAAAAAATTGAAACACATGTTGAGTATTGCAAGCACTTGTTAGAGGCTGCAAAAGTCCATTGTGAGGCAGCTGAGCGTGAAGATCAGCAAAATAGGCAGAGAGTTGAACTTGCTAAGCAGGTCATATTGGCTGAGGAAAACCGTAGAAAAGCTGAAGAACAGAGAAAGTATCAAGTATGTGTCTGTAGTCCTGTTCTGTTTTTTAATAAAACTTGTTGCTGTTGCATTGTTAACTTACAAAATGCTTGAAACAGTTGGAGAAGAGAAAACAAGAGGATGAACTGAAACAAGTGATGCAAGAAGAGCAACATTTAGAGCGTATAAAGGTACTTGTTGATCAATCCTTCCTGCTCAGTTTAACATTCCTCTATTCTGGTATTTTATATGTTTCAGCTTATTTCTGACAAGAATTGCTTATGCAAAATTAAAGCTGGAAGTAACAAAATGGTAACATCTGATGGTTCTGCTATGTCTCCATTGTTATCTTTTGAAGTCTGAAAGTGGCATTTTATGTACTGTTGAATACCCAAAAAAAAAAAGAAAAAAAAGAAAAGGAGAAGTTGGACAGTATCTTATTTATTATATTTGTCTTTTATGTTGTTCTTCCTAAGCCAAGCGGATGTGTATTTACGTGGAAATATGGTTGAAACTGTTGTGTGATGATAGTTATTGTTGACGTTACTGTGCATAATCTACCACCTTTGCACCATATTTGGGCCCTTTTTGGTTTAGTAAATGGGAAATATTTGTGATTTCATTTATGATAAGTTCTATGAGAAAAGGCTTCAAAACAGCTCTATTAATTTATCAAAACTCCGGGGTTACTCCTCATATGACCCAGTCAGGCCTCAAGTCCTTAACTATTTTGGATGCCACAGCTATGAGATTTTGGCCTTCAATATCTGTGTGCTTGTGTGTACTGGATTGTGGCAAAGAGTTCTACATCCTAGGGAAATGAAGTGAATGTCTTGGAATCTGTGCACAGAATCACATTGTCCTTCCTCTGATTTTAAGTTAACTCTACAGCCTCAGTTACTTCAGCTTAACTAAAATATGAGTTCTGGTTTACCATTATAGGAGCAATGGAAGAGCAGTGCTCCATCTAAGAGGAAGGATAGGCCTCAAAATGAAGATGAAGAAGGTGGGAATGGGAGAAGGAGAAAAGGTGGAAAACGGAGGAAGAAGGAGAAGAAGCCACGACACGAATCTGAAGACATGGAGGCTAATATGGATGATCAGGAAGAGATCGACGACGAGGATGGTGTGAACTATAAGGAGCCTTATGATCGAGTTGATGATCGGGTCGATCCAGTAGAAAACAACCCTCAAGATCTTCTTGCAGCAGCAGGACTTGAAGATTCTGATGCAGAGGATGATGCTGTAATCTCTCTCCCCACTCATCTTTTTCAGTGTCTTTCATCTATTGGATATATTGCATCATTTTACTATGAAGGAGTCTTTGCACAATAATAGAGATATAAATGAGATCATCAAAATTTGGTCGAAAACCTTCAACTACAGCTTTATCACTGTCTGAAACACTAAAAAAATCTGAAATTGGCAGTTGCAGTATGCACCTATTTTTCCCTGAAACTGTGTGCACTAAGTTGTTCATTAACTATCGTTTACGTACACTGGGCGACAGTGACAAAAAATTCTTTTCAGAACGAATTGATGTCATTAGGATCTAAGCCAGGCGTAAGCTCAAGTAGGTGTTTCCTTTGTGTCATGTCTACGGAACTCATTTACAATGAACGAAAAATTATCTGTCACTTTGAATTTTGTTTCTCCATTTTCATCACCATATTCTGCAGAGCTTCATATGTTTCCTATTTCTTTTCTTTCCTTCTGTTTAAGTCTTAAAACCATTTTCCTCCTTGAAGGCTGCTCCACCATCTAATACAAGTAGAAGGAGACAGGCTTTGTCAGAATCAGATGAGGATGAGCCATTGCGAAGGCCGGCAGAAGAGGGTGACCATGGCATGCAAGAGAGTGACGCAGAAGTTGGAGGTGCTTCTGAAAAGTTTAACGGAGATGATGATGATGAATGAGACTAAACATCAAGGAAAGCCCAATATGAAATCTGTATCTTAGTAACTGGTCAGCATTACTTTCAGCTTACTGCAAATGTATAACTTTTTCTTTCTTTATTATTCTCCTAGACTGGAAAATGTTGATACCAAGTGAAGGACCATCCATGGAAACCAGTTCATTGTTCAGGCAAAATGTGTTATACATATTCCCTGGAGTTTCAAAGTAAATACTTCTTGTAGATTAGGCATTCAGAATAGGCAGGATCTGGCCATGCTGTTGTCTGAAAAATCTGGAATGCTGGAAATATGTTTATCAAATTTTCATGGTTTCTAGGAAAAGAAAGGATGTCGGAGGCCTCTTCAAGTGGGGGCATTTCTTGGAACGGGGTTAATTCGAGTTTTAGATACATGTACATAAAGCTAATAACCACTCCTTGTTGTCTTTCTTTTTCATTTCTAACAGTAAAAGATGGACAGTGGTGCTTGGGCCACTTTTTCTGTGTACCATTGAACTTCCAGGACGAGTCAAAGACAGGCTTTCCCCTAAAGATTCACAGGGAAAATCACCTTGCAGGTCGCATCTTCCTTAGGTTTCAACCAGGTGGGATCAGGTATGTCACCATCCGGACCATATAATTTGACTGTTGGATTAGTTTCTTGTTCCAACTTTTTTTCCTTTTACAAAGGTTTGTATTAGTTTATTGTTAACAATAACACTTTTTTTTTCTTCCTTTCAAGCTGCATGTCTGTCTGAACGAGGTTTTTGATGTATTGAATTGATAGTCCATTAGGAAGTAGTCTACTCTACAAAGATGGGTATGTTGGGTTGTGGGAAGGTGTAGTACTCTTAATTCTATACTGAGATAAACCATGAACTAGAATGGAAGAGCATGCCTCACGCCTTGATTAAATATTTAAAAACCTCATTAGATCGTAGTACATTTTTCTTGGTATGATATCCAGATAATAAATAGTAATAAACTGAAACATTTTGGAGCTACAAAGATAGTCATAAAATTGTTAGCACTACATAAAAACATTACTCATAGAGTAGTTGTTAATACGAACAAGAGAAACTTTGTTCTATACATAGAGTTGAACCTAGTAAGATAAGAAATTGAAAGATTTTATTAAAACTGTTTGTTCGGAAATTTCTTGAAAAGTAATTCTAGTTTTGGTCAATAAGTTGTATTTGTATGATATATAAGAATGAGTTTAAGTAATTCTGGTCAGGTTAGACTAAACTTGTAAGTGTCTTAAAATTCATAAGTTGCGCGTTTGAATTTGTGGGCCGGGATCTTACAGGAAGTTCCAAAAGTGGGAAGGTGATACATAGTTTGAAGTCAGTTTTTGGTGACTGAGGACTGTGGGTAGCGCAGTCTGAAGCAGCAGTGGGTCTTTGTGGTATGTTAAGAGTAATAGTATAAGGCTGGTCAGGAAAACACGGTACGGTAAATGAGTGAGGGTGGGTGCCTCTGAGCTCTGATCCCATTTATATATTTGCATAAATGTGTGTTAGACTGAGAAATCATCTGCTCTGAACTCTTGACAGTCTTCATTAGTTAAAAGAAAAGAGAGTTCAATGGAATGGAATAGTTATATAAAGAGTAGAGAGAGAGAGGGATGAGAGAGAAAGCATGTGGCATCTCAAACCCTATATTACTGGTGCGTTTGTTGGGGGGGGGGCGATGGATGGATTGGATGGACCCGAGTGTGTGTGATGAGTCTGAAGGACTGAGTGAGTGGTCAGAAATTAAGACAGTGCCCTTTTGCCACAGTGCTGAGTCATATCATCAGAAAGCAGCAGCAGAGACCGAAACCCAGTAGTTGGCTCCTTTCCCCGTGTAATCTTTACCCATACTCGTTCGTTAAATCTCCTTTGTACTATTTGTCCTCCTTTCACTTTAATCTGCAAAATTTAATCAAGAAAATCGTATTTTTTAACAAACTAATGGATGATGTTACGGTGACCGTGTTTCAAATTTCAAATTTAGTATTGAGATTTATGTATTTTTTTCATAAACAATTAAATTTTTACAAAATTTAAGATAAATTTTAAAAAATTAACATTATCAAAGTAAAATTACAATATTGAGCCCATTAATTAGGTTTTCGAAGGAATATAATTGGAATTACGAACCCACTCCTGATCAAACACGGATGAAGGAGAGAGACTTCTCAAGCTGGGGGTTCAATTATCTAGCGAACGTTGCAGCCCAGGTCCATTTCTCTACCTGATCTTTTCATTTAAAAAAATAAATTATTTTTTTAATTTTTTTATATGCTTAGATAATTCAATTCTTCTTTAGTAAGAACTAATAAATATTTTTACTAGTAAATTATTATTTTGTCACTTCGACGTGAATAACTATAAACTATTACGTCTAACAATGAATAACTTACCTTTCAAAAAAAAAAAATTAACTATTACTACGTGACTCTGAGATCCAAGAAGGTCACAAACTATTGTTTTGATCTTTATCTCCGCATCGAGCATTTAGAATCTCGTATAATATATTTTTTATTATACTTTTTTAGTATATTTATTGGTAATTCTTTTTAAAATTTATATTCTATTTTATAAAACTTTTTTTTAATAAAATTAATATAAAAAATGTATTAGATAATATACTAAAAGAGAATGCACTATCTCAATCTCGACAGCGTGAAGATTGGTATATTTTCCTACCGACTAATTAATATGCTATCTTTGATCTCTTGACATCATTATGTAATGAAAACTAGAAAAAATTAACTAAGTTGGTTTGGATTTCACATTTTAATTTTAAAATTTACATTTCCATTAACAAACAATTTAACATTTATAAAATTTAAATTAAAAATCTCGAAATCAAACTTATTCAAAGCTGCCCATTTGGAAGAGAACACAGGCAGAATCGAGCAAAAGATATAATTAATGAGTTGAAGAAATTATTATTATACAATATAATAAAAATAATTATTGACTTAAAAATAATAAACTCATTGTTGAGTGTTAATCTTAACTAATTCGAGTGAAAATGGCACAATCTCGAATAAAATAACGATACGGTACGGGGCAGGGCAGTGGGCTTTCTGGGATTCACAGCCTGCAAGAAATTTCCTAGCATTGAAGAAGTGGTCTCTCTTTGAAATACCCATTTTGCATACCCTATGGTTTCAGCTCGGGTTGCGCTTGGATAATCATAATTCTTTTGTCTCGTCGAATAATTAATTATGGAATTTTAATTCTAACAAATTTACTAATTCTAATTTCAAATTAAGATTTACAAATTGCAACCAATTTTATAAGATTTTTCATATTCATCACTCCTATGATTAATTATATAATTTTATATTCATATTTTTTCACATACTTTCTTTCACTAAAATTCACGACACTTTCTCTTACTAAAATTCATGATACTTTTTCTACTTTAAATTCATTACATTTTCTCTTTTTAAAAATCACGATACCTCCTCTAAAAATTACGATATTTTCCTTCTCTAAAATTTTACAACACTTTCTCTCTCTAAAAAATTATGACACTTTTACTATAATTCACGATATTTTTTCTTCTAAAATTTACAAATTTTCTCTCTATAATTCACTGTCGCTCTCTCTTTAAAATCATTCTCACACACTTGCTCTTTCTCTTATACATATATATACATATATAAATTTTGAGTAAATATATATTTACATTTTAAATTCTAATCTATAAATTTTTTAAAATTCCAAATAAATTAAAATTAAAAAATAAATTTTACAATGATTATATAGTTTTACCAAAGGTTAAAGAATGTGCACTGCATTCACCTCACCTGCGTAAGATAATAGCCATTTGGTCCAAAAGATTTAGATTTCACCTCATATAATCTTTAAAGTTTATTTTTACTTTTATGATTCCTAAACAATTTATTATAATCTAATAAAATTATTATATCACACAGTTTTAACTTTTGTAAAATAACAAAAACGAGTTATTTAAGTAACTTAAGGGGTAAAAAATATAAACTTCAGGGTAAAAATATTATAAGATATTTTTTTCAAATAAAAAACACTTGAGATCTTATTTTTGGAAGAAATCAAAACTAATTTCCTTCTCGAAATTGCGTTTCTAGTGTATTAAAGGAGTAAAATTCTTTTGTTTTTTTACTTTAAACTCCACAACTTCAACGTGAAATCTACTTTTTAAGAAAATAGAATAAAATATATCAATTTTTTCATTCTTAAATCTGATTTTTTTCATTCTTAAATCTAATTCAAATGAATCTACTTGTGTAGAAAACTCCTTAATATATATACACATATATATTGTAAGCAAAGAAGAGGCCTGTATAAGGTTCTAGCACTCTTGTAATATCTGTTCGGTATATATGTATATATATATATATATACACGATAAAAATTAGAATTATATCTGATCAAAAGTCTAAATTAAAATTTACTGGATACTATTTTTCCAAAGATTGGGAGTGGTGGAAAATATCTGAAAATCCTAGAAATTTCGAGGAACAGAGAGTTACAGAGAATAACTAATGTTAATAATACAGTCAAAAGTAAGGAATGCATTTTCAGCAGGGCTTTGGTTAAACAAACAAACATAGCAAAGATTGCAAAAGCCAAACTTCATTCTGAAACTGGGACCATTAGTATATATATCTATCCACAGTGCCCAAAAGCTTATACTTCCCCCTCCACCCTCTCTCTAACAGCAGGGTGGGGTGCGGGGGTGGGGGGGGTGTCTGTGTCTGAATCTCTGAAAGAGCCCATAATATTAAAAAAGCAAGAAGGAAGATTTTTTTTTTCAATGCACCTGCGAATAAGACGTGAAAGCATGTGGGAAAATTCCAGGACAAACTTGGCCTGGCCTTCCTTCCCCCATTTCAGCACATAATTATCACCAGAAATACATTTATGAATAATCAGGTTCAGGGGGAAGCTGAAAATTTTGCAGAATCCATGTGATGATGATATGATATTTGTAGTACTAAGTACTTAGAAATAGTAAGCAACTAAGCAGAGGAAAGGAAGGAACCCACTGGTCTTAAAAACTCAGCTAATAGTACAAACAAAACAAACTCAAACAAAAAAGAGAAACAGTTTCAAGAAAGAGCAGAAGAACGGAAAATTTGGGACAGAACTGAGAACCCACCACTATTAAGTACTTTTTTGGACTTTTGATTCAGAAAAAAAAAACTCAATCCCACTATGGAATCATGTACCATTTCTAGTCATGAAGAAGTCATGTGAGGAATTAGGCATTGAGATTGAAAGTTGAATTTTTGAAACAGGGGCCTGATGATGATGATTTCTAGTCAATTTATCGTGTTGATGATCAGTTGTAGTTTCATTAATAGTCCATGAATCTTTGTCTTTTGGAGGCCATTCGTCAAAGAAATGATGCATTACTTTCTTGGTTTGTTGTTGATCATCTTCTTGTCCATAATATTGCTGGTCTTGTTTATGTCTTCTTGAGGAATAATTATCATCAAGCTGCAAATAAGAAGACCTCTGTTTCATCTGGTTCATAAGTGTTGATGATCCCATTGTCAGTACTGGTGCTGCTGCCATTTGCCAGGTAGTAGAAGAATCCTGCCCTGATACATTATTTCTCATAGTCCCTGATGTTTCAGAGAAAAAAGCATGTTCTTGATCAATTTCTTCTTTACTTCCCTGTCCCTGACCATAACTGCTGCTATTAATCAAGAAAAACTCATCAATCAACCAAACAAAAACCAAGGCAAGAACTATTGATTAATTCAACAGAAAAACTTAGTACCCACCTATAACCACTTTTTCCTGCATGCGAAGAAGAAAAAGTACTAGAATCCAACAGAAAGTTTGTTGTGGGAGTGGTGTTGTTGTTTTCTTGAGATGACAAATCAGTCCCTGCTCCCCCTGCCCCTCTTGAGGAGTGGTGGTGGGGAGTATAGAGGAAATGATTATTATTATGTTGCTGTTGGTGGTGGGATGATTCAGAGGTGGTGGTTAATGATGTGAGACAAGAAAAAGAGTGATGAGAAGTTGGACTTGAAGGTAAATGGTTTTTGTTAGTGATTGATGAGATTGGAATTGCTGTTGGTGGTGGTACTGTTGTTGTAATTTCCACAGGCTTTCTTGAACGGTTTCTACCTCTATGCATGTGTCTTTCACAGTATTTTGAATCTGGATAAGCTTCTTTTGAACATCTCCATTTTTTACCATCTGTTCTTCTACATCTTCCTGGTTCTGGATCTATTTTTCTACCAAAACCCATTTGAAAACAGTTCCATCCCACTTCAAAAAGAAAAAAACCCACCAAAAAAATCATCATCAAAATCCATCAAAACTAAAAGGCTTATGAAGTAATAAAACTTTCTTACCATGTTGAGGCTGGTGGAGTAAGAGTTGAGAAGAAAGTGAAGAATCCAAACTTCTTCTGATAGTATAAAGAAGATCAGGAGGTATAGGCATCCCTGAAACCATATACTTGAAAATAAGTGCTTGATGTTCAAGCTCTTGCCATTGTGTTGCTGTAAAAGGGTATCTATTTCTTGCTGCGGTACTCATCATCAGAGAAAAAAAAACACTAACCAAACTTGGCTTCAAGAATGAGGAAATTAGAAGAAAGAAATTTCAGAGGGAGTTGTTTATTTATTTATTTATTTATTTTTTGGGGTTTTAGAGAGGGAAGGGGGAAGGGGGAAGAGAAGGAGTAGGTATATTTATTTCAGGGACCATTTGGGTTGCAGAATCTTCTGTACATGGATGGATAAAACTAATGGTTCTGATCATATTGTGGCTCTCTGCTTTCTCTCTCTTAATTCTTTCTCTCTCATGATACACACACAACAGTCATAGAGTCACTGAAAAACTTTTTTTCTACTCTCTCATCCTGGAACGTGTACTGTGCACATATTATGACTGACTGCACCCTCTCTGTTGCCTCTGCTGCTGCTGCCTGCTACTACTGACCTGCAACTATGCTGCCTTTATGGCAGCTATTGTCTCTGACAACTATACGGAAATCCATAAACTAAAGCTGGGGTGGGTGTGAGAGAGCGAGGGCAGGGTAGGGGGGATTATAGTGCGTAGGGGGTGGGGTAAATCCCCCCTGGACCTCCTCAAACTTTTCTTGTTTTTCTTTATAATACTGTTTAGATATTTGATTGCGATTTAAGACTAATTTCTCAACAAGGTTGTACTTTACTGATAAAAATTTATATATATATTTTTCTAAATTATTGATTCTAATTTCGAATTATATTTTCATTTTTATTAAAAATAACTAATTTAATTACTTAATACATTTTTTCCCCTTTAAGGAAGTTCACTCTCATTTCATACCGATTAGCATAAGCTAATACATGGGTGTGTTTTAGTTAGGTTTGAGGAGAGACTGAGGCGAAGAATGACAATATTTACTTGCACTAGAAAAAATATAATTATTTATTTTAAAATTTTTGATATAAATAGAAGGGAGTGAATTATCTTTGTTTGGTTGTAGCAAAAAAATTATATCTTTGTTTGTTTGGTCGATAAACTTAACTCGGAAATCTATAGGTATAGCGCAAAAAAATTCATTATTTTCCCTTCTCTTTCTCTTTCTACACAATTTCTCTCCACTCTGAAACTGAAATCTGACATTGAACTTGTATTGGAAGTAGATATGGATCATTTTGAATATTTTGTGCAAGAAAATTTCGATTTCGAGGTAAGAAAAGTATAAATTTTTTCTTTTTGGCACTGAGTATACGTTTGCCCCGAAATGCGACCAAGAGTTTTGCTCATTCAAGCGAAAGCTTTTAGGATCTTTCGCCCAGATAGGCGAAACTGTTGGCTGCATTTCACCTTTCTGGGCAAAATTCGGTTAAGGGTTTTTTTTTTTTGAATTAGTACATTAAATTTTTGTTCATTACATTGTTTTTACAATTTTATTTTTAATATGAAATGTATTCATATTTTAACAGTTTTATACTATATCGTAACAGAACGACGTATATCCAAATACATTTGAGGAATGCTTGGAACCAGAAGAATACATGGATCGCAGATATTTGTTCGTAACCGATCGAATCTTTAATTCAAAAGTACAGTTGGTGAAGTGGGAAAAAAAATGGCTATGAAAGTGAACACATATTTGATTGTTACTTGGTATTTGAGTTAAAAAACATCAAACCGGCGACCGTATGTTACATTGGTTTGCGGGCGCTAAGGTGCAAATAAACTAAGAACGAAGCCTAGAGTTGAGGATGAAGAAGAAGAAGTTCAAGTAAAAAGCGGGGGTCCTTACGGGACTAAAAAATGTGGTTTTCCCCTCAAATTAAAAGGTGAGCAAATGACCATGTCTAGAAATTGACAATTGTTCTTTCATAATGAGAGGCATAATCATGAATCATGTGTATAGGGTTGGATCTTACCCGTACACGCGCGAGTCTATACCCGTTTATAACTGGTAAAGTTTAAATTTCATACCCGTACCCGTATTTATTCTGTTATATGGGTCTGAGCAGAGTATGATAATACCTAGACCCGTATTAATAAAATAATAATATATACGAGATAGGGAGATCCTTTATCACCCTCTCTTTTTATTACTGTATTGCTGCTGAATTATTTATATAAATTATATTAATATATAATTTATAATAAATTTTTCGTTTTTTCTTATTCTTTAAAAGAGCCGTTTTACATGTACATTAACATCAACAATTTTAAGTAGTACACAAATAAGAGAAATTATCCCAAGGAAAAAAAAAAAAGAAAACAAGAGAATTGTGATCCAATCTTGTTGGAAATCATAATTCTGGGCATTGGTACTGCCCATAACAAACAAGGTTGTATTTTTGTGTTGGAAATTCATTTTGATGATATTTTTTTGTTATTTTGAATTTTTTCCTGGAATGTTCATTTTGAAAATTTTTTATTCTTTCAAAAAATAAAAAAGTAATTAAATTGTAATTTTTTTTAAAAAAAAAGCTCCGTATGTAAAAAAATTAAAAATGCGCCCATTTTTTTTCATTTATATGTCCAATCTATACATATAAACGATTCTAGGATACTTATGAGTTTCCAACATTTGCATCTAAATGCTACCACTCCATTACACATTTCATATTATATTATAAGATACTAACTACCTCTCGTTATAATATAGATCATTTTAGTCAAAATTGTCAGAAATATAAATCATTTTAATCAAAATTGGATGGTCAAAATTATAAGGTTTTTTTTAATATATTTCAATGTGTATTTATTGTATGGTTTCCAATTCTATCGTCTTTAATTTATTTATTATCTCCCATTCTCTCTTTCTCTCTCCTTATTTATTGAGGGGTAAAATAGATATCTTCTATAAAAGATTACATTGTTTTCTTAATGCTTAATTCGTTGCAAAGTCTAAATATATTCTTGACCGAATGTAATATTCATTTTTAAGAGTTTCATAATATAAAAAACTTCTTTTATTTATAATATATATTGTACTTTAGGATTTTACATTATTTTACATATTTTTTGTTTAACAGAGAAAAAATAAAAAAATATTATACGGGTACAGGTATACCCAGACCCTATCCCATGATCCAGGGTAGGGTTTGGGTCCAGAAAAAATAAAAAAATATTATACAGGTACAGGTATACCCTGGACCCAGACCCAAATTTTATAAAATTGGGTATGGGTCCAGAAATTTTATACTTGGAGGGTATGGGTCTGGGTCTGTGTCTAAGTTTCACTATAAGGGTATGGGTCTGGGTCTAGGAGTACCCAGAGGGTCTGTACCCTGTTACATCCCTATGTATAATCATGGTCACGCTCAGGCTGCAAAACTAACAGAGGAGCAGCTGATATAGACTGAACAATTTAGGAAGAGTCACGTACCTCCACATAATATCTTACGATTTTTTCGAGAACAAAATGTGGATTGTGTCGTAAGGTATGTCGTATTACTTTTAATGCCTCCTGTTTATATTGTAAATTTGAGTTTAGGGTCTAAAAATATGATTTCTATGATTTATGTAGTGCCCAAAAAATTATACAATGTCGTTGCCAAGATTAAGAGGAATAGAATGCAGGAACGAAACACGGTTGAAGAAGTTCTTTACCTAAGTGTTCAACGGGGTTACACAGTCTTCTATAGAAACTGTGCCGACAGCAACGTACTTAGTGACATTGTTGTTGCTCACCCCACATCAATTCAATAATGAGAACGTGACCATATGTACTTATCATGGATACAACATATAAAACAAACAAGTAAGTTGTCTCTATTTTTTATGTTAAGTGTAAATTTCGTTGTAATTTGCAAATTGATTATTAATATTATATTATTAATAGGATTAGGGTTTGGGCTTTAAATTCTTAGTGTTTACTGTTTAGGGTTTTACATTGTACGCTAGTGTTTAACTTAGTTTTCTGTTAGTATAAAATTATTTGATTAATATTTGATGAGTATTTGAATCAAATACGATATATTTACTTGGTTTAGGGTTTAAGTTTACTGGGTTATATGTATAGTTCCCTTTCTAAATATGTTATTTGTATGTGTTTCTAAAAAAGTACAATATGACACTGTTAGAAGTTGTAGGGATGACTCCGACTGGTAAGAATTTCACTGTGGCCACTTCTTTTATGTAGAATGAGCAGGCTTCTACTTATAGATGAGTCCTTCAACAGATTAAGCATCTATGCTTTTCAATTGCAATGTCAACAGAGATTCAACAAGATCTTAATGCTCATAAGTTGAAGGAAATTATTACAGACAAGGAAAAGGTGTTTAGTACAATATACCATATACTATGCAGAAGGCATATTGATCAGAACGTATTGGCAAAATTAACTGAGTTGATAAAAATGAAGAAGTGGAATCACGGTTTATAAATGGCTCATGGCATAAATTGTTGAATAAAATGGATGAACAGGAATACCTAGGGAAATTAGATGTTCCGAAGACGAAGTGACGGAAAAGGCCGGACTTCTTACATTATTTGTTCACCACTTAGTTGAATCCCCTTGCTCATAAATTCGTGAGAGTTTGGATAGGTTGGGTAATGTATTTTGGGGTGGACACCACCAACCATTCTGAAAGTGAACATTCAGTCCTGAAACTATGGCTTTCAACATGCCATGGTAATTTGGACACTGTGCTCCTGAATATTGACTCACTCATTCAAACTCAAATAGCTGACATTAAGAGCTCATTGAAGAATTCTAGGACTAAAGAAAAGTTTAATGCGAAGAGTAATCCGATATTGAGGAATATAAGTAATAAAATAGTCACTTGGCATTGAAAAATATATGGGTTGAGATAAAGAGAGTTGCAGAGATAATTGATGATCCCAAAAATAAGTGTGGCCACTATATGAGGACATCACACGGCCTCCCCCTGTTCTTGCTATTTGATTACACAGTTAGACTAGATGCTCCCTATCCAGTTGGTTGATATTGAGGCTTTTTGGAAGATACTAGAAATTGGTAGTTTTCATCCTTCAACACAGGAGAAGGACGTGGATATGAATTCTGAAATGTGTTTTCTAATCGACCTCTTGCATCAGATAAGTACTGGACCCATATCCAAAGTTAGAGAGATGCGTCATCTTGTGAAAGGGGTATTAAGTCTGGTTTTACCCGAAAATCCGTATATGACATTGACATCCCCTCCTAAGGTTGCAGTCACGAAAGGGCGAAAGAAAACGAACTCAACAAAAAGAGACAAGTCGTATTGGGAGCACGTGTCAGTTGCACATAGAAAGATATAAAAGTTAAGCGGTTCTGGCTCTGGATCAGGGTTTAGGGGTAGGGGTAGAGGGCGTAGCCGTGGACGAAGTAGTTTATCTTCTGTTATAGATCCATCTCCATGTTCCACATTCCCTTATACATACGATTTCCCTACTTTCATTTATCCTTCATTGAGAATTGGAAGAACGTGATCGTTGATGGAAATTGTAGTTATCAGATTGTGGTAGATTTTGTGTTTGGTGATGAACATCAATAACCGGAGGTACGTAGATGAATGGTTTTTGAATTGGAACATATGACGAACATGTATATTTCACTCTTCAGATTAGTGAAACATGTTTTCGAGCTCATACATAGGACACGGTGGCAGAATGGACTTGTGCCTGCATACTTTGACTGTGTTAAGCTGTATACGCCCGGAAGAGTTGTACGGCTTAGATTTTTAGATTATACGAAAAATCTAAGCCGTACAACTCTTCCGGGCGTATACGACTTAACACAGTCAAAGTATGCAAGCATCCCATGCTATGTAGAAACCCAAACATCCCTTATCTCATCGGGCCTGTACGGAGTCCACCTAACCATGTCAGCAATTATCATGTCTAAACGAATGCGGAAGTCGACTAATTTATGCTCCGATTTATGGCCCAACATCACAAACCTTTGGATATATGGCTGGCACAACTTCGCTCCCAGTCTCACCGCTGGGGCAAACATAGGAAAGTACAAGTATATCCATGCCTAAAAAAAAAAAAACACACACAAACATCATATTTATGGTGTTAAACAATAAAGGATAATAACTAGTCACGTTAACCGACAACATAATCGAAGTAAATAAACAAATGCAGATAGTGAATGATATTACCTCAAGCAGTGACCAACATCCAGATAACACCTTCGTATCAACATATGAGGCCTGCCCTAACTTCCGGTACAAGTACGCCAGTGTCGCAACACCCCATGCAAATCCACTACTAGACTGAACATCCTTCACGATCGGCCATAAGTTGGCAAGGACAATGTTACTATTATTATCAGTAAAAAGTGAACTGCCAAGTAAATACTGGATGTAGCAAGCAACTCTCAGCTCCATGGAAAGTCGACTATTAGGCTCCTCTGCAGTCTGTGCTAACTCTTGACCATTTAAACCACCTTCAGAGTAGGTAATACGCAAGTTGCTCTGACTAACTGCAATCAGCTGATCCCGAAAATAATGTAGATCGTTACTGTAAGCAGGTAAGCCCATAGGCAACTCCACACCATGCAAGGTAACTATCATCTCCCCCAAGGACATGTGGAAATTGCTAGCGTCTGACTACCACTTCTCCACAAAAGCAGATAACAACATAGTTCGGATGCTGGAATATACAGTCTCTCAAATGTGTTAGTCCCGTCTCCCGAGCTAACTCTGCAACTGCAGGATCACTAGAGGACCAACCCGTTAGTGACACGAAGCGGGAACGCGCTTTTAATATGCCTCTCTCCTGCATATAAAAAAATTAAATTAACACTAATAATAAATCAATGAATATTGAACATTTGTTATCAGGAATAAAAATTAAAAAAATATTCAATTTACTTGTCCACGTTATATACTACTAGCAATATGCCCATTGTACGAAGGAATAAGGACTTTATCCAGTGGACCTCCATCAACTGGTCCTGTCTGCTCCCAACTGTCATTCTTTGCTTTCTTCCTTTGCGTAGGGTTTGTAGTAGGACGCGACTTCTCGGATCTTTTCTTTCGAGACCTAACAATCTTACTCATCACTGACATGAAACTGTTATTTAACCCTTTTCCTTTTCCCGGAGTATGCCTAGCACCGGACGATGATATAGGAGCCACAAGAACAGGCTCTTCCTCATCACCGTGATTGTTGCCATCATCATCACCATCATCTTGAGGTTGAACCTCAACGTCCTCACCGTCGATATAGAGGGAACCAACCATGTCAGGGTCCTTAGGCCGGGTCCTGTCACCATCCCCTGATGTACCATAATCCCTACCCAATCCAGCATCAGATGAGGGATTACCACAATCAGTGGTTCATATTCAGCTGCGCTGTAAGATGAGTTGACCAGATGGATGATACAAGATTCTCAAAGAACTGGGCACCTAACTACAACCCTAGACCACTGACTTCATTTAATGGCACCTGAGTTTTACTTCTACAATGTGGCCAATCCTGGCCAGGCATACGAAGAGGCAGAGTAGGAGCATGTGCATATGGATCATATGATATAGGTGGTTCCTGAGAAGATCCATACGGGGTCATAGGGTATAAGCGTGTACAAGCGGTTTGATGAGGGAGGAGGACGGTCCTAAACGGTATAGGGGGTTGCTGGGTGGAAGACCCTGGTGCACCAGGGTCATAATATATACCCGGTCCAAATGGCACAGAAGTCGACGGTATATCAGAAGTACTGTAGCGTCCCCTCATACTACGGGATGACGCAGTCATTACACAACCTTCAACCGACCGGTCCTGTTTGTCACAGGACCTAAATCACCACCACTCCTACGTGCTCCTGGCCGAACCATCTAAGCAAATTACCAAATATTTTCATCAATCACATTACTTCATATTTGTCGAATTTATGTCGTATATTATTTAAATCTTTTTACATCGGCAGAAGTAATGTATTTGTCTTTATCTTTTTATTATTTAGTTAAAGTCATGCATTAAGCTTAATAAGTTATAGTTATATTTATTATCCCCTTTAAGCACTTCATACTTTTTTACTAACTAATATCGACCCTAAACATATTAAATCATTCAAAATATAACATGAAAAATTATAACACATACTAACAAATACCCATTTAAAGTCATATTATTCAAATAAACCATAAAGAAACTCTAAATAAACAAAATTAAACAACATGTCAAATAAACATGCACCATAATTTATATAAACTCTAAATTAAATAACATAACATAAACAAATAAACATAAACATAATCATAATTTTAAAAATAACATACTCATTAATTATAATAACATAATCATAAACAAATGTAAAAAAATAAAATAAAAAACTTGACATTCGCCAGTTCCGGTGAATCAATTTAGAAAATTTCGCCCGTAAATGGGTGGTCAACGACGACAACCATCGCCAGCCCACGTCTCTTATCACCGGACCGGGCGAACCGCAACGGCTGGAATCACTGGTCCTGGCAATTCGATGTTTTTCGGGCAGATTTTTTAAGCATCCGAAAACAATCATTTTTTTCGATCCAACGGATATTTTCAAATTTTAAACAGATAAAATTATAAATAAATGAGTATAGATCGAAGTACTAATATTTTTTTCAAATTACAATGGTCGGATCTTCCTAAATATGAAGTTGAAATTTGAGGTTTTAGAGAGAGATTAGAGGATTTGTTGAAGTTGGAGAAATTTTATATTCAAAAATGAAATTTTTTGAATTTTGTCACGCTATACATAGAGATTTCTGAGTTAGGTTTATTGACCCCCTATTGTAGGGATTAAAAAGTTTCAACCTTCAAAATTTGTGAAATTGTCAAAAAGAACTCTAACAAGGGGTTAATACAAAAAAAATACCTTAAATTTTGCCCATTGCTAGAGTATCATCTTTTTGACAATTTTATAAAATTTTTTATTAGATTTTTTCCATTATTTTTTTTTATGACCAGCTTTCCTCTTATGGAAGGGTAAAATTAGTTTTCTAAATTTTATTAGATCATAATATACATTACTCATTTCCAATTAGTTTCTGTTCAATTCATTTTACTAAAAAAAGTAAAATTGTCCATTAATTATCATTTTTAAAGATTTGATACTTAATTAAAATAATAACGAAATTCAGAGTACTTTTTAGTATTAACTCTTTTTATTACACATAATTTACTATTCAAGAAAAATAGACTAAAAATAAATATATATTTAACTAAAGTTATGACTATACCTGGACTATCTTCTAAATCCTAAAAGAAGAGTAAGAACAAAACACTCAAGAAGAAAACATAATTCTAAATAACAAAACCATTCCTCAAAAATAGTGTGTTCATAGATAGAGTTTGATTTTGATATTTTAGTTGAATTTCGAAAAAGAATAATGATATTGGAGAGGAGATACATACAATGAATAAATGTGTTATGAACATTTAAGAAGTTTAAGAATCAAATCATCCTTGTAATAGCATAAAATGTAACCAAAACCTAACTTTGATCCATTAAGATTCATTTTGCAAATGCTCTCTAAATTGAATCAAAATTAGTCAGAATTGTATATTTATATGTCATGTAGCTATTAGTGATATTCAAATCATTTACACAATTTTTTTTAAAAGAAAAAAGAGAAAATTATTATAATTGCTCAAAAATAATTTATGCTTTTCTATTTTATCCATAAATATTTATTCATTTAATTTATATCTAAATACAATTTTTGATTAACTGATTTTTATTGAATTAGTAAATACACAATATTTTGTAGAAAAAGTGAATACATGGCAGAAGACAATCCATCTAAAGCATGTGGTACTCACAAAAAATATAACAATTTATCTAAATTAGTTTCAAGTCTCTGAACTAACCTAACTTGACTCAAATTTGTGAAAAAGACAAAATGGTGAAGGCCCGACAGATGTATCGAGTTGTTTGAGTGACTTGAATATAATTGTCAATGAATACATTTGATGGATGGTCAAAGTTACCTCTTTAGCCGGTGATAAATGATTTATACGTACCTTTTTTCGTCGTGTATTTACTAATTTAATAAAGTCTATAAATTGAAAATTGTATGTAAGTATGGGGGTCAATAAAATACGCGCGAAGATGTAAAAGATAACGCACGGAAATTTTCAAAAATAATAATTTCTCTCAAACTCTCTCTCTCTCTTAAACTATTTTCTGCCACCTCTTTCTAAAATTTTTTTGAATGTTTTTCAAATTCTTAAAGAAATATGGATGGTTTTGAAGAAATTTTTGAAGAAAACATCGATTTCGAGGTAAAAATGGATCAAAATGATTGGAAAAATTCGACTGAGTATGAATTTTCAAAAAAAAAAATAAAATTCAATTATTAAACAAAATTATTATGTAAGAACTAATTATTAGTTAACTTCTCCAAAAAAAAATTATGAGTTAGCTT
The DNA here is from genome assembly GCA_028651295.1 of Catharanthus roseus. Classification (NCBI taxonomy): domain Eukaryota; kingdom Viridiplantae; phylum Streptophyta; class Magnoliopsida; order Gentianales; family Apocynaceae; genus Catharanthus; species Catharanthus roseus. Next base: position 1,060,481 of record JAPQWS010000044.1, on the reverse strand, counting down.
TTTTAATTATTCCAAACCAATCTAAACACAAAGTGATATAACGAACACATAAAACACTAATAACAATTATCAACTTGTTAAAGTTGATTAATTCATAATTATTAAACTCATTAACAAGTAACATTATTATATCAAACGAAACATAATGTGAATTACATTATTAAACTTAAATAATTAATTATCAACTAAATAAATTAAACGCTAACATCAACAAATACATTAATATAAACAACTCGCATTATGATATGAAATGAACTAAATACTAACATAATTGTATAAAATTTATTAAAAATAAATATTGTAATGACATAAATAACAGTAATAATTATTTAAAAAATAATAATGAGACATGTGGGGTGGAGTCGTCGTAAATGGGGGAAAGTTTCGGCCATAGGAGAGTTTCATCTAATCCGTTTCATTTTTTAATTTTTAAATCGATTAAATTGTAAATAAACGAGTATACTATATTTTTTTGATAGTACAAAATTGTTATATAAATTAATTACATTTGAATTTTTTTCACACATATCTTTTAGGATTTAGGGTTAGATTTTTTAGAATTTATGGTTTGGGGTTTAAGGTTTTGGGTTTATTAATTTCTAACAATATTTAACAGTATCGAATTTTTAAGAAATCAAAATTTACTTTATTTATTTTTTAAACAATTCATTAATGATATCTAATTTCTTTAACAAAAAATTCATTATCAATTTAGGGTTAGATTTAAGTTTAGATGTTATTGTTTTAGTAGTAAACACTAAACTCTAATGATAAACCCCAACCCTAACCCTAAATCATTTAAGTTTAGATATTATTGTTTTAGTAGTAAACCCTAACCCAAAATTGATAATATAAATTAAAATAGTAACGTCTAAACTTAAAGGATTTAAGGTTAGGATTGGGGTTTAGGGTTATGGTTTAACATTTACTACTAAAACAATAACATCTGAACTTAAACCCTAACCCTAAATTGATAATGAATTTTTTGTTAAAGATATTAGTTAAATTGATAATAAATTGTTTGTTAAAGATATTAGAAATTATAATGAATGGTTAAAAAATAAATTAATTAAATTTTGAAGAAATTCGATTATGTTAAATATTATACTTCTTTATTTATAATTTAATCGAATTAAAAATAAAAAAATATACAACAGATCGTACGAAATTCTCTCATGGCTGAAACAATCCCCAAGTTACGACTCATCCACCCCACATGTACAATTATCATTTTTTTAAAAAAATAATTATTAATGTTATTTATGTCATTATATTAATTGTTTTTAATATATTTTATACAATTATGTTAGTATTTTAGTTTTTTCATGTCATAACGCGAGGTTTTTATTATAAAATACATGTGTTTATGTTAGCGTTTAATTTATTTAGTTGATAATTAATTTTTTAAGTTTAATAATATAATCTATATTATGTTTAGTTTGATATAATAATGTTACTTGTTTAATGTGTTTAATAATTATGAACAGTGGCGGAATCAGGACAGAAAACTTGGAGGGGCTGATTAAAATTAAAAATTTTGCCAGAATTTTGTTTATAAAATAGATGCATTCTAAGTACAAAAACATTCAAACAATTCCAAATTTACGAAGAAAATAGAGCAGAAGTTATGGAGCTCTATTGAAAAAAACCAATTGGGGAGGCTTGAATGTGAAAATATCAAAATTCCTAAAGTTTTTTTTTTCCCATAGGGGCTTGAGCCTACCCGAGCCCCTAAGTGATTCTGCCACTGATTATGAATTAACTTTAACATGTCGATAATTCTTATTAGTGTTTATGTATTCCTTATATCACTTTGTGTTTGGATTAGATTACAATAATTAAAAATTTTAACTTATAAACTTTTTTAGAAAAAGTTAACTAATAATTAATTATTAAATAATAATTTAGTTTGATAATTGAAGTTTCATACTTTCGGCCTATTTGGTGGCCGAAAATATGAATTTACAAATTTTTCAATAATTTAATTGATTTTTATCTTAAAATCTAAGTTTTCTTAAAAAAATTTTTAAAATCATTCATGTTTTTTCAAGAATTTGAAAAACATTTCGAAGATTTTTAAAATTATTTTCTTTGAAAGAGTTGGAGGGAAATTATTTTATTTGAAATTTTTCACGCGTATTTTTTTTTATCTCTATACATATTTTATCGACTCATTAAGAATAAATTAAATAAATAAATAAATATGGATAAAAATAAAAGAAACAAAAATTATTTGTACACAATTATAGTGATATTTGAAGAAAAAAAATTGAAAAAAGAAGTGTTGGAGTGTGAAAGAGAAGAGGGGCAGTGGGAGAGGAGGAGGATCATGAGAAGATATTGTACGGTAAGAAGTTTTACTGCTGCGCTACTAACTAAGGTCAGGTCAGTCTCAGGCCCTCTATTTTTTTTTTTTTTTACTTTTTTATCTCTCTCTCTCTCTCTCTCTCTCTCCTCTTGTGTTGTTTTTAGCAGCACGCAGCAGGCCAAGAGTAGTACTACATACAGTGTAGACGACTCTCTCTATTCTCCGTAAACCCCCCACTACACTAAGCCTACTACAATTTCACCTTTCTCTATTTGGGGCTAACTCCTCTCCCTCTCTCTCACCTCAGCATTCTACTGTGCTCTCTCTGTAACTTTTCTCAACTTTACCGCTTACCACACCCATCCATGCTTCTATCTATTTTTTTAATTTTATATATATATAGTCCATAAGCATTTTTTTCTTGGGATAAAAAACACATGCATCTATATACACACACAAAAACACTGATAAAAAATTCATGCTACATACAAAGATTAAATTTTTAATAGTAAAAGAGTATACATATATGATATTTTATTTTTATATGTAATTTTAATTCAAAATTTTATAAATAAAAATTATTTTTATCATTGAGTGATTATATATAGAGTGTTCAAATGAATTTATATATATAAAAATAGGAAAAATAATAAAGTGAAAAAATTGAAAATCAAAAGAAAGTAATTTCACAAAATAAAAAAATTATCTTATTTTCTTTGACTTATCAATTTAAACTTTTAAAACAGATTTTTAAGGCATAAATTGTGGCAACCTGAGCCCACATGGGTTGCTTAGGCTCAATATTGTGGAGCTCATTCAGGCCTAGCCCGCCCGACCCGAGCTCGCTTAGCCGATTAAACTCCACTAAAAGAAATTTATTATGAATCAACTCACATTCTCTCGTCTCTATTTTATTCTTGTTGTCTCTGTAACTTACATACTTAATCCTTTTTTATCTGTATGAATTGTTATGAGTCGAACAATACGTTAGAACTTAACTGTATGTTAACCATGAAAGAAAAACAAAAACATTACAAAATAAAAACATATATGTGAAATGGTTGAAGCTTTACTGCCTCAAAACGAGGTTAGTCTAAGGGTTTAATTTGGATGCGTGTTTAGTGGAAAATTTAAACTCTCTTTTATTTGGAATTCTTGAAAAATATTTTGTTTGTGAAAAGAAATGTGAAACTGAAAATAAAAGATGAAATTTTCTTAAAATTTAACCACTATTAGTTCACATAGAATAAAAGAAAAATTAATATGGGTGTAAAATACTTAAATGTAAGTCTTATATAGGTGAGAATTGGTGATTAGAAAAAAAGAATGAAAAATCTTTATTCCTTGTAGTTGGTGAAGCAAAGCGAGCATCAAACTTCAAATCAAAGAATCAATACCATATAACCAAAACCTTGCAATGGTATTGAGGTTTAACTTGGATCAAACAAGCATTCATTATCATGCATTATATTATGCTAAAATATTGTAACCGTTGATAAACAAAGTTGCAATATTATATTAGTCAGCAGCAGTTGTTAGGTTAGGGTTCAGTCAGCTAGTTAGGTAAGAGAGCCAGCATATTTTTCCTCCGCGTTTGTTTGGTACCAAGCATGCATATGTATGTATTCTTTTTCATGGGTGAAGAAAATCCTTTCGTTTCATTTAAAAAGGTCTGATCTGCTTGCTGCAGAGAGACAGAGAGAGAGAGAGAGAGAGAGAGAGAGAGAGACAGAGGGCTAAGGGGAGTTTAGCTATTTACCTCTCGGCCCCATCATCTCATAGCATCTCAATCCATCATGTCGATCGACTAAATTTTCACATTTCCAAAAATTTTCAAAACATCTATGTTAGGAATTTTCTTGGACGATCCTTTTTCCCACAACGATCACTATTTGACTTAATTATAGAAAACGACTTCGAATTACTTATCACATCATTAATTTTAGAAAAATTAATTCCGTCAAGTTCATTAATCTTGATTAGGCCTCCATGCTCGATAATCGTTCAAATTTTATATTCTGTCAGAGGAAGACAATTGCCAAGTAAGAATGGGAGAACTTGACACGTCGGATCCTACCGACTTATGCATGAGAAGTGCCGACACTGATCATTGCTAATACGATATCAAGCATTGGAAGTGTCCAACTCTAATCGATTTTTGTCTTGCAAATTGGTTGTGGAATAACATGTGCTACGAGGGGAAAAAAAAAAAAAAAGTTACAAATGGCTGAAAGAGCAGAGTACCTGAATCAGGAGCATTTTCTTCTGTAAAAATTTCCCTTTTGAATTCATAAAGCATTAGTTGGCAAAGTACATAGTAGTCATAATATTTCACAACACTCCAAGACTAGTTCTTATCATGGCCATTCTGACAAACAAAGGACCCTCTCTCTCTCATATTAGTCCTTTCAGGCTTCAGCTTCTTCCTACATTTACATTTTGTGAAAGAAAGAACCGGCAAACTCTGTCATACTTATGCTTGGCAATAGTGCAGATTGGGGCCTCCTTTTGGGTAATTTGGCTTCTTGAAAAGACCATAGTACAACTACTACTTTAAATTCCTCAATAGGGTTTTAGGAAATATATATCAGTTTCATTAATTAAGTAATAATGAATTCAGAGCATAATCGGACTCGTCAACCTTAACGGAGATATACTATAAACTTTACCAAAGGTCATGAACTAGTTTAAGCTGTTAGCACTGGTCAAAACCAAGCCAAGAATATAGCTCCATTTCTACATAGTGCAATTCATAATCGTATCCTGACTGCACCCACCGTCCATTACTTGACAACTATGCTCGGTAAATCTACTATTACATCTATTCTCGCCAAAAGTGAATATTTCAAGAAGACCATAGATATTTAGATTTGTGCTTATATTTTGCATAAACATATCATACTTATCCCATCTGCGATCAAAATATCCAAGTATAGGAAAGAGTTCGATCAATCTAGTGCAGCATATTTCTTCTGTGACACGGAAACTGTGGTATTTCTCGACCACCTTACGCGAAGGATAGGGGCTAAAAACTAGCATTAGTCGCCAAAATATAGACCGGTAGATGTTTGAAAATCTTGTAACTAGATCTACTTCTAAAAGTATAAAGACTACAATAGGGGCTAAAGATCACGATTAATCACCAGATACAAACTAATAGATGCTTGAGAATCACATAACCTAGTTCTGCTTATCAAAATATATAAGTAGTCTTTGTAATCAAACGCACTTTTCCGTGGACTATTCCCACTTCATCAAAAATGATGTTCTAAACACATACAGCAGTAACTCAAAATGGTGAAAAAGTCTAGCAGTGGAATGATAGAATGAAATCTTTTTAAAGGTAAAAACACAAAAGCCTCACACCCCACTTACCTCTATCTTACCACAACGATATGATGGTACCCACATCAATTATTCAAGGCCTAATATTTCTCTTTCAAGTATATAGAAGGTGTATGTATCAATGATGCCAAAAAAATCCCCCAGATATTTGGTCATAAAACTCTTATATGTAATGGGAAGCCAAAACCAAAAGTTTCACTGTGGAAAAGAAAATTTTGCATCTTTTAACCTAATATTATTACTCGATGGGGAATGAGGACAAACAAATGCCCTCCTTTTCATTTACTTTAACCTTTGCAAGAAAAACATCTAGAAGAGGAATTCTTGGATACTCAAATCACTAAAAGGAATCCAACCCAATATTTACTAGAACGTCTATGTTAAAAGATAAAAGCATCTGCAGAATACTTTAGTGGAATGGGATACGTACCTGCAAAGAAGGCTGTTTTGGAACTGAGACCAACTTTGAATCAGATCAACAGATGAACACAACTGGAGCCATGGCCCTCACTGGACTAATCTCTTGAAAACTCCAATAGCTGAAGAAAAAAGAACAGAGAGAAAGACATCCCAAGAAAAACCATATACAACGTACATATTTCATTACAACAGCTCTTTTATTTCAATCATGGAATAATGTTAAACAGCGTCCTCGGACAAGCCTATGAAGCGACATTCTACATTACATATCCTCTTTCCAAACAGGTCTATTGCAGATAATACAATGCTATTTGGCACTTTTAACATAAACAAAATTGGCTATAAATAACTTAAGATTTACAGAACTTGCGTTCTGCTTTGTATATTGCCTGGTCAAACATTATGGCAACATTACTCCTTCTGGAAGAAAGAGAGTACGAAATCTGTATGTACAGAGAAGAGCTGTGTGTCCAAAAAAAGCTGTAGAGCACAGATAGATAATAGCGAGTAAGTATCTACAGATGGTTAAATTTAGAGAGACAAAATCAAGTTTGTGAGGTAACATACAACATTAGTAGAAATGGTCATCCTAAACTTAAAGCTTTATACCTTCATAAAAGGTCGATCCCGGCTGGGAAAAGACTCTATGAAACTCTCCTTCAGAAGCAATGACACCTGGATTAACAAAAGTGGAGATCTTAATTATCTATCTGTACATAAGGCTTGTTCTCTATTGCCTAAAAGCAGCTGCTTTTAGCTTATTTTAAGCTAAAAAGCTGTTTTAGAACTGTCTTTGATTACTTATTAAATCTGCTTTTAGTTTTAAAAAACTATTTTTAAAAAGCTACTTGCGGGTGCTTTTCAAAACTGCTTATGCTTATTGAATGTTAAAAATAACAGGGAAATTGTCCATTTATATACCTAAACTATACAATATTTTTTATTTCTATACATTTTCTTTATTTTTCGTTTTTTATACTCAAACTATTTTCGTACATCTAAAACTACCCGGCACCACATTTTGCGGCGGAATCAAGCCAAAACCACATTTGTCGCATGAGATTTTTTGCCAAATTCCCGCTGCGAAATGTGGTGTCGGAATAGTTTTAGATGCACGAAAATAGTTTGGGTATATACAAAGAGAAAAATAAAGAAAATGTATAGAAATCGAAAGATTGTATAGTTAGGTATATAAATGGACAATTTCCCAAAATAAAAATGTTATATTAGTTTTTTTAAAACAACTTTTTCAAAAGCATTTTTTTTCAGTCACTTAAAAAACCACAAGCAGTGCTACCATAGAATATAAAATATTTTATGAGGAACCAGAAACATGACCAGGAACACCGCAACTAATTATATAGTTTAATAAGCTTGCTACGTGGGAAACACAAACCTTATCATCATTGGACTGCACATTAGTAATTGTGTGAGAACGAAGGTTACAGCAAAGAGAATCGAGGTATGCTCTCAAAACTGCAAGGAAACCTTGCGCAGCTTCAACCTGAGCATATCAAGCAGCATGTCAATCCTGAGCTTATCTATATTACGAAGATATAGATCAAACAGCATATCAATCAGAAAAAGATACAGAAACCTCTTGGTTACAGATTCAAATAAAAAAGCATCAGAATTTGATAAGGAAACTAGTGATTACTACTGTATCGCTAAAGTAAATCCCTACAGCAGAAAACAATATCAATAATAAGAAAAGAGAGCAAGAAGAATGGGAGGAAACCAAAATCAACCATTCAAATTTCAACCAACGGTTCTCTACTATTCAATAGTCATAAAACAAGGTAAATGAGGACCACAGTTTGAAACGGATTAACAAACAGCACTTTTCAATCTCATAGTGACTAGAATGCTGCTTTGATTTCCAGAGTACAACTTTGAATTAACAATGCAGCCTCGGCTTATTTTTCCAGCAAGAGGAAAATTTTCTAAGCTAACAAAGATCTGAAACAGATTAAGAGGTCATAAGTTGGCATATGACTCTCAAAAGATGAATATGTTTAGCCTTATGTCTGCAAATATGCCACTTAACTAGTGCTAATTAGCATCAACCATATGGCTCTTTCACTTTAGAGCAACGAAGGACTTTCCAGAAATGGGCACAGTTGCCTGACAATATCATATCATGCATAATGGAGACAGAAAGAGATAGGTGCAAACTGTAAAGGCACAATTAATATCAAAGTTCGATGGCGCACCTGAACATCAGTACAGTCATAAAGCGGTCTTTTTCTCCCCAGATAACTTTCTCCAACAAGTTTTGCATGGTAAGGACTTAACCGTGAGAATAATTCCTTCTGTTTGGGTAATGCTGGTATTGATGGTGACTTCAACTGTTGCCCAAATACAATGAAAAAGAGATCAGAAAGCTATAGTTATAATTTCCAATGGCCTCTACGTCATAGCAAAAGCTTAGGGTGTTGTTATTCATAAATAGCATAAAGCACATGGATATTATCAGAAAAGAACGGGCTGAAGTGACAATAAATATATAATCTTACAAACTCCCCTCCAATGAAGGGAAAAAAAAATAGAAAAAGCAGGAATTACATGTATACATTCCAAACAAGGGACTTTAGCTCAAACAATCATAATCAACAGTTTCAACATGAAAAGCTCGTCAACCAAATTTTCATACAAACAAAAGCTATGATCCTAACATGCACCAACCCTCTCCTCAGGTCCCCAATCACCGAGAGATATTCCTCTTTGCATCACAATCTTTTCTCATACTTATTACTCTATCTTTCAGTTCTTGCTTCATTTTTCCTGGTTTCTCTTTACTCATTCTCCTAGTTCTGTCAAAGGCTTTTCGCAGCATATTGCCTTTTGTGACTACTGCCTTTCAGATCTACTAACTGATTACAACAAAATCACGAAAAGGAAAAAGAAAGAAGTACTCTAAATCCCTAGCAAAGTAAATACACACCTGGTTTTTGTTCACATCAACCAGAACTACATTTGTCAATTTTGACTGTACTTCAGATGTTTTGTTCTTTACACCTACCTGCTCAAAATACAATGAATATTCAGAATCAGTAAACATATCTACCAATAATCCAAGTAATAAAGTCAACCCAAATAATCATTCATGAACTTAAAAGCAACAACAAAGCATTGGAAGATTCAGCATCACATAGGCAAGGAAGCGGATTGGCTTTCCCCAAGAAAGAAAAGAAAAGGATAACTCAAATTCCAAATTAGATTACCACAAGTCTTATGCATGCCTCGTCAAGATGTACTTTAAAATAGGATTGGTTATCAAAATATATGATACCACAGGCACAGATTTAGGTCCAGCAGAGGGTTTTGGGGGGGGGGTTCCTGCGTTTCCCAGTAACCCAATGCACCATCTAGAAATCTATCACATAAAGCAATTGAAAATTTTCTCAGGCATTTCAAAAAATTCCACACATTCACACTTTTCTATAACGCAAGAGCCTCTGCTTCCCATTAACCATTAATGACTTTTATAACAATAATAATAATAATAATAATATAATAATAGATCTACAGTACAACTAATAAGATCAAAGGTCATATAACATTTAGAACTAAGCAGTGAAATAAGCCATAAAAGACTAGGGCGTATTTGGACACTATTTCTCTCCAAACTTTTTTTTCTCACTTTCTCCTTCGGACCCACCTTCCTCACAAAAAAATTAAAATTTCATGTAATCCAATGAAAAAAATTCACCTTTTCAACCTAAACTCTAATCCAAATACACCCTAACTTTAAGTATATAATAAAACTCACTATGTAGGGAACAGGTGCATCCAAAAAATCCAGCATGTCATTTGGCAAAACCTGAAAGCTCAAGCAGAGACATAAAGAAAAAACATAAGTTATAATTAATCAAACACCTAGAAAATGTAAATACAGAAACTCACTGCATAATATCTTTTAGACAAGGAAAAGGATAATACCGGCATTAACAAACTCTGCCAATGATAAGGACGAATCAAGGGGATAATTGACAGAACAGAGGCAGACAATATTCCCTGTATTAAAAGAAATAAAATTGAGTATTTAGTGTATCTTGATTTGGCTCCTTCAACAAATCAAAGTTTGGAAAAGATCTCGAAAAGCTCTCAGATACATGGTGGGAAAAAAATTAGCCCAATATGCCAAGTAGTTCACATAAGGATGGAAACAACAGATTTTATCAAGGAAGATTTAGCAACAATACGCACATGTTCCTCCAGCCAACAGCATAAGTTTCTACAAATATGAGCATTTGCTGCATTTTTTATTTTATTTGTGTGTGTGTGTGTGGTTGGGGGGGGGGGGGGGGGGAGTTTGAATTTCGGCACACTGTTAATGAGGGTATAGATAAATAGATACTTACCAAGTTCGAACAGACAAAAGCAATTTGCTTCTCCAAAAGAGCCGCAGCAAACAATGTCAAGACCTGTAAAGTGCAGAGTACCAACTTCATCTCGAATTTCCATCCAGAGTGACAGGTAATCCATAGTAGGAAGGTGTATAGTCACCCCAATGAAATTCCATAGCAGAAAACCATTAGGGATACAATTAACTAAATATGTCAGATCATGTTTCTGCTCCTTTTTCCACCCAAGAATAACTTTTTGAAAAATAAAATAGGTCAAGTAACCAATGTTATTGGTCTCTCTCTTTTCCTTTTCTGGCCTCTTGTACAACGCCATTGCATGGTAGCATAAGTCCCCATCCAAAGCAGAGATCTGGTTCCATTGCTAATTCTTAAGTTAAAAAGAGATAAGAGGTCCAATATATTTTTGTTCTTTAGAAGACCAACTCATATCTCCAGGATTAATGAACTGGTCCATGCCAAATTAAAGAGGACCACCGCCAACTAGAACACCAACGGCCATACAAATATAGAGACTAGACATTTTGAATCTATATTGGCACATCAAATGAACTGTAGGGCATTTAAAAACATACTTCTGTCAGTTAGCACAAGTTCCTGGTTCCGTTTTATGATTGTAACCTAATGCAAAGTCGAACCGAAAAGGACCAAATCTATTTGTTAGACAAGTTCTCACTTACATGTTCAAGTCGCAGAGAGCCACATAGGCATGCAACAGCCCATACAGATAACGAAGTTGCCTCCTCCTCAGCCATAAGTGCACAGTGAGCCTATTAAAACATAAAAATATATGATATGAAAAACCTGGCTTATCAAAAACGATAAGTGAACATAATAACATTTGAGAAACTCGGCCATAGAATTCATATAATACTCTTATAACACGTGCAGTGTTGTTGGTGAGTTAGTGTCAGAATTATATTACAAAAAATGATAGTAATACATGGTGGATTCAATTATAGTTTGTGTCTAACATATATGCACCAAGACAGGAAGTGTATATCATATTTTAATTCTCCAAGAATCTCGCAAGCATTTCCTAGATTCTGGAATGGCGAGATAAAATATAAGATTGGATAAAATGACAGATTGATTAACTTAAATAAATTAGATTTCAGAAACCAAATCAACTCAAAAAAATTGATTTCGTATTTTTTCTTTTTGAATTTTGTGAGAGAAAAAGTTGGAAACATAGTAGAAATAGTAAAAACAAAAGTTCAGTTTTTTCTCTTCCCCCTTTTTGGGAGGATAAGTAACAATCCAAACACACATCAACAAGTATCCAGACAACCTTTTTTCTCCTTTACACCTACACCTACAGTCAGAAGCCTCCCCCCAGACAACCAGGAAACCAACACAGAAGGACAAAGAAAACATTAACTTTGATATCATGAAATTACCAAAAACACTTTGGTACCTCAGCCAGTTCCAGACTGGTGCTGCATGATTTCAAGTCAATTGTTGATCCAGCAATTTGAAGGACTGTTTCATCAGGTCTGTGATACTCTAAAGGATGTAAGTGATCTAGAGGGTGGAATTTGGTAGATGAACCACGTGTAGGGCAATGCAGCTGATAGTATTGACATATTATTTGTAAAGATCCAAAGTTGTTGGCCTGCAAAATACAGTTTTGAAAATAAAATGGTAAGAAAGCTGAAATTAAGAAATGAAATCTTGGTAGAACCTCAGATAGACAATGTGAATTTGGAGCCATTATCAAAACCTTCGCCCAATCAAGAATATCACTATGTTCACTTGAATCATCTTGCCCAGAGAAGGATGGCTCTTCCATTTCTGCTTCATCAGCATCACTTCTAAAATGTCTCCCTTCAGCCGGAGAGCCCTGGAAACTGCATTCAGTAATTTTACATGCCATTTTTTCAATTAGATCAGTAGACAATAGTTATACTAAGAGAATTAGAGAAATTTTTTATGATTGTGGCTGAAACTCCCAATACAAATATCCAAATTACCCTTTGAAAAAACTTCCAAGTCAGGCATGCATTCTGAACCATTTAAACATGTCATCCATCATTCACTTCATTGGCTTGCAGTGAATCCCGTGAAAGCAAGTTCTCTAAAGGATAATATTGGATACCTAATACTTTTACTAGCTAACTGAAAATAATGTAATCCTTGAAAGCATTTCATGATTTTCTTGAGTTGTAATACCAAGACATCAAACATCTTACAAGAAATTGCTTAAAAGTTAATTAAAAAAAAAAAAACATAGATTAACAATTCAAACATGCACAAATAAATAAGCCTTGTCACTTCAGTCTAAAAGTAAGCATGTGTGTGCAAACAACCGCATTGCTATCACAGATCTATCCACATAGAAGAAATATAAGTGATCTAAATCTTATGCCCCACCCAACTCCCAAACAGATCAGAAGGATAAAAAGAAAAAAGGTCAAAAAGATACCTTGAGGAAGATTCCGAGCTTTCATATTGTTGATAACGGAGAAGGGGTATAACAGCATTTGGAAATCGCCTTTCAGCTTGTGGTTTGTTTGCAGCAAAATCATCAGCAAATAATGCATCACAAGCTTCAGATATTTTAGATCCAACTACAGCTTCTGTTTTAGTATGACTCTTCTCCATATCAGGGTCAAATGAAATATCCTCATCAATGTCATCTTTCTTTGACGTACAAATTTCCCTTCCTAAACTTTGATGCTCAACATGGGAAACATTATCGGTTATCCTTCCGGGTAAAGAGTCGCCCAAACTCGACTGAGAAGTTTCTACAGTTTGGTTCAGTGTGCTATGTGATCTATCTTCCATGAGAACTGATTCTTCTTCTGAAGTGTCATCTTTATCACAGCCCATGGGTGAGCCCAAGGGTGATTCTAAGTCTAGATCGCCGAGATTTTTTGTTAATCGTTCCAATCTTTCTTCGATGAAAATGCTATTATTAGAAAGATACAACAGAAAACAACATAAGCATGAGCAATAGAACCAATCTAAAACTGTAAAGAAAGTTAATAAAGAAAACAACACAACGAGAAATACCATCAAATTCAAGCACAAAACACAAAATTGTTTCTGTTCAACATGCACCCAATTGGAGATGTAAATTTTCTGTCCAACCAGAATGCAGAACCACATGCAGTACCAGAAATGATAGAACTCTCAATATAATCTTACCTATTTAGAACACCAAAATGCAGTTCAAAGAATGGTAGTCTGGAGAGAATACAATAACAACGCCGTGTCGTTAAAATATGACGGCTCAAACCCGAGCGGCAAGGTTGTCCATCCGAAATCATAGAAATCAAGCCAGAAGGTTTTTGTACTATTTCTTCAACCAGAACACAGCAACCATACAAAGTTGAATCATCAGCAACCTACACACCAATCCATGTATCAGTTCAGTTATCAGTCAATCTCAAGTCACTACAAGAGCTAGCACATCGCAAAGAACAATTGAATAACTGGGCAGGAAGTTGTTGCTTAGAATACCTGCAGCCGGAAAACAAATGACAGGTCACTTTGTTTCAGGTGTTCCTGCAAATTGAAATATTAGAATTATAAGCTATATGCATCAGAAACACTTAATATAATATAACAGCTTAGAAATAACCACGAAACTTATTTATCAAAATAACATGAACGATGGTAGAATCAACAGAAATAAGATGCTGAAATGTATGGCATAACAATTTCTTTACAGAAACGCGCGCACACAAAAAAAAAAAAAAAAAAACAAACATTGAGTTAGACGACCTCTGCAGTAACATTTATAGCAACAGGCCGGTTATGGGGTGGTCCTACTTTTTAGCAACTGTCTGCGGATTTGATTCCTACCCCGGCTTTTCTTTTAAGAATTCATCTGGTTCTATCTTTCTTTCGTTAGTTAATCCCCCTTTTTCTAAAACTATTTGGAGACTCCTCAAAATATTCCAACAGGCGTGAGAGATTCTGATTATAAATACTAGACTCAGTTTGCATTTGGATTGGATTTCTAAACGCAAAACGATAAACTTTTTCAACCTTTTACACATTAGGACTACTTCTCTCACAATCCAACTACTTCTTTCATCCTCAAATCAATATTCTCAAAATGAAATTCAGTCCAAATAAAACCTACTAAATAAAAATTGGAGTCAGATGCTTCAGCAGTAATGTTTTCTTTAGATTGACATGAGAGTAGCATTACCTGGCCCAAAAGTATCTCGTTCAACTCACTCATGGATGGTGTTCTCTCAACTGCATTAACCTGAGAGCATATCAGCCATCTCTAAGAAAAGATATAAACTTTAACACAAATAGGCTATAAGCAACATAAAATTTTTTAAAAATAATAATAATAGAACACCAAAGTTCTACATTCTTTTCTTGACTTAGTTTCCAAAGTGTGGCAGGTTCCGTCACAGAAATGGGAATGGAATCAGATGCCTTGATATAGTTCAGCTAGAAGCCTAGAACCATCTCTTCAGAAGCCTAGGCAATATCCTTTACTGTAGTTTAGCGAGACCGTGTGCATCAAAGCAGTCGGCATGTAGCCTAGGGTAATGGACCAATCAAGAGGGAACGTATTTTAAGTTTATTGTTACATGAGAACATCACATTTATCCAAGAATAGAAGAAATTAAAAGGACCTTTTCAGTTTTCATACAGATTTCAAAAATTTAAATGCCTACAGCAAGTAAAAGCATTTACGCAGAAAGCTTAGCATACAGTCTTCTATAAGCACCCAGCTGGTCTTCCAGAGGCAGGGCAGAAGGAAGAGGAATGGTAGCAAAAATCCCACCACATTTGAGTGCATGACCACATCTGGTTGTGCACATAGACGTATGCATAAATGAAAATAGTACAAGACAAGGCTATCTACATACAACATCCACAGACCTATACATGCACACACAGACACAAGAAAGAAAATGTGCAGAATCTTCACAGCACAGTAGTATTCTGGACTATAAACTTGAAAAGGGACATCCACAACTATCGTACCTCTACCCCGGCTGGAAAGCAGAATGAGAGAAGATCTTTGTATTTAAGTGGCAGCTGTTTTTCTGGAGGATAAACAAACAAGACCTGAAAAGGCAGAAGGAGGTCAAAACTCATGCTTCTAACTTCAAGATTCACCGATCAAAGTATTTTGAACAAAAGGGGGAAAGAAATACCTGTGGCTCCAGGTTCGGTTCAACACGTGATTGATTTTGACCATTCAGAGCACTTCTAAATCTCCCTGAGCCTTCAGATTTTCTACCAAAGTAAAGCTTTTGAAGAGCCTGAACATCACAATTAGGCGGAAGCCCAACAACCACCATACTCTCAAAAAGCCTAGATGGTTCTCTCCAAACTTTATGGTCCTGCATACTTAATTACATTGTTATCTAGGAAAACCTAAGCCACAAACAGACTCCTTCATATTATCAACTTAAAGCACAAGCAAGGTATCAGAATCGCTAGTTTAATTGTATACAGCACTATGAAAACTTCTTAATACAATTCATTTTTATTTGAAGATAATTCAGGAAATAAGGAAAATTATCAGGCAATTGTTTAAGTAATTGTGCTGAAAGTAGAACCAGACATTTATCAGGGGGAAATCCTTTAATTCTGCACAATTTACTATACCATGCAATACATATGAAAGCAGAAAGGAAGACAAATAAAGCACCAGTAAGAAATCAGTTCTGCATCCAGTAAACTTAAGAGAGAAAGAAATACCAGGTACTGCAACTGGAAGCTTGCCCATTGACGCTTTTGGCTGGTCAGTATTTCTGGATTATAAGGCCCAGTTTTCATTTCAGAAGGGGTGGACAAGCCTTTCAATAACCTTGAAACTTGATGCTGAAGTTTCTGAAGCTGGCCACCACTATCTTCTTTTGATGAGTAAACAACTGAGGGCCTAGGTGATCGAGCAGCAACTGCAGCAGCTGCCGCTGCTGCAACTGCTCTTGCAACATCTTCAGTAGTCTGCATGAAAAAAGATGCACTCCAACCAGGGCTACCTGACTCTTCATTCTTATCCATGCTTGGTATGTATCTCTCTCTGTCTCTCACTCTCCCCCCCTACAAACTTCTATTTAAAATAAAACTAAAAAATGGAAAAGCAAATTTAAGTATCATAAAAAAACACTTGGTTCTTATAAAATTGTTCCAGTGGCAAAATATTGGATGTAAATTCTAACACAGTCCAGAATCCTTCATCCCTTTAGGAAATTGGGCTCCACATGACATAATACGAAAAACTTAAAAAGACAAATTAACAACCTTTAAAGCATTTGCAGTCAGCAAGGATCGACAATTAACTCATGAAATTGTGTTATCTAGTACATGAAGTCAACGAATATACTGCAACCAACCAAAATGAATATACAAGGGGATCGATAAATATATGAAAACGCCTATGCTGTATAAAGTCTACATGATTACACATATAGCATACATGGGTATGTATATTCTCTTACTCAAACACTCATAACCATAAAGAATTTGAAGCTGATCAACATTTAATTTCTCAACCTACAAATATAATGATCACAATCGAAATGGTCTTATCCTCTAAACGTCCTTCAATCGCTCGGCAGGATCACCTAGAGTAGAAGATGCTTAGCTTAACCATAAACGTTTCAAGAAGAAATTAACAGAAACCTGACCTAAGCCTGACTAATAACAACATCATTTCCAACCGGTATTGCACCAAAAATAAGAAACCACTAAATTAAAATTATCTGATTGTCAAGTTTCACCTTACACTGGTGATCCGAAATATAAATTAAACCTAACGAGATAGGATAAAGACTAACTTTTTTAAGTGACGATTCAGTTAGAAACAGTCTAAGCAAGAACTACATGATTCACACCTAAAAGCTTCCAACTCTATAGCAAAAGATTACGAGTCATAACAAAAGAAAAGGCATGTATATCACAAAAATCTAGCCTATACATAATAGAACACAGAGGAAAATAAAATCAAATACAAATTAAAGATAGAGAAAAATAAAATGAAAAAGAAAACTGACCTTAATTAATTGAGCAGTGATAGAGAGCGAGAAAAGAGAAGAATCTATGAAAAATTGGTGAATTTCTGAATGGATATGCTGAGATAAAGTAAATAAATATATAAACTAGAGAGAGAAATTAGAGGTCAGGTGGCCATTGAAAAAAGGCGAAGAAGCTATTTTTCTTCTTTATTTCTTCTTCGTTTCTTCTTGTTCTTCTTGTTGTTGTTGATGTTTCTGAAAAATGAGAAAGAAAGAAAACCCCCCAAAGAGAGAAGAGAGAGAAGGTGGCCTCAAATCAAATGTTATTATTATTCTAATTTTGTTTATTTTAATGATGTTCTAAGAAAATCAAGATTAATTAATTAATTAGCACCTGCTATTTCTTTTTTTTTTTTTTTTTTGGAAAAGTATTTTACGGACGTGGGAAATAAGGGGAAAAAGGGCAGTACTAGTGTAGATACAGACCTCGTGTGCGTCGACTGATGCGCGTGAGGGACGGTCGACCCCCATATGTGCTCTTTGGAAAGTTTCTATTATCCCATTTTTGTTGTTTGGTGTTACTTCGCACTGGTTATGAATATACATGTACTATTATATTGGTAATGTATTATATATTTATAAATTTTATTTTTTTTTGAGTTATATATATTTAAAATCTTTTAATATTCTAAAGTATTTCACCATAAGGTTAGAAGGTTAGATGTATCTATATATCTTCATAGTCATATCAAACAAAAAAATTTATCATAGGCAATGCACATTATACATCATATATTATTTGTCTTATATGTACAGTATATACAAGTCCGATGTTATCATAAAATATGGTGACGAAATACTTTTAGATGTCTGAAAATAATTTAGTATATAATTAGAAAAAAATAAAAATATATGTATATTTTTTATTTTGGTCAAAAATTTATGTGTAATATGTAACAAGTTACATAATTCATATATATTCATAGCCAATTCCTCCTCTTTCAATAGGATAATTTTTTTGAGAAGATTATAATGCTGATAGAATTTATTAGATTAAAAGATATATTAATATAGATTAAAACTTTGAACTTAAGATTTTAGTTTTAGTTTTTTTTAGGTTTAATAATTTTCTACAAGATTTTTCTAACATTAATATAGATTAAATAATTTTAGATTTTAGTTTTTTAAGATTTACCAATTTTTTATAAGGTTTTAGATTTTAAATTTATAGACTTATAGCATGTTTTATATATTTTATCAATATTAACCTGTGCATTCAGACACACGTTTATCCTAACAAGGATATTGTAATTTTAATATGTAATATTAAATAAATATTAGACCGTCATAAAATGATATTTTAGAAATATTTTAAATTTGTTATTACAAATTCTTACCCAATTAAGGTTTCTAATGCGTACTCTAAGACACAAGTTGATAGGGATTAACTTTCAAATGTGAAATATAAATTTTCATTAATTTTTTAGATATAAGATTTAATCACTTGAACTATCACATATATTATATTTTATATGTATGAATGAATATCCTAAAGTCACACGTTAGATAAACCTATTTATACATATTCAATATATCCATGATAAAAATAGAAAAGAATCCATCATATTATATTTTTCCATGTGATGAATGCACCACATTTCTTCAAATTAAATATCTATTTCCCTCATTTCATATTAATTGTTACCTAGATATACTTCTTTCTATTTCAAAATTTATATCATTTTAGTAAATCAATGAAGTATTAAATAAAAATTTTACACATATATCGTTATTTAGTATTATGGGATGATACCATATAATAAATGATTATAAATTTAAATAAACTCGTATTTTCAAGGAATGACAATTTAGTCTATTTAACTTCTATTTAGTCTAATAGTAAAGTAGAATATAATTACCAGTAATATGTTAATACTATTTCAATTCACCCTTTAAAAAATCAATTTCAATTCATAGTTCTGTTTAATTAACTTCAATGTTTAATAGTAAAAAAACTTTAATGGTTTAAAAAAATATACATAAAATATATTCGTCTTTAAAATATAATTAAGTTAAAACGCAAAAACTCAATTACTAAAATTATTTATTAGTTTTTTTATAGTGATTTGGTATGTCTTTATATATATATATATATATATCTGTGTGTGTGTGTGAACAAGAGTTCATTTATCTACATACATCGGAAGAATTGACACTCAATTGCATTTAGATAAAAAAAATACATATACTCAATTGCTACTACATTTTCCTAAATGTCTTGGGAGTTGGCAAACAGAACTTTAAGATTGTGGTTGAGGGCGTTATTGGTAGTTTGGCATTAGCAGATTAATTATGCGTTTTGACTGGTTTGTCAAAAGGAATTAATAATAAAACTGATTTCGTGGTGTTTGGCCGCAAGCATCCGATGGAATAAATTTTTAAAAGATTATCGAGATTTTCATCCCACTCGTACTAGTATTTTTTAATAACTTTTTTATCTTATTATGAAAAATTCTGAACAAGTCTACAGGTCCATATATAGTTATTATATTATATTCTAATTAATTCTTATTTGAGGTAAATTATAATTATTAAAACGATAAAATTCTATAAAATCGTCCTGCTTGAGTTGATTATGACTTAAAAATAATAAAATTTGATAAAAATAAATATTTATGACAGTTGATAAGTAGAGATTTTAAACTTACTGAATATAAAATATGATAAAATTCTCTGAATAAAAATATTTTTAAAGATTCAAACTCACACGACAAGATCCAACCATTTATCTGGTGTTTTTTAATGATTTTTTTCACCGGGGAAATGGCTTTTTCACTTGCGGCAGCGGCGTATAGTGCGCCTAACTTTCCTTGGGGAACCCAAAAAAGGATTCAAGTGCGTGTGTGAGTGACTGCTTAGATTACAATCAGCCAATCACGTGCCCTACACAATTTCGTACACTTTTTGGATAGGGTGTTCCTCAAGAGGCACATGATTTGGCCCATATGTCAACCTAATAAATATTTGATTTATTTATTCATTTTTTATTTAGCCAAAAAAATTATTTTTACCGTTTTCTATATTTTTCTCTTTTATCTTTCTCCTTCCCCTAAGGAATTAAAAATATACATTTATAAGACAAATTACAATTAATATGTATAAAATGAAGTTAAAATTTTAATTATAATAATTATTTTACCTTTCTACCATTAAATATTTAAAAAATAACTCTAATTATAAAAAAAATCAAATTAAATATGTTACTAATTATAAGAAAATTTCAGTCCAATCAGTTCTTCAATATTCAACATTACCTTCTCTATTCTTTTCCAAAAAAATTTGAAAAAACTTAGAGGGGGTGAATAAGGCTTTTGGCTAATTTTAAAAATCTTTTGTGTGATTAGAAAGATAAACCTCCAATTTGTTTGTGAAAGATTTCTAAAACTCTTTTTAATAAGAATCCACACAAAATACAATCTTATAGTATTGGCAATTAAGAAATGAGCATAGAATTAAACATTAAAGAACATGCACAACAATTTATAGTGGTTCACTCTCTCAAAGAGCTACGTCCACTACCTTGAGACTCAACCCAAGGATTTCACAAATCCACTATCTTCAAAGTTGGTTACACAACTACACAATGAGGATCACCCTCCAAGGGTTTTACACAAGAACCTCAAACACAACAATACAACACATATATCAAAGGATCACCCAAAGGGTTTTCCACAAACCTTTGATCACAATAAAAGAATAGAAAGAGTAAGGAACAATATTACCAAATGAGCTTGAGAAGAGGAAGATTACAACTCAATGGAATACTTCTACAAGCACCTCTTTTCTTCTTCTTTGATGGATGATCAACAATGAAGCTCAAGAAGAATTTTTGTTTGGGATTGAAAATAATTTGTAATAAAATGTACTTTTGAAGCTCTTTAAAAGTCTTAAATGCTCTCAATGAATAATTCCCAAACTTATATTCTTTATGGCTGAAAAACAAGTGTTTATATAGAGTCTTGAAGCACAAGACCGTTGCCTTTAGAAAATAGCCGTTGCTTTTCGAAATGACGAAGCATTACATGCAACGGTAATATTTGTACAATGAATGACAAAAATCGGACGACCGGGTTCTCGAAAAGCGGATCGCTGGTTCTTTAAAAACAGAAAGATTCGGACTTAGAAAACGGATCGTCGAATTTTGATATATAGGAAAATCGGATCGCTGGGTTTTAAAACCGGATGACCGAGTTTTTGAACGAAAGATTCGGACTTGATTTTTCGAAAAAACGGACTGCCGAATTTTTTACTTTGTAAAAAAACGGACGACCGGTTTTAAAACCGGACTTCCGAATTCTTGTTTTCCTCAGCCAAGTTTCTTTTTAAACAAAAACTTTCTTCCTTGTTTCAAAAGTATGTATTCTTGACAATCATTTTAAAGAGAAGAAAAACTTTCCAAAACATCTTCAGTCAAGAATACTTAGATTTTAACAAAAGATTATATCTTAGAAAATCATACAGGGAGCTTCATATATGATCAATTAATCAAAGAGTAAGACTAGGGAGTTTACAAGGTAGTACCTAATTCACTCTACCAAAGACAATGCCTTCAATGTCTTCAATGATTTGATCTTGGAATGGCTTGGTCTCTTCTTCTCCATTTTGTTCTCATCAACAAGATCTTTTGCTTGTAGACTTTGAGACTTCATAGGTACTTTTTTTGTTCTATGAAGGGTTAGCTAAAATACTCACACAAGCATATATTAATCATAATCAAAACATAAGTATTAATGCCCTTAAGGCTAACAAAATTGAATTCATATATTTTAGAATTTATCTTTCTACGTTCTGTACTTCCAGCCTTGAATTCATATATTTTAGAATTTATCTTTCTACGTTCTGTACTTCCAGCCTACGTTCGGTTAACCGTCTCTGACTCTGGGATGACAGCCTTTTTCAGGTGCGACTATATCCAAAAAGTTAATTATTATTTTTTTGTCTATATAGTTTAGAAAATACAAAAATTACCCAAATTATTTTTTAATTTTAGATAGAAAGAATGAATAAAGGGAATGAAATGTTGAAAATTAAATGAATTATAGGTGTTATCTCTATACAAATCATTATCATATTTATCAACTATTAGTATTATTGTGGCAACATGGTAGCTCAATAATAGAAGCATTTTTTACTGGACTAGAGGTTGTGGGTTGGAACTACATCCCCATTCCAATGCATAAAAGAAAAAAACTATTAGTAGTATTAGTAGTTTAACTTTCTTAGTGGTCGGAGGAGGAAAGATTTCCAATTTCATTATTATAAAGAAGAGAAAATTATTATAATTGATTAAAAATAATTTATATTATTCTTATTTTACTTATAAATTTTATTCTTAATTGGTTCTACGCATAAATCATTTATGTGCTGCTTATTTTAACAAATTAGAATTTAAGTGACAAAATTCGATCATTTTTAATTAAAAATAAAATTTATCTTAGTTGAATAAGAAAAGTATAAATCTTTCCTTGGTAATTTTTTTCACTTCCAAAGGAGAGAGAAAAAAAATTGATCCTTGAATACTTTTTAAAAGGAACCCTCAAGCAAAGACTTCTAAGAAAAGTCAGTATTTGAGTTCTTTTTTATAAATTTATAAATGCAATGTCCTTAAACTAATAAATGACTTTGACACAATAGTGCTTACGATTTATATTGCTAACATATAATTCAAACAATATTCAACAACTTAAAAAGTCATTGATTGACCTTTCAAATATATTAAACTAAAAATAAAATAAAATTGCGATCCTTCTTTCCTTAGACTATCCAAAAGTAATAAATACAAACCTTCATAAATACAAAATATATTTTTATATGTGAATGGTACCATTCCTTAGACTATCCAAAAGTAATAAATACTAACCTTCATAAATACAAAATATATTTTCATATGTGAATGGTACCAAAAAAGCCAAAAATAGATCTCACATTAATGTGCATTTTACTACTCGTGCAACAACAAGGACCCTCTTAGAACACAATCCTTCTGTTTTCATGGTTTTGGGGAAGGGAGGGAATTGTTTTTGTTTTACCTTGTTCACAAACATTGTATTGGTGAAAGAAGGAAAATTTTCTTGTGGTAGAAGGAAAGGAAAGTTGTATATAGGTGAAGTAAAACTATTAACTTACATTCATTTTATTTAATGCTTTCACAATTTTAATATTTGACACCTTAAAACATTACATACTTACCAATTAAGGAAATGATTATGTTATTTAGATTAAAAAATAAATTACTAAATTATCCTTTTTTTTTTAATCAGACTATAAGAATGTATGTTGAGCAGATTGGTGCATGTATAAGAGATACCTTTATGCATACCTCACTTCAACTAAGTCTCATTCAAGACAGGTAAAACCAAGAGGGTCATAAAAATCTCTTACAAGATATAACTGCATCCCAATGTTTAAACTCGAAAAAAAATCATTAATTCATTGATCTTAATACTCCTATGGCCACTCATGAAATTTTTGGGTATTCGTGTGAAAAGACGGAGGTACATGTAGAAATTTTTTGAATTACTAAAATAACAAATATTTTTTTTAAGGAAAATAAAATTGTATATTATTAAAATCGAACATAATAGCATATGATGCAGTATGTTTCTAGTCTATATATGCACAAGGAAATTATTTAAGGCAACACCTAATTTAAAGGTGCAATACCTAAAAGGTTCATTTAATTTTCTTCCCCTTCTTCAACTTTAAAATACTCTCAAAATCCCATGCTCAAATCTTCAAATTGGAAGCATTATACAACGAATCTTCACAAAACAGGGTTAGTATATCAATCTTTAAGTGTTTTTCTTCATTTTTACAATTTAAAAAACGAGCTCAAATCGTCCTAGATTTGAAAAAAATATGTGTCAAAGTTTTGCACCCAAACAAGGACACCCCTAGTGCTAGACTAGGGAGCTGCCGTGACTCACCTGGTCCTGCGCTAGGGCCCAAGCCAAACCAGCTTTAATTTTTTTTTGTTTTTAAAAGTTTTGTTTTGTTTTATGTTTTTACTATAATGTTTTATATAATATGTATATTGTGTAGCAAACAATGTTTTATTTGTCTAATTTATTTAATTTGTTTTAGTTTGTAATTATTATGTTTAAGTTATTTAATGAATTATGTTAATTTGTAAAAGAATAAAAAAAAATCGGTCTGGCCCTTACAATTCACAAGGGGTTTGTTCACAGTGCCCCTGATTGGTTACAAGGGGAATGGTTGGTTGTCCCCTTATAACTAACCAGGGGTATTGTGAACAAGCCCTTTATGAATTGTAAGGGTCAACGTTCAGAATTTAAAATTTTTTTTTTCTTATTTTGAGATCAAATTTTACCTTAAAATCGATCTTTTCCAAGACTCACGCATAGATTACGTATACATCTTCATCCATATCAACTCAAAATAGTTAAAATTATCACCAAATTATGAATTTTAGTCTTAGTGCTTGAAGGGAAGGAGAAGAGTTTCAATAATTTTTTAACAGTAAATTAAATCATTTGAAATTTTTAGATATTGCACCTTTAAATTAAAAATTACATTAAGCATTTCTTTCTATGATATCAGAAACTAAAATAACATATATTTAAAAATATATATATATATATTTAAGTAACATATAGATATTTGAAATTGAGGGAATAGAATCTTAGATTAGAAGCTTTCCCATTTGTAAGGTTAGTATCTAGCATGACTCTCTTGAACGTCAATTTGACTAGTTTTATCACACAACCTGCTCCTTCCACCAACGCCATCTAAAACAAGAAAAAAGACATAAATTCAATTTGCACATTCAACCTACTTCTAGATATTTTTCAGTACCGTCAGCAAATTTTAAATGAAAGAAAATTAAAACGGATTTAACTCTCAAGTATAATTCTTGCTGGATTAATTAGCACTTTCGATTTATTCTTTCAACATTTAAATAAGGGCGATGTCTAGGTACCAAAACCCAACCCCATTCCTACCTCCCTATCTTGTTTTCATCTCAATCCATTTATTTGCTTGAGTATGATAATCATCCCTATTTTCAACCCAACTTCCCTTAATTAATTATCATTCCCCAACCTATCTTCATACTTGGAGATGAAATCTAGTCCTATACTCGTCACGTCCTCGTGTTTGGGTATAAAAATCATTCTCATCACCAATCCAACCTTCCCTAATTAATTCTCATCCCCAATCCATCCTGCACTTGGGGATAAAATCTAGCTCTATCCCCGTCCAAACTCTGGGAAATTGGGGTTCCAAAACCATTTTTTTAAGGGGCCAAGTAGGAAATTAGCTGTATTATTTTTAATAACTTGTTAAATACAAAACAATAATATACATGCCACAATATCAAACGAATTAAAACTTAAAAAAATAATACAAGTAATGATTCTTTTAAAAAAGTATAATCACGTTAAAAATATATAAAATAATAGGGATGCATGGGGCGGGTGTGGATGGGAAGAACCTGATCTCCTACCTCGTTTTTATCTCAACCCATTTATGTGCTTAAGTATGACAATTATCTCTATCTTCAACCAAACCTCCCCTAATTCATTCTCATTCCTCAACCTATCTTCACACTAGAGGATGAAATCTAGCCCTATACCCGACCCATCCTTGTACTTGGGTATGAAAATCATCTCCATCGCCAACCCAACTTCCCCTAATTAATTCTCATCCCCAACTATCCCCATCCAAACTCACTAGAGAATTGGAGCTCCAAACCAGTTTTTTAAGGGGTGAAGTGGGGAATTACTTGTATTTTTTTTAAATAATTTTACTAAATATAAAATAATAATATACATGTCATAATATCAAACGAATTAAAACTTAAAAAAATAATACAAATAATAATTCTTTTAAAAAAAGTATAACCATGTTAAAAATATAAAATAATAGAAATGGATAGGAGTGGGAGGAGGTAGGGAGAATCTGATATTCGTTCTTAACTCATCTCGAAATTTGGATACAAAATTTATTTTTATCTCTATTTAAATCCTCCGATCAAATCAGGATCAAACAAGTACAAATAAATTAAAAACAAGAGAATTCTCGATTAGATTCACTGTATTGCTATTCCTGATGATGTCATATGTAATTTCCACCGCTATTTAAACGGATATATCTTCATGGAATTTACTTAAAAAAAAAAAAAGAAGAAACAGAAGAAGAAGAGGGATGCATTGTTGTTGAGTATTTGTAGGGAGGACATGTGGTGGTCAGCTAATTGATTAGTGTTGATCACGCGCAATAAAGTTTGAACTCTTTTTTTTCCTTATGTAGTCTGTTTGGTGATGTCGTGACCATACCATACTATCCTTATGGCCTTATATTAATAGTAGCCTTGCCGAGGGTTACAAGACAAACAAATTAAGACCCATTTTTGGGCTCCACCATTGAGTTTGGTTACCGGTAAATCTAGCACCAGAGGTCCCTTTTCTTCTTTAGATAACCATTCATTCATTTCTCTGCTCAATGTCAATGATGATTCGTCACCACTTAGCTAATCTTCCAACCTGCATATCTAATGCGTTTTTATATATTTAAATTCATTCTTTAAACTTTTATTTCAATGGTAACTTGATGGGAACAAGTTTAACCAAGGGTTCGGACGTTGCTTGGATGTGGTGCTACACAATCCAATGGATGACAGCCAAACTAGAGTAATACAAATTACTTATGGGCCACATTCCATTAGGGCGATGGAACTAAAAATATATGAAAAAATTACATAATTGAAGGTAGTTATAGGTTATCGATAGTTATCGAGTGTTAGCAGTACTGAGTAGTGAAGGTTGGATCGGAGATGATATTGAGAGGGAGAGAGACTATTATGTTTATTTAATTAGAGTTAAGAGAAAATGAAAAATAAATTTAA
Source organism: Catharanthus roseus (assembly GCA_028651295.1). Taxonomy (NCBI): domain Eukaryota; kingdom Viridiplantae; phylum Streptophyta; class Magnoliopsida; order Gentianales; family Apocynaceae; genus Catharanthus; species Catharanthus roseus. Next base: position 1,033,175 of record JAPQWS010000044.1, on the reverse strand, counting down.
TTGAGAATGTGAGGATATATTGGGGGAAGAAGAAAATTTCTTATATACAATATAAAATACGTCAAATTTGTATTTTTTTTTTTCTAAAAGTCATTAAAATGACATCGTCTCATTAAGGGCCTTTTAATAAAATAATTCTTGGTAAAATTATATCATTTTACTCGTCTTCTTAAATATATATCTAGTTTAGTAGGATAAAAAGAAGAAAAAAAGATAATAAAATGTAAGCATAACGTAAAAATGAAATAGACATAAGAAAATAAGTTGAGATATAAAATACAAGTAAACTTTAAAAAGCAATTAAAATGACGAGTTGCGTGAGCTAATTGAGTCTTTTTATTTGGGCAAAGGAAAAGATAGGTTAAAACGAAATCCTTACTCTAAGAAATTACCGTCATTTGTTCCGAAGACAGATCTTAGGAGGAAACGTAGTTCTTATATTATCACTTAAACCAAACTTCTCTAAAACTCCGACCATGGAATGCGACATTGAAGTTTTCTTTTCTGTAAGCATCATGTATAAGGACAATGAAGATGATCTTGGAATGCGACATTGAATATGTTTTGGTGTGGTCTGGTCTGCCCACTAGCAGCACCCACATCATGTTCGAATATGCTTGTATATGTGCAGAAAAAACTGCATCCTCAAAAATGAAAAATCATTCAAATTTATTATGAATTTTATGTCATTTTTTTTGGTCTAACATTCGGATTCATACATTCATGAAAGATATTTTTAACCATAGTCATATTAATTTTTATTTGAGTCAAAAAAAATTACAGTAATAACAAAATATTTTTTCCCAAAATATTACTACATCCACAAAAATTAAACTCAAACTTCTGAGTATAAATTTTACAGTAAATTTTTACCCTTAAGAATGTAAAATTTAATATTTCATAGTACTATAAATTTAACTCTAAGAAATGCTCCAAATAGTATACACGCTCTTAATTAATTATGACTTGTTTGTTAAAGTATTCACAAAATTTGCATCTTATTGGAAAATAAGATTTGTCCCAAATTAAACAGTTAATATAATATGACGTCATCATTGAAAAATGTTTGAAGCTTAAGCTCCCATGACAATTTATATTATGCTATCTACTCTATCTAGCTACCAGATTAACTAATTAAGCCAATTATAAATATAATCATATGTTAATACATTTTAATTATGATTCATTTTTTCTTCTTTTTTTACTTGGTGCTCAAAAATTCGACATAAAATTACTCTTTAATAACTCGAATTCAAAACTTCTTACTTGACAAGTCAAGTAAAGATACATAAAAGAGGAACGTTTTGCCATCACACTATTACTAGTTGACATAAAACATTAGTAATTGAGTTATTATTTGTACAATACAAAATCCTAATGAATTACTCAAATGTAAAATTACTATATTAGGGTAAACTCCACCATTGCCGGCTATTAAAAGGAAATAGTAACAGAATACATTGAACAAGTCTACTAATTATAACCTCAAAAGGTGTATTATCTTGACTAAGTGAAGCAAATATGTATGCCCAAAATTCAGTGCTATATATAACATATCAATATGGTTGAAATTATCCTATTAAATATGGGGACGGAATCACTAGTCAATTAATTCAACCATTGAACCTAAAATAATCTTTGAATCTTTTATCATCCATGTTTGACTTCATCCTAAATACCACCCTCATTGTCTGAGCCTACCACACACACACACAATATATATAATCCTTTTTTATAAGTTACTATTTTTACATATGTAATAATAAAATTATAACAATATATAACATATTTGGTGATTTTGTATAGTAAATGATCTTCTTTTTTTTACCCAAAAAAGAGAAAAATATAACTTAGACAGTACTTAATATATTAAACTTTAATTAAAAGATCTCAACTTTTACTATTTATATAAAGTCGTATGAGTTATATTCGTACTTTTTAAAAATGTATAAAAGGAGAGAATAAAGAAAAGTTTTAGGGTGTAACACCTTTGCACTTTGTCAAGAAAGCAACCATACAAAAGTGCTCCCTTACTAGTTAAAAAACTTGAGGTCAAGATCATTAGTGCTTGATCTTTTGAACATTGGCTCAAAACATTTTCTGTTGCTTAGATTTTTTTTAATTATTCAAAAATACACTTGCAACTTTTTTTTTTTCCTGATATATCTTACAATCTTCAGCCTTTTAAATAATTACTTGTTTGGTTAGACAAAGATGACTTTGTGATTTTCATTATATGGTGGGATTAGAATATAGTAGTAAATAGTTTGGTAGTTTAGTGAGGATGAAGTGCATGGATATGTCCTCCTTTGAGACGATGGCCTAACTGGAAAAAAACAATTGAAAAGGCCAAATGATATGATGGCATTTTATGGTAGGGTCCGGCCCGGTTTTCTCCTCTCTAAATATAATTATCTCTTAGGAAATGATTGAGGTTTTAGTCATAAAAAATTAAAACAATAATAATAATTATCTCATAAGCTAGGCAAAGATTGTTTTGAAAAGAATTATATTAAAAAAAGTTGAATGAACCACACTACCCTAGTTCTCCCTTGAGATTTTTATAAACAAATTAACTACTCATAATGAGGTCCTTCCTCAAAAAAGAAAAAAAAAATTGTGTATATATTGCAATGATGTCCTCCAAAAATGAAATGAAAGATTCCTTTAGGGAAAAACAAAAAGTTTGTCAATATTTAAGAAATAATAATGTCTTCTATAAATATATTTAAATATATCTGCTTTGATTCTTCACTCTATCTGTTGTCAGTATTTAAAGATTAATTTTTAATACTAGTTTTACTGTTTTATAACTCAACGAGTTATGTCTATTATTTTTCAAAACATCTTTTGATTGAATATATAATAATGTTTTGCTTCATTTTTCACATTTTTTTTTAACAAATAATTCAATTAAAAAAAAAAACCCACAGCAATAACAAACACGATGTGGTAGTGTTTCAGAGAAGGGCTTCATGTTTTCGGCCCACAAGGAGCGTTTTATGGAAGCTCTTAGGAAGTAAGCTGAGAAACACCCATTCCCAGCCTGTAAACCGGAAAGTTGGGGCCGAATAGCAAAAAGAGTAGTCTTTGGATTGAGAAAGGTCCATAATAGTGGAATCTCTAAACAAATTTCTTAGGCCCATAACATCATTGCAAACGGACAACCACATCACATATTTTCGTGCTAAAAAGAAAACGTTGCAAATGTTTTTTTAAAGGGAAAAAAAAAAAAAAAGGAAAATGTTGCAAATGTTTTTTTAAAGGAAAAAAAGGAAAATGTTGCAAATGTTTTTTCTTTAAATGGAAAAGAAGAAAATGTTGCAAATATTTTTTTGAATAGGCAATATTTTTTCTTTTTTAAATATTGACGCAAAGTTAGTTATATAATAATTTTAGGAGCTTTACAATCATGGGTGAGCCATAGCTCCACTGATTCCGCGCCAGTCAAGTCGAGCCAATTTTTAAAAATCTTTTAAGTATTTTTTGGGTTTAAGTTTTATTTCATTTTATATTTTTATTATAATGTGTTATTTATTTACTTAGTTTTATTTAATATAATTTGCGTATCAAATAATATTTTATTTTGTTTAATTTTTAAAAATTGTTTTAGCTTGTATTCTATATTATTTAATGAATTGTGTTAATATGTAAATTGCTATTATTGCATTTTAATTTTTTAATACTATAGCCTTTTGTTTTCTATAATAAGAAAAAAAATTTTGGTTTGGCCCTTGTGAATCATAAGGGGCTTGTTCATAGTGCCTCTGGTTTAGTTACAAGGGAACTGGAGGGGTATTGTGAATAAACCCCTTAAAATTTACAAGGGTCAACATTCAAAATTAAAGGAAAAAACATAAATTTTATTATTTTTAGATGAAATTTTACATTAAAATCAATATTTTCCAAGACTCACACATCGGTTATGTCTATGTCTTAACCGTATCAACTCAAAATAAACTTAAAATTATCACAAAATTATGAATTTTAGTTTTATTTTTTTGGAGGAAAGGAGGAAGAGATCTCCAATAATTTTACAAAAGTAAACTAAACCATTTGAATCTTTTGAGTATTGCACCCTCAAATTAGGTGTTGCATTAAGAATTTTCAATAATTTTGCATTGTTTCCCTTAGTAAGAAGTGATGATTCTCATTTTATAGTTATCAAATAAGAATTGTTGTATTATTGTAATAAAAGTACTTCTTTTTCGTATAAAAATTATGAGTTCAAATCAAAATTCTTTCACAATATTAAAAAAAATGTTAAAAAATAGATAAATTGAATTATGAAATTTTAACCTACATGTAAGATTTCACTAATCGATAATTTATCTCCTTTAAATATTTTTTAATTCAATAGAAATATAAATGAATTTTTTTTTTCTGAACTTCATTTTTTTTTCCCGGGAAGAAAGGGCTTATGACTTGTTTCGTTCTCTAAAAACTCATATTTTAAATTTTCAAATAAAGGATAAAATTTAACTCCTAACCAAATCAATTGATCTAAAATATTGAAATATCTATTTTACCCTTGTTATTCAAGTAAAAAACTCTCAACTATCCTTTATTAATAAAATCATTAAAAAGATTCATTTTTTCTTTTTTTTTTTTTGGTCTTATTTTCTTCTTCCCCTTACTACGCTCGTTGTCCCTAACTCTGATCGTCGGTCTCTCCTTCCAACCTCGACCGCTGCTTTCTTTCTATTGCCCAAAAAATCTATACCAACTTCTTCAACCCACCAGAAATGTGAAAGTCCCTAACATACATACATCAATGCTGATGAATTGATTGTAACAGAAACTCTCATAAATGACTCATATATACATATACACACACAACTAAAACCACATACCACATCAAAAACTCTCCCTAACAATCTCCAATATCGACTTTTCCACCATCACCTTGCTGTAGAAAAGAAAACCATCCCACCATCTAAAAATTTATAAATTTCCTTCTCTTCTCTTAAGTGCTAGAGGGATTTTCTCTCTTTTTTGGGAGACTCAAGAAAATTACTGGTGTGGCTAAAAGTCCTGATAGGAAGAAGAAAAAGAAGAAGAGAAGAAGCAGATGTGTGTGTGTGTGTGTGAGAGAGAGAGAGAGAGAGAGAGAGAGAGAGAGAGAGAGAGAGATCAGGTTGACGACACCATAAACATAGAGGGACCTGGATTGAGGATAAAGGATAAAATTGAGGAGATGAAGGAGAGCGTGAAAAAAAAGAAAAAAAATACAAAAGAAATAAAATGTGTAAAATAAGTGAGAGAATGAAAGAGAAGAAAAAAAAAAAATTGAAAGTCTTTTATACCCCTTTTCAATTGTGGGTTCAAATATTTTTAGACAAAATTATTTTACCTCTTATAAAAGTTCTTTATTTGACAATTTAAAAAATGAGATGCTTAATTGACAAAACTCTCAAACTAAAGGGTAGTTCTTTAACATTAATATTAAGCATAATTAAAAAGGAAGTGAAGTTTGGACCTTTATCGTAATCTGGTCTACTACTAGACGAGAAATGACATTCCACTAAAATGTGAGAAGGCCCAAGGAAAACCATCCCATTTCCCATTTTGTAAAATGTTTTATTCCCTAGAGATTGTTTGGGCCGAGTGAAGTCTTCCTTTTTCCAAAACGCAGCCATCATCAACATTATCCATCAATTAATTATGTGGTTTAATATTGTAGATAAATATAGGCTTATAGTTGTTTTTCTCCCTTAAACTTTTTAAACTTTTTTGTATTGTGGACTTGGTTTATAAATTTTAATTTGTCATTTTTAGGTACCCAAACAATTTATGTTGGTGAATTAGGTACATTCGTTTAATTTTACCATCAACCAATTCTTTTGTCCATTGAGTTGAGGGCATTTTTGTCCAAAAAAATCCAATCCTCTGACTTTGATTATTTTGAAACTAAAGAGAAAAATAAAAAAATATTATCAATTTAGAAAAATTAAAAAAAAATCATCCAACTCCCTCTTTCTTCTTCCTCCTCTTCCTCCCGCTTGTAAACTACCATCGCCACCCTCCCCCTCTTTCTTCTTCCTCCTCTTCCTTCTCCCGCCACCACCTCACCACCCTTTCCCTCTTCCTTCTTCCTCCACCATCGTAAACCACTACCACCACCTCCCCTAATTCTTTTTCCTTCCCTCCTCCTCCTCGACCATTCATCCGCCGTTGCTGCTTCCCACCATTACTAACCTCAATATCAAAAATAGAACAATATGTTTTTCTCATCGTCATTGCTAACGAAATACGAGAAACTGAAACCATTCTCAAAATCTATGACTTCTTCTCTTCTTACATTATTCAAAACCACAACATTTTAACAAAAATCAATTTCTAGGCATCAATAAAAATCCAATCTTGAATCAAAATTCAGAATAAAAAGGGTAAAAAAAATTTACTTGCCAAAATTCAACTTTCTTGATTCTTCCAATTTGTGAGGTGGTGGAGTGAGGCGACGTAACGATGGCGGCGGTGAGGTGGATAGTCGAAGAGGAGGAGGAGGAGGAGGAAAAGGGAAAGAAGAAAGAGTGGAGGAAGATAAGTTAGATGAATGTATGAGACTATTTTTGGTAGAGAAGTGTTACTTTGGTGGAAGAATAAAGAGGAGGAAGAAGAAAGAGAGGAGGTGGTGGTGGTGGTTTAGGGTGGTGGAAGAAGAGAATAGGAGGAAGAATAAAGAGGGGAAGGGTGGTAGAGGAAGAAGGAAGAGGGGAAGGGTGGTGTGGTGGTGGTAGAAGAAGGAAGAAGAAAGAGGGAAAGGGTAGTGGTGGTAGTTTACAGTGGGAGGAAGAGGAAGAAGAAGGAAGAGGAGGACGAAGAAAGAGGGGTTGGATGATTTTTTTATTTTTCTAAATTTGATCCTAATTTAAATTTTTTTTAGCCCCAAAATAATTTAAGCAAGAGGATTGGATGATTTTTTTGGACGAAAATGCTCTCCACTTAACCGACAAAAGAATTAGTTGACGGCAAAATTAGACGGATGTACCTAATTCACCAAATATAAATTGTTTGGGTGCCTAAAAGTAACGATTAAAGTTTATGGACCAAGTTTGCAATACAAATAAGTTTAAGGGAAAAAAATACATATAGTCATAAATATATTGTGAATACTTAAAAAGTTGAAAGTTCGAATCCTTCGCATAAGTCATGATGCTGTGAAACACTTATAATCGGTCTCTAATCCAAAAAAGAGTTTGTTTCTGCGTTTTTTTATTTTTTTAACTTGTAAATATTTCATAAAAAAATAATTTCCTCCATCTTTTTGTCTTTTTTCTTATTATCCATTAATGGAAAAAGTGGGACCATTATAATTAAACAAATTCTCAAAAAAAGAAAAGTTGAAAGATGAAGAGAATCTTACGAATTAAAGTAAAAAATTACAAAGACAAAATTACACGTTAATACTTGAGTAAGATAAACTAATATTAAAAGTTACTACCTCCAGTCAAGAATATAAGTCTTCATAGAGGGTTGATGGGTGACAAAAAACATATGTCATTTTACAACTTTCAATAAGTATTTATTGAATTTTTTGCATCTTTACCCATATTTTTATTCATTAATTTCACTCCTACTATTTATCTCGTTCCTTATAAATGAAAAATAGAAAGGATATTGTAGTTACAAGAATGTCTTCTTTTCAAGATTTTTAAACTTTGAGCACATATCTAAAAAGACTTATTAATAAGGTCTTCCCTCACGCTCTCTTGCCACCATTCTACTACTAGTGGAAACAACCACGAACAAGCACCAATAATTAAATTGACCACTTGAGAACACACACACACACACACACACACTATATAGTCTAACCATTCAATTGATTCCAATATTCCTCCACTACTGTGTTGTGGTGGTTGCCCAATTGCAATAGTAGTGTGAAAGAAGCAAAGAAATTCCACCGTGAACATCGTGCTTAATTATAAATTTCTCTCATATTATTATTTATTCATTTCTTTAATTAAAAAAAAAAAAAAAACCATTTCTAGGTTCCTCCCAATCACTAGTATATATATTCCTCATCTTACATTGATGGTCTCTTGAGTCTCCGATGGTGGGTGCTCTGTACCCTGGAAGGCAGACAACAATTAGAGAACGATAGGGACCAACTCCACGAATGCACTTCAATGTGCAAGTCAGTGTGATACTCAAAGAGAGGTAGTTGAGAGAGTAAAGAGCATAATTTGGAAATTCAGATCAAGTATTAATGAGGGGAATAATGACCTTTTTATAGGATTCCTTGATGGGCTTTGATTCCTTGTGTGCGCCATTTAGGCCGAGCCAGCATTTGGGCCGAACTTTGCGGTTTAGGCTTGATTATGCTACTGGGCTAAGTGATGGAGTTGTGTCCCATCATTTTCCATTCTTTTAAAAAGTGTGATGCTAATACAACGTGTCCATTATTTCCTCATTATCTTGGCTTTTTGAAGACGCTTCCTGTCGTATCGTTCGTTTCTTGTGCCTTTTAAATTTGTGATGGTATGTGATGTTGATTTCTTGAATTTAGGTTGTTATCTTTTCGCATTTAATCCCTGTATTCTTCTATTTTTCCTAGCCGCTTCCCGTATTACAGAGATGGTTTCTTCTAGTAGTCGTAACATCGGTCATGCTGAGGGACGGAGGTTCCTGCTACTTCTTCAAGTAATGTCTATGTTTCTACTTGTTCTTATAGTTTGAAGTATAGGCTTTATCCTATCGAGGTTATCTTCCCTACTCTTGACGAATCCAAGATTTCCAATGGTCATCTTTCTCCTAAGGCAATAGTGATTTTTGGTAAGCGTGTCAATTCCAAAATTTTTGAAGGGCAAGCTACTATTTACCGTAGCACGGTTACGGATGTATCCTTGCCAGGTGTTCAGTGAGAAGTATTTGATTCCTGATGAGTATGTCCTTTCTTTGCCCTGACCTACGAGAAAGGGCGTTTTCTCCTCTTCCTGAGTGCTATTTGTCTACGAAGAGCATTTGAAGTCTGGAGTGTTTTTTCCTCCTCACCCTTTGGTGGTTGAAGTGTTAAGATTTTGGAATCTATCTTTAGGCCAAGTACATCCCCTTTTTGCCCGACATATTGTGGGCTTTATTATTATTTACAAAGTTCTGGGGGTTCTGATGAGTTGTGACTTGTTCTAGAGGTACCATGGGGTCCGCCATGGTAAAGATGGGTAGTATACTTGCACGTTGAAGAAACAGTTGGTTTTGTTGAAACCGTCGAAGATAAAAAATTGGAAAGGCCGAATTTTTTCTGTGCGTGACCTACATCTTTCTTTAAAGTCTTCTTGGACAACTAGTAAACGATTACTAAGTCCCCCGTGAAGTTAGATTCTGAATTGGAGTATTATGGGGAGATTATTGATTGTTATCCAGTTCAGTTTTAGATTAGGGAGAGTTGGTCATGGTCAATGTTGGAAAGTTATGGTTTTTATGGCGGGGAGTTTGATAGAGCCGTTTTACGTTAGTATTCGTAGAATTTTCCATTTTCTACAATTTTTCCTTCTTGTTGTTGTAACTCTTGTTGATGTATGTTCTTTTTGCATGCTAGGTAATGAATATATATTTTACCTTATGGCTGCTACTTTGGCATCTGGGACAGGCGGTGCCCCAAAACCGTCTGTGGTAACTCGGTCGAGAATGGCGATCAGTACAAGCATTGGGGGCAGGGGAAACCAAAGAAAAAATGGGCTGATCCCATGATTGAAAGTGTTCCATTCATGAGGGCTTCTACATCCCGTTTTAAGAGAAAACGGGCCAACATAGCTAGACTTGGTGTGACGAAATAAAGTCTCGATTTTTCTACTGTTTTTCTATGTTTGTGCCTTTCTTTTAGTTTGAGTACTGGTTTTGCAATCCTAGGTGAACTTGTGAAAGGATTACAAGAACAGTTCGCGCAAGTGGGTGTGGATTCTGATGAGATCTGCGATTTGTTAGGAGAAGATCCTTCTGTTCAGGCAGGTGAAGGAATAGACGAAGGTGGGATGTCCCTAATCCGGGAGGGTTAGAAATCACATTCAACTCCTGATTCTGAGCGTACCCCATCGCAGGATTCTGCAATGCCTCTATTGGCTCATTCTCGCCCCGTTACGGATGCGTCCGCATGTGGGGAGGTGGTTTATCAAACGTGCCAAAATGTCCCCACGGGTTTGAAGGTAATTGCTTCTCTGTTCGTTTCACAAATAAAGGGAAGTATATTAATCTCCTTTTCAAGGACGGACCCGTTCTGAATGTATATGATCCATTTTTTTTATAAGTATCCTGTCCCTAAGTTGGATACAGGTGGTGAAAAGGTTTTGTTCCATTGTGACTGGAATTTGAACGTGGACGATCGCACCATCGATCCGCATCTCTGTGAGGAGATGTTGGATCACATAGTCCTGACGCGAGATAGAATTGTTTGCTCTCAAATTGCTTCCGAAGAGCTGATGACGTATTTTCCGGCAGCACTGATGCAAGTAAGTGACGATTGGTGTTTGTAAATTATCGTGTTTATGTGTTCGCAATGGTGTTCTGACAACATTCTTTTCTTATTCTCTCTCTCTCTCTCTCTCTCTCTCTCTCTCTCTCTCTCTCTCTCTCTCTTTTGTAGACGATGATATTCAACCGTGAGCTACTCTTTCGCTCACAAACGATAATGTTAGGTGCATCCACGATTGCAAATGAGAAAATAAAAAGGTTGGAGGAAAAGGTCCACGACTTGAAGCTACACAAGGGAGAAGTGATGGATATTAAGAGCGCAATGATGCGTGAGCGAGATGCAAGCTAAAAGCGGGTTTATGAGCTTGAAACATAGCTAAAGGAGCTGAACTCAAATTTCCCAGCTTTGGGCAACCGATGCCAGCTTGCTGAGTCAGATCGTGACGCGAAGGAGCGTGAACTGGTAGATATAACGGGTAAAGTGCCCTCCTTGGAGACTGCGGTAGATGAGAAAGAGAGGGACCTTCAAAAGGCATTTCTTGAATCTGCTCGTATGGAGCGGTTGCACGGGCTGGTGATGAAAAGGATGGTCGACTAAATCTATAGCTGTTGAAGGGTATTTGCGAAAGGTTCATTCGTACCACTCATATGCGAGATTTGTTTTACCGATAGATTTTGGTATTAGTTCAAAAGGTCATCCAGGACCTTGTGGCAGATGTTCAGAGGACTGCTCCTAGGTATAAAGTCGATGCAAATATTGCTAATATTGTTCAGGCTCTAGCTCCTCGGTACAAGCACTCGTGGCCAAGCGACCGAGATACTGCATATGATCCAGACTGCAAACTTGGGGTTGTAACAGAGGTATTCTGCTTGCTTGAGGTCTTTTTCGTCCTTGAGGAGGCAATGTGTCCTCCGAAAGATTCTAGTGCTTCTACTTTTGCACCACTGTCAATCCCCATACCGATAGAGAATCCTGTAGATGTTATTAGGGACGACGGTGCCATCCTGTTAGGGGGAGTCTTTAGAAGATGTGGATGGTACTGATCGTCCCTTTGAATAGACTCAGTTTAATAGCCAAGATGTTATTTGTCCGATGAGGAGAAATTTTCATAATGTCAAGACTGTATAAGTTGTCTTTACTTGTTAATTTATTAACTTGTTGCTTTCATGTATCTGTGGCCATTGAGAGATACCACTTTTTGGGCTAGCCATGAAGGAGACGTACCAGTCTCTCTTTGCTCAGGGTGCCTGTACCGGGGCTGTCCCTTTAAAAGATATTGTTTATCTTGTTTTTACGGGTGTCTGGAGTTGGCCTGGCGAGTAGCTACCCTGTTTTGGCGTGTGCTCACTGAACCATGACATCAATGGAAATTTGATCGTCGTGCATTTTTATGGACTCCTGTCCTTTAAAAGACACTTACATGAGTTAAGTGTAAGTGACGTTCCAAATCACTTTAATTAAATAAGGCAGCCACCAGAGCACTTGGAACGTCTATGCTTCATCATTAATACACTTTTTTATGTCTTTCAAGGTATAATCATTAATTAAGCATTAATGACCGAGTAGTTAAAATGCCTTTCCATCATTCTCTCCTTCTATAAATACCAAGAGGTATTTGCTCTTTCTTATCTAGAATTTTCGACCTGAGACATTTAAGTGTAAGACTTACCTTCCAAAATGGTGTCACCCTATCCTTTTCCTTGTGGTGCTCTTGGACCTCTAGTGATCAGCTTGCGCTGTCACTTAGGGCGTTGCCTAATCGTTAGGTCTCTTGCTAATGGCCATCCTTGAAGGGTCATTGTGAAATTCGGTCGTGCTCTTGAAATATGTAATCTGGAAGGTCAGAACTTTGATTGGTTGATTGAGGTCTTAAGGATTTGCCTGAGTGCCATGGATGGACCTCTAGAATTATTTTATTCTCCCAAGTTTAGAGTTCATTTTCCTCGTATCATTATGGGCGAACTGGCGGTAATGACATATCACCTGTACACTCCCTTTGCTCATATGCGCGTGTTTCGTCGTTTTTCCATATGGCATAGGCATTTTCTCACGAGGTTGATTGTCACCTAGTGGCTCCTGATGTTAAGACTGGCATGCGTTACCGGGGGTTTAGCATAGTGTACTCGACTCCACTATTTGATGGTTTCATAGTATTACCCGCTTTTCTTATGGATATTGATGACGTGGAGGAGTCTTCCGATGAAGAGGATGAATTGTGATATGGGGAAAGCTGAAGGTTTTATTTTGGTGTAATGGGGTGACGGGGATAGTACCAATCTCCGTTGGTTTATTTTTTGTAATGTGTTTGTTTTTTTTTGTTTTTTTTTTGTTTTTTTTTATAATGTAATGGATGCATTTTTAATGAAAGGAAGATTTAGTATGATTCTAGCTTGTCTTGTGCTCATCCCTTTTTTATTCTCGTCCTCCCCTTTTTGTTTTTGTACAATATGTGGAAATGGTCACTAGAAAAATTTTAATTGATGAGTTCCTCACGGGTAGTACTTTGTATGGTCCCTCCCAAAAAGTGTCTATTTTTCGTGAAGGCTCTTGTCTACTGACTTCGTTTTTTCAAAGGACCAAATCTCCAACTTTTATTCCTAAGGGTTTTGCCCATGAGTTGTGTCTAGCAGCCGCTTGTTTAAAATGCTCATCCTTTCAGGGCAACGTCATTACGTAGACCTTCAACTATTAGTATATGCCCTAGACCAATTGACTTACATTTATTATTTATGAGGCATCTATTTTGAATCGTATTTTATGCTCTTGGTCATCAAGTGTGTGACTTGATAGTAAAACCCTTCTTGCTAATAAATTACTATTCTTGTTTGTTCCTAGTTTTTTCACATATTATATTATTAAACTAGTATGAAGTTGAATGATGATCAAGTTTTACTAATCATGAATATGAGATATAAAATCAATTCATAAATACATATTGAGAATATTGTATTGGACATGACCCAAAATGAAGAAGAAATATTGCATGGGTTTTAAGTCATAAATATTTCTTCTCAGTTTTATATTTGGCGTCCTTTGACCTAATATTTTTAATGCTTCTTGTATGGGGAGAAAATATGTTTTAACATAGTCAAACATTACTTTTAATTAGGTAATTATTATGACTATTGGTTGGGCTATTTTCTTGTCATGGCTTGAATATTACAGATAGTGAAAGAGATTTGTCTCTCTCTTATTAGAGAGAGATATCTATGGGCCCTTTGATAAGGAAGACTGGAGAATACGCATGGTCGTGCACAAATAAGTACTAATAAGGTGTTATTAATATTATTTATCAGAATTGTCTGCCTGGTGATCAAGTAAATGGTTAATTAAATTTTATAAGGATGACTTGGTCCATGCCTTATACTTAATTAAGATATCTTATGACAAAAGGACTAAATATTAAAACGAATGCTAGGTTATCATATCTTTACTTAACTTGGGTAAGCATAATGTCTTGCTAGAGGCCATTTATGCTTTGTGGATAAATGTCTAGGACATTTTTATTCACTGTCAATGTCAAGTTAACCTACAAGATCTTGTGAGTACGATGTCCACGTTCAATGAATTTAGGTCGTGTCCAGATTTGTTGAATGTATACAAAAGGGGACTCAGATTCCGTGTTGTACTTATTTGATAAGTTAATAAGTAACTAATTTTGTTTATTTGATAAATAAAATTAGTTAAGTTAATATTATCCCTCCAACTATTGGATGATTATTGGAATAGACCGGACGAGATTAAAACTGTCATTTGATGATAATTAGGATTTTGATGTTGACAGCTATAAAAAGGTTATATTAACCTTTTTCCTGCAGCCGTCTTCATCTGATTAAAAACAAAAGGTTTAACCCTAGAACGGTGAGAATAGTATCTAGGCTATCTCTCTCTCTCTCTCTCTCTCTCTCTCTCTCTCTCTCTCTCTCTCTCTCTCTCTCTAAAATTTCATACATTACTAGATAGTTTTTGTTCTAAATAGTTTTCAAAACACCGAAGGGGCTAACATCCCGATCGCTTGCAGAGGAGGTCATCGCGTGGATACCAGTAGAGGGCGAAGCATAAACAACAGCACCTCCACACCTAACAGCAGAAAATATTGAGCTAGTTTTCTAGCTAATCGGTTTTTCTAGTATGTGCGGATCCTGTTGTCGGTTTTTCATTGGTTTTCTTATGTTTTTTGCCTACGAATTCCAACATCAACAAGTATTAAATTTTCCCGTAGGAGCAGCTCATTTGTTTCGGGGTTGAAGTTCGTTCTTTGTCTAGGGGAACTAATTTCTGTTGGAAATGCTTCGACTCCAAAGTATAGGCTGAATGGTGATTCCCTGGTCGCTTTTCTTGAGGTTGTTCTGTAGGACCAGAGTTAGCGCAGTTAGCCTTCACGTCATTTAGCTATTTCGATAGGCCCCGTAATATGGTTCTGTTAGAGACTTCTGTGAGTCTGTTCAGCTGCAGGTGCGCGACAGATGCAAATTGTTGCTCAATTCACAGTTGTTCACAATATTTTTGAATGATCCGGCATCAAATTGTCTTTCATTTTCTGTTATGAAGACTTTTGGTATTCCAAATCTATAAATAATGTCTTCCTAGAAGAAATCTTGAATCCACTTGGAAGTGATCGAACTTAATGCCTTCTCCTCAATCCACCGGGTGAAGTAATCGACCGCAACAATAAGGTATTCCTTTCCTCTCTGGGCCTTTGGAAAAGGTCCTAAAAGATCCATTCTCCATTAGGCAAACAATATTGATGATGTAATGGAGTAATATTCATTTTGCGAGTCATGATGGTCGTTTGAGTGAATCTGGCATTTGTGGCAGGTTTGCGTGGTTTCTCAAGAATCCTCTCTGATTGTGAGCCAGAAGTACCCTTATCGCCTGAAATTTTGAACTAGCACATTGGTCCTTATGTGTGCCCCATAAATTACTTCAGGCACTTCTCGTAGAATGTAGTTTCCCTTCTTCACGGGCAATTCACTTAATAGCAGCCAATTCCTCATGGTTCGGTACAATTGATCTTGTGAATGACATATCACTCCGTCATGGTTCAGATTTTTCGTGCTTGGCTAGCATTGTTCGGCAATGAGCCATGCAATATGTATTCCTTAATCAGAATCATTCAGTTGCTTTTTAAGGTGACGCATAACAGTTTCTTGTGATTATCAATGCTCTTCTTAGCAAAGGGCTCTAGCCATACCCCAGGAATGAGGTCTCTTGATAAGGATTTTGACAACTCGTCCTCTTTTTGATTGTTCCTTCGAATGACTTTCACGAAGTCAATGCAGTTGAATTAGAGGAAAACTTCTTTGCGATTTCGGAACATTTCCTTATGTTTTCTTCTTTTGCCTCAAACATTCTTGTGACATGTCTGTGGACAATTTGCCAGTCTCCATGTATGATAAGTTGATCTATGTTCATTGCCAAAGCCATACGTAGACCTGCAAGGAGCACTTCGTACTTTGACTCATTATTGCTTGCATGAAAATTGTATTTGAAGGCGTATGCAAACTCTGTCTCATGGGGGTTTTAAGGACGAAGCCGGCCCCTTGATGTTTCGTACCTACAGATCCATCTACATACAAGTGCCATGCAGTTTTTGCATCTATAACCTTTTGAGTATGCATCGTTGGATCGGGAAATGTCTATGTGTACTCACTTAACTTGAGTACCCATTTTGTCATGCAGCCTGTTAATATTGGTTTGTGTAAGATGTGCCTTAAGGTACATTTCTGAATATTGTCACGGGTGTGCTTGGAGATACGGGCGGAGTTTTCGGGCTGACATTACTAAGCAGAAGACGTATTTTTCTAGCGATGTGTACCTTGTTTCTATTCCAATTAGTACGTGACTCACATAGTAAACATGCAACATTTTCTTACTACGCAAGGAGCAAATTATAGCCCTGACAACGGTTTCCTTTACAACAATATGCATAAACAACATTTCCCCCTCTTTCGGAGCAACAAGTATGGGGCTTGGCTAAGAGTCGCTTTCAATTCACTGAAGGCTTTTTGGCATTTCTCCGTCCATGCGAAGGGGCTAGTTTCTTTCAAAAGTTTATAGAATAGTAGGTTCTTTTTTCCCATCTTTGATAGGAACCTGTTGAGGTATGCTACACATTCAGATAGCTTCTGGATGTCCTTCATGTTTCTCAGAGTTCACATTTCCTGAATTGCTTTGATCTCGGCAGGGTCAACTTCATTTTCCCATTCTGAGACAATAAAGCCAAGACATTTGCCGGAGGATACCCCAAAAGACGCAGTTCCTGGGGTTTAGTTTCATTCCTGTTGATCGGATTTTTTGAAACATCTCAACCATATCAATGGGGAGATCTGGTATCTTTTGAGACTTGACTATGAGATCGTCGACGTAAACTTCCATATTACAACCGATCTGATCGCCGAAGAGCTTATTTGCCATATTCTGGAATTCTAGACCATCGTATTTGAGCCTAAAGGGCATTCAGGTATAACAAAAGATGCCTTTATCAGTGATGAATGCGGTCTTGTCCATATCCTCTTTAGTCATTTGAATCTGGTGATACCCTTTGTAAGTACCTAAGAAACAAAGGACTGCAGACCCGCAACGATGTCTACAACTTAATCGATCCGGGGTAAATGAAACGACTTTTTCGGGATGGTTTTGTTCAAATCGGTATAATCAATACACATCCTCAATCCGCCGTTATGTTTTGGAACTACCACGGGATTTGCTAACCACTTCAAGTAGTTGACCCACTTAATGATACCCACCCTTAATAGTTCCTGGATGTTTTCTCGGATGACAAGTTGTCACTGTCTGGCGAATGTTCTCTTTTTCTGAACCACATGTGGTGCCTCGAGTGGGATCCCCAAATGGTGTTCTGTGATGTCACGGGATATGGCCCCTAATTTGTTGGGGTCCTCCGCGAAGATATCGGCGTATTCAAGGAGAATATCCCATATTTCTTGAAAGATGTTAGCCAGTAGTGTGTTGCAGACTTTAATTTTTTGTTCCGGGTGTGCGCTGCTAATGCTTAATAGGTCAAATTCTCCTTGAGGTTGGAAATCCATTTTTGTTGTTTGGTCAAGGGAACGATGATAGGCTGAACTTTCAGCTTCCTCTTTTGATACGATGAAGCATTCACAGCCAACTTGTTTGTCGCCTGCGATGACATGTCATCTCTGACTTGGTGTACCTCGATAGTCGCATAGTATGTGGAAACGGTGGTCCTTAATGTGTTTAATGTTGGTCGACCTAAGATCCCGTTGTAAGAGGATGGTGCATCAACGATTAGGAAGCCTATGAGATGGGTGTATCCGCATATAGTTAACGGTAAAGTTATGCTTTTAGAATCCCTAAAGACTCAACCAACTATAAAATTTCCGTACGGGATTTTTCGAAAGATGTGAAGGTATTACTTCTCCTAGGACTCCTGCGGGGGCGATATTTTTGCGAGTCATGATGATCCGGGTAAGACAACTGTTCTCTAACGATCTGTCGATTAGTGTCCTGCAATCGATAAGGTTTCCTTCCCTTCCCTTTTGTGAGCACACTATCATGCTGTTCGCGTTTACTCTGAACACTGATTTCCCCTTTTATGAACTCATGGACTGCGTCAAGTAAATTGTCGACAGTAAGCAACGTTTTTTTGGCTAATACCTTTCTTAATGAGAACGACCGAATACCATGCTTGTAAGCTTGAATGTATTCACGCTCACTGAAATTAGGCACTTTCATGGCTTCTTTGTTGAATCGCTCCGTGTATACACGGACAGATTCGAATTGTTGTTGCTTAACTATAAGAAGACGATCGGAAGCCGGTATAATTTCCCTTTGAGCAGCAAAATGGTGTTTGAACTTTTGGCCTAACTTTTGAAAGCTGGAGATGGATTGCAGGGGTAGCAATGTGAGCCATCAAAGAGCTGAGTCTCGGAAGAAGCTTGAGAATAAATGGCATAGCTCGACATCAAACGCATTATGAATCATTATTAATGCAAGGAAGTGCTAAAGGTGCTTGTCAGGATCTGTGGTGCCACTGTATCTCTCGAAACACAGTGTGTTAAATTTTTCTGAGATAGGCGTCTGTTGGTAAACTTCAAAAAATGGGCTGGAGGCTATGTAATTCCAATTGTCATCTTGGGAGTGAGGAGGTGCGCGGATATCGTTATGATACTTTGGACATAGTTTTCTATGGTTGCGGGAGTTGATTCTATGGGGACACTGGTGTGTTTCCCAGGAGTCGCTTGACCATCTTTAAACCCTAGGAGCGTCATAAGGTATACCTTATGTTGCAGGGTGAATGGAATATCTGTTACAGGATGCCCTATCGGCTGTGGTTCCGTGGATGTAGAAACATGCAGGTCGGGAGTAAGTGTAGCACTTAGAAGACTTGTTCACTCATGTACGGTGAGCACCAATTGATGGTCTCTTGAGTCTCTGATGGTGGGGGGTTGCTTTGTACCCTGCAAGGCAGACAACAATTAGAGACCGATGGAGACAACTCCCCAAAGGCACTCCGATGCCTAAGTCAGTGTGGTACTCAAAGAGAGGTAGTTGAGAAAGTAAAGAGGACAATATTGAAAATTCAGATAAAGTATTAATGAGGGAAATAGTGACCTTTTTATAGGCATCCTTGATGAACTTTGGCTCTTTGTATGCGCCATGTGCTGAACTGGCGTTTGGGCTGAATTTTGCAGTTTAGGCCTGCTTACGCTTGTGAAGTAAGTGATGGAGTTGTGTCCCATCATTTTGGTAAAGACGGAATCCAAATTCTCTTCAATTTGTTTCTCAAAACAGAGCAGAAGCAGTAGCAATAGCACCCATGGATGGATGGAAATTGGATCAAGCTCTGTTCTCGCCATACAAGATGGGCAGATTCAATCTCTCTCACAAGTCTCTCTCTTTTTCTCTTACTTTTTTTCAGCTTATTTCTGAAAAATATTCATCCTTTATTACGTATTTAATTTGAGCTCAAATTTGGATGGTAGGATTCTGGATTTACTTGGAATCTTTTTTGGAAAAGCATTTGTGTATGTGTTTTTGGATCAAATATGATGATCAACTCAGAATGAGTACTAGTACGTGTCTTTAATTAACGAGTAAATTGCCAGAAGAAGAGATGTGTTTTTTCTTCGGCCGTGGAAAGAAAATAGTCTAGAGAAAAAAGGTATTTTGTGGGAAAGCGTCTAAGGGAGGCTAGCAAGATATTTTGGACCGGAAGTATTAGCATGACAGATTTGCCCATGTCCCTAATTTTCTTCTTCTTCTTTTTTTTTGAAAAATGTCACTAATTTATTTATCATTAGAATATAAATTTTTTTTCCAAAATTAGTAATTATTCTACGCTCAAATCACATCGTATTTTCTTAATATTTTTAAAAAGAATATATTTTTTAATTTTAAATATTTATTATTTTTTTGAAGGTTAAATATCTATTATTAGTAAAGTAAGATATTAAATAACCTTTTCACATTAACTTGTAAAATGCTACTAATTTAGATAACTTAATTATTATAAGTATTCTAATGTTTTTTCAAAAAAATGTTTTAATATGAAATAAAGGGGAAACTAATTAGTATTGATGATTTTTTTTTTTTTTTTTTGGAGGTCAGGCAAGCAAAATGGTACGACAAATGTTTTAGGATGTCTTTCCTTAAAAAAGAGAAAGAGAGTTACGAGGATCTAAGGGGTAGTTTGGTCTTTACAAATAATGCTAGATTCCCATAATCTAGTGGGGTTGAAAAAGATTAGTTTATTTGACGCATTTGCCCCTCAGGAATCAGGATTTTACACTTTTTTATAATCACTATTCTTTCTCTGATAGTGTGGTTCTAGCGCCTATGACAAGATGCAGGGCCATCGAGAGCATTCCTCGGCCGGCCATGGCGGAGTACTATGCCCAGAAAGCAACCCACTGAAGGCGCCATGATCTCCCCCACAGCTGCCGGGTATTTATGCAATTACCATCATCTCATCACTGTGCCCTTTTTTGGAATATCATATTTCATCAATTTGTAAATTATTAAAAGCATTAGAAATGTCGTTTTTCCCCATTATTAATTATTATTAAAATAATGGTCGGGCTCCTGCATTCGAATAAACTAACAGATAACCGATCTGATTGACATCCCATGCCCTAGATTCTAAAAATTTACTTTATTAAAATTAAAAATTTCAAGAAAATCTAACATTTTTTTTTGGTGAAATACCTCTAAAATACCCGTATATTATTTACTTAAATCACATTATATTTGTGAAGTCATTGTTTTATTCTGCATTGGGGTTGTTCCAAAGCGTGCTTCCCTTTCTTGTTCTTCGAGCTCAACTGATCATACTTCTTTCTCAGTTGCGCAATTCCTAGATGTTAGATAAGTTCTTCCTTCTTCTCATTATCTTCTTGCTTCTGAAGGCCTCATAACACGTTGTTCCAATTTTCACATCCTACTTTTTATTCTTTCTTTTCACTTTGAAACGTCCTATCTAAAAGATTTAGGTGTCAAAAAGTGACCCGTCACCACTAAACTTAAGGGAATCTGCCAAAAGAACTCACGTGCTGGTTGCGTGGGATGATTTGGAAGGCATTTACTTACATTATGCCCATATACTATTTATTTAAATTGCATTATACTTCTGTAGTCGTTTTTTATTTTTTTTTATTGATGAATTAATTAAAATCGCATGAAAAGAAGTGGCATACCACTCCACTAAATTTAGGTAGGGGACTACTTTTTGACGCCCAATTTATTACAATAGTAAAAAGAAAAAAAACTTCATGAATATAATGCAATATAAGTAAATAATATAGAGATATTCAGAGGATTTTCTTTTTTCTTTCTTAGTCTAAAACTTTTTTCTTTATTAGTTTAAAATGATATAAAGTGGAGAAATTAATTCTATTTGTCCAAAATTATTATTTTCTTTTAACGGTTTAATATGTAACAACTGTTTTTTACTTGTATAAATCTAATAAAAAGTTAGTGAAATTTGTGATAAATTTCTATTAATGGTCAATGTATTTTTGCCCATTCAATCAAGTGCATTGATTCTTTTAAAAGGAAAAGAAGGATTGGATTGTTTGATATTTTTTTCTTTCTTTTTGGCTGATATATATTTGAATAATTGTATACAGATTCCTCCATGTTCTTGGGATTTTCACAAAGGAACAAGTAGAGGCATGGAAAGAAATAGTAGATGCCGTCCATGCCAAGGGTGCTGTTATATTTTGTCAACTCTGGCATGTTGGCCGTGCATCTCATCAAGGTATTCAAATTTTACATTTAATCTTATGGGAAAGGGTTATAAATGTCCTCTGTCTATTTACGCGTAGTTAAAAATGTATATAAAAAAAAAACATGATATATAAGATAATCTATATATATATATATATACATCAAAGCAAAATCATAATGACAGACCACTTGACGTCCAATCAGTGTTAAGTGGACATCTTCTCATGAAAAAAAAATAATACTAGATAATAATAAATAAAATATATCTGACCAAATTCTTGAAGATAATAACAAATAAAACATATCTGATTTTGAAGATATATAGAATTTTGAACTCTTTACAAAAATTAAAAGGTTTTGATTGGTTAAAAAGAATTGTTTTTATTAAATTTATACAAAACTCCAATATTAATTTCAAATTTAAATGTCATTATATGAGCTAACAAATGAGTAAATAAAATATGATAAGGATAGCAAATTTATTTCACATATATAAATCTGTTTATCTGTTAATATGAATTTATAAATTTATATATCTGTTAACTACTGAAAAAAATTACCCAAAAAATAAAAAATCATTCTTTTTCCCAAACAATATATATATATATATATTAAAACATAGCCATATGATATGCCACTTTGCGGCAAGTGGACGTCTCCTTTTTTTTCTCCCAATGCAAAAAAAAAAAAAAAAGAAATACATGTAAGCCCTAAGGTATATTTGTAATATTTTGATTAATGATTAACTTGTGCTTTGTGATAAGTAGAAATAGCTTTATATAAAAGAACAAAAGATGCACAAGAGAAGTCTCAAGGATAATCTACAAAGAAACAAAAGATCACAGAAGACAACAAGAGTCTATGAAAATGAAGTGATAAAGTTGAATACCTTGAAGACAAGAAGATTAGTTAGGGGTACCTTATAAGGTAACTTTGTAAAACTTCCTAACTTGTCTCAAATATTTTTTGACAAACTATCCTTAAAAAAAACCAGTGTTCTTGATAAAGTTTTGATATTTTAAATGTATTACACATTTCTTAAAGAGTATCAAGAATACATGTTTTAAAATGTGAAGCAAAATGTATATTTTAAAGGAAAACCGGTTCTCTAATTTTCTGTCATGTCTAAAGCCGGTCATCTAATTTTTTGGTTTTTCAAAATGAAAAAGGGTAATTTGATTTTTTATGGATATCAAAAATCGGTTGTCCACTTTTAAAAAGGGTCATCTGATTTTCTGTTCATAAGAAAAATCAGACATCCTATTTTAAAAATCGATCGTCCGATTTTCACTTTTACTGTAAAAAAATGACCGTTGCTCTGATAGTAACGACTAGTTTTTACCTTCATATATAAAATGGTAGTTTGATCAGCCATAAATACCAAGTAGTTGAGAAACATTTATTAATAATTTCAAGAGCATTAAAGCACACATTTTTCTAATCTTCTTTATCCTACAAAAACAAAAAGAAAAATTTTCTTGGAGCTTCATCATTGATCATCTTTCAAAGAAAGAGAAAAAGGGAGCTTGTAGAAACATTAATTCAATTTGTATATTTCTCTTCTCAAGCTTCTTTGGTAACATTATTCCATCCCAACTCTTCAATATTATTGTGTGATCAAAGATTTTGTGAAAACCCCTTGGGTGATCCTTTGATAATTATTATATTCTTGTGTTTTGTAAACATTAAGGTTTGGGTGCAAAACCCTTGAAGGGTGATCCTCATTGTGGTTTTTTTGTAAAATCTTGTGTTTTAGTGAATTTGTGAAATCTTTGAGTTGAGTCTCAAGGTAGTGGATATAGCTCTATTGAGAGAGTGAACCACTACAAATCCTTTTGTCTCTTTTTTTTGTGGCTTACACTTTACCTTTATGTTCATTGTCTAATTCTTGATTATAAAAGAGATTTTGTTTGGTTAGGAATTTTATTAGAAAGGAGTTATTAAATTCTTCTTCAAATAAAATCGGAGGTTTCGATTATATTTGTCCAAAAAGTTTTTAAATTAGCCAAAAACCTTATTCATTCTCCCCTAAGGTTTTTCAATACAATAATATAAGGGATAATAATAAATGAAACATATATAATTTTTATTTTAAAAAATCCATGCTCTCCCTATTATTTAGGGGTAAAATATATATAAGAATTAATAATAATAAAATACATTATTTTTGCTTGAAAGTTAGATGAGTTGTATTATTTGGAGTAAATCAGATTTTTTGAAATATTATATAAGAGATAAATGAAATCTGATATTTTATATAAGAGATAAAAATAAAAAATATCTAATTTATAAATCGATATATTTATAATTTCAAATTTAACTTTTTTTTATCATTTATCAAATAAATAGAAGAGTTATGTCTAATAAAATCTCTATCTCCAATATGTAATAGATAAGTTTACAAAATCAAATATTTATCATTTATCAAATAGATCTAAATTCAACTTCAAATTTTTTTTTTGTCTATCATTTATCAAATCTTTATCTAATCTGAAACTCAATTATATACATCTCTCACTTCATTTATAAATATTCATATATTTGCTAAACTCAACTATGCTCCACAAAAAATCAAAAGAAATATAGCCGGAATCAGAGTTTTTGCGAGCTGAAAAAAAACCTCACTTGAATTTCTATATTCATATTTGTACAATCTTGTATTTGTATATGTATTTGATTATTTGTAATTAATTGTGATGAGTTAGCAATAGGATAATATGTGATTTTCCTAGAACTCTATTTTAGCAAGTTCTAAGTTAGTTTAGAATCCTTTGTGGAATTGATTTTGTACCGATTATATTTATATGTAATTCTACCATGTATAATGATTTCGGAGGAAGAAGAAAAGCAACCCGAAAAATCAGAACGATAGAGAAGTAGCCACTGTAGATGCCCCTTACGATGGGATTTGAAAGATTGAGCTGAAAAACCTCCCCCGCAAAAACTGGGGTTGAACTTTTATGATGTTTCTTTTAATTTACTCACTTCCTTCTATTTATAAGTTTGAGGTTCTTCAATATACATACCATCTGACCATCTGTGATTATGGCCGATGGCAATTTTTACAAATCTCGCCAGCAAGGGTCACTCGGGTTTTAGTTTTGTTTGTGGCCAGATCATGGAAAATTTTTAGATATTTGGTTATGAATGACAACATAATTAATTTGGGAGCATACAATCTAAAGAATTGTGTATGTGATGCTGATAGACATCTTTAACGATGAACTTCTTTCTGTATTTGGATTGGAGTTGTATGAAGGAAATTGTAGATCAACTTCTTGTTGTTGTCTTTTTCAACGAGTATAGCATGTACTTGATATGCTTTAGGAATTAGGACCAATAAAAGTTTCTCAATGGTTAATTATGCTTATACTGCTACTATCAGTTATACTGCTACTATCAATTTTAGCTTCTTATTGGATTTTTCTATGATCCAAATTAGAATTTAGTTGTTGATTTGTATTTGACACATATCTCATTGGTTCATTCTTCTGAGCTAATATGAGTATTGTCATACAACTAATTGTGTACTTCTGTGCTCTATTTCATTAGTAATTGCATCTTTCATAGGGATCTCCCATACGTATTTCTTAAACTGCAACACATAATATATTATAGTTGAGAAATAGAGAAAAATATGAAGCGTGAGAGCTTATAATAGATACTTTGTTGAACAAACGTTTTGGTCATTTTGAAGGTGATGAAGTCATAGTATTAGATCACAATGAATTTATATTTTACCACTCGCGGGATCATTTCCATTTTTCGTACTTGGAGAGAATAGTGTTATATAAGATTATGTGATCTTTTCTTCGTCTATCTTTGAAATTAATACAATATACCACCTTTCATTAAACATAAGACAACAAATATTTTTATTAGAATTTTTTGTGAACAAATATATAAGTGAAAGTTTTAAATTAATAAATTTTAATTTTAAGTGGATATATTGGTTCAAATGAGGCATACATTAATGCTAAAGGTGTTAAGATTAATGTAGTTAGTTGGCCTAAAAACAATTAAGGGGTTGATAAACGCCTTTAAAATATCTAACTATCTATGCAATTATTAAATATTCAAATGAAAATTTATTTTTTAATAATAAAATTAAGTAACTTATAAGATAAGAGGAAATAGAATAATTAGATTCATTTATAAATAATGATAATTTTTTTAACATCTGGGAAGTACTTTGTCACTAACTTCAAACTAAATATGCATTTCATTTACTTGGATTAAAGTGATACTAACCGCTAACTTCAATAGAGTACTTTGAAATAAACCCAACAAATTAATAACAAATTTAATCTATACTATTTTACTAGATTTTAGTTAAAAAATAGAAAAAGAAATAATAATGAACATATTATATAATAGATTAATACATTATTCAATGTACACATAAATAAATTTTCATTTTTGCATACTCTCTCAAGTCAAAATCGAATATCTATGAATTGATAATTTTGGCATAAGTTTTATATTTAATTATGTTTATTAATAATTATAAATTAATATCTTATTAATTATTTGTAACAACTTTGCAAGCCAAATTTAATTGAGTTATGTGCAACGCGCACATAAATATATGCTAGTAATTAACATTTCTATTTTAATATTTTATTGTAAAACATACCAAATAAAAGATAAAAGTAAAAAAGTCTTTTGATTGATGAATGGATTATTTTTTCATTAACTTTAAGCAAGCAATTTTTATAAAAATAAAATATTTAAAATTGCATGTTTATCTTCATCATAAAATTATCTTTAAGTGTAGTTAACTTCAATATTAGATATATACTTCTTCCCCAATCAAGAGCATGTCAATCGAAAATATCCATTTTATATTTTTTTAATAATTTGAAGAAAAAAGTTAAGTAGAGTCCATGCTAATTTTAGTGATAAAAGTACTCTTTCCACACTTAGAATAGTTTATCATTTTTTGTGACATTATGTAACATTTTTTTATAATAATTTTTCCCCTACACTTTATCTTTTATGATAAGTATTGATATTAACAACCAGTTCTATTACAAGTCGTGTATGGTATGCTATAGAAAATCGATGGAGACTGAATTAAAATTCTACTGTACTAATTGGTCCAAAGATGTTGATTATCCGTATTTCATATTAAATTATTCGTGTCAATTATAGTCGACACATTAATATATATGAATGTATAGTTTATAAACGTTTAAACATAATGAATATGTTCGTATTTTTATTTGTATGAACTGAAAGTTTTTGCAAGCGGCGAAACTGAAAGCGCATGGTTTGTGCTTTTCAATAAAGAGGTTGAAAAACTTACTTGACATGATATTAAGATAGTAGTTCAATTTTATCTAAAAGTATGGTTTATTGTATAGAAATACTTTAATTATTTATCAATAAACTATTATTGTGTTGTGGTGTTTAATAGATGTGTTACCTATTTTTTCCTTTTATATAATGAATGTGCAAGTAATACTCTAAAATCATTAATGAGCGACCTCGTGGCTCATCGATTTGTTTTTCAATTCAAACTCAATGATTATAATATTTAAAGAGGTAGTCGAAGGTTTAATGCTTCACGGTTGCTAACGTATAATTTTTTACTGGAGTTTAACCACATGTTGAAGGAGGTATGATTCTAATTTACATATTCATATATTTATTATTATATATTATGTCCTATAACTTAATAATATTATATGTTATATATAGTTTGCAAATTGATACATGAAATAAAAGAATATATAATATGTGAGCTTGATGTTGAAGAAGGAACATCATTAAATTATAAAAATGATAAAATTATCGAGTTACCTTATAAGAAAATATGTGTCATAAGATATAAATTTTGAAAATGAAAGGTTATTTATAAATATCTCATCATATAAAAGTATACTTATTCATATATATGTTTTCTTTAACTAGGAGTGGAGAATCATTGGATAAATAGTTATATATATATATGTATGCATGAGTATATGTGACGTTTCTGATACCTAAATCATAGATAATTGTATTTTTTAATAAGTTAGTGATATTTATTTTTTATATTTTCTTAAATATTCATTTGTGTTTCAAGGATGAGAAAGATAGTTAATAATATAAAAAATTTAAATTGGCTATTTTTCTTGAAAGAGTGAGCATTCTTCCAACTTTGCTAAACAATTTTCGTGATTATTGATAAGTGCTCCCTCGGCCTCTCTTGCCACCGTCCTATTACTAGTGGGAACAAGCACCAATAATTAGATCCGACCACTGGAGAACCCCACCCCAACCCCAACCCCAACACACATTATATACAACTACAGTCAAACCATTCAATTGATTGGATTCCTCCAATATTCCTTCCACTAATGCCCAATTGCCATGCTAGTGTGAAAGAAACACAGATATTCCAACGCCAGCCTCGTGCTTAATTATTATATTTTAATTATAAATTTCACTCCTCCCATTACTTATTCATTTTTTTTGTTAAAAAAAAAAACCACTACTTTCAGCTTCCTTCCTCCCCGTCACTAAGTATATACATATTCCTCATCTGATGTCATTTTGGTAAAGCCCGAATCCAAATTATCTTCCATTTCTTTTTGCAGAACAGAGCAGAAGCAGAAGCATTAGCAGCAGCAGCAGCAGCAGCAGCCATGGATGGATCGAAGTCGGATCAAGCTCTGTTCTCGCCGTACAAGATGGGCAGATTCAATCTCTCTCACAGGTCTCTCTCTTTTTCTCTCACCTTTTTTTCAGCTGCAAATTAGAATCTCAAATTAATTGGAGCTCAAATTAGGATCGTAGATTCTAGGTTTACTTGGAACCTTTTTCGGAAAAGCATTTGTATATATTTTGGATCTAATTTGATGATGAACTCAGAATTAATTCTTTAACCGGTAAAATGCCAAAGGAGAAAAAAAAATCAAAAGCCAGAAGGCGAAACGGGAAAGGGTTTTTGGTCCTTTGAGTGGCGGCTACTGGCTGGCATGATATTTTGGACTGGATCATGACGGATTTGCCCCCGGGACACGATCTTAATGACACCTTAATTTTTAGCTTAGGATCTGATATAATAAATTTTATTTCTATGTCGTGTGGAGAGTAGTAAGTTTTGGTATCAAATGTTTCATTTCACCATTTGAATTTGGTCATAGTTTTGTGATGAATAATAAAGGTTTGTTTTGATAATATATATATATATATATAGGATTGCTCAACGACAACAATTTATTTATCCATTTTATACATTTTCATTATTATTTTGAGTAGAAGAGGAGATTGCATATTAACAAGTAACCATTTTTTTATTTGAGTTAAACAAAAGTCATCTTTCAACTTTAGTTCTATTTAATAAAAAAATTCAAATATTATTATTATTTTAAATTTAATATATCTTTCATTGTGATATATTTTTGAATATCTATTACTTTAATAGTAAGAAGTTATTAAATAAAATTTCCGCAATACAATGCTCATAAAATATTACTGAGTATTAATAATCATCAAAAAATAATTTACTCAATTCATTTTTTAATTTGATTATTATACATCTATCTTGACATATGGGAAGGGAATTATAAGTATCCACAACAACATAATAGTACAAGAAATATTATAGGATGTTCTCCAATGTGGGAGGTGGTTCCTTGTGCGCACCAGGTCCTGGCCTCCAGTCTGCAAGATCGCTGAGTCACCATGATTTACATCCTCCACCTGGGCGTCGGGCAGTCTGGTGAGGTCCTGAGGGCGAGGGATTTCGCCTTTTGGTCCCAAGAAATATTATAGGATGTTGATGGAAGGGGTAGTTTGGTCATCACAAGTAATGCTAGATTCCCAAAATCTAGTGCGCTAATTAAGATTCGCATTTTTTCCGCATTTACCCCTGACACCTTATGTTTTATGGTTCCTGTTCTTTCTCCGGCAGGGTGGTTCTTGCGCCTATGACAAGATGCAGGGCTATCGACAGTATTCCTCGGCCGGCCATGGCGGAGTACTATGCTCAGAGAGCAACCAAAGGTGGCTTTCTCATCACCGAAGGCACCATGATCTCCCCCACAGCTGCCGGGTATTTATGCAATTACATTTTACTTGTGTGCCCTTTTTTTGGAATATCATATGATTTTTTTTTTTCTAAATAATCATTTGATCAACTTGAGAATAAAAATGTCGTTGTCCTATGACCACCCCTTTTTTTTTTCATTAAAAATGTTACAGATCTTGATTACTACTTTTCGAGCCATTCTATATATTACATTCTTTTTATAATATATTTTTTTAAGATTTATCTCTTTTATTTTTTATTTATTAAATTTTATTAATAAAATATATTAAATTAAAAAATAATATACAAAACGGTACAAGAGATTCGAACCTCTACAAACAGTGTTTAGGTCGCACTTCGATAAATATTGTAAAATTTATATTCTATTTCACGAATTAAAATTTGAAACTTTCAAAAACATTCGACAAATTTTCTCTTCAAAATGTGACTAAATTAGGTTAATGAAAATTTTTTGTTGAATTAAAAAGTTAAATTGTTTGTTAAAAAAAAAGAAATACATCAAAATAAATAATTGGGTTTCGAAGGGTCCAAGTCAAGCCTGACCTCTTCTTTTCTGGTCGTGTTTTGTTTGGATTTAGGCAGAATCGAGGTCATACTTGATAACAAGGTATGAAAATAATTCAGACTGAATTTAGGTTTACATAAATAGGTCATATTCAAATCTGACACGATAGTATATATATACATAATGTTACATTTTAATTATCTTTTAACATTTAAAATACTCTAATAGATATTAAATTACAAAAAAAGAAAAAAAGATATTAAATTAAAAAAAAAAATTGATTCTGAACACAACTATCGTTAAATTTTAATGGGTTTGCTTATTTGACAGACCAATATACAAGATTAATTGTTTAAGCATATAATTTATAAAATTTATGATGAAATAGTTTTAAATAATAAAATAATTTGAAATATATTTTTTTGGAAAATTTGAAATCATTTGAACAATTGATTTTTAATCAAAATTTATTTCCATTATTTTATTTAACTATATTTTTTTTAAAAAAATCAAAATTTTGACCCAATCCGACTTGGCCCAAACTTGTATGGGCTTAGTGATGATCAGTGTTATAGCGACCAATTGGGCTAGACTAGATTCGAGCCCTCTTACATATACATCGTACCGTATTTGGATCGAGGATGGTCCATTCACATAACTCGATTTACAAATCTTAGTTAGATTGGAGGGCATATATAGTCCTAAAATAACCCTATAACACTGATATTCAATATTAAATTATTTACGGAGTAACTCGAATTTAGTATTTCTTACTTAATATTAATATTAAAAAGACGAAATTTCTTACTCTTAAAATTCACTAGACTGTGACCTCTCACTCAGTATGATAGGTGGATGTACCTAAATAAAGAAATCGCGCCATCCCACTATACACCTTTCATCCAGTTGGGTCTTTTTTAATTGCTAACAAAATGGGCTTTTGGATTCAACACGAGCGATAGTTTGATTTTTTCCTTCTTTTTGGTTGATATATATTTGAATAATTGTATACAGATTCCCCCATGTTCCTGGGATTTTCACAAAGGAACAAGTGGAGGCATGGAAAGAAATAGTAGATGCCGTCCATGCCAAGGGTGCTGTTATATTTTGTCAACTCTGGCATGTTGGCCGTGCATCTCACCAAGGTATTCAAATTTTGCATTCAATCTCATTCCTCCTGCTCATAACTAGTTTAAAGTACTGCTTGGGATGAAATTAGATTCAAATTCAAATTTTCAATCCTTTGTAACTTCTTTCTTGACATACTTTTCGAGAGTTGATTTTAGGCCAAACTTAATTTTATAAATATGAACTTGTAGTTTATCAACCTGATAGCTCTCCACCAATATCATCCACGGAGAAGCCTATTTCAAAGAAGCCATGGAGGGTATTGTTGCCTGATGGAACTCATGATATATACCCGAAACCCCGTGCATTAACGATCTACGAGATACCTCAAGTGGTGGAGGATTATCGTCAATCGGCCATAAATGCAATTGAAGCAGGTTTGTTTATTCTAAACATTCGCAATCTTCAAGTGATTATGTAGTTCAGATATTCCTCTATTTTTAGATATGTTATGGTGATCAGGGATGGAACTAGGGGTGGCTCGAATGGGCTTGAGTCTCCCCGAAAAATTTTAAAAACTTTAGAAATTATAATTTTTTTACATTCAAGTCCCCTCAGAATTTTTTTTAATAGAACCCCAAAACTTTAGCAAAATTTTTATTGGTCTTCAGTCCCCTACCCTTTTTGTCCTGGTTTCACCACTGATGGTGATTCAAAATGTTCTTTGCTTAGGTTTGGCCTCTATTATATGTTAGACTCGAACAATTCTAATACCATTTGTTGTGGTACCAAGATATATGATACACAAAATATTGAAAAAAGGGTAAACTAATCATTGTATTTGTTGATCTCACAAGTTTTTTTTCCAATTATTATGGACCAAATAATTTTACGTGTCTATATTTAATCTCTTTATCACGTTCTAACTCAATCTCATACTAAAACACCATGGACCCCTCACATGTCATTATTTTAAGGGCAAAACAAAAGACTTTACCCGATGTTTCATTCCATTTCTTCAATAAGATCTTCAAATTGAATAACATACTACTATTTTAGATAGATAGAATGTGAAATCCTGTGTATATCTTACTGTTTAAACTTTTTATAGTATTGTGTTTTCAAATTCTTTGCAAAAGATAATGATACGTGAGAGGTGTGTATAACTGATTTTTGTCGGAAATTGAGTCAGAATGTGGTGATGAGACAAAATTATAGACACGTAAAAAGATTTGGGTTCATAATAACTATAGAACTTGTGGGATCAACAAAATACGAGGTCCTAAGTTTTGGAATGCAATGGCTATTTTCCAAAAAATGAATAAAACAACAAAACGAGTATACGAGGAATGTAACACCATTAATTAGCTCCATTTTTAACTCCAACGCCTAAGTCGATATAGATTTTGGCATATTAAGTGTAGGTAAAGAACTTAATGAATAACAAGTTTGAACAGTAACCTACTTATATATGAGTATATTCTTGAAGGTTTTGATGTTATTCGATGTGGGATTTAAGAATAATAGACTGATTAATCCTTTTGAACCTTTATTAATCCAAAGATGTCTTACTTGGTAAATGCGCCTTATATTAGTTTTGTGGGTTACCTTTTAACTTAATGGGTCAAATATATTGAGCCCAAAATAAGATGAGGCCCGATGCATTGTTCCCATCACTTTGAAATTGGGATGATGATGATTGATGAGAGACTTCTAATCCAAAATATTCTTCAAATATCAAGAATATTATGAAAATGTTTCAAGGAAAAAAAGAATATCATGAAAGTGCTATAATCTTAACATTTTGTATACATAGTGAATTATTATGAATTTTGTAAGTTTGAAAGGCCTTGAGAGACCACTTGACAATATAATATGCAGGTTTTGATGGAATTGAAATCCATGGAGCACACGGCTACCTAATTGACCAATTCCTAAAAGATGGAATCAACGACAGAAAAGATGAATATGGAGGTTCCCTTTCAAATCGCTGCAAATTCATAATACAAGTGGTTAAATCTGTTGCTGAAGCAATCGGCCCAGACCGTGTTGGTGTAAGAATTTCACCAGCAATTGACCATTTGGATGCTATGGATTCTGACCCATTAGCCCTTGGATTGGCTGTGATTGAGAGACTTAACAAACTTCAACAGGAATTTGGCAACAAATTGGCATATTTACATGTGACTCAACCTCGATACACTGCCTATGGCCAGACTGAATCAGGTAAACATCCTGCTTGTTTCATTTCATGGAAAAAGTAGTGTATTTTGTGACTACTATTTTATATTACTTATAAGATAATTTTTGGAGTTTTTGCACATGTTAAAAATAAAAAATGGAATTAAAAATTTATACGGAAGAAACTTTTGAAAAAAGAGTGAAAAAGTAGTCAAATTTGTTGTATAATGGAGAAAACAGCCTGATAGTTTATGAGTTAACTAAAAAAAGGTCTTGAATAGGGAAATTTTTATCCGTATTTATCCATATTTAGTCACATTATCCTATGCGTTTAATATATTGAATTTTTTGTATAGATCATCATATTAATCATATAATAATGTGGCTGAATATGGATAGAAGAATTTATGTCTTCATTTGTAGGCCTTATCTATATAAGAATTTTCCTTTCAATAGAGTGATTAATAATGATTACTCCCTTTATTTCAGTTAATTTATCGGTCATGTTAAGAAAGTGTGCAAATATTAATTGGAAGATGAGTAGACTAAATTGTTCTTATTTTAGAATGTGCGTATATTTGAATTATGTTTAAATATTTATGAAATTGTATCATTCCAATTACAGTAAATAGGAGAGCATGTAAAAAATTTTCGTTTAATACCTATTTTGATTTATTAAAGTGATAGATATTTTATAACAGCTATAGTATATGTAAACGATTAATAAATTAATAAAACTTTTAAATGTTTGAGTCGGCCTACAGGGAGACATGGAAGTGAAGAGGAACAAGCTGAACTGGTTAGAATGTGGCGAAGAACATATGAGGGAACTTTGATTTGTAGTGGCGGTTATACAAGGGAACTAGGAATTGAAGCTGTTGATGGTGGCGATGCTGATTTGGTTTCATTTGGTCGACTTTTTATATCTAATCCAGATTTGGTTTTACGTTTCAAGCTCAATGCACCTCTAATTAGGTACAATAGATCCACCTTTTATACTCATGATCCTATTGTTGGATATACTGATTATCCATTCTTGAATCAGAATGCCGCAAGTCATGTACCCTCTCGGTTGTAAATTCGGAGGCTTTAGTTTTTCTATTTCTGACATGAATTTGGTTGTATTTAGTACTTATTTGAGAAAAAATTATCGATTTTATTAATTATTCGTGTTGATTTTATATATATATATATATATATATATGTCTGACTGTTTATTAATACAATATGTTGTTTGTCTTAACATAAACTCTCCTAATATGGTATAAAAAACTGTTTAAAACACAAAATAGCAAATATTATATATTAATTATTTAATTCTTAGTTGTCAAGGTTTCATCCGACGTTGTTAATAGCTAACAACATTTTTTAGGCAATACAAAATTGTATTAAAGAAGATAAATTAGTTATTCATGTACAAAAACTAATTTTGCTTTTCAATTTCTAATCTTTTTTACGGTATCTTTTTATAACAAAAAAAAAAAAATTACAACTTTGAAATTGTGACAATTTAGATAATTCATTGTAAAATTCAGTTACGGATATCATATAATTCTCACCTGATTTTACAATGACGATAGAAATATATTGAATTTAGATGATATGAGATGTTGTAACATTTATAAGTAAATTCTACTACAAAGTGCTTAAATTGATAAGTTTAGTACTATTATAAAAAGAAATAAAAAAAGGTTAAAAGGAAAAAATAATTTCTCTATATATAAAGAAACGTTTCAATATTTAGGGAAATACAGAATAAACAGGTTGTTTGTTTGGATAAAACAAGCCCCAATTTTGCTCTATTCCAATAGGTTTGAGATTCTCGTTAAACATGGCAAAGATAAATGCATCCATATAAAGTCCTGGTCGTTTTGGTGTCCCAGCATTTGTGAGAATTTGCTTAACAAAATTCTTGTTATAAATGGAAGCAAGTTGTGGAGTGGTAAAAGCTTCATTCCCAGCCGAAGGCCAACCGCTCTCAGATATGGCAATACCAATATCAGAATACCCTGCCTTTTCCATTGCCCAGTAGAACGAATCTACCATTGCACTGAACAAATTATAGTACTCAAAATTACCATCACGTACCACTGCAGATTTTGCCCTAAAAAGTGCATAGTCTAGACTAACATGTATGGGATCTGCTGCGTATGCAAAGTAAGGATAAATATTAGCCATTAAAATGGAGGCACCTTGCCCTTCTAGAACCTTGAGAATCTCTACAAGAGGACCAAGAGCTGAATCTTGAAATTCTGTAGCAGAAGGAGGGAATGAATTTTTCAAAACTTCTAATCCTACTGCAGTTGTCACACGTATACCTCGTAATCCGCGACTTTCAAGAACAAGTAATAAATTTTGAATAGCTGGGGCAACAAAATTCGCGAAATTTCCAGGAATAACTTCGTTGCCAACAACAATAAAAATGATATTAATATCCAAAATGTATGGATTTATGTTTCTTAAAAACCAAGAATTTGCTGAATCTTGACTTGCTGCTATGATTGGGATATCTTCATTTAGGGTACCAATCGTTACCTCAATGTTGCTGCCTCTTAAAGCTTCTAAAACAGAAGGATTGGGTTCGAAAATCCTCATTTTACCAATTCCATGTTTTTTATAAAGATCAACTACTTCTGCTGGAGGAGGAAGATTGTTTCCTTGTGTTCCATAACAAACTCCCATTTCAAGGGTTTTTGAGGTTGTCAATTGTGGGATTTGTATAAGAATTATAAGTGTAAGAACATGGGAAATCAAGATTGGCACCATTTTTTCTTGGAAAAACAAAAAAAATAAAACTCAAGAAACCAATCACGTATAACCCAAAGAAAATACACATTTATATAGTCCGAAGAAATTACAATGATACAAGAGTTGGTGGTCAACATTAATTGTGAAAATCAATATTTGAGATATGAAATAACTAAATCTTAAAATAATTCGTTTAAGAAATATAAATACTCTTAGACATGTACATAATCAATGGCTTTGAAAATAAGATATTTCTTTTGATTTTGTTATTGGTGTTAAATTTTTATTCATATTTACCTGTCATATCTTATAAAATCAATAACAATTCTTAACTAAGCTAAAGAAGGTAATTGCCATTGTAGGGTATACTTTTGACTGTCTTACAGGTCCAGCTCGTTTGTAATATCCTACGTAACATTCCTAATTAATTAAAGATGGCAACAAAACTCTCTAGCCCAAAACCCACCGAAGACTAACTAATTTGTGTATGCAGAAAGCCCACCCATTATTGATGGTGGGTTTAATTGGATTTAAACTAAGCATGGTAAAAAAGCTAGACCATAATCCGCCCATGTCCAAGTATTTTAGATCAACAA
Source organism: Catharanthus roseus (assembly GCA_028651295.1). Classification (NCBI taxonomy): domain Eukaryota; kingdom Viridiplantae; phylum Streptophyta; class Magnoliopsida; order Gentianales; family Apocynaceae; genus Catharanthus; species Catharanthus roseus. The sequence goes on along the minus strand of JAPQWS010000044.1, from coordinate 996,417 downwards.
AAAGCCCATCTATAATAGCTAATGAGTTAAGATGGATGTGGATACAATGAATTTTTAAGATATTTAAACCTTTTATTGGATAGTCCAATGGGAAATTCATTAGGATAATCTGATAGATATCCTAAAAATAATCAACAATACCTTATAACTTTCCCATATAACATAAAAACACCTTATAACTTTTAACTTCTTTAATTTTTGAGGTTTCTTTAATCTTATTAACATATAAAAACCATATCCACCTTTTAATTTTTTTCGTAGAGTTCATAACATTCCTCCCTCTGAATATTCACGCGCACTTTTTTCTTTATAAAATTCACGACACAGTCTCTATCTAAAATTTACAACACTTTCTCTCTCTAAAGTTCATGCTCACTTTCTCCTCAAAAATCATAAACACTTTATAAAATTAATAATTATGGTGCCCATGGGTAACCATTTAAGCCATGATTAAGTGCTTATGATTTGAAGTTGAGTCCATGTCCCGTACGAAGCCATTATTAACTGCGTAATCCAAACCATTAATCTGATGGGCTTCCTTTTCTTCTGATTCACTAATTGAATCCATCATATGTCCTCCTGACCCAATTCCATTATGAAATTGCCCCAATTGAAAATAACACGAAATTATTTAATTAAACAGTAACGAGGAAGAAATTTCAGATTGTAATATAAGAAAAATTCACTGTTGACTTTTGATTATAAGTTTCAAACTTCCCTGCGTCCTCCAGAAGATAAAACTTAAAAGAAGGAAGAAATGGAAAGAGTCCAAATAGAGTACAAATAGAGTAAAACAACACGGATCAATAACCTCATTTTTTTTTATATATAAAATTACGGTATCATGTAAAATAATATCGGCAATCATAACACTATATATAACAATACCATTGATATTATAAATTTGTTTTTAAAAAAAAAATTATAGTACCATCCATGAACAATGTTACTGCACGGTACCATAATTTTTTTTTTAAAGAAAATTACGATACTGTATCCCAATATCTAGCTAGCATCTTAAATTCTTTTAAAAAATTACAATACGGTGCACAACGATACTGATAGATACAAAAATTACGATACTGTATATAACGATGTAGTCGGTACTGTAAACTTTTGTTTTTAAACATTATTACCGTGTATAATGATAAAGGCTGTGACCGTCAATTTTTTTTAAAAAAATTACTTGTACCATATACACCTATACCAACCATGTGTTAATGAAAAATACACAAAATAATTGATAGGCTTTCACAAGACCATTTGTTAATAAATTATGATTGTTAATATAGGTGTCCATCTTAGGTGCCCGATGGGCACCCTATAAAATTAATGTTTAGAGTATACATGGATGCACAATGGACACCCCATAAAATTAGTATTTAGCGTGTCAATGAGAGCCCATTTATGCCCATTGTCCATTTAAGCCTACCAATTTAAATCCATTAGTCTTTTGAACATAGGTGAACAATTTATCTGTTAATCATGTGCCCATTCAATATCCGTCCAATACCATCCCAACCTGCCGATTTGCTACCCTATTCCTAATATGGTATATGTAAGCCCTAAGGGACACTTATAATGTTTTGATTATGATTAACTTGTGCTTTGTGTTAAGTAGAAATAGTTTTATATAGAATAACAAAAGATGCACAAGAGAAGTCTCAAAGAGATAAGTTAGGGAATTTTACAAAGTTACCTTAAGAATATCCCTAACTAATCTTCTTATCTTCAAGGTGTTCAACTTGACCACATCATCTTCATAAGCTCTTGTTGTCTTGAGGGATCTTTTGTTTCTATGTAGATTCCCCTTAGTAGCTCCTTGGAAGAAATGTTTTTCTATAAACTATACTTGAAAAACTAAGTATTCTTGATAAAGTTATTGACGTTTTTAATGGATCATTAATTTTAAAGAGTATCAAGAATACATGTTTTTAAATGTGAAGGAAAGTCCATATTTTTTCAAAGAAAACCGGTTGTCCCATTTTTCTGTCATATCTAAAAAGGGTCATCCGATTTTTTCGAAGGAATGAAAAGAATCGGTCGTCCAATTTTAAAATCTGTCGTTCGATTTTTAGAAGTATAAAAAAATCGGTCATCCGCTTTTAAAAGGGTCCCATTTATTGTGTTGTGTAAACATTGAGGTTTGAGAGCAAAAACCTTGAAGGGTGATCCTCATTGTTGTTTGTGTAAAAATTTGACATTAGTGGATTTGTGAAATCCTTGAGTTGAGTCTCAAGGTAGTGACTGTAGCTCTATTGAGAGAGTGAATCATATAAATTTTTTTTCTCTTTTCCTTGTGGTTCGCTTTTTACTTCTATGTTTAAAGTTTAATTATTGTTTATAAAAGAGATTTTGTTTGGCTAGGAATTTTATTAAAAATGGTTATCAAATTCTTCTTCAAACAAAATCGAGGTTTATATTGAATATTATTCAAAAAGTTTTTAAATTAGCCAAAAACTTTATTCACTCCCCTCTAAGGTTTTTCAGTACAATTTATTAATAAATATACCAAGTAAAAGATAAATTCTAAGAGGAAAAAATTAATACTACACGAAAAATATATTATAAAAATAAATATTACAGACGATCGTGAGTGCTTTCTTAAGAGAAAACGCGAAATTCACAATACGAGATTTAGTGGATGTTTTTAATTAAATTAATATCCAAATGTAGTTTTTATTCTTTCTTCTAGAGTTTTATTCTTATTAAATACTTGGTATGTATTTGCGAGGTAGTAGTCCAGGTGATAAAAACAAATCTATTATGAATCCCCATCTATAAGTGATAAGAGAATATAGACCTTTTAATTTGTATTAAGTCGCATCATTCATCTTCTTGTTTATATCTTTATTTATGGACAAATTGAGACAAGAGTTTCAAAAGATAATTTAATTTTCACGAACTTTAATTCTTTTCACAAAATCAACATTTTCTTTTATAGAGAGTACAACTATATATATATATATATTAATAGTTAGAAAATACAGAATAAGCAGGTTGCTTATTTGGATAGAAGAGTCCCCAATGTTGTTCTACACCAGCAGGCTTGAGATTCTCATTAAACATGGCAAAGATAAAACCTTCAATATGAATCCCAGGCTTTTTTGGTGTACCAACATTTCTCACAATTTGTCGTACAAAATTCTTATTATAAATGGAAGCAAGTTGTGGAGTCGTAAAATCACCATTGCCAGCCGAAGGCCAACCGCTCTCAGACACCGCCACACCTACATTATGAAACCCGGCCTTTTCCATTGCCCAATATAACGCATCTACCATGGCACTGAACAAATTTTGGTACTCCAAACTACCGTCACGGACAACAGTAGCAGGGGCAGTGAAAAGGGCATAATCTTTTCTAACATGTATCGGATCCGATGCATAAGCAAAATAAGGATAGACATTGATCATAAGAGCAGATCCAGCACCTTGTGATGATAAAACCTTGAGAATATTCACCATAGGTCCATATGCCTCGGGTTGAAATTCACTAGCCGATGGCGGGTACGTATTTTGTAATACATTTCCGGCTAGAGAAGTTGTCACTTTTATTCGTCGTAAATTGTGATGTCTTAAAACATTTAAGAGATTTTGCATTGCGGGTGCAACAGAATTTGCGTACCCGCCGGGGACCACTTCGTTGCCAACTACGACGAATACGAAATTAATGTCATGAATGTATGGTTCCATATTTCTGGAAAACCATGAATTTGTAGCATCAAGACTTGATGCTAAACTTGGTATGTCCTCATTTCGGATTCCTAATGTTACCTTAATTTTACTTCCTCTTAATGCTTGTAAAACAGAAGGATTTGGATCGAAAAGTCTCATTCTGGTAATGCCATATTGTTTATAAAGAGAAATTACCTCGGCAGGGGGAGGAAGATTGTCTCCTAGCATTCCATAACAAACTCCTATATTAAGGCTTTTTGCCATTATCATTAAGAATGAGCCATGGAAGGCTATTATCAAGAAAACCATATGAGAATTGCAAATTGATCCCATCTTTCCCTGGCAAGAATAAGCTGTAAAAACAAGAAAAATAAGTTATTTTTATGATCAAATTATATATAATAATCCAAAGAAGAAAATTACTTAGTAAAGAGAATTAATTTTTGCAATAAATTATATATGAAAAGAGAAAGTAGCTATAATTATAATTGATATTTTCATATTTTGGAGTGAAAGTCAAACTTTGCAAATGCTTCATAAACTGAATCTGGGTACCTTTTAATATCGGGTACCTCTTTAATGTATAAAAAGATATTTTTTAAGTGGAAAAAGTAATAAAGTTTGCCATATAATGGAACAAGAAATGTCTATATTTTTTCTTAGCAAGTTAACATAACTATCTAATCTTCAAACAAATATGACAATTTGGAGTGGGATTTATGATGATTTCTCATCAAAAAATGGTCTCTAAACAAATGGTCTTCAAGAATATGACAAAACAAAAACATCCATTTTTTTTGGGATCATATATTTACACATAAACCTCTCAATAGTACAATATTATCAAGTCACGATTTCTGCATTGATGTCTCAAACTCGAAATTCTCAATAATAAGAAAATTGAGGGAAAAATTGTGACAATTTAACTATCACTTTTGACATATATATATACATAGTGACTAAATTATAGGTATTAACAATCATCAAATTAAAGAAGAAATTTGTCCAAGTCCAATATTAGATAAGTGCCTAAAAATAAAAAATAAAAAAATTTTACAAAGCAATACTTTGGTAAAAAATTTACTCACAGAGAAGGGCTGGAAATCCACTGCCTTGCGGAGCTGTTTTAGCCAATCTAAGGAAATAATACTGTGTATAAATATAAATAGTTAAAAAGGGATTCAAATGATTTTTCCTGAGATGAATTTAGGTGAGGAGTCATAATTATTTGCCATGACATTAAATTGAAAAACCATATCTTTATTCCCAATCGGAAATATGTTTTCTTGCCAATTTCACACATTGGAATGTAATGCTCGACCCCTTTTCATCCTTGAGCTTTTTTTTAATAAGGTAGGTGACTGGTTAAAGAGAACTTTGCAAAATTAGTCCTAAATTTATTCACTTTCTTTTAATATGGCCCAACATTTATTTTTTCAATAATTTTAGTCTTAGACTATATATATATTTTTAAAATATTAGTCCCATCTCACTTTGTGGTAGAATTTTGAACTTATTTGACAAAATTGAAATTTGAGTACTCAAGTTTGAAATGTTTAATTTTTAAATTTTGAAAGAATGCTCAATTTAAAAATTAAACAAATTAATATATCATTGATTTTTTGTAATCTAAATTAAATGTTCCCACACATGACCAAATACCTATATAACTATATATATATATATATATAGAGAGAGAGAGAGAGAGAGAGAGAGAGAGAGAGAGAGAGAGAGAGAGAGAGAGAGAGAGAGAGAGAGAGAGAGAGTGGATTTCTCTTTTTTAATATTATGGATAATGAAAGGATTGACATTGCGTTCTCCCATTTATCATGACCAAAGTTAAGGTTCCATAAGCCAAGGATGATTATATGGTATGTTTTCTGAACCACAGTACAATATATATATATATATATATATTTTACTAGGTGATTTTTGGGGTCATGAAAGTGATAATGTAGCTAGAAATAGTAGAATTTCTTCCATTGGTTTTGCCCTCTCTGCTACTGCCATTCTTATCTCTTCTTTTGTCTTGGAAACAAACACATGAAATGAAACAGCTTCAAAAAATTGTGGAATGGCAAGTCTGAACATTAATCTAAAAAGTACTGGTCGCTGCTCAAAACTTTTGTATATTTTCTGCAAATTTAAAAATGATTCTTAATGATATTTGTCCTTTTATTTCCATTGCCATAAGTCTACCCATACCATAGAGAGTATGAGAGAGTAACCGTTGCTGTAATTCTCATTTATCTCAAAACGTTCTCAGACTATTTATACTTGTCGCATTATACATATAATATCAAATTTTACTTATTTATATTTACAAACTATTTTTATATACCATAAAATAAATCTTAATCAATCAACTTAGATGAAAATCTAACAAATTACTGTTCATGCAGTCTTCTGTCATATTTTTAAGGATAGTTTTCTTAAGATATAACTGTCATATTTTTAAGGATAGTTTTCTTAAGATATAACGTGTCTGCTCCATTTGAAAAGGAAAAATCAGAAGAAAATAAACTATTCGTGCTAGGAAAGGAAGTTCGACACAAACATAGACCATACGAACTGATGAGTATATTTCATTCTTATAATGGTTAGATAATCTTCTGTTTATAAGATATTCTTTAATAAGACTAAGGTCAAACTCATTTTTTAATATGGTATTAAACCTAATCACTTATTTCAGTATTGAGGAACTTATAAGTTGTTTAGTCCTGAAGCTGAGCAAAGGGTGTATGGATTGATATTTCTTTCTGTCAAAAAGAGAAAAAGGAAAGTGTGTTTTGGAGTGAAGTACATTCTGGAAGAGGCATAAATTTTTTACTGCTAGTTCTGGGGGGACACCCTAAAAGATAGGGAAGTTAGGACATCCATTCATTTGTTGCTTGGACAAAATTTAAAGTGATAAGAAGACTTGCACAGAGACTCAATTTTTTGGGCTGTCAAAAAATGTCTTTTTATGCCTTCAAATCTTCCATTGTTCATTTGATTCTTGGACCACTTTCCTTATATATATATATATATATATATATATATTTTCCTTTCAAATTAAAGCACAAAAATGATTTAGGATACTTCTGAAATCTTCTGAATTAGCGCATATATATATATATATTTATATATATATCTTTTTTGTGAAGAGAGCCAAAACATTTGTTTCCAGACAGGTTTGAAATCAATGAAACAATGATTTGATCATTATAAAGTCAATTTTCTAACCATTATATCAAGATAAATTGTTCTTATTAGACCATTCATATTCAAATCAACATCAATTCATGACAATTTCATTAGAGTGATATGCTATTGATATTAATATGGATTCAATTAATTGAATTAAACGTGAATAAAAGTATTAGTTATTGTGGAAAGTACTTTTACAAGTAAGGGTAGAAAGTATATCAATTTTATCATAATTTACTGCAATTAATTACATAACTTTTATCTAATAAGTATTTTTTATTTCATTAAACTCCTCAAATTAAGTCTGTTCATTCGACATAAATTGACTTAGTGATGAACGAATTGGTAAAAATTTTAAGCCATTATAAGGATTTAAACTATAATCTTCTTACATGAGTGATGTGTTCGTCGCATCGAGCGTATTTAATAGAACTTATACTTTTTCATATGATTTTTGCAAGTTTTACAAAAGACCGCGTAAATCTTCAGATAGTAGTTACGGATTCTTAAGTGCATAATTAGAAAGTTTATGACAACTTAGAAGGTGTAGTTTAACTGGTTTTGAGACTGTAGAATTAGTATCAACAGCTAATGTTCGAATCTTTACAACTGCAATACTATTAAGTCCATTTATACATCCAATGGTCTAATAAAACTTGCAGAGCAAGGTATTTCACTTCTCTTAACGAAGAAAAGTGAGGGAAAAGAAAACATGATTGTGCATGCAATCAATCTTATTAATACTAGTAACTAACTAATTCTAGTTTCACTGGTATTTTATCTTAGTTTGATTCCTCTTGGATTTTACAGAATATGCTACTAAAAAAATCAAAAACAGCTTCAAACAAAAAGGGAGTTCTTGTCTTTGTGCGCAGAAAATATCATCCCTTCACATGCAGCACAGCCCAAAATATGTCGTTTCTTCTTTTCTTCACCATCCATGCTCGTGAAAGGCCAATGCCAACGATATATCTAATAACCAATAGCATCCTAGACAAGATCATACATATATTGTTGAGGGCGAAAATCTATATAAATAAAAATTTTAAAATGTATCTCTAATGTATTTATATTTAATGGTTTTAATTTTTACTAATTCATTTTAATTTTTTAAATTCTTAATAAACCTTTAATTTAATAATTAAGTGTTTCAATCACTAGCATTGACACGTGCAAAGTACATGAATAATCTAATAAGGATATAAATAGTTTAATATTCAATCAAGTTCTTTCTAGAAATTCTCCAAAATAAAATTATATGGTTTGATCATCAGTATATCAAAGAGAAACTATTATGCGTTTTATAGATTACTCACATATTTTATACATACTTTGTTTGGTTGGATCTATATCTGAAAAAGTTAATTGTTTAATTAAAAGCTCATTAGAGCCCTTAAAAGACTAGAATTAATCATTAAGGATTAAAGTTGTCAAGCATACATATATTAAATTTTAAATTGGTGATTTATCTAAAAAATAAACCCTTATAATTTTTTTTTTATAAATGTAAACATTGAGATGACAATCGCCGACTTATCATCCTCGTCCTTATTACGTTCGTGAGAGTAATTAATGGATTTTAGAATATCTACAACATATTATTTGTCAACGTAATCACTACATATCAAAATAATAGCAAATTTTAATACATTGGAATAATATGAAAAGAAATTTTTTACCACTCGAAATGCTTTCTTATCTGGAATGGAACGGAATCATCTTTCCATTCCAGTGTCTGGAAAGATAAAGTATAATGAATGATGATTCATTTTGTTTGGAAATTTATTATTTTAAATTGGAATGAAAAAAAAAATGATATGTAATATGGCCTAAATGTTATTCTAACATAAAATGCATTTTTTATGTCCTAACACACATTTAAACTCAAGAAAAAAATCAAACATTTTATTTAAGTGTAAATATTAATATATAAAATTAAAAATAATTATAAAACAACTCATTTTAAAGATAAAAATAAAAGAAAGTCCGATAATAGACTAATATTTCTAAAATGATTCCCACTTGTCTTGTTCTTTCATATATTTTAGTGCGGAAAGGGCATTTCCAACTTCATCCTAAAATGAACTTTCTTGTAAAAAAATTATTCTTACTTTTAATTTGAATACCAAACATTGAATGGAAGGAAAAATTAGAAAAATCATCAATTCTACTTCATTCTCACACGTATCAAACATCGAGCTAAATCAATAAATTATATATCATAAAATTATCGGTATCACATCATACATATTACATGTCTTATTACTACATGTGGGATAGAAATATAGGAGTGCCCTCCAATTATTACAACATTTTCACATACCACTCAAACTCTATATAAAGGCCCCCATTCCATTCAACACATTACACTCTTCTTCAACAAACAATATTCAATCAAAGGATATATCTCCACATTCTTCTAAAGAAGAAGAAGAAGATGATGTTTCTCCAAGCCATTTTCCTCTTTTCCCTCCTCATTTCATCCTCTCATGCTTCCGACCTAGACTTTTGCGTGGCAGACCCAACATTACCGGTCGGACCGGCCGGTTACTCATGCAAAAAAGTCTCGTCCGTAACCGAAAAAGATTTCGTTTATAGTTTAGGTACCCCTGGAAATACATCCAACATAATTAAAGCCGCCGTTACACCAGCCTTTGCTCCAACCTTTCCTGGAATTAACGGACTTGGTGTTTCAATAGCACGTTTAGATTTAGCGGTGGACGGCGTTATCCCAATGCACACTCATCCTGGTGCTTCTGAAATTCTAGTTGTAATTGAAGGGCAATTATGTGCTGGTTTTATTTCCTCTTTAGATAATATTGTTTATTTTAAAACTTTATTTAAAGGTGACGTCATGGTCTTCCCACAAGGTCTATTGCATTTTCAGTTTAATTCTGGGAAAGTACAAGCTATTGCTTACGTCAGCTTCGGTAGTGCTTATCCTGGTCTTCAAATTACCGATTACGCCTTCTTTAAGAATGATTTGCCTACTGAAATTGTGGCTAAAACCACTTTCTTGGATGTTGCTCAAATTAAGAAGCTTAAGGGTGTCCTTGGCGGCAAAAATTAAATCAATAATATTTCTTTCTCTTGGTGACAAGTCAGCAACGCAGTCGATTGGAGGTCAATTGTGTCATTTCTTAATTTCCTTTTTTCTTTTTTTTTGTAATTCCTTCTTTTTCTTTTGGTAATTTTCAGGTTATTATTTGTTGTGGTAGAGTCATTTTCTAAGATCTTTTCACCTCAATGTAATTCTATTGAGTCGAATATTATTGGCTAATTTGTGTTGTGGATGTCAATTTTTGTATGCATGCAGTATAATTTACTTCGAACCTACATATTCAGCTTTTCTGTGTGTTCTTTCATTTGTTATATTTAGCTCTTATTTATTTTTTATTAATCATATTATGAACATAATGTAATATTTCATTAATTTTTTTTTATTATGTTAGCTCTTCCTTTAATAAATAAAATTCAACCATATTTTAATTGTTATTTCAAAAATTGTGTAAGTATTTAATGAATAAACCTTTACTTTCAATCAATATGTTGGGATTTTATCAATGAGGTGAGGATTACTTCTGAAAGGTATTCTAATATATATAGAAAAAATATTTATAATTTTTTGTTTTTTAAATGAGTAATTTATTAAAATATTAAAATATAACAAGTAAAAAATATAATTTGAATTGCAAAAGTTGTTAAGATTTATTGAGTGAATGAATGAGATTGCAAAACTTTTTGACTATGGAAACGTTTAGCGGAGGGTTGATAACGAAGTGGTAGTTTGATGATAAAATTTTTTCTCCTTTAAATCTTCTACTAAGTGAGAAATTTTGAATTCAAGTTATTTTAAGTGAGAGATTTTGAATTCGAATTATTCTGAACGTGACTTTATATAAAATTTTTAACTTTACTTTATAATGATAGATTTTATATCTCGATATCCTATGAATTAGTTGAGCACGGTCAAATATAAAAATTATCAAATAAAGGGTGGGTTGCGCTAAAGCTTTTGGTATCCTACTAAGTGACAAATGAATATAGACGGATGAACATGTGTATTTGTTAACTATTAGCAAAAGTAACAATATATCAATAACCTTATCCCCATTCGTGGTCCTAACTCTTTTACAATAGTGGAAACACTATGCAAAACTTCCATAAAAATATTATTAAAAACATATTATGCAAAACTATTCCATATGTTGGGATTTTTTTTATTTAAATTCCATCAAAATATCCCTTGATTATTTACTTTTAAGTGTTCAAGATACTAAAATAATTGTTAGAATTCAGGTATGGGCCTAAACAAAAGGTAATTTAAAAGAAAGAGGATTGTCTAAGTTTATTAAAGGTTCATTATTTCTTTAATTAGTCGGTGTGGAATTCTCAACAACGATATTCTATTTCTTTATGTCTACAAATCAAAATTGTGTATCTCAAGGCCTTGTTTGGTTCAAGAATTTTGGTGAGGAAAAGAAAAAGAGAGAGAGAAAATATTATTCCTAGAAATTGAAAATTCATATATTGTTTGGTTGATTAACAAAACTCATAAGGAAAATGATTTCTCTTTATTGGTTTATGAGAATTTGAGAAGAAAATTGAAAAGAAAAATTATATATATATATATGTTAGGATTAGTTTTAACTTTACTAAAAGATATTAGTCGTTTCAACAAAAATTTTCCTTAAAAAACTATTTTACCAAAAAGAAAGGGAAAAACCGTAGCCCTAGGTTTCCAAGAAAAAAAAGTAGCAATAGATTTACAAAAAAAAAAACAAAAGAAAAGAAATAGTACTACTCTTGCATAATTAAAAAGAAATAAAAAATAAGAAATATTTTAGTGATGGGAGCATTTCTCAAGAGAAGGTTTCCCTCCTTATTTTTCTTTTCCTCACACTTTTTTATGAGGAAATTTTTTTTCACTTTTTTGAATTAAGTTTTCCTCATTAATTTTCTTATCATATTTTTCGTAGCATTTTCCTTAATTACCAATGAAAAAGAAAACCTTTTCGAAGGACAATTGTTTTTTTTTTTTTTTCAATATCAAATTCCTTGAACCAAACAGGACCTAAGGGTTCATTGGATTAGAAATAAGAATAGAAAAAGTAAAAATTTTTTATTTGAGATATATGAAAGATAAATTATTTGTAAAAAAAAAAGAAAAAGGTAAGGCCCTATTGTTAAAAAGTATAGAAAAGTAAATGTATTTTATATTTAAAATCAATATTGATTCTGATTAGAGAGTAGTCATGTGTGGTGCCAATTTTAAGAGTAAATAATGGATACACCCATAATATAATATACAACTGAGAGAGTCCGTTATCATGACTTACTATGGTGGGCTCAGCCCACTCCAAAGTGCTAAGCTAATTATTGGACCAACAAAGGCTAATCCAAAGATCTCTTCAAAGCCCATAAATAATGTGCCTTCATTCTGTTATATCAATATAATATATATCTTTTGGTATGCCTATTTACCAAAATTAGGCAGTTTCGTTAAATTTTAGGAATAAGGTAAAATAATAAATCCAATTCCATTCTAAAAAGATTGAAACACACACACTCTCTTCCCTCTAAAAAACCTTCAGGCACGCACGCACGTTTCTCTCTAACAAAACTCAAGCAACTGACCAACCGATTTCTTTCATTTTTCTTCCTCTGTTCTTGCTCAAAGCTTGGGCATGCTTCCTAGCCTCGACGAGGGTTTCAAGCAATAATATGCCTCAAGTACTAAATCCCAGAACTTCAAATTTTGTGCACTAGATACCAACATAGTTTATGATGCCACTTTAGGTTTTACTTTTATTTATTATTGTAAGAATTTTTTAAAGTGATGAATTTCTAACTATGGAGCACTCTAAATCTTTACAAGACAAAATGTCGTTAGAGATGCATAGGGATTAACTCCCCAAAGATTCGTCGATACCTAAGTCAGCAACGATCTCAGAGAAGATTGGTGGAAAAGAAAAGAGTATTTATTAGTTATAATTTATATCAAGCATTAATGAATGGAAAGAAGACCTATTTATAGACGTTTGACTAGACTTTTAGTTTCTCATACTTCATTTTGGGCCGAATTAGTTTTAGTCCATCAGCTCTTTGTCTTTCCTTGAGATTAAACTGGGTCTTGATTGAACTGATTATGTTAGGTCGAGCCGATTTGTCCTATCACAAGATAGATATGTGATACTACTAAAAAATGTGCAAATTGAAGAGAGACCAAAATTGTTGGGAATAAACATGCTCCGTCTTCCTGGCGTATACTTCATATAAATCTTTGACATTTATGACCATTTCTAGCCGTAGAAATGTATGTAAATTTCGAGCACCGGACGAAGCTGTCAGAGAAGTTCTAAGATTTCTTGAAATGGAAAACTTCCAATATTACATCTTCAAGACGTTACTGCTACCCATATTTTCTGTATGAAAAATTCAGAAATTAGGGGAAAGAGTCCTTTGTGCCTCTGCTTTTCTAAAATCCTCTGAAATTGCAAATGCTGGAAAAATGTCATCGAAAAACTAAAATTGATGATGGGTAGAGGAAACTTCTGGTGGGCTTTTGGGCTCTTCTTACGGCCTTTCCTCTTCTTCTTCTTCTCCGCCCCCCCCATAGTGTTTGCTTTTTATGTAATGATCTGCTCACCATGTCTCTAATTCTTGAATTATTATCATCATTTATTGTTGAGTGATTATTTATTGTCAATTGATTTACTTTTAAGTTTTTTCTTCCATTAAAAAATGGTAATAGAATATGCAGTCTTAATTTTGAAAATAGGCATTCTTAGTTATAAAAAAATGCACTAACACATAAAGTAACACATCATGCATGTTATACATTATAGACACCCACAGTTATCAAAGTAGGCACTCGCCCTTATAAAAGTAAGCACTTCAAATTATAAAAATAAGTACACCTACTTACAGTCGCCCATTTTGCATGTTTTATATCATAATCACCATTGGTTATGAAAAATAGGCACTCCTAATTGTAAAAATGAGCATCCATAATTTTAAAAAAGGACACCACTGCATAAAGTAACTCATCATGCATGTTATATATTATAGGCATCCAAAATTATAAAAGTAGGCACTCGCTGTTATAAAAGTAGGCATTCCAAGTTATAAAAGTAGGCACATCTACTTACAACTACCCAGTTTGCATGTCTTATATAATAATCACCATTGGTAATGAAAAATAGGCACCTCTAGTTGTACAAATGAGCACCCATAATTTTATAATTAAAAAAAAAAAAAAACCCACTGCAAAAAGTAACTCATCATACATGTTTTACAGTATAGGCACCCCCAGTTATAAAAGTAGGCACCCATAATTATAACAGTAGACACTGCAAGTTATAAAAGAAGACACACCTACTTATAGTCACTCATTTTGCATATTTTACATCATAATCACCATTGGTTGAGAAAAGTAGGCACTCTTAGTTATAAGAGTATGAACTTTAAGTTATAAAAGTAAGCACTCACAATTACAAAAGTATGCACTCTTAGTCATAAAAATAGGCACTCACAGTTATAAAAGTATGCACACTTAGTTCTAAAAGTATGTACACTTAGTTCTAAAAGTAAATACTCACATTTCTAAAAAGTAGATACTCACAATTATAAGAGTAGACACTTTCAGTTATAAAAGTAAACACTCACTGTTATAAAAGTAGGTACTCTTGGTTATAAAATTAGGCACTCGCAATATAAAAGTAGGCACAGTTAGTTTTAAAAGTAAGCATACTTAGTTCTAAAAGTAGGCATCTACAGTTATAAAAGTAGGCATTTTCAATTATAAAAGTAGGTATTTTTAGTTATAAAAAATATACACTCACAATTATAAAAGAAGACACTCTTAGTTATAATAATATGCACTCACAATTATAAAAATAGGCACTCTTAGTTATAAAAGTAGGCACTCACAGTTATAAAAGACAGTTTTAAAAGTAGGCACACTGAAGTTCTAAAAAGTAAGCATTCACAGTTTTAAAAGTAAACACTCACAATTATAAAAGTAGACCACTCCAAGTTATAAAAGTAGGCACACCGACTTATAGATATTCATTTTTCATGTTTTATATCATAATGACCCTTATTTATGAAACATAGGTATCACTAGTTATAAAAATGAGCATCCATAGTTATAAAAAAAAAATAATAACACTGCATAAAGTAACATATCATAAATGTTTTACAACACAAGCATCAATAATTATAAAAGTAGGCGTTCCAAGTTATAAAAGTAGACACAACGTAGAGTTACCTATTTTGCATGTTTTATATCAGAAGCACCCTTGGTTATGAACAATAAACAATCTCTAGTTGTAAAAAAGAGAAACCACAATATAAAAAATGAGCATCTACTATTATAAAAAAGGCACCACTGCATAAAGTAACTCAACTTGCATGTTATATAGTATAGGTACACACAAGTGTAAAAGTAGGCACTTTCAGTTATAAAAGTAGGTACCTACAATTATGAAAATAGGCACTAAACTTACAATAACTTATTTGCATATTTTATAGCATAAGAAGCATTGGTTATGAAAACTAGTCACTCCTATTTATAAAAATGAGCATCTATAGTTATATAAAAAAAAAAAAAAGCACCACTGCATAAACTAACTCAACTTGCATGTTATCTAGAACAGACACCTACAAGTATAAAAGTAAACACTCTCAGTTATAAATTTAGGCACCACAGTTATAAAAATAAGCACCTCATCTTGTATGTTATATAAAATAAACACCTTTAATTATAAAAATTGGCACTCCTAATTATAAAAATATGCACCACTACTTAGAGTAACTAATCTTGTATACTATATAGGTTAGACACCCTAGTTATAAAAATAGACAATAGTGTATTAAGAAGGAAAACATAAAAATATAATAAATTTAAGGTTATATAGTCAATTTCACCGAAAGAAGCATTAGGAAAGAGAACAAAACATAGAGAACGATGGAGGGTTTTTTTTTTGGATTGGACCCAGATTTTAGAAATGGGTACTAAAGAGGTCCATTTTTTTTTTTAATTCTAGAACAGGCCATAACGCACAGTCATTGTGCGTTATCTCAGTGATAATGCACAATGGTTGTGCATTATCCCTAATCACGCGGCTTAAGCTGCGTTAAGCCGCAATAATTACGTTAAAAACTGACGTGGTTCCGATCTGGTGCTGATGTGGTGATAGCGCACAGCTATTGTGCGTTATCAAGGATGATAACGCACAGCCATTATGCGTTATTAAGGACTGTGCGTTATCATGTTATAAACCTTACCTAGCCGGCCGCCCCCTTCCTTCCTTCCCTTTTCTTCTTCCTTGTTTCTTCTCCTTTATTTCTTCTTCCTCTACTTTTTCAGCCTCAAAATTTCTCTCTCTTTCCTCCGCCTCAATTTTTCTCTCTAGCCTCAATTTTTCTGCTTTCTCTCCTTCTTTTCTTTTGCCTTACTTCCTTCTTTTTTATTGCTGCATGAAAAAATTTCCAGCCTCCTCCGTCGCCGCCGCTGTTCGGTAAGTTGTTTTCCTTTTCCTTTTATTTTCTTACTTCTTATTATTTTCTCTTCTTCTAATACTTTTGTATTTTATTTTGAAATTTACAGTTAAAAATTAGTTAATATTTGAAGTTCAAGTTTGAATTTGCGAGACTTTCTTTGGAGTACGAAGGTTATTAAAGATTTGGAGTGGAAAACGGTAGACTAGAGCTGCATTTTTAATTTTCGGTAAGTTTTTAATTATTTAAATTTTTTGGTGTATTATTTATTAAGTTTAGTTATTATGTGTTTGAGTTTGTTATTTGTTGTTTGTTAATCATTTTTATGAATTTTATTTGTTAATTTGAATTAATTCATTTTTTATGAAAGTGGGGTTTGGATTTATGTTTAAAATTGTTGTTATTAATAAAATTGTACAAATTTGATAATTTTATGTATATAATTATTTTTTGCATTAAAAAGTGATCTTAGGGTGATGTATTATTTTCATGAATTTATTTGGATAATTAGAGTTTAATATTTTACCTTACTTTATGATTATTTGAATTTTTTTAATTATTTAGATAATCATTTTGTATATTTCGTATAAATTTTTGAGTAGAAAAGATGAGAACCTGTAATTTGGTATTTTTCTCATATGTTAGGTGGTGTTTTTGTAAATGGTAGAACCAATAGTTGGAAATTTATATTTTAGTAATTAATACTTTTATTTAAACTCTAAAACCGTAATAGTGAATTTACGAAGTAGTAAAATACTTACTTATAAAATATACTATAAGTAACCTTAAAAAACTTAAAAATTCTAAACTTTAAATAATAGAAAACTTAAAAATCTATTATTAAAATTCAAAATTTACATCAAACATTATTTGTGAAAGTGGGGTTTGGATTTATGTTTAAAATTGTTGTTATTAATAAATTTGTACAAATTTGATAATTTTATGTATATAATTGTTTTTTGCATTTAAAAAGTGATCTTAGTGTGATGAATTATTTTCATGAATTTATTTGGATAATTAGGGTTTAATATTTTACCTTACTTTATGATTATTTGAATTTTTTTTAATTATTTAGATAATTATTTTGTATATTTCGTATAAATTTTTGAGTAGAAAAGATGGGAACCTGTAATTTGGTATTTTTCTGATATGTTTTTTTTTTTTTTGTAAATAGTAGAACCGATACTTGGAAATTTAGAATTTAGTAATTAATACTTTTATTTAAATTATAAAACCTTAATAGTGAATTTACGAAGTAGTAAAATACTTACTTATAAAATATACTATAAGTAACCTTAAAAAACTTAAAAATTCTAAACTTTAAATAATAGAAAACTTAAAAATCTATTATTAAAATCCTAAATTTTTCATCAAATATTAAACCGTAAAACTATAAACTTTTTAACAGTAAATCTGAAAAAGCCAAAATCGTAATATTAAAATTCTACAAAGTATATTATAAAAACTTTAAAAACAATTAAAATTGATTTTTGAAACATTAAAAAATAAAACTAGAAACTCTGTAACAGTAAACCCTAATAAACCCCAAGAACCTTAAAATTGATATTTTCAACATTAAACCGTGAAATTGTCAACGTTGTAACAGTAATCCCTCTTTCCTTAAAATGTTAATATTTTAAACACTAAACCATAAAACTGTAAACCCTTAAAAAAACAAAAATCTTAATTTTTTAAACATTAAATCGTAAAACTGTAAATTTTGCTATAGTAAACCCTAACAATGATATTTGTAAACATTAAACCGTAAAACTATAAATTTTATAACCGTAAACCGTAATAACGCTTAAATATTAATATTCTTGATAATTAACTATAAATTATAAAATATTAAAACCCTGAAAACCCTAAAAACACTAAATTTGATATGCTAAAAATCATTCAAACCTAAAACCATAAAATGAAGTGTACCATAAAGAACACACCTTAAAGAGTTTGGAATTAGAATTTATTTAAAAATTTTTACTTTTAAGATATAGATATTGACAATAATTCAAACTATAGTTAATGTAGATGGAAGAAGTGCCAGCACACGTGCATCCCGGGCCCATTGTCCCTGATGTTTTATCGAGACAGCACGAGCACCGATCTGATTTGATCTAGAGTGGGGACCACGAGACATGTTATACTGATCTTCAGTGCAGGTGTTTTGGGCGGAACCTATTCCAGTGCTACAGTATGGCTCCCCATAGGTTGGTGGAGCTTATTAACGGAACTGGGTTGGGGGGGAGTCTTTAGATGTAACTGCTACTATGATGCCTTCTTTTGGATTGTATACCATGGAGGAATAGTGTTGTAAGGGAGTAAGACCAAGGCGGTTATTACATCTATGCTGACTCTACTAGAGGCTGATCCTAGGCTCATCAGAACGGTGGATGATTCTGATTGAATATAAAAAAAAGTTCTCGTTGCAAAGAAAGATGACGCGTGAGAATCTGCATCGACTTTCGCAACCGCGTGTCCAAAGGCAAGCAGAGATTGCCCTCGTCGACTCAACGGCGGGAACGCGGTTAAGGTACAATGACTTGACCGGGGGAGTCTTTAGATGTGGTTACATTGGGTTGGACTACGCACTTATTACCACATCGGTAGAGCGGTAGAGATCAGAGACTCACACAATTCCCCTGACGTGTGGAGAAGTCTCAATAACACTACAGGATGTACAGGCACTGTGGGGTTTAGGGATAGACGGTATGACCATTACCGGCCCTAGCTGGAGTGTACATCCCAAACAGTATTGGATTGAGCTTATCGAGAGACTTCTTGGGGTGCAGTTGTCTCTCAGCCACTTTTCCGGATACAAGGTGAAGAATGAACCTTTGGAAGCATGGATCCTGAGAGCGTTTACTGGTTCGAAGACCGATGATGATCTAATCCTGCGCACTCGTAGATTTATTTTCTTACTCATTGGCGGACATATGCTTCCTGACTTCTCCGAGAATTTGGTTAATGTGCGCTACCTCATTTTATTAGAGGATATTGATGCTATCAGGACATATAGTTGGGGTAGCTGTGTACTTGGATTTTTGTATAGGCAGTTGTGCACGACAGCTTTGGGAGGTGCACGACAGATTGGGGGGGCCTTAGTCTTACTAAAGATTTGGGCATAGTCGCGTATACCTGTATTGCGGACTCAGCTGATTACGGATATTCCGGCCGACCCTTTTACTCCTCTTGGCGTTATATGGTGCACATCCTTTGACTGTAGCCAACTGCCTACGCATGGCTGTTGTGCGTTATCCTTGAAGATGACGCACAATAATTGTACGTTATCTTCAATTGTCATCTCAACCACGTACAATAATTCACTAATACCAGCTCTTCCCAAGATAATAATTCGGTTGGAAGGACAATAATTCATCCAACCAAGCTCATCCCGTGATCCCAACTCATCCAAGGACAATAATTCATCTCACCATTTACTTTTTCCTCATCCCAGTACAATTCACTCTCTGCTTTCTAAACCATTGAAACCTTATAAATACATTCATTCATTCTTCTCTACATCTACAAAACACTTACAGCATATCAAACTTATCTCCCTTAACATTCCATTCATTCTTTTTCAATTCTCGAAGTTCTTAACATCTTCATATTTCATCATCTCTAAACACTTACAGTTAAATCATTTTAACATGGAAGCAATCAACCCTGTTAGAGTAATGCTATTTTGGGATTCTGAAATTGCAAGGGATGCATACGGTCCCTATTTTACTGGAACAATTCGAAAAAGTTGGACATTGCCAATGAACCGAATGATTTCACATGCCGAACTGGTTAAAAAAATATTGAAATACCGAGATATGGATCCCAATCTTTGGAATATTCGAATGACAATGAGGGTGCCTTCATACTACGAAGTGCATCGTGTGTTTTACTTTAAATTTATATAGCATGAACAACGATGAAGAAATGCGTTATTTATGGACTATTCCACCCCACCTAGCAAAGGAAGGGATTCATATTCTTGTTGAATTCGTGCATATCCAACAACAAAATATTCCAAACACACACGACAGAAATACAACAACTTTGCCAGAACATATTACGGAGGTAACATAGATGGTTTCTGATGAATCGTCTATGTTGTACAGTAACGTCAATAACGATGATGATGAGGTTGACAGATCAAATGGAGATGATGACATTTCTAGTCAATCTGAATCGGATGATGACAATGACCCGGAAGGAGAGTTCCAAACTCCCCTGAATCCTGTAAATCCTGTCAACCCGGTAACCGAAAACATAGTGCAACAATGGGAGAGCAGCCAATGGTTCAGCAGCGCTAGGTATGACTACACACATTCTGGAGCATTCCTGGGCTCGGGTTCTCCTATAGATGACCTTGTAGAATCTGGTGTTGGACTCCGTAGGCAAAAACAAAATAAAATAAAACTTACGGAAATCCACCAATAGGATCTGCACATACTAGAAAAACCGATTGGATGGAAATTACCTCAATGTTTTGATTGTTCGTTGTGGAGGCGCTGCTTTGTACGCTTCGCCCTCTACTGGTATCCACGCGACGAACTCCTCTGCAAGCGATCGGGATGCTAGCCCCCTTCGTGTTCAAAAGCTGTTCAAAAGCCGATCTCGACTATCTGGTAATCGGTCGTATTTCGGAGAGAGGAGGCTAGATACTATATCGCCATTCTAGGGTTTAGGGTTTTGTTTTCTTTAATCAGATAAAGGACAGCCACCAAGAAAAGATTAACATAACCTTTTATAGCTGTCAATATCAAAACCCTAACTGTCATCTAATGACAGTTTAATCTCGTCCGTCTATTCCTATAATCATCCAACGGTTGGATGAGTAATATTAAGTAATTAATTTCATTTATTCGATTAAATAAAATTAATTACTTATTAACTTACCAAAAAATACAATATGGAATCTGATTCCCCTTTTGTATACGTTCAACGAATCTGGACACAATCTAGGTTCATTTAACGTGGACATTATGCTCACAAGGTCGTCTATGCATGTGACCCTGTAGGTTCACTTAACGTTGGCAGTGAATGAAAAATGTAGTAGACATTTATTCACAAAACATAAACGGCCTCTAGCAAGACATTATGCTTACCCAAGTTAAGTAAATGTAATAATAACCTAGCATCAGATTTAATATTTAGTCCTTTTGTCACACGATATCCTAATTAAGTATAAGGCATGGACCAAGTCATCCTTATAAAACTTAATTAACCATTTACTTGATCACCAGGCATACTGTTTCAACAAATAATATTAATAACACCTTATTAATACTTATTTGAGCATGGCCATGCATATTTTCCAGTCTTCCTTATCAAGGGGCCCATGGATATCTCTCTCTAAAAGGAGAGGGACAAATCCCTTTCAGTATCTCCAACATTCAAGCCATGACAAGAAAATAAGCCAACCAATAAAAATAATGATCACCTAATTAAAAGTGATATTTGACTATGTCAAAACATATTTTCTCCCCATGCAAGAAACATTAGAAACATTAGGTCAAAAGACACCAAATATAAAACTGAGAAGAAATACTTATAATTTAAACACATGCAATATTTCTTCTTCACTTTGGGTCATGTCCAATACAATATTCTCAATATGTATTTATGAATTGATTTTATATCTCATATTCACGATCAGTAAAACTTGACCATCAATCAACTTCACACTAGTTTACAAGATGTAATAAACTAGGGACAAATAAGAATAGTATTTTATTAGCTATAAGGGTTTTACTATCAAGTCACATACTTGATGACCAAGAGCATAAAATACAATTCAAAAAATACATGCTTCATAAATCATAAATGTGAGTAGATTGGTCTTAGGGCATATACTAACATCTGGTGGTACCGTCCGATTACTCGATTGGAACGACTCGATGACTGACATGTAGTTAGGCATGAGATTCGTTGACAAAGTGCAGGCAATAAGTGCAGTTCATGAGTACTCTATCAGTGTGGGATGTGAGTACCGGGTTTTGAAAAGTAAGATTGATACATGGACCGCAAGATGTTATCATCATAGTGACGATAATTACTGTTCATAGTACATCCGTATAAAAAAGAAAAGCCACGTACAATGGGTGGGAAATAACCAGATTCGTTAAAGAACACACATACCTTGTACAGATTGAACAAAACAAGCACAGAAACTTGTCTTCAAAATTTATATCAATGTCTATATCACACCTAGTTGCCAACGATCCTGAGATACCTGTTTCGAACATTATTCAAGAAGTGCAAGTATTGTTTCAAACAGGCTGTACTTACAGGCGGGCATGGTATGCTCGTAGATTTGCCATCGAGAGGGTTTTTGGTAGCTGGGATACAACCTTCAGTATTTTACCTAAATACTTACAAGCTGTATAGGATTTAAACCGAGGGATTGTATACGAATTTTTGCATCACAAAACAAGCAGTCCCCATAATTATGTTTTCAAATTTGTTTTTTGGTGTTTCTCGCCATGTGTAGACGGATTTCCATATTGCCAGCCGGTGATTTCTGTGGATGGAACACACTTAAGGGGACAATACAAGGGCGTGCTGTTAATTGTAAGTAAGTGGGATGCAAATAATCACTTGTTCCCACTTGCTTTTGCAATTGTTGATAAGGAATCCTCCGAGAGTTAGAATTGGTTCCTTAAAAACTTACGAGAATACATTGTCAAAGATCGCCACGTATGCCTCATTTCTGATCGCCACAAAAGTATTTTCTCTGCTATTCAAATTCAACCTTTGTGGCAACCACCATTTGCAGTTTAGGCCACATTTGAGCAAATTTCAACAAGACTTTTAAAAACACAAACCTAAAAAGCTTGATGTGGCAGGCCGGAACAGAACGAAACAATGGAAATTTGACCCTGTAATGAAAGAGATTCAAGAAAGAAATGTTGATGCTTACATTTACTTGATTAAGTTGGACCTAGAGAAATGGAAACTGTTGCATGATGGTGATCACAGACACGGTATCATGACAACCAACATTTCTGAAGCACTTAACAGTGTGTTGAAGAAAGTTAGGGTTCTACCTTTAAAAGCCCTGGTTGAACTAATATTCAACAAACTAGTTAAGTACTTTCACCAACACCGTGAAGAGGCTGAAAATTGTGTGTATCCATTCCCAACTCGAATTTTTGACAAGTTCTTGCGGATTGAAATGAAATCAAGAGAACACAAAGTTACAACTTACAATCCGCGAGAGGGAATATACATGGTCAAATCTCCAATCCGGATTTCTGGTACGGGCAACAACGTCTATACATTGAGGCTAAATAATAAACCATGTAGTTGCGGAAAATGGCAAACATATACATTGCCTTGTTCTCTATCAGTGTGGGATGTGAGTACCGGGTTTTGAAAAGTAAGATTGATACATGGACCGCAAGATGTTATCATCATAGTGACGATAATTACTGTTCATGGTACATCCGTATAAAAAAGAAAAGCCACGTACAATGGGTGGGAAATAACCAGATTCGTTGAAGAACACACATACCTTGTACAGATTGAACAAAACAAGCACAGAAACTTGTCTTCAAAATTTATATCAATGTCTATATCACACCTAGTTGCCAACGATCTCGAGATACTGTTTTCGAACATTATTCAAGAAGTGCAAGTATTGTTTCAAACAGTCTGTACTTTACAGAGCGGGCATGGTATGCTCGTAGATTTGCCATCGAGAGGGTTTTTGGTAGCTGGGATACAACCTTCAGTATTTTACCTAAATACTTACAAGCTGTATAGGATTTAAACCGAGGGATTGTATACGAATTTTTTGCATCACAAAACAAGCGAGTCCCCCATAATTATGTTTTCAAATTTGTTTTTTGGGTGTTTCTCGCCATGTGTAGACGGATTTCCATATTGCCAGTAGGTGATTTCTGTGGATGGAATACACTTAAGGGGACAATACAAGGGCGTGCTGTTAATTGTAAGTAAGTGGGATGCAAATAATCACTTGTTCCCACTTGCTTTTGCAATTGTTGATAAGGAATCCTCCGAGAGTTAGAATTGGTTCCTTAAAAACTTACGAGAATACATTGTCAAAGATCGCCACGTATGCCTCATTTCTGATCGCCACAAAAGTATTTTCTCTGCTATTCAAATTCAACCTTTGTGGCAACCACCATTTGCAGTTTAGGCCACATTTGAGCAAATTTCAACAAGACTTTTAAAAACACAAACCTAAAAAGCTTGATGTGGCAGGCCGGAACAGGAACGAAACAATGGAAATTTGACCCTGTAATGAAAGAGATTCAAGAAAGAAATGTTGATGCTTACATTTACTTGATTAAGTTGGACCTAGAGAAATGGAAACTGTTGCATGATGGTGATCACAGACACGGTATCATGACAACCAACATTTCTGAAGCACTTAACAGTGTGTTGAAGAAAGTTAGGGTTCTACCTTTAAAAGCCCTGGTTGAACTAATATTCAACAAACTAGTTAAGTACTTTCACCAACACCGTGAAGAGGCTGAAAATTGTGTGTATCCATTCCCAACTCGAATTTTTGACAAGTTCTTGCGGATTGAAATGAAATCAAGAGAACACAAAGTTACAACTTACAATCCGCGAGAGGGAATATACATGGTCAAATCTCCAATCCGGATTTCTGGTACGGGCAACAACGTCTATACATTGAGGCTAAATAATAAACCATGTAGTTGCGGAAAATGGAAAACATATACATTGCCTTGTTCTCATGTTCTTGCAGTGTGTAGGGAAAATGGATCAATAACAGATACTTATGTGCCGGAGATATATTCGCGACAAACGTACAGAAGAACTTACCAACCGAATTTTCATCAGGTCTTGAGTGCGAACTTTTGGAAGGATGTTCCTTTTAATTTAACATCTTATCCTCCAAACATTAAAAAAGAACGGGGTAGGAAACAGGGCAAGCAATTTCAGGAGGAAATGGATTATAGAAATCCGAATTCTCCCCCAAAATGTGGCAGATGTCATGTCGGGACACAATAGAAAAAATTATAATAACCCCGGACCGAGCAATGTATAAGTTTGACATTTTCTTGAAATAGTTGTAATAAAACATGTTTCTATTAATGAAATTTTTCTTTCAATTTCTTCTAATTACTACATCATTGCTCTAAATTTTTACAATATCTTTAGTATTACTTTTTCAAATAACTTCAAATGAAATTGTTAAAAGTTAAATATAATTTCCAAGAAAATGATATAAATATTATCATGATAAATACACTTAAAATAAGTTAAATATAATAAATACAGTCTTTTTAAAAAAATTATACAATTATAAGTTTTCCCAAAAGAAATTTTCATTAAAAAAAAAACAATTCATTAAAAAAAATGCAATTATAAGTTTTCCCAAAAGAAATTTTCATTAAAAAAAAATCATTAAAAAAAATTTAAAAATTTAAAAAAAATTAAAAAAATTACGTGGCTGATAACGCACAACGGCTATGCATTATTACTAATCATAACGCACAGTCGTTGTGTGTTATCAGCCACATCGACTGATTAGAGGAGAATTCCTAATTATCTGATAATGCACAATGGTTGTGCGTTAGCATTATAGATAACGCACAATCATTGTGCGTTATGGCCAGTTTCAGTATTAAAAAAAAATGGGCATCTTTTGTACCCATTTCTAAAATCTGGACCCAACCCAGAAAAAACAACGATAGAGGAGGAGAAAGTGGCTTTTATGACTACTTATTGTTTTTTTCAGAGAAAAAAGAGGATTTCTTCTTGGTCTTCATCTTTGTCTCCTTCAAAATCTTCACCGAGATAAGATGCAATCTTAGCTGTCCATCTTGGTTAGATGCACGAAGAATCTCTGGCCGACCGATAATGGTGATGGAAATTTCTTAACCTC
This sequence comes from Catharanthus roseus, assembly GCA_028651295.1. Taxonomy (NCBI): domain Eukaryota; kingdom Viridiplantae; phylum Streptophyta; class Magnoliopsida; order Gentianales; family Apocynaceae; genus Catharanthus; species Catharanthus roseus. The sequence goes on along the minus strand of JAPQWS010000044.1, from coordinate 970,172 downwards.
TATTTCTTACTCATATCTAATTTTCCTCCTCTCAATTTTGTTAAAAATTAATTGGATCTAATTTTTTTAAAAAAACAAACTTAGTCTTGGAAATTATTCATTGTGAGTCTTAGTGGGAGGAGATGAGTCACCAAACAGGTCCCTTACTTCTATTATATTCACTCAGGTACTACTACTACAGATCTTAGTCATTGACAAATTCCAACTGCTAAGGGTGATTAGTATGGAAGATGTGAAGATGGGACGAAAGCTTAAGGGCACCTGGAATTCTAATTTTTTATTTTTAAATTTAAGTTGGATCTATTTCTTATTTTAATTAAAACTACGCAGTTCTATTAATCGGGCATAGCATACAAAATACCATAAGTACATGATATAAATTACCATAGATTAACCTTCCTTAGACCCAATTATTTTTCATTTTATAATTTTTCTCTTGAATTTTTAAGAGCATCGATAATAAACGCACAGGAAAATAAAAGGAACGCGCAAAAAAAATCAAAAAATAATGAAGATTTCGTAGAAAAAAACATAAACTTTCAGGTAAAACTCAGCATAAAAAAAAATATTTCTGGTCAAAAAGTTGGCCAGGCGCAAGAAGAAAAGTTGGCCAGACTGCAACTGGCTTGGGCACAGGTACCCCCTTCCTGAACCCAACCCAGCTTTTCGACCCAAAATTGTATTTTTTTAGTTTATACTTAGTATATTATTATTGTTGTTGTTGTGTTGTTCTTGTTGTTGTTGTTGTTGTTGTTAAATTCCATTACTAACTATTTATATTGTTAAATTTTAAATATTTATTTGTGCGTAGTAATTGTTGGTTTTTTAGTGGAGTTTTTTAGTTAATTTTATTTTTTAAATAATTTTGTATGATAAAGTGAATTATTTTTTTATATTTATATTATTATGTTAAATTATTTATATTTACAAACCCCAAATTACAAATATATATTAATTGTTAGTTTTTTTGTCCTATCGTTACTATTTATGAGTCATTAGTGTTTTATTTGTTTAGTTTATCTATAATTAATTGTTGAGTTTCTTTAGTTTATAAGTCATTGGTTTTTTTATATATATTATTATTCTATAACAGATAGATATAGGTGCCGGTATTTTTGAAGAATTTTCGGAACCGGAAGATTATGTAGAGCATCATCGCTTCTATGAAATGGATAAATTATTTAATTAAATTGCATACATATGTCATTGTTACCTGGTATCTATCAAAAGGTACAATTGATCGTCATTCGTGTTGTACCCTTGGTTGCGAATGGAAAAAGGAAGGAAAAAAACAAATTATTTGTGAAGAAGAAGTTCCTATAAAACGTAGGGCTTTTATGGAACAAATAAGTGTAATTGCACATTTTTATTGAAAGGCAAGCAATTGCCTATTAGAGGATGATGGAAATTAACAATACAAGACGGTTGGCATGACCATCAAATAAGTGTCTATCATCACGAGCATTCTCAGGCCGCGAGGATGACGGAGGAACAGTTAAAGATCATTGCGAAATTGACCAAGACTAATATGGCACCTCATAATATATTGGTCAATTTTCGAGAAAAGGATCGTGATTGTCAAGTTAGGTATCTTTACTTTAATTATCCTTATTTAAGATTGGAAATGATTTTATATTCTTTATATAGTTTTAAGCATTTTAATTATTCAATTCATATAATTTCTTTTTTTGCAGTGCTCAAACGGTTGATAATGCACGTGCCAAGATGAAGAGGGAAATGATGAGTGGACGTAACACAGTAGAAGAAGTACGATATCGTTGTTCGAAAAAAGAATATATGTGCTATTGGAAAATTGTGATGATACAAACGTCCTAAATGATATCATTGTTGCGTACTCACTATCCATTGCTATGATGAAGATATTGCCGTATGTACTTATAATGGACTCGAAGTACAAAACAAACAAGTGAGTTCCTAACATTTTAGCGGTTTATAATTAGGTATACGTATATTGTTATATTTGTTTTTATTTTTTCTTTTTTATGTTAGTATGTTAGTTAATTTTATAGATAGATGTTGTTTATATTTTTGTTAGTTTTTTTGTATGTTAGTAGTTTATTTTTTATGTTAAGAGATGTTAATAATATTTTAAATGAATCTGTATAGTTTTATGAGAATTAAAAAATATGTTCTTCGTAAATACTAAATTGAGAGGAAAAGCCAAGTTGTTCATAAATATGAATTGACGAAGATTAATTGAATCAAATACCATTGAAGAGTTTTCTGAAAAATTGGAACATTTGAAGACTAAGTGGCATAAGTTGCCTGCTTTTTTTGGGATATTTGTTTGATGAGTGGTTAAATACGTATTCCCACAAATTCGTGAGGGTTTGGACGGGCAAGTTTTTACACTTCTGATCGGAGTCAACGAATCAGGTGAAGAGTGGACACCTTGTATCGAAGACATGGTGGGGAACATGCCATGGTGATTTGGATACAGTATCTTGAAGATTGACGGTTTAATTGAGGGATAGATTGCTCAGATTAATACAATGTTGGAACATTCTCAAATGAAGGAGAAGGATGATGTAAAATCAAATTAAGTGTTAACGAAGCTTTGTTACAATATAAGTCATTTGGCAATGATGATTATGGCTACAAAGATAAAAAGAGTCCAAAGATCATGGATGACCCTGATAATATTTGCAGGCATTGGATTATAAATTCATATGGTCTCCCTTGTGCTTGCGAGTTAATTAGAAGGTACCAATGTTACATCCCTCTACAGTTGTCTGATGTTCACCCTTTCTGGAGATCTTTTGTAATAAATGGCATATCGGGAAGCCTGATGAACAATTGTCCCAATCGTTTGATATGAAACATTAGATGAAGGATCTGACTACTTTACTATAAGAGTTTTGGGCTAGCACTCTATCATAGGTTTGTGAGTTATATATGTTAGAACATTTTTAAAAAATGTACTTGTGCCCTGAATAAAAAGAAAAAAATATTGTATATTGTCATAGCTAAATTGTTTTTTTATATATTCCTAACAAGTTATGGAGATGAGACGGTATGCGAAGAACATACTACATGTTATTATTCCTTTAGACCCAGATTCTATAAAGAGGGACAAATCACACTGGGAATACATTGCTATTGTCGTTGAGAAAAAGAAGAAATCCACTGAATTAGGTTCTAGATCAGAGAGAGGATCTTGTTCTAGATCTCGAGGGCGAGAGAGGCCACCGCGTGCCCAGTAGGGAAGGTAGAGAGAGTAGTGGGGGACGGAGTTCTGGGCTATCATCTATTGCCAATTTGTCTTACCGTGAGTTGCTCTACCTTAATGCGTTCCATAGTTTTGTTTACCCTTTCATAAACAGGTGGATGGATATAGGTAGAGATGGAACTATGGGTTTAGAGTTGTATCTTACTTCTTAAATGGAGATGAGCACCAATGGTACGACATATGTAGACAATTATGGCAAGAGTTGTGCAATCGCCCATAGCTATACATTGGATTATTTCAGGGCATTGACAGGTACCATGGATGATTCACAGTTGCGCTCACTAGTCCAAACACGTACTGAGAGATAAATGTATGGTGACACCGAGCCACCTATGGATTATTGCGAACGCACTTAATTTATGTGTTGTCCTTATTGCCAGCCAAGAGTGTTGCACTGTGTGATAACCCCAACCCCTCCGCTAGGTTAACTACGACTGAGTAAGGTATCAGTGTACCTCTCAGCACTAAACTCTAAACCTTTAAACTAAAGCAAAAATCTGAAGAATACTTAGAAAAAACAGAATAAATTGTATACAAAAAGGGCGATCAGTACATAAGGTTCAGGGAAACTTCTTATAACATCTCTAATATAGAAAATATTTTGCAAAACCAAACCCACAAAAAAAATGTTGCAAACGGGTCGAGCAAAAAAAAAATAAATACAAATATCCTTCCAAAAATGACCCGACCCCAAAACTCTGTGCATAATACTCTACAGCTTACTGAGCCACTTTTCGTCCCGAGTCATTTGGAAAAAAAACATAACATTTAAAGACATGAGCACGAACGATTAGTGAGTCCACGTATGTGTGCGCTTCCGTATTTTTTATTAAAAATAATGATGCATCTTTACAAAAAAAAACTCATGTAATATTATACGAAAGCATTTTCTTAACTATTTTTAAAGTGCTGACACTTGAACCTGTATGATGGTTTGAACGCAACTAGTAAGTCTGAGCGAATCAAGATATATCAGTGTAGCTTCTCTACCCGAATTTGAAATTCATACCATGCAAAAGTCGGGCTCTACAGATAGGGTTCGGAACCCATAACGAGATCATCAGAAACAAGTTCCGGCATCCCATAGTTAATACCAGTCAAACACTTTACGAGCACTCAGTTTCATAACCATCGTACTCTCTGATCACATAAAACTAGGCTACAGATCCTGGAGTCCGCTCTTAGACCAACCTTAGTTTCAAGCCCCACCTAACTCTCCATAAGGTGGTTGTCCTACCGTAGAGCATGATCCGATTTCTAGCACAATACCGATTAAGCTAAACCCTCAATGGCATATGACGCCCTCTCTCAAGTGGATCCACCCTCCAGAGTTTCTAACCGTCCACATCATCAGAAGAGGTCCTAGTACGGGGGACTAGCCACGTACAATGCAATCAGCTAATGCTTCCGGATACATATAAACCTGTCAACAAAACTTCATCCCTGGTCGAATGGGGTTTTCATATCTATTTACAAATCAAAAGGCTACTGACTCGGCCGTTTACATACATTTAGGTTATAAATGCTTTAGAATGAAAAAATTCTCATCCGCCAGTCAAGACATGCATATGCAGGTTTTATAAATATGTCATATCTAACCATGCAACCAAACAATGTCGAAGCATATTCAACTTGTAGCGATAATAACTCTTCCTCAAACAACATATAACAATTTTCTTTTAAAGTAGGCACACTTATTCGGAGCACCGCTTTTAAGCATTTCTAAGGAACAAGCTAAACACGTTGTGGAGAACATCTCCAACTTAAAAGAACACCAGGTTATATCGTCCCAAAAGCAGTAAATATTTTATGGCATGCTTAGCTATATATATATATATAAATTATAGACATCTCCAGCAACATTTGTATAATAATTAGACGGGGTTGGTGGACTCACTTGAATACAGACCTGGTGCTATGATCCTACAAATAGGGTAACAACAATACTTAATTAAAATAATACATCACATCTCTATTCACCAACAGATATAAGTACAACTATTTCATTATGTTCCTAAGATACATATACATATTTACTAACCCAATGAAAAACCCAAAATGTTATAATTTTAAGGATTTTTAACTTGTACACTTTCCCAAAGGGCTTAAATTTCCTAATATATATATATATATATCGATATAAAAACAATATAAAACGCAAAATCAACACAAAGAATCCCTTTAAATGAATTTAATCATTTAAGAACAATATTAGATAAATATTTTCTTTTTAAAAAAAAAAAAACCTAATAGGAGATAGATAAATAAAGTGAACCCAAGGAAGTAAAATTAACCAAATCCTAAACCAATTAAACCCTAACTACTTCATTTTTAAGAACCCAACTATAAACCATATACAAGCTAACTAAAGAAGACCAAAAAAAAAAACAAAAAACAAAATAAAACTAACCAGCTAACAAATTCTAACTACAAACTATACCTATATTAACTACTTATATCATATAACTAAGAGAAGAAAGAAAAAACACAAGGAACAGAAAAAGAAAGAAAAGAAAAAAACAAAACAAAACTTACCTTAAACCCTTGCTAAGCTGGGACGAAGAGGAGAAAGCCAAAAATTCCAATTTCTCCCTTCTTCATGTATATATATGAAGGTGGAAACAAGGTGATGAGCTGGACACTTGGCAGCGAGAAAGAAAGCGTGGCTAATATATATATACATATATATTATATTGGTACCACTAATCCTAATCACCACTAATAATAATAATAATAATAATAATAATAAATACTAATAAAAAAATAATAACATTAACTTAGTCTCAAAAATAAAAAAATGTATAACATATCTAATATTGTTCCATAAAAATTATGTTTGGATCCTAAGAGTATTCTTCAAAATATTCCTTTCCAAACACAATGTCTTTTTTTTTTTTAATTTTCCTCGAAAATGTCAAGTATTCTAATTCTTAAAATGTGCATGCTAAGAATACCAAAATAATAATAATAATAATAATAATAATAATAATAATAATAATAATAATAATAATAATAATAATAATCCACTTAAGGATATTCGTAAACCCTACTACGTTAGACCCCACACTCTACGTTCATGACGACTGCACCTTTAGGGTCATGCGAGGTGCTAATCGGATAGGACGTTACAGACTGTCCTGCATTTATATTTAGCAGAGGATTGAGTTTCGGGGATGATTGTAATGGGCCATTTGGCATCAGAGGAACACTTTATTGCGGTAATATTTTTTATTTATTTTTATTATTTTAGTTTTAATTTTACTTACATTTTTATGAATGTCTTTTCACTTTTTTTTTAATTTCACCAGCTGCGTATGCAAGATGATTTCTCTTCTCCTCCCTTACACTTATTATGGGGTTATCACTATGATGGCCATGTGAGCTACAGGATTAATCATTTACAGCCTCGATTTGAAGAGTGATGGCCTTGGTATTTTGTTGAATTTCCCCCTTCAACATATCTACCACCCATAGTAGTTATGAATTGATCATTACATATGTATTTATTTTTAATTTAGATGTCATGAACACTTTTTATTCTTATTCTATTAAGTTGCAATTTTCTTTTCCAGTTTCACTCATTTAATGTGAATTACGAAACAACACACATATGAAACAAGCATGTAATGGTGATAAGGAAAGACACGTGACATAAATGGAAATACAGATAATGAAAATGAAAATCTAATGACACAACTGTCTAAACTGCCTCATAATTCGACACACATCAAGATAACTCCTTACCACGAGCTCCACATCATCAGCATCCTCATTGGGAACAAAAGGATCCAACATGTCCCAATACAACTACAAGATGCGGCTGTGCTGGTAATGGGAAATCAATGCCATCAGGTAACCTCTCGGGATTCTGTATTTGAGAGTGTGAGTGATGTTGATACCACGCCATGTAATTCGAAGTGCAAGTGCTCGGTGGCATAGCAATGATCCTCATAATATCATCATCCACACAATGGCTAATCTCCTGCTCCCAGTAGGGCACTACAAAGGTATGCGTCCTAGAGTAAACCTTGCCAATAGCCGGGCGATAAGTAGCAATCGACCTAATCACACTACTAATTGGAGTATCATGTCGCCAACCGAACTGCAATAAAACTCTCTTTGGCATGCAAGGCTCAACAGCATTGAAGAATAACAGGAGGCCGTGGTACGTGGTAAACTGTACGACATTTATCTCCTGAGGAAGATACAGAGTCCAATGGATCTCAGAAGCGCACATGACATCCAACTGCATCCTATAGTCTTGTAAAGAAATGCCTCCGGCTTTGGGACTGATCATATCAAACATCTGTATATACAGTCTCCGTGCAATTGCTCCATGTCTCAATGTTGGGGCAAACATGGGGAAATATAGATATATCTATGCCTACAACATAATTAAATAACCTTTTCTAATAAATATGACATAAATATGAAGAAATTTGAAGAAGAAATGAGGAAGAAATTAATTAAATACTCTAAATAAATAGATTAAAAAAATGGAATAAGAAATAAATAACTCAAACAATAAGCAGAAACATCCTAAATCCCTCAATGACAATCGTGATGCCTGGCCCAAATTCCTATACAGTAGCTAACGATGCAGCTTCCCAAGCCATCCTTTGACACCCATGGTTATTATTCACAATCGGCCATAACCTGTAATTTACTATGCTCAGACCGCTCTTGTCAGTGAACAGTGAGTTCTTGACAAGGGAAAGGACATAGGCAGCTGATCTAATCTCCGTGCTAAGCTGACTACTATTGCCAGCAACTGAAATATCTATCTGTAGAATCCCACGCGTAATATCACTACTAGAGCCTAAAGCCGAGTATCAAATCAATGTCGTGAAATGTAAACAGCATCGCCGTACACCGATATGCCGAGTATCAAATCAATGTCCTGAAGTGTAATCGCCATCTCCCCAATATGGAATGTAAATAGAGATGGTGTCTGGCTTCCACCTCTCGACAAATGCACTCAAAAGCAATGAATATGAGTGCTGGAAAATGCAGGACTGCAAATGTATAAGTCCTTATGTAATTATCGTCTGCCTCAAAAACTCGCTACTCAGTGTCCACGAGGTAAGTGTGGTATGATGTGAACGGACCTTCAACACAGGCTGCTCATGCACATATAATAATAAAACCCATAATTAGATAAGTTGTTACATGAGTTTGAATCAATTAAACTATATATTATAATATAATATTTACTTGTCCGCTCCTGTAGCCACCGACACGTGTCCATGTATGATTGAAAGATGTCAGGATTCTATGGACCTCCTGGGACAGGTCCTCTCTGCTCTCAAGAAGAATCGTGAATCTGGACCTTCGCCTTCTTCTTTCCACCCTTCGAGGAATTAGCAGATCCAGTCAGAGAACCAGGCTTCCCGGCCTTTGTAGACCAGGATCCCATAACGATTCTCGCCGCATTTCTCGTGGCAGCCATAAAACCAGTCATATGTCCTTTCCCCTACCTACCCTACAACTCCATGACGAAATAGGAACCTCACTATCAACCATCACCTCTTCTCATTCCTCCTCATCTCTCTCATTCTCACATCCCTCCTCCATATCTACCTGAGCATCCACTGCATCACCTTGAGTATCCCCTACATCTCCCCCTACAGCTCGCCTACCTAAACTAAGGCGTCAATGCCCTTAGCTCCCCCTATCTAAACTAAGTGCTCACGACCCTCATCTCCCCAACCCCCCCCCAACTGAAGTGAGGTATCACCACCTGTATAGGAAGCAAAAACAACTCCTGCTGATATGCCATAATAGCTCTGATGGCTCTATGGGATGGGTGATGGGACCCCTCTCAAAAGATCCTCTACAAATAAAGCCCGCAACAGTAGAGGCTGTGAAGATAAAAATGGTTGATATAGTAATGGTGTGTAAGAGTCATGAGGCACACACATCTGAATAGGAATCGGAGGAGGCTGTGCGAAAAATCCGGGGTGTCATGATACATCCCAGGACCAAAACAGGGACAGGAGTGGTAGGTATATCATCATCAATACTATGCCTACCCTAAAAAACTGAGATGAGACTGTGACAGTACGACTGTGAGTACCATCACTCGTGTCTATAATAGGCCCTAAATCATCATCTCTCTGATGTCTCTGCTGCTTATGATCCATCTAAAGAATTTCAAAGCAACCATAAATAACTAATTACGTATATTTCTACCTAATTATTCAATTATTAATTATATTATTTGAGTTATTTAAGCTCTAATTGTTAGTTAACTTTAATTATTATTTAGTCTATAAATTTTATTTAATCACTATCTTCTTAATATAAATTTTCAAATGTCTAAATAATTAATTATTATTATTAATATATAAATTTGGATAAATTTTATTTAATCCCTATTCTTAACTAATTCAAACGTCCAAATGTTTAATTTAATTAAATCTCTAAATCTCTATTTCTATTAGGAATTTTTAAATGTTAAGTTGGGTAAATTTTATTTAATCCCTAATTTTAACTAATTCATGTCTAAATGTTTAGTTTAATTAAATCTTTAGATCTCTATTTCTATTAAGAATCTCTAAATGATAAGTTGATTAAATATCTGTTTAATATCTAAAGGGAAATTAAATATTTTAAATCATAAGTTAAACATGAACACTAATAATATTAGAAAAAAAATTAAAACATGTTTTCGTCCTTAGGGAAATTCATAATTAAATTCATAATAAATGCTAACATCTGCACATATATTACAGGGTATCGATTAACTAAAAAATTAAATATGCTAAATCATAATTGTTATAAATATTAATATTATATCGATTACATGCTAACATTAAATAAATGAATTAGGCCTTTAGGAAAATTCATGATAAACGCTAACATGCACACATATATAATAGGTATCGATTAACTAATAAATTAAATATGCTAAATCATAATTATTGTAAATATTAATATTATATCGATTAAATGCTAACATATATAAAGGGAATATATAAATTGTAAGAAAAAAACTAACTTAATCGTATAAAATTTACCATTAAAAAAACACTAAACAATTAAATAAAATATACATAATATTTATAAAGAAAACAAATTTTGGGGTAAAAAGCTAGGCAGCTCTGCGCTCAACCTAGTTGCAGTCCTTTCTTTTTTTTTAAGTAAATAAACGAATATAGATTGAAGTACTAATCTTTTTTTTTTTTTTTTTTAATTTAATAGTTGAATTTGAGTTAGTTTGAATGTGGCTGAAGGTAGAGAGAGTTTAGAGAGAACCTTGGTAGAGAGAGGAATGTATTTTTTCAAATGAATTTTTTTCGCGTTCCTTTTATTTTCTCATGCGTTTATTATCGATACCCGAAAGTAAAATAGAAAATTTTCATTCCCTGCCTACATCATCCCAATTTTTTTCATTTTATAGATTATCTCCTGAATTCTTAAAAGCAAAAGAAATAAAAATAAAAATAAAAAACCCCAATGCCCCTAAATTTTTTCGAATTTTGGTTTTGGACTCTTAGCTTCAAAATAGCGAATTTTGGACCTCGAACTATAAAAATGTACTAAAACCGACCCTTCCGTCAAATAATTCAAAGGGTATAATTGGAATTTTACTTATAAAATTTTTTCTTTAAAATCATTTAAAATCTAACAAAATTCAATTAGATCCCTATTTTTAATTATTAACTCTTTCAAGGCTCTAATGTTAATTTATAAAAATCCTAATCTATATTTTTTATCTTCTTCTTCGACCTTCTCCACACCTTCTACATACTATCATCACCACCACTGCCTCAGAGCCACCACCGCCGACTGCCATCAATCCAAACACAAACCAAAATAAAACAATTCTTACCTATTCTACAAACAAAAATAATGTAGCTAACATAGACAAATACACAGTCATAGCTAAATGGTAGTTTAACATAAATTGCAAACTTCTAATCAGTGTGAAAAAAAAGTTTTAATTTTCAATCATTCAATAGCAGAGTTATTTAAATGATTTTGAAGAATATTTACATATAATTGTAGCTTTGTTATTAGCATTATTTGAGAAAGAAAATACGTTGTAAGAAAGTGAAAGGCAGAAGCTTCCAATAATTGAATGGAAGATGAGGCTAATCTAATTACATTAGGATAGTGTCACAGGTCATCAATCATTCACCCAAATTACCGGTGAAATGGAAGAATGAGGAAGAAGAAGAAAAAGAAGAAAAAGAAAGAGGAAGAGGAAGAAGAACAAGGAGGATGAGCAGGAGATATTCCACGGCGGCGGCGGTTCTGGGGCAGTGGTGGTGATGGTAATATGTGGAAGGTATGGAGGAGGTTGAAGAAGAAGATAAAATAATAGATTAGGAGTTTCATGAGTTAATATTAGATTCTTGAAAGAGTTAGTAATTAAAAATAGGGACCTAATTGAATTTTGTTAGATTTTAAGGATTAAAAGAAAATTGTTATAAGTAAAATTCCAAATATATCCTTTGACTTATTTGACCCTTAATGAGTGAATGGTCAAATTTGACTGAAGGGTCAGTTTTTGTACATTCTTGTAGTTTGAAGTCTAAAATTTTTAATTTTGAAGTTCAAAGTCCAAAACCAAAATTTGAAAAAGTTCAAGGGGCACTAGGGCTTTTTACCCCAAAAAAATGTCATTCCATGCCTGCATCATCCAATTAGCCTTGTCGATAGAGCGCCTGCATAGGCGCTAGTTCAATTGGTTCTGAGGTTGCAGAATTGGTATCAAGAGTCAAGGTTTGAACCCTGGCAGTGACAGTGTGGAAATTTCAGCCTCTTCAATGTAGGAGGTGGTTCCTTGTGCACACTAGTTCCTGGCCTCCAGTCTTAGGTACTTTGGATGAAGCATACTTTACTTGATTTTGGTTTTGATTTTAAAAACATACCTATTTTATATGATAACACAAGTGCAATAAATCTTTCTGTAAACCTTGTGCAACATTGAAAAACTAAACATATTGAAATTAAACATCATTTTATAAGAGATCATGTTGCAAAAGTAGATGTATTTTTAGACTATATTTGCATAGGAGATCAAATTGTTGATATTTTTACAAAAGCCTTTTATGAAAATTGTTTTTGTTATTTGAGGAGATTACTTCGTATTGGTAAATTCCAAGACTAATGTGTCTTGAGTTTCAGAATTTTTTCTCATTTTTAAGCCCAGAAAATCGGACGATAAAATCGGACGTGTATTGAAAAACCGGACGTCCGTTTTTCATTAAAGAGTTTCAAGAATTTTTCTTCACAAAAATGCCGAGAGTTTCGGACTACTAAATGGGACGCCTCCAAAATATCGGACGTCCGATTTCTTTTGTTAAAGAAAAATCAGACGACCGTTTTCAAAAAACTGGTTGATCGTTTTTAATTTATTCGACGGGATCTGCGCATTTAAATCAGTAAACTTGTGAATCCCCTCTCATTTGTTCTAACTCTCTCTCTCTACAAAACTGAAATTTCTCTCTCTAGAAAACTCGAACGTCCATTTCCTCATCTTACTCAAAAATCAACAATTGCTCTCACTCTCCATTGGAAAAAGTTCCAATCAATCAATACTCTCTCTCTCTCTCTCTCTCTCTCTCTCTCTCTCTCTCTCTCTCGCTCTCTCTCTCTCTCTCTCCCTTTATCGAAACCCACCACTCAAATACATCAAAAATGGTGAAAGTGAAGAATGCCAATGTTAGAAGAGGTGAAAATTTTGAAGAAGGAGGAAGTAGCAGAGGAAGGACAGGAAAAGGGAAAACAGTGGCATCTAGAGTAAGGGCTCCAGAAAGGTTTATCTCTATCAAGGAAGCTGCTAATTTTGAAGAGTGGACATGAAAGAGAAGGAAAATTGCTCCAGGTCATAGAGTAGATTTATCTGACATGGAAGGTATGGAAATCATCCCCAATTTTTTTAGTGATATTGGTTATGGACCCTTGCTTAATGTGGATAAACTTTTCTTTCCCGAAATGATATATGAATTCTATGCAAATTTACATAATGGTAGAATTAAAAAGCATGGAAATATAACCCATCAATGGGTAATCTCTAGGGTTGGTGGCAGAGACATTTCCTTTGATGATAGATTGCTAAACACTATCTTAGAAATACCTGAAGATGACATAAGATTTCATACCAAAAAAAAGAAATGTTTTGATCCCAACCTACTTAGTGAGAGAAGATTTGAAGAAATATTCAAAAATGGAGAAGTTCTTAAAAAGCATGATGATAGAAATCTCAATAAGCTTCATGCCTATGGAAGATTACTGCACCATATGATCTCCAATATAGTCATTCTTAATGTTGGTCACAAGTCTACCATTACAACCATGCACTCCTTTGTTATGCTAGCATTACCTGAGTATAGAAGAATGAACTTTGGATATATGGCCATAGAACACATGCTAGCCACTCAAACGTCTTCTACAAAATGCTTGTCATATGGTTGTTTCCTCATGAAAGTCTTTCAATACTTTATGCTTAATTTGGTTGGAGTTGGTGATCCCATTGGGGCTGGAAAAATCTACAACAAACATACTTTCAAAATAATGGGTTTTGCAAAAAAAGAAGAAGGTATGTTGGTAAGGGGAGGACAAGATGATAATGAGAGTGATAAAAATGATGAAGACAATGAGGGCCAAGAAGTGATGAATGTTGATGAAGAGGAAAGTGAAAAAGAACCGGAAGAAGAGACCCATAAAACAGAAATGAGGCAAAAGAAAAGGCAAGAACGAGTTGAAGAAGGTCAATCATTCGAAAGCATGACTCAAGTTGTGGATATGATAGCCTCTTTGCAAGCCTCCATAAACAATCGCCTTGATGCATTAGATGAAAAGATACCGACATTCAAGAGAGAGTAATAAGATTAGAAGCAAGGGGCAGAGAAGAAGAGAAATAAGGAATGAAGAAAAAAAAAAAAGAGTTACAAGCTAGTTTATGTTTTATTTTTATGAACTTATCCACTGTTGCTTATGAAGTTTCCTTTTAAACTGTTTATCTTCTTTGCTTAGTTTGGAACTCTATGATGAGATCTTAATGATGAGAGTTCCCTTGATCTTTGTTTCAATGATCCCTTATAGTCCTTATGCTTTTTGATTATGACAAAAGGGGGAGAAAATACAAGATGCAATGTTGATGATGCTTTATAAGATGCATATGTTGTTGTTGTTGTTGTTGCTTTATATGATGATGCTTTATATGTTGACAATGCCTTAATATGTTGATAATTCCTTTATGATATGTTGATGCTATAAAAAGATATATATACATATATATATATATATGAGATGCATATACTTTGTTGAGAATTGTCTTGATAATTTAAGTTATGTTGCCTTGATGTTTTGAACACTTTGTGTTGGCAACATGCCTTGAGTTGTATAAAGTTTTATGCATTATACCTTATTGCTTATATGGCCTTGAGTTCTCTTGATGATATTTTTAGTGCCATATGTGTAGCATACTTTTAGGGGGAGCTTTAACTTCCTAAACTATTTTTCAAACATTGGCTTGCTTTCAAAATTAAAAGGGGAGTTCTTTCTCTCTTATGTTTTATATACAAATGCTTAGCTCTAAATGTTGATTTTGAAGCATTCCATTTTTTAAACCTTGTTCTTTTGTTCTATATAATCACCATCTTGCTTCTTTGTTTGTCATAATAAAAAAGGGGGAGATTGTAAGCCCTAAGGGCATATTTGTAATGTTTTGAGTATGATTAACTTGTATTTTGTGATAATTAGAAATAGCTTTATATAAAAGAACAAAAGATGCACAAGAGAAGTCTCAAGGGTAATCTACAAAGAAACAAAAGATCACTCAAGATACAAGAGTTTATGAAGATGAAGTGATCAACTTGAATACCTTGAAGACGAGAAAAATAGTTAGGGATAT
Source organism: Catharanthus roseus (assembly GCA_028651295.1). Taxonomy (NCBI): domain Eukaryota; kingdom Viridiplantae; phylum Streptophyta; class Magnoliopsida; order Gentianales; family Apocynaceae; genus Catharanthus; species Catharanthus roseus. The sequence continues at coordinate 955,056 of JAPQWS010000044.1, read as the reverse complement.
CTTATAAGGTAACTTTGTAAAACTCCCTAACTTGTTTCTTTGGTTTTTGATCAAGTATGTTAGCTCCTAAGAAGAAATATTTTGACAAACTATCCTGGAAAAACTAAGTGTTCTTAATGAAGTTTTGATGTTTTAAATGTATTACACATTTTTTAGAGAGTATCAAGAATACATGTTTTAAAATGTGAAGGAAATGTATATTTTATTGGAAAACTGATTATCCAATTTTCGGTCATCAGTCTAAAACTGGTCATCCAATTTTTTGCGACTGAGAAAATCGGACGTCCGATTTTTGGGTTTCCAAAATGAAAACTGGTCGTCCTATTTTAAAATCGACCAATCGATTTTTCAAGGCAATTAAAAATCGGTCTTCTTATTTTAAAGAGGGTCATTCGATTTTCTGTTCATAAGAAAATCGAACGTCCTATTTTGAAAACCGGTCATCCGGTTTCACTTTTACTGTAAAAAAAAGGATCATTGGCTGACAGTAACGGCTAGTTTTTATCTTCACATATAAAAAGATTTTTTGATTAGCCATTAATTCTAAGTAGTTGAAGAACATTTAAGAACTTTTTGTAAGAGCATTAAAGAACACATTTCTATCCTTCTTTATCCTACAAAAACAAAAAGAAAAATCTCCTTGGAGCTTCATCATTGATCATCTTTCAAATAAGGAGAAAAAGGGAGTTTGTAGAAGCATTAAATCAAGTTATATTTTCTCTTTTCACGCTTCTTTGGTAACATTGTCTCATCCCTACTCTTTCATATTAACTTATGATCAAAGGTTTTGTGAAAAACCCTTTGGGTGATCCTTTGATAATTGTTATATTGTTATGTTTTGTAAATTTTTGAGGTTTGAGTGCAAAACCCGGGTTATCCTCATTGTGATATTGTGTAAAAACTTGTGATAAATGGATTTGTAAAATTCTTGAGTTAAGTCTCAATGTAGTGGATGTAGCTCTATTGAGAGAGTGAACCACTATAAATTCTTTATCACTTTTCTTTGTGGCTTGCACTTTATCTTTTTATTTATTGTATAATCCTTGATCATAAAAGAGAATTTATTTGGTTAGGAATTCTATTAAAAGGAGTTACTAAATTCAAACAAAATTGGAGGTTTTAACTATAATCGTTCAAAAAGTTTTCAATTAGCCAAAAACCTTATTCATCCCTCTTGTAAAGTTTTTCAAAAAGTATTCGCGAAAGCTCACTTACCATTTAAAAGTTTAACAACTTTTAGCGTTTGAAAAATAGAGATATTTGGTAATCCAAAATAGCTTTAGCTTAAGCTTTTGGAGTCGTGAAGAATTTTAAAAAGTTAGGTACCTAGCTTTTGTCAATCGTTGATTTTAAACGTAGTATTAATTATAAAATTCTCAAAATAACCTTGATTACAAATTAAATTACTCTTTTCTCCTTTAAGAATACACATATTATTGAAATATGAATTGAATTATTAAATATTAATATCTATATATTACATTTTCATTTATCATAAAAAAATATATAAGTAAAATTAATATTTTCTTTTTAAAAAAAATTGAATTAATATTTATTTTTATATAAATATTTGTTAAGTAATATTCAAACAAATATGAAAATATAAAAATATACAATATATTCACCAATATACAAATTCAAATGATTTATTAAGGAAATATAAAATTAATGTAAAATACAATATGTGAGGGTTATATTGGACGATTTGTAATATAAAATCACTTTTGAAATAAAAATTGCCAAACACGTATTTAGTCACGTTTATGATTTTTTGAAATCACAATTACAATAATCACGATTATTAAATCACATTAGATAATCACGATTGCTACAATCACATTTGACAGCCACTGTGCCAAACTGACTCTAAGAGTATTAAATGAAAATGTTTTATACATTTACCCTTAGTTATTGATATTAAAATGGTATAAACTTATATTCCTAAATAAGAACAATTTTTTCCCTAAAAAAAATATTAAGATCGTTTGTACCACTTTGTGTACCACTATCCATATCACTCCCTTTAATAATATATTTTTTTCTTAAAATTTATCTTTTATTTATTAAGTTTTATTAATAAAATATATTAAATTAGAATGTGTTACAAATAGTGGTATACAAAGTGGTACATACAATTTGAACCGAAAAAAAGTAAGGATAATGGATGGACTTGGATAAAGCTTGATTTTGAGATTTTTGTCTTTGAGTTTGATTGAGGTTGAATTGTTTGCGAGAGGAGAATTGAGTCCCAGAACTAAAATTTGAGATTTAAAACCCTATCAATCTTACCCTAAAGTTTATTCCACATCGCTTGAGCGGACCCCCATCAATTCCATAGAGTTTCATTTTTGTAAACGTTCTTTCTATACAAGATATTTAACACATTAACTACAACAATGCACGGCAAGAGTTGATACTCTCAACATCTAGTATTCACCATTTATAGTTAGAACTATTGGGGTATCTAATCCCATTCCTCCCCTAATTTGTTAATACATGACCAATTAATGCTTACGTTTGAATGAAATTCATGTTTTCCTTTGTGTGGTCGAGAGTTCAATTCAAACAAGCTAATTATTTTTTTAACAGTTGCAATAGATAAATTGAAATCGACGGAAGCATGTATTTTATTGATAAATCAGAAGTTATATGGTATGTTTATAGGCTGTAGAAATGAAGATATTGATGAATCTGGGGGCCGCTGGGATGTCTAGCTGTTTTCCAGAACTGAACTGCAAATTGCTTATCTGATAGTTGGAATCGCAGATATTCTTTAGGAATTTTGGGACCCTTTACCCATTCCATCCCCTCAGTATTGATCTCCCAGAAAGACACAGCAGCCCCATTGATCCATGTCTTCAACTTCATGATTTTTCACATTAGATAACATAACTACCTTAGCTACCAAATCAATATTAAAAGAAAATTAAGGATTTTGATGATTTTTATATTTTAATCCAATGTTTTCAGATTCCTGTTTGTGAACAAAACAAAAAAAACAAGGTTCTAATTTGGTAATGGAACCATTCAAGAAAGTATTATATATGTAAATACAGTAGAGAATCAGCCAATTCAATGGAGTTAGGCTGGCAATTGCAAAAGAAGAAAGTCGACCTGGCTACTCTTAATATGCCAACCATTACATCACATCACACACAAACATTCTTTAAGAAAAAAATATGTAATCACAAAAAACAATAAATTGATAATCTAATTAAGTGTAACGGGTCTTACTTCTATATGTGAAATTATGGAATCAATTAACGAAAGTGTTTGCATAAATTAACCTCATTCTCTACCTATAAAAAAGAAGTATATGTGCTTTTGTTATTTTACCATCCGTTGCCTTTAGACCTCCTCAAAAATATATATATATATATATACACGATTTCAAATACTTTCTCATTCTTTCTCTGGTACAAAGAAGAGTCGAAGAATAGGGACAATCTTAAAACGAGAAATACAAGAGGAAAAAAAAAAGAGCACAATGATATAAAAGGAACAGCTATAGATTTTTATTTTACAATCCAAAAATTTAGGTGAATAAGACATGCTAATATTAGTAAAACAAGTAAATACATAGTAAACTTTCTTTTCACGATTCTGCTAAAGCTCTCAAATCACAGTGACAAAGAAAAACCTAAAAGACCTAGATTAAGTTTAGGTTGAAAATTTTTTTCATAAAGAAAAAAAAAAGAGTCTCAATATACAAAGATACGGAACAAATCTCCCCACTGAATCTTCAAAACTTGAAAAAGTATACATCGAGAAGAGTCTATTATGATTTGTAACTAAAAAAAGTGTGAAAAAAATACGAGATAAATCTGACCAAGATCTGATCGTTGGTCGGAACCTTTGGCCGAATCTAGTCAGGGAAAACGAAAAGCAAATGTGAGGAGTTGCAGTTGGGTTTGTAGAGAAAATGAAGAGAAAAGTTGAAGAGAGAGGAAAAAAAGTAATCACAAGAATGTATTGCACACATATAAATTTATGTATGTATAGTATATCCGTTTCAATTTGTCTATTATTTGGACATAATTTTTTATTTTAAAATATCACCACTTCAATAAATTAAAAAATATTAAAATAAATTTGTTTATATATATATTCCTATTATTGTTATTGTTATGGTATACTAAAATAAATATTTGAATTACATTCAAATAAATTCATACTTCCGAATTAGAATAATTTAATTCATATACCAACTTCAAATTCAGATAATTTAATTATTTTCTTAATATTTGTACATTATTTTAAAATAGTATATAAAATGGTGGTCTTCTTATAGGGTTGTCTTTTGGGGAAGAAAGAAGCACCCGTAATCGTCTGTAATGTACAATGGTACATTATGGTAAGATTTTATTTTAGAATAGGGTAATTGACAAATTTAGCTACGTAACATCTTTTTTTTTTTTTAATAAAAGTAGTCGTGTAACGGTTTATTCCGACTTTATTTGGTTATATTATTTTTATTTTACTCATTTTAATCCAACAACTATTTATCTTATCTGCATTTAGTTTTATGTATTATTTACTCATTTTAGTCCGATAACTATTTGTCTTCGATATATTTTGTCCAAAATATCTTTGGATAAATTTTAAATTAGTCCCTTAAAATATGAAATGAGTCAATTGAGGACCCAGACTTGGAAAGTTCTCTTAAAATCCTTCAAAATATGAAAAACATATCAATCAAGTCCCTCATCTTACTTCTGTGAGCATTTAAACAGTGAATCTCCAAATAGTCAATCTCATTTGAACCACTTAAAGCCAAAATGTAAGCCTAAATAAAGAAAAATTGTAAAACCATTGTCTTCAACCTTTCAAATTAAGAATAGCAATGGTACAAGTACCCGACCTATTAGTTATTATCAAATCCAAGACAGATTATTAGATTGTCTATCGATTTCGAACCGATAATCGATCAATAAATTCTTTTCCTACCAATACTGAAGCCCTCGTTTAACCGATAACCAATTATCCGCTGGTTGATTTAAAAAATAAAAAATTGATTATTTTTTGATAAGTTCAAATTGGTCCCTAAAAAATATTTCTTTGTATTAATTGACTATCTAAAATTGTAAAGTACTCTAAAAAATCCTTCAAAATAAAGAAAACATTTACTACTACTTTACAAAATAAAGTGAGAGTCTTGATTGATACATTTTATATATTTTGAAATATTTTTCTAGAAAATTTTATAATTAGAGCTCAAAGGGTCAGATGACACATTTCTATGTTTTGAGAGATCAATTTGAAATTTATGCAAAAAATATTTTTGGACTAAAAATATCAATGATAAATAGTTATGAGATTAAAATGAGTAAAATAAGATTAAATTTGGGTACAATAAATAGTTGCCAGACTGAAATAAGTAAAAAATATATAACCAAATTAAGACTGAATAAATGGTTATATAATTAAATTTGTTAAATATAACATATTTTTTATTTTATTGTTTTTTCTAGAATTTATATTTTACCAACAAGAATCATATCTACAATAATCCACTCATATTAAAAGAAGTATTTTATTATTTGGTAAATTTTATTAATAAATTATTATATTAAAAGTATTATACAATATGTTACATAGAATATTACAGATAATAAGATAATGTGAATGGGGACATGATGTGCTAAAGAAGGAAGAAAGAGGAGGGAGGGAGGAGGGGTCTTCCAAGTCTTACTTGACCTCTTCAGTGCCAGACTGTCATGCTTACCTCTCTCTCACACCTGGCGTCCAAATACGCATATGAAAACAGAACAGACACGTAAAAAACCTGAAATCCCCCTCACTCTCCCCCCTTCCTTCTTTCTTTCTTTCTTCTCTTCCTCCTTCTTAAGACTTCTTTTTTGCTCAAACTCGAAACTTCAAATTTTTTTTAGCATCACCGAAAGAAGAAAATCCCAGCTTGGGACTGAACTGCCACCTCCAAAAAAAAAAAACCCAATTCACCTTCTGATTCTTTATCACTGAATCATGAGTCTTTTTGGCATTGGAAGCAGGTATACTTATAATCTTAGCCTTGTTTTTAATTCTTGTTCATATCAATGTGGCATGCATGCAACTACTATTTGCTTGTATTTGTTCAAATTTACATAATTTCTTCATTCTTGATGTTTCAATCGCTAGTTATAATCTCAATTTGTTGAAGATTTTAGTTTGTAACTTGGAATAGTTGATGAAGTTATATGGGGGTTATAAAATTGCTCTTTTGAGTTGCCTAAATTGAATTATTGAAACTTTTCATCCTAGCATGATTACATAGAATTGAATTTTGTGTTTAGATTTGAAAAGGGTTTTCTTCGATGATCTTTTTTTCCCTTTCAAATGGACTTTAATCCTCTGCATGTTGTATTGCAAAGGATCGTGTTATAATCTGTTTTTGGGATCTCTAATGAAGTTATAAACCCTGTTTTATTTCTTTATATCTTCAGCTTTGTAGCAAGGTAGTAGCTTACTGATATAAGTGGGGGCAGAGTTTTGGTTCAAATCACATCCGTCCCCATTGTATTCAAAAACAGTTTTAGAAAAAGAAAAATCTGTTTTCTTATGATGATTTTGTAATTTTTTACCCCTTAATGGTGATAAAGTACTCTTTAATCCTTTCTGCATTTTTGTTTAACTTCAATTTTCTTGCCAATGATGTCTGCAGGAACCAGAAGACCTTTCGTCCCAAAAAGAATTCTCCATCAGGAAGTAAGGTAGAGTATAATTCTATTATCATGATCAATTAAATCAAAATAAAAGAGAGTATCAATAAAAGGGTTGTCACATTTTTTGGAATTTTATATGTTTTGTTTGGTTATGTCAATGATTTTGATTATAATTGCAGGGTGCACAACTTCAAAAACACATTGATACTACCTTAGGCAGTGGTAACTTGAGGGAAGCCGTACGCTTACCCCTTGGAGAGGATCTGAATGAATGGCTAGCTGTAAACAGTAAGAATACTTATTGAATTATCTTATTCCTTTTATGAATATATATCACGGTGCATCCTAATCATGTAATGTGGAATTGAAGAGTAAACCATCTCGTTTAAAGTGGAATCTTCGTGTTAGATAAACATATGTTCGATGGTAATTAACTTACAATCGGCAGTAAATACTTGTCCCTTCCACTCGTACTAACTACATAATATTCACATATATTAAGTTATTCATGCTTGAATGCATCCCACTGCAGCATTGTTGAAACCACAGATAGTTTTTTACTTTACTGGAAAATATGTTCATAATCAATGCATTGGAGACAGATGTTAGTAAGATACTTATGAATCTTTCAAATAATCGTCATGCAGGGTCTGGAAATTTAGCTGATATTTTGTTTTTTTGGCCTCAGTGCCGGTTACAAAATGTCACAAAACGACACGTTTATTTTGTTCCTATTTTTCATGAATAATGACATAATATTGAATGCAATTTTGGAATCAATATACTGACGTTACTTTCCTTTGGCAGCCGTGGATTTTTTCAATCAAGTGAACATTCTTTACGGTACTCTCACGGAGTTCTGCACATCATCAAGCTGTCCAAAAATGACTGCAGGACCAAAGTACGTCTAGAATTTCTTTTGAGAAGCTTAATTTTCTTACTTCGCATCTTATATTATTGCGTAAACCAGCTAACAAAGGTTTTCCTGAGAATGAATATATATTGAGTATATCAACATTCTTCGATCCATCATATGATTTTTCTTGTAAAGTGAAGCGTTAATTTTGTTGAGAACGGCTGGGTATCTCTGAGGTGATTTGCATTTTGCTACAGGTACGAGTATTTATGGGCTGATGGAGTCACAGTAAAGAAACCTATAGTGGTTTCAGCTCCAAAATATGTCGAGTATTTGATGGACTGGATTGAAGTTCAGCTGGACGATGAGGCTATTTTCCCCCAAAAGTTGGGTAAGTTTGCATAATAATGATACTTCATTATTGACAATTTGTTATAGGTTTTAAGCCATTTAGGATCTGCTTGATGTGCTTGGAAGTCAATCCCGCTTACTTGAGCTCTGCTTATGCTTGGCCCTAATTTGGCTCGTTTAAGATATGTTCCTGTGATGAACGAACCAAGCTAAAACACATTGTTAAACTTTCAAAACTAACTTACCAAGCTCATTTATCTACGAATTTTTTCATTCTTTTTACAATCGAGTACTCTTGAATTTGACTTGAAAAGACAAGCCTTGGCTGTCACCTTCTATGACAATAATCATGAGATTCAAAAGCATCTATTTTCATGTGATGCAGGTGCTCCATTCCCATCCAACTTTCAGCAAGTCGTAAGGACTATATTCAAGAGACTATTTCGCGTATATGCTCACATCTATCATTCACATTTCCAGAAGATCATAAAACTTAAGGAAGAAGCTCATCTGAATACCTGCTTTAAGCACTTTGTTCTGTTTACCTGGGTAAGTCTATTAGCTTTTGTTAGTAATTGCCTTTTCCATGTTTCTGTTTCCATGTTCCTCGTTTTCAACCATTTGCTCTCACGTGCATTGGTTGTAAAAGGTAACAAGTTTTCTTTAACATTTGAACGTTATAGTTCATCACGTATTAACCAATCAAACTAGGAGTGCTAAAACAAGCTATAACCATGTTTGACCTTTCTATCGAACTCTGGACTTTTGATGCTCAATTCGACCTCTTTTTTTTCTCTCATCTTGCAGGAATTCCATTTAATTGACATGAAACAGCTTGAACCTCTGCAGGACCTTGTCGAGTCCATCTTGCAGTGTTAGGCTGCTTTTGCTTCATTGGGATATTATTAGTGTTAATTTGTTCTTTCATAAGTTTGTGTATTTTCTCGTTATTAAAGTGTTAGATAGCCTTAAGATAGCAGCAGGGAAAAATATTCAGATTGTTCTCAAATTAAGAACCAAAGTATGGATGGATGTGTAATGAACATATTTCTGAGAGTTGGTTAATGATATCATAGTTGTAAATTGCGGCTTTTTTTTATATATATGTTTTTCTTCCAATTCTTGTACATAAACCAAGTTTATATATATTTGATTTTCTCTACTGAATTTGCAAACTATTTATCCCTTTTTTCCTGTTCAAATTTTCAAATGAGTAAAGACAATTATTGTGAATGTAATGCTTACTGCATTGTTCCACAAATACAAGTCTATTTCTGTAAAATGTGTTGTATTTCATTTTCTTTTAATACTGTTGACACCCACAAATACTACATCTTCAGGAGCTGAGAAAGCGGGAAATCTGACGAGCTAACCGCAACTAGATTAGAGTGCGGGTCATTTGATGCACCAAAGCAGGCGACCGACCCACCTGGAAATCCTAGTTATAGTTTCACGAATGGATCGGCTGGCGAATTGCGAGTCTCCAATAATGAGAGCTAAAGCGACCATGTTTAAGTTTTTCTCAATCGAATTGAAGCTCGAATCCTTAAGGAAATCTATTTATGGGTTCAAAGGAACTCAATGTCATGATTATGCAAGTGAAAAAATGAAGTTGGAGAGCTCAAATGGTGCAAAAGGAAGCAAGAAAAATGGAGAAGGGAGAAACTGGAACAAAATCGGTGCCGGAATTAATTCAAATTCCAACCCGGCCCTTGGATCCTCTGCAGTATTGTCAGTCCGCTTTTCAAAAGTTCGCAAATTGACCCTGCCTCCAAGAAGATTCTGCAGCGCCCAACATTTTCAAAAAATCACAAAATGACACCCGCCACTAAGAAAATTTTTCAGCCAAGTTTCTATTTCTTTCATTTTGATCCCTAAACTTTTTCAGATTGTATTTTTTTTATAAAAAAAATTCAATTCTAAATGTTTTAAGGGCTATTTGATGAAAGTTTAAGAGTCCTAAGAAGATTAGTATTACTAATGGTGCTAGGGGTTTGGCATGTATAAATACATCTTATTGGGTCTAAAATTGAGAGTCAAAGAAAAAACCTCTTCTAACAGTCATTTTCTTGAGCAGGGTCAATTTCAATTCAATCTCTAACACATGTTTATTTACTCAAAGTGACCCATAGAGGTCTTCGATGAGTTCCACATGAAGAATTTAATTAGTTCATCTAGATACATCCTTCTTTCAAGTGTTCATCAATCTCGCAACTTTTCCCTATTACAAGTGTTGGTCAATCTCACAGCTTTCCCATATTAAATTGTACAAGCGACATCTAAGCTGGAAATCTAAGTGCAAATACACTATAATACAAGCCTATTTCATTGTTTTTTAAGACACTTAAATTTTTCTAAACTACAAGCAAACTACTTATTCCATTTTCATCTGTTACCAAAAGGCCCAAAACAGGTAAACAAAATCAAGTATAATGCATCATCACAAGGACAAACCAGCTTTAGGAGAAATGTCAGTTTCCCAATGGCTTCTTTTTAATATTTGATGAATCTGGAAGTCGTACAACAGTTTTTGAGTATATATCCTTTTGTATTCAACTCAATAAGAAACTATACCTATTTCATACAAAATGATGCATGCTCTCTCATCAACTTAGCATCACTTGCTATAAAATGTGTAAATATTTCAGTAAGAAGCAAATCCAAGAGTGAAAAATCTGTGGTGAGCATTTGTACTTAGCAGGACTTGAAAAACCTTACGATGAAGGCCCTGCTGGTTCAGTGTCCATGTCTCTCCTTTAGAAGACCACAAATGAAGAGTCACAATCTTCATCTTGTACTGGTTGGCACTCATCAATCAAGAAACATAGGAAAACCTTCTGCATTTGACCACTATTTGTCGGGCATTTTCTCACAAATGCAGCCAGGAAGTGGATTAGCGTAAAAGCTCTCTTCTAGCTTGGGAAATTCACCGGGCTCCCTCAAATAAGGACCTCCAATACGGTCATTGTGAAGTTTTTTCACTTTTGAACTGAATTTATCCCAAGAGATTTTCCCTTCATCAAAAGCATCAACCAATTTCACAAAGTTCATCCTGCAAAAAAAGATTGTCATGTATATTTCAAGTCAATTAAAATTCTCTGAGGAGCACGCATCAGATTACTTGCACTTCAATATATACTAATTTTGCGACCCTTGGCAGACTCTGTTCCATGGACCTAGACACATACCTGTCTGGATTGATAGTCTTCTTGAAGTTCTCAAAACGTCTATGACCCTGTACTGCCTTGGCCATGTTGCCATCGTAGGTGTAGATGAAAACATCACTCTCAAGAGCAACTACATAGTCAAGACCAGCCAGCATGTTTTGGTGATTCCTAAATGGAAGAAGTTCTTCCTCGGATGATAAAGTTGAATGGGTGAATATATTCGGGAAGCTCTCCCTAAGATATTGCATGCTTCCGTTTCCATAAGCTTCACCAGCTACCAGGTAAATCTGAGTGCTGGAAGGAAACCCGAGCCCTTTCAGTAAAAGGGCAGTCTCCCTAGGGGTAAGAGGGCACCCACCGAACTTTCTCTTCTCAACACCATCAATTTCTTTTTCCTTCCAATGACTCACCTCATACCGCATCTTACTGAGTTCCTCATCTTCTTCCACAGTCAAATTATGACTGCAGCCTGTAAAAGCAAGCATATCCTTTTCATACCTGACAAAACAAAGTCAAAATGAAGAGTACGGTAAAATAAAAAATAACCAGAGTCAGCCCAGAAAGCATCAACAGAACAATCAAATTCGCAAGTTGGGAAGACCAGGTTTCTCATGCTCACATACTACATTTACTTTTAGGATAATCCTCTTGCTTTCCTTCTAGAAAACCTTTTCCTTTTCCCTCAATCACAGCCTATAAATTCATGGCATACTGCCTTTGGTATTTTGAGAGAAGAATATAAAGTTTGCAAGTCGAAACAAATTCTGCATCTGTTATTTGATCTAGATGAGCAACATGAATAGACCTGACATATGGTTCTTCCAAAATAACATATTTAATGGAACAAGCTGCTTGAGACAACCTTGGATACATCATTTAGTGTTCTGGAAGGATATCTCTACAGGTAGTGAACAAGAAGGTCCTACAGAATCAAGTTCTACAGTGTATGACTACCAGACCAACCTCAAATGAAGAGCAAGATAAGGGTTTCCATTATGTTTCATTCTTGATACCAAAGTCTTGCCAAGTTCTTCAATTTGAGCTGAATATTTCAAAGCTATGTAGTTGACCTTGCATCTTAGCTTCTGTATGGATGGCGGAAGACCATTATTTGCAAGACGGGAATCAGTATGAGTGAAATAGATTACTTTATGCTGCTTCAGAAGTGGGAGGACTTCTGTCTTATAATAGCTAACCTGGAAAAACAAATATTAAATGGAAAATGAAATTGGCATAAGATATGAAACGATATCACAAGTGCAATACTAGCAGCACATCCACATATAAGTTTTCGTGCAATAGTACGTTAAAGTTTGTGTTCAGAAAAACTATGGCAGTCGGCTATCTTTATTATGATGAATTTATATGTCGACAGTAAAGAGGCTTTACGTGGCTCTACCTTCGACCAGGAGATTGGTGTTTTGTTAAACGGTTCAATTCCCGCATACTCAGGTGGCAGCACATCAACTATGTGAATATCATCTTTCAACGTCTCCATGAAGTGTTGCCAGTCAAAGAGATCTTTAAAGCCACTGCATGTAGAGCAGAATACAACAACATTATGAAGAAAAGCCTTTAGGAAAGAGATACACCTGCCACAAGAGCATTTAAATGCAATAATATATTGACCTGCCCAAAATCTGATGTTCCATACAGTACTTGCATAGCAGGGTGGTAAAGTTCTTAAAGCTCAAGGAGGTGAGCGTCCGTCCTTGGATGGTAGAGGAAGGTACTTTAGGTGCAATATCCATATATCCAACCTATGTGATACTTATAATTATTTCACTTCTATGTATGAGAAGAAAAGCCAGCAACTAGATTTGAAAATGTGGTGTTAATTTTAGATAAGCTACAGCACTCCCACCCAGATTAAATACGATGCTCATGCAGTGCATAGAAATGCTCATGCAGCACATGGAAATCAGTGAATGAGGTACAAAAAGTTGCACAGGTGCAAAACTAATACAAGAGGTATGAAAAGTACCTTTCATCAGCCCAGTAGGAAGTGTGATCTAGGGATGGAAGTACGAGGGTCGCCTTCATCGTTTTAGCAACGGCAACCATGTCACAGATCTGCACTCTAAAAGAGCTTATGCATCAGACTAACTTTATATATCCTTAAATGTGTCAAAACAAATGATCATATCAGAAACAGACCCCAAATCTCATCTGATTTAGGCCACCATTTGCATTCATTAAAAGGAAACCATTGGTGTTTTCTTCCAGCTCTGTCCAAAAAGTTCAAGGGTAAAAAGTAAGTAACAGTAGCATAAGTGGAACAGCAATGAAGGGTAACAATAGGATGGCCTTAGAGCTCGTACTTTTGTGTCTTTTAAACTGATCAATGCATTGAGTATAATTCCCGCTATCAGGTTTGGACCATATACCTGAATGCTGAAATGATCTTATTCCAAAAATGATACAAGGAAATAATTATATAAAACAAATAGATTAGTCAGGTGAGTTTTTGTACTTACATCAGCCACAGCATTCTGGCTGCCGACCACACCTGATGCCACCATCATCAGCGTTCGCTCCACGTCACTCCCTCTGTCTCCATCGTCATTTTCACTTGCCCTATGTGGATCGTCACGACTGCTTTCCTCCATCTTGCTTAAGTAGTCGATTGGAGACTCATATAAATTCTAACCAACAGTTTATGATTCGTCAAAACATCTAAGTAGTTGCAATCAATGTTTATAGTAGGTAGAATGAGAGAACAGTATAAATGTAGAAAAAAAAATGAATTACTAATTTCGATCAAATTCATTAAGGAAAAGGCAGATAATGAATAAAGGTAACACAATTTGCACCCCAATATGATGTCTACGAGAACAAAATTTGCACCCGGATATGATGTCTACAAGAACTATGCGCTACAAAATGCTAGAATCCATACTCTTATCCCTATTCTTTGGAGGAAGGTAATTTCTCCCTCAATAAGCTTCACGCCACCAACAACATGATTTACATAAGGTTCAGTTGTGAGTGCATCAAGTTATTTTCAGTTCACAACTTCCTCGGGAAACAGATTCAATTCCATTTGCTAAGCTAAAGCTTTAAGCACCAGGATATCACTAGCCTACTGCTAGCAATTGAGGAAGGTTGCTAGCAGTACAGGAACTAGAACTTAATGAAACAATGAGGATGGATCAATAGAATATATCAAGAACTGAAAATATAGAAGGCTTCTGAATCAAGATATTTTAAGCATAGAAGTGCCTAGATAATTTCTTTAAATGGTCCAAATGCTGCAGCTGCTTAACCACCTTCCCATCTCCAAAATAAACAAAAAAGAACAAAAAGACACACACAATAGAGAAAACCAAAGAAAATCCCCTTTTAACTCAATTTAGCAAATTTGTTTGAGTGACTTTAAACTAAAGATAATAGGTTTGCAACTGACATATTCAAAAAACAGAAACATATAGAAGAGATTCCCTTCAAATTAAATAAAACCAACCTGATCGTACACCCCTTTTTCAATGGCAGATCCAAACCAACCATTGATGCAAAACTTGAGAACCCCCAAAAAAAAACACGCCCCACAAAACACCCAGAACATCCAATGTCCCAATTTCCTCTTTCCTTTAAATCCCAACCCCAATCCGAAGTCCACATTGAAAGATCCAATATTTTTCTTCAAATGCACTCTCTGGGTCAATTTACTCAAATGGCTCTGCTTCTTTTCCACAAAAGAATCAAACCCATCATCAGAAACTGAGTTACTGTTAACCTCAGATCTGGGCGAGTTGAGCACATTGATCTCATGATGACTATGATTTGTTAAAGAACTATTCCCGCTATTATTTCCGTGCGTATTACTAGCTTGATTAGATTGGGAGCTATTACCGTTATTGTTCCGCTTGAAAGAATGGGCTCTACGAGTCATTGGCCCCGAAAATCGAGGACTGCTGACTCTCTGGGAAGAAACGCCATCTGTGGCGGTGTTATGGTGGTGGCTGTGATGATTGTGATGCTGTCCCATATTGCACAGAGATGTATATATGGATTTGCATATAGTAAATGATGATTTTGGATTCAGGAAAAACAGTGATTGGAGATTATGACTGGCATAAAGGGAATTGGAAGGAGCAGTCACAAACAGGATTTGCTGACAAAAGCTTAAAGATGATGAAGATGAAGAATGGAAAAAGGAGCCCTTTGCTTCTCTGAGCTGTGTAATTGGACGCGGGTAAAAGAACAATTTCTGCTGGTTTTCGGATTTTTTTTTTTTTTTTGATGGGTTAGCTGGGTTTTGGACTTGTCCGGCGTTGCTTTGATGCTGAGCTCTGCAGAGGGTATGTTTATTTTGGTTTTCCTTCTCATCCAAGAACCTTATCAATCCAATGGGAGGATCAAATGACGCATGCCTTCCAAATAATACAGTAAAAGGTTATTACATGATACTAAATCGTTTTTTTTCAATACTTTTAATGGAGAGATTTGAGGTGAATTCAGATTTCTATCATTATACATCATTTTATATATTATTTTTTGCATTACCGTTTGAAATTTAAGAAAAAATAAATTTAAAAATATATATTAATTTTTTATCGATAACTTTAATTAAATTAGTACTAATAATAATTAAAGAACTTCATACTTCAAATCACACATGATCAATACGAGAATCTCTATTTGTTGGGCCTTTTATATATTTTTTTTCTAAATTAAATAGAATCAAATCAGCTTACAACAAAAAGCCATTTAACATTCGTCACTTTTAAAAAGTTTTATTTATAATGAGGGTGGCTATTTTATTTGTAAATGTGGGGTAAATAGCGTGGATTTGGTTATTTTGGATTGCTTGCTTTTTCTTTCCTCTTATCCTAAATAAGATGCACATGCAAGACTAGACAAACAATCAACAAGGGGGGATTGATCCCTCTATTTCACTTTGATACTTAAGTTAGTATCAAATTGGTTAGAGTAAATAATATATAAAAATTACATGATCCGTAAGAGTGAACAATATTTTTATTGTTAGTCGATTCTTTTACTCTTAGTTTCCAAAACATTCGATATGTGATTGAAAATATATGATCTTTTGACCCTTTGAACCCTCTGTCATATTTTGAAGTCCAAAGTGTTTTAATAGGTTGGACCAATCTTAAAAGAAATGTATTTCATTATATCAATATTTATTGAGCCATAGAAACTGAAGCCAAGTAGGAAAAAAGACGATGTGTTGTTTCCATCATAAGCCCCCTAAAAAGTATCATAAATTGTTTATGATCTTTTCTTTTTCCCACTCATCTTATATTTCGAGTGAAAATTTCACATTGAAATTTGTTTGTTCACAACCCTATTTTCACAATTTTAAATTAATTCCATCCTTCTTAAACTTTTCTTCTTTCTGATCTACAAATCTTGTGACAATCATTTCCGGTAGAAATTTAGCATTTCTTGAAGATGTCGATTTTCAAGAACTCGAAGCAAAGTCCCAAGAAACCTTTGAAGAAGATAAAACCTTCAGCAACAAGTAGTTTTCCAAAACTTGATGTTAAAATTATCCGTCCCAGTTCTAATTCTGTACTATGTGGAGATATTCAATGGGAAATTATAATCTCTTGCTTCTATATGTTGATTTTGAACAAGCTTTGACACTTATGAATAAACATATTTGTCCTGTAGAAACAATAATAGATTATGATTATTTGTAACCTTAGTGTTGTGATTTATCCCTCAACATACGCCACACCAGTTTAGAAACTGTCCAAAAAATATTTAGAATTCCTTCTGATCGTTTGCAGGGGGAAGCACTTGTGAATGATAGTGCCCATGTACCCCGAGAGGAAGCTTCACAGTTCACCGAGAGCAATTAAAAGTGGGTCTAAGATTCTCGTTGCAGCCATTATTTATAGATATCATAAACTATTGAGGAATTGAATTAGGGCAATTGGCACCTAATGAGATAAGACAAATAATGGTGTTTATGTTAATATGTAAAGCTTTTGGGATACCGACAAATTTGGAAGCGTTTAGGAATTATTTTTTTATATAAAGCTAATGAAAAAATGGCCAAGATGGCATACTTTTCAAAAGAAGAATGTGGCAATGAATTTTATAATAAAATTGCCACAATCTATCCATGGTTGGAAGAATAGATTTTTCTTTCTAAATGATGGTCGTCAAATAACTCAAAATCCATAAAACAAGAGAAGAGCGTTACCGAATCATAAGGTATAATCAAAGTAGGTATTTGTAAAAGAATATGCTCAAAAGTTGATACAATATTCATTTGGAATGATAATAACAGGAGGTTGTTGGGACGAAAAAATGCTCTCATATGCAGGCTTTTACTCACCACACGAACACCACTTACATGAATTAAGTTAGTGTTTTAGATTAAATACTTAACTAGTGCTAAAAATGATTATATTGTTGAAATGTGATACTGAAAGTGGATTTGATTATTTATGTAGGAACAGGGATGCTAACAGGAATAATGGAAGCGCCCATAAAAATGAAGATAGCACCACCAAGAGATAAAATCATGGAAGAAGGTAAGTGTAATTTGTGTAAAGTTGTTGTAACTAGAGAAAAATAATTATTGAGTAATTCCATATGATGTTTACATTCCCGATAGACACTATAGATATCTCTAGTTTGGAAGCTAGGAGTAAAAAATGAGAAGATCCAATGTTGAATAGAGAAAAACAACCAATGCCGAATCTGAGGTAGCACTTGTAGATAAACTTGAAGGAGCCAAGTTTCAAAAGAGGAAAAGGACGGGGAATGGGGAAAAGAGGAAAATTGTTTCCCGAATGCAAGTCTAAATGAATGTTCTTGGACCTTGTCCCTTGTACATATTGCTGAAGAAAGTGCACAAGATGAAAGGGATATGGGAATTATTCCAAAAATAGAGGTAGTGGATAATTGTGAGTTATTGTTCCCGAGCTGGTCTATTAGGATTAAAAGAAAGAAGGCTCTTCGGGGAAAGAGAAGGAGGTGAAGGAAGTGAAGACAATGCTATCAAGCATTGGAACTGCTACAGATTGGTCTTGAAGTCAACTAATGGATGGGTTAGCTTTGTTGTCTTTCTAGGTATAGGACTAATATGCTTTTAAATACAATAATTGTGTTAAGTAATTCATGCAGAATGATTTAGTATAAATGTGTGTACAGAATATGAATATTGCAAATGAAACAGCTCGGATGGTAGTTGTGATGGATACCATACATCAAGAATTAATAGATAAGTATAAGAGTATAAATGAATCTTTGGAAAAGAAGAAGCCTAAAAAATTGCATCTTCAAGAAGGGGTAAAAAAGTTGGAACAGAATGTGGCGGAAAGTAGAGCTGCAAATCTAAAATTAGTTGGAGATTTAGAGGCAAAAGAAGAGGAAGTCATGTCTCTAAATGAATAGTTAAGAAAGGAGCAATTAAAGAATGTGGCTCATAAGAAAGCCATCATGAAACAGAACCGGGAGATCAATGTTCTGAAGGGAAAACTATCAGAATTGGTAGATTCCCAAGGGAAATATAAAGGGAAAGTAAAAGAAGATATTATCTAGGAGTTCTACGAGAGTAAAGATGGAAAACTTTGGTTATTTGGGTTCGCGCTACCTTTGCTATCCGTGGCAGTAACTGAATTGGTAAGGGAAACCTAAAGGATAAATTCAAGTGTAACTTTTCCTAATATAATTGATATGTACTATAAGGAGGATGCTGAATGCTTAAAGTATCCTTGGGACTGTCGAACGAAGTTGGAGTTAGAGCAATCGGAGTAAATCAAGAAAATGAGCCTCAAATGGAGCATGAAAAAAAGTTCAGAGCTAGAAGGTCACAAGAAGTTTGTTGAAAATCCTAATGCTGTAGAAGATAATATACCATTGTCTCAGTGCAATGACCAAGAAGGGAGTACACTAGATGGTAATTCAAAAACTAGTATTCCAGATATTCTTTCTTTGACTATTCGGGATGATCAGTATGTTGAGGCGACAAGGATACACTTGGAAGCATATAGCCGTGTCACTAATCCTACTACTCATATACTGGGAGAGGGACAACCACTAGGACAGGTGGCATCTAGAGATGGTAGTGCCATTCGTGCTGACAAACAGGCAACAGATGGTAAGCATGCGGAGATGATGCTGGATGGAACACAGAATACCAAAGTAGTGAAGAAGTGACTTCTCCTTATGGAAAAAGGAAAAGTATTTCTCCTAACGTGAACGGGAAAAATGGCAAGTACGCTTGGTAGTGTACGTGAGTGCTCTTGTGTGAGCATTAGGAGTATTATGGGGAGTATGAAGCCTCAGCCATCTACCATAAATTGATTTTAAACCTTGTATATTAGTCCAAATATTGTGTAATGTGTGACGAAAATTTTTTCATTGTTACACGTAATATATTAGCGAATTTAACTTTTATGATTAAATCAGATAACTATCACTATTAGATGGGCTCATAATGACTGAGAAAGGAACAAATTGATGTATGATCCTTTGAATACATTGGTTAATTAAATATGGACCTGTAAGAGATTACAAATTAACAGGCTTGTAAAACCCATACTTAATCCCTTTTGTTTTTAATAAGCCCAAGAAAAATAGATAAAGTCAAGACAAAACTTCTTAGAGAAGTTTGTAAAATGTTGATGATGTAATAAATAGTAGTAGGACGTACAAAAGTGATACATGTACAGACCTGTTAAATGTGCGTGGCTTTGGGAATCCTACAATTCATTTAATAATTGTGCAGGCCATCAGACACATGACACGGTTATGTTGGAAGATGCTTGAGTTCCCAAAAAATAGTCATGACGGTTGTTGCCAAGGGAGGCGTTTTGAAAAGATGCTTTATATACCAAGTGGTGTGAAGGGACGTCTATCTAAAAAGGTATTGTTCAAAACCTCTTTTTCACAATAAGCAAAAACCAGCTTAAGCGTTTAAGAAAAGAGAAAGAAAATATTAGTTTGCAAAAATGGCTACCATTAACATCCCAGTGATTAAAGAGGAGCATGTGTTCTGCCCTCCTCTGGCTATATATTTCTCGAAACATGCCAAAGAATTGTCCTTTTGTCACCCTTACTTTCACAATGGAGAAGAGTATATTTGGATCTTGTTGGTACCGGTGATTAAGAGTTATGATACTTACTCTTTTGAGAGGTTTATGACGATATTGAAGGTATATCTGACCCTTAGGGAAAGGATGGTGGCCATAGAGTTGGATCTACATGAAGTGACTCATGAAATCGACATTGTTCGAGGCCAACTCTCGAGGAGGCAATAGAGCTATTCTGTAGGATTTTTTATGGCACAATACTCTACTGCCTGTACTTGGACAGATATGTATATTTGAAAAAAGTGGCTATGTTGAGGGAGCGTTGGACTGAGAAGGAAAAGAAACTGCTAATCTATCAAAGATTGCTGGAGGCCTGCGAAGCAGCTCTTGATGCCTAAGAAAATGGAGCGGGAGGCCTTTAAAAATACGTTGTTATTGAAAATTTTTAGTTTTGGATGGCAGACCCCATATCAAGTGGGAGTGGTCAAGATGAAAGCTTATCAGGTATGGCCCTTGATAAGTAGTTTGTTTTTCTTTTGTTTTGTTAGTTTAGCCACATAAGATACTAGAGATGGCCTCTAGGGCTGTAAACGGGTCCAGACCCTCAGGGTACCCCCAGACCCAGATCTGTACCCTTATAGTTAAACTTGGACCCAGACCCGGACCCATACCCTCCAGGGTATAAAATTTTGGACCCAGACCCGACCCTCCAGGGTCCAGGGTAGGGTATGGGTATACCCGTACCCATATAATATTTTTCTATTTTTTTCCTTGTTAAACAAAAATATATAAAACAATATATAATCCTAAAATAAAAATTTTAACATGATTAACATAATCTCCTCAACATTTCTTTCATATACATAAATGAATAAGGATATATATCCCTTTAACTATATTAATTTCAGTCTGTAATCCAAATTTCTGGACAACCTCAGAGCAAAGAGTATATGTAATAATACGGTGTCGCCTAATAGATAAGTCAAATAGTAGCATATAAGATAGAGAGCAATAAAGAAAAATAAAGAAAAAGATTGCCCTTTTTGTCATGATCCATATTTTCAGCAGTTCTATGAAATAGAAAATAAGACAAAAATATTACTATCATAAATTGCTTTTACACATGATGAAAGAATATATTTTTATATTTAGTAAAAATAAATTATTTGTGAAATGACATTTGAAATAAAGTTGAAAATAAATAAATAATTTGAAAGAGGTTAGTTGGGCAAAATCCATCAAATAAAGAGACTCTATTTAGGACTGAAAAGGAGAAAAAAAAAGAGAAAATGACTGAAAAGGAGAAAAAAAAGAGCAAAGGATTAAAAAGGAGAAAAAGAAGAGAAAATGACTGAAAATGAGAAAAAAAAAAAGAAAAGGACTGAAAAGAAAAAGAAGAGAAAAGGACTGAAAGAAAAAAAAGAGAAAAGGAGGGGGAAAAAAAAGGCTGGTAGCAACAAGATTCAAACATGCGCTGCCAAGCCAAACAAGTTTTTAAGTTTACCTCCTTAACGACTCAGTTAAACCTCCCTATGCACATTTAATGCCCTCCATCTAATATAATATATAATATATATTAATATTTTATTAATACGGGTATACGGTTCTAGGCATCACCATACCCTGCCCAGACCCATATAGCAGTATAAATACAGGCACGGGTATGGGTACGGTCCACGAGTATAAAATTTAAACCTTACCCGCTAAAAACGGGTACAGACCTGTGCAGGTACGGGTAAGACCCGCCCCGTTTACAGCCCTAATGGCCTCTTGGTTTTAACAGAAAAATGTTGGCCTTGAAATAGCCTTTTTAATGGCTATTTTGGATATATATATATATATATACACACACCCACATATATAAAGTATTTATAATGAAATATGGTTTTAAATATTGTTTATATAAAATCTTTGAATTGAGTTGTGTTGTCAAATCCAAAGATTATATAAAGGAAACAATAGTAGTTGGAAAAGGTATATCTGTGAATGGAAGATTTCACAAATTAAATGTATAAGTAAATGGAAAGATATCATATAAAAAGATTAAGAATATGTATGTGGATAATGAAAGATAAAATGGATGATTTGAGATCAACCATACATCTCCAAACTGAAAAATACATAAAAGAAAAGATGTATTTGATATTTGGAACATAAAAAAGTACATTAGAAGTTATATGGAATAACTATTTCTAAGGAAAAAACTTTTTAAGGTTAACATTATTCCAAGTTTGTGCTAAATTTTGCCTTCAGAATCTTGCAACTTATAACTCCCATTATTGTTGCATTTGATGACCTACTATGGTCCTTCTCATGTTGGGTCTAACTTTCTCTTTAGGTCTACTCGGCTAACTTTATTCTTCCTTATAACTAAATCCCCTTCTTTAATTGTAGAGGGCTTAACTTTAGCATTATGATATAGAGCCACTTGTTATTTGTAATGTTCATTTTCTTAGCAGCCTTTGCACGAATTTCATCTATTAGTGTCAAATGTTCATACATCATATGGTCATTTAGTTGCTCATTAAATGCCATACACCGTAAATATCCATGACCAATTTCTGCTAGAATAACAGCATCTACTCCAAAGTATAAAGTGAAAGAAGTTTCCCTTGTAGCTGTTCTAGGAGTAGTGCGATAGGACTAGAGAGAACACTTAGAAGTTCTTTTAACCACCTACCCTTTAAACTATCTAACCTCTTTTTCAAGCCTTGCAAGATGGTTCTATTTATGACCTTAGTGGCACCACTTGTTTTAGGATAACCTACTTATATAAATCGTTGCTCAATACCTAACTCTTCACAAAAGTCTCTGAATTCCTTAGAATCAAATTGTTTGTCACTGTCCAATAAAAGGATTTTAAGAATCCTGAAACGACAAATGACATCATTGTAAAAGAAATATCTGGTTTTCCTTGCAGTGATGTTGGCCAATGCTTTTACCTCAATCCATCGTGTGAAATGATCAATAGCAACCACTAAGTAATTCTTTCCAACAAGTGCCTTGGGGGAGGAACCCAAAAGATTGATTCCCCACTGAGCGCAATGTATCGGGTTACCAAAATTGTGATATTTGGACATCGAGATATGGTACTCGTTAGTATGTATCTGGCACTTTGTACAAGTTTTCACCAAAGTGGTGGAGTCTTCTCGCACAGTAGGCCAATAATAGCCATATCTTAGGGCTTTTTTTACTAAGATTTTGATACCAATGTGAGAATCACCAAATGCCTTCATGGATTTCTTGTGGAACATATTTGCCATCTTCCTCATTAACGCACTTTAACAATGGCCAAGTGTCCATGGTTCGGTATAACTGATCATCAATGAGAACATACCTGGCAGCAGTAGTACAAATTTTCTTAGCCACTTTGTCATTATCAGGCAACTTCTCATGCAATATGAAATCTTTAGTTGGTTGTGTCCAATCTTCAACAACGTTTGTAAGGCATATATCCCGCGTGATATTTTTCTCTTGAAGGGATTCTAATCATGTGCCTTCCATTGGTTCTTCCGCGCTAAGTTTAAATAACATATCGGTGCAGACATTTCTTCTCGGGGTATTTTTTCAAAGAAATTTTGGAGAAGTGAGGAAGTAGCTGTTGAACAAGAACCAAGTATTTTTGCATATTATCACCCCTTGCTTCAAAAATGCCAGTAACTTGTCCAATGACAACTTGTGAATCACTTCGAACACAAAGATGATTAAGCTTAAGACTATTCGCCATGTGCACGGCCAATAAAGCTTCATATTCTGCTCCATTGTTGCCAACGGGAAATAAGAATTTCAAAGCATAAGCATATTGACAACCATCAGGATGTTCCAAAATGAATCTTGTTCCTTTGTATTTTCCCCGGTAGAACCATCAATTTAGAATCCATATGGGATTCATATCAGGATTTGAACAAGATTGATCATGAGAAACAATATCAGGAAGAGTGCATTCTACAATAAAATCAGCAGGGCCTTGACCTTGAATTTCGAGAGGAGAAGCCAATTTGATATTCACTTAATTCTAAAGTCCATCAAGAAGTACGTCCTGATATATTTAGTTTGTGCAACGCATGTCTTAATGGTATGTTAGTTAAACAATAATTGAATGTGCTTGAAAGTATGGTTTAACTTTTGTGCAGTATTTTTTTTTATAGATAAGTAAAGCTCTAGACATTCTCATTACTGTCATCATATTACAAGAGTGAGCCAAAGTTCCAACCCTATCACAAAGAGCTCTAGGGGAAGCATAGCATGTGGGATATACCCACTTTGGACATAATTAGCAGTAGCCCACTGTGCAAAATTATGAGCTCTCCAATTACAATTTCTAGAGACATATCTAATAAGCCAAGAACTATGATTCAATACTGTCTATTTACCAACTTTAATTGGTGTTGAGCCCTCCACTGTACATACTTTTCGTGACAATTCATAGCTTTAATAACTCCAAGAGCATCACCTTCAATAATGACCCTTTTATATCCTTTCTCTTCAGATATCTTCAATCCTTGGACTACAGCTTTTGCCTCAGCAACAAAAAGATCATATGGCTCAAAGCTACAAATACAAGTATCAAGAATTGTGCCATTATGATTTCTAGATATACATGCACCATAACATTTATCAGCTCAGACAGCCGCATCACAATTCACCATAACATTCGTGCAGTAATAACTAAACATAAAATGTAATTTTCCAGATAACTGTAACACTCTTCTGGACCATTTAAAACATGGCTCACATAGTAATTAGGTTTAATTGTATTATCATGTTTGGAGAGAGTACAGAGTTAATCACTTTGGGAGTGATTACTAAGTACAAATACAATGTTTCAACCATTAAAGGAGTACCTAGTAAGGGTGGGGAAGAAAGATAATCTTTAAGCTTTTAGAAAGCTTTACTAGCCTCCTCTATCTAGAAAAACTTGTTTGGATGCCTTAAAATCTAATAAAAATGAAAGCTAGTTTCCCCAACTCGTGTAAGAACAGCCCAAAGATGCCATACGTCCTGTTAAACTCTGTACGTCTTTGATTGATGCAAGTTCTAGCATATCTTGAATAGCTCTTATTTTAGTTGGATTAGCCTCAATACCCCATTTGGAAACCAGATATCCCAAACATTTGCTAGATAACACGCCAAATATGTATTTCTTGGGATTAAGCTTCATTCCAATCTTCCGGACTTTATCAAAAACTTTCTTTAAATCACCTAGAGCAGATTCTTTTTTCTTGGGCTTGACAATAATATCATCCACATATGCCTCAACAATTTTCCCAATAAGTCCATCGAATGCTTTATTCATACCTTTTTGAAAGTCAGCACCAGCATTCTTTAACCCAAAAAGTATATGAGTGTAACAATAAATACCGTCATCTGTGACAAAAGACGTTTTAGCCATCGGGATTTTATGATATCCTTTATAAGCATCAAGGAAGGAAAGTAACTTGTGTCCGGTAATGGAATCCACCAATTGATAAATACATAGTAGAGGGTAGGGCTTTTTTGGAATTGCTTTGTTGAGATCAGTGAAATCAATACAAACACGCCAAGCACCACCTGGTTTAGCCATTACCACAGGATTTGATAGGCATTTATGAAAATTAATTAGTTTGATAATCCCGACTGCTAGTAATTCTTTGACTTCTTTCCAGATTCTAAAGAAGACCATGCAAAAATGTCTTTGTATTCAACCAAAATTTCAGCAAGCTACATTCTCAAGCTAATTGATAAATGTTTACCAATCTTCACAGTCTGCTTTGGTTTTTCCACATCTAAAATGAGAAGTTCAAATTCCCCTTCGAGTTCAAACTTGAGTGTTTTGCTGTGTTCCTAAGAATCCTCTTCCACTCTTTCAACCTCTTCAACAATAGCGAAGTAACATTCTTCGAGTAGCTTTCTGATCACCATAAATCATCTATACATCGTCACCATAAGGAACTTCTATGATAAATCAAAGGTAGATATCGTGGCCTGTAATTGATTCGATGTCGATCGACCCAAAATGCAATTATATGAGGATGGGGCAGATACGATTAAAAATTCCACCATATGGGCAGTGTCTCCAACAGATACTGTGAGGTTGATTTTACCATAAGACTTAACAGTTTGGCCAGTAAACCCGACTAACGGGGTTGCATATGGTGAAACATTTTCCTATGAAATGTCCATTTGTCTAAAAGTATCTTTAAAAAAAACGTTACAAAACTATTGGTATCTACAAGGATATGCTTAACCAAACATTGATCTACGGTCATGGTAACAACCAAAGGATCATCACAATGAATTTCTCATGACCGTTTTTGGGAGGTTGGAGGACCAACATCTCGTATGATATTAATGACCTTCATCTTGGATGATGAAGTGTCATTTTTAACATTTTTCTTGTCTTCTAGACATGTTTTTTTCCCAGAATCATTAGTTTTGGAATTTTGTGTGATTTCTATCCTAAAACATTTCACTTTTAGGCAAGTGTACCTATCAGTGTAATATGGTGAGGAAAGACCCCCGATTGTCGAACTCTCGGGACGGCCAATCAATAGTACTTACTAAGTCTCTACTGTTTAATTAAATTAAAATTTTGGAAAGGTTTTCATTAAGAAATAACTAAAAATCAATTAAACTAAATACGAAAGCAATTATGAAGTTTCTAAAAATAAATTTGGAAAGTAGTTTTTAAATGGTAGAATTCCCCTAAAACCTTAAGTTAATTTTATTTAGAAAATCATTGTAATTAATTATTAAAACTCATTGGTTGGATCTCGCTCAAAAATCGAATAAACCTTACATCTAGGCAAATATCCTCCTATTCAACTTAACCGTTTAGAGAAGAACATCTTCTAACCCTAACCCGATTATGAACGAATTACAGATTATAGTGAATAATTAATGACCTAAGAACTGTAACAAGTATGTCTACTCAATTACTAATTCATATTATTCAATTAATACCCTAGATTAACCTTCCTTTGTCAATTTCAATTAATCTTGCGAAATTATCAATCTCCGAAAAATTGGTAAACAAACACAACAATTGAATAATAACCAAACAAGAATTAAATAATCAAAATAAGAAATTCATATAAAACATTAACGGAGAATTCTAGGTTCCAATCCCTATATAAACAAAAAAAAAAAATGAATTAGCCGCTAAACACAATTCTAAAACATAACTTATAGATAAATTTATGAAATAGAAAAAGTTTAGTAGAGCCTAGGAGAAGTCTTGAAGATTCTGTGGTTCCGGTGAACATCCGAGCTTGTCTCTCAAGTCCCCCAAAGAACTCCTGAAATTCGGATCTTTATTCTTATAAAATATGAAATTGAATCTAAAACCCTAACTACCTAATAATCTAGCTATTGAAAAGTTTAAATAAAGAGTTTTGTTGCTAAAATTGCCCTAATCCTTTCCTAAAAAGGTTTGGGATCAAATTACAAAAGGGGAAAGGAATAAGAGTCTAAATATGGAACATAAAAAATTGTATTTTAGTCATTCTGCATGACTTTCCGGATCAGGAAAGTATTTTTCAAGATCCAGAAAGCTACTGCCCAAAAATTTCTTTATTTGTTATGTTCTTTTAGATCTGGTAAGTATGTTATGTTTCTTGAGTCTTTTTAATGGACGATTCAGGTCTTTGAGTCTTATAAGATTTGTAGATAAATCTCGTAGCTTTCCAAAAAATCTTGAATCATACGATTGGAGTTGTATGTCTCTAGTTATGATCTTTTTACCAAAATATGCCAAATTGGAACGCATGTGAGAAAGCAAATATTTGAATTGTACTTTGGATGACCAAATGAACTCCAACTGAGACAAATTTTAGCTTTATGAAAACCTCATGAAGTCCTATATAATCTCGAAGAAGGATACTTCTCAAATTAAGGTTATTAAAGAGGTAAAAAATCCACTGGAAGCTGCATTGCTCGGCCATGGACCCTATTTTTGGGCAACTTGTTATTTTTATCCTTTTTTGCTTTATTTTCACTCCAAAGGCCTTCATTTTGACTTTTTTTAAATATATCTTCATTCTTAAGGTACCTATAAAAATAAGAAAAGAAACGAGGTTCGATTAGTCCATTTTATAAGCAATTAAACTAGAAAAATCGATGAAAAGAATAACGCTGAAAAAGGGTAAAAACAGGCATATCATGAATCGGTTAGAAGTAGTGCTATCGGTGAATTCTTTCAGTTCTCCCCTCTTAATGGCATTTTCAATGGCTTTCTCCAATTCATTGCACTGGTTAGTATCGTGACAATGATCCTTATGGAAATGATAATAGTTCCCTTTGTTTCTGTTTTCTGGGGGAGGCAATATCTTTGTAGGTCGTTCTAAGATCCCTAAAGACTCCACTTGTTGCAAAATTTCTAGTCGAGGAACATGCAATGAGTTGTAATCTTTAGGGACATCAGGCTTCGGGGACCAAACCGATCTAAAATTCTAGGTTTTGGCTTGATATCTTCTGGCTTAGATTTCTTGGAATGTTGATATTCATTAAACTCATTAGCTAGCTCCCGTTTCTATCTCACATGATTCATGAATAAACTTTTGAATCTTGGTCAAAAGAGTGTTAACATTAATTGGTTACTTTTGTGCGCATTTCCTTGAAAAAGCAAGATTTGTCCAGCCATGTCGATAAGCTTTAATGTATTCCTATTCATAGAGCTGAGGAATTTTTTGGGCTGCATGGTTGAACCAGGCAGTGAAGGAAATCTGAAGTAGGTTAAAAAATGGATTAATGAAGAAAATTTTTCTCTCAAATCCTTGAAACAAGTAATGCTTCTTGTTGGTAGATGAGCATACCATGCTAAAGCTTTTCCCGTTAAAGAGTTGGGAAACATTTGATAACATGTATTACCTGAAGCATTGTATACGTATATTTGAGAGGTGAAACACATAATATATTGTGCGGGATTCAGGGAAAAGGGCCCACGACTAAATGACGCGTGCTATCGTAGGCACTTCAAATTAAATCCTATATTCTTCCTAAAAATATAGTTAGGGCAAGCAAGGGTCAATCCCACAGAGACTCAATTAATCCTAAAGAATAATCTATTAATCACAAAGTAACAATTTTTGGGAGAAAAGTTGTTTAAGATTTTCAATAAAATAAATAACTAACTAAAATAAATTGAAGTTAACTGAGAAATCAAATTAAACAATTAAGACAATTAAGGGAAAATACGTTAACAAGGCACGACCAATTGATTATGTTTTATGAAAATATCATTGATTTTTATTGATTAATGAATAATTGGTTTTAGGATTCTGATTAGCGCCACAAACCCCTATGCTTACATGGTTAGGTTAATTTTGTTCAGCATTGCAAATTAACCACTAACCTAATTAATTAATTCAACCATATTGAATTAATAACTAGATTGAATAACAACATAAGGCATCGCAAATGTCAAATTAAATACAACAGTGAGCTTCAATCATATGCTTTTTGAATAATACAGCTCTCTATTAAATTTAATCAAGCCAAATCTGCAATATTTTCAGGTCAATAGTTGCTACTCATAGGTAATTACTTATGGAATTAGTAAACCCTAGCAATTTAACTATGTGAACTAATTAGGCTTGCCAATCTTAATCAATTCACACAATCAATAAGAAAGATATTAGAAATTGCATAAATACTCATAATCAATGAAGAAGATCATTAAAGAATGTATCTTTAATATAAAAGATCTCAAGATTGCATAAGAAAATAAGTTAATCCATGGTCTAGCTAATTAGAATAGTTTACTCTCTAAACCTAATAAAAGCAAAGAAAGATAATTTTGGAAGAAGAAAACTCATGATTAAGAAATGGAATATTGGCTCTCTCTATGTGATTTCACCTTTCTTTAGTATTGAAAACCCTCAAGTTTGGTGCCTCAGACGTCCAAAGGTGATTCCTTATGTTTCTCTTAAGTTTCATTTATATAGCCAGGCCTTCAAAAATCCTAATTTATAAGAAGAATTTGTTTCCGCCAACTTGCATACCTTGTTGCACAGGGTGTGCAACAAGTAGGAAAAAGATAGCTCCAGAAATTCTGCACAGCTTCTTACGCATGGTGTGCAACATCCTGTGCAAGTCTCATCATTTCACTTCTTCATTTTTTTCATCTTTTAAGCTACGAAATTCACTCATCTTGATTTCAAATATCTAACAATACCAAGTAACATAAAATTAGTAGATTCCACACCAATATGACCCAAAAATGTATTAAAATACGAAGTATAAATGTGTAAAAACATATTATTTTGACACTTAACATTACAACACGAGGCTGAAAATCCACATCTAAGATAACTCAAACTCAAAACCTCTCACTTACCATGTCAAATAGAGGTACCTAAAGGAGGGGAACACAAGTGTTACTTTTTGTAAGAATGAAATGTTAAGAAGAGTTTATTCCTAAAAAATATGTCATGAGGGTTGGATGCAATAACTTGTGTTATTTCTTTGCATTAGTGGACGACTATCTATTTTATAATATACAAAAAATAATATATATATATATAAGTATAAATAATAAAATTTGATAGATTTTATTTGACACGTGCTCTGAAGACACATGTTGGTGAACTAATTTTATAATTTAAGATATAAGTTTACTTAGAGTTTGACATTTGGCATTAAATTTTTAGATTTTATAATATTTATTAGACTTGAACAATCATATCTTTTATATATTTACTTATTACCCTATCACACGCGTTAGACAAATTATTTTTATGCTATAAATAGGGTCTAATGTATGTGCAGAACACATGTTAATAAAAATAAAATATACTATATATGATAGTTAAATATAATAAATTATAAAATCTAAAAATATAATAAAAATTATTAAACTTTACAATACTAATATTTTAAATTGAAGTGTTAATCTGCATTAACTTGTCAATGTTTTTATTTTTTGGCCTTTCAAAAAAAAAAATTTTTTTTTCTTTTGGTAAAGACTTGTGCACAAGGTAAGCTTTACAAAATCCTTTATAAATATTGTAAAGGTTGGTCCCATATGTGTTTCTGAAATATATATTAATATGTATAAAACACATGGGGGTTAATAATTCTAATTCGGGAATATAAATGTATAGCGCGAAATAAATCAAAATAATTCATTTTTAATTATAAACTTTCTCTCTCTTTAGCAAATCATCTCACTTCTCTCTAAAACTTCAAATTTCAACTTTAGATTTAGGAAGATCTGACCGTTGTAATTCGAAAAAAAGATTAGTGATCTATACTCATTTATTTACATTTTTATTGGTTCAAAATTTGAAAATAACCGTTGGATTGAAAAAAAATTACTGTTTTTCAAATTGAAATTTTGGCTAGAATGTCGTTGGATCGCCTGGACCGGCTACCGAAACATTGTCGGGTCGCCCGATCCAGCGACCGCGGGAGTTTCTGACCGCTGAACACGTGGTCGCTGTACGACACCGCTCGCCCGGTCCAACGACCCGGTTCATTCGAGATCACCAGGTCAAGCGGCCGCCCGGTTTTTTAATTATTTTTTAATGTTTTTAATTGTCTTTAAATTCTTTTATTAATTTTTTTATTTTTTTACTATTTTTTTTTATTATTATTTTTTGTTATGTTTTATTTTTTAAATTTTTAATTTTATAATTTTTAATTATTTTTATTTTTTATTATTTTTAAAAATTTTAAATTATTTTATTATTTTTTAATTTTTAATTATTTTTTATTATTTAATTATTTTTTATTATTTTTATGTTTTTAGATCCCCTGTAAAATTAAGGTCCTTCTAACCTGGATTCTTACATGGATGCTATATTGTGAAGATCCTATTTTGTCTGGTTTCATAGTTTTATGTAAGAATTCAAGGTTTGTGTTAGGAGATTTAGAACTTGCCACAATTAATAAAAGATGAGGTTTGGCCTGTTCAAAGCCGTTGGAAGGCGTATTAAGGCGTTGATCTCGGTTTCATCTTTAATTAATTGTGTTGACGGATATAGATCCCCTGTAAAATTAAGGTCCTTCTAACCTGGATTCTTGCATGGATGCTATAACCAGACCAACATTGGTATCAGAACCATATGGGTAAGTGATATGTGTGATTCATAATTCAACATCAATTTATTAAATTTAAATGAATTTGTTAATAAAAGATAAGAAAACAATTAAAAATAGCCATAAACAAGAATTGGATATTCCTGATAGTTTAAAAGAACTTAATAAGTGAACAATTCCTATAATTGAATTAAAAATTGTATATCAGTTAGGAACTTTTAGAAATTGGGTTTAAAACAAGTAGTTAAAACTACTGAGGAATCAGTCTCATTAGACAATGAAGAAACTGAAATTAAATTATTACATCATCATGATATAAATAGTTATAAGGAATTATACAAATTTATTCATATTAGATTAGTTCAAATTGCATTCAAGCCTTTAATATTAGAAGGTTTACCGGAAAGTTTTATTGCATGCCTAAGCGATGCTAGGAATTTAAATTGGAAACAATCATTAATAGGTGTCATTCAATCAAGTTTGGCACATGGTCCTGTTTACTTTAATGTTTATCCTAATCTATCATTGTCATTAAGTGATATTAATATACTTGATGCATTGACATTAAATGTTAAAACACATGGATATAACTATGCTTCTGGATCATAATTAATTTGTATATGTTATAAAATTTATTATAAGTCATTATTTACATTGAATCCTAACTGTAAATTGATGGATAAACAGACTAATGAAACCGTTTTGATTGAAACTAATTTTAATAGATAAAAAATTTCTACTCGAAGAATCATCAAATGGGATGAAATCCCTATGCCTCGGCAATGGAAACTTGAAAGATCTGGTCATATACACTCTAGAATCGAATATAATATTGATCATATTGAACAAACTCCCGAAGGAATTGTTTATATACAGATGGATAATATTCCATTAAGATTGGGTAATATCCCAAACTAGATCTTGTTCTGACTATTCTTTTATTTCCCCTCTAATAGACGAAAGGGATAATATTCCCTACAAAGTTTCTACTTCACAAGCAAGTAAACGTGATGAGGATAATCATCATGTAGAAAAATTATTTAAAAACAAAGAAAATATTGTTAAAGGTGTTTATAACACTAAAGATGCGGAAATAACCGAATCTGAAATGAATTTTTCATTATGAATAAAACTAAAATAGATTTTAGCCCCGGATCTTTGGCCAAGCAAAAAGTTCAAAAAGAATTTTATTTACCAAGATGGGAACCATTTAGAAAGTGGTTTTTCCCTAATTTTACTGATGAATTCAGAAGTTATATTTCTGATGAATTTTATAGATTTTTTCATATCATAATATTTTATTTCCTTTTGTTTCGTGGTTTATGTCCAATTATATTGAACCTTATATTTCTGTGTTAGAAAGGGATTATAAACTTTAAGAAAAAAGTCTTCCTAATTTCTTAACTCGTGAATTTTTATAGAATAATACCTCGGGGAAAAGATAGTCATTTCAGAGGAAGAGGTGGAAGAGATAGTACCTCTCATAGAAGGAAGAAATAATATCCTTGTCCAAATGGAAAATAAAAAGCTAATAGCTGAAAACATTGCTAATAAGGATGCCTCATTATATGAGGAGTTCAAAAAATTTATTACGGATAAAAAGCAACAGGAAGGTGAAACCTCCTCATCAGGATCATATTCCCAAATTATATCAGAAGAGGATAATATGGCCTCATATCATACAAATACTCACAAAGAAATTATGTTTCTTTTGGAAAATAAAGATCTCCAATGGAAAAATGATCTGTGGATACTCATAAGTAGATATCTAGATACAGCATCATATGTTGCTACATCATATAAACAAAGATCATATTATGAGAGTATACTTAAAGTAAACTCATGTGATATTACACATTTTTATCATAATATCAAGGTGACTAATATTTATAATTTTAGTAAAATCATAACTAAACGGATTATATCTGTTGAAGAATGGGGATTATCTCCTCTAAAAGAAAGGGAATTTACAATTTCCGAGTCTAAAATGTCTTTTAAATATAATTATTAGGATTATATTGATGCTTTTCATAAAGCCTTTTTGTATGAAAATCTTAATAGGAAACATACATGGCTTATAAAGATTTGTGGGGATATTTATAACAATCCCATACCAAATTGGTTCATGCAATGGTGGAATATTTATAGCACCTCTGGGAAAATACTCCCGGACAGATTTAAACCATTATATGGTGAATGGGGGAATATTTCACCAAAAATAGCAGATTATATCGCTTCAAATCAATATACAAAAGAAATAGCCTCAATGATATTCTTTATTGAATTTTCTATTCCATGGGTTTGGAAATGGACCCCAGAAGTAAGTTATACTCGACAAAAAATACCTTGTCTTAGCAGACTTACTCATAGCAGGCTCCGGGATAGATTGATTAAGATTAATCCAGAAATAAAACAAATTTATGGACAAAATATTTTGGATAAAATCCACAGAAAAAATGATAAATACCAAACCATGAAAGAAGGGGAAATAAAGCAAATTATTCATTTTCAATATATTGCAACGAAACTAAAGTTACAAAAGGAGGATATAACCAAAGAAGAATTGATCAGATCATATATGGAAGAATTAAAGAAGGATTTGGTAAAAAATCTGGTGGAAGATAATAAATTAGATGTGTCAATGACAGGTTCATCAAATGAAGAATGCTTAACAGGAGAATCTCAGGAACCTAATATGGAAGAAATATCAGAAGAAGACAATGACCAAATGGCCTGAGAAATTGAACAACAAGCAAGGGAAGAAATTTTCAAAAAATCGATCACATAATACGACAAATTTCTGTAAAGGCTACTCTACTAGGGTAACCCTTAATTATTCTCATACTGTAATAGCAGTACTATGGTGTAATAATATTATTCGGACTTAAAATCCGAAGAAAACTAGAATAGATAGTTTGATAAGTCCAGCCCTCTGATGGCTATAAATAGAATGGAAAATCATTCATAGAAAAACAAGACTCGAAAACTCTTAGGCATCCATGTGGCTCTGATACAAATGTAAGAATACTGATTATAGCATCCATGCAAGAATCCAGGTTAGAAGGACCTTAATTTTACAGGGGATCTATATCCATCAACACAATTAATTAAAGATGAAACCAGGATCAACGCCTTCCAACGGCTTTGAACAGGCTAACCCTCATCTTTTATTAATTGTGGCCAGTTCTAAATCTCCTAACCCAAACCTTGAATTCTCACATAAAACTATGAAACCAGACAAAACAGGATCTTCACAATATAGTTATCATGATACATGTGATTTCATAGCTTAACATTAATGGATTTAGCCTACCATTAGGCTAATTCTAATATAACAATATCAAAGTAAAACAGAATAAAAGAAAACTTACGAGAATTGATGATCTTGAAAACTTCAAGCTTTTATTTATTCTTGAGAATATAATACAAGAAGTGGAAAATTTTACAATAGAGGAAGTAGAAAAATAGAGTTTTCGAGTCTTGTTTTTCTATGAATGATTTTCCATCGTATTTATAGCCATCAGAGGGCTGGACTTATCAAACTATCTATTCTAGTTTTCTTTGGATTTTAAGTCCGAATAATACTATTACACCATAGCACTACTAGTACAGTATGAGAATAATTAAAGTTTATACTTATGTTATTTTTTAAAGTTATGGTTTCGTTTATCTATTTGTTTAATTTGGAGTTTATATTATGTTATTTAATTTGCTTGATTTTTTTATTATATTTGTTTATGCTTACGTAGTTATAATTAATGATGATGTTAATTTATTTTAAAATTATGATTACATTTATGTTTATTTGTTTAATTTGTAGTTTATGTTATGTTATTTAATTTGTTTAATTTTTTTTAGGATCTCTTTATGATTATGTTAAATTAATGATTATATGATTTTTTAAAAATTATTATTACGTTTATGTTTATTTGTTTAATTTAGAGGTTATATTATGTTCGGCATAATTTGTTTATGTTTAATAGGGTGCCTGTGGACTTGACTGATTGTATAATTTTGTTTTGTTTATTTAGAGTTTATGGTGTAGGGTTTATATGAATAATACAACTATATAAACAAACGTCCTAAACAAATTGCATAAATAAGCGTTTATGCAATTTGGATTTAGGTTTGTTATATTGAAAGATTTTGTGTTTAGGGATAACACAATGAAATAAAAAAGTGTGAAGTGTTCAAATGGGATAATAAACATAACTATAATGAATTTAGCTTAATGCACAGTTTTAACTTAATGATATAAAGATGAAGAAAAATGCATTACTTGTATCGTATAAAAATATGATGAATTAGACAGATATTATGTAATGTCATTGAGGAAAATGTTTGATAATTTGTTTAGATGGTTCGGCCGGGAGCACGCAGGGGTGATGATGATTTAGGTACTGTGACAGACAAGACCGGTCGGGTCGAAGGTCGTACAGTGACTGCGTCATCCCGTGGTGTAAGGGGACGCCACAGTATATCAGACATACCGTCCACTTCTGTACCTATTGCACCGGGTATGTATTATGACCCCGGTGCACCGGGGTCTTCCACCTAGCCCCCCCTATACCGTTTAGAACCCATCCTCCTACCACATCATACCATCCGTACACCCTCGTACCCTATGACCCTTATGGATATTCTCAGCCATCATAAACATCATATAATCCATATACACATGCTCCTTCTCTACCTATTTGTATGCCTGGCCTGGATCCGACACAGCATTTCTCTAGAACTCAGATTCCATTAAATGATGTTAGTGGTCTAGGGTTGCAGTTAAGTGTATAGTTCTTCGAGCAGCTTGCTGGGTTTGTCTCGATGGACTCATCTTACAACGGTGCTGACTATGGAGCCACTGCTCGTGGCAATCCCTCATCTGATGTTGGGTTGAGTAGGGATTCTGGTACATCCCGATCTGAGGAGGCTGTCAGGGTTGGTTCCCTCCGCATTCATAGCAGTGAGGGCAATGAGGATGAGTGTGAGGATGATGGTGGACATGATGATGATGATGATGATGGTGACGATGACGGTGATGATCATGAACCTGTTCATGTGGTTGAGGCCTCATCTTCTGGCCATAGGCCTATTCTGGGTAAGGGGAAAGGGTTGACTGGCAGTTTCATGTCATTGATGAGTAAGATTGCTGGGTCGCAACAAAAAAGACCCGCGAAGTTGCGTCCTCCTACCAACC
The DNA here is from genome assembly GCA_028651295.1 of Catharanthus roseus. Lineage (NCBI taxonomy): Eukaryota > Viridiplantae > Streptophyta > Magnoliopsida > Gentianales > Apocynaceae > Catharanthus > Catharanthus roseus. Next base: position 917,794 of record JAPQWS010000044.1, on the reverse strand, counting down.
CTACGCAGAGGAAGAAATCGAAGAATGATGGTTGGGAGCAGACAGGTCCAGCTGATGGCGATCCACAGGATCCAGTCCTTGTCCCTTCGTATAGCGGTCACGTCGCTGGTAGTATATGGCGTGGACAGGTAATTTGAATGTTCTGTATATTGTTTCTTTCTGATTATAGATTTGAATATGTTGTTTATTTTTTATTATGGTGTTTACATTATTTTTGCAGGATAGAGGCATTCTGAAGTCGAGGTTCCGCTACGTGTCCCTGACCGGTTGGGTAATCCTGCCTTTGTACAGTTGGCAGGGGAGACAAGACTATCACATTTGAGGTCCTGCATGTTCCAGCATCTGAACTCCTCATTGCTATCTGCTTTTGTGGAGATGTGGCAGCCAGACACCAACAGTTTCCACATGCCTTGGGGGGAGATGACAGTTAGATTACATGATGTTGAGTTGATTCTGGGCGTACCTTCTTACTGTAACGTCGTCGACCATTATTATTTACGGGAGCAGTTAATTGCAGTTATCTAGAGTGATAGGCATAAATGGTCAAGACTTAGTGGGAGTTGCTGAATCACCTCGTAGTGGACTGTCTATGGAGCAGAGGGCCACCTGTTACGTCTTGTATTTACTAGGTAGTTCGCTCTTCACTGACAAGAGTGGAAATAATGTACTGGGGAAGATATGGCCGCTCGTAAAGAATGTTAGTTTTTTTGGTGGTTTTGCATGAGGTGTTGCTACACTAGCTTACTTGTAACGGAGTTTAGGACAGGCCTCTCGTGTTGATGCGAAGGAGTTGTCTGGTTGCTGGTCGCTGCTTGAGGTAATATCACTATAATCTTCATCCTGTTTAATTATTTTTTACATTTTAGGGTTTATTTTTGTCTAATGATAGGATTTCTGATTTTTTTTTATTAATTTTTTTTCTAAAGATTTGGATATACCTGTATTTTACGATGTTTGCACCTCCAGTGAGATCGGGAGTGAGGTTGTGCAAACCTCACATTCAGAGATTTGCGATGTTGGGTCACAAAACAGAGAACAAATTAATTGACTTACGCATTCGTTTAGACATGATGACTGCTAACGAGGTCAGGTGGACTTCGTACAAATCAGATGAGATTACTGATGTATGAGTTTCGATGTACCATGAGATGATTGCATACTTTGATTGTTTAGAGCCCCATATGTCCGATAGGGTTGTCAGATAGTTTGGGTGGGTTCAATTCATTCCAGTTCATCCTATTCGTCCTCAAGAGCACCACAGGCCAGCAAATAACAGGGTATACATGGTGAAGAATGTGTTCATAGAGGCATTGTGGCTGGAGGCACCATCTCATCTGCTTACGTCTACATGGACCAGTATCCCTGCTATATCTCCATCTCGGTGCACAGATGATTACATGCCTTGGTTTCTCCCCCATACTTATCCAAGGATTTAGAATCCGGATAGGCTCCCCCATAGCGTGCAATTGCCGACCATTGCTCCTATTACACATCATGTTCTATTGGATATGGTAGCTCGTGAGTTGGACCGTGACGATATTGATGATGCTACGAAGGTTAGTAGGGTTTCCGACATGATCAAGAGGTATCATTAGACTCAACGTTAGTGCATTGTTTTATGTACTTGACTGGTTGTTGTTTATAACTTATTTTGTAGTGTATGACTTTTTTCGTAATGTTGTTGTTACTTGGTTTATGGGAATTTTTTTATGCATTTAGTTTTTTTACAATTATAATAGAAAAAATATAAAGCACCATAAACCCGAAACACATTAAATATAAAGATATTGAACCATAAAACGAGTTTACATTTATCAAAAATAAAAAATATACCAAAAAATTCAACGTGTATATGTTTTAAAACTAATGTAAAAAATTTCGTACATATAATTTTCTTAATAAAAAATAAAGTCTTATTTACTTTCTATCTCGAGCAACCCTCGCTTTCCAATCTGCAATCCTATGCTGATATAAATATGCCCAATTGCTGACCCATTCAGAACGATGATGAATCCATTGAACGTGTAAAGGAGGTATCGGACACATATCATTCAACTGTAGCTGTGTAGAAAAACAGAAATATGTAAATGTCAGAAAAACTATAAACCCAAACGTTATATAATATAGAACAACGTAAAAAATCATAAAGATACACATATTCAATAATTACCTGAATAAAGTGTCATTGTTCTGTCAAGAGACCGATAACCAATGTACCTTCTGGAAGATCCGAATACGAATACAAAGGTAACACAGTCGTAGAACTAAGCTGTGCAATTAGTATCACACACAGATTGAATGCATTTGCTATGATGTAAAGCGAATCAAGTGTTTCGAACCAATGCGCGTACTGCGCAGGTCCATCCACTGGCCAATGTATCCTATGAACGAGCTCATTAACAAGTACCTCTGGACCACTAAATTAACATACAAATTCGTCGAATGCTCCAATTCATAAAGCATTCGTCTACGAAGCTCTGGCCATTGATGTTCATCACCAAAAACAAAATCTGCGACAACCCGATAACCATAATTTCCATCACCAATCACGTTCTTCCAATTACTGATGAAAGGATAAATGAAAGCAAGGAAAGCATTTGTGTAAGGGAATGTGGAACACGGGGATGTATCTATCACAACAGATAAACTACTTTGGCCACGGTCACACCCTCTGCCCCTTTCCCTAGGAGCTCATGGCGGTCTCCCTCTCTCACGGGATCCCGACCCAGAACCCGAACCGTGCAACGACCCAGATCCAGTGCCAGAACCAAAAACAGATCTGCTTGACTTCTGTATCTTTCGATGAGCAATTAACACATGCTCCTAATGTGACTTGTCTCTTTTTGTTGAGTCTGTCTTCTTCCTCCCTTTATTGACTGCTACCTCAGGAGGTGATGTCAATGTCACACCCGGATCTTCAAGCAAAACAGGATTCAGTACCCCTTTCGCGAGATGACGCATCTCTCTAACTTTAGATATGGGTCCTGTACTTATCTGATGTAAGAGGTCAGTGAGAGAATCCATATCAGAATTCATGTCCTGTTGCTGAGCTGAAGGATGACGAACGCTAATTTCTAGTGTCTTCCAAAAGGCATCAATATCATATAACTGTATAGGAAGAACGTGATTGAACCGTGTAATCAGCTCGTAAGCACAAGGGAGGCCATGTGACGTCCTCAAATAGTGCCCGCACTTATTTTTTGGATCATCATATATCTCGACAGCTCTTGTTATCTTCGACCATATCTTTTTGAATGCTAAGTGACTGATTTTATTACTTACAATATAAAATATGTGATTACTCTTCACATTATTCTTCTCTTTAGTCTTAGAAAACTCTAATGATGCCTTAATGTATGCTATTTGGCCTTCAATAAGCGAGTCAATATTAAGGAACACAGTATCCAAATCACCATGGCATGTTGAAAGCCATAGCTTTAGTACTGAGTGTTCACTCTCAGCCCGATTGGTGGTCTCCACCCTAAAATGCATATGATTCTTAGTCCAACATCTCACGAATTTATGAGAAAAGGGATTCAACTAATTGTTGAACAAATAGTGTAGGAAGTTCGGTCTGCTCTTTCACTTCGTCTTCAGAGCATCCAATTTCCTTAAGTATTCCTGCTCATCGATTTCGTCCAACAATTTCTTTCATGACCCATTTACAAATCGTGATGCAACCTTTTCATTTTTTGTGAACTCGGTTAATTCGACCAACACGTTCTGATTAATGTGCCTTCTACATAGCATACGCTGTATTGAACACTTCGCTGATCACGGGCATTAAACCGCATTCTTTGTCTGTAATAATTACCTTCGGCATAGTCTCACAAACATCTTCTTGATTCTCTGTTGATATTGTATTTGAAAAGTATAGATGCTTAATCTGTTGGAGAACCCATCTGTAAGTCGTAGCCTGCTCATTTCGCATAAAAGCACTAGCTACAGTGAAATTCTTACCAGTCGGGGTCATCCCTACCACTTCCAACAGTAGCATGTTGTACCTATTTTAAAAAAACACATAAAGCAGATAACTTGTTTAGAAAATAAATATAAAATCCAGTAAACTTAACACAAAACCGATTAAATATGACATATTTCATTCTAGTATTCATTCAAGGATTACTCCTAAACAGTCAATTTGCAAATAACACCTGAATGTACAATTAATATAACAAATTTAATACAACTTGTTTGTTTTATATATTTTATCCATTATAAGTACGTATGACCACGTTCTCAACATTTCAATTGATGTCGGATTTGCAACGACAATGTCACTGAGCATGTTGTTGTCCTCACGGTTTCTATAGAAGACCGTGTAATCCTGTATAACACTTAGGCAGAGAACTTCTTCAACCGTGTTTTGCCCCTGCATCCTATTCTTCTTAATCTTCGCAACGACGTTATATATTTTCTGGGCACTACAAAAAGTCATGCAAATCATATTATTAGAACCTCAATTTAAACCCTAAACATAAAACCAAGATGCATTAGATTTGATGCAACATACCTGACAGCACAACCCTCATTTTGTTTCTGGAAAAATCGTAGAATATTACGGGGTGGCACATGACTCTTCCTAAATTGCTCAATTTGTATCAGCTGTTCCTCCGTCAGTTTTGCTGCCTGAGCGTAACCGTGAGTATGTACACCTATTGCATGGTTATGCCTCTCATCGTGTACGAATACTTGCCAATTTTCATATATTGTCATTTGCTCGCCTTTTAATTTGAAGGGACAACCACACTTTTTAGTCCCGTAAGGACCCCGCCTTTTTACTGGAACTTCTTTTTCTCCATAGTCGACTACGGGCTTCTTTCTCGGTTTATTTGCACCTCTACACTCGCAACCCAGTGTAACATACGGTCGGCGGTCAGATGTTCTTGAACTTAAATGCCGAGAGACAATCAAATACGTGTTCACTTTTATAGTTGTTTCTTTTGCCCAGTTAACCAACTCTGGTTTCGAATTAAAGATTCGATCAGTTGCAAATAAATGTCCATGATCCATGTATTCTTCCGGTTCAAAAAATTCTTCAAATGTAATTGGATCTACGCCGTTCTGTTACGATATAGTACGAAAAAATTAAAATATGAACACATTATATATTAAAAATAAAATTGTAAAAACATTGTAATAAACAAAAATTTCATATAATAACATTTAGAAAAAAATAAAAAAAAATATTTCAGATAGTAACATTTAAGGAAAAAAGACACAAAAAAACACAAAGTTCATAGAGTAACATTCAAAAAAAAAAAAAAACATTCTAAAGAAAACAAAAAATTAACATTCTAAAAAAAACAAAAAACAAAAAAAAATTAATAACATTATACAAAAAATAGTTCTAAAATAAAAAAAAAAGTAACATCTAAAATTAAAAAACAAAAAAGTAACATTCTAAAAAAATAGTAACATTCTAAAAAAAATTTAGTAACATTCTAAAATTTAAAAAAATAGTAACATTCAAAAATTTCAAAAAAAAAAAAAAAGTAACATTCTAACAAAAATAAAAAAACAAAAAAAAATTTAATAAAATTTCTAAAAAAAAATTTAGTAACATTCTTAAATTTTAAGAAAAAACAAAAGTAACATTCTAACAAAAACTAAAAAATAAAAAGAAATTAGTAACATTCTAAAAAACATTAGTAACATTCTAAAATTTAAAAAAAAAACATCTAAAATTAAAAAATAATAACATTCTAAAATTTAGAAAAAAAACCAACATTCTAAAAAAAATAGTAATATTCTAAAAAAAATGGAACATTCTAAAAAAAAATATTCTAAAAAAAAAGGAACATTCTAAAAAAAAGAATAGTAATATTCTAAAACAAAAAAAAAATAAAAAGAAAAATGGAACATTCTAAAAAAATAATAATACTCTAAAAAATAGCGATAGTAATATTAAAAAAAATAAAAATAATATTAAAAAAATAATATTTAAAAGAAAAAAAACCTCTAGGCTCGGGTCCCAGACTGGCGGTCTGGACGTGACCGGATCGCGCCGTTGGGGGATCCTCTTAAGAATGATGCGCTCGTCTGGGCGATCGGATAGCGTTCGAGTCGTCACCCCCGACGATCCGACCGCCAATTGCGAAAAAAAATAAATTAAATTTTCTTACTTCTAAACCGATATTTTTTTTTACAAATTCTTCATAATGATCCATATCTACCTCCAATACAAGTTTAATGTTAAAGTTTATAGTTTTAGAGTAGAGAGAGTAAAGAAAAGTAACAAAGAAATTTTTTACGGAGAGAAAAAAGTAGGGAAGATGAAGGAAAAAAATGATTTATTTCGCTATACATTCATATTCCCGAGTTAGATTTATCGACCCCCAAATATATCATATATGATAGATTAAGTATAATAAATCTTATAAAATTTTAAAAACTTAGTAAAAATTATTGAATTTTAAAGAAAATAATATATTAATTTTAAAACATTAGAAAGTTAATTCATATTAATTAATGTTTACTCCTAGACACACTTTAGACAAACAAATATTGTAAAATTGAGTAATTTTCTATTCATACTAAAAAAGAAATTAGCTATAAATGCCCTGAAATATTTTATATTTTTCTCTTTATACTCTAAATGTTTTATTTGAACTCTTTATGTCCTTAAATATTTTTTGATTTGTGTATTATTATAATTACAGTGAATGACAGAGAAATTTGGTGCCACCTGTGATTACACCTCACTCACGTTCACATTAAAAAATGTTAAATCAATGTTTTATTTTAGCTCTTTATCTTTAAATATTCTTTGATTTGAGTATTATTATAATGTTAGTAAAGGAAGATCCAATTCGGTGGCGTTGAGTATGTTTTATTCACATGCACACTGAAAAAAATTAAAATTTTGATTTTTTTAGTATGCACGTGAGTGTAGTATGATCACTGCTATCAAATTCTAGGATTCTTCACCATAATTATAATAATATCTAAATTGAAAAATATTTAAAAGTACAGAAAAGTAAAATAAAACATTTAAAATTCAAAGAAAAATATGGAAAATGTTTGGGGATATTTAATACTAATTTCTCTATACGGTATTTGCCCTATTTGGAAGGAAATTTTGGCGCAGGAGCATAGAAAAGAAATCAGACAGGGAACCGGGATTTTATTATTTTGGCGGGAAAGGTATGGCAAGTGTAAACAGCCAACAAGCGTGCTAAAGAAGCTTTTCATTTAACTTCTCGTCCCCCTAAGTAAAGAACCCACAGCCACCACAGCACACACGACTTCCCAAAAACAAAACACAGACCCCAACCCCCCCCCCCCCCACCCCACCCCACGCAGCATCTGCCTGTTTCTTTACCGCTATTAATATCTCATTTCAGCATCCGACCCCGCCCGACCTCGATTCTTCTCCCTCTGTTGCCGCCCTTTTATCTTCCGCCGACTGCAGCTGCTGTAAGTTCTCTCTTTCGATTTTAACGCCATTTTTATGATTTATTTGGTTGCAAGTCAAATGACTTCATCGCGGCTTTAGTGTATTTCTCTAATTGTTTATCTGATTTTCGAGGATTACACTTCTATGTTTATTCTAATTTATCATTTGAACTCAATTTTTGTCTTTCATTGCATATATTAAGTTGTGAAAGCATTGTTATCTTTGGTGTATGTATGTGAGGAATTTCGTTTCTATATAGTTATTTTATGTGGATTTTGTTCTTGAGGGTAATTGTTGATTTTTTTTTTACTATAGCAGTTACAGAGCACGCAATTGGATATTTATATATATATATGCGTTTTAGGTTTTCCCTTCATTTTTATAACCGTCAATTTTTTTCTTTGTTTTTTTGGATTGAAATTCATGTTCATTGGTACAGAAGCTAGACTGGAGGAATGCCGGTGTTGCGGTCTCGAGAAATTATGCCTGTAGACAAACCAAAAACCCCAGGAAAAGCCCTAGATTTTGGGGCATTTGAGCCGGACACTCCGGCCAAAACTGCCGAAGGATTGAATGAGAAGTTAAGTGTAAGCCCTTCGACTGCAAACCAGGAATTAGGGTCTACTGCTGCACGGAGACGGAGTGTTCGATTGGCTTCGAAGTCAAACTTGGCATTGACTGAAGTTGTTGAAGATGTAAAATTTTCTAGCCAAAAAAGGAAGCAATTAGATTCAGGAGATAATGTGATTATCTCAAATGTGCTCAATCTAGATACTTTAAAGGGTGAGAATCAGAGGGATATTGAAAAGGGGGATTTGCATTTTGGAGCTAATGAAGTCAGGGTAGCAGATGGAATAGTGCCAAAAACTGAAGTTTTGGAAGATAAAAGACCAGTAGGGGTTGTGGCTAGGTTTGAAGAGACAAGATTGGAGGCAAATGACCCTGCATCTTTTGCTGAGTTGCGAACACCAGGATGGAGTGATGGTGGAGATGAGAGCATGAGAAGAACACGGAGGAAGAGGAAATCAGGCACACAGAATTTATTGGGGTTGGAACATTCTTGGCAGGGTGAGAGTGAGAAAAGATTTTTAAATTTACGGTCAGGGAAGAGGATAGAAAAGATAGGAGCGAATAATAGTCATGAGGAAGTTGGCATTGTCAATGGTGACTTGGATTGCTCTAAACAAAATAGAAGTAGTTTTAAGGACTGTGGAGCTAATGCTGGTGCAAGGAGTAGGTCTGTAGCAGATGCAAAAGAGGCTGACAGTGATAGTTCTGATAGTGGAATGAAATTTAGTAGGGAAGAGAAAGGAAAATTTAAAGTACTCGAGGATTCTGTCACAAGGGGTGTTGGTATGATGAAACTGGGAGTGGAGGTCAAGGAAGTTGATGGAAACAAAACTGCTATTGATAATGAAATGCATGCTGAGACTAGGAGTACTGGCAAGATGGACAAAGGCAAGGGAAAATTAGTTGACATCGGTATCTCCTCCGAGAGCATTTTTAGATTAGACTGTAAATCTGAAACGGGAGTAGAGCTGGAAAATGGAGGAACTGCTTCCGAGACTTCTAATAGTACTCCACCCCAAGATGTAGACAGCATCATTAAAGAGGCCATATCGAGACCATATGGAAAAAGAACTTACCAGGAACGCTTTCGGAATATAGCTAAGCAAAATGCCTCTCGTTTTGCACACTTCTCATCTCAAGTGGAAGAGGAAGAGAATAATGATGTTGCTGACACTCTTGGAACAGAAACTCCTACACCAGCTAGAAATGCAGAGCCAGAAGACTGGCCTGGTCCATTTTCAACTGCTGTGAAAATTATTAGGGATCGTCAAATGAATGCAAGTCTGCAGCTGCATAATTCCTCTGATAAAAGTAAAGTTGCTTCAATTTTATGGGTCCCCAAAAAAGATCAGAATTGCAATCTTCAAAAGAAGTTGGTTCCCTCTTTGCAAGATCTATGCCTATCTATTCTTGTGAAAAATGCTGATGCAATCACTTCTCTTGACTGCATCCCTGATGTTCTGAGGCACAAACTGTCTCATCTGCTTTGCAACTCCCGGAGAATGGACAGACATTTTCTTGAACTTCTTGTACATGGTTCTCCTACAGAGATACACTTGAGGGATTGTTCATGGTTGAATGAGGAAGACTTCTCCATGGCCTTTGAAAGATGTGACATTAGTAAATTAATGGTGAGTTTTATTTCTTTTATTTCTTTAAGCTGAATTTGTGATTGAATAACGTAATTTTGTTTCACTTATTTGGATATTTTGTCGATTTTGGGTGTCTCTGTCCTTGCAATAGAATTGGTCTAATTAGTTTTCTACAAGTGATGTTTAAATTTATGTTCTCTTTATGTTTGATTTATATCAGTTTGTAATGCCTAATCAATTCAATTCATGCTGATTGCTGTGAGAATGGTTTGAAACAATATTCGAAAACAATAACTAGTTCTCTCAATCTAAGACGTTTTCTTTATGTGGTTTGGGTTTAAACTAATACAGCTAGTTGTGTAAGTCACCTTACTGTCATATGTAACAATTTTGTTGTCCAAGTTTGGCACTTTTGAGTGTGCTGAACTTGCTGTTTATATTGTGAAGTAGTGAAGAAACATTTGTCGTGTGTAGAAATGGTGAATAAGCATTAAATTAGGCGACTGAGTCTGCATTACCTTTCTGATAATATTCTGAGGACTCTGTTGCTTTGGTTATTAGGTGTTACAGCTAGATCAATGTGGACGTTGTTTGCCGGACTATATTCTATCAACTACCTTAGCTCGCTCGCCAGGTTGTTTACCAGCATTAGCTTCTTTGTCATTTAGCGGTGCGTATCGGCTTTCTGATGCTGGGATGAGTGTCCTAGTTTCCTCTGCACCTGCTCTGAGATCTATTAATCTGAGCCAATGTTCACTGCTTACATCGGATGGCATTTGCTGTTTGGCTGCTTCACTGGGATCAGTTTTGAGGGAATTATATATTGATGACTGTCAAGGGCTAGATGCCATGCTTATTCTGCCAGCTTTGCTAAAAATAGACAACTTGGAAGTCTTATCGTTGGCTGGTATTGAGACAGTCTCTGATGATTTCATACAGGAGTTTTCCCTTATACGAGGTCACAACATGAGGGAGCTTGTTTTGGCAAATTGCACGTAGGTTTTCCTCTGCAGGTTCCTTTTTTCACTTGGAATTTTCCAGAATAACTTTAATAACTCCTTCCCACCCACCCCTTCTGGTTGCAGGAAACTGACAGATGCATCAATAAGAGTTCTTGCAGAGGCGTGCCCTAGATTATGTTCACTTGATCTATCTAACTTGTTTAGATTAACAGATGCTGCAGTAGGGTACCTTGCAAATGGTTGTCGAGAAATTCAAAATCTAAGATTCTGCCGGAATGCATTCAGGTCTACTTAGAATATTGTCTCTAGTTGTTTATCGTAAGCTGTTTGCTTTTTTCGTAGCTTGTTTGTGTTGGTCAGGCTCAAGCACGCGTTTATACATATGTAGCCCTGCCTATTGGTTTTCCTTATTTTGTTAACAACATGCATTAGGGAATTATGATGAAGATTTGAAAAACTTGTCTAATGGACTGTTCATGTGGTGGATCACTAAATGTGTTCAAGAATTTTAGTTAGTGCGTTATTGGAGAATCTATTGGTTGACTTTTGCAATACTCGATCAAACATTGACATTTTAGTGCAATATTTGACATGTAATCCTTGGAAGAGTTACAGTATAGTGTATAAAACAGTATAGCTGAGAGATATGCTATGCTTGACTGAATGAAGGGAAAATGACCTATTTAGTCCCTGAAGTTTGGCCTTGACATGATATGGTTCTCACAGTTTATTTTATGCCGTTATGGTTTCCTAAACAATTTACGGAAATCCAATGAGATCCTTTTGTCGTCAAACACTAAATTCCATAAAAAAAACTACTCGAACTACTCACGTGGAGTAATTTGATGGTAGAATTGGTATTATAAGTCATTCTCTTTAAAAGAAACACGTATGATGCATGGATTTGGAAGGGGGAGCAGCTTTATTAACCTTCGAACCAGGCATCAGATGTGTTTCGTTGAGAGGAATGCCTTGTAATGCATATTTTACCCTTCAAGTCACCTAATATAAGCAGCTTGTGTTATTTTATTGTTGTTTTTTTTTTAAAACAAAATTTAATTGTTTGATGGCAAAATGATCATATTGGATTGCCCTAAATCGTTTAGGGAACTTTGAGGACCACGTCATCTAGGTCTAAACTTTTGGGACTAATTGGCTATTTCCCCCTTGAATTATTAATTCTGTTTAGGGTGGCTAAACCATGATACTTATAGGGTAGGTTCACATTCAAGGGATTATATGACACTTACAAGGGATCAGACATTCTTAGCGTCTGACATGCCTTTTGGTTGGCATATAAATTTAGTCTATAAAGAAGCATATCCTCAAGGTTGAATGGGAGTTGAGAAAACAAATTAGACAAGGAAATGATTGGGAGACTAAGCAGGTGATAAAGATTGCCCTTTTGCTCATGCAAGTTGCTTTTCGCTTTGTCAACAAAGATCGAAAAGGAGACAAGTGCTTTACCTCTTTTCAGTTCTTTTGCCTCTGGCTTGCGGTTTCTTTAATCTTACATTTCCTGTATTTATGTTCTCTCGTTACCAGAAAGTAAGTTAACTGGATGTCTGTTTTTCTATGCTTTTATTTCAGTGATGAAGCTATTGCTGCGTATCTGGAGACATCTGGGGAGTCTCTGAAAGAACTGTCCCTTAGCAATGTTATCATGGTACAGCACTTTCTTGATAATGTTTGCTCCACACTTCCTTCCTCTTCATAAGTACATGTGCTCGTGTATACTGGGATGTCCAATTCTTAAGTTAGCCAATAGCCTGCCTTCTAGTATCCTTTCTATCTCTTCTAGGAATCATGCTGTAAAATTAGAATTTGCTGCTCGAAGTGAGGGGGATATATCTGAACATTCACTTAAATCGCAAATTATCTTTGCACGTTAATTTGGCAAAAGCGTGTCTTTTGGACAGAAATTTCCTTACCTTACGGATTATCTTATGTTGGGCTTAACTGTGCCTGTCTGACAATTTCAGGTTGCTGAAAATACTGCCATATCTCTTGCGAGGAACTCAAGAAACTTGAACAGTTTGGATTTGTCTTGGTGCCGGAATTTGACAAATGAAGCATTTGGACTGATTGTGGATAGCTGCTTATCTCTGAAAATACTGAAAGTATTTGGTTGTACTCAGGTATAATTGAATGACATCAAGAAACACTATATTACCTTTTTAAATGAATTTTACTTTTTAAGTAGTTAATAATCCCATCACTAGATTTGGGTGGAGTTACTAGGTTGTAACAATTTAGCTGTCAATGAGCAGATATGTCTTGGTGCAAACTTTATCCAAGAAGATATCCAAACTAGACCACCACTAAACCTGAGCCTAGTTTGAGATGCCCTTGGGCTAAAGGCACAAAAACCATTGTCTTATGCTTGCCCTCAACAATTGTTAAATGGTAACTGGCAAGCCTGATCTTATAGATGTTTTGTGTGTTACAAAAAGACTCACATAAGGACTTTTAGGCTTCAGCCATGTAGTTCTTCAACAAGCTATGCCATATACAGACACGACTGGCTTAGATCCCCCCTGCTAATGGACTTCTCACCTTTCCCTTCTTTTACTTTTGTAGTTCTTTTAAGAAAAAAAAAATGATCTGACAAATGCCGCTGAAATATTCTTTCTCCTTTACAGAGCTTGTTTTTCTTTTACTTGATCTGCCAATATAAACGAATTCCTGGGGATATATCTTGAATTTCAGTACTTATCTTTTGTTATGGTTTAGTTTTTGAACATGTCCATGTTTCTCCTGGTAAAAATACTTTGTATACATCAACAATAGCTCGGGATCTTAGTGTAGTTGGATTGGATTACTGTTTGAAAATTATACCTTGGGTGTTATAAACGGTCAATTTGTTTGTAAGAAAGAAGGTTTTAAGATCCCTGTGCGCCCGGGGTTTTTTCTCATGTATCATGTTTCCATCATGCATAGGCATCTATTTCTCAGATTATGATTGAACTCATTTTTGGGCTTCATCCTCTTTAAATATGCTTTTGCTGGTTGCATCACTGTGCAGTCAAAGTTTTTTTTTCTGCCAGAGGGTTCCATTAATGACCTCTTTTTTTTTTTTTTTTTCCTTTTCTTTTTTTGGCAGATTACAGATGTATTTCTGTCTGGGCACTCAAATCCAGAAGTTGAAATTGTTGGTCTGAAATTGAAACCAGTACTGGAAAATCTGAATTCCCCTGATTTCCTTCAAGGACCGCTCCGTTACTCATTCTTTTCTGGTACTGTTTGATGAACTACATGTTTTTTGGTCAATCCAGCTCTAGTCTGACTTTATGTTGTCCAGAAACTAGAGTTGATTTTTGCACAGATATCTCTGGCTTACTTTTTGTGCAGCCTTTTTTGGTATCTCGTGGAATCATTTTTGGCTGGCTGCTGGATTATTCTAGGAAATTAAGGCTGTGATTGGATATAATTCGTGTAATCTAGTTATGAACTGCAAAAGGAGAATACAACTCAGTAAAATTTTTGTGGCATTTGTCATGTATGCCGAATTTTGATTCAGTAATCATGTACATATCCTGTATGTGAAATTTCATAAGACATCTTTGGGCAAGTCTCCTGTCATGTTTCTCTTCTTGGTTTGAATTTTGGATTTTGGGGATACAGTCGTGTTTTTGTTCCTATTATGCCTGAATGGGTTAGTGTGGTATGGTTTAAAAATTACTTTGTGTGTGCATTCGGGCCCATTCAGGATACTTCAGGTTAGATTTAAAAAAAAAAAAAAGAAAAAGAAAAAGAAAATGTAACAAATATCCACAAGTTAAGACTGTTATTTTTCTGAATTATTTTCTTCTCTGGAAAGAAAATTATAGCAGAAATTGTTTAAATTATATTATTGTCTGAAGCGGAGCAAGTGCGTTAACTCATCTGTCTGGTTGAAACCTGTTTCTTCAACTACCTGCCAGCCATAGAATTATTTATGCACAGAATGAGCGAATACCAACAGATATAATTTACTCTATTTTTGAGAGATTTCGTGGTAAAATGTGTACCTCAAAACCTATCTTGTAATACAATTCTTGGGCCACTTTATTATCTCTATTTACATGCACAAACACTTGTTCTGCACCTGACATACAAATAATACCACATCCAGTATCAAGAAACCACTTCAACGGGTGTTATCCTTTCCAAACCATATCAATACAAAATTTTCATTTCATTTCAAGTTCTAGCTTAGTTGAAGTGAATGAAAACAGAGAAGAAGAAGGATGATATAAATCATAATGTAAGATGTACGGTATATATACGTATCATGATCCCGTGCATGACCTTGTGGCCCAGGTGCTCGAGCGTATGTGCGTACGCATCCCCACAGCCACAGGACACTAAACAAAGTGTGCCTGGGCAGCTCAGTATGGTTTAGCAGGATGTTATTGAAAATTCGTAGAAGATTTTGTAACCATATGAACAAAATCCACACTGTCTAACCACACTTCTTAAATTTTTAATAAAATTCAAGATAAGAATCTCCAACACAAACTCAGTGATGCTCACCTTCTACTTTAGCGGAACTGATGGCAAAATGCAAGATATTGGTTGCAATGCCTTGGCGACGTGCTGATTTTGAGACACATAAATTTGATATGTACCCAAATCGCTCTGTGGCTTTTCTGCCAATGCTGCAGAAAAGAGTTCTTCTCTTCTGTTCCTGTAAATGAACAGATAGATCTTCAGAACCACAATGAGCAGACAACAACAACAAAAGTTGGATCAATGAGATGATAATTTGTACTTACACCAGGGACTGATGATCCTTGGGGGAAGTATTGGATGCTCAAATCTAGGGTTCCAACAACACTCTTTATCACAGTACGTTTCACATCCCTATCTTCTTTCCTTACCTAATGATTTTGTAGCAATTCTTATTAAGAATCAGCAACAGTCTTGTAAGTAATGTTTATATTTGCACAATTCAAATTGGGGAGAGGTTATTGTATTATTGTACCGCAACGATGCAGGTGCATTTATGCCCTAATTGTGATCTGCATCTCCTTTTTAATGCATTGAATTCCTGCAGAAAAGCTTTGAATTTGAATTTCAATGGATTTGATTTATTTATGAACATACCTTGAATGATGGAAAAATTTTCATCTTTTTCTTACCTGTTCTGCAAACTGTCTTTTATAGTTATCTGCATATCTGTATTAGAAGATCATAGTTATAGTCAGTGGAATTAAACATCTATGAAGCCTGCCTTATTTGATAATGTGGAGATTATATTACAATGAGTGTCGATCACTTAAGCATATAAATTCTAAAAAGAGATAATACAATAATTCTATTAAGAAAGATGGTAAATTTTCATCGAGCCTGAATCAATTGAAGGAGGATAATGGAAAATACAACCATATCAATAACTCGTGAAGAAGAATATATTTTAAGTTATCATTCAAATGTGTTTTTTTTTATTGGATTAGCTGATACCATTTGTTGGGAATGAATTCAGAAGTGCTACATAAAATATAGAGTTTAACGCACTTAGAATGTGTATATGACAATCCTGATCGAATCTAACGAATTCATTCTCCCAAATAAAAGATTTATGCACACAACCTCAAAAGAAAAGTTTGTAATTTTAAGACAGGACAAAATTATAAAAAGTTAGTACTAAACTGGAAACTATAGCCCAGCACATGGTTTTTGGTGCAAACCTGTCGTTACTTCTGTCCTCCCAATGACTCTCTGCTCTTAACCATGCTGCTGTCTACCAACAAAAAACATAATACATAATCTACACATTAGGATTGAATTGAAAGTTTAGATAAACTATGGTGAATATTGGAGGAAAACTTTGTAACTAACCCAATATTCTTCATCAATTAGAGCCTCTCTTGCCACAAACTGCCCAAAATCAAGTCTTCTTTCTTGAATGAAAACTTGATCCTGTGGTTGCAGTCTGTTAAATTTGAGCTCTGTTGGAGTAATTGTTTCAAATTTAGGAACAGAAACTTTGTGGATCTCCTTCAAGGATTCTTTCTCCTCCCTGGCTTGAAAAGAACTAGAAGAATTCACAGACCTGTGAACACAAACAGAGCTTTTAACCAATCATATCAAATAGGAAAAGAGGTTACCCCATCAAGAGTCAAGACTCCGCCAGCATTATTTACGTGGTCAAGATTATATATTTCTAAATATTGAATAGCCTTCAGAGGTATCAAAAAACAGGAGAAGGGGTACCTTAATGCTGTTTACTAAGCTGCTAAAAAAGGCTAAAAACAGAATTTTATGATACTCCCACCTCATTTGTTAGGTCAATTGCTATAGGGTATGTGTCTCACAACACTAAGACGTACATATGCTTACTGAATAGGCTAATACAATTTCTTACACGGGAGAATCATTAAGAATGAAATAAACATTAAGAAATGTGAAAATTTCATGTCATAAGTAACTCACATTGTCCAAGATCCTTGATTTCTCTGACTTCTGTACTGAATTTTGATGCCATAGAATGTAATATTCAAGAAACATGATTGTTGTTGTTGTTGTAAAGCCATTGTTGACATAGCCATGTTTGTGCCTTGTGATTTTTGCTTTGAATCAGAAGAAAAGATGTAATTCCTCTAGTAAGTGGTGGAACATGGCAGCAGCAGATTTGGCTGCCAATCAATCCATTGCCAGGCAACAGCCCACAGGAAAAAAGAAGAAAAAAAAAGGACAATGTGGACCTTGAAAAAGCTATTATAGAAATGCATATGCTTGTTGTATATTTTGAATAAATTTGAATGTTGTGGACCTCAATTTTTTTATATCTACTTTGCATTATTATTTGTAGGGTATGAATTGAGTTGTTACCTCTAAATTGTCGATTGGCTGTGGAGAGTCCGTGGTGTTTCCGCTCCATTTATTTTAGGGTTAATTTCAAATTGGTCCTTGAAAATATACACTTATCTCAAGTGAGGGTCCAAACTTTGGGACATCTGTAATGACTCCCTAGAAAAATGTGGAACCAATCAGCATTATCTAGGGACTCTTTAGAGACACCCCCAAAGTTTGAGTCCTCGCTTGAGATATGTTCTTAGGCAAACTTTTCTTTCAAGTTGAGTGGTTCAGATTGAATCTAAATTAATTTTATTAATTATTATTTCCGTTTTATATTATAAGTTTAAGTCTCAATATTTGGAATTTTATAATATATTTAAAACTTATTTTTTAAAAAATTATTTTTTTATTTATAACATTAAATATCTGATTTTTTTAATTGTTTATCAAGTAAATGTGATTTGTAATTTTTTTTAGATTTGTTGTGACAGTTTTGATGACCGATTAACAGATAGTTTCTATATTAGTAACAAGAAATTGTTACCATTCGGTAATCGATCAAATAATCGGGTATCAATAACAGTAACGGTTAATTGATCTCGCTGTCATTCCTAGGGGAAGGAGAAGGAGATGACACCATTTACTTTCACTAAGGGAAGTATAATTATTTACTTCAAAATTATTAGGAAATCACATTTACTTCTCTTTGTTTGATTGGGGTAAAAATAGAAAGTAAAATAGTTTTAATAATATATAATTTACTATTATATTCATTGGATAAAACTAAGAATGTTATATATATATATATATATATATATTAAATAGGAGTTTTGTTTAGGATTGATTTTTAATAGACTAATTTGTGGAAGGAAAAATAGTCTTTTTAAAATCATTTACGTCGCAATTTGTTTCTCTCTTTACGTTGCAATCAAACGACATAAATTGTACGTCTTGATTTATATCTCCTACTCTCCTCCTTGATGTCACCCCAACCAAACTAAGGTTAAGAAATGGCACAAATATTAAGAAAATGATTAAATTGTCTTAGTTTAAAGTTAAATAGACTAAATTGTCATTTATTAGGAATATGAGTTTATTTAAATTATTTTTAAGTATTTATTATATTATATCATCCCGAAATACTACATAAGGATATATGTGTAATGTTTTATTTGATATTCTCTTAATTTAATAAGATGATAAATATTTTAAAATAGAAAAAGTAGGTGGTATTGTAATATAGGAAGAAATTTTGTAGATAATGTTGCATTTGCATTAGTATTAATGGTTTGGGTTATAGATAAAAGTGGTGAAGAATTTAATGGGCTCCACAGAGGAGTCATGAATATTGGCATGCAAAAAGACGTAATGAGTGACATGTTGTCTGTTATGAGGATGAGTAGAGCAGAGGAGAGACAATAATATAAAGACAAGTTAGTTTGGATGATGAGAGGCATTATAATAATAATAATGGGGGAGTTGAGTTTGTGGTTTTTGGATGGAGTTGGGTTACCTTAATAGAGTTTAAATAAGACCGACCTGAAATTGGGGGGTTGTCATTTTGCTTTTGCATGCACTCTGAAATCATCTCGCCTACCTTTTCTGTTACTATTTATTCTTTTATTCAATTCAATTGTTAGGTGGAGTGGACAGGACAGAAGACAAGTGAAGAAGAAGATGTTGATGATGATGAAGGCCTCAGCCTCAGATGGCCTCAGCACATTGTTTTGTTTGTTTGGTAGCCAAAAAAAACCATCAGCGGTTGTTGTAACGTAAGAGCATATCTCATTCTCACTTCAGAGACACAACAATATACACATATGTATGTGGATGAGTAACGGACAGCTTTCCCAACAATGCCCTCCACATTTTAAGAAAAAAAAAAAATTAAAATTGAAGAATTTCTAAATAAATATTAAAGTAAATTACGTTTGTGATGTTTGTTTAACCACAAATAGACATTTTGAGATTTAGTCAAATTACATCTTCTTAACTAACAAACTATATTCTCTTTGACTAATAAATTATTAATGAATAAATTTCTATTCTCAAATATAATTTTTAGGGTGTCAAAATTCAAATACAAAAATTTAATGTATTATTTAACTATAAATTAATATTTTGTTACTTAATAATTTAATTTTTATTTATTTGAAGGGGCCCATAATAAAAACTTGTACTAATTTTTATACACAATGAACATAATTTTATAATATATAGTGCATAATAAAAAGTATTTGAGGGACCGGAGTCCTCTCACGCACCTTAGTAGCTTCTTCCATAATTTTGACTGTTCAAACCATTTTTCGGTCAAATTACAAATAACTTTAATTAATTTATAGTTCAATAGACCTTTTTATCTATTAATTTGTATATATTAAATATTATTAATCATAATTGTATTTTTATAGTATATAACTATATTATAACTTTCTCTAAATAAATTGCGATAAAAAATCCAATAAATGAAGAACTTGTTAACAGTACGATATTAAAATTATGATTTTAAAATAATTTTCTTAAAAGAAAATTATGATTGTTCTTAGTAGATAATTGCACTGAAGTCCCTTTAATTTTTTTATTTGATATTGGATAAAAAGTTTATTGGTCAATTCTTTAAACACTCTAATAAACTAAGGGCATTTTGAGCATTAATATATTTGCTATCGCTAAAGGGAAATTTATTGCCCAATAAATTAAAAAACTAGGGATTAATTTATTAAAACATTTGTTGGTTAAGAGAGGAAAATGTAGTTTGACGAAATCTTAAGAATCTATTGGTAATTAAAAAATTTTTTGTGGGAGGTAAACTAATTTACTCTAAATATTACATATTAAGAAGATAATTTAGTTATGAATACTCATAAACTATTTTAACTTTTTTTTCTTTTTATATCTAAGAACTACTTTTAATTTAGGTTACGTTTGGGGCATAGAATTTGGGATTTATAATTAGAATTGAAATTCCAATTCTAGTTCTTTTACTTGGTAGAGCCATTAGTTATGGAATTCCAATTCTAATTCTACAAAATCCACCCATTTCAAGTCCAAATCACAACCTAAAAATTACAATTTCAATTATATAAGATTTTCATATTCATCACTTCTATTATTAATTATACAATTTTATATTCATATTTTTTACACATACTTTCTCTCATTTAAATTCATGATACCTTTTCTCTCTAAAATTCACTACATTTTCTCACAAAAAATTCACGACACTTTATGTCACTAAACTTCACGACACTTTCTGTCTCTAAAACTCATGATACTTTCTCTCTTTAAAAATTACGGCACTTTCTCTCTTAAGTATTTACGCCACTTTCTCTCTTAGAATTTAGACTCAATCTCTCTCTAAAAGTCATACACGCACACTCTTATACATATATAAATTTTGAGTAAATATATATTTATATTTTGAATTGTAATTCTATAATTTTTTAGACTTTTTCAAACCAAGAAATTATAATTAGAAAATGAATTTCATAATAATTCTATAATTTACCAAATAAAGGAATTGGAATTACAATTCTTAAAATTCTATAGAATTCTAATTCTAATTCAAATCCAATTCTATGGCCCAAACGTAATCTTAAAATAAAAAGAACTATTTTTAAATTACCATAAGAATTTTGATAATGAAATTGCACAAATTACACGTATCTTCGTGTATATATATAGTGGTAAAAATATATATTATAATTCCAACCACAAAATATATGTTATAATAGTAAAAATTGACAAAATTTTCTTTAATAACGAGAATACATAAAATTTGAGTGAAATAAATCGTCCACTTTCACTGTAAACAAGAAATTTGACATTTGTAGTGAAAAAAAAAATAATAATAATAGATTCAAACATATAACATAAAAGTTGATAGAGAAAATGAGAAAAAGTTAGTATACAAGTATTTACAGTCAGTCAATCACCATGTTAAGAAAATGAGAATTCTTTAGTAGAAATTTGAAATGAAAATATATTGCATTCTGGCGCAATTTCAAAATACATTTACAATCTCCAATGCTAGCCCGCCACACCATAGTGACCCTCTCAAAAGTCACAACACCCCACTCCATTATCAAACACTAATGCAATATATAATATCATAATAAAATTCACTAACTCCCTTCAAAAGCCATTTTTTTGAATGTGAATCCAACCTAGACGGATTTTTACAGGAAAAACATCTACTCTAATCAACTGAACTACTTACTTGCTCCTAGTCCTAAACGAATTTATTTGGATTCTAAACCCACTGTCCATACTTGCTCTTCATCTTCTCATCAAATTCTTTCCCTTTATTTTCAGCAATTTTATCAGCATTTTCCATACATTCTTCTTGCACTTTAGCAATCCTCTGATTCCTCTTCTTCATCCTTGCTTCTTTATCACTTTCCAACCCTTCATATTCCCTAACCCAACAACTATGAACAGCGCAAGTTAGCATAACAACTCCCAATTGAATAACAAACATAGCCATCAAAATCCCACATTCAAGTCTCACTAAAACCTTTGCTTCTTTAGGATCCCTTTTTGATTTTAACATAGAAAGACTTGTTTTTTCCTTTGTAAAAAGTGCTAAAATGCCTAACAATTGACCAATTGATGAAGCTAATAGAAGGGAAATGTGAGTTATGAAGCAAAATTGAGCTAATTTAGAATAGAATCCTATGAAGGAAGAGAAAAGGGATATGGTTGAAATCATTAGAAATGCACATCCAAGTGAAGTTGGTGGCATTTTTATGAAGATTATTGGTGCTAAAGAGGCTGCTGAGAGAAGGAAAAGAATGAAATTTAGGAATGAAAGGAGAAGATTTGGTAAAGAACATGAACTTCTGAGTTTTGCCATTTTCTTGAGAAACAGGGGAAAATTTTGTTTTGTTTGGGAATGGCTTTTTTTTTGGGCGGGGGGGAAGACAAGTTAGGATTCTTTTGAAGTTTATAAAGAGAGGGAAATATGGCCGTTGTGGAGAAAAAGAAAGGTACCAACGGCTACAAATTGAAAAGGGTACAGGTTTTTTTAAGATTGGGACAAGATTATTAACAGTTACATTTCTTTTTTGGTTTTTGGAGAGGTTATGCTTTTAACTCTTCCTAAATGCACTGTGCCCGGCACAAAATTTGAATAAAATGAACCCTCCAACTAGTGAGATAATTCTTTGAATTTCATCTTGAATAAAAGTCTATTACGAAATACTTATATTTCTTGTATCCAATAAGTGTTTTTACATTATATATTAACACGAGTCTGAATAATGTTCACCGTAAATATTCTTTTTGATATAGTGATAATTATTGTCAAGTATTAAACTATTAATGATGTCAAACACACAAATTGCGCTCCCAAACATATAAGTGAGAAATAATATTATGGTGACCTAATACCGAAAGTGCTACCAAACTTATAAGTTTCACTTCCAAATACAAAACTACGGAATGTGATATTGTGGTATAAAACTAACCACAGAACTTATAGAACTTATATGTAAGAGTAAAAGAGAGATTAAGATTTTACAACTGAACTTATATTTCAAAATAAGCTTTAAAAATTGTATAGCTGCCTGAACTTGATATCTGTTTGCATAATAGTTTTATTCTAAACAAGAGCACAAGTTTCAGAACAAGCATCTGTTGAACCACAAGCTTGCAAGGCCTTGGAAAGCCATGCTGAACATGCCCTTAACAAGCTGGCAACATTGATTAGGAACATTATGCTTGGAGCAAGAGCAGAAAAGGACTTAAAATCTGATACTGAAAGGTATTTTAATTGAACAGAGCTTAAATGGAATAATATCTATAATTGGCAAGAATCACAAACTAAACCTTCTGCAAATGGTATCACAACAATTACGGGTCAGAAACAAACCGAAATTGAAAACCTAACTACATCAATCTAGTTCTACTAAAAGCAAAGGCAAGTAAAATTTTAGTAATCTAAAGACAAAAAAATATACACTCGGGCACTGTGAGTCCGAGAATCTAGGGTGCGAACCAAGGATCGCTAACTTAGTTTGAAAACCAAGGATCATTTACTGGTACCCATCACAGCTGCAGAAAAACAATCTGCAAAAGAATCATCTTTTTCCCACCTTGCTCCGGGATTTTATTCTTTCCAATTTTCAGCCGTTTAACAAACATCAATTTCTTCCCCACACGATCATTTCAGAATTACTAGAAGGCATAATGAGGAGAGATGCAAAATGATAACTTGTCAACCTTACTTCAATATCTTCTTTTCTGTCAAAATTCCACAGAATTGCAAATTTGCCAAAATGAGTAAGTGCTTTCAAGGATTAGAATAATTATTAAAGTGGTTGAATTGATATCAATTTCTATCTAAATTGCATCAGTGTATTGAAAAGAAAATCTCAAAAGCTACATCTCAAATCCCTCACTCAAAGATGAAGCAGAAAATATGAAGAAAGTGAGAAGCTGGACAACACATTTGTTCAGGAAAAATAAGAAGAGAAAACCAAATGTAATTTGGTTAAGTTGTAGCCCAGCGGAAAAGAACCTTTTTGAAGTCTTTGAATGCAAAGACAGGAACTCTTGGTAAATCTCATTTTCATTCGGTCTCATTATCAATAGAAATGAAATTACTAAGAAAAAGGGACTCGTTTCAATGTCGCCCACGACAAAACTGCTTATTTCGAATAATAGAATGAGTAGTATAAACCAATTTAGATAGTTGATCCGCACTTGTTTCTTGTATTACATCTTTCACTTTTTTAATACTAGCAGACAAAACCAGCTTACCTAGGGTTAGGGGGTGTGGGTGAAAATGGCCTCTACTCTATCAAGTGATGCCTGTAAGCGTCCCGAATTCATGTTGAACAATGGTTCACCAGTGCCCAAAGCCCTGTCAAAATAAGATGTGAAAGTAAGGCCCACTTACACCAGAAGATAAAAAGATAAGAAAAATAATCAATCAATGGTCCTTAACCAAAATTACTGCTTCAATTGAAATCTAACTTCGGCAAAATTTTGGCAGTTACATCAATCAAAGATTTCTTCTATTAGGAGCAAAGAGGACAGTCAACTTGCCCAGTAATTTCTGGAAGAACATAATCGGCTTTCCACCCAAAACGGAAGTCTACACCAGGACACAAGCCAAGTGTTGTTTTATTTCGAATCCGAGAAATGCCATCTCCACCTAAACAAGTAGTGAGCTTCCACTTCCAACCAGTGGCATTCAACTTAAAGCTATGGCCTATTCCTACCTACATTAACTGAATATTATGAGAAAGTGATTTTTTCACCTATGACATAAGGACAATCCAAAAGTGGCAAGAGCCTAACCTGAAGATTCAGAAATTTTGTTACTGGGATCTTCTTGGAAAGAAGACGCACGTCATGCTGTAAAGGTTCATAAATGAACTTCCATCGCCGATCATGGGCTAAAGGCTTTAAAACCAACTTTGCTTGGTACTCATTTATTGGAACATTGTATAACTAATCCAAAGTGACAATAGAAATGTTATAGTCCACATAAATGATATGACTCTGCAAAACTTGTGAATTTTCAAATTAAGAATGCATAAAACATCTATAAGTCGTATAATCTTCAAAGTTAATCGTCAATTAGATGACATATACATCCATAATTGGATCATTAAGTAAAATAATCCTAATGGACAATTACATGGGTTTAAACCCCTTGGCCTCTAGATTCATAATCAGAAAAGGATCTCCTACATCAGAACTGAGCAAAAGATGTTATCTTAACAATGCAAGAATATGTGGACTGAATTTTTCCAAATTTTCTTCCAGTAAAAAGTAAATTTTTTCCACAATTTAAATTTAAGTTTCAATTTCAATATTAACTGGGCAAAAAAGCATAATAAGCAACATAATTTAATGTTATCTAATGTTATCTAACTATTACCAGTGCTATAATCACATTCCATACAGTAATTCTAGCTAAATAAGTTAAATTTGAAGAAAAACAACCCAAGAAAATAAGAGAACTAAAATGAAGTCAAACACAGAAGAAAAGAAAAGAGTACCTCCAAGTTGAGACCAACACGAAAACCTTCAATTTCTTTTCTGAACTTGACAAATAACTCAGAAGGCATCAAATTGATATTGTAAAGTTCATCCCAAGAAGTGGGTTCTTCTCCATTCGAACCCTCTTCCATTCTTAACACAAATTTTCGGTCAATGAAACTACAAAAGAATCCAAGAATAAGAAATGATCAAGTTATGCACCCCCCACCCCCCAAAAAAAAAAAAAAACCCTTCCCACAAAAAGAAATTCAACCATACAAATAAATAAGCAGATAAAAATTGAAGAGTAGTAAAGATTAAAGAACATACCGAATTTACTGCTTACTGAGTTTGAATGAAAGAGCTGCAAGTTTTCCACTTGTGTTGTTCACGCTCTTTTGGAGGGTGACCAGTTGGCCCTCATATTTGTACTACGCTCCGCAAATGGCCCTATATTTAGAGGGCGGTAAAGAAACTGACTTAAGAAAGGATGCATATACTGCGTTCTTTGTCTTGCTTGAATGCGTTTTAATATTCGCTTTAAGCTCAATCGGAAAATTTGATTTATTGGGCCCTCCAATATAATGAAGTAGAAAGGCCCAATAGTGTCAAATTCAAGAGCCTAATTCCCTAAACTGTTTGGCTGTTGCGGTTAATGGGTCAAGGGCTCCCCATGATTCCTATTGGGCTAGACTTTCTCAATCAATCCCAAAGGGGGTCGAAGTCTTGAAGATTTTTTTTTTTTTTTTAAATGGTTACAATTAAAACCTAAATTTTTTTTTAAAAAAATATTGAAATTTTTTTTTAAAGTATTTTTTTTGGGTTTATAGCAAAATACCCCTATGAAGTTAGGGAATAGGAGCACTTTAACCCCAAACTTAAAAGATAGGCGGTTTTACACCTAAAACCAATAGTCAATGGTTGATTTAAGTAAAATGCCCAAAATACCTTTCATGTATATTATAGTTTGTTAAAAAATAGCTCCCTAAAGTTTGATATAATATCAATCTAGTCCATATCATAATTTATAGTTGTAGTTTATTACAAAATTTTTTATAAAGTTTGAAACAATATATTTTTAGTATATATATTTTTAAAATTGATTATCTAACTCAAAAGTATTTTATATTTTTTAAAATAATTAAACTCTTATGATCTGTCACTAATTTAGCGTAACAAGTACTAAAAATCAATAATGTTTTCCTTAAAGGAAACTAGGTTTTCATTTATTATTTTACTTTACTTAAAGTTTTTTATTTAATCCTTGTTACAACAAATTATTACAAATCTTAATAGGTTAAAATTTTCATAATTTCAAGATAAATATTTGAAGTTGGCAAAATCTTATATTTTATAAATAACCGAATATTTTATTTTTGATTGAATTATTTTATAAATACCATGCTATTTTTCCTTAAATGTTCATTTTTTTAAAGTTAAATAATCAATCTTTAAAGAAATAGACTAAAAAGATATTATTACAAAGTTTATGCAAGTATTTTGATATAGACCATAACTATAAACTAGTGTATAAACTAATATGATTTTACATCAAACTTTAAGGTGCTATTTTGCAACAAATTATAACTTACATGAAGGGTATTTCGAGTATTTTACTTAAATTAACCATTGACTATTGGTCTTTGGGGGTAAAGAGCCATTTTTTAAGTTTGGGGGCTAAAGCACTCTTATCCCCTTACTTCAAAGGGTATTTTGCTATAAACCCATATTTCATTAAGGTCATCATAAGTAACTTTGTGCACAATTGAGAAGAACATCTTCTATACAAATATAAAGAGTTTCGAAACCAAAGCTCAAGTAAGCTAAATGGGAAAAACACAAAAGGAAAAAGCAAAACACGTCATCCTAATAGATACAAATTACACGTGAGCAAGACTTAACATGTGTTGGTGCATCGACCAAATTACTTATAAATATACGTTGCCAGTGAGAATGAGTAGAGGTCATAAGAAACTGAAGATATTGAAAATTAATTGCAGTTTTCGATAAATCCAACATAGATCAAGAATGACGTACAAGTCATCAACAGCCATAGATATCGAAAATTAATTAGTCATCGATAAATCTAACATAGTCATTGATTGACTATACAAGAGGACTTGACAATACTGCACATCCACCTGTGCCCTCCCGAATGCCAACCTTCTAGTTGTAGTCACCAATAGCAACCGAATATGCTGTCAAGGAAAGAGCAGCAACCAAATCACATAAATACATGCAAAGCACCATCCATTATCTAAACCATCGTACCGACCCACTAGTGGAGAATCTTACACTTGTCGCACAATCTCTATTCGCCACAAATCCCCAATCACCAATCAAATTTGTCCAGAAAAATTGAGCAAAAAAATTACACAGAGAGAGGGGAAAAAACATACGCAAAATAAACAACAAAGAAAAGCTCAAAGAAACCTAAAGTTAGTCATTACAGATGGAGAAAACCAATACACCAACGAAAACAATGTAGGCAAAGAGTGAAAAAGGCTTGATTCTTTACTAGAAAAAGAAAAAAGGCACAAGTTCCAATTTAGAATTTATTTAAAAATTTTCCTAAACCCTCTCTTTCCTACGAGTGAAAAAGTAATATTGATGAGAAAGAAGAAGCTGACGAGGCAAAATTAAAAACAATCTTACTATCCATTATCCTTTCTCATAGCTATAGCTCTATTTTCATTTTTTTTTATTTCTAAGAAATAGTTAAGATGAAGGTAGGGAATTAGAATCCAAGAGTTCATCCTTTACATGTCAATGAGGGTGTAAAAAATCCGAGTTGAGTTGAGCTTTATCAAATCTTTTTTCGCGTTCGAGCCGAGCATCACTAAGCCCACATTTCTAACGCTTCGTCTCAAGCTTGAGTTGAACACGGGCTTTTCTTAAGCTTTTTTGACCTTATATTTTATAGTGTCTAATTTATTATGATACGCATCTTTGCAGAAAAGAAACATCCAATCGATTATTTTCAAATAATATTTTTGTATCATTAAGAAAATAAAAGTATATACACTACCTAATTGGAAATATAAGAGTAAAATATAAATAAGTAAATTTGATTATTGTTATGAAACTAATTAAATATGTGAATATGTATATATCTCAGATAAAGGTAAAGTCTATCTCATGAAGGGATAGCATCACATGAAGAGATAGATATCTTAAAGAACAAATTGATATTATGAAGAGATATAACTGATAGAGTTTTAGTCCTATCTTAGCTATGATAGAATCTATCTTCCTACATCATATCTATCTCTTGTATCACTTAAGTACTATAAATAGGGCCCTAGACCTTCAGTTATAAACATACCTTAGAGAAAATTAATAAAGAGTTATCTACTTTTCTCTTCTCTGTCTTCTGCCTTCTCTATTTATTTTTCTAGTTATTCTATATATTTTCTCTCTTCTCTATTTTTTTATACTTTGTATTTTATATCGATTATTCTATTGCATCGATGATATTGCGCCAACAAGTTTCATAACATTTTATCAGCATGACACTCTACCATGAGTTGTTGCCTTCTCCGATACAAAGAAATTTTATAGCAGTACTGTCGTGCAGGCGAATGGCAGAGATGTACTTCTTTTCCTAATAACTTGATTATAGAACTTGAGCTTCCGGCTCATGATATTTTAGAAAAAAAGTTTACTTTCTTGTAATTATTCATATTAATCCATATGGATATATATAGTGTGTCTGAAAGACACTATTAAATAAATTTGGATATAAGTCTCTTGAAGATACAATTAATAGAACTATAAAGCATCAAAGTCACCTGCATTGAAAAATTTTAGATCAATTATATAACCACTAGAAGTTGGTCATTATACAAACACTGATTGTGCTTGGTTGTGCTTGTGGCTAAAAGCTTTATATTCAGTAGCATACTTCTGTCACATATAGAATTTCTCCTCAATAAAAATCTACAGAAAAAAATATTATCGGTGTGTAGAGAAAATATTCTACCCTTATCATGTCTCAAATATGTTCCTGCAATAGCAATATCGAAAAAGATGTTTTACAACGTTGTATTAAATTCGTCTAATCTCTTCTTGAGACTAAATATAAATTGAGTCATTGATGAAATATTGTGATAGTGGTCGAACAATAGGTTTTATGTCATTACTTGAAGTGAATGCATTAAACTTATAATTATTTATAAAATAGATGTTGGTTGTGATCATAACAATGGTATAAATATTACTTATAGTTATCATAACGACTCAATAAACCCTTAATGGATTTTCACCAGAAGTGAAAAAGGGAAAAAGGATATATTACAACAATTTCTAGAAATAGTTATTGATGGGAACCGATTTTTACTTGAAGTACGCCTTTAGAGCTGTTATTAAGTATCGTCTAAAAATGAAAGTATTGTTTACTCTGAAATTGTGCTAGTATTAATATTGATGCTATTACTAATGACATCAAAATGGTATATGTAATTGATGTCAAATTGTTAAAAAAATATTCAGATAATTTTTTCTTAACATCTTTTATGGTTGTTAAATATTTTTCAAAAACAAAAAAATCAAACTATTTTCTTTGCGTTCCTTATATTTAAAGTTTAATTAGTATTTTATATTGTATATTGATGAGATGAAACATCTCTAATGAATCTTGGTGCATAAGCACATGTCTGATATAAACATCCAAAAGTATAAATGGTAGTACAAATCCAGAAGAAATGATCATTTAAAACTCTAGAAAAGTTAGTCAATTGAAGACTTCTGAGGAGTTAGGGTATCTTTATTTGATATAATTTTGTTTGTAATGCATTCTCAACAAACTACCGTAGAAGTAGTCTTGGGTGATATTTGCATCATCTTGAGGCAGTAAATGAGATATATATTATTATATGTACTATAAATACTACCATTTATTTTTTCTAATTTGTGTTGCACCATATGTAGGAATTGAAATATAGTTGCTCAATAAACTTGAAGTTTATTAATTTAAACAATTTATTATTGGCATGACCAATTGGACCATCCTGAATCATTAAGATATGAAATATGTTCAGGAATTTATAAAATAATATAGAATTGGAGGTTTCCTAATACGATGAATTCCATGTATTACTTATTTTAGAGTTGAATGTGCTACTTTGCAAATGAATGGAAAATTATTACTTGATGCATTAATAAGATAGTGAAATGTATATTGTTGACTCTTAGCCTGCAGCTTACGAGTTCTTAATAATGAGCTCATGT
The DNA here is from genome assembly GCA_028651295.1 of Catharanthus roseus. NCBI lineage: Eukaryota > Viridiplantae > Streptophyta > Magnoliopsida > Gentianales > Apocynaceae > Catharanthus > Catharanthus roseus. The sequence continues at coordinate 887,267 of JAPQWS010000044.1, read as the reverse complement.
TTTAAATTCTTCCAAAGATATAATTTGTCCTAATTATACGAGGGTAATGTGTATCTATTAATTTAGTGTTGAACATTCTACAAGATATGTTCATACACTAAATGGTCCTATAGTAGCACTTGGGTCTGCCAATATATTATTATACATTCTCCTCTTTATTATTGGTTTATAGTCAGAAACCAAGTATTTCCCATCTGCTAATTAAAAGTGCACTATTCATTTGTACTACTCCCCCAAAAAAGTAGATGGATGTATATATGTTGGGCATGAATATGAAATGAGAGATTTTTAATTTTGTTGTTTTGAATATGTCTTCCCAACATTAAGAGGAGAAAACATATAGTCTGCTGAAAATATTAATTACTAGCGTCTCATTTAGATATTGATTAGATTTGAACCTGAAGTTCATAAGAATATAGCTAGACATATTTTCTGGCCCAACACTCGACCAATAATGCTTCTAATATATTTGATGTCCTTGAAGGACAATCTACCATAATCGATGTACGGAATCACAAAAGTACAAGATATCTATTGTATTAATGCACATCTGCAAACTTGAAATAATAGAGTTCAGATGAGAAGTGTGAAAGTTAGTCCGAATAATTCACATGAAGTGTACATAATTCTTAGAAGGAATTATACTGCTGAAGTGTAATCCCAGAAGGATACTTATGGATATTCATTTATGATATGCAAACTATGAAATGAGTATTGATTATGACTTATAAAAAATTCTTTGTAAAAGCATGACGTTACCTTATAAAAAAATATTTGTAGTGGAGAATATGATTGGTTTCATAATAGCGCACGACATTTGATATATATTTGTTTATATTATCATTTGATAAAATATTTATATTAAGTCCCTGATGGACTTATCATGCTTGAAACATGTAAGTAAATTGTTATAGAAGAATATGATGTAACTGTCTTAGTGAGTCATCATTGAAAATGATGAGAAGAAAATCGAGATATACATCAATGTATGAGGAAACATCTACTCGTATTGGTTAATAATACTTGTCATATATGTATGTGCGTGCGTGTATGTGTATATATATATATATATATTATTTTGTTAGAAGATATTTTTACTGTACAATTTGCTGAGTAACACTTTGATGAATTAGTGTGCCCCACATTAGGGGGGAGAATATCAACAATAGAAGAATGATATCACATGAAACTATCATCTATCCACAAGAATAAGTGAACTAGAAGTTCACAAGATTATTCATTTGCAAATAATTGCGAATAAAGTGTTTTATATACTTTTGTCAAGTTTATGAGAGTTTCTAGAGAAATACTCTTGTTTGGGTAGATGCCATAGAAGAACAAAATAATTTATAATTTTGAAATCACACTTGAAGCTTTACCTAATACTTGATTCTAAAGATAATTATCCTCTAAAAGAGGAGGATTATATCAGCAAATATTATTTCTGAAGAATAAACAAAGGCAAGTATACCAATCAAGGGTTTTAACTTGATTGATAAATTGAACATTTTGAAAATATTATACATGGACAGAATACATCACTACTATTCCAAGACGTAGAGGCATTAGATATTGGTTTTTTTTTAATAAAAGTATATTGAAGAGTTAATTGGTCCTGAAACACTATAATTCATCACATTAGTACATAATATTATACTTGTTTCATGCAAGTAGATTGTTATTATGGTTCTTCTCCAACTAATGTTTTTGTAATGTATATTGAATTTACACTTTGATAGCTTCTTATGATTATCTTAAAGTTAAAAAACAATCCAACTTCTGTAGAGATGGATATATAATATATTGATTTTTATGATTCACACAAATCACATCATGCATTGACATAAACCATGATTTTGAATGTATATATATTTTGTATGTAAGGATAAATAATTAGTAATGATGGCGGGCTAAAATGTGTATGATCAAGATGAATAAAAGACTATATTCAAGATATTTATATTATATCCTCTGAGATGAAATTTCAAAATTAAATTTTTAGATGATTATAAAATTTGAGAATATACTATAGGAGATAAGATAAATATATCTAAGAGATACAATAATAATGTGCAAACAAGTTCAATTACTTAAATCTAGAAGATATATCTACTAAAAAATTAGTGATATTAACACTAATTTAAAGTTTATAAATTTCAAGTGATTATCTTATTAGGGAAAGTAATGTTTCATAAAGAATAGTGTACTATTTTTCCTTTATTAAAGTTTTTTTTCTCACAGGATTTTTATCTAGTAAGGTTTTAACGAGGCACGTTCTCAATGTAATCATTCAAAGAGGGAGTGTTATGAAATTCATTAAATATGTGAATGTCCATATATCTTAAATAAAGATAAAGTCGATCCCTTAAAGAGATAAATATCATGAAAAATGATAGATATTATGAAGATATATAATTCATAGAGTTTTATCCTATCTCAGCCATGATATAAACTATCTCTTTATTTCATCTTTATCTCTTGTATCCCCTAAACACTATAAATAGGGCCCTAGATCTTCAATTGTAAACACACCTCAGAGAAAAGCAATAAAGAGTTCTCTAATTTTCTCGTTTTTGTCTCCCGTCTTCTCTGTTTATTCTTCTAGTTATTCTATATATTTTCTCTTTCTTTATTTATATATTATCGATTATTTTATTGTGCCAACGACGCTGCACCAACAAGTTTCATAACAATTATAAATTTTTATTTGAATTATGAGTTTTATAAGAAAGTAATTAATACTAATTGAATTTACGATTTTCTGTTTATATTTATATTAGTATATAACTCAAACTTGAATAGATACTTTAATAAAGTTCATAATAATTAATATTTAGTACTTAGAAAGTTAATATTATATAAATAATATTAGATATATGTATCTATTTATTTATGATCTTTTGGTCGATCTTTGAATCAAACTTTGAAAAACTTTGACTTGTTATATTACTTGGGCGAACTTGAACTCGAGTTGAGCTTAGTCAATCTGAGCTCAATAAACGAATATCGTTGACTTAATTTTTTAATGAGCATTTCGTAAAAAACTTGGTTCATTTGTAGCCTTAATATCACCAGTCAATAATGCTAGCAAAATAATGCCTCATTGTGCACATCCCTCGATTTACAACCTATCTAGTCAAACGGCCTCTAACACAAATAGGGAGTTTCGCCTTTGAAACTTTCTCCTAATCAAGCTAATGCTAGTAAAATTAATATTCTAATGATTTTTAAAAAATTGGGTTATAATGACAAACTTGTAGATTGATTAATTAGAAAAAGAGAAATAACATTTATTCAAGATTGATTTCAATTCACTAGATGAAATTTATACCATGTGCTCATTTATTCACCTCTTAGGTGCTATTCGTGGCAAATTCTAAACATCTTCAACAACTTTTTTCTCCATCCATTTAGCATTTTTTTTTCTAATCCAAATAAATTTAAAAAAGATAAATCTATAAAATAATCACGTTCTCAGAGAGATGTTAGTAGTAATTAATAAATGGCATTTGTTTTAGGGTCTATTTGTATTGTTATTTAATTTAAAATTTTTACTATTTTTATTATAAAATTTCTTTTTTTTCTCTCATAAAATTCAGTTATTTATTTCACAAAATAATTTACTTTTCTCAGTTTAAAAATAGAACCTAAACTTTTTGAATGGAAAGAAAATCTTCTCCTTAGCTATAATGGGTAAAATAAAATTTTTCTTGGATGTATTTTGATTTTTGACAACATTCTTATCCCAAGCCAATGTAATATTTTAAGTTTAAATTTATTTATATATTTTTAAAAATAATTTACATGATAATAAATATACTGATTTTTTTGGGACATTTAGGAGATATTTTGAGTGGACCAGTCCACATATCCACAGCAAGAAGCATCTTTCAATTATATCATATTTAAGTTAATCTCATTTCCATTTGAGGTATCTTGAGGGGACATGCTCACATAGGAGATACTTTTAATATATATCACATTCAAATTAATTGATATTCAAGAGAAATAGTATCATAAAGATGTAAATCCAAAGTACACAGAAAACACTTTAAAATTATACCATACTTGAACTAATTCTCATTTGAAATGTTAGGACCAGAAAGGTGCAGTCTATTACATGCGAAACACTTTTAAGTCAAACCGTATTTAAAATTAATTCGAACAAGTAGAACGTCCCATAAGATATATCTATATCTCCAGAACTAATTCTTATTTAAATTGTTAAGATTACAAGGATGGTAAAACTCTCTCAGAACAGTTATATTTTTCAGATTTGAGTTTAAAACCTCTAATTAATGGAAGAAAAATCCCAACCATCTTCTTACGTGTATTGTGGTAAGTAACCGACTCCACTCCATCAATTATATTACAAAAGCAATCTTGTCCACATTTGCATTTGCATGCAACCGAAGAAAACAGTCTGTCTTTTCTCTTATCTTCGGTGGATTTTAATTGAAAGAAAAATAAAAAGTAAAGAAAAAGAGAAAAGCAATATAAGGATTTGAGCTGTTACTTACTTCCTCTCTTTTGTTCTTTTTAGTTTGATTTCGTCAGAAAATTTGCTCCTTTCTTCAGAAACTGCCAATTTTAACCAATGCTTTATTGTAAGTGATGATGATCTTCTCTTCTCTCCACATTTGAGTTGGACTTGACAGATAAGCTTTGCATGTCTTTGTTGTTCTTCTTTAAATTCTGTCAGAATTTGAACTTTCTCAGCTGTAAGATTTAATGGCCGCTAGAATAATCATAGGTGCAGTTGATACTACTATCCAACTCAGTAATTTGATGCAATGTGTATATAATTCATAACAAAAATCAGATTTTATCACGTAAAATATTAAAAATCAAATTCTACGAACACTCTTTAAATCGAATCTTGTTTACGAACAGAAATTGAATTGGTTAGCGTATACTAAATCTTATTCCTTATATCGGTTTGTACCTTTATATTCGAATTTAGCTTTGGACTTTTAAGGAATCCGAATTAGTTGGTGTATTCTTTTAGATTCACATTTGGCTGGAAGCTTGGAAACCGACTATAAGTGTATACCTCTATATTAGATTATGTCGAAAGTCGAGTTAATTAGCGCTGAAAGTTGGCAAATCCGAATTAGATAGGTTATACCTTCACATTAGGATTCAACTTTCCGATCGGAAGCTGACTATAGGTGTATGCCTCTATATTTGGATTTAGCCGGAATCCGAATTAGTTTGCATATATCAAATCATGTTTACAAAGTTTATCAAATCACGAAATTAGTTAGCATGTACCTCTATGCTCGGGTTCCTCTATACATATTATACGCCTATAAATATTAAATCCTATTTACGAACAAAAGTCGAATTAGTTAGTGTATACCAAATCTGTTTACGAAATCCAAATTAGTCGACATATACCTCAAATACAAAATACCTGTGAGATTTTAAAGAATTAATATTTTCCACATTAAAAAAGGACTTAAAAGTGTTCTCTTGTGCTTCTAAGTCAAAAATCAATGTCCCCTCTTTTCATTTGCAAGATTAATACCACATAAGTAAATGCTATGGTTACCATTCAACGTTTCATATCCAAAATTTCCAGTGACAATTTGATCTTGATATGACCTGAATCTGCAGTTTTGTACCTAAATATCAAAAGCTGGCAAGTGCTAAACTCTAAATTTATTTATGGGAACAAGAATTCTGAAACAAAAAGCCTTAAAGTTCAAATTGCAGAACATAATATTTACAAACACAGCAGAATTCTAGATCATATCGATCAGAACATTTATTACATAACCCATTGTAGACTATACTTAAAAACTAAAGTAGAACATAGATAGAACAAGATCCTTAAACAAGATTGATTTTGAACAAAAGAGAGCTATAAACGAGGACTCATCGGGAAGCAGATGCATAAAACCTTGGAAAGATTCTGGAACAGTGCCTCTATGCCCGTCCGGAGGAGCTTGTGCCTCCATGCTTTGCAATAAACTTGCGCATCCACAGATGTTTGCCATTGATGGTGTACTTGGCTTTTTGGAGACCATTGAGAACCAAATCAACGATATCAGGCTTACAGAAAACAACCCGAGCATAGAGTGGTTGTTCATGAGGCATCACAGGTTGCATGTAGAAGGCCTCGATGCATTTCCCGAAAAGCTGAGTGAAGAAGTCTCTGACCTCTGATTCTGTCACAGGATAGCCTTTAGAAAATGTAACAAATAAGGTTCTATTCTCTGGTGGTGATCGATTACCCGATTTGGTGGCATTGGACATTTTTTTAGCTCCAAAACTTGAGCTAGCATAGCTGTGACACAAAGGTTGTCCAAATGCTGAAATGCCATGAGCAGGGGTATTAGAAATCTCACCTCCATATCCCAAATTAGAACAGCTATGACCATGTCTTGGCGGCACCACATTACTAGCAGTGTCACCAAAATTTTGACCTTTAAGTCCCATCTTTGCAAAGATTTGGCACAAGGACCATTGAAGTGCTGATGGCACTGTATTTTCAACAGTGTTGACATTGGATATTACCCCTCCAAACCCCAAATTAGAAAAGCTATCAATGCCGTCTTCGGGTACTTCACCTACAAAACCCAATTGATCAAAGCTATGAAAGAAATGTTCAGGAACTGGTGATACCTTTTTGCCACTGGAGGTGTTCTTAGGCAATTCACGTACAATTCCCAAGCTAGCAAAGCTATCAAATACGGAATACTTAACAGTAGGTGACTTGGTGTTTGGCCTCTTCACCGTCTTTTGTGCAGAATGCCTCTTGACAGTTGCAATGTAAAGATCTTCTAATGCCGTGGCACAAACTTCATTTACAACATTTCGGATCCCATCAATTACAGTCTCTCGATTTTCATGGAAAAATTCAGGAGAAATCTTTTCCTCGAGGATGCTACAAGTTAGTGGAATTTCAGTGGCCTTAGATGAATATGCAAAATGAGGATCCCTGATGCATCTGTAGCATATTATTGCCTCATCAGTTGATTTATTTATTAACATGCGAGGCAGAGACCAGATTCTTTGTACAATGTTCTTGAAGCCTAATCGCTCGAACCAAAGCCACAAGGCCATAGCTTGTATAGCTTCATGAGGATTGCGCCAAAGCTCAACAGCAAGGAAAGAGTAAAGTTCTCTCTCCATTGTATAAAAAGCTCCATATTCTTCAGGTTTGACCCGAATAGAATCCATTGCCCTGTTCACACAAGAAAAGTCAAAATCCCAACCACCAAAGGAAAGGAAATTGCAAAATTAAAAGTAGGAAAGAACAGAAGAATCATTTATGTGCATTGAACCCCTTGCTTTTGTGCAAGATTCCAGTTTCTTATGCCGATAAGAATCTGCACAAAGCTTACCATCCCGTTAATATAGAATTGCCTCTTCAATCATAGCCTTACCACAAGTTAAAGATCAAGTTTTTGAGATTGAAAAATCAATATAGAAGTAATTGTTTCTTCAAAGAAAGGAAAAAAAAAAAGAAAAAAGCAGAAAAGTAATGGTACAAGTATAAAAGGAGAGAAGAGAACCTAAGGGCTAGCGTCTTGAGATAAATCACTTTCTAAAGCTGAACTCCAGAACCGACCCAATTTATAAGCAATGCGACGCTTTAAGCACCAAAAAGGTCATAAAGTCATTAAGTTTCTCTAATCAATTATTTACTTAAACAAAAGTGTGTAATTATGATTTTGGAATAACTAGAGAAAGAAATCCTCCTTTAGTAGGTTGTAATTAATGCTTTCAAATATCTTTAAGGACATGACCACCGGACACATTAAAAAAATTTTCCTATTGTGTCAATTTCATTATCTGGCATTGTGACACATGTCGGACATGAAGAATGGTGAAAAAAACAAAGAAATTGCTAGTTACCATAATAGCCAATCTCTTGGCCATTGCACTTCTAAGGTAAATGTAAAACATCAAAAGCTATCGTAACGCCTTCTAATCATCCTTTCTCTCAAGATCCCTTTACTCAATTGCAAAACCAAGAACAAGATATATGGTTCCATAAAACTGACATGAGAAATATGTATGCATTTTTACAGAATATTTAGAGTTAAAACAGAAGCTTACCTTTCATCAATCTATTTAAATACTATCACAAAATCAAACACCATTCAATTGAATAAAAAACAATCACAAACTCAAATGTTTAAATTGTTCACTTTCAAAGAAAACTCAAATACTTGAGCTGCAATCCTACATTTCAAATGTTTTATGTCAACAACAAATGAATAATCACTTCAAAAATAGCATTTCAAACATCAAAGGCAGTGCTATTGATCTCCTGTTAATAGTGTTAGGTGTTATTTGTTTGCCAAAAGTTATTTCTAATCAGACTTTTGTAACAATATAATTGAGAACAAAAATTGCAACATTAGCTAGCCTTGATCTGGTAAAACCAATAAACAAAGCTTAAGAACTATCTCTTTATTGTCAATAATATCCTATCTATTCACCAAATATGGCCAACCACATCATGATATGGCAAATCATATCATATGTACTTGTTTTTGTTCTTCGCAATAAACTTTTTTGTCTACCTAGAGAAGGCCACTATATTATTAACCAACTTAATATGTTCATTTGCAAGATCATTATGATCGAAAGCTTTATCACTAGTTTGAAGCTCAATCATTTATGTTATCTCCCATAGAGAGGTTAACTGCATAGGCATAAGTTCTTATGCAGTAGGGTAGATCTGGACCAAATCCCTACATTCAAGGAAACCTCATAAACCAGGACAATAGTCTGCTATTAACTCTTTGTGTTACCGATTTTTAAATCTTTTTTTGGGTCAGAAATTGAAGTTTCATTTTAAAGATTAATAAAAAATGGATTTATTACCCCGCATTTCACCTATTATCATATCAATAACAATGTGTCACAACTTTCAAGATAGCCTTTCAAACAACAAATAATAACATCCCGTGGATAGATAGTTTAGCATTTGATGATATTTTCTAGCCAAAAGCTACTTCTTAATTAGATTTTTGTAACTTTCGTTAAAGGATGCAGAGCCTATGGCTCACATAAACATTAGCATAATAGCTCTTTATTTCGCCAAAAAAAAAAAAAATTTAGCAAATTTTTGTTGGGCAAAAAGAACTCAGAATCTTAATGAGCATGATGTTATATCTTTATAGTAAAATAGTCCTATATGTTAAATAAAAGAAGTAACCATATCATCAAAAAAGGGAAAACATGTCGTCATATGGCTTTTGACGTTGTATGCGTTGTTTTTTGTTCTTTCCGATAAATCACTTGCCCAAGCTATCTCCCACAAAAAGATAGTTACGTCATTCTATCATTATTATGCTTTTTCTAGATAAATTGCAGAATTTGATCATAAAGTTCAAGTTTCATCATCTCTTACATTCACCAATAATTTAAAGTTAGTTTGTTGAGTCTGATTTCCTATCCACATGTTCTTATGCAATTGGCAGACTTGAACTGCATCTGTCTATTTGTGAAAACCTCGCAAACGAGATCAAAAGTCTACTACTAATTGTTTTTGTTGTCAACGTTGCCCTATTGACTTTAAAAGAAAGAAAATACATCATTACACGGTTGGAAAGTGCGTATTTGTCATGTATTCTTTCTGATGAAATCACTAGCCGCAACACACACACATTCTCTCTTTCTCTCTCTCTCTCCTGAGATCTAGTACGTAAAGTGAAATAACTACAAACGTACATCTTTTCATTTTTCTATTGGACAAGCCTAATTTGGTATACATGAAAATGACATTATACATTATTTGGTCTAGTATGTACTCACAAAGTACCACTTTTCTCATCAAATCCTCCGTACGTGGTTGGAAAAAACTACATTTGTTATGAGCAAACACCTAATAAAAGTATAGGATGGCTTCCCTATTACGTTGGATAATATTGTACGCAATCCCGCATGGGGACTTGTATTAGAAGCTAAAGGCTAGTAGCAGGTTCCACTTTAGGTAGTTTTAAGTTGAGATATGTTCAACCTAAATATCCATAGCCAAAGAGCCAATCCAACTTCCGATTCTCACCTTAAATGTTGAGCATCTAAGAATTCCTTATATTAAATTGGGACAAATATTACAAAATTCTCAAAAGGCAAAACTTACAACTATGTTATACCTAGCACTGTCAAACAGGATAGATTGCACCATACAGTATAGTCACACACGTTAAATGATACAGTTGTAGGCCTTTTGGGCCAACTTCCTCCCACAAATTTCTTCCATTTTCCAGCCCAATTCTTTCTTTTTATAACCCAATGATGATGGGCCTCAGCTGGAGAGTAGGCTTTTTTTGACCGGGTCAAGAGATGCCCGGGCCGGCCACCTGGGCTGCCCGTTGGTGACTCTCTTTTTAATGCCCTTGCCTCCTCGTTTCTTGTGCAGTCTCTCCTCCTCCCTTCTCTTGACCGTCTCTTTATTTCTGTCTCTTTGAGTTCTACTTGAACTCTTTCAACTTCTCCTGCTTTCTTCCTTGCGGCGCTGCTGCTGCTCTTCTCTCTCAGTCTACTGGCGTTCTCTGTGACTCTGTCCCTTGCTGGTCTTCTTCTTTCCCCATTGCATGTTCCTTGGTATGTTTAGAGAGAGAGTGAGCCAAGAGAAAGAGAGAGAAATAGAGAAGGGGTTTGCCGGTGACTCTTATCACAGCTGAGGCCGATTCTGAGAGTGTCATTTCCGATCTACCCGTCGCTTACTCACGACTCCTCGACGCGGCTCTGCTGCTGTTCAGCAACCGTTCATCTACCCGATGATCGTTCATCTGCTCTACTTCGGTCATCTCTTTTGGTTTGATTCCCGCCGACAGTTTCTACCGTGTCGGTGGTAAGTGATATTCTATATTATTTACTTTCTGTATTTTTGGTATTAACCATTTATTAATTTTTGCAGGCTGTTTCTTTGATTCTTGGATCGGACTGTTTTGTGTGAAGAGAAATTCTTCTGTAATAGATTATTTTTCCGCTGTGTTTTATTTTTTGGGCATGTAATAGTAATTAGATTATTGTAATAGTAATTAGTTTTCTTCTACAAGTGGTATCAGAGCTGCGGTTCGGCTCATCGGGCCGGCAACTAGTCAACAATCTTTCGGATCTGAGGGAATTGTTGAGTTCCTCAGATTCAGCCAGTGAAGTCCTCTTCCTCCTCTTTTAATTCTTTCAGTTTTGTCTTTTTTTTATTGCTTTTGTTCGGCTTGGCGCCGTGCCTTTTACTGTTTCTGTGATTCGGCTTGCCGCCAGTTTTTCGTCTCTGTTTTATTTGTTGATACGGCTTGCCGCCGATTCTTGCTATTACTGTGATTAGTGGATTGCCTTTCCTGTTTTTCGATTCTATTATTACGCCTTTGTTTATTTATTTTTTTTTTTGGTTTTTCCTAAAGTTTTCAAAACCCAAGCCCGGCTTGAATCCGTGATATTTCAAGTATCTGTGACTTGGCGCGTTTTTCCTGTATTTCAAAAGTTTTAATATATATATTATACTTTCTGTTCTTGTCTTTTTCTGGTGTTTGGTGAAACTGTTGTTGTTTCAGCCATTTATCTCGTTATTTCTATTATACTGTTTGTTTCTTGGGTTTTGTGCTCTCTTTGTGTTTCATTGTTTTGCTTAATCAAAACCAAACCTAATCTAAAACAAACAACGCCGTTTTTCCTTTCCTTGAAAGTTTTTTTTTTTTTTTTTCTGTTTTTTGAGAAAAATCCGGACAGTTTTATTCAAAACTTTTTCAAATCTTTCATCTTTCCTAAGCCACCAAATGACACCTATTTTCCTTTAAAACATGTTAGTTCCAAAAATTGAAAATGATAAGTTTGATGGCAAATCTGACTTTATAATATGGCGGAGGAAAATGAAAGCAGTTTTGGTACAAAATAAAATTGCTCCCGCTATTTGTAGCACTGAAGAGTATCCGGAACCTTGGAAGGGTGAAGTTCTTAAGGAAAAACTAGGTGATGCTCATAGTTGCCTCACATTGTATTTAACCGATAATGTTTTACGAGAAATTGATGAAAAGACAACGCTTTTGAAATTTGGAAAAAATTGGAAAAACTATATTTGGGAAAATCTCTTTCTAATAAAATTTATTTAAAAGAGTAGCTTTTCGGTTTCAAAATGAGCGGGACAAAAACACTTTATGAAAATATGGATGATTTAAATAAAATCATTTTGGAACTTCAAAATATTGGAGAGAAAATCTCTGATGAAAATATTGCAGTTATTTTATTAAATGCCTTACCTGATTCTTTTAACGATGTCAAATCTGCTATTATATATGGCAGAGATAATTTGTCTCTTTCCGATGTCAAAAATGCTTTGAAATCTAAAGATTTGGATTTACAAAAAGAAAATAAATCTCATGGTGAAAATCTTTTTGTGCGAGGAAGAATTTGTTGGATACTGTAGGCAAAAACAAAATCAAATAAAACTACGGAAATCCACCAACAGGATTTGCACATACTAGAAAAACCGATTGGATAGAAATTACCTCAATGTTTTGATTGTTCGATGTGGAGGCGCTGCAGTTTACGCTTCACCCTCTACTAGTATCCACCCAACGAACTCTTCTGCAAGCGATCGGGATGCTAGCCCCTTCTGTGTTCTGAAAACTGTTCAGAATTGATCCTGACTATCTGGTAATCGGTCGTATTTCAGATAGGGGAGGCTAGATACTATATCGCCGTTCTAGGGTTTAGGGTTTTGTTATTTCTTCAATCAGATAAAGGACGGCCCCCAAGAAATCAAAACCTTAACTGTCATCTAATGACAGTTTAATCTCGTCCGTCTATTCCTATAACCATCCAACGGTTGGATGAGTAATATTAAGTAATTAATTTCATTTATTCGATTAAATAAAATTAATTACTTATTAACTTACCAGAAAATACAATATGGAATCTGATTCCCCTTTTGTATACATTCAACGAATCTGGACACAATCTAGAATCATTGAACGTGGACATTATGCTCACAAGATCGTCTATGCGTATGACCCCGTAGGTTCACTTAACGTTGGCAGTGAATGAAAAATGTCCTAGACATTTATTCACAAAACATAAGCGGCCTCTAGCAAGACATTATGCTTATCCAAGTTAAGTAAAAGCAATAATAACCTAGCATCAGATTTAATATTTAGTCCTTTTGTCACACGATATCCTAATTAAGTATAAGGCATGGACCAAGTCATCCTTATAAAACTTAATCAACCATTTACTTGATCACCAGACAGACTGTTCCAACAAATAATATTAATAACACCTTATTAATACTTATTTGAGTATGACCATGCATATTTTCCAGTCTTCCTTATCAAGGGGCCCATGGATATCTCTCTCTAAAAAGAGAGGGATAAATCCCTTTCACTATCTCCATTATTCAAGCCATGACAAGAAAATAAGCTAACCAATAGTCATAATAATCACCTAATTAAAAGTGATGTTTGACCATGTCAAAACATATTTTCTCCCCATGCAAGAAACATCAGAAACATTAGGTCAAATGACACCAAATATAAAACTGAGAAGAAATACTTATAACTTAAACCCATGCAATATTTCTTCTTCACTTTGGGTAATATCCAATACAATATTCTCAATATGTATTTATGAATTGATTTTATATCTCATATTCATGATCAGTAAAACTTGACCATCAATCAACTTCACACTAGTTTACAAGATGTAATAAACTAGGGACAAATAAGAATAGTATTTTATTAGCTATAAGGGTTTTACTATCAAGTCACATACTTGATGACCAAGAGCATAAAATAAAATTCAAAAATACATGCTTCATAAATCATAAATGTGAGTCAATTGGTCTGAGGGCATATACTAACATAATTGACCGGAGAACCTCCTAGTCACCATTTTAAAAGTAAGAGTCGTTCCAAATCACAAGAGAAAAGCGAAGTAAAATGTTTTTATTGTGGGAAAGAGGGCCATATGAAAAATAAGTGCTTTAAATGAATTAAATGTGAGAAACAATGTAAACATGGTATAGGAGGTAATAAAGTCGACAAAACCCACGTTTTTTATTCAGATGGTAACTCTATGTTTTCAGAGGTTTTGTGTGTTTCTCTTTCTCCTTCATGTACTGATGTTGTTAATCACTGGGTACTTGATTCTGGTTGTTCTTTTCACATGACACCCAACAAACACTGATTTTCTGATTTCAAACCTTTAAACCAAGAAAAAGTTTTTATGGGTAATAATCAGGTTTGTGATATTAAAGGCATTGGTAATATCTTCATAAAAATGCATGATGGTGTGACTAGAAAACTCACTAAGGTGAGATACGTGCCAGACTCACGTCGAAATCTTATCTTTCTTAGTTATTTGGACTCCTTGAGTCTATCTTTTAAATCTAAAAACGGTATTTTACGTGTTTGCAAAGGAAACCTAGTCATGCTAAAAGATTTTAAAAGGGAAACTTTATATATTCTTCTTGGTAAAACAATTTGTAACTCCACTGCATTGATTTCAAAAACTGTCCCTGAGAAAACTATGTTGTGGCATCTGAGGATCGGCCACATTAGTGAAAAGGGGCTTTATCATTTACAAAAAATTTTTTTTATGTGGTGACAAAATTGGTTCCTTGGATTTTGTGGTCACTGTGTTTTGGGAAAACAATATAAAATTAGTTTTTCAACCAGCACATACAAGTCTTCTGCACCTCTTGATTATGTGCATTGTGATTTGTGGGGACCTGAAAAGGTTCCAACTTCCGATGGTAACGTTTATTTCTTTTCTATTGTTGATGATTTTTCTAGGCATGTATGTGTTTTCTTTTAAAAACCAAAGATCAAATGTTTGAAAAATTTTGTGAGTGGAAACGTTTTGTCAAAAATCATTCTCGAAATAAACTAAAAACTATCAAGACCAATAACGATCTTGAATTTTGTAACCGGAAGTTTTCTAATTTGTGTGCATCGCATGGCATTTTACACCATAGAACGATTAGATATAACCCACAACAAAATGGAGTTGCTGAAAGGATGAACCCTACCATTATGGATAAGGTTCGATGTCTTCTAGTTTCTTCTGTGTTCCTAAACCTTTCTGGGGTGAAGCTGTTAGTACAACAGTATACCTTATCAATAGATCTCCTTTCACAGCTATAAACTTTAGGACTTCTATAGAACTCTGGTGTGGTAAACCTCCTAATCTTTCCAATATGAGAGTCTTTGGTTGTGCAGCCTTTGCTCATAAAAAAAAAGGGTAAACTAGATCCAAGGTCTAGAAAGGGAGTGTTCATAGGATATCCCAGTGGGGTGAAGGGGTATAAAAAGTGTGGTTGAAGGGTGAACGAGGGGTGAGGGTTGTTATCAGTAGGGATGTCATCTTCAACGAGTTAGTGATGCCCTGTCTTAAGGATAAACCCATCTCCGATAATCCTCCTAGTGTTCCCACTCCTAGTAGCATTCCGGTGGAGGTGGAGACCATCTCTGAACCTTCCTTAGATCCGCCCCAGGAACCTGAAACCAATCCTGAGTCTTCTGCTCCGTCCAGTAGCACTCCTGTTCTTCCTAGTATTCCTGAAACTCCTTATCCTATTCTAGATGGTTCTGATGAGGAGAAAGAACATCCTGAGGCTCAAGCCCAAGTTCTTAGGGATTATCAGCTCTCTAGAGATCGAGTCCGTAGGGTACCCAAGGATCATCCTCGGTATGGTTACTCCTACATTGTCTTATATGCCTTTGCTGTTGCATCTTATGTGGAAGAAAAAGAACTTTTATGTTTTTCTGAGGTTTTGAAAAGTCCCAATCGTATTTTATGGTTACGTGCTATGGATGAAGAAATGTCTTCTTTAAACAAAAACAAACCTGGATTCTTGTTCCAAAACCCTCAAAACAAAAACTAGTTGATTGCAAATAGATTTTCAAAATAAAAGAACCTGAGTCTTCTAACGAACCTCCAAGGTTCAAGGCTAGGCTTGTTGCAAAAGGTTTTTCACAAGTTGAGGGCATTGATTTTAACGAAATTTTTTCTCCTGTTGTTAAATACAAAACAATCAGGATTATTCTTCTTGTTGCTTTTTATGATCTTAATCTTGAACAACTTGATGTGAAAACTGTTTTCTTACATTGTGATCTTAAGGAAACTATATATATGTGTCAACCACCAGGTTTTGAGGTAAAGGGTAAGGAAAACATGGCGTGTCTTTTGAAAAAGTCATTATATGGCTAAAACAGTCTCCCAGGCAATGGTACAAGAGGTTTGATTCTTTCATGATAAAAATTGGTTTTTCAAAAAGCAACTATGATAGTTTTCTTTATTTTTCTGGCAATAATGTGGATTCTGCTATTTATTTGTTGCTGTATATGGATGATATGCGAATCGCTTGCAGACATAAAGAAAAAATCGATGATCTGAAATCCTTGCTGAAATCTGAATTCGATATGAAGGATTTAGGGGTTGCATCCAAAATTCTTAGGATGAGTATCTCAAGAGATTGACCTGATTGTTCACTCAAAAGCCTTTCCTTTAGAAAATTGTATCCAAATTTTCAATGCACCTGTGTAAACTCGTCATAACTCCTCTTGCAAGCCACTTTAAACTTTCCGACAAAACCTGTCCTAAAACTAAAAGTGACAAAAGAGATATGGCCAATATCCCTTACAGAATAGCCATAGGCTCTATTATGTACTCAATGATATCTACCCGTCCAGACATTGCTTTCTCTATAAGCCTTCTCAACAGATTTATGTCAAATCTAGGAAAAGATCATTGGGCTGCTCTCAAGTGGCTTCTACGTTACCTGAACGGAACTTTAGATCGGGGTTTACACTATCACAATTGGTCTGATTTTGAATTAATTGGAATTAATTGGATTTGTTGATTCTGATTTTGCAGGTGATAAGGATGGTAGAAAATCTACCACATCCTATTTCTTTACCCTACCAGGTAATTACATCTCATGGAAATCCCAACTGCCGTCGGTAGTTGCATTGTCAACTACTGAGGCTGTGTATATCACAACAACGGAAGTAATCAAAGAAGCCATCTGGCTTCAAGGGTTATTGAATGAATTAAATATTTTACATTCAAAAGTTATTATTTATACTGATAGTTAGAGTTGTTTACACTTGTGTAAAAATCTGGTCTTTCACGAACGGACTAAACATATAGATGTCAAGTACCACTTTATTAGAGAAAAGGTCTCCAGTGGTTTAGTTGACATATACAAGATTAGTACTAATATAATCCTGCAGATTTTGGTACTAAAATTGTAAACACTGACAAGTTTATGTTTTGTAGGGACTTCCTTCACGTGGAAACAATTTGACTCAAATTGAGTCACCATAGGGATGAAAAATATTGTTGGAGGTGGAGATTGTAGGCCTTTTGGGCCAACTTCCTCCCAATATTTTCTTCCATTTTCCCAATGATGACGGGCCTCAACTGGAGAGTAGGATTTTTTTGACCGGGTCAAGAGATGCCCGGGCCGGCCACACGGGCTGCCCGTTGGTGACTCTCTTTTTAATGCCCTTGCCTCCTCGTTTCTTGTGCAGTCTCTCCTCTTTCCTTATCTTGATCGTCTCTTCATTTCTGTCTCTTTGAGTTCTACTTGAACTCATTCAACTTCTCCTGCTTTCTTCCTTGCGGCACTGCCGCTGCTCTTCTCTCTCAGTCTACCGACGTTTTCTGTGACTCTGTCTCTTGCTGGTCTTCTTCTTTCACCATTGCATATTCCTTGGTGTGTTTAGAGAGAGAGTGAGCCGAGAGAAAGAGAGAGAAATAGAGAAGGGGTTTGCCAGTGACTCTTGTCACGGCTGTGGCCGATTCTGAGGGTGCCATTTCCGATCTACCCATCGCTTACTCATGGCGCCTCGACGCGGCGTTGCCGCTGCTCGGCCACCATTCATCTGCCCGGTGACCGTTCATCTGCTATGCTTCGGTCATCTCTTTTGGTTTGATTTCCGCCGACGGTTTCTACCGCGGTGGTGGTAAGTGATATTCTATATTATTTACTTTCTGCATTTTTGGCATTAACCATTTATTAATTTTTGCAAGCTGTTTCTTTAATTTTTGGATCAGACTGTTTTGTGTGAAGAGAAATTCTTCTATAATAGATTATTTTTCCGCTGTGTTTTATTTTTTGGGCATGTAATAGTAATTAGATTATTGTAATAGTAACTAGTTTTCTTCTACAGCAGCATTGGCTAGCCCGCATTTTTGCGGATAAAAAAGGTATAATTTAGGGTAAATTTCAATTTGGTTCTCGAAAATGGACTACACTTTCAATCAAGGGTCCAAAAATACAAAAGTGTCAATTTAATCCCTGTAAACGGCAGAAATGCATCAATCAAGAACTTTTTGGATGGCTATATAAAAAATTTAATAGTCCAATAAAAAAAGTTAACGTCAGGGACTTTTACGAAATAAGTTTATTTTACAAGGTCAATGGAACAATTAAACTTAATTTGCCTCTTCTCCAAAATCCTAACCCTAGAAGCCACCTATTTACTCTTTCCTCCCCTTTATCACCTTCTTGCCACCTCCCTCCCTCCTTCCCCTCCCCTCCCCCCCCACCCCCCTCCCACCTCTACCTAATCTTCTGAATCCTTCCCTTGACTTCTTTTTATCCTTCTCAAACTGCAGAATCTGCTTCCATATCACTCCAAATTCTTCCACGACAACCTGTCATAGGAAAATGGAGAAATATAAGAGAGGCGGGTTGATTGAAGGAGCGATGGAAAATATAATGTAGATGAGAATCAAGTTTTCTATTCACCCTAAAATCTTCTTTATTGTGTTATTTTACACTTTTCCTACTGATGAGGCCTTGAGGAAAGGGCTACCAAAAAAAAAAGATGGAGGCAAGTGAAAAAAATGCAGGGTAATGAGATATTTGAGGAAGGAGACAAAATAGAGAAGAAAAAAGGGAGTAATGAGGAGATGAGAGGCTGGACAGTGACGACGATGACGGTGGCAGCTTTGTCTGAGGCGGCTGCCTCTCTTTCAAGCTTAAGGTTCTTTAGAAATCAAATATCTGTCCTAGCCTAATTATTTCCTTTTTCTTGTACATAACCCCAACAGCTTTATCAATGTTTAGAGTACCGTCTATAGGGCCTAGAGGTGCTTTTATGCCAACTATAGGGAGTAAATTGATCTTTATGTATTTTTGGATCCTTGATTAAAAAGTCGCCCAATTTCAGATACTAAATTGAAGTTCATTCTATAATTTATTACTGGCGTACTTGAATATGAAGTTTGCCGATTACAAGCTCATTTATTTTTTAATCTACTTTTTAAAATTTCAAAATATAAAAAATAATTCTTAAAAAATGTTTAACGATATATCTATACATGAACATTATAAATTACATTTTCAAATTAAAATTACTAATCACCTATTAATATATAATCCAAAAAATGTATAAATTATAAATTTTTATTTAAAAAGAATTGCAGACAATGTAATAAGAAATGAATGAAATAATAAATGAGAAACTTTGACACAATAGAACACATTCATATCCATCTCAATTAACTGAAAATGTAATGGAAAACAGTCTAACATAATAATACAACATTACATTGCAAGCAGCCAATAGAGGGTGCATCTACAATGATAAGTTTCTCATTAATAAAAAAAAAACATCTACAATGATAAGTACTACGGGACCAACGTCTTAAAAGATTCACCACCATGACCATCTATTCAATTGAGATCTATAGGGTGACATAAAACTAGATAAACATGAATATAGTAGTCATATTCTAGCCTATGATTCATAGTTATACCAAAGATGTTTGGACATACAGCTACATCTTGGAGATCAGATAAAGAGAAAGACTGCCATGGAGAAAACATCTATCTACTCGAGAGGTGATGAAACAGAGTCATTGTCAGGTGATCTTCTCACTTGAGGTGGTAATGGAGGAAGACAAATCCCACGAGGTGATGAATTTGACTTGGAACAGTCCCTACAACCCATAGTTGCTGCAAGAGTTAATGTGCATCTTGAGTTTGAGTGTCTCTTGGATATCGTACCGCTACTGCTTCTGCAGATGGTACTACAATTCTTGTCCCAGAAATTGCTGTAAGTAAGCATGTTTTTGCTCTTCCTAGTATCATCATTTTTGAGTTTACAATGTCCTAATGGATGAACATGATACAGTATTTGCTAAACTAGTAAAAGATTTGGATTTGCCAGAATAGAAGCCCGAGATGCTATATGAAAATAATAGTAATAATAATACGAAAAGGACCTAAACATGTGTCCAACAAATCAACATGCTCAAAAGAAATGGGCCTTTCAAATGAAATTGCCACATTTTGTTCTCAAATAGTTCCTCATTAGAAAGTTATATATTTACAGATCATATACCTTATAAAAAAAATTTATATTAACTTTTATTGATAAAAAAAGATATAATTAAGAATTTTACATTCAATGGCTAAATCCATATTTGGGTCGGCCAAGGCCTGGTAAACTTTGGGCTAAACTAGCAAAAACTGATAATTCTGCATACACCCATCAATGTCTGGAAAAAGCCTCAAACTAGTAACGACTTGAAAATTCTTTGTCCTTTGTCAATGACATTCTTGGGTCCATTAGGATTGCAGTTACAATTGCAAATCTTGAACCCAACAACTTTTTTCGGCCCAAGTCAACTCTTTTTTTTTTGGATAAAGTCTGCTTTTTTCGGCCCAATTTCTATGTCACCCCATACTTTGATTGGTTTTTTATTTGAAAAATGTATTTCTTTCTTGAAATACTTTTTACTTATTATTTACATTCATATTTTCTAACTTGAATATAAATGTTACACCATTCCATATTAAATGTTTATTTGATTTCACACGCCATTACAAGTCTTTGGTAATATGTAAAATTAGAATCTTACCTTATTAATTAGATTGGTTAATTTAATTTTGAATAGACAGACTTTTATATTTAGAAATTTTTTTGTTATATATCTCTTAAAGGAGTTCTTTATTTAAGGGTACAATTTATGAACGATAATCTAATTCTTAAGAATAAGAAATTAGAGCATGATTCTAGATATTTCACAGAACAATGAAGAAGATTGAAACCTTTAACTATTATAAAAAGTAAACTTTACTAGAAGAAAAGTATATTTGGGCCGTAAATTTTCTAAAGTTCAAGATTTGCAATTGTAATTGCAATCCTAATTATGGACCCAAGTTTTTCTTTGATAGATGGTAAAGAATTTCCGTGTATCACTAGTTTAAGGCCTTTCTTTTATATTGGTGAGCTATAAAAATGCATGATTCTCCATTTTTTTGGGCAAGTTCAGCCCAATGCCTGTTCGACCTGTTTAATGATGAAATACAAAGTTTTTAAGTAAATCTATTTTTTGAAAGTCAAATGCACTAAAAGTAATTATATATATTTTATTTATAAGCATAACTATAAATATGAGTGCAACTTTCTAATGCATGTAGGTGCAAAAATTAAGCTCACCTATAGAGTTTAACAAAATGGCATTTTCATTCTTTGAAAGGTCTTTCTCGCTTGTGCAAAATATAGTAATTTGTTCGATAAAAGTTTGGGCCCTTTTGACGGAAAAATCTCCTAACAGATATATACACACTAAGGATATAGTAAGCAGTTCATTTATATGAATTTGAAAATTAATTTAGATGAATTAAGTATGCTGTTATGGGCTTATAATCCTCATTTTCAAATGCATATTGATGGACGATTCCTAGTCATATCCTAATCTCTACTCTTCACATTAAATTTGGTGGTATAGCTCTACATCAAATTGAATCTTTACTTCATTACATCATACTTCACCTAAATCCATCTTAAAATCTTTATCCATAGAAATTCCCCTAATTATAATTTCTGCTCTCTACATCAAATTCGATTCTAAGTCCATAATATCATGCTTCATCTAAATCTATTTTAAAAATTTATATCAATGGACTCCCTAATCATAGTCTCTACCCTCCTCTATACCAAATTGGATTCTAAGTTCACAACAACATATTTTACCTCAATGCCAACATGAAAGATTCACTCCAAATGGAAAATTACACACAATTGTAGCCCTAACACTCGTTTATGCTAAAAGGTCTACAATTTACAACGAAAACCTAAAAAATTTAATGTAATCAAGGTTAAACTTAACTTTTTCAACATTACTAGTATATTCAAATTCAAATTTAGTAATTTTTGTGTTTCTAATTATCATTTGTGAGAGTTTCTTATGCATGAGAATTTTTGGATGTATTTATATTAGTTTCTTTCACATCATATTCAAATCATAATTTAGTAAATATTTTTTTCTAATAATCACTATTATAGATTTGTACACTTGATATTTGTATTTTTTGTAATTGAAAAAGTGTCTATATATACAAAAAATTTTCCAACTTATAAGTTCTTCAAAAATCATGTTGATAGAAAAAGGAATAAGAACACTCATTGAAATTTAGTGTAGCCAATCCAAAACTTCAAAGCAAATTAACTATTTTCTGTTTCGATAGTTTTTTTTAAATAAAAAGACTGGAATGTCTTTTACTTATTAACAATAAGTAGTTTAATTAAATTAGACGTATAACTTTTTTTAATTAAATAAATTTAAGATTGCTAAATTGTATGGATCTAAGTTGATAAGTATAATCCATCTATATTATATTTAAATACATTTTTTCTTCTCTCTTCTCCAAGATGTTTCTAACCTTTCATTCTATTTATTTAGATCATTTATATATTTTATTAGGCAAAAATTTTCATTGGTTAATTTTAATCTTAACTTATTACCACTAAATATAACCCCCACATTTTTTCTTCAATCCCCTCCCCCACCCCATGTTCTCCCTCACTTTTGGTTGGCTTTTAATAATTTTTTTTTTTCATGTAAGTTAATCTTAAATCAACTAAATTTCTAATTTTTTTTTCTTTTGCTAAAAATTAAATCTCGACCTCTTATAACTATAATCTATCTTTACTATCTATATTTAAATAACACTTTTTCTCTCTCCTCTTCTACATCCTTGCCAATTGAATACTATTTTTTCAATAATCTAACAAAATTAAAAATAATATAGTACATTGATTGGTTCTAATTAACTTAGATCTATTTTTAAAAAATTAAAACAAATTAAAATATCCTTTTTTTTTTAGAAATTCAACTCATTCATCACATTTCTCTCATATTCAAACATTGAAAAATACCTTCCTTAACCAATCCCTAACTCCTCCAAATCTTCTGTCATTTTCTCATGTTCAAAACTATTTTTAAACCAAATTTTTAGTAAAGATAAAATTTAGGTGTAGCTTATCTTTTTCACCTCATGATAGAAGTTCCAACTCCCCAAAACTGAAGTAAATTCATTAATGGATCCTCATAGATATATTTTAAAACTTTCATAGTAATCATGAGCATAAATAAGGAATTGTTTACACTCTAAAAATGAAGTAATAGGCATTGATTCTCCCTTCAGAGTACACACAGCCAAAGTGCATTCAATTTTCGTAGAATAATGAAAAGAAATTTTTCTTGGACAAAAAGAAAAATAAAGGACAAATTTTAACTCTCAGGTGTTGTATTCTATCATTTTTTTTCTTTAATATGCATCATCCTAACATTTTTATTTAATATGCCAAAGATATTAATTGCATTGACCTACTAAATAGAGAGTTTCGTAGGATCGAAGAAAGAATTTCATTATGGCTAGATTTATTTTAGTTCGAGAGTTTAGACTTTTAAGAGAAATTTTAAGACTTCACTTAGTTATCTATTAGATTCTTACTCTAACTTTTTCATTGTTCTATCACATATATACTACTTACTATATAGAAAATTTAAATTTACACAAAATTGATATTTAAAACCCATACATTATTTTATTTTTTTTGAGAACGGTAGATTTGTAGCTTTAAAGAAGATCAATAAGCAATTAAGATGAGGTTTCTTTTTTCAATAAAGAGTAGAAATTAGCTATTTAAATCTTCTATCCACACTATTTTTTTGTTATAATTTATGAGTTCTTTTTCTTTTTGAAGATGAAATTTGATGCTCTAAAAATATTATGACCTCTGAGTACCTGCATTTTTTTATTTTTAGTTGTTTTTTTTTGGGTTAAATTTTAAATATAGAGATTCTTATTTTTTTCCACTCCTACCTACATCAATTGAATCTTGTAATTTTTGAAGTTGCATTACCAAACCAACACCGAATTAATTTTTTTTTGCGACACGAATTGGATTTTTTTTTTTTCATCCATCGATGAATTTTCTAATGAAATATATAGACTTGAGATTTGTTTTGTTGTTCTTTTTTACCCTTCATTCCAAACTGAATATGGATGCTACTTTTGTTTTTTAATTTTTGGTTTTATTCATCTTTTGGGCAAAATTACATATAAAATGAGGAATTGAATTTTTATCTTTCGTTCCACAGTTAGAAATTAAATTGTAGTTCTTAACTTATTATAGCTATGGGAAAGTTGAAAACTTTTAGTACTAAAACAATGTCAGAAGTCAGTGCCAATGCTATTACATCCCTCATGGAATTGTTTAGCTTTTTCCCCTCAAAATCTCACACAAATAGATCACATTAATCTATAAACAGTTTTATTTGGACATAGAAAGGCTAGGTCCATGTTATCACGCTATTGTTTATCATGCAAAATAGTCCACTTTAATTTATAAACTATTTTATTTGGACATAAAAGGCTTCCTGTGGCCAATTTTATCACTTTTTTTTAGATTGAAATTAGTCTTATAGATTTTTTATTTCTGTTTAAAAGGTAAAGGAAATCTGCTCTTTCTCTTTAAATGAACTTAACAAATTAAAATACCATAAAAGAAAAATAGAAGTACATAAGAATATAATTTCTTATTAAAATATTGAACACAACAATAGTTGCACACATGTAGTCCACTTTAATCTATAAATTGTTTTATTTGGACATAAAAAAGCTTCTTGCCCTATTGAAACATCTAAGTAATTTTTTTTTTCTTTTTTGAGGGTTTTTTCCCATAATATTCATGTTAAGATTTGTTCCTTTTTTGTGTGCATTTATTTATTCCTTAAGCGTTAGTTTGGTTGAAGTGAAATTAGGAAGGAGAGTAGGAGGAGATGCAAATAAAAACGTAAATGTCATATTTACGTTATTTGGTTGCAACGTAAAGTGGAGGGGCTGTAAATGAGGAGGGAAGCCTCCCCCCTCCACATCAGCAAATTAGCCCCTCCCAAAACGGACGGATTGAGATGTAAATGATGTTAAAAAATTAATTTTATCCTCTTACAAATTAGTTTATTGCAAATTTATCTTAAACTAAACTCCTACCTGATATATATATCATTTATAAATTTGTGCAATAGATATAATAGTAAATTATAGATAATAAAAACTATTTAACTTCCACTTTTTACCCCAACCGAACGGCGTGATTTACTTCACTCTTGCCCCAACCGAACAATTTTGAAATAAATGAATATACTTCCCTTAGTGGAAGTAAATTGTGCCACTCTCATTCCTCCTTTCCCTCCTATTCTTCCTCTGCAAACCAAATTAGTGCTAAGGAAGGAACTCTGTTGAACAATGACATAATAATATATTTTTAAGTCATGAAACTTTAATATGAAATACTACCATCTTATATATTGTATTTTATCCACTAAAATAATTGTGTCTTATTTAATTTTTTTATCATGGAGGGTAAAATCTTGAAGATGGTTGAGGTTTTATAATACTACCATCAATTTTATAAACAACATATTCCATAAATTATAATTTTTAAATTATTCTAAAATTGACAATTATAGACTACAACATTTTTATATTCTTATAAACGGATTGTATTTATTTTCAAACATTTATGTTATATTTTCACAGATATTAAAATTTTTAACCGTTTTATTAACTTTTATTATTTTAAATATTAATTTTGATTTATTTACTGAATATTGAATTCCCGTGCATAGCACAGAGTGTTTTGCTAGTATAACTGTATTGTTGATCCAATATTATTTTTTTAAAAAGATTTATTGTACCTATGTATTATTTGTTGCCAACGAGAGTTTCCGGAAGAGACACCATACAAAATCATGTATAGCACTATATAAAAAATAAATGTAGTAGTTTAATATAAAAGAACATATATGCTAATTTAAAAGACAAATTTAGAATTACTTACTAATAGCAATTGCATTGCGTGGAGGGAATTGGTTCAAGTATTCTAGTTGTGAACTTGTAAATAGGGGATAAAGATGAACTCTTCACTTGAAATAATATAGTTTTGCAGAATCTTATAATAAGTTAATTTAATTATACTAATAGTAGAAACAAGTTTAATTGCTACCACCTATTTAAATATGCAAAAAGATAAAGATAAAACAATCAATATTAATATTGCAAAAGGAAATGCATATAGTAATCTAGATTAACATATAAAAAAATATAATTATCATATTAAAAAAATTAAATTGATTATACTAACTTTTTGTCTGAGATAAATAATTTTGAGATCAAAATTATGCAAACAAATGACTTAAAATAATATAGATAAGATGTGCGCAACAAATGGAGAAAATGAAATGAATGGAAGAGAAAATACGAAAAGAAAAACAAAAGATTAAAAAAGCGAATGATAGGAAAGACCAGAGAGTGGAGAAGGGAATAGAAGGAAGATAAGGGAAGGGAAAGGCTGCAGAGGGTAGTGATACAAATTGTAAGAAGAGAAAGAAAGAGAAGAAGAGAGTGAGGCGACGCCGAAAGGAGGAGGGAAATGAAAAGAAGCAATAAAGAGGAGTATGTTCATAGGATTTTTGGATCTTTGCCAATTTTGCGCTTGTCGTAATACCATTATGACAAATTTGTCAATTATGCACATATTGGATATTACTCCCATCTATAAATATTAATAATGGCTAAAACATTATCAGATGACTCGACTTCGATTGTCAAATAATGCATGAGTCATTTATGTTAAGTAGTAGCAAAGCCTGAGCACTTTTTTGGAGAGGTAATTAGTCACATTCAAATAAAAAATTTATTTGCAGAAATTGAATTAAGGTAGTGAAGAAGAGCTTGTGGTTTTTTACCTTGTTTTCCTTTAAGAAACAATTTGTACTTCCCATGGTATACTTACTCCTCATTGTGTTCTTAGGGAGATTCTAGCGTTCAATGCGACACTTATATATCTTTTACGGGTGTTGTTCATGGCACACAACTTCACGCGTGTTTCTGGAAAATTGTTGTTTTGGCTTTGATTTTGAGTTCTTTTTAACAGTTCTTAGACTAAATGATAAATTAACAAGTTTAGTTTGATATTCTAACATTAATTTGTGCAAAATCAGGAACAAAATCTTTAAATAAGATGGTCTTTTCTATAGTGTTCAGAGAGGATGAGAGGATAACAAGAGGATCCTTATAAGAAAAAAATGAAATGTGATCTAACATATATTACAAAATATAAGAATACAAAATATACATAAATGATTTAGTCATTAAATAAATTAACTGATTAATTCTGAATGCTTTTGACACTGACTAAATCAAGTTAGTACTTCTCTCTCTAACCCATTCTCTCCTCCTCTCTATACCAGTTTCAGTTGTCTTCTTCCTCATCTCCAGTTAGATCCGACCAACACTTCGGCCGGAGTTCAGATTTTGGCTGGATTTCCCTTTTTAATGCTTTCATTTTGTTTCTACACTCTTTTTGTTCACAAATCACAATAAATTTTTCTTTCTCGATGCAATTTTCTTCAAGATTCAAGACTCAAAGGCAAGATCTACTCTCGATCTTTTTAGATTAGGATCTTCTTTCTTCTTCTTGAAGTTTTTTGTGTATCCCCACTTGATCTAGACCCTCGTCAAGTTTCTAAATTTTCTCGATGTATTTTTTTTAAAACGGTTGATGCGCCTACGGTTTTTAAAATGCTGACGTGTAAGGAAAATGGAGAATCTAAGTTTCTCGTGTCGATGTGCTTCGAAGATTGTGATGAAGACACGGCGAGAAAGATTATTTTGTGGTTGATTATTTTACAAGTATTAATATTTTCTATCCATTTAGGGTATTGATTTAGATATGTTACTTTGTGTAAACTTTTTTTTTTTATATTTTTGTTTCGTAGTTATTGGGTTGTTTTGATCTCTCAGCTTTTCTCCTTGTTTGAGAAATAGTTTGAAGATTATTTAATTGTTGGCCTCAGCTAATTTTATATCAATGGATAACCTCTCTATTCAGAAAAAAAGAAAAAAACACTAAATCAAGTTAGTTACTTCAAAATAGTGAAGATAGTCCTGAATGATTCTTAAAAAATAAAATTTTAAAATAAGAAATAATACTAATTTTTTTAGTTAAAGATATGATAAATATTGAGAGAAATATATAAATACCAGATTAAAAGCCTGTGCTATGCAATGGGTATATGTATTAATTGAATAAAGATTCGTACGATACACGGAAAAGACCTTGTTAGAAAAAAAGTTAACTACTCCCTCTGACTAGAAATATAATGGATTTTACAATCTTTAATAAGCATTTATTGAATATTTTCCATCTTTAACCTTTCTTTCTATTCATTTATTTCACTCACACTATCTATCTCTTTCCTCATTTATGAAAGGTAGAAAGAATATTGTAGTTTAAAATTTATTTTGTTTTCAAGACCCTTAAATTGTGTGCAAAGGTGACGGGAGGGAATATATTTTAAAAAACTTAAACATAATAATCTTTAATTAAACTAATAATTATTATTTAACAAAAAAAACGATCCGCCATCTAAAAGTTCCCCCAAAATGATGCATTTTCAAAAAGAAAATTAAAAAAATAAAAGAATTAAAAATATATAAGGATTCATATTATTCACAATTTTCTACCATAAGCATTTACTTGTAACTAATAACCCTCTTACTTATGACCCCCCACTCCCGCCCATAGGAAAGAAAAACCTCTTCTTACCCATCCCCTCCCCTCTTACCCACCCCTAAAAAAAACCAAAAAAAAAAAAAAAAATCTCTTCCATATCCCACCCTTCCCCTCTCCATGAAAAGAAAAGAAAAGAGAAAAAAAAAAATCTTTTCCCCACCCCCCACCCATCGCACACCCTTTCTTTTTCCCGACCCTCACCCCTTCCTCCCCCAGAAAAACCCATTTTCTTTCCCACTCTAAACCACCCCACCCCTCCCCCAAAACATAAAACACCCTCCTCTTCCCCACCTTCATCCGAAAAAAAAAACTCCTCTTCCCCACTATACCCCACTCCGCCTCCTCTTCCCCCCACCCTCACCCCCCTCCCCTCCCCCCCCAAAAAAAAACCTTCTTCCCTACCCCATCCTCCCCCCTTCAAAAAAAGAAAAAAAAAACCCTTCTCCCACCTTTTCTACTCAGAAAATAAAAAAATGGTAATTTCTTTTCTTTTAATTAACATCTTTTCTTTTATTAAGATCACAAAAGTGATTTCCACGTCTGTGTTTCTATCATTTATGGAGTAGTTTCCAAGTACAATAATCTTCAAAACACTATATTACGCTTCTTCTTAAGTTTACCTTTTTTAGTACTCTTTCCCTTAGAAGCAACTTTTTAGAATTTATAATTTATCATTTATTTGATAAATTTTATTAATAAAATAATATATTAGAGATGCTACAGAAAGTGTTACAACAAATATTACAAAAACTGTTACATTTGATAGAATCGAGACAATTATAATTTTATAATATTGAATTTCTTATATATATTTTACTTGAATCCGTTAATACTTTTTTATTGAACTACCACAAAATACTTAAAAGGAAACAAAGATACGAAAACCTTAGAATATTTTTTTTTCACTATGCAGTGTTAAATATTTGTATTAATTACATTTACTTTCCTAGGGTATATCCAAATAACAAATGGTCCTGACGTCCCACTAATAGGATTGTAAACATAGTGGGCCTTATCTATACCGGCGCGGTCTACACTCGTTTATAGCGGGTAAGGTTAAAATATTATACCCGCAGACTCATAACCTTACCAATACTCGTATAGATTCTATAAGGGTAAACATAGGCATTTTCTCTTTGTCATATTTAGCTTTTTATTTTTTAAAATTACACGATACCTTCTCTTTTTTATACTTATAGTTTATTTTTTATAATATAATGAGTCACATCCCATCATAGTTGATAATATACATAGCACCAAAGAGTATTCCTCTTTTTAGCCTTCTAGACCTTTTACTTAAGATTGCTTCATCACTCCATTCACCTAAAATATATTAAGATCCAGGATTATAACTATCTACTAATTTTTTACCCATAAATTAGGTATTTTAGCAAATAAAATTGAGGATTATTTGATGCACATTTACAATAATCTTGAAAATACAAATATATTTCTTGATTTCGCTTCGCACCTATCACAAAGTTGTAATTTCATTGAAGCATTGAGTACTTTTTTGAGGATTAGGATTTGATTTTTTGCTACAATTGGCCAGTTTCTTAAAAAAGTCACTAAACTTGTCACAATTTTTTTCCTTCCTAATGAGACCATAACGCACACAGCGTATGCATTACCAATAATGATAACGCACATGCCGTGTGCGTTATCTGTAATCAGTAATTAAATCCTAAGATTAATCTTGCTGATTGGCACAACAAGAAGGCGGCTTAGGTGCGCAATAACGCACTCTATGTGCGTTATCAATCAGAGTAATGTACACAAAAAATACGTTATTCATAATGTTAACACATATACCATGTGCGTTATCAACATCACAGATATACCTAACCCTGGTCGTCGTCTTCATTTTCTTCTTCTCTCCTCTTCATTTTCCTCCGCCGCTGCAATGCAAACCTCCCTCCCTGTCAATTTCTGCTCCCTTCCAACCCTTCCCTCTGTTATTCTTACTTATTATCTTCTTGTCTTCATTCTCCTCTTCCCGTTCCCACCGCAGCAACACAGTAGCAGAGGCTCCATCGCCATTCGATAGCACCACCTTCAGATTGGTACTCCCCAGCGGCTCAGCTCGGTGTTTCGACTCCAGTAAGTGTCGTGCTCCGTGTTGTCTATCCAGTTGTTAATTTCTTGTTCATTTTGAAAGCTGTACTTTGTTGTGTATGTTTATGTGCTTGGTGGGTATTCGGTTTAGGGTTTTAAAATTTCAAAGGTATTTTAAAATAATTTTAGTATTAATACTATTTTTCAAAAGATAATTAATTAATTTGAATTACCTATTAATTCATATATTGATAATAGATGATAACTCGGACATTGATAATGCTAAAACATCACTGGAAAGCTGCTAAATCCTGCTACAATATTTGGAAATCAAATGTATTTAGTCATGTAATGTCAAGTAGTCAACTAAAACTAATATTTGGTTATCAATAATTGATAAAGTATATTCACCAAAGCAAATCATTTGAGAAAAAAATTTAATTAATTAAAGAAGGTTTTGATTGTTGCTATTAGGGACGATTTTTGGCTAAATAACGTCGCAATTTTTGCTAATTAATTAGCTAATGTGTTATCTTGGAATTGGATTATTAATTTCCTCTCATCATATAGTGCTTGGACTTATTAATTTTGGATTGTCTTTATTAGTATATGCTAATCACAAAAAGTTAATCTCTCATTTTAATTGGCATTTTTTTGCCTTTGTGAATAATGTAAATTACACACAAATTTTCATTGTTTGTAATGAAGAAATTTGATATAAATATAGTTACCTTGGCTGCCAAGCTTCTTTTCTTTTTTTTTTTTCCTTTTTATACTATAGGTATCATCAAAATTTTTGTTGTACTTTCTAGTTTTTTTAGGGTAGTTTCTACTTATTGATGTAAGAAGTAAATTACTTACCTAAATTCATCCATTATTTATAACTGATTTACAAAGTCTGCTGAGAAGAGACAAGTAATATTTCTCATCAATGAAACCCTAAAGCCCTAAAATGATAACAATTGAAACCCTAAAATCCTAAATTTTATATCTTAAATTAGAACATTGAAACCCTATAAACTAAACCCTAAAACCCTAGACCCTAACATTGAAACCCTAAAGCCCTAACAGTATAACAACAACTAAACCTTAAACCCTAAACCCAAAATCATAACATTGAAACCCTAAACCCGAAACCTTAAAACCCTAACATTGAAACTCTAAAACCCTAAACCCTAAAATCATGACATTTAAAACCCTATCATGTAAACCCTAAATCCCTAAACCATAAATATTAGAAAGTGTGTAATAGCACTTTTCTTCACATATTTTACTTTAAATTCTAAACATGTAAAGATTTAAATTTAGAAAGTGTATAACCAAAAACTCTAAAACCGTAACATTGAAACCCTAAAACCCTAAACCATAAACCTTAGAAAGTGTGTAATAATACTTTACTATAAATATTGTACTTTAAATTCTAAACCTTAAAGTTTAAATTTAGAAAGTGCATAACTCCAAACTCTAAAACCCTAAAACCCTAATATTCAAACCCTAAAACTCTAAAATCATAACATTGGAACCCTGTGACCTAAACCCTAAATCCCTAAACCATCCGATCTTAGAAAGTGTGTAATAGTACTTTACTTGAAATATTTTACTTTAAATTCTGAACATGTAAAGATTTAAAATTATAAAGTGTATAATATTATACCTAAAAATCCTAAAACTTCATGATATAATGGAGAAGAAGTCCCAACACAAGTGCATTCGGATCCCATAGTGACTTCTGTTTATCTCTGAGCGTCAAATTCTCTTGCTCTTTCGTTATTTTCAGCTCGTTGGGAAGTAAACTTACTGCGCACAGTGCCCGCCCAGGATACAGTCTTTCTCTGAGAAGCTGAGTTGCCGTAACTGACGACAATGAGCTCTTATTCGCCCCTGGTGGACCTGTATACTCCTTTTAGCATCTTTGACTTACCAATTTCTTTTTCGGGTCGGGTGACTTACCTATATCGGGACAACTACTAGAGAAAATGAACCGTAAACTAAAGAAGGAAGTCTGTTAGCGTAGAATAAGTTTGGGCTAACACTTTGATTCATGAAGGCAAGTCGGGAAGTCTTTTATCCCCTTACTTGTTCGTCCTTTGTATGGAGGTGTTTGGACAGCGAAATCCCATAGTCTTTGATGTATTAACCAGAAAGCATGAGCATAGGTCTGGGTTGATATGGAGTGAGGATCATGAGATGTGTATTACTGATCTTTAGTGTAGATGTTTCAAGAGAAATCTATTTCAGGCTTATAGTGCGGCTCCCCGTAGGTTGATTGACATTATTGATAGAATAGGGTTAGGGGGAATTTTTAGATGTGGTTACATAGGTCTCGACCATGCACTTATTACTGCTTTAGTTGGGTGTTGAAGGCTTGAGACCAACATATTCCACCCGACTTGTGGTGAGATGATTGTAATTCTACAAGATGTGCATGTCTTATGGGGTTTACGGATAAAAAGGTTGCCTGTTATAGGTCCTAGTTGGAGTGTACATCAAAAGCAGTATTAGATTGAGAGATTTATTGGTGTTTGGTTGTCTCTCACTTACTTTTTCGAATGTAAGGTTAAGAAGGAACCTTAGAGGCTTGAAACTTGAGAGAGTTCATAGGATCAGATAGTAATGATGACCTTATCTTGCGTGCTCGGGGATTATTTTCTTATTTCTTGGAGGTCATATGCTC
Source organism: Catharanthus roseus (assembly GCA_028651295.1). Classification (NCBI taxonomy): domain Eukaryota; kingdom Viridiplantae; phylum Streptophyta; class Magnoliopsida; order Gentianales; family Apocynaceae; genus Catharanthus; species Catharanthus roseus. The sequence continues at coordinate 853,688 of JAPQWS010000044.1, read as the reverse complement.
TCTGATATGTCGAGCAGTTTGATTCACGTTTGGTACACCAATTTGTTGGAGGATTTTGATTTCATCAACACTTAGAGCTCGGGGAGTTTTGTATTAGGGATTTTATATAGGCATCTATGCTCGACAGCTTAGGGGATACAAGCAGGTAGGGGGAGCCCTCGTGCTACTTCAGACTTGAACTTGGTCGCGTATTCCTGTAATATGTCCTCAGCTAGATCGGCATGTGTATCTAGACCCTCTTCCTCCACTTGGTGCTATATGGTGCACATCATTTGATCTCAACCAGCTATCTACGCATGTTCTGCTTACGTATAGAGATCAGTTAAATTTCATGCCATCCGATCATGTACGACTTTAATTAAATCTTTTTACTTTCTTATTATATTTTCTAAATGATTATTCTTTAAATATTTTAGTTTGCTGCACAGTTTGTATGGCTACCATATCTTGACCGTGGTCTAGTTCCATCTGACTTGCGGCAAACAGAGGTGCCATTCATATATTACGAATTAGTGGAGTATCATTATCCTGGGTGCGTGATGCGATAGTTTGGACGTGATCAGCTTGTACCTGCTGCCTGTGATGCTCTACTGGATCTACATCGACTACAGCTCAGAAGAAATGATCATACATATTGGGCGTCACAACATACTAGTCATGTGGAGGTCTGCCATCAGGGTAGACAGCACATTAGAGATGGCCTTGTTTTACCCATTGAGGATCTATCATCACCACGAGATGATTACATTAAATGGTATCGGGATGTCTTGCGAGTCTACATCGGCAATCCAGCACGTCGTAATACTCGGAGTATTGGATACCAGTCTGCCGGGCTCGACAGACGGATGATGATGTAAAATGTTTATTTATCTTTTATGTATGTTATTTCTTTATAATTCTTTTCTAACTATTTTTTTAAACATCCATGCTGCAGGAGGTACATGACATAACTACAAGGCTGTTGGAGGGACCACTATCATCTCCGACAGTATGCTAGTGTCATGAGGAAAGTCCAAACCATCATCCATGGGTGCATGGTTTCTACTGGTGGTACGTTGGGTTGCACCCTTTCTCAGCATGATATTTAGAAGACATTTAAGTACAACCATCAAGTCGTCATCTTCGGGAGCCTGTTCCTGAGCGTGGTGCTCGTGGAGTAAAGAGATGCGCTTGTAGATTGCCCGATGACGGGGCCATAGAGGACGCGCTCCTATCCCTCCACATCTGAGTAGACAAGGAGGACATGTAGACCCTGGACATAGAGGAGAGGGAGGTGGAGGATCTGGAGGACGGGGACGCGAAGATCCAAGGTTTGACATTTCGGGTGACCCGTTCGACAGCCCAAACCTAGATGCTCTAACATTCAATTTGGGCTTGACGCCACCTATTCAGTCACATCAGAGTAGATCAGGCACATCATATGTCCCACTTTCGAGTACAAGAGATACATCATAGGCACTTCCACCTCCTAATGCAGTAGGGTGTTCATTTGAAGCACCTCCCCCTCCGGACACAGCAGTTCATTTGTACTGCAAATGCCTACATCTTATACATCTTCTTCCGATTCAGATGAGCATGGTGGTGAACCAACGGATGACATTACACCAGCACAGCAACTAAGGTTTGGACTCGTATTAGTAAGAATACTAAATTTACGTCATCTAATTGGCGTTAGGGTTGAGGGTTTAGGGTTTATCTTTTTATATTATGATGTCAATTATTTCTTTATATTATGATGTACATTCCTTTTATATTATGATGTAAATTATTTCTTCACATTATTTCCAACAACCCCATGTGACGATTTGACAGCTCGAAAAAGTAATCACCGATTTTATGAATTATTTCCAAAAACCCATGTGACGATTTGATGAGTCGGAAAAATTTGACTTCTTTATCTTATTTCCAACAATCTCATGTGATCAATGAACAAATCAAAATAATTTAACTGGTTTTAAAAAGTGCCTACAAACCCTATATATATGGACTCTTAAACCAAATCTAGAGATCACACAACTTTCACAACATTTATTCCTATTCTATTTCCGGAACTTTGTTACTCTTTCCTTAACCCTTCTTACAAACAATGAACATAGATGCAACTCACCCTATTAGAGTTGTATTATTTTCGAATTCGGGGCATGCAAAAAATACGTATGGTCCTTATTTCACTGGAACAGCAAAGAAAACTTGGACTTTTACCTGAATTGTAACACATAATGAACTTATTAGAAAAATATTAAAGCATCAAGGAATGGATCCAAATCTTTAGCGGATTCGAATGACAATGAGGGTGCCTTCGTTCTATAAAGAATATCAAATGTTTAATTTTACTCTGTACATCATGAACAACAATGATGAGATGCGTTACATATGGACTACTAGACCTAATATATCAAATGAAGGGATTCACGTATTAGTTGAATTCAAATAGATCCAATCACAGACCTTTTTAGAAGTCCAGCACACAAATGTATCAATTGAAGAGGATCATCCAAACATTACTCAACATGTCACGGCAATAACACAGATGATTTCAAATGAACCGTCAATGTTGTACCCATCAATAGAGGAAGATAATGATGAGAATGACGACGCTCATGAAGATTATGTCGTATCAAGTGAATTTGAAGACGACAATAATGATAATGATGAGGAAGATGACATTAGCACTCCCGTAAACCCTCTATCTTCAGCTGCAGTGAATCAATAGCAGAGTTGTCAATGGTTCAGTAATGCTCCATATGATTATACAAAATCTGGAGCATTTCTAGATATGGACTCAGGAGAGCAGATATGACCTCATCGAATCAGGCACTATTAGATTGCTGGATTGGAGTAATAACTGATATTCAATTTGCATGAGATTTGTTAACAAAATCCAAGCAATTAGTGCATTCAGAAATGGTCTATTCGGACAGGACGAGAGTATAGAGTTGTTAAAAGTAAGAGCAATCAATGGACAACGAAATGTTATCATCACAGTGACTCTAATTATTATGCATGGTACATCTGAATAAAGAAGAAGCAGATTATTATGTATGGTCGTTGAGAAATAACCAGATTCACCAAGGAACACACGTCTTGTACAATTTCATCAAAACAAGCATCAAAATATGTTTTCAAAATTTGTTTCAAAACTAACATGACGTATGGTTGCCAACAATCCCGAGATCCCTATTTTGAACATCATCCAAGAAATGCAAGTAAACCTTCAGACGGGTTGTACGTACAAGAGTGCATGGTATGCTCGGATATTTGCAATAGAGAGCGTTCAGCAACTGGAAGGCACCTTTTCAGTTTTACCCAAATATCTCCAAGCAATGAAAAATTCAAACCCGAAAACTGTGTACAAATTCTTGAATCACAGAATGAGTAATCCCCCGAACTATGTTTTCAAATTTCTTTTTTGGTATTTCTCGTCTTGTATAAATGGATTTCAACATTGTCGGCGATAATTTCTGTAGATGACACTCATCTTCGGGGATCGTATAAGGGCGTATTATTAATTGGAAGCACATGGGATGCAAACCATTTGTTTCCCTTACATGTGCAATCGTTGATAAAGAGTCGTCCGAAAGTTGGAATTGGTCCTCAAACTTCTACGGCAACATGTTGTCAAGGATCGGCATGTGTGTTAGTATCCAATCGACACAAAGGTATTTTATCTACTACACAAAATCAACCTATATGGCAACCTCCATTCGCAGTTCATATATTTTGTCTAAGCCACATTAGGGCAAAATTTCTCTAAGACCTTTAAGAACAACGAATTAAAGAGTTTAATATGGCAGGCCGAAACAGAAACTAAGAAGTGAAAATTTGATCGTGTGATAAGTGAAATTCAAAAAGAAATGTTGAAGCTTACATTTATTTAGTCAGGATATACCTAGAGAATAGACACTCTTGCATGATTGTGGGTACATGCATGAAATGATGACAACTAACACTTCAAAAACATTAAGTGTCTCGCAAAAAGCTAAAATCTTATCTTTAAAAGCCCTAGTTGAATTAATATTCAACAAACTTGTTAAGTACTTCAACCAACACCCTAAACAACCCAAAATTGTGTATTGATTTCCGACAAAAGTTTTTGACAAGTTCCTTCAGATTGGATTAAAATCAAGAAACCACACAATTACAACGTACAATCCATGAGAAGGTATTTATATGATTAAATCTCCATTGCGCCTTGATGGTACAGGCAACACTGTTTATACTTTAAACATGAATGAAAAATCGTCCGGTTGTGGTTGTGGCAAATGGCGAAATATACGTAGCCTTGTTATCATGCTTTTACAGTCCGTATAGATAATGGTACAAGACCAGATGATTATGTGCCGTATAATATTCGTGAGAAACTTAAAGAAGAACATATCAATCAAATTTTTATCCGATTGGGCACAAAGACTTTTGGAGAGATACTCCTAACCATTTAACATTCTATCCTCCAAACATGAACAATTAACGAAATAGAAAACAGGGTAGGAGGTTTCAAGGAGAAATGAATTATCAAATTAAAACTCGCTAATTTAATTAAGACTAATCCCCATTCATCAATAGCTTCTTCAATTTGTAGTACACAATCTACATACAATTCCAATTTCCTGGCAAGCAGGCGTCCTTGTTCTAGACTCGTGGAGTACCATGAGTTAAAATCTAGAGAACTATGACCATAATGACAAGGCAAGAGGAAGAGACTAAATAGACTAAATACATTGCAAATAAATTGGTAAACTATAGTTTCATTTTATCAAGCGGAGCAGGTCCCTACTCATTATAAGATTTTTTATATAAATCAGGATTATCTAGAACTCGAGAGAATATCATTAATATTCATATTTTCTCGAATTTTTTTTTTTTGAAAAGGAAGAATTTCTTATTTAATATCTAATTTAACATTGACAAAATTTAAGATTCTAAGTCACCCAACTTATTTTAGATAGATTTTCAATCAGAGCTTTTCTTGTGGTAATATCCTATCCGGATCATCTTTTGTTTTAGTTGTTATTTTATCCTCATACAATATGCTGAGGTTCTTACATTCTTTCTATAATTTTAAATTTCCGGATTCAATAAACTTATACTGATTATCCATCTCTAGGCAGATAATTTTTCTATTAATATTATACAAATTTTCTATCAATATTATACAAATAGTAGTTATATAAGACATACGTTATCCCTCAAATTCATTAGATTTGTTAACATCTGTCGTTCCTCTTACCATTCTTCTTGATATCTTTCTTCTAGAATAATTGTCCCCCAGTGTTAAAAACGCCCTAATAATTTAATTCCAACCTAAAATTTGCTGCATAGCACTAGTTCCCCTCCTTCCGTAATCCAACAATTAGGAAATAATGAACAGAACAAAGAATTGTCTTCAAATTATCAATTTCCTCTATATTTCTCCGACGCAAATGTATCAAGTGGGGAGGTGCAAAGGAAAATATGATGCTTCTTGAACTAACAAAGTTTTTAATGCAAAAACAAAAGATTGTCCATGTTCTGCCGCAATCTCACATCAAAGTAGCATTGTCCAATTAATACCTTTCCATATGTAAAAGTACGCTTGTCATCCACAAGATTGTTTTCCTCAACAAATGTTAAAGATTGTGGTTTTTCTGTGAATACCAAACGCTTACATAGTTGGCATTAATATGATTCTTATCATTTGCATGGGCATGATGGAGGGAGTGTCTTTTATAATAAGCTGATATAACAGTGAAATAACAGAGAAGACAGCAGTGTGGCATGTGCGGCACAGAAAACATATAAGAAAAATAGTTGTCCAGGGAACTTAAACTATGCTCACCTGAGTATTGTGGTGATGGAAAGAAAGCTAATACGTCCTCTCCAGACAATGAAAAGAAGCATTGCAGCAGTTTCCTGCCAGTTAGCGTAATGGTTTCTTAATGAAGACTGAATCCCGTGTTAATTCATATTAGCTTTCACTTAAAAGTGTACAAACAAGGGAAAAAGGACAATAATTGGTGGTGGCATTTAAAACCTAGTAGGTTGCTGTTAACTTAGAAGAAAAACAGGACTAGTAAATTAGAGCTAAAAGGAAACAAGTAATGATAATACTTATGTCTCGTGATGAAGAACAACCCAGATAAAACATTAATGGTACTAATGATCTGGTGATGCAAGAATTGGTGGGTACCTTGAAATCTCTCCAACATCAAATTGGCAACATTGAAAGGAATGTTGGAGCCCTTTCTGCAAGAATGGATAGACAAAAGAGTTCACCTTAGCTCAAACACGTGGATTAAAACCATATTTGATTTTGGAGGGATTAGTAAACAATTTTCTTGAAGAAAAACTAAGTGAAAAAGACGATCTGAAACAGTAGAAATTACTTAAGCATAGGAAAAGAATGCTTTCCTTGCAGTTCACAGAACATAGTTAATTTTTAACCAAGATTTTAGCCAGTGACCAGAGGAACCAACGGTGTGAAGGCATAAAACGCCCAATTTTTCAATTATCCTCACACTTATAAGCCTGAAATGAGATTCTTCGAAGCTATAAGGCCCAGAAAAGTGGATTTTTCATTTATACCATTTTCATCTATGATCAGCATTAACGAATTCATAGTGTTCAAAGAAATATCAAGAATCAAAAGAATTGATTTTAGAGAGCAAAGCTACTAGACTGTAATGCCTCTAAAAGTAAGAAGCCGATAGCTGTTAGCTGCAAAAAACGAAACCCAAGTTGTTGTTAAATAGATAATGGTTAATTCTTTCCTTGACTCATCCATACATGAAAGACTCTGCACATCACAACATCCAATGAGAGAACAGGCATAGGAATTCCTTAAACGAGAATGATTCATTCTTTACTTCATTTATTCATGCCAAGATCATTTTGACTGTACTTTTATAGAAGAAAAAGGAGACAGAATTATAGGAACTATGAACTATGCAAAGAAGAACACAAAACCAGAATAGATCTCAAATAGAGGTGTAAGCATACCATATGCAAAAATAGCAAAAGGAAAATGAATAATATGCTTCAACTTCTGGGCCCTGGCTGAAAAGGTGCTAACCCTGCAAAATCGATATATATCTCATATTTCTAAACCACAAAATCCATCAATATAATGAAGAAATAGAACACCAGAAAAACATAAAAACAAGCCTTTGTGAACTAATTATAACATAATAATAATAATAACCTCACAAATAGATTTACTGTGGAGCGGAGGGAGCATCTTCCAGTTTCACAGTGGCCTAAGGTGAGTAAGCAAAATGAGGATCCCTGATGCATCTGTAGCATACCAGTGCCTCATCTGTTGATTCATTTATTAAATTATTAAAATGCGAGGCAGAGACAAGATTCTTTGTACAATATTCTTGAAGCCTAATCGCTCGAACCAAAGCCACAAGGCCACTTGTATAGCTTCATGAGGATTGCTCCAGAGCTCAATAGCAAGGACAGAGTAAAGTGTTCAGTCCATTGTATAGAAAGCCCCATATGCTTCAGGTTGGACCCAAACAGAATCCATCATGGCCCTGTTCACAAACGAAAAGTCAAAAACCCAACCACCAAAGGAAAGAAAACTGCAAATTCAAAAGTAGGAAACAAGAGAAGCATCATTTCTGTGCATTGAACCCGCTGCTTTTGCCCAATATTCCAATTTATAATGCCACCGGGAATCTGCATGAAGCTTACAATTCCCATCAATACAGAACTGCCTCTCAAAGTTCAATCATAGCCTTACCAACAGTTAAAGACCAAGTTTTTGAGACTACCAAATAACAGAGAAGTAATGGTTTCTTCAAAAAAGAAAAACAGAGAAGCAATGGTACAAGTATAAGAGGAGAGAAGAGAACCTGAGGGCTCGCGTCTTGAGATATATCACTTTCTAAAGCAGAACTCCAGAACCAACCCAATGTATAAGCAATGTGATACTTTGAGTCCCATAAGGTCAAAAAGCCATCAAGTTTCTCCAAACAATTCTTTTACTTAAACAAAAGTGTCTAATTATGATTTTGGAGTCACTAGAGAAAGAAAATCTTCCTTTAGTAGGTTGTAATTAATGCTTTCGAATTTCTTCAAGGACATGACCGCTGGACACATTCAAAAACTTTTCCTCTTCTACCAATTTCCTTATCTGGCATTGTGACACATGTCAGAGAACTTGACAGTTACGATTATAGCCAATTTCTAGGCCACTGCACGTCCGAGGTAAATATAAAACATCAAAAGCAGTTGTAACGCCTTCTAATCATCCTTCCCCTCAAGCTCCCTTCACTCAATTGCAAAACCAGGAGAAAGATATAAGGTTCCATAAAATCAGCACGAGAAATATGTATCCATCTTACAAAATCTTCAGAGTTAAAACAAAAGCTTCCAACTTTTCATCAATGCATTTAGAAAACATCACAAAACCAAACACCATTCAATTGAATAAAGAACCATTACAAACTCATATATTTAAATGGCTTCTTTTTAAAAAAAAAAAAGAAAAATCAAACACTTGAGCTGCAATCCTACATTCCAGATGTTTTCATATCAACAACAAATAATTACCACTTCCAAAATAGTATTTCAAACATCAAAGACAGTGGTATCGGTCTCCCGTGAATTATTCAGTGTCAGGCGACATTCCTTTGCAAAAAGTTGTTTCTAATCAGAATTTTGTAAAATATAATAGGGAACAAATCACATAGCTAATGCAACATTAGCTAGTTTTGATCTGGTAAAACCAACAAGGAAAGCTCACGAGCCATTTCTTTCTTGTCAATAATATCCCATATATCCACCAAAAATGGCCGACCACATCATGATATGGCTAATCATATGATATGCACTGGTTATTGTTCTTCATAATTAACCTTTCTGTCTACGTGGAGAAGGCCACTATGTCATTATCCAGCTTAATATGTTCTTTTGCGAGATCATTATGATAGAAAGCTTTATAACAATCTTGAAGCTCAGTCATTTATGTTGTCACCCACAGAGAGAGGCTGACTGCACAGGCATAGGTTCTTATGCAGTCCGGTGGATCTGGACCAAATCCCTATATTCAAGGAAGCCTCGAAAACAAGTTTGCTGTTAACCCTTTGAGTTATCAATTTTTATATCTTTTTTTGGGGTCAAATATTTAAGTTCCTTTTAAAGGTTAATAAAATAATTGAATTATTATCCCACATTTCAGCTGTTCTCATATCAATAACAATGTACCACCACTTTCAAGATAGCTTTTCAAACAACACAAACAAGAACATCATGTGGATAGATAGTTCACCATTTGATGATATTCTCTAGTCGAAAGTTACTTCTTAATCAGAATTTTGTAACTTATGACAGAGGATATATCATACGTAGCACCTATGGCTCACATAAACATTAGCAAGTTTTAGTTGAGCAAAAACTACTCAGAATCTTAATGAGAACAGTTTTTTACATCTTTGTAGTAAAATATTCCCATATGTTCGATAAAAGGGGAAACCATGTCACCAGAAAAGTGCAAACATGTCGCTGTACGGCTTGTGACATTATATGCACTAGTTTTTGTTCTTTCCAATAAATTGCAAGCCCAAAATATCTCCCACGAAAAGACAACTACGTCATTCTATGCCTTATTATGGCTGTTCCAAATAAATAGTGGAATTTGATCATAAAGTTGAAGTTTCATCACCTCTTATGTTCACCAATAATTTCAGGGTAGTTTGTTGAGTCTGATTTCCTACGCACGTGTTCTTATGAATCAGCGGGCTTGAGCCGAATCTGTGAAACCTTGCAAACGAGATCAGAAGTCTAATACTAATTGTTTTTCTTGATAGGTTTGTCCTATTGACTTCAAAGGAAAGAGAATAGCTCTGTTTCCAAACAGATTTGTCCATTAGTCATTACACAGTTGGAAAGTGCGTATTTGTCCTGTGTTCTTTCCGATGAAATCACCAGCTGCAAAACACTGTTCAGAGATCTAGTACGTAAAGTGAGGTATCTACCAACCGTGCATCTTTTCATGTAATAGGTCAAGCCTAGTTTGGTATACATGAAAATGACATTATCTGGTCTAGTATGTGCTCAAGATATACCTCTTTTCTCATCCAGTCCGCGGTACATGGTTGGAAAAAACCACAATTTGTATAAGCAAACACGTAATAAAAGTGTAGGATGGCTTCTCCACTACGTCTGATAATATTGCAGGCGATCCCCCATGGGGATTTGTATTAGAAGCTAAAGACTATATGTTGAAATTTATTCAACCTCAATATCCATGACCCAGGACCAAACCAACTTCCAATTCACACCTCAAATGTTGACCTAATAATTCCATATATCAAATTGGGACAAAATATTACAAAATTCCCAGAAGACAAAACTCGCAACTATGTTATATCTAATTATTTTAATTTAGAGTCCTTAAAAAACTGACTTTCTATGACACTACCTATAAAGCATAAGAACCGGGTACAGTGTGCATATAAATGTTCATATCACCCAAAGCCTTCATAATAAAAGGCCGTCAAAAAAGATAACAAGGTTCTCCCCATCCAAACCCCCCGCCCCCCCACAAAACCCCTCCAGGCCTCACCCAAGATTAAACAGCTTCATACTTCTCTAAACTTTGAGCTGGAAATCCATGATTCCTATTTTCCCATGATAGCACTAGAATTACATTCGTACCATCTCTACCCCTCATTTTTTCTTTTTTCCTTTTTTGAGAAATTTAATACAGAAAAATGTGAAGCACATATGCAATTCAACAAAAGCATGATAGTGAACTTGCAATTCAGAGATCATCTCAAGGAATTTCTTTAAGACCAAAGATGAACAAACGGTACCAGTTTTATCAAGACCATGAACCAGCATCTCTAAGATCAATCAAGCAACAGCTAATCCTGGTACCCTCTCCTCAAGCAGCCACCAAGTTTCCTCCCTGCAAGGAGGGAAGCAACATGGTTTTAGCCACTGCAGTTTGACAACCATAAAATCATGAACAAGAAGCACCTTCCTCCTTTCCCCCCACACAAACACAGAGAAAGAATGAACAGTTACAGAAAACCCTCAATACATTTCCAGCTTCAATAGGTGTGAACCACAATCAGAAGGAAAGATACAACTTCACTGCATGTTATCCTTGGTATGTGATGAAGAGGCAACCAATTCCCAGTGCAATAATAAATGGACAAAATAATAAAAGAGAAACATTGACACAGTAGAAAACATTCATATCTATCTCAGTTGACTGAAAATGTAATGGAGAACATTCTAACATAATAATATAACATTACATTGCTAAGCAGCCCACAGAGGTACATCTACAATGATAAGTACTATGGGTACAATGGGCTTATAAGATTCCACCTCCATGATCATCTATTCAATTGAGATCCATAGGGTGACATAGAAACAAGATAATCATTAACATAGCAGACCTATTCTTGCCTATGATTCACGGTTATGCCAGAGATATTTGGACTTGCAGCTGCACCTTGCAGGTCAGATAAAGAGAAAGACCGCCATGGAGAAAACATTTGTTCAGGAGGTGATGAAATAGAGTCATTGTTAGGTGATCTTCTCACTTGAGGTGGCAATGGAGGAAGACAAATGCCACGAGGTGGTGAATTTGAATTGGAACTGTCACTATTATTGCTCTCAGCACAGCCCATGGTTGCTGCAAGAGTCAATGTGCTTCTTGAGTTTGAGTGTCTCTTGGATATTGCACCACTACTGCTTCTGCGGATGGTAATATGATTCTTGTCCCAGAAATTACTGTAAGCAAGCAAGTTCTTGCGCTTCCTGGTGTAAGCATTTTCTGGCTTTACAATGTCTTTAATGGATGAACATGATGCAGCATCTGCCAGACTAGTAAAAGATTTGGATTTGCCAGAATAGAAGCTTGAGATGCTCCTCCTGCAATAAACCAAAGTACACCCGATCAGAGGAATGCAGATCACAAGACAAAACATGGACAATTTTCTTCTGTTCTTCCCACAATGTAGTCCTTTCACACCCAGCTATAAGAATATAAGAAATAAATTCTCTTTCCCAATATTACATTCCTGATTGCTCTTACCATCATATGATAAAGATGAGGTATAAGAGAGAATTGAGGTGCTTTAATTATTTTTTTTTTTTTCAAAAGAAGAAAACATCTTTATAATCTCTCTTTATAACTAGAAACTGCTTTCCAGAAAAGGAAAATATTTTGTTTTCAAAAATCATGGTAACCACCTCTGTTTCGCCCAAAAAAATATCTGAAATAATGCCATTGACATTAAATGCCGTTGGATTCTTTTAAAACCGCCTTAACGAATGAACCAAAAAGTCACAGCTTCAAAAAGATGGACAAAACACAATCTTCAAAAAATTCAGCAATTAAACCAAATTTAGTATACCATTTTGTTATCCAAACCCTAAGTGCTATAGTGAAAGGAAAGAAAAGTCACATACTTCATAGGCAAAACCTCCTCGAGTGCCTCCAAGTTGTCCAGAGCTCCTCCTCCACCTTTGAACTTGCTTTGAACCTCCTCATTCACGCCGCCGTCCGATGACCTCTCCGCCGACGACTCAGTATCACTGTTCCTCCCAATCGACGAAGTCGAAGACGAAGAATCCCCAACTCGAACCTCCTCCGCCACTTTCAGCCGATCAGCACCGCCGAACTCCGACGAATTATCACCATTTCCACTCCCGTAGATCGAGTGACACGTCATTTTATTAGCTCCAAACCCTGACCGTCCGATCCGATGATGATCGTGATCATGATTGTAACTATTTTTAGCAGAATTATTCCTCTCCAACGCAATAGACATCTCTTTCTTCCTTTTAACTTTTCACAGACAGTATATTTACAAAAAACCTATAGATACACATCCATATGTATGTATATTCAAGTATTTAGAGAGAGAAAAACCTAAAAGCAGAGAGTGCAGAGAGAGAGAGAGAGAGAGAGGGGGGACAAGATAGAGAGGGAGCAGGGGTATATATGAGGGAGAGAGAGAGAGAGAGGAGAGAGAAAGATGAGAAAAGGAATAATAAGGAAGACGAAAGCCTTATCTTTATCCAGACATGTAATAAAATATAATTTGCAAATTGGATAATAATTAAAGAAGATTATCTTTCTATTTTTTTATCCCGGATATATAGGGAAAGGGAAAGGTGCGGCATACCTACATTTTTTCACCTAGATTTCGTAATTATTGACCGTAGATATTTTTGTCTTAAAAGATCAAGGGCTGTGATTTTGGGTATAACCAATTGGAAAGTTTACAGATTAGGAAATTGCAGTAGGGGATGTGATGATTTTTCTAATGTCCAGTTGCTAATGCCAATGAGAAATTTTGACTATGTCAATAAAAAGTTTTAATTCTTTCATAGCAAGGTGAATCAATTAATGGATTTTTCAAGTAATTAATCTTTATTTGTCTCAATAAAACATTAGTGGATCATTAGTATTCATTAAACTACTGCGTATATACTAATGGTTTGTCTAATATATGTTCCCAAAGCACATTAATACAGACAAATTTTTATTATTTTTTGTAATTTAAATATAAAAAAATCTTATTAAATCAATTATGTATATTTTGCACTAAATAATAATTACATATATTTATTTATTTTAATTATATCAATTTTAATCTCTAGTATTCTCTTACACCCTCCACCCCCTCCCCACTCTTTTTTCCCACCCCAAAATATTTCTTTTTATTATATATTTCTCTTAGTTTATCTTTTATCTTTAAGATTTATTTTTTATTTGGTAGGTTTTATTAATAAAATATATCAAATTAGAAATATTACAAAAAGTGCTTTCGGAAAAAAAATTAGAAGGCTTTTTTTTCATTTTCAAATTGTCTTTAATATCTTTTGTAACACTCTATATATAACATTTTTAATTAGTATATTTTAGTAATAAAATTTACAAAATAAAAGATAAACTCGGAGGAGAAAATATACTATAAAAGGAAAACTTATAGAAGATCTTGGATGTTTTCATTTTTTTAGAAATGGGAAGAAGGAATGGGGAAAGGGGTTGAGGCAAGATAGAACATCCAGGTAATTATTAATTAGTACAAAATTTCCATATGTAATTTAATAGGATTTTTGTTATATTTGAATTACAAAAATAATGTAGGTTTATCCGTTTTATTTTGTGCCCTAAAACACACGTCAAACAAACACACACACATATATATATGTGTGTATATTATATATACATGATACATCATGCGTGCAAGGCCTTGCTGATTGAGTAGTGATTAGAGGTCTCTAAATCAAAAAAAATGTTATTCTCATTTTCAAATACACCTTTTAATATATTTTCTTTACGACATTTTATTTATAGTATTTTATTTGTAAATCAAATATAATAAAAGATAAATCTAAATAAAAATTAATATAAAAAGAAGTTTAGCATATAGTGTATTAGAAGTTGTACTAGAATATTATGAGTGAAAAAAATAATTACTATAGAAGAAAATGTGTCAGGAAGTGATTAGAAGTGCATTAAGGATCTTGAGTGCATCTCGATGAATATTTTTACTTTCAGGATCATCTAATAATCTTATAATACACTTTTACAACACTTTTTTATAGTAGATTATCAATAAATCTTAATATATATATACATACATGTATATATAAGATAAACTATACACTTTAAAATATAAATACTAAGTTAGGGTTGTAGTCTCTCTTTTATTAGGGTTCATATGCTTAAGTGTTGGGGACTAATAAATATATAGACCCTTTTTAGAATGTACAATGACCTTTTGTTTTTAATATATAACAAACTTAACACTGATTCACTTTTACTTCTAATTCTCTTTAGAAAATTCAAGATAAAAATTATAATTTTTCAAAAGATTCGAGTGGAAAAAAAATATTAGAATAATTATGTATTTTTTTATAATTTAACATAAATATGTTAAATAATTATTATAGATGAATATTTTTATTTCATAAAAATGTGAATTTTTCTTTAGAAACTTTAAAAAAAAAAAAATTAGAAGTGAAAGTGTAAATGAATTATGAGTGTTGAATTTGTTGTAAATCTAAAAGATATCATTGTATATAAAAAAATGTCGTGGTATTTACTAACTCCCTAAATGATTTATGTTCATTATGATGTTGATGGAACTCATCCCATCTAATTAGGTCATTTAAATAAATAAGAGTAGAGACCCTAACTTACATCAGTTCTAGGATCGAAGTAAGATCCACAAAACATACCCAATGAGTATAGGTCGATAAGGCCGGCTTGGCGGGTTAGAATGCCAATAATTCCACATTGAAAGTTGAGCACGTCAAGAGGAGTTTTTTTTTTTTTTTTGTTCAATAAGGCATTAATTATCACTAAAAAAAGATATAGCTTTGGAAACTTATGCAGAAGTACATTCTTTATTACATTATTCACTGAGCATTGTACCTTTAAATTAATACCATTATTATTCCTTAAATACTATTACTGACTTAAGCAATGAGAGTTTTTGGAGATCTATCCCCTCTCTCTAACTAATTGCATCTTACAAGAATACCGAGCAGCCAATGTTTACCAATTAGGACCAATAATGTATAAAGGATTCTGTTTTTTGATTCATTGACAGCACTTAAAAGAAAACTATTCAAATGGGGACCCTCTGACCCTATGAATAGAGTTAAAACCTCTTCGCTTGCACTAAATTTCACACCCAAAAATGTGGAGAAGTTGCAAACCTTTTTTCAATGTATGGGTAGCATGATACTGCCAAATTCTAGTTCTTGTCCAATAGGCTAGTAGGTCACGCGGCAAATAGTAACCAGAATGGAGCCGCCGCTAATTGTGCCGACTGAATAAGTAAAATAGAAAATGCAAACCATGCTTGCAGCAATTGCAATGTCGATGCTAACTAAGGTAATCATTAGGATCCAATGGTTAACAGTCCACTATTTGTCCTCGAACGATTTATGGCAGTAATTACGATGCAAAACCAGTCTGACATTGCATTATGTCAAGTCTTCTCGATTTCACTAAAAGAAGCGAGCTTTTGCTTGGTTTGCTACACTGCCCTTTAGAAGTATTGTTTCTTTAAGCGACATTGTTCAAAATTTTCAAACCATTTTGCAACATAAAGAGAAATCATCCGCTCACGGTAAGATAACATTAGCAATAATTCGTAAAGAGCTATATATACTGATTCTATTAGGTGGCTTTTAAAATGCTAGGACTAAATGTTTGGGAGCACATACATGTCTATAAGCATGTGTTGTGATCCATATTGTTATCCAAGACTTTAGCTATGAAAGATGTAAACACTGTGGAGTTTTTAGAACATTATACATAACTTCATCAAGGAGGAGCAACCGATACAGTGGAAGAAAGACCAAATGCACAATGAATCCTCCCAAAAAAAGAGGGACATAAGTCCTGAGCATAAAAGGCTCCTAGTCAAGAAAAGGTTGTCATATGGTCCGGAGTATGATAGGTCTAATAACAGACCACATATTTTCAAATAATAGATCGGGGACAATGGTATAAGGAGTTCACTCCTATAAAGGTCCCACAGATAGAGATATTGAATCAGGTAGAATCTTTAGGGATTTTAGACCTTTGAGTAAAATGGTTTCACCATTAGAAAGAAGAAATAATAGACATTATTGCATGTTTCACAAAAGATAATGGACATGAAATGGATAAGTGCATGGAGCTTAAAGAAAAGAGATAGAAAATTCCATAAAGAATGGGCATTTGAAAGAGTTCATAGACAATGATGCCAAAAGGAGACAGTTTGGACATAAGTGTGATGAAGGAGCAGATACAATACCATCTAGGTCTAACATCAACAAAATCAATCACAACTGTACCAAAAGTAATTAATATGGTGCATGTATCGGAAGGAAGTTTTAGCAGGAAATGCAATAGTGAAAAAAACGAGCCACTCGTGATATCATTTGAAACTTGTAAGTGGAATAGCATTTGGTTAAAATGGTATTGGTAGACACAGAGAAGCGCACCTAATATATCATTTAGAGATACATTCCACAAAAAAGGGAATTATTTGGAAAGATAATCCCATACAAAGCCCCTTTAAGGGGATTCACAGGGTAGACCATCATGTCAATGGGGATTATTGAATTGGTGATCACAATTAAAAAGCTCACAATGAAGGCAGAGTTCTTTGTAGTGGCTTCGTCGTCTCCATACAACATGATCTCAGGGCAACCAACCCTCACCAAAATGAAAGCAAAAATATGCACATGGAAGCAAATAATGAAAATCCATAACTGGGGGAGTAGTTTAAGTAGAAGGGGACAAGCGAGCTGCTCAGAAGTGCTATACATAGAAAGTCGAACAAATGACGACAATAGCTAAAATTTAAAAAGTAGAGAAGTCTACTCTTCGAAAAGCTGCAAGAGTACCATGCTTGGTGCATGGTGGAAAGATTTGGGAAACAAAATTGGGACAAAAAAGACCAGAAAAAAAAGCATAGAGAAAGAACAAATAAAGAAGGGAGAGAAAACTGAGAAAGGAACAATCGCGAATATTTAAACATAAAAGAAACGGCTCTGAGTATTTAGATAGCAAAGGGAACTGCCCAAGATTCTTTCTTTTGGAGGAAATTGTTCAGTTAAATGTTAGTTTTTTGTTCGGTTTTAGTTTAAAGGCGGATAAGATAATGTTTTTGTAAAATTATTTCGAAGGATATGCGATTTATCTTGTGCTTCTCAATGAAAAATGATGTTTGGTTGTCACACTGGCGTAGCATATGTAATATATCATAGGTTGTATCTAGATATGACATATAATATGCTCAAAGTGCCATCATTTGTGGTTTGGAAATTCCCTAGATATCCTAGAAAATAAGCCTCCGATGGCTAACCGAATACATAATGAAACAATGAACATTGATATTGTTGGAATCCGTAGGCAAAAACAAAATCAAATAAAACTACAAAAATCCACCAACAAGATCTGCACATACTAGAAAAACGGATTGGATAGAAATTACCTTAATGTTTTGATTGTTCGTTGTGGAGACGCTGCTTTGTACACTTCGCCCTCTATTGGTATCCACGCGACGAAATCCTCTGTAAGCGATCGGGATGCTAGCCCCTTCTGTGTTCTGAAAACTGTTCAGAACTGATCCTGACTATCTGGTAATCGGTCGTATTTCAGATAGAGAAGGCTAGATACTATATCGCCGTTCTAGGGTTTAGGGTTTTGTTTTTTCTTCAATCAGATAAAGGACGGCCCCCAAGAAAAGGTTAACATAACCTTTTATAGCTGTCAATATCAAAACCCTAACTGTCATCTAATGACAGTTTAATCTCGTCCGTCTATTCCTATAATCATCCAACGGTTGGATGAGTAATATTAAGTAATTAATTTCATTTATTCGATTAAATAAAATTAATTACTTATTAACTTACCAGAAAATACAATATGGAATCTGATTCCTCTTTTGTATACGTTCAATGAATCTGGACACAATCTAGATTCATTGAACGTGGACATTATACTCACAAGATCGTCTATGCGTGTGACCCTGTAGGTTCACTTAACGTTGGCAGTGAATGAAAAATGTCCTAGATATTTATTCACAAAACATAATTGGCCTCTAGCAAGACATTATGCTTACCAAGTTAAGTAAATGTAATAATAACCTAGCATCATATTTAATATTTAGTCCTTTTGTCACACGATATCCTAATTAAGTATAAGGCATGGATCAAGTCATCCTTATAAAACTTAATTAACCATTTACTTGATCACCAAGCAGACTGTTCCAACAAATAATATTAATAACACCTTATTAATATTTATTTGAGCATGGCCATGCATATTTTCCAGTCTTCCTTATCAAGGGGCCCATGGATATCTCTCTCTAGAAAGAGAGGGACAAATCCCTTTCACTATCTCCAATATTCAAGCCATGACGAGAAAATAAGCCAACCAATAGTCATAATGATCACCTAATTAAAAGTGATGTTTGACTATGTCAAAACATATTTCCTCCCTATGCAAGAAACATTAGAAATATTAGGTCAAAGGACACCAAATATAAAACTGAAAAGAAATACTTATAACTTAAACCCATGCAATATTTCTTCTTCACTTTGGGTCATGTCCAATACAATATTTTCAATATGTATTTATGAATTGATTTTATATCTCATATTCATGATCAGTAAAACTTGACCATCAATCAACTTCACACTAGTTTACAAGATGTAATAAACTAGGGACGAATAAGTATAGTATTTTATTAGCTATAAGGGTTTTACTATCAAGTCACATACTTGATGACCAAGAGTATAAAATACAATTCAAAAAATACATGCTTCATAAATCATAAATGTGAGTCAATTGGTCTTAGGGCATATACTAACAGATATTATATGCTGAAAAAAGGAAAAGTGAAGAGGTAATTGCGAAAAAATTAGCATGCAAAGCATAAGATCTGATAGCTGAAAGTAAGAGCAAAACTAGCGAAGCAAATAAAAAGCATAGCAAAATATACAAAAATAGGGGTTTTCGAGTTTAAGTACTTTCGTAAGCAGAAGATAGTCGGATATCGATTTTGTCAAAAGGTGAGCAATTAAGGAAAAAGTTCATGAAAGTATACAAACGAAAATATGATCATACAGACAATATTTGCAACTGCTTAAAAGCACACCAATTGTATATGAGAGAAATGTAAAGAGTTAAGTCTTGATTGATGTAAAAAAAATAATTCTTGACAAAAGAAGAAATGAAAACTTGTATAGATAGTCAGAGCTCACAAGAAACCTATCTATTACAATCTTCAATGTTGTACCATAAGTTTCCATCATCGAAAATAGGAATCCTTCTAGTCCTAAATCTGCAAGCTTAGGACCCATCAATTCCCACTCGGATCTAACAACGTGCGAGTCCATAAGAGTGTGGTTTTTCAGATGAGCATAGATGTCCCGAGCTTCACAAAAATAAAATAAAAAGAAGCTTACGATGTGGTTTGGCACAAAATGCATCAGGCAGCCTTACACCGAACCGTAGCGGTGCATCATGAAATAAGAGGTAGAATACTGCAAGACATATGGTGCCTCGAAAGTTCTTAAAGAGACCCGTAGATAGGAGCAGAAATTAGAAAAAGAAATACCATGAGTTTGTCTTATACACAAGGCAAAGCAAAGGCACACCATAATGACCCAATGTCCTTTTATACGACAGCAAACACAGGGATGCAGAGTAGGGGCCGAAGCAGGATTTCGGCAAAGTACGTTTTTGAAAAGTAAGGAAACTCAAGCATGGTTAGAAATAACAGAAACATAACAAGATGGAATTGATGTAATAATTGTTTCTATAGCAACCAGTCACATATATATATAGAGAATATTAGCACTCCTACTGGCAGAACATTAATGGTGTCGCTTCAAGTCTTGCTCGCATTTATTGGTGTAACATGTAAAGATACAATTTTTCCTTGTGGTAAAACATGTGTAGATATTTGTAGATAAGTAAATAAATGACTAGATACAATTAAACCTACTATCTAGAAAGACAAAAATGTCTACCAAGATTTAAAGTTAACCTCTTTTTTTTTTTTGGATACATTGGGAGAGGGGAATGTGGTTCGAACTCATAACATGTTTAGTACATTGGAATGAGACAGAATGGAATAGTTTTTTCCCAAATCTTTCCAATCAAAATGAGCTCAGAATCCTTTTTCCATTATGTTGCTTGGATGAAGAGGTCAAAATGAAATTCTAATTTCTTTTCTATGTTTGATGAAACTATTATTCAATGTCAGAATGGAATGACATTTTGCAATATATATTTAAATATCTTGATAGTATAGTTTCTAATTATACAAAAAATTAATAGATAAAATTTAGACTTATTTGCGTATAAATATGCAATAAAAATATAAATAAAGAAAATAGTAAAAAATAATTTTTTTTACATTAGTTGGATCTTGGAAGTTAAACATTTTTGTTTGGAGTAAACTCGCATAAACACCGCAGGAGTTTTTTTGGTATGAATTAAATTCTAAATTAAATTGTAATATTTTTTAATATAATATCATGAGGGTATAAAAGTCACAATAATAATTCATTTCTTTCCAACTTATCATGGAAAGACCATTCCTTAGGTTTTAGTATGGAAAGGTTTTTCCCACTTCTTCTTGGAATAGGCTTTTCTATGAAAAGACCTTCATATTTTTATTTTCAAACCAAATACTGGAATCAAAAGAGAATTTAGAAAAGTTATTATTTTTTATCGCATTTCAGTGTGCTAAACGTAGCTTCAGGACCTTTGCCTATTAAGAAGGTAAAGTGTGACTCCTGTTGTAGTAAGAACGTTATAAACACATAGTCAAAAAATTACTACAAAATGAAATATTACATGTAGAGAATTAAAGGAATCGAAGATTAAGACAAAAAAAAAGAAAAAAAAGAAACCAGAGTTATAGTTTTATCATAATAACTTTAGTTTGCCACATAAAGTACATGTTAACTGATTATATTAAAAATAAGTAATTCAAAAAAAGTTAACTCATGGTGTAATGATCTGTTGATTTTGAAATGGAGTAGCATTTTTCATCTATATACTTTAATATGATTGAGTAATGTGTAAGTTACTCATTCACCAAAATAAAGTTACTTGATATATATGTTTAAAAAATACATTACATTAGTTACGGGTAAAATAGAAAACTTAACCCTTATTTTTCTCAACCGTAATCTTTATACAAATAACAAAAATGTCATCTATTTTGAAACACATGAAGTAGCATAATTCATACTCAAATATTGTAATCAGGGACGGACCTACACCCAGGCTAGGGTGGGCTGGAGCCCACCCGGGATTTTTTTTTTAAAAAATTTTTTATATTTTTTGCATTGAAGCCCCCTCAATTTTTTTTTTCAGTTTAGCCCCCACAAAATGTAGGGACTGATTTATAAAAAAAAAAAAAACAAACCCTCGGCTGCTCCAGCAAAAAGCCCCAAATCAATCTCATTTTTTTCTTCTTCTCTCTCCCCGTCTCCGATCTCCTCGTCCCGCATCGGCGCAGCCGCGTACACAGCAGCAGCAGCCCAGACCCCCCTCCCCCGCCCGCTCGCTCCGCTCCGCTCCCCCTCCCTCTGCGTGCGACAGACCTCCATCCTCTTCTCTTCCTCCTCCTCCTTGTCGGACTCCGAGCTCGGCTCTGCGGTTGTCGACGAGTCGCAGCAGCGGCGGCGCTAGAAGCAGCAAGCAACAACCACGGCGGCAGGAAGAAGAAACGGCAGAAGTAAGCAGCAGTCTCTCATCTCAGCAAGCAGTGTTAGCTTCACAACAATCTTGAACAAAAAAAAGTAAGTTTTCAGAAACATTTATATTTCTATAATTTTTTATTTTGAGTGCTAAAATTTTTTTTTTTGGTAAATAGATTTTTGAGTGCTAAAATTTTTATGTTGTTATTTTATAGTGAAAAAATTGTCTAGGGTTTGTTTCGTAAAAATATGATTATTATGTAATTTATAGACTAATTAATTATTATGTTATACATGAAATGTGTTGAATTGTGAATTTAAAATATTTGAATATTATATAGGATTCTACTATGGAGAAATATATTGGAAAATGGAAGAAGGGTCCTAAACCGATTGAAGAAAAATCAGCAACTAAAGGAAATGTTAATATTGAAGAT
This sequence comes from Catharanthus roseus, assembly GCA_028651295.1. Classification (NCBI taxonomy): domain Eukaryota; kingdom Viridiplantae; phylum Streptophyta; class Magnoliopsida; order Gentianales; family Apocynaceae; genus Catharanthus; species Catharanthus roseus. Next base: position 831,072 of record JAPQWS010000044.1, on the reverse strand, counting down.
CGTGGGAAAAAGCCTCGGGTAGGGGTAGAGTTTTCGAATTTTGAGATTATTGGTGATCCAGGATTGCGTAAACCAATTGATAGTTATCCTTATGAAATTAGAGATGAATTAAGGAGACGTTATGTGGCTAAAGGGCCAACTCAACCATGTGATCATAAATTTCCGCAAACTGATTTTGGTGAAATTAGAAGATCGTTTCAGAAGCTATGGTTTAAAGATTTTACTTGGTTAGAGTACAGTGTACATAAAGATGCAAAGATTTTGTTTCGTTGTTATTTGTTTGCTAAAGGTCAAAATCACAAACATGGTGATGATATATTTACGTAAGTTGGTTTTAAAAAATTGGAAACGTGCGAAAAGAAAAAATTTAGAAACCATGAAGGTGCTCCAAATAGTCCTCACTCTGGTGCTGTAATTCAGTTGTTGGGTTTCAAAAATCAAAGACAGAATGTGGAATACGTTTTAGCGAAACAAAGTAGTCAAACTGAGATTGACTACCGTGCACGACTGACTGCTTGTAAAAGTTAGTCGATTTTTATTAAGTCAGGATTTAGCTTTCCGTGGAAATGATGAGTCCATAAATTCAATCCGACGAGGTAATTTTCTTGAATTAACAAAATGGTATTGTGAGGAATCGGAAGAAGTAAATAAGGTCATGAACTTGAATGCTCCCGAAAATAATCAGCTGACTTCTCCTAAAATTCAAAAAGAAATTGTTAATGCTTGTGCAACAGAAGTGAGGCAAGCTATTATCAATGAGATTGGTGACAAGTTTTTTTCTCTTTTGGTTGATGAGGCTCGAGATAGCTCTGTGAAGGAGCAATTGTCTATAGTTTTGAGATTTGTTAATGATAATGGAGAAATGGTCGAGCGTTTTCTTGGAGTGGTACACGTGAGTGACACTTCTGCACGGACTTTGAAAAATAGTATTGATGATTTCTTTGCAATAAATGGATTATCAATTTCACAGCTCAGAGGTCAAGGTTATGATGGGGCGTCTAATATGCGTGGCGAGCTTAATCGATTGAAACAAAAAATTTTAGATGAAAATAAGTACGCATATTATATTCATTGCTTTGCTCACCAACTTTAATTAGTGCTTGTGGCTACCTCAAAGAAAAATGCTCACGTGTGTAGTTTTTTTGAGTACCTTGCTAAGATTGTAAACATTGTTGGAGCTTCATGTAAAAGAAAGGATGCTCTTTCCGCAAAAGCAAATGATGATGATCTTGTAAAATGTCTAGAAAGTGGAGAAATTGCTACAGGAAAGGGCAAAAATCAGGAAACAAGTTTAGCTCGGCCAGGTGACACTCGTTGGGGCTCTCACTTCAAAACAATAGCTCGGATTTTGCATATGTGGGATGCAGTGACACATGTGCTTGAAACTATATATGAAGACGCTGATGAGGTCAATAGTCGAGGCATTGCTCGAGGTTTGATTGATAAAATGTGGCAGTTTGAATTTGTATTCATTGCTCAATTAATGGTAAATGTATTGGCAAAAACAAATACATTGTCAATGTGCTTGCAACAAAGGACTCAAAACATAGTCACTGCTGTCCGGATGATTAAGACAGTAAAGGAAGATTTGAAGAAGTACAGAAATGATGATGATTATTGGGAGGAGTTATTGGGTGTTGTCACTGCATTTTGTGTCAAACATGATATTTTCGTGCCGAACATGCAAGATCCTTTACCAGGCCGAGCCAGATTATACAAGAGTGTGGATGGGCAGCCAAAGACTTACTACCATTTTTTTCGTCGAGACATCTTTTTTGAGGTAATTAATTTCATTATTTTTTTAACTTATTACCTAATACTCAATTATTTGTAATATTATAAATTATTAAATCTGTTCTTTTCTCTATTTAATGTTAGGTACTTGATTTTATAGTCAAAGAAATGGATGATCGCTTTACTGAGTCAACTTCGTAGCTACTTATTTGCATATCATGCCTTGATCCCAGAGATTCCTTTGTGCATTTTGATCGGGGTCGACATCTCGTCTATCCGAGTTCTATTCGAGATGATTTTTCTATCTCTGATAAGTTTGAGCTTAAAGCACAACTTGATACATATATCTCTTATATGAGATCAAGTGATGGGGCAGCTTTCTCTGGCCTTACTGACATTGGAGATCTCGCAAAGAAGATAGTTGAGACGAATATTCACCAGTTTTTTACTTTAGTTTATCGACTAATTGTATTGACTTTAGTCTTGCCTGTTGCTTCAGCGACCGTTGAAAGATCGTTTTCTGCTATGAGAACGATTAAGAATAATTTACGCAATAGGATGGGAGATGAGTTTCTCAACGACAGTTTGGTTTGCTATGTGGAGCAAGAGATTTTTGAGAGTATTGAAAATGAAGACATCTTGCAGCGGCTTCAAAATATGCAAACTCGAAGAATAAAATTGCCATCTTAATCATTTCATTCACATGTAAAACTCTATTTTAAATCATTTTTCAGTAGTCATTTCTTTTTCATTCTTTGCATTGGGATGAATGTTATTTGTTTTTATATTAATCTTCTAATGTTCTAAATCAATTACAGGTCATATTGGATTTCGTCTTCTAATCGTGTTTATCTCATCTGTTATCTCAAGATTCTGATCACTCCTCTTTGGTAATGGGCGATTACCTATTCTTTTGTTTTATTATATGTAAATTTAGAATTTGTAACGTTTATTCCGTGAGTGATGGGTGATCACTCCTCATTGGTAATGGGCAATTACCTATTCTTTTGTTATATTATATGTAAATTTAGAATTTGTAATGTTTATCCCGTGAGTGATGGGTGATTACTCCTCATTGGTAATGGGCGATTACCTACTCTTTTGCTATATTATATGTAAATTTGGAATTGTTTGAGTGTCTTTTGTACATGGAATGCATCATTTTATAGACGAAATTCTGGCAAAATTTTTTTTTCCTCCAGCCCCCCCATCATATTGTTCTGGTTCCGTCCCTAATTGTAATAGTAGCCATATGCAAAATCAAGTTGAAATAATGTCTCACACATTTGTGTGGAATTTCACATGTTTGTGCTAAGATTAATAGGATCACTCTTCTTGCATAAAAATTCATGATTGTTTTAAAGTAAATCATAATTGAATTAAACATAACAATACCAAATTTCTTAAAATAAAAAATATCAACCATTACCAAAAAAAATAAAGGAAATATCAATTTATGAGCAAAAACATGCACACACACACACACACACACACACATATATATATATATATATCAACAGATCCTATCATGGGTATTTTCATTTTTTGAGGTGGGGAAGATGAACAATAAGGAGAGTGAGGTGCGAGAGAATATTAAAGATTTTGATTATCGCAATTAAAGTAAAAAATATAGATGATTATTAACTTATTTAAAATTTTCATAATTGATTTAATGAAAATTTTATTATATTTCAATTATTAAGTATAGTAAGTGTAGGCCTTTTGGGCTTTAGTCTTCCCAATATTTTCATTTTTCAGCCCACATATTTTGCACCCAATGATGACCATGGGCCTCAGTTGAAGAGTAGGTGATCTGTTATTTGAATGGGTCGGAGATGCCGGGCTGGGCCAACCCGGGCCTCCCGTTGTGACTCTGCCCTTTTTTATTTGATGTCTCCTCAGTTTCCTTGATATAATTTAACTCTACTTCTTCTCATTCTCTGTCTTTTGCGCTTCCCGTCTCTGACTTCTTGGGAGTGTCATCACTGTCTTCTTTTTCTCCCTTGTTCTTCGCAGTCCGCTACGCCGCTGCTCCTCTCCGACCTTCGGTCTTCCTCCGCGATGCCGCCTTGCTGTGAGCGGCTATCTTTAGTGGTCTTCTTGACCACGGTTACACTGAGAGCTTGAAATAGGGCTGTGAGGGTGAAGAAAGTGGGACACCCGTGACTCTTGGTTTACCGAGGCCTCTTGGATTGAGGGTACCCGATCTAATCTTGTTACCGGCGCCTCGACGGCCCGTTGCTCGGCGCCGCTGCCACTGCGATCGGTTGTCCGCCGGCGGAACTAACTCGCGGCGGTGGGTAAGGAATATCTCTATATTTTTATATAGCTTTTTTTGTTTCTATTTCTTGGCTAACCATTTTGCAGATTAATCCTTTTGGCTGAGATCGGCTTTTATCGATCGGTACAAGGAGAAAGGAAAACCTTTTGTAATAAAGTTAGATTTTACTTTTCTGTTGTTTTTGTTATTATTTGGTTTTGTAATAGTAAATAGATTGTATAATAGTAATTAGTTTTCCTACAAGTGGTATCAGAGCCAGGTTCTTCGTCGGCACCGGCAACCTCGGAAGACTCCAGATCTGAGGGAACTGTTGAGCTCTTAAGAATTGGCCAGTGAAGTTTTTCTAATCTTCTCCTGCTTTTCTTTTTCGGTTATTATTGCGTTACAGTTTTTTGTTTTTCGTTTCGGCTTGTCGCCGATTACTTTCTGTTTCTTTTTTTTTTTCCTCTCTTAGCTTGTCGCCGGTTAGTTTTCCTGTTCTTTGTGTTGTTTCGGCTCGCCGCCAATTTGTGATTGCTATTACTGTTTTACTGAATCGCGTGTCGGTTTAGTTTTTTTCTTCTCTATTTACTTTTTTTTTTTTGTATTTTGTTATACCTGCTTCTGTTTTTTTTTTTCTCTTCTGATACATCTGTTGTTGTTGGTTGTTGTTCTGGTTTTTCTAAGCTTTCGAAAAGTTTTTTTTTTTCGTTTTATAAAAAAAACCTACAAAACCCAAGCTTGGCTTGAATTCGTGAGATTTCAAGTATCTGTGCCTTGGCGCGTTTTTTCGTTTTTCAAATTTTTTTTTTTTTGTTATTATTTCTTGCTTGTCTTTTCCTGCTCCTTTCTGTGGTATAATACTTCCTGCCAGTTTTCTTGTTTTTTTGTTATATATGTTGTTGTTTACTTTACGTGTTTTCTTAGGTTTCGTGCCTCACACATTATTACACCTTTTTTTTTTTTAAAAAATGAACAAACAAAATACATTTGTTTTCTTAAACACACAAATCCGGGTATTTTATTTTTTAAAATTTTTCAAATCTTTCATTTTTCTTAGTCACCTAATTACACTTATTTTCCTTTAAACATGTCAGTTCCAAAAATTGAAACTAATAAGTTTGATGGCAAATCCAACTTTGTAATGTGGCGAAGGAAAATGAAAGCAGTTTTGATACAAAATAAAATTACACTCGCTATTTGTAGCCCCAAAGAGTATCCAGAATCTTGGAAGGGTGAAGTTCTTACGGAAAAACTAGATGATGCGCACAATTGTCTCACCTTGCATTTAACAGACAATGTTTTACGAGAAATCGATAAAAAGACAACGCTTTTGAAATTTGGACTAAATTGGAAAAACTATATTTGGGAAATCTCTTTCAAATAAAATTTATTTAAAAGAGCAGCTTTTCAATTTTAAAATGAACGGGTTAAAAGCACTTTCAGAAAATATGGATGATTTAAATAAAATTGTTTTGGAACTTCAGAACGTTGGAGAGAAAATCTCTTATGAAAATATTGCAGTCATTTTATTAAATGCCTTACATGAATCTTTCAACGATGTCAAATCTGCTATTAAATATGGCAGAGATGGTTTATCTCTTTCCAATGTTAAAAATGTTCTGAAATCTAAGGATTTAGATTTACTAAAAGAAAATAAATCACACGGCGAAAATCTTTTTGTGCGAGGAAGAGTTGACCGGAGGGAAACTCATAGTCACGGTTTTAAAAGTGAAGGGCAATCCAAATCACGAGAGAAAAACAAAGTAAAGTGTTTTTATTGTGGTAAATAGGGTCATATGAAAAACCGGTGTTTTAAACAGATTAAAGATGAAAAACAACGTAAACATGGTATAGGGAATAATAAAATCGACAAAACCTATGATTTTGATTCAGATGGTAATTCTATGTTTTCTGAGGTTTTGTGTGTTTCTCTTTCCCCTTCATGTTCTAAAGTTGTTGCTCATTGGGTTCCTGACTCTGGCTGTTCTTTTCACATGACACCCAACAAACACTGGTTTTCTGATTTCAAACCCTTAAATCAAGGAAAGGTTTTTATGGGAAATAATCAAGTTTGTGATATTAAAGGCATTGATAATATTTTCATTAAAATGCATGATGGTGTGACTAGGAAAGTCACTGAGGTGAGATACGTGCCTGAATTACATTGGAATCTTATCTCTCTCTTAGTTATTTGGACTCTTTGGGTCTTTTTTTTAAGTCCAAAAATGGTATTTTATGAGTTTGCAAAGGAAACCTAGTCATGCTAAAAGGTTTTAAAGGAGAAACTTTATACATCCTTATTGGTAAAACAGTTTGTAACTCCACTGCATTGATTTCAAAAACTGTTCTCGAGAAAACTATGTTGTAGCATCGGAGAATTGGCCATATTAGTGAAAATGGACTTTATTATTTACAAAAACAAAATCTTTTATGTGATGACAAAATTGATTCTTTGGATTTTTGTGACCACTGTGTTTTGGGAAAACAACACAAAATCACTTTTTCAACCAGCACATATAAGTCTTCTGCAATACTTGATTATGTGCATTGTGATCTATGGGGACCTGAAAAGGTTCCAACTTATGGTGGTAATGTTTATTTCTTGTTGATTGTTGATGATTTTTCAAGGCATGTTTTGTAACGCCCTAATTCTGTAAGCTCCTAGCATGACTTTAAAATTACGGACGTAATAAAAATGGAGTTTTGATATATATTGGTGGGATATAGTGTTTTTGGCACTTAGTGGTATTTTGGAGATATTTAGGAAGAGGGATAAAATTTTATTATATTGAGGTTTTATTATTAAGGTTTATAAGTTGAGTGTATTCCATTTTTAATACCTAGTGTATTTATTTTAGAAATTTAAATACTTGACATTTTCATATAAGGATTTCCAAAAACTTTGCAATTAAGAAAACGGCTCGGCTAGGGCTGTAAACGAGGCGGGTCTTACCCGTACCCGCTCGGGTCTGTACCCGTTTTTAGCGGGTAAGATTTAAATTTATACCCGCGGACCCGTACAAGTACCCGTGCCCGTATTTATACTGCTATATGGGTCTGGGTAGGGTATGGTGATGCCCAGACCCGAATAACCGTAGACCCGTATTAATAAAATAATAATATATATTATATATTATATTAGATGAAAGATATTAAAGATATATAAAGAGGTTTGGTTGGGTGGTTAAGGAGGGGAAGTTAAAATTATATAGGCCTGGTAGTGCAGGTTCAAATCTTTTTGCTGCCGACCCTTTTTTTTTCTCCTTTTCTCTTCTTTTTCTTTTCAGTCCTTTTATCTTTTTTTTCTCATTTTCAGTCATTTTCTCTTTTTTTTCTCCTTTTCAATCCTTTTCTCTTTTTTTTTTCTCCTTTTCATTCTTAAATAGAATCTCTTTATTTGATGGATTTGGCCCAACTAACCTCTTTCAAATTATTTATTTATTTATTTTCAAATTTATTTCAAATGTTATTTCACAAATAATTTATTTTTACTAAATATAAAAATATATTCTTTCATCCCGTGTAAAAGCAATTTATGATAGTAATATCTTTGCCTTATTTTTTATTTCATAGAACTGCTGAAATTATGGATCATGACAAAAAAGACAATCATTTTCTTTATTTTTCTTTTTCATTATCTATCTTATATGCTACTATTTGACTTATCTATTAGGCGACACCGTATTATTACATATAGTCTTTGCTCAGAGGTTGTCCAGGAATTTGGATTACAGACTAAAATTAATATATTTAAAGGGGTCTATATCTCTATTCATTTATGTATATGTTAAATTATTGTATTTGTTGAAAGAAATGTTGAGGAGATTATGTTAATCATGTTAAAATTTTTAATTTAGGATTATACATTGTTTTATACATTTTTGTTTAACAGGAAAAAAAAATATCATACGGGTATGGGTATACCCTGGACCCTGGAGGGTCGGGTCAGGGTCCAAAATTTTATACCCTGAAGAGTATGGGTCCGGGTTTGGGTTCAAGTTTAACTATAAGGGTACGGGTCTGGGTCTAGGGGTACCCTGAGGGTCTGGACCCGTTTACAGCCCTAGGCTCGGCTGCCACCTCCTATACCCACCCGTCACCCCCTCACCGTTTTCTTTTTTTTTTTTCCTTTTCTTTTCCTCCTTAGCCGCCTTATTCTCCATATATATGAATGCATTATCATTTGTTTTCAAAAAGGGCAGCCATATTCTCATATTAGTTTCCTCAAGAAGGTTAGTTTGCATGGTTTTTTTTTTTTAATTTTATTTTTCTTTTCTTTCCTTTGTAATTTCACTATAATATCTATGTATATAGTTTAAGTGTATTATTTGTTTGTTTTCTTTAATATATAGTGAGATCTATTTCTAGTAAGATTATATATATATATATTTTAAGTTAATTATTTATTTTAGGATTTCAATATTTTAAATGGATTTTTAGTATATAGTATATAATTAATTATGGTTTCTTGAGAGAGTATATATATATATATATATTTAAGAGTATAGGATTTTCGATCTTTTAAAGAATTATTATAAGTATATATATCATTATATAGGTATCCTTATATATGTATATATATACATCCTAAAGTTCATTTCGTAGGATTTCTATATTATTTAGGGAATAGGATTATTTGATTGATACCCAGGTATTAAGTATTTTCACATTATTATTTTGTAGGATCTTAGCACTAGATCTACATCTAGGTGAGTCCACAAACTCCATTTTATTTCAAATATTACAAGACATATAAATATGTTTTTTTTGAACCTTTACAAAATATTGCTATTTTTGGAACGATATCTCTCAGCGTGTTTTGGAGATGTTCTCTACAATGTTACATGTTTCCTAGAAAAATGCATAGGAGTGGTGCTCCATATAGGTGTTTCTTTTAAAACAGACTATTACGATGGTGCATAAGAACTTTGTTGTATTTAGGTTTTTCGGAAATATTTATATATTGGAAAATGTTCTAGCATGAAAAGTTACATATTTTGACATGCATGAATATAGATCTGGCATTGGCATAATTGTGAAATTTCCATAAGCATGTGATGACTGGCGGATGAGGATTTTGGTGCTCTGAAATGTTTATAACTTGAATCTGTTATTATGGTCGGGCAATTGGCCTTTTGTTTTGTAAATACATATGAAAACCTCATTCCGACCAGGGTTAAAATTTGGTGAAAATCAAGTAAACGGACGTGTTAGCGGATTGCACTGTACGTGGCTAGTCCCCCGTACTAGGGCCTCTTCCGATGACGTGGACGGGTTTTTAACTCTGAGGGTGGATCCACTTGAAGAGGGGCGTAGATCGCGGAGGGTGTGCCCCAATCGGTCTACGTGGACACCGCATCATGCTCTACGGTAGGGTCGGCCACCTAGTGGAGAGCCAGGAGGGGCTCAAAACTGAGGTTGGTCCCAAGGCAGAGCTGGTAGGTGCCCCAGGAGTCTGTAGCCTGTTTTGACCAGTAGTATGGGAGTGCGGTTATTTGTAATCGAGCGCTCGTATGTTGTTTGGCTGGTATTTGACTATGAGATGCCGGAACTTGGTTCCGATGGCCTCGTTTTGGGGATCCAGACTTTGTCTGTGGATCCCCACTGCATTACATGTTCTTTTAAATTTGGGGCGTAGAAGCTGTGCTGATGTGTCTTGATTCGCTCAGACTTCCTAGCTGCGCTCGAAATCCTCATGTAGGTTCAAGCATCAGTTTTGTTAAAATAATAAAAGAAATACTTTTCTTATAACATTGCATGAACTGTTTTGTGAAACGGCATCGTCATGGTTTTAAAGAAATCACTACAGCACACACACGTGGACTCACTGAGCGTTCGCGCTCACATTTTTCCATATCATGTTTTCTTCTATGATTAGCTCGGAACGGTCAGGGGCCCAACAAGCCACTGAAGTTTTAGGCCAGGAGTTTTTGGATCAAATCTCCCCAGAAGGGCATATGTTTATATTTTATCTTTTTAGACTCGAACCATCTGTAAAGTTTCTTTTTATGTTGTCGTGTAAGTTGTTGATGTAAGATACTTTTGCATTTATAATAAAACGAAAATGAGAAGTTTTTTGTTTAAGATCTGTGTTTTGAGCGCACTAGTAGTATCTAATTTACTTAAGTATTCCACGTACTTTGTGTGTATACCTATTGGTGTTATTCTAGGGTTATGTTTCATTATGTAGCTTATAATTTAGTGCTGAGAGGCACGCAGATGCCCTACTCAGCCGCAATTGACCTAGTGGCAGGGTTGGGGCCACATGTTTGGGTTTTTCTTTTAAAAACTAAAGATCAAACTTTTGAAAAGTTTTGTGAATGGAAACATTTCGCCGAAAATCATTCTAGAAAAAAACTTAAAACAATCAAACGGATAACGGTCTTGAGTTTTGTAACCGGAAGTTTTTTAATTTGTGTGCATCGCATGGCATTCTATACCATAGAACGGTTAGACATAACCCACAGCAAAATAGAGTTGCCGAAAGGATGAACCGTATCATTATGGATAAGGTTACATGTCCCCTTGTTTCCTCTGGTGTCCCAAAACATTTCTCAGGGGAAGCCGTTAGTACAACTATCTACCTCATCAATAGATCCCCTTCTACAGCTATAAACTTTGGGACTCCTATAGAACTCTGGCGTGGTAAACCTCCTAACCTTTCCAACGTGAGAGTTTTCGGGTGTGCGACCTTTGCACATCAGAAAGAGGGCAAACTAGATCCAAGGTCTAGAAAGGGAGTGTTCATAGAATATCCTAGTGGGGTGAAGGGCTATAGAGTGTGGTTGAAGGGTGAACCGGGGGTGAGGGTTGTTATCAGTAAGGATGTTATCTTCAACGAATTAGAAATGTCCTGTCTTAAGGATAAACCCATCTCCGATAGTTCACCGAGTATTCCCACTCCTAGTAGTATTCCTGTGGAGGTGGAGGTCACCTCTGAACCTTCCTTAGAACTACCCTAGGAACCTAAAACCAATCTTGAGCTTTCTGCTCCATCCAATAGCACACCTGATCCTCCTTGTATTCCTGAAACTCTTGATCCTGTTCTAGAAGGTTCTGATGAGGAGGAAGAACACCCTAAAGCTCAAGCTCAAGCCCTTAGGGATTACCAGCTTGCGAGAGATAGAGTTCGTAGGGTACCTAAGGATCATCCTCGGTATGGTTACTCCTATATTATTTCATATGCATATGTTGTTGCATCTTATGTGGAAGAAAAATAACCATTATGTTTTTCTGAGGTATTGAAAAGCTCTAATTGCGTTTTATGGTTACGTGCTATGGATGAGGAATGTCTTCTTTAAATAAAAAAAAAAAAAAACTTGGATTCTTGTTCCAAAACCCTCAAAACAAAAGTTAGTTGATTGCAAATGGATTTTCAAAATAAAAGAACTTGAGTCTTCTAATGAATCTCCAAGGTTCAAGGCCAGGTTGGTTGCAAAAGGGTTTTTCACAAGTTAAGGGCATTAATTTTAACGAAATCTTTTCTCCTGTCGTTAAATACAAAACGATTAGGATTATTCTTGCTCTTGTTGCTTTCTATGATCTTAATCTTGAACAACTTGATGTTAAAACCGCTTTCTTACATGGTGATCTCGAAGAGACTACATATATATGACAACCACCAGGTTTTGAGGTTAAGGGTAAAGAACACATGGCGTGTATTTTGAAAAAGTCCTTATAAGGGCTTAAACAATCACCCAGACAATGGTACAAGAGGTTTGATTATTTTATGATAAAAATTGGTTTTACTAAAAGCAACTATGATAGTTTTCTTTATTTTTCTGGTAATAATGTTGATTTTGCTATTTACTTATTGCTTTATATGGATGATATGCTAATTGCTTGCAGACATAAAGCTAAAATCGATGATCTGAAATCCTTGTTGAAATTTGAATTCGATATGAAGGATTTAGGTGTTGCATCCAGAATTCTTGGGATGAGTATTTCGAGAGATAGATCTGATCGTTCACTCTTTCTATCTCAAAGCCTTTCCTTCAGAAAATTGTATCCAAATCTGTAAGCCCGTTATAACTCCTCTTGCGAGCCACTTCAAACTTTCTGACAAAACTTGTCCTAAAACCGAAAGTGAGAAAAAAGATATGGCTGATATCACTTACAGAATGGCCATAGGCTCAGTTATGTACTCAATGATATCTACTCGTCCAGACATTGCTTTTTCTATAAGCCTTCTCAGCAGATTTATGTCTAATCCTGGAAGAGATCACTGGGCTGCTCTCAAGTGGCTACTGTGTTATCTTAACAGAACCTTAGATCAGGGCTTACACTATCATAATTGGATTTGTTGATTCTGAGTTTGCAGGTGATAAAGATGGTAGGAAATTTTCCTCATCCTATTTCTTTACCCTAGCGGGTAATTGCATCTCGTGGAAATCTCAACTGTAACCGGTAGTTACCTTATCAACTACCGATGCTGATTATATCGTAGCAATGGAAGTGATCAAAGAAGCCATCTGGCTTCAAGGGTTATTGAATGAATTACAAGTTTTACATTCAAAGGCTATCATTTATACTGATAGTCAGAGTTGTTTACATTTATGTAAAAATCCGGTTTATCACGAACGGATAAAACATATAGATGTCAAATGCCACTTTATTAGAGAAAAAGTCTCTAGTGGTTTAGTTGACATAAACAAGATTAGTACTGATGATAATCCTGCAGATTTTGGTACTAAAATTGTAAACACTGACAAGTTTATGTTTTGCAGGGATTCCCTTCATTTGGATGCAATCTCATTCACGGTGAGTTAAAACAATGGTTGGAAAATATTGTTCGAGGTGGAGATTGTAGGCCTTTTGAGCCTTAGTCTTCCCAATATTTTCATTTTCCAGCCCATATATTTTGTACCCAATGATGACAATGGGCTTCAGCTGAAGAGTAGGTGATCTGTTATTTGACTGGGTCAGAGATGCCAGGCCGGGCCAACCCGAGCCTTCCATTGTGACTTTGCCCTTTTTTATTTGCTGCCTCCTCGGTTTCCTTGATACAATCTGACTCTACTTCTTCTCCTTCTCTGTCTTTTGCGCTTCCCGTCTCTGACTTTTTGGGAGTGCCGTCACTGTCTTCTTTTTCTCCCTTCTTCTTCGCGGTCCACTGTGTTGTTGCTCCTCTCCAACCTTTGATCTTCCTCTGCAACGCCACCTTGCTGTGAGCGGCTATCTTTGGTGGTCTTCTTGACCATGGTTACAGTGAAAGCTTGAGAGAGAGCCGTGAGGGTGAGGAAAGTGGGACACCCGTGACTCTTGGTTTACTGAGGCCTCTTGGACTGAGGGTACCCGATTTGATCTTGTTACCGGTGCCTCGACGCGCCGCTGCTCGGCGCCACTGCCACTGTGATCGGTGATCCGCCGACAGAACTAACCCGTGGTGGTGGGTAAGGAACATCTCTATATTTTTATATAGCTTTTCTTATTTCTATTTCTTGGCTAACCATTTTGCAGATTAATCTTTTTGGCTGAGATCGGCTCTTACCAAACGGTACAAGGAGAAAGGAAAACCTTTTGTAATAGAGTTAGATTTTACTTTTTCGTTGTTTTTGTTATTATTTGGTTTTGTAATTGTAAATAGATTGTGTAATAGTAATTAGTTTTCCTACAGTAAGTAAGTTTATTCACATTAACACATGCCCTAGAAAAACCCAACATATATTAATATAAATAAAATATATCAAATATGATAGTTTAAGTCTAACAAATCTTATAAAATTTAAAATATAATAAGAAATGATTGAACCTAACCAATTGAATTTTATTAATTTAAAATTTTAATCGGTATTAACTTATGTCCCTAATAATTTGGACGCTCTATAACAATATTTGTAGGATCTTCTTTATAATATTTTTCATATGATATTTATTAATACAACATAAATTTATAGATAAAAGAGAAATTATATATATAATATTACATAGGTTAGAAACAATCTTTAAGTGGGCCAATACATTAAAAAAAAAAAAAAGAAGAAAAACTTACTAAAAAATGTTCCTCTTGTTATGAAAATAATAAATACATAGTGTATGTCCAAGTACATTCCTTGAAGAGAACTAAACTCTCAAAATACTAATCCTAATTGGATTCATGATATCCCTATTGATTTAGTTAGATCCTTTTAGAATTCTATAATCCTTATATCTTGAGCCTATAAATAGGTCTTATGAGAAAATATTAATAATACAATTTATACTTGATTCTTAAGTTCTACTTTTCTCTCTTATACTTTTATTTCTCCATATTTTTCATCTTTATATTATATTATTATTCCGAGCAATTCGTCGTGTCAAGATTATCAAATTCATAACACGTTATCAGCAAGATTGCATGGATGACACGATTATTTGAAGAACGAGACTCTGAAGGTGATTTTTCAAAATTCGCTAAAGGTAAAAAGATTCTTGAAGCTTTTTGAGGTAAGAAAAATCGAATCTTTTCTTTGTTTTATGTTTTCTTTTTAATATATAACTAGATATTGTGGAAAGATCAAATATTTTATCATAGATTCTTGTATAAATCTATTTAAGTCCTGAAAATGCAATTAAAGAGAAATCACGATTACAAAGATTTTCTTTCCTCATGTATGAGGCCCTTAAGGCTCAATAATCTATTAAGAAATATTTTGACAAAATCCAAAAGGAAGGCACAATCACCAGAAGATAGTCATTATGTCAATAATCATTATCATCCTTAGTATATCTGTGGTTATAATATTTTGATCAATCTATCAGTATGCAATGTTACATATCTCAAATATGCTCATGTAGTAGCAACATTGAGAGAGAAGACCTCAAGGTTATTGATCACCTTTTGAGACTGAACAAAAGATTGAGTCATTATTAATAGAATATTATGATATTCTTAATAATTTTATGTCATTCCTTGAAGTGAATTCAATTAGAAATTTTATTTCTATAATATGTTATATTCTTAATTGTAATTATTTATAAAATTTGTAATTATCATGACTCATGAATCTAATATCTAAATTATCACCAGAAGTGATAATATGAGAAAGAAAAAGGGAACATATACTTCCAAATAAATATTATTGATGCAATATAATAGAGAGTTTGTAGCGTACCTGTAGTACGTCAAACGAAATTTTAAATATCTAATAAGTGTTGATTAGAAAAGAAATATAACATATTGTAGCTTTTTTTACTCCCTATATTATATTATTATTGATCTCATATATTAATAATATCTATTGTTATATAGACTTGTTAATGTAGCAAATTTCTTGAAATTATTACAGGAAAAAATTTTCTTTTTATTTGTGATTTTATATTAATTTTTGCATATTATATATATGCCATTTGATTTATTATATATTCAAGAATATCGAAATATATATATATATTGGGAGAATGAAAAGTAGTATAATTTAAAACTCCATAAGAGTTAATTAATAAAAAGCTCCAAAGAGCTAATAGATTGAAATTAAAGCTCCCAAGAGTTAATCAATAAAAGGCTTCAAAACAACTAATATTTTAAAATCTATAGAAGAGCTAAATATCTAAAAGATATCTATAATATCTAGAAGATATTTAATTAAAACTATAGAAGAGCCTATTTCCTAAAGACTTAGAAGAGTTAGTTAATAGAAAGTTATAGAATAACTAATTATTTAAAGACTCTAAAAGAGTATATTGACTTAGGAGATCACATGATAATTATGTTATATTATCATGACTTATAGAATAAATTGAATTACATAACTATTATATTCTCCCATCGTAATTTATAATTCGCCAACGTTGATGCAATTAACGCATTATTGAGTAAATTTGAAGTTCACTTATTCCAAAAATATTACATATTGGCATGACTAGTTAGATCATCTCGGATAATTAAAATACGAATTATCATAAAGAATTTGAGACAATATTTTTATGAAACTAGAAGTTTCTGATCACAAATTTATTTGTATTACTATTTTTCAAGGCAAAATAATTTTATGGGTATCATCAATATATTATGGTTGAATATGTTTTGGGATGAATATATTGTCGATGCAATATATTACTGACTTGCAAGCTGAACTTTGCAATTTTGATAATGAGCTCATATTTTAGATTCTCTTATTAACATAATTTGTCCTAATATTATTGATAATATTCCACTATTTGCATAGAGATTGAACATTCCTGTAGAACATGTTCATAGACTTAGTAAATAATTTTATAAAATCATAAGTGCCTTAAAATTGATTTATGTATATTTTATAGTGGTACTTATTCGTATTTTACCAAAATATTATTTTTGTTCTCCTCATTGTAATTGGTTCATCGTGAGAACCCAAATATTTTGTCATCTTAACATTAAATATGCGCTATAGAAATATATTATTCTACGACAATATATTTAAGATGGGTAATGAAAAGATGAGAAAATTATATAGTCGGATAAAGATAAGTTATGTGTCTCATTTTGATTCAAAAGATGAATAGCCAGACATGTTTATTGACAAAGGAAAATCTGACAAAGAATACTCCTGTCACTTAATGTCCCCGAGGGATAATCTATCACTATATATGATTTTGAGACACATTTAAATGCGATAGAATAAATTGGTTCCGAGAAAATCCGTGCATATGTAAAGGAACAATAATTTAAGATGGTCCTATGTGGTTAAGTCGAGGAGATGGAAATTCTAGCAGAATTTTTCTTGACATGACTTTATGATTATTTTCACAAGAAATACAAGTACCTGAAATAATAATAATTATGACATTATATCATGTCATGATATAATATAGATAGAACCATAAAATAGCACAAACGTCGATGATGTTTACGTTCATATTATTTAATAGAATGAAGATCTTGAATTAAAGTCTGCAGACTCGAGATTCAAATATTATAAGATATTTAGTAAAATAGAATATAAAGTTCTCATGAGAAAATATATAAAGTCCGCCCAATTATTAAGTACACTTGATGTGTACGTATATTCTCTAAAGGAATTATACACATGAAGTATAATCCCAGAAGGACAAGAATCAATAAATAAAGTACGAATTTATATAAATTATTATATAATATTTATACGAAGAAATAAACTATGTGGTGGTGGATTGAGTTTAGATACTAGCGCACTAAACTCTAAGAATTTATATAAAATCCTTGAAGGACTCGATAGGCATGCCTAAAAGTATGTAAGTAAATTGTTCTTGAAGAACATAACATCATTATTGTCTTAGTAATTTTTACTTTAAAGAAAGATATAATGATCGAATGTAATCATGAAACTTTTCTTAAAATTTGTTATGCTTGCCACTTATGATTCTTCATCTACTTTTAATGTTCTCCAGATTAGGGGGAGAAAATTATAATCATAAAATGTTATTGAAGCATCTCGATCCATGTGCAAGTATTTGTGAACTAGAAGTTCTGCATATTATTTATTTGCAAAAGATTTGCAAAATTTACTTAATATTTTTGTTAACTCTAGAAGAATTACAAAATTGGATTTGTGGATACTTTTATAGATATCCCAGTAGGACATAAGTATTATAACTAACAATGTTAAGTCATGCCTGAAGCATGATCCACTTTTTATTTATAAAGGTTCTTTAACGAAATAATTAAACAATTGAATATTCTTCCTGAAGAGTTTTAGCAAGCAAATACTTGAAGTAAGCATTTAAGATTTTTGTTTGATTTACAAATGGAAACATCATGAAGATAAAATTTGATCATAAAAAGTTGTACATGAATATAGTATATTGCATATCATTATTCAATTGTCATTTAATTATCAAATATTGGTAAATACCACACGTCTATATATGAAAAGGTAATGGATACCTTTTGGTCCTGAAGTAGCATAATGTTATACAATTAGTGCACTAATCCTTATTTATATGTCTTTTGAGACAATACTATTCTAAGGATAATTAATCTCGAATTATGGAGAAATTAACTCCCGATGAGTTAGATAAAGTAACAAGTTACTTACTTATATAATCTACTTAAAACTCATTCTCAAACAAACAAGTTATGCATATGTGATATGAAATTATCATTTATATAGCAATCACACTTTCAACTATATTGAAGTTCTAGGTAACTTTTTATGTGGATTTTGAGAATGTGTATGATCATTATTAATAATCAATTTCAAGA
Source organism: Catharanthus roseus (assembly GCA_028651295.1). Lineage (NCBI taxonomy): Eukaryota > Viridiplantae > Streptophyta > Magnoliopsida > Gentianales > Apocynaceae > Catharanthus > Catharanthus roseus. The sequence continues at coordinate 812,935 of JAPQWS010000044.1, read as the reverse complement.
TACGTATATGGTATTCTAGAAGGATAAAAATACCATATTGTTAGGTTGTAAAATTTGAAGACATATTTAGAGAGATGTGAATTTCAACTAAATTTATTTATAAGAAAGGTGAAATTAATATGCAATACTTTGAATCAAACGTGATATACAATCCTGGAGATTTTTTTTTTTTTGTTTTTGTTTAATTATGTTTTAAACAGGGAAGTATATAAAACATAAATGAATAATATACTCTTTTTCCTTCATTAGAAGCTTTTCTCCCACATGGTTTTTTCTCTAGTAAAGTTTTCACGAAACACATTCTTTAAGTTATAGACATCTAACGGAGAGTGTTATGAAAATAATAAATACATATTAGATGTCCAAATACGTTCCCTGAACATAACTAAACTCTAGAATACTAATTCAGGTTGGATTCACGTTATCACCATTGATTTAGTTAGATCCTTTTAGAATTCTGCAATCCTTATATTTTGAGCCTATAAATATGCCTCATGAAAAGATATTAATAAAACAATTTATACTTATTATTTGAATTCTACTTTTCTCTCTATTGTACTTTTATTTCTCTATATTTTTTATTTTTATATTATATTATTATTCTAAAAAATTTATTGTGTTACGATCATCAAATTCATGACTCCTCAAATTTTGAAACTAATAATAACGAGACTCCATGCTCTTAGCAACAAAACTATCTCCACATTATATCATCCATAAAATCCATAAAATGCCAGCAATTATTTTTGTCCTAGAACATGAGACAATTAATCATATGTGTCTTTTGACAATTTTTTATTTCCTAAGAAAAAACATTTTTATAAGACTTATAGAATAATTCTATGCAAAAAACTACAAAGTTTTCGTTAAACAACAAATAGTACAATGTCCTTTTCTTTTCTTTTGTGTCATTATCCAAAAGATATTTCCAACAATCACTGTCCCAAAAGATCCTTCTTCATATTTAGGGAAAAAAAAAGAAAAAGAAAAAACATCCTTCATCAATTTCGGCTAAACAAATAAAAAATAAAAATAAAACAAAAAAGAACTTTTTAATTAAAAATATTCATTTTGTTTTAATTTTATTTCAATTTATCTGTCATTTGAATATTATATAAATATTAAAAAATAATTGAATTATCTTAATTAAAAATTGAATAGAATACATTGTTCTTATTTAAAAATATGAATATATTTGAATTATGTCTAATAATTTATTAGATGTGCCATCTCAATAACAATATATATATTATCTAGGAAAATTATGTTATGCACCCAATTCATATTCCTACGGACCATGTGACCTGTATTAAGTAACATTACCTCCTGTTGTTGATTATGCCTTCAATTATGAAGAAAAATAAATGGGTGATTGACTTAATAAAGGCCACATGGTTCATGAATAGGGATATGGATTAGGCCCATGACATAATTTTCCATTTATTTAATGCTATATTGATTTATTAAATTTATTGATATTTTGAAATAGAAAAATATAACTAAATGATAAATAAATTAAAAAGGAAGAAGTAAGTGATAATAGTAGTAGTAAGGAAACTAAATTAAGCTAAACCAAACATAACTATAAATTGATTAATTTGGACAAGAGTTTAATTTTAGTTTTTTTTTTTTTTTTACTATTTTCAATTTCAAAATCTACATTTTCTGTCACAATAATTCATCTTTCACTATCTATACTAAAATCAAATTAAAATCCTATCCAAATTGAGTATGCATAAAAAAGAAATTTCATAATGAAACTAAGTGATCATGTGGAATCCCTGATTTTTTAACGAAAATTAAAATTCAAGTATTCCACTTGGTGACAAGGAGAGGTATTGAGTGTTGACATCATGTCTTTGCCACGTATGTAGGGTCCAAAATACGTTAAAAGACATGATTGTAAAGGTTACAAGAAATAGAGAGGTGGAAGAGGTAGGTGGGATCCAAAATACGTTATAAGGTTACATGGGATATAGAGGTGGAGGAGGTGGGTACAAACCAAAATAGGTTATAAAATTTGATGATAAAGGTAAAATGGGATAGAGAAATGGAAGAGGTGGATGGGCCCAAAATACGTTACAAAGTTTAATGGTAAAGGTTACATAAGGTAGAGAAGTAGAAAAGGTGAGTAGAATCCAAAATGCATTACAAAATTTGATGATATATAAGAAGTGGGTGAGAAGTTTTTACCTTATTTAAGTGGGACAGCGCATTGAAAAAATGAAAAAATTTAATAAAATGTTCCTCCCCAAATTTTAAAATTAACATTAACGAGACTCTATGCTCTTAGCAATAAAAGTATCGCCACATTACATAATCCATAAAATCCATAAAAAAGATAGCAATTATTTTTCTGCTAAAACATGAGACAACTAATCATATGCGTCTTTTAGCCATTTTTTTTTTAAATATTTTATTATGAGTCGGATTTATTTATTCATTCATAAATTATGTGGTCTGTATTAAAAGTCACATCACTTCATATTATTAATTATATCTCTAACTAGGGAGATAAGAATAACAAGGAGGGTGGTGTGGTTTAATCCTAGCTACATCATTCCCGAATAGAGACATAGAGTAGGTCTATAACATAAATTTTCATTTATTTAATACTATCTTAATTTACTAAAATTATTGATATTTTAAAATAAAAATGTATGTTGAAGAAGTAATAATAATCGTAGTAAGATAACTAAATTAAGCTAAACCAAAACATACCCATAAATGGGTTCAATTTGGACAAGAGTTTAATTTTAGATTTTTTTTTACTATTATCAATTTTGGAATTCATATTTTCTCTCACAATAATTCAATTTTTAAGAATTATAAAATGAAATCTACAATTAAATCTTTTTTTTTTATAACATGAAGCTTATGTTAATGAATGCATAAGATTTTATACTTATTTACATATTTAAAAAAAAAACACTTGAACCTTTGGGCGAAACTAACTTCAGTGACGAAAAAAAATTTTTAGAATTTTTCTTACGTCAAAATTGATATTTTCTTGCCAAAAAATCTTCAAAGTAATCCATATCTACCTCCAAAATATGTTAAATGTGAAAGATTGAAGTTTTAAGGTAGAGAGAAGTTAGAGAAAAATTGTTTAGAGAGAGAAAAAGGAAAGAAAAAAATTCATTTCTTTCCGTGTTACTTATATAGATTTTCGAGTTTTATTTATTGACTCCTATAATTGTTTATGGATAAAAAAAGAAAAATGTAAATTGTTTATAAATATTTTGTGTAGTTTTCCTGAGGACCATTTTAGTAAGTTCTTTCAATTTTTTAATGTGTTGGCCCACTTAAATAAACTAAAAACTTTGCATCATCGGCTCTACCCACTTCTTCCACCTTTCCATTCAAAAAAATATATTTTGGGCTTCGCCCACCTCTTTTACCTCTCTATCTTATATAACCTTTACAATTAAATTTCGTAATGTATTTTGGTTCTTACTCACCTTTTTCACCTCTCTACCGTATTTAATCTTTATAATCAAATTTTCTAACGTAATTTGGACCCCACCCAACTCTTCCACTTCTCTATCCCATGTAATCATTACAATCAAACTTTTGTAACGTATTTTGTCTATATACGTAGCAGAGAAATGATGTCAACAATCGACACCTTATCTAGTCACCAAGTGGAATACTTGGTTTGTAACTTCTCTTAAAAACCAAGGATTCCACATGGTAACTTTGTTGGTTGAGTTATGAAATTTCTTTTGGATGCATACTCGATTCCGTTAGGATATTTATACTTGTATATAGGATTTAGGGTTTAGGGTTTATGTTTAGGGTTTAGGGTTTGTATTATATGTGATTTGAACCCCTAACCTCATAAAAGATAGAAAACTTACCAATAAACCAACATAAAACTTCATTTAATAAGTGCATGAGATTTTATACTTATTTATATGTTTAAAAAAACATTGGAACCAATTTTCGCCCAGATTGGTGAAAATCTCCTATGATTTTTACCTATCTGGCGAAAGTTACAAAAAATTAGAACTTTTTTAACCTTAAAATCGATATTTTCTTGCAAAAAATCTTCAAAATAATACATATCTACCTCAAAAATGTATTAAATATGAAAGATTGAAGTTTTAAGATAGAAAGAAGTTAGAAAGAGATTGTTTAGAGATAGAAAGAGGAAGGGAAAAATGGTTTTTTCGCGTTATCTTTATAGATTTCCGAGTTGCATATATTGATCTCCATAATTAGATTATTTAATTTCTACCAAAATACAATTTTACTTGTTTTTTATTCACAAAAAAATTATTTGTTTAATTTCTAACCAAATACAATTTTTAATTTGTTGTAGTACCAAAATATGATTTTTGGTGCGGCTTGTTAATTATGTATTATCAGTAATTTGAAAATAGTATTTGGATATCATCCATAATTCAAAAATAATATTTAGGTAGAAATTAAATAAGTAAATAATGATAAATAAAAAAGTAAAATTATATTTAAATTAAATAAATAATTATTTATATATAAGAAGGGAAAAATATAAAATTGTTTACGAATATTTTGAGTAATTTTCTCAATGTTCCTCCTAAAATTTCGAAACTAATAATAAGAGACTCTATCCTCTTAGCAACAAAAGCATCGCCACATTACATCATCCATATGATCCATTAAAACATAGCAATTATTTTTGTCCTAAAACATGAGACCATTAATCATGTGTCTTTTAACCATTTTTTATATCTTCAAGAAAAAACATTTTTATGAGACTCAATAGAAAAAATGTCTTTGCAAGCAAAACTACAATGTTTTCGTTGAGCAACAAATAGTACGTTGTCTTTTTCCTTTTCTTTTTTGTCAAAATTGAAAAGACAACTCCAATAATCACTGTCCAAAAAGCATTCTTCTTCATATTTAGCTAAAAAAAAAAAAAAAAGAAAAGAAAAAACATCCTTCTTCAATTTCGGGTAAACAAATAAAAAATAATATAAAACCAAAAGAACTTTTTTGTTTATAGTATTCATTTTGTTTCAACTTACCTTTCGTTTATCTATCATTTTAGGATATTATATAATTATTAAAAAATAATTAAATTATCTTAATTAAGAATTGAATAGAATAAATTGTTCTGATTTAAGAATATGAATATATTTGAATTATGTCTTAAGTATTTATTAGAAGGATCATCCCAATAACAATATATATTATTTAAAAAAATTCTGTACCGGACTCGATCCAAGTTTCTATTTATAGACACGATTCATGTCGCTCATATAAAGTCACATCACCTCCCGTTGTTGATTATGTCTCCAATTATGGGTATAAGAAAACAATGAGGGTGATGTGGCTTGATATAGGTCACATGATTCATGAGTAGGGACATGGATCATGTCAACAACATAATTTTTTATTTATTTAATATTATCTTAATTTACTAAAATTATTGATATTTTAAAATGGAAGTATGTTGAAGTGGTAAATAAATTAAATTGAAAGAAGTGAGTAATAATTGTAGTGCCCGCATGGACGTAACTTAGTAGGTTATGGGGCTGCAGAATTGGTACCAAGTAAGTAATAATTGTAGTAGTAAGGAAACTAAATTAAGCTAAACTAAACATTCCCATAGATAGGTTCAATTAATTATACAAGAATTTACTTTTTTTTCTTTTACCATTTTCAATTTTGAAATTCACATTTTCTTTTACAATAATCATCTTTCATGGATTATTAAAAAAAAAAATCTACACTAAAATCAAATTAAAGTCCTATCCAAATTGAGTATACATGTAAAAGAAATTTCATAATGCAACCAACCAAGTTATCATGTGGAATCCCTGGGTTTTAAGGAAAATTAAAAATGAAGTATTCCACCTGGTGACTAGGTAGGTATTAAATATTGACATTATTTCTCTGCCACATATGTGAGGTCCAAAATTACGTTGCAAAGTTTGATTGTAAAGGTTACATGTGATGGAGAGGTGGAAAAAGTGAGTGGGACCCAAACTACATTAAAAAATTTAATTATAAAGGTCACATGGGATAGAGAGGTAGAAAAGGTGAGGTAGAAGAGGTGGATGGGGCCCAAAATACGTTACAAAATTTGATTATAAAGGTAACATGGGATAGAGAGGTGGAAGAGGTGGGTGGGACCCTAAACTACATTTAAAAAGTTTTATTATAAAGGTCACATGAGATAGGGAGGTGGAAGAGGTGGGTGGGGACCAAAATACGTTACAAAGTTTGATTGTAAAGGTTACATAGAATAGAGAGGTGGAAGAGGTGAGTGGGACCCAAACTACGTTAAAAAGTTTGATTATAAAGATCACATGGGATAGAGAGGTGGAAAGGTGACGTAGAAGAAGTGGATGGGGCCCAAAATACGTTACAAAATTTGATTGTAAAGGTTTCATGGGATAGAGAGGTGGAAGAGGTGGGTGGGGACCAAAATACGTTACAAAGTTTGATTGTAAATGTTACATAGGATAGAGAGGTGGAAGGGGTGGGTGGGACCCAAACTACGTATAAAATTTTGATTGTAAATGTTTCATGGGATAGAGAGGTGGAAAAGGTAAGGTAGAAGAGGTGAATGGGGCCCAAAATACGTTACAAAATTTTTTTATAAAGGTTACATGGGATAGAGATGTGGAAGAGGTGGGTGGAGACCAAAATATGCTACAAAGTTTGATTGTAAATATTACATAGGATAGAGAGGTGGAAGAGGTAGGTGGGACCCAAACTACGTTAAAAAGTTTGATTATAAAGGTCAAATGAGATAGAGAGGTGGAAAAAGTGAGGTAGAAGAAGTGTATGGGGCCCAAAATACGTTACAAAATTTTATTATAAATGTTAAATAGGATAGAGAGGTGGAAGAGGTGGGTGGGGACCAAAATACGTTACAAAGTTTGATTGTAAAGGTTACATAGGATAGAGAGGTGGAAAAGGTTGGTGGGACCCAAACTACGTTAAAAAGTTTGATTATAAAGGTCACATGGGATAGAGAGGTGGAAAAGGTGAGGTAGAAGAGGTGGATGAGGCCCAAAATACGTTATTTATAAGTATTACATGGGATAGAGAGGTGAAAGAGGTGGGTGGGGACCAAAATACGTTACAAAGTTTGATTGTAAATGTTACATAGGATAGAGAGGTGGAAGAGGTGGGTGGGACCCAAACTACATTAAAAAGTTTGATTATAAAGATCACATGGGATAGAGAGGTGGAAAAGGTGAGGTAGAAGAGATGGATGGAGCCCAAAATACGTTACAAAATTTGATTATAAAGATTACATGGGATAGAGAGGTGGGTGGGACCCAAATATGTTACAAAATTTGATTGTAAATGTACATAGGATAGAGAGGTGGAAGAGGTGGGTGGGACCCAAACTACGTAAAAAATTTTGATTATAAAGGTCACATGGGATAGAGAGGTAGAAAAGGTGAGGTAGAAGAGGTGGATGGGACCCAAAATACGTTACAGAGTTTGATTGTAAATGTTACATAGCATAGAGAGGTGGAAGAGGTGGGTGGGACCAATGATGAGAAGTTTTTATTTTATTTAGGGATATGGTTGGTAAGCGCAGAGACGCGTGATGACGGTATCTGAATCTCCTTAATGGATAACGAGTTTCTTGAGAAATTTTCCAATTCTACATATCAGTTGTTATTACCTCAATATTGAGGAGAAGAGTGACGAGAGAAAAAAGATTTGAAAAAGTCTACAGAAATTCAGGAACTTGTTATCCATGTGGGAGAACTTTTCCAATTTTGCACGTCAGCTGCTATCACTTCAATTTTGAGGGCAAAAGTAATGGGAAAAAATAATTGGAAAATTCCACATAAATCTGGAAACTTGTTATCCATGAGGGAGATTGAGACAGCCACCACCACACACCTATTGAGGTAATAACAACGATGCGCAGAATTGGAATAATTCATAAACTTTTTCAATTTGCGTGTTGATTGTTATTACCTTAATGCTAAGGAGAGGAGTGACGTGAAAGAGAATTTTGTTCAATTTTTTCTTTTTCTATTTTGGCAAGTCGATTATTACCGCACTACTGAATGTGTAATGGAGGAACAATAATTTGTATGGATATCCATTCTACAAAAAATTGTCTTTCTTGATAATTGATTCGAAAGTGAGGTAATAACTGACTCGTCCAAACAGGAAAAGAAAAATTTTTATGAATAACAATTAGAGAAATTAGTTAAAAGTGATCTTTAACTATTTTAATTTTTTTATTTATAACCATGAAATTTTATTTTATCTTTTTCTTATCATGACTATTTTTGTTCTTCTAAAAATAGCCATGAACTTTTCTTTTATCTTTTTCTAACCATAAACTATTTTGTTCTTCAAAAAATAGCCTTGAATTATTTTTGACCTCTCAAATATAGCAATTAATTTGTGGATGTATTTGAGATGTTAAAATAGTTCATGGCTATTTTCAGAAGAACAAAAATAGTTCATAGTTAAAAAAAAGATAAATAAAAGTTCATGATTACAAACAAAAGATATAAAATAGTTCATAGTTAAAAAAAAAAGATGAAATAAAAGTTCGTGCCTATTTTCAAAATAAAACCTTAATATATTCTCAAAATACTTGTTTAATAAGTAACACTTTTGTGGGAATGGTTAAAATTTATAGGTCTCATAATACTGTTGCTGATGGCTTAGCAAAATTTGGTGGCACTTTTAGTTACCATTCTTTGGTTTGGGCAATTCCTGGTTGTTCATTACATACATGTTTAGTTAATTCAATTTCTGTTTATTTTATAAAGTAATAATTTTTTTTGTAGTATAATAAGAGTGAATTACATTTATCTCTTTTGAGCCTTGTTGAAACTAGGGGTAAATTCTTCAGATTTAATTAAATTACATTTTCCCCCCATTAATCAATAAATGATTAACAAATGAGTCCCTAGTGTCTCAATTTGCTGCAGAATAAGCTTACCTTTGACAATAACAAATATATTAATATCCCAAAGTACCTTTAGTTTATTAAGGTGTTTCAAGAATTGGCTAATAAAAATTTTTACTCAATATCAAATACAAAAAAATTAAAGGGACTTAAGTGCAAATATCTATTAAGAACAATAATAATTTTCTTCAAAAAAGGAAAAAAAAAAAAAAAGAAAAAAGGGCAATCTTAATTTGAATGCCTTGCAGCAGATAAAATTTTCATTTATGTGGATTTTTCGATTGCTATCTATATTAAAAAAGGTTAGAATATAATTATATTTTCACAAAATTACAATTCAAATAAACAAAATGTAGTAAAAAATATTAATAGATAAAAAGTCTATTGAACTATGACCATTTTAGTTAGGATTATTTATAATTTGACTGAAGAATTGTTTAAACAGTCAGAATATTTATTTAACAGATGATAATATATTATATTTGGCAATAAGAATTCATTTGTTAATAATTTGTTGGTAAAGGCAGAGAAAATAGTTTGGTGAAACTTTAAGGACTTGTCCATAGTTTTAAAAAACCTCATAGAAGGTGATTGTAATTCACTCTTATATTAGTTTTTAGCTTTTTTTTTTTTATGTTTTTATTATAGGAATTAGGCCCGTGTCTTTACGTTACTGAGCTTCTAGAAGGACATGTTCCTAATTCTAGACTTAAAAAAAAAAAAAGAAAAAAAAAGAGGAGGGTCTTTCAAATGAACTTGCTTTTTGTTCTCAAATAGTTTCCATTAGAAAGTTACACTCAATATTTATAAATCATATACCCTATTAGTAAAAATTATAGTAACTTTTATTAATTAAAAAAGATTTATTTAAGAATTTTGCATTTGATGACTAAATCCATATTTGAATTGACCAAGGCCTAGTAAACTTTGAGCTAAAATAGCAAAAATTGATAAGTCTATATCTACTCAACAATTTCAAAAAAGGCCTCAAACTAGTAACAGCTTGAAAATTCCTTGTCCTTCGTCAATGACATTCTTGGGTTCATTAGGATTGCAATTACAATTATAAATCTTGAACCCAATAACTCTTTTCGGGTCCACTTGTTAGCTCATTGATGATAAGTAAAATTTCTTTTTTTTTGGAATGATGGTAAAATTAGCATCTTACCTTATTAATTAGATGAAATTAATTATTTTTAATGTAGATTTTTAATCTTTTTGAATGGAGAGTTTTTTATATTTGAAAAAATAAATTTTTATATATTTTTGAGAGATACCTGATATTTAAGGACACAACTTATAAGGTATATAACATTAAATTTTTTATTGGGTGACTCGAACTCAAAGACCTCTCACTATTTTTTAGAGATACCTGATATTTAAGGACACAACTTATAAGGTATATAATATTAAATTTTTTATTGAGTGACTCGAATTCAAAGACCTCCCACTTTACAAATTAAATAGAAATAGTTAAATAATGAAACACACTATCAAAATAAAAATTGACTTTACAAAAAGAAAAGTAGACTTTGGGACGTAAATTTTCTTGACTTCAAGATTCGCAATTGTAAATTAATGGGCCCAAGATTTTCTTTGGAAGATTGTAAATAATTTCCAGCTATCACTAGTTTGAGGCATTTCTCTAATATTGGTGGCAAAAAAAATACAGAATTCTCCATTTTTTTTTGGTTCAACCCGAAGCCCACTTGTCCAACCCAAATATAAATTTAGTCATGAAATACAAATTTTTAAGTAAATCTGTTTTTTTGAGAGTCATACGCTATAACAGTTTATATATATATATATATATTATTTATAGGCATAAACTATAAATACAAAGATCGAGTGTAACTTTCTAATGTATGTGACTGCAAAAATCAAACTCATCTATAGGGTTTAATAACATGACGTTTTCATTTGAAATCTCCCTTCTCTCTTGTGCAAAGTGTCGTAATTTGTTGGATAAAAGTTTGAGCACTTTTGACAACAAAATCTCTCATCATATATATATATATATATATATATACACACTAAAGAGTTCATTGATATAAAGCTAAAAACAACACCCCTCATCTAAAAATTCATTTTCAAATACATATTGATGGAAGATTTCTATTCCTAATCTTTATCTCTATTCTCCACATTAAGTTTGATTTTAAGTCAATTTGGTGCTACACCAAATTGGATCCAAAGTTCATAACATCATACATCATCTAAATCCATTTCAAATCTATATCGATGAAAACTCTTCTAACTATAGTTTCTATTCTCTACACTAATTTCAATTTTAAGTTCATAATAGCATACTTAACCTAAATCTATTTTCAAATCCATATCAATGGACTCCCCTAGGTCTAACATTTACAAAGAAGAACCTAAAAAATTTTATGTAGTTAAGATTAAACTTAACTTCTTCACCATTACTATATTCAAATTATAATTATAGTAATTTTGTGTTTCTAGTTAGCATTTGTGAGAGATTTGCACACATGAGATTTTTGAAATGTATTAGATTAGTTTTTTTTTACTCTACTCAAATCATAATTTAGTAAAATTTTATTTTTGTTTCTAGTTATCACTGATTACAGATTTGTACACTTGATATTTATATTTTTTGTAATTGAAAAAGTGTCCATATAAATAAAGACTTTTCCAACTCATAAGTTCTTCAAAGGTCATGTTTATAGAAAAAGGAATAAAAACACTCATGAAAATTTAATATAGGCTATCCAAAACTTAAAAAATAAATTGACTATTTTCTCTTTTGATAGTTTGTTTGATAATAAAAAGACTAGAAATGTCTTTTACTTATTAATAAATAATTTAATTAAATATACATATAATTTTTTTAATTAATTAAATTTAAGATTACTAAATTGTATGGATCTAAGTTTATAAGTATAATAACAACTATATTGTTGTACTTATACCTATTATTTGCTGCTAACAAGTTTCTTGAAGGGAGTATCATACAAAATCATGTATAACACTATATAAAAATTAAATGTAGTACTTAATATAAACAAAAATATATGCTAATTTAAAAGGTAAATTTGAAATTACTTACCAATAATAATTGCATCACGTGAAAGAAAATGGTTCAAGCATCCTAGTTGTGAACTTGTGATCAAGAGTAGAAAGACGAACTCTTCACTTGAAAATAATAGAGGTTCGCATAATCTTATAATAAAGTTTGTTAATTCTACTAATATTAGAAGCAACTTTAATTGCTATCACCTGTTTAAATATGCAAAAGACAAAGATAAAATAATCAACATTAACATCTTACAAGGAAATATATATCAAAATCTAGATTAGCATATAAAAAATATAATTATTATATTAACAAAAACAAAAGAGATTATACTAACTTTGAGAAGGTTATAAATAATTTAAAGCGGCTGTTTTGGTCATTCATCGAAAGGAGACACCTTTCCAAACCCAGAAGATGGACGGAATCCTAGGATTCCTTCTTGAGGCAAATATTCTTTGCCTGTCTTTTCTGGTTGCTCCACACCATACTCTATTCTTGTAAGATGATACACACTAGCTAACAACCCTCTGAGTGCTACATCATAGGTGCATTAGAAGTGTAGATAATTATAACCATACTGCTAGAGAATAGGCAATTGTTCATGACTCATCTGCTATCTTTTCGAGATCTCTTTGATTTGAGATCAATTTTTTCAAACAAGTGACTTAAAATAATATAGATAAGATGTGTGTAGCAGACAGAGAAAAATGAAGTGAAGAAGATTAGAAAACGAATGATCAAAAAGGCTGGAGAGAGATCTAGGAGCGAAGAGAAGGGAATGAAATGGAAGAGAAAAGAAGGGACGGGAAAGGCCGCAAAAGGTGTGGTGATGAAAATTGTAAGAAAAGAAAGAGAAAAAGAGACGAAGAGAGGGAGGCGGCACCGAAAAGACGGAGAAAACGAAAAGAAGCGATAGAGAGGAGTAGGTTAATAGGATTGTTGGATCTTTACCAATTTTGCCCTCATTGTAATACTATTATTACAAACTTTTCGATTATGCACATATTGGATATCACTCCTATCTATAAATATTAATAATGACTAAAACATTATCAAATGACTCGACTTCGATTGCCAAATAATGCATAGGGCATTTAAGCCTGAGCACTTTTTTTGAGAGGTAATTCACATATATTGCAAAAAAAAAAAATATATATATATATATTTGTAGAAATTGAATTAGAGTAATCAAGAAGAGCTTGTGGTTTTTTTTACTTTGTTTTCCTTTAATAAATGAACTGTACTTCCTATAGCATACTTAATCCTCATTGTGTCTTTAGAGAGATTCTAGCATTCAATACAACACATATGTGTCTTTTGCAGGTATTGTCCATAGCACACATATGCTTCTCACATGTATTGCTATAAAAGAATGTTGTTTTGGCTTTGATTTTGAGTTCTTTTAAATAGAACATAGACTAAATGAATCTTATAATTTGGACAGCAAGGCATGACAGATTCCCAACTAGCACTTTCTTCTTCCACGGTAAGTGTGCCCTATCCTCGCTATGCTTGATCTGTGGTTCTGCGGATGAGACTAGGAATCCACGGCTTCTTGAAGTGCAAGTGGTGTGATAAGGTATGGCCGTAGCTACTAAGAGAAACTAACTTGTGGGATTTCTTTAAATTTGACTCCATCAAAGATTGGATTGACTATAATATCACTAGAAAATGTCTTTGCAACTTTTCTAGTTTAGACTGAATAGTGATTTTAAGAGAGACAATTAAAAGACTATGATTTTTGTGGAATCGACATCTACATTATCATGAGATTTCTCTTCTCTCACTTTTTAACCTTATGAGAGATGTTTTGTATAGGGCTAGGAGTATTTTTAATGGGTTATGAATCCTAGTGACATCTCCTTTGGAGATTCTTTTTGACCCTACTGAAGGCATTATTTTTGTGTAAGGCCTTGAGCTTGTACATTTGGATTTTTTTTCTCTAAAATGGGAATTGATCTCTGTTTTGACAAAAAACGAGAAAAAACAAGTTTAGTTTGATACAATTTAATAGTAGTTAGTTCAAAATTGATAATAAAATCTTTAAATATAATGGTATTTTCTATATTATTAGGAGAGGATGAGAGGATAATGAATGGAACCTTATAAAAAACGAAATGTGATCATACTGTAGTAATATATATTACAACATATAAGAATACAAAATATACATAACTCATTTAGTCATTAAGAAAATCAAATGGATTAGCTCAGAATAATTTTTTATTCTTACCAAATCAAGTTAATTACTTCAAAAATAGTGAAGACGGTCTTGAACAATCCTTAAATAAGAAAATTTTAAAAATAAGAAAATAATATTAACTTTTTTAGAGAAAGATAGAGTAATTAATTACATATACTCATAAACTTTTGTAACTTTTCATACCCAAAAACTTGTTTTTCAAAATTTTATACCCATGAAATACTTAGAATCTTGCTGGTATGAAAAGTTATACTCAATGTGGTGGTTTCTACCATATTTTAGACATGCACCATGCATGTGAGTCTTTTATTAAAGGAATTTTTGTTCTTTAAGTGGTGAATAGTAAAAAAAGAATAATTTTTAGATGATATATATGTACTAGAAAATGATAGAGGCGTGCGATAGTTGAACGTGTCATTTATGTTTTAGTTATGTAACTATGACATAATAAGAGGCTCATGTACAGGGTTATGGGTGAAGCTACTTGGTCCTTGACCTCGCCTCAATTTTGTTTTTTAGTTTTATATAGTATATATAATTCGTCTATTTTGTGTTTGAATTAGTATATTTTGTCATTTTGGCCCCCTCAATTTCTTCTTTTTTTTTTTTTTAAATTTCATAGAGTTTCATACAATTTATATATTTCATGTTAAAATTGTCATATTTCACCATTTTGGCCACCTAGATATTGGAGTCTGGCTTCGCCCATGTGCAAGGGCATGCAAAAAAGATATTGAAAATCACCACAGTCAATATAATTTGACATATCTGTAGGGTTGTAAATAGTTTATGAGTATAAATGTTTGAAATAAAAGTTTTTGGACATGAATAGAAAATCGACAATAGTTTTTTGGTATATATAGCAAATTTCTCGTAAAAGATACGATAAATATTGTAAGAAATATATGAATATGGTCAATGTGGGTTCGCTAATTGAAGACCATGTTTCACTGGTGAAACCATCTAACATCTCATTTCTTTGCTTCCACTTTCTCCCTCAAACTTATAACTCTCTCTAACTCAAACTAATAATTGGAAGTAGTTTGAGTTAGTGTGGATAAAAATATAAATAAAAATGATTGAAATTATAAATTTTAATATTAGAAAGATTAAAAAGTTTAAAAATCTTTTAAAACAATTACACATCCTTGTACACACACTGGGTATGTGCACATAGTTTTGGCACTAGGGCATGTGTGCACGAACCCTAGTGGTGCACAAGGATGCCGTGTGCATACGACCATGTTAGCAACTACTACGACCATGTTAGCAACTACTTGCAAAGCACGCCAACTGTATGTGAGAGGCATGTAAAAAGTTAAGTTCTGATCGATGTAAAACAACAATTCTTGACAAAAACAGAATTGATAACTTGAGTGCACAAGAAACTTATTTATTACAATCAACAATGTTTAACCATCAATGTTCTATTATAAAACTAGTAAATCCTTTGGTCCTAAATCTTCAATCTCAACAACTATCAGTTCCCACTTGGATCTAATAACGCGTGAGTCCATAAGAGTACGGTTGTCCATAGGGCTGTAAACGGGACGGGGTCTTACCCGTACCCGCATGGGTCTGTACCCGTTTTTAGCGGGTAAGGTTTAAATTTTATACCCGCGGACCCGTACACGTACCCGTATTTATACTGCTATATGGGTCCGGGTAAGGTATGGTGATGCCCAGACCCGTATACCCGTATTAATAAAATAATAATATATTTTATATATTATATTATATTAATATATAATTTATATTTTTTTTAACATATTATTTTACTCTTATCTTTAACCCTAACCTACTACCTCTACCTACCAACCAACTACACTCACATCACATCACACTCACACTGCCTGTCACACACTACACAGACACACTACACTACTCAGACTACTACTCACCTCACCTCACTCCTCGCCTCTCCTCTCATTTCAGCTCTCTCTCTCTCTCTCTCTCTCTCTCTCTCTCTCTCTCTCCTCTTTTATTTTTATTCGATTAATGTACTATGACGATTTTGTGTATATTTGAACTTTTAATTATGTGAATTAGAGATGTTAAATGATTTTATTTGTTGAAAGAAATGTTAAGGAGATTATGTTAATCATGTTAAAATTTTTATTTTTTGAATTATACATTGTTTTACATATTTTTGTTTAACAGGAAAATAAAATAGAAAAATGTCATACGGTATCGGGTATACCCTGTACTCTACCCCTAGACCCTGGAGGGTCGGGTCTGGGTCCAGAATTTTATACCCTGGAGGGTATGAGTCCGGGTCTGGGTCCAAGTTTCACTATAAGGGTACGGGTCCTGGTCTGGGGGTACCCTGAGGGTCTGGACCCGTTTACAGCCCTAGTTGTCCATATGAGCGACAATCTGCCAAGCTTCATGGAAATAAAATAAAAAGAAGTTCACAATGTGGTTTTGCACAAAACACATCAGGAGGCCTTGCACCGAAACAGTAGTAGTGCTTTATAAAGTAAGAGGTGGAATACTACAAAGCATATGGTGCCTCGAGGGTTCTTAAAAAAATGCGCAAATTGGAGCAAAAATCAGAAAAGAAAATGCCATGAGTTCACCTTAAAAGTAGGGAAAAGCGAAGGCACACTACAATGACCCAACGTCCCCCTATATGAGGTGGACACAAGGATGTAGAGCAGGGTGGCAGAGCAAGATTTTGGTGAAATACTTGTTTAAAAAGTGAGGAAACTTAGGCATGATTAGAAATAGTAGAAAGGTAACTAGATTGACACAAGGGTGTAGAGCAAGGTGGCAGAGCAAGACTTCGGTGAAGTACGTGTTTAAAAAGTGAGGAAACTCAGGCACAATTAGAAATAGTAGAAAGGTAACTAGATTGAATTGGCAGGATGATGGTTTCTGCAACAATAAGTCACATATATATAGCAGAATATTAGCACTCCTATTCGCAGAATATTAATAGCGTCGCTTCGAGTCATACTCGCATTTGTTGTGGTGCAATATGTAAAGATACAATTTCCCCATCTAGTGAAATGTGTAGATATTTGTAAGGAAGTGAATGAATTACTAGATATAATCAGGGACGGAACTAGAACAATATGATTGGGGGGGCTGGAGGAAAAAAAAATTTTGCCAGAATTTCGTCTATAAAATGATGCATTCCATGTACAAAAGACACTCAAACAATTTCAAATTTACATATAATATAGCAAAAGAATAGGTAATCGCCCATTACCAATGAGGAGTGATCACCCATCACTCACGGGATAAGCTTTACAATTATAAATTTACATATAATATAGCAAAAGAATAGGTAATCGCCTATTACCAATGAGGAGTGATCGCCCATCACTCACGGGATAAACATTACAAATTCTAAATTTACATATAATATAGCAAAAGAATAGGTAATCGCCCATTACCAATGAGGAGTGATCACCCATCACTCACGAGGAATGATTACCCATCACTCACGGGATAAATACCTCTATCAAAGCTGAGAATCTTGATCAGAATCTTGAGATAACAGATGAGATAAACATGATCAGAAGACGAAATCCAATATGACCTGCAATTGATTTAGAACATTAGAAGATTAATATGAAAACAAATAACATTCATCCCAATGCAAAGAATGAAAAAGAAATGACTACTGAAAAATGATTTTAAATAGAGTTTTACATGTGAATGAAATGATTAAGATGGCAATTTTATTCTTCGAGTTTGCATATTTTGAAACCGCTGCAAGATGTCTTCATTTTCAGTACTCTTAAAATCTCTTGCTCCACATAGCAAACCAAACTGTCATTGAGAAACTCATCTCCCATCCTATTGCGTAAATCATTCTTAATCGTTCTCATAGCAGAAAATGATCTTTCAACGGTAGCTGAAGCAACAGGCAAGACTAAAGCCAACTCAATTAGTCGATAATCTAAAGTAAAAAACTTGTGAGTATTCGTCTCAACCATCTTCTTTGCGAGATCTCCAATGTCAGTAAGGCCAGAGAAAGCTGCCCCATCACTTGATCTCATGTAAGAGATATATGTATCAAGTTGTGCTTTAAGCTCAAACTTATCAGAGATAGAAAAATCATCTGAATAGAACTCAGATAGACGGAGTAACTGACCCCGATCAAAATGCACAAAGGAATCTCTGGGATCAAGGCATGATATGCAAATAAGTAGCTCTGAAGTTGACTCCGTAAAACGATCATCCATTTATTTGACTATAAAATCAAGTACCTAACATTAAATAGAGAAAAGAACTGTTAATAATTTATAATATTACAAATAATTGAGTATTAGGTAATAAGTTAAAAAAACAATGAAATTAATTACCTAAAAAAAGATGTCTCGACGAAAAAAATGGTAGTAAGTCTTTAGCTGCCCATCCACACTCGTATAATCTAGCTCGGCTCGGTAAAGGATCTTGCATGTTCGTACACGAAAATATCATGTTTGACACGAAAATGCAGAATAACACCCAATAACTCCTCCCAATAATCATCATCATTTCTGTACTTTCTTCAAATCTTCCTTTATTATCCGAATCATCCTGGACAAAGCAGTGACTATGTTTTGAGTCCTTTGTTGCAAGCACATTGACAATGTATTTGTTTTTGCCAATACATTTACCGTTAATTGAGCAATGAATACAAATTCAAACTGCCACATTTTATCAATCAAACCTCGGGCAATGCATCGACTATTGACCTCATTAGCGTCTTCATATATAGTTTCAAGCACATGTGTCATTGCATCCCACATATGCAAAATCCGAGTTATTGTTTTGAAGTGAGAGCCCCAACGAGTGTCACCTGGCCGAGCTAAACTTGTTTCCTGATTTTTGCCCTTTCCTGTTGCAATTTTTCCACTTTCTAAACATTTTACAAGATCATCATACTGCTTTTGCAGAAGAGCATCATTTCTTTTACATGAAGCTCCAATAATGTTTACAATCTTAGCAAGGTACTAAAAAAAACTACACACGTTAGCATTTTTCTTTGAAGTAGACACAAGCACTAATTGAAGTTAGTGAGCAAAGCAATGAATATAATATGCGTACTTATTTTCATCTAAAATTTTTTGTTTCAATCCATTAAGCTCGCCACGCATATTAGACGTCCCATCATAACCTTGACCTCTGAGCTGTGAAATTGATAATCCATTTATTGCAAAGAAATCATCAATACTATTTTTCAACGTCCGTGCAAAAGTGTCACTCACGTGTACTACTCCAAGAAAATGCTCAACCACTTCTCCATTATCATTAACAAATCTCAAAACTATAGACAATTGCTCCTTCACAGAGCTATCTCGAGCCTCATCAACCAAAAGAGAAAAAAACCTTGTCCCAATCTCATTGATAATAGCCTTGTCTCACTTCGTTGCACAAGCATTAACAATTTCTTTTTGAATTTTAGGAGAAGTCAACTGATTATTTCCTGGAGCATTCAAGTTCATGACCTTATTTACTTCTTCCGATTCCTCACAATACCATTTTGTTAATTCAAGAAAATTACCTCGTCGGATTGAATTTATCGACTCATCATTTCCACGGAAAGCTAAACCCTGACTTAATAAATATCGAATAACTTTTACAACAAAGTAGCTAGTCAGTGCACGGTAGTCAATCTCAGTTTGACTACTTTGTTTCGCTAAAATGTATTCCACATTATGTCTTTGATTTTTGAAACCCAACAACTGAATCATAGTACCAGAGTGAGGACTGTTTGGAGCACCTTCATGGTTTCTAAATTTTTCTTTAGCACGTTTCCAATTTTTAAAACCAACTTCTGTAAACATATTATCGCCATGTTTGTGCTTTTGACCTTTAGCAAACAAATAACAACAGAAACAAAATGCTGCATCTTTATGTACACTGTACTCTAACCAAGTAAAATCTTTAAACCATATCTTCTGAAACGATCTTCTAATTTTACCAAAATCAGTTTGCGGAAATTTATGATCACATGGTTGAGTTGGCCCTTTAGCCACACACCGTCTCCTTAATTCATCTCTAATTTCATAAGGACAACTATCAATTGGTTTACGCAATCCTGGATCACCAATAATTTCAAAATTCGAAAACTCTTCCCCTACCCGAGGCTTTTTCCCACGATCTTCATTATTAACATTTCCTTTATTAGCTGATTTTTATTCAACCGGTTTAGGACCCTTCTTCAATTTCCCAAAATATTTCTCCATAGTAAAATCCTATATAATATTCAAATATTTTAAATTCACAATTCAACAGATTTCATTTATAACATAATAATTAATTAGAACATAAATTACATAATAATCATATTTTTACCAAAAAAATCCTAGAAAATTTTTCACTAACAACATAAAAATTTTAGCACTCAAAAATCTATTTACCAAAATAAAAAATTTTAGCACTCAAAATAAAAAATCATAGAAATAAAAATGTGTTTCTGAAAACTTACTTTTTTTTTTCCTTCAAAATCTTTCTGAACAGAATCTGCTTCTGCCGCCACCGCGGGTCCGCGCCGGCGCAGCCGCGTCCCGGTGTCCGTCTGGTCTGAGCGTCTCCCTCCTTCCTTCCTGCCGCCGCGCCAATTGCTGGCCTGGCTTGCTGCTGCAGCGCCGCCGGCCAGCTCTGCTCTGTTGTCCTATCTGTCTCTCAGTCCGCCACACGCGCACACGCATAAGACACGAGACACCACCCGCGTGCGCCGCCGCTGTCTGCTTGTTGAGCCACCACAGCCGCCGAGGAAGAGGGTTTCTGTTCGCAGAGGGGGAGCGGGTTCGGGGAGAGAGAAAAATTTTTTTTTGGTTGTTTTTACTGGCAGCCCGCAGCTGCTGCCGAGGGGTTTAATATATATATTTTTTTTATAAATCAGTCCCTACGTTTTGGGGGGGCTGAATTGAAAAAAAAAACTGGGGGGCTTAAATGTAAAAAACCAAAATTTTTTTTTTAAAAATAAAAAAAATTGTCAGGGGGGCTCGAGCCCACCCGAGCCCCTGATCCCTGGATATAATGAAACATCTTATTTAGAATGGTGAAATGTCTGCTAATGATTTAAAGTTAGGCTTTTAATTTCCATGAGTTGTCAAATACAAACATTATGTAATCTCCACAAAGTGTGACACCTCCATTTTTTTAAAAACTCTTTTATTTTTTCATACATTTGGAGAGAGGAATGTGATTCGAATTCAGGACCTTTGCCTGTTAATGGGTCAAAGTGTGACACCTTTTATAGTAAATATATATATATATATACACTCAGTTAAAAAGTTACTATAAAATGAAATATTGCATATCGAGATTCAAAGGAATCGGAGATTTAGCACCAAAAAGAAAAGGAATCGAGTGATAGTTTTATAATGATCAATGTATAACTTTATGTTTATCGCATAAGTTACATGTTAATTGATCATATTAAAAGTATGTGATTAAAAACAAAGGTTAACTCATGGTGTAGTAATTCTTTAACTTTTAAAATGCTCTAGCATTTTTCAGCTACATACCGTAATATGATTGAATAATATGTAAGTTATTTGTTCACCAAAACAAAGTTACTTTATATATAAGTTTAAAAAAATGCATTAAATTAGTTAAGGGTAAAATAGAAAACTTAACCTTTATTTTTCTCAACCTTAACCTTTGTACAAATAACCAAAATGTCATCTATTTTGAAACACATGGAGTAGCATAATTAATACTCAAATATTACAATTATGGCGATATGAAAAAACAAGATGATCAAGAAGTGATGTCTCACACATTTGTGTTGAATTTCACATCTTTGTGCCAAGATTAATAGGATCACTCTTCTAGCTTAAATTCATCATTGTATTATAATAAGTCACTATCTGATATTACAAACTTTTTAATTATGCACATATTGGATATGACTTCAATTTATAAATATTAATAATGACAAAAACATTATCAAAGGACTTGACTTCGATTGTCAAATAATTCATAGGTCGTTTATGTCAAGTACTAGCAAAGCTTGAGCACTCTTTTTGAGAGGTAAGTCACATATATTCCAATAGAATATTTGTAGAAATGGAATTAGAGTAATCAAGAAAAGCTTGTGGTTTTTTTTTTTACCTTGATTTCCTTTAATAAATGAATTGGACTTTCCATAGCATACTTAATCCTCATTGTGTCTTTAGGGAGATTCTAACGTTCAATATAACACTTGTGTGTCTATTGCGGGTGGTGTCTATGGCACACATATAGCTTCACACACGTATTGCTTGAAAAGAATGTTGTTTTGGCTTAGCTTTTGAGTTATTTTTAACATTTTTAAGACTAAATGAATCTTCTATTGTGGACAGCGAGACATGATAGGTTACCAACTAGCACTTTTTTCTTCAACCGTAAGTGCGCCCCATCCCCGTCATGCTTGATTTGTGGTTCTGCGGATGAGACTAGGAATCCACATCCTCCAGGACTGTAAGTGGTGTGATAAGGTATGGAAGTGGCTACTAAGAGAAAATGGCTTGTGGGATTTTTTTAAAATTGACTCCACCAAAGATTAGATGACTATAATCTCAGTGGTAAGACCTTTGCACATTTTCTAGCTTAGAATGGAGGAGTGATCTTAAGACAAACTATTGTTTTGGTGGAATCGACATCTACAAGATAGGAGATTCCTCTTCCCTCACTTTTTGACCTTTTGAGGGATGTTTTGTATAGGACTATGTGTCCTAGTGACATCTTCTTTGGAGATTCTTTTGACCCTACTCAAGGAAGTTATTTGTATATGGCCTTGAGCTTGTACATTTTGTGTGTTGTTATCTCTAAAATGAGAATTGATCTTGGTTTCGACAAAAAAACTAGTTTAGTTTGATACTACAATATTGGTTAGTGTAAAATCGACAGTAAAAGCTTTAAATATGATGGTCTTTTCTACATTATTTGGAGAGGATAAGAGGATAACGAAAGGATCCTTACAAAAAATGAAATGTGATTATACTGCAGTAACATACATTACAACATATAACAATACACAGTACACAAAACTCATTTAGTCATTAAACAAATCAAATTGATTAGCTTAGAATAATTTTTACACTAACTAAATCAAGTTAACTATTTCAAAATAGTGAAGATGGTCATGAATGATTCTTAAAGAAGGAAATTTAAAAATAAGAATTTAATATTAAGATTTTAGTGAAAGAGAAATTAGCTATATATACTCATGAACTATTGTCCACTTTTCTATTCATGACAAAAACTTATTTTTCAAAATTTTATACCCATGAAGTATTTGCAATCTTCCTAGTGTGAAAAGTTATACTCAATGTGGTGGTTTCTGGCACATATCATGCACGTGATCCCTTTGTCAAAGGAATTTTGGTTCTTAAATGGTGAATAGTAAAAAAAAAAAAAAAGAATAATTGTTAGATGATATATATGTACTGGAAAAATGATAGAGGCGTGTGGTTGTTGAATGTGTCTTTTAAGTGTTAGTTTTGTAACTATGACATAATAAGATGTGCGGGGCATGGGCAAAGCTACTTGGGGGCTAACGCCCTTCTTGGCCTCCCTCAATTTTATTTTTTAGTTTTATATAGTATATACAATTCGTCTATTTTTTTGTTTGAATTAGTATATTTTGTCATTAAGGCCCTCTCAATTTCTTTTTTCTTAATTTTATTAAGTTTCATATAATTTATATATTTCGTGTTAAAAATTATCAAATTTTACCATTTCAGCACCCTAGATATTGAAGTCCGGCTTCACCCTTGTGCAAAGGCATGCAAAAAATATGTTGAAAATAACCGCATTGAGTTTAATTTGTTATATTTGTAGGGTCGTAAATAGTTTATGCGTATAAATATTTGACATAAAAGTTTTTGGGCATGAATAGAAAATCGATAATAGTTTTTTGGTACATATATATATCTAATTTCTCGTGAAAGATTTGATAAATGTTGTTAGAAATATATGAATACGGTCAATTGGGGTTTGCTAATTGAAGCCTATGTTTTACTGGTGCAACCATCTAACATCTTATTTCAACAATCACTTTCTCTTTCTAACTTATAATTCTCTCTAACTTCTCTCGAAAAACTCTAACTCAAACTAATAATTGGAAGTAGTATAAATTAGTGTGGATGAAAGTATAAATGAAAATGATTTAAAATTTTAAATCTTAATATTGAAAACACTAAAAAGTTTTAATTTTTTTTTAGAAAATTATATATCCTCGTGCACGTGCATGTAGTACGTGCACATAGTGTGGAACTAGGGCTTGTGTGCACAGACCTTAGTGGTGCACAAGGATATCGCGTGCATACGAAAATGTTAGCAACCACTTACACAACACGCCAATTATATGTGAGAGGCATGCAAAGAGTTAAGTCCCGATTGATGTAAAAAAAATTCTTGACAAAAATATAAATGATATCTTTCATAGATAGTCAGGACAAACAAGAAACTTATTTATTACAATCTTCGATGTTGAACCATCAACGTTCCATAATAAAAAGCATTAAATTCTTTGGTCCTAAATCTTCAACCTCATGACCCATCAGTTCCCACCCGGATCTAACAACATGCGAGTCCATAAGGGTATGGTTGTCCATATGAGCGATAATTTGTCGAGCTTCATCGAAATAAAATAAAAAGAAGATCTTCAAGCGGCCTTGCACCGAACCATAGTGGTGCTTCATAAAGTAAGAGGTGGAATACCGCAAAGCATATGGCACCTCGAGAATTTTTAAAAAGACACGCAGATAGGAGCAAAAATCTTAAAAGGAAATCCCATGAGTTCGTCTTAGATGCAGGGAAAAGTGAAGGCGCACTAATACGACCTAACGTCCACCTATACGACGGCAGACACAGGGATGTAGAGAAGCGTGCTAAAGTAGGATTTCAGGGAAATACGTGTTTAAAAAGTGAGGAAACTCAAGCATGATTAGGAATAGCAGACAGGTAATTAGATATAATTGACAATATTATGGTTTCCTTAGCAACAAGTCACACATATATATAGTAGAATATTAGCACTCCTACTTGCAGAACATTAATAGCGTCACTGCGAGTCTTACTCGCATTTATTGTGGTGCAACATATAAAGATACAATTTTTCCATCTAGTAAAACATGTGTAGATATTTGTAGGCAAGAGAATAAGTGACTAGATATAATCAAACATCTTATCTAGAAAGGTGAAATGTCTGTCGATGATTTAAAGTTAGTCTTTCAATTTCCATGAGTTGTCAACTACAAAGGTTATGTAATCTCCACAAAGTGTGACACCTCCAGTTTTTTTATAAATTTCTTTATTTTTTTAATATATTGAGGGAGCGGAATGTGATTCGAACTCAGGACCTTTGCCTGTAAAGGAGTCAAAGTGTGACACCTCTTATAGTAACAAATTTTAAATTCTAAGTTAAAGAATTCTCAAAAATGAAACTTAGAATTTAAAATTCTCTTAAGATTGGGTATCCAATTGACAAAATGATCAAACAATAGGGTACTCATTTGGTATTAACCCTTAATTTTAAAAGTGTAGCATTTTCAGCTACATACTTTAATATAATTGAATAATATGTAAATTATTCATTCACCAAAAAAAAGTTACTTCACATATATGTTTGAAAAAATACATTAAATTAGCTAAAGGTAAAATAGAAAACTTAACCCTTATTTTTCTCAACCTTAATCTTTGTACAAATAACCAAAATGTCATCTATTTTGGGAATTTTACCATATTTGGCCTTTTTTTTTAAAAAAAAGCCACTAAAGTAGCTGCAATTTTTTTTAAAAATCTGTGTGCGTGCGTTATCATTAAAGATAACGATCGCGATATGTGTTATCCCTAAACCTGAATTCTCCACCTTAATCAACTGATGTGGTTGATAACACATTCGAGAAAGCATTATACTTAAGGATAATGCATCTCTTGTATGCATTATCTGCCACATTATTTTTTTTTGTAAAACATATAATTAATTTTTTTAAGAAAAAAGACAAAGTATTCTTTTAGTTATGTCATTTGATATATATTTTATGATAACCGTTTTACGTAAAATATTTTATAAAAAAATACAAAGAAGTATTTTAAAATATTTTATGTTTTTGTCACTTGTTGTAAATTTTACTATTAATAATTTATAATCGATTTAAAGTATTTTCAATTTTTTTTTGGCAAAACTTATAATTAATTTGTTTTTTTTAAAAAAAGATAAAGTATTGTTTTATTTATGTCATTTGGTGTATATTTTATGATAATAATTATAACCGTTTTAAGTAAAATAGTATATTAAAAAGCACGTACGTAACATCCCGTCTAAGCACCTCAAAGTTAACATAAGTCTCAGTGAGTTCAAGCAAAAGTGTTGGGGTTATTTTCTAAGGAATAGAAAATTTTGGGGTCATTTGGTAATTTCTAAAAACTTTAAGGAAGAATTTTTTGTTGAAAACTTTTTTAGGTGTATTTTAGAATTATTAGTTTTAACGCTTTAAGTTGGAGATTGAGATTTTAAGTTTAATATGACTTTTTAAAGTCATTTTTAAGATTTGGAATTAACGTAAAAAGTTTAGAAATTTAAAGGACTTTAGTGCCATTATAGGAATTAGTGGTGCCAAGTGGGGTGGTGATTTGTTGACACTTGGCAAGTAAGTGTCATGTGTCTTGACCACACAAGCCAAAGCCATGCATACATGGCTATATAAGGAGTGGTAGTGGAAGCCTAAATTCTCATCCCTTTCTCTCATTTCTCTTCTCCTCTCTTCTCTCTCTCTCTCTCTTCTCCCATTTTCTCTTTATCTCGGCAGCTCTCTCTCTCTCTCTCTCTCTCTCTCTCTCCCCGCTTTCTCTTTCTTTCTTCTTGCTTCTTTTCCGTTTTCTTTTTCTCCGTTTTCTCTCTTTCTCTCTCTCAAGGTAAGCTTTCATCTTTCTTTTTATTATTTTTATTCCTTTTTTAGGAGAAGTTTTATTTTATTTTTATTATGAGGTTATAATCTTCTAAGATAATATTAAGGTTTAATAGTTATAGATTTATTTTGAGAACCCATGTTTTTTAAAGAATTATTATGAAATTATTTTGGAGATGTTTTTAAAATTCTTTTGGGTTTAGAATAAATTTAAGTACACCATAGGGTTATCATGGGGTCATAGTTATATTTTTATGAAGCTATTTGATTAAGTTTTGAATGATATTGTTTGTAGGATTGACTTGGTTCGCAGCTCAAGTGAGTTCACCAACCTTTTTATTTTTACAAAAGATTTAATTATTTCTTGAAAACATATTTCTCCATTTTTTGGATCTTGACAAAATATTTACCGGGAATATCACGGGTTATGCTAAATATGTTTTGAGTTATTAAAATATTTTTATTTTAAAATATTTTTTAAGGCTTTGAAATATATTTGTGTTAGTAACATATTTTCATAATACTTTTATTTTAAATATTTTTGTGATACTTCTATTTTGGGTTTTGAGTTTCAAACTATTTGGAGAAATTATTTTTAAAATATTTATTATTTCTTTTTGGAAATAATAATTTTAAATCTTTTAAATTTTCTTAAAAGGTTTTGAGTTTTAAAATTATTTTGAGAAATTAATTTAAAACATTTAGTATTTCTTCTTGGAAATAAGATTTTAAATATTTTAAAAAGATTTTGAGATTTAAAATTATTTGGAAAAATTATCTTTAAAATATTTTTAAATATTTTAAATATTCTTATAAGGTTTTGAGATTTAAAATTATCTTTAAAGTATTTATTATTTCTTTTTGAAATAACACTTTAAATATTTTAAATATTTTTATAAGGCTTTGGAGTATTAAAATATTTTTATAATACTTTTATTTTAAAATATTCTTTATTATGATTTCAAAAATATTTACTATTTCTTTTTAAAGAATATTTCTCTATGGTGTTATTCATATATTACTTTAAATTTGGGAGTCATTTAATAATTTCCTTTTGAGAAATATTTATCATGATTTTTGGAAAGCATATCGACATAACCTATTTTATACACGGTAATATATTTTTAAGCTTACATTCCAAAGTCACATACGCATACTTTCATGGTAAACATGATTTTCAAAGACAAATGTTTTGAGAAAAAAAAATATTTTCATGAGTTTTACAAAATTGCATTCATGATACATTTGTCATGGCTATGAGTTTGTGGTTTGCCCGGCGGATAGAGATTTTTCGATACAGGAAGAGAGTGTGTGGCTGAGAGATGGCCTATGATTTTATAAAAATGAATTAAAACCGTAATCCGGCAAAAAGGGGCTTGGCATATTTTTTATCAAGATGTCGAGAGGACTTGTACTGTGCGTGGTTAGTCCCCCATATGAGGGCCTCTTCTGAACGACATGCTTGGTAGTGTTACTCTTGATTTGGATCCAGTTGACAGAGGGTGTAGTACCATTGGAGGGTTCGGCCCAAGGCGGTATTACTTTTGACTCCGTATCATACTCTGCGGTTTAGGCTACTTTCTAGCAGATTGGGTCAGGAGGGTCCCACCTGCTAGGGTAGCACAGGGCGGCTTGGTAGGTACCCTTGGGCTCGTTACCTGTTCTGTGTTTAAATAGTCTATGAGGTGCTTTATGAAAAATCGAACATTCATACGGTGTGCTTTAGGTTTCAGGCTGGTATTGATTATGGGATGCCGGAACTTGTGTCCGATGACCCCCATTTAAGGTTCTGGACTCTTTCTGTTGAGCCTATCATGATATATGCATGGTTTTGAAAGTTCGGGTGTCGCGGCAGCGCCGATGTCTCAGACTTTCCGGCTGCGCCCGAACCCTTCAGAATGTTTGTAACTTGCACACAAGAGATTTTTGTAAAAGTATTTCGTTTCTGGCATGTCAAACCATTTTGTAAAGAATGTTTTTACACGTATTAGAAACTCAAGAAAATCACACGTGCACCTGAACTCACTGAGCATCCATTACTAATGCCTTTCAAATGTTTTCTCCCATTTTTCAGATGACTCAGTCACCAGATCCGGCTAGTTGAGCCAATGTGGGCCCACTGGATTCGGTAATGTTGGGGTTCTCCATATCTAGTCATAAGGTTTGACCTATGAAGATTTTGGCCCTCACAACCTTAAACCTATGTATAAGTTTGAGAAGTTTTTATTATAAAGTGATATTCTTTTTTCTTCCGCTGCTTAGTTTAGAGGGTTACGTTTTAGTTCCTCCTAGTTGTATCCTAGCTTTATGTTTTTGTAAATCCAGTACTGAGAGGCACGCAGGTACCTTACCGCAGTTGACCTAGCGGAGGGGTACGGGGTATCACAACGTAGAAGTAATTTAAAGTATTTTGTGTTTTGTGACTTTTTGTAAATTTTATTATAGTAATTTATAATCCATTTAAGTAAAAGAATTTATAAAAAAGTGCCTAGAAGAAATTCAAAGAAGAAATATCATTAATTTTTTTTCAACCCTAAAATATTACAACACTTTGAAAAAAAAGAAACCTATACATTGTTTGAACTGGAGTTATTACAAGCTTTTCTATTGTGTCCAGGCATTCGACATCTACTACATCTTAGAGAAGATCTAGATTTCGATAACCTATTTCTCCCTGAAATCTTGTACCCTGTTTTTGACCTTGTTGATTGTTCATATTTAGAGGATAGAATGTTAAATTGTAAAGGGCATCTCTCCAAAAGTCCTTATGCAAAATTGGATTGTTAGGTTCATCTGTAAGTTTCCCGTGAATATATGTCTAACATGTAAACATCATGTCTTGTACCATTATCTTCTACAAACTGCCACAACTACACGACTTTATTCATTTTCAAGGTGTAAATGTTGTTGTCGCGACCATCAAGCTGTATTGGAGATTTAACCATGTAAATACCAGCTCGTAGATTATATGGTGTAACTGTGTGATCTTTTGATTTTAATTCAATCCAAAGAAACTTGTCAAACACTCTTATTGGAAATGGATGCACACAGTTCTAGGCCTTCTGATGCTGCTAGTTGAAGTACTTAACAAGTTTGTTGAATATTAATTCAACTAGGGCTTTTAAAGGTAAGACCCTAGCTCTTTTAAGGCCATTGTTAAGTGCTTCTGAAATGTTGGTAGTCATCACTTCATGCCTATGCCAACCATCATTCAGAGTGTCTATTTCTCCAAGGGTATCTTCACTAAATAATTATAAGCTTCTGCATTTCTACTTTTAATTTCATTCATGGCATGTTCAAATTTCCATCGGTTAGCTTCAATTCTGGCCTGTCACGTTAAACTTTTTAATTCATTGTTCTTAAAGGTCTTGGTGAAATTTGCCCGAATGTGGGTCAGACAAAACCTATGCTCTGTAAATGGAGGTTGCCACAGAACTTGATTTTGCGTAGTAGATAAAATTCCTTTGTGGCAATTAGATATTAAAAAAAATTCTAATCCTTGACTTTCCCGTAGAAGTTTGAGGAACTAATTCTAACTTTCGGACGGCTCTTTATCAACAATTGCAAATGTCAGGGGTAACAAATGGTTATTCGCATCCAATGTGCTTGCAATTAATAGTCGCTCTTATATGGTCCCCGTAGATGAGTGCCATCCACAAATTACTTGAGCATATACACCACATGCCCCACTCTGGGGTACTCTACGCTAACCCCTCTGCATTTCATGTGCACCATGCTCGGGTACAAGCTCCCGAGGACAACGATATGGTGGTTGTGTTGGAATCCGTAGGCAAAAATAAAATAAAATAAAACTACAGAAATCCACCAACAGGATCTGCACATACTAGAAAAACCGATTGGATAGAAATTACTTCAATGTTTTGATTGTTCGGAGTAGAGGCGCTACTCTTTACGCTTCGCCCTCTACTGGTATCCATGCGACGAACTCCTCTGCAAGTAATCGGGATGCTAGCCCCTTCCGTGTTCTGAAAACTGTTCAGAACTGATCCTGACTATCTGGTAATCGGTCGTATTTCGGAGAAAGAAGGCTAGATACTATATCGCCGTTCTAGGGTTCAGGGTTTTGTTTTTCTTTAATCAAATAAAGGACGGCTGCCAAGAAAAAGTTAACATAACCTTTTATAGCTGTCAATATCAAAACCCTAACTGTCATCTAATGATAGTTTAATCTCGTCCGTCTATTCCTATAATCATCCAACGGTTGGATGAGTAATGTTAAGTAATTAATTTTATTTATTCGATTAAATAAAATTAATTACTTATTAACTTACCAGAAAATACAATATGGAATCTGATTCACCTTTTGTATACGTTCAACGAATCTGGCCACAATCTAGATTCATTGAACGTGGACATTATGCTCACAAGATCGTCTATGCGTGTGACCCTGTAGGTTCACTTAACGGTGGCAGTGAATGAAAAATGTCTTAGACATTTATTCACAAAACATAAGCGGCCTCTAGCAAGACATTATGCTTGCCCAAGTTAAGTAAATGCAATAATAACCTAGCATCAGATTTAATATTTAGTCATTTTGTCACACGATATCCTAATTAAGTATAAGGCATGGACTAAGTCATCCCTATAAAACTCAATTAACTATTTACTTGATCACCAGGCAGACTGTTCCAACAAATAATATTAATAACACCTTATTAATATTTATTTAAGCATGGCCATGCATATTTTCCAGTCTTCCTTATCAAGGGGCCCATGGATATCTTTCTCTAAAAAGAGAGGGACAAATTCCTTTCACTATCTCCAATATTCAAGCCATGACAAGAAAATAAATCAACCAATAGTCATAATAATCATCTAATTAAAAGTGATGTTTGACTATGTCAAAACATATTTTCTCTCTATGCAAGAAACATTAGAAAGATTAGGTCAAAAGACACCAAATATAAAACTGAGAAGAAATACTTATAACTTAAACCCATGCAATATTTCTTTTTCACTTTGGGTCATGTCCAATACAATATTCTCAATATGTATTTATGAATTGATTTTATATCTCATATTCATGATCAGTAAAACTTGACCATCAATCAACTTCACACTAGTTTAATAATACAAGATATAATAAACTAGTTACAAATAAGAATAGTATTTCATTAGCTATAAGGGTTTTATTATCATGTCATATACTTGATGACCAAGAGCATAAAATACAATTCAAAAAATACATGCTTCATAAATCATAAATGTGAGTCAATTGGTCTTAGGGAATATACTAACAATCTCCCACTTACCCTACCACCAATTTGACATGACTCTCAAACCCATTGACTTAGTATGACGTTCATGCTTAAATTGTGGGAGTGGCTTTGTCAATGGATCTGCGACATTGCCATTGGTGTCTATTTTGCAAATTTTAACATCTCTACGCTCAATAATTTTTCGAATGAGATGGAAACGCCTGAGAATATGTTTGGATCGTTGATGAGATCTAGGTTCCTTAGCTTGTACAATGGCTCCTGTATTATCAAAATATAGGTCCACTGGGTTCACAATGCTAGGAATTACACGTAATTCTGTGATGAACTTTCTGATCCAAACTGCCTCCTTGGCTGCTTCAGAAGCAGCCACATACTCAGCCTCTGTAGTAGAATCTGCCACGGTATCTTGCTTTGAACTCTTCCAGCTCACAACATCTCCATTCAAACAAAACACAAATCCAGATTGCGATCTAAAATCATCTAAATCAGTCTGAAAGCTAGCATCCGTGTAACCATTTACAACAAGCTCTCCTTCCTGACCTCCGTAGATCAAAAACATCTCTTTAGTCCTTTTTAAGTACTTGAGAATGTTTTTTACTGCAGTCCAATGCGATTCACCAGGATTTGACTGGAATCTGCTAGTCACGCTTAATGCATACGAGACATCTGGGCGAGTGCATAACATGGCGTACATGATAGATCCAACTGCAGAAGCGTAAGGAATCTTACTCATGCGTTCTGTATCCTCCCTTGTGGTAGAACTTTGAGACTTACTGAGTTTAATGCCATGTGACATTGGTAAGAATTCTCTCTTAGAATCTTGCATACTGAACCCTTTTAGTACCTTGTCAATATATCCACTCTGACTTAGGCCAATTAGGTTTTTAGATCTATCTCGATAGATCCTAATGCCTAGAATATAGGCTGCTTCGCCTAAATCTTTCATTGAAAAACACTTCCCCAACCAAGTTTTTACACTTTGCAAAGTGGGGATGTCATTCCCAATTAACATGATGTCATCGACAGAGAGTACTAAGAAGACTACTGCATTTTCTGTAACCCTTTTGTAGACACAAGGTTCATCATCATTCTTGATGAAATTGAATTTTTTAATTCCTTCATCAAAACGAAGATTGCAACTTCGAGATGGTTGCTTCAAGCCATAAATGGATCTTTGAAGTTTACACACTTTACTAGAATTCGAAGGATGAATAAAACCTTCAGGTTGTGTCATATACACATCCTCCAGTAGATTTCCATTAAGAAAAGCAATTTTAACATCAATTTGCCATATTTCATAATCATAATATGCTGCAATGGCAAGTAGAATTCTAATTGACTTAAGCATTACAACTGGAGAAAAGGTTTCATCATAGTCTATACCATGAGTTGGTCTATACCCTTTTGCTACCAATCGTGCTTTGTAAGTGTGCACATTGCCATCCATGTCAGTTTTCTTTTTGAAAACCCATTTACACCCTATGGTCTTGCAACTTTCAGGTGGATCAATCAAAGTCTAAACTTGATTATCATGCATGGATTGCATTTCTGATTTCATAGTCTCTAGCCATTTGCTAGATTTAGGACTATGAATAGCATCTTGGTAGGAATTAGGTTCACCTTGATTAATAAGATCAATATTATGATCCTCAGTCACAAGAAATCCATATCTCTGTGGTATCTGAGGAATCCTACCAGACCTTCTTGGTCCTTGTGTCAAAGCTTCAGGCTCAGTATGAATACATGAGTCCAACTGAGTGTCCATACTCGGTTCAGAAATGGTCTGTTGTCCTTGAGCTTCTTCAAGATGGATTCTACTCCCACTAACTCTTTTGGAAACGAATTCCCTTTCAAGAAAAATTCCGTTTCGAGCAACAAACACTTTGTTTTCAGATTGAAGATAAAAGTAGTATCCTTTAGTTTCCTTAGGATATCCCACAAATAGACACTTATCAGATTTGGGTGCTAGTTTTTCAGATAATGATCGCTTCACATAAGCATCACATCCCTAAATTTTGAGAAATGCTAAACTAGGTTGTTTCCTAGTCCATATCTCATATGGTGTCTTCTGAACAGCTTTAGATGGAACTCTATTTAATATGAATGCAGCAGTTTCTAGAGCATAACCCCAAAAAGAAATTGGAAGATCTGTTTGACTCATCATAGATCGAACCATATCCAATAGAGTTCGATTTCTGCGTTCAGACACCACTATCCCATTGTGGTGTTCCTGGTGGAGTTAATTGTGATACTATCCCACAATGTTTTAGATGTTCGTCAAACTCTTGACCTAAGTATTTACCACCTTGATCTGATCGAAGTAATTTGATACTCCTTCCAAGTTGATTCTATACTTCATTTTGAAATTCCTTAAACTTTTGAAAGGAATCAGATTTATGTTTCATTAGATAGACATAACCATATCTACTGAAATCATCTGTGAATGTAATGAAATACTAAAAACCTCCTCTGGCTTGTGTGTTCATTGGCCTACATACATCAGTATGTATAAGTTCTAATAAATCGGTAGCCCTTTCAGTTTGCCCTGTAAATGGACTTTTAGTCATTTTCCCCAATAAACAAGAATCACATTTTTCAAAAGAGTCAAGGTCGAATGAAGATAAAAGTCCATCTTGATGGAGTTTGGATATGCATTTCTCATTTATATGGCCCAAACGAAAATGCCAGAAGTAAGTTTGATTTAAATCATTAGATTTAAATTTCTTTGTATTTATGTTATAGATGGCTTACTAATGGAATCATGTAGGTTAAGAATGTAAAGTCCATTACATAAAGAGGCATCCCCATAGAAAATACCATTTTTATAAATAGAACTTTTACCATTCTTAGTATTAAACTCAAAACCATCAATATCCAAACAAGAAACTGAAATGATGTTCTTACTCATAGCAGGAACATAATAACAATCTTTAAGTTCAATTATAAGCCCAGTAGGCAAAAGTAAATCAAATGTCCCTATAGCTACAGCAGCAACTTTTGCTCCATTTGCAACTGGCAGGTCCACCTCTCCCTTTGCCAAAGATCTACTCCTTTTGAGTCCCTGCACATTTACACAAATGTGAGCTCCACATCCGGTATCTAATACCCATGAAGTAGGAGTAGACATATTAATTTCTATAACGAAGATACCTGAAGTGGCAGTCTCACTGGCCTTTTGCTTCTTCCTTTCTTCTAAGTAGAGCTTGCAATTCCTCTTCCAATGACCAGGTTCATTGCAGTGGAAGCAAGTCCTTTCCTTTGGTGGTTTAACCTTGGGCTTGGGCTTCTGTTTGCCTTTACCCTTTTTGGCCATATCCTTTCCCTTTCCCTTGTTCTTCTTGAACTGCCCCTTCTAAACCATCAGAACATTAGGAGTAGACTTCCTAATGTTTTGTTCAGCCTGCTAGAGCATCCCGTGCAATTCATTTATGGACTTTTCCATATTATGCATATTGAAGTTCATGACAAACTGATCATAGTCAGAAGTCAAAGAAGCTAAGATCATATCAGTAGCCAAGTCATGACTTACAGGTGCTCCAAGTTTTTCAAACTGGTCAAAATGCCTTTTCATCTTAAGGACATAAGCACTAACTGAAGTGCCAGGGGTCATTTTGCAGCTATTCAACGCCTTAGTGGTAAGATATCTCTCTTGACGTGCCTGCTCTTAGAACATTTCCTTGAGCTGTTTTATCATCTCATAAGCCTCAACATCCTCGAATTGCTTTTGCAACTCAGATACCATTGTAGCCAACATGAGACATGTCACATCGCTAGAATCATCCTTGTGCTTACTATAAACTTCCTTTTCGACTCTAGGGGCGTTGTTAGCTGGTTGATTAGGGATAGGGTTCTCAAGTACATATAGCTTTTTTTCTTGTTTAAGGACAATCCTTAAATTTCGTGCCCAATCAAGAAAGTTAGTCCCACCAAGCTTATTCTTTTCAAGCACGGATCGTAATGTGGTGTTTGAATTGTTTGAGGCCATTATCTACATAGAATTTGCAAAGTAAAATTAAATAAATGAAGCATTAAATTTTCCCTGAAATATTCAACACTTGATATAAATCATGGGTATAAAAATTCTTTTTATTCTAATCATAAGTACGCTTTGGCTTAACACCCATAATTAGAGAAAAATGTATTAATGGGATTTACATCTATATGTACCGGCAAAATCCCATATGATGTCCTAGGCTCAAAACCATTTTGATAGCCTAGTTAAGCCAAACCATTCCAAGCAAATGGAAATCACCATTTTCCATCTTCCCCTACTTAGGTAACCATTTATCTCTTGCTTCGGCAATGAGACAAAATGATGATCCAAGCATGGAGAAGTGCTTATAATCATAGGAGGCATTTTACGACTTAATTTTTACATGGTTTCAAAAACCTTCTTCCTTTTATTTGTATATTATTTCACAAAACATATATCCAAAAATAAAAGGAAATAAACTAAACATTACATGCATAATATATACATAAGATAAAACGTGTCATAGCATGGCCCCAATCCTATATTGACTTCCACGAGCCTCATGGAAGTCAAAGGTCAAGTTAGGTAAGTCTTCATCTCCATGAGCTTGCCTCCAATGTCTTGGCCTTCTAATCTTGTTACATAGGACAGAAAACATACATAGGAATAGGAAATAGAATTAACCTATTCTAGTAAAGCTTGATAATATTACATCAATGAAAACAACAACACGCAGGCCATATTTAAAAAACATACAACCCATTAACAAAATAAGCCAATCAATCACAAGAGGTAAAGGGCCATGCTATGCACTATGCATCTAAAGATAGAAAGAAACATGCCAAAAATAACAAAGGGGTTCCGGGGACGAAGCCCCCAGAAGAAAACAGCGGTCCCGCTGGCCGGTCAGCGGGCGTGGTCAAGGGGCAGCGCCCCCGGAAAGAAAAACGAATTTTCCTTTCTAACTCATTGAATGAGTTACTGTCGTCATAAACCCTAAAATCATGCCGCCAGAAATTTTGTTTAATAGTTAAACATTAAATTATGTGATTCTGCATATTAGTTTAACAATTAAATTGCACAAATTACAGACTGTACGCCAAACAATTTGGCAGCAAAAACATTTTGTTTAATTAATCGCATTAATAAGTAAAACAGAATATGATATATGCGAATCCTATAATTCAATTTACTCTGATATTACACTAATAAAAAACCTTACTATAAGGCCGATTGAAAACAACACATGTAATCAAAGCGGCAACAGATAAAATTAGTAAAACTAGTATGTACGAGGCTCTGATACCACTGTTGGAATCCGTAGGCAAAAACAAAATAAAATAAAACTAGGGAAATCCACCAACAGGATCTGCACATGCTAGAAAAACCAATTGGATAGAAATTACCTCAATGTTTTGATTGTTCGGTGTGGAGGCGCTGCTTTTTACGCTTCGCCCTCTACTGGTATCCACGCAACGAACTTCTCTGCAAGCGAGTGAGATGCTAGCCCCTTCTGTGTTCTGAAAACTGTTCAGAACTGATCCTGACTATCTGGTAATCGGTCGTATTTCGGAGAAAGGAAGCTAGATACTATATCGCTGTTCTAGGGTTCAGGGTTTTGATTTTCTTTAATCAAATAAAGGACGGTTGCCAAGAAAAGGTTAACATAACCTTTTATAGCTGTCAATATCAAAACCCTAACTGTCATCAATGATAGTTTAATCTCATCCGTCTATTCCTATAATCATCCAACGGTTGGATGAGTAATATTAAGTAATTAATTTCATTTATTCGATTAAATAAAATTAATTACTTATTAACTTACCAGAAAATACAATATGGAATCTGATTCACCTTTTGTATACGTTCAACGAATCTGGACACAATCTAGATCCATTGAACATGGATATTATGCTCACAAGATCGTCTCTACGTGTGACCCTGTAGGTTCACTTAATGTTGGCAGTGAATGAAAAATGTCCTAGACGTTTATTCACAAAACATAAGCGGCCTCTAGCAAGACATTATGCTTACCCAAATTAAGTAAATGCAATAATAACCTGGCATCAGATTTAGTCCTTTTGTCACACGATATCTTAATTAAGTATAAGGCATGGACTAAGTCATCCTTATAAAACTCAATTAACAATTTACTTAATCACCAGGCAGACTGCTCCAACAAATAATATTAATAACACCTTATTAATACTTATTTGAGTATGACCATGCATAGTTTCCAGTCTTCCTTATCAAGGGGCCCATGGATATCTCTCTCTAAAAGGAGAGGGACAAATCCCTTTCACTATCTTAAATATTCAAGCCATGACAAGAAAATAAGCCAACCAATAGTCATAATAATCACCTAATTAAAAGTGATGTTTGACTATGTCAAAACATGTTTTCTCCCTATGCAAGAAACATTAGAAAGATTAGGTCAAAGACACCAAATATAAAACTTAGAAGAAATACTTATAACTTAAACCCATGCAATATTTCTTCTTCACTTTGGGTCATGTCCAATACAATATTCTCAATATGTATTTATGAATTGATTTTATATCTTATATTCATGATCCGTAAAACTTGACCATCAATCAACTTCACACTAGTTTAATAATACAAGATGTAATAAACTAGGGACAAATAAGAATAGTATTTTATTAGCTATAAGGGTTTTACTATCAAGTCACATACTTGATGACCAAGAGCATAAAATACAATTCAAAAATACATGCTTCATAAATCATAAATGTCAGTCAAT
Source organism: Catharanthus roseus (assembly GCA_028651295.1). Lineage (NCBI taxonomy): Eukaryota > Viridiplantae > Streptophyta > Magnoliopsida > Gentianales > Apocynaceae > Catharanthus > Catharanthus roseus. The sequence goes on along the minus strand of JAPQWS010000044.1, from coordinate 773,989 downwards.
TGGTCTTAGGGCATATACTAACAGGTTGTACCATAAACGTCTGTTGAACATCATGCTAAGATGGGGTACAACCCAACGTACCGCCAATAAAAACCACGCACTGACGAATGATTGTCTGAACTTTCCTCAAAACACTAGTATATCTCGTCAGAGACGATAGTAGTCTCTCCAACACCCCTGTAGTCATGTCATCTACCTCCTGCAGCATGGATGTCTAAAAAAGGAATAGTTAGGAAAAAAATTATAAAGAAATAATATACATAAAAATATATGAAAAAATATTTAATTATAAAGAAATAATATACCAATATCCGTTTGTCGACCCTAGTTGGCTGGTGTCCATATGTCCAAGTATCACGACGAGTTGGATTCGATGTGGACTCTTGTGATCTCCCAATACCATCTAATGTAATCATCTTAGGGTGATGATAGCTGCTCAACGGGTAAAAGTGGCCCATCCCTAATGTGTTGTCTCCAATCATGCCCGACTTCCACATGAGTAGCATGCTCTATGGACCAATACATGTGATCGTTTTCTCTTAGCTGTAGTCGATGCAGATCCAGACGAGTATTACAAGCAGCAGGTATAGGTTGATCACACTCAAACTGTCTCATCACTTGACGTGGATGGTAATACTCCACTATCTCGTAACGTATTAGTGGCACCTCTACCTGCCACAAGTCAGACGGCACCAGACCACTCTCGAGATACGGTACCTAGACAAACTGTGCAACAAATTTATATATTTAAATAATAATCACATTTAAAATATAATAAAAATAAAAATATAATTTAAAGTCGTACCTGGTCAGATGGCACGAAATCCAACTGATCTCTATAAGTAAGCAGGACATGTGTTGGAAGTTGGCTGAGATCAAATGATGTGCACCATATAGCACCAAGAGGAGCACAAGGGTCTTGTTCCAAGTACCTATCTAATTGAGGATGCAGTACAGGAACACGCAACTAAGCCCAAATCTAAAGTGGCACAAGTGCTCCCCCTATTTGTCGTACACCCCCTAAAGTTGCCCCGCATAGACATATATACAAATATCCTAATACACAACTCCGCCAGCTGTAAGTGTGGATGGAATCAAAATCGTCTAATAGAGTGATATTGCGGACGTGAATCAAGTTGTCCGGCATATCAAGGAGTATATGGCCTCCAGAAGTAAGAAATTAAAACACTGGGCACGTATGATAAGGTCGTCATCAGTGGTATGAACCTTTCCAAGCTTGTAATGAAGTTCAATTACTCCCAAGATTCAACTCTCTTCAAGAGGACACTTTTGATCTTTGGGTTGAGAGAAATGATAACCCAAGAACAATTTACAGGAATTAAACTAAGAAAAGAAACAAATAAAACCTTTCTACCTTTGAGGGAGAATCAACAAGGTTTAAGAAAACGTCACCTACTCTCCACACACAAGGAAGACCTATTTCCAAGCAACAGTAACTATAGAGAGTTAGCACCTCAAGGAATAATAAGATTTGAGAATTAGAACAAGAACTCTTGAATTGAAGATTAAAGAATTCCTTGCCTAGAATTGAAATGGAAAATCCCTAATTTACAAGGAGGTAGTAGAAACCATAGAACCCTAGGTTTTTCTCTTAATTTTTTTTATAAATTTTCATTCTCTTCTTCAAAATGGCTGCAAAAGAAGTATTTATAGTGCATTACATGCTTAACTTCCAACCCTAGTCATTAAAGTAACTTAAAAGCAATTGATGGACACTTAGGCCACTTAATTACAAGTCGAAAGAAGTTTAACAACCAAAATGAAGGGTCATGGAAGTTAAAAACTCCCAAACTCTCAACCATCCAAGACCTACTGTCGACGATAGGACTTGCCCTACTGTGCATGGTAGGTCAAAACCCTTCTGGCGATAGTAAGGTGGGCCTACCGTCAGCAGTAGGTCTTTGTTCTTCTAGCACATGCCAAGTCAAGTCTTTGAACATCTCCTCATATAAAGTTATCTTTCCTTTGTGCTCTTCCCCCATCCTCCTAGCCATTGCCCTTGTGACTGGTCCTTAAAATAACTCCACTGTCTCTTGTGCATCTCGAGTCATACCATCCTCTCATCCTTTGAAAATATTCGTCCTCGAATCTGTACCTTTATAAAACCATGGAAGGCCGGCAATATTAGAAGTGATATTAACAATAAAAAGAGTAATGCTATGAATATGTTCATTTAAGCACTCAAGAGTTTAACAAGAATGGCAAACTAATGCATCAAGTTTATTAAAATCATCAAATCTTCCTTGAAAGGTCTATGAAACTCAAAAGAAATATCTCCGAGAACTTCTTTAAAAGGATGATGAAATGGGAGCTCAAGCCTAGAGTAGATGTCAAAGCGAAAAAGAAAAAGTTTTGTAGAATTGTTCTCTCAAAAAGTTGTGTAAAGAAGTTTAAAATGAAGTGTCTTCGGAACATTCTTGTAGATTTTTCTAAGTGAGTACCAATACCCAAGCCCTTGAAAGGTAAATTATAAATGCTCTTGTTTAAAAGGACAATGATAATGGAAATGTATATTCCAAAAATGACAACAGGAGCATTTATAATTGAAGAATGAATTTATGCTTCTCGAATTCCACAAAATCAAGATTGAGATGAGGAGATGTACATACAAAGCTTTCAAGAGTCCAAAATTGCCTACATTCCTCTAAGAAAACCATCTCCTTCTAGAACTCTTTTAAACAAAGATGATACAACAAAGTAGTTCCAAATTCATATTTTAGAAATAAGGCACAAGACTTCTTCCAAGACAAAGCAAGTGAAATGTCATTCTTTCAAATCAACTCTTTGAAAGGTTGTGGTAAAACAAGGGGCTATCAATTTCATGACTCGAAAAGTGAAGCACAATAGTTCTTTTGAAAACAAACAAAGTAAGGATGTTTGTCAACAAATCTTTCCAAGTTTGTTCAAAAGACTCTTTTTCCAAGATAGTTTGCACAAATGCACACGGACTAGCTTTAAGCTTTTCAAAACCGACTTTCATTTTGTTTTCAAAATCATCTTTCAAGATGAATTTCTTGAAGTGTGAATGATAGAATTGAAAACCATGGGCATTTTCAAACAATGTTTTCAAAGATTCAACCACATTTGATAGCTCATGTTTATCCAAAGGAAATTCAATTTGTTCACTTAAAAAGGTCACAAGTTGGTTAGAAGTAGCAAACCCATTGAAATATGTCATGAAAACCTTAAAGAAAGATAAGACATGTTTAATGAAAGAAATTCAATTTGGTCCTCAAAAGGGAAAAAGGTTGGTTAGAAAGGATAAATCCATCAAGATCCTTCATGAAAGTAGCAAAGAAGATTAACACATAATCATTATTCTCAATAGGCTTTCCCTCGCTCCTAGCATGAAGAACATCAAAAATAGCACAAGTAACCAACTCTAAACCACTTTAGGTTCCATGAAGGAATCACCATGTAAATTCTCATTTCAAAGCAAAGAAGATCAAGTTAGCTAGCCAAGTATCAAGTGATTCACAAAAGAAGCATGAGAAGAAAGAAACTTAAACACATTAGGCACAAGTTGATTTTCAAGGAAACACAAGGATTTAAACACTTAAGCATGCAAGGCACAAGGAAAAATAAATTTCCATCAAGAAATATAGCATACAATTCTCCAAATATGTTCACATGAGAGTACAAGCAACTAACAACATCTCTAACTTCCCTAAAGAAACTTCATGACTTAAAGAGAAATGGTTAAGAGAAAAGCTTATCGTTATGTCTCTATGGATAATGTAAAGCTCTTTCTCAGAGCTCTTTCCTTGGTCTTCTATTCCTAACACAAAAGAAGCTTCATTAGCCATATTGAAGTTATAATCATGAACTCTAGGAATTTTAAATATTACAAAATGAAGAATTAAACTCAAGAAAATATTTCTTTTCAAGTGAAGCCCCGAGTGAGTTAAGAAAAGTGAAATGATCTCTATTTTCTATGAAAACAAGCGAGAACAACTTAATTTCCTTAAAGAAAATAACAAAACACAAAGAAGGAAAGAAGCTTATTGTTTTGATGGAGTTGTAGCCAAGTTTCCCTCTTGACTCTTGCTTGGTTTCTCCAAAATTCTGCACAAAAAGAAATTTACTAACAAGAGAAGAGTTAGTTTGGTTAGCAATGAAATTTATTTCCTCACTCTTTTAAAATACAACTAGCTCTGGAAGCTCCTCAAATAAAGAAGAAATGGAATCAAAGAAATATGATTCTTCATCTAAGCTCTCTTTTCTTTCCACTCGTAACTTTTTCTTTAATCTCACTCTTCTTCTCTTCTTCAATGCTCTTTCTCCTCTTGAAATCATAAGAATCTTCATGGGCAACATATACTTCAACAAGAGCTCCAACTACCTCTTTAACTTGTAGAAGTTCAATGGCTCTCTGGGACTCTTCAATAATTGAAGACTTCTTGGTTTCCTTCTTTACAATGCCTTGAGATGAAATGTACATTTTCTTGCTCCTCTTTAGAGTTTCCCACTGCTTCACTCCATTCTAGCCTTTCAAATTGGCCAATTCCAAATTTATCGCTCAAAGCACCCCTTAACTCACTCCAAGTATTGAACCCCACTCCTTTCCTCTTTCTATAAGCAATTATGTCTTCTAAAATCGAAAGAGAGAAGGAACAAGAAGTCAAGATAGCCTTGTCATCTTCACTCACATTATAGGCATCGAATAAGTGTTCCACCTCACTCTCCCATTCTAGATAGTAAGTTGGAACAAACTTCCCATACAAAGTAGGTAAGGACTCTAAGTTATGATTTCACAATCTAGGAGCTTGTTTCAAGCTGTGTGAACTCTTTTCACAATTTATGTTTCCACTTGTATGGAACCTCTCATCTATATTCACATAATTCTCCTCATTTCTAGTTTCTTTCCTTGGAATCCTTTCAAAAGGCCTATAAGCAATGCCATTTCCCACCCCAATTCTATTTTCCTCATAGCATTATAAGAAGCATGCTCAAAGGATCTAGCACAAGGTGAGAAATTAACAATGCCATCTTGTCTTCTTGGAGTGAAGTTGGTACCACTATGGGTAATTCCACCGTAAGTATTTCCTCCTTGATTTTGAGTACCATAGCTATAGCCTTCATGATTTCTCACATACTCTTCTTGGTTGCTCTTCTATTCACACATGATTTGAATATTTAAAACCTACAAAAGTAGAAAACAAGTAATAGAAAAACAAAGGACCTTGCTCCCTAAGTGTATTGCTCAAAGTGGATAACACTCAACTCTCGTGTTTACACTCACTCTCAAAGGCTTTTACGACAATGATCTAACCCTCTTGCCCTTTTCTATTCCTCACCTACTAGAGTTGCTTAGTGATTTCTAGAATTTCCAAGTTATAAGAAAATTTCCAAAAGCAATTCAAGTAAGGAATTCTCAAATAGAAAAGGAAAACAAAGTCTAAGAGAAATTTTGTCGAACACTTAGAATGCAACGAGTTCAAGGTAAATTCAAGAGTATGAGTCAAAGATAAGTTCAATTCCCACAAAAGAGATGAGAAAAACACTAAGAAATTTGGTCAAAGAAAATATTCAAATCAAAGCAAGGACAATTTCAAGTATCAATTTGGAAGTTCAGATAATAGCAAAATTCTATTTTATTTTTTTTAAGAAAACAGACCATAATGACACATTATCACTAAAATCACAATAACTCTGTGAGTATAGCTCTAAATCGAGTCAAACAAGTTTATGAAGTTGTACAACTTGAAAAAGATAAATTTAAGCACAAATTTTGATCAATTTGATAGAGTTTAACACAAGATATAGGTAGTTTAATCCACATGTTCTCAATAGTCGCAATTTCTGAACAGTTTGCAAATTTACATTCAATTGACCCACCAGAACAGCTCCAAATCGACCTGAACTTATTTCCAAAGAACCGCAACTCAAACAAGACTCAAACTGGGCATGTTCCCATAATTTGGGTTTGATACACTTTTCATCTCAATATTTTCACATGTAATTTTCTGTTTGAAAATTCCAGATTCATGCCTTTTGTTCAATTTCTTTCACTGGGCTTTTGTAACTGAAATTCAAAAATTAAAGCACATAACCTTTCACCTGGTAGAGAGCTTTGTTCTGATACCACATGGTATAACCTCCTTAAGCTTGTAATGAAGTTCAATTACTCTCAAGATTCAACCTTCTTCAAGAGGACACTTTTGAAGCTTTGGGTTGAGAGAAATGATAACCCAAGAACAATTTACAGGAATTAAAATAAGAAACGAAACTAATAAAACCTTTCTATCTTTGAGAGATAATCAACAAGGTTTAAGAATACCTCACCTATTCTCCACACACAAGAAAGACCTAGTTTCCAAGCAACATTAACTATACGGAGTTAGCACCTCCAGGAAGAATAGATTTTGAGAATTAGAACATTTAAGAATTCCTTTCCTAGAATTGAAATGGAAAATCCCTAATTTACAAGGAAATGGTAGAAACATAAAACCCTAGATTCTCCTCTCAATTTTTATCAATTTTCATTCCTTTCTTCAAAATGGATTCAAAAGAAGTTACATGCTTAACTTCCAACCCTAGCTATTAAACTAACTTAAAAAGAGTTGATGGGCACTTAGGCCACTTAATTACAAGCCAAAGAAAGTTTAACAACCAAAATGAAGGACTAATGTGTTGGAATCCGTAGGCAAAAACAAATAAAATAAAACTACGGAAATCCACCAACAGGATCTGCACATACTAGAAAAACCGATTGGATAGAAATTACCTCAATGTTTTTAATTGTTCGGTGTGTAGGCGCTGCTGTTTACGCTTCGCCCTCTACCGGTATCGACGCGACGAACTCCTTTGCGAGCGATCAGGATGCTAGCTCCTTCTGTATTCTGAAAACTGTTTAGAACTAATCCTGACTATCTGGTAATAGCTCGAATTTTGAAGAGAAGGAGGTAGATACTATATCGTCGTTCCAGGGTTTAGGGTTTTCTTTTTTTAATCAGATAAAGACGGCCACAGAGAAAAGGTTAACATAACCTTTTATAGCTGTCAATATCAAAACCCTAATTGTCATCTAATGATAGTTTAATCTCATCCATCTATTCCTATAATCATCCAACGGTTGGATGAGTAATATTAAGTAATTAATTTTATTTATTTGATAAATAAAATTAGTTACTTATTAACTTACCAGAAAATACAACGTGGAATCTGATTCCCCTTTTGTATACGTTCAACGAATCTGGACACAATCTAGATTCATTGAATGTGGACATTATTCTCTCAAGATCGTCTTTGTGTGTGACCCTGTAGGTTCACTTAACGTTGGCAGTGAATGAAAAATGTCCTAGACATTTATTCAATAACATAAGCGGCCTCTAGCAAGACATTATTCTTACCCAAGTTAAGTAAATGTAATAATAACCTACCATCAGATTTAATATTTAGTCCTTTTGTCACACGATATTCTAATTAAGTATAAAGCATGGACCAACTCATCCTTATAAAACTTAATTAACCATTTAATTGATCACCAAGCAGACTGTTCCAACAAATAATATTAATAACACCTTATTAATACTTATTTGAGCATGGCCATGCATATTTTCCAGTCTTCCTTATCAAGGGGCCCATGGATATCTCTCTCTAAAAAAAGAGAGGGACAAATTCCTTTCACTATCTCCAATATTCAAGCCATGACAAGAAAATAAGCCAACCAATAGTCATAATAATCACCTAATTAAAAGTGATGTTTGACTATGTCAAAACATATTTTCTCCCCATGCAAGAAGGATTAGAAACATTAGGTCAAAAGACACCAAATATAAAACTGAGAAGAAATACTTATAACTTAAACCCATGCAATATTTCTTCTTCACTTTGGATCATGTCCAATACAATATTCTCAATATATATTTATGAATTGATTTTATATCTTATATTCATGACCAGTAAAACTTGACCATCAATCAACTTTACACTAGTTTAATAATACAAGATGTAATAAAACTAGGGACAAATAAGAATAGTATTTTATTAGTTATAAGGGTTTTACTATCAACTCACATACTTGATGACCAAGAGCATAAAATACAATTCAAAATACATGCTTCATAAATCATAAATGTGAGTCAATTGGTCTTAGGGCATATAGTAACACAAGGAAGTTAAAAACTCACAAACTCTCAAATATCCGAGACATATTGTCAACGGTAGCCCTCGCCCTATCGTGCACAGTATGTCAGCCATCCAACGAGTCTTTTTGTCCAGAACCTTATTGGCAATGGTAGGGTGTACCTACCATTGGCTATAGGTCTTGTTCCATTTTCTTCTCCATGAGCTGAACCCTACCATGGATGGTAGGGTGTACCTTACCGCTTACGGTAGGGATCAAATCTTCTTCCCTCTTTGATTTTGTAGCTTTAAAGTCTTCCGAACTTGTTTCTTTAGATTCCTCCACTTGCGCCTTGGACAATAGGAGTGTTTGGCTCCTCTAAGGTCTTCTCTTTGTTCTTCTAGCACATGCTAAGCCAAGTCTTGGAACATCTCCTGATATAAAGCTATTTTTCCTTTGTGCTCTTCCCTCATCCTCCTAGCCATTGCCCTTGTGACCGGCCGTTGCAACAACTTCACTGTCTCTTGTGCACCCCAGGTCATACCAATCAGTCTCTGAACCCGTGACTCTCTCAAGACCCACGCCTATAAAGGTTCCTCCTTTACCTTATACCCGGAAAAGTGGGTTAGCGATAACCGAATACTAATAAGCTTATCAATCATATCAATCCAATGCTACTTATGAGGTACACTCCAACTAGGACCTATAACAGGCAACTTCTTTATCCGTAATCCCTATAACACATGAACATCCTGTAATGTGACTGTCACCTCACCGCAATTCAGGTGGAATGTGTGAATCTCAGGCCTCCATCTCTCAACTAACGCAGTAATAAGTGCGTGGTCGAGGCTTTTGTAACTACATCTAAAAACCGCTTCTGACCTCGTCCTATCAACAATATTATTCAATCTGCTTGGATCCGTACTATAAGCTTGAAATAGATTATGACCAAAATGTTGACACTGAAGATCAATAAGACATGCCTCACGATCCTCACTCCATATCAAGCCATACCTAGCTCATGCTGCCTCGTCAATACATCAGGGTTTATGGGCCTCGAATGCACATATCTGGGACTTCCTCCATCGACATTGCATCACAATATTTTAGGATAAATGTGTAGTATTATGCACTTTTTAAATTTAAATCTTTACGGGTTTAGAATTCAAAGTAAAATATTTTTTATTGTTATACACCTCATAAATTTTAGTGTTTAGGGTTTTAGGGTTTAAGGTTTTAGGATTAGAATGTAGTATTATACACTTTCTAAGGTTTAGGGTTTAAGGTTTTTGACTTTAAAGTTAAAAGTTTTTTATTACTAACCTTTATAAATCTTAGGACAAATATAGTCCATCCTTGAAAGGTTTTAGGGTTTAGGGTTCAAGTTTTAGGGTTTAGGATTTAGGGTTTCAGGGTTAGAGTTTTAGGGTTTAGGGTTTAATTTTTATCATTACACACTTAATATTTTTTTTATCATTACGCACCTTAAAGTAATTTTATTATAACTTTTTAGGGCTATAATAGTCATTTTTCTATATTTAACCATAAGAATGAACATTTAATTTTAGAGGAAAATGTATATAATTTTTAGTCTTTTATGACTAATTATTGTCTCATAAGCTCTTGGTTTAGGTAATACAAAATTTTTTTTTTTTATGATTATACACTTTATCAAGTTTAGGATTTAGAGTTTTGAGATTAGAATTTTGGGTTTAAGGTTTATAGTTTTTGAAATTAGGGTTTAGAGTTTTACAATTTCAAGGTTTAGTATTTAAGGTTTTAGGATTAAGATCTAGCCTCACACACTTTCTAAGATTTAGGGTTTTAGAATTTAAAGTACAATATTTTTTATTATTACTTGCTTTATAAATTTTAGGGTTTTGGATTTTTTAGCATAGGGTTGGGTTTTAATGTTTAGGGTTTTTTAGGGTTTAAAGTTTTAGGTTTTGAAAAACAAAGCAAAACTTCTATACAATTATGAATTCTAAATTCAAAAAAATATAAAATCAATCAGATATGTAAAAAGCAGTCCAAAACTTCTTAATAAAAATTCAAGAACCACTACCCCAAAATTCATTAAACAAAAGAGGAATAACCGCTCCAAAATTCATCAGCTTCAAACAAGAAACAAAAAACAAACAAGCAAAACTTCTTTAGAATTATGAATGCTAAATTCAAAAAATAAAAAATCAATTATATATGCAAGAATTACCCCAAGACTTCAAAATAGAAATTCTAGCAAACCACTGTCCCAAAATTCATCAAACAGAAGAAGAATAACAACTCCGAAATTCATCAAAAAATCAAAAATAACTTGAGAAAAAGTACCACGCTGCCGGAATTGTCGCTGCCAAAATTGAATGTTGGGGAGCTGAAGCACCCGAAAATTTTCAAATTCTTTCACAAAAAAACTTTCAAATTCAGTTTCCAAATGATTTTGTACTTTCTTCAATATTTTAAACCCAATTTCTAGCAATCCAAATAACGGTTTCAACAAAAAAAAAAAAAAAAATCAAGTTTGAAATTTAACTACCCAACACAAATTACTTAAATCAAAGTTTAAAAATTTGAACTTCAACTACTGATTACTTACCTTTCTAACTTAAAGTTGAAGATTGATGAAGTTTTTTAATTTTTTTGTTGAAGAAGTTTGGAAACCCTAAAGCGAATATATGTGGCTTTTGAAGAGAAGAGAAGAGAAGAGAAGGAAAGGGGTTTGAAGAAGAAAGAAGAAGAAATAAAATCAGGAGAAAGAAGAGAAGCAGAAAGTGCGACGAGGAGGGTTCGGGTGCTTAATCTGTGTAAACTGATAATGCATACGATGTTTGGGTTATTATGAAAATAACACATTCCACGTGTGCATCATTGTAACAATAACGCATTCAATGTATGTGTTATCGGCCATATACGCGCCACGTCACACCATTTCAACCACCTAATTCATGCCACATCATTAATCGTGTTAAGAGGGTTTCTTAATTGAGGATGAGATAACGCACACGCTATATGCGTTATCAATTTTTGTGTCCGTTATGGCCACACCCATCATTTAAAGAAAAATTGGCCACTTTAGTGGCTTTTTAAAAAAAAAAAAAAAGACCAAATAGAGCAAAAACCTCTATTTTGAAAAACATGGAGTAGCATAATTCACACTCAAACATTACAATTGTGGCGATATGAAAAATAAAGTTGATCAAGTACAAATGTCTGACACATTTGTGTTTATTTTCACATTTTTGTGCCAGAATTAATAGGATCACTCATCTAGCTTAAAAATTCATTATCGTTTTAAAATAAATCATTACAATATTACAAACTTTTCGAGTATGCACATATCTGATATTACTCCTATTTATAAATATTAGTAATGATTAAAACATTACCAGATGACTCAACTTGATTATCGAGTAATGCATGGGTCATTTATGTCAAGTACTAGCAAAACTTGAGCACTTTTTCTGAGAGGTAAGTGACATATATTCCATATATATATATATATATATATGTACATATATATATATATGTATTTGTAGAAATTGAATTAGAGTAATCAAGAAGAGCTTGTGGTTTGTTTTACTTTGTTTTCCTTTAATAAATGAGTTGTACTTTCCATACCATACTTAATCCTCATTATATCTTTAGTGAGATTCTAGCGTTCAATACAACACTTGCCTTTTGCGGGCGTTGTCCATGGAGCACATATATCTTCACACATGTATTGTTGGAAAATAATGTTGTTTTAGTTTCTTTTAACAGTTTTTAGACTAAATGAATCTTCTAATATGGATAGCAAGGCATGATAGCTTACCAACTAGTACGTTCTTCTTCTACCATAAGTGTGCCCCACCTCTATGCTTGATCTGTGGTTCTGCAGATGAGACTAGGAGTTCATGCCCTCCGAGACTGCAAGTGGTGCGATAAGGTATGGCAGTGGCTAATAAGAGAAAATGGCTTGTATGATTTCATTAAAATTAACTCCATCAAAGATTGGATTGACTATAATCAGTGAAAAAAATCTTTGCACTTTTTCTAGCGTATTATGGATAGTGATCTTAAGAGAGATGGTTTTGGTGGAATCGACATCTACATGATCAGGAGATTACTCTTGCCTGACATTTTGACCTTTTTTTGTATAGGGTTAGGAATATTCTTATTGGTCTATGAATCCTAGTGACATCTCCTTTGGAGATTCTTTTAACCTTACTTAAGGCAATGGTCTTTGTGTAAGGCCTTGAGCTTGTACATTTTGTATATTTTTTTCTCTGAAATGAGAAATTGATCCTAGTTTCAAGAAAAAAAAGTTTAGCTTTATACTCTAATAATTAGTTAGTGCAATATCGACAATGAAATCTTTAAATCTGGTGGTCTTTTCTATATTATTAGGGGAGGATTAGAGAATAACGAAAGGATCCTTACAAAATATAAAATGCGATTATACTACAGTAAAATATATTACAATGAATAAGAATACACGATATACAAAATTGATTTAGTCATTAAACAAATCAAATTAATTAGTACACAATAAACTTTTTTATGCTAACTAAATAGTGAAGCAGGTCCTGAACGATTCTTAAAGAAGAAAATTTGAAAATTAAGAAAATAATAGTAAGCTTTTAGTGAAAGATAGAGAAATTAGTTATATATACTCATACACTATTGTCGCTTTTCTATTTATACCTAAAAACTTGTTTTTAAAAAATTTTATACCCATGAAATATTTGCAATCTTGCTAGTCTGAAAAGTTGAACTCAGCATGGTGGTTTTTGGCACGTACCATGTACGTGAGCCATTTGTTAAAAGAATTTTGGTTCTAAAGTGGTGAATAATAAAAAAAAAAATTTAGATGACATATATGTGATGGAAAATGATAGAGGCGTGTGGTTGTTGAATGTATCATTTAAGATTTAGTTGTGTAACTATGACATAATAAGTGGCTCATAATTTTATTGTTTAGTCTTATATAGTATGTATAATTCGTTAATTTTGTGAGTGAATTAGTATATTTTGTCATTTTGGCCCCCTCAATATCTATTTTTTTTTAAATTTTATAAAGTGTCATATAATTTTATATATTTCGTGTTAAATTATCATATTTTACCATTTCAGCACCCTAGGTATTAGAGTCGTTCTTCACCTTATGCAAGGGTGTGCAAAAAATATGTTAAAAATCACGGCATTGAGTATAATATGTTATATTTTTAAGGTTGTAAATAGTTTATGGGTATAAATATTTAAAATAAAAGTTTTTGGGAATATTGAATAAAAAATCGACATCATATATATCTAATTTCTCATGAAAGATATGATAAATATTCTGAGAAATATATGAATATGGTCAATTGGGGTTTGCTAATTGGAGCCCATATTTTACCGGTGCAACCATCTAACATCTCATATATTTGCTTCCACTTTCTCTCTCTAACTTATAAGTGCTCTCTAACATCTCTCTGAAATATCTAACTTAAACTAATAATTGGAAGTGGTTAGAGTTGGTGTGGATAAAAATATAAATAAAAATGATTGAAGTTATAAATTTTAATATTGATGGAAACATTAAAAAGTTTAAATTCTTTTAAAGAAAAATCACGCATCCTTGTGCACCACTTAGGCACGTGCACGTGCATGTGGCACGTCCACATAATGTGGCACTAGGGCCGGTGTGCACGGCCCTTGTGGTGCACAAGGATACTGCGTGCATAGACAATGTTAGCAACTGCTTGCACAACACGCCAATTGTATGAATGAGGCATGCAATGAGTTAAGTCTCGATTAATATAAAAAAATTCTTGACAAAAAAAGAAATGATAACTTTCATAAATAGTCCGGATGCATGAGAAACTTATTTACTACAATCTTCAATGTTGAACCATCAACGTTCCATAATAAAAAACGGTAAATCCTCATAATCTTCAACCTCAGGACCCATCAATTCTCACTTGGATCTAACAACGTGCGAGTCCATAAGAGTATGGTTTTCCAAATAAGCAACGATCTGCCAAGCTTCAAGGAGATAAAATAAAAAGAAGTTTACTATGTGATTTTGCACAAAATGCATCAAGCGGCCTTGCACCGAACCGTAATGGCGCTTCTTAAAGTACAAGGTGGAATACTGCAAAGCATATGGTGCCTCGAGAGTTCTTAAAAAGACACGATATAGGAGCAGAAATGAGAAAACAAAATGACATGAGTTCGACTTATATGTAGGGAAAGGTGAAGGTGCACTACAATGACCAAATGTCCCCAATACAGTGGGGGACACAGGGACGCAGAGTAGGGTGCCGTATCAGAATTACGGCGAAATATGTTTTAAAAAGTGAGAAAACTCAAGCATGATTAGAAATAGCAGAAAGGTAACTGGATAGAATTGATGGAATGACAGTTTCTGTAGCAACAAGTCACACGTATATAGTAGAATGTTAGTATTGCTACTGGCAGAATATTAATAGCGTCGCTTTGAGTCTTACTCGCATTTATTATTGTGTAACATGTAAAGATACAAGTTTCCTATCTAATAAAATGTGTGTAGATATTTGTAGGCAAGTAAATAAATAACTAGATACTCTAAAAACATATTATCTAGAATTAATATCTGTCAATGATTTTAAGTTAGTCTTTTAATTTCAATAGTTTTCAATTACAAAGGTTATATAAATTCCACAAAGTATGACACCTCCAGATTTTTGTTAAAAAAATATTTTAGTTTTTTCACATTGGAGGGAGGGGGAGGGGGGAGGAGGCGGAGGAATGTGATTCAAACTCAGGACCGTTGCCTGTTAAGAGTCAAAGTGTGAACCTCATAGTAAAAAAAATTTAAATACTAAGTTAAAGAATTACTACAAAATACAATATTACATGTAGAGAATTAAAGAATCGGCGAATTAGGACCCAAAACAAAAAAGAAAAAAAAAAAAAGACAGGAACCAAAGTGATAGTTTATCGTGATAGTTTTATCAAGATTAATGATTAACTTTATGTTTATCGCATAAAATACATGTTAATTCACCATTTTAAAAGTACATGATTAAACAAAAGTTAACTCATGCTGTAGTCATTTGTTAATTTTAAAATAGTGCAGTATTTTTAAGTTACATATTTTAATATGATTGAATAATATGACTCATCGACTAAACATACAATAGTAAACCGCTCTCTCAATGACTCAAACTCAAAACTTCTCAGTTAACATACTATGTACAGATTCTAAGTGAGGAGGTCAAGCCATTAGACTATACACCTCTTGTCAAAATGTCATCTATTTTGAATTATTGAGTAGCATAATTCATACTCAAATATTATAATAGTGGAGATATGCAAAATCAAGTTAATTAAGGTTGTGTTGAATTTCACATCTTTGTGCCAAGATTAATAGGATCACTCTTCTAGCTTAAAATTTTATTATTGTTTAAAATAAATTACTATCCAATATTACAAACTTTTCGGTTACGAGCATATGAAATATTACTCCTATCTATAATTATTAATATTGACTAAAACATTATCGAAAGACATGACTTTGATTGTCAAATAATGCATGAGTCATTTATGTCAAGTACTAGCAAAGCTTGAGCACTTTATTAGAGAGGTAGGTCACATATATTCCATATATATATATATATATTTTGTAGAAATTGAGTTAGAAAAATCAAGATGAGGTCGTGGTTTAACTTTACTTTGTTTTCCTTTAATAAGTGAATTGTGCTTTCCATAGCATACTTAATCCTCATTGTGTCTTTAGGGAGATTCTAGAGTATAATACAACACTTTGTGTTTTTTGCGGGTTTTGTCCATGGCACACATATCGCTTCACAGGTGCGTTGCTGGACAAGAATATTGTTTTGGCTTTGATTTTGAATTATTTTTAATAGTTTTTAGACTAAATGAATCTTCTGATATTGGCAACAAGGCATGATAGGCTATGAACTGCCACTTTCTTCTTCCACCGTAATTGTGCCCCATCCTCATAATGCTTGATCTATGGTTCTGCGAATGAGACTAGGAATATATGCCCTCCATGACTGCAAGTGGTGTGATAATAAGGTATGGCAGTGGCTACTAAGAGAAAATGACCTGTGGAATTTCTTTAAATTTGACTCCGACAAAGATTGGATTGACCATAATCTCAGTGGAAAAAATCTTCGCACCGTTTCTAGCTTAGAACGGATAGTGATCTTAAGAGAGACCATTCACAATGGTTTTAACGGAATCAACATCTATATATGATCAGGAGATTCCTCTTCTCTCACTTATTGATCTTTTGAGGGATGTTTTTTTATAGGGCTAGGAATATTCTTATTGACCTATGAATCTCAGTGAAGTCTCCTTTGAAGATTCTTTTGATCTTACTTAAGGCAGTGCTTTTTGTGTAAGCCTTGAGCTTGTACGATTGTATATTTTTCTTTCTAAAATGAAAAATGATCCTAGTTTCGACAAAAAAAAAAAATTTTTATTTTGATATTCTAATATTAGTTAGTGCAAAATCGACAATAAAATCTTTAAATCCAATGGTCTTTTCTATATTTTATTAAGGAAGGAATAGAGGATAATGAAAGGATCCTTACAAAAAATAAATGTGATCATAGCAGTAACATATATTACAATATATAAGAACACACAATAAACAAAACTCATTTAGTTACTAAACAAATCAAATTGATTAGTTTATCATAACTTTTTACGCTAACTAAATCAAGTTAACTACTTCAAAATAGTGAAGAAGGTCTTGAACGGTTTTGAAAGAAAAAAATTTTAAAAACAAGAAAATAATATTAAGTTTTTTGTGAAAAATAGAGATATTAGCTATATATATACTCATAAACTATTCATACCCCAAAATTTGTTTTTCAAAATTTTATACCCATGAAATATTTACAATCTTGCTAGTATGAAAAGTTATACTCAATGTGGTGTTTCTGGTACATTTTAGGCATGCACTATACATGTGAGCCCTTTACTAAAGGAATTTTGGTTCTTAAAGTGGTGAATAGTAAAAGAAAGAATAATTTTAGATTGTATATATGTACTGAAATATAATAGAGGCTTGTGGTTGTTAAATGTGTCATTTAAGTTTTATTTGTGTAATTATGACATAATAAGAGGCTCAAGCGCAGGGGATGGACGAAGCTACTTTGGGGCCAAGGCCCAATTTGGCCCCCTTTAATTTTATTTTTTACTTTGATATCATATATATAATTCGCCTGTTTTGGGTTTGAATTAGTATATTTTGTTGTTTTGGTCCCTTCAATTTCTTTTTTTTTTTTTAAATTTCATAGAGCGTCATATAATTTATATATTTCATGTTAAAAATTATCATATTTTACCATTTCGGTCCCCTAGATATTGGAGTTCGGCTTCGCCCTTGTGCAAGGGTATACAAAAAATTATGTTAAAAATTATCACATGTAGTATAATTTGTTACATTTGGAGAGAGAGAGAGAGAGAGAGAGAGAGAGAGAGAGAGAGAGAGAGAGAGAGAGAGAGAGAGAGAGAGAGAGAGAGAGAGAGAGAGAGAGAGAAATAAAAAATAGAAGATATTTTATGAAATACTAGATTTACACTTGATAATGATGGCATGTGCCCTTGCACATGTTTATTTTTAACAGAAAACTTTCAAAAATGGATGGAAAGAGATAGTAAGGGCTTCACAGGTTAATATAAATAGTTGAGAGTTTATACTGGTTGGAAATAAAGTTTTAGAATTCTTAATTAAAACCAAAATAGTTTAAGGGCCTCCGAGACTGTTTTCTCTTCACCAAAATAAAGTTACTTCATATATATGTTTAAAAAAATACATTAAATTAGTTAAGGGTAAAATAAAAAATTTAGCCCTTATTTTTCTCAAACTTGATCTGTATATAAACAACCCGAATGTCATATATTTTGAACCACATGGAGTAGCATAATTCATACTCAAATATTACAGTAGTGGAGATATGCAAAATCAAGTAGATCAAGTAGTAATGTCTCACACATTTGTGTTGAATTTCACATCTTTGTGCCAGGATTAATAGGCTCACTCTCCTAGCTTAAAAATTATTGTTTTAAAATAAATCACTATTCATTATTACAAACTTTTCGACTATGAGCATATTGGATATTACTCCTATTTATAAATATTAATAATAACTAAAACATTGTAAAATGACTCGACTTCCTATTTTTATTAGTTGTCACGTTTTGGACATCACACGAATTAAGAAAATTTGAAATTTTTTATGTATTTTTTTACATGGACTGGAATCCCCTTCAAATTAATCTCTCTCCTCATTATTTGTACCAAAAAACGAAACTCCTCGCCTTTAGGGTCCCCACTAGATTGCCTAACGCTCAGGTAAAAGATGTACATTATGGTGACAAAACGGCCCTGCAGAATAAAGGCTCAGGACATGGAATTCCTACACTGCTGCTGCTAAGATTCGAACCTTGGCTCTTAGTACTAACTCTGCAGCCCCAGAACCAGTTGAGCAATGCCCAGGCGGGCATCTCTCTCCTCGTTATTATTTCTTCAAGTTCCAATGTTAGAAGAGTTAAAAGGGTTACATTTGACTTTTATGGAAGGGTATAATGGGAAAAAATTTATTAAATGTTGCATTGTTTTCATAATGTGACAAATAAAAAAAATATAAAAATCGACACAACGTGAAAAGTAAAAAAATAGAGGGAGTAATATATATATATATATATATATATATAGTGGTGTAGATAGTAATAATAAGAGATGTTGGCTATTTATAGCAATAATTTTATTTTTTTCTCTTTATAGTCATAAACTTTGATTTATATTTTCTAACAACCATAAAATATTATTGCTTTTTTCTTTTTTATCACAAACTTTGATTTTATCTTTTTTTAGCCATGAACTATTTTTTTATCTCTTAAATATAGCAGTTTAGCCCGTGAGTCATTGTCCGAGTGGCAAGAATCGATGCCTCCCAACTAGAAGGTCGAAAGTTCAATTTTTGCAATTTGTAGGTTGTTGGTGCATTTTATAAGGTTTATTTCTACCTTTATTAGGGTTGTGTTTAATTTGGATTAACATTGTTATAATCTTCACAAACAGTGTGGTAATTCTTGTACTAAAAAAATATAAAAATTTATTAAAAATAGTTCATGACTATATCTAAAAGGTAAAAACTAGTTCATGGCTATAAAGAGAAAAGCAAAAATATTTTATGGCTAGAAAAAGATCGAATTAAAGTTTATAGCTGTAAAGAGAAAAGTAAAATAGTTCATGACTAGAAAAAGATAAAATCAAAGTTTATGGATATAAAGAGAAAAGAACAAATAGTTAATGGTTATAAATAGCTAATATCTCTAATAATGAACGTGTCTCCTATTTAGCCCTTTTTTGTGTGTGAAAAAGGCTCCTCTTTAATCATATTTGTTCAAAATTATTGTCAAGTCAAAATGTCAATGTTTCCATAAGAATTATATAGTTAAGGCAAAGTGTCGGAAAAGGTAAGAGAGGTACTTTACTTTTGAAGAAGACAACTAATGTTACCTGAGGAACTATCTTGGCTCTTTAAGGTGTAGCATAACGAAGTGCTTCTCGTCGAAAGCAAGGGCTAACTCCATCGAAGCTAATGCCAGGTGGGAATCGTCTTCTTTGATTGGATCACCCGAGGGTTTCCTCTATCTATGGGAGTGATCCCAGGGGGAGAAGAGTCATAGTAAAAATATAGAGCAGTATCAGCGTAGCCTAGAGCGGGGGAACCATAGTTAGCTGGGTAGTTAGCCTATCCTTTTTATGTTCTCTTTTCTTTCTTGACTTTCATAGTGAATTGAGCTTTTTAGGGAGGAATGTTCTCCTACTCAGAGAATGCCGCCACTGGAATAGTAGAAGAAGAAAGGGATTCTTATGTTGGGAAGCGCAGTTGAATGCGAGATCTATCCCCTTTTGAGGGTTGGCCCAAGATCACTCACACATAAGCAGTCGGTAATGAAACAGTGGACCACTTTTCGTAGAGGCGGATAGGCCTCGACATCTTATTTTCTTCTTTTTTACTGCCTTTTTTGATCATTCTATACATATGGACACCGAGTCGAAGGGACTCGGAAAGGAATTTGGAACAAAGAGCTTCAGAGAATGAGCACTTACAGACACAATCAACTGAATAAAGTACGACCGAAATCAGGCTTCTCATTTGGCTCTGAGTCCGTTTATGGTATCAGTGCTTCCTTGAAAGAAGGATTCGGCTTAGCATGAAGAGGGAAAGAAGATTACTAAAGCATTAAAGCAGTTTTTCCTGATGTATCCTGCAAAGGAGCATTTGGCTTTCTGTTCAGGTACCACAGTGGTCGATGACTTGGCAGGCACAGAGCCTCGATCCAGATATCCATCCGCAAAACTAGCCAGGATTGCCTCAGAATCCCAAGAGGGACTACGAAAATTCATTACCTTAATGTAAGAAGGAAGGGTTCGAAGGAGAGGACTTTCGGATTGAGTTAGGTACCCCGAATAGAGAATGCCATTACGATCAAGTTCCAGTCTCGCTTGCTTTCATAGGTGGTTGGGCAGTGGATCTAAAGAGCTGGTAAGGGAATTTATCTCCTCTCTTTCTGTTTACTTAGCATAGTGCGCGGGAGTTATTCCTTACAAAGAAGGATGGAGTGCTCGAGCTCGCTCCTCGCTTTGCTCGAAGGATGTATTCTGATGAAATGCTATTGATTTTAGGAGGACCATAATGAGGAGGACGACAGACCCACTCACGATCTACTAAAAGGAAAGTAGCTTGATTTCTCTTAATAAGTGTCCCGCTAAAACAAAGACATTATAGTATAAGGGTCCAGCACGAAGCCTCTCTTTCTCTTGCGCTGAAGCAACCACATCTCGTTTGGCTATCCTACTCTCATCCCTGCGTATCCACGTTTCTCTTAGCCATAACTGCACGATTAGTAAAAGAAAAAGTAAGTCTTTGAAGACGTGCTCTGAGGAAATACCTCCCCAATGAGGCTTTCAAAGAGTTTTATCAGAAATCGTACATGCTCCGGGGAAGGGGGTAGATACATGTATAATAGCTTACTAGCTTTAGTTGCTTGTGTACTAGCCTCTTTAAGGAAGCAGGGGTACGCGGATTTTGGATGCTAACTAAGTAGATGGGCTCGCTATGCCCCTGACTCTTATCCCGGATAAGGCACATTTCTTCATTTTTTGCTCCAATCCTTTTTCTTAGTGTCGAGCTACAAATTTGACTTTCCTCTCGCTTCGCTCGAGTAATTTCATCCCTAGCGATCGGAGAGCTGGATTGTAAACTTGCTTGATTGACCCTTACTTTTTTTCTCGAATGCTTTTCCTATTATGATTTTTTTAATACTTGTATTTTTTTGTTTAATTTAGTTGGAGAAAGCTCCGAATTTTGTTATGCAAGTCGTTATAGCTAATGTATTATTTGAATAAATTGTTAGTATTTTCCCCTAAGAAAAGTACACTTTAAATATGGACTAAAATTTTAAGTTAAGAATCATATTCGACAAATTTCCATTGAGTTTAAATTTTATGAAAATTATTAGATTTAAACAGTTATGACATATTTTATCTATTTCTTGTTAGGAAGATACATTTTATCTATATAAAACATACCCATTTAATTAAATAACTATTTTGAGTCAAAATACTAATTTAATTACTGAAAGGGTATGTTTCGAATGTGCTTTAAGACATATGTTAATATGAAAATATACCAAATATGATAGTTTAATTCTAATAAATCTGACAAAATTTAAAATGTACTAGGAAATTATTGAACCCAACAAATTGAATTTTACTAATTTAAAATTTTAATATGCATTAGCCTATGTCCTAACCAATTCGAATGCTTTTTAAGATTATGATATGATCATGGCTATTGATAAACTCTTGGAAGTTTCAAGTCCAAGAGATGGAGCTACTAGATTAGTTGAAATGAAGGCATTAGAGGCAAACAGAAATTTCTGAACTAGTTTTGGGAAAGGTCTATTTTGAGGTACTTAAAGACTTTAAGTTAACAAGTATTCTTCGTGAAGATTTTAGAATCATTCTTATAGTTTCCAGAATGGTATACCTTATTTTTATATGAGTTCAATTGGATATCATATGATCAACGTTAAATTGGACATTTCACTCTCGATTTTACAAATGATACATTTTAGGAAAATAGCCATAACCTAAATTATAAGAGTTCAATTAAAATGATTCAAGTTACTATAGAAAGCTAAGAGAAAGAAATACAATTTTACAAGAGATACTAAGAGCTAATTTGGAAGTATGTACATCCAAAAGTTTGCAAAATCTAGAAGCCATCATGTTCAAGTCAAAATAACGGAAATGTATTGGAGTTAAACCGACGACGGTTTTCTATCAACAACCAACGCCAAACATGCATTGTATCTCAAATAGGCATGAATCTTTGAAAAATTGGTGCCAAAATTTCTAGAATAGGTGCCAGACTTTGGCACATTATCAATATTAGTTATTTTTGTTTTACTTTATCTTATGGCCGAATTTCTCTAAACCTAGCTTGTAATCAAGGGCAATTATGTCCATGTTAACTCTTGAGAATTTACCTGATTGCTAGGGTTAGCTAATGGCTTGAGGAACCTATAAATTCCTCTCTCTTATAATTATGAACTAGTTAATGATATATGAAATTGAGAGTTTCTCTTAGAGTTCTTGGCTCTTCAAACGTCTTAGCTATTTAGCTATTCTTCTAAGGGTGATCAACCTTAGGTTGAATTCCATTGATGTTCTTGGATTGAATGGTCCAAGGAGATCACATTGATCAATTAATTCCTTAGTTATTTGGTTTTAGAAGCTTTGTTCTTCTAAGTTAATCTAGTTGCGTTTTCTAGATTGTATTGTAGGGGTTTTAGGAACTTGATTTTCTAAGGTTTTTGCAGTCAATTTGGAAATAAATTCATCTTCTCATCTAGAAGTTTTTGGGACTTAATTTCTCCAGAGTTTTATGGTGGAAGAAGGGTTTCAATCAACAATAAAAGCTTCAAACAAGGAGGTGATCATGAGAGATTGATGTGTTGCAAATTACACTACAAACAAATTCACATCACATTATTTGTAACATCATCTTTATAACATTCTTAATATAATATTTTTATTAATAAAATATAAACTTGTATAAAGAAATATTACTATATTACAAACCATCTTAAGTGTGCCAGAACATACATTTAAAGGAAAAAAATTGCTAAAATGTTCTTTCTCAAATTTTGGAACTAATAATAACGAGACTCTATGCTCTTAGCAATAAACGTATCACCACATTACATAATCTGTATAATCCATAAATGAGAGCAATTATTTTTGTCCTAAAACACGAGACAATTAATCATACATGTCTTTTAACTATTTTTTATTTCTTAAAGAAAAACATTTTTTATGAGACTTATAGAACAAATGTCTATACAAAACTACAACGTTTTCGTTGAACAACAAATAGTACACTGTCTTTTTTTCTTTTCTTTTTTTTTTTTTTTTGTCATTATCCAAAGGGCAACTCCCAGAATCACTGTCCTAAAACATCCTTCTTCATTCTCTGCTAAACATAAAAAAAATAAAAAATAAAACTAAAAAGGACTTTTTAGTTTTTAATACTCATTTTGTGTCATCTGTATCTAAATATATAATACAATTATTAAAAAATAATTAAATTATCTTAAGGGAAAATGACTCCGTATGTCCTTAAAAAATTTTCGCTTTACCTAGAGATAGAGTTTAGAGGAGACATATAGAGGCCATAGTTTCCCTAAATTTTTTAATTTACTCTATATATATATATATATTTACTATATGTATGTGCATATATATATATATATATGAAGTAGATCCCCCTCTAGAATTTTTTATTGTTACATGAGAGAGAAAGGGTACCGATAAAATTTGCGCAAAAATATAAAAGATACGCGCGAAAAATTAAAAAAAAAATTCCCTCCAAAATTTTCTCTCTCTACCCAAATCTTTGACTGTTTGATATATTTGGCCATGTTTTTAAGGGAAGCTACTAAAATGGCTAGGTTATTTTTTTAAAATTCTAGTTTGGCCATAACGCAAATAGAGATTGCGTTATCACTATTGATAACGCACCCTCTATGTGCGTTATAGTTAAATTGGCAATTAGCTTTGTAGCTGAGTGATTAGACCATCCATCCCCTCCTCTTTCCCTCCAAACAAATGGAGTGCAAGAGAAACGAAATTCGAAAGCTGCAATGTAGGTGTAGCCTCAAGCTTGAAATTACGACTACAGAGTGCTGCCAGAAAAAATTACGACAGTACAATTTTCCAAAAAAAAATATTTATCATGCTGCTGGAAAATGCCGCCGCTGGAATTCAAGGCCGTTGGAATTCACCGCCGAAATTTTTAGAATTTTCTCACAAAGAAGATTTAAAATTTAGAACCCAACTAATTTTTACTCTTAGATTTCTGCAATTTCTTCAAATCGAGAACCTAAATCAACAAAAATTAAAATTAATGTCAGGAATTATTCAACACAAATGATTCAAAGTAAAGTTTGAAAAACATAAATTCAAATGAAGATTGTGACATTTCATTTACTTGTGAACTGAACTTCGAATTTATTGATGACCTTCGTGAAGAGATTAAATAATCTTCTCAAAACCTAAACCCTGTATATTATCAGAGAAAGAGAGAGAGAGAGAGAGAGAGAGAGAGAGAGAGAGAGAGAGAGAGAGAGAGAGAGAGAGTAAAAGCTTTTGTATGTTAGAGGAAGAAGAAGAAACGGCCGGAAGAAAAAGAAATGGCTGGAGAAGAAGAACAAAAGAAATGGTAAAAAAGGCTAGAGAAGAAGAAAGAAGGGTTTTTCTAAATTACTGTATTAATCACAATCTTAAAGATAATGCATACGGGATGTGCATTATCATAAAGATAACGCATATCGGATGTGCGTTATGGCCAAAGTAAAAACCACCCCAAAAATACTGGCTGTTATAATAGTTTTTTTAAAGACATGGTCAAATATGTTAAAAAGCCCAAATCTCTCTCTTCTCTCTAGAAGAAATTCCAATATTCAATAATTTCAAACTAAGATCTACGAGGATCCGACCATTAAAACGTCAAAAAACGGTTAGTATATTGTTCTACAGTCATTTTTTACAATTTCGGTTTAAAAATAAAAAAAACACCATAGATCGAACTTGAGGGAGGTTGCAAAGTTTGGGAAGAATTTCGGCCCATGTGGTCGAAATTCTCCCATAATTTCAGTTCCCTTGGCCAAAATTACGGGAGAATTTCAGCCACCTGGGGTGAAATTCTGCCAAATTTCGGTTGGCGCTCCCAAACTCAAGTGTGATGTTTTTAATTATTAATGTTATTTATGTTATTATATTAAATATTTTTATTAATTTTACATAGTTTTGTAAGTATTTTAATTAATTTTAATAGTTGTTTATGTTAATACATATTTATGTTCATGTTTAATGTTCTAATTGTTTAAATTTAAAATGTAATGATGTCTTGTTTAAAATGTTTTATGAATTAATTAATTTTAAAATGTCCATAATTGTTATTATTAGTGTTTCTTTTATTTATGCCTTTGCTATAATCTTTAAATTTGGAATAATTAAAAATTAAGTAATACCCAAATAATAATTTACTAAGAACATATTTAGAAAGTAATAATACTAATGGTTCCATAAGAATATTTTAAGGAGAATATTATTGAAGGGTAATAATAGTTCTTAAATATTAATTAGAATGATTTAGTTTAACTAATTCATATTTAGTTGGTTAAACATTTTGTTCACTAAGAATATATGGAAATAATTTATTTGGAATAGTAAAATTAGTACCTAATAAATATTAAATAATAATTCATATTACTTAATTAGAATGATTTAGTTTAATTATTGAATTTTTTAAAAATTAAATTTATTAATTTGGAAAACATATAATTAATAATTAAATAATAAATATTAAATTAAATATTTTAAAAATATAGTGAATATTAAAAAATATACAATTAAACTTTTTAAGGGTTATAAATAAGAATTCAATAAGGATAATAATTATTAATAATTAAATTAACATGTAAACCATAATATATGAATTATTTATTAATTAGGAAAAGAAAAGATAGACTAGACACGTCGGAGAGATACTGGTTTAGGTCCAGTTGTGGACACGAGTGGTCGTATTCACGGTCGTACCATTATAACCTCATCCCAGGCACTCAAGGGTCAACATAGCACTTGAGACATCTCCACCACTCCTGACATTCCTGGCGCTGGTATATTTCATGACACTAGTGTGTCCCTGTCTTCTATGCTTTTTCCTACACCTATTCGATGCGTATGCCTACTCCTACATCACATGAGTCATATACCCTGATACCATATCCACCATATGCTTCTGCATCTATCCAGCCTCCTTCATTTTATCCAAGATCATCTTCCTATGACTCGTATGCGTCCGATTCATCTAGTCACCCTCTTATATCTGGACCGCATAGTCATTTCAAGAACACCCCTGCTCAGCATAGATATACTAGTGATTAGCATTTTGTTCTACCCATGGAGACATCCTTTTTTGATGACCTGATCACAAAATACCCGACATACTTCCATAACAAATATATAGGTGCTCTAGTCCCTTCATATTCAGGCGTGATGGGGGAGACTGTTAATGATGAGGGTGGAGATGATACTGTTATGTTAAGGGAGACAACTGTAGATCCCGAGAGGATGACAGATATTCAGATGGAGGAGGAGAGGGAGGTTGCGAGACAGGAGGAGGGAGATACGACTACTGACTCGTTTGATGATGATAGGGATGATGATACGATTGATGAGCTTCCCCAGTCGGCATCGGGCCATATAGCTAGTTTTTGTAAGGGAAAATCTTTAATGAGTAGTGTTAAGAACGTGGTAAAAAAGTTCACGAGGTCCCAGACTGAGGCGGTCTGTAGGACGACACAGGTGGGTAGACGTTCCGATTCTGAACCAGCTGAGACTTTATCTCCGACACAAAAGAAGAAGGCAAAACAGTAGGATAAGAGTTGACAGCTGCAAGGATCCACCGAAGGAGGTCCTCGGATTCCGGATTTGATTCCTTCATATAGCGGACATGTCATTGTCGCTATCTGGCACGGACAAGTACACTTTATATTATTTCGAGTCAATAAATATTTTTCGTGGTAAATATATTTCTTATTCTAACTTGAATTTTTTTTTTTTTTTATACACAGGAGCGTGGTTTACTAAAGATTCATTCATGCCACCAGACACTGACCTCGTGGAGACCTACTCGGGTAGAGGTTAGGGAGATGGCAGAGACATCTAAACTAGTCCATCTGCAGTCCTGTATGTTCTAGCACCCCTCAGACTGCACTGTTGTCCGCTTTTGTCGAGAGGGACCAAACACTGACCTCGAGTTGTTGCAGTCGAAGAATTGTAGTAAGTTGATAGATTATCGAATGAGGCTAGATATGATGTCAGCAGATGAGGTACGGTGGACACCATATAGCCAAGAAGAGATAGATAACATATGGATTTCTTCATGGCACGGGGTTATTCCCTATTTCGATTGTGTAGAGGGTTATGCTCTAGATAGGTGTCTACGGCAATTCAGTTGGTTGCAGTGTATCCCTGGTCCGCCTATTAAGGTGTTTGAGGAACACAGGTCTGTGAATTCACGTAAGTACGCGGTGAAGAACACTTTCTATTTTGTATTATGGGTTGCTGTTAGGGGACATAATTATTTTGAGGCAAAAATGAGGGCTCGAGCTATCCCACCTAGCGCTATTAGTGTGGATTACATGCGATGGTATGGATTTCGAAGTCATCGGAGAATACAAAATCTCGATATTTTGCATGATGGTGTGCAGTTTCCTAGACGTGCTTAGCCACTACTATCCAACCTTATTTTGAGGGTGACAGACACTTAGATGAGGTTGTTGCTGATAGATTTTGAGAGATGCATGAGATGTCGAAGAAGTTCTATGACCAAGATGCTTAGTTTTATATTTTTATGCTGCCGATATTATGGTGTGGAATATTATATGATGTATTTCCGATCTTTTATGGATTAGTTTTATATTTTTATGCTATGTGTATTAGTTTTATGTGATTTATGCATTTTATGGATTATGTAACGTTTAGTATCAGAAGATGATATTAGTTTTATGTTATTATGGTATGTATTACTTTTATGTAACGTTTAGGGTCGAAACCCAAATAAATAAAAAATAAATACATGATCAATCAATTTATAATATAAATAACATAATTAATCAATGACATACGGCTCGGACAACGACGTAGGATATGCTCTAGTATATCTATCATGCTAATTGGCTAAACGAGCATCTAAAGGCAAGAACTATAACCTCACGTGGTCAATTGCATTATATTCCCAAATTTTGGTGATAGGGGATACCGGAAATTCATCTCGTATATGTAACTGCAAAGAAAAATATTATGACTCAAGATAGATTCAGAATTCTCTGTAAGTTTTGAGGATAAAACTTGTTATAGGAGTCTTTGTGAGAAAAGGATTTGGTGTGAGATTGGTAAGTTTTGCTAGACTTGAAAAGTGAGAAATTATATGCTAACCTTGGAGAGGATATATTTTTATAATCAAGAAGTGTCTTTCTTTGGTGTCGGCGGCTTCCGTTTTCGCTCTATTTTGAATAAGAAATAAATAAAAAAGAAATATATTGTATAACTTATGTTATTAATTTAAATATGTCAAGCAAGCAAAAAACTATATATATTATTCTAAACATTAAACTAATAATAATTTAAAAAACTAACATAACAACCTATTAAAAACTAAACCTATTTCTTAATAATTAAAAAATAATAATAACAAAAAATAACTAAAAGAGTGGACATAATAAGTTATAAGAACTCAAGTTTTTACGTAGCTAAAGAGGGAGATTATAAATGTAATTAAATATGCAAATATTCATATAATAGATACTAAAGTAAAATAATATATTTATACCAAACCATCAATATATTTCAAATAATAGGTAATATTAACATCTATATAGGAAAAATAATAAGGAAATATGAAACTCACTTGTTTGTTTTGTACGTTGTGTCCAATAGAAGTATATACGATCATGTCCTTAACGATTTCTATAGTAACGAGAATAATTCTGAACGGCACATAAATGCAATACTTCCTTATAGTATTGCGTCCTTGCATCCTCTTTTTCTTCATTTTCGCACGAGCATTATATATAGTTTGCACTTTACCAAAAAACGCAAAAGTATAATAACTATAAAAACTTAATCAAATTATTAAAATAAATAACATAAAATTAGTTAAATTTCAAATGTAATACTATACCTCACAGAACAATCGGTAATTTTCCCGCGAAGACTATCCAATATATTTTCGACTACATATGACACTTAGAGAATTCCTCCACCATCTTTAACTCATCATCAGTCAATCGTGCCACCTGGGCATACCTGTGAGGATAAATACCTATTTTATGATTGTGTCTTCTATCTTGAACAGTTAATTTTTCAAAATTGTCCTGAAATCAATTGTTCATCTTTTAAGAGAAAAGAATAATTACACTTCTTCGTTCCATAAAAACCCCGCATTTTTACAGGAATTTCATCGTCCTTTGGCTCATGCACCTTCGTTTTTCTTTTCTCTCCCCGTTCACAACCAATAGTTACATAAGGTCAACGATCCATCAATATTTTTGAATTATGGCGAGTCACAACTAAATATGTATTCACGCTCCTTGCAATTTTTCTTGTCCATTCAAGTAAATTATCTTTTGATTTAAAATGTTCATCTGTTTTATACAAATGACTGTGATCAATATAATCAGGCTCATCTAAAAATTCTTCAAAATTGTTCGAATCTCTGTGTTATAACAATTTAATAAAAATTAATTTTATTATAACAATTTAATAAAAATAAATAAACAAGGACGGATACACATAAGGGTTTCAAAAAATAAACAAAACAACAAACATTATATTCATATTAATAAATTTTGATAAATAAAAACAACAAATTCATAACAAACAAAATAATAACAATTCATATTCAAATTAAATATAAACATTCATAATTTAAAAATATTAACAAAACAACATATTCATTATTTAAGAAATAACAAAACAATATATTTAGAAATTAAAAAATTAAACAGCTAATATATTCATATTCATAGCTTTTAAAGAATTAAAAACAATAAATTAATAACTAAAAAACAAAAAAAAAAAAAATCTGCATAGTATTTCGGCCAACTAGGCCGAAATTTCCCAAGAATTTTGGCCAGCTAGACCAAAATTCTTGAGAAATTTTTGATAGCTGAGCCAAATACTATGACAGAATTTTTTAAAGAAAAAAATTTACTTCCAAATCGATGTTTTCTTCGACGAAATCTTCAGAATCATCCATGTTTTACTTGAATTCATTAAAAACTTGAAAAAACTTTGAATTTCTTCAAGAAGGATTGTAGAGAGAAGGGGGAGAGAGTTGGGGTAGAGAGAGAAAGTGAGGGAGGGAAGTTTTTTTTTCGCACGTATCTTTTATATTTATGTGAGTATTTATCGGTATCCCAGAAAAAAAAATTTTTTTGGCCCTTCAAAATTAAGTTTCAAGCTTCAAATTTCGCCATTAGCTTTACTGTTTATGCCCAAAATGTTCTTAATAATATTTTTTGCCCTCATAAAATTCACGCACCACTATTTATACCCCGGAGTAGCGATATTCATGAGTAATTTTGTCAAATCAAGACAATTCTTTCTTACTCATATTTTAGGTTAAAAAAATACTAAAAAATTAGGATCAAAACAAAATTACCCTCTTTCCCCTTCTCCCTTCCCCTCCCTCCCCTCTTCTGCTTCTTCTTCTCTTTTTCCTCTCTCCTCCACCAATGCTACCCGCCACCACCGCCGCCCACAAACGGTTCTTCTCAAATTCTGAATCATCAAGTCTAGCAGGAGATGTTCTTGAAAAAGTACTGTTTGATCCTTTCCCTTTTCCTTTGATGATGAGGTCCAATCAGCTTTATTCTCAATTTACTTGGAGATATTAATATACCATTCTATGAAATACCAAAAGACAAAAGATTTAAATTAAATCACTCAGGCAGAATCCTGAGCGCAATACTTCAATCACAAACAAAAATAGCTCCAGATTTTAACGAATAACCAAAAACTAAATCCCATCAATTACATTAAACCAAACCTCTGTTTTTGAAAAATCCACCATTTCAAATTTTGAATTTGAAACATCAATTGGTAATCGTATCCAGCTTAAATTTGAACAGAATCTAACAAAAGCGACAAATGCACGAAAAAAAAATTCAAGATTATTTTCATTTATTTCTTCTCATCAATTAAAGCTAATTGACTGAACCATTTTTGCAAAAAATTTAAATCAATTACTACTGCACCAACCCAATACAGAAAGCTGCATAAATGCAAGAGCTGTTCTATAAGACAAAAAAACCATTCATATATATATTTAAGAATATATATGTGTCTTGTGCAGCAATGAAGTTGAACTGAACTTTGTGATTACTGTATGGCGATGGCAGTGGCTGGCGGTGGTGGCGGGCAGCAGTGGTGGAGGAGAGACGGAAAAGAGGAAGAAGAAGAGAGGAGCTGAGGAGGAGGGAGTTGTGGGAAAGGGAGGAGGGAAAGCGGGCAGTTTTGTTTTGGTGCTAAATTCTTTTAGCATTCATTTTTAACCTAAAATATATGCGTGGGAAGGAATTGACTTGATTCGGCGAAATTACTTTTGAATGTACGTAAATAAATTTTGTGAGAGAAAAAAATTAACAAAAATATTTTGGTATAAGAGATGAATCAAAAATACTTTAAGGCATTTTCTCTCATCTTAATTTAAAATTGAATAGACTATATAAATTCTTCTTATCTAGGAAGATGAATTATTTGAAAAGAAATTAGCTATAAATGACCTAAAATATTTTATATTTTTTTTATACCCTAAATATTTTATTTTAACTCTTTATGCCCTAAAATATTTTATATTTTTCTCTTTTTATCCTAAATATTTTATTTTAGCTCTTTATACTCTTCAACATTTTTAATTTTCGTATTGTTACAATTATAGTGAGTGAATAACGATGGAATCCGTTGGCATTCAGCTCGTTCCACTCACATGCACACCCAAAAAGGTCAATTTGATGTTTTATTTTAGCTTTTTATGCTCTCAAAATTTTTTTGAGTTGCGTAGTACTATAATTATTTTGAAACACAGTAGAATTCAGTAGCATTGAGCACACCCTCTCATGTGCAAACTAAAAAAAGTCAAAATTTGATATTTTTTAGTATGCACGTGATTGTGGTGTGCTCACCGCCACCAGATTTTGTCGTCCTTTAATATACTTACAACAATACACAAATTAAAAAATGTTTGAGGGTGTAAGGAAAAAATAAAAAATATTTAGGGTATAAAGAAAAAATATAAAATATTTTAGGGCATAAAGAGTAAAAATAAAATATTTAGGGTATAAAGTGAAAAGCAAAGCATAAAATGTTTTAGGAAATTTATTGTAGATTTCTCATTATTTGAATT
This sequence comes from Catharanthus roseus, assembly GCA_028651295.1. Taxonomy (NCBI): domain Eukaryota; kingdom Viridiplantae; phylum Streptophyta; class Magnoliopsida; order Gentianales; family Apocynaceae; genus Catharanthus; species Catharanthus roseus. Next base: position 741,373 of record JAPQWS010000044.1, on the reverse strand, counting down.
ATGTATAAGTATTTATTAGATTTACCATCAAGGATACATATATATATATATATGTGTGTGTAATTTATTTAATACTATCTTGATTTACTATAAAAAAATATACGCAAACATCAAATAAATTGAATGGGAAGAAGTAATAATATTAGCAGTAGTAAGAAAACTAAATTAAGCAAAACCAAACATACCTTTAAATCTGTTAAATTGAACCAGAATTAAACTTGAGTTTTTTAAACCATTTTTCAACTTTGAAATTCATATTATTTTCTCTGATAAATAATTTATCTTTCACAATTTTTTTTAAAAGAAAATTCACACAAAACTAAACTTTTTTCTACATACACAAAACTTAAATTAAAAATCCTACCTAAATTGAGCATTCATCGAAAAGAGATTTCATACAGCAACCAAGTCACCATGTAGAATCCTTGGTTTTTAAAAAATTAAAAAATTTGGGATTCCACCTGGTGACTAAGTAAGGTGTTGACATAATTTCTCTGCCACGTTCGAATGTGGGGCCTGGAACATATTACAAAGGTTTACTGTGAAGGTGACATGGGATAGAGAGGATATTTTACTTTATGTAGGGATATGGTTGATAGGCGTAGGTGGTAGTCATTTTAATCTCCCTCATAGATGACAAGTTTCCTGAATTTCTGTGGACTTTTCCAATTCTTTTTTCCCTGTACTCCTCTCCTTAGCATTGATGTAATAGCAACCGACTCACAAAATTGATAAATTTTCCAATTCTGCACATCGGTTTTTACTAATCTATGTTGAAGAGGGGAGTGAGGAGGGGAAGAGATTGCAGTTCTACTCTTTCTTTTTTTGTTTCGACTTGTCAGCTATTTACCTCACTACTAAGTGAATGACGGAGGAAGAAGAATTTCTATGGATATCCATTCTACAAAAATTTTCTCCTCAATCACTGAATAATACCAAGATTTTAATGTACTTCTGTCTCAACATAGACCTACATGACCCAACTATGTAACTTTTGGACTTAAAAAATTACAAACCCTCCCACTATGTAATTTTTGCACGAGAAAAATTACAAACCTTCCCAAAACAACTTTCAACCTATTGTATGAGTTGGGCATCCATATCTAGCACAAAAGACAAAAACTAAGACAACATATTTATAGGTACCTCTCCTCTTCCTAATTCCTAAATATTCCAATGTGGGATTAGAAAAACCTACTCCTAATGGGATATTGAGAAAATCATAATTCTAAGAAACTTGAGAAACATAATCCTAACAAATCTTCCCTTTTCTCAATTTTCTTATACTAAAAAATCTTCCATTTTCTCAATTTCCCGAACTACAACACAATAGGAAAACCTAAATCCTCTTCTAAGTCTTCGTGGTCTTCTTCTTTGTTCCTCCATCAATATTACTTCTTTGAAGAATTTCTTCAAAGAATGAACATATTATTCAGCAATTTTTCAATATGGCACGAGCCTCTAAATGTTGTGCTCTACCCTGTAAACTACTGATAAGGAAAATAATTCATGCTTTTTTTTGCTCCTCTGCAAAATTAAACCTCGTATTTGCCTCTCCTCTTCCCAGATTTGAACCATTAGCTCAAGCATCTCTGTCCTTCCCGGTTGAAACCTTCGTCTTTGATTTCTTCATCTTCCCAGGTCAAAACATTTGGCTCTGATATCCATCTTCCAAGGTCGAAACCATAGACTCTGATACCACTTGTAGGGTTCCAAATCAGTTTTAATACTATTTATTGGGATCCAATCTCAACTCTGATACCACTTCTTGGGAATGGGCAGTAGAATCACACAAAAACTAGAGAGAGAGAGAGAGAGAGAGAGAGAGAGAAGAATAAAATAAACAACACCAAGAACTTAACATGGTTCTATCTCAACATAAACCTATATCCATGACCCAAAATGTTAAATCTCTACAATGTAATTTCTCGACGGAGAAAACACCAAACCTCCCACTATATAATTTTTACACAGAGAAAATTAGAAACCTTCCCAAAATAACTCTCAGATCATTGTATGAGTTGTGCCCCCACATCTCGCACAAAAGACCTAAACAAGACAACTTGTTTAGAGGTGTCTTTCCCTGATGTGTGGTTACTATCCTATTAAAATTTCACTTTTAGGCAAGCGTACTTATTGGTGTAGTAAGGTGAGGAAAGTCCCCGGATTGTCGAACTCTCGGGACAGCCAAGCACTAGTACTAACTACGTCTCTACTATTTAATTAATTAAACTGGTTGAAAAGATTTTTATAAAATACAGAAACAATTTAAAATACAATTAAACTAAGAAAACAATTAAAGGTTATTAAAAGATCAAGTTTTGGAAAAGAGTGTTTAAATGGTAGAATCCTTTAGAACCTTAAGTTAATTTTATTTAGAAAATCTTTGTAACTAAATATTAAAACTTGTTGGTTGGATCTCACTTAAACATCGGATAGACCCTATTCCTAGGCGAAAACCCCCTATTCAATGTAACTATTTAGAGAAGAATTCTTTCTCACCCTAACTTGATTATGAACGAATTATAAATTATAGTGATTAATTAATGATTTAAGAACTGTAATTAGTATTCCTACTCAATTACCAATTCCTATTATTCAATTAAGTCCTAGGTTAACCTTCCTTTGTCAAAGTCCAATGAACTCTGCGAAATTGCCAATCTCATGAAAACTGGTAAGAAAACACAATAATTAAATAACAACCCCAAACAAGAATTAAATAATCAAAACAAGAAATTCAAATAAAATATTAACAAAGAATTCTAGAGTTCATCCCTATTTAAACACAAGTAAAATTAGCTGCTAAACATAATTCTAAAACATAAACTCATAGACAAACTTATGAAATAAAAAAAGTTTAGGGGAGCTTAGGGAAAGTCTTGAAGATTCTGCGGTTCTGGTGAACGTTTGAGCTCGTCTCTCGAGTCGCCAAAAGAACTCTCGAAATTTGAGTCTTCAAAGCCTTCTTACAAAATATGGAATTGAGTTGAAGATTAATGTTGCTAATGAGATGTTTAAATAGAGAAATTTTCAGCTAATTTCACCCTAATCCTTTCCTACAAAGTTTTAGAATCAAATTACAAAAGGAAAGGAATTAGAAGTCTAAAAGGAAAAGTTCAAAAAATTATAAATATACCCTTCTAGTGACTTTCTGGATCAGGAAAGCCAACTTTCCGGATCTGGAAAGCTTCTGCCTAAAAGTTTCTTGGGTTTGTTTTTTTGTATCAGGTACGTATGTTGCGATTCTCAAGTCATTTTGAGCCTTTTAATAGACTATTCATGTCTAAGAGTCTCATATTATTTGTAGATAATGTCTTAGCTTTCCAAAACATCTTGAATTATATCGATTTGAGTTGTGTATCTCTAATTATGGGCGTTTTACCGAAAGGTGTTAAACTGGAACGTCATGTAAGAAAGTGAATCTTTGCACAATATTTTAGATTAACAATGAATTCTGATTGAAACAAAATTAGGTTTCTAGAAACCTGATGAAATCCTCTAGAATCTTCAAGAAGGATACATCTTCAATTAAGTTCATTACGGAGGTAAAAAATACACTAGAATCTGCATTGCTCGACTATGGACACTGTTTTGGGCAACTTGTTATTTCTTCTCTTTTTTTGCTTTATTTTCGCTCCAAAGGTTTTCGTTTTGACTCGTTTTCAATATATCTTCATTTTAAATGTACGTATAATAATAAAAGAAGAAACAGAGTTCAATTAGTTCATTTTATAAGCAAGTAAACTAAAAAATCGATGAAAATAATAACACTCAAAGAGGGTAAAAATAGACATATTACTCCCGTTCCTAATTCTCGAATCTTCTAATATGGGATTAGGAAAACCTACTCCTAATAGGACATTGAGAAAATCCTAATTCTAAGAAACTTGAGAAACATAATCCTAAAACTCAGAAGTGTGATAATATAACTGACGTGCTGAAACATTTCAGCGCATCGATTATGTTACTAACTTCTTAGCAGTGACTGACTGAGAAAGAGGAGGAAAGCAATGATAAGGATAAGGAATCGCGAAAGATCTTTCATTTTTTTTTGGTGTAGTAACAGTGTGTTTTGTCAAAATCAGGTCAAGTGATTATTCGTTTGATTGTGATTATATGCCTATTACTTTTATAGAATGAAAAACTTTAGAAATTATTTTTTCTTCTTCTCGTTTTTGGGAGAATTTCTTATTATTGATACTATTAAAATTAAAAATGTTAAAAAATTATTTTAAAATAATTTTTTTTTAAAAAGTAATTTATTTCAAACTACTTAAAAAACGGGAGCAATAGAGTACAAGCCCTAAAAGACTAATCTAAAATTACTTACCAATAACAACTGCATTGCATGAAGGGAACTAGATCAACCATCCTAGTTGTAAAATTATCATTACGGGGAGAACTCTTCACTTGAGAATAATATGATTTTGTAGAATCTTATAATAAAGTGATTTAGTTCTACTAATGGTGAAAACAACTTTAATTGCTACCATCTGTTTAAAAAGGCAAAAGACAAAGATAAAATAATCAACATTAAAACTGCACAAGGAAATACATATAGTAATCTAGATAAAAATATAAAAAGATAATAATTATATTAACAAAAAAATATTATACCAATGTTTTAAAGGTGCTAAATAATTTTTGAGATCAAAATTATGCAAACAAGTGACTTAAAACGATGTAGATAAGATGTGTACAGCAGAAGGAGAAAATGAAGTGAAAGGAAGAGAAAATACAAAAAGAAAAACAGAAGAATAGAAAAGCGAACAATTGGAAACATCAGGGGGGAGAGAGAGAGAGAGAGAGAGAGAGAGAGAGGGGGGGGGGAGGGGAGGGAATGGAAGGGAAGATAAGGAAAATGAAAGGCCGCAAGACATAGTGATGTAAATTGTGAGAAAAGAAAGAGAGAAGAGAGCGATGTGATGTCCAAAGAAGGAAAGAAATAAAAGGAAGCGATAAAGAGGAGTAGGTTAATAGGATTGTTGGATATTTTACCAATTTTTCCCTCCCTCGTTGTAATACCATTATTATAAACTTGCTTATTATGCACATATCGAATTATTTCCATATATAAATATTAATAATGGCTAAAACATTATAAATTGACTCGACTTCAGTTGTCAAATAATACGTGAGTTATTTATGTCAAGTAGTGGCACTTGAGCACTATTTTGGAGAGGTTATTAATTAGTCACATATTCAAATAAAAAAATTATCAAAAAGACGTGTAGATAGGAGTAGAAATCAGAAAATGAAATGTCATGAGTTCGGCTTAGTCACAGGGCAAAGCGATAACGCCCTACAATGATCCATTGTCCCTCTATACGACAGCATACACAAGGATACAGAGCAAGGTGCTAGAGCAGGATTTCAGCGAAGTAAAATTTTAAAAAGTGAGGAAACTTAGGCATGATTAGAAATAGCATAAAGGTAACTAGATAGAACTGACAGAGTGATGGTTTCTTTAGCAACAAGTCACACACACACATATATATATATATATTTAATTATATTATATGTATTTATATATATATAGTAGAATATTACTCTTACTAGTAGAACATTAATAGCATCGCTTCGAGTCTTACTCATATTTATTGTGGTAGAACATGTAAAGATACAATTTTCCCATCTATTAAAATGTCTGTCTACAGGTATTTTTTGGCAAGTGAATAAATGACAAGATATGATTAAACATCCTATCTAGAAAGATGAAATGTCTGCCAATGATTTAAAGTTAATCTTTTAATTTCTATGAGTTGTCAAATACAAAGGTTATGTAATCTCCACAAAGTGTGACACCTTCGGTTTTTTTAAACTTTTTATACTCGTTTATTTACAATTTAATTGGTTTAAAATTTTAAAAAAATAATAGATTGAAAAAATGGGGAGCTAGCTCACAGAGCAACTCTGTGCGCCTAGCCCAGGCTCACATTTGCACGATGTGCGCCAGGCTACGTGTACAAAGTGTTGATGTGAGCGAACCACCACCAAATGCTCATATATTCTTTCATATATATGTATATATATATATAAGCTGCTCATGTATTCATTCATTTCTTCTTCCTGCAAGTTTCTTTTCTTATGGGTCTCATTATATGTTTGATTATTAAAAAACCCAACAATTCAAAAACGAGGGGTGGGCGCACAAACACTATATGTGTACCTGGCCTACTGCACCTATGGATGGCGTGCGCCTGGGTTGGGCGCACATATGATGTTTGTGAGACAGCGCCCTTCTTTCGAACTTCCAATGCGTTTTGTTGTTACTTTATGTCAAAATCATCATTTTATTTCACAAAATTTTCAAAATTATCTATTTTTAACCTCGAAATCTTCAAAATCCTCAAAAAATCAACAAATTTTGTAGAGAGAAGGTGGACAGAATGAGTGTGTAGAGAGAGACTCTTTGGGGGAAAATTTTTTGGAATTTTTCTTATGTAACTTTTATATTCCCGTGCGTAATTTATCGATCCCCTTTACTTATTAATACATAATTTAATTAAATATAAATATAAATTTTTTAATTAAGTAAATTAAATATTGCTAATTTTATGGATCTAAGTTCGTAAGTATAATACAACTATATTGTTTATTGGCTGCCAACAAGAGTTTCTTGAAGGAAGTATCGTACAAAATTATGTATAGCACTATATAAAAAATAAATATAGTAGTTTAATATAAAAGAACAAATATACTAATTAAGTCCCTGTTCTTCATTACCTAAAATAAGCAAATTTTAGCTAATTTTAAGTTATACGATGTTTTTGAGATATTCAACTAGCAGCCTCAGCTTGAACTTCTAAATTGAACAGCTTGATGTGAAGACTGCATTTCTTCATGGCCATCTCTTTCCCTTTAAAAAAGTAGCACCTATCGATATTTGCTCTCAAGTGTCATTCTGAAGAACAAGGCCTTTTTCGAATAAGCCAATTCATTTGGGACCCTGCAAAATGACTTGGTGGGATCCACATATATAGTGGCTGGTGAACCGCTTCTTCTTTCCACGAAATGATTGCTTATTGAATCTGCTTTTAGCTTAAAAGAAGCTGAAAAAGCTATTTTTGAAAAAATACTCTAGGGATGCTTTTTGAAACTAGTTTTGCTTATTGATGCTATTAAAATTTAAAATGTTAGAAAAATTATTTTGACACAACTTTTTTAAAAGCACCTTCTTTCAACTGCTTAAAAAGGCGTAAGCAACGTAGAAGAGGCCTTAAAAGAATAATTTGAAATTACTTTACCAATAAAAACTGCATCGCGTGAAGGGAATTGGTTCAAGCATCTTAGTTGTGAACTTATGATTAGGGGTATAAAGGAGAACTCTCCACTTGAGAATAATATGATTTTGCAGAATCTTATAGTAAAGTGATTTAATTCTACTAATGGTGAAAGCAACTCTAATTGCTACCACATGTTTAAATAGGCAAAAGACAAAGATAAAATAATGAACATTAACATCGCACAAGGAAATACATATAGTAATCGAGATTAACATATAAAAAATATAATTATTATATTAAAAAAAGATATTATAATAACTTTTGAGGGTGATAAATAATTTTGAGGTCAAAATTATGCAAACAAGTGACTTAAAATGATATAGATAAGATATGTATAGCAAATGGAGAAAATAAAGTGAAGGAAAGAGAAAATACGAAAAGAAAAACAGAAGAATAGAAAAGCGAACGATCGGAAAGATTGGAGAGAGAGAGAGAGAGAGAGAGAGAGAGAGAGAGAGAAATGAGGCGATGTCGAAAGGAAGAAGGAAATGAAAAGAAGCGATACAACGGAATAGGTTAATAGGATTGTTGGATATTTACCAATTTTTCCCTCGTTGTAATACCATTGTTACAAATTTGTTGATTATGCACATGTAGAACTGTTTCCATCTATAAATATTAATAATGGCTAAAACATTATCAAATTACTCAACTTCGATTGTCTGATAATGCATAAGTCAATTAGGTCAAGTAATGGCAAACTATGATCACTATTTTTGAAAGGTAATTAGTTACATATTCAAATTTAAAAAAAAAAAAATTACTAAAAGATTACGAGTATATAAGAGCATAAATGAGAAAAGGAAACGCCATGAGTTCGCCTTAACACAGGGCAAAGCAATAGCGCACTATAATGACTCAACGTCCCCATATATAGCGGCTGACACAGGGACGCTGAACAGGGTGCCAAAGCAGGATTTCAGTGAAGTACTTGTTTAAAAAGTGAGAAAACTCAAGCGTGATTAGAAATAGCAGAAAGGTGACTAGATAGAATTGACGAAATGAGGGTTTCTATAGCGACAAGTCAGACACAAACACACACGCACATATAATATATATATATATATTAGAATATAAGGACTCCTGCCTGTAGAACATTAATAGCTTCACTTCGAGTCTTACTCGCATAAGTGGAACATGTAAAGATACAAATTTTCCATCTAGTAAAACATGTAAAGTTATTTGTAGCCAAGTGAATAAATGACTAGATATAATTAAACATCCTATCTAGGAAGGTGAAAAGTCCTCCAATGATTTAAAGTTAGGCATTTAATTTCCAGGAGTTGTCAAATACAAAGGTTATGTAATCTCCACGAAGTGCGACACCTTCAATTTTTTTTTAACTTTATACACATTTATTTACAATTTAATCGATTTAAATATAAAAAGAAAAATGCACCAAATTGAAAAAAATGGGGAGCTGGCTCATGAAGCAACATTGTGCACCCAACCCAAGCTCACATTTGCACAATGTGCACCAGGCTAGGCACACAAAGTGTTGATGTGTGTAAACCACCACAAAATGCTCATATATTACATCTTTCTTTTTTATGCTAAGTTGCTATGCATTCATTCATTTCTTCTTCAAGCAAGGGTGTATGGGTCTCATATTATGTTTGATTATTAAAAAACCAAAAATTCCAAAAAAGTGCTGGGCGTACAAACATCATATGTGTGCTGGCCTGTCACACATCTAGATGACATGGCCCTGGGTTGGACGCACATATGATGTTTGTGAGCTAGCCCCTTCTTTCGAATTGTTGGTGCCTTTTGTTGCGATTTTTAGCTCAAAATAGACGTTTTATTGCACAAAATCTTCAAGATTATCTATTCTTAACTTCAAAATTATTAAAATCTTCAAAAATTAAACAAATTTTGTAGAGAGAAGGTGGAGAGAATGAGTGTGTAGAGAGAGAGAGAGAGAGAGACAGTCTTGGAGGGAAAAAAAATTTTTGAAAATTTTCACTCGTAAATTTTATATTCCCCCGCTAATTTATCGATCCCCTTTACTTATTAATAAATAATTTAATTAAATATACATATAAATTTTTTTAATTAAGTAAATTTAAGGTTGCTAAATTTTATGGGTCTAAGTTCATAAGTATAATACAACTATATTGTTTATTGGCTTCAAGTGTTTCTTGAAGTAAGTACCACACAAAATTATGTACAACACTATATAAAAAGTAAATGTAGTAGTTTAATATAAAAGAACATATATGCTAATGATGGCCATGTTCTCCATTGCTTAAAATAAGCAAATTTTAGCTTATTTTAAGCTATAAGTTGTTTTTAAGATGTTCTTGATTGCTTATTGAATCTGCTTTTAGCTTAAAAGAAGCTGAAAAGCTATTTTTTAAAAGATACTTTAGCGATGCTTTTTGAAACTGGTTCTTTTTCTTGATACTATTAAAATTAAAAATGTTAGAAAAATTATTTTAAAACAAATTTTTTAAATGCACCTTCTTTCAATTGCTTAAAAAAAGCATAAGCAATGGAGAACATGCTCAAAAAGGCTAATTTGAAATTACTTTCCAATAACAACTACAGCGCGTGAGGGAACCATCCTATGGTTTTGCACAATCTTATAATAAAGGGATTTAATTCTAGTAATAGTGAAAACAACTTTAATTGCTACCACCTATTTAAATAGGCAAAAGACAAAGATAAAATAATCAACATTAAAATCGCACAAGGAAATAAATATAGTAATTTAGATTAACATATAAAAATTATAATTATTATATTAACAAAAAAAAAAGAGATTATACTAACTTTTTGAAGATGATAAATCTCAAAATTATGTGAACAAGTAACTTATAATGATATAGATGAGATGTGTACAGCGGAAGGAGAAAATGAAGGGAAGGGAAGAGAAAATACGAAAGAAAAAGCAGAAGAATAGAAAAGCAAATGATCAGAAAAATGAGAGAGAGAGAGAGAGAGAGAGAGAGAGAGAGAGAGAAGGGAATGGAATGGAAGACAAGGGAAAGGAAAGACCGCAAGGCATAGTGATGCAAATTGTGAGAAAAGAAAGAAAGAGAAGAAGAGAGCGAGGCAATGCTGAAAGGCGGAAGGAAATAAAAAGAAACGATAGAGCGGAGTAGGTTAATAGGATTATTTGATCTTTACCAATTTTTCCCTCGTTGTGATACCATTACAAACTTGTCGGTTATGCTCATATCGAATTATTTCCTTCTATAAATATTAATAATGGCTAAAACATCATCAAATGACTCGACTTAAATTGTCAAATAATGCATGAGTTATTTATGTCAAGTAGTGACAAAGCTTGAGCACTCTTTTGGAGAGGTAATTAGTTACATATTCAAATAAAAAATTATTAGTAAAAATTGAATTAGAGTAGTAAACAAGAGCTTGTGTTTTTTACCTTGTTTTCCTTTAATAAATGAGTTGTTTCCCATAGTATACTAATTCCTCATTGTGCCCTTGGGGAGATTCTAGCGTTCAATACGACAATTATATGTCTTTTGCAGGTGTTCCCATGGCACACATATACCTTCACACATGTGCTGCTAGAAAAATATTGTTTTGGCTTTAATTTTTAGCTCTTTTTAATAGTTTTTAGACTAAATTATAAACTAACAAATTTAGTTTGATACTCTAATTTGTACAAAATTAGCTATAAAATCTTTAAACCTGATGATCTTTTCTATAGTATTAAGGGAGGATAACATGAGGATCCTTACCAAAAAAAAATAAAATGTGATCATACTCCAGTAACATAAGAATACACAATTAGATAACTCATTTATTCATTAAACAAATTAATTGATTAATTCCAAATAAATTTTGACACTAACTAAATCAAGTTAGTTACTTCAAAATAGTGAAAAAGGTCCTGGACGATACTTACCGAATAAAATTTTAAAAATAAGAAAATAATATTGATTTTTTTAGTGAAAGATATGATAAATATTGAGAAAAATATATGAATATGGTCATTTGTGGTTTGCTAATTGTAACTGCTGTTTTACTTGTGCAACCATCTAACATCTCCTTTTTTTTGCTTCCACCTTATCTCTCTAACTTATAATTCTCTCTAACTTCTCTTTAAACAATCTAATCCAAACTCATGATTTGAAATAGTTTAAGTTACTGTGGATAAAAATATAATAAAAATGATTAAAATTAAAATTTTATTAACAAAAACATTAAAAAAATTTGAAGTTTTTTTTTTTTTGCACAGCCCATATGCACCACTAGGGCACACGTATGTGGTACCCTTGCAGCTCACAAGGCATGTGAGCACAAACCCTAGTGGTGCACGAGGTTACCATGCACAGGCCCTGGTAGTGCATAAGGAAATGTGTGTGCAAGCCCTAGTGGTGCACAAGGGTATGTAAAAGAATTCCAAAATTTTAATTCTTTTCAATGTTTTCAATATCAAAATTCATATTTTCAATTGTTTATGTCTATTTTTTTGTTTATATTATCTAAAAATATTTCAAATCATTAATTTGTGTTTGATTTTTGGAAAGAAATTAGAAGAAATGTGAGTTAGAGAAGTTAGAGAGAGGAAGTGCTTGAGGCAAATGAAAGTTTTAGCAGTTGTACCAGTAAAACAAGACCTGCAATTAACAAACCTCTTTTTTAATGCAATATAACTGGAGTTGTAACCATTTTATTGCTAAAAACATGATATTACAATGTACCATATAAATTTAGAAACTTCCTCAAATTAAGGTCTATGGCCCCAAGGATGGAAATCCTAATTATGTCATACCATGAACCATTTTATTGGCTTGTTGGACTACAAGACCTTTATACGACCCCTAATATACTATCAAGTCAAATATACTATATACTACACAAGGTTGATTCTTAAGAGTGAAATTATAAAAGTAAAAGAATAATGTCCAGTTTTTTAGAGAAAGATATAATAAATATTGAGAAGTATCTGACTATGATATAATAAGGGTAATACAATTGGGTTTATACCCATTTTATTGTTCAAGATAGATATTACAATGGACAATATAAGTTGAGAAACTCGACGTTATCATAATCAGAACAGAGATCGAATCGATTAAGTTATTAGGTCATATAAATAAAGTATATGTATATATATATGAAGTTATATCTAATATATATGAATTTATATGTATGTATATGTGTATATATATGTATATATACATATATATACATATATATACATATATACATCTATATATATACACGTGTGTATATATATGTTTTATAAAGTTAAAACTAAAGCCCTACTCTATCAATACCATGAAAAAGAAGCCCAATGCCCATTTTAATTTTCTTCCAAGATAATACTAGACACACACCATCACCTCCAATTCTCTTTTCTTCGTCACTTTTCTCTTGCTATGCTCTTTGCACTACTCACAACAGCTTCACATAGTGTTTCTTTTTTCATTGTTGGTCTTAGATTTCTTCATTGCTCCTCTTCTCCCCTGAATGATCTCGTTCTTCTATTTCTTCTCTCTTTAGTTTTAACACATTTTCTTATGTAATGGTCCTTCCTTGATGTGGTTCAGTGATCTCAATTTTTCAAAGTTAAATTAGACTGCTTTAGCGTCCAGTTCACAGTTGGACCAATCCGACTGACCGGTCCAATTCTGACGTCACTGGAGAAAGTTCCTTGAATTAATGTCGGTGGCTCCAAGCCTTGAAAGCCTAATTTTCCTATACCATAAACCATTTCATTGGATTTTTGGCCTACGAGACCTCTATACAATCCTTAATACACTAACAAGTCAAACATACCATATACTACATATGGTCTTAGACGATTCTTAAAGAAGGAAACTATAAAAGAAAGAAAATCTAATTAAGTTTTTTTGGTGAAAGATATGATAAATATTGAGAGAAATATCCCAAAATGAGACCTTGCTCTATTTGAGATTGATAATTTTTTTCGTAATCAAATATGTTTTCTTGTCTCTCCTTTCTTTTCTGAACCAACGAAGAACCTAACGGATTGAATAAGTAGCATATGATAAGGATATTTGACCAAGGACGGAGAGGGCTCACTGCTCCATGAGGAGTGGCGAATGTCACATGTAGATGTTTTGGAAAGATGAATACAAAGCCATGATCAAATCCTTTACTATATTTATTGTATTTTACTAGAGTCAATTCTGTTTATCTTATATGGTCAAATTTTTTTAATATAATGTAATTAAGCTTATACTCATTTTATTGCTAAAGATAAGATTTTATAGTTTAGAATGGACCATATAAGTTTGAGAAACTTACTCAAATTAAGGTCTATGACCTTAAGGCTGTAAAGCCCAATTGTGCCATGCTATGAACCATTTTATTGGTTTATTGGCCTACAAGATCTTTATACAACTCCTAATACACTAATGAATCAAACATGCTATATATTACACAAGGTCCTAGACAAGCCCATGAAACTTGGTCCGAGCGGCAAGTGTTAAGGCCTCCAAACTAGGTTGGGAGTTCAATTCCTGCATTATGCAGGTTGTTGTCTGCTTGTTATAAGGTTTAATTCTCACTGAATTAGGGCAATATCTGACTATTATCAAATTCTTTACATGTAATATAATTGGGCTTATAGCCATTTTATTGCTAAATATAAGATATTACAATGGACCATATAAGTTGAGAAACTTCCTCAAATTAACGCTCGTACCACCAAGGTTGGAAAGTCCAATTGTGCCAAATTCTTTATAGATTTCTATTTTTATGAATAGAATCTGGAGGTCCTTTGGTCTTTTTTCTTAGTGATTTAGAATAAGATAAGAACAAGTAAGAGACTAGCTAGAAATTTCCATCCCAAGATATCTTGGTGTTGATATATTCCTTTTATTAGGATCTTAGCAGAGGGTTTCTCTTGATTGAAAAAAATATGCGACAATTTTTTCCAGGAAATCCCCACCAAAAAATGCACACTATGCCTTCCTTTCTATCGAATCGATCACAACCACTGCCTACATTCCAGGAAATTGTGCACCACAAATAGGAACTAATAAAGAGACTTGCGATTCCGTAGAAAGACATCACGATACCTTGTGGATTATGAACCATTTGATTGGCTTGTTGTCTTAGAAGACCTTTATAAAGCCCTTAATATACTAACAAGTCAAACATACTATATACTACACAAGGTCCTAGATGATATTATTATTTTATTGAGGGGGTTCTGGATAATTCTTTTAAAAAAATTATAAAAATAAGAAAATAATATTAAGTTTTATAGTGAGAGATAGGATAAACATTGAGAGAAATATTTTTACTGTGGTCAAATTTTTAAATGATAATATAATTGGACTTATACTCTTTTTATTACTAAAGATAAGATATTACAACTCACCATATGAGTTGAGAAACTTCCTCAAATTAAGGCTTGCGGCCTCAAGGCTGAAAAGCCCAATCGTGCTAGATCAAGAACCATTTTATTGGCTTGTTAGCCTACAAGACTTTTGTACAATCCCTAACATACTAAGTTAGTCAAACATATTATATATTGCAGAAGTCAAACGAAACAATGATAGAAATCCACATGGCACGTTGAATTAAGCAATTAGAAGTTGGCATATAGTTTTGATTTTTTGTAATGTATTTTGTAATAAAGTTACCAAAATAAAAGAAAAGCCCTAAAATTAAACTGTAGCGAAAAATTTTATGGAAGATGTTACAAACAATCTTGAGTGGTTGACATAGGAACCATGTGGCATGTGATATCAAGCAAGTAGACAATTGGCATAGAAAATGATGGGAATCCAAGAGACTGCAAGAGAATGTTCAAGTAGATGATGAAGTAAAAATGAAAGAACAAAACTTTGAGAGCTTGGAGGGAAGCTAAGAGTTATATGAGTTTAGGAAAACGGCGGAAAATGAAATTATAGGCAAGAGCTCAAGTGAAGACAAACGGGGGGTCACATTGCATGACTATGCAAATGGAGGGACCAAAAATGAAGTTGGGAGGCTTAAAAGAGGAAAAAGAAGCCCAAAATTCAAGTAGCACCAGACTTCGACGAAAAACACTCAGTAAATGTCTGAGGCTAGACATAGGCTAGACCTTTCTCAACTCGTTTTCTTTTGATTTTTAAACTCTTTTATGATGTTCTAAATTGTATTTGATGGGTATTTAAGACCCCAAACATCTAGCTTAAGTGAAATAATGATTTTTTAGGGTTATTTTTGTATAAATACTCTCATTGAAGAGAGAAAACCTAACTTTAAAGACAAAATTTCAGCAAATTTTATAATTAGAGTCTTAAGAGGGAGTCCCTCTCCTTCTACATTTCCATAGCTTATCAAAGGCTTGGATCCACTCTTGTGGCATGCAAATCATCATAGGGTTCTTCAATGCAAATTATTAAAAGGTTTTAGTTGATCAATTTCATCTCAAACTCATTTAGGGTCCTAGTTTCTCGGCTACTCTAGGTTTTTATCTGGTTTGATGATGGAGCCTTTGATTAATGTGATTAAGGTTCTAGGTTCCTTGTTGGTCTAGGGCTTTTAATTTCTTCAATGAAGAATACTTTTTTTTGCTATCCTTCTTGGGATTCTTTGGTTTAGTTCCATAGGGGTTCTTGATGGTTTTGAAGAGTACTTTTTGTTCTTGTCATTAGGGGATCAAAATGGAGCTTAAAAACATAAATTTTCTGCTCAAAATCACCCATAAAATTGATCCTTATCAGGAAATCACCACAAAAGTATTGTCGTCAGCAATTATTGTTGATAAAACAAGCAAGACAACATTGGAAAACAAAGACAACCAATCAACAAGGAGAAACACTGGTTTTTTGGCAGGCACCACAACTAGACAAACCAACCATTTGCCATTGCCTGCCAACAAAGGCCAGAATACACCGATGTTGTCGCTCGCAACCTCTATCACCAACCATCAAATTTCTAATCAGCCAACTACTACATAATAGCTCCCCTACTCTTCAGATTTGAAACTAAGGCCAATCAATTAAGAGCTAGTAAAAAAGAAGCAAAAGCTTCCAACTAGTAAAACAAAAGCCACATCCGCAAGAAAAAAAAATCAACGAAACCACAATAAGAAACGAAACCAAAAGGCCATTAAATTAAACCACCAAGGACAAAATATACATAAAGAACTTCTCAAAAAACCTTCACCTTCTTCACCAATGAGTGAGAGAGTTTGAAGACCCGTCACTCCCTTATAAAGAGTAAAAGCCAAAGCAAGGTTACCTGGCTATAGCCATTATTACGAAAAAGAAAGAAGAATAAGTTCATTACACAAATATATATATATATAAAGTTAACTAACCATTGTCCTTTACCTTCAAGCGTATTTGGATTCTAATATAAAAAAATGAGTTTTTTGCTTGGAAGTTCGTGAAATTTAAATTTGTACGAGAGAAAGCAGGAGATCAAAAGAGAAAAAGTTTTGGTTGGAGATAAAGTTCAAATAAACCCTACAATATGGGTTTGGGTAACTATTTTATTATTATTATTATTTACTTGGGATACTTTTCGATTACATTTTGACCCAACTTTTCTTTTGAATTTTAAAAGTTGGGCCAAAAAAATCACTTGGATTGGCCCCTTTTTTATTTGGAAAGCAAAAGGAAATGGCTTCATTATGGCTTTATCGAGTTTCAAAATGGTTGTATCAAGTTTTAAAATGAACTTGCGAAAAGATATCTTATCTTTTAGCAATAATGGGTAGTTGGTTTTGACTTTTTGACAAAAGAAACAATTTACCATGTCAATCATTTCTATTTTATTTTTTTATTTTAACAAAAATAAATAAATATATATGTGAGATTTTCACAAGATATTTAAAGATATTTGGGAATTATCACTAATCAATAAATGCGGTAGGTTAGAGCACACTCATAGGATTCTGAATTGCCTATTGAAGAAGAAGAATTCGATGAGGATGAAGAAGCAGGGATGAAGAAGAAGAAGAAGAAGCATTAGAAAATGATGAAGGAAGGGACAAAGATGAAGAAGAAGAAGACAAGAAGGAGCATTAGGGGAGGAAATGGATTTTATAAAGACGGAGATGATAATGACGATTGAAGATTTCACACGCATTTCAGAAAGTATACGCTTTTCATTTTACTAGTTTTTCTTTATTTGCCATGTTATGGGGTATATAACGATGTTTTCTTCCATTGAGATGAACAAATCTATAACACTGTTCAATGCATGATGTTTGATTTGAAAATTTTGTTCTTTCTGTTCATATATGTTGCAATAATAACATTGAAACAACTTGACTTTCAGTAAAATATGAGTGGATGATTATTTTTATGAAATCGTCGTTGTCGACAGTAAAAGTCATTGTCGATGATGTTAATACAAGAATTGCTGAAAAAGAGTGAAGTTTTTTTTTCCCATTTAGCACATCAGACACGAACTGAAAATCGCGAGCAACTGTTAGTATATCTTAAAACAGGACTTGTTCGGTAAATGTGCCACTTTTCTCTTTTTCCTTATTTCTTAACCAAGTGGATACATATTTGGTTGTCAAAAGGAATTCCAAAAAAGGATTTCCCTCCATTTACATTCGAAAATGTAAAACTCATTTATTTTTTTCCTTATTTCTAAACCAAGGGCCCTCTTGATATCCAAGATTTTTCGACTAATTTAGGGGGAGATCTACGGGGCACAAAACTAACTGCATCACAAGGCTAAAATGTGATATAAAGCTGCTCCCAAAGTAACTCGAATTCAGAATCTCTCACTTAACAAGTGAGATAGAGGTACCTTATTAAGGACGGAGTACTTTGCCATCACCCTCAGTTGTCTTGAAATAGTCTTTTAATACTTCCCATAAATCAAATTAATCAAGAATTAAATTTATTTTCCCTCTAATTTTTTTAAACCCATTTTCCCTCTATTTTATGAATGGAGAAGTGGCCATTATAGAAAAAAGAAAAAGAAAAAAATTTAATTCTGAAAATGCCCTAATAATATTTTTAGTCAATTATGAATTTTGAATATTTATACTTTTAATTTTGATAATAAAGTACTCAAATCAGAGTTCTATAAAATATTAACGATTGAACCTAATTTGGGTATTTAATTGTCAAAATTAAAAATTTGTTCACAAAATTTTAATTTGAGTACTTGATTATCAAATTAAAAGTTTAAATACTCAATTCACAATTTACTAAAAGTATCATGGCCTTTTTGGAATCAACCCATGAAAGAATTGGAAGTTGGAACCTCTTAAGTGTAAACCCTTCCGAAGTCTAAAACCCTGTCTCGCCGAGTCATACCTTCTTCTCCACTCACCGGTCTCCGGAGAAGAAATGTCCGGCGGCAGCAGCAACGAAATCCAAACTTTCGAGGACTTCGTCAATGTCCATGGTGTATTGCTTGCGGCTTCTGGAATCCCCCAATCACTCTACCGATTGCTCTTTGAGAAGCTCTCAAATGAGACTTTCGACGGCGGAGAGTTTTTCCAAATTGAGCCGGTGGAGGAGGTTGAAGGCCGCCAAAGAAGGCTCGTATTAACCTCGGAGTTCATGAACAAGGAGTCTAATGTTTTTCTAGTGGACCACGCTTGGACATTTCGCATTTCGGATGCTTATAAGCAGGTTTTTAAAGAGAAATGAAAATTCATACATTTTTTTCTTTCAGTTGTGACTGGTGTAATCATTTAGATTTCATTTGTATTTTGGATGCACTCCTTATAGAAATAATAATTCACATCACATGCTGTTCCAGAATTGTTGCAGGATTTTTGACATAGCTGATTATTTCTAATTGTTCAACTGGAATTTGCAGTTGCAGGAGGTTCCAGGATTGGCAGAAAGAATGGCTTCACTGATTTGTGTGGATATTGATTTAGATGGAGAGGCTGAGGATGCATGTAATGTAAGTGCTGCAGAAATGGTGGAAAGAGAATTCTGTAAAGTGAAAGAAGGTGGTGCTGATGCTGTGAAGTGGTTGGAGCTTGATGGGCTTGATATTGATGACAGCGTGCTAGTTTCTCTGGATTTGCCTAGTAAATTTCCTGTATGTAACCCCACCATTAATGCTGTTTTAGAGCAATAAGTTAATTGATGTATATTTGGTGGTTAGAATATTTAGGCATTTTAGATACTGGGACAAACTCAATGTATCATGATAAGTATCATATGGTACATTCTTTCCCCCTTACCCATTAATCTTGCCAGGGTTTGTAATTGGTTGTTCTCTCTTTTTGGTACTAGAATTTAATTGCACTAAGCCTGTGCGACAACAAACTCAAGAACGTGGAAGTTGTTGCGAAACAAATCTCCCAATTAAAACACCTTAGAGCCCTCTGGCTGAACAATAATACAGTTATAGAGAATGGGTAAAGTTTTTATCTCTGTATCGTGGATACTTATTTTTATTTTTTGTAATTATAAGTAATGGATACTTTCAGGTATCATTTACAACAGATTCTCATGGAAGCTTATTCCATTGCAGTGATTGCATTTACACTGTAATTTTAG
The DNA here is from genome assembly GCA_028651295.1 of Catharanthus roseus. NCBI lineage: Eukaryota > Viridiplantae > Streptophyta > Magnoliopsida > Gentianales > Apocynaceae > Catharanthus > Catharanthus roseus. Next base: position 721,656 of record JAPQWS010000044.1, on the reverse strand, counting down.
AGAGTTGCTCTCATTTGGAAATTTATAACTCTGGTTTCACCTCCAACTATGGCAAATGGGCACTTGGATTTTGTGGAAGTATATATGGGAAAGAAAATCCTGGCAGCGATGGTCAGACTTCCCTCCCATTCCAGAGTTTAAAATCATTAGACCTTTCAAATAGGCGTATTCACAATCTCATAAATAAGGTCTGAAGCTTCCTGTTCTGCTTCAATAAATTGTCTCATCTTTCTGGGTTTGCAAATGACACATTGGAAGACATCTATTATTATCGAGCAAGCTCTTTATCCAATCTATTTATGGCATCATTTCTTTAGGCGTTTTCACCTGCTGAATTGCCCTGCCTGTCACATTTAAATGTTCGTGGAAACCCACTAGATGAAAACTCAGTTCATGACTTGCTAGAGCTTCTTAGAGGATTTTGCAACTTACAATCTCTAGAGGTACATTTATTAAACCCAGTCGACTTTCACCTGGAATCTTGCACTTGCAGTAATATTTTGTACATGAATTGAAACAGGTGGATATTCCAGGCCCTCTTGGAGATAGTGCTGTTGACATTCTTGAGTCCCTTCCTAGACTTGCTCTCCTGAATGGTGTCAATGCATCTAAAATATTGGAGTCTGAGAAATCTGTGGTTGATTCAATGTTACAGCCACGGCTTCCTGAATGGACAGCTGGAGAGCCTCTCGTGGATCGTGTTATTAATGCAATGTGGCTCTACTTAATGACATATAGACTTGCAGATGAAGAAAAGATTGATGAAACCTCTGTGTGGTAAGCATTTAACATCCATGCTCATACTTTCAGTTCTTTATGCTTTCTATTTTGTTTTTGGATTTATGGAAGCAGGAGCCGCTATATAATAGCTGGCCCAAGTTTTTATATTGCATGTTGAAACCAACAGCTGTTTTCAATTCAACTGCAGAAAGCTTTTACAAACTGAGAAAAGATATGATCGTAAGACCACAGCCTACAACTTGGTTCCCTTTGACTGGGTCTTTAGTATTTTCCAACCAATTTCTAGTATTTTTTAGTGAATGTGGGAAGTTTGTGGTCTAGACAACCTGTATCTCAAACTCTGAGGCTGACTTAATAGAAGAGTCAGAATGATGGGGCTCGAGGGCGGACTAGAGTAAAGGAACCAAGCAGAATCCTTGCCCTTCCCCTCCTCTATCCTTGACTAGGTTCTTATAGGAGCAGAAAGATATTCTACTCTGGAATAATTGATATTGCCTTTCTCCTGAAATAGAATATGTTCTAGATATGCTAGGTCTGTATTCTTGTATATGCCCTTATAGCTTATTCAGATTTAAGCTGCCATATTTTATTTCGTATCCTGCATAATCGAGAATATCCTGTTATTAGGTTACTACTGATTGAAATAGATGTATTAGCTAACATGATGAAATTCATTAAATGGTACACAGTTGTTCCATAGTGTCTTTTTTTTTCCCCCCCTTAAAGATTGAATTTTAGTAATACTGTTGTTTGGGTATTTTTCAGGTATGTAATGGATGAACTAGGTTCAGCTTTGAGGCACAGCGACGAACCAAATTTTAGGGTATCTCCTTTTCTATACATGCCAGAGGGTAAACTAGCATCTGCTGTGAGGTTGTCTTCTCTAATCTTGAGTCATCTCTTTTCTTCATCTCTTTCCTTACAGATTTTACCTTGCAATTTTGGCAGATAAATCGTTGACCTTTTTCTCTTTCTTTTTTTGGTTAATGCTAGTGGTTCTTTTTGGTTCACTCAATTTTCCTAATTGTATTGTAAGTTGGAGATGTTAATCTGTATATTCCTGACATGCACCAATATTTTCAGTTATTCTATCCTTTGGCCAATTGCAAACGTTCAAAGAGGTGATGAGTGCACTCGTGATTATCTTTTCGGGATTGGAGAGGATAAACAACGTTCTGCTAGACTTACTGCTTGGTTCCACACTCCACAAAATTATTTTATTAAAGTATTTTCTGTCCCTTCGATTTTGTTGTGTTGTTTATGATTCGGCTGTCTGTTGCTATCCACTTACACATTTCTCCTTGCATTTCCAGGAGTATGAGAAACTCAGATTGAATTTGCAATCAAAGAAATTTCAGCCTCCGCCAGTTTTATCGTCAACAACAAAAAGTGTATACCGGAATGATGGAAATCCTTTGCATGTTTATACAGATATACCTCATGTTGAGGAATTTCTGACACGTCCTGAATTTGTTCTGAGTAGGTGTTTGAAATGCCAGAAAGTGTTATGCAGCTGTCCTTTTCAAGCATTTTCTGTTACTGATATACCACATCACCTTTATTTGAACTTAACCATTTGGCGCACAATTCTAATTTGACATCTGAGTTTACTATCAACACATGGAAAACAATCTTTTCACTTTACTAATTCCAGACTTCAGCCATTGGCAAGTTTCTCATGTTTATTCCTTGCAGCATCTGAGCCAAAGGATGCAGATATCATTTGGACATGTACGCAGGTGGATGAGGAGATGAAGGCAGCTGCAGGCCTGACTGATCAACAGTTCATTAACCAATTTCCTTTTGAAGCTTGTCTTGTGATGAAACATCATCTGGCAGACACAGTTCAGAAGGTCACTGTACCTCACTTGTTATGTGAAGAAACAGTGGTGTGGATGTCAATGTATTTCGGTTGTTGCTAATTAGTTCCCTTTTTAACAGGCTCATGGATCTCCTGAGTGGTTGCAACCCACTTACAATCTGGAGACTCAACTTACTCAACTTATTGGAGATTATTACATCCGTGAAAGGGACAACTGTAACAATTTATGGATATTAAAACCGTGGAATATGGCAAGGACAATCGATACAACTGTAACAGGCAATTTATGTGCAATTATCCGTCTCATGGAGACAGGACCAAAAGTATGCCAGAAATATATTGAGCACCCTGCCCTTTTCAGGGGTAAGAAGTTTGATCTTCGCTATATTGTTCTGGTCCGCTGCATCAACCCACTGGAAATTTTCCTTGCTGACATTTTCTGGGTACGGTTACCTTCCAATGGAGTTGTTCTCAAATTGTCTAGCAAATCTGAAAGGAAGATTTCCTGTAAAATTCATCAATTATCGTTTTCGATTTCAGGTTAGATTGGCAAACAATGCATATTCTCTTGATGACCACAGCCTTTTTGAATATGAGACACATTTTACTGTTATGGTGAGTTTTCAAAGGAATTTCTTTAGAATTTCGGGTTGCTCGACTGTCTTGTACTGGGCGAGAGTAACTACTCTTTTTTCCTTGAACATAATGATGTAGCCATGGAAATTTTGGTTTAAATGAGTTCATTGATATACATTATGCATTTCTTTTTCTCTTGTATTCTTCAGAACTACAGAGGAAGGTTAAATAACATGAGTGCTTCAGATTTCGTCAAAGAGTTTGAAAAGGAGCATCATGGTAATGGAAGCTTCCAAAATTCATAAAAATTTTGTTGTTGTAGATTGCAAGAGCTATAGAAGTAATTGTTGATCTCTTGGGTTAATCATATATTGATTTTCCTATACTTTCCAGTTAAGTGGTTGGAGATCCATTCAAGAGTGAAACAAATGATTAGATCTGTGTTTGAATCAGCAGCAGCGGTGCATCCAGAGATGCACAGTCCAACCTCAAGGGCCATGTATGGGGTGGATGTCATGCTTGATTCCCATTTTCAGCCCAAGTTATTGGAGGTACAATCCATTTTGCCTTTTTTTAAAAATCTTTTCTTTATGTTTTCATAGAATAACTACTTTTGAAGTTTTGAAAAAGATATTGATTGATTTGTTTTTACTAGAAATAGAGAACAGAAAATAATACCCAGTGAATGTCACTGTTAGATTGGGTTTCTACAAGGCTAGGTTTACCTTGTATGAACAAAGAGGACATACTCATCTTATGAATTCTTCCTTTATGTTTGTAGGACTTCAATAACTTAAAACTGTTGAGAAAATTATTATAGAAATATCTGACTTTTTAGGAAACCTTTTCTTTCAAGAAGAAGAAAGTCGCACATCAAGAGAAGGCATTCCTCTCTGTTGCTTAATTTTTTGGAATTTGTATTGAAATACAGGTAACATATTGTCCTGACTGTGGCAGAGCATGCAAGTATGATACTGAAGCAGTGGTTGGAAACGGAGAAATTGTCAAAGGGAGTGAATTTTTCAATTATGTGTTTGGTTGCCTTTTTCTAAATGAAACTGCCCATGTCTCGCCATTGTGATTGGTTTTGATGATTTTTGTTCAGAAAGCAGCAATCTATTGCTTTGTGTGTTGTTGTACTCTTTTGCTACATCCCTCTTTATACATCACTACTTGGAATTGTATGATATTTTACTCTCTTCATCTTTGTACGAAGAACAAATTCAAATTTAGATATCCACAAAAAAGTATTGTGCCGCTCTTGTCGGCATTTCTTTAGCTCTTGGGAATGAGGTATGTGGGTGGTACTGGTCTCAATCTGTTGAGAGCTCTTCATCTTGTGACCATACATTGAATATAATGGCTCTTTGCCCATGAGTTTTACTTTCCTCGTTTTCTTTTTATATGGTTTGACCTAGATAACCTTTTGACAAGTAGGACCCTTCAGGGCGTGGAAAGGAGGGGGCAAGGCCCCTCTCTCTAAAGGGCCGCCACACTAGTGTTTCGAGAAGGGACGCGTTCATGACTCGCTGGCCAGTTCTGAGGTAATGAGGTCCTCTTTCGAGTTGGCCCCAATCTCTTTTAGATTTTAAAGCTTTAAGATTGTAAAGTTTTATGGTTCTTTCTGTTGTGAAGAGGTGGTGTGTGGCGGCGGTGAGGATTATGGCTTGCGATTGGGTGGATATATAGGTTCAATAGTTGTTTGGATGGTTTCGCCGTTTTGACGTGTGCTCTATTCAGGTTGTCCTTTTTGTTAGGTCTTGGTAGTCGAAGCTTTGTGTTGTCCTGTAGCGAGTGATTGGTCTTCAATGACGGTCATTCGGCGAGGTTTGGAAGGGTGGTGGCTTGCTAAGATGTCTCAGTTGGCTTCTGATTGGGGAAGACAGCGACTAAGAGTGGTCTTTTGTTAGGGGGTTGGTTTTTTTGGGATAGTCTACCTTGGTTGGGTGGTGGTTGGTGCTGGTTTCTTACGTCGTTTGGCCAGTTTTCTGTTGGGTTACAATAGCGATTTGTCGATTCGGATGCCCTGGCTCGACTTGTTGCGTGGTTTGGCTTGTTAGGCTTCAACCCTTGGGTTATTGTTTTTTGTTTCGGGCTTGGGCCTGTGCGTGGTCAACGTTGAATAGGTTTATTGTGTTGCTTTAAGTTTTAGCTTGATGTTTAGTTAAAATTTTTCTAAGATAAGAAGAAATTGCACTGCAGATTTTTCTCTCTAGAAACCCTCTCTCCAGGCTGGCTCACTAGTGGTCCGACGATGCTTTGTTTCGGCCCAGGCACTGGCCGAGATGGCCTGGTCCGAGAAACACACACCCCCATGGTTCTCTCTCCAGAGGCCAAGAAAACTTGTCACTGATGAAAATGAGATGAACACTAACGAAGTGGAAATGGAATTCCCTGAAGATGAGAATATGGTAACAAACGCAGAGGCTTCAAACAGTTATGTGTGGATGGTCTAAGCTCTTCTCTAAAGCTGTTACTGATGGAGAAGATAGATCCCCGATTTACACTGGGAAGGAAGACGGATTGGAATGTGAATATATATGGTACTCGCCTTAGAAAATCCCCAGTGGCCAACTATGGAGCTTAAGCCGAATGAAAACGAAGCCCTTTGGGCGCCATAGAGAAGGGCTTTGATTATTAAAGTGCTAGGCTGTTCTGTTAGCTTCAGAATTATGGAACAGAGACTCGAGGATCTTTAGAAACTAGAATTTGGCTGTGAGATGGTGGACATTGAAAATGGGTATGCGGGTGTTAGATTTTTCTCCACAGAAGATTATTATCATGTACTGAAAGATGGCCCATGGAAAATTATGGATCACTATTTGACAGTGGAAGGTGGAGACCAAATTTCCGGCCATGCACATATACAATTTCCTCCACGCTGGTCTGGGTAAGGTTCCCTGAAATGCCTGCTTAACTTTTCAACGAGAATGTTCTTATGCAAATGGGAAACGAACTAGGGAAAGCTATCAAAGTGGACTAGACTACCATAGATGTGGCTCGCGGGAAATATGCAAGTGTGTGCAAATCAACCTCAGAAAACCACTCATCCCATACATTAGCCTCCTTGGCTATTTACAAAAAAGTGGAATATGAGGGTTGCACATAATTTGTTTTGAGTAGGGAGGTTATGATCGATCACCAGAAAGTCAACTGCCCCAGGCTTGTCCGGCCGCCAGAGGAAAGAGTGGCGGAGAAAGAAGCAGTAGAGTCGGAGAAATCGGGACTCTATGGTCCACAGATGGATGATGCCTAAATCCTTTTGGCGAGGAAGATTTCCAACCGGCGGTTGTCGAAGACAAGGCCCTCAAGAGTAGATTCGTGATGCTTGCACGGTGGAAAAAGAGCATGTCAGCGCTGCTGCTGGCCAAACACTTGCAGAAGTGACAGAATGTTCAGGTTCTCGGGACCAACAATAGGGGAAGCAAACCAAGCAAAACTAATAAAGGGGAAGAGGAGATCCGTCAGCAACACTAGTGGGTCTAAGCTTCATGTCCTTGATCAACTACAAGATGAGGAGGAGGCCCAAGAAACCTCAGACCCAGTACTTGTTACTAAAATACAATTATTCCAAGGATCAAGACAGCAGTACACAATGTACTCAAGCCCAACTCATGTGGCTAAAGATCCACCCAAAGCAAAGAAAAAGAGGGATAATAATAATTCGGGAATCTATAAGGATAGCATGAAAAAATTTATTTTTTTCTCACCACCATTCTCTCTCTAACTCAACTCTCTCTAACTCAAACTCAAATCTTTCACATTCAACACAAATTGAAGGTAGATGGATGATTTTGAAGATCTTTTGCAAGAAAATATCAATTTTGAGGTAAAAAAACCTCTCAAAATTACATTTTTCTCAACTGTCATGAGTTTTTCGTAGATGAGCGAAATTTGGAATTTCGTCCAACCTGGCGAAAATTTTGAAGTAATTTCACCCAGATTGGCGAAATTTCTCAGAGAATTTTGCCTACCAAGGCGAAATTTATTTTAGTGTGGACTTTTTAAAATTTTAATTTTATGCTTTTCATAATTCTTTTAATTATATAAGATGTATTATTAATTTGTTTCGTATTATATTTTAATATAACAGACTGACGTAGATCTTAATACATTTAAAGAATTCTTAGAACCGCAAGAATACGTGGATCACCGGCATTTATTCGCAATTGATCGAATTTTTAATTCAAAAATAGAACTGGTGGATTGGGCAAAAGAAACGACGATGAAAGTGAATACATATTTAATTGTTACTCGATATTTGAAATGAAGAACTTCCGACTATTAACCGTACGTTATATTAACTTGCGAGCGTGGAGTGCAAAGAGATCACTAAAGAAGCCGAGAGTTGATGATGAAGAAGAAGAAGTTCTCATAAAATGTTGGGTCCTTATGGAACTAAAAAGTGTGGTTGCCCCTTTAAATTAAAAGGCGAGCAAATGGCCACGAGGGAAAACTGACAATTATTTGTACACGATGGAAGGCACAACCATGCAATAGGTGTCTATCATCACGGTTACACTTAGGTTGCAAGACTAACGAAGGAGCAACTGATACAAACCGAGAAATTTAGGAAGAGTCATATGTCACCACGTAATATGTTACGATCCGAGAACAAAATGTGGATTGTGCTGTAAGTTATGTCGCATTACATTTACTAGGTTATTATAATATTTTAAATTTTTGTTCAGGGAGTTTAATAATATGATTTATATGATTTATGTAGTGCACATGAATTATACAACGTTCTTGCCAAGATGAAGAAGAAAAGGATGCAGGGGCACAACATGGTAGATGAAGCTTTTTTTTGTTTAAGTGCTCAGTGGGGTTATACGGTCTTCTATAGAAACTGTAACGAGAGCAACGTACTTAGTGATATTGTTATTGTATACCCGACATCGATTCAAATGATGAGAATGTGGCCATATATATTGATAATGAATACGACGTATAAAATAAACAAGTAAGTTGTTTGTATATATTCTATTAAATGTAGATGTGGATATTAAATATGTATTGATTGTTTAAGTTATAATACTAATAGGATTATCTTAAAGGAATCGTGATCGTTTAACTAATATTTGTAATAAACATTTATGTTGAATTAGTTAATTTTTTATTAATTTATATTGAGGTAATTTTAATATCTTAGTATAAAGTATCTTAATTTCTTCTTTAATTTATGTTTAGTATAGCTTTTTTAGGGTTTAGGGTTTTTTCATATATAAAACTATTTTAAAAATTATTATTTAATCAATATTTAAATGAATTAGTCCATATATATTATTTTTCTTTAAGTTTAATAATAATAATAATAATAATAATAATAATAATAATTTATGGTCTAGGGTTTAAATTTAAATTTATGATGTACAGTTTGTAAATATCTTATTTGTCCTTTATATTTTATTACTTAAGTACAATATGACATTGTTGGAGGCTATCGGGATGACTCTGACCGGTAATAACTTTATTGTAGCAACTGCATTCATGCGGAATGAGCAAGCTACAACGTATAGATGGGTTCTTGAATAGATTAAGCATTTATATTTCGCATCAGCTGTGTCAATAGGGAATGAGGAAGATGTTAATGTATATGAACCGGTTGTGATTATTACGGACAGGGAAAGTGATTTAATGCCTGTGATCGAGGAGGTGGTCAATAGATCCTACCACATATTATGTAAAAGGCACATTGATCAATATATCTTGGCATTACGGTTCATAAATGGCACATGACACAAATTACTCAATGAAATCAATGGAGTGGAGTACTATAAAAGATTGAATAATATGAAGATGAAGTGGCATAAAAGACCGGATTTCTTGCATTATCTGTTTAATACTTGGTTAAATCCTCTTGCTCATAAATTTGTCATAGTTTGGACAAGTAAAGTACTACATTTCGGGGTAGAGACCACTAACAAAGTTGAGTGTGAACATTCAGTTTTGAAGCTATGGCTTTCAACATGCGATGGTAATTTGGACACTGTGTTCCTTAATATTGACTCCATTATTAAAAGTCAATGAGATTAAGAGCTCATTGGAGTATTCAAGGCTTAAAGAAAAGTATAATGCCTAGAGTAATCCGAAATTGAAAAATGGACTTCTCGGGTCTTTTTTGTCAAGACCCAGTGAACTTACGCATCATAGATCTGAAACTACTGGTCAACCTTTTTCCTTTTCTGGTCCTGGCCTGACACCGGATAACAATGCAGGGGCCACAGACATAGGCTCGTCCTCATCACCATCACTTGCACCCTCAATCGAGTCAATATCATCATCTTATCCCCAAAGCTGAACATCCTCCCCCCCGATATGGGGGGATCCAACCTCATCGTGCTCCTCAGATCGGCCCCTGTCACCCTCTAACCCTATATCACCAGTATCCCTACCTAAACAAGGTGAATATGATGGAATACCGTAATCAGTAGCTGTATTATCAGCCATGCTATAAGATGAGTCGGTTGGGACTCCTAACATAAGCTGCTCGAAAAAAGAAGCACCCAACTACGCCCATGGACCACTAAACTCATTTGATGGTGCCTGAAGTTTAGTTCTAAACAACAAAGATCCTGACCGGATATATGGGGAGGTACAGAAGAACCAGGTGTATACGGGTTGTATGATGTAGATGGTAGCTGAGAAGATCCATATAACTCATAAGGTATCAGAGTGTATGGATCGTGTGATGGGAGAGGAGGGCGAGTTCTAGTCGGTATATGAGGTGGTTGGGTAGAAGACCCCAGTGCACCAGGATCATAATACATCCCAGGTGTAAGTGGGGCAGAATTATTAATGATATCAAAGGTACTACGACGACCCCTCACACCATGGGATTAAGCAGTGACTGCACACCCGTCAACTTGACCGGTCTTGTCTATCACAGGACCTAGATCATCATTTCCTCTACGTACTCGAAGCCGAACCATCTAAATAAATTTTCAAACATAATCATAAATAATTAACATATATTTGCCTAATTCATGTTTTATATTATTTAAATATTTTTACGTCGTACATGTACTAATTTGTCTATATTATATTATTTAACTTCGTTCTTTATAATTTTTTATTATTTAAATTATATTTTTTAATTATGTAATTTATATTATTTTATTATTTATTTTAAAAATAATTATATTATTTCATTTATATTATTGTATTATTTCATTTATATTATTTTATTATTTATTATTATTAATAATAATAGTTTTTATGTCTTAGTGTAATTATTCATTATTTAAATTACTATTTAAAAATGGATAAAACTTATTATTTAAATGAACTTTAAATTATTATTATTCTTCATGTATTATTAATTATTATTAAATTTAAAATAATTTTTACTTCTCTAATTTAAATTATTTTATTATTTATTTTTAAATAAGTTTAATGGAAAAATTATTATATTTATATTATTTTATTACTTTTTATTATAGTAATGAAAATAATAGTTCTTATGCCAATAGTGTAATTATTTATTATTAAAGTTACTATTTCAAAAAAGGATTTGATCCTATTCTTTCTTCTTTAAACTATAAGGATAACTCGAAAAAATTTAAAAATTTTCATTTTCACCTAAACACTTCTTCTCTCTTCTAGAACTCTCTCTAGGACTCCTCAATTCAATCTCAGATCTTGGAATATCCGACCATCAAATTGAAAAAAAGTTAGTTCTTCAATTTATTTACAATTTTATCGTTTTAGATCGTGAAAATATCCCTTTAATATTAAAAAAATTGGATCTTTAAATTTTTTTTTGGTGCTGTTTTCGAGCACTTTCGCCGGCTTGGAGCGAAAGTGCATGGAACTTTCGTTGGCTTGGACGAAAGTTTCCATGCACTTTCGTCCAGCGCAGGTGAAAGTGCATTTAAAATTTTTTTTATAATTAATTTTTCTAAATAAATGATTATTTGAATTGTTAATTAATTTTGTATATGTAGAATGACTGTGACTAGTTGCTTAAAATATTTTATGTGATAATATTTAATTGTTAATATGAGTATGAATATGTTTTTGTGAATAATATGAAATGAATTTTGTATATGTAAAGTAAATGTAGCTAGTTTAAAATTGTTTCCTTGTAATTATGTGTTTACTGAGGAAACGTGTTATGTAACTGCCGAACTATTTGAATTTTAGTTTGAATTGATCGTTATTCTTGGCCTTAGGTTTAGGGTTTAGTAGGTAAGAGTGAATAATATATAAATTAATAACTATTACTAAAGAATATTAGTGATAAATGGCCTTAGGTTTAGGGTTTATTAGGTAAGATTGAATAATATATAAATTAATAACTACTACTAAATAATATTAGTACTGAATAATAATAGTACGAAAGAAATAGTAGAAACGAAATATAGATCCCGATAATAATAAATAATAAAATAATAAGAGATGTTAAAGTAAATATGTGATAAACAACTGTTAACGAGTTTGAATAAATAATAGATGGTTCGACCTAGTGGCCGTAAAGGAGATGATGATCTTGGTCCTGTCACGGACAGGACAGGTCGAGTTGAGGGGCGCACTGTCACAGCTTCGTCTAGAGGTGTGAGGAGACGACAGTACCTCCGACCTCCCTGCTACTCCTACCCATCTTGCACCTGGTTTCTATCATGGTACATGTTAACCCGGATCTTTTACCCAACCACCGGCCGTACTTTTTAGATCTCGATCTCCCCTCCAACCCCATCTGTCTCACACCCATGTGCCCTATGAGCCATATGGATCTGCACAGCCATCTTCACATCCCCCAAACAGAGTATATGATCCATACTTACATGTTCCCACTATAAGACCTCGCATACCATATAGATCTGCTACCCAGGAGCCTATACTGGAGTTTATTGGTCAGCCGAGACAGATAGGGACTAAGTTTTTTTATAGGATGTTTGGCGCCGCCCCTCAGGATTCTTCATGCAGCACACATGAGTATTCTCATGCTGAGTATGGTGTTTCATCTTCTGTTCCTTACGTACCGAGGCCTGCAGATAGGGTATGTGAGGGTGATATTGGCTTTGAGGGTGATAGGGGGGTTGGAGAGGAGCAAGAAAGAGTCGGATCCCTACATATTGAGGGAGACGTGGATGAGAGAGGTGATGATGATGGTGATGGTGGTGATGATGATTAGGATGAGGGTGATGATGCTGGTGATGAGGAGCAGCCCGTGCATGTGGCACCTGTGGCACATGCTAGTGGATCCAACGGGCATCCTCGTCACGGGAAAAGTAAAGGGTTGACCGGCAGCTTTTTGTCGGTGATGAGTAAGATTGCAGGGTCTCGTAACAAAAGACTCGAAGTGGCTCATGAAGTTCCGGCTTCGACACAAAAGAGGAAGAAAATGAAGCCATCAGATTGGGAGCAAACAAGCCTAGCAGAGGGAAGTATTGTTGACCCGCAGCTCATCCCATCATACGGTAGACATGTAGCTGGTCAGATATAGCGTGGAACGGTACATTTCTTTGTGTTAAAGTTACATGTTATTATTATTGTTACTATTCTTTAATCTGTAAAATTTTTTTATTGTTATAAATAGAGTATAATAATGTAATGAAACTGTATTGATTTATTTTTTTTTATATTCAGGATCGTGGTTCATTGAAGTTCCGATCACGTTACATAGCAGCACAGGTTGGGAACTTACTGATGCACATGTTCGGCCCTTGGCTTCCGGGTCCGGTCTTACACACCTATGATCGTGCATGTTTCAGCACCCTAATGCTGCATTGTTGTCGGCCTTTGTTGAGAGGTGGCAGCCCGACCGAACAGCTTCCACATCCCATGGGATGAGATGATCGTTACACTACACGATGTGGAGCTTATTCTCGGGGTTCCTATATATGGTGCGGTAGTGGATTCGAGATTATCCAGAGAGCAGTTGGTACGGCTAGTTCAGGATGATCTAGGTTTAGCTCTCTCCGGTGGTTTAGGGTTTAATGCAGCGAAGCTTCACGCTATTGCCACTAGTAGACAGACTTAACTATCGCCTCGTGTAAGAGCTGCCAGCTATCTATAGTACATTTTGGGTAGCTCACTCTTTAGTGATAAGAGTGGCAACATTGTTCCTGCCAGACTATGGCCACTACTGCAGGATGCGAGTTCTGTTGGGAGGTTCGCTTGGGGTGCTGCCTGTCTTGCGTATCTGTCCAGGAATCGGGGTCAGGCATCCAGAGTTGATGCAAAGGAGCTTGCTGGGTGTTGGTCACTATTAAAGGTATGTGTTTTAAATGTAACGTGAATTATGTTATTTTTTATATTTTAGGGTTTGGATAGTTTATATTTATTTTATTAATACATATTTTAATAGTTTTCACATTTATACTAAATATATTTATTTTTTACATTCATATTTTATATTTATGTATTTTCCGATGTTTGCATCCCCGGTTAGACTGGGTACTGAAGCCTGCAAAGCCTACATCCAGCAATTTCCAATGTTGGGGTATAAGAATGAGAATAAAATTCTAGATATTCCTCTAAGACTGGATGTGATGACAGTTGATGAGGTTAGGTATGTACCGTACAGGATGCAGGAGATTCGGACTTGCTGGGTTTCCACGTGGCACGGCTTTATTGCATATTTTGGCTGCGTCGAGCCGTACATGCCTGACCATGTTTTGAGATAGTTCGGGTATAGACAGTATATTCCCGCCCACCCTATCTAGCCTCAGGAGGCACGCAGGTCGCCAAACAACAAGATGTACGTATTAAGGAATACTTTTGTGGAAGCACTATGGCTCGAGGCACCTTCATACTTATTGACAGACACATGGACTAGTGTTCCGGCCATTCCACCGAGTTCCTGCACGAATGATTACATGGGTTGCTACCTCCCCCCAGTCACCCGAAGATACAGAATCTCGTGAATATTCCCAGTGGCTTTCACTTACCGGTAGCTCCCATTATGCCACCCCAGGCTCTGTTGGATTTGATTGCACGTGAGGCTACCCTAGAGGATCTTGCGTACAGTGAGTTTAGACGTACGATTTGAGATTTACTAAGGAAGTATTACCGCGCTCCTTAGTAAATCTTTATGCATTTTGATACGTTGTTATATATTTTTTTACATTCTTGTTTATGTAGTATTAGTGAATTTTGTTCTGTTCATTATTTTTATTTCATCACGTACTTGTTTATTATTTAAAAAATAAATATTTATAAAATCAAATCTAAAAAATATAATGTATTAATAACACTAACCACATACACGTTATAAATTATACATTAAAATGCTAAAGTTCTTAGTTAATAATAACATGCGAATGAATCTGAAGCGGATACATTTCACGGTATCTCGCAACCCAATCTAAAATCCAGTCACGATATGGGTCTGCCCATCCACTAACTCGTACGTCTCGATGATATTCTCATTGCACCTGTAGTGGAGGCAAAGGGCATCCATCTCGCAAGTGTAGCTGCAGAATAAATAATTATAAATTAAATATAAGCTCCGGCTAAAAATGTAATGAATGAGAATAATAATTACAATAATTTAAAATAAATCACAGTAATAAATACATGTATGAAATGATGCTGTTCCTCTATGAATCCGATGAATATTGTTCCAGCATTACCATCCATATTAGAAATAAGAGGTAAGACGGTAGTCGACCCTAACCGTGCAAGAAAAACAACGTACAAATTGAATGTGTTCGCGATGACATAAAGATGATCAGGTGTATCCATCCAATAGTCAGCAGGCGTCGAATCCTCTTCTCAATTCGTTCGTTTATCAACTCAGTGACACGTTCTACTGATCCGAACAGTTGCACATATACGTTCATACGGTGGTGTAAATCAAAGCACATTCTTCTACGAATTTTAACCCAATAATTTTCATCCCCGAACAAAAAATTAGATACAACCCTAAATCCACAATTACCATCACCAACCACATTCTTCCAGTTTAGTATGAATTCATAGATGAACCCGAGAAATGCATTATTGAAGGGGAATAGTGTTGATGGGGCATCCGGATTTACAACGGATGATAGACTGGAGCTACTACTGTTACGTCCCCCGCCCCTACCCTAACCGCTATGAGGTGACCTACCTCTTCCACGTAGACTAGGACCAGAACTTGAACCTAAACCGCTAGACTTTCCAATCTTCCTATATGCGACGGAGACGTATTCCCAATGAGACTTATCTCTTTTGGTAGAATTCGTCTTCCGTCGTCCCTTCGTGATTGCGGTCTCTGGGGTAGTTGTCAACGGCTGACAGGGATCTTCAGGCAACACAGAAGATATAACACCTTTGATGAGGCGTCTCACTTCTCATACCTTAGAAATTACACTCATACTAATTTCATGTATCAGTGAGGTGAGATCACGTATTTCGGAATCTTTGTCTCTATCGCATTCCTTTGGAATATCAGAACGAATTTCTAGTTTTCTCCAAAAAAATGTCAACAACTTCCTCTTGGATTGGAATTAAATATTGGCACCTATGAACAAGTTCACATGCACATGGTAGACCGTGCGACTTCCTTAAATAATGCAGGCAATTGCTTCCCAGTTCTTCAACCATCTCACGTGCTTTCTTTAACTGATCAATTATCTTCTTTAAAGCCAAATGACTAATTTTATTACTTAAATTCTTCAATATGGCATTACTCTTAGCGTCATACTTCTCTTTAAGTTTAGAAATTTCCAATGTGTATTTAATTTTAGTAATTTGACCTTGGATTAGAGAGTCGATATTCAGAAACACGGTGTCCAAATCATCGTGACACGTTAATAGCCATAGCTTCAACACAGAATGTTCGCTCACAGAACGCTTCGTTGTCTCTACCCCAAAATGAAATACTTGAGATGTCCAAACTCGGCAAAATTTATGGGCAAATGGATTCAACCATGTGCTGAACAAGTAATGCAGAAAGTTCGGCCTGCTTTTCCACCTAGTATTCAACAACTCCAACTTTCTCTGATATTTCACCTCATCAATTTCATTTATTAATTTTTTCTACGAGCCATTCACGAACTGTTGTACCACCTCTTCATCTTTCACCATCTCTGTCAACTTTCCCAACACATTCTGATCGATGTGTCTTGTACATAACATATGGTATGAATTTCTGAACACATCATCAATCACCGGCATTAGTCTGCAATGACTAGTGGCTCTCCTTCATTGATAATTGAACCCTGGTCATTTGACATAGCAGATGTAAAATATAAGTGCTTGATTTGTTGAAGAACCCATCTGTATGTCCTTTGCCTGTTCATCGTACATAAAAGTTGTTGCCACTGTGAAGTTCTTTCATGTCGAAGTCATCCCTACAGCTTCTAATAGCGTCATGTTGTACCTTAATTAAAAAATAAAGCGAAAATTAATGATTAACATTGACAACTATTTCAGACGTACTTCGAAATATTATTAACTATTTGTTAAAAAAAATATTATAAAATATCAATGATCCACTACAGTACTTATTAAATTTAAATTTTTACGCGGATAAATTAATAAAGATATCTAATAATACAATTAATCCACTATAGTACTTACTTGTTCATTTTATATATGGTATCCATTATCAGTATATATGCCCACGTTCTAATCATTGCAATCGATATTGGGTGTGCAACGACAATATCACTAAGTACGTTGCTCTCCTCACAGTTTCTATGGAAAACGGTGTAGCCCCTTTGTGCACTTAGGCAGAGAACTTCCTCTACTGTGTTTCTTCCCTGCATCCGGTTCCTCTTAATCTTCGCAACAACATTGTAAATTTTCTGAGCACTACATACACCATAAATTTCTATTTATTAACGGAATAAAAACAAATTTAAAATATTTAATATTTAAATAAAGTATTAAAAATAATTCCCTTATAACTTACCTAATTACGCAGCCAACGTCTTGTTCTCGGAGAAATCGTAATATATTGTGAGGCGGCACAGACTCTTTCTGAACTGCTCAGTTTGGTGCAACTACTCCTCCGTAAGTCTTGCAGTCTGAGCATGACCGTGATTGTAAATAGCTACTTTATGGTTGTGCCTCCCGTTGTGTATGAACAATTGCCAACTTTCGCTTGTTTCCATTTGCTCCCTTTAGCTTAAATGGAAACCCACATTTTTTCGTCCTATAGGGTCCCCGCCTTTTTTTTGGAACTTCCTCTTCCTCATCGTCAACTATTGTTTTTTTATATTTTTTAACTGAACCTCCGCGCTCACAAGCCAATGTGACATACGATCGACGGTCAACTGTTTTTTATCTCTGATACCGAGTTATGATTAAATATGTCTTGGCATTCACTGCAGTTTGTTTTGCCCAGTGCACCAACTTAGCTTTCGAACTAAATATTCGGTCAGTTGTGAATAAATGTCCAAAATCAATATATTCTTTCGGATCTAAAAATTCTTCAAACATATTTGGATCTTCATCAGCTTGCTAATGTAAAATGAAAATATTACCAAAGCAAAAAAAAAAAAAAAAATTTCTGCATCACTTTCGCCCAAGTGGGCGAAAATTTCCAGTGATTTTTGCCCATCTGGACGAAAGTAATGCAGAAGTTTGAAAAAAAATTTCAACCGATTTCTTACCTCAAAACCAATATTTTCTTTCAAAAATTCTTCAAATGAATCCAGATTTTCTTCTAATTTCGTTTTGATGTTGAAAGTTGGAGTTTTTCTTAGAGAGAAAGTTTGTAGAGAGATAAAGTGCTTAGGTTAAGATGAATTTTTTCGAGTTATCCTTATTGACCCCCTTATCATTATTCTTTATGTATCATTAATTATTATTAATTTAAATCACTATTAAATTATTATTCAAAATATTATTTAAATATCATTATTTAAATTATTAGTAGGTTTAAATTGTTCATTAATCTTTTAAGATTAATTACTTGTACTTTTGAATTAAATAATATCTATTATTATATCAGTTTATTATTTAATACATAATACACTAAATTAACCAAAGCACTAATTCGTCATCACCATTTCTTTTCTAAACTATGAACTTAATAAATAAATTTAATCAACCTAAACTTAGAAATTGATTCAAATATAACATGAATAATTGTAATATTTATGCTAACAAAATAATTAATGCACATTCAAACTCAAATTATTTACGTAAACATATCATAATCATATTAAACAAATAATTATAAAATAAATCATTTAAACAACTAATTGCATGTATTCTAAATAAACAAAATTAAATAATATGCCAAATAAACACGAAATTAAACATTTGTGAATACTAAATTAAATAACATAAATAAATAAATATAATCATAATTTGCTTTGCCAAATAGAGAAAGAAGCTTCTATTTATAGGCGTTGGAGGCCCTTAACCCTTTCTTATTATGCTTAACACCCTTTCGTATTATTAGTAAGAATTCTTGTCTTGGTTCCGTAACATGGTTCAAACCTGGCTTTTCATGAATATGGAAACTCCATCCACTAGATTTTGTTGAATAATTATCCTTTCCCCGTACGGATTTGAGTACGAAAGGCCCACCCCAAAGAGCGAATAGGACTTCATTTTTCGTGGGTATTGCCACGTGGCTTAATCCCGATCACTCCCTCAAGAGTTAAATATTTATAAACACAAAACTAAATAAAATAAACAAATATAAAAAATAAAAAAAAAAAACTCATTGCAATTTCGCCCAGGCTGGCAAAACTCGGCATTGAATTTCGCCCAGCCTCGCAGAACTCAGTACTGAATTTCGCCCGGCTTGGCGAAGTTGACCGAGAAGTTCTGCTTGACCAGGCAAAACACTCTGAAAAATTTCGCCAATTCGGGCGAAATTCAATCCAAATTCGGCCAAATTTTTTTCGATTCGGTGCATATTTTTTAATTTTAAATGGATAACATAAATAAATAGGTATAGATCAAGGTACTATTTTTTTTTTTTTCAATGGTCGAATTTTCTTAGATCTAAGATTGAATCATTGACTTTTCGAGAGAAAGAAAATTTCTTTCCATTGAGAGAAAATTGATAGTGAATTTATTGCAGAATTGGTTACCTCGAGATTATTTGAATCTTTGGTCAACATTAATCTCACATATGATGAAACATGGGAAGATCTGATTAAATGGAAGCCAAGCTCGCAAGAGTGCTTATAGCGTAATTTGCAAGTGGAGGACATTGATGCCCATATTAATTGGAAACATCTTTGGATCTTTAAAGGCCCAACAAGATCATCTTTTGTCTCTTTGGTTTGCTGCAAGGGTGGCCACTCGAGAGCTGCTCTTCGCCAGAGGAATTGGTGACACTGATACTTGCCAGGTTTGTCAACAACACACTGAGTCAATCCTACATGTGCTGCGTGACTGCGCCTTTTGGAGCAATTTTACTCTCTTGTTGAGTATCCCTCATGGATTTACAGCAATATTCACAAAGAATGGGGTAGGGTTAGCTGGCATAAAGAGAGGAAGTACGTCTTTAGGGAGACTGTCCATACATTTTGGTATAGAAGAAACAACATAATTTTTGGTGATGAACGAGTAATTTCTAACCCTGAATATTTTGTGAAACTTATTAGTAGGGTGGATGAGCTTCAACGTGCTCAATCATGTAACTACCTGATGATGTAAGCTTTTTGGCGATATTAATATAATTCCTGATCCCTTTCTTCGGAAAAAAATAATAAATTTTTCCTAACTTCCCAAGTTGTAAGACATAGCTTTATAAATATAGATAATCCCTTTTCCACCATTCAATGACCTATTTATTTCAGTTTGTACCTCAATGTTCTATTTATTGCAATTTCTGAACTAAATCTCCGAAAATAGGACTCTTCGATGCTTCTTGCAACTCAATTTTTATTAAAGTCAGACTCCAGGAACCGGAACCATTCGCCATCATTTCATATCAACAACAAAATCTTAGAAAACCTGCCAGCGGAACAAACTCTTATGTCTCTCATCTACAAACACAACCCCCACCCCCCAGAACCCACACACACACACACACACAATATGTGCATATATTGAATCAGCTGGATATAGAGACATATACATTTGACTGATCAGCACCTCTTGCATTCTTCTCACTGCTATGAAACTCACGGCCTGTACCAGCATAAAAAAAAAACAAAGAGCGGGGGTAGACACAAGATAGAAGCTATATGATACACAGGGATTTCAATTGGACGGTAGGAGAGAATTAGGCAGTCTCAAGTTGGTTCAATTGCTTTCCCTGTTGCTTGGCTTCTCATTATTGCCAATTTCTTCTGCAATTCTAAGTTTGACATTCTCTCGACCTCCAATGCTCGTTCAAGCTTTGAACAATCCAGCAAAGCTGCTAGTTAGTCTAAACGAATTCAAAAGGAAATGAATATACCAGGATTTAAGCACTAACCATATGACAACTTATACCTTGGCTGCTCGGGTACTCCATTCTCCTAAAATAGCTCTAAGCCTTTCATTCTCTTCAACATACTGCGTCAAGATACACATCAATACACATAAAACGTCAAAGTAATGTAACCGACAACTTTAAGATTAGAACTATCAATGTTTCATCGTTAGAAATATATACAATCATGGTACAAGAAAATGATCATATTTTATCTCGAAGAAATAGGTGAAGCAACCTCAACGCAGAGAAGATGAGGATTTGGTTTGCAGTACAGAGCCGAGCAAATAAAGACATGCAGAGATATATCTCAGGGAAGCTGAAAAGACACATCCTCGTTGCTTGTGAATGTTCATTGAATTTATTCTCAATAGTAACCCAGTACATAACCTCAATGCACAGTATAAGAAATGGAACAGTGACATAAAACAGAAAACCGTGAGACAGAATGTTAGTTAGAAACAAACCTGGTTATTCGTGCTGTGAAACCGCTGGATTTCGGAGTCTCTCTCAGCAATCAAGGATCGAGCAAGTGTGAGCTCGGATTGCAATTGATTCATCTGAAATATAGCTATTCAAATTGCACTTAGATCATCTAAAACAGAATACTACAAAACAGTTCCTTTTACCAACTGTCAAGGAATTTGGTATATTCTTTGTTGTATGCCAATATAAATTTCCAGAAATTCAAAGAACATATGCGGTAACATTCTAGGATCACTAAGGGGCTAATTTCTATGAAATGCTTATGAGAATAAAACTCATTTCTGAAGATTGACATCCTCATAGGGGAAAGGGTTCAATGTTGTGCCTACTTTGCAACCCGTGGCGGAGCTAGGAGCCTAAGAATAGTGGAGGCACTTATGCTCCCTTACTTTTCCCTTTTCATAGTTGCCAAAAGCTAGCATGAAAACAGACCAAAATATATAAATAAATGAAAGGAGGTGATTTTGGGGGGGAAGGGGATTCAACTGAAGAATTGGGGGGAAAAAGAACTATCACCTCAGCTGAAATTGTGCGCAGTTCCTGATCACGAGCTGCTAATAGATGAGCAAGATCAACCTGAAAAGTGAATGATATTGGATTATAAATTGTAAGGACCATTCAAATAAAGCCGCAAGAGATATCAAAAAGAAAAAAGGAAAAATTATGTGCCAGCTATTTGTTCCTGTGGTGCAAGGAAAGATTGACAAAGAAGTAAAACACTTGAGCGCTTAGATATAGGTAAAAAGCTCGTATTTTTAAATTTTAGTTTATCTCTCCATATATGAGATTTCAAATTACTAGTTAAATGCCAAAATCTAGAATCTGGAAAGTGTAATTAAGAGATTCATTAAAGGGATAATAAAGCCATCTGGTATTTGAGTTTTCTTCAAGTAAACCATTAGATGATAGATGTACTACAAATAGAGAGATTTTCTCAGTTGGCTTACACAGCTGGTTGCCAAATAAACAAATACTAACTTTACTGCTGAATAGGAAGGGGAAACCAGCTTAAACATTGAGCTTACTAGCATGAGATTACTGTACAGCTTTGAAAACACCATTTGCCAGGATTCCAGTATAACATGGTTCCTTTTCCAATGAGAAGAATTGATGAGTTACACTGGACAGTATAAAATGGTCAGAAACATTACCTGAGGTGCAATCCCGTCATTTGTCCTTTCATATTTGCTTAAGCATTCTTGTAGTCTCAGAATCTAAAAGATATGCAATAGGATTAAAGCTGGCTCAAGGAGTTGATATTCTTATTACTAAAATTTAGGTACATCGTGTCATATCCGAAGCCTCTGCTGAGAATGAATCTAGCTAGTTTCAGAGTGAAGAATAAATTATGCAAGCCACTATTAATTCAACGATGATAAATAAATACTTGCAGAATTGGAACTCATGATGGCTTCAATGCCTTATGGTTTACGGACATACTTCCATTAATACATACCTCCTCACTTAAAAAATGGATGTTTTCCCGTTGATATTGCAAAAGTGCCATTTGCTGATCAGAAAGCCGGCCACCGTCATGATGCCTGCCAAACAAACAGTTGTCATCGTCAGAATCCAGACCAAATCATCTAAATGTTCACAACTTGATATAGAAAGGGAAAATTATCATGAAAAAATGTAGATAAATGATCAAAATGGTTATATCAGATTATTTAAAAGGGATTCTTCTATGGAACCAGGTCAGTAGATTTCCGCAAAGATACACATGTCGTGAGCGGGCATAAAACAAAATGTCATGTGTATCACAAAAATCGGTAACTTCAACTAAAAATTTAAAAGTTTTAGAACTGACAATACATGGAAAAAGAAAAACTAAAGACTACGCAGTTGGCAAAGCTAGGAGAAGAGGTGACGAACCATGCTAAAGTTGCTAATGCATATCACAATAAGTACCCGGTTTTGGATGAGATGACATACCAAAGGGAGCAATGGCATTTCACCCTTAGTGATCATGAGAACAAATCATAAACAAACACTCTAAAAGAGTAGATAACACAGTAAAAAATTTTCAACTTGAAAGCATGGAACCTCTGACTTTTGAGTAAACTCAGATGAAATTAGAGATGCAGGAAGGCGAGTTTATAGTAGGCAATGAATTCAAATGAATTATCAATGCCAATGCATGATATAAAGACAAACCAGTGGGAAAGTAATAAGAGAAGACTGATGCTGTTGAAATATGCCACTACCGTAATCCCTCTGCTGAACTGGATGGTTGAAGTGGAGAATATAATGACTTTAAAACATCCGGCTGGGAATCCAATGCATTATACTGATAAATATATCCTGCAGGCACCAGTTTATGCTTGGCATTAAAGAGAAAAAGAAATCATGTTCCAGGACCTTGATGCCAATATGCACGATTCAAAGTAAATGTGTTTAGCAGAGACATAGAGATCCCTAATATCAAAAGCTAAGTGGTCAACTGCATTCCATAACTTAAAACTAGATTGGTGGTAGAAAAGCCCTGCCTTTGATGCATAGTGTAGTGATTACGTACACCAGGGAGTGACATGAAGAGAGCACAGCTCAGAGGTGCTCCAATGAGTAATTAGTCCCTCAATCCCAAATTAAATGTCCCATAGTGAACAGCCACTTCCCAAAAATAGATAAAACATTTTCTTCTAACTTTCACTATTAATCTCCTTATACTAAGGGTCCACTTGGATTGGATTTAAGAATGAAAAAAATGGAGATTTTTTACTGGGATGCGTAAAAGGTGAATTGTTTGTAAGAGGACATGTGGGGCTTAAAGTAAAAAAATAAAAGGATCGGGTTTTTTAAACCCAATCCAAGTGGATCCTAAGGGTAAGGTGCAACTTACATATGGCTAAATGCTTTCCTATCATTTTTGTATCAAGTCAAATGTGTGGTATTCAATGTGATGGAGGGAGTATAATCTACAAGCCTAAGATAAATCATCTTTGTTCAGTTCAAGGCTGCAGAATTACCAACACAAGAGGTTCCAGGTGCAAACTCACCAATATAGGCACTTATAACAAAAGCAGCACATACCACTTCAACTAGCATAATAATCCTGCATGTTAAAATGTGAAAACACAAAATGGTCAGAACATGCTTTCCCAACAGAAATTAATAATTTAATTCCAACCTCACATTTGCTGCATAGAGCAGTAGTTCCCTTCTCCCCTAATCCACAATTAGGAAATAACGAACAAAACAAAGAATGGTCTTCAAATTATCAATTCCCTCTATATTTCTCCAATGCGAATGTATCAAGAGGGTAGGAGCAATATGATGCTTCTTGAACTAACAAGTTTTAATGGAAACACAAAGATTGTTCATGATCTGCCATTATTTTCCTCAAGGATATCAGTGATATAACACAATCGCACATCACTGCAGCTTGGAAGTTATAATTTCACAGTTTGTAAATGGGTATTACATACACTTAATACCTTTCCATATGTAAAAGTATGCTTGTCATCCACAAGATTGTTTTCCTCGACACATGTTAAATATTGTGGGTTTTTTGTGAATAACAAACGCTTAAATAGTTGGCACAAATATGATTCTTATCATTTGATGGGGCATGATGGAGGGAGTATCGACATAAACTGATATAACAAGATCAGAGAAGAAAGCAGTGTCGCAGGTGCTGCACATAAAATATATAAGAAAAATAGTTGTCCACGGAACTTAAATTATGCATACCTGAGTATTGTGGTGATGGAAAAAAAGCTAATATGTCCTCTCCAGACAATGAAAAGAAGCATTGCAGCAGTTCCTGCCAGTTAGCATAATGGTTTCTTAATGAAGACTGAATCACTTGCTAATGCATATTAGCTTTCACTTTAAAGTGTACAAACATGGGGAAAAGGAACAATCATTGATGTTGGCATTTAAAACATAGAAGGTTGCTGTTAACTTAGAAGAAAAACAGGACTAGTAAATTAGTGCTAGAAGGAAACAAGAAATGAGATACTTGAACAATATTGATTGTGGAAGGATTAGTAAAAAATCTTCTTGAAGAAAACTAAGGACTAGGTGAAAATGAAGATCTGAAACAGTAGAAGTTACTTAAGCATAGCAAAAGATTGCTTGCCTTGCAGTTCACAGAACATAGTTAATGTCACTCACAATGATTAACCAAGATTTTAGTTGGTGACCAAAGGAACCAACGGTATGAAGGCATGAAACACCCAATTTTTTCAACTATCCCCACACTTGTAAGCCCAAAATGTGATTCTACAGAAGCTATAAGGCCCAGAGAAGTGGACTTCATTTATACCATTTTCATCTATGATCAGCATTAATGGATTTCTAGCGTTCAAATAAATATCAAGAATCAAAAGAATTGATTTCGCAAAGCAAAGCTACCAGACTGTAATGCCTCAAAAAGTAGGAGGCCGAGAGCTGTTAGCTGCAAAAAAAAAAAAAAAAAAACCAAAGTTGATGTTTAATAGATAATGCTTAATTCTTTCCTTGAATCATTCATACATGAAAGACTCCGCACATCACAACATCCAATGGGAGAACAGGCACAGGAATTCCTTAAACAAGAATGATTGGTTCTTTACTTCATTTATTCATGCCAAGAGCATTTTGACTATATTTTACTGAAGAAAAAGGAATGAATAATTATATGAATTATGCAAAGAAGAACACAAAAGCAGAATAGATATCAACTAGAGGTGTAAGCATACCATATGCAAAAATAGCAAAAGGTAGACGAATAATATGCTTCAACTTCTGGCTGAAAAGGTAGTAACCCTGCAAAATCAATATACATCTCATGTTTCTAAACCACAAAATCCATCAATATAATGAAGAAATAAAACACCAGAAAAAGCTAAAAACAAGCCTTTGTGAACTAATTATAACATAATAATAATAACGTGACAAAAACAATGGGAACAAGTAACAAATACAAGGCTTTTGTGCTTCATGTAGGACTCATATCTGGTACACTAACCTATTTCAAGTTCATTGATACATAAAACATTTCTGAATTTTGAATACGTGAAATCTTATTGCTTTCAAAGATTTTTATTCTTTTAGAGTCAAAGGCTACATGAAGTCAAATTTCCTTGTTGCACGCAAATGAGAAAGATCATTAGAAATTTCCACGAGTGAAAAAGACTGCCATAGGAAGTGGTGTACGACATTCAAATGGTTCAAAATATCTATGTGGATGAAATCTCTTAAGGATCAAAGTGAAAGCCGAAAGCCTTCCTTTGAAGAAAGCAAGAATTTGCAATACTCACATCATTTGACAAGGAAAACATACATAGCACTATATTACAAACTTCAGTGTGTTATAAGATGGAGGACGAAAAGTTGGACATCTATGCTTCCCTCAAGAGGATTAAAACTCCATGTCTAGATATAATATTCTCAACTCTGTAGATCCACATAAGAAAACATAGGACATAGAAGTTCAAAATCCGAACATAATACAGAATAAAATCCAGTAAAACCTAGTTCAAATTATACAGAGTAACAGAATATATAAATAACCTGTAAACGAATCTTCTGTGCTTGGTAGACAAGATACTGCTGAAAAATGCCTATCCATATAGGAAAAGATAGAGAAAAAAAATTACTGCAATGAATAAACAGCTGAAAGGAAATTGAGGATTCATTGGTAAAAGAAACAGCCATAGAATTGTTCTAAAGACAATTAGAGGAATAAGTTAAAACTAGGAATTTAGAAGACTATCCAATATTAAGCGCAGTTATCGAATCAAGATAAAGAAGTGCAGAAGAAATGGCAAACCATTTTCATGAAGTACCAGTGATAACCAAAAGAATGACACCAGAACTGCAAAGCAAAGGCAAAATTAGCCCCTGTAGAGACCTTAGGATCCATGTAGCTCCAGCAGCCAAAATAGCATAACCTGCCTAGAGTCAGAGAAAATCAACATGCCTTGAAAACTATGTGAAATATTATTCATGATACTGAGGGTGGAAAGCACAGAATAAAAAACAGATACTTGCCAATAAGATACAGTAGAATATACTTCCTATAATAGTTGTAGGCTTCCGATGACCAAATAATGGAGCTTCATGAAGGACATCAAGAAATCTATGACAGAAGAAGAAGCAATTCATCAGCTAAAGAGATGTAGCACTAAACCATTCACATGTGAAGGAAAAACTCTTTCCTGAGGATAATATAATGTAATGCTATACAAGTCAAGAACAGATTGACTACTGCAACAACCTTAAGATGCTCATAAGATTCTTCCTATTCATGTGCTATTCTCATAAATAGACCTGAATATAACAGATATTTTATCCAGATGAAACGAAGAACATGATTAGTAGGTTTTTTAGTTATAAGCTTTCGCTGTGACAAAATTGTAAAGGAAAATGAAGAGGGAAAGATTGCATAATGTATTGATATCAGAAAAGCAAGTTTAAACTTATCACTGATACAGTAAGCTATAAAAATAGAGAAATCTACAATTGATTTCGACTAAACAAAAACAAATTGACCTAAAATGTAATTCAATTGGACAGAAACTCTGCAAAAGATTTAGCTCATAAACCTATTGAACAAATTATATCTCTTGAAGAATCATTAAAATCCACGAAGTACTTCACTGTTCATATAATTAAAGAATTGCAAAGAATCCAAACTCAGAAGAAATATCTAGCTTAAGAAGCTCACAGAGCGTTTTCATCAGGAGATGCAGCAATCGGAGAAGAGAGTCTCTCCGTGGCCATCAATCAGTCAATCTTTCGTCACCGAAACAATCTTTGGCTTTTCTGTTTGTATTCTTCAACAGATTTACGTTTACTGAAAGGGCGATTCAAATTCAACCCCTAATGTAACTCGTAGAAGCAGTTACTGATGCAGTTGGATCCCAGAGAGAGAGTTAGCGAGGGAAAAAAATAAATAAAGAATGGATTTTCAGCCTAAATTCAGCTCAATAGGAAAAGGAAATATTTCTCGTTTCCTTTTTCTCTGGGCAAAAATGCTTTGTTTTGGATTGATTTTAAAAAGGAGAAAACACCATGACAATTTATGATTTTCTCTTTTTATCCATAAATATTTATTTAATTTATATCCAATACAATTTTTAAGTGACTCATACTATTAAATTGGTGAACACACTATCGAAAAAGATACTATTAAAACATTTGTCACCAACAAAGGAGTATTTTTGTCTATTCATAAAATGTACATCGACCCAAATTAGCTTTAAAAACTCGATCCGACTCACTCGTCTATAGATTTTAATAATATATTTTGTTTCGCGGGATTAAGTCAAGTCAAGTCCGTTCAAGAACATAAAACTAATTTAAATCGATCAGTACATATTACGAATATACAAAAGTGATTCTCTTACCGATGAGACGTGCAGGGCGGTCATCTTCCGTCGTTTATTCACTTTTGTTTTTCACAATATCATGTATGCACTAATTGGATAGAACTCGTCAATCGAAAATTGTATTTGAGTATAAATTAAATGAATAAATATTTATGGATAGAAAGAGAGGAGTATAAATTATTTGTGGATAATTTTGATGATTTTCTCATTTTAAAAAAGAAAATATTTTCATTTTTTTATTTTGACACTCACAATAAAAATATTTTAATTTTGACTTTAACAATAGTATGTTATCATAAATAATTTACATTTTATGAATTTTAAAAAATACGTACTCTATTTTTTATGAATAGAAAAGTACATATTTTCTCCCAATTTAAAACTAATCCAAATTTATATTTTGTTTTTATTAAAAGCCAAATTTATAATTATGTTACTTTTGTTATTGTTATGACGAGAAATTATAATTTGGGTAGAGAAGCCTTCTTCCCCTTTCCATTTGCACCCGTCTTGGTGATTCAGGATATGGAGAGTCGAGGACTCATTATTGTCTCGTCATGTATATTTATATTTTGTTTTTTAGATTAAATTTATATATTTGTATATGTGTTGGGTTTTGTTTGGTTGTCCGACCATGGATGTGGGTTTATTTTTGCAATGTCCCCCCTACTCGGGTGTTTGTACTATTCCGTTGATAGAGAGTAGCTGCTGCTTGGTTGGTGTTGGTGGGCAGACAGAGCTTATTGGTTTCCTGGGTTGGTCTCGTTCGCGCTGATTGCAGGTAGTGGTGGTCTGTGTGAGTGCCTCGTATCCTGACTCCAAACTAATTAGGGTCTTATACTCTCAATACCAGATACTTGTCATAGCTATTAAAAGAAAAAAAAAGAAATACATGAACTAGTAAGTTCTCTATTGTTATTATCTTACACAGCAAATTATGGATGCTTAATCTAGAGGGAGCTAAAGCACTTGATATTTCCAGATTAGCCACCAATTTACTACAACAGAGATTTACAAAGGATCTTCCCATTAGATATAAATCTACATTAATAAGATAGATCCCCCTTTCCTCAGTCTTATTATACATCAATCCTGAATCGTATCTTCATATCTCAATGGCCTTGATTTTCTAAATGGAAGACGTATTCCATGGAATAATAATAAGAAACAATCTACCTTACAACGTAGGCTTGAAATCATATACTTCATTCATGCGGAGAAGAGTATCCTGTTGTGCTTTGCCAGACAGACTATGCAACAATAGGGTATGATGCACAAGTTGCAATACCTGCAAAGAAATGATGAAATCAATGTAAAACAACAACTCATTGTTTATGGTCTAAAAATACATGCCAAGCAAAGGGAATTTTCCAGAGACTTACCACACATGTTCTTTCCCATCTCCATTTTGAAGTAGCCATTGTCACCCCAGTCAGCTCCCCATGAATTCTTGATGAGCCAATAGGGGATACCGTTTTCAACGCCATAACCAACAGCAAGAACTGCGTGGTTCACATCCTGTCATTTCCATCATAGCAAATATTAGAGATTTGCTTTAGCCAAAGGAGAACAAAATGGACTGGTATTCTGCAACATTCTGAGGTAATGAAGGAACATTCTAGCTATTTGGCAGGATCTAATGAGTGTGAGGTGTAGAGCTCAGTGATTTTAAAAGCAAAGAAAAGATTCAAGCTCCAGATAACTTCTAAAAGCCAACTTATGGACTATAACAATATGACCATCTCATTCATCCATGAATCAAGCATGAAAATGTCTATTTCACAATTCAAATTCAAATTTGTTAACATGTAGCACTATCTTACCATTGGAGTATTTCCACATGTAGTGCTGGTGTAAACTCCACTTTTATACTGCCTGAAACCACTTACCACCTCAAACGCAATGCTTACAGGTCTAACTAATCCAACTGCATACTTGAGTTCATCTTCGGCACCCTGTGTTTATAAGAAAGAGAATCAGAAAAGGGGGGAGGAGGGATGAAATAACTGAAGAATGTTTCTTAAGGAAAAATGAACTGTACAGCAAAATCAACATGTCAGTGTTAAAATCTAGGAGTTATGGGACTTAGATACAATACTATAAATGTACATGACTGATTTGTCTATTTATCATAGGTGCAATCAACAACCATCTAGTGATAAAACAAAATACGGAAGATGTTTGCTTGGTCAAGTTTTTACCAGGGTAATATTGACAGAATCTAGGACTTTTACACCAATATTTTGGGATGAGAATTGGCAGTCGCCATTCTTAGCCATGTATGGATAGGCTTCCTCGGTGTCAAGTCCACCATTGTACTTAATGTATTCAAAGGCTTGAGATGGCAAACCACCATTGCAACCAAAATTGTTAAAAGTCCCCGCACAGTCCACAAGCTGCTGCTCTGAAAGGGAAATTTGCTTCCCAAAGGCCTGTGCATAAGCTGCCTCCAATGCCCCAGTGGTACTGGAAATAACAGAACATTGCTGTCATGTAAAATTTTCCATCTAGGGGGAGAACTATGAGTTATGCCAATTCAACCAAAAAAAAAAAGGAAAAGAAAACCATAGAGACCTGAACGTCCAGCAAGAACCACAGTGACCTTGATTTTTGACGGGGCTAACTATACCAGTCTCCCTCCAGTCTTTCTATAAGATGTCAGAAGCAAATACAAGGACAATTTGTATTAGTAGGAGACATTGATCTCCAATGAAATCAATAAATCAAATCTACTTGAGTGAATGATAAAAGTTTAAGATCACTACAAAAACCTTGAAAGACCAAGAACCCTAAGTCATAGACCAAAAGTTCTTGCTAAAACAGAAGCAAGAAGAACTCCTTTTGGCATCCAGAAGCGCCGAATGCTGGAAAATATTGCATTTCTCCCTCAAATTAATATTATCCACATAAAAAACTCATCGAAAACCAAAAGACCACAGCTTATGGTAAGATGTTCCCTGGCTAATTTGATGAAACAAAAAACGAGTACTCAAGTGCAAGAACTGAAAAAGAGAAGAATTAGGAGTAATAAATTAGTTAAGTACCGTGTCTGGGACAACGGCGTTGGTGAGCTTGAGACTGCCTTTTGTGGTTGCGGAACAATTCTGCGCAGCTCCCAACCTATGCTTTCTGAATTCCTCCCATGTCATATCAGAAAATTCTGTTCCACAAAACCAACAAAACGACCCCTTTATACAAAAGAAACACTGACAAGACTGAAATAGCAAAATCAAGCCACTTGCTGAATTAGAAAACAAAAAAGCCACAAAATAAAATCAACTTCAAGAAAAAAGAAGATGAGAAAAGCAAGGAAAGAAAAAAATTGCACTAAAATGGAAATATTAGACTTTTGGTAGCAACCACGTTGCTACAAACTGATTCAGCAACTGGTTAAATTTTATAAACAATATCCAGATAATTGAACTTCATAGGATGTGAACGAGCACCAGCAAAGATGATGTAAAGAATTGTGCTAGTCATGAAAGATTAATCAAGCATTCAAGCTACATCTAGAAAGAAAATCCAGATATTCTAACATGTACAGGGGAAGAATGACCAAAACATACAAACATGAACTATATAATATACCATTAACGCCGAGAGTGTAAGAGAGTCCTTTCTTGTTATGCGATTTAATCATCCGCAAATTCTCCCTGTATATGTCGAACCTCAGCTTTATCTCCTCTGCGCTCTCGTACTTCTTCGCATACCTTGATTTCAGTTCAAAGAAAAGCAAAATTCAATTCACAGCCAGAAAAAAGAAATCGAATGAGAAGCAAAAAAAATCAACTCAGAAATCACCTCTGTGCAAAGCGAACAAAGGAGATAGCGTGGCGAGTGTTTCCGATGACCTGAAAAAAGGAATTTTCCAGTTCACGCAGACTGTCCGATACAACTTGCCTAATCGGATTCTCCTCGGCGAAATTGGCCGATAATCTATCGCCGGAGGCCGCGGCGACGGCGATCAGAGCGACGATGAGGATCGGTAACAGCAACGACAGGCGAGCCATTCTTCTCTGATACACAGAAAAGGCGCAGAGAGAAGGAAAATGGTATCAGTGGTGGTGAGGGTGGGAGAAGATACTTTCCTGTTAGAGATATTTATCTGGTGCTTTCAGTGTCTGGTTCCGTATGGGACACGAAAAATCATGACCGTTGAAGATTTTCTGTCGGGTCCATTTGATGATGCATCGACGGTTAGGATTTGAGGATGGAGTGTAGTGATGGGACATTCAATGAATCTTTTGAGTGAGCAGTAGGGAAGTGAAACTTGTAAGTTTTCTATACGGTATCTCGAGTATGATGCACATAGTGACGTGGATAATATTTTTTATGAGGAAAAAGTTCTCAAAAAATAATTAATCCTAGCTAATAAAATAATCAAATTCTTATTTATAAAGTATGGTGGTCTTCTTCCTATTGTGGTCTTTTTGTAATAAAAAAAAAGTATGTTGGTCTTTTTTGTGAGACAACAAATATTCTGGATGTGTTGATGCCTACACATGAAGCACTTTTGAATATATTGTGATTTTGCTATAATGTATAAATAAAAATTTCTCTCTACTTAAAATTAAATATTCACTTTTTATATATAAAAGTGAAAAAGAATATTTAATTTTGAAGAATTTTTTTTGTAATTAAGTATCGGTGGACCAATGTATAAAAAGAAGGGGTAGGTAGCCAAAGTCATAAATAATATCTCTCATATTATATCTAGAAATATATTTTCATTTTCTCTCTTGAAGAACTTTTTATATATTTTCCTTTTTATTTTGGTAAGAAAATTTTGAGGAACCAAAAAGCATACTAAGTCATACAGATTTTCCTAAAAAAGGAAAAGTTAAATACAATTTGAATTTCTTTAATATTTCATTTTAAGTTTTAAAAAGTATTTTTCTTAATAATTAGAGAACGTCCCATAAGGAAGGCTTATATTAGTATTCTTCCCCCTCCTCAAGGATTATTAGTATTATTTATAAGAAGGATTATTAGTATTCTTTATAAAAAGTAAATTTTTATTAAATTTTATATATGAAAGGAAGAAACGTGATTTAAATCTAAAACTATATTGATCTAATGAAAAGTGTGTTTATCAATAAATTAATATTATATCACGAATAAAAGTAAAATTATTACATGAAACTCTAGATGGAACACATATATCTTTTTATGTCAAATATATTTTCTTGCCAATTGTATATGGATTAAGGTTGAAAAAAATTCAATTATACCTTCTATTGTACTTAGATTAAATATTTATATATATTAAAACAAATCGAAATTATTACAATTTGGTGGACATTTTGTCCATATTATCGGGAATGAACTTTTTTTTTTTTTTTAAATATATCGTGAACCACCTTGGTTTGAAGCATTTGTTTAAAACCAACTTTTTTTAAAGTAGGACCAAGGTATTAAAAAAATAAAAGTAAAATGAGCAATAAATGAGATAAATGATGGAGACCTTCGCTTCGTCATTTTTGTCCTTTCAATGGAGCCCCATACATCATGTAGATTTGCCCTATCATACTCAAAATACTATCTTTATACTTGGCCAAAATAATAATAATAATAATAATAATAATAATAATAATAATAATAATAATAATAATAATAATAATAATAATAATAAGAAGAAGAAGAAGAAGAAGAAGAAGAAGAAGAAGAAGAAGAAGAAGAATATCTGTATAATTTTTTTGTAGATGAAATTGGAGGTGGTCCAAGAGGTACGTTATGTTATGTGGGTGGCTTCTTAAATTATTTCATAATAGCAAATTTTATTGGAAGATAAATTATTTATGAAATTAAATAGGTGAAACTTAAATGAAAAGAGTGAATTTTTTCAATATTATTAATAATTTATACAAATACACCTTCAATTTAAAAAAATTTTATATTTTATAGACTTAACTGGTATTTTCTTTTTATTTAGAAAAAAAATACAGATATTTTAGGTAAATATATACAAAAGTGTCATTTGATTTTTTTGGGGGTAAAACAAGAATGTAAATATGAATACAAGGTCATAAATTCAATTATTGAATATGATGCGTTGAAAGAGGCCTGTGTTAGATCTTTCTTACACATAGTTGGACGCCACATTGAATCATAAATTAATATTAATAGTTGGTGAAAACACCATTATGTTCTTAGTAAATAATAATAATAATATACTTCCTCCCATAAATATAGTCATAGTTCAAATTTTACATATTAAAAAAATTAAGTAAGCTAATAAAATTTATTTTGTGTATGCCTTTTTTAATATTAAATTACTTTGACATTTTGTCTTTGAATGGTATAAGTATAAATATAAAGTTATAAGAATTGTGTAAGTTTTATTAATATTTTTCAAAAATTAAAGATATTTAGTATAATTAAAATGCACAATAATTAAGGGTATAAAAGACAATTAACAAATTAAGTATCATTTGGTAGGAAAAAAGAATGAAAATGAAATTACCTTTATAGAACTGAATGAGTAATAAATAAAGGTGTCATTAGTTATGAATAAATATCAAAATAAAAGTGTCATTAGTTATAAATAAATATCAAGAATAATGTGATAACAAAAAACAATCTCCTATCTTTAAGTATCTTTGCTTAATTTATAAAAAAAAAAATTCTGAATTCAAATTAATTTAACTTGTATTGTAATTAATTTTATACCCATAAATCTTGTAAATCTAGCACAATTTAATCTAAATAAAACCCATCGAGTATAAGGTATTGACATGCACGAAAAGAAAGCATAAAAGCTATTTTCTATGTGCATGCTTCTTACCAAAAGGAATATGTGTATAAAAAACACAAAGATAATTAGAAACCAACATACTCTAATTATTTTGGTTTTGTACCATTATTCTTCTTTGTTCAGAGTACTATTTAATTTCAATGAAGAAAGCGATAAGATATGTGATGAAAGGAATGACAAAGAGGATGGTTGTTCGAAGGTTAGGTAGTTAGGATTGAAATATGATATACTGTTGTAACTAGAATAGTAGTGTGAGATATTATAGGCGTTAGTTTTTCTCTGTAACTTTTTTCTTGCTTCATAGGAAATCATCATTTGTACAAAACCTGAATTCAATAATATACAGAATAAAAAAAATTCCTGCAAAGTTTTCCTACTGAAAACTTTATGGTATTAGAGCCAAATATAGATAATAGAGAATTTTCTAGAAAACAATTAAAATTTTTTTTCTTGATTCTCATTAAAACGAAGAAAATATGAGTACACAGAGAATGATTAATACGTCCACTTTTGATAATGAAGATTATATCAATGAGCACATTCGAAAGGATGCATACTATCTCGCATCATCGGATAGTCCACACTTGATCCTCACTCAAGTACAACTCAGGGAGGATAAATATGATGAATGGGTTAAAGCAATGAGATTGCAATTACCAGCTAAGAAAAAACTCGGGTTTGTGGAAGGAAAAATTATAAAACCACAATCTGGAACTGAAGAAGAAGAAGATTTATGGACCATCAACAATATGGTAGGTTCATGGATATTAAATTCCATTGAACCTAACCTAAGAACTACCGTGTTATACACAGAGAGGTGTGACGAACTGTGGGCAGACTTGAAGGAACGATTCATGTCTAGAAAGCACCCAGAAAACATGAACTGAAGACTGCTTTAGTCAACTGTAAGCAGTCAGGTATGTCTATCTCTACTTATTTTGCAAAATTAAAGAAAATTTGGGATGCACCAAGCAACTATCAACAGTTACCCAAATGCACGTGCGTATTGATAAATGAGATTATTAAACAAAGAGAGGAAGACAAAGTTAATCAGTTCCTTATCGATCTAGATGACTCAATTTACAGAATGGTACGTCCAAACATTTTACAGATGGACCCCATTCTGAACATTAAGAAAACATACGCAATGATTGTGAAAGAAGAAGTACATAGAAAATTAGTCCGAAACACAGACACAGGAAGTGAGGCAGTGGTGTTTGCAGCCCCAAAATCGGTATAATGCATACACTGTTTCAAACCGGGGCATGACGCTAAAAACCGTTACCTGTTGGTCGGGTTCCCGGAACGAACGCAAGAGCATCAGTGGGCCGACCGGAGCTCCTATGGTGTTGTCGCTAGAGGACACAGAGGACAAGGAAGAAGCAACAGTAACCAGAGCAGAGGTCGCGACGGTAGAGGTTGGTCTATCGGACTGGACAGCTACCAAGTATGAATTGGGCAGCCACCGCAGTAGCGAGCCGCTACTACCATCTTCCCCGATAAAACCTACCTGAACAGAACATCCATCCTCAGCCAGTAAAGTGGTGATTGAGAACTGGTCAGATTCGGTGCCTTTTTTATCTTCGGAGACTCCTCTGACCGACCACGGATGGTCGTCTTCTTCGGCCAATCACGGATGGGCGGCAACAGGAGAGACTGACTCATTTGATAGAACCAGACATGGAGACTCTGCCCAGGAAACAGAGGTGACAGCAATGGCAGAGACCCGACGACGAGGTACTGCTGCAGTGGCAGCGGGCTCCATCGTCAGAATTCTGGGCCTCTCGCCGGAACAGTGGAACATACTTCTAAATTTGTTGGGCAGCAAAAAATCGTCCTTTCCATATGATGATACTCTCTCTGGTAAGCAATGGATCCTAGACAGTGGGTGCTCACATCATATGAAGGTAGGAAAAATTTCTTGTCAAATATTAAACCCTCATATCCATACACTATCACGCTCCTAAATGGTTCTAAAACTACTAAAGTGGAAATGAGTTAAGTGTGTCTTGACTCTACACTTAAAATTGATAATGTTCTTCATATTCCCCAACTTTGATGCAACCTGTTATCTCTTTCTCAACTCTCCAAAATAAATAACTGTGTTATCATAATTAATGACGGTGTATTAATATTACAGGACCGTACCTCGGGGATGCTGATTGGAGTGGGTGACGAGAGAGATGGGATATACTACTTCAGTTCCATATCAGTAATTTCAAAATTTGCCCATACTGTTCGTCTGTCCGATATTGGTAATTTATGGCATAAGAGAAAGGGGCATCTATCTAAATCCGTTATTAAGAAATTTTTGGGTCAACATTTTAAATCAGATTCTTTGGAAAAATATTCAATTTGTTTGCGCGCTAAGAAAACCCGTGATACATTCCCGGTTAGTTTGAAAAATGATACAACATCTTTTGATTTGATACATTGTGACTTATGGGGTCCTTATAAAACTCCATCCTCCTGTGCAACAAATTATTTTTTAACTATTGTGGATGATATTCGAGATGTGTTTGGATATTTTTATTTGCGGAAAAAAAAGGAGGTAGCACAAAAAATGAAACACTTTTTTTTTGCCATGATTTCAACTCAATTCCACAAAAGAGTGAAAATAATTCAGACTGATAATAGGACATAATTTATATGTTTGAAACCATACTTTATGGAACACGGTATGCTGCATCAGACTTCCATGGTGCACACACCTCAACGGTCGTGTAGAGTGTAAGCATCACCATATTTTAAATGTGGCTTGTGCTTTACTTTTCCAAGCTAACCTTCCCATTCAGTTTTGGGGAGAGAGTGTGTTAACTTCAGGATATTTAATAAATAGAACCCTTCTATCGGTATTAGATTAGAAAACACCTTTTGAACTTCTGTTTAATAAAGTTCCTTCTTATTCGCATTTAAAGAGCTTCGGGTGCCTGGCATATATACATGACCACAGTCTGCCTAAAGACAAATTTAGACCTCGGGGACGGAAGTACATATTCTTGGGCTACCCATATGGAAAAAATGATGGAAATTTTTTTATTTACAGAAAATATGAGTTTCTCACCTCCCGAGATATGGTATTTATTGAACATGAACTCCTGTGTCTTTCCGAGATCCGGAATAACATATCACCAGATATTAAATTAAATTATGATTTTAGAGAAGTGTGTAGAATTAATTCAGGAAACAGGGGGAGCCCAAACACGGCCAGCCCACAACAGGAGGCCCAACAGGTTACATCACTCCAGGCTACCCAATTTCTCAGCCCACTAAATCTTCTAGCCTAGCGAATGGCGGCCCAACTGCCTCCTTCTTCTTCAGCCCATACACAACACTCCAGCCCACTGCTGGATCCTTCTCTTCAGGCCCAGCCGCACAAGCCTCCAGGCCCACAACTCGTGGCCCAGCCTTCTTTCTCCTCTCCAGCCCATGCTTCCTACTCCAGGTCGCCTCTCCCAGCCCACATGGATCGTCCCCTTCAGCTGCACCTCCTGGCCCAGCCACAGGACTTTCCTCCAACTCCTGATGCGGCTCAGCTGCAGCTCCCTGCTATCATGGAGCCCGCAGACCGCAATGTTGAGTTGAATCTCTGCCGCAACAATAGACCGTAACAAGCTCCTGCAAAATTAAAAGATTATGTCTGTCATGCCACCTGGTCTTCCCCTGGTATATCCCTTTCTTCCTCTTCACCTTCTTCTTTGGGCCTCCCAAGTATGTTTCAGTATCCGTTAACTCACTTTGTTTCTTATGATAAATTTTCGTCCTCACATCGAAGCTTAGTAGCAGCTGTTAATGCAGGCACCGAACCCACTACGTATTTTGATGTCGTCCGTATCCCCGAATGGTTAATAGTAATGAAATAGGAGATAGATGCTTTTGTGAAAAATAATACATGGACAATGACTATACTACTACCGGGCAAGCGAGCTCTCGGCAGCAAGTGGCTTTACAAAATCAAGTACAAATCAAATGGCTCTATTGAACGGTACAAAGCCTGCTTAGTTGTATATGGGAACACTCAACGCAAAGGTGTGGACTACACTGAGACTTTTGCTCCTGTAACAAAGATGGTAACCGTGCGCACCTTGCTCTTTATAGCCGTAGCCCGGAAGTGGGAGGTTCATCAGATATACGTTCACAATTCATTTTTGCATGGAGATTTGATTGAGGAAGTCTATATGAAAATTCCCCCGGACTTTCACACATCCGACCCGCACAAAGTGTGTCGTCTCAATAAATCTCTCTATGGTCTCCGTTAGGCACCCCGATGCTGGTTCTCAAAACTGAAATCCTCTCTACGCCGATGCGGGTTCGTACAATCCTATGCAGACTATTCCCTATTTACATTCAGGAAACATAACACTTTTCTATGCATTCTAATCTATGTTGATGACCTGCTGATTTCCGAGAATGACGCATCCTGTATTACTCGATTCAAGTCTTATTTGGGCTCTTGTTTCACATAAAAGACTACGGCAATCTTAAATACTTCTTGGGCATTAAAATAGTTCGGACCCCTGAAGGGTTCTACCTTAGCCAACGCAAGTATGCCTTGGAAATTATTTTTGAAGCTGGATTTCTTGGGGCCAAACCAGTATCTACCCTAATGGAACCAAACCATCAACTGGCTAAAGCTTCCAGCGACTTCTTTCATCCGCTAGACCGTTATTGTCGTCTCATCGAAAAATGAATTTATTTATCTATTACTCGCCTAGAGCTTGCTTACTCCATCCATGTTTTGGCTCAATTTATGCAGTATCTGTGCCAAGAATACTAGGATGCTACCCTCCAAGTTGTTCGGTTTCTTAAAGGTACACCAGGTCAAGGCATCTTGCTCCGGGCCACTACTCCACTTTGCTTAATTGCCTACTGTGATTCTGATTGGTCGAGTTTCCCTCTCACTCGTCACTCACTCACGGGCTATTTCAATTCTATGGGTCCATCGCTGATTTCTTGGAAGACTAAGAAACAATACACTGTATCTCGGTCTTCCGCCGAAGCTGAATATCGTTCCATGGCCATGACGCTGTGTGAATTAAAATGGCTCCGTCAGCTTCTCACAGACTTTTACGTTCTGATGCGGGATTCCATCCCTCTTCACTTTGACAGACTTTTACGTTCACAATTCATTTTTGCATGGAGATTTGACTGAGGAAGTCTATATGAAAATTCCCCGGACTTTCACACATCCGACCCGCACAAAGTGTGTTGTCTCAATAAATCTCTCTATGGTCTCTGTTAGGCACCCCGATGCTGGTTCTCAAAACTGACATCCTCTCTACGCCGATGCGGATTCGTACAATCCTATGCAGACTATTCCCTATTTACATTCAGGAAACATAACACTTTTCTATGCATTCTAATCTATGTTGATGACCTGCTGATTTCCGAGAATGACGCATCCTGTATTACTCGATTCAAGTCTTATTTGGGCTCTTGTTTCACATAAAAGACTACGGCAATCTTAAATACTTCTTGGGCATTAAAATAGTTCGGACCCCTGAAGGGTTCTACCTTAGCCAACGCAAGTATGCCTTGGAAATTATTTTTGAAGCTGGATTTCTTGGGGCCAAACCAGTATCTACCCTAATGGAACCAAACCATCAACTGGCTAAAGCTTCCAGCGACTTCTTTCATCCGCTAGACCGTTATTGTCGTCTCATCGAAAAATGAATTTATTTATCTATTACTCGCCTAGAGCTTGCTTACTCCATCCATGTTTTGGCTCAATTTATGCAGTATCTGTGCCAAGAATACTAGGATGCTACCCTCCAAGTTGTTCGGTTTCTTAAAGGTACACCAGGTCAAGGCATCTTGCTCCGGGCCACTACTCCACTTTGCTTAATTGCCTACTGTGATTCTGATTGGGCGAGTTTCCCTCTCACTCGTCACTCACTCACGGGCTATTTCAATTCTATGGGTCCATCGCTGATTTCTTGGAAGACTAAGAAACAATACACTGTATCTCGGTCTTCCGCCGAAGCTGAATATCGTTCCATGGCCATGACGCTGTGTGAATTAAAATGGCTCCGTCAGCTTCTCACAGACTTTTACGTTCTGATGCGGGATTCCATCCCTCTTCACTTTGACAGACTTTTACGTTCACAATTCATTTTTGCATGGAGATTTGACTGAGGAAGTCTATATGAAAATTCCCCGGACTTTCACACATCCGACCCGCACAAAGTGTGTTGTCTCAATAAATCTCTCTATGGTCTCTGTTAGGCACCCCGATGCTGGTTCTCAAAACTGACATCCTCTCTACGCCGATGCGGATTCGTACAATCCTATGCAGACTATTCCCTATTTACATTCAGGAAACATAACACTTTTCTATGCATTCTAATCTATGTTGATGACCTGCTGATTTCCGAGAATAACGCATCTTGTATTGCTCGATTCAAGTCTTATTTGGGCTCTTGTTTCACATAAAAGACTACGGCAATCTTAAATACTTCTTGGGCATTAAAATAGTTCGGACCCCTGAAGGGTTCTACTTTAGCCAACGCAAGTATGCCTTGGAAATTATTTTTGAAGCTGGATTTCTTGGGGCCAAACCAGTATCTACCCTAATGGAACCAAACCATCAACTGGCTAAAGCTTCCAGCGACTTCTTTCATCCGCTAGACCGTTATCGTCGTCTCATCGGAAAATGAATTTATTTATCTATTACTCGCCTAGAGCTTGCTTACTCCATCCATGTTTTTGCTCAATTTATGCAGCATCTGTGCCAAGAATACTAGGATGCTACCCTCCAAGTTGTTCGGTTTCTTAAAGGTACACCAGGTCAAGGCATCTTGCTCCGGGCCACTACTCCACTTTGCTTAATTGCCTACTGTGATTCTGATTGGTCGAGTTTCCCTCTCACTCGTCACTCACTCACGGGCTATTTCATTTCTATGGGTCCATCGCTGATTTCTTGGAAGACTAAGAAACAATACACTGTATCTCGGTCTTCCGCCGAAGCTGAATATCGTTCCATGGCCATGACGCTGTGTGAATTAAAATGGCTCCGTCAGCTTCTCACAGACTTTTACGTTCTGATGCGGGATTCCATCCCTCTTCACTTTGACAATCATGCTGCTATTTATATTGCTGCTAATCCTGTTCTTCCACGAACAGACTAAGCACATCGAGAT
Organism: Catharanthus roseus; assembly: GCA_028651295.1. Lineage (NCBI taxonomy): Eukaryota > Viridiplantae > Streptophyta > Magnoliopsida > Gentianales > Apocynaceae > Catharanthus > Catharanthus roseus. The sequence continues at coordinate 679,499 of JAPQWS010000044.1, read as the reverse complement.
AGATTTCCACTTCATTCGGGATGCATTCCAGGTAGGTTTGATTACTCCGGTTTATATTCCTAGTTCTTCTAAGCCTACCGACATTCTCACCAAGGCTTTACATCTACCATAGTTTCGGAAACTACTCGACAAGTTGGGCATTTGTAACCTTCATGCTCCAGCTTGAGAGGGAGAATTAAGAGGTTAGGTAGTTAGGATTGAGATGTGATATACTGTTATTACTAGAATAGTATAGTGAGATATTATATGCGTTAGTTTCTCCTTATAACTTTCTTCCTGCTTCATAAGAAGTCATCGTCTGTACAAAACTTGAATTCAATAATACACAGAACAAAAAAATTCCTGCAAAATTTTCTTACTGAAAACTTTAATGGTCCTCTCCTCTCCTCTTAAAAGAAAATTAAATAATAAGACAATCAATTTCATCTCCTTGATTTGATGGTATCATTCATTTCTGCCTTTTCTAAACTTTTTTAGTCCAAATCAAAGAGAAAAATGGTCAACTTATGTGACAATTTCCTCTTTTGTTTTCCCGCATCCCTGTGCCCAGAAGAATGGGCGAGAGTGTTAATTGATCCAAGCTCCCAAGGGTGAGATAGGGTGTAGTACAATTTGCTCAGCGCATCTGTTTAGATTACAGAACGCCATAGATCTGAATTCTATCACCTTCATTTAATGAGTTGAAGTACACAATTCTATAACTTATAAAAGCAAGTGAAAAAAATGTACATCTTTATTTCTTATGAAGTGAATGATAAAGAATGAACATTTTTATTTCTATACTTCATTCTTTACTCAGTAATAATTGTTAACATTAATCAAATTAAGTATAGAATTTATACTGCACGTATAAGCATAACGCAATTAGTTGTGAGATTACAGAGTTAATAACAAATATAGAATTTATACTGCACGATTTGTGCTTAAATACTCCCTTTTAATACATTAAAAGATATAATATGATTGGAATCTAAATATTTAAAATAATAAAGAATATTTTTACTATTAAATTATTATCTTAATTTGTATTTAATTATTTTATACCAACCTGTTTTTATATTATAGTCCCACCATTTTTTTAAACAAAAAATCATAGAAAAAGATTACCAACTAATTAGAGATGCCCCGGCCCCAAAGCTATTGTAGTTGTTCCCATCATGCTAGTTTAGTATCTTTGAAGATATTTTCTTGTCAGCCAAAAATTTCAAAATAGGTGGATGGATGGATCCCCATTAAAAATTCTTGTCCTATTCTCCAAAATAAACAAGACATGATGAGTTTTTTGATTTTTTTTTCAGGTTGACATATAGTCTATTTAGATAGAGTTTAGTTTGTGAAAATTCTTTTTTTCTTTTTTAATTTCATGAAAAATAAAGTGATTCTTGGTAGGGAATGTAGATAATTTAACAATGGGTTCTGCAAAGAAATTCGATTTATTTAATAAATTAATTTTTTTCAAATTCAACTCGGATTACATTTATGGAATCAATTATTATTTGAACAATTATGTCAAAATTATTGATAGGTGTAGTGTGATTCTTTTTTTCTATGGAAAATTCTTTCATGCACATTACCCATGTAGTTAATATATTATCTCTCTTGTTTCTATAAGTTGAGACATAATCTATATAAAATATTAATCACGTAGACAGTAAGAAGTTCATATTCTCATTTATTTATTTTTTAAATAAACTTAAAAAGAAAGTTCAGAATTTTATTTTTTGGAAACATCAAAGACAAATGGAGCATGGGAATATTCAATCCATTAGTTAATGAGCGATTAAACAGCTAAACATGGCCCATATTTTCATGGATAATTGGGCTGTGGGCTTTCTAGCTAAAATTGCTGTCCCTTGGCGAAATTACAAGAATGGAGGCCCAGTCAAGCAAATGGCCTTACAAATATATATATATATATATATATAATACTCTCATAGTTATTTCTTACTAAATAATTTTCTCTAATACCATATTTATGTATTTGTTTCCCACCAAATAAAGGAAATGATATTTCCTCCTTTCTAGAAAAGGGTCATGTCAGTGTGTGCCACTTGTGTATTAAGTAGTAGAAATAGTGAAACAAAAGTAACTTATGGTTATTAATAATTAAAATAAAAAATGGTAAAAACTTCCGAAGAAAATATAAATATTTTGGTGACATTTATAACCGGTTTTCATTAGAAAGAAAACTTTCGAACCGGTTAGCACCCTAATGAGGAGCGTTTAGAATTTTGACTATTTGGAGTTCACATTTTTCTTGATTATTAGGGTTGATTGTTTCAACCTAATTTAGTAATAAAAATATTTTTCATCACACATCCCTCAAAGTATAAGAGAGTTAAAATTTTAGAAACAAATATTCCATTTCGTGATAAATAATTAGTAATTAAACTGTTTTAAATTAGCTTTACCAAACTAGTTGAGAGTAAATTTAGAACCATTTGACCATCACCCTTACTGGTAAATCCCTTATAAACTTATTATCTTTTACTTTGATTGTCATATTTATAACTAATCTAGTTTAGAATCTTATATGGGTAAACATATTCTAACAATATTGAACTGCAGGGTGACATTCACCATATTGATATGTTGAATCCGTAATATTTCAGTGATAAGATGTTTCTAAGGAATGGAACTAACATTAGAAAGATACGGGGTGAAATTACACTAAAAATTTTGCACGACGACCCTTCTCTCTCTCTGCAATACTTGGTTTGTCTCCTCCCCTCAAAAAATTTACTCCTACCATAATACCTCTGTGAAGATTTTCTGATGAAAGGGGACGGTCGACCTCCCTCTCTATAATAAGGTAATTCCGTGGCTGGATGTTTCGAACGAGAAAGCTGTGCCAATCAAAACTAGCATATTAATTTTGACAGAATGCCACATTTATCGCCATAAAATAATTTAAGAAAAAAAAACATATATATATATATATATTTATTTCAAATGAATCAATTCAAATAAAAGCAAACTTTTGGAGGAAATCATGCTGACCAGAGATTTTCTAGCTCTACAAATTGTATGAATCATTCAAAATAACGATTGACTTTCATAAGAAAAATTAATATTATTACATGTGAGAACATATTGTAGCCATCTTTTAAGGATCTGTTTTTAACTTAGTAGACGAACGATACAATCTGGCATTGCTCGTTACCCACTTGAATGGATTTCTTTCTTTGAACACGCGATCCGATCTATCTATCTTTACTTTATTAGGGCAGGAGGACTCAGACAGATTCTTGGGGAAAATTTTGACTCAAGAAAATGTCAAACTCAAAGAGTCATATTTATTAATTAGGGATGGATGGAGGATCAAAAGTCAGTCATAAGTTAAAAGTTTTTTTTTTCTCTTTTTTTAGAGTGTCCGAGATTTTCTTGACTAACAATCCATATAAAGTTAAAGAATCAACTGTAATGCAAAGTTAAAATACGACATAAAATTGTTTCTAAGATGATTCAAACTCAAGATTTTCACTTGACGAGTACCTAAAAGAGGATACTTTGCTATGAGACCGTCCCTCTTTGTCAAAAGTCTTTATTTTTTTAACTATTTAAAAAAAGAAAAAAAAGTCTTTGTTTATAACTATATTTATAGATGAAGTCATAAAGCTATCGTCATGCACATCCCAGAAATATATATATATATATATATATATATTAGCATCAGTTATTGAATTTCCGTTGCTTGTTTGTGTGTCGATGATGAAGCACAAGTTTGAGCTACTACAGTGGGAAGCATGGGTTAAGGATTCGAGACAATCTAATATGGTATTAGTATATAAATGGAGTAACTAGTTGATGTACGTTGTAGTACTCTCTTTAATATGGGAATTTAAACAAAAATTGTGGAGGGATCAAATCAAATATATATCCAAGACTCGTGCAATAACATATTTTAAGTTTTTGGTATATAATTTTATCCATCTATTTTGTATAAATTACAAAAGCATTGTGATGTGGATGAAATTGTAATTCAAGCAAAGTCGAAAAATGTAGTTAACCTTGTTTTAAAGTTTTTTCAATAGATGACACGATGACTATTTCTCAATACTAGTTAGAGACTTTTGAATTTTATTAGTCATAATATTAATTCAACATATAGGTAATATTTGGGTTAATTACAAAATACTTTTCAACTGGAAGAGTAACAACACTTTATACGCCTAAATTTATTTTTGAATATTTTATTTTTCATTGATTTAAATTTAAAATGATCATGTTAATTTTCTTTAAATAATCAAATTTTTTAAAATTAAATAGCCAATCCTTAAAGAATACAAACTGAAAGAATATATGCTAATTACAAATTTTATGAAAGTATTTTGTAATAAATTATAACTATAAATTAGATTATGAACTAAAATGATTTTGTATCGAACTTTAAAGATTATTTTGTAACAGATCATAACTGATGTGAAAGAGTACATTGACTTTACAGATTTTAAGGGACAAATCATTTATTTTTTTAAATTTAAAATTCAGGGGATAAAGTCTTTTAGTGTTTCACTTAAGGAGTATTATACAATTAATCATATTTTAAAAGGAAGATAAGTAAATTTTTCTCAACATTAAATAATCATAACAAAATTGTGTAAGAGGGTCATTCTTTACCATTTATATATATATATATATATATGTAATTTTTTTCTTTCGGGGCTATGACCCCCCATTTCTACATGAATCTCGTCATCCATATAGACAAAGTTTCTTTTAATATGTCGTAACACCCTATATTACATAGGATCAGTAGTCTCACGTATGTATTTGTACGTATATAAATATGAAATATAAATATTCATAATAATCTTGATCTTGAGATATTTATTTATTTTTATTTATATATGGCAAAGAAGATTCGTAAGTAAAGATTGTGAATTCTATCAACTTATATTGTAGTCTTAAATTCGTGTTTATAAAACGTAACATTATAATATCAAAATATAAAAAGTGTACGACAATAATATGTATCGTTAAAAATTGAAAAAAAAAAAATTAAGCCTCCCCAACAAAACGTGATGGATATGATAGATACCGAGTGTTCCTTTGTGAGAACACTAATCTCAATTTTCCGTGGTGTATGTAGGAATAATACTTACTTACTAGCTAGAAAACATTAGAATTTCTTGGCCTAACAATGAACACATGCCATTCTTTGATGTACTTTCTACTACTACCACTACTTGTCTAATTTGTATGTTTAAATAAGGTCTTGGGTAGTTGAACAGAAATTAGAATCTATAATTTTCCAGAGACAGGCAAAAGAGAAACCTTCTTTTTCTTGAAATTGTTTTCTTCTTCTTCTTCTTCTTCTTTATAATGTGTTTGAAAAAAAGTACTGATGCAATAATAAAAGACAATTAATTAATTAGTATATTTATATATTAATTCAAGAATTTGATTTGTTCTGAGCTGGGGTTTGGTAAAAACCCACTAAAAAAGAGAGTTTTTTTTTTTTTTTGGGGGGAAAAAAGGGAGAATTTTGGGTACGTAGTTGTTGTTTGATTTACTTGTCCATCTTCATTTTTGACCTCTGAATGACTGCCCACCCAAAAATTTTCAAGATATCATCGAGTGTGTGTTAGTCTTACAAGATTGGTATAATACACATCAAATATTAGACATTCCGTTTTTTTAAACTTCTCATATTTCATTCATTCTTGAAAATATTTTACTTGTTATATTATTATATTATGTAAATAATATAACGTTTAATGTATCTTTTCTCATTATATTATTTTTTCATAAAATATATATTATAACTTCTTTTAATTCTTGTATAACATAAAAGTTTATATAAATAATAACAAGAAGTACAATTGATTTGTAGAGAATTGTAGTTCACACAAAAAGATATTTAAAATTTCGTATTTTATTACAAAATGTAATATTTGAAATGTATCAAGTAAAAATAATAGAAAAGAAGTATAATGATAAATGGAGTTTGCAAATTGAAGTTTCATTTTAATTATTAAAGTATACGTAATTAGTTCTATCTGTCAAAGTAGCATAAGTAATTTAGCGATGAAAATTCTCGATCACACGAACACGATCGATCCAAAAAAGAAGAGCAAGAGTTTTTTTTTTAAAAAAATATTCTGAAAAAAAAGGAAATAGTTGAAGTGGCGTAAACGAGCATATAACATTACAGCTCATGTTGTCCATAAAAATAATAATGTTGGTCTACATATATATAAACATATTGTTGGTTTGCATTGCATTGCATGTAGTGGTGGTCCTTTTGTTCGTGTCCCTCCTACTGCTGGAAAATTGGAAAAAAATGGAAAGAAATACCTCTATATTTTTTTAATTTAATTTCTCCAAATGAGATTAGATTCTCAAATATTATATATGTTGATCTTGCATTATTTCCTCAATATACTAGAGTCAAGTTCCATATGGATCTGATAACGAGATCAACCAAGTACTTGGGATTTATAGACTTTTTTTTTTTTTAATTATATTATATTTGATACAAAAGAAAGATAGAATGAATATTTCTAATCAATTGAGTTATATACTTTCTTGTCACTAAATTTATAAATTTATGGTTATACTCATGAGGTCGCCTTAATTCTCTGACTGACAGAAAATAATTCATTCTCAGAGTTTGAGAGTTTAAAATTGTGCAGATAAGTAAATAATACATATATATATTATTCTTTTATTAGGTTGATCTTCTCTCTCAATTAAATCACGTTATTTATAACCAAATTCTGACAATTACAAATAAATAAAAGAAGTTGATAAATACAATGACCATTTTTCTGATACACTACATTGAACTCAATATTCATAATTCACCTATAATTTAAAATGTTGAGATTTTACTATAAATTTGTATAAAATAAATTTAAAATTTTGAGTTATAATAATTATTTAATATTTTTATACAAAATTCTAACAAAAAAATACAATTTATTGTAACATTTTTATTTCAATTGAATATTGAAAAATTTATGATTTTTATCTTGAATTTTTTAAAGAGAAAAAAGAAGTTTAAAAAGAGAAAGTCTACATAAATAATGAGCCTTCACCTGGTTGCATATTCAAAAAATGATTATCGTATTTATTAATCTTTAGTTGTCCAAACAAAAAAGTATTTACTAACCCCTAAAAAAAAATCCACTACTTTGTTTCAAATGAGCTCTTCTCTCTTTTCTATGGTTTTCTTTAAATTTTAACAAATTAAAAGAAGACTAATGATGTAGATAGAATTTATCACCCTTCAGAAAACGAACAATAAATGAAGGATTTAATAAATAATAAATATTTATATTATATGTAATGTAGTCAACTCTCAAAGGTAAAAACCAAGAAATGAGGCACATAGTATTGCTTGCATCTTAAATCGCAAGCTTTCTTTTAGAAGTAATTAAATAAAACGTCAATTGACAAAACTAACCATTCATTGACTTTTGCAAAGAAAACACAACTCAATCTCATCTCATCTTACCAACTACTTCTTTTTTAATAGTAGTAAACCAATTCCAAAATCTCTCTTAATTATTTAATTATGACAAAATTATTAAGGAAAAAAGCAAAATATTACTTAAAATAATTACAAATTGATAAATAAATTTGGTTCTAGAAGAATTTGTTATCCAAATATTTCATTAACAAGATGTTGGGATGATGCTTCACCTAATACATATTAGGTTCAATCTTCATATCTTTTGGTCATTCGCATGAACGGCACTTCATATTAATGTGTACTTAGATTTGATTTTACTTTATTTTTGAAGAAGTATTTGGACTGAACATAAAAAAAAACAAAATTAGTTTTATTTTTTGTTTTGAATTTAATAAACAATTTAGTTGTTTTATAAAATTTTTTTAAAAAATCTATTTATTCCAAACTAAAATCCAATCTAAGTACACCCTTCACTTTGACGTTTTCTTCTTTTATAATATCTCGTGTAATATGTTCTTTATAATATTTATAATATATTAATAAAATTTAATAAATAAAATATACGTACTATAAAGGAGAAAGATAAATTTTTTAATGGATCCAAAAAAGTATTATGATAGAAATATTATATAAGAGATGTTATAGATGAATTTGAGCATAATTGTTCGTATGGATACTTCGTACATCTCTTTTGTAATATTCTATTTGTTAACATTTCTATATAATATTTTATTAATAAAATTTAACACATAAAATATAAAACCTAAGAGATATGGCAACCACAATGGGCAAAGTTATTTATAGAAAATAAATATAAAATATATGTTTTAATTATTAATTTAGATTTTCTTGGTATTAGTTAATGTATTTTTTATTTTTTGAGATTTTTCTGGAGGAGTATTTTAATAAGCTTCTAGAACTTATAAACAACTATATATATATGTATGTGCAGGCTAACCTACCTCTTCTAAAAAGTCCTCCAACTGATTTATCAATTTGTCATAACTTCTGACCAAATCATTGGTCGAAAAAGCCATTTTATTGTTACTATTTTCTTTGGCGTTATTCATATTTTATTCCTTTTAATCATTTTTTATTTTATTTTTAAGAGATTATCTTTTTTTTTTTTTGAAAAAATTTAAGAGATTATCCGTTGGTATTAAAGTGATGATGAGCCATACTACAAGAAAAGATATTTCTTGCTCTCCTATTTAAAGAAACAAATACCGCCATTGATAGTGGTGAAGTAAGTAAGCCTTTTTTTTTTTTTTTTCCGTGTAAAATCAAAGATTATAATTCAAAATTCTGATTGATAATGTTGCTTTCTAAAATTATATTTGTTTTATAATGGTATCATTTTACGAGTTAATATTTAATTAATTGATAACATTGCTTTTTAAAATTATATATATATATATCTAATAATAGTATTATTTGTATGAGCTAATACTTAATTAATTGTTCAATTAGTCTTATATACTAATTAATGAACCTAGGACTTAAACATGAGATACCATATGAATACGAGTAACGCATTTACTAACAATTTTTTTTTTCCTTAAAAAACCAAACGAGGGTATAGTTGGTAAGGTAAAAATAAATACCATCCATTTTGAACCGGACATAAATATATAGGTAATAGCACACCTCTTCCTTTCCCTCATAGGAAAAAGAAAAAAGTACCAACCTCTACCTATTTCATTCTTTGGATATCTTTTTAAGTCGTGGGATCGTTTAATATATTCATGAATACAATTTTTTTATAATAATTTTATTAAATAAAATATTATATATAGAATAAAAAGTAAAATTTAAATTTTAAAAAATAAATTTTTTATCATTTGAGAAAGTGTAATAGAGAGTATATATATTAAAAGATGCATTAAAGTATCTGCATGTTTTAAGTCTCAGGAATAATAAGTTTAATTGTGTTCAATTCCATTTAAATAAGGTTACTATCTTTTGTTATAATGATATGAATAATAGTCCTAATTATTTCCCGGAAGAAAATAGTCCTAATTATAGTAGGAGATCATACAAATACAAATAGATATGTCTCCTCATAATAGGAATACATTTCCATTTTTGAGCCGAACAAAAATATATAGATAAAGGGAAATGTTTAGGGATTAACATTGAGCCAAATATAGTAACTTAATGAGGGACGAAATTGAAAAAATAAGAAAAATTTACACTTGATTCCCACACTGGTAGAAGGTCTTTTGCGCAAAAAATACCATTCCATCCTTATTAAGTCAAAAAAATTGGCTCAATGTTGATTCGTTTATCATTGCTCTAAAATAAAAATAATACAACCTCTTCGTATTTTTTGAAATCTCTTGAATAGAAGTTAATTAGCATGATCAATTCCATTTAAATAATTTATGTTTTATATTATTTCAGCAGAAAAGAAATTAATGTTTTATTACCTTTTAGTAATATGAATATGATCAATAGTCCTATATAGTATAGGTACAAATACAAATAGATATCATCATTCACCCAAAAAAAAAAAAAAAATAGATATGTCTCACCTTATTTAGGAGTAGTACTCTTGGTACAGACATAGATATATCAATACTTGATTTTGCTTTTTTGATAATTTATGTTTGGTTTATTATGCATTACCTCGTTTGTTATTAATTTTCATATTTTGAACACCACGATATTTTAGAAAATATAAAATTTTAATTTTTTATACTAATTAAAAATGTTCTTCAAAATTTTATCTCTTATCATTATTATTTCTATAAATTTTCATGTGATCAGAAAAATTTAAAAATATTAAAAATTATTATTAATAAAAAATATAATAAAAAATTCATAATTTATCGCATTATTTTTATCCCATGTCAAATAAAAAAGTATAAAAATGAATAAGATGTCACCATAAATAAAAAAGCAGAGGGAGTAACTTTTATGATCAGTAGCTTTGGGTCTTATCCTTTTCAATCGCTTGCCTTATATTATGAAAATTCTAAGGAAGATTAAAGAAGACAAACTACCTTCGCAATTATATCTTTTGTTGTTTTATTTATGACATTTTAAATATTATATTTTTTAAGAAAATAAAAAATTTTAAATATTTTTTTTATATAGACTAAAATTAATGTCACTCAATTTGATTTCTCTTCTTCTTATTATGTTTTTACAAATCTTATGTTAGAAGAATTAAAAAAGTTATAAAATGATACAATAAAAAATTTTATTATATATAGCATTACTTTCACATACAATGTAACATGTAAGAAAATATTTTCTAAAAAAGAAAATGACAAGAAAATACAGGTACTGTTGAAATATGACAAGTAAAAGAGAGAGAGTAGCTAGTATTTTTCAAATACAAAATCAATTAAAAAAAAAAAAAAACCTAGAAAACTAGGGAATTGTTGACTAATTTTTTAGGGTTTTTTTTTTGGGTTGGACGAAAGACTTTCCTAGAAACTCATCCTCGCTGAAACTAAATGCATAAAACGTAATGATTTTCTTTTTGGTATAAAATGTATATGAAAGTAGACATTTATTTTTGCTCAGAGGAAGTTTGAATTTCTAATGGAAGAGGAACTTGCTTTGAAAGCCAAAATTTATCTTGGGCTAGTTACCCAAATGTGACTTCCATTTGGAAAAACAGGTGAAAGAAATTAATAATGCATGCCTGGAATAGCAAACCAAGTAGGGACGGAGTTAGAATTAAAGTATTGAGGAAGTAAAATTAATTTATCAAAAAAAATTTATTTTATTTTAAACATTATAAAAATATACTTACTCAATATATTTTTTGATAAATGAGAATAGCAGACCCCTTATTATAAAAAAAATTTACTAGCATATAATTTTGCTAAACAAAGATATCAACCAAGTTTGATTTTAGAGAGACTTTTACGAGCAAAGAAAGCATCAAAACACTTAGCTGCATATAAAATTTAATTATAAATACTAAATTTAGGACTGAGTACCTCTTTTTTATTTTTTTGTTTGGAGGAGACTAAGTATATATCTTATTTTGATTTGATATAAAAATTAATTAAGAGAAGATTTAACTACACGGGAGTAATTATTTATCTTAATTGTCACTGTTTCATTAGTGGATATTATTGTTCTAAGGAGCCTATGGACATTTTTAAATTAAAAGTATGCCCAATTTTGAATAAATCGACCTACCATTGAAAACGCATCTAAAAAAAATTATGAACATTAAATTTATTACAAAAATTTGTTATTTATATTATATTAAATCACATCACTAATATTGAGAATATATTTGATTCTTAATTTTATAAGTAGAGAGTATCAATATCTTAGTTCGAGATCACTTGAGAATACTTCGTTTAATTAGAGTTGTTTCCTGTATGGACTATTTTGCCGTGAATTATGGTGAGCTTATCATGAATATTATTGAAGGATTGACATTACGTGACTGAATTCTCTATCTCAAGTCAATCGGTTATTGAAAATGAATTTTTGCCCAAGTCTTTATGAGGAGTAATTATTTTGTTTAATTAGCCGATGTGGAATTCTCAACATACTCAAATTGAAAGAGTTTTATTCTCGTATTTCCCTCGTAGTATTAATCCTTTTTCTACTACTTTTTTTCCATGTATATAGGACATTATGATGTAATCCGATTCACCATTTTGTAAAATTTGCTTTACTTTTTGATATACTTTTAACATTAAACAGAAATATATCTATTGCTCTTATTATATTTGATACTAATAATATATTATTTATTTTTTCCTGAAAAAACATCTATGGTTCTATGACATAATTTTCTCGATTTGAAAGATTTATCTGTATTCTGAGTTGCTATGGTAAGGAATGTTCAGAGATGCCGTGGGGATGAAACACGTACAAGAAGAAAATGCCCCAAACATAATTCGAAGATTAATACGTACCTTCGAATTCTATTCCGAAAATTAAAATATCTCTACTGTCAACAACTTATATATAAAAAAATTCAAAAAAAAAAAAAAAATGCAGTCAAACAAATTCGAAGAAAAACCCACTTTTCAACTTTACGATTTTTGAGTTGATGGACCATGGAAAGTGCTTAAGAAATTCTATAGAATGTGTGAAACAGCTTCATTTCCCACAACCCTAAAACCTTGCATACACAATTAGAAAAGGGTTTACATTATTGCCTCACTCTCTTTCTCATTCATAAAAAATCTAGAAAAATTTTGATATGAATCCGCTATATTTCTATTTATTAGTTACGTAATCTGTATTAAATTACATCATTTTTATTGTTGTTCTTTTTTTTTTATAATTAGAGACAAAATCATTATAATGAGTGATGTGGCTTTTAATACCGGTCACATGATTCATATGTAAAAGAATGGATCGAGTTTATAACAAAAAAATTTAAAAAATTATGACCTATTTTACTTTTCACTTTAAATTTTATTATTTTTCTATAATCTTTTATATTTTATTAAAAAACTTTCATATAACAGTTTGATAAATTGAGTAGAGAACCAAATAAAATATGAGATATCAGATCGGAACCCATGGAAAGGAAGGGGTGAATCATATATTCGCGTATGAGGAAGCCAAAATTCAAGACAAAAATTTGATGTCTCATTCAATTTTAAATTATTATTTTTTGTATTTAATGATTTAGCGTTAAACAAAAGTGAAAATAGTGAAATATACTAATTTTTAAGGGAAATGAATACAATTTTATGAGTACATAAAACACTAAAAAGATTGAGACGCTAAAACTCAAGACATGTAATAAGTTTTTAGCTAGATGCCTCGAGTTAGGTTAGAAATCTCATATCAATTAACTAGAGAATTAATGAACTCTTTATAAGTTTGGCTAATTTTTCTTTCCTTGAGATATTGTTTAGAGTGAGTTAGACCCAAATTCAAATTGTAATATGGTATCAGAGTCAAATTATTGGACCACCCACAAATGACTAGTCTTGCATGCAACTTTACGCTCTAGACCTAAATAACTAACCCTTGATGTGAGGGAATGTATTGCATATTAAAGAATTAATGAACTCTTAAATTTAAATATTTTTAAAGATGAGTTAAACCTAAACTCAAATTTTATCAAGTTAGAATCTTCCTAGTCTATGTGTCATAATGTAATGTCTCTCATGTGCTTATGTTTAAATACCTCATTATGTAAAAAAAAAAAAAGAAATGGAGATCATTCATGATAGATCGGGCACTGAAAAAGGGCATCATGGTCTTTTTAAAATTCAACCAAATACTACTCTAGACTTGATACTCGTTTCCCCTTTACTATTTCCATCACTTTATCTTTCTTAATTCTTCTTCCCACATCCGTGTATGATTATTATACAAACAAGTTGGTCATATACCACAATTACATACAAAATATATATACTATTCTGTATCTATATTTTTCCTTTTTCTTTTTATTTTCCTCGTGGAGAAACTACTTATAAAGGAGTTGCACCCCTCTATCTCTACGTCCTTATAGAGAAAGACAGGAGAGATCTAGAGAGAGAGAGAGAGAGAGAACAGCAAATTCCAGTAGTTCCAAAGTTCAACATTATTAATTCTTTTCTTGCTCTCTTCAATCAGATCAAACGACGTAGTTCTTTTCTTGCTAGCAACGCAACAACAACAACAACAACAAATAGTGATTTGTTTGGCTGAAGGGATCCAAAAATGACGGTGAAGAAGAAGAGTAGATGGCAAACATATGTATTAGGATGTTTGAATTTAGAAGGTCCAAAACCAAAAAAAGTATGTGCCAAACAGACCTCATTTCATCATAGAGTATCAATTTCAGATCATTTCATCATGAGTTCTTCTTCTACTACACTTTCAGAAGACCTTTCAAATTCATTAGCTGCTTCAAATATTCATATTTTTACCCTTCAAGAATTAAAAGTTATTACTCAGAGTTTCTCCAGCAGTAATTTTCTTGGTGAAGGCGGTTTTGGTCCGGTTCATAAAGGTTTTATTGATGATAAACTTAGACCCGGTTTAAAAGCTCAACCGGTTGCAGTCAAACTTCTTGATCTTGATGGCTCTCAAGGCCATAAGGAATGGCTGGTATGTATATTGTTATATGACTATGAATCCCACTCATTATTAATTAATTATATGCATGTTCCAGTTAGTGTTCCTGTGTCAAAATGTCTTCGATATCTCAGTTCAATAAATTTTATCTTATAATTTTTTTTTGTATAAATAGATCATTCGTTGATTTTTTTCAAGACGAGTCTTAACCAAAATGTCTCCGATATCTCTGTTCGGTATTCTCTGCATATATAATTTATTATCTGTTAATTTTCAAGTGTATAATACGAATCTTAGTCGAAATGTCCCTAATATCTTTATTAGACATTTTAATTTCTAATTACTCCATGAATAGATTATCTCTTGATTTTTTTTAAATGTACTGTACAAGAAATTGTTCAGACTTATTTTTTAACTAATGTTGTTTTACATTTTGATATAGTTTTAAAATGACATTTCTTTTGATGTAATTCGTTTTATTAATTTTGAAATTAATAATATTATATAAGCCTCTTGTTACTTAAAAAGATAGTAGTAATATGCATGTTCATTTGATTTATTATATTTTATTTATTTTTATTGTAGCATAATTTGTTGTTTGTTGAACTAATCATGGCCGTCCATTTTGACAGACGGAGGTGATATTTCTTGGACAGTTGAGGCATCCAAATTTGGTGAAGCTGATTGGTTATTGCTGCGAAGATGAACATAGACTTCTGGTCTATGAATACATGCCACGTGGCAGCTTGGAGAATCAACTTTTTAGAAGTACGGTTTTTCATTATTTTTCAGCTATTAAATAAAATTTAATTTTCATATTTTTATTTCAAATTTCATAAACAAATTAAATTATTTTGAAAAAAAATGAAAGTCTATCCAAAATACAGCCGAGTTTTCATTGTAAGTTCAATTAAGTTAGACAAATTCTTGATTACCTAATTTATTTTAGAAGTAATTTTAGGAATAAAAAATTATTTTAGAAGTACAAACCAAGTCCAATTGTTCTTGATCTTAATAAAACAATTACTTCTAGAAGATTTTATATATTGAAGGAATATATTTTGGGATGTTCTAAAAGTCAATGATAGTGAAGTTTTTGGTATATTTTGAAAATTTACAAAAAAAAAAATGATTAATTAGATTTAGAAAAGAAACAAAAGATGGGGAAGAAGAAGAAAGGTCTAGTTAGCTTGTTTTACCATATTCTAAAATCCTTCCGTGTTGACATGTTGCCTCAGTTGAGACTTTGAAATAATCAGCAGCCAAAAGTTTTTGTCTCTTTCAAACTTAGTGAGATTTTGTCAATTTACTGTTCAACTCCAGTATAATGCATCAATTATTTTAAAAGTTGAGTAACTCTTTCATAATAAATGAGAGATTAGATCCTAGTGATTAAATAAAAAAATTTGAATATTTTATATTTGAACTCAGGTATTTTGACACGATATTATTAGACTGATTAAGACTTAAGTTTTCTAAGATTTCAAATAATTTTCTATAAGGTTTAAATTTTACAAAATTTATTCGTTCGTTTGGAAAAGAAATTTCATTAAAATTAAAGAAGTGTCTAAACTATTATATTTAGTAGATATTTTATTTGTATTAATGTGTCCTTTAGAAATATATGTTAAACATATCTTGTTTTAATAGAACAAATCAATTTTTTTTAGCTCGAAATGAATTGAAATATATATATTTTGGTTAATTGATGCAGGATATTCAGTGTCACTACCATGGTCCACAAGGATGAAAATAGCACTTGGAGCTGCAAATGGACTTGAGTTCCTCCATGAAGCTGAAAAACCAGTCATATATAGAGATTTCAAAGCATCAAACATCTTGTTGGACTCTGTAAGAATCTTCTAATATTTAAATCACATGATTTTCAAATCCATAAACTTTAATTTGTTTTTTCAATCAAATAATTTCTTACAAATTCCATATATATATATATATTGATAATATCCACAGGATTACACTGCTAAGCTTTCTGATTTTGGACTTGCAAAAGATGGACCTGAAGGAGATAAAACTCATGTTTCCACACGAGTTATGGGAACCCATGGCTATGCTGCGCCTGAATATGTCATGACTGGTAATTATGTGAATATTCCCCATATATTCTTCTAGACAATCAAAATTAATATTAAGCTTCTACACATAGACGAAATCAGGGGTTTTAATTGTGATAGATGAAGTCAAACTTTTTAACTTTAAAGATACTTTTGAATCTATATTAATAAAGTTTTTAAAATGCAGGTCACTTAACAGCAGCTAGTGATGTTTACAGTTTCGGAGTAGTACTATTGGAGCTTATTACTGGGAGAAGATCAGTAGACAAAAGTCGTCCACACAGGGAACAGAACTTAGTAGATTGGGCAAGACCAATGCTAAAAGATCCCCGAAAACTTAGCAGGATAATTGATCCAAGGCTAGAAGGCCAATATTCAGAAGCAGGGGCTCAAAAAGCAGCTGCATTGGCTTACCAATGCCTAAGTCATAGACCAAAAAATAGACCGACCATGAGTACAATCGTCAAAACTCTGGAACCCTTAAAGGACTTTAGTGACATCCCAATTGGAACCTTCGTATACACAGTTCCAGCTGACAATGTCCAAAAAGGAGAGGAAAAGGATCAGATTAGTACTGAAATGAAGAAAGAAAATGGACCTTATCATCACAAACATAAGTTACATCATCAAAATCATAAACATCGGATTAATCAAACTTCTCAATCACCAATTATTTTCTCTGAAACTCATCTACAACAAACGATGAGAAATGGGTTAAATTCTCCGGGACATCATCATAGGTTAAAAAGAGCATAAAATTTTTTTTACCCACTCAAAAGCGTAACAAATCCTTGTAAATATGAATTTCTAAATATACAGAGTATAAGTTATATATATCCTCGATTTTTATCTTTTTTTTTTTTTTTTTATCAAGTGTAAGCATTTTGTAATGGGATTTTTTTTTTAGTTCTTTCAAGAGTAGATCTAATCTTTTTCTTAATTAATTGTACCTGATATAAAATCATTCATTTATTTAATGAGATATAGAGCTATTAACTATGCATTAATGGTGTTTCTGAGAAATGTAATAACTTATTTGAGTATATAAGAATTTTCATACCAATTGATGGATGTTAAAAAGTAATAATCATCAATTGTACATATATAATTACAACGCAATAAAATAAAGTATTAACCCTATTAAAAGATAATTACATGGTGCACTATGAAGTGGTTGAATATTTCTCAATTTTTAGTTAAGAAATTTCAAATTTTTTTTTACTCGAGTAAAGTCTCATAAACAAGACATTAGCTTATTACTGATAAGTATTCATTTTTTTATTTGACTGTCCTCTACTCTCTGGAAAACTGAAAGCTTTATGTATTATGTATAGTAAAACAAATTAAATTTGTTGATTAATTTGTTCGAAGATAAGTCTCTAAGCGTATTCTAATACTTTTAAAAGAAAATGTTAAAATATAACATTTTACATGGATCAACTTATGGGCAAAATTTTACTTCTCCCCTTGAGATACATACTTGGGACCAAAGGCGAAATTCCTCGCCCTCAGGGCCCCCACCAGACTGCCCGACGCCCAGGTGGAGGATGTAAATCATGGTGACTCAGCGGTCCTGCAAACTGGAGGCCATGACCTGGTGCGCACAAGGAACCACCTCCCACATTGGAGAGATTGAAATTCCCACACTGCCGCTGCCAGGATTCGAACTTTGGCTCTTGGGACCAACTCTGCATACTTAATTTGAAAGGTATGAGCTCAAACACAAATTTTCAACATTATAGGGTTGGGAAAATACACAAAACTTATCATACTTAGGATTAACTAGTAATTTACATAATCGAAAAATCTCATCAATTTTCATCAAATTTAATTTCAAACAATGCAGAACTAATTACATCAACATCCATATTTCCTTGATGCAATTAGCATCTAAGCATAATATTTCAAATACACTTTATAGAGTTGTTGCTAAGAAAGTTACCAAACTCCCATCTTTTGGTTTTTTTTTTCTTTTAATCAATTTTGGAGTATCAAAATCAAACCTACATTTGAATTTGTTTTACGAGAAAACTAAGAAAAATATTAGCTTCTTAAATTCCACAAAGAACAAAGAATAAAGTGACTAGTTAGGTATCTAATTTCTTTTATAATGACTAACTTTGCATGAATAATTTCCTCCACCAAAAAAATAAGTATGTTTTCTTTTTTTCTTTTTTTTCACATCAATAGCTTATTTATTGAATTGGACTGACTATTTAAAATAAAGGAAAATTAAATTTTCATGAACTCATAGATAATGATATACTCCATCCGATAAAAAATTTAAGAGATTTTAAACTCATTGAGCTTAGTCAAGAATATAAGAGTTTTTATCACTTTTAATAAACATTTATTGAACTTTTTCTATCTTTACCCATATTTCTATTATTTATTTCACTTTCATTATCTATCTTTTTCCTTATTTATAAAGAATAGAAAATGTATTGTAGTTAAAAAAAAATTCTTGTTTTTAATACTCTTAATTTGTGCGCAAAAGTCTAAAACCCCTTATATTTATGATCGGAGGAAGTAATTGTTTGATTCTTTAAAAAAATTCAACTTTAAATCATTAAATCGATACCATTCTGCATCACATATGCACAAAAAAAAATTGGGTATCGATAAAGTCAACTCGAAAAATTATAAGGATAACTCGAAAAAATTTTAAAAATTTCATTTTCACCTAAACACTTCCTCTCTCTCCTCTAAATGTCTCTAGGACTCCTAAATTCAATCTCAGATCTTGGAAGATCCGACCGTCAAAATTAAAAAAAAAAAAAAGGTTAGTTCTTCAATCTATTCTCATTTATCTACAATTTTATCAGTTTAGATCGTGAAAATATCCCTTTAATATTAAAAAAATCGGAGCTTTAAAATTTTTTTTTTTTGCTATTTTCGGGCACTTTCACCCGGTTGGAGCGAAAGTGCATGAAACTTTCACTGGCATTGGATTCCATGCACTTTCGTCCAGCTCTAGCGAAAGTGCAAATTTTTTTTCATAAATGATTATTTGAATTGTTAACTAATTTTGTATATGTAGAATGGCTGTGACTAGTTGTTTAATTTTTTTAACATGATAATATTTAATTATTATTATGAGTTTGAATGAATATGTTTTTGTAAATAATATGAAATGAATTTTATGTATGTAAAGTAAATGTAACTAGTTTAAAATTGTTTGCTTATAATTATGTGTTTAATAAGGAAACGTGTTATGTAACTGCCGAACTATTTGAATTTTAATTTGAATTGATCGTTATTCTTGGCCTTAGGTTTAGGTTTTAGTAGGTAAAAGTGAATAATATATAATTAATAAATATTACATAAGAATATTACTAAAGAATATTAGTGATGAATGGCCTTAGGTTTAGGGTTTAGTAGGTAAGATTGAATAATATATAAATTAATAACTATTACTAAAGAATATTACTAAAGAATATTAGTGATGAATAATAATAGTACGAAAGAAATAGTAGAAATGAAATAATAGATCTCGATAATAATAAATAATAAAATAATAATAGATATTAAACCAAATATATGATAAACAGCTATTAACGAGTTTGAATAAATAATAGATGGTTCGACCTAGCGGCCACATAGGAGATGATGATCTTGGTCCTGTCACGGACAGGACAGGTTGAGTTGAGGGGCGAACTATCACAACTTCGTCTAGAGGTGTGAGGGGACCTCATAGTACCTCCGACCTCCCCGCTACTCCTACCTATCTTGCACCTGGTTTCCATCATGGTACAGGTAAACCCGGGTCTTCTGCCCAACTACCGACCATACCATTTAGATTTCGACCTCCCATCCTACCCCATCTGTCTCACACCCCTGTGCCTTATGAGCCATATGGATCTGCACAGCCATCCTCACACCCCATAGACACAGTATATGTCCATACTTACATGCTACGACTATACGACCTCGTATACTATATAGATCTACACCTAGGAGCCTATACTAGAGTTTATTGGTCAGCCGAGGCAGATAGAGGCTGAGTTTTTTTATCAGATGTTTGGCGCTGCCCCTCAGGATTCTTCATGCAGCACATATGAGTATTCTCATGCTGAGTATAGTGTTTCATCTTCTGTTCCTTGCACACCGAGACCTGCAGATAGGGTATGTGAGAGTGATATTGGCGTTGAGGGTGATAGGGGGGTTGGAGAGGAGCAAGAAAGAGTCGGATCCCTACATATTGAGGGAAAGGTGTGTGAGAGAGGTGATGATGATGGTGATGGTGGTCATGATAATCAGGATGAGGGTGATGATACTAGTGATGAGGAGCAGCCTGTGCATGTGGCACCTGTGGCACATTCTAGTGAATCAGACGGGCGTCCTCGTCACAGGAAAGGGAAAGGGTTGACTGGCAGCTTTATGTCGGTGATGAGTAAGATTGCAAGGTCTCGTAACAAAAGACTTGAAGTGGTTCGTGAAGTTCCAGCTTCGACACAGAAGAGGAAGAAAGTGAAGCCTTCAGATTGGGAGCAGACGGCCCAGCAAAGGGAGGTCCTATTGACCCGGAGCTCATCCCATCATACGGTGGACATGTAGCGGGTCCGATATGGCGTGGACAGGTATATTTCTTTATGTTAAAGTTACATGTTATTATTATTGTTATTATTCTTTAATCTGTAAAATATTTTTATTGTTATAAATAGAGTATAATAATGTAATGAAACTGTATTAATTTATTTGTTTTATATTCAGGATTGTGGTTCATTGAAGTTTCGATCGCGTTACAAAGCACTCACAGGCTGAGAACTTACTGATGTACATGTTCGGCCCTTGGCTTCCGGGTCCAGTTTTACGCACCTATAATCGTGCATGTTTCAGCACCCCAACACTGCATTGTTGTTAGCCTTT
Source organism: Catharanthus roseus (assembly GCA_028651295.1). Taxonomy (NCBI): domain Eukaryota; kingdom Viridiplantae; phylum Streptophyta; class Magnoliopsida; order Gentianales; family Apocynaceae; genus Catharanthus; species Catharanthus roseus. The sequence goes on along the minus strand of JAPQWS010000044.1, from coordinate 658,133 downwards.
GTTGAGAGGTTGCAGCCCGACACGAACAGCGTCCACATGCCATGAGGTGAGATAACCGTTACACTACACGATGTGGAGCTTACTCTCGGGGTTCCTGCATATGGTGTGGTAGTGGATTCGAGATTATCCAAGGAGCAGTTGGTTCGGTTGGTTCAGGATGATCTGGGTTTAGCTCTCACTGGTGGTTTAGGGTTTAATGCAACGGAGCTTCACGCTATTGCCACTAGTAGACAGACTTCACTGCCGCCTCGTGTAAGTGCTGCCTACTATCTACAGTATATCTTGGGTAGCTCACTCTTCAGTGATAAGAGTGGCAACATTGTTCTTGCCAGACTATGGCCACTGCTGCAGGATGCGAGTTCTGTTGGGAGGTTCGCTTGGGATGCTGCCTGTCTCGCTTATCTTTACAGGAATCTAGGTCAGGCATCCAGGGTTGATGCAAAGGAGCTTGGTGGGTGTTGCTCACTATTAGAGATATGTGTTTTAAATATTACGTGAATTATGTCATTTTTTATATTTTAGGGTTTAGATAATTTATATTTATTTTATAGATCTTATTAATACATATGTTTATAGTTTTCACATTTATGCTACTTATATTTATTTTAACGTGGATATATCTGTATGTTCCCGTGTTGGCACCCCGGTTAGACCGTGTACTTAAGCCTGCAAGCCATACATTCAGCAATTTCTAGTGTTGGGTTATAAGAATGGGAATAAACTTCTTGATATTAGCATAAGACTGGATGTGATGACAGCAGATGAGGTTAGGTGGGTACTGTATAGGATGCAGTAGATTCGGACTTGCTAGGTTTCCACGTGGCACGGCTTTATTGCATATTTTGACTGCATCGAACCGTACATGCCTGGCCGTGTTTTCAGACAATTCGGGTATAGGCAGTGTATTCCCGCCCATCCTATCCAGCCTCAGGAGGCACGCAGGCCACCGAACAACAAGATGTACGTGCTGAGAAATACTTTTGTGGAGACACTATGGCTCGAGGCACCTTCGCACTTATTGACGGAGACATGGACTAGTGCTCCGGCCATTTCATCGAGTTCCTGCACGGATGATTACATGGGTTGGTGTCTCTCCCGAAGTCATCCGAGGATATATAATCTCGGGAATATTCCCAGTGGCTTTCACTTACCGGTAGTGCCCGTTATGCCACTCCAGGCTCTGTTGGATTTGATTGCACGTGAGGCTACCCGAGAGGATCTTGAGGACAGTGAGTTTAAACGTACAGTTCGAGATTTACTAAGGAAGCATTACCGCGCTCCTTAATAAATCTTTATGTATTTGTATATGTTGTTACATATTTTTTACATTCTTGTTTATGTAGTATTAGTGGATTTTGTTATGTTCATTATTTTTATTTCAACACTTACTAGTATATTATTTAAAAAATAAATATTTATAAAATCAAATCTAAAAGAAATATAATGTATTAATAACACCAACCACGTACATGTAATGAATTATATATTAAAATACTAAAGTTCCTAGTTAATAATAGCATGCGAATGACTCTGAGGCGGATACATTTCACGGTATCTTGCAACCCAATCAAACATCCGATCACGGTATGGGACTGCCCAGCCACTAACTTGTACGTCTCGATGATATTCCCATTGCACCTGTAGCGGAGGCAAAGGGCATGCATCTCACAAGTGTAGCTGCAGAATAAATTATTATAAATTAAATATTAACTTCGACTAAAAATGTAATGAATGAGAATAACAATTACAATAATTTAAAATAAATCACAATAATAAATACCTGTATGAAATGCTGCTGTTCCTCTATGAATTCGATGAATATTGTTCCAGTATTACGATCCATGTTAGAAACAAGAGATAGGACGGTGGTCGACCCTAATCGTGCAAGAAAAATAACGCACAAATTGAATATGTTTGCGATGAGATAAAGATGATCAGATGTATCCAAGTAATAGTCAGCAGGCGCTGAACCCTCTTCCCAATTGGTCCGCCTTATCAACTCAGTGATACGTTCTATTGATCAGAACAGTTGCACATATACGTTCATACGGTGGTGTAAATCAAAGCACATCCTTCTACGAATTTCAACCCAATGATTTTCATCCCCGAATAAAAAATTAAATACAACCCTAAATCCACAATTACCATTACCGGCCATATTCTTCCAGTTTAGTATGAATTCGTAGATGAACTCGGAAAATGCATTATTGAAGGGGAATGGCGTTGATGGGGCATCCGGGTTTACAACGGATGATAGACTGGACCTACCGCTGTTACGTCCCCTGCCCCTACCACTACCGCTATGAGGCGGCCTACCTCTTCACGTGGACTGGTACCAGAACCTGAACCTGAACTGCTTCTCGATCCAGAACCTGATCCGCTAGACTTTCCAATCTTCCTATGTGTGACGGAGACGTATTCCCAGTGAGACTTATCCCTTTTGGTAGAATTTGTCTTCCGTCATCCCTTCATGATTGTAGTCTCTGGGGTGTTGTGAACGGCTGACAGTGATCTTCAAGCAACACAGGAGATATAACACCTTTGATGAGGTGTCTCACTTCCGGTACCTTAGAAATTGGACCCATATTAATCTCATGTATCAGTGAGATGAGATCACACATTTCGGAATCCATGTCTCTATCGAGTTGTTCAGAAATATCAGAACCGATTTCTAGTCTTCTCCAAAAAATGTCAACATGTTCCTCTCAGATTGGAATTAAATATTGGCACCTATGAACAAGTTTACATGCACATGGTAGACCGTGCGACTTCCTTAAGTAATGCTGGCAATGGCTTCCCGATTCTTCAACCATCTCACGTGCTTTCTTTAACTCATCCATTATTTTCTTCAAAGCCAAATACTAACTTTATTACTTAAATTCTTCAATATGGCATTACTCTTAGCGCCATACTTCTCCTTAAGTTTAGAAATTTTCAAATGTGTATTTAATTTCAGCAATTTGACCTTGGATTAGAGAGTCGATATTCAGAAACACGGTGTCCAAATCACCGTGACACGTTGATAGCCACACCTTTAACACAGAATGTTCGCTCTCAGCATGGTTCGTTGTCACTACTCCAAAATGCAACACTTGAGATGTCCAAACCCCGCAAAATTTATGGGCAAATAGATTCAACCATGTGCTAAACAAGTAATGCAGAAAGTCCGGCATGCTTTTCTACCTAGTCTTCAACACCTCCAACTTTCTCTGATATTCAACCTCATCAATTTCATTTATTAATTTTTTCCACAAGCCATTCACGAACCGTTGAGCCACCTCTTCATCTTTCACCACCTCTGTCAACTTTGCCAGCACATTCTGATCGATGTGTCTTCTACATAACATATGGTATGAATTTCTAAACACATCATCAATCACCGGCATTAGTCCGCTTTCCCTATCAATAAAAATGACTAGTGGCTCTCCTTCATTAATAATTGATCCCTGGTCATTTGACATAGCAGATGTAAAATATAAATGCTTGATTTGTTGAAGAACCCATCTGTATGTCATTGCCTGTTCATTGCACATAAAAGCTATTGCCACTGTGAAGTTTTTTCCTATCGGAGTCATCCCTACAGCTTCTAATAGTGGCATATTGTACCTTAATTAAAAATTAAATGAAAAATTAATGTTAACATTGACAACTGTTTCAGACGGACTTCAAATTATTAACTATTTCTTAAAAATATATAATAAATTTAAATTTTTACGCGGATAAATTAATAAAGATATCTAATAATACAATTAATCCACTATAGTACTTACTTGTTCGTTTTATACTTACTATAGTACTATAGTACTTACTTATTTCGAAGATAGTATAGTCCATTCTTTTGCTCACCCACTCTAATCCGGGTCCTTGAGGAACGATCATGTATTGCACACAAAGATACATTAAGAAACATTGTACAATCAAAATATTTCAACAGTTGTGATACAGATATCAAATTGTAAGTCAATTGGGGAATATAGAGTATGTTATCCAATATCAAATTAGGACCAAGACAAACAAGCCCAAATTTCATAGCATAAATTTGTTTTCCATTAGGTAACTTCATTGGCCAAGGAGTTATATCACAAATATTCACAAGATACTTGAAATTACCAGTCATATGATGGGAGGCTCCTGTGTCTAGAAGCCAAGAGTTTATGAATTTACCAGAGATTCTCAGAGGAAGGAATGGACTGGTGTTCTTTGATCATCCCCAACAATGTACTCTATTGATCTTGAGTAAGATCGGGCATACCAATAGTCGCAGGGGTTGTTGGAAGATTTTTATTACCTGTCATGGTTCCCGGTGGGACTTCAACTGTGTTTGCCCATCCCTATTGCTGGGCTACTGAGAGAAGTCGTATGTCCGTAGTTGTTTCCGCTGCGGCCTCGACTTGTGCTTATGTAATTCCCTCCACATCTACCTCTCTGATTAATACCTCCACAATTGACGTTGCCGGCGGACTTGCACTCTAGCCACCAGTCTGGAAATCCAACGACTTGGAAGCAAGCCTTGGATTCATGGCCATTCTTGTTACGCACATTACATAGAATATGTCCACGGAGGATGTATTCGGACCAGTAGAACGAATGGCAAAGACCGCCGCCTTTGCTTCAATTTTTCCATCTCCATCGTCGGTCATGTTGAACACTCATTCTTCCCTCACAATTTTATTATATGCATTCTAAACACTTGGTCAAGAATCTTCATTCATAATGCTTGAACGAATTGTCTTGAACTTATTATCAAGGCCCAATAAAATTTCAATCAACTTTTCTTCCTCTCGTCTTTTGGACAGGAATGTAATAACTTCCTTGCTTTCAAGAAGCAGGAGTTGTTCGTAGTTAACCAATTCGTCCCATAATTTCTTGAGACGAGCATAATAAGTGCGGCATCTTGTCCCTTTTGCTTGCAATTATGAATTGTCCATTTTATTTCATAGAGACGTGGACCATTAGACTCACAGAATCATCCCTTCAATTCATCCTATAGAATCTAGGATTGTCATCACTGGACTAAGTGATAGTTCCATTGATAAATCCCAATTTATCTTTGGCTTCAAGAGCTAATTTAATAGCATCTACCCGTTCATCATAATTTTCTTTCTTCAATTGCACGTGGGTTATCAACTTGCCAGGACCATCGCCATGCATTAGCGAATGAGCCTCATCAACCTCAACTTTTTCGATAACCTTTTCAATGTCATCTTTATTAGTATTATCTTTAGCCATTGCTAGTTCTAATACCATGTAAAATCTTGAAATAAATTTTCTCAAGTTATTTTATTTCTTATATACCATATAATGATAATACAATTCTAGCAAAAAAGAAATTTGAAATACACCTATACTAAGAGATCTCAATCTATACAAATTAGGAAATTAGGCGCAACAAGAATTTACAATGAACTCTAATTTATTTGCTTTCATATATTAGATTCTTGTTTTAGCTAAACATGGCACTATTAAGTTTTGTGTGTGTGTGCAGAAATAACAAAGATAATAGCGGATTTGATGAGGAGGGAAACTGCAAGAAAGGATTGAAACAAGAGAGATAGAGGATGGATGAAAAATATTTAAAGAACAACTCAAGAGGAAATAAGTGTGAATTCGGGAAGAAGCAATCTAACAGATCTTATCCCAAGAAATAGAAAATAATCCTAAGAAAAAAATTGAACTAGTTAAACTCGTAAAAGTATCAGTATAAACTCTCGTAGAGAACAAATCATCACCCTCCCAATGAAGCTTTGTCACCATTGTACCGTCATCTTTAAATTAATAGCCACATATATTATAAGATTTTTTCTTTTAGAAAAAAGTTACAAGCAATTTGACTAATTAAGTACATCAGCCTCAAATGGTTTTTGTTAATCCTTAGTTATTAGCATGTGAATTGACTAAAACAATTCAAATTCATAATTCTTGAATGATTTAATTAATTTGATTCAAAATTCAGCTCCTACTTGAAGAATTACATAAGTAAGATATTCTATAGTTTCCATGAAATCATAATATTGTTGGGTTGTTAAGAGACTGGAAATTAACACTGTGAAAATAGAAAAGTCAGAGTCAAAAATAGCACAATATTTACTTAAACAAAATGCTAGTATGATCTTTTTTTTTTTTTTTGTTTCTTTGAAAGGGCTAGTATGATCCTTGTGAATTTAAAATATTTACTCCTTTTTGACTTATAATTACAATCCACTCTGCCTCAAAAAAAAAAAAAAAAAAAATTTACAATCCACTCACTGTTTCTTTTCTTTTCTTTTTAGATTAGGGCTATTTATTTAATCATTTTTAAAAACATATTATACTGATTGTATTTGTATTAGTTTTTAAAAGAAAAGGTGTATATATTTTGAAATTTCGTAAAAGATCAATTATTTATAAAATGAATGGTGAGACGAAAAAAAAAAGAAAAAAAAAAGAGAACTTTATTTTATTTAAATGGATGGTCTAACGTAACTTTTCAATTTAAAATATAAGTTTCTTTAAAATTTAGTAATTTCTATTATATTTTTAGATTTGTTACACTTAGATTATCATTATCATTATTGATATATTTTATCCATATTAACATGTGTCTACGGCTACGGTAGACATCCGCTTGTCTAAAAACCAATCCGAAATACAACATAACTTCCCGTATTTCTCTTATTTTCTCTCACAACTTAACAAACAAATTTTTTTGGGGGAAAAAATGGCCTATTTGGTACCAAAAGTTTTGACTCTAAAATGATATGGTCTTCAAAATTTATTTTCTATAACTATAGTCCCTAAACAATTTACGACAATCCAATAAGATCATTTTTTCATCAACCACTTAACTTCCATAAAGAAATACCACACGACTGCTCACGTGTCGTAATTGCAATATGAAGGGTAAAATATGTTTTACAAATCTTTCTCCAAACGAAATACATGAGGTGCGATTGTGGGAGGGAAGCAACTTTTATTTATCTTAAACCAAGTTTCAATTGTGTTTCGTTTGGAAGGAATGTCATATAATGCCAATTTTTCCCTTCACTTACACACTTAAGTAGTTCGTATAGTCTTTTTTCTTTTTCTTTTTTTTTTTTTTGAGTGATTGAAGGAAAAGGATCTTATTAAATTGTTGTAAATTGTTTATAGACCATAAATGGATAAATAAATTTTGAGGACTAATAAAGTTATATTTTATATATAAATCTATATCTTTTTCACTTAATTTGGTATAAAAATATATATTTATTATTTAATTAGAGTTAAATTGGTTTTGAAATCATAAATTATTTATTTTTACTCTATTATATATATATATATATATATATTTGGAAGTTTAGCACTAAAAGAGATTAATTTTTTATTAATTTCTGTTGATAATATTTTTTGCGTGTATTATATTACATTTTTATTCAATATTAATTTGCAAAAAATTAGAGGTAATTGAATGTGGCAAATCAAACTCAATTAAAGAGGTCAAAGTGCTGTCATTCCAATTCCAATTGAGATTGGGATTAGAATCCTATTGAGCCACCCATCACTATTCCTCTCCCTTCACTACAAGGAAGGCGAAAAAATATGTATAAAAGAGTGGAATTTTCTTGGTATCAAAATGAAGAAATCCCTAGCCAACAGGATCCCCACCAGACTGCTCGATACTCAGGTGGAGGATGTAAATCATGGTGACTCAGCAACCCTTCAGACTGGAGGCCAGACAGTGGTGCGCACAAGGAACCACCCCCCACATTGGAGATGTTGAAATTCTCACACTGCCGCTGCCAAGATCTGAGCATTGGTCCTTGGTACCAACTCTGCAGTCCTAAAACTAACTGAGCTACGCCCATGTGGGCAAGGGTGGGATCTTCTTCAACCAAAAGGGGGTTGGCCGGCTTTCCTTCTCTCTTCTCCTTCTTTTTCTTCTTTCTTCAAGCCCGTAGGAATTATGAATTTTGGGTTCAACTCTATTATAGATACGCTCTATCACTGTCAAACGGGTCAAATCGGATCGGACCGGACCGGCCCTCGTCCAGCCCGCACCTAAATGGTTCGGTCCGGTTTGGGCTTGTTTTTGACGGGCCTAAATTAAACGAATCCATATCCGTCCGCAGCCAGCCCGCGGGCTTTGCTCTTTTTTTTTTTTGGGGGGGGGGGGGGGCTAATTTTCTGATTTTTTTAAAAGCTTGCCTATTAACTATAATAATAATATACATTAATCCTAATCAATCAAAATAGAGAAAAACCAACATAAAAAAAATTAATAAGTAACAATAATCATCCAACAAAACAAATTAATAATTATTTAACAAAAAGTCAATACGAAAAATTAAACACCAACTTCTTCTTCTTCATCATTTCATCTTGAGGACTCATCTTCAACTTGATTACATCCTCTCCTCATCATCTATACCTATAAGACGCAAAACATAGATTATATAGTAAATAAAAAAATTAATAAATAATATTCATAAATTAAATGAAGAAAAAGTTGTACTTACTCTCTAAATATCATTTTATTGATATCAAAGCAAACTTTTACATGACGTGAAATGCTAGATGTTCCATATTTTCCTCCTGCAATATACACCTTCCCACAACGAACACATTCAACCCTAAGTTCTCCATCTTCACCAACAATATCAAACCTTCTGGTATGAATCCATAAATTTGACTTACAAGATTTTTTCGCTTTCTTTAAAGATTGTGCAGCATTTGAATGATCACATTTATCACTAATATCATCAACAACATTTTTATCCATCTTCTGCAATGGATAAAATGTTTATAATTCATGATTTGAAGCACTTACTAACTAATCAGATGATAACGAATTGGTGATGAATGATGATAAATATTATAAACAGGAAGCACTTAAAGATTATAATGATAAAGATTCAAGTTGTATATTCTGTAAGTCCTCTTCCTAATTATAACTTTAATAAGGTTGTTTTCCTCATTCTGCAAGTCCCCTGCCCTACCTGTAGAAGCTCTAATGTAAACTCTTGTGTCACTAAACTTGAAGTTATTTATCAAGACTTCAGTTCTACATTTGGATATCTAACAAAAAAATTTGTCATGAGGTTCCCGTTTATTCTGAGTGCCCCCTCCCCCTCACTACAAATAACATTGAGGTATGGAAAATATGATAATTTGGGGGTAAAGTGTTGATTCTGAGACTCCTAGTTGTAAGTGCTGCACAACAATGGCCATATAGTGATATGATGGAACAAGTTCGATTTTGATTCAATAAAAAGCTTAGATAACCATTAGCAACTGGTATAACCATTAGCTTAGATAACTCCCTTGTGCATTATTACTAGACCACAGGTAGCAGATGATAGATAATGAATGACTCAGACAGACTTGTTTATATTGTTCGACTAATATCTATTCTGATTTGGTTAATGCAGAAGATGAATACAATGCAGCTAACTGCTTTCCTGCTTTCCTGCCTCTCACCTCCTGCAGTTATCTGGTATGTCTCTGCAGGCTGTAATCACTTATCTTTACTCTAACACGTTTTAGTTACTCTCTGCCTGTTTATGTCTTTATTGTTTTCAACCCTACTGCAGCACCAGTTACAACGCCTTTCACTAACTCCTTTCGCTAGTTTGCTGTCAAACTCATCCAACTATTTCTGGTGGTCATATATATAGGCAGGTCTTGGTGCTCTACCTATAGAAGCTCTAATGTAAAGTCTTGTGTCACTAACACCTGTTTATTCTGCCCCCTCCCCGTGATTATGAGGCTCCTAGTTGTAAGTGCTGCATAAGTCAACAATGGCATATACTGATCTAATGGAGCAATAAAAAGCTTATATAGATAACCATTAGCAACTAACTCCTTATTACTAGACCACCTGTAGCAAATGATAGAGATAATGAATGATTCAGAGACAGACAGACTACAATCCAAAAATGATGAACACATACGCTGCCAGCACAATAACAATCCAAAAAGAAAAAGAAAGAAAAACAGAAACAATCCATTAATTAATAATTGATGTACTATAAGAGAAACCAAACCTGGGGTAATGAAGGAACGTCAAAAAGAGACGAAATTGATGGACAAGAAACCAGAGCTATTTTCGGCGGCCCGTGTGGAGGAGTCGATTGTCGGTTGTTTCCGGATCTGACTTGTTGTCGGCTGCAGAGGAGAGGAGCACAGAGGTACGGAGGAGTCGATTATCGTGGAGAGTAGTGGGTGCGAGCCCGTGCGGCAACGTGAGGTGGGGTGAGGTGAGGAGCAGAGGAAGGTTGTCTGACTCGTCTCGGTGTTAAGAAGGTAGCGAAGAAGAGGAAGATGGGAAAGCAGGCAGGAGAGAAGCTTGATGGTGAAGAAGAAGAAGCGAAGAGAAGAATAGAGGAAGACGGGAGGCGGCGGCGGCGCGACTGAGAGAAAGAGAGAGAAAGTGACTGAGTGTCTGAAGAAAATGAATGAGAAAGAAGAGAAGAATTGGATTGCCAAACCCTAAAAAAAAAAAGAAAAACGGGCCAGCCCGCGAACCATACAAGACCGGACCATAAAAGCCCGTACTCAAAATGGTCTGGTCCGGTCCGGGCTCATTTTTTACGGGCCTAAAAGTATGAATCCATATCCGTCCATATAGCGGACGGTCTGGGCCAGCCCTCGGGCTCAGGCCCGTATTGACAGTGTTAATACGCTCCTTCCTTTTATTTTCTTAATCTCTTTTCCTTTGCAATTTCATCATGTTGTTTAAGATATTGTCATGAAATTTTTAATTGATTAGAATATACGAAGACTTAGTTTGAATAATAATTTAGTTTATTATTTTTTTTATTGTTGGCCAAAGCCTGGCCCATTGTCCACATTTTCATTTATTATTAGTCCACTTTCTTTATACCCCTATGTTGATACTTGGACTGGGCCTCACAATTACTTGGGCTTACTTATGTCACACCAGATGCCAGACGGGTCAGGTTTAACCAACCCACCCCAGGTGGCTGATGGATTATAAAGCCTCTTTTCTCTTGTTGCCCTAACATGGAGTGCAGCATTTCTCTAACTCTTTCGACCGCCTCCTCTCTAGGGTTGAAGCCCTTTCTTCTACTCTCTGTGATCTCTCTCATCTCCCTTGCACCGCCCGTCGGTTGTCTTTCAGTGCCTCGTTGGCCTCGTACTTGATCGGTAGATGAGGTGAATAGAGATAGAGAACCGTGAGTAGAGTTATTGATTGTGCGGTCTACTCCAAACTGAGGGTGACTATTGGTACTTCCCGAGATTTTCTTACTGTTACACTGAATCAACAATCGTTCATACAAATCTTGTAATAGTTTAGGAGATTTCTATTCTATTTGTTATTCGATTTAGTTTGTAATAATAAATAGGTTTGGTCACCGAACTTGTAACAGTAGTATCAGAGCAAAAAATTACCGTTTTTCAGTGACCTTTCTGGTACCTTCGTCCTAGAAGCGGCAGCAACGGTATGCTGTTGCTCCAGTGGAGTCAGACGGTCGCCTCTCGGAAACTTCAGATTCGACTCGTCTCGGTTTCATGTTTGCAAAAACCGTTGAGTTCCATGAACTCAGGGAAGTTTTTTTTTTTTCTCTCTGCCTTTCTTTTAGCGTTTCTCTTCAGTTTCTGTCTACATATATTCATATATCCGCTGTTGATATCTCACTATCACGAATCGAAACTTTTTCTAATTGTTTTTTTTTTTTTTAAACCAGAACCTAAGCCTGGCTTGAGTCATGTAGAGACTCAAGTATCTTTGAGTTGACGTTTTCCTCGTTCGATTGCAAAATATTTTTTTTTGGTTCGTGACTGTTGAGATTTTATCTCTCTTTTACTGTCTGTTGGGGGGCTGTTGTTCAGCCTGTGTTTACGGTTGAGATCCTATTTCTCTGCTTTGCTATTTGTTGGTGGCTGTTGCTCAGCCTGTGTTGTTTGTTGTGAGACTTTATTCCTGTTGTTCGATCATTACTTGTGTTTTCGGCTGTCTTTGTTTTGGGGAATACCAATGCTATTTTTTTGATGAACTTGCTGTTACTATCTTTTGCTGTTACTAGCTTTACGATTCTATCTCCTGTCACTGTTATTCCTTGTGCTTGTTGGTAATTAGTATTTGTCCGTGTACACCATGTCCACTCCAAAACTTGAAACCGACAAGTTTGATGGTAAATCTGATTTTATTATGTGGAGAAGAAAAGTTGAGTCGTATAGCTTCCCATCTGTTATGGCTTGGCCTTTCCCTTCCAGAAAGAGAAAAATAGCTCGACGCCAGGATGATAAAAAGTGAAAACTGTTTTAGTTCAAAATAAAATCGCAACCGCTATTTGTAGTCTTGATAAATATTCAGAATCCTGGAAGGAAGAAATTCTTGCTGAAAAACTTGGTGATGTACATAGCTGTCTTACCTTGTATTTAAATTATAGTGTTTTAAGTGAAATAGATGAAAAGGATAATGCTTATGAAATCTGGACAAAACTTGAGAAACTTTATTTGGAAAAATCTTTGGCAAATAACATTTATTCGAAAGAACAAATTTTTGGTTTTAAATTGAGCGAATCAAAATCACTTTCTAAAAATATTGATGATTTAAACAAAATCATTTTAGAACTACAAAATGTTGGTGAAAAGATTTCCGATGAAAACATTGCTGTGATTTTGTTAAATTCTTTGCCTGAGTCTTTTAATGATGCAAAATCTGCCATCAAATATTGTCGAGATGATTTTACTTTATCTGATGTTAAAGTACTTTAAAATCAAAGGATTTGGATTTGCAACAATTCAAGCGGAGAGAATCTTTACTTGAGAGGGAGAGTTGATAAGAGAGAATCTTTCAACCAGGGACGGAACTATAGGGGGGCTCGAGCCCCCCCAACAAATTTTTTTAAAAAAAAATTTTTTAAAGATTTTTATATTTAAGCCCTTCAAATTTTCTTTTTTCAATTTAGCCCCACAAAACTTAGGGACTGATTTATAAAAAAAACTTGAAAACCTCGATAGCAGCAGAAACCAAAAAGTTTTCTCTCTTCTCTCTCTTTCCGATTCCCTCCTCCTCCTCCGCGTAAACAATCAATCCTCTTCCTCGGTCCGAGCTCGACGACGAGTGGTGTCGACGGTGACAAAAACCTCGCGACGGTGGAGCCGTGGACAGCAAGCTGCAGCAGCGCGGCAGCACCAGCAATCAAGCGTACAGAGGATGGCGGCAGGCCGGTAGCTTCGCTTCTCTGTTCTTCAAACTTTGAAGAATAAAAAAAGTAAGTTTTCTAGATTAATCTATGTAGAAACATTTTTTATTTTTTATTTTGGTAAATAGATTTTTGAGTGCTTAAATTTTGATTTTGATAGTAAAAAAATTTCTTGGGTGTTTTTTGGCAAAAATATGATTATAATGTAAATTTAGAATTATAATGCTTATCCCGTGAGTGATGGGTAATCATTTCTCGTGAGTGATGGGTGATCACTCCTCATTGGTAATGGGCGATTACCTATTCTTTTGCTATATTATATGTAAATTTGGAATTGTTTGAACGTCTTTTGTACATGGAATGCATCATTTTATAGACGAAATTCTGGTAAAAATTTTTTCTTCTCCAGCCCCCCCAACAATATTGTTCTGGTTCCGTCCCTGCTTTCAACCATCAGTCTAAAAGTAAAGGGAGGTCCAAAAATAGAGATAAGAGTAAAAATAAAATCAAATATTTTTACTGTGACAAAGATGGTCATATGAAAAACAAGTATTTTAAACAGATAAGAGATGAGAAACAACGTAAGAAAGGTAATGTGAGTAATAAAAATGACAACAAAACTAATGATTTTGATTCTATGTATTCCAAGGTCTTGTGTGTATCCCCTACCCCTTCTTCTTCAAATACTTCTAATGAATGAACTCTTGACTCTAGTTGTACTTTTCATATAACTCCAAACAAGCACTGGTTTTCTGATTTTGAAACCCTTGATTATGGAAAAGTATTTTTGGAAAATAATGAAGTTTGTAACATCAATAGGATTGGAAACATTTTTATAAAAATGCATGATGGTATGACTAGGAAATTAACTAATGTAAGATATGTTCCTAATCTTAGGAGAAATTTAATTTCTCTTGGTCTTTTTGACTCAAATGGTTATTCTTACAAATCTGAAAATGGAATTTTGCGTGTTCGCAAAGGATCTTTAGTCATACTTAAAGGTTTTAAGAAAAATGGCTTGTATACTTGCCTGTATACTGTTTCTGAAAAATCCATATTGTGGCAAAGGAGAATAGACTACATCAGTGAAAAGGGTTTGCAATATTTGAACAAACAAAATCTTTTGAATAGTGAAAAAATTGATGCCTTAGATTTTTGTGATCATTGTGTTCTTGGCAAACAGCACAAACTTAGTTTCTCTACTGACACACACAAGTCCATTGCTGTACTTGATTATGTGCATTGTGATTTATAGGATCCTGAAAAGGAACCTACCTATGGTGGTAATGTATATTTCCTTTCTATTGTGGATGATTTTTCTCGGCGTGTTTGGGTTTTTTTGTTGAAAGCTAAAGACCAAACCTTTGAAAAATTTAATGAAAGGAAGCGTTTTGTTGAAAATCAAACCAGTAACAAAATAAAAGTTATAAAAACGGATAACAGTTTGGAATTTTGCAAAAAAAAGTTCAATGACTTGTGTGCATCACATGGGATTGTGCATCATAAAACTGTTAGGCATAACCCTCAGCAAAATGAGGTTACTGAGAGGATGAACAGGACCATAATGGACAATGTTAGGTGTCTCATGCTATCTTTCGGTGTTTTTAAGCCTTTTTGGCGTGAAGCTGTAAGTACAACAATCTATCTGATAAATAGGTCTCCTTCTACTGCCATTAATTTTAAAACACCAATTGAGTTGTAATCTGGTGAACCACCAAACCTGTCAAACCTAAGAGTTTTTAGGTGTGCTGCCTTTGCACATAAAAAAGAAGGGAAGTTTGACCCTAGATCAAAGAAGGGTGTGTTTATAGGTAATCCTAGTAGGGTTAAGGGTTTCAAGGTATGACTCAAAGGTGACCTAGGGGTGAGATAGTCATTAGTAGGGATGTGATCTTTAGCGAGCTTGACATGTCATGTTTTAAAGCTAAAATTTATCCCGTTAGTTCTACCAAATTTTCCTCAGTTGGGAATATTCATATCAAGGTGGAGGACACCTTTGGCCATCCATCCAAGCACACACTTACACCCGAAGCCAATGATGAAACGGATAACCCAGGTAATGTACCTGAAAACAGTGTGCTTAAGTCAGAAAATTCTGACGATGATGAGGATCATCCTGAGGCACAAGCACACGCTCTTAATGATTATCATTTAGCTAGGGATATTTCTAGGAGAGTGTCTAAGGAACCTATTAGATATGGGTATCATACATTGTGTCTTATGTATTTGCTGTTGCATCATTTGTAGAAGAAAAGGTGTGTTTTTCTGATGTTGTCAAGAGTCCAAATTACTCTTTGTGGATGCATGCCATGAGAGAAGAAATGTCTTCTTTGTATAAGAATGAAATTTGGATACTTGTTCCTAAACCTCCTAAAAAAAAGTTAATTGATTGTAAATGGATTTTCAAAATCAAAAAATCTGAATCTAATAACGAACCTCCTCGTTTTCAAAGCTAGACTAGCTACACAGGGTTTTTCTCAAGCTGAAGGTATTGACTTCAATGAAATTTTTTCTCCCATTATTAAGTATAAAACGATTAGGATTATCCTAGTTGTTGTTGCTTTCTTTGATCTTGAACTTGAGCAGTTAGATGTCAAAACTGCAATTTTGCATGGCGAACTAGATGAAAACATTTACATGCGTCAACCTTCTGCTTTTGAGATAAAAGGAAAAGAGAATATGGCTTATCTTTTGAAAAGGTCCTTGTATGGACTTAAGCAATCATCTAGATAGTGGTACAAAGGTTTGATTCATTTATGCTTAAATCTAGTATTATTAAAAGCAATTATGATAGTGGTCTCTATTTCTGTGGGTATAATATTAACAATGCCATTTATTTACTGCTTTATGTTGATGACATGTTGATTGCTTGAAAACATAAAGAAAAGATCATAAAATTGAAATCTTTGCTGAAATTAGAATTTAAGATGAAGGATTTAGGATCTGCCTCTTGAATTCTCAGCATGAACATTGATAGGGATAAAGATGATCACTCTTTGTTTATATCCTAGAAATCCTTCCTGAAGAAAATTGTTTCAAAATTTTCTATGCATATGTTAAAGCCTGTCAGTACTCCTCTTACTAGCCATTTTCAGCTTTCTTCTAAAACTTGTCCCATATCTGAAAATGAGAAGAAAACTATCCCTTATAGAATGGCTATAGGATCACTTATGTACTCCATGATTTCCACGCTCCCCGATATAGCCTATTCCATAAGTTTCCTTAGCCAATTCATGTCTAATCTCGATAAGGATCATTGGGCTGCACTTAAATAGTTGTTGAGGACTTGAATAAGACAATTAATAAAGGTTTACACTCTTATAACTGGACTGAAACATTTGACTTAGTTGATTATGTTGATTCTGATTTTGCTAGTGATAAAGATTTTAGGAAGTCAATTACATCTTATTTCTTTACTCTTGCTAGTAATTGCATATCTTGCAGATCACAGCTTCCGCCTATAGTTGCCCTTTCAACTACAAAGGCTGAATACATTGTTGTCACCGAGGCAATCAAGGAAGCCATTTGGCTTCAAGGTCTTTTAACTGAATTGGACCTTCTGCATTCCAAAGCAATTATTTACACTGATAGTCAAAGTTATCTATATTTGTGTAAAAATTCTGTCTATCATGAAAGAACTGAACACATAGATGTTAAATATCATTTCATTAGAGAAAAGGTTACAAATGATTAGCACTGTCGAAATGGCTCCGGCCCACCCGTGATACGGACAGATATGGCTTTGCATTTCTTGGCCCGTAAAAAATTGGCCCAACTCGGACCGGACCGTTTTGATGCGGGCTTTTACGGTCCGTCCGTTTCGCGGGCTGGCCCTTTTTTTTTTTTAAGATTTATCATTTAGGACCTTATTTGAATTAATAATTTCTTGAGGTCCTAAATGAAAATTTTTAGAAACCCTAAAATGTCTAACTCTTTCTTCTCTTCTCATTCTTCCTCCTCACTTGACACTCTCTGTCTCTCTCGTTCGACAGCAGCCAGTGGACCGCGTCACCGCCCCCTTTCTTCTCTTCTTCTTCCTCTTTTTTCTTCTTCCTCTTCTTCACCATCAAGCTTCTCTCCAATTTCTCACTTTCCTTGCTCAACCTAGCTTGTCTCTGTTGAACCCGACGAAATCTATTCCATTCTTTCGCTCCTTCGTCCCGAAAATTGGCACCACCGTGCACTCCAATTCCCCAGCACACGTTATTAGAAATCAGAGCTTCAGCATGGCGACAACTACCACTCGACCGCCATCGAAACTGTACGATCTTTTGACGGCGTCTTCCACTTATATGGGCTGGCGAGTTTCCGACGGCGTCTTCCGAAAGCTGACAATTGTTAATTGCTTGTGCTTGGTTTCTTTCTTGCTCTGCTACTGCTAGTGCATTCCCCCTACCCTCTCTTTTTTATGTGCAGATGTAGAGAGGGAATGAAAATTGGAATTTTTTTTTAATTTAGTTCTGTGATTTATGTTAATCTTCAATCTTCATCATATTTTCGCTCTTTTGGATTTTTTTTTAAAATTTTTACTTTTTACTGCAGATTCAATCTATTGTAAAGTATTTGCAGAAAAGTGTTGATTATGTTCAACTAGATTTGTTTTGAGTATTGAACTTGATTTTTTTTTCATTTAGGTGTGCAATATAAATATAAAATGATTAGGGTCTGAATTTGAAGAATAACTTTTTTCTTGGCCAAGCCCTCGAGCTGGCTCGTCTATCTGTGGGTGGATATAGATTTCAATATTTCAGACCATCAAAAATAAGCCCAGACTGAACCAGTTCGTTTAAGTACGGGCTTGATGCTAGCCGATTCGATCCGATCCGGTTTGGCCCGTTTGACAGTGCTACAAATGGTATGGCTAATGTCATCAAGATTAGTACTAAAGATAATTCTGCTGATTTTGATACCAAGGTTATGACAAGCAACAAGTTTGCTTTGTGTAGGGATCTCCTTCATATCGATAAAGATTGACTCACTTGAGTGAATCTTGACTGATTAATAAAAATGTGTTCAAGGTGGAGTTTGTTGGCCAAAGCCTAGCCCATTGCCCATATTTTTATTTGTTACCTACCTACTTTCTTTATACCCCTATGATGATACTTGGATTGGGCCTCACAATTACTTGGGCTTACTTATGTCACACCAGATGCCAGGCAGGTGGGGTTGAACCGACCCGCCCCAGGTGACTAATGGACTATAAAGCCTCGCTTTCTTTTGTTGCCCTAACATAGAGTGCAACATTTCTTTAACTCTTTCGACCGCCTCCTCTCTAGGGTTGCGGCCCTTTCTTCTATTCTTTGTGATCTCTCGTATCTCCCTTGCGCTGCTCGTCGGTTGCCTTTCAGTGTCTCCTCGGCGTCGTGCTTGACTGGTACATGAGGTGAAAGAGATAGAGAATCGTGAGTAGAGATGTTGATTAGTGAGGTCTACTCCAAACTGAGGGTGACTGTTGGTTCTTCCTGAGATTTTCTTACTACTACACCGAATCACCTATCGTTCCTACAAATCTTGTAATAGTTTAGGCGATTTCTATTATGTTTGTTATTCGATTTGGTTTATAATAGTAAATAGGTTTGGTCACGAACTTGTAACACTTATTATTTTATGCTCATAATTAATTTTGAAGTAAAGTAAAACCTACCGTTAATGAATTAAGATTTAATCTAAGAGAATATGACATGGTAAAAAAATCATTTAAATTAATTATTGAGATAACAAATTGAATGAAAGTCTTAATAATCCTTTTTCATAATTTGCTAAGTTTAATTTATAATATTTTTCTTATTTTAATTTAGTTTTTAACATATTTCCCTTCATTATAATTTATTTTAATTTAAATTAAAATAATTAATTATTTTAGTCCTTAATGATAACAATTATAATTAAGATAGAACTAGAGGTGGCAAGAAAATTCTCTTACCCAATACCTACCCTAGACCAATTAATTTCGGTACGATAAAAATTCACCACTATTGATGGTGGACTTAATTGGATTTAAATCATTAATATAATGAATGGATTAGAGGATAATCTAAACCCACCTGAACCTATTTCTAAGATAACCAATGACTAATCTAATGGATAGTCCAGTGGGCAACCTAATGGATTTTTTAAAACCCATTTAATTTATCATTCTTTTATCATTCTAATGTAATGCATGAAAATACCAAAACTAAATGATAAACTATCTCGATGAATTTATTTTGCTTATTTCATATTTATATTTTTATCGCAGAAAAATGTTTAAAATTTGAAAATTAAAAAAAATGCATTTATCTAAACAGTTGAAATTATTGTAAAAAAAAAGGGGATTCGTTTTAAAAGAAAAGGCTGGAATTGGTTTTTTTTTAAAAAACAAATCAACTGAACCGGTGTTGAGATATTGTATATTGTAGATTATAGCAAAATAGTTAGGATATGAAATTGAGATATCTTATACTTTGAACGGATACTTTTGTAACTGCACTTTGTAACTGCTTCCTGTTTTATAGGAAGCCAGTATCCTGTACAGATGAAAAGGGGAAAACAGAGAAATGAAAAAATAAAGAAAAACAGAAGGAAAGTTTTCCTACTGAAAACTTCATGGTATCAGAGCAAAGTTCCTTGGCTGTGCAGAGAGACTTTCTTCAGTACTAATCTTGAGATTATTAATCCAAAACATTCTAATACAGCAATGGATATAGAGGAACATATTAATGAGCATATTCAAAGAGATGCCTATCATCTAGCATCCTCAGACTATCCGCACTTGATTCTTACTCAAGTGCAGCTTAAAGAAGATAACTACAACGAATGGGTAAAAGCAATGCACTTAGTGTTGCGAGCAAAGAAAAACTCGGATTTGTGGAAGGTACCATTCTGAAACCAAAATCTGGCACTGTAGAAGAAGAAGAATGGTGGACCATCAATACAATGGTGGATTCGTGGATTTTAAAGCCATTGAACCTAACCTAAGGACAACCATGACGTATGCGGAGAGATGTGATAAATTGTGGGCAGACTTAAGAGAACAGTTTGTGTCAGGTAATGCACCAAGTACACACGAGCTCAGAACAGCGTTAGTCAACTGCAAGCAATCTGGTATGTCTGTTTTAGCCTATTATGCGAAACTTTAAAAAAATATGGGATGAACTAATTAGCTATCAACAACTACCTGATTGTACCTGCGGAATGCTAAATAAATTGATTAAACAAAGAGAGGAGGATAAAGTTCACCAATTTATGATAGGGCTAGATGACTCTATGTTTGGAACTGTTCGCTCGAATATTTTACAAATGGAACGTATTCGAAACATTAAAAAGACATATGCTATGATAATTAAGGAAAAGGCTCACAGAAAATTGATTAGAAATACGGAGGTAAAAAATGAGACTATGGCATTTGTAGTTTCAAGAACTTCGTACAATTTAATTCATTGTACTAATTGCTTCAAGGTAGGACATGAGGCGAAAAAATATTACCTCTTGGTGGGATATCCGGACCACATGGCAGGTAGGTGGACTGAGAGGGGCGCGGATTTTGGCCCCGGAGATCGCCGTGGAAGAGGTAGACAGAGTAGAGGTAGAAAAGGCAACGGCAGGAGCTTCTTTGATCGCGGACAGCCTGAATCAACTCCAACAAACCAGGGGTGGGCTGCAGCGGCAATTGCGCATTGGCCAGGAGCAACAGCGTTGGGCTTCGCTGGTGACGGTGCACGCCGCGGCTCGTCAGGAGAAGATCAGAAGAGTATGAACAGAAATGCTGTGGTGGACGATTCCTCTGTCGGAGCTGGTGTCGCCAGAGCTGTTTAGCAGATGGATCTGTCAGATTTCCTGGGCTGACGGCAGAACAGTGGGGATCCTTCATTAATTTGCTGAACAGTCAGCCAAAGTCCTCCCCTTCAAATAATGAAACCCTTTCTGGTAAGACTGAAAATAAATGGATTTTAAACAGTGGTTGCTCACATCACATGAAAACCAGAAGAGATTTTTTGTCAGATATCAAATCCTCTGTTACTTATATTATTGCTCTTCCAAATGGGTCTAAAACCATTGGTAAAGAATTGGGGCCAATCTGTTTGCATTCTAATCTGAAAATCGATAATGTGCTGTCTATTCCTAAACTTCGATGCAATCTTTTGCCTCTCTCCCAACTTTCCAAGGAAATAATTGTATTATTATAATTAACGATAATGTGTTGATGTTACAGGACCGTATCTCATGGATGCCGATTAGAGCGAGTGAAGAGAGAGATGGGGTATACTACTTTAGACAAATTCCTAAACAGCAGTATGTTGCCTATTCTGTTCAGCAGTCTGATCTGAGTGCATTATGGCATAATAGACGAGGTCATCCTTCTAATTTTGTGCTTAAAAATTTACTGGGACAGACATTTAATTTCGATTCCTTGAATAAATGTACAATTTGTTTACATGCTAAACAAACATGTGAACCATTTCCTGTTAGCTTAAATAATGTTACTACTTCATTTGATTTGGTGCATTGTGATCTGTGGGGGCCATATAAAACTCCTTCATCTTGTGGGGAAAACTATTTTTTAACTGTTGTGGACGATTTTACACGATGTGTTTGGATTTTTCTGCTCACAGAAAAAATAGTGGTAGCACAAACTTTAAAACATTTTTTTGCTATGGTTCAAACTTAATTTAATAAACGGGTCGAGATAGTTCGTACAGATAATGGGACAGAATTTACTTGTCTAAGGTCATATTTTTTGGAAAATGGAATATTACATCAAACGTCCATGGTACATACACCCGAACAAAACGGTCGTGTAAAGTGTAAACATCGTCACATCCTTAATGTAGCTCGTGCTTTGCTTTTTCAGGAAAATTTACCAACACAATTTTGGGGGGAATGTGTTCTTACTACTGGATACTTGATTAATCGTACTCCTTTGTCAGTGTTGAAAGGGAAGACACCATTTGAACTTTTGTTTAACACGGCACCATCATACACTCATACAAAAAGTTTCGGTTGTTTGACATTTGTACATGATAATGGACTTCCTAAAGACAAGTTTAAACCTCGGGGGCGGAAATGTGTGTTCGTGGTTTATCCACATCGAAAAAAAGGTTGGAAATGTTTTGATTTGCAGACTCATGAATTCATTGTTTCTCGAGATGTCATATTTGTGGAAAATAATT
The DNA here is from genome assembly GCA_028651295.1 of Catharanthus roseus. NCBI lineage: Eukaryota > Viridiplantae > Streptophyta > Magnoliopsida > Gentianales > Apocynaceae > Catharanthus > Catharanthus roseus. The sequence goes on along the minus strand of JAPQWS010000044.1, from coordinate 635,854 downwards.
TTCCATTTTTATCTAAGACACAAGTGGTTTCATGTTCTGAAAATAGATTAAATTGTGAGTTTGGTGAAATTCCAAGAAATAGCTTGGCAAAAAGAGGGAGAAGTCCAAAAGTAAGATGGAATAGTTGAGCACAATCTTTTGAAGTGGGTCAGCAAGGGAGTCCAAATAGAAGGGATATACAAACAGCCCAGCAGCCCACATGCGATGCAGCCCATCAGCAAATTCATCCTCCGTTAGTTGAGCCACTTGCGTCTGGCCCATTCCAGCCTATTGGGCCACTTGTGCCTGGCTTAACCCAGTGAGCTACTGCTTCCTCACGAGCTGAGCTGATGATGTCTCCTTCATCCTCATGCACTGGGCCGATAGTGTCCGTTGCACCCATCTACCCCTGGCTCATCACAGCAAGCTATCTCTTCCTCACAAGCTGGGCCATATGCATCTGGGCTGCATGGTAATCTGGAAGAACCAGCCCAAATAAGTAGAAGTATGGAGAATCAGCTATCTTCAACAACTGGGAGCTTATTCTCACAACCCGAGGCCACAAGTTTTGGGAAAATTTCAGATGGCAATTTTGGTAATTCGGATTCCAGCAACTCTAAAAATTCTTCCAGGTCATCTGAATCTTCAGGCGGTGAATAACAAAATGGGATAAGACTGTTGAATCTCCGTCGAAGTAACAGGCTACATCGACCTCCTAGAAAACTAAAAGATTATGTTTGTCATACTGTGTTGTCTAATCCTGGTATATCTCTCTCTTCTGCTTTATCTTCTCCTTCAGTTTTTCCAGATACGTCTCTGTATCTGTCAACTCATTATGTTTCTTATAATAAATTTTCCCCTTTTTACCAGAATTTTGTAGCAGCAATCAATACAGGGACAAAACCGACCACATATACCGAAGCAGCTTTGGTACCGGAATGGCAACTAGCTATGCAAAATGAGATAAAGGCTCTTGAGAAAAACAAAACTTAGACCATGACAAAATTACCTCCCGGTAACCGTGCACTTGGTAGCAAATGGGTATATAAAATTAAATATAAGTCAGATGGCTCTATTAAACATTACAAAGCCAGATTAGTGGTGTTTGGAAATACACAGCAGGAAGGAGTTGATTACAGAGAAACATTTGCTCCAGTAGCAAAAATGGTGACCGTAAGGACATTGTTATCAGTAACAGCCGCCCAGAATTGGGAGGTTCATCAAATGGACATTCACAACTCCTTCTTACATGGAGATTTGACCGAAGAAGTTTATATGAAACTTCCTCCCGAATTCCGCACTTCAGACCCACATAAGGTTTGTCGTGTCAATAAATCTCTATATGGAATCCTTCAAGGTCCACGATGTTGGTTTACTAAACTTACGGAATCAGTGCGGATTTGTGCAATCGTATGCTGAGTACTCTCTGTTTACATTTAAGAAAAATAATATTTTTCTTTGCATTCTAATTTACGTGGATGATTTGTTAATTTCCGGTAATAATGTCGCCTGTATTCATAAATTCAAAACCTACCTGGGGTCGTGTTTTCATATGAAGGATCTGGCCATCTTAAATATTTCTTGGGAATAGAAATTGCCCGCAGTCAGACTCGTTTTTATCTTAGTCAACGTAAGTATGCTCTAGAAATTATTTCTGAAACAGGGATACTGGTTCCTAAGCCTGTTTTTACTCCATTAGATCTGAACCATCAGTTGGCTAAAGCTTCTGGAGAATTCTATGATCAACCAGACCGATATCGTCATCTTGTAGGAAAGTTGATTTATTTGTCGATCACTCGTCCGGACCTAGCCTACTCCGTACATTTTTTAGCCCAGTTTATGCAGAATCCATGCAAGGAACATTGGGAAGTAGCACTTCGAGTCATCCATTTTCTTAAAGGTTCTCCTGGACAGGGGATTTTACTTCGTGCTAATATGCCTCTGCGATTGATCGCTTATTGCGACTCAGATTGGGCAAGTTGTCCAAATACATGACGTTCGGCCATTGGATACTTTGTTGCTGTTTGACATTCTCCTATTTCTTAGAAGACAAAGAAATAGCATACAGTTTCACGGTCGTCCGCTGAAGTAGAATACCGATCCATGGCAGTGACGTTATGTGAATGGAAGTTGCTACGACAGCTTCTCGGAGATCTTCAAGTACCGGTAAAACACTCCATACCACTTCATTGTGATAGTCAAGTAGCTATCTATATTGCAGCAAATCTAGTTTTTCATGAACGTACTAAACACATTGAGATAGACTATCATTTTGTACGTGATGCATTTCAAGCTAATCTGATTACTCCTGTTTACATTCCAAGTAATTCGCAGCCTGCCGACCTTCTCACCAAGGCTCTATATTTCCCTCAATTCCGTAAGTTATCTATCAAGTTGGGCATTTGAAACAGATACTTTTGTAACTGCACATTGTAACTGCTTCCTGTTTTATAGGAAACCAGTATTCTGTATAGATGAAAAGGGAAAAATCTGAGAAATGAAAAATTCAGAAAAATAGAAGGAAAGTTTTCCTACTGAAAACTTCAACTGGTTTAATTCCTTTTCCAGGCAAAAATAATAAATAAAAAAAACTGGAACTGGTTTTAAAAAAAAAAAAAAAGCAACTTATGAACAACAATACCATCATGTATTATATTTTTTTTAAAAAATAATGGTAAATAAAGATACCATACCATACAATAATTTTTTTTTTAAAAAAAGTGATAGTACTATATATAAGGTCGGTATGTAATTTTTTTTTTTTATAAAATCACCTACCGTGAACAAAGATATTGGTACTATAATTTTTTTAATCTAATTACGGTACCGTCTATAATGATACCGACGGTATTGTAAATTTTTTTCTAAAAAAATTACGATATCATATAACGAAACCAATCAATTTACGCTCACTTCATCTCCCTAGAATTCACACTCACTTTCTTTATCTATAATTTACGCTCATTTTCTCTTTCTAGAATTCAAGCACACTTTCTCTCTATAATTCACGACACCTTTTCTATCTAAAATTCACGATATTTCCTCTCTCAAGAATTAAAGAAAATTTTGTAAAAATAAAAATAAATAGTTAATAAGTTTGTATAAAATCATTTGTTAATGAAAACATTGCAAAATGGTTGATGGGTTTACACAAACTCATTTGTTAATAAATTATAATATTTGATAGGATGTCCATCTTGAATGCCCAATGGGCACCTTATAAAATTAATGTTTTGGATGCCCATGGGTAACCAATTTAAGCCCATAGTCCGTTTAAACTTACCCATTTAAGTCCATTAGTGTTTAGAACATGAGTGGACATTTACCTATGTGTCCATTTAATAACTTTTTAAAAACCCGCCCAACCTGCCAATTTGCCAACCCCCTAATAGAACCCTACTATAGGACCAAAGGGAGCCGATAAAGGTAACTCGAAAATCTATAAGGATAACTCAAAAAATTTCAAAAAATTCATTTTCCTTTCTCTCACTTTCTCTCTCTACATACTTTCTCTCTAACCTCTCTCTAAAAAGACTCCCAACTTTGAACATTACCAAACGAAATTAGAGATAATATGGATCCTTTTGAAGAATCTCTGCAAGAAAATATTGGCTTTGAGGAAAGAAATCGAATTTTTTTTTCACATTTTTGGGCACACTTTCGCCCAGATTGAGCAAAAGTCACGGTGACTTTCGCCCAATTTGGACAAAAGTCTTGTTGAGCTTTCGTCCAGATTTGGCGAAAGTCATAGTGACGTTTGCTCAATCTGGGCGAAAGTGTGCCCGAAAATGTGAAAACATTTTTTTTTTCTGTTTTTTGTTTTTTTAGGGTTTTCTTTTTGTAATATTAACTTTTCATTATACATTAATAGGGTGATGAAGATCCAAATACCTTTGGAGAATTTCTAGATCTGGAAGAATATATCAATCTTTGACATTTATTTACAACAGACCGAATATTTAGTTCGAAAAATGAGTTGGTGGAGTGGGCAAAACAAATTGAAATGAATGCGAAGACATATTTAATCATAACTCGGTATCAGAGAGCCAGAACATTTGACCGTCGACCATATGTCACATTGGCTTGCGAACGCGGAGGTTCAGTAAGAAAATATTAAAAACCAATAGTCGATGATGAGGAAGAAGAAATACCGAAAAAAAGCGTGGACCGTATGGGACGAAAAATGTGATTGTCCATTTAAGCTAAAGGGAGAGCAAATGGTAACAAGTGAAAATTGGCAATTGTTTGTACACAACAGGAGGCACAACTATAAAATAGTTGTTTACAGTCACGGTCATGCTCAGTCTGCAAGACTTACGGAGACGCAGTTGCAACAGACCGAGCAGTTCAGGAAGAGACATGTTCCACCGCGCAATATATTACGATTTTTCCGAGAACAAGACGTTGGTTGTGCAGTTAGGTAAGTTATAAGGGAATTATTATATTATTTTTCATACTTTATTTAAATATTTTACAGTTGTTTTTATTCCATTAATAAATATAAATTTTTGATGTATGTAGTTCCCAAAAAATTTACGATGTTGTTGCCAAGATTAAGAGGGACCGGATGCAGGGAAGAAATACAGTAGAGGAAGTTCTCTGCTTAAGTGCAGAAAGGGGCTGCACTGTTTTCTATAGAAATGGTGAGGACAGCAACGTACTCAGTGATATTGTCGTTGCACACCCGACATCAATTGTAATGATTAGAACGTGGTCATATGTACTGATAATGGATACGACTTACAAAACGAACAAGTAAGTACTATAGTGGATTAATTGTATTATTAGATATCTTTATTAATTTAGTCGCACAAACATTTAAATTTTAATTTTTTTTAGTAAATAGTTAATAATATTTTTAAATCCGTGAAAAATGATTAGTGAATGTTAATAATTAAATTTCCCACTTATTTCTTAAGGTACAACATGCCACAATTAGAATGTGTAGGGATGACTCCAACAGGAAATAACTTCACAGTGGCAACAGCTTTTATGTGCAACGAACAGGCAATGACATACAGATGGGTTCTTCAACAAATCAAGCACTTATATTTTACATCTGCTATGTCGAATGGTCAGGGTTCGGCTATCAATGAAGGAGAGCCAATAGTTGTTCTTACCGATAGGGAAAGTGGACTAATGCTGGTGATTGATGAGGTGTTTAGCAATTCTTATCATATGTTATGTAGGCAAAGTTGACTGAGATGGTGAAAGATGAAGAGGTGGCTCAACGGTTCGTGAATGGCTCTTAGAGGAAATTAATTAATGAACTTGATGAGGTGGAATATCAAAGAAAGTTGGAAGTGTTGAAGACTAGGTGGCGAACCAGGCCCGACTTTCTACATTACCTGTTCAGCACATGGTTGAATCTATTTGTACATAAATTTTGTAGGGTTTGGACCTCTTAAGTGTTGCATTTTGGGGTGGAGACAACGAACCGTGCTGAGAGTGAACATTCAGTGTTGAAGCTGTGGCTATCAACGTTTTACGGTGATTTAGACACCGTATTTTCTAATATCGACTCTCTCATCCAAGCTCAAGTCGCAGAAATTAAATATTCTTTGGAAATTTCAAGACTTAAAGAGAAATATGGCGCCAAGAGTAATCCCATCATGAAGAATTTATATAATAAAATTAGTCATTTGGGATTGAAAAAGATAATGAATGAGTTAAAGAAGGCACGTCAAATGGTAGAAGAACCGGGCAGTAATTGTCTGCATTATTTAAGGAAGTCGTACAATCTACCATGTGCATGTGAACTTGTTAATCGGTGCCAACATTTACTGCTAATCCAAGAGGAAGACGTTGTCATATTTTGGAGAAAACTAGAAATTGGTTCTGATATTCCTGAAGAACACCATAGAGATATAGAATCAGAAATGCGTGATCTCACTTCACTGTTACAGAAAATTAGTACTGGTCTAATTTCTAATGTCCGGGAAGTTAGGCGACTTATCAAAGGTGTTATACATCTGGTGTTTCCTGATGATCCTTGTCAGCCGTTGTCAACCCCACCAGAGACCGTAGTCACGAAAGGACAACAGAAGACAAATTCCACAAAAAGGGATAAGTCTCACTGGGAGTACGTCTCTATCGCCCATAGGAAGATAGAAAAGTCTTGCGGATCAGGTTCTAGGTCTGGTAGCGGTTCAGGTTCCGGGTCTAATCCTAGCCCTCGTAGAAGAGGTAGACCGCCTTGTAGCGGTAGGAGTAGGGGCAGAGGACCTAGCAGTGGTAGGTCGAGTTCATCAACCATTGTAAGTCCCGATTCACCGCCAGTGCCATTCCCGTTCAAAAATGCATTTCCAGTGTTTATGTATCAATTTATACAAAACTGGAAGACCGTTGTTGGAGATGGTAATTGTGGTTTCAAGATTGTATCAAATTTCTTGTTCGGAGACGAAAATCATTGGGTTGAAATTCGTAGAAGAATGAGCTATGATTTACGGCACCGTATGCACGTATTTGAGCAATTGTTCGGCTCAGTTGAACATGTGGCAGAGTTGATAATGTAGACAAATTGGGAAGAGGGTTCGGTGCCATGATAGTTGTGGATGAATACACCTAATCACCTTTATATCATTGCTAACACATTCAATCTATGCGTTGTATTTCTTGCACAGTCACTGTCAACCACTATCTTGCCTCTTGTTTCTAATATGGATGGACCTTCGGAAACAATATTCATCGGACTCATAGAGGAATTGCAGCATTTTATACAGGTATTTATTATTGATAACTTTTTATTATTATTAATATTAATTGAATTATTACAGACTGATATTTTATTAAGTGTATGTGTTAATATTATTTTTTCCAATTACAGTTGGTAGATGGATGCACTTTGCCCCCATTACATGTTCAATGGGAATATCATCAAGATATGCGAGTTAGTGGATAGGAGGCCCCATATCGTAATTGGATGGCAGATTGGGTTACGAGATACAGTGAAATGTATTCGCCACAGATACATTTATGTAATAATGTTGCAATTTGTAATTTATAATGTAGTTTATTTTTTTTTAAGTGTTAATAATATTTCGTGCAATTTGTCGTTCGGGGTTTTTTGTATTTACACCTTTCATGTAATTATATTAATATGCAATAATAAACCAAAATATGCATGAGGGAATAAATATAATGAATATCACAACGAACATAAATAAAAAAAGAAATACACAATATAATAAATAAATATCCGAGTACATAAAGATTTACTAAAGAGATTTGTAATGAACCCTTAGTAAATCTCGAACCCTGCGTCTTAACTCATCATCGGCAATATCTTGTTTGTGGCACTCACGTGCAATCATATCTAAGAGTGCCTTCGGTGGCATGGCAGTAGCTAGCGGGACATTATAGCCTCTGGGAATATTCTCGGGATTCTGAATCCTCGGGTGAGTGCGAGGGAGGTACCAGTCCAAATAATCATCGGTACATGAACTCGCTGGAATAATCGGGACACTAGTCCATGTCTTCGTCAGCAAGTACGAAGGTGCCTCGACGAAAGTGTTCCTCAAGACATACATCCTGTTGTTCGACAGTCGGTGTGCCTCCGGAGGCTTGATAGGGTTGGCGGGAATACACTGTCTAAAACTGAACTGCCTCATAACCCGATCAGGCATGTACGGCTCCACGCAACCAAAATATGCAATGAAGCCGTGCCATGTTGAAACCCAACAATCACGAACATCCTGACTCCTATACGGCATCCACCAAACCTCATCAGTTGTCATCATATCCAGCCTCAAGCGAATATCCAGCAGTACTCTCACTCTTATAACCGATCGTCGGAAACATCTGCATGTAGGGCTTGCATCTTTCGGGAAAATGTCTAAACGAGAAGCAAACATGGGAAAATACAAATATATCCACGCCTAAAATATAAAATATAAATTCAATAAAAATATGAAAAAAGAAATATAATTGAAATATTAAATAAATAAACCCTATACACTAAACCGTTTAAATATAAAAAATAACATAATTAACGTTAATTTTAAAACACATACCTCTAATAGTGATCAGCAACCTGCAAGCTCCTTCGCATCAGCCTTGGAAGCCTAACCCAGACTCCGGTATAGATATGCAAGACAGACAGCACCCCATGCAAACCTCCCAACATGACTCACATCCCGCAAAAGTGGCCACAGTCTCGCGGGTACAATGTTGCCATTCTTATCACTGAAGAGTGAGCTACCCAAAATGTACTGTAGGTAGCATGCAGCTCTGACCTGATGTGACTGTGAGTCTGTCTGCTAGTAGCAATGGCGTGAAGCTCCAGTGCATTAAACCCTAAACCCCCAGTGAGAGCTAAACCCAGATCCTGCTGAACAGCCCGTATCAACTGCTCCCTCGATAATCTGTGATCCACTACCACACCATAAGCAGGCACCCCAAGAATAAGCTCCACATAGTGCAATGTAACAGTCATCTCACCCCAAGGCATGAGGAAGCTGTTCGTGTAGGGCTGCCACCTCTCAACAAATGCCGACAACAATGCAGCATTGGTGTGCTGAAACATGTACGATCGTAGGTGCGTCAGACCGAACCCGTATGCCAGGGGCCCAGCCTGCGAATCGGTAAGCTCCCAACCAGTGAGCGCCATATAACGAGATCGGCATTTCAATGAACCACGATCCTGAAGATAAAACAAATAAATTTATACAGTTATATAATAATATATTTATTCCATTATTATTTTTTCTATTTATCATAATAAATAATATTTGACAGATTAAAGACTAATAACAATAATAATAACATGTCACTTTAACATAAAGATAAATACATGTCCACGCCATATCCGACCCGCGACATATCCATCGTATGATGGGATGAGCTCCGGGTCAACAGGACCTCCCTCTACTGTCTCTGTCTGCTCCCAATCGGAAGGCTTTACTTTCTTTCTCTTCTGCATCGGTGCCGGAACATCACGAACCACGTTGGGTCTTTTGTTACGAGACCCTAAAAACTTACTCATCACCGATATAAGGCTGCCAGTCAAACCTTTCCCTTTCCCATGATGAGGACGCCCGTCCGATCCACTAGCTGGTGCCACAAGTGCTACATATACGGGCTGCTCCTCATCTCCATCATCATCACCGTCATCGTGATCATCATCACCACTGTCACCATCATCATCACCACCATCACCATCACCACCGTCACCATCACCACCATCACCATCATCATCACCTCTCTCATCCGCCTCCCCCTGAATATGTAGGGATCGGACTCTTTCTTGCTCCTCCCCAAAAACCCTATCACCCTCAGAAACCCTATCTGCAGGCCCAGGTACATAAGGATCAGAAAATGAAACACTATACTCAGAATGAGAATACCCGTGTGTGCTGCAAGAAGAATCCTGACGGGCGGCTCCAAGCATCTGATAAAAAAACTCAACCCCTATCTGCCTCGGCTGAGATCCGTCATACAATATAGGCTCCTGGATGGCAGATCTATACGGTATGCGAGGTCGTACAACGGTAGGAGCCTATAAGTATGGATTATATACTGTGTCTGTGTGGTGTGAAGGTGGATGTGCAAATCTATATGGCTCAAAGGGCACAGGTGTTTATGACAGATGGGGATGAAGGGGAGGTCGAGATCTAAAAGGTACGGTAGGTGGTTGGGTAGAAGACCTGGCTTCACCTGTACCATGATGGAAACCAGGTGCAAGAGGGTAGGAGTAACAGGGATGTCAGAAGAATTATGTCGCCCCCTCACACCTCTAGACGAAGCTGTCACAAGGTGTCCCTCAACTCGACCTGTCATGTCCGTGACAGGACCAAGATCAGCATCTCCTCTACGGCCGCTAGGTCGAACCATCTATTAGTTATTCAAACTTGTTAATACTTGTTTATCATATACTTAAATATTTACTTTATCGATGATTTCAAATTAAAATACAAATAGTTTAGCAATTACATTACACATTTTCTTATTAAACACATAATCATAAGCAAACAATTTTAAACTAGTTACATTACTCTAAGTAGAAAAAATTAAATAATATTATCAGAGATATTTATTATTACTTTATTGTTCACTTTATCGATTTTTATCATATTTCATTTCCGTTATTTTTTTTCATTTCATAATGTTCACAAATCCATAATCATATTAACAATTAAAAATTATCACATAAAATATGCTAAACAACTAGTCACACACATTCTACATATACAAAATTAATTAAATAATCAAATATACTATGAACAAAAAATTAAAATTTTTAAAATTTTTTTAAAAAATTAAAAAAAAAAAAAAAGGCACTTTCGCACGTCACGGCGAAAGTGCCGAATTCCTTTCATTCACCGCCAGCGAAGTACTCCGGCACTTTCGCCGATAACGAATGAAAATGTTTTAAAAAATTTTTTTAAAAAAATTTTGGCACTTTCGCACGTCACTGGCGAAAGTGCCAGAGTTCTTCCAGTCACCGGCAACGAAAGAACTCCAGTACTTTCGCCGGTACGGACGAAAGTACACCTTTTCGGCCATATTTTTTTTTTCGAAAAAATTCATTTTTCTTTTTTAACAGATATTTCAACAATCTAAAACGGTAACATTGTAAATAAAAGAGAATAAATTGAAGAACTAACCTTTTTTTTCTATTTGAACGATCGGATCTTCCAAGATCTGAGATTGAAGTTTGTAGTTCTAGAGAGTGTTTATGTGAAAAGAGAGAAAATGTTTAGGTGAAAATAAATTTTTTAATTATTATTATAGATTCTCGAATTGCCATTATCGGCCCTAGGGCGAAAATAGACTATTTCTTTTTTTTACTCTTTTCTAAACTCCCAAATTAAAAGCCCAAAGGCCCAAGATACTGGGCCAGACTATAGGGATATTTGGGCTATATTTATGAGCCCAACTCTGCTTCCTGATTTCCATGAACTGGGTTCTTTCGACACAGTGACGACATACTCAAAAACTTTTTAAAACGAATTTCAGCTGTTTTCTCTCAGAAGAAGGAACAAGAGCTTCGCAAGAATGGCATCTCTAGATACCGACGTTAACATGGTTCCGGCCGGCGAAGGCTCCAGCGGTGCCGGACCGTCTTCATCTACTGCTGTGGCATCTTCGTCTACTAAGAAAGCCAAGCGATTCGATATCAAAAAGTGGAACGCTGTTGCCCTTTGGGCCTGGGGTAAGACCCTAAACCTAACCCTAATTTTATTCCGTATGTTCTTGCGTAGCTAAGGACTGTAAAAATTCGTTCGGTCTAGGATCCAGAGAATTATGACCGATCGTTTTGCTATATGTATTAATGTATTTTTTTCCTTTGATGCAGATATTGTGGTAGATAATTGTGCCATCTGTAGGAATCATATTATGGATCTCTGTAAGTTTTTTCCTTAGTTGAAGCTATATTATTAAACTGTTTTTAAAATTAGAAGTAATTTTGTGATTGTGTGTAAACTAGGCATCGAGTGTCAAGCTAATCAAGCTAGTGCTACAAGCGAGGAGTGCACAGTTGCTTGGGGTATGTATCTTTCTTGAAATCTAAGCTTTTGTTAACTGTTCAAAATTTTATTGCAAAAACGTAGAATTCCGTGTGTATATGGTTTTATTGGAAACTAATGCAAAGTTTTCTTCCACTTTTGTCTGGAAGTAGGTTTTTTGGAGGGGGAGGCATTCTTTAGTGGTTTATGCAGTCAATTGTGATAAAATTAGTAATTCTAACATGGTTGGCAAATGTTTTAAGTATCTATACAGTTTGGCATTATCAATGAAAGAAAAAAACAATGACCATAACTTTGCTTCCTCATATCCTCTTACCTTTACCGGTATCTAATTATAGAAATATTTTTATTGTAGCTATAATTTTGCCTTTGGGTTTCCCTGATTTTCAGCTGAAATTTAAAGCTTATATTCTTGATCTCATGGATAGCAAAGAATATTTTAGATCCTTTGTCTTTCTTTGTAGTAAGATTAGTTAATAACTGATTAGACAATGAAGGAATCCTCATCCTTCTTGTGCAAGATAACTAGGAACTACATGACTCCTGAATTTTTGTAAAAGAGATGCATGAGTCTTTAACAAAGTAATCTGCAAGCTACATAATGGTCACTTTCTGAAATCAAAGGTTGTACAATGGGAGAAGTGTAGATGATGAAGAAAGGGAACTAAAAGGAGAGGGGGTGGGTAAGCAATGGAGGTGGAGGAATGTTGAATTCATGTTGTTTATCATAGAAAGACTGGGGAGGACATTGCTAGGGCCATGTCTGAGGCAAGTGGGTGATAAAGGCGGAAGTGGATGTTAGAAAAGATGTGATACAGCTGAGGCCTGGATGTTGGCAATTGAACTTCAAGTGTATATGGTTCACTTAAAAGTTTCACGATAAGATGAACTAGAGGAGTGATCTTTAAGGATCAAAAACAGTACATGTGCAATGGTTTATTGAGTTGACTTAAAGGAGCAAGTCTTTTTGTTGTTTTACTTGTTTCATGTAAACTGTCCTTTATTGTTTCCTTAGCATTATTGATTTGAAGTTTCATATAGATGATTAATATCTTCTTACTGTTTCTTTTTCTTTTCTTTGTATATTTGTGCTGCCTACTGACAGCTGTTCAGGGGCTGTGTTTACTTTCCTTTTAGTTTTGAATGTTGTCTTATTGCCACACTGAAACTAATTTGCATCTTTTGAGTTTATCGACACACTTTGCAAGTGCTTAAAATCCGCTCCATTGGTGCTTAATTACAAGCAATGGAAGTAGAGAGAATTTTGATGAAGAGCTGGCTTCCTCGTGTCATTCAAAATAAGCTGAAACTAATAACAACTGCTTTTTGCAATTAATTTTCAAATTTAACAAGAGCCAATAATTTCCTCTAGGGCTTATTGTCTCTCTACCCTTCATCCACAGTTAGATAAAATAAGTGAGAATATGCACAATAGTTCATTACGTTTATTGCGGCCAATAGGAGATCCTTGTCTGTGGACTATAGATTAAGCAGAGAAAAATGCACTTTTCCTTTTCAACTGCCCATACTTGTATTAGGGCTCATCTGTTTCATTAGTTCTAACTGTTTTATGTTGTCACGATGGCAATTAGAAGGTCATTTTACTATTTCTTTCCCTTTTCATCTTTTTGTTTTTGTAGCCTAATTGAAACTCATGTTGCATTTTACTCATTCTATATTGATTATTGGAATGTGTTTAAGTTCAGACGGTAAGCATCATTTAATTTTGGGTAATTTGTGTACTTTGGGCTGGGGTTGATATAATCACTGAGTTTTAGACTCTTGTCATCTGAACATGGTGCAAACCAAGATCTGCTCTGTGCAGACTGTCAAGTTTAAGAGATTGTCTTAGATGCAAGTTGAATGAAACAATCTGGTCACACATTCAGGGAAAATGTTTCGCTTGTTTGCTGTTCATTCAATAGTCAATTTGGATGTATTAGATTGTACCAACTGTGGGCAATGAGATTAGAAGTGATATCCTCTTTTATCCTGTTTAGATTAGATAAGCTATAGATTTTGTTCCCTTGGGTGAGTTAATTTTAATGCCTTGCAGGTGTTTGCAACCATGCATTTCACTTCCACTGCATTAGCAGGTGGCTGAAGACTCGGCAGGTGTGCCCATTGGGTAAGTGCTCTGCTTTTCCTTGACATTGTTGATGTATTGATATATAAACCTGACGACGTCTACTTATTAATTTTATTCTTGTTCCTTACAGATAACAGTGAATGGGAGTTCCAGAAGTATGGTCATTAGAGTTTGTTGTTGTGGAATTGAAATTGATCTTTCTTTCTGCTGTGATGTAGTTGGAAAAGAGCAGTTAATATTTTATTCCTGTTCGAATACTATGTGAAAGTATTCTCCGAGACGAGCATTTGATGTAGAATTTAAGATCTGCAACTGTCATTTACTGTGAAAATTTAAGTGATTTTGAATGTTTGTGGCAATCACTCATTATTTCTAGATTCTTCTCTGATGGTGTATTATGTTCCTTTCTCTGATTAATTACTTGTTCATATGCTATTTATCTTACAATGAATGCTATGCCTCTCCTGCTCTCCCATATCCTCCACTTTTTGACCCACTTTTTCAGATTTTGAATTTACTACATGCTGATATTACTTTGCATCAGTGATGCACATTATAAGCAACAGTAGCATCCTTAGATTAAAAAATATGAACACAAAATTATGAAAATTCTTTTATGAAGAGATCCATATAGATATATTAAGTTAAGCTATTCATTCTGGTAGTATTTTAATTTTTTAGATCATTTTTTTCCTCAATTGAGGGTTCAAAATTCAATTGTTTGATAGAAGTTGATTTTCTGATTGAGTTAAACAAGAACATATACAACAGGGCTTCTTCAATTTCAAAAAGTAAAATTCTGGAGAGATTCGAAGGATAAGGACCGAGGAAGGAGATGCCAAAAGGAAAAGGGAAACAACTTAAGAGCACGAAAAAATGAAATGGTAATAAGGAAAGTGACAAGTCTATACCAAAAAGGGGAAAACAATCTTCTCAAAAGAAAAAAGAAGGGGTGGGACATTCCCCCGGGAAAAGAGAAAAGGGGAAAAAAATCAAAATGATAAATCGTCGCCTGAGAGATTCGAACTCTCGCGGGGAAACCCCATGTACTTAGCAGGCACACGCCTTAACCACTCGGCCAAAGCGACTTCTTGTGAGTGAATGTTCATTTGAAAACATTAAATATTTTTAAAAAAGTAAAATTTTCAGAATCCGTTAAAAAAAAAAAAAAAAAGAAAAGAAAATATGTGAGGAAGCAGTCGCAGGTGATGGGAAAAGGTGCAGAGATTAGATTGTTGAGTTTGGTGGTTCCTCCAGACGAAGCAATGGCGGTGGCAGAGAGAGAGAGAGAAGAAAGATGCACGTGATGTCTTGTCAGTGGCAATGCCAAGAAAGGATAAACAAACTTTCTGATTTTAAGGAGTTTGGCACACCATTATTCACTGTGCTTCACTTCTGCTTCCCTCATTTCCCCCAAAACCAATTTTTTCTTTTTTTTTTTCTTTTCTAAAAAAATCCCACTCACTCACTCTCAACTAGTCAGATGCTTCACTTGATCAACTTTCATTAGTAGACTAACACAACTCTTTTTAAAACATTATGCAAATTGTATCTTGAAATATAAAGAAAACATGTATAATAATTATTCCCGGGGCTTTTAATTGCATGTTTTTATTTTTCTTTCTCGTTGTTTTAGTAAATAAAACTAAGACGTTAATTAGAGCAACTAATATACACTTTTTACTGTTGTTCAAAACAGTATATACTTTTTATTATTTTATGTTTTAAATTTCGTATTCATTCTCAAATATATAAAATTAAGTGAATAATCAACACAAATATACAATATCAAAGAATGAATATAAAATTCAAAAATTTACGTATTAATATTCGACTTATAACTTCGATTTTTATCAAATTATATAAAAATAAGTTTACAACTAACATTGACTATTAACTTAGCGATATTATTTTCTTATTTTAGAAATTAATATTTTCTTGAGTTGCATCAACAACAATAAGTTTAAGTGTTTTTTTTTTTTTTTTAATTTGAAAAATTGAGATACTTAACAACATAGAAACACATCGCCCGTACACAAGTGAAATAAGAATACCACTTCGAACCTCAAGCCAAGATAGCTCACTAATTGATCATCTATCAAAAGTACATTGTAATTTTACAAAACGGTGAACTTAACCAATTTTACTATTACAACCAAATCGAAAACTTGAACAAAATAGAAACACCTAATCCATTACAAGTTTTATATGACAACTAATTGATTTGGTATGGCAAAAGAAAAAGAAAAAAAAAAAAACTCAGAGACGAACCAGAAACCCTCAATTTGAAGTGAGCCTCACAATCAATATTTTTACTCTCGGTTTCTCTATCTCTATACACCTCATGTGCCGATCAAGCTCAAAACAGACAAGGCAACGAAAGGCAACCAACGGGCAGCACAGGTGAGGATGCGAGAGATCACAGATAAAACAAAAGAAGGCAGCAACCCTAGAGAGGAGGCGGCCAAAAGGATAGATAGAAGAAATACTGCTCAATTCAACCCAAGTGAGAAAGAGATTATTTATATGGCTTCAGCAATCACCTGGGGCAGGTCGGTTCAACCCGACCCCGCCCGGCATCTAGTGAGACATTATAATAAGCCCAAGTGACATGTAAGCCCTAAGTGCATATTTGTAAAGTTTTGATTATGATTAACTTGTGTTTTGTGATAAGTAGAAATAGCTTTATATAGAAGAACAAAAGATCCACAAGAGAAGTTTCAAGGGTAATCTACAAAGAAGTAAAAGATCACACAAGACAACAAGAGATCATGAAGAAAAAGTGATCAAGTTGAATACCTTGAAGACAAGAAGATTAGTTAAGGGTACCTTATAAGATAACTTTGTAAAATTCCCTAACTTGTCTCTTTGATTGTTGATCAATACGTTAGCTCCTAAGAAGAAATATTTTTTGACATATTATCCTTGAAAAACTAAGTGTTCTTGATAAAGTTTTGATGTTTTAAATGTATTACTTATTTTAAAGAGGATCAAGAATACATGTTTCAAAATGTGAAGGAAAATGCATATTTTACAAGAAAACGATTGTCTAAATTTTCTTCATAAGTCTAAAACCGGTCGTCCAATTTTCAGCTATTAAGAAAATCGGACATCTGATTTTTTGTTTTTCAAAATGAAAAAAAGGTCATCCGATTTTAAAATCGGTCATTCTATTTGTCAAGTATAGTAAAAATCGGTCGTCCGCTTTTAAAAAGGGTCATCCGATTTTCTATTCATAAGAAAAATCGAACGTCCTATTTTGAAAACCAGTCGTATTGTTTTCACTTTTACTGTCAAAAAATGACCGTTGCTCTGACAGTAATGGCTAGTTTTTACCTTTACATATAAAATGGTATTTTGATCCGCCATAAAGGCTAAGGAGTTGCAAAACATTTATTGACATTTTTAAGAGCATACTTTTAACCTTATTTATCTTACAAGAGAAAATCTCCTTAGAGCTATATTTTTTTATCATTATTCAAAAAGGGAGTTTGTAGAGGCATTCAATTAAGTTGTATTATTCTCTTCTCAAGCTTCTTTGGTAAAACCCTTTTAGGTGATCCTTTAATAGTTTGTATTATTTTGTGATTATGAACTTTGAGGTTCGTGTGCAAAAACCTTGAAGGGTGATCCTCATAGTATTATTGTGTAAAAATTTGTGATTAGTGGATTTGTAAAATCCTTGAGTTGAGTGTCAAGTTAGTAGATGTAGCTCTATTAAGAGAATGAACCACTATAAATCCTTTGTCTCTTTTTTTTGTGGCTTGTCTTTTACTTCTATTGTTTATAGTTTAATTCTTGATTATAAAAGAAATTTTGTTTGGTTAGGAATTTTATTAAAAAGGGTTATTAAATTCTTCTTCAAACAAAAATCCGAGGTTTATTTTAAAAATGATTCAAAAAGATTTTTAAATTAACTAAAAACCTTATTCACCCCCCTCCTCCCTCCCTCCCCCCTAAGGTTTTTCATGACATGTGAGGCCCAGTCCATTTATCATTATTGGGATATAAGTGGACTGGAAGTAATAAAAATGTTGGCAATGGGTCAAGTATTGGCCAACAATCTCCACCTTGAATGCATTTTTAAATTAACCAGTCAAGACAGACTCAAGGTTGGTCAATCTTCATCTATGTGAAGGAGGTCCGTGAACAAAGCAACCTTATTAGTTGTCACAACTTTGGTGCCAAAATCAACAGGATTATCTTTATTATTAATCTTGATAACATTAACCATACCATTAGTGACATTTTCTCTAATGAAATGATACTTAAAATCAATATGTTTAGTTCTTTCATGATAGACAGGATTTTTACATAAATGCTAGCAACTTTGACTATTAGTATAAATAACAATTTTAGAATGCAGTAGATGCAATTCAGTTAAAAAACCTTGAAGCCAAATAACTTCCTTGATTACCTCAGTGGTAGCAATGTACTTAGCCTTAGTAGTTGAAAGTACAACTACAGGCTAAACTTGAGATTTCCAAGAAATGTAATTGCCAGCAAGAGTTAAGAAATAAGATGTAGGATTTTCAAAAATCTTTATCACTAGCAAATCATAATCAACATAACCAACCAAATCAAAAGTTTTAGTTCAGTTATGATAGTGTAAACCTCTATTAATAGTCCCATATAAGTACCTCAACAACCATTTAAGAGCTGCCCAATGATCCTTGCCAAGATTAGACATGAATCGGCTAAGGAGACTTATGGAATAACTATATAGGGGTCGGTAGATATCATGGAATACATAACAGATCTTATAGCCATTCTATAAAGAACGTTTGTCATACCTTTCTTCTTATTTTCAATTTTGGGACAGGTTTTGGAAGAAAGCTAAAAATGGCTAGCAAGAGGGGTACTAACAGATTTACACATGTCCATAGGAAATTTGGAAACAATTTTCTTTAAAAAGGATTTCTGGGATACAAATAAAGAATTATCAGTTCTATTCCTATCAATGTTCATACTAAGGATCCTAGAGACAGAGCACAAATCTTTCATTTCAAAATTATGATTTTAGCAAAGATTTCACTTTTATAATCTTTCCTATGTGCTTGCAAGCAATCAACATGTCATCAACATAAAATAATAAATAAACAGCATTGTTAACATTATCACTACAGAAATAAAGGCAACTATCATAATTGCTTTTAATAAAACTAGATTTAATCATAAAAGAATCAAACCTTTTGTAACACTGTCTGGGTGATTGTTTAAGTCCATACAAGGACTTTTTTAAAAGACAATTCATGTTTTCTTTACCGTTTACCTTAAAATAGGGAGGTTGACGCATGTAAATGGTTTCATCTAACTCACCATGCAAGAAAGCAGTTTTGACATCTAACTGCTCAAGTTAAAGATCAAAGAATGCAACAACAGTTAGCATAATCCTAATTGTTTTATACTGAACCATGGGAGAAAAGATTTCATTGAAGTCAATATCTTCAACTTGAGAAAAACCTTTTGCATCTAGCCTAGCTTTAAAACATGGAGGTTCATTATCAGATTCAGATTCTTTGATTTTGAAAATTCATTTGCAATCAATTAACTTTTGTTTAGGAGGTTTAGGAATAAGTAGCCAAGTTTCATTCTTATGCAAAAAAAACATTTCTTCCCTCATGGCATGCATCTGCAAAGAGTAATTAGGACTCTTAACAACATATGAAAAACACATAGGTTCTTTTTCTTCTACAATTGATGCAACAGCAAATGCATAAGACACAATGTATGAATACTCATACCTAACAGGTTCCTTAGATACACTTCTTTCTCTATCCCTAGCTAATTGATAATCATTAAGAGTGTGTGCTTGTGCCTCAGGATGCTCCTCATCATCGTCAAAATTTTCTAACTTAGGCACATTATTTTTAGGTATAATATTTGGGTTATCCGTTTCATCATTTGTTTCGGGTATAAGTGTGTGCTCAGATGGGTGAACAGAGGTGTCCTCCACCTCAACAGGAATATTCTCAACTGAAAGAAAAAACTGGAAATATTAACGAGATCAGTTTTAGCTTTAAGACATAGCATGTCGAGCTTATTAAAGATTACATCCCTACTAATGACTACTCTCACCCCTGGCTCACCTTTGAGCCATACCTTATAACCCTTAACCCTACAATGATAACCTATAAACACACCTTTCTTTGACCTAGGGTAAAGCTTCCCTTCTTTTTTATATCCAAAAGTAGCACACCAAAAAACTCTAAGGTTTGATAGGTTTGGTGGTGCACTGGATCACAGTTCAATTGGTGTTTTAAAGTTAATAGCAGTGAAGGGAGATCTATTAATCAAATAGACAGTTGTACTTACATCTTCACTCAAAAAGGTTTGGGAATACCAGAAGACACCATGAGACACTAACCTTGTCCATTATGGTTCTATTCATCTTCTCAGCAACCCCATTCTGCTGAGGATTATGTCTAACAGTTTTATTATCACAATCCCATGTGAAGCACATAAATCATTAAAATTTTTATTACAAAATTCCAAACCGTTGTTCATTCTTATATATTTCAGTTTGTTACCGGTTTGATTATCAACAAAACGTTTCCATTCATTAAATTTTTCAAAAGTTTGTTCTTTAGTTTCAAAAGAAAAACGCAAGCATGCCTAAAAAAATCATCCACAATGGAAAAGAAGTAGACTTTACCACCATAAGTGGGTTCCTTTTCAGGATCCCATAAATCACAATGCACATAATCAAGTAAAACAGTGGACTTGTGTATGCCAGTGGAGAAACTAAGTTTGTGCTGTTTGTGAAAAACATAATGATCACAAAAATCTAAGGCATCAATTTTGTCGCCATTTAAAAGATTTTGTTAGTTCAAATATTGCAAAATTCTTTCTCAATGATGTGACATATTCTCCTATACCACAACATTGATTTTTCAAAACAGTTTTTGTAAACATACAGATGATTCACAAATGGTTTTACCAAGCAAAGTGTATAAGCCATTTTTTTAAAACCTTTAAGTATGACTAGAGAACTTTTGCAAACACGCAAAAATCCATTTTCAGATTTGTAAGAATAACCATTTGAGTAAAAAACACCAAGAGAAATTAAATTTCTTCTAAGGTAGGAACATGTCTAACATCTGTTAATTTCCTAGTCACACCATCGTGCAATTTTTATAAAAATGTTTCCAATCCTTTTTAATGTCACAAACTTCATTGTTTCCCAAAAATACTTTTCCATAGTCAAGAGTTTTAAAATCAGAAAATCAGTGCTTGTTTAGACTCATATGAAAGGTGCAACCAGAATCAAGAATCTATTAATAAGAAACATATGATGAAGAAGGAGTAGGGGACACATACAAAACCTCGAAATTATAGAATTTTCATCTGGTTCAAAATCATTTGTTTTGTTGTCAGTTTCATCACTCTCGCTACCTTTCTTACGTTGTTTCTCATCTCTGATTCGTTTAAAGCACTTGTTTTTCACATGACCATCTTTGCCACAATAAAAATATTTAATTTTATTTGTACTTGTATCTCTAGATTTGGACCTTCTTTTACTTTTGCTTGATTTGTTTTCTTTTCGTAAATCCAAATCTTTTGATTTCAAAGCACTTTTAATATCAGATAGGGTCAAGTCATCTCGGCCATATTTGATGGCAAATTTTACATCATCAAAAGACTCTGGAAAAAAAATTCAACAAAATTACTGCAACATTTCATCGGAAATCTTTTCACCAACGTTTTGTATTTCTAAAATAATTTTGTTTAAATCATCAAGTTTTCATAAAGTGATTTTGATTCACTCATTTTAAAACCAAAAAGTTTCTCTTCAAAAAAAATTTTATTTGACAAAGATTTTTCCAAATAAAGTTTCTCAAGTTTTGTCCAGATTTTATAAGCATTATCTTTTTCATCTATTTCTCTTAAAACGCTATCATTTAAATGCAAAGTGAGGCAACTATGAGCATCACCAAGTTTTTCAGCAAGTTTCTCCCTTCCAGAATTCTGAATATTTATCGGGACTACAAATAGCGGGTACAATTTTATTTTGAACTAAAACAGCTTTCATTTTTCTCCTCCTGATAACAAAATCAAATTTACCATTGAACTTATCGGTCTCAAGTCTTGGAGTGGACATGATGTACACAGACAAACAGAAAGGTACCAACAAGAACAAAGAGGTAATGAGGAGGCAGAATAACAGCATATTCAAAAAAAAAAATTGAAACAACACCAATATTCCCTAAGACAAACAGAAAAACCACAAGGGATGAACAAGAACAGAAATAAATATATTTCAGCAATCACAGGCTGAGTCACAGTCACCAACAGATAGCAGAAAATGAGAAACAATGTCTCAATAGTCACAAATCCACCCCAAAAAAATTTCACAATCAAAAGAAAAACACCAAGTCACAGATACTTTGAGTCTCAATAGGACTCAAACCAAGCTTGGATTTTGATTTTGAAGAGGAGCAAAAAAAAAAAAAAAAAGAAAAACAGAACAACAAAGAAAAAATATTTGGTTCGTGATAGAGAGAGAAAGACAATATATGTATATTTATATCAAGGCAGGAATGAAACCTCAATAATTGCAGTAAACCACGATTTCCGAACAACCACAAGAGGAACACAAAAATAATAAAGAGGGACTTCCCTGAGCGTGGAGCTCAACGGTGCACACGAAAAATTGAAGAGGGTTCGGATCGAGGATTTTTTAGGGGTGCAACCTCTGACTCCACCGGAGCAACAGCACGACGCCATCGCGCCGTCGCTTCCACGGACGAAGAAGATACTGAAAACGATTACCGAAACAGCAACCTGGCTCTAATATCACTATTATAAAACGGTGAACCTAACCAATCTTACTATTACAAACAAATCGAAAACGTGAACAAAATAGAAATACCTAATCTATTACAAGATTTAGATGACAGCTAATCGTTCGGTATAACAGAAGAAAAAAATATATTAGAGAAGAACAAAAAACCCTCAGTTTGAAGTGAGCCTTAAAATTAATAGTTCTACTCTCGGTTTCTCTATCTCTATACACCTCATGTGCCGGTCAAGCTCAAAGCCGACAAGGCAACGAAAGGCAACCGATTAGCGGCACAGGTAAAAATGCGAGAGATCACAGAGAAAACAGAAAAAAGCAGCAACCCTAGAGAGGAGGCTGCCGAAAGGAGAGATAGAAGAAATGATGTTCAATTAGGCAACCCAAGTGAGAAAGAGATCACTTGAGGGGGTCGTTGAACCGATCCGCCTGGCATCTGGTGAGACATTATAATAAGCGCAAGTAAAATATGAAGCCCATCCATTTATCATCATTGAGATATAAGTTAGCTGGAAATAATAAAAATGCAACAGTAGTTAAACTATAAATTACAATTCGACTTTATAATATATATATATATATATATGTGATGAGTCTTGATATATAAAAGCATGAAATGAACATGAAAAAAAATTTATTAAAAGCTCAAAAGTATGGAGTAAGTCCAAAGATGAGGCAAAAACGCAATGAGCTTATACAAATTGGCATTAAAAGATCAAACTATTGCTCTCATCTCATTAATGAAAATCTAGTTACCTTTATATTAATTTACCAGTATAAAAGATCATTCATATGATTACATCAACGTAACATCATGCTTTGTCACCTAGTAAAGATTAAAATTAATTGTACAATTAAATTAGGAGAAAACCCATAAAAATTGGTGGATATAGATCCCACACCAAAAATGCTTAGTTGTGGGGCTGAAGAAAAAGAGAGTCCAATTTCGTGCAATTCCCCCAATCATACTTGTTCCCAAGATGTTTAGGTATATATTGGTATGAAGCCACTAAATATTGAAGGATAATAATGGCTTATCTAGAAGGGAAGGGATAATTCTATTCATTTTAAGTAAGTGAAGCCCTCCCTACCCCTTTTTTATTTTCCACTTAAGAAGAAGATCTCAATTTATACTTCAAAAAATGTTACAAAATGTCGTGTTATAATACCTTTTTTGTTGTTTATTATTTAGATGTACCATTAAAAGAAAGAGTTTTTTGGGAGTGAAATATATTGGATGCTCATGAGCTCATTAAATATATATTGTAGGGCAAGAACAAATCATTATAAATGTTCCATTAACATTTTAGGCTTTCTTTTCAAATTATTTTCAGCATTTTATACTAACAAGTAATTTTATAGCGCAATTAATTTTAACAAATATGTTATGCGGTAGAATTGATTATAAATTCTCATCTGAACAAGGACATATATAAATAAAAGAATAGGTATAAAAATGACTATCACAATAAACATGTTATTTGAAGATGAGTATGTTAGTCACATTTTTTTCATTTAATACATAATTTTTGTCAAAATTAATTGCGTAAAAATTGTTCATAGATATAAAAATAAAATTTATGAATAATTTTTTTTAAAAAAAAATTAAATTATTAACAAACATCTATGATGATTTGTTCCTATCTTTTATGAAGGATTAATCAGGTGATAATATAGAAGTCTTCTTGAAGATCTATTGACTTGTCCGAGTTTGGGGCACTGATTGTTGGCTTTTCGGCATAGATTGATAGGGTTCTACTGGTTCTTAGTTTTTCCCATATAAAAAGAGTAGGAAATGTTTTCACTGTCTTTTAATTAGAACTGTTCTTAATTCAGATGTTTAATTAATTAGGATGATCCAACTAAAATTATTTTTCTTGATCTTAATAAAATATAATTTTTTTTTAAAAGTAAAATCAGGTGATAATGTGATGGAGATTTTAATCTATATAAAAAACCACATGGATTTTTTTCATTTTTTTTAAAATCAAAGAATGAGATGAAGTCGATCAAAACTTGGAAATTAAAAAAAAAAGGGAGTGCTAATCAATTTGCATTATGTGTGTTGGGGGGGGGGAGGATGTTGATTCTTGGCCACCATAACATATATAGCCCTTAGGATTCCCACTTTTTTTTTTTTCCCAAGAGGAGTGAAAAACACAGTGGGATCTAAACTATTTTTTGGTGCAAATAAAAGAGAAGTGGGAGCAGAATACAACACATGGGAGACAAAGGGTGATGATGATAATGGAAGTTGGCAGGAATTTGCCTTTGCATGTTTAGTGCATAACATAAAAGACCTAAGCAATTATGATTATCATTCCATTTGGATTGATGAATTTTGTCCTAATTCTTAATATATATATATATATATATTGTTATTAGAATGGTACAAATTTAATAAAAGTTTATTAGATATAATTCAAATAAATATGTTTAACTAAGCATATTCAATTTATTTAATTTTCATTTAAAATAATTTGATCAGTTTATTAATAATCATGTCATGTTCTAAAATACTAGCAAATAAATTAAAATGGAAGGAGTATATGAATTGCTAGTAATTACTCGAAAAATGTAATCAGTACTATATTTAGTTTTTTATCTTAATTATTCAGCATTCACTTGTAATTTATGTTTAAGAGCTTCATCTATGGAGCCATAAGAATATATGAAAAAGTACTACTTCTTTATAAAGTTTATTATACACTTTCTTACTATAATTAAGTGTCACATTTGGTAAAGATTACATTTAATGAATATAAATTATTTAAATATATAAATCCTAATAATAAAAGATTTACAACTCTATTAAAAATAGGATAAATTATGCATTAAGTAGCTTCGAAATACCAATCTTGAAAGTTTTTGAAGAATTGTAAAATTAGAAGTTATTTGCATAAACTTAATAAATATACTTTTAATATAAAAACATTTGGACATAAAATAAAAGAAAAATGAACTATAATTACTCATAGACAATTTTCACTTTTCTTATTTTATTCATAAACTTTAATTTGAAGCTAGTTCTACTCATGAAAATTTTTTACTCCACTCATTTTGAAATTTCATTATGTGATATTGTCTTTTGACTGCTTATCGACCTTCAAATTTCATCTTCGGACATTGTCTTCTCAAATTTGTTGAATTTTGATAATAATTTTTTAATTTATCAAAATAAATAGAATAAAAAATCTTTACGAGTAGAACTAGATTAAATTAAAATTTATAAATAAAATAAAAACGTAAAAAAATTATTTATAAGTAAATTATAACTAATTTTTTAAAATAAAATATAAAGTAAAATAAGTCCCCACATGCTTGGTTAGAAGGAAAAAAGATAAGCCACCTCATGCTTCTTTTTCATAAATTATTAGTTTTCTACGCATCTTAGACTACCGACAAGTATAATAGAGCGTGATTTTTCTTTTTAGTCAAATGCATTTTATTGCTCATTCACATCATTATTACTATTTCTTTTTGGATAATGGATGAGGATTTCATATTCTTATAATTATAAAGGAAGAAAAATTACTTGGTTTTAAACAGTTTTGTTTAAATTCTTGAAACGTGAAATGGAATAAAAAAATATAATTGACTCTCTATTATGCACTTAAAATACCATTTTATCTTTCAATTTAGCATTTTACATACATTGCTTTTAATTGAGGAATTATATAAGAATCATATGCCTTTTTTCATTTTTCTTTTTTTCTCTTTTGTAAGTGAAGGGATTTATCATCCTAGATTGGCTCAAAAAAGAAGAAAAGAAAAAGAAAAAAAAAGTTGCACGAGATGCTGAGAGAAAAGTTGAACCAGAAAAGAAGACGAAGAAATTTAATTATTGTTAAAATGAAAAAAGAAAAAGAACAAAAATTACAAAATGCCTTTTTAAACCTACAATATAATTATCCCAAATCACCCAAGTCGTTTTCAGCCAAATAATTAATAATTGACTGAATTGTTGTAACCTTTTATGATTTGAGAGAATTAGGAATTGACTGTTTGTTGGAACTTTATGTAAATACTATATAATTTTATTTTTTTAAAATAATTTTTTGAACTGAAGTTTGTATATATTTTATTTTTAATTATGATAAAAAAATATATTATAATGTACTCTAGGTGGTCCCAATCCAAATTTTATCGGCGTCTGTTCGTTCTCTGAGCTTACTTCGGATTTATCAAAAGGAAAAAGTAGAGGCCATTAGTATAATTAGTTTAAAAAAACTATTAATTTTATCTAAATTTAATCCTAATTTTTTTTTATAAATTTTAGTTCCAAAATTATTCCTCCCTGTCTCATCTTTTGTGGTAGAATTTGATTAGATTACTACCATGCGTGGCATTCATACAAGTCACCTAATAATATAGGTTTAACTTAAAAAAAAAAAGTACTTGTTCTTTTAATTAATTATTAATTGTTCTTTTAATTAATTATTAATTGAGTATCTAAAATTTTAATTTTAGTAATTCAATACTTAAATTAAAGTTTCGTAAAAAAATAACAATTAAATTTTTAATTTTGACAATTATTACTCAATTAGAGTTCCGTCAACATTTTGTTATTACTTTTTATCGAAAACCAAGGGTTAGTGTTGGTTGGCCTTCATTTCCAGTCCTTTATTCACCATGAGATCTCTTGAAATCTCTAGGTACCCAAAAATATATTTCTAACTCTAATATCCATATAATTCATTCAAATTCATCTTTCATTTTTAAATGATTGGAAGTATTTAGAAAAAATAAATTAGAAATTGCTAATTCATACACTATCAAATTTTACTCGAAACAAGTGTAATATACAAGAATTGATATTTTTGAATAAAAATAATTTTGACATTAAAATAATATTTTAAGACTAATTTGAGAAAAATGAATAGTTTAAGAACTAAATGGGCTCATTTTAAAAATATATATATGTTTTGGTGTATCAACCAAATCAAGGAAGGATCTCTACGGAAAGGACAAAACGTTTGTTGAAACAGAAGAACAAAAAACGCGTTAGCGGATATTTTTGACGTAAAAAAACTGTAGAAAGAAAAAAAAAGCGTATAGAATTCATTTGCAGGCAGGCAGGCAGCAGATAAATATTTGTAGGCGTTACGGCGGTTTCTTGCTGCACAGCACAGCACAGCACACTTGTGATGAAGATGAAGGAAGAAGAAAGAGAAAAGCGTGGGTGGGAGTGGGAGTGGGAGTGGGAGTTAGCTCAATTGGTGCCATTATATCCGGTTAACAGATTACAGAAAAGATGGACTAATCTAATCTCCTCTCTCTGAAATTCCCAACTCATGTGCACCGCCTTCACAATTATTTATACTCTTGTCTCTTGTCCTTTTCTTTAACCTTCTTCTTTCATATTCATTTTCACAAAGAAAATATAAATAAATAAATAAAAGATCTAATCACCTTTCAACTTTTTAGAATTTTAATTTTAAAAATGACGAATTTGAAAATCCAACTAAAAACATATTGCTATAAAATCAACATTTCTGTTTCATTTCATCCTTTAACTAATTAACGATCAAATAAATCAAAAGAAATTAAATTTTCACTTATAATTTTTTTAATTCTTTAAAACTTAATAAAATTTAATTAATTTTTTATTTTTAATTATTAACTCTTTTAAAGATAAAATATTAATTTTTTAAAAATCCTAATCTATATTTTTATCTTCTTCAACCTCCTTCCCATCTTTCAATCACTACCACAACTACAGCCATAGTGGAAGAAGAAGAAGAAAAGCACAGCGACAGCGGTTTTCCGATTGCATGGTGATGGTATGTTGGTATGTGAAAGGTGTGGAGGAAGTTGAAGAAAAGATAAGATTTTTATAAATTAATATTAGATCTTCAAAAGAGTTGATAATTAAAAATAAGAACGTAATTGAATTTTGTTAGATTTCTAAAAGATTAAAAGAGAAATTTTATAAATGAACTTTCAATTATATTCTTTGACTTGTTTAACCGTTAATAAATTAACAGTCAAATGAGACAAAAAGATCGATTTTTATACGTTTTTCTAGATGAGGTCTAAACTTTATCATTTGAAGTTAAGGATTCTATTAAATAGGTCTGGATATGCTATGATGATACGCAGACCCGTATACCTATATACTTGTTATAATAAAATAATAAGATATATTTATATATTATATTATTTTTTATTTTTTATTAATATATAATTTATACATTTATGATATTGAGTAGTTTATTTTTTTAGTTTAGAGAAGAAAAATTTTCTTCAAAGTTTAGATAAATTTTCTTCAAGATTTCTTCTTCTTCGCACGTCAGTACTACTGTTTTCTTCATTCGATGTTTCTTATGAACTTGTTTCTCTCATTCAAAATTTTATACCAATGGTTGTTTGTTCCGAAAGCGAATAAGAGAGGTATGATTTTTTAAGTCCTATTATTTAATAGAAAAGAAGGAAAAGAAAACGTATTTTTGGAAAATATTTTTATATATATGTCATACGGGTACAGGTATACCCAGATCTATCTTAAATCCTGAATGGTCGGATATAGGTACATAAATTTTATATGCAGAGGGTTTGAGTCTAAGTCTGGGTTAAGGTATAAACGGGTCCAGAACTTCTAAGTACTCCCAAACTCAAATATATACCTTTATAATAAAATATGGACTCAAATCTCATACCGAAAAAGTCTAAAAAGCAATTCTAGTCCAAAATGTTAAAGGTATAATTGAATGGAATTTAGGTGTGAGATCTTTTTATTTGTAGGAGGATATATGAGTTTAAAATTAAAAAAATTAGTATTAAATCTTAAAACAAAACTTTGTCCAAACAGATCCTAAGATACCATCTTTAATTGAACTTAGAACGCGCTGGCATGCGAAAAGCCACCACGTGGCTGATCGTCCAAGCGAAAAGAAGGCAACTTGTGGAAACTTTGCAGCAGAGCCACCACCAAAAGACCATCGGAGACAGGCTCACCAACGAAGCCGCTTTCTATCCCCATGCAATTCTTCTTGTTAAAGGATTTTATCACCTTCTCAGTCTCCTATACTAAAACCTGAACGGCCATCGAGAGCGACCCGATACTATACATATTCATATACATCGGAGAGAAAAAGCATTTTCGATCAACGAATCTCTCCCAATTAGTCACTCTTCGACTGAACTAATAATCCAGCATCACTACCAGCACCCAAAAGACAACAAAAGCTCACCGCTCACCAGTCAACAAAAAAATTCCCTCACCACCACAACTACCTCATACTATATATATATATATATATATATATATATATATATAGAATTAGTTCTAAATTCAAATTTTAAAATGGTATAGCAGATTATGTATTGCAGAATTGTCACGTTTCAAATCTAAATAATGAATGTGAATATGATGAGGGAGTATGTTTAGAATCGACCCTAATTCTTTTAATTTTTCTTATTTTTTATTATGTTTTTTAGAGAGAGCTACATGGGAAACCTATGCGCAAGGAAGTGGACCCATCTGGTCATGTTTGGAAAACGCGGCGCAGAATTGTTTGTGAGTCATCGTTGGTTGGTGTGCGGCAGCAGAATTCGCCGGACTCCAACTGCCTTCTGCTGCTGCCTAATTCCATTGCCAATCAGGAACAAGGAGTTCAATCACCCCATTCTTCGCCCCAAGAAAAACCAAAGTAATAAATTAAATTAAAAAGATGTCCAAATTATGTTTTCAAATGTCTATATATTAAGATTTTCTTAATATCTCACTACCACTAGAATTTCTTACTCCCGTATTAAGAATATAGAAGAATGACACTTATTCTTCCCCTAATTTAAGTGAGTTATCTCGCAAAGATTTGTGATTTTATTCTCAACAAAACTATACAGTAAAAATTATCCTATTAAATTGTGGAAGTGAGCATTTTTTGTTATTATGGTTTTTATTCTTTTTTCTTTACATTTTATGTGTGTTCGTTCTATAAAATAAATTTTAATTTTCATACTTACATTCCTCTCATAAACAACTCAAGTTTTTACGAAATTAAAAGAAAAATTCTTAAAATCAAACTCCTTCAAAATATGTTTGCACATACTCCTTCCCATCAGATATATAAGGAATTTTAGACTCATAGAGGATAGTAAAAAATACTTCCTTCCCTTCAGTTAGATATATAAAGGGTTATAGATTCATTAAGGATGATAAAAAATATAAGAGTTTTTACAACTTCTAATAAATGTTTATTAAACTTTTTCATCTTTACTCATATTTATACTACTATAATTTATTTCACTCTTACTATAATCTTTTTCCTCATTTATGAAAAGTAGAAAGAGTATAGCAATTCAAAAAATTGTCTTGTTTTCAAAACCTTTAAATTTTGTGCAAATGTCTAAAACTTCTTATATTTATAACCAGAAATATTACTTTCTCCGATCAAGAATATGAGTCGTTTTGAATTTTTGCACACAGATTAGTTAAGATACAATGTAACTTTTAAAGTAACGTATATATTATAACCTTAATAGAAAAGGAAAGAGAAATAGAGGGAGTGAGAGAGATAATAAATGATTTAAAAAATAGTAACATTTTAAAATAGACAATAAATACACAATAAAATATATAAAAATATTTATAATTATGACTATCCAAAATTAAGTTTAAAATAATTTATATTTTTGACATAAAATAATATAAGTATTTTTTAACTGTTTATGTATATTTATTAATTTTTTTAATTTTTATTTATTTATTTTATCCTCATTATTTATCTCTTATTTTATTTATAAAAATAAAGGAACATTATAGTTCAAAAATTATTTTAAGATGTTTTATCTTTGTTGTAAATTGAATATCCTTATATTTTTATGCGAGAGGAATTACCAAAATTTAAAGAGGAAAAGGAAAATGAGGAAGGTGCTGATGCATTTGCACTACCTTGAAGAAATTTGTGTCTCAAAAGTCAAAAGGGAGGACGACAGGGGCAACTAGTTTATAATTACTGTACCTAAAAGATATAGCCGTTACACAAATTCATAAATGGCTTCACCTTTTCTTTTAAAATTTTATTTATTATGGAAAAAAATGGCTTCACCTTTAAACTTTGCAATTGGATTGAATTTTATTTTTTAAAAAAAGTTTTTTGTTGTTGAGTTGCATAAAAAGTTAATTACTTGTTAATAAATGAATGAAACCTATAAAGAAAAAAGAAAATTTTAGTTTTAAAATTCAAATGCATATTATTTTGCAAAGGAAAAAAGAAAAAAAAAACTTTTCCCAGCTGTTAAATTTTGATAGCATAACGGTCCTCCTTCCTCCTACTACCAACATCACTTATTTGAAATCAACAAAAGTGTGGAGTTGGGTCGGGTCGGTTGCCGTACTCTTTTTCCCTTCTTTCTTCCCCAATATACCCTCGGCTGATCAATCCAGATTTACTGTTCCAACTCGATCTTCCACCCACCCGCCCCGCCTCAGTTACTGCTCAATCCTTTTTTTTTTTTACAACGAGACTTTCATGTTAAACTTGAAAAAAAAATTAAGAAATTATTATACATAACTTTAAATTATTTTTTATTTTTTTATTTATTTAAAACTACGAACTTTGTTTTTAGCGATGAATTATTTTGAATATACCAAGCTTATAACAATATAATGTTTACATATTAACATTCAGTATATTTTTTGTACCCAATTTAAAGAATTAATTTTTTTCTTATCATTTTTTACACTATTCTTTCATATTACCATCAATATAATTACTTTTCACCTTTCCTCAAATGTTTAGGGTTTTTTCAATTTAATTCTTTCATTTAGCATTTATTTATTTTAGTTAAAAATGTACCCAAATTTTGGAATTACTTAATATATATAAATATAAACATCAAACTATCTCATATTTTTTCTTTTCTTTATTTTGTTACATTTAAGATATTACAACCTTTAAAAAATAAAAATTTTAAAATATTTTTCTTATATAAACTAGAATGCTCCTCACATTAACTTCTCTTATTATTATTATTATTACTTTTACAATATTTTATATTAAAAGAAATTGAAATTTTTTTATAAAATAATATAATACAAAATTTTTTATTAAATATTGTGTTGTAGCTATGATAAATTAAAAAAAAAATCAATAGAACGTACCAAGTAAAAGAAAAGGATTATCATGAGATAGTATTACTTTTTTTTTTAATAAATACTATTACGGCCAGTTTGACAGCGATTGTCAAACGTGATTATATCAAACGTGCTTTTAACAATTGTGATTTTAGAAAATCACAGCCAATTTTAGTGTTTGGAAAGAATTTAAAAAATCAGCTTTTATAACTAAACATTATAATTCAAATATTTGACAGGTATTATATAAATGTGATTTTGAGTAACGAATGTCCAAAATGCCATTGTATAGTTCCTTTATGCACTATTACTCATTCTTATTTTTAAGTAATAGTTTTTCTAATACACTTTTAACTAATAGTTAATCATATTTAAAAAAATAAAGTTTCAGTCTAAACCAAAACTATCAAAGAATTAAATAATTCTTACCAAAAAATAATTAAATAAAACTAAATATTTATCATGAAATTATGCACACTCTCTTTTATTTTAAAAAATATAAAAATTATTGGACCAAATATAACTATTTAAAATAAATAACGAAAGATTTATCTAATAAAATCTAAAATAAATAATAAAATTCTAATAATGATATATAAGGCTTAAAAAAAGATATACAAGGGCAGTGCTGAAATTTTTATCACGATTAAAAGAAATTGAGGGATAAGAACTTTTTCAAATCTTAAAAATATTACAATAGAAAAGGCAAAATGTAATTGTGAACTAACCCCCTTATCAAAATAACCTTTTGATTTCTAAAGCTGTTTGACCTAAAAAAAAAAGCTGTCACTACTAAGGTGGTAGATAGGACTGTTATTATTCGCGTGTAAGTTTATATTTATTTATAGAGGGTAAAATTAAAATTTTATATCCGTAAATTTGTATTTGTACTCATACTCATATAGATTATATTAAATGGGTATATGTAAGATACGATGATATGTAAACTCGTATACCGTTATAATAAAATAATATATATTATATTATTTTTATATTTTTTTATTAATACATAATTTATACATTTATGATATTGAGTGCTTTATTTTCTTAGTTTAGAGAAGAGAATAGAAATTTTCTTCATAGTTTAGAGAAGAGAAAAATTTTTCAAGATTTCTTCTTATTCGATACATCGGTACTACTGTTTTCTCCATTCCATGTTTTTTGTGGACTTGTTTCTCTCATTCAAAATTTTATACAAATAGTTATTTGTTTCAAAGATGAATAACAGAGGTATGATTTTTTAAGGTTAGATTTTTTAAAAATTTTTTATATTTTTTTTGTTTAATAAGAAAAAAAATAAAAAAATGTCATACGAGTATAGATATACCCACACTCTATCCTAGACCCTGAAGGGTCGGTTCTGAATTCATAAATTTTATACTCAAAACATTTTGATCGAAGTCTAAATTTATATTTCAGTATAAAAATTTGAGTTTTATATTTACGAGTATCCAAAAATTTGAAACCGTTTATAGCCTATTTGCTGCCCATTCTCATAAACTGGTTCCCCGGAAATATGCATGGTGAAAGTGACATGTTTGTCATGCATATTACTTATAAAACCAAGAAGAAGAAGAAGAAGAAGGAAACAATGATCCGTGACTTTACATTTCTAACCAACTTGAATATGATTCAAAGAACGTGATGAGCTTCTCAATTTTTTTCAATCAATTCATAGTCTTGTGTCGTTTGCTAAAATTAAATTGACATTATCCTATGAAGAACATATGAAGGATTAAAAAGAAATTAAAGACCAAAATTCATCTACTTTTGCCCGTGTTATTCTCTTAAGCATGCATATATACCCTACAAATTATACCCATTCTCGTTATCAAAAAGCAAAAATTTTCACCTACAGAGTTTTATTAGACAACTTGACGTTTAAGTGGAGATGTAAATAATGGCTCAACAGCTCTGTAGATTAGAGGTCAGATCTTAATGCGCACAAGGAATTATCCTTCACATTGGAGATGTTGAAATTTTCACACTACCGCTGCTAGGATTTGAACATTAATCTTTGTCATAAACTCTGTAACCTCAAAACTAACTAAACTACGCTCATGCGGGCAAAAATTATACCCATTCTCAATTCCACTTCTTATACGGTTCATAAAAAAAAAAATCCACTTCTTACAATAAATAGTGTTCAAACTAAGCAATTTGAAGTTTTAGTAGTGTGGGTAAACGCATTGAGAATGTCTATAGAGTCAAATATTTGAATCTTTCTCATGATGCCTGTAAGACACACTCCCTTATAGGCATGCAAAAACAATCAAATACACGAAAGAGAACAATATAATCTACTCCCTCTATATTTTTTATTTGTCACATTCAATTAATCTTTTTTGTTTATACTTGTCATATTTTTAAAATAAACAAAATTTAATGAACTTTTTCCTATTGTATTTTTCAATTAAAACAAATTTCAACTTGTTTTAAGATTTAATTTTTCTAACGTAAAATCTTGAAGAAATAATAATAAAGAAAGAGAAGAGTTTTAAGGAATTTTATTCCATACAAAAATACATTAAAATTTTATATTTTTTAAAGTGTATAATGTCATAAATGTAAAATAAAAAAAATCGGCAAACATATTAATCCCTGTATTTTTTACTTGTCACATTTTGACAATTCTCGTATTTTTTTCCTTGTGATATTACAACATTTAATGAATGTTTTCCTATAATACCCTTGCATTAATAATAAATTTCAACCTACTTTTATTCTTCTAACATAGAAACTAGTAAAAATAATAATTAGAGAAAAAATTGTTAAAAACATTATAATCTACAAAATTAAACATCTAAAATTTTGTATTTTTCTAAATAATGTAATGTTCAAAATGTGACCATTAGAAAAATGGTGAGAGTACATAACAATTACTCCCTTCATTAAGAGATGTAAGGAGTTTTAGACCCATTGAGAATGGTAAAGAGTATAAAGTTATTTACAATTTTCAATAAGTATTTATGAAACTTTTTATACTTTTAACATTTATTTATTTTATTATCACTATTTATCCATTTTTCATTTATAAAAGTAGAAAAAATATTATGATTAAAAATATTGTATTATTTTCAAAATCCTTAATTAATGTATAAAAGTTTAAAACTCGTATAAGTAGGCTTCAATTCTTGCTAGTTAACCCCAAAACAAACAATAAATGTCTGATTTTGTCTCTAACAAAAAAATATTTTTTCTTGGAATTGTCTCTAACAAATTGGATAATAAATAACTGGATCCAATTGGGTGTGAACTGAACAGTGAGTTACTAACCAGTAAACCACGATTTTCTTCATAACTGCAAATACAGTGGCATTTCAGTAAAATAACCCATCCAGCGAGGGCCAACCTTTTTATCCCATGGCCATCATCCATCCATACATACATAGTATAGTGCATGCTATTTTTCTTTCTTTATAAAAACCCGACATCAGTCTTCCCATGCTTCCTATCCCCTCCCTCACTGACAGTCGCACTTCACACCGCGACTGCCTTCTCCCTTCTTCTCTTCTCTTCTCTTCTTCACGCCCTTTTTTCCTCCCCCTTTCCCCATAAAGATAATAATTCCAAATCCCATCCCCTAAATCCCCACCGCATTCTTTTATAAATCTTCAAATTCCAGTTTCAATCAATTACCGGCGGAAATGGCAATGGGTTCTGTGATCTGGGCCTTCGCCGTTTCTCTTCTTCTTCTTCAGTCATGTTCTTCAGTTTCAGGTGCCAAAAGGACATACATAGTTCATATGAAACATCATCAGAAACCATCTTCTTATGCTACTCACCATGACTGGTATTCCGCTAGTCTCCAGTCTCTTACCTCATCTACTACCGCTGAATCCCTTGTTTATGCTTATACTAATGCTTATAATGGTTTCGCCGCCTCTTTAGACCATGAAGAGGCGGAGGCCCTCCGTCAATCCGATGATGTTTTGGGGGTCTATGAGGATACTGTTTATACCCTCCATACTACCCGTACTCCTCAATTTCTTGGCCTTGATTCTGCTCTTAGTCTATGGGCTGGCCATAGCCCGCTAGAACTGAACCAGGCTTCCCAGGATGTCATCGTTGGTGTGCTGGATACTGGCGTATGGCCTGAATCCGAGAGTTTTGATGATACGGGTATGCCCGATATTCCATCCAGATGGCGAGGCGAATGTGAATCTGCAGTAGATTTCAATCCTAAAATTCACTGTAACAAGAAATTAATTGGAGCCCGTTATTTCTCCAGAGGATATCACATGGCCGCGGATAAACCGGTGACTGAATCGGAATCTCCTCGGGACCACGACGGTCACGGTACTCATACATCTTCAACCGCTGCTGGATCTAATGTTCGTAATGCTAGCCTTTTAGGCTACGCTAGTGGAACTGCCAGAGGGATGGCTGTTCACGCCCGTGTTGCCACTTATAAAGTGTGCTGGACTAGTGGTTGCTTCGGTTCCGACATACTTAAAGGGATGGATCAAGCAATCGCCGATGGTGTGGATGTCCTCTCACTTTCTTTAGGCGGTGGTTCTGGTCCTTACTATCGGGACACAATTGCAATTGGAGCATTTACTGCTATAGAGAGGGGAATAGTTGTCTCTTGCTCTGCTGGTAATAGTGGTCCTACTAAGGCCTCACTAGCAAATACCGCTCCATGGATAATGACAGTAGGAGCCGGAACAATAGATAGGGACTTTCCGGCTTATGCTACCTTAGGAAATGGCAAAAAATTTACCGGCGTTTCTTTGTATAGTGGGAAAGGTATGGGGGAAAAAATGGTGGGATTGGTTTATAGCAAAGGTAACAGTAGTTCTTCAAGTGGTTCAAGCAATTTATGCATGCCGGGTTCACTTGATCCGAGTTTTGTGAGTGGCAAAGTGGTGGTATGTGACAGAGGAGTTAATGCCAGAGTAGAGAAAGGCGCAGTGGTGAGAGACGCCGGCGGAGTCGGGATGATATTGGCTAATACTGAGGCAAGTGGAGAAGAACTGGTAGCAGATAGTCACCTGTTGCCAGCGGTGGCGGTTGGGAGGAAGATGGGAGATTTAATAAGGGAATATGTGAAGACCGAGAGCAATCCCACGGCGGTTCTCAGCTTCGGCGGGACGGTATTGAACGTGAAACCGTCGCCGGTGGTGGCTGCTTTTAGCTCAAGAGGGCCCAATATGGTGACTCCACAGATCTTGAAGCCCGATGTTATTGGGCCTGGTGTGAATATCTTGGCTGCTTGGTCTGAAGCTATTGGGCCCACCGGACTTGCCAAGGACTCTAGGAAGACTAAGTTCAACATCATGTCTGGTAAAAATTGCTCACCTTTTTTTTCCTCATTTTTATAATTAAATTTTGATTTTTTGGGGGGTAAAAAAAAATAATTAAAATTTGATTGATCTCAAAAGGGGTTGTTTGAGTTTAATAATAAAAGGAAAAGGGTTATATGAGTTGAGGAGAATGATTAAAGTGAAAGAGAATAAAGAAATGCATTAAATTTAATGGAATATCATATCATGTGTGTGTTAAAGGGTACTTAGTGACTTGTTAGGTTAATGCCTTCTAATTTAGCTGGAAAAAGTGAGGTTAAGCACATGCTACAATGTGAGTTTAAAGCTTGGTTTGATTAGTTAATTTATAGCATCATTAGTGCATTTGAGCGTACTTTTTTCAAGTTTTTTTTTTTTATAGGGGGAATAATAGCACGAGAATTAAATAAATAATTAAGTTATCTCCATTGGATGATGAATAGATTTGCTTACCCTTATTTTAAAAAATTTGTGTTTTTTTGAATTATGTTTGGATATTTATTAAGATTGTACCATGTCAATAATAGTCGAAAAGGGTATGTATGGAAGCTTTTCTTGTAATACTCTTAACCTACTAAAATGACAGATAGTTTAAAATGGAAAAAGTTTATCCAAGCTGACGGATAAACTGATGGAGGGAGTAATTACAATATGAAATCTAAGACATTTAGAGTACTTTACCGAGTTCGAGGGAGTAATTACCTTTCCATTATTCTATCAAGGAAGAATCACAGTTTGAAATTCTCGGCTAATGCTAGTCAAAAGAAAGGTACTTAAGTGTACTCTATAAGATCTTTTGGGGGGATTGGTTTTGTTTACTTGGAAGGCAGGGGGCAATAATGATTTTGAGACCATACCAGAATATGGGTTTATGAGCTTTAGGTATAACCTTGTAAGATAAGGTTGGCTGTGAACAATCTTGGTTGGGATATTTTCTTTTCTCAAGTTGAAATGGGACCCCAATTGCATTTGTAACTAAGAATGGTCCTCCATAATGGACTCAAAAGTTCCCTTGAAACAGTTTTTTGGGGGAAGTGGCCTTACCATTTTCCCTTGTCTTCTGTCTGATCATTCTTTGTGATGTTCATTCATTTGACTTTGTTTTTGTGTTCTTGAATTAAACAGGGACATCCATGTCTTGCCCACATATTAGTGGACTTGCTGCCCTACTCAAAGCAGCTCATCCAGAAT
This sequence comes from Catharanthus roseus, assembly GCA_028651295.1. Lineage (NCBI taxonomy): Eukaryota > Viridiplantae > Streptophyta > Magnoliopsida > Gentianales > Apocynaceae > Catharanthus > Catharanthus roseus. The sequence goes on along the minus strand of JAPQWS010000044.1, from coordinate 596,964 downwards.
GGAGTCCAAGTGCTATCAAATCTGCACTCATGACCACTGCCTACACAGTAGACAACACCAATTCACCTCTCCGGGATGCTGCAGATGGTTCTCTTTCCTCTCCATTCGCTCACGGCTCTGGCCATGTTGATCCTCACAAGGCCATATCTCCAGGTCTAGTTTATGACGCCACTCCAGACGACTACATCGCCTTCCTCTGCTCCTTGAACTATGAGCTTGATCGTATTCAAGTCATTGTTAAACGCCCCAATGTCACCTGTGCAAGGAAGTTCACAGATCCTGGCCAGCTCAACTACCCTTCATTCTCAGTCCTGTTTGGCAAGTCTAGAGTTGTGCGATACACCCGAGTTTTGACAAATGTAGGAGCTGCTGGATCTGCCTATCAGGTCGCAGTGGACGCACCCTCGACTGTGACTGTCACGGTCAAGCCATCGAAGCTTGTGTTCAAGAATGTGGGAGAGAAGCAGCGGTACACAGTAACTTTTGTTTCGAAGAAGAATGCAGTGGTAGGCGGGAATGCATTTGGTTCCATTACTTGGAGCAATGTGGAACATCAAGTTAAGAGTCCTGTTGCTTTCTCCTGGACAAGGCTATGAGTCCAGTTTTCTGCTGTAAATGATGATGATGATGATGAATGATGGGAGGTTATAATTGCATGATTTTCAGCCCCAAAGGCTTCAAATGCCGTTGATGTTGACTCTGGAAAGCCAAACAAAACGGTTAGAAAATGCTGTGAACCCAAATGAAGATTTTGGGGTGTTGAAAATTTGCATAATAGACAAAAATGCTGCCCTCAAGTTGAGGGGATAAGTTAATTGGAATGAATGTACTCTTGTTTTTATCAGTTTTTAAGTGCAAATTAACCAGAAGTTAGTGAATGAATGCTATGCAATTATAGCTTCAACTTGGTTTTTATTTCATCCAAACAACCCTTCGGTTTTGTGTTATCTATTTAATTAAAAAATATGGTTGGGTTTTTCAGATTTAAAAAAAAAGATTAAATTACTATTTGACCACCCTTTAATTATAATTTTATATAAAAAATATTATTTAATACTTTTTTAATTTTATTAAGTTACAATATTGTAATTAAATATTTTAAAAACATTAATTTCATTAAAGTTACAATATCTTTTAAAATGTTCAAAATAAATATTTTAAACAGCAAAAGGTATAATTCAATTGAGAAATAATATAAAATAAAAGTATATTTGTGGGTAAATGAGTGTTTCGTCGATCAAAGTGGTCTAATATGCTCTTTTAAACATTTTCTTTGCAAACTTTTTCATAAATATCCCCTAAGTTTGGAGTGGAAGTACTTTACCCCTTAAAGTTTAAAAATATACAATTTACCCCTTAAGTCATTTGTAATGGTCAAAATAAATAGAATAACTAAATACTTTTAGGTAAGTTTTGATTTCTTGCAAAATAGCTCTTTAAAGTTTTATGTAAAATTAAATTAGCTCATTCTATAATTTATATTTGTATTTTACTACAAATATTTATAAAGTATAAGATAATATTCTTCTAAACAATGTTCCTAAAAAATATGATTATTTAACAAAAAAACAAGAGTAAAAGATTGGTTCAATGCAAAATAGAATATAAGAGTCTTGAATGAAAATAATAAAAGATTCTTGAAATATTTATTTTATTTTTAAAATTAAAATATTAAAATTTGTCACTAATTTATTAGAATATGTATAAAAGTTAATAGTATTTTATTTTAAAAAAAATAGATTTTCATCTATTATTTCACACTTTGCTTAAAGTTATTATCATAGTTCTTGTTATAAGAAATTATTACAAATCCTAATAGGTTAAAACTTTTATTAAAAATATTCAGAAAAAATTATTAAAAACTTCAAGATAAATATTTGAGGTTTTAGTAAAATCTCATATTTTATTTATAACTGAATAATTTTTTATTTAATTATATTTAGAATTATTATAATATTTTTTTCTTAAATAATCAAGTTTTTAGTTAAATAATTTATTTTCAAAAACTGTAAGCTAAAAAAATATATATTAAAATTTATAAAAGTATTTTGTATAAATTATAATTATAAATTAAAATACGAACTAAACTAATTTTACATAAAATTTTAAAAAATTATTTTGTAAAAAAATATTGATTAATAATTTAGAAGAGTAAAATGCATAATTTTTTTAACTTTAAACGTAAAATTCTCCTGCATTTTACTATAAACTCTTTTATTAATTAAGATAGTCAAGGCCGCGCAGTAGTTAACATAGATAATACACCGTATAGCATTAATCTATGTGAATCTCGATGTGGCCAACCCGAAGTGGGCCACCACTTAAAATGGAAATGACTCACTAAACTTTACAGAGAATTATTATAAAATAAACTATAAAATAAATTATAACAAAAATAAATTCGGGAATCTATACTTTAGAGAGGAAGATTTTGAAAAAAAAATTTTTTTTCACATTATACATATAGATTTCCGAATTAAGCTAATGGATGCCTTGGTTTTTTTGACCCTGACACTAGAGAGAGATGATTAGGCGCCGGAGTGGGTGGGGAACACAATGGGACTTCTGGGCCGCAAAATTTGATTAGTTCCTCTCATATGAATTGTATTTGAACCCACAAAAGCTCGTTCGTGTCCATTTGAATGAAAGCCCACAATTTCATGCCCAGGAAAACCTCAACTATTTCTTGGCACCAATCATCATAAACTCCAACGTTGGTCCAAGTTTTCTGCTGGGGCGTCTTACACATGTTTGGTTGGATGGTATTTGATACGAAAGGGAGAAAGGGACACTTTAGGAGAAGTAAATTCATTTAGTTCAAAATTATTTGGTAGGGTTAGCAGAAAAGTAAATCTTCCATTTGGTTAAGATAAAAAGTGGGAGGTAAATAATTTTTATTATATATAATTTACTATTATATTCATTTTACAAAGTTATGAATGATATATATATATATATATATATAAGGTAGAAGTTTAGTTTACGATAAATTTGTAATGAACTAATTTATAAGAGGTTAAAATAGACACTTTTAATATTATTTACGTCATAATCCGTCTATTTCAAGACCGGCTAATTTGGTTTATTTATATCCTCTCCACTTTTAGGTTACAATCAAATGACATAAATAGAATATTTACGTATTAATTTATATCCCTCCTACTCTCTTTCTTGATTTCACCCCAACCAAATTAAGCTTAAGTACCTTTAGTTTACACGTAAAGCGAGGAGTTTTAAATTCGAATCATTTAGGAAACGATTTAATATTACATGACAGGCTTATATTGCTGTATGGGAGGTTTGTGCCTTCTAATCCCTTCGAGTAAACATGAATTTTTAGAAGAAAAATGGATGAATTTTCATATTTAAATATCTACAAACGGTAAAAAATCACACAAAACAATAAGTCACAATATTTATGACAAAATTAATTTGACTAAAATACAAACATGTGGTATTAAATTGTTAAATGGCCAAACAAAAGGATGCTAGATAGAATTAAGCCTTAAAAAATTCTTTTCATTATATTTTTCTTACAAACAATTTATCTTTGTAAATCCTATTCATTACAAATTTAGAGTCTATTTTGATTTTTACTCAACCCATAGTTTTTTATCTTTATTCGTTTAAAACATTTATTACCATCTTTGTCACAGTAAAAACGCTTCACTTTATTCTTATATCGAGATTTAGACCTCCTTTTACTTTTAAAGCAGTGATTAAATTCTCTCCGGTCAACCCTCCTTCGCACGTAAAAGTTCTCTCCGTTTGTTTTGTTTTCTTTTTGCAAATCTAAATATTTTGATATCAAAACGTTTTTCACATTAGAAAGAGTCAAGTTATCTCTGTCATACTTAATAGCAGATTTCACATCAATAAACGACTTAGGCAAAGCATTCAACAAAATAACAGCAATATTTTTGTCTGAAATATTTTCTCCAATATTTTGGAATTCTAAAACAATTTTATTCAAATCATCAATGTTTTCAAAAAGAGATTTTGACCTGCTCACTTTAAAACCAAAAAGTTGTTCTTTTAAATAGATTTTGTTTGACAACGACTTTCCCAAATAAAGTTTTTCAAGTTTTGTTCAGATTTCATAAGCATTGTCTGTTTCATCTATTTATCTTAAAACATTATCTTTTAAAAATGCAAGGTGAGACAGCTATGTGTATCACAAAGTTTTTCAACTAGTATTTCGTCTGTCCAAGATTCCGGATACTTGTCAGGAGTACAAATAGCAGGTGCAATTTTATTTTGGACTAAAACAACTTTAATTTTTCTGCGCCACATTACAAAATCAAATTTGCCATCGAACTTGTCCGTTTCCAGTTTTGGAACGGACATGTTGTACAGAGGCAAATAAGAGTAATGAGAGGGTGAAAAATAAAAGATTGAGAAAAGGTTTGTCACAACAAAACAATCCGGATATTTTTCGAAAAACAATACAGTTAGAAAAATAGGTAATATGCAGATAATAAAACTCACAACAAATCAACAGATTGCAAAAGCTGAGTAACAGCCACAAACATATAATTAAGAGAGAAGTATATAAACACAGGTTGAGCAAAAGCCCCCAAACAGACAATAAACAAATCTCAATGATTACGGATAATAAAAAAAAAAAATTCACAATCAGGGAAAAAAACACCAAGACACAATACTTGGAGTCTCAATAGGACTCAAACTAGGATTGGGTTTTGGTTTTTCAAAGAAAAATAAAAAATCACAAAAATTTGATCCGTGACCAGAGATATCAATAGAAATATATATATATATATATATATTCAAACAATAAAATAAAAATTTAAACAAAAGGAAAGCAAAGAGTAGTAATAGTAAAACTTCCGTGAGCCATATTCAATGACTCAATATTTCCCGTGAGTCTAGAAAGAAGCCAGAGAGGTTTCTGATAAAGCCGCGTCGATGGAGGAATGTAATAAACACTGGACACCAAAAAGATCAAAATCTTCTGGCGCTGATACCACTCTATGGAATGGATCTGGTGATCAACCTTGTTTAAATTACAAACCTTCTATTTACTATTATAATTGCAGCGGAAAAACAAAAGATAAAATGATCTATTCTATTACAAGAATTGGATAATGGAGCTGGATGAACAACTCAAAAACGGATTTTCAAATCGGATGAGGAGGCCAAAAAACGGAAGATCGATTTTCTTCCAAACCAAAAATTCCTCCGATTTTCCCCACAATAAATAAAATCGGACGACCAACACCAAAAACCGGACTATCGGTTTTAATATAAAAAGAGGGGAGATTTGAACGAAGAAACCAAAAACCGGACGATCGGTTTTTGCTGTGAAACTAATTCTCTGAGCAAAACCTTCAGAATAATGGATGAGCCTCACACAAGAAGAAATCTAACTCTCGCTCTTGGTTCTCTCCTTCACAAGCCACCCAAACACGCAGTCAACCAACAATGGCTACTAGCGGCGCCAGCAGAAAGGAAGTCATAGAGAACAGGCTCCACAGAGTTGGTGTCAGCAAAATGTGAGGAATAGTATTATAGAGGCATCCAAGTCACCTAGGGCGGACTTATTCAAAGCATCCAAGTCACCTGGAGTAAACTCATTCAAATTGGGCTGTTGTCAACTTGGCCCGCCTGGCATCTTGGGTCACAAATTAAACTCAATTTCTTTTAGTGTGAGGCCTAGTCCATCTTATTATAGGTCATAAAAATGGGGCTTAAGAAGAACAAAAAATGTGTGAAAAATTGACCCAACAAATCTACATATATCATACAAAATAACTCACTTTTCTCAATTTAATTACAGTTCAAATCACCATCTATTGATCAAGTGGTAAGATGAAACCTAGACCATACATCAAGTGAAAAGAATAAGTAATTTTCCCCCTTTGATATACCTTTTGAAGATAAGCTCAAACTTAATATTTTAACATGATATCAAAATATTCTAGTCTAATGCTTCAACATCAATGGACAAATGCCTTTAGTTAGAAAAGTTTTATAAGTTTAGACAACCCCCTTTAACTTGGAATATGTTTTAGCCTAATAAAGCCCAAGTTAGATTCAAGTCCAAATATTTTCACACCTAAAAATGAGAAGTGTAAGGGTCAAAATCTCTGAAACGACCTATACAAACCCATAAATATGGAGCATCTTCTTAATTATAACTTTCAACAAAAATAACATATTGGCTATAATAAAAATTTATTAATATCATTATGATATACTAGCAACATATGTAGCAACGGTAAGAAGAACAAGAGTTTTTTGTACAACATGAACAAAGATTTATCTTAGGGCACTTAAGGGTGGGACAACAAGATATACATCCTTTGAAATGACAACAAGTTGAACAAGACGGGCATTTTGGTGTGCAACAATTTAAGCAACTGCAGCTGCATCTGCATGATGGCATCTTACAGCATTTTGAATCTTCTTCAAAACATGATGAGCAACAGTTACTACTACACTTTGGTGGTTTTGAACAACAGATGATGCTGCACGAAGGACATTTGAACGCTTTACACTTGCAGCAGTTTGGCATCTCAAGACTAGGAGGATTACAACCCCGGCAGTAACAGCAAATCCATGAGAAGCTGAAGCACGATGCTACTCCGCTGTATGTATATGACAAACAGACTTGGATCATTGGGTGAAAACATATTATTATTGAAAATTTTGCATACGCAAGAAAGAAACAGGTAAATGCTGAGCTGCAGATGTCTTACTTTAGCTTCCGGGTTGTTATGTACCAACCAGGCCAACTCAAAAATAAATGATAATGCAAAATAACATTAAAAGAATTTGGCCATTCTTCTTAGTACTAGCATTTCTTAGCAAATAAGACCTAATTATAACAGTTTTCAAGCTCTAGATGAGTATTAGCAGAAAATAACTATGTTCGTTTTCCACTTATGATTGATGATGCCATGCAATATCTAAAAGGAACTAGCTGGCATCATAACAAATAATTGAAGGTGGTAGATGTAGCCAAGCAGGAGATTGTGAATCCCCATTCATCCATCTTGTATTCAGTTTACGTGTATTCCTACACCCTTGGTGGAAATGCATCATTATTCATTTAACCCAATTTTGATTGATTTTTTTACTATTTTAAGCTTTCAGCAGGACAAGAAAATTATCTATGCTGAGATTCAGGGGCATCAGACTAACACACAGAAATTATTTTCTAAAGTTTAATTTCTTGTTACCACTTCTTTAATCAAAAAGCTTTTTCGAGAGAGAAGTAAACTTTTGCTAGCCTCAGCAAGATTATCGAACAGAGTATTTATGTCTAGATGATAAGTGAACGAGTAAACAAAACATAGAAGCACAATGGACTTGAGTGCAGAACATACCAGAGCCATTTCCAAAAGCCACAAGATTTATGAACCCTCTTAGTTCTGCAAAATAAAATGAAAAACTAAGACTAAGGCATTTAAGAAAGGTTGATCAGATTCATTGATATTGTTACGTACGTTGGTAAGAATGGATCGGAATTTGATATGATAAAATCTGTAATTCTGCACAATTTAAAATTCATCCAAGAAAAAGAGAAATAACATTAATGAGATACTTTCATACAATTAACATTTTTTGATAAAGCAGATATTTGATAGCATTAAGCAGGTATTTTTGGAAAAATTACGTACTCTTTGCAGGAATGAGATGCAGGTTGCAGGCCTTCAACAAATTTTAGTTCATCCTGCTTAGAATGGAAGCATAAATTAGATGCTATACCACAGGAAATCGATAATAAAGATTTCAGAAAGGGCAGTATTCTCCAATTCTGATTTCAAAAATAAAAACAGATAACAAACAATGTAATTACCGTCTGCATAGATGAAGAAACATCAACAAATACTTTCTTTCATTCATCGTCTCCAGCCAGCTAAAATAGAGGAACATAAGGTTTGCTTTCATATAACTGCATTGGTACTAAGTGAATGGTGGATGGTTTCAATCAGTGCCCGATTTTAGTTTTACACGTCTTCTATTGTTATCAGCTCTTAATGTACAAGGTTGCTGATCTTCACCATAGCCTCATTACCTCAATCTTAAAAGTTATGCTTTTCGTTCTCACAGTCTTTAATTAAATAAATGATTGACAAGGATAAGAATCTACAACACGTAGAAAGAAATAACTTTACTACACTTTAGAAACTGTTAGTTTCAAGAAAGAGGAAGAAAAAATTTTGAGGTATGCAAAGAAAATGCAACCACAAATTCTCCATGAAACTACCAAGGAATAATAGGACCTCAACCAAGTTCAATTTCTGAGAAAAATCAACAAATCATTGAGACAAATGAATTTACGATGGTATATTCTTCGTTTATGTACCCCAACGTAAAAACATTGCCATCCCCGTGTATAAATTCTCCAAACAAAATAATATGTGAAGAAGATTTTATTTATATTCTCAGAACAAAGTTTCCCTTTTGGTCCCGCATATTCTCTTAAAAACAATCTACTTTAGAAAAAATAGAACAAGAATCTAATCCAAATACAGAAGGAAAAACTACACTGAGATGAGCCTCTAGTTAGAGGATATATGGTGAGACTGACAAGCTATGTAGGTTTCTTGGGCTCTATTTGGATTGTGTTTCAGCCGAAATTCAATGCACAGTGGGATTCACATCTTCTCTCAATTTTTTTTTTTACTTTTACCATATTGAAACAGAAAATGTCAAGTAGAAGCAAGAAACAACTCTCACCCCCTTGCTGTGGAACCCACATCTTTCATAAAAAAATTAATTTTACGATATTGAAAACAGAAAATCTCATACTGCTACAAATAGAATCAAGAAACAACAACTCTCACCGCAGTTTGGTGGGGAAACTCCAGACTGTAGGACCGTCGAGTCACCATAATTTATATTCTCATTCTCAGCACAAGAGATTTTGCCTTTTGGTACCAAGAACCGACCACTCTTACCCCTCATCCTCCTCCCCCAACCCCACCCCTCAGTAATTTTACCCATAGTGGGTTGACTCAGAGAAAACTGCAAGAAGCAGTTGACTACATGTATATGCTTCTTAGACCATTAATTTTCTTGATGGTTATTAACAATACTGGACCCCATGGAAATGATACTTTGAGCCAGTGGTCCAAACCTAACTTACATTTGTAGTAGTATTAGTTTTCTTTCCAAATATAATATCCAATTTGGTCACATGGTCCAAATTCCAAAAATACGAGGCTTAGCCCACTTTTTAAGGCCTAATAACAGTGATTATGAATCAGAAAATCCATCCCTAAACAAATAGAAGAAATCTAAGCAAATGTCAGACAAAAATGTTACTACATTTTTTAATTTTTTGGGTGGGATATACAAATAGATACCCAAATTGCCAATTTGCCCTTGTTAAGAGGAATCTCACCAGAGATACCTCCTGTCAGCCTATGTATAAAAAGGTAAAGGTACAAAAAGAGAGAGAGAGAGAGAGAGAGAGAGAGAGAGAGAGAGAGAGAGAGAGAGAACTGTATGGATCTTGATTTTCTTGGAAAACCCAGCACTGATTAACAATTTTGGCAACATTGAAGTTCCAAGAAAACACAAACACACCACATAAACTTAACACATTTTTGAACAAAGATTGGAAATAGGTCCAATGCAAATTTGTTCTCCGGAATATCATATTTACTCTCACCAACAATACTTCAGCAGCTCAAAAATATTAAGTTCTTTTGGACTTACTCACAAAGATTTAGGATCGTGAGACAATTTTGGAACTACAATTTCTTTTCTACCTTCACAAATGACCATATGCAATGGATCTAAAAACCCGCAGGGAGTATAAATTTCACAAACCTAACAAAATTCTTAAAACTTAACTCTAAACAAAGTAGTGCAAGACTTCTACAATTAACAATGCAAGCAGCATGACTATGAGGGAGAAGTCACGTGAGCATGAAATGAAATTCTTGGGAAGTTTTCCCTCTTCTGAAAATTCCATTTTCCAATATAAGAAATCCTCGTGGGCAAAAATGAACATATACCTTAAATATCTCTCTGCTTTTTCTCCTTTCTCTGTTCCTTCAAGTTTCTAAACATGGCAAAAACCTAAGTGTTCAGGTAGCAAAGCCTTTTCTTCTTCACATTTTGCTCCTAAAGGTTCATATAATAAACTAACATCGTAGTCTCTAGTGTCAACCTTTAGCAGGTTCAATGGTCGAAGCACTCCTTAACAGACTGAACTACTCAAACTCAAATGGACTCGAATTAAAGTGGCAAGATAGTTACTAGGCCTGAGGTGGTCCTGACTCGAATCACATCTCTTTCCCAATATATCAAACCAAAAAAAACTAAGGCCGAAAACAAAAGGAGAAATTAAACTTGACATAATAGAACTTACCTCAAGAAACCCAATCTCTCTTTCGATAAGCTGAACCCGGGCTAATTCTCGACGTTTTCCATATAAATCTGGATATTCAGGCGGTGATTTAGGCCTCGGAGGTGGCAGTGACGGTACTTTAGCAGCGCCACCTGAGCCAGGAGGCATTTCTCTTCTTCTTCTAATTTGGTAAAAAATTTAACCAAAAAAGAAAAAAAAAGAGCAGTAGAAAAAAACCCTTCTCTCTCTACATTACCAAAGAAAGTATAATACATGAAGAAGGAGAAGAAGAAAAGAGAAAGAACATTATTAACAAGAAATAAGAAAGTAAAATATACCCACGGCCAATTACACTATAAGGTAAAAAAAAAAAAAAATTTAAAAAAGGAAAAAAAAGTACAGAGACACAAAGAAGAGGTGTTGCAGAGAGACGCAAAAGCCCACGTACAGGTACAGGAGTAGAGAGCAGAGGAGCAGATGGGTAGGGGAGGGGGTTAGGTATGGAAAAATGAAGGAGGGAAATGAAAAGGGGTTAAGGAAGAAGAAGACAGAGAAAATAATTTAACTGAGTTACTGACTCTGTTTGGGATAATTAAGGGGGTCCCCAGAGAGAGAGAGAGAGAGAGAGAGAAAGCTCTGTCACATAACAACAATGACAGCAGCAATTGCTGCAGAAGCAGCAATGGCAGAACTATTAGTACCAAACTCATTTATATTTATACATGAAAGAATACATGCATGATCATCACCACACTCCCGGCTTCAATGATGCATTTACTTCTATTAACCATTTAACTGTTTTACCATCAATATCAACGTAATACTCCAACTAGGAGGAGTTTATATTTTTTATATGAGAAATTAAAAGACTAAATTTGATTAAACGAAAGCCTTCGTGAACATATATTTTCAATCTCTATATATATTAGCTATAAGGAATACTGGTTTTATTAAGCATTAATTTGGACAAGGATTTAATTTAAACATAGGTTCAAGTTGAATTTACCCTTTTGAATATGATTAAATGAAAGTGCTTATATGATTATATTTCCATTTTGTGTATATATATAAGAAAAATTGATTCTAATGACCTCTTGATGGGTTATGACTTTGTAGAAAGTGCAAATATTTAAAAATATAAAATTTTTAGTAGACAATTAGATAAGTTATAATATTGTTTACAATTATTATTAGACAATCTAAACGAAGGGTTAATTAATTTGGGGAGTGGGGGGATGAGCTGAAAATGAAAAGGGATAGATAGCGGGGGAAGATGAAGAAGGAGGGGAGGGGAGGGGAGGGGAGGAAGAAGGAGATGAGAGAAGGGCGTTAAAGTAAGAGCTGTCTCTGTCTGCAGTAATAGTAGAGTAGTATGTGTTTTATGGTCTCGATGGTGCTGCACTGTTGCTGTTGCTGCTGCTGCTGTTGGTTTTTTGCAGCGGAGAGAGAGAGAGAGAGAGAGAGACTAATGGCGAGAAGCTCGACGCCGTACCTCAGATTGCACGTGACTGCACCGTAGGATAGAGAAAAATACTATACCATACTCTTACTCCTCGTTTGTCTGGGTTGGTTGGTTAGAAGAAAATGAGTATGACTGTGTGGGGAAATGGTAATGGTAATAATGTTAATAATGGTGACTGTTACTAAATAAATGATGACAAATCATCCTCGTCTTTACCGTTTCCATTCCCATCTTCCTTCCTTCTCTCCTTCCACTTTGCATATCCAAAACTCTACTACCATTTTCTTCCTTAAATTACCTCCTTCGTAATACTCCTTACCTATTTTGCACTCCTAAAATTACTCTACACCCCCAAACGCTGGTTCGTAACACTCACTTTACTTGAGGGGTTTTCCTCCTTTTTTTTCTTTAAATTTTATTTTAGTATTCTTTTTAAGTCATTTGACGATTTAGTACCACATGTTTGTTGATTAATAATTAATTTACTAAAATATAATTCTGGCCAAATTAATTTTGTCGAAAATATTGTGATTCTCAGTCAAGTGTGATTTTTTTAATATTTGTAGAGATTTAAAATCGAAAATTAATAATTAACTGACCAAATCATAATTCTAGCTAAATTAATTTACCAGAAATATTGTGATTCACTGTCAGGTGTTATTTTTTTACTGTCTGTAGATATTTCAACATGAAAACCCATTTCTTTGCTTTTGGTCTTTCAGGGGCAAATTGCTTTTGGTCTGTCAAGGGCAAAATGAGAAATCATTTTTAAGCCACAAAATTGATTTGGTCACTTAATTGTCAATCAACAAATATGTAGTATTAAATTGTCATATGACCAAATAAAATAGTACTAAAATGAAGTTAACCCTTTTTTTTTCCGCAGGAATTAATGTATTAAGTTAAAGATGGGAATAGGAATGACAATCGGACTGGTTTTAATCTACATACATATCTTGGACCGATTCAGTCTAACTCGAACTAGGACTAGACAATGTGTTGTAGCATCGCTTGATTCTGTATGGGTTAAAAAGGTTAGTATGCTTTGAGTCAAGAACTTTTATCCTTAGAAATGATTCAAATCGAGACCATATTTGGCTCTAGATCAGCTTAGGGTCAGAAATCGATCTAGGACCAGACCAGGATCCCGGTCTTGCCTGATTGGTCCGCTCTTACACCTTTATCACCTCTATCTCAATCGCCTCATCCTCTTGTGATATCACAGACGTGTGATGCCTCTTCTTCCAAGGCCTTCAATAACAGCACCTCTTCTTACCGAGCCTACACACCCATGATATAGGCTCCTTCACAATCAACTCCCACGCAGGCTAATCTTGTCGTCCAACTTGGATTCGGCTTGATGACCCTCATCGGGCCATTGACATTGTAATTTTTGCTGATTAACAATTTAAATTTATCTTGATGTGCACTATGAGGATCACTGCTATCATACAACAGCGCTTCACCAGTAACTTTTAACGAGTTTAAGATGATTAACACAATCACTCACGATGTGTGGTTTGGGGGAGTGTAAGGTAAAGTTTTACATTCAATTTAGTAGTTTATTATTTTTTACGTCATATAACCAGTGTTATATTATCTTGTATATGTTTTAAATTCTATTGTGGCAAATGTTAACTTTCTCTTGAGAGAAGAAAGTTGTTTGAGGCCAATAATTATCTGCCATTGCTATACTCAAGGAAGTTTTTTAAGGTGTTTGGGGAGGGATTGTCCGGTGAAAACTTGCTTGGAATAGGTGGTTATTTATTCAAAGTTGGTAAGAAATTAAATAAAAATTGGTAAAAGGTTTAAATGGGTTGCTGCCCATTTTCTCTTGAGGACAAGAAGGGCTATTTTCACCCCATAATTTTCACTCAAAATATTTCCGCCATTTTTTTTAGAGTGGGAAATGAAGAAAAAAATTTAGATTGTGAAGGAAAATAGATGAGAGCATTGGTGGAATGCATGTATATATTTTTGTATTTATATTATGAGTTAGATATAATTTATTTATATTATATGACATGAGGGAATGATTTTTATTTATGTTATGTTACACATAAATATTTGTTTGATAAGATAAAAAAGTTAAAAACAATATATTTAGTAGAATTTTTGTAAAAAAAATGCTTATATATGTTTTTTCTTCACAATAAATTTAAAATCGTTATTTAAATAGAAGATAATATAAGAGAAAAAAATTTGCTTTTCAAATATGCTTTAGGTTAAAGTTGTATTTTTCAAAAAGAACATGAAGAATAGTAGAAATAGGTACTAAATATGTATAATGATTTAATTGTGATAACCTGGTACTGAGTATATAGTACCTGAAACAAAAACAATACTAGCCTTCTTGTAATGATACTAAAAATATGGGTATGAAAGGGAAAACTAAGTTTCCTTATAAAAGTACTTTCATAAGTAAATAACGAATACCAAAAAATTAAATTTCATTTTGTTTCAAGATTAATATGTTTAACAATAATCTTGGGCGTAAAAAATGAGGAATTAATGAATATTTCTGGTATAGATAGTGGTTTTGTTGAAAACTTATAAGAAAATTTAGTAAATAAAAATTATATCCAAGTACCATTGCTTTAGGTACTAGAATACAGAAACTTTGAGTTATCAGATATGGTGGAGGATTATTTTCTAATTAAGATATTAAATGTTTATAATTATGTTTTTTATATTATATATAGGGTCACGTATACATTATAATATTTGTACTTGTATTGCATGTTTGGATTTCTAACATATTGAAAGAGATTTATCAACAAGAATATGCACTTCCCAAGAGAAAGTAGCAATAATGTGAATCTTCAGTTTCATCAGTTTTTGGAATTACAAGGATTTCAAAGGTGTTTTGGAGAATATGAGCAAACAGAGGATTACTTTAGAGAAGGTGAGAGAGAACACTTTCAAAGAGAAACAATGCCAAACTCCAAATGATCCAAAGGGTAAGGGATTAATGATAGATTTGAATGACACTTAGAGTGAAGGTAGTGATAATCATTAGATTATGGGAGATTCGGATGAGGAAGGTAAACTTGGGAACGGTGAAAATCCAATTGGAGTAGCTAAAGGTGATGGTAGAAATGATATAATTTGTGATGATCTCTCGAAAAGAGATATTATGAAAATGACATTTGACTCTATTGATAACGCTTTTACAACATGTATAGCAGATTTATTGGATTCAGTATACGGAGAGGGGACAAGAAAAAAGATAAAGATGGAATAATTCGTTTCAAGAAATGGTTTTGCAGTAAAGAGGGTTTATAGGACCTGAAGTACTTCAACAATCTTGAGAAATTAAGGAACCCTAAAGCTGTGACTCGTGAGGATTGTACAACATTGTTTTGGGTTAGATATGATCCAAAGAAAAAAAAATATACGTAGTTGGGGAATTCGTTAGGGAGCACAGTTACCCACTAGCATCTCAAGGACATGTTCCTTTTTTTAAGATCTCATTGTAATATGACGGAGTGAGATGTTGCGCAAGCAAGAACGACGGAGGGACTCAGTATTAAAACTAGCCAAATTATGAAGTTATTTGTTTTGCAGTCTGGTGGTTATGAGAATGTCATGTTCATTGTAAAGGATCTTTACAATCATATGGATAAAGAGCGTAAAATAGAGATAATAGATAGGGATACAAAAAGTGCTATAACATTTCTCTCGGCAAACCATGATTTGGATCCGATGTTCTTTTTTACTTATAATTTAGACGAGGATAGAAAGCTAATCGATTGTTTTCTGCTGATTCTCGTAGTCGTATAGATTATGAGGAATTCGAAGATGTGTTACTGTTTGACACGACATATCTAGCGAATGTCTACAGAAAGCCACTTGTGATTTTGGCCGGGATTAATAGCCACTTTCTGACATGTGTGTTTGCTACAATATTGTTATCAAATGAGACTATAGATACATACGAATGGGTTTTATCTACATTCTTAGAGGCCATGAATCAGAAAATGCCATGTTCAGTTTTGACTGATGGGGACAAAGCAATGAGAAAAGCTATAGAGAAAATCATTTCAGGTGTGAGACATAGATTATGCAGTTGGCATCCGTGGTGCTGATAGAGTCGATTTTTCATACAAATAAACACCTAAAGTTTTAATTATTAACCTTTGAAAATATTTTATTTATTTATTAGTCATAATTATTATATTTAATTTATTTTATTTATCTTTGTGCAGATTTCTAAAAAAAGAATAGAAAATAAAGATTCTATATTAAATTTGGTAAAGGGAAGAAAGAGTGTGCATGGTCATTGGGGAAGAGAAGATAAAAAATAATAATAATAATAATAAAGTATATTACCTGCTGCAGTATTTGAATCCTTTAAGGATTAGGATTAGAACTTTAGTAGAATCCTTTAAGGATTATGATTTTAGTTGAATCCTTTAAGGATTAGAATTTCGCTTCTTTTTTGTCTATATATAGAAGAGGCACACAAGAAAAGAGAGGAGAGCTGCGGGGGAAGACAGCAGCAGCTGCATAAGTAGCTGCCCGAGCTGCAACGAGAGAAAAAGAAAAGTAGCCGCAAGATGACCAGAATTTGAAGCAGCAAATCTAAGGAGCAGCAGTGGAAAATTATTTGGAAGAAAAAGCCATGATCTACAAATTGGTTCCTTCTTTCCCTTTTAACCATGAACTAATTTTCTTTTTAGAATCTTGATGAAACCCTAGCCATGTGACTTTGATTTATTGTATTTTGGGAGATTTCATTATATTGTTTATGTAATTACATATCTTGGGATTTTCTTGGTTTGATGCAATTAATTCTTTGTGATTGTTCTCGTAGAACAATTGTTTGGTTTAATTGATATTTTTATCCATGCTTAATTCTTGTAGTCTTGAGTATGAGAGATATGTAATTTTTGCAAGTATATTCTGGGTTTTAGAATTGAATAGTTCATACTAATTTTAGATGATTTATGTCATAGGAATGAATAAGTCATGCTAATGGTTAGATGGATTATGTTATGCATTTAAACACAATATATTTCTTTAGTGAATCGAAGCTTGTAGCCTAGATCATCACATAAAGGTCTAATTTTTTCTCCTAAATAAAATTAAATAATTGTTATATAGGCTAGTGGTGGATTTAAGATTCTAAATCATCTTCTTTGGTTAATATCTTGTTATTTTTAATTTAGCTATTTTATTTATTAGTTTTACTTAATTTAAGAATAATTTTTAAGATAATAAAATTTTATTCTTCCTTTTTATAAAATTAATTTAGGTAGATAATAATTTGAGTAGTTAGCCTTTCTCTATAGTTCGATACCCAATACTTTCATACTACATTGATCTTGTGCACTTGCAAGTATTGGGTTTAAAACTTTGTTATAAAAATCTCGACCAAGTTTTTGGCGCCATTGCCGGGGAAAGGTTAAATTACTTGCTTGTGTTATTGTCTCCTAAATTTTTTTATTACTCTTGAAATTTTTTTTTTCTCTTAGTTGTCTTCACCGTTTTTTTATTATTTATTTTTTATCTCACTTGATCTAAAAGAAGAAAAAACTAATCTCAGAAAAATAATAAACCAGAAAATGTAAAACTCAATATTATTAACAACAAATTACCTTCTCCCATTCACCAAGAACACTCCCTGTGCACTCTCAGATAGGAAGTGTGCAAACGCCTTTTCATTCTCCCTTATTACACTCGTAGATTACTGCAAACAAATATTCTTATCAAATCGCATTCTTTTGAACTAAATAAATTATAGCCCAATCCAAGTGCAATAACAAAATTACCTAAAACCAAGTCGTGCGGTACCAAACCTTTATACCTTTACCGTTTAGAGTTTTTCTTGCATGATACCTCAGCATCTCACAAAAACAATTAATCACCTCCGAGCTAATCGGTGCCCTAAGTTTAAGGCTTCACATAGACGTTTTATTAATTTCATGTTCCCTCATCTTTACGAGCAACATGGTTTTTGACATGAAGACTTTGCATATCCTCTATAATTTTCTCCTTATCGACATTTGAGATACGCATTACATTCAACTTCTTTAAAATCTAGCAGTTTCATAGACTATCAGTTTAGGCATAAAATCAATGGCCATAAACTCAAATCATAGCAGCAATTTCCAGTTCATAGAGAGCCCATAATACCTTTTTTGAGGACATTGGTATATTATTCTTTGCTTGTAACTCTTCTTTTAAAGTTGTATCCGCAGACTACACAAAAATTTAAAACAATCAAAAGTATGGCAACCACTGCCATCTCTACTTAGCATCTCTTTTGGCTTAAACAATCATCATTGCCTTCTAGGGAAATGGCGGCCTAACGACTGTATTTACTCGGTGATTTGAACTACTCCAAATTCGCCAATCAAAAAATTCAATTAGTTATCATGCATTGCAAGAGGTAAGAAATGAAATTGAAGAATTACATGCCCAGCTCGCCCTCTCTTTCAATTGAGCCGATCGCCTTGCTTCACTAGTTAGAGTTTTGCTGTTCTTGAGCTGCTTGCGTGCGCCTAAAGCTATGTTGAGAAGGTACTTCTAGCTGTGTGCCTGGTACTCACCAAAGCATAAACTTTACTCACCCACTACTGGACTGTTATAAGGGTTGGTTCCTAATATGCGAAGGTTCAAAGAGCTAGCAATTCCTTTCTTACCACGTGAAGTTGAATTAGGTGAGTCTTATTTCCTAGCTGAGTTCATAGGCCGATCGAGGTGCAAGTCAGAGAAGAAAGCCTATGAAGGAACATCTGTAGAAGTCCAGTCATTGAAGCTATCCAGGACCTAGAAGAGAAGATTTCTGAGGAAGAAGGCTTCAGTGAAGAGGAAAATTAAGACTGAAGTAGATCAGTAAACGATTAGGCTGGTCTGGGAAAGCAGACGTTCTTTTCGCTACATTAAGACAATCATTAAGGCTGTCAAAAAGTATAGTCAAAGTTACGTGAATACTTCGCCACCTTCCTATAGCCTTAGATAGCTTATGGAGAAGCTAGGTCAAATCATATAGCTTTCTCATCAAGATAGTGGAGATATACTTATGAGAAGCCTAGGGAGAAGATATATTTCAGGAAAGTCATATCACTCTCGTCAAGGGTCCACTTCCTTGAATGAGAGTTGGTCTTCCCAATCCACGAATACTATTTGTTGTCCTTTACTTGTTTAGTGGCATCTGTCTGAGGGCATCTAGAATTGTCTGTTTCGGTATTAACCATTGTAAATACCCGAACTAAGCTAAGCGCTTGGCTTGTCTTCTTAGGTTCCCAACTGACCTGTACATTAAATATTGAAATCCGTTACATAATAGAATTAACATAAAGAGGCTTGGAGTATTTAAACTAAGTCCAGCAAACTGGAAGTCTTCAGACTCCCTCATTGCTTGGCTATCGAAGCGGACTTGTACATTGATAGCCTTTCGCATGCGTCGACACGACATGCTTACCTTTCTTGCTTTTACCCTTTTCTATTTATAATGGAAACTTATACTTAATAAGTAATAGCTCTAGTACTTACCTTAACTACATATACATAGTCTGGAATTTATTGCTGGATCTTGAAACGTGAAGTTGTCTTAGAATTTTGCCCTTTCTTTTGCAAATGACTATTCAATGATATTAACCTCGTCAACCTTCTATATTCAATGTTGTCAGCTTCATTCTTAACCTTCTCCTGTACCCCAACTTTAATAGGAGAATCATGTTCCTTCTTCACCAAATCAAAATCCCCTACAAAATCAGATTTACCATCTTCAAAGGAATCTTCTCCAAATTTATTTCCCAAATCAAAATCTTCTCCAAAATCAGCTTTGCCATCTTCAAAAGAATTTTCTCCAAATCCCTTTTCCAAATCAAATTCCTTTCTCAAATCAGCTTTACAATCTTCAAAGGAATCAGCTTTATCGTCCTCATCTTTATAGGCTCCATCTTCTACTCTCAAATCCTTTCCCAAATATGTATGAACAGCAGGACCATGTTCGTTATCAACAGGAATATTAGAGGATGGAGCATCATGAGATGATGGTGTAGCTTCTATCGGTTTAATTTGTTCAATCATTCTCTTAAACTCTTTCATCATCAACTTTTGGCCACGCTTCATATTACCAACCAAATCTGACATACATTCACGAATAGATCTTAACTCCTTCTTCAACTGAATTATGTCCTCTCCAAACTCTTCCAACCTCGAAGAGAATTTAGATGTGTCACTTGCTTCTTTTTGGCTCAACTCGTCTACTACGGGAATCTCGTTCCATGTAAACACAGCCCAACTTTTTCAAACAATTAACCCTCCCTCATATATTGTTCTTGTCCCAATCATCTATCCTCGGGAGAGCACGTTTCTCATATGGCACAACTTTTACCCTAACTGGGGAGAACCTCTCCAAGTACATAACTTGTAACAACATGTTAAACAATATTAGCATGAATTTCAAAATAAATATCTCATAATTTTATTGAATTGAAAATAAAATTAGGTCTTACCGCTAATAAAGCCATGCATCCTGACATGCTCCTACGCCCTGATTGGTTTCTGGTCTTCATCCGTACACTAATCTGTTGGCAACGTACTTGCTCCAATTCAGGTTCTTCACCCTTCTATATTCGCGATAAGTGGAACCCAACACCTCAGAACATCGTATTTCTTCGTTGGACACAAAAACTTACTCACAATATATACAAAAAACTTTATCCTAAAGTCCAATCCATCTGAATTAATACCTAGAAAACTACGTTTTAAAGATTCCAATGGTATCATCTTGTTCTTTATAGGAATATTCAACTTCCTCTCTAATTCACACTTAACTGTACCTCTACGAAGCTCTTTTTTAATGTCTACTCCCCCTTTTGGCAAATCTAGTATACGATGAACCTCTGCCTTAGTTAAGCTCATAGACTTTCCATGAATTTTCACACAAATTTCACGTGACTCAAATGTGTACCAAACAAGAAAATAGTTCATAAGGAAGATTAAACATATTCATGTTCAAAAGTCCCACAAAACCCATTTTTATGATAGGGTTGACGCTGCCTCTCATTGAGGGTTTGAACTAGCTCCTTAACGGCCTTTGGAAAACACCTACTCTTGTACTTTGTCTATGTAAGCAATGAAAGAACTCATAAGGCTAAATACTACTGCTTCTATGCAAGTGATTCCAAAACATTAACGACGACAATTTTTCAATCCAATTTATACTAATTACTTCACAACAATAAAAAAAAGTGATAGACAAACCTTACCGATTACATTGGTTATATTACTAACATAACCCAAACATTAACAACGATAACTTTAACCCTTATATTAATAATAAAAATATAATAGTAGTGCATCGGTACAAGTGATTCCTACACACTAACAGCGATAAATTAAACCAATAATATTCATTATATCACTTACAGAAATATAATAGTAGTGCGTCGATGCAAGTGATTCCCAAACATTAACAAACGATACCTTTACCCAATATATTCATTATATTACTAATATAAATATAATAGTAGTACATCCGTGCAAGTGATTTCAATACATTAACAATGATAACTTTAACCAATAACATTCGTTATATTACTAACATAAATATGATAGTAGTGCATCAGTACAAGTGATTCCCAAACATTAACAACAATAACTTTAACCAATAATATTCATTATATTACTAGCAGAAATATAATAGTAGTGCATCAGTGCAAGTGATTGCCAAACATTAAAAATGATAACTTTAACTAATAATATTCATTATATTACTAATAGAAATATAATAGTAGTGCATCGGTGCAAGTGATTTCCAAACATTAACAATGATAACTTTAACCAATAACATTCGTTATATTACGAACATAAATATAATAGTAGTGCATTGGTGTGAGTGATTCCCAAACATTAACAACATGCATCAGTGCAAGTGCTCGTAATTTATTCACAATGAAACGCTTTTGTGTAAGTGATTCACAAACATCCTAATTATTATAAATTTCTTTACAGCAACAACATTAGAGCATATAGTATTATAAATAATTAATATATCTTACCACAAACTTCTTTTCGGCATACATGTATCCCTCCACGCATCCCTTATTGTTGGCATTTATTCCTTCCACTATTCTTCTCTTCCTCCTAGAAAATATTTCCTCTCCAATTCCTCTTCAAAATCTTCTATATATTCTAAACTATCCTCTGTTTCCTCCCCAGAAAAATTATCATTCTCATCGCATGTGGTTTGCATGCTTCCTCCCTCAATTTTCTTATTTTCTATCGTTGATTTTGGTTTTGCATCTCTCTCGCCTCAATCCTAGTATCAATAGGGACATCCCCTTCACTTAAACACTTCTAGAGGATATTATGGTCATGTACGTCTCGAGATGCATCTATTTTTGACCTAATAGTCATCAATTTTTTTTTTCAAATAACATTTCAATTTACTATATTATAGATGTAAAAATACCTCTAAGTAATTAATAGAGGGTGACTTACATATTCACTGCGAAATTCTAGAAATTAATGTGCTTCGAAATCCTCTGAAATTGATGTTCTAAAATTGCTCTTCGAACCCACGAAAATTGGTGTTCCAACTGAAATTAATAAGTCCTTGATCTTGAATCTATTCAAATTAAATTAAAAAATATAAATGCAGAAGTCTAGAAAGCAACATACATGTACTCTCAGAAGCATAATAAGAGATTGATTAAAGTACCAAAACCCGTAACTTTACAGTGTTCCAGCAATTTACTTTATTTAAGCATTCACTTAATCCAGGAAGCCTTGTATAAAAGTGTATGGTTTTATAACACTTCCGCTCTTCAAAAGCACTAAATTTGTAAAGATTGACAAAGCTATAGAATAACACAACCATGTTCAGGAAAAAGAAAAAGGAAAATAATTAGAGGTACTCAAGTGTTAATTTGAAAGAAACTTATTTATTTATTTATTTGATCAGATTATCAAGTGTATAATTTAGAACATAATGAGGAACATAACAAACATCCCTCATCACTGATAGATTAATAACAACCTTCAAATACTAAAGAACAAAATTCGCACGATGTGAATCGGGTTATGTATTAAAGCATTATCCCAACAAATAAAGAAATCTCAAAACATCAAATTAATTTCAAACAAGAAGAAGAAACATAGAATTGATAACTAAAATAAAAGAACAAAATACTCAATAGACCATTATTTTATCAGAAAAAGGCCCATTAAAAGAAAAGATTAAGCCAAAACAATCCTATAATTTGGCTATATAATTAGAAATTAAGTGCAAAGGAATTAACTTTCTGTGCCATTTGAATAATTTCACTTAAACAAAAGGAGATAGCTAAAGGGCCTCTGTCAATTAGGGTTTCAGAGTTGATAGAGTGGATTTTTAATACAAATAAATATCTTAAGTTTTAATTATTAACCTTTGAAAATATTTTATTTATTTATTAGTCATAATTATTATATTTAATTTATTTTATTTATCTTTGTGCAGATTTTTAAAAAAAGAATGGAAAATAAAGATTTCATATTAAATTTGGTAAAGGGAAGAAAGAATGTGCATAGTCATTGGGAAAGAGAAGATAAATAATAATAATAATAATAATAATAATAATAATAATAATAATAATAATAATAATCATAAAGCATATTACCTGCTGCAGTATTTGAATCCTTTAAGGATTAGGATTAGAACTTTAGTAGAATCTTTTAAGGATTAGGATTTTAGTTGAATCCTTTAAATATTAGGATTTTGCTTCTCTTTTGTCTATATATAGAAGAGCTACACAAGAAAAGAGAGGAGAGAAAAAAAGAGGAGCACTGCGGGGGGAAACAGTAGCAGCTGCTCGAGTTGCAACGAGAGAAAAAGAAAAGCAACCGCAAGACGACCATAATTTGAAGCAGCAAATCTAAGAAAAAGTAGCAAAAAATTATTTGGAAGAAAAGGGCCATTGATCTACTTCAAGAAATTAGTTCTTTCTTTCCCTATAACTATGAACTAATTTTCTTTTTAGAATCACCATGTGACTTTGATTTATTTTATTTTGGGAGATTTATTATTTTATTTATATGATTACATATCTTGGGATGTTTCTTAGTTTGATGTAATTAATTCTTTGCGATTGTTCTTGTAGAATAATCATTTGGGTTAATTGATATTTTTATTCATGCTTAATTCGTCTTGAGTATGAGAGATATCTGATTTTTGCAAGTATATTATGGGTTTTAGAATCGAATAGTTCATACTAATTTTAGATGATTTATATCATAGAATTGAATAAGTCATGCTAATGATTAGATGGGTTTTGTCATGCATTTAAACACAATATATTTCTTTAGTGAATCGAACCTTGTAGCCTAGATCACTACATAAAGGTTTAATCCTTTCTCCTAAGTAAAATTAATCATTGTTATATAGGTTGGTGGTGGATTCAAGGTTCTAAATCATCTCTTTGGTTAAGCTCCTGTTATTTTTAATTTAGTTATTTTATTTATTAGTTAAACTTAATTTAAGAATAATTTTTAGATAATATAATTTCATTCTTCTTTTTATAAAATTAATTTAGGTAGATAATAATTTAAGTAGTTAAGCATTTCTCTGTGGTTCGATACCCTAATACTGCCGTATTACATTGATCTTATACACTTGCAAGTATTAGGTTTAAAGCTTAGTTAGAAAAATTCCGACTAAGTTTTTGGGTTTAAAAGAGATGGTGCCGGTAAAGAAAGAGACGAACTGTAATACAACCAACTGAATCGATTCATAGGGGACAACCAATATTATCGCAGATAGTGATACTTCTTTCTTCCTCACTCTAATTTTCCTTCCAATTCCTTGATGATTTCAAGGTCACGAATCGACGCTACAAGGAGCTTCGAAAAGACAGATGATGAATGTTCTTTGTGAAATTTTCCCTCTAATATACTCTTCCAACTGCCTCCTTGATGTTTCCAGTCTACAAATCGATTTATGGCTGCAAAGAGGAAAGACTCCTAATTAGGGCTTCACAATCAACGATTTTGTCTTCGACTGTCCACCCATGAGATACCCTCTCCGTTATCCAAAAATTTCCGAAGGTCGAAACTCTGACTGCTAGCTATCTCTCATGAGATTCTTTCCACAGAGGAGGAAAGTTATTCCTCTCACAGAGAAGAAAGTAGAAACTTTTTCTCTTTGCTTTGGTAAGTAAAAAAAAAAAAGCTCTGGTAAGTAAAAGAGAATAGTTTTTTATATATAATACCCTTACCTGTAAAATCGGTTACCATTTACCCCTTATTTTTTAAGTGGTGTGACCTGGATGGTGGAGATCATGTCCTTTTTCATCCAACAATCCTAAATTATATTCTGTGACTAAAAAAAAAGTGAAGCATTCTTCACTACAGTTGGTTTCTCATCCTATCTTCCTTTTCTCCTTCCACTTTGCAAATCCAAAATTCTACTACCCTTTTCTTCCTTAAATTACCTTGTTTATAATACTTGTTTACCTACTTTGCAGCCCCAACACTACTCTCCAGCCCCAAAACATTGGTTCATAATACTCACTTCGCTTGAGGGGTTTTCCTTTTTTTTTTTTTTTTGTTAATTCCATTTTAGTACCTTTTTTTGTTTGGTTATTTGACGATTTAGCACCACATGTTTGTTGATTGACAATTAAGTAACCAGAACATAATTCTAGCCAAATTAATTTTGTCGAAAATATTGTGACCCCATAGTCAAGTGTAATTTTTTTACTAATTGTAGAGATTTAAAAATGAAAAATTGATAATTAAGTAGCCAAATCAGAATTCTAGCCAAATTAATTTTGACAGTAATATTGTGACCCATTGTCAGGTGTGATTTTTTTACTGTTTGTAGAGATTTAAACATGAAAACCCATCCCTTTGCTTCTGGTCCTCCAGGAAAAAAATGAGAATTCATGTTTAAATCTCTACAAACAGTTAAAAAAATCACACCTGACAATGAGCTACAAAATTTCCAGCAAAATTGATTTTGCTGGAGTTCTGATTTGGTCACATAATTGTCAATCAACATATATATGGTATTAAATTGTCACATGACTAAACAAAATGGTACTAAAATGGAATCAAACCTTTTTTTTCCGCAAGCATTAATGTATTAAGGTAAATATAGGAATATGAATAACAATCGGGCCGGTTTTAATAACGGCTACATATATATCTTGGACCGATTCAGTCTAACTCGAACTAGGACTAGACAGCGTATGTTGTAGCACCGCTTGATTCTGTATGGGTTAAAAAGGTCGGTTGGTTTTGAATCAAGATTTTTTACCCTTAGAAATGATTCAGATCGAGACCATATTTGAACCTAGATTAGCTTTGGATCGAGAATCAATCTAGGACCAGACTAGGATCCCGGTCTTGCCTTATTGGTCCGCACTCTTATCTTTATCACCTCCATCTCAATAGCCTCCTCTTAAGATATCACAGACATGTGTCGCCTCTTCTTCCAAGGGCTTCAACAATAACACCTCTTCTTATCGAGCTTACACACCTATGACACAGGTTCCTTCACAGTCAACTCCCACGCAAGCTAATCTTGCCTTTTAACTTGGATGCGGTACGATGACCCTCATTGGGCCATTGACGTTATTTCGATTCCTAAGTTGTCAATAGGTTTTAAATTTCATATTAATATTTATGTTATTAATATAATATATTATCTAATTTATGCTGACTAACATAAGGATATAGCATTGTCAAACGGGTTGGACAGGACTGGACCGGCCCAGACCGCGTCAAAACGGTCCTGTTCGAACTCATTTTTGACGGGCCAAATTATGTAAATCCATATCCGTCCGAAGCTAGCTTGCGAGCTTTGCCAAAACACTTTTAAGAAAAAAATTAAAAAACAAACTCAAAATTCTACAAAAATTTCAAAAATTAAAATTACAGACAAATTCTACAGACACAAATTCTACTCAAACTCAAATTCTACAAAAATTTCAAAGACAGAAATTTTAAAAAAAAATTCTACAAACTCAAATTCTTCTCAAACTCAAAATTCCACAGAAATTTCAAAAACAAAAATTCTACACAAACTCAAGGAATTCTCCGTCGCATAAGCAACTAACTTTACCTTCTTGAATTGAAGTGGATTATGGAGACGGCAAACAAATCTACCGAAGAGTTGCAGAAAGTTACTCGAACAAGACGAACAAAACAGAAGAAGATTTGGACTTGGTTTATACTTTGGTTTACGTCTGCTGAGTACTGAGGAACAGTCGTCGGCTTTCGAAAAAGGAGGAAGAAGAAGAAAAAGGAAGAAGAGAAGAAGGGGGGCGGCGGCGCGGTGTGGTGATGGCTTGGGTGAGGTGAGGGTCGAGAGAGTTTTTGAGAGTGAGGAATGGAGAAGAGAGAGTATTAATAAGCAGCAGTAGTTAGGTAGGCAGGTAGGTTTTTGACCGAAGAAGAAGGGGTGCGGGGATGTGGGTGAGGTGAGGGTTCGGTTGAGAGAGTTTTATGTTTTTGAGAGTGAAGAGTGGAGAAAGCAGTTAGAACTTAGGTAGGTAGGGTTTTGAGTGAGATTTTTGAAAATCTTTATTTAGGACCTCAAGAAATTATTAATTCAAATCAGGTTCTAAATTTTAAAAAAAAGTGCGAACCGGATCAGAAAAACCCGTGTCAAAACGATCCGATTCGATCCAGTCTAATTTTTGACGGGTCAAAAAAATACAAATTTATATCCGTCCGTATCACAAATGGGCCGGGCCACCCCACAACCCTGAACCCATTTTGACGCTAGATATAACAATCATGCTAAATTTTTTAGCACCTCTTCCCCGAAAAGGCTTGATTTGCTCCATTTTGGGATAACTTGCTTATGGAAGGTCTTTCCAATTTCAGATTTGTGCACTATGCCTTGAAATAAAAAAAAAGAAAATTATGATATTCATTACATTCCATTTTATTATAACATACAAACTATGCACTAAAGATGAGGTTAATAACAAAGTATGACATAAACAAAATTTTGTTCAACTCTTTGAAAATATATTTAGAGTAGGATGTAATTTAAATTTAAAATTTTTGTATTGAGAAATATTTTTAAAATAAATTATCACATTATCATAATTTTTGGACATTATTTGCTGGTCATGTAGGATGAATTGAACTCTACTGCAGCCAAAATTCAATCATATTATACTAATAAAATAGTTGCAAAATAGATTATGCATTGACCAACTTCTCTTTGTTGGAAGGTTGAAGCCTTCTAATTAGAAAGAAAAAATTAAAAAATTATTGAAGCCTTCACAAAAGCTTTGCCCAGCTTTGTGTGTTCCACTAAAGACAGAAAAAGAAATAGGGCACAAAAACTTATGCAGGTATGCATATATGCATGATGAACTGGTAAAGTTTAGATTAAAAAAAAAAAAAAGAAAAGAAAAGACACCTGGTAAAGTTTATCATGATTTTGTGTTTCAAGATTTTCCACTCTGAAATCTTTAGAAATTGCTTCCTTTTTCCTCTTTTTTGAAACAATCTTTTAAAACTTTTTTATTTACTTCTTTTTCCAAAATCTAGAAGGATTGTATCATATTCAGAAAGAATATAAATATATATATATATATATATATATATTCATGCCTGCTCTCATTCCCTCTCCCTCCGAAGGAAATCTCAGCTTAGTAGTATTATAGTGTCCTTTGAAAATACTTATCCGTGTTGATTTAAATAATTAGATTAAATAAAAATAAAAGTGTTATTTATTATAAAAAATATTTATATGAATAAAATAAAAAAAAGTATATTTTTCTTGTGGATAAATCTTGTGCTCTTATTCAATCACTTACATCAGTTCGATAATTTTTTTTTCGATTTAATGCCAAAAATAAATTTCATGTGTATAATATGTAAATCACTTACATAGACTCCGCAATTTTTTTTTTTTTTTTATCAATTTAATGCTAAAATTAAATGTCATGCGTATAATGTGTAATGAGTATATAATTAATGTATATTTATAGCTAATTTTTTTAATTTAAAAATAAGGATGTTGAAAATTTCACATTAACTAATTAGTGAATAAATGAATTCAAACAATTCTATAACTCTTGACTTTTGAGCTATCTTTTAGAATGGTAGTTAAGATTAAACACAATATTTTAACACGTTATCAAATGTATCTATTCTAATATTTTAACACGTTATTAGGTCACTCACCGATTTCGAATCTTGCATAATTTCACGTTCTTGATACTACTTCTTGAGAACGGGCAACTGAAACAATTCACAATAATATAGAGAAATTTTCCAAAAAAAAAAATAATAATAAATAAAACAATATGAAAAAACTATAAAACTTCACAGGACAACTCACCATGAGTTGAACACTCACAACTGACAAAAAAGATCTAAACTACGAGAACTTATTTATAGGTATTTCTTCCTTCAATTATTCCCAACCCAATGTGGGATTGAGAAATCATGCTTCTAATGAGATATTGAGAAAATCTTAATTTTAAAGAATTTGAGAAACATGATCCTAACATGATTAAACTCAAACTTGATATTTTAATCAAAACATTAACAATACTTTTTAGGGTTAATTATATTTTCCTCCTCAAGGTTTCTTCAGACTATAATTTTATCTATATATTTTATATAAATTATAAATATATCTTTATCGTTTATATTTTCATAACTAATTATTTCTACTACTAATTTTAATAAAAAAATTATCAGAAAATAATAATTATGCAGTAAAAAGTTTACAATCTTTCTAAATATCATATTGCGAGTTTACTTATTGTTTATTATTATACATTAAGATAATAATATCCTCTAATAAGGAAATTAGACTAATAAAAAAATATGGTAAGGATATTATAGTTTTAATATATAGTTGTAAATAAGAATTAGACACCTTAAAAAATGAATGAAACATGTGAAATGATATTTTAAGAAAATTTTAAATATTATACTACCAAATTGTTAATTTTTATCATTTTTATTGAAATTATAAGTGATATAGATTAATAATTATGAATATATTAAGGATAATGATGTATTTGTAATATGTATATAAAATAGATGGATGAAATAATAGTTTGGATACACTTAACGAGGAAAACGTAATTAACTCAATTTTTAACCATATAAAAGATATTTAAAACTGACAAGAGTGTGTAGTCTGATTATATGATCTCCTCATTTAAGACTTTTCCTAACCTTCATAATTTGGTATATTGGAGATGTTACAAAAGTGTTATAGACGATGCTATGTGTTAAAAAGTGTAAAATCTAAAAGATTTTGTAATAGTAGTAATAAGTAACACTGGATTGTTTGTAACTTCTTCCTTTATAATATACTTCGTTTGGTTTTTTTATTTGTCATATTTTGAACATCATACTATTTAATAAACTAAGAAATTTTAGATTTTTTCTCTTGTATACATTAGAATGCCTATCATAGTTTTTTCACTACTCATTATTATTTTCGCTAGTTTTTATGTTAAAAGAATAAAAAGAGGTTAAAATTTGTATTAATAAAAGTATGTTTTATGAAAAAACTCATTAAATATTATTTTAAAATCATAATATGATAAATAAAAAAAAAAGCATTTTTTTCTTAAAATTTACGCAAATGTTATACACGATCCGAATAGGTAGTAAGAAAGGGAAGTAATGGCTTTGGTTTCCCAACACACTACAGCTACTATCCATTTATTGCAATCAAACTGTTGAACTCAATTGAAGCGATTAGGCAGTGGTCGGAATATTGAATAGAGAGGGTTGCGTCCTGCGTTGCACCACCAATCAATCATTCTCCCTTTGCCTTCTCATTACTAAAACTAGTGCCATTTCTCTGTATATGTTCCTCAATCCTCTACCTTATTCTTTCTAGAGCTTACCATCATTCTCACTTTTCCCTTACACCATTATTGCTTGGACAAAAAAAGGCAAAATCTCGTCTCATGGCGCAACTCAACTATTATGCAACTGTAAAGTTAGTACTAAAAAGTTAAAGTTTTGAATCTTGATTGTGATACTATAGGAATTTTAATATCTCTAATGTGAGAGATGGTTTCTTTTGCGCAAACTAGGTCTAGGTCTTTGTTTATAAAGCTATTGAGTCATTATCATTTATATCTTTCACATTGACGTCATACAGTCTGGTAAGAGGCTTGAAGGTAAGAGATTTCACCTTTTGATTAGAAAAAGAATAAAATCTCTCCTCTCTGCACTATTCATTTGACAAACTTAACGACCATTAAACGAAAAATCCCTTATTAGGTGAAAAAAAATTACTCTAAAAGAGTGAAAATTTTCATATTGCAGTTATTGGATTCTAAACTTGAAATTTAAAACTAACTTTGTAATTACGAAATCAACTGAATTAGACCTATGCGAACCTTTAGCTTACATGCCCTTATTCTGCTCAAATAAAATTCTTCCATTTTTGTTCATTTTGAGACTTACATTTTCATTTACAAATCATTCATCTTCTTCAAAATTAATTAAAAAATTTACTCTTTTCAAAATAAAAATCAATCCATTTTTTTAATAAGGTAAATCAATCCAAGTTGAAAAGGGATTTTCATCATGTTTGGTTTGCAAATGTGCAATCCCACTAAAGCAGCATGACAACCTTTCTTCTACATCAGTACAACCTATCCATACAAGGTAAATTTCATAATTGTTTCCCTCTCATTTTTCCTCTCACTTTACCCTCCAACCAAATTAACTCAAATTGCCTGCCCTCTTCTTATAACTATAAATTAAGACGAAATGAATAAATTTGAGACTAATCTGCTAATTTTTTTACAAGCATTTGAAAAAATGTCTATTCTGATCATTAAAGTTAAACCAATTTTTTCATCACATGGTCACATAAATTTTTTCAAATCATTATAGTCCTTAAAGAAACATATATTGTACTCCCTACGGTCAGATTAGAAATATAAGGGATTTGACCTATTAAGAATAGTAAAGAATATAAATGTTTTTATAATTTTTAATAAGCATTTATTAAACTTTTTCTATTTTTATTCATCTTTTTATTCATTTATTTCACTTTCACTATCAATTTCTTTCTTCATTTATAAAGGATAGAAAAGTTATTGTAATTTAAAAATTATTTATTTTCAAAACGTTTAATCAGTATGTCAAAATTTAAAACATTTTATAATTATGATGGGAGGGAGTAACTAAATTGGTCACTTTAAACTTATGAAATATGAACCACCTTAGTTGCATTTGCATTTTTCAAAAATCATAATGAGTAAGCGGAAAAAGATCGTGCACAATTAATTGATAAAATTGAGGTAACTTCGAGTTGATTTCAATTTGATCCTTGAAATTGGATGTATTTTTCTATTGAGAACCTGAAAGTACAATTGTGTAAATTTAATTATTGTAGTTTCGTAAAAGTGTATCAATTAATTATTTTCATCAATACTATTAAAAATCAAATAATATTGAAGAAAACATACGAATTTTTCTTGATGTGGCCCATTTTCAAGAAATGAGTACTAAATGGGCCCATAATTTTTTTAAAATTCGGAAGTGGCCATAACGCACAATCGTTGTGTGGTATTACCTGAGATAACGAACAATGGTTGTGCGTTATCCCTAATCATGCGACTTAAGCAGCGTTAAGCCGCGCTTAATGCGTTAAAAACCGACGTAGCGGTGATGTGGCGCTGATGTGGCCACACACAGCCATTGTGCGTTATCAATGTGCGTTATCATGAGTGATAACACACAATGACTGTGCATTATCAAGTTATAAACCCTAATCCCCCAGCCGTCTCCTTTCTTCTTTCTCTTTTTTCTTCCTCCTTATTTCTTCTCCCTTATTTCTTCTTTCTCTCTTTCTTTCGCCTTTCGGTTTTCTCTTTCTTCCACCTTTCGGTTTTCTCTCTTTCTCTCTTTCTTCAGCCTTCTTATTTCTTATTTCCTTCTTTCTTCTTTCTTATTTTCTCCCTGAAAATTTTCAGCCCCATTCGTCGCCACCGCCACTTGGTAAGTTCTTTTCCTCTGCCTTTTATTTTCTTCCTTCTTCTTATACTTTGGCTTCTCTTTTTCTAATACTTTTGTATTTTATTTCGAAATTTGCATTTAAAATTTAGTTAATATTTGAAGTTCAAGTTTGAATCGGCGTGACTTTTTTGGAGTACGAAGGCTATTAAAGATTTGGAGTGGAAAACGGTAGACTAGAGCTGCATTTTTAATTTTCGGTAAGTTTTTAGTTATTTAAATTATTTGGTGTATTATTTATTAATTTTAATTATTGTGTGTTTGGGTTTATTATTTGTTGTTTGTTAATCATTTTTATGAATTTTATTTTTTAATTTGAATTAATTCATTTTTTGTGAAAGTGCGGTTTGGATTTATGTTTAAAATTATTGTTATTAATAAATTTGTGCAAATTTGATAATTTTATGTATATAATTGTTATTTGTATTGCAAAAGTAATCTTAGGGTGATGAATTATTTTCATGAATTTATTTGGATAATTAGTGTTTATTTTTTTACTTTACTTTATGATTATTTGAATTTTTTTTAATTATTTAGATAATTATTTTGCATCTTTCATATAAATTTTTGAGTAGAAAAGATGGGAATAAGTAATTTGGGTTTTTTTATCTTCTGTTATTTTATTTTATTTTTTTGTAAATAGTAGAACCGAAACTTGGAAATTTAGAGTTTAGTAATTAATACTTTTATCAAAACTCTAAAACCCTAATAGTGAATTTACGAAGTAGTAAAATACTTACTTATAGAATATGATACTATAAGTAACCTCAAAAAAGTTAAAAGTTCTAAACTTTAAATAATAGAAAACTTAAAAATCTATTAATAAAATCCAAAATTTTACATCAAACATTAAACCATAAAACTAAATAAACTTTTTAATAGTAAACCTTAAAAGGCCAAAATCATAATATTAAAATCCTATAGGGTATATTATAAAAACACCTTAAAAACCCTTAAAATTGATTTTTGAAACATTTAAAAATAAAACTAGAAACTCTGTAACAGTAAATCACAATAAAATCGAAGAACCTTAAAATTGATATTTTAAATATTAAACCGTGAAACTGTAAACTTTGTAACAGTAATCCCTCTTGCCTTAAAATCTTAATATTTGAAACATTAAACCATAAAACTGTAAACTTCGTAACAGTAAACTCTAAAAAAAACTAAAATCTGAATATTTTAAACATTAAATCGTAAACTATAAACTATGTACCATTAAACCATAAAAACCTTAAAATCTTAATATTTTAAATATTAAACCGTAAAACTCTAAACCTGACCATAGTAAACCCTAAAAATGATATTTTAAACATTAAACCGTAAAACTCTAAACTTTCCAACCGCAAACCCTAAAAACTCTAAAATCTTAACACCTTAAACATTAAAACGTGAAACTATAAACTTTCTAACCGTAATAACACTTAAATCTTAACATTCTTGATAATTAACTGTAAATTATAAAACATTAAAAATCCTAAAAACACTAAATTTGATATGCTAAAAATTATACAAACCGTAAAATCCTAAAATGAAGTGTACCATAAAGAACACATCTTAAGGAGTTTGGAATTAGAATTTATTTAAAAAATTTTACTTTTAATATATAGATATTGACCGTAACTCAAACTATAAATAATGTAGGTGAAAGAAGTCCCAGCCCACGTGCATCCGGGTCCCATAGTCCCTGATGTTTTATCGAGACAGCATGAGCACCGATCTGGTTTGATCTGGAGTGAGGACCACGAGACGTGTTTTACTGATCTTCAGTGTAGGCGTTTCGGGCGCAACCTATTCCAGTGCTACAGTATAGCTCCCCGTAGGTTGGTGGAGCTTATTGACAAAACTGGGTTGGGGGGTGTGTTCAGATGTGGTTACATTGAGCTAGACCACGCACTTATTACTACATTAGTTGAGCAGTGGAGACCGGAGACTCACACATTTCACTTGACTTGTGGTGAAGTCTCAATAATCCTCCAGGATGTACAGGCATTATGGGGTTTAGGGATAGAGGGTTTGGCCTTTACTGGCGCTAGTTGGAGTGTAAACCCTAAACAATATTGGATTGAGCTGATCGAGAGACTTCTTGGTGTGGGTTGTCTCTTAGCCACTTTTCCGGTTACAAAGTGAAGAATGAACCCTTGGAAGCATGGATCCTGAGAGCGTTTACCGGTTCAGAGATCGATAATGATCTTATCCTGTGCGCTCGTGGATTTAGTTTTTTACTCCTTAGCGGACATATGCTTCCCGACTTCTCAGGGAATTAGGTTCATGTCCGCTACCTCAGTTTATTAGGGGATATTGATGCCATCAGGACATATAGCTGGGGTAGTTGCGTACTTGGATTTTTATATAGGCAGTTGTGCACGGTAGCTTTGGGGGGTGCACGACAGATAGGGGGAGCCTTGGTCTTAGTACAGATTTGGGCGTGGTCGCGTAGACCTGCATTACGGCCTCAGCTGATTACGGATGTTCAGGTTGACCCTCTTGCTCCTCTTGGCGCTATATGGTGCACATCCTTTGACTGTAGCCAATTGTCTACGCACACTCTCGTGACATACAGGGACCAGTTAGATTTTATGCCATCTGATCAGGTTCGCTTTAAAATATTTTGTATTATCTGTAAGGAAAAAAACATTTTTTAAGCACTTAGATTTTTATTGATTATGAATTTTTGGAACTGCAGCTAATGTAGCTTTGACTTCTTGTATTATATCCTATTCTTAACCCTCCCGGAGGGAGAAAACACACTTAACAACATCTGAATCGGAGGAATAGCGCGGACGAGGGCCAAGCTCTGCTTTGGTCCACCACCCTCAGTTTTAGATGGAATTTAAAATGAGGTTAGGAGCCCCTTTTGCTTCTGCGAAGCTTGCAGCTACTGCAGCTAAGGAAGCTACTTGAGCTCCTAGGAAAGAAAGATTTGACAGTTTGTATAACTCCCTTATCTTGACCGTGCTCTGGTTCCATCTGACCTGTGACGGGCAGAGGTCCAACTCATCTGTTATGAGATAGTAGACTGCTACTATCCCGGGCGTGTGACATGCCAGTTTGCACGGGCTCAACATATACCAGATGCATGTGATACTCGTCTTGACCTGCATCGAATGAAACTTAGGGGGAATGACCACACTTACTGGAGGACACAATATGATAGCCATATAGAGGCCTGGTATCAGTGGCGATTTTGCGTTAGGGATGGCCCTGCCCTAGCTGCTGAGGTGTTATCATACCCCAGTGACGAGTATATCAGATGGTATTGGGGTATCAAATGGGTTTACAGCAATCCAGTTAACCGTGATACCAGTTCGCATGGATATCAGCCTGCCGGGGTGGACAGACGGATGATGGTACGTTCTACAAATAAATTTTGCTTTTTTTAAAAATATTCTTATGCATTTTAGTTTTTTATGTTGAATTCTAACGGTTTAATTAATTAATTAATTTATTTTTTTGTTTTTAGACTTCCATGTTGCAGTAGGTGGATGATATAGATTCAGTGGTGATACAGGAACCACCTACTGATCCTTCACAGATGGCTGTGTTCGCGAAGAAAGTGCAGACGATTATTCGGAGGTGCATGGTCTCTGTCGGCGGTACTTTGGGCTACACTCTATCACAACACGATATCCAGCAAATGTTCCATGTATAACCGTTGCGTCGCCGTCTCCGGGAGTACGTACTGGACCGGGGTGCTCGTGGAGTTAAGAGGGGCGCTCGCAGACAGCCTAGTCGTGGAGCAGGAGGTGGACGCCCTCCTGTACTGCCTTTTCCAGACAAACACGAACATGCTGACCCCGGGCATGTAGAGGTGGAGAGGGGTGAGGGATCTGGAGGTGAACAACCGACTATTGACCCATTTGACAACCCGAACTTAGATATACCTTTTTTTAGTTTGGGTTTGACGCAACCTTCCCAATCACTTCCTAGTGGATCCAGGACATTGCAGATGCCTCCCCCTCCTGTTTTAGGATTTGCCCCATTTCTATCACCACAATCTACAACTTTCGGGTTTTTCGGGTTTCGTGCACCCCCTCCTCCGGACACAGCTGGTTCATCTACACGCCATCAGCCTATATCGTAGGCATCTTCATCTGATGAAGAGGAGCGAACGGATGACATGGATGTTGTACAGCATTACAGATTCGGGCATCGTGTTGGTAAGAAGACAACGAGGTTCACGCCATCTGACTGGCCACCGTTTTAATTAGTATTTTGTAGTTTTCATTCCCAATTATATGTAAATTAAATTTCTATATAAAGTATTTATTTGTTTTATGTATCTTATTGATTATTTTGTTTTAGGTAAAAACCGAAAAATTCACATTTTACTTTTTAACAATAACATTTTTAATTTGGTCTGAAAAAGGAAAAAACTAAAAGCAGAAAAAAATAATATTTTACATTTTAACAAATCATTTAATTGGTTTGAAAAAGGAAAAAATAAAGATCGGGAAAATGTGAAAAAGAAAAAAATTTACGGAAGATAACACAAATCACTACAGATAACTGAAAAAAAAATTTTACTGAAAAAAAAACTGAAGATAACGCATGACTGTCGTGTGTTATCTTCAAGGATAACGCACGACAATCATGCGTTATCTTCATGGATAACGCATGACTGTTGTGCGTTATCCTTGAAGATGACACACAACAGTTGTGCATTATCTTCACTTTTCACCTCTGCACCAATGTGTTGTCACCTCATACCAGGACAACAATTCACTCATCCCATGACTTTTCACTTATCCCAATACAATAATTCCCACATCAGCCATTACTTTTGTACCGTAAAAGAGGAGAATAATTCACTCAACAGGACAATAATTCACATGCAAAAACAATAATTCACTGGATGTAAATAATTCACTCTCGGTCTTCAAAACCATTAAAACTTTATAAATACATTCATTCATTATTCTATCCATCTACAAAACACTTACAGCATATCCAACTTCTCTCTCTTAACGATCCATTCATTCTTTTCAATTCACAAAGTTCTTAACATCTTCATATTTCATCCTCCCTAAACACTTACAGTTAAATCATTTTAAAATGGAAGTAATTAACTCTACTAGAGTGATGCTATTTTGGGATTCTGAAATTGCTAGGGATGCATATGGTCCCTATTTTACTGGAGTAGTGCGGAAAAGTTGGACATTGCCAACGACCCGAATGATTTCACATGACAAACTAGTAAGGAAAATATTGAAATACCGAGTTATGGATCCCAATCTCTGGAATGTTCGAATGACAATGGAGGTGCCTTCATATTACGAAGTGCATCGTATGTTTTACTTTAATTTATATAGCATGAACAACGATAAAGAAATGCATTACCTATGGACTATTCCACCCCACCTAGCGAAGGAAGGGATTCATATTCTTGTTGAATTCGAGCATATCCAGCAACAAAATATTCCAATTACAACTAACAGAAATACAACAACTTTGCCGGAACATATCACAGCGGTAACACTGATGGTTTCTGATGAACCGCCTATGTCGTACAGTAACGTCAATAACGACGACGATAAGGTTGACGGATCGGATGGAGATGATGCCGTTTGTAGTCAATTTGAATTGGATGATGACAATGACCCAAAAGAAGAAGAGTTCCAAACTCCCCTGAACCCTGTAAATCCTATTGATCGGGGATTTTTATCACTAAGGTTTAAACTCAATACTTGCAAGTACACAAGATCAATATAATACGGAAGTATCAGGGTATTAAACCACAGAGAAAGGCTTAACTACTAAAATTACTATCTTCCTAAATTAATTTTATAAAAATAAGAATGAGATTTTATTATTATTCCTAAATTAATTAAAACTAATGAATAAAATAAATAAATTGAAACTAAAAGGAGATTAACCAAAGAAGATGATTTAGAACCTTGAATCCACCACTAACCTAAATAACAATGATTTAATTTTATTTAGGAGATAAGATTAAATATTCATGTGGTGATCTAGGCGACAAGTTTCGATTCACTAAAGAAGCATATTGTGTTTAAATGCATGACATAATCCATCTAACCATTAGAATGACTTATTCATTCCTATGACATAAATCATCTAAAATTAGCATGGACTATTCAATTCTAAAACCCACAATATACTTGCAGAAATCACATATCTCTCATACTCAAGAATACAAGAATTAAGCATGGATAAAAATATCAATTAACCCAAATAATTATTCTACAAGAACAATCACAAAGAATTAATTGCTTCAAACGAAGAAACGTCCCAAGATATGTAATCACATAAATAATATAATAAATCTCCAAAAATAAAATAAACCAAAGTTACATAGCTAGAGTTTCATCAAAATTATAAAAAGAAAATTAGTTCATGGTTAAAGGGAAAGAAGGAACCAATTTGTAGATCATGGCCTTTTTCTTCCAAATAATTTTTTGTTGTTGCTCCTTAGATTTGCTGCTTCAAATTGTGGCTGTCTTGCGGCTGCTTTTCCTTTTTCTCTCGTTGCAGCTTGGGCAGCTGCTTGCGCGGCTGCCGCTATCTCCCCCCACAGCTCTCCCTTTTTTTCTTGATTTTCATCTCTCCCAGCTTTCTTGTGTGGCTCTTCTATATATAGACAGAGAGAAGCAAAATCCTAATCCTTAAAGGATTCAACTAAAATCCTAATCCTTAAAGGATTCTATTAAAGTTCTAATCCTAATCCTTAAAGGATTCAAATACTACAACTTCCCTTTACCAAATTTAATATGGAATCTTTACTTTCCATTCTTTTTTTAGAAATCTGCACAAAGATAAATAAAATAAATTAAATATAATAATTATGACTAATAAATAAAAAAAATATTTTCAAAGGCTAATAATTAAAACTTAAGGTGTTTATTTGTACCAAAAATTGACTTTATCACCTATAAACCCGGTAACCGAAAACATAGTGCCACAATAGGAGAGCAGCCAATGGTTCAGCAATGCTAGGTATGACTACACACATTCTGGAGCATTCCTAGATGTGGGCTTGGGTTCTCCTATAGATGACCTTGTAGAATCTGGTACTGTCCGATTACTCGATTGGAACAACTCCATGACTGACATACAGTTAGGCATGAGATTTGTTGATAAAGTGCAGACAATAAGTGCGCTTCGTAAGTGGTCTATCAGTGTGGGACGTCAATACCGAGTTTTGAAAAGTAAGATTGATACATGGACCGTAAGATGTTACCATCACAGTGACAATAATTACTATTGATGGTACATCCGTATAAAAAAGAAAGCAACGCACAGTCGATGGGAAATAACTAGATTCATAAAAGAACACATATACCTTTTACAAATTGAACAAAACAAGCACAGAAACTTGTCCTAAAAATTTATATCAATGTCTATATCACACCTAGTTGCCAACGATCCTGAGATACCTATGTCGAACGTCATTCAAGAAGTGCAGGTATTGTTTCAAACGGGCTGTACATACAAGCGGGCATGGTATGCTCGAAAATTTGTCATCGAGAAGGTTTTTGGTAGTTGGGATACAACCTTCAATATTTTACCAAACTGCGCAATATGAGATGCTGCGTAGAAGAATTTACCCACATCAATGTCACGTATGCTTCCATATTTACCCCACAACACTTTTTTCCAAAGACAATTTGGATTCCAAAGAAGTTGCCAAGTCGTTCTAGCAAGAGTAACAAGATTAGTATTTTTCATATTGCGCAAGTCCAAACCACTTCCATCCTCCCGTCTACATATTTTATCCCAAGCAATAGTATGAAGTTTAGAAGTACCCTCTGACGCACCCCATAAAAATTGCAGTTCGCTTTCTCAATCAACTGTAAAGTATGTACAGAGTGGAAGTTTGCACAAGCAAAGTTCTAGTAGCCATAGGCATATGTCTCCTCTTCCAAGCACTCAAATTTTTCTAGACTTTTTCCACCAAAAAATGATATGTATCTTTACCTACTCTCAGATACAAAAAGGGAATCCCAAGTATCCACTAATCTCTTTAGAAACTGTAATTCCACATTGAATTGAGAGGCGAGCCTCCACCTTTGGCAGAACTTTTGATGAAAACACTAGTTGAGATTTTTCCATATTTAAATTTTGCCTTGAGAAGCTACATAAGTGATGAAGAGCTTTTTCCATGACAGAAGCTTGTCTCTCATTTGCTACTCAAATAGGAGAAGATCGTCAAAAAAATACAAATGAGAAATTCTCGGGCCTTGTCTAAACAGCTTAATCGCTTTCCGATTCCCTCCATCTACAACCACATTAATATGATGACTTATGGCCTTCATGCAAAGAACAAATAGATATGGAGATAGAGGATCACTTTGTCGAATACCTCTTAAAGGTGTGAAGCTATCCAATTGAACTCCATTCCACAGTACGGACAAGGATGCCTAAGACGTACATCTCATAATAAGTTGTACCATGTGAATATTAAGCCCGCCGCATGCAACACCACCTCCAAAAAATCCTATTCAATTCAATCATATATCTTCTCCAGATCAATCTTCACTGCCACCAGACCATGCCAGCCCTTCTTCCTTCTCATGGAATGTATAATGTCGTGAGCTAAGATTATATTATCAGTTGTCTGCCGTCCGAAACAAAGAAACATTGTGTTTTCTAGTAAGCTTAACCATTATCAGCTTAAGTTGATTGGCAATAATCTAGGTAGTCACCTTCATATGTACATTACAAAGGGCAATAGGTCAAAATTGCGAAACCAATTCTAGTACATCCTTCTTTGGAATTAGAGAGATTTAACGTGCTATTATGATCCTGAGGAAAATGACGGTTTTTTTTCTTGCTGTGGCCCAATTTCAAGAAAAGGCCCATAATTTTTTTTAAATCCGGAAGTAGCCATAACGCACAATGATTGTGCGTTATCACCTGAGATAACTCACAATGGTTGTATGTTGTCCCTAATCACTCGGTTTAAGCCGCGTTAAGCCGTGCTTAATGCATTAAAAACTGACATGGCGGTGATAAGGCGCTGATGTGGCCATAATGCACACCCATTGTGCGTTATAAGTCATGATAACGCACGTCCATTGTGCGTTATCATGAGTGATAACGCATAAAGACAGTGCGTTATCACGTTATAAATCCTAATCCCCCGCCGCCTCCTTTCTTCTTTCTCTTTCTTCTTCCTCCTTATTTCTTTTCCCTTATTTCTTCTTTCTCTCTTTCTTCCGCCTCATTATTTCGGTTTTCTCTCTTTCTTCCGCCTCTATATTTCTTCTTTCTCTCTTTCTTCGGCCTCCTTATTTCTTATTTCCTTCTTTCTTATTTTTCTCCCTGAAATTTTTCAGTCCCATCCATCGCCGCCGCCACTTTGTAAGTTCTTTTCCTCTTCCTTTTATTTTCCTCCTTCTTCTTATACTTTGGCTTCTCTTTTTCTAATACTTTTGTATTTTATTTCAAAATTACAGTTAAAATTTAGTTAATATTTGAAGTTCAAGTTTGAATCGGCGTGACTTTCTTTGGAGTACGAAGGCTATTAAAGATTTGGAGTGGAGAACGGTAGACTAGAGCTGCATTTTTAATTTTCTGTAAGTTTTTTGTTATTTAAATTATTTAGTATTGTTTATTAATTTTAATTATTGTATATTTGCGTTTGTTATTTGTCGTTTGTTAATCAATTTGATGAATTTTATTTGTTAATTTGAATTAATTAATTTTTTGTGAAAGTGGGGTTTGGATTTATGTTTAAAATTGTTGTTATTAATAAATTTGTGCAAATTTGATAATTTTATATATATAATTGTTATTTGTATTGCAAAAGTAATCTTAGGGTGATGAATTATTTTCATGAATTTATTTGGATAATTAGGGTTTATTTTTTTACTTTACTTTATGATTATCTGAATTTTTTTAATTATTTAGATAATTATTTTGCATCTTTCGTATAAATTATTGAGTAGAAAAGATGAGAACCTGTAATTTGGCATCTTTCGTATAAATTATTGAGTAGAAAAGATAAGTAACTTTAAAAAACTTAAAAATTCTAGTCTTTAAATAATAGAAAACTTAAAAATCTATTATTAAAATCCAAAATTTTACATCAAATATTAAACCGTAAAACTATAAATTTTTTAACAATAAACCTTAAAAAGCCAAAATCATGATATTAAAATCCTATAGGGTATATTATAAAAACCTAAAAAACCCTTAAAATTGATTTTTGAAACATTAAAATATAAAACTACAAACTCTGTAACAGTAAATCCCAAGAACCTTAAAATTGATATTTTAAACATTAAACCGAAAACTGTGAACTTTGTAACAGTAATCCCTACAACTTTAAAATCTTAATATTTTAAACAATAAATCATAAAACTGTAAACTTTGCAAAAGTAAACCCTAAAAAAAAACTAAAATCTGAAACATTCCTAGATATGAGCTCGGGTTTTCCTATAGATGACCTTGTAGAATCTGGTACCGTATGTTACTCAATTGGAACAACTCCATGATTGACATACAGTTAGGCATGAGATTCGTTGACAAAGTGCAGACAATAAGTGAGGTTCGTCAATGGTCTATCAGTGTGGGCCGTGAATACTGAGTTTTGAAAAGTAAGATTGATACATGGACCGCAAGATGTTACCACCACAGTGACGATAATTACTGTTCATGGTATATCCGTATAAAAAAGAAAGCAACGCACAGTCGATGGGAAATAACTAGATTCGTAAAAGAACACACATGCCTTGTACAAATTGAACAAAACAAACACAGAAACTTGTCCTCAAAATTTATATCAATGTATATATCACACCTAGTTGCCAACGATCCTGAGATACCTATGTCGAACATCATTCAAGAAGTGCAGGTATTATTTCAAACGGGTTGTACATACAAGCGGGCATGGTATGCTCGAAAATTTACCATCGAGAGGGTTTTTGGTAGCTGGGAGACAACCTTTAATATTTTACCTAAATACTTACAAGCTGTACAGGATTTAAACCAAGGGACTGTATATGAATTTTTGCATCACAGAACAAGCAGTCCCCCTAATTATGTTTTCAAATTTGTTTTCTAGTGTTTCTCGCCATGTGTAGATAGATTTCCATATTGTCGGCCTGTGATTTCTGTCGATGGAACACACTTAAGGGGACCATACAGGGGCGTGCTGTTAATTGCAAGTACATGGGATGCAAATAATCATTTGTTCCCACTTGCTTTTGCAATTGTTGATAAGGAATCCTCCGAGAGTTGGAATTGGTTCCTTAAAAACTTGTGAGAATACATTGTCAAAGATCGCCACGTATGCCTCATTTCTGATCACCACAAATGTATTTTCTCTGCTATTCAAATTCAACCTTTCTGTCAACCACCATTTGCAGTTCACCGGTTTTGTTTACGCCACATTCGAGCAAATTTCAACAAGACCTTCAAGAACATAGAATTAAAAAGCTTGATGTGGCAGGCCGGAACAGAATCAAAACAATGGAAATTTGA
This sequence comes from Catharanthus roseus, assembly GCA_028651295.1. Taxonomy (NCBI): domain Eukaryota; kingdom Viridiplantae; phylum Streptophyta; class Magnoliopsida; order Gentianales; family Apocynaceae; genus Catharanthus; species Catharanthus roseus. The sequence continues at coordinate 552,763 of JAPQWS010000044.1, read as the reverse complement.
CCATGTAATGAAAGAAATTCAAGAAAGAAAATGTTGATGCTTACATTTACTTGATGAAGTTGGACCTAGAGAAATGGACACCGTTGTATGTTGGTGGTCACAAACACAGTATCATGACAACCAACATTTCTGAAGTACTTAACAGTATGTTGAAGAAAGCTAGGGTTCTACCTTTAAAAGCCCTGGTTGAACTAATATTCAACAAACTAGTTAAGTACTTTCACCAACACCGTGAAGAGGCGGAAAATTGTGTGCATCCATTTCTAACAGAATTTTTGACAAGTTCTTGCGCATTGAAATGAAATCAAGAGAACACAAAGTTACAACTTACACTGCGCGAGAGAGAATATACATGGTCAAATCTCCAATCCGGGTTTCTGGTACGGGCAACAACGTCTATACATTGCAGATAAATAATAAATCCTGTAGTTGCAGAAAATGGCAAACATATACATTGCCTTGTTATCATATTCTTGCAGTGTGTAGAGAAAATAGGTCAAGAACAGATACTTATGTGTTGGAGATGTATTCGCGACAAACGTACAGAAGAACTTACCAAGCGAATTTTCATCCGGTCTTGAGTGAGAACTTTTGGAGGGTTCTTCCTTTTAGTTTAACATTTTATCCTCCAAACATGAAAAAGGAACGGGGTAAGAAACAAGGCAAGCGATTTCAGGGGGAAATGGATTATAGAAATCCAGATTATCCCTCAAGATGTGGCAGATGTCGCATGCCGGGACATAATAGAAAAAATTGTAATAACCCCGGACCTAGCAATGTATAAGTTTGACATTTTTCTTGAAATTGTTGTAATAAAACATGTTTCTATTAATGAAATTTTTCTTTCAATTTCTTCTAATTACTATATCATTGCTCTAAATGTTTACAATATCTTTAGTATTACTTCTTCAAATAACTTGAGATGGAATGGTTAAAAGGTAAATATATTTTCCAAGAAAACGATATAAATATTATCGTCATAAATACACTTAAAATAAGTTAAATATAATAAATATAGTCTTTTTAAAAAAATTATACAAAGTTTTTCCAAAAAAATTTTTCATTAAAAAAAATTCATTAAAAAAAAATTTCATTAAAAAAATTACGTGTCACAATGGTTGTGCGTTATCATTAAAGATAACGCACAACCATTGTACGTTATGGTCAGTTTCGGATTTTAAAAAAAAAAATCTGGGCCTCTTTAGTACCCATTTCTTGAAATTGGGCTCAAATGAGAGAAAAACCAAAACATACCAACATTAGAGTTCATAATATTAAAAATTAAATAACATACGAAGAAAACATATAACATATGAAGAAAACATAAAACCCATACAGACCATCATTAGAGTTTATACTATTAAAAATTAAATAACATATGAAGAAAACATATAACATATGAAGAAAACATAAAATCATTAGAGTTTATGTGAAAAAAATTAAAATAACATTATTAGAATGTAGTTTTGATATTTAATTTAATTTTTTTTCTCGTTCAAAATTGGCCATAAATAATAAAGTATCTAATATTATTACTGTTACTACTTTTATTTTTACTAAAAATGCAACTATAATGGTATAGGAAATCAGAATTACAGTATTGACTTTACATATTTAAAGTTCATAAAAGAAAAAAGTCCTCTTATGTTGACTTTTACTTGCATTTTAATATTAAATCTTAAATAGGCATCGATAAAGTCTTGATTAGCATATTTTATCAAATTAACATATTTGCAATATGACATATTCAATTGAAAAATACTTTTTAATTTTAAGGATCAAATTGAAATTAACCCGAGTAACTTCAAAGACTAAAATAACTGTGACCTGGTCCCTTTGCCTATGGCATAGGGTTGGTGAGGGCAGAGGAGCAATTATGAGTTTACATAGACAGATGTTTTGATCATGAGTAATGGGATGATCGATCGATGAAGACAGGTTGAAGTTAGCCACAAGTGTGCTTCTTCTTCTCGATAATCCAGTCTTAGAGTTATCCAATAATTCAAGAAGAATAGAAGATGTTAGATTCCCAAACAGTAGTATTAGGCTGACATGCGACATTAAACCATTTCTAAGTGACTCGAATTTAGAACTTCTCACTCAACATATCAGGTGAAAGATGTTAAATAAGGAGAGTCGCGTAATTGGACACATATCTTGTCAGTGTGCTTCTTCTTCTCTTCTATAATAAAAACTTAAAAAATAGTACACTTCGGCTTACTTCTAATTTGATTAAAGTCATGTGAAGCAAGAAATCGCATTATCACAAAAAATTGAGAATGATCAATGAAAATAAATCTGCATTAATCAATCAGGGATGGTTCGATCAGTCTATCTGCTGTTGCAAAAATCATCAAATCCATATATGTTCGTTGTTTGCAATGTATTATCAATCACTTTCTGGGGGACCTATTGTAAAAGTATTGAATGGCAATTTTCTGATTTCAGACAATGAGGTGGGTACTATGGTGGCCCTCCTTCCATGACCACTCCTTCATCAATTAAAGTGGGGAGAGGTAATAACTTCTAAATAGAGGTTAGAAGTTTTCATTTGTTGTATAATATATCATGTTTTTCTCTTATTTCTAAAGTTCATTTTCTCCATTCATGGGATTGTAATGGAATAATTCATCGGTCTAAGCGGTGGTTAGATTTGATAGGATATACAACTCATTGGTCTTTGTGTGTGAACACTACCAAAAATCATTAGAATACCGATAATAGACTTTCTCTGTCGGCTATTTTTTGTCAGTAATTAGACTTTCCAATGCTAAAACCGTCGGTATATAAATTTTCCGATAGCTTACTGAAGAAAGCTAAAATCAGACGTCCGCTGAAATGAAAAAAAAAAAAATTACCGTTGTTATGTTTGTCGTTAAAATACACTAACGCAATTGCTGATGGCATCAATTTCCGTCGGTAATAGTTATCAACGGCCCTAACGACGGATTTAAAGAAATTATTAAAAACCGATTACCTACGAATATACATCAGTAAGAAAAAATATTTTTTTCTTTAAATAATCTATAAAACAGATAAAAACTTCTTGAAAAACAAAAAATTTTCCAACACAAACAATAATATTAAACGTTCAACATAATTAACAACGTTCAAATAGATTATACGAAACGCTCAATCTCAATAATATTAAACATAACATATATATATATATATATAACATCCTAATAAACAACAAAGTAAAAATAAATCAAACATCCTAACGAGTCCTAGGATTACTGAAGGGTGGCGGCATCACTAGTGTTGAGGGCACGAACAGAGGGAGAGGGAGTAGAGAAAGATCGAACCAGCACATTAAGGGCAGTGGTCTCCGAGTCTGCAGCAGATGCAAGCGGTGACTATTTTGAGGCATTGGTACCCATAGCCACTTTGATGAGGTCTAGCATTGGTAGAGGAGAAGTGTCTATTAAATGATTCTACTCTGTAAACCGCCTTATATACTCGTCGAAAGCCTCGGAGACGCTTGAAACGATAGCCTCCACTAGATGAGCTGCCTCCGATCCATCTCCATATACATGTTCACGGCTCACGCCTCTTGCTACTATGGTCATAAGGCCAAGATCATCGGGCACAGCTGTACTTGTTGCTGCAGCCTCCTCCTCGCCTTCCTCTTCACCTCGTGAAATCTCTCCTACAATATGAAATGTTAAGTAGATAATAATAACTTATACAATATTAATTAGGTACACTTTAAAATATTATATAAACTTAATTTTTCACTAAACATACTCAAAACTCTTCTGAAGTAAAATCAATGTACTTCCCCTACTTCTTCCCCCAGAGATGCTTCTGTAGCTCTTTCAACTCCTTGCTTTTTGAGAATTTCTCAGCTAATATGGTTTGTTGCAAAACAACAATATATACTAAATAAAATGTACAATTAACTAACCGAAAGAGGTAATAATAATGAAACTTAATACCTTCTTCGCGGGGACACAAGTCAAGTCTCATGTTTCTTGTTTCTGTCGAAAATTAGAGTAAATCATATGGAAATGCTTCCAAACTTCTCCGTCCCTAGGGATGACTCATCATATCTGTGAGCTTTCAGAATGCCATCTCATGTGTTCGGTAGTTCTTTTCGAGGCATACAATCTTTGCAATCTAGGAGTTAACGGAAAGTAAAACATTATCTTCATCGGTCTCTTCGGCACAAGTTTCCTTTTCTTCCATCTCTTCTTCCCACTTATCTTGTACCGATGACTCTCACAAAACTTACATTCCATTTTATTGGAGTCCTCCTTCCAATAAAGTATACAACTATTGACACAGATATCGATCCTTTCCATGGGCAATCCCAAGCTTGATATCAATTTCTGCATCGCGTACCAATATTTAGAGAAGTTTCCAAACAGAAAAATATTAATACACAAAATGTTTATTTTTTAGAATGAAAAAATAAAATGAATATAATCAAGAAATAGATTACCTACTGTTATCAAGGCACAAATAAGTTAAAAGGGACTTAAAATTACCTATTGTTTCTCTTTCTCCGAGCAATAAGGTGGCCTACGTCGGTTGTTCCGGCGAGTTCCCAGTGGTGAACAGAGGCTTTAATCAGCTGAGAGAGAGAGGGAAGAAGAAGAAGAAGAAGAAGAAGAAGAAGAAGAAGAAGAAAAAGAGAGAGAGAGAGAGAGAGAGAGAGAGAGAGAGAGAGAGAGAGAGAGAGAGTACCTGAATGACCAACTCACCATAGGTTGGGGGTGGCTTTCGGTGATGTCCGTTAATTGTTCACGGGAAATGAGGGGGTTTGCGGGGAAATTTTAAGAGAAAATTTATGATTTTTGAAATTGGGAGGGAGGAGGGTTTGTCCCGTTTTGTTAATTCAATTCCTTATTTACAGACGGAACACCTACTAAGGTACCATCGGTTATTTTAACTCATAAAGTAGCGACGGAGTTTCTGTCGTAACAACCATCGGTACATTAGATGTCTTATTGATGTTTAAAAATCGGGCAAATTTTAAAAACATGCAACAGGCAAGTAAACCTATCAATGTAGTACTAGAGAACCTCCCAGCTTGTCGAATTCAAGGAACAGAGAAGCTATAATAATGATCGTCTCTCTAAGGTTTAATCAAAGTAAAATAATTGGAAAGAATTTTCATCTAAGAAAAGTAAAATACTTCTTAAAACAATTTAAAAGTAATTGAAATCAAGTTTTAGAAAGAATGTGTTTAAACAATGGAATCATCCTAGAATCCCTAAGCTAATTCATTGAAAACTTTAGAAAAATAGTTGGATCATTCATCGGGTCTCACGCATTAATTCGGATTAACCTTATCTTTAGGTGAAAACCTACTATTCTCTAACTCAACTATGAATGGTTTTAAAGTATGTGAGCGATTACCAATGACCTAGAAACCGTAGCTATTATCTCTAATTTACTACCAAATTTCTTATTGTTCAATTATAGTTCTAAATTGTTCTTCCTTTCTCAATTCCAAACAACCTATACGAAAGTGCCAATTACTGGTAAAATTAGCAACACAAACACGCAATTGAATAACAATCAACCTTCAATTCAACAAATTACTCCATAATATCCAACAAAAATAAAGCTAAGATCAAGTAGGGTTCAACCCCATTTAAACATAAAAATAAACTCTAACCACTAAACATCATAAATTTCACAAATAAATTCGTAATAAACAAGAGTTTAAAAGGCTTAGCAGTTTCAATTGAAGAATCTACGATCCGAAATGTCGCCCAAGCTCCTCGCTCGATTTGCCTGAAAAATTTTGAATTTGCTTCGAAAAAGCTCTTCAATCTAACTATCGAAACTTGAAATCCTAAAATAAACTAAGATCTAAGGAGATTAATGTGAGTTTTTGAGAGGTATTTTCCCTCGAAATTTGCCCATTTTTGCTCCCTAGAAACCCTAACCGAAGATTCTCTAAAATTACAAAGAAAAACTATTTAAAAAGATGCAAAAAATTGGATAATCAGCCCCTATTGCATGACCAGCTGGGTCCCCTCCTCCCTCCCAATTAGGCGGCTGGGTCGGCTTGGGTCTTGCTTTCTGGCTATTGGTTTGGTCGGTCGGTGAGGTGGCGGGTCTCCCCACCTGTTGGATTTTGTGTGTTTCTTCTCTTTTTTCGACCGTTCTTGCTCTGTATGCTCCCATTTCACTTCATTTTTTATTCTAACTCATTTGGGATGTACCTATAAACAAAAGAGAAGAAAAAGAGGATAAATATTCCATTTTACTAATAAAGTACTTTGAAAATCGAAGATTAAATACTATAAAACATTTATCAAATGGACATATCAAATTCCCCACACTTAAGCATTGCTTGCCCTCAAGCAACACAAACTAAAGCAACAACCTAAGAATGCAAGGATTGAACACAACTTTCCAACAAAAACAATCAAAGTAAATAAAAACTTTTTAAACACTTAAGAAACGACGATATCACCATAGTTGAACAAATCTAAACTTCGCATGAATCACACAAAATTCATCCAAGTACTAGTTACAAAACTTAAATGATTCCCGCTCAAGGGAATCGGTAGGGGAATCACAAAAATTTGATGTTTAAAACCGGACCGCTCTAAAATAACACATAACATGTAAGTAACCTATCAATGTAGTACTTGAGAACCTCCCGGGTTGTCGAGCTTAGAGAACGGAGAAGCTATAATAATGACTCTCTTTCTCTAAGGTTTAATAAAAAATAAATGAGCTGAAAAGAACTTTTAAACTAATGAAAAATAAAATACTTTAAAAATAATTTAAAAATAATTGAAATCAAATTTTAGATAAAAGTGTTTAAACGGCAGAATTCCCCTAGATTCCCTTAGCTAACTCATTAAAAACTTTGGAAAAATAGTTGAATCGTTGATCAGGTCTCACTCGTTAATTAGGATTAACCTTTCTCAAACTATTCCCCTGATTTATTAGAGAAGAATCTCTTATTTTAAATTCGATTTGAATACAAGATAGAGGATTAAAGTATACGAGTGATTACTAAAGACCTAGGAACTATAGCCATTATCTCTAACGAACTACCAAATTCCTATTGTTCAATTATAGCCCTAGATGTTCTTCCTTTCTCAATTCCAAACAACCTATGCGAATGTACTAATTATGATAAAATTAGCAACACAAACAACGCAATTGAACAACAATCAACTTCAATTCAACAATTTATTCCATAATATCCAACAAAACTATAGCTAAGATCATCTAGGGTTCAATCCTATTTAAACACAAAAATAAACCCTAGCTACTAAACATAATAAATATCATAAATTTCATATAAGAATTCACAATAAATAAGAGTTTAAAAGGCTTAAGAGTTTCAATTGAAGAACCCATGATTCGAAATATTTCCCGAGCTCCTCTCTCGAATTGCCCAAAAAATCTCGAATTTCTTTCGAAAAAATCTTTAATATAACTATTGAAACTTAAAATCCCAACCTAATTATTGATCTTCTTCTAGGGTTTCTTGGGGGCTGAGAGAGGAGATCTTTTAGAGAAAATCTTTCACTAAATTGATGGTATCATTTCAACAAATTGATGGGGAAAGTTAAAAAACTTGATGTCTTTAAAATGGGATATACCTAAAATTACACAACAGGTAAGTGTACCTATCACTGTACTAGCAGAGATACACCCGGGTTGTCGAACTTAGGGAACAAATAAGCTCAAATACTGACCTCTTAATCTAATGTCTAATCTAACCAAATTGATCTTTGAGAAAATATTATAAAAACTATTAAGAAAACAATTAAAAGAAATCAATTAGTTTAGAAGGTAGAAATTTGATAAAAGAGTTTGAATGATGGAATTCCCCTAACTTTTGTCAATTATTTCAATTGGAAAAATCATAAAATGATGTTTGAAAAACCAAGGTCAGTCGTCACACAATAATCGGGCAATCTCTATCTCTAGGTGAAGGCCACTCTACTCACTAATCTTTAGAGTAGAATATCTTTTCTCTCTAACTGAGTATGAAGGCAACTAGATTGGGTGATCTAAGAAATATAAAAGTACAAAGAATATCTTTATTCAATTGCCTTGGTTTTCCTTTTTCAATTCCAACCAATCTTGCGATAAAATCAATTCCGCGCACATCAATTATCACCAAAAAAAAAAAAAAAAAAAATTGAACAACAACACAAATTAAAACAAAACATCAATTGTATAAAATCTAACCGAAAATCACATCATCCAAAAGGTAGGCTTCAACCCTCATTCAAACAATGAAAATCAGCTTTTAAACATCCTAAGAAAACTCAAATTAATAACAGTTTCATAAGAAACAAGGGAAAAGAAAACTTAGGATGAAGAAGAGTCGTTGTCGCAGTTCCGAAGATCACCTGAACTCATATCTCAAATCGCTTGATGAAATTCAAAATTACTCCATAAAACTCTTCAATCTTCACCCAAAAGTCTTCAATCCAATGTTAATTGATGAAAAACTACCTAATTGAAGAAGAATTGGAAGGGGGTTTGTTGCCAATTTTCGCCCCAATTCTTCCTCTCTAAACCTAAACTGAAGAATGCCCCAAAAGAGGGGGAAAATTACAAATAAATAATAGAAAAACATATTAACTGTGTTGTTGCCGGACCTACCACGTGCGGTAGATCGAGCCCTATCGTCCGCGATAGGATTCTGTTAAAGTCTTCTTTAAAAGCTCTTAACCTACCATTGACGGTAGGGGTAGTCTACGTCCCCCAGTAGACTTCTGTTCTCCTTGACTACTCAGGACCTACCGCGTGCAGTAAATTACCTTACCGTCTGCGGTAGGTTCTTGACTTTGGTGTCGGCAGCTTCTATTTTCTCCGTTTTCGCCATTTTCACTTGTATTCACCATATTCTTCATCGAGAAGCATCTAAGATAAAAGTAAAGGGAAATAATATAAGTTTTACATTTTACATACTAAAATCATCGTAAAACGGCACAATTAACATATAAAAGAAATGACAAAATGGCATATATCACTCACCGACAGAAACAGAATCGTGCCCAAGGCCGTTGCTAACCTGTTTTTACCGACAGATGATTCCATCGGTAATTTACGTTGTCTTATGGTGTGCATTTTCCCTCTAATGTTTTTGCAAAAATTGTAAAAAATCAACATATTATCCAAAACCGTTGAAAATCTGACGATATTTTTCAACGAGTAACGTAACGTTTCCATCAGTAGATGTCATCGGTAAAACACGAGTTTCTAATGGTGGAATGGAAGAACCTAACATATATATATATATATATATATAGTTCGACAAGTCAAAAGACCGATTTCATGCCCAAGCTGCAGCACACAATAGAATCAAGTTAGGGCAAACTCAGCCCGACGGGTGGACCCAAGCCAGCCACGGATCCAAGAATACAATAATCTTACATGAAAACACAAGGTAATGTGGCTTAGGAATAAACACAATAAAAGGTCCCTCACTCTTCATTAAATGATCAGTGAATATTGCATCATAAATACCTATTATTTCCATTTAATGCTTGTCCCCGGGCTTGACCTATTTAATAACTTGCAAGGGCTCAGTGTTCATTAGGATTCATATCAGCAGGGCCTTCACAAACTTGGGTTAAAAAGCCTATAAATCGATTGAACTTGAGAAGACTCATAGAGTTCAACTAAGTCAATTACACAATTATCACATTTGTAACCTAAATCATGTATTAGAAATCACACATTATAAAAGAAAATTATCTAACTTACTCATAAACAATTTACATTTTCTCTTTTTATCCATAAAAAAATTATTTGTTTAATTCCTACATAAATATTATTTTCGAATTACTTATACTACCAAATGAAAACATGTTAGAAACTTGTGCGCTCGATGCACGCGTCACCTACTATAAAGGTATTTTGGACAATTTATTAATGTTAAAATGACCTTTTAGAAAACTCATGCAATTTTCCCCCACAATATTCCCAACCCAATGGTAATAAAATAGTTGTCATCTCCATTTATTCTGTCGGGTTATAAACAACTTGAGTAGGCAATTATATTTTATGAATGAATAAACATACCTATATTGGGGTGACATGTGCATTAGGCGTTGCCTCCCTCCAACATGGACCCGTGATTTTGTTAATTTAGTAGTATAAATAAATTAAAAATAGTATTTGGAAAAAAAAATTAAACACATAATTATTTATGAATAAAAGAGACGAGGGTAAATTATTTATAGATAATTCGATTCATTTTCTCCATATTGTAAATAAGTAAGTTTTCGTGATCGTACTTTTTTTTATCTTTCTTAATTTGAATTCTTACTAACTTTGGGATCTAACTATTTTAAGGTTTTATCCCTTATTTGTTAGTGATTCTCTATTTTGCAAGTTTCCATTTAGAATCGGATAATTAGAGTTTTTTTTTTTTAAAAAAAATTTACCCTTATCTGTTAGCGGTTCTCTAATTTGCAAGTTTCTATTTACAGCTGAATAATTAAGTTTTAGGAGTTGATAAATCCAGGGCTCAATTTTTAAATTCAAGACAAATTTTTGTATAATTCCCATATTATCCTTCCTAAGTATTAGCCACCTATTCCCTCCCTCAAACACAAAATTCAAGACCCAATTCCCCGTCTCTTCTTCTTTTCTCTGTTTTAATTGACGGTCGAAGATTGAATTGAAGATGAACATCTCTAACATCCAAACGAAGAACCGAAAAAGTTTATGTATAGTTAATGGAGTAGTCTTTTGAAAAAATATTTGTTGTTGCCATCTCACCGATCCTTATGATCTGTATTTGATTATGGAAAAAGAGGGAATTAGGGCAACTTTGATTTTGAGGGAGGGGAATAGTTGGAAGGGTAATATAGGAATTATGAAGAATTTACCCTCGTTTAAAAGATTAAGCCCTGAATTTATCAATTCTTTTGAGTTTTTATCAAGTTACAATTGTGTTCAATTAGATCGTTGATGTTGCAATACACATTTCATTCATTTTTTATTTTACTTTCACATTGTACTTTAAGAATAGTTATTTTGATATTAAATTAGATAACTCTAATATTATAAATATCTGAAAATTTAAATAGTTTGATAGTACGATTCTCCTTACTTAGATATCTTCATATAGTATGTCAAATAAGAAGTTATGAATTTACGTCATTAATTCATAAAACAGTTAATGTCGTATTACAGTCTTGTAATGTTTAGAAGTCTTATATTATTATTTAAAGACTTTTTACTCTTTAATTACTCTCGAATTGAATTACTCAATAATTATCTATCGAATATTGATTTATTTTTCAAAATGCTATTTGAGCTCAATTACTCAAATCAAAGTCACTCAAGTGTCATGATCAAAGTGTGTTGATCGAATCCGATTGGTGTTGACCCAATGTCTACCTCCTTATCAGGAAAGACATAATAGTTCTGGGCTTGTCTTCCTGCAATTTTCTTGTTTGGTCATTTTCTTTTTCTATTTTATGCATTCGGGCATACTTCCTTTTCATGAAGGGGCCACTTTTATAGTTTTGTTGGTGGCTCGATTTTTACAACTCATAATAAAAGGAAGTAGAAGAATGAATGGAGGCTACTGTTTCACAAGCTCCGACTACTATTCCCTACTCTTAGGGTTAATATTAAAAAAGTATTACCAACCTTACTCTTTATCTCAATTAAGTATTTATCATTAAAAATGATAATAGGGTAATTTTATTTTTTTAGTAAAATGAATTAAGCGAAAATTGATCGAAAATAAGTAACGTTTGTTATGCTTAATAAATTTAAAAAATCAATTTTATCTTTCCATAGGTGGAAAACTAGTCACCAAAATGGAGAGAAAAACTACAATTAAAAAAATTGTAAAATTGTTAAAAGATACTGCAAATGGTTAAATTTTGACATTTCACAAATTTTGGAGGTTTGAACTTTTTAATCCCTTTAATATACATTACCCCTACAATTAATTGTAAGTATGATAAGAGTTTTTTTTTTAAGTCACAATAATGATTTGATTAAGTTTTTAAAGATTAAATACTTAATTGACATAATAAGCAAAATTCAAGTTACTTACTATTAAGCCCTTCTCCTATTGATGTTTTCTTTCCTTTCTTTTATTTTTTTCTCTCCAGTGATTTTTTTTTCCTCTTCATCTGTACTGTGCCAATTTTTTTGAGGAGACAGGAGGTATTTTGAGCAATCCTCTTAAAAGATATCATACATACTCAGGTTAATGCATATCCGAATCCGATGAGACTATAAAGACAATACAACTTTTTTATATGATATAATTACATTTTTAAAATTTAAATTCAAAATTTGTTGTTAAATCATGAGAGGTTCCAATTATCTAATGTACATGTCTTGTAGTGTATTTTGTCAACTTTGGTTCTCAAAATCGTTGGTGTGGTTGAGTTTTGTTCTAAAACTTATGAAATTTTTAATTTTGAGATCCAATCTTTCTTTCTCACAAACAGCTACAATTTTTATCTATCCAAATAGACCCGCTTTGCTTGAGATAGGTTTATGAAGAAAAAATACGGTTGATAATAGTATATATACATATATAAACTATTGCTGCTATAGGTTTTATAAGCTCATTTTCTCCCAATATTTTACCTATTTTTCAGCCCAATTTCTCCTCCCCTTTCACCCCATGATGCATTGGGCCTCAGCCCCATTTAGAATAGGCTTCTCTTTTGTTTTCTTGACCGGGTTAAAGGGATGCCCGAGCGGTTCGGGTTGGCCACCCGGGCCGTCCGTTGGCGATCCGCGGATGAACCGCTCGCCTTCTCCTTTTATTGCTGTTGTTGTTTCGATTCCTGTGCAGTCTCTTGCTCTCCTCCTCTGAACCGTCTCTCCACTCTCTGTCTTTTGGAGTCTTCGAGACTCTTGATTTTCCTCCTGATTCTTCGGCTCTGCTGCTGCTTTCCTCTCTCTGTTCTGGCGTTCTATGGCTCTCTGTTGTTCACCGGTCTTCTTTGTCACCTTTGATTGTCTGTTGGTGAGGTTAGAGAGTTAGCCGTGAGGAAAGAGAGAGAGAGAGATAGAGGAAGAAGGTTGCAGGTGATTCCATCACGGCTGAGGCCCTTTTCTGAGGGTTTTAACACCCAATCATCTTTTTCTTTACTGTCGGCGCCTCGACGCAGCATTGCGCTGCTCGGCGTCCGTTTTCTGGTTTGGTGACCTTTTGGTTTCAGCTTCTCAGTCATCTCTTTGATTTTCTACCGGCCATTTCACGGCGGCGGTGGTAAGCGAAACTATCTCTTGTTGATTTCGGGTTATTTTGATTCTAACGGGGTATTGTTTTGCAGATTGCCTTATTGTTTACCTTTTGGTTTCTGTTCTTGAAAAAATTGAATCTTTATGTTCTTTTTCTTCCGCTGTTTTTCTTGATAATTTGTAATAGTAATTAGTGTTGTGTAATAATAATTAGGAGTTTGTTTCTCCAACAAGTGGTATCAGAGCCGTGGTTTCGGCTCATCGGCTCCGGCTTCTGACAGCAACCTTTCGGATCTACTATCTCGGTTTTACAATTTTTTATTATCATTATTTTTCTCTGTTTATCCGGCTTGCCGCCGAGTTTCTGTTTACTGTTTTCTTTTTTTGATCGGCTTGCCGCCGGTTTTATTTCTGTTTATGTGTTTCGGATTGTAGCCGGTTATTGTTTCTTGCTTCTGAGTTTCTTCTTTCGGCTTGCTGCCGGTTCTATATCTCTGGTTGTTGGTTGTGACGGCTTGCTGCTGATTCTTTTGCTATTACTGTGATTACTATTATTTGTCTGTTTCTGGTTTTTCCCTTTGGTTTATTATTCCAGTTTTTTTTTCTCTTTTTTTTCAAAACAAAACCTAAGCCTAGCTTGAGTCCATGAGATTTCAAGTATCTGTGACTTGGCGGTTTTCTTTCTGATTTCAAAAGTTTTTATATTTATTATATTTTTTTTTGTCTTTTTCTTTGCTGATTGCTGAATCTGTCTTTTTCAGCCTCCTAGTTCGTTATACAATTTGTTTCCTGTTTTTTGGTTAGGTATTTTTGTGTGTGCTGTTCTGTTACACTGTTTTGTATAATCAAAACCAAACCTAATCAAACAAAACTAAAACAAACAACGCGTTTTTCCTTTGGAAATCTTTCCTCTGTTTTTAAGGAAAATCCGGATAATTTTATTCAAAAACTTTTTAAAAATCTTTCATCTTTCTAAAACCACCGAATTACAACTATTTGCCTTTAAAACATGTCAGTTCCAAAAATTGAAACTGATAGGTTTGATGGCAAATCTGATTTTGTAATGTGGAGGAGGAAAATGAAAGCGGTTTTGGTACAAAATAAAATTGCTCCCGCTATTTACAGCCCTGAAGAGTATCCGGAATCTTAGAAGGGCGAAATTCTTAAAGAAAAACTAGGTGATGCTCATAGCTGTCTCACCTTGTATTTGACTGATAGCGTTTTACGAGAAATTGATGAAAAAAACAATACTTTTGAAATCTGGACAAAACTGGAAAAACTATATTTGGGAAAATCTCTTTCTAATAAAATCTATTTAAAAGAACAGCTTTTTGGTTTCAAAATGAGTGGGACAAAATCACTTTCTGAAAATATAGATGATTTGAATAAAATCATTTTGGAACTTCAAAACGTCGAAGATAAAATCTCTGATGAAAATGTTGCAGTCATTTTACTAAATGCCTTACCTGATTCTTTTAATGATGTCAAATCTGCTATCAAATATGGCAGAGATGACTTTTCACTTTCTGATGTCAAAAATGCTTTAAAATCAAAAGATTTGGATTTGCAAAAAGAGAATAAATCTCATGGTGAAAATCTTTTTGTAAGAGGAAGGATTGACCGGAGAGAACCTCCTAGTCATCGTTTTAAAAGCCGTTCCAAATCAAGAGAGAAAAGCAAAGTAAAATGTTTTTATTGTGGGAAAGAAGGGCATATGAAAAATAAGTGTTTTAAACGAATCAAAGATGAGAAACAACGTAAACATGGTAGGAGGAAATAAAGTCGATAAAACTCACAGTTTTGAATCCGATGGTAACTCTATGTTCTCTGAAGTTTTGTGTGTTTCTCTTTCTCCTTCATGTACTGATGTTGTTAATCATTGGGTGCTTGATTCTGGTTGCTCATTCCACATGACATCTAATAAACATTGGTTTTCTGAATTCAAACCTTTAAACCAAGGAAAAATTTTTATGGGTAATAATCAAGTTTGTGATATAAAAGGTATTAGCAATATTTCCATAAAAATGCATGATGGCGTGACTAGAAAACTCACTGAGGTGAGATACGTGCTTGACTTACGTCGGAATCTTATCTCCCTTAGTTATTTAGACTCTCTAGGTCTCTCTTTTAAATCCAAAAATAGAATTTTGCGTGTTTGCAAAGGAAACCTAGTCATGCTAAAAGGTTTTAAAAAGGAAACTTTATACATCCTTCTTGGTAAAACAGTTTGCAACTCTACTGCTTTGGTTTCAAAAACTGTCCCTAAAGTTTTATGATTTTGATTATGATTAACATATGCTTGTGTGAGTATTTTAGCTAACCTTTCATAGAACAAAAGAAGCACTTTTGAAGTCTCAAGTCTACAAGCAAAAGATCTTGGTGATGAGGGCAAAATGAAGGAGAAAAGACCAAGCAATTCCAAGATCAAATCATTGAAGACATTGAAGACCTTGTCTATGTTAGAATATGATAAGGTATTTCTTTGTAAAACTCCCTAATCTTACTCCTTGGTTATTGATCATTTATGAAGCTCCTTTTACGATTTTTCTCAATATAAACTTCTAAGTATTCTTGATTGAGGTTTTGATGCTTTTGAAAGGTTCTTCTTATCTCTAAAATGATTATCAAGAATACATGTTTTTGAAACAATGAGGAAAGCTTTTGTCAAAAAAAAAAAAAAAAAAAAAAAAACTGGCTGTAAAAACTCAAAAATTCGGTCATCCGGTTTTAGAACCGGTTGTCTGATTTTTTCTACGCTTAGAAAAAACCAGTAGTCCGATTTCTAGCCGGACAAGTCCGAATCTTTCTGTTTAAGAATCGGTCGTCCGATTTTCACATTTATTGTAAAAAATTACTACCATTACACAGAGTGCAACGATCATTTTTTCAAGAAAATATATATAGACTTTTTTGATCAGCCAAAAAGTGAGAGATTTGGTGAAATATTCATTGAAATCATTTAAGACTTTTAAAGAGTTTTAAAGTACATTTATTGCAAACATTTTCAATCCCAAACAAAAAAAAATCTTCTTGAGCTTCATTATTGATCATCATCAAAGAAAAAGAAAGGAGGAGCTTGTAGAAACATTCCATTAAGTTGTACCTACTATTTCTCAAGCTCAATTTGGTAACATTGTTCTTAAACCTATCTTTCTCTCTTATTGATATCAAAGGTTTGTGCTGAAAAACTGATGTGGAATGATCTTCAAGAGCATAAAATTTTGTCCAAGAAGTGAGGGAGAGAACAAACAAAACAAGTGTAATAAGTAGAAGAAAGTGACTTTGAAAGGACTTAAAAATGTTAAACTTCAAACAACCTTGGATATATCAAATCCAAGACCTCAAGAAGGTTTAAACAAAATCTTTTCTTCAAAGTTCAAGCAACCTAAGGTATTTTGAACCTTAGACCTCAATGAAACAAGAAGAAGACCTCAAGACTAGTTTTCTACAAGAGTGTAGTAACTAGTATGAAGGAATTTTTTTTTTTTTTTTATGATCAACCTTGAAGCTCTTGGAACTTTCAACAAGTCTTCAAAGTGATTTTTTTTCTTTCAAGGAAGTTACCCTTGAAGAAGATAGAAAAACTAAGCTAAGAACTAAGAATACTAAGAGAAGAATCTTTGTCTTGAAAAATTTCTTGATTTTCTCTTCAAAAGGGAAGACTACATATTTATAAAGACTTGAGGGAGAAAATAGGAATTTTTCCCTCTCATATTTTCAGCCCAAAGGATAGATATAACCTATACATACACTTGATAAGACAATAGAGGTGTTTTAATTGCATTTGGACTATTCTAGAGCACTAGTCAACACATTGCCAAAAGTAAGAGGCAATTTTTCAGCTTGGGCAAAAAGGGATTCCAACTATCTACCAAGGTAAATTTTCAATTTCTAACTTATTCAAAAATTAGGATATTGCCCCATAAAGTCTTGGACATCAAAATTTAATCCCCATAAAGTCTTGGACATCAAAATTTAAGCCTTGAAACTTCTCTTGCTCAATTTGATCCTTGTGACTCTTTAGTTGTCTTGCCTTCGCTCTTGTCACAACTCCTTGATGTTCTTGCATGTCTAACCAATTCACATTATCCTCCCCCTCTTGAAAAGGATTCGTCCTCGAATCTCCATCACCTATATCAAATAAAGAGAGATCGGAAACATTAAAAGTGGCACTAACATTATAATGTCCCGGAAGATCAACTTTATAGGCATTGTCATTAATTTTCTCAAGGATTTGAAATGGCCCATCTCCCCTATCATCAAGCTTAGACTTTCTTTGTTGGGGAAATCTTTCCTTTCTAAAATGCACCCAAACCCAATCACCGGGTTTGAATACCACTTTTCTTCTTCCCACATTTCTTTTCTCTACAAGCTTTTTGTTGGAGTTGACAATGGCTTCATTGTCCTTTGCATGAATTGCTTGCACAAAATCAGCCTTCTTGCTTGCATCCTTGCTTAATGCTTGATCTATAGGCAAAGGAACCAAATCAAAGGGAGTTAGAGGGTTAAAACCATAAACAACTTGAAATGGAGAATGAGAAGTAGTAGAGTGAGGTGCCCTATTATAAGCAAATTCAATGTGGCAAACACTCCTCCCATTGCCTCAATTTCTTCTTCAAAATAGCCCTTAGAAGTTGGCCAATTGTTCTATTTACCACCTCGGTTTGTCCATCCGTTTGTGGATGGCAAGCTGTAGAATAAAGCAAGTTAGTACCAAGCTTCTTCCAAAGAACTCTCCAAAAATGGCTCAAGAATTTGGTATCCCTATCCGACACAATAGACCTTGGAATTCCATGGAATCTAACTATCCAAGTAAAGAACAAGCTAGCTACATGACTAGCATCATCGGATTTCCTACAAGGAATAAAGTGTGCCATTTTAGAGAACCTATCCACAACAACAAAAATAGAATCCATACCTTTAGAGGTCCTAGGTAAACCAAGAATAAAATCCATAGAAATATCAACCCAAGGTTCTTTAGGAACTTCTAATGGTGTGTAAAGTCCATGTGGAAGAGTTCTAGATTTAGCTTTCTCGCATTCAATACAACTTCCTACAAATCTTTCTACATCTCTTTTTAAATGTGGCAAAAAAAAATGTTCATGAAGAATTTCATAGGTTTTAGTGACACCAAAATGTCCCATTAAACCCCCACAATATGCTTCTTTGACAAGTAGAATTCTAGTAGAACAAGATGGTATGCACAATCTACCTTCACAATAAAGAAATCCTTCATGCAAAAAATATTTTCCAAAAGGTGCTAACAAGCATTTCTCAAAAATTTCCTTAAAGTAATGATCACTAGAATACATTTCTTTAAGCATTTCAAAACCCAAAATTTTTGTTTGAAGGGTGGATAAGAGAGTATACCTTCTAGATAGAGCATCAGCCACCACATTCTCCTTACCTTTCTTGTAATGGATGACATATGGAAATGTTTCAATGAACTCCATCCATCTTGCATGTCTCTTATTGAGTTTATGTTGGCCCTTGAGAAACTTCAAAGCCTCATGATCGGTGTGCACAACAAACTCCTTTGGCCATAGGTAGTGTTGCCAATGCTTTAATGTTCTTATTAAAGCATAAAGCTCCTTGTCATAAGTTGAGTACCTCACGGCTGCCCCATTAAGTTTTTCACTAAAATAGGCTAAGGGCTTTCCATCTTGCATAAGTACACCACCTATACCAATGTCGAATGCATCACACTCCACCTCAAAAGTTTTCTCAAAGTTTGGTAGTGACAAAAGGGGTGCACTACACAACTTTTCCTTCAACAATTGAAATGCTTGTTCTTGTTTTGTTTCCCACTTAAATCCTTCGGTTTTCTTGATCATATCGGTCAAAGGGCTAGCAAGTGTGCTGAAATTTTTTATGAACCGCCTATAGAAACTTGCTAGGCCATGGAAACTTCTCACTTCCGATGCGTTTCTTGGTGTTGGCCATTCCTTAATTGCTTGGACCTTACCTTCATCTACTTGAAGTCCTTGTGAGCTTACCACATAACCTAGAAATGTAACTTTCTCCAAACAAAACTCATATTTGTCAAGGTTAGCAAAAAGTTTTTCAATTCTCAAGACATTTAGTACTTCCCTAAGATGTTCAACATGCATTTCATATGTCTTGCTATAGACCAAAATATCATCAAAGTATACAACAACAAATTTCCCAATAAAATTCCTCAACACATGATTCATTAATCTCATAAATGTACTAGGAGCATTAGTTAATCCAAAGGGCATAACCATCCATTCATACAAACCAAAGTTAGTCTTAAAAGCGGTTTTCCACTCATCCCCTTCTCTCATCATAATTTGATGGTATCCGGATTTCAAGTCAATTTTAGAGAAAAGATTAGAAGCATGCAACTCATCAAGTCTAGGTATGGGATGCCTATACTTAGTAGTAATGTTGTTTATGGCTCTACAATCTATACACATTCTCCATGTACCATCTTTTTTTGGAACAAGCAAAATCGGAACCGCACAAGGACTCATGGACTCACGCACATACCCTTTTGAAATTAGATCCTCAACTTGCCTTTTTAGCTCCTTAGTCTCTTCCGGTGGACTCCTATAGGCCGGTCGGTTTGGCAAGACCGCCCCCGGGACAAAATCGATTTGGTGTTCGATTCCTCTAATTGGTGGAAGACCTCCGGGCATCTCATCGGGAAATACGTCTTTGTAATCTTCAATAACCTGCAAAATTTCACTTGAAAAAGAGGGTGAGTGTTCTTTAGATGAAGTAAAAGATTCCCTACAATACAAGAGCAATACCACTTATTTTCTTTCAATTGCTTCAATCACCTCACTAGGTTTTGCAAAGAAACAATTCTTTTCTTTCATCTCACTCTCTTTTTTTTTGTCACTCTTTTTCTTTTCACTCTTGTTTTTCATCACTCTTTCTTCACTCTTTTCTTTTTCCTCAACTCTCTTTCCCTCCCCAATTTTTTTCCTTTTGAGCTCACTTTCGGCCCTCTCTTTCTCCCTCATCTTTTTTTGTTCATCTCTCACTTGTTGAGGTGTAAGAGGATTCATAGTGAATGTTCTTCCATCTTTCACAAAAGAATAAGTATTCTTCTCCCCATTGTGGAGGGACTTTCTATCGAATTGCCAAGGTCTTCCCAAGAGAAGATGGCATGCTTGCATGGGTACCACATCACATAGTATCTCATCTTTGTAAGCTCCCATTTCTATTGGTACCACTACTTTGTCTCAACACTTTAATTTCTCCACTATCATTTAGCCAATGAAGTTTGTAGGGTTTATCATGTTTTGTAGTAGGTAGTTTCAACTTCTCAACAAGATAAGCACTAGCCACATTTACACAACTACCACTATCAATGATAAGGTTGGCAATCCTTCCCTCAACTTTACATTTAGAATGGAAGATGTTTTCTCTTTGTTCAATCATGTTATCATCAAAAGTTTGAGCGCTTAGTGCTCTTATGGTAACTAAGCTCAAGACATCGTCATCACTTCCTAAAGGATTCAAATCAACATGTTCATCATCCTCACCATTTTCTTCACCCTCAACACATTCGCTACTTTCATCCTCCTCCTTCTCAATCCAACCATTCAAATCCTCCCTAAAGATCAAAGCTCTCTTTGTCGGACAACTACTTGCATAATGTCCTACACCATTACATTTAAAGCACTTTGGAGAGTTAGAAATGATTTTACCTCTCTCTTCCATCTTTGGTTTGGTTGGAGGTTGGAAAGTACCTCTAGGAGCCTCTTCCTTTTTTGGCCATGGCTTGAAGTTGGAAGTAGGTGGTTTTGTTGTTGCAACTTGTCTTTGGTTGGGAAATGAGGATCGCATCATCCCACTCCTTTTCCTTTGTGATTCGATCTTGTTGGCAAGGTGGCACATGTCTTCATAAGTTGTATGTGGATACAACTCAAGTTGGTTAGCTATCTCCCTATTGAGACCACTAAGGAACCTAGCCATTGAAGCATCCTTGTCTTCTTCCAAGTTCAACCTCAAGATGTAGAGCTCAAGCTCTTGTCTATACTCTTCTACACTTTTTGCACCTTGTTTTAAAGTCATGAGCTTATAATGAAGCTCTCTATAGTAGTGCTCGGGCATAAATCTTTCTCTCATCAAAGCTTTTAACTCTCTCCAAGTATCAACCAGTGGTCTACCACTTCTAACTCTTTGGTTTACTACCCTTTCCCACCAATGTAAGCATAGCCGGAAAATTCGGCTATTACAAGTCTAGCTTTTAAGAAATCATTACAATTTTTCAACATAAACATATTTTCTACTTGCCTCTCCCAATCTAAGAAAATGTTAGGGTCATTCTCACCCTTAAAACTAGGGAGCTTCCACTTTATTCGGTCCAAGGTTTGGTCACCTTGGTCTCTTCCACGGTTTGCAACAAATGGAACATGTTCATGATCATCATATAATGGCTCTCCATGCCTAGCTTGTGGCCTTGGAACTTCTTCAAAGTGTCTAGGCATGCCTCTTCCTCCAAAACCGCCTCTTCTACCACCGTAAGGAGGTGGATAAAGTTCTTCATCAAAATGTGGAGGTTGTTGGAACTCGGTTGTCCTAGAGCAATTGAGTGGTCCATTGCTCCTTGGGGTAGTAACATTGAGACTACCATGAGGACTAACCTCCCTTTGTTGATTAGAGAGATTAGTGACATCCCTTCTAATATCCTTCATCTCATCTCTTAGGGATTGTAACTCTTGCATTATGAGCCTCAAAGGGTCATCATGTTGGGAGTTGCTAGACTCTTCTCCAAAAGGAGTTGGTGCTTGAGCTTGGGTTGACATCTTGGTAGTGTTTACCTCACAAAACTCTCTTGTTTAACTCTCTTTGGCCTTTTTGAGGATATTCTCACAACTCTTGCCTTTTTCTAAAGGTTCAAGTCTCAAAGAGTTCTATGGGTTCTTAACAAAGATTTAACACCTCTACTCAAGTTTAAAACAACCAAAATAAAAATAAAAAAAAAATCACAAACAAAAACTAGTTGAGAAATATGAGAAGCAAGGAAAATGAAATTGAGTCATCCATTCATTTTAAGGAAGTTCAACAACATTTCCAAGAGCATTTGAGTCAATAATGGTAGATTGACCAAATGAAGAAATAATTACTGAAAAAGGAAATAAATTCGACCACAAATACAAACACAAAGCTAGGAGACTTCAAGACCACAAAAGAATACACAACAAAAGTTTCCAGCAAGCAGAGTAGATGACATACTCGGCTTGTTTTGAAAACTGGTATTTAACCACAAGTCTAAATTGAATGAAGTTTGTCTAGAAAGAATCCTCACTCAAAATTCATGAGTTTAGGCTCAAGAATCAAAGAAAAAGGATTAGTAAAAAGGAAGATATGCTCAGATCATTTCAGTACTTTTTTGTCTGCGGAAAAGCCAGGTACACCTTCAAGTTTTGACTATTTTGAGATATCAAATGAAGTCCAAATTAGATGAAACTTGTTTCATTTGTTTCCCAGGTCAATGTAGTATAACTCCATGTAAAATTATTGCAAATTTCTAGTCATATTCCAGGTCGTTCAAGCATTCTATTTTTGTAATACCGTTTTCCAGCAATCTTGCCTCTTTTCTCTTGTCTTGTATTTTATTTTTATTTTTTATGTATGTAAGATATCTCAAAAACACTTACTTGATGGTGGCTCTGATACCAAATGATGTGGAATGATCTTCAAGAGCATAAAATTTTGTCCAAGAAGTGAGGGAGAGAACAAACCAAACTAGTGTAATAAGTAGAAGAAAGTGCCTTTGAAAGGACTTGAAAATGTTAAACTTCAAGCAACCTTGGATATATCAAATCCAAGACCTCAAGAAGGTTTAAACAAAATCTTTTCTTCAAAGTTCAAGCAACCTAAGGTATTTTGAACCTTAGACCTCAATGAAACAAGAAGAAGACCTCAAGACTAGTTTTCTACAAGAGTGTAGTAACTAGTATGAAGGAATTTTTTTTTATGATCAACCTTGAAGCTCTTGGAACTTTCAACAAGTCTTCAAAGTGATTTTTTTTCTTTCAAGGAAGTTCACCCTTGAAGAAGATAGAAAAACTAAGCTAAGAACTAAGAATACTAAGAGAAGAACCTTTGTCTTGAAAAATTTCTTGATTTTCTCTTCAAAATGGAAGACTACATATTTATAGAGACTTGAGGGAGAAAATAGGAATTTTTCCCTCTCATATTTTCAGCCCAAAGGATAGATATAACCTATACATACACTTGATAAGACAATAGAGGTGTTTTAATTGCATTTGGACTATTCTAGAGCACTAGTCAACACATTGCCAAAAGTAGGAGGCAATTTTTCAGCTTGGGCAAAAAGGGATTCCAACTATCTACCAAGGTAAATTTTCAATTTCTAACTTATTCAAAAATTAGGATATTGCCCCATAAAGTCTTGGACATCAAAATTTAATCCCCATAAAGTCTTGGACATCAAAATTTAATCCCCATAAAGTCTTGGACATCAAAATTGACATCAAAATTTAAGCCTTGAAACTTCTCTTGCTCAATTTGATCCTTGTGACTCTTTAGTTGTCTTGCCTTCGCTCTTGTCACAACTCCTTGATATTCTTGCATGTTTAACCGATTCACATCAAAAACCCCTTGGGTAATCTTTTGATTTACATTGTGTTGTGAATTGAGGTTGTGTGCAAAACCCTTATAGGGTGATCCTCATATTTGTAGTTGGTGTAATTTGTGTTTATAGTGGATTTGGAAAATCCTTGGGTGTTGACTCAAGGTAGTGGATGTAACTCTTTGAGAGAGTGAACCACTATAAATCTTTGTACTTTTCTTTCTAAGCTTATTTCTTATTTGTCTTAACCACAAGATTTTGTTTGGTTTGGAATTTTATTAAAAAGAGTTTTAGAATTCTCTTTCAAACAAAATTGGAGGTTTATCCTTTAATTAACAAAGGTTTTTTCGAAAATTAGCCAAAAACCTTATTCACCTCCCCTCTAAGGTTTTTCAAAAAGGTTTTTCAAAAGTTGAGGGTATTGATTTTAATGAAAATTTTCTCCTGTTGTTAAATACAAAACAATTAGGATTGTTCTTGCTCTATGATCTTAATCTTGAACAACTTGATGTGAAAACTGCCTTTTTATATGGTGATCTTGAAGAAACCATTTATATGCGTCAACCACTTGGTTTTGAAGTAAAGGGTAAGGAACATATGTCGTGTCTTTTGAAAAAGTCTTTATATGGGCTTAAACAGTCGCCAAGGCAATGGTACAAGAGGTTTGATCTTTTCATGTCTAAAATTGGTTTTTCTAAAAGCAACTTCGATAGTTGTCTTTATTTTTCTGGTAATGATGTGGATTCTGCTATTTATTTGTTGGTGTATGTGGATGATATGTTAATAGCTTGTCGTCACAAAACTAAGATCGATAACCTGAAATCGCTGCTGAAATCTGAGTTCAATATGAAGGACTTAGGAGTTGCATCCAAAATTCTTGGGATGAGTATTTCAAGAGATAGACCTGATCATTCTCTTTTTTCTATCTCAAAAGCCTTTCCTTTCAGAAAACCGTATCCAAATTTTCAATGCACCTGTGTAAACTCGTTACAACTCCTCTTGCTAGCCACTTTAAACTTTCCGACAAAACATGTCCTAAACTGAAAGTGAAAAGAGAGATATGGCCAATATCCCATACAGAATGGCCATAGGCTCAGTCATGTACTCAATGATATCTACCCGTCTTGACATTGCTTTTTCTATAACCCTTCTTAGCAGATTTATATCGAATCCTGGAAGAGATCACTGGGCTGCTCTCAAGTGGCTATTACGTTATCTAAACGGAACTGTGGATCGGGGTTTACACTACCATAATTGGTCTGTTTTTGAATTGATTGGATTTGTTGACTCTGATTTTGCAAATGACAAGGATGGTAGAAAATCTACCACTTCCTATTTCTTTACCCTTGCGGGTAATTGTATTTCATGAAAATCCCAACTACAGCCTGTAGTTGCCTTGTCAACTACTGAGGCTGAGTATATCGCAACAACAAAAGCAATCAAAGAAGCCATTTGGCTTCAAGGGTTATTGAGTGAATTAAGTATTTTAAATTCCAAAGCTATTATTTATACAGATAGTCAAAGTTGTTTACATTTGTGTAAAAATCCGGTCTATCACGAACGGACGAAACATATTGATGTCAAGTACCACTTTATTAGAGAAAAGGTCTCTAGTGGTAT
This sequence comes from Catharanthus roseus, assembly GCA_028651295.1. Taxonomy (NCBI): domain Eukaryota; kingdom Viridiplantae; phylum Streptophyta; class Magnoliopsida; order Gentianales; family Apocynaceae; genus Catharanthus; species Catharanthus roseus. The sequence continues at coordinate 527,406 of JAPQWS010000044.1, read as the reverse complement.
TGTTGACATAGATAAGATTAGTACCGATAATAATCCTGCTGATTTTGGTACTAAAATTGTAAACACTGACAAATTTATGTTTTGTAGGGACTTTCTTCATGTAGAAATAGTTTGACTCAGAGTGAGCTCATTTCGGGGATGGAAAATTTTGTTCGAGGTAGAGATTATAGGCTTTATAAGCCCATTTTCTCCCAATATTTTACCCATTTTTCAGCCCAATTTCTCCTCCCCTTTCACCCCATGATGCATTGGGCCTCAGCCCCATTTAGAATAGGCTTCTCTTTTGTTTTCTTGACCGGGTCAAAGGGATCCCCGAGCGGTTCGGGTTGGCCACCCGGGCCGTCCTTTGGCGACCCGCGGATGAATCGCCCGCCTTATCTTTTTATTATTTTTGTTGCTTCGATTCCTGTGCAGTCTCTTGCTCTCCTCCTCTGATCCGTCTCACCACTCTCTGTCTTTTGGAGTCTTCGAGACTCTTGGTTTTCCTCTGCTGCTTTCCTCTCTCTGTTCCGGCGTTCTATGCCTCTCTGTTGTTCACTGGTCTTCTTTGTCACCTTTGATTGTCTGTTGGTGAGGTTAGAGAGTTAGTCGTGAGGGGAGAGAGAGAGAGAGAGAGAGAGAGAGAGAGAGAGAGAGAGAGAGAGAGAGAGAGAGGAAGAAGGTTGCGGGTGATTCCATCACGGATGAGGCCCTTTTCTGAGGGTTTTAACACCCGATCATCTTTTTCTTTACCGTCGGCGCCTTGACACGGCATTGCCGCTGCTCGGTGTCCGTTTTCTGGTTTGGTGACCTTTCGGTTTCAGCTTCTCAGTCATCTCTTTGATTTTCTGCTAGCCATTTCACGGTGGCGGTAATAAGCGAAACTATCTCTTGTTGATTCGGGTTATTTTGATGCTAACCGGGTATTGTTTTGCAGATTGCCTTATTGTTTACCTTTTGGTTTCTGTTCTTGAAAAGATTGAATCTTTCTGTTTTTTTTCTTCCGCTGTTTTTCTTGATCATTTTTAATAGATATTAATGTTGTGTAATAGTAATTAGAAGTTTGTTTCTCCAACAGCTGCATTTCTTTTTATCTAATAGATGGAAGGAATTACTTCGCAAAGAAAGAAAAAACTCTTAGATGGAAAAGTGTAAAAAATATCTTCCCTGAATTTTTTTGACTCGACTTGTCTGGATCACTTTGTGTACTATTCTCTATACTACTTTTTATTTTAGTATATTTTATTAATAAAATGTGTTAAGAAAATAAAAAGAAAAGTTTTTTTTTATCATGGGTATTGATCATCATTTTCTTTTAGGCTAGATGAATATAGTTAAGAATCTCTTGACCAGGAAAAAAGAAAAAAGAAAATTATGAAGAATCTTGATTGTTCCCAAACGGGTAACATGGAAAATGAGCAACTAATTAAGGTGGTGGATAGAAAAACTTCCCAAGTTGGATAACTTATTAGAATAATAACTTGGCAAGGATTTTTTCCTCTCCAAGTTAAAATTACTCATAATCATTAATTATCATATTTATCTCATTTAATCTTTGATTACGTAGTCTAAGAATAAATTATAATGTCACGCTTTAATTCCACAACAATTTCAATAAGCTGACTCCTAAGTTTGACAATAAACACGACAACAAAATAAGTATAATGGCAAGTAGAATAAGTGTAACCATGCCCTTTCCGTCCTGATCCTAGCTAGTCCACAAAAACGTCCCGACTCAATTCCAATGCTACACGGTGGCGGTGGTGGTGGAAGAGTCCCTTATTTATCACCCCTGTAACTCCAATAATGGTCCTCTTCTCCTTAGGAAGTTTCACACGCATATATTCTGCCAATCCATGACTTATTTTCTATTAAAGTCTTTAGGCAGCCAAATTTCCCACAGCGTAATAAGACTTTCTTCTATCACTTCATATAAAAAAGATACTCTATCAAACTAATATTTTTATTTTATAAGCCCCTTTTTTTTAAGCAAAAGACAGATTTATAGAATCAAATTGCAATCTCAACTAAAAGGATCATCTTGTTAATATAAAATATTCTTTCGCCAAAATTTGTCGGAATAAATTCAATTTGATCACTATAGTCTTACCAAAATGCCAAGAGAATCAATAGAATTAAATATCGATTTCAATTAAGAGACCACCCTACTATTATAAGATATTTCGTTGGCTGAAACTCATTCAGAATATACCTCATAGATATGCTAAATGGAACAGTATTTCTCATATAGGCGGTGAATCAAACTTTATACAAGTAAACTCTTTCGTTCAATCAAATTCAATCCTTGACATTCTATATAAAAGTATGAGTCCGTTCCACTTGCCGGAACAGTTGAAGATAATTTGATTTGATAGGCTTATTCTAAAAAGCTAAGGACTAGCCATGAATAACTTAGGGGCAAAGAAGTTGCCCTTCAAAGTAGATTCTTGGTTATTATACATAAAAATAGTCAATTGATTGTTGCCAAACTTTTGAACTTGAAACACCAACTCTGTCCCTTTTTTGTGTTTATAAGTCTAATAATTAGCATCAAAATATTCTGTGAAAGTTTTAGTTTAGAAAATTGAGATGAAGAAAGCCATGGTAGGGATATTTGGCACCATAGTGCCTATAGTTAGCAAGCTTTATTGTTCATCTTCTGAGAAAGTTTTTGTCGTCAGAAGAAGACCACATGTAGTAAATGGAGGAGGCTTTGTGGTTATTGATTGTAACCAAAATGTAATTTTCAGAATTGATGGTTGTGGGATTCTGGGAAAAAAGAATGAATTAATTCTAAGGGATGGAGATGGAATCGAACTTCTACTCATTAGACGAAAGGTATATCAGTTTTCGTTATAAAGACTTTTTAGAGTTATAATTTTAGAACTGTAAAATCTTATCGAGGATTGATAACGGTATAAAAGACCTCTTGGAATTACTATTTGTAAGGTAATTAGTGTTTTTTTTTTTTTTTTTAAATTCTTTCAGGAAGGAATTGTTGAGGCATTGAGGATTGAGAAAAGATGGAAGGGGTATGCTGCTGATTTTGAAAGTTCTTCAAAGTTGGTTTTCTGCTTAAAAGAGAAAAATTCTTCATGTCTTTTTGCGAACAATCCTGTTAGAATTTCTATTAGCAATCACCATGATTTCGTGATCAGAGGAGATTTTGCTGCCAGAGCTTGCAGCCTTGTTGATTCCAGTGGCATTGTTGCAGCTGAGGTCAGTTAAATTTTTCTTGGATTCTCTGTTTCTTGATTTTCTTGGCATTAAAATTCCAGTGTTCAGCTCTCAAGTCCCCCGTTTTCCAAAGCTAAGGTAACCTGCTATTGTCTTGATCATTTTGCTGCTATCACGTCTCATATTTGAGAGCTGATAATTCTCATATTATATCTATTTGGTAACCATTTTTGTTATAAAAAATGTATATGCACGTCTCATGGCGAAGACCCTTACTCTGTCTTGCTATGTCCGAATATTTGAACACATCCCTTAACAAAAAGCACTATTTTATTGTCATCATTATATCAAAATATTTCCAAACACTCCTTGGCAAAAACTCTTACTTTATCACATCTTGAGCCTGCAAATACAATTTATGGGCTTGACAATTCTTACTTTATCACATCTTGAGCCTGCAAATACAATTTATGGGCTTGACAATTCTTAGTGTCTCATAACACCTACTTGATAATTGTATTTATTCTGTCAAAATATTCCCACACATCGCTTGGCAAAGACCTCTACTTGGCGATCACTATACCAAAATGTTGCCGGACTTTGTTAGTAAACAAGCCCACATACTATAATATCACACCTTATACCTGGGGCTCGAGAACGTGGCTCATAGGAACTATTTGGTAACCGTCATTATCTCATGTGTGATACAAGTATTACGGGTGCTCCATTTGAACCTTTGTGTGACAAAAAATATCAAATCGTAAGAAATTTAACTTTTACGAAACTTAAGAAAAAATATATGAAAAATCAAACTTTATCAGATCATACCTTAGTTTTCATATTGTGCAGGTGGGAGTGAAGGAGGAGATAGAAGCAGTGATGGCAGGGAAGGATGTGTATCAAGTGGTGGTGAAACCTGGAATTGATCAGGCATTTGTATTTGGAGTAATTGCCATTCTTGACCACATATATGATGGATCCACCAGATGTTGAATGGCCTGATAATGATGATGATGAACCAAAAAACCAAGAAAAGAAGAATTCTGTGACGTAATTAATCTTTTATTGTTTGATTAAATTTGGAATATTTATTTTTTGTGTTTTAGAAATACACTTAATTTAGATCCAATTTTAAAGAATAATTTGCTAAATAAAGTTCACTTTATACCTTGCTTGAATCCATTGGCCACGCAACTTAATGAGAGATTTTCTCCTCCGTTTCTGTAAAAAACAAAAAGAAGCAAATTTCAGCCACATTTTTACTACTAAATTTTTTTAATAAAAAACAGTTATAAATACCAGTAAATTCCTTAGTTTTTTTTTTTTTATTTCAATTATTAATGAACGTAAACTATTTTTATTTAATTATTTTTCGGTTTCAAGTTCATATATATACTTTAAACTTACGAAGATGCCGTTCTAGTACCGCATAAAGCTTCTTTTGACCCACCCCCCCCTTGATGTGCCTCTTGTGAGGACCCGGAAGGATAGTGATTCGCATTTTGGTGAGAGACCGGGCTTTGCGTCCCCGGAATGAGCTCCAACCCAGAATTCCCTGGTGGAGGGGTAGGGTGAACAGAAAATGAGATTGTCCCGGTCCTGACAATATCACGTAGATTTTAATTGGCTGGTACAACCACTCTATTGTCCATTTCAATTGGAAAGTGGAAGGATTCCACCGTATCGGCGGGAACTTGGGGTAGCGCCTCCTGGGCGGCGTTTAAAAAAGGCTCTACGGCCTGCATAAGCTCTGTGGGGAACATGAGTTTTCTAATATCTGTATAATAAACACTGTGAACTATCTCGCTTCAAAAAGATAGTAGTCAGAAGGAACGGAACTTCTTTGAGTATAGCTCTCGGACTCCAAATGTTTCCAAGAAAACTTCGTTCTTTCTAATGTGCGTTTTTTTCGCCTGCCTTTATAGCCTGCAGGGCTGTGCACTTCAGCCCATCACATCAAGGTGACAGGATTCGAACCACTGACATAAGGATTTTCAGTCCTTTGCTCTAACCAGCTGAGCTACCTGAACCACTTTCCTAAAGTTTGTTTTCTTCATCGAATAGCGCCCTACTTTACCACTTGACTAGTAAGATAAAAAGAATAAAAAATATCAAATCAAATATATAGGCTTTTTCCTTGTTCGTCAAGCTTTCGAGCAGCTCTTTCAACTGCCGCCTAATCCCCCAACATGCTCAAGAACCGAGAGCCGCCCAGGGACTGGACTCCACCAAGAGGTTCTTTCTCTTACGCAATTTCTCAGTGTAGAGTGAGGTCTTAATTCTCAATTTAGTGCGTACAATCTCAGATGCTAACCTAGCTATCATAGATATAAAATATTGGAATGAAAACAAAGAACTTAGCAAAGAGAGATGGCATTGGGTTAGCGACAATTGAGTATCTGAACTTATTATTATGACAATTAAGTACATAACTTAGATGAAAAAAGTTAAATTAGATGGAAAAAAAAATATAAGGATCACTTATCAATTTTTAAAAAGTAATTATTATCAATTTATTGGGTGATTATTCTAGACAATTCCCTCTCTCACTCAAGTCATAACAAAGAAAAAAAAAGGAAGAAAGATAGTATAATTTTTTTAAAGAGATAATAGAGTTGAGTTAGGAAAAAAACAAAGAGTAAAAGCAAGAAAATATAGTAAAACATAAAAAATAAAGGGTGAGAATTTGTCTACAATATTTAATAACTAACTTGAACGCATTTTAAAAATTTATTTCCAAAGTCACTCAATAGGGTATTTTGGGAAATTTATTTCCAAAGATGCTTAATAAATTGACAATTACAACTTTTTAAAAATTAATAAGTGATCTTTGTATTTTTTTTTCCATCCAAATTAGTTACTCAATTGTCATAGAACTAAGTTTGGATACTCAATTGTCACTGACCCAACACTTTATGATACTTATATGGATTTAACCCTTATTTTTATTTATCCACCGTCCGAGAATATATTTATAAGTATTGTGCATTTGTAAGTTATTATGTATTTATACATATGCACAATACTGCCTCCCTTTCATAATATAAGTTTACGTTGTGTTTTCATACAAATTAAGAAAACATAAAATTAATGGGTTTTTTTATAATAAAATACGTATACTACTCCTTTATTAATTTTATAAATTTTCTTATTTCAAGGCTTTATCTTCTTTCTCCTCTTTCCTCTCCTCTTTCTCTATCCTCTCTCCATATTTATGAAATGTCAATAGATTTATGTTTTGAGAATTACTAAGTAGTGATATTTTAAATGATAGGGGTATTCTTGGAAAAAAAAAGTTTATAAAAGGAAATTATCTTATAATATGAAACTCTAAAAATGACCATTTAACATTATATTATGAAACATATGTGGTAAATTATAAGGAGTTTTACCTCTTAAAAATAATTGATTAGGTGGAAAACATATGTAATTTTGAACTAGTAATTGGGTATTAAAAGATGAACGAAATTAGTTGAATGGTATTAAAAAAAAAGAATATTACTACTTATGATTCGAAAATAATACAATACTCCCTCCATTTATTTTACTTGTCACATTGTGAGAATTTTTGTGTTTTTTTTACTTGTCACATTACTGAAAACAATACAATTTTAACCAAAATCTTCATATTATACCCTTTTAATATATTAACCTCTCTCTCAATTCTTGTGTCATAGAAAAGTATCATCACTCCTTATCAATAATTTTTACCATTTTTCAATATCCATTCTACTCATTATTCATCATTCTACATAAGTTTCAAGTAAATTAAGTGAGAGATTGATGTTAAGAGTAGTTAATATATATATATATATACACACACATATATATATAATTTCTCTAAATTCCTATTGTCTTAATTTGTGTGATTTTCGAAACATCACAAGTAAAAAAATGAAGGTAATAGCATATATAGTACATCTTCCTTCCATCAAAATGTTAACTAAATTCACTTACCTGATACGCTACAACTAAACAAGGGCTTGGCATGTCACAAATTTCAAAATAAATGTTTATTGCTTACATTTGGAGAAAATAACAGCCTGAACAATTTTACTCCTGAAATTAATTTGCAGACTATCTCATTGTAGTGCGTACATGATTAAAGCAGACTATCTCATTGGAGTGCGTACATGATTAAAGCAAATGATGGAAATAACTGATTGGCTTTAATATTTTGGAAGTCAACACAATTAGTCTATAATAAAGTGAAGCCCATTTGGTTATAATTATGGATTGGGACAGCCAATTTCACTACTTAAGCCCATGTTTATTTACATAGGTTTATCAATATCAGAGAAAATGACAGTTTTACGCTTTATAATATTTGTCTTTGACAAAAATAGTAACTCACTTAAAAGAATATTCTTCCTTAGAGAGAGAGAGAGAGAGAGAGAGAGAGAGAGAGAGAGAGAGAGAGAGAGAGAGAGAGAGAGAGAGAGAGAGAGAGAGAGAGAGAGAGAGAGAGAGAGAGGGAGAGATTTTTACCATTTTGTGGGTTATGGGTTTGTGATTTTGAGAGTTATTAATATTTTTCAAGGATTTGAAGTGATTGGGGAAGGATGATCTTATGAGAAACTGGCTCATTATAATTACGTCTTATTCCGTGATTGGAATTTGTATAGCATTGGAAGTAAATTATTGGGTTTTTTTTTTTTTTTTTTTTAAGGAAATCTATAGAGAAGAAGTTGAGAAGGAAAGGATTGATCAGTGTAGGTAATGGAACGAGCCGTGGTGGATTCAATTGAAGGGAATTTTTTTTCACAGACTTTCGAATCAGTATTTTGCTCTTTCTTTTTCTCTTTTAATTGCAATTTCTGTTACTGATTTATCAAATTTTGTTTTTTTTTTTTCTGTTTTTTTGCTGATGTAGGTGAGGTAAGTAATGTAATATTTTTATGGCAATTGGCCTTTTTATGTAAATAAGAAGCTGCTTCTGGAAAAAAATTTGTGGGTGGAAGTAGTTACTGCTCTTTTATTTCCCAAAAAAATATGTAATCCACTTTGAATTTCTTCTTTTAAATTACTTTATTCTTTTCATAAACGATCAAAAAATTAATAATATTATGTGTTATATTTGCAGATTAATACATAGAACCAAAAAAGCGAATGTAATAAATGTTATGAAGAAAAAAACATTCAATAACAAAAAAATGGTCTTGAGTTACCTTTCAAAAAATATTATAAGGTTTTAAATTGGTATTTTATTTATAAATATTTTATTATATAAAAATATATTTATTTTTTTTATTTTTTTAACAGAAAGAAGTATAATTTGTTATGAAAATAACAAATATTGGTGAAGTTATGTATATATATAATAAGAACATATTTTAATTTCAATATATATATTAAAACAAAGTCATAATAGCAATTGTAATCACATTCTTTTCTTAGATTAGTCTTCTTTTGATTAAATATTAAAAAAATGATTAAAAGATTTATTAATAAAATTTAAATTTCTTTTATTTGTACCAAATCTTTGAATCGATTTAGGATAAATAAAGGTTGAAAAGATAAAATTTAATTTTTTTTAATCTTTATCAAACCTTTCTTTTGCTTGGTCATTTGTATGAATTTTAGGTTTATAGTAATCCTGTGACGTAGTACTTTTATCTATCCTTTAGATTAGACTGGAAACTGATTTTCATTGAACCTAAATCAAGGTTTTGGCTACGAGAAACACTAACAAAAAGAGTTGAAAGTTCGAAAATATGTGTTGGCGTATTTGGCATTTTACCCACAAGAAGAAGTGTTGGGTCCTCGGTCACATATAAACGATGTTAGGAGATGTGACTGGAGTGGTGGAAAAGTAGGCCTTAATGTGTAAAACTTCTAATACAACTTAAATTTCTTAGGAATTTTTGTTATTTTTAATTTTTGTGGTGTAATTCCTCCCCATCCATTCTTTTAAGTTGAATTTCAGGCTTATTCATTCAATACAATTTCTTGATTTTAGAATAGTTGAAAGATATTTAATCAGAGAAAAAATACTTAATTAGTGGGGATATTAACGTGTTAGTAGTGGGTTTATAATACTCAATTTCATTTATAAAAAAAAAAAAAATCATCCTTTAGAGGATTATATAAGTTTTCCATGATTTAAAAATTTTTACTAAATTCTTATAATTTAAAATATTTATTAATTTAGACTATCATAATGTATTTTATTCATACATAATATATTTTATGCATATGAGTCTAATTACAGATATACCTTTTTTTATATATCTAAAGACTATTCTTTTGGACGAAATAAAAAAATACATTTGTTATTTTTCTATTAAAAATAGATTTCATTAATATTTTTGCTAAATTTTTAATTAATTATTTTTTAAGAATAATTTTTTTAATATGTAATATTTTTTATTTAATCTTTACATTTGATACCCATGTTTCAAGCAGGGGAAAGATAGCAAATACAAAATACAATATACTAAATATAATAATTTAAATATTACAAAATATTACACCTATAGAAAAAGTATATATTAAGGTGTGGTAGATAAAAAGGAAAATTACCAGAGATTAGACAATAACCATTTGCGGGCAGAAAAAGCAAAAACCATAATTAAAAAAAAAAAAAATTAAGAATGAGCAGGTTCAGTATCTTCAGCAAGAACTTGAACATCTTCATCATCAACAAGATCATCACTTCTAAAGCAAAAGTAACCAATGCTCAAACCTAATACCACCGCCACAAAAACACCACCATTATACGACATAATCGCCAGCATAATTACGTACCCAATCGCCGAAGTAATTCCGAACAGCACCGCCGATGCAATCCTAATCCACCGCTGAGTCTGACCTAATTTCCGATAAATTAAAGGTGTACTAGCATTACTATTAATCGCAGATCCGCCGCGCGACGGTGGCGCAGTGGATTTTAGGGAATTGAGTCTGAATCGTTGAGCTTCGAGGCGTTGATGAAAGAAAGATAATAGAAAACAGAAGAGTAAAGTGAGTGAGTAACTCTGCCATGACTCGGTCTTCCATGAGTCCAACAGGAAAGTCACAGATCGACTCCAGTACATCGTCATGTGCATCATCGTCGATTTCGATATTTTCCGATAGGATTTGAGAAGCTGAAATTCAATTTCGATCGAGTTTTTGCAGAAGAAATCGGTAGAACTTTTTTCATTCCAAGGACGAATAAATTAAAAGCCATTGAATTTTCCTTTCAAGGCAATGCGATGGAATTACTAGCATGGCCATTGAAAGGAACGAACGGTGTGAATGAACGAATGAATCTGTTGATAATGACTGGAAGAGGCCCATTAGCCATGCCTTTTTGGTTTTGGATTGGACCTAATGGATGGAGAACACGTTCAACTTGGCCCAAAACGAACTTGGCCACGGAATCATCATCAACAACGGCTAGTCTTATCCTTGCTCAAAAAAAAAAAAAAAAGAAAAATTATCATTTGATATGTCATGTGGAGTCAGTTAATATCATGTGGAGGTATTAACTGGACAAACTACAACATTTTATAACTAACTTCCTATTTTGTGAAAAGAATAACCTATGATCCTATAGAGAGATTTTACCCCTCACTATATGGCTTGCTTCCTTCAGTAGCACTTGCAGGCAGCTTTAAGCTGCCATCTGCATTCAAAGATTTTTTAACACTACCAAAATTCGGATTGTCTAAAACATCTTCAGCCCATTATTCATAATGCTCTTTTCTTTTAAAAGGATCCGAACCGATTTTTAGGACCTTAAACTTCATAAACGTACACAACAGAAGGATGATAGGTAAAGACAAGCTACTGCAGAAAAATAATTCATCAGAAAGCACAAATCTTTTGTGAAAACAAATGCTTAAACTCAAAGACAGACTTTGTAATGCTGCAAAGGCAATTCAAGATTTCTCATTGATTTCAAGTGTTAAACTGTACAAAAATATCTACATTGCCTAAAATCAAGAGGAATATTTGTTGTCAATAAGACTATCAACTTATGCCTTACATTCTATATATCATAATGCTGCATCACCAACAGCAATGGTAGCCCTCAAAGTAAGAAACCCTAAGTAGATGATCATAAGTCCCATCCCTAACAATTTATTAGGACGCATATCATTCCTTGGCAACACAACTAGTGACCAGACAAGTCCTAACATGAGAAATCCCAGAGTTGAGTACAAGCTATGATCTTTAGGGACAATGTATGATGCCGGTCTCTTATACCAGGCTCCAAGAAGCATAGAGACACCCAAACCGGCAAGGGTGTTGAACATTGGTCCTGCATAGCATCCTGAAATGGCAATCTGCACGCCATCTTCTCCGTTCATTGCCATGGCAACATTTGACATTAGATCACCCATCGAGTTTCCCCATGCCAAGATGGTTAACGCGAGGAGTGATGGATTGATTCCAAATATAACCCCGAATGATACCAGCAGTGCGACAAGCTCATTGGCAACAATGTAGAACCAGATGATACTCATAAGAAAACCTCCCAAAACCCAAGGAAATAAGAATCTTTCTGGAGGATGATCTGGTTTCGTGTATACAATCGCTAGCACACCAAGAATGACACCAATAGTAACACCAACAATATACACTATTTCCCTGCTAAGAGGAGCCATATCGTCTCTACTATTCCAAAGGAATGCCAAAAGAATAGGGGCAAAAGTAGCACTGGCAACCGCATAAACCTTGGACCATCTTTCCTCATCGACTATTGGAATTGTCAATCGCCTTGGAAGCGTCAATGGTAGTTCCAATAGAGCACATAGAGTGGAACAAGAGAAAGATGGCCGGTTAGTTTCAGTATCATCCCCCTCATTCCAACCCCACAAGAGTCCTGAACCGTCTTCAGCACTACTCTTAACCACCTCATTTGAGTAGATAGCCACATTAGATGTCCAAATCCAATGAGGCAGCTTACCTTCTGGAGAAGGTATAACAGCAGCAGAATTTGCTTCAAGAAGTGATGCACGTACAGATTCATCGTCCCTATCAGCAATAGAAACTACATCACACCTCACAGGCAGCAGAGGAGCAACTGATTCCAGCTTCAACCTCCTAGCATTTTTTTTTATTATCTCACAAGCAGCAACGAAAAATGCATAAAAAACGTATATGGAGACAAATGCAATTGCACCCCCAACACTAACCTCACCAACAATCAGAATAACAAGCAGAAACAACAGAGCTACTATGAAGAAACACAAGTCCCTAATGAAACATTTCTTATCAATCCGGATGTTTTGCTCTGCTACACAGAATGAAACTGTTCCGACAACAACACAAGTCACGAAAACCGCCCCTCCAAGCACACTATTCAATCCCACCTCACCAGAATCACGCCCTAGGAAAGCAGCAATACTAGCAAATACATCAGGAGCCCCATTCCCCAAAGGAAGCAGAGTCACCCCTGCTACCGTAGGTGGCAACCTTAACAAATTCGAGAGCTTTTCAAGACAAATACAGAAGTAATCAGCTGCTGTATTACCCAATAAATAGAACAAGGTCACCAGCCAAATCCCCAAAACTACATAACCCAAAGCACTATACTTTTCACAGTTACAGTAAAAGAAGAAAATATAGTTAACAAACCCTCCTGAATTGCATTGGGGATTGGCTCTCAAGTAGTCACATTTGGTGCTAAAACCCTTGTGTCTGTACACTCCAGAGCATATGGTTGGACCCAGAACTCCATTTTCAATATACCTGGCAGAATTAATTCCAATTTCTTGGATTTTTCTCCTACTACCGACATTCACACGAGAGTCATCTTTGGAAGCCGAATCATCAAGAGTTTCTAAATAGAGTTGCTTAGTAAACGGGCTCTGAAGAATTTCTTGACTGTGATATAAAAAGAAAAAAAGGACTAAAATACAAAGTCCATTGAAACTACCTCGGAATTTCATGGGTTTAAGATAATAACTCAAATTCGAAATTCCCATCATAGCTAGACCCTTTCAAAACCCTTGATCACAATAAAACACCAAAATCACCCAATAATTAAACAAGGGTGAATATTCATTTTTTGAATCCTAATTTGGGGCGAACAAAAAACAACCACCCAGGGTTCCAAATCAACTATAAACTTGATTTAGAGCTGGAAATCCAAGGATATAATTCAAGGAAAAAATAGGAAAAATGAACCAAATACGAAAACTCTGTACCTGGACAAGGCGGGGATGGATGGATGAATGTTAATGAAGGAGGAGGAGATGAATCCGAGATTTTGTTCATTGCTCCGTTCGGTTCGATCAGTTGGGGCTTAAATGTGATTGGGGAACCGCGGAATAGGAAAGGGAAAGAATGGAGAAGAAGCGCGTGTACGTCTGCGCGGGAGATTCTGATGGTGGAAGAGCAGTTGAGTGACGCGTGTCCACAAGCGACGGAGGCTGAAGTGTGGGGTTTCTTTTTTTGGTTGACTAATGAGTAGCTGGGCTGGGAAGTGGGAACTTGTCGGTCTCGGTTTGATTCTCCGTTTTCAGGAAAGTGTTAAGGCTTTGTTTGGTTCTGTGTTTCTTTTTCTTTGTTTGGTTCTTTTATGGAACATTCGGTAATTTTGGATTTATGCATTTTAGATGGAATTAATAGTTTTTACTCCGATAAAATTTGATTTTGATTTTTTTTCAAGTTTCATAAAAATGAAATTATATGTGAGAAGAAAGCGCTCTTAGATAAAGTTTGAATTTAAGGTTTCCATACTAAATTTCAGAAAATATTGAACGAATTTTACATGATTAGTATTGGAGAAAATTTTATTCTTTATGAGACTTGCAATAATTCCACCCATAAATTCTAGAATTGAATTTTACATAAAATTTAGGTGCGAATAAAGTGTGATTGTTATGGTTGATTAATCAAATAAATACATTTTTCAGTTTAATACTTCTTTCGATTTCTTTTTTTATTTGTCATGGTATGAAAATTTTTATATTTTTTTTACTTGTCTCATTGTGATCCCAAAGCATCATTTAATAAGCTTTTTCTTATAATACCCTCCTATTAACAAATTACGACAATATCATTTTATTGTTCTAACATGGAAATTAAAAGAAACAATAATGAGAGAAGAGCAAAGTTGGAATGACATACTAGTATATAAAAGAAAAAATATTTAAAATTTTGTATTTTCTTAAACAGTATAATGTACAAAATAAGATAATTTAAAAAATAAAATAAATATATATATATATAAAGACATGACACAATTATTAAAAAATAATTAGATGGTTGTACTCCTCACTACTCCTTACCACATAAGAGTTCGTACATTTTTTCCCCTAATAATAATTAAAAAAAGATTAGATAATCTTAATTAGAGGTTGAATAAACTAAATTATTATTACTTGAAAATATAAGTGTATTTGAATTATGTTTAAATATTTATTAAATTTTACTATTTCAATAATAATGAACAAGAGTACATGTGAAATTTATTCATTTAATAATTTCTTAATTTATTAAAACAAAAGATTTTTAATTTAAAAGAATATATCCGAACGATAAATATATTGGAATATATCGAAACAGAGGGACTATTGATTAGTTGTTGTTATATAAGATAAGACATGTTTAATTTTAATTAGACGGAATTGTACATTGAATCTTTTTCCTTCTTCTCACCTTGCATTCTTCCGTTTAATTGTTTGCTTATTTTGAGAAACAAACTACTACTACTACTACTACTACTAGTGTATATAGTAATTACAAGTGAAATGCGTTGAATTTCCCAATTGCTAGCTGAAGATATCCCATAATAAAAATGTATATAGTAATTACAAGTGAAATGCGTTGAATTTCCCAATTGCTAGCTGAAGATATCCCATAATAAAAAGAACAATTAATTAACTCACTGTTCATCACATGATGATATAAGTCTATTGTTTATTTGTACATAATTTTATTATAAAAATTTAACATATAATTTTTTACTTTGATCTTATAAATAATTAATTAGACTTTTATGAAGAATTTATTCAAATCTTACCAACTTTAGATTTGATCTACACGTTTGTCTAATATATGTGTAAATCTATAATCATTATTGTCCAACTAATAGATAATATTAGATATGATACTGTTGTTATAACAACAAACAAAAAGGATTATATGTATTGCATTTTTACATGGATCAAAATATTGAATATACATATATAATCTATTTTAATATTATATGACTATTCTCACAAAAATATTATTAATTTTAATGTTATGTGGATGCCATTTTCTTTAACAAAAAGAAAAAAAAAAAAAAATCCATAGCCAACACCATGGTTCATTCTTAAAGCCGAACTTTCTATGTATCATATAAATTGCATTACGGAAAAAATGTACAAGCTAAAGTAATTTTAACTCTTACAGAAACCAAAACCATATTTCTGCAAAAAGATTATAACTTTTATGCTGTACATATAATTCAAATCTTATTCATTATTTTATGTAGACATAATATTAAATATTGGTAATGATTATTTTATAATGCTTGATTACCCGAATTATAAGCTTAATCCAAGTATAGTCTAAAGTGTGATTTTTCTTATTTAAGTGAATTCGAGTCACTTAATAAATAATTTAATAGTACATATCAAGTCTTGTACTGCTTTTTAAGGGTCTTGTATTATGCGATATCTCCTCATTAATCTCTTCAAAAGAGTTAAAGATTTATAAAATACATTAGAAAATATGAAAGCTAATAGTACTTGGATTGAAATTTAAACAAAAATTTCTTTTTCTGTTATACTGTTATGAAAGAAGAAAAGATGACAGAGAAGAGTAGAGAGAAAAGTACATAACTTTTATTAATTTCTTTCTTAAGTATGTTTACAACTGAAGGCTAAAAGCTTTATTTATAGTACTTAGGGGATATAGAGATAGAGATGAATTAGGAGGATAGATTCTATCATAACTAAGGTATAATTAAAATTCTATTACCTATCTCTTCATAATATCTATCTCTGCAGAATATTTATCTCTTTAGGATTTCTATATCTCTATATCTTCAAAATATCTATCTCTTTAGAAGATAGACTTTATATCAAATATTTTCTTTTATGGACATTCCATAAATATTATTTAATTCATAATACTTCCCTTGAATGTCTACTACATAGAAAACATGTCTTATTAAAACCTTGCTAAATAAAAACCTAGTGAGAAAAAAATTCTAGTGAAAGAAAAGAGTACACTATTCTCGAATATCCTCAAACTTTATAATCTTCCAATAATGTAATTGAAATTTCATGTAAGAAGATATTATCTCAAATAGAATACTTTATTCATCTTGATCACACACATTTTAGCCATCATTAATTATTTCTTCAACAAACGTTAAAGAAGTGGATGTTATATGTATCTATATACAATAACATAGTGTATGTCAATACATGGCGTGATTTATATGGATCATGTAAACGATTAAGATCTTATATATCCATCTCTGCATGATTTGGATTTTTTTCAAATTTAGAGATAATTATCTGAAGGAGATATCAAATGATAAGTTCAATATATATTCCAAAGTCATTAGTTATAAAACAACTATAATAACCATCTTACTTGTATGAAACAAGAATACTTCTGCACTAGATGTGTAGAATCATGGTGCTTCAAAACCAAATTGTCCTTAAATATTCTTTTATAAGAGATCTTTATGAATGCTTAATGACTTGGAACATTGATGATTTGCCATGTCCATGTAAAATATTTTCAGAATATTTAAATTTATTATTTCATACCCAAACTTGATTTAAAAACCTTGATCATGATACTTGCCTTTATTTATTCTTCAGGAATAATATTTGTTCATATAATCCTCCTCCTTCTTTTAGAGCATAATTGTCTTTAGAATTAGGTATTTGGTCACGCTTCAGGTGTGATTCAAAATTATAAGCTATATTTCGTCCTTCTAGGACACCTAACCCACATAAGAGCATCTATTAGAAACTATCATAAATTTGGTAAAATATATCAAGTATTTGGTTTGCAATTTTTTACAAATGACCAATCTTGTGAACTTCTAGTTTGTGGGTAGATGATATTCTCATATGATATCATTCTTCTATTGCTGATTTTCTACCCCCTAATGTGGAGCACATTAGTTCATCAAAGTGTTTATCAGCAAAAAGTAATATATATATATATATCTGGCGAGTATAATTAACCAAGACGAGTAAATGTTTCCTCATACATGGACTCTATCTTCTCATCATTATCTTCAATGATGATTTCCTAAGACAGTTATATTATGTTCTTCTTGAACAATTTACTTATATATTTTAGGCACACTAAATCCATCAGAGATTTCGTATAAATATGTTATCAAATGATAATATAGACAAATGTACATCAATTGTCTTGGGCACTATTATGAAAACTAATCATATTCTTGACCAGAAATATTTCTTCGTAAGTAATGCCAAACCTATACGAAGAGTCATAATCAATAGTTATTTCATAGTTCATATATCATAAATATTCATAACTATCCTTCTTGGATTAACACTTTAGGTGTACAATTCTTTTTAGGAATTACGTACACTTCATGTGTACTTGTTAATTGTCCGAACTAACTTTTGTGATTCTCATGCGAACCTTATATTATCATGAATCTGTAAACTTTTAATCATTCTAATTCAATATCATTATGCACATAAATACTCTTGTACTTTTACGATTTAATTCATTTGCAATCATGACTTATTATGATGAGATATCATAATATCACTATTTTCAGTTACTTGAATTTCTTCTAAAATAATACATTGGTCATGTTTGAAAAATTCTTTTGGAATTTTATTCCTCGACTTTATAGTATGACAATCTAAATGTTTACTCTTTTCATATGCGAGGAGTTCATATTTATAGAATCAACGTATCTACCACGTTTAGATTTTGTCTTAAGTATTTTGATGGTAGTAGGTTGTCCTTCAGGGACATCAAATATATAGGAGGATTATTGGCAGAATGTTGTGAGAAAATATGTATGGATATATGCATTTGAACTTCTAGTTCAAAGCTTATTAGAGAACAAAATAATTAATATTTTCATCCCGCTACATGTTTTCTCCTCTTAATGTTGGGATATTTAAAATCAATAATTATGAATATCTCTTTTGATATTCTTTATCCATCATATTTAAGTCCATCTATCTTTTAGTGGAGTAGTGAATACACACATTTAATTCGTAGATGTCAATACTTGCTTCTGACCATAAACCAGTAAGAAAGAGTAGTATATGTCTAATCTATTGACAAAAATACAAAGCGAGTGTTACTACATTTATAATAACTCATATTGATGTGTTTAGTTTACATGACTATTTAGTATATGAACATATTCTGTAGGATGTTCAACACTAATATCAAGATATATATATATATATATATAACAATCAGTATAATTAGGACAAATTGTGCTTTTAGAAAAATTTAAAGTATGAGCTCATTAAGACATAGTAAACTGCAGATTACGAGTCAATAATATTCATACTACTATTTTATTGATGCATCGATTAATAATTTTGCATTCATCCCAAAGTAGCACATTCAACTCTAAAATAGTATTGGTGATATTTATACATAATTTGTATTTAAAATAAGTAGCAGAGGAATTCATGAAACTTCTGGTTCCATAAGAATTCATATATATTATTCGTATTTTACTGATTCAGATAGTCAAATTGGTCATGTCGATAATAAGTTGTTTAATTCAATAAACTTCTGGTTTATTGAACAATTGTATCTCAAATTTATTTAGTTGGTACAATACAAATAAATGGTAGTATTTATTTTAGAGAACAATAATATTAATGCATATTTCTTATCAATTGTATCAAGATGATGAAAAATATCATCAAGACTAAAAATAATATTCTACAGCATTGTCGAGAAGAATGCATTACAAATTTAACATTTTGTGTAAAGATACACTAGCTCTTCTAGAGCCTTTTAATTAGTTAACTCTTCTAGAGTTTTAAACAATCAGTTCTTCTAGAACTTTATACTACCATGTATACCTTTGGACATTTATTCAATGCATATCTTCATACACCATTCTTAATTAAAGATATTTCATTTCACCACTATACGATATACTTTAAATATAAGGAATACAAATAAAATAATCTGCTACTTTGGAAAAAATCTAACAACCATAGTATATGCTAAGGAAAAATCATTTTGGATTCTTTTTTTTAATAATTTGACTTCATTTGCATGTACCATTTTGATGTTTTTATTAGTAGCATCACTAATATCAGTAGCATAATTTCGGGAAGTAAAAAACACTTTCATATTCCTTCTTAGATAATGTTTAATAACAATTTAAAAGGCGTATTTCATGTATGAAGGTATTCGCAGCGATAACTATTTTACAAAGTGTTGTAAAATATCCTCCTTACTTTTCTAACTATTTTTACTTATGGTAAAAATCTATATATTGAGAGTTTATTGAGTCCTTGTGATATACTATAGTAATATTTATATCACAATTGTGATCACGACCAAAATCTATTTTATAAATAAATTATAAGTTTAATGCATTAACTTCAGGGATGAAATAAAATCAATTGGTCGGAGAATATCACTTTCATCAATAACTCAATTTCTGTTTTTGTCTCAAGAAGATATGAAACTAATTTAATAAAATGTTCAAAAGCACCTTTCTCGATATTGCTACTGCATGAGCATATTTGAGATGTGATAAGAGTAGAATATTTTTTCTATCATACTACCAATAATATTTTCTCTGTAGATTTTGATTGAAAAATTCTATATGCGATATAAATCTACTACTGACAAATATTTTAGCCGCAAGTATAAATCAAACACAATAGGTGTTTGTATAATAACCAAGTTTTGGTAGTTGTATAGTTAATCTAAAATTGTATAATAACAAACTTCTGGTGGTTCATTATGGAGGTGGCTTTGATGCTACAGTTTGTGTCTTCAAGACATTTGCATCCAAATATATTTATTTAATTTTGTCTTCCAGATCCAATATATATATATATATATCTAGATGGATTTTCATAAATAATTACAAAACAAAAGTACATACAAAGATTTCCTAAAAATATCATGAGCTAAAAGCTCAAGTTTTTTTAATCGAGATATTAGTAAAAGAAGTAACTTTCTCCGCCTTCTGCCGGCACGACAACACTACTACAGAATTCCTTGGTCTCGGAGAAGACAACAACTCAAAGTAGAGTCTCGTGCTGATAACGTGTTTGTATAGCATTTGGACTTATTCTCGTACCTGATCTTGTTCAAGAACAAAATTCTGTACAAGACAATATTGTGCTTCCTCATAATATAGATCAACAGGCTTTGCCTGAAATTGATCATCCAGTTGCTCCTCAACCAATTGTTCCTGTTGAGCAACCTCAATAACCTTAAGAACCAGTGCCCTTAAGAAGATGTATTCGAGAAAAAGAAACGCAATTTCAGATGACTATGTTATGCATCTTAATGAGCATATGGAAAACATTGATTCAGCAGAAGATGATCCAATCACCTTTTATCAAGCCATTGAAAGCTCGAATGCTCGTAAATGGATGTATGCCATGGATGAAGAAATTTAATCCATGAAAGACAATGACGTGTGGGATCTCGTTTCTTAGCTAAAAGGTGTAAAATTAATTGGTTGTAAATGAGTTTTTAAAACCAAAAGGAATTCACAAGGCAATGTGGAGAGATATAAAACGCGTCTAGTCGCTAAGGGATTCACTCAAAAGGAAGGTATTGTCTACAAAGAGACTTTCTTTCCTGTTTCTTCGAAAGACTCTTTTAGGATAGTTATAGCACTAGTGGCACATTTTGATCTCGAGTTACATCAGATGGATGTCAAAACAACGTTTCTTAATGGGAACGTTGATGAAAAAATTTATATGGTATAACCTAAAGGTTTAGAATCCAAAAATTCTAAATAATTGGTTTGTAAGAAATCCATCTATAGGCTTGAACAGGCTTCTCGTCAGTAGTATTATAAATTTCACAATGTCATATTGTCTTTTGGTTTTGAGAAAAATATTGTAGATGATCGTGTGCATCACAAGTTCTCTAAAAATAAGTATATTTTTCTAGTACTTTATGTGGATGATATTTTGCTTGCATGTAACGATGTAGGTTTAAAGCATGAAACTAAGAAATTTCTTTCGAAGCAATTAGAGATTAAAGATCTTGGTGAAGCATGTTTTGTATTAGAAATCCAAATTCATCGAGATCGTTCTTGGAGAATTATTAGATTATCACAAAACGGATACATCAAGAAGGTATTACAGCGATTTGGAATACAAGATTGTAAACCACTTGATACTCTTGTGGCCAAAGGAGATAAGTTTTATCTCAAACAGTGTCCTAATAATGACTTTGAATCCAAGCAAATGAAAGGTATTCCTTATGCTTCAGTGTTTGGAAGCCTTATGTATACACAAGTCTATACTCTTCCAAACCTTACATTCATAGTTGGCGTGCTAGACAGATATTTGAGAAATTCGGGTCCTGCATATTGGATAGCAGCCAAGCGGGTCATGACGTATTTGCAGAAACAAAAACATTACATGCTCACTAATAGAAAGTCGGACAAACTTGAGATCATTGGATATTCAGATTCCAACTTAGGTGGATGTCAAGATAGCATGAGATCTACATCAGGATATATTTTTCTTCTATCTAAAGGGGCGATATCATGGAAAAGTATCAAACAGACACTCATTGCTTCTTCAACTATAGAGGCAGAATTTATGAGGCATCAAATTAAGCTTTTGGCAGCATAATTTCAATACAGGACTACATGTGGTTAACAATGTTGAGAGACCACTTAAATTATTTTGTGATAACAAAGCTAAAGTCTACTACTCTAACAATAATAGGAGCTCAACAAAATCTAAGTATATAGACCTCAAGTTTCTAGTTATAAAAGAACGAGTTCAGAATGGTATAATTAGTATTGAGTTTATTGGGTCAGGCTCCATACTTGCAGATCCGCTAACTAAAGCATTGACACCGAAGGTCTTTACAGAATATATTACCTGTATGGGTGTTGTATCTTTAGATTGTGTTTAAGTTTAGTAGAAGTCTGTATATATATTTATTCTCATACTTTATTTACTTATTATTTTTAATATGACAATAATTTTCTACCATTTGATCATTGAGACTATGTTGTTGAGTTGTTTATATCCTATATATATGTTACAGTGATCTTAATTTTATTTGACCAGTTGGAAATATGCATGCATAGATTACATTCACATGTAATTTCCATGCTATGCATGTACACTCAACTTAGGTTGTTTAGTTAAATTAATGCATGTGACCAATGATGGGTTTAACTGTTCTTTTAATATACTGAAAGTCCATTTGATCCGTGTATAAATAAAATTAATGGACAGAGTTGGTTTAAGATGACAAATTATGTGTGCTAGCTACTGTAGTGACAATTAGATAATTGTTTTTACGAGTGCATACATGAATATTAGTCCAAGTGGAGATTGTTAGATCTTTAGACTTAATTCATGTGCACACGCACTTGTATAGCATTTGAACATGTAGACGTACATGTATTGCTTAATTTAACTATATGTTTGTTATTATATATATTTTGAGACCCACTTAAGGTAATCTATCTTTATATATAGGGGGGGTCTGTCATGTTAATAGAAGTGTAGGGTCTTTTTATAAATATGTAGAAATTTAGGGGTTATATTGCAAAACTATGATGTGCTATTTAGCAAATATATCTATATTTTAGGGTTATGGTCCCTAATTGCACGTATGCTTTAGATCATTAGCCTACTCTAAAATTCTCCATCTCTTTGAGAAAAACGATTGCGTACATAACAATCCGAAGAACCAAACTCGATCTTCAATCAAGATACATATTTTGATTCTTTATTCTAAATAATCTTTTGAGTAAGGTTTAATTTTTGGAATTTATTTGTTTTAATCTTCCTTTAAATCCTATTAGCAACAATTCATAGTAGAGTCTCGTGCTGATAACGCGTTATGAAATTTGTTAGTGCAGCATTGTCAGCACAATAGAATAATCAATATAAAATATAAAGTATGAAGAATGAGAGAATATAAAGAAAAAGAATAACTAGAAGAACATATAGAGAAGACAAAGAAGAGTAGAGAGAAAAGTATAAAATTTTTATTGATTTCTTTCTTTAGGTGTGTTTAAAAACTTATGGGCAAGGCCATATTTATAGCGTTTAAGGGATACAAGAGATAGAAATGGAATATGATGATAGATTCTAACATAATTAAGATATAATTAAAATTCTATCACATAACTTTTTACAATATCTATCCTTGCATAATATTTATTTCTTTGAAATTTCTATCTCTTCAAAATATCTATTTTTTAAGAAATAGACTTTATATAAAATATTATTATCTTTTATAGATATTTATAAATATTATTTAATTCATAACCTATACAATTTACATTTTCTTTAACAAATAGTACTATCCAAAAGTAAGAAAAAAATCCAAAATAGAATCCAAACATGGTCCATTAAAGTGATTTTGATACTAGCATAAAGGAGAGAAGACGGCCGATATGAGGTAGTAGTTTATTGCATTAAGTAACTCAAATAAAAAAGAGGGAATTAAAATAAAATTTAAAAAAAGAAAGAAAGAAAGAAGACGGCATTGCACATCACTTTACTATACCGACTTTAGGATTGAATCCAAAGTTTCTTTAACCAAACATACTAGTATTTTCCTATTAAAAAAAATACTGGTATTTTGTTTGTATTTTCTCAAAAAAAACATAGACCATCAATCAAGAGCCATGTATTAAAAAAAAAAAAAAGACATGTATTGCTTTTCCAAAAAGAAAAAAAAAAGAGGTCTAAAAGAAATTCGTTTTTTCGTATTACTAATTTAGTTTTTTTTCGTATTACTAATTATGATTTATATAAAAAATTTGATAATTACATAGTTTATGGCCTTCTATTTCTTCTACACTCGTTAATGATTCAATAGAGATGAAAAGAAAGCTACAAAAATAAAAATAAAGTGAGTTTTTTTTTAATAAAACAAATGCAATCATTGAAGCAAAGAGAAAACTAATTTTAAATGAGGAAAAAATAATCATTTTCTTCAAATAAATGGTAAGAGATTTTATTTTTAAATTTGGTTTTTGTTTGGACATTAGTTTTCATTCTCTTTTCCATTCAATATTTGAAAATTCCAAGCTGAGCTTGAATAGTAGTCTAAGTTGAGAAAAGTGTGTTTTTTAAAAACAAAAAACAAATCGAAAATTATTTATAGGAGAAAATATGAATTTTAAAACTGAGAAAAAAAAAAATCAAGCTTAACTTGGGTCCGAATTGTAGCCCAAAAATTTTGAATTATGAATGAGACACTTCCAATTTTCACACTTCTTGTGACCTTTTTTTTTTTTGGGGCTAAGTCATTTTGTATAAGACTAGTCCCAAAAAACAAAGCCTATATTACTGAACCCAAAATAATAGAAGCCCATTAACTGAGGCCCACTAAATACTGCTGGGAAGAAGCCTTGTAACTATTGAATCCCACATCGACTGAGCGGCAATTGTGTGATCAGTATATAGAAACAAACGAAGAGGGAAGACACTGTCCCTTCGGGGACATCCGATAAAATTGGAACGATACAGAGAAGATTAGCATGGCCCCTGCGCAAGGATGACACGCACAAATCGAGAAATGGTCCAAATTTTTTTCTTCCATTTCTTTTAACATTTTCTCAAAAATAATGATCACATTTTCCTTTGACAACATCTGCTTATTTGAATTAGCTTTCTTTGAAAACTTTTTTCATTCTCTTTTATATATATATATATATATACTAACTTAATAATCGGGGGACGAAATTTAAATTAAAAAAATTGTAAGAAAATATTCTTATATTTGAAAAATTATAAATTAATATATTATTTATTTCTTAATTTTTCTTTCCCGTCACACTTTTTTTGTCTTTTCTCTATTTTCTTTTAAGTTCTTGATAAACAACACATAATTACTTCCTACTATGAGGTTGTAAATATTCTAAGTATGAAATTTTTTGTAAGTTCTTTTGTGCCCCGATTCTGTTTTTTTTTTTTTTGGCTGCTATTCATATCATAGCAAAACTCACCAAACAAAATATTAAAGGAAAAGAGAAAAAAAAAAAACAATACCGTAATGATAAGAGGAAAAAACAAATAAAAATATGATATTTTGTCACCTATCATCACAAAACTTCCAAACACAATACATAACAAAAAGAGTGATATACTTAAAAAATAAAAGAATTATGAAATTAAGACAGTAGTTGAGCATATGAATCTTGAAATCCGTGCAAGAGAAATATTACAAATAAAAGTGCAATTCAAGGAATTACTCATATTCTACTGCCGAACATAATCTATTTTGCATGAATCAATATATCATTTTTAATAACTCTATTATGTACAAAACTTACAAAGTGTTGTCCTTTTAAAAATGATAATATAATAGATAAAGCAGCTTATAAGAAATTAAATTTAGCAGCTTATAAGAAATTAAATTTAACTAAAGGCCAAATTTTATGGAGAATAATTATTCCATAAGTATGATTCTAATTAGTTAGAAAGTGGCTAAGATAAGATTTTTTAAATTTGAAATTAGGAAGTGTTGGCTATTTGGGTCTTATTTGTCCACATTTTTCATTTTTTTAGCCCAATGCTTCCTAGGATGATTATGGACTGGGCTCACTAAAAGGAATGTGTTGAAATTTATTGGGCCAAGGGCCGAGCCGGGTTGGCCCGCCCATGGTGACTTAGGGTTATTGTATATATTCTCTTTCTATTTTGGAGGCTGCCCTAATTAGAAGGCAGCCTCCCCTTTCCAGTTTCTCCTTCTCTATTTTCTGCCTCCTCCTCCTTCACCGTGTGGTTGCCACTGCTCCAACTCCATGATCTCTCCGCCGCCGACGCGAGTCGACTCCAACGCCTGACTGCCGTCCGTGTGACTTTGTTGAAGAGAGAGAGAGAGAGAGAGAAAAATTCCCGGTGAGCTTGGTCCGACTGAGGGACCCCGCTGCTGGCTGCTCTCTGTCTTGAGCTCGCCGTAGTTCCCGTGACTCGCCGTCATCCTCACCCCGAACTTCCGCTGCCGCCGTTGCCGCTGCTGCTAGTTGGAGCCGATCCAGCTCGCTACGGCTTTCCTGCTACTGCCGCCGTTGTTTGCTTCGCCCTTACTACTCCTGCTGTGGTTCCCGCTGCTGCTCTCCCGCCGCGGTTCAAGTGTAAGCTTCTTCAAGCTTTTTCTTTCTTTTCTTTTGCTCACGGTTCGTTGCAGATTCCGACGACCTTTCGGTGCATTGTTGCCGGAGAAGAAGAAGAAGAAGAAAGGAGGCCCTTTTGGCCGAGAAAAAGATACAGACCAGTTTCGGAAGAAGAAGAAGGACCAGATTGTAATTTGTAATAGTTTTTAGGGTCTTTTTGTTATTTCTTATTTTTGTGGGTTATAATAGTAAATAGAAAAGTTGTGTGTAATAGTAAACAGGTTTGTGGATCTATAGATCCACACAACAGTGGTATCAGAGCCCAGAAACGACTTTAACTTTCCGGTGCTCTTGTGGACTGGCGGTTGCCTCGGGTCGACTTTCCGGACCCACGGGTACTGTTGAGTTCCGTGGATCTGGCTCAGGAAAGCATCCTCTAAACCTTCTCTGTTTATTTCCGCTTTTTGGTAGATCTTTACTATTATTTTTGCCTAGTTTGCTAGATCTGTTTGTTTTCTGTTAGATCTGCTTATTTGCTTTAAATCTACTGTCACGGATCTGCTATTTTTGTGAATCTAGTTTATTTTTTGAAAAATCTAAAACCCAAGCCTAGCTT
This sequence comes from Catharanthus roseus, assembly GCA_028651295.1. Taxonomy (NCBI): domain Eukaryota; kingdom Viridiplantae; phylum Streptophyta; class Magnoliopsida; order Gentianales; family Apocynaceae; genus Catharanthus; species Catharanthus roseus. Next base: position 500,428 of record JAPQWS010000044.1, on the reverse strand, counting down.
GAGTCCACAGAGACTTCAAGTAGCTGTGTCTTGGTAATTTTTCTGTAACTGATTACAAATCGCTGTTATTATTCTTGATTGTTGGTTTTTCTGTTATCTGTGTTGGAAGGCTGTTGCTCAGCCCTTACCTGTTTATTTCTCTGTCTCAGTTATTTTTGTGCTACTTTGTTGTTTCTGTTGTGAGATTCTTGCGTTTCACTTATTTTTATTGCGCCGTTTTTCAAAGCAAAATCTGGGCATTTTATTTGTATAAAAAACTTCTTTTTCAATTCTTTTATTTTTCTAGCCATTGATTACTCTTATTTGCCATTTTAATCATGTCTGTTCAAAAGATTGAAACCAACAAGTTTGATGGCAAATCTGATTTCGTAATGTGGCGGAGAAAAATTAAAGCAGTTTTAGTCCAAAATAAAATCGCACCCGCAATTTGTAGCCCTGAAAAGTAGCCGGAATCTTGGAAGGGTGAAGTGCTTTCTAAAAAACTTGGTGATACTCACAGTTGCCTCACCTTGCATTTAACCGATAATGTTTTATGAGAAATAGACGAAAATGACAACGCTTTTGAGATTTGGACAAAACTCGAAAAACTGTATTTGGGAAAATCTTATCAAATAAGATTTATTTAAAAGAACAGCTTTTCGGTTTTAAAATGAGCGGGCCGAAATCACTTTCAGAAAACATTGATGATTTAAACAAAATCATTTTGGAACTTCAAAATGTTGGAGAGAAGATCTCCGATGAAAACGTTGCTGTTATTTTATTAAACTCCTTGTCTGAGTCTTTTAATGATGCTAGATTTGCTATCAAGTATGGCAGAGATGATTTGACTCTTTCTGATGTGAAAAATGCTTTAAAATCAAAAGACCTTGATTTGAGAAAATAAAACAAATCTAACGGAGAGAACCTTTACGTGAGAGGGAGGGTTGACCAAAGAGAATCTTTTAGTTACCGTTCTAAAAGTAAAGGGAGGTCGAAATCACGAGATAAGAAAGTGAAGTGTTTTTACTGCAGCAAGGAAGGTCATATGAAAAACAAGTGTTTTAAGAGGATCAAAGATGGAAAACAACGTAAACAAGGTAATGGGAGTGATAAAAATAACAAAACCCACGATTTTGAATCAAATGGTAATTCCATGTATTCTGAGGTTTTGTGTGTATCCCCTTCCCCTTCTTTTGTTTCTGATCATTGGATTCTTGATTCTGGCTGCACTTTTCACATAACACCAAACAAGCATTTGTTTTCAAACTTTAAACCCCTTGAGCATGGAAAAGTTTTTATGGGAAATAATCAAGTTTATGACATCAAGGGTATTGGAAATGTTTTCATTAAAATGCATAATGGCGTGACCAGAAAATTGACTGAGGTGAGATATGTGCCCCACCTCCGTCGGAATCTAATCTCCCTCAGTGTTTTTGATACAAACGATTATTCTTACAAATCCGAAGATGGTATTATGAGAGTTTGTAAAGGAGCATTGGTCATGCTCAAAGGTTTTAAAAAGGATGGTTTATACCATTTGATTGGAAAAACTGTTTGCGAAGCATCTGCATTGGTTTCAAAATCTATCCTTGAAAAGACTTTGTTGTGGCACCGTCAGATTGGCCACATCAGTGAAAAGGGACTACATTGTCTTCATAAGCAAAATCTTTTGTGTGGTGACAAAATCGAATCATTGGATTTTTGTGACCATTGTGTTCTTGGAAAACAACATAAAATCAGTTTTTCAGTTGGCACACACAAGTCCACCTCTGTCCTTGATTATGTGCACTGTGATTTGTGGGGACCTGAAAAGGTTCCAACCTATAGTGGCAATGTTGATTTCGTATATGTTGTTGATTATTTTTCTAGGCATGTGTGGGTATTTCTTTTAAAATCAAAAGATCAAACATTTGAAAAGTTTTTCGAGTGGAAACGCCTTGTCAAAAATCAAACCAGAAATAAACTAAAGACAGTTAGGACAGATAATGGCCTTGAGTTTTGTAACGAAAAGTTTGCTGATTTATGTGCACTGTATGGCATTTTGCATTATAGGACTGTTAGGCACAACCCTCAGCAAAATGGTGCTGCTGAAAGGATGAACCGTACGATTATGGATAAGGTTAGGTCTCTTATGGTATCCTCAGGTATCCCAAAACTCTTTTGGGGAGAAGCTGTAAGTACAACTGTCTACCTCATCAATAGATCCTCTTCAACAGCCATAAACTTCAAAACTCCTTTAGAGTTGTGGTCCGGAGAACCACCAAATCTGTCCAACCTTAGAGTGTTTGGATGTGCTGCATTTGCACATCAAAAGGAGCGTAAGTTAAACCCTAGGTCGAGAAAGGGAGTGTTTATAGGCTATCCTAGTGGGGTGAAGAGATATAAAGTTTGGCTCAAAGGTGAGCCGGGAGTGAGGGTTATTGTGAGTAGGGATGTTGTCTTTAACGAGCTTGATATGCCTTGTCTAAAGGCTAAAACCAATCCCGATAGTTCTACCGATGTTCCCACGAATGGGAATGTTCCCGTTGAGGTGGAGGACACCTCCGAACCTTCACAAGCTCATGCACATGAACCCGAAACTAGTGGAGAGTCGGATATACCGGCTAGTCAACCTGAAACCGACACGCCTGAATCTGAAAATTCAGATGATGATGAGGATCATCCAGAGGCACAAGCACAAGCCCTTAGAGACTACCAGCTGTTTAGGGATAAGGTTAGAAGAGTGTCGAAAGAACCCGTTAGATACAGTTATTCATACACTGTTTCGTATGCCTTTGCTGCTGCATCCTACGTGGAAGAAAAAGAACCGCTGTGTTTTTCTGGTGTGTTAAAGAGCCCAAATCGCTCTTTATGGTTGCATGCTATGGAAGAGGAAATGTCTTCTCTTCACAAAAACAAAACCTGGATTCTTGTTCAAAAACCCTCAAAACAAAAATTTATTGATTGCAAATGGATTTTCAAAATCGAAGAGCCTGAATCAGCCAATGATCCCCCAAGGTTCAAGGCCAGGCTGGTTGCAAAAGGTTTTTCACAAGTTGAGGGTATCGATTTTAACGAAATATTTTCTCCCGTTGTTAAATATAAAACAATTAGGATAATGCTTGCAATCGTTGCTTTTTATGATCTTGATCTTGAACAACTTGATGTAAAAACTGCATTCTTGCATGGCGAACTTGAAGAAACTATCTATATGCGACAACCACTAGGTTTTGAGGTAAAGGGTAAGGAACACATGGCATGTCTCTTGAAAAAGTCCTTGTACGGACTTAAACAGTCACCAAGGCAATGGTATAAGCGGTTTGACTCTTTCATGCTTAAAGATGGTTTTATTAAAAGCAATTATCTTTTGCTCTATGTGGATGATATTTGATTGCTTGTAAGCATAGAGATAAGACTGCTAGTTTGAAATCCTTGTTAAAGTCAGAGTTTGATATGAAGGATTTAGGTTCTGCTTCTAGAATCCTTGGGATGAACATCAGTAGAGATAGAGCTGACCGCTCCATATTCATATCCTAGAAATCCTTTTTGCAGAAAATTGTTTCCAAATTTTCGATGCCTTTAGGCAAACCAGTTTGTACCCACTTGCGAGCCATTTTCAATTTTCTGAAAAATCCTGCCCCAAAACTGAAAAAGAAAAGAAAGACATGGCAAACATACCTATAGGATGGCCATAGGTTCAATCATGTATTCAATGATATCTACCCGACCCCATATTGCTTATTCCATAAGCCTTATTAGCCAATTCATGTCTAATTCGGGTAGGGATCATTGAGCAGCTCTCAAGTGGTATTACGGTACATTAATGGGACAGTAAAAGGGGTTTGCTTTATCATAACTGGTCCGATAATTTTGAACTGATTGGATATGTTGATTCTGACTTTGCAGGTGACAAAGATGGTAGGAAATCTACCACTTCTTATTTCTTTACCTTAGCAGGCAATTGCATATCTTGGAAGTCACAGTTGCAGCCTGTAGTCGCTTTATCGACTACGGAGGCTGAATACATTGCTGCCACGGAAGCAATTAATGAAGCTATTTGGCTTCAAGGGCTTCTTACTGAACTGCATGTTTTAAATTCTAAGGTTGTTAATTATACTGATAGCCAAAGTTGTCTTCACTTGTGTAACAATCCTGAAAGGACTAAACACATAGATGTTAAGTATCATTTCATAAGGGAAAAGGTTTCAAGTGGCTTAGTGAATATTGAGAAAATTAGTACTAAAGATAATCCTGCAAACTTTGGTACTAAAATTGTGACAATTGATAAATTTTCTTTGTGCAGGGATTTTTTTCACATTAATGAAGGTTGAGTCTTTTGAGTCTGTTGTGTCTGGAATTTTCAGGAAAAATGTGTTCAAAGTGGAGTTTGTTGGCCATTTGGGCCTTATTTGCCCACATTTTTCATTTTTTTTTAGCCCAATGCTCCCTATGATGATTATGGATCGGGCTCACTAGAAGTAATGGGTTGAAATTTATTGGGCCAAGATGCCGGGCCGGGCCGGCTAACCAGCCCGTCCTTGGTGACTTAGGGTTACTATATATATATATATATATATTCTCTTTCTATTTTAGAGGCTGCCCTAATTAAAAGGCAGCCTCCCCTTTCCATTTTCTCCTTCTCTATTTTTTGCCTCCTCCTTCTTCACCGTGTGGTTGCCATTGCTCTATCTCTATGATCTCTATGCTGCCAACGCCTGCAAGTCAGCTCCATTGCCTGACTGCCATCCGTGTGGCTGTGTTGAAGAGAGAGAGAGAGAGAAAGAGAGAGTGAGCTGAATGAGAGAGAGAGAGAGAGTGCAAGAGAGAGTGAGAGAGTGAGAGAGAGAAAACATTCTCGGTGAGCTTGGTCCGACTAAGGGACCTCGCTGCTGGCTACTCTCCGTCTTGAGCTCGCCGCAGCTCCCGTGATTCGCCGTCATCCTCACCCCGAACTTCCGCTGCCGTCGTTGCTGCTGCTACTGGTTGGAGCTGATCCAGCTCGCTGCGGCTTCCCTGCTGCTGCCGCCGTTGCTGCTTCGCCCTTACTGCTCCTGCTGTGGTTCTCTTTGTTGCTCTTGCCGCTGCTGTTCAGGTAAGCTTCTTCAAGCTTTTTCTTTCTTTTCTTTTTGCTCACGGTTCATTGCAGATTCCGACGACCTTCCGGTGCGTTGCTGCCGGAGAAGAAGAAGAAAGGAGGCCCTTTCGGCCAAGAAGAAGATAGGGACCAGTTTTGGGAGAAGAAGAAGAAGGACAAGATTGCAATTTGTCATAGTTTAGGGTCTTTCTGTTATTTCTTATTTTTGTGGGTTGTAATAGTAAATAAGAAAGTTGCATGTAATAGTAAATAGGTTTGTGGATCTATAGATCCGCACAACAGGAAGGATATGAATGAATCTCACAATAGGCAGTAGGCAATTAAGAGCCAATATTATGATCAACAAACATGAATTTTTATTCGAAAAAAGAATGAATCACATATCAGTATTTGTTTCTAAAACAAAAATAAATAAATAAATAAAATACATACACAACATATAAACACTTCATGAGAAACTTTTTCCCAAAAAAAAAGGGCACACTCATACACAATGTCAAACACTTCATGAGAAAATTTTTCCAAAAACGAAAAAGAGGGACACACACACACACAACATTAACACTTCAAAAAATTTTGTACAAAAATTAAAAGAAAGAATTTACACTCACAAAATGCCAAAACATATATTTCGTGAAATATTCCTAGTTAGAATGCACCTTCGATTCATCTTTATTGAATCTTCCTTTAACCTTCCAATAGAATTATAAGACATCATTAGTATTGCTTAAATTACGAGAAAGACAATTGTGAACTATACAAAACATTACAAAATGAAAATAATTTTCAAGAATGGGTACGGGAAGAGAAGGAAAGAATTATCTTCTTGTAATATAATATCATGAACTAAAAATCAATATTCAAATGTCTTTTTTAAAAGAGAATAAAAAAAAATCATATTCTCGTTCTTGTGCCAAGAAAAGAAATAAGAAGAATTATCAATCCAAAGAAAAGCTTTATTAGTCCAAAAAAAATACCTTCTTGTAGAAATAAAAAAGAAAAATTATCATTAATCCAAAAAATTACCTTTTTGTGATGATGGAAAAAGAAAGAAATGAGAATATGATAGTGTATTTGAGAGTGAGAGAAGTTGAGAAGAATCATGAGTTAAGGGAAATTGAGATTAATTAGGGATATATTTTTTTGTATTTAATGATGTGGACTACCTTTTAAGCGAATCAATGATTTTTAAAATAATTAAACTATTAATAAAAATCTAAAAATTCCAGGAAAATGAGAAAAGAGTCTCAAATGCTTTAGGAGAGGTAAGAGAAGGATTTATGTATTCTTATATATATATATATATATATATACACACTAGCAAAACATCCCGTGCTATGTACGGGAACTCAGTATTCAGTAAATAAATCAAAATTAATATTTAAAATAATAAAAGCTAATAAAAATGTTAAAACAATTAAATATCTATGAAAATATAACATAAATGTTTAAAAATAAATACAATAAATATTTATAAGAATATAAAAATATCGTAGAGTCTATAATTGCAGTTTTAGAATGGGTCGATAAATCTAACTCGAAAATATGAATGTATAGTGCGAAAAAAATCATTATTTTTCCTCATCTTCCCTACTCCTCTCTCTACACAATTTCTCTCTAACTTCTCTCTACTCCTTCTCTACTCTAAAACTAAAATCTTTAACATTGAACTTGTATTGGAGATAGATATGGATCATTATGAAAAATTTGTAGAAAAAAGTATCGATTTAGATGTAAGAAAAATTGAAATTATTTTTTTCAAAACTAGATCACGGATCACCTGGACGGGCGACCCGAGCCTTTTTTTTTTTTTTTTTAGGAAGAAAGAATTTTTGTAAGTATTTGGAAAACTTGAAACATGAATAACTCTGCGATCGGATGTCCATTTCACTCGTATGACCACTCGTTTTGATGGTTCTCATAAAGATAAACGTAACGACATCGTCAAAAAGTGGTCTGGACGTATTTTAGAGCAAAAAAATTGGTATTTATGTATTCTTACATAGAAACATTATTACATAGGAAATAACATAGAAACATTATTACAACAAGTGCATGAGATTTTATTTAATAATAAAGTACTTACGTATTCCAATATTTACCAATTTCAATCGTTTGAATTTTTAATTAGAGCAAAAAGAAGACTGTTCCTCTATTTAATTTTCAAATTAGTGTCGTAATTTTTTAGTTAATAAGAGAGAAAGTATTAGAAAATTAAAAAAATATAAATTAAAATGAAAATAGGACATTTTTGTATAAACTGGCAGTTTTTATCACGTAGATCTCGAAAAAATACATGAAATGCCCACAAGAATCGCCTCAATCGGACGTCCGAGCGCAAAGTTATGACCCGTCAAAGTTTTTGACTATACGAGACACTTTTTTTGCCTCAAAATGCATCCGGATTACTTTTTCGACGATGCTGTTACGTTTATCTTTATGAGAACCATCAAAACGAGTGGTCACACCCGTGAAACGGACCTCCGATCGCAGAGTTATTCATGTTTCAAGTTTTTCAAATACCTACAAAAATTCTTTCTTCCTCAAAAAAAAAAAAAACAAGGCTCGGGTCGCCCGGACCGGCGACCCGGACATGTGCGGGTCGCCCATCTAGGCGATTCGCTCATGTCCAGGTCGCCCGTCCAGGTGATCCGAGCCCCAGTTTTGAAAAAAAAATAATTTCAACTTTTCTTACATCTAAATCGATATTTTTTTCTAAAAATTCTTCATAATAATCCATATTTACCTCCAATATAAGTTCAATGTTAAATATTTTAGTTTTAGAGTGGAGAAGGAGTAGAGAGAAATTGTGTAGAGAGAGAAAAAGTAGGGAAGAAGAGGAAAAATAATGATTTTTTTCGCGCCATACATTCATATTCCTCGAGTTAGATTTATCGACCCCCTTTTAACCATAACAATCAGAAATAATTTATGAAATATGTTGTTCATAAAATTGATGGTACTATTATAAAATCTCAACCACCTTCAGGATTTTACCCTCCACGGTAAACAATTAAATAAGATACAATTATTTTAGTGGATAAATTACAAAACATAAGATGGTAGTATTTCATAACTTAAAATTACATTATTATGTCATTGTTCAGCAAAATTCCTTGCTTAAGGAATAAATAAATGCACACAAAAACAGGAAGGAATCTTAACACAAATATTATGAAAAAAATACCCTCAAAAAAAGGAAAAAAGTTACTTGAATGTTTCAATAGGGCAAGAAGCCTTTTTATGTCCAAATAAAATAATTTATGGAATAATGTGGACTACATGTGCAGTTATTGTTGTGTTGAATGTTTTAATGAGCAATTATATTCTTATGTGCTTCTATTTTTTCTTTTATAGAATTTTAATTTATTAAGTTTGTCTAAAGAGAAAGAGAAAATTTCCTTTACCTTTTAAATATAAATTTTGCCATTGAACATTTGTAAGGAAAAAATCTATAAATACTAATTTCAACCTCAAGAAAAGTGATAAAATTGGCCTCAAGAAACCTTTTAAGTCCAAATAAAATAGTTTATAAATTAAAGTGGACTATTTTGCATGGTAAACAATAACGTGGTAAAATGAGTATCTAGCCTTTCTATATCCAAATAGAACTGTTTATGGATTAATGTGATCTACTTGTGTGAGATTCTGAGGGAAAAAGGCTAAACAATTACATGAGGGATGTAATGTATTGGCGTTGGCATTAGCTTTTGACATTGTTTTGGTACTAAAAGCATTTAACTTTACCATAGCTATAATAAGTTCAGAACTGCAATTTAATTTTCAATTATGGAACGAAAGATAAAAATTTAATTCTGCATTTAACATATATTTTTGCCCAAAAGAAGAAGAAAATCAAAAATTAAAAAAAGAAAAGTAGCATTCATATCAAGTTTTGGAATGAAGAGTAGAAAAGAACGACAAAGTAAATCTCAAGTTTATATATTTCATCATAAAATTCATTGATGGATGAAAATTAAAAAAAAAATCCAATTTATGTCACAAAAGAAAAATTAATTCCGTGTTGGTTTGGTGGAAGAAAAATTAAGATAGTCACATATATAGTAACATTGAAGGAAAAAAATTCCAAGAGAATTTTTTCTAAACATGACATGTATTATTTCTAGAAGAAATTAAAGTACCTGAAAGTGTGTTAATGAGTTCTCAATATGTCATGTATTGACTATAAGTTATGATATTGAAACCGTAAAATAGTACAATATATTGATTATGCACATAATATGTATATAAATGAGGATCTAAAATAAAATTTTGCAGACTCAAAATTCGATATTTAATATTCAGAGATATTAATATAGTATTCACTTGATCAAAAAATATGAAATGTCTGGACAGTTGAACAAGTATACTTGAAGAGTACGTATATTCCCAACAGGAATTATACACTTGAATTGTAATCCTAGAAAGATGAAAATAAATAACTCTATGAAAATAGAATGCGAACCATGAAATACATAAATGAAAACTTATGGAATTAGATTTTTTGGAAAGCCTGACATTTGGTACGAAGAATAATATTTTCTAATGGTGAATACAAATATATTTAATTTTATCAACTGAAATATTTAATATCTATTATGATATCTTAGAAGGACTAGAGATGCCTGAGGAATATATAAATAATCATTTCCTAAAGAATACGACATCATTGTCTTAGTAAAAATTTGAAAGATGATGTTAAAATATCAAAATGCCCATGTATAGAAACTTTTATAAGACTTGCTTATACTTGTTACATATCATGGAGAGACAATGATTATAGCAACAGAAGGACATTGCAAACAAGAGAAATATGATCACTATATCACTTGTCCAATATATATACATTAGTGAACCAGAAGTTCACAAGCTTATCCATTTGCTATTAATTATAAAATAGCTATCTAATAGTTTATTTGGACTCCATTAGAGATAATCAAGTTTAAAATTTATCCATTTTGGAAAATGAGTACTGTTAGCCCCAAGGGCATTATTACTTATAATTTTGATTATGATTAACATATATTTGTGTGATGAGTATAGCTTAGTCTCTATATAACAAAAGAAGCATTTTTGGAGTCTCAAGGCTATACAACATAAGAAGTAAAAGATCTTGGCAATTAAAGCATAATGAAGAAGGAGAGATCAATCCACTCCAAGATCAAGGCATTGAAGACCTTGAAGACTTATGTCTTAGTTAGGGATGTGCTAAGGTATTTTGTAAAACTCCCTAACTCTCATCTTTGTTTGTTGATCAAATGTGAAGCTCCTTGGATGAATTTCTTTTTATAAACTATTCTTGAAAAATCCAAGTATTCTTTATAGAGTTTTTGATGCCTTCAAAAGTTTTCTTATCTCTAAAAGAGTATTAAGAATACATATTTTGAAATGTGAAAGAAAGTTCTTTTTGTTTAAGAAAAACTGGCTTTTAAATCCTTCTCAAAAAAGGGTCATCCAATTTTTAAAACAGGTCATCCGATTTTCAAAATCGGTTGTCCTATTTTTCTAGCTTTAGAAAAATAGGTCGTCCGATTTTTAAGAGGGATTATCAGATTTTTGTAGGATGCGTCCGAATCTTTCTGTTTCAAAAATAGGTCGTCCGTTTTCTAAAACCGGACGACCGGTTTTAGTCTTTTACTGCAAAAATATTACCGTTACACAGTGTAACGGCTACTTTCTTCTCATTCATATATATATTGACTTTGATCAGCTGCAAAAAAAAGAAAGGAGGTTGGTTGAAAAATTTATTGAGATCATTTTAGAACATTTAAAGAGCTTTAAAAGTACATTCTTTCAAATATCTTCATCTCATAAAAATAAATAGAAAAATCTTCTTGGAGCTTCATTGTTGATCATCCATCAAAGAAGAAGTAAAGAGGTGCTTGTAGAAGTATTCCATTGAGTTGTATCTTCCTCTTCTCAAGCTCATTTGGTAACATTGTTCCTTACTCTTCTTATTCTTTTATTGTGATCAAAGGTTTGTGGAAAACCCTTTGGGTGATCCTTTAATAAATTTGTTGTATTGTTGTGTTGTGTAAACTTTGAAGTTTTAGTGTAAAATCCTTGAAGGGTGATTCTCATTGTGTGGTTGTGTAACCAACTTTGAAGATAGTGGATTTGTGAAATCCTCGGGTTGAGTCTCAAGGTAGTGGATGTAGCTCTTTGAGAGAGTGAACCACTATAAATTGTTGTGCATGTTCTTTAAAGTTTAATTCTATGCTCATTGCTTGATTGCCGAAACTATAAGATTTTATTTGGTGTGGATTCTTATCAAAAAGAGTTTTAGAATTCTTTCACAAACAAATTGGAGGTTTATCTTTCTAATCACACAAAAGATTTTATGAAAATTAGCCAAAAACTTTATTCACCCCCCTCTAAGGTTTTTCAATTGGTATCAGAGCGGGGCTTTTCTAAAAAAGGACTAACATCCTTGAAGCAAAAGATTTTTCTTTTACTATAGCTAATGTTTCTAGTCTACCATATGTAGAAGGCTCTTCTACAAATAGACCTCCTCTTTTCAATAGTACAAATTATACTGTTTGGAAATCTATAATTAAAATATATATTTGTTCTATTAACTTTGATCTTTGGAGTATTGTAGAGAAAGGACCTTTTGTCCCTCAAAAGGATGGAAGAATCAAGAAAGTAGAAGAGTTTGATGAATATGATTCAAGAAAGATGACTTTAAACTAGCAAGCCATGAACATCTTAAGTTGTGCATTAGATGTTAATGAATACAATCGAGTAAGTGGATGTGATTCGGCTCATAAAATGTGGAAGTTACTTGAAGTAACTCATGAAGACTCAAGAAAAAGTGAAGGAGAAGAAAAGGACAACCTATGCTTCATGGCTTTAGAAAATGAGGTACAATCTTCACCCTCAAATCTATCTAATGATGATGATGATGATGATGATGATGATGATGATGATCTTAATTCTTTGCTAAATGAAATGTATCATGAATTGGAAAAGATCACCAAAAAGAACAAGGAGTTAAAGAATAACATTGACAACCTATCAAACGAAAACTCAAAACTTGTTTGTGAAAACAAAACTCTCCTTGAATCTCTTGAAGTTTTGAAAAAGGAAAGTGACTCCTCAAAACTAGAACTTCAAAAACTCATTTTAGAAAACAAAAATCTTCGTGAAAAAGTTTTCTCTCTTGAAAAATACATGGTAGATTATGATGATTTGAAGAAAAAGGTGAGTGATCTCACCTTATGTATTGAAAAGTTTACAAATGGAAAAGAAAATTTTGAGAAGCTCCTTTGTTCTCAAAGATCACGTTTTGACAAAAGTGGAATTGGATATAATCATACCAATACCTCTTCTAAACAAACATGTTTTGTAAAAACTTCTTCACCCTTCTCACACCTCCGTTGCACCTATTGTGAAAAGAGTGGTCATAAAGCCACAAAATATTTTATAAAAATAAAGATTGAAAGGGGAGTAAAAACCATTTGGAAAATAAAAGAAAATCCAATTAACATTCATGGACCCAAAAAGATATGGGTACCAAAAGTCTTTTCTACTTCTTCTTTTGTAGGAACACAAGTCAAGGTCATCTAAGTGGTACTTGGATAGCGGATGCTTAAGACACATGACCGGATATGCATCCCTCATGAATGAGTTAAGAGAAACCGAAGGTGGCTTTGTTATTTTTGGAAGAATCATCGGTATAGGTAAAATTGGATATAGTTCATCTTCTTTATTTAAGGAAGTGCTCTTAATTGATGGTTTGAAGTTTAATTTATCTAGTATTAATCAATTGTGTGATTATGGGTACGAAGTTGTTTTTTAAAATTGAAATCTTCTTCTATTATAAACAAGCTTGTGAACAAAACTACTTTTATTGCTAAAAGAGTTGGAAATGTTTATATCTTTCATCTTGAAGATCTTATTTCTTAAAGCTTAAAGTGTCTCTTGGTTCATGATGATGATGCATTATTGTGGCATAGAAGGCTTTGTCATATTAGTATGGATTCATTGAACCAACTTTCCTCAAAAGAACTTGTTAGAGGCTTACCAAAACTTCACTTTGAGAAAACTAGACTTTGTGATGATTGTCAATTCGGAAAACAAATTAAGACCTCTTTTAAACCAAAGAAAATGATTTCAACTTCAAAACCTTTAGAACTCATTCACATGGATTTATTTGAACCAATGAGGACCACTAGTCTTGGTAGTAAGAGGTATGCCTTTATTATTGTGGATGATTTTTTGTAAGATTCACTTGGACTTTGTTTTTAAGCCAAAAGGATGAAGCATTTTATGAATTAATTAAATTATTCAAAAGAGCCCAAATCTCCCTTGATTGCAAATTGATTTTTATAAGAAGTGATAATGGGAGAGAATTCAACAACCAAGATTTTACAAAACTTTGTGATGATTTTGGTATTTTACATAACTTTTTTCGGTATCCGAAACTCCTCAACAAAATGGATTTGTGGAAAGGAAAAATAGAACTTTACAAGAAATGGCAAGGTCAATGCTTTGTGAAAATTCCCTTCCTAAACATTTTGGGCCGAGGCCGTTAACACCACATGCTAAATTATGAATCGTGTTCTCTTGAGACCATTTTTTTTTAAAAAAAAAAGGAAAAACTCTTTTTGAACTTATTTTCAACAAAACCCCCTCAATTGGCTACTTCAAAGTTTTTGGATGAAAATGCTCTATCTTAAACACCAAGGATCTATCTTAAACATCAAGGATAGTCTTGGAAAATTTGATTAAAAAAAAAAAAATCCGATGAGGGAATTTTTCTTGATTACTCTTCAAGCAAAAAGGCCTATAGATTTTATAACAAAAGAACATTATGTGTTGAAGAGTCCATTCATGTATATTTTGACGAAACTAATATTTTTGACAAGAAAGATGATGATGACATAGATAACACTCTAAGCTACCAACCTCTGTACACTCAAGCAATGGAAGAACATGCTTATGGAGGAAGAAGAGATTGAAGTAAAATAAGAAAATGATCAAGAAGCTCAAAGTCCTCCTCAAGTTGTGATATATCTAAAGGGACACTCCAAAGATAAAATCATTGGTGATGTATCATAAGGGGTAAGAACAAGAAGGTACTTTATTGACAACTTTTCTCTATTATCTCAAATTGAGCCTAAGTTTATTGATAATGCTTTGTGTGATGAGTTTTGATTATTGCTATGCAAGAAGAATTAAATCATTTTGAAAGAAACAAAGTTTGGACTTTAGTCCCTAGACCACATCATCACCCCACCATTGGCATAAAATCAGTTTTTCGAAATAAACTAAATGATTCCGGAAAATTTATTAAAAACAAAGCTAGACTTGTTGCCCAAGGATTCAATCAAGAAGAGGGCATAGATTTTGATGAAACTTTTCCTCCAGTTGCTAGACTTGAATCCATTAGGATGCTTTTAGCTTTAACTTGTTTTAAAAGGATTCAAGATTTTTCAAATGAATGCTAAGAGTGCTTTTCTAAATGGTGATATTGAAGAGGAAGTTTATATTGAACAACCTCTCGATTTTGTCCATGAAAAATTTCCAAATTATGTTTACAAATTTTCAAAAGCACTCTATGTTTAAAACAAGCTCCAAGAGCTTGGTATGAGAAATTAAGCGATTTTCTAATTGGTATTATGTTATCTTGATGCCATTTTTTTTTTATAGACTTCATGATGATCTTTTATGTTGAAAGTCCAATTGTAGTTCTATGATCTCTTGAAGTCTCTCCTAAATATCTTTTTGATTTATAACAAAAGGGGGAGAAATAGTTGCAAGATTCTTATTTTGTTGCTTTTAAGTTTCATGCTTTCTTTTGGTTAGCTACACATCTTATGGGTAATGTGCTTGGTTTGATGATTGTTTGATGTCATTCTTGGTGTGAAGCATGCTTTTAAGGTGAGCTTATTTTGTGTTATCTTATCTTTCAAACCCTTCGCATGTTTTCAAATTCATAGGGGGAGTTATCTCTCTCTTATGGTGTTTGGTATGCTTTGTTCCTATTGATGATTTCTTTGAAGCATTACCATGTTGATCATACTTGTTCTCTTGTTCTTCTTGCATACGTGTTTGTCATAATCAAAAAGGGGGAGATTGTTAGCCCTAAGGGCATTATTACTTATGATTTTGATTATGATTAACATATATTTGTGTAATGAGTATAGCTTGGTCTCTATATAACAAAATAAGCATTTTTGGAGTCTCAAGGCTACACAACATAAGAAGTAAAAGATCTTGGCAATTAAAGCATAATGAAGAAGGAGAGATCAAGCCACTCCAAGATCAAGGCATTGAAGACCTTGAAGACTTATATCTTAGTTAGGGATATGCTAAGGTATTTTGTAAAACTCCCTAACTCTCACCTTTGTTTGTTGATCAAGTGTGAAGCTCCTTGGATGAATTTCTTTTTATAAACTATTCTTGAAAAATCCAAGTATTCTTGATAAAATTTTTTATGCCTTCAAAAGTTTTCTTATCTCTAAAAGAGTATCAAGAATACGTATTTTGAAATGTGAAGGAAAGTTCTTTTTGTTTAAGGAAAACTTGCTTTTAAATCCTTCTCAAAAAAGGGTCATCCAATTTTTAAAACAGGTCATCCGATTTTCAAAATCGGTCGTCCTATTTTTCTAGCTTTAGAAAAATAGGTCGTCCGATTTTTAAGAGGGATCATCCGATTTTCGTAGGATACGTCCGAATCTTTCTGTTTCAAAAATAGGTCGTCCGTTTTCTAAAACTGGTCGTCCGGTTTTAGTCTTTTACTGCAAAAATATTACCGTTACACAGTGTAACAGCTACTTTCTTCTCCTTCATATATATATATATATATATTGACTTTGATCAGCTGCAAAAAAAGAAAGGAGGTTGGTTGAAAAATTTATTGAGATCATTTTAGAACATTTAAAGAGCTTTAAAAGTATATTCTTTCAAATATCTTCATCTCATAAAAATAAATAGAAAAATCGTCTTGGAGCTTCATTGTTGATCATCCATCAAAGAAGAAGTAAAGAGGTGCTTGTAGAAGTATTCCATAGAGTTGTATCTTCCTCTTCTCAAGCTCATTTAGTAACATTGTTCCTTACTCTTCTTATTCTTTTATTGTGATCAAAGGTTTGTGGAAAACCCTTTGGGTGATCCTTTGATAAATTTGTTGTATTGTTGTGTTGTGTAAACTTTGAGGTTTTAGTGTAAAACCCTTGAAGGGTGATCCTCATTGTGTGGTTGTGTAACCAACTTTGAAGATAGTGGATTTGTGAAATCCTTGGGTTGAGTCTCAAGGTAGTGGATGTAGCTCTTTGAGAGAGTGAACCACTATAAATTGTTGTGCATGTTCTTTAAAGTTTAATTCTATGCTCATTGCTTGATTACCGAAACTATAAGATTTTGTTTGGTGTGGATTCTTATCAAAAAGAGTTTTAGAATTCTTTCACAAACAAATTGGAGGTTTATCTTTCTAATCACACAAAAGATTTTATGAAAATTAGCAAACCTTATTCACCCCCCCTCTAAGATTTTTCAAGTACACTTGAAGCATGGATGTCTTCTTAATTTTAAAGGAGTTATCCTCGAAGGAAAATAGCAATCTATATGGTTCTCTTAAAGAGTTTCCTAAGGCAAACAATTATCGAAAAAGAATAATTTGATAAAAGGTTTTGAAATAATCAACCTTGACCATCTTAAAGATGTTATACATGGGCATGTCACATCATTATGTATAAAAATAGTCGTTCGGATATTTGAGAAATAACAAAGAATATTGAAGAATTTTTGTCCTGAAGTATTATAAGTTGATACAGAATGTATACTAATATACTTGCATGTAGGATGCAAGTAAATACATCATATAATTCTTCTCTAATCCGACGATTTTGAAATAATTGAAAACTTTATCCTTATGAATCCCCTTACAATTATTTATCTTGGACTATTTAAAAAAACTTAACCCCAATTAAGATGGATTCTACAAATTAATGATTATATTATTTTGTAGTGAAAAGACATTTACTCACTTTTATTTTATTTGAAAGTTGAAATTCCATTGATTGGTTTAGAACATGTGTGATTAAAATTAGTTATTGAAATATTCAAGATAGTTGAATGAATCCAAGAGATTTCAATCAATTTGAGAATGAAGTTTAATAAGATATTAAAGGAGAAATGACAAAGTAAATTTCACAATGTTTATGGTGAAATTGATATGCAGCGATTTTGATCAAATATGATGATCCAAAAGATCTATTCACTAAGACATGACCGACTGCTATATTTGAAATGCATCGGTTCAATGTTGTGCAAAAAGGGAGAGAAAAGTATAAAGGATGATGTACTATTTTTTCCTTCACTAGAAGCTTTTTCCCCACTGAGTTTTTCTCTAGTAAGATTTTTAACGAGACACATTCTTTATGTAATGGATATCCAAGAGGGAGTATTATGAAATTACGTTAATGGATGCCCAATAATCCAAAAGGAAAATTCTAGAAGATAATATTATCTTTAGTAGATAGAGGATAAGGTATCCTAGTCACTATCTTATTCATACTAAATGATAGAATTTAGTCATCTATCTTATCTTCTTGGCTTTTTTCTTAAACAAGCCCTTTTTTTTTAACAGGCTACTAAAGTGGCCCAAATTTTTTTTTTATCCCTGATTTGGCCATAACGCACAACGGTTGTGCGTTATTAATTAGGATAACACACAACCATTATGCGTTATCACTAATCATATCCTAAGTGGCAGATAATGCATCTCCATTGTACGTTATTTGCCACAGTCTTGTAATCTTTTTTTTTTTTTTTTTTTTAAAAACTTCTTATAACAAAATTTGAACCCTTGACCTCATGAGAAATAACATAGAAGACTTACCAATAGACCACCATTAGATCTTATTCAACAAGTGCATGAGATTTTATTTAATAATAACTTACTTACTTACGTATTCCAATATTTAACAACTTCAATCATTTGAATTTTTAATTAGAGCAAAAAGAAGACTGCTCCTCTATTTAATTTTCAAATTGGTGCCGTAATTTTTTAGTTAACAAGAGAGAAAGTATTGGAAAATTACGAAAACGTAAATTAAAACGAAAATAGAAGGTTAGTGGAAACGGTTGGTGGGAAAAAATACCCAAAATACCCACAAGAATCGCCTTAATCGGACGTCCGAGCGCAAAGTTATGCCCCGTCAAAGTTTTCGACTATACAAAATAATTTTTTTGCCCCGAAACGCGTTCAGATCACTTTTTCGACGATGTCGTTGCGTTCCTCTTTATGAGAACCATCAAAACGAGTGGTCATACGCGTGAAACGGATATCCGATTGCAAAATTATTCATGTTTAAAGTTTTCCAAATACCTACAAAAATTATTTCTTCCTAATCAACATTAAACAAGATAACGCACAATGGTTGTGTGTTATCATCCACCTCAGCACTTAACGCAGATTAAGCCTGTGATTAGCTATAACGCACAACCATTGTGCGTTATCTTATTCTCATTTGATAACGCACAATGACTGTGCGTTATGACCTCTTCAGGATTTAAAAAAAAAAACTGGGCCTATTTAGTACCCATTTTGTGAAAATGGGCTAAATAAAAAAAAACAAAAACAAAAAAAAGCCTATCTTCTTGTACCCTTACTACCTCTATAGATAGGGTACTAAGACACTTAGAAAAAGAGTATGAAAAAGGCTAATAATATTCTAAAGTTTTCTATATTCTCTTATTTTCTTTTATTTTTTAGTTTACATGTTATTCTGTTTAAAAATTTCAACAATTTTATAGCAAATAAAATGAAAAGAACTTATTGTTCAATAAAAAGCCTATAGAAATTCATAATACTTCATTTTTCCTACTCTTAAAATTAAGCTAAGATTTTATATTTGTAAATAATTCCTTTTTTAATCGTGTTCCGCCTTTTCACCTAACCACCCCTCACATCACCTCCACCCCCCACCCGAAAAATCTTCATCCCATACCGCCCCCCTTAAAAAACCCATGCGCCCCACCCTAGCCCACCCCTAAAAAATAAATCCAAAAAGCAACCAAAAGATTTTGTAATGTTCTCTCAAAAAAAAACTATGTAATGTAGTACAAAAGTAAAGGCTCTACGTGGCTTATATTTTTATTTTTATTTTTGGAAATAGATTGGTAATAATGAATTTTAAATTAATTGATTAATTATAACATTTAATAATATTTTAAGTTAATTAAATATAGCTAATGGGTATTTGCATCAACTTATACAACCACTAACAAAAAATAAACGGAAATATAAATTAAACATATTTGTTATCAAAAAGCTTAATTGACGATTCAATTAAAGTATAGGGCGTTTTAATATCATATAGAGGTATAGAAAATATATTTGAAAATTGATTGAATAAATTGCTTAATCTCTTTAATTCAAGAAAGAAACTTGAAAGATTCAAGATAAATAAAAAAAATTATTTCTTGGTCATTCAAGAATACTTAGAAATATAGAGGGAAAAAAAGCATTACAAATTAAAAAACGTATTTTAAAAAAAAAAAAAGAATTGGAGGAATATAAATTGCTTCATCTCATTTTAATTTTGCTTATATGGTCCCTCTTCTTATATGTCAAAGATACATAATCTATTTTGTTTTAACAACCCTCCGATTATAACCACTCATATATAGATATTCCTGTGAGACTTTTCCATAATTCCTTGTGCATCTTTATAAAAAATAATTGAAAGGAGTTTTTTTAGAACAACAATATTTCAAGGACATAACCTAGCAAAAAAAATAATAATAATGAAGAAGAGTAAAGGGGAAAAAATAAAAGAAAGAAATGCAAATGTGAAATTCATAGGGTAATAATTAAAGGATTTGCTCATAATCAAATTTGTAGCAAGAGATTCTACAATTTTCATGACCAAAGCAATGAATAATAAAATCTTAAAAATGAAGATACAATACATAAAAACACCCAAGAAAATAAAAATGAAAAATCTTATAATCTATCGAACTTATGGCATCACAATATTGAGATACTAGTACGAGAAGTATAACATTTCTTTGAAAATGAGGTTACAACATAATAAATAATTTCTTCTCAAATTGAAATGTTGCTTCTTACCTGTATGGGCGATAAATTTGAAATCAGAAAGGCTAAAATAGTGTAAGGCGAATAATTAGTACCAAATGCATAGAGCAAAGTAATAAACCCTATGTTTATATATTTCATACAAAAATTCCTTTTTTGATGAAAATATATAGGAAAAAATCCTCTTGTGTACGAAATTATCTAATAATCCAAAACTTATTCCAAAATCTTCATTGGATTTTGATAGTATCGGTCCCTCGTGTAAAACAAGAGACAAAATATGAAAACAATTAATAATTAGAAAAAGAAATTAAAAAAAAAAAGAAGGAAAGCACTTGATGAATAAAAAATGTAAAATGACTAACACACATCAAACTTTCTTCTGGAATTCGGCGGACGTGGATATTGTTTCTCCAAACCTTCTCATCTAATTAGAGTTTGACTGGATATTGCTTTCATAAACATTCTTATTTACAATTAATTGATGACTATCATAATGATGAGAAAGTTATACATAATGTTTTTTAATAGAGAATAGTTTTGAAGAGATGTATATAGAGTAGTGAAAGATGGGAAGAGGTGAGAAGTTAGAGTATTTATTTATTAAAATGGGAAGTTAAAGTATTTACAAATTAAAACTATGTAGCTATCAATTATAAACGTAGGTTAGTTAATTAAGATTAAAGAGTTATAATTGTAGTTACAACAATAAGATTTTTTTAATAAATAAAAAAAATCTAAAACTCTAGAAAAATAGAATGATTGTCAAGAAGTTTTAAGAGAGGAGAGAGAAGAAATGTGTATGTCAATAAATATATACTAGCAAAATAACTCCTGCTATGCACGGGAACGCAATATTCAATAAATAAGTCAAAATTGATATTTAAATTAACAAAAGTTAATAAAAAGGTTTAAAAAATTAAATATCTATGAAAATATAACATAAATGTTTGAAAATAAATACAATATGTTTATAAGAATATAAATATGTTTTAATCTATTGTTGTCAATTTTAGAATAACTTAAACAAATTTATGGCATATGTTGTTTATAAAATTGATGGTAATATTATAAAACCTCAACCACCTTCCAGATTTTACCCTCCATGATAAAAAATTAAATAAGATACAATTGTTTTAGTGGATAAAATATAAAATATAACATGATAGTATTTTATATTAAAATTTCATAACTTAAAAATATATTGTTAGGTCATTGTTCATCAGAGTTCCTTTCTTAGCCCTAGTTTGGTTCGGAGAGGAGGAAGAGGAGGGAAAGGGGGAGGTAGAGTGGCAACATTTACTTCACTAGAAAAATATATTCATTTAATTCAAAATTGGTTGGTTGGAATGAAAAGTGGAAGTTAAATAGTTTTTATTATCTATAATTTACTATTATATCAATTACATAAAGTTAGAAATGTTATATATATCGGATAGGAGTTTAGTTTAAGATAACTTTGTGATAAACTAATTTGTAAGAGGATAAATTGACTTTTTAATATCATTTATGTCTCAATCTGTCTGTTTTGGGAGGGGTCAGTTTGCTGACATGGAGGGAGAGAGCTCCCCTCCTCATTTACATCCCATCCACTTTATGTTGCAACCAAATGACGTAAATAGGACATTTATGTCCTAATTTCCATCCCCGCCTACTCTCCTCCCTGATCTTACTCCAACCAAACTAAGACTTAAGGAATAAATAAATGCACACAAAAAAGGAACAAATCTTAACACAAATATTATAGAAAAAAACACCCTAAAAGAAATTACTTGGATGTTTCAATAGGGTAAGCAGACTTTCTATGTCCAAATAAAATAATTTATATATTAAAGTGAACTACATGTGCGCAGCTATTGTTGCGTTGAATGTTTTAATAAGAAACTATATTCTTATGTACTTCTATTTTTTCTTTATGAAATTTTAATTTGTTAAGTTCGTTTAAAGAGAAAGAGCAGATTTCCTTTACCGTTTATAGATTAAATAGAAATAAAAAAATCTATAAAGACTAATTTCAACCTAAAAAAAAGTGATAAAATTGGCCTCAAAAAGCCTTTTATGTCAAAATAAAATAGTTTATAAATTAAAGTGGACTATTTTGCGTGGTAAACAATAACATGGTAACATGGACCTGGCCTTTCTATGTTCAAATAAAACTGTTTATAGATTAACGTGATCTATTTGTATGAGATTCTGAGGGAAAAAGGCTAAACAATTACAGGAGGGATGTAATGGCATTGGCATTGGCTTTTGACATTGTTTTGGTACTAAAAGTTTTTAACTTTACCATAACTATAATAAGTTAAGAACTACAATTTAATTTCCAACTGTGGAACGAAAGATAAAAAAATCTAATTCCTCATTTAATATGTATCTTTGCCCAAAAGAGGAATAAAACCAAAAACTAAAAAATAAAAGTAGCATCCATATTCAGTTTGGAACAAATGGTAGAAAAGAATAACAAAGTAAATCTCAAGTTTATATATTTCATCAGAAAATTCATCGATGGATGAAAATAAAAAAAAAAAAAAATCTAATTCGTGTAGCAAAAGAATAATTAATTCGATGTTGGTTTGGTGATGCAGCTTCACAAATTAGAAGATTCAATTGATATACTTAGGAGTGGAAGAAAAATAAGAATCTCTATATTTAAAATTTAACAAAAAACAACTAAAAATCAAAACGCAGATACTCAGAGGTCATAATATTTTTATAGCATCAAATTTCATCTTCAAGAGGAAATAGAACTCATAAATCATAATAAAAAATGATAAGGTGGATAGAAGATTTAAATAGCCAATTTCTACTCTTTATTAAAAAAAAAAAAAAAACCTCATCATAATTTCTTATTGATCTTCTTTAAAGCCGCAAATCTACCGTTCTCCAAAAATTAAAATAATGTATAGGTTTTAAATATCAATTTCTATGTAAATTTAACTTTCCATATAGTATGCATTATATATGAGATAGATCAATGAAAAAATTGGAGTAAGAATCTAATAGATAAATAAGTGAAGTCTTAAAGTTTCTTTTAAAGTCTAAACACTCGGACTAAAATAGATCCCGCCATAATGAAATTCTTTCTTCATCCCCATGAAACTCTCTATTTAGTAGGTCAATACGATTAATATTTTTGGCATATTAAATAAAAATGGCAGGATGATGCATATTAAAGAAGAAAAAATGATAGAATAGAATATTGCGAAATTTAAAAATTGTCCTTTATTTTTCTTTTTGTCCAAGAAAAATTTCTTTTCATTACTCTACAAAAATTGAATGCACTCCGACTGTGTGTACTTTAAAGGGAGGATCAATGCCTATTACTTAATTTTTGTAGTGTAAACAATTCCTTATTGATACCCATGATTACTATGAAAGTTTTAAAGCATATCTTTAAGGATCCATTAATGAATTTACTTCAGTTGGGGGAGTTGGAACTTCTTCTATCATGAGGTGAAAAAGATAAGTCACGTCTAAATTTTATCCTCACTAAAAATTTGGTTTAGAGATAGTTTTGAACATGAGAAAATGACAGAAGATTTGGGGTAGTTAGAGAGTGACTAAGGAAGATATTTTTCAATATTTGAACATGAGAGAAATGTGTGTAGGTGATAAATGATTTTAATTCCTTAAACAGAGGATTTTTTAATTTGTTTTTAATTTTTTAAAATAGATCTAAGTTAATTAGAACTAATTAATGTGCTATATTATTTTAAATTGTGTTAAAAAAATCTAAAAAAATAGTATTCAATTTGTAAGGATGTAGGAGAGGGGAGAGAAAAAATTGTTATTTAAATATAGATAGTAAAGATAGATTATAATGAGAGTTAGAGATTTAGTTTTTAGCAAAAGAAAAAAATTGGAAATCCAACTGATTTAGGATTAACCTACATGAAAAAAAATTACTAAAAGCCATCCGAAGTAGGGGAGAATATAGGGTTTTTGAAGAAAGAATGTGGGGATTATAGTTAGTCGTAATAAGTTTAGATTAAACTATGAAAAATTTTGCCTAGAATGAAAGATTAGAAACATTTAGGAGAAGGGAGAGAAGAAAAGTGTATTTTAATATAGTATAGTATATAATGAAATGACTTGAGTCCTAGTTTGATCTACGATGCGGAAGGGGTAGCACCATTTACTTTCATTAGGGGGAAGTATCATCATTTATTTTAAAATGATTATATTTATCTATGGTTGGAGTGAATGTAGTAGGTATATAATATTTATTATATATAATTTATTATTATATTCATTATACTTTGGTAAGAATGTTATATATTAAGTCGGTTTATGATATATTTGTAATAAATTAATTTGTAAGAGGTTTTTAACATTATTTACGTTCCAATGTGTCCATTTTGGGAGGGGCTAATTTACTGACGTAGAGGGGGAGAGCTCACTTCTACATTTACATATCGTCCACTTTTACATTGCAACCAAATGATATAAATAAGACATTTAGATCCTGATTTTTATCCCTCCTTATTCATTTTCTTATTTTACTCTAACCAAATTAAGGCTAAAACTGAATATTAATAATTTTTTTAAGGAAACTAAATATTAATAATTAATACAATTGATAGGACACAAATAAAAAGAGCTTCAATAAATTCAGATTTTGGTACAATATATTAAATTTAATCAATTATTTAGTCCCTAAATTATTTTTCCTTAAAAACTTTATTCCTCATTCTTAAATATTAACTTTTGAAATTCGCAAAAGATCTTCATGGCAATAAAATCGTCTCTTTTACTATCTTTATGTTGTTTTCAGGAACTCTAACATACAAGTCATGCACGTGAAATATTTTAAAAGAGGAATTCATTATTTTTTACATACGAAAAAAGAAGTAATGATCTGTGATCTATTCTCTATATTATATTCACTGTTGACTTATTTTTTAAAGTAAAAAATAATAAATTCATAATTACCTTTTTAAAATGGTTCATATATGTGACTCGTGCATTAGAGTGCAAAGAGACATCATAGTTATGACAGAAAAGATCATCTTATTATCCAAAAAATTGTTTAGGGATTTGAAAACTTAATATTTAAGAATGAGGAATAAAGTTCCAAATAAAAAATAAGAGTTAATGCTAAAATATCCCTTGAAGTTTGGGGTTAGTATCATTTTAATCCGTAATTTAAAAAAATACATATTCAGTCCCAAGTTATGGAAAAAAAGCCTCCTAAAGTTAAGATACTATCATTTCAGTACATAATGCTAAAAGAATAATAATTTTACCCCTCAATAATTATACATGATTTAATAAAAGATGATGTAGTTATTTACAAGCAAATATAATTCTTTTATTGCTCCTAAATCCATGAAACTTTTTAACATTTTAAACTTTTTAACTTTTAACATTTTAAACTTTTTAACTTTTAACAACAATATTATTTTTTTCAAAAGTGAGAGAAAAAATTAAAAAGTATTCGATATAATAATCATCTCACAACAATTGTAAAAATTTTAAAAATTACCATCATATTATAGCAGAACTAATGTTGCCTGGAAAGCCACCATTACTCACCTTCACTACAACTATTGACAATTATCACGTTTTTTTTAACCACCACCGATTCAATCACAAAATAATGTATCATCACTAATATTATTTTCTCTCATAATTTTTTAAAAGTTTTGTGATGGTTGTGAAATAATTGTTGTGTTGGGATTTAAAATTTTTTCTTTTATTTAGAACAAATAATATTATTGTTATTAAAAGTTTCATGGGTTTAAAGGCAATATTGTAATTAGATTTATTTATAAATAATGACATCATATTTTATTAAACCTTAATTATTGGAGTTAAAATGATTATTTAAAATATAATGTATTAAATGGTAGTTCTTTGTCATTAACTTTGAACTAAATATGTATTTTTTTTAACTTATGGACTAATTAATTAAAAGAGTACTAACAACCTGAAGGGGTTATTTTGACATTAACCGTAAAAAGAAATTAGGGATCAAATAAGTGATTAAGCTAAACATATTACCATAATCACTGAATTATAACATTTTGGTTGATTTACAAAATTCAAAGATCTTAAAAACCACTAATGTTGTAAAATTTGTTGTCGTGTTGTGATATTTGTTGTCGTAATGTTGTCGGTACAATAGAATAATCGATATAAAATATAAAATATAAAGAGAGAATATAAAAGAAATAAAAAAAAAAGTTATAAGAAGAATATGTAAGAAAAGAAGACAGAGAAGAGTAGGAAGAAAATTATATAACTTTTTATTGATTTCTTTCTAATGTGTAATTACAATTGAGGGAGATGAGCTCTATTTTTAAAGTTTAGAGAATACAAGAGATAGGAATGAATCAGGAAAATAAATTTTATCATAATTAAAATAGTATTAAAATTATATCAATTATCTTTTTTAAGAGATAAACTTTAACTTTATGTGAGATATTTAATTACCTCTTAGAAACATTCACATATTTAATTATTTACATAAAAAAATATTTAAGACCTAATTATTAGTTTGTACACAAAAAATTACACGTGTCTGTGGTGGCAGCAAAGTTGCGTAGATAAATCTAGACACATGGCAACGAAGTTGGCCGGAGCAGCATCGGCACACCACATTGAAGGAGAAATGTTTTAGACACATGTATTTTCTTTTCATAAGGTACCACCACCTTGATCAATTTTGCATGAGTTTACAACTTTGCATATTAAGTGATTAATAAATTTTGTCCCCATCAAAGTTGTTATAATTGATTCGAGGGTAATATTATTAATTTAAAGAATATATTTTTAAAATTGATATCAAGACCTTTAGCCCAGCTAATCCAATCTGAGATTTTTTTATAATAAATCTTCTTCTTCAAATACTTGTCTTGAATTTAAAACCTCTTATTAGAAAAGGATTAAGGTAAAAAGAGGTGCATCAATTAAACTATCACCCTTGTTTATACAAATATTTTCTATAATAAATGACATATTTACTTCCATTATCATACAATGATTTGACTCATAACAAATTAGTATTTTAATAATGTTAAAAATATTTTTCATGTCTGAAATCTTAATTGGAATCCTATCTACCTCAAATTCCAAATGTATTAAAAAAATGATTTGACCCATATTTACATAGCATAATGACATATCATTTTCCTTCCTTTAGCCCACAATTTTGATTTAACAAGAAACACACAATTTTTTTATTAAAAAAAAAAGCCACAATCGATTGACAAGAATATATTTTCAATGGAAAACAAACTTTTTAGTGTTTCCATTTATTTATATCACTCCTTTATATAATTGGAGGAGAGAAAAAGGAAAAAAAATAAAGGTATTACACAGATAAACCTATACTTTAGTTGGCTTTATAATTCACAATTGGATTATTGGATATTGATATGAACGAGGGATGAATGGAGTAGCATGAATCACGAGAGATCATTGTATAGATTGTGCCTCATGTTAGGTGATCTAACTACTCTTCTTCAAATATATCAAATTTAATAATCAAGAAAATTATGTTTTCATTTGACAAATTATTTATAAATATACAAAAATTGATTATTCCAATTTTTCCTCATCTTATTCATAAATAAATTTTTCAATCTTTTTATATCTATAAACTATTTTCAAGCTATTATAAATTTATTTCAAAATTTGATCCCTATAAATATAGTAAAATGTAATAATTACATGTCATGGGTTATATTAGTAGAAATAGATAAAAATTTCTTTAAAAACTAATTCATATGTAGTTTGTATGAGTTAAGTTATATGTATTTATAGAGAAATTTTCTTTTCATTTCATGTGAAAGAATTAAAAGATCAAACTCAACGTTTTATTTATTTATTTAGTTTGAGAGACTGCTTTTAATTATGAATTACTACATAATCATAAATCAATTTATTGAGTTAAAAAGTTAATTAATATTTTTACTTTGTTGGATAATGATATAGTGAATTGATCATGTATATATGTCCTTATATGGTTAGATAAATAGCTTAGTGGTCGAGTAAATTGGGTACATGTGTGGATTAAGGTTAAAGAATTTTATCAATTAAATTAAAAAAAAAAAATTTAAACTTTACATTGATGTGAATTAAGTTTTCAAATTAAGATTTTGTTTTCATATAATTTAAAAATTTCTGTTGAAATTAATTTTACAAGATTTATTATATTTAAATAATTATATTTTATATATTTTACTATATTAACGTATTCGATATATTAATGTATTCTATCAGTCTGGACCATTTTTGGTCTTGACCTGACTTTTGAAAAGTTTAATTTCACTTTCAACTTTTGCTTAAGGATATTAATGGTCTTTAAGACCCGGAGACTATCGTCAATATAAGACTTTAATCCTAAACTTTTAAATTACCCTTTATGCCTCATTTTGAAGATTTGGTCGAATTATGATGAATTGAAACTAAGGGTGATTCCAGTGTTTTAGGGCAACCTCTTTAACTAACTCTTTAATTCCTTAGAGATTGGTTAATTGATGCTCTAGATTGAAGGTTTATAGAATCAAATTCATCTCAAATTAATTTTTTTTTTAATTAATCCTAAAAATTCTTATTTCTAGAATTAATTAAATTGGGTCTTCTAATTTGTGTAGCTTGAATTTTAGAGATTTTGTTTCTTTAAGATTCTTGTTATCAAATTAAGAAAAAAATTCACCTCTCATTATAGGGTTTATGGAGCTTTATTCTCCATAAATTTCATAGTGAAGTGTTGAATTTTCAATCAAGAATAATTACATCAAGGGGTGATCTTGAGATGTTGATAGATTCAATTACACATCAAACCTACCTTTAAATAAAATACTCTCAGCTTGTTGTATAATACTCCAAAATGAAAAAATCTTTCTTCTAGGCTAGAAACCTTAAGGATGATGGAAGAGAGATAAAGACCTTACTATGTATTCATTATTCCTATATTATCACATGGCTTGACAATTCCATTTTAGCTGCCTTATATATATATATATATATATATATATATAGTATTATATAATAGTAGAATTGGGATGATAATTTCATGAATTTTCCATTCATGCATTTTATAGACTTTTTCCCATAGTTTTAATATACAGATTCCTTCATCACAATGTACATATGTATATACACTTGATCGCAGCAGAGAATCGGTCAAGGATATTGCTTTCACACATGAGATTGGCCAAAGTATGGGGAATTTATTTTTTTATTTCTCTTAAGGAAAAATAAGGACAAGTATGGTATGGGGAATTTCTTTTTTGGAAATTTTAAATAAATAACTATGAAATATCTAGATATTAGTAGCATTCGCCCTCCTGGCCTCTTCTTCTGAAATCAATACAAACTCATCATTCTTTTGTCCATACAAGTCTTTCCAATCTTTTATCCAAATGTTAAAGCTGCTTCAGCCTTTCATTCTTTACTAATATGAATTTCTGGAGTAAGAAAAGAAGCTATACATATATATATATATATATATATATAAAGCTGCATTCAAGAGTGAAGGCAGACGTCGACCTATGGAAGTCAAAATTTAAATACAAAATTTAGTGTATTATTTAATTATAAATTAATATTTTTTTATTTAATAATTTAAATTTACTTATTAAGGAATCATAATACAAAAATATATTAATTTTTATATAAAATGATATAATTATTTTATACTATGTTAAGAAATTTAGGGCGCAGAGAAGAATAATATTGAATGCTTCAATTGATTGTCTTGCTTGATTTCTTATTCATTATGATATACTATTTATAGGTTACAAAGTATCCTAATCCTAATCAATATAGGATTCTAACCAACTACTAATAAGGAATACTGCTATAATCATAGCATAATATGAAGTATCCTAGTTATAATCAATATAGGATTCTAACCAAATAATCTCTTATAGAATCCAAGATAATCTAGGAGAATCACATACTGATGTGATATCTCCAACACCCTCCCTCAAGTTGGAACGTGCAAAATTGCATGTCCAACTTGCCATAATTTTCAATTTTTTTTTCATAATGTGCAAATTGTACATCTGGTAGTCTTCCACCATCTGTCGCTGTGGTCTTTACCATCACTCGCTGTCGCTATGGTTTTTGTCATCAATCGCTGTCGCTGTGGTTTTTTTTTGTCATCAATCGCTGTCGCTGTGGTTCTTCCATCAGTCGCAGTCGTTGTGATCTTCTTCCATCAGTCGCAGTCGTTGTGATCTTCTTCCATTAGTCGCAGTCGTTGTGGTTTTCTTCCATCAGTCGCAGTGGCTTCTGTAATCCATTATCGAAAATTCCTTTAATGTCGCTTTAGAGTTTTTTCGATAAAGCAACCATCAATTTCCAATTTCAATTTCTAAATTTAGGTGCTTCAAATATTTGTCGATGAAGCTACCTGACTTGAATATGATTTATAAAAAATATATATATAATCTCCTAAATTTTTATTGAAGCAAATTAGAAGAAATATTAGAAACCTAAAAAAAAGTGTCCAAACTGAACGAAAAGAATTGTTCAAGCTGAACGAAAAGAGAATAAAGTCATAGATGTGAAAGATTTTTTTTTTTTTTTTCTTCTTCTTTTTCAAACCTGGCTCTGGCTCTGATACCATGTTAAGAAATTTAGGGCGCAGAGAAGAATAATATTGAATGCTTCAATTGATTGTCTTGCTTGATTTCTTATTCATTATGATCTACTATTTATAGGTTACAAAGTATCCTAATCCTAATCAATATAGGATTCTAACCAACTACTAATAAGGAATACTGCTATAATCATAGCATAATATGAAGTATCCTAGTTATAATCAATATAGGATTCTAACCAAATAATCTCTTATAGAATCCAAGATAATCTAGGAGAATCACATACTGATGTGATATCTCCAACACCCTCCCTCAAGTTGGAACGTGCAAAATTGCATGTCCAACTTGCCATAATTTTCAATTTTTTTTTCATAATGTGCAAATTGTACATCTGGTAGTCTTCCACCATCTGTCGCTGTGGTCTTTACCATCACTCGCTGTCGCTATGGTTTTTGTCATCAATCGCTGTCGCTGTGGTTTTTTTTTGTCATCAATCGCTGTCGCTGTGGTTCTTCCATCAGTCGCAGTCGTTGTGATCTTCTTCCATCAGTCGCAGTCGTTGTGATCTTCTTCCATTAGTCGCAGTCGTTGTGGTTTTCTTCCATCAGTCGCAGTGGCTTCTGTAATCCATTATCGAAAATTCCTTTAATGTCGCTTTAGAGTTTTTTCGATAAAGCAACCATCAATTTCCAATTTCAATTTCTAAATTTAGGTGCTTCAAATATTTGTCGATGAAGCTACCTGACTTGAATATGATTTATAAAAAAATATATATATAATCTCCTAAATTTTTATTGAAGCAAATTAGAAGAAATATTAGAAACCTAAAAAAAAGTGTCCAAACTGAACGAAAAGAATTGTTCAAGCTGAACGAAAAGAGAATAAAGTCATAGATGTGAAAGATTTTTTTTTTTTTCTTTTTCTTCTTCTTTTTCAAACCTGGCTCTGGCTCTGATACCATGTTAAGAAATTTAGGGCGCAGAGAAGAATAATATTGAATGCTTCAATTGATTGTCTTGCTTGATTTCTTATTCATTATGATCTACTATTTATAGGTTACAAAGTATCCTAATCCTAATCAATATAGGATTCTAACCAACTACTAATAAGGAATACTGCTATAATCATAGCATAATATGAAGTATCCTAGTTATAATCAATATAGGATTCTAACCAAATAATCTCTTATAGAATCCAAGATAATCTAGGAGAATCACATACTGATGTGATATCTCCAACATACTATATAAAGCATAAAAAATTTTAGGGGAAGCCAGGGCCCTCCTTGGCCCCTTTATAACTCTGCCCATGGCTACATTAATGAAATATTTGGGGGTAGGATAGTAACTTATTGAGAAAAGTCCTTTCTATTAAGTTAGAGGTTATCGATTCGAACTATATCTTCGATATTTGCAAAAGAAAATGATGTATTTGGAT
Source organism: Catharanthus roseus (assembly GCA_028651295.1). Lineage (NCBI taxonomy): Eukaryota > Viridiplantae > Streptophyta > Magnoliopsida > Gentianales > Apocynaceae > Catharanthus > Catharanthus roseus. The sequence goes on along the minus strand of JAPQWS010000044.1, from coordinate 468,333 downwards.
GTGAATATATTCGGTTAACTAATTGTCCTAACTCTACTTCCAAAACTGGATTTTCTCTTGAACAACGCAAATTATACGTTGCAACATAGATGCACCTTGCAAAGTGTAATTCGAGTACTGAAATGATACCGTTTAATTTAAATAGTAAATTATAGGATTTTTTTGTCACTGCCTATTTCCTCTTTTCTTCAACGTCATCTCTCTTCTCTCCTTCTTCTTTTCTTCTTCGTTCTTCATCTTCTTGCCAATAAAATTCTTTAGAAATTTCTAATCAAACCACCACCATCATTGTTTTCTTATTATTCTCTAGTTAATCGACAATGGTATTTCTTCTTTTTATCTAGTTGATTCATGGAGAAATTTGGAAGAAATTATTTTTGCAAGGGATGAGAAGAACATAAAGGTAGTAACAGCTTTATTTTTATATTATTTGATATTTTTTATCTTATCCAATGTATTGTGTAAAATAAATCTATGAAGAATAATGGAAAAATTGTTATTGGAAAAGATGAGGAGGAAGAACTTTTTTCCTATATAATTGGTGTTTTTCTAGATGTTAAAGTTATATGTCACCGGAGTTACAGAGTTCCATATTTCAATTGATAATATTCCATGGGAATATAACTATAGTTTCATATTTCATAATGTCAGTAGCTGCTTTGTTTCATATTATTTGATGCTTTTTTATCTTATTCAGTGTATTGTGTATGGAGAATTATAGGAAAGTTGTTATTTAGAGCAGATGAAGGAAGAATAAGTTTTTCTGTGCGATTGATGGGTTTTCTGATTGTTAAGTTAAATTGTGTTATATATGGAAAACTCAGGAAATGCTACAGAAAATACATGAAACATATATTATATTCTTATGGGACATTAACACATAATTCATAGAACATTATTACAACAAAGTAAATCTAGCACAAAACTCATGGAAACATGTAGAGAACCGATGGAACATCTATTATATTCTTATAGAACATTAATACATAATCTATGAAACATTATAACAATAAAACAAACCTAGTACAAAACTCATGAAAACCCCGTAGAAAACTGGTGGAACATATATTATATTCCAATAGAATATTAACACATAATCTATGGAACATCAGTACTATGTCACCGAAGTTATGAAGTTCCATATTTTAATTGTTAATGTTTCATGGGAATATAACTATAGCTTCATATTTCAATTGCTAATGTTCCATAACGGCAGTAAAAGTTTTATTTTCACATTAATGATATTTTTTGTGTAATTAATATTTTGAATTGTTAATAGTCCATGAAAATATAACTGTAGTTTCATTTTTTAATTGTTAATGTTCCATAGAAATATAATTGTAGTTCCATCATTACATAAGTAATGTATGAAATATTAAGTCGTGGTGTATTTTACTTTCAATATATATTGGTGATAAAATCACATGTTACTTGTTCCACTTAGCACATAATACATAAAACATCATTACAACAAAATAAACTTAACACAAAACTCATGGAAATTTGCATATAACTGATCGAACATACAGTATATTTCCATAGAACATTAATATATAACTTACGAAACATCTCAAGTGTGTGTGAATTAATTACTTTTGCTGCGATTGGGTTAATTTTTTAGCATTTTTGATATTTTAGTGAGGCGATGCCGTTTTTTAATATTTAAGATGCACTCGAGTGCAAGATATAACTACTACTTGAACAGAGTGAATAAGTTGAAAGTAACTTACTCTAGGCAGTTCGGACCTTAAATTCTCACTCTGGGGACCTCTTTGATCTTGGGGTTTTAGTTATTGGGATTTCATTCAAAATATTGATAGAGATGTCATAAGGATTTCTTATGTAAAAAGAAATGGCAACGATGCAATCTATTTTCTTGTTAGGATTGCTTTGTCATCTTATTTACTTTTAGAACGGACTTGTAACATTTTTATTTATGTAACTTATGCTATTTTATTTGATATCAGTAACATATAAGTTCTTTTTTTCTCTTTCTCTCTAAAAAAAAAAGAAGGAAAGAAAAGGAAAGTGAATCACGCTTAAATACACTGGTTTAGCTTGAGAAATTATGCATACTTCAAAATAGAACCCATAAAGTTCCTCACTTATTGCATCTTTTTCTAAGTTATTGCCTCTTAATCTTCTTGACTTTTCAGTTTCTTACCATCTACTAAAAGAATTATTATTATATTATGAATGAGTTTTTGTGAATCTGAAGCTTTAAAATATTGTATTTTTTTTAAACGTATATTTGTCAATATAAGTAATATAATATTTTAAAGCTCAAAAATAATTTCTTGAATATATTTTTCCAATAGAATAGAATGCTCAAAAGTATTAATCAGTAAGATATCATTGTCTCTGATCAACATTTTATTAACAATGACATTCACTAAAAAGAACATAAAAAAGTTACTTTTGTTTTTCATTCAAATTACAATCAATATTATTATGCATCAAATTCCCCTGCATAAGTTACAATCCCATCCTTTGTGCACATAAGAAGTTACAATATCCCTTTGATCAGCAAATGAAATATATTAGCAACTTATAATTAGTACTACTTTCAAGTGTTACATAATTTTGCAGTATAAATAGAAATAACAGAAAACAAAAAACACACCAGAACTTTATGTGACAGTCTTCATCAGAACGAATGATGGATGAGTTGATCTAAGCCCTCTTGGAGAATCAAGACTCTTTCTTAAAAGTTTTCCCATAGCAAAAATGGGATGATTTTGATGATTAGAACTTGAAGAAGAAGAAGAAGAAGAAGAAGAAGGAAGATTTGTAGATTGGAAACTTTTACAAACCTTAATATGTCTCTTTAAAGCTTCTTCAGTACTAATAATCCTTTCTGATGATTTCAATATTTCATCTTTAACAACTTCAATACATAATCCACAAATCCATAGCCCACAATACCTATCTCGAATTCGGGAGATATAATTTGAAGTACATTCCTCTGTAAATCCACATGATTCACACTTAATAAATTCAAGAATTTCACTTTCAGAAATTGCGGGAATTTCCATTTTCCAGAGCCAAATTGAGAAGGAAAAAAAAACCTTCAAATTTTTTATAGAAAAGAAGTGATTTTGGAAGAAGCCCTCATCTTATGAATCTGCAGATTGTAGATGATCATACAAAATATGGCCTTTTTTTTCTTGAAAGTGAATAAATATATATATGTGTACAGAAATGTTCAACTCCCTTGAGTGGCCTTATTTAATTTGTTTATGTAACATCTGACTTTCCTCCTATAATTGAAACATGGAGGTGGGGGAGGGGGGCGGGGAAGGTGGGTGTGAAAGAAAATAACATTTTCTATGCTTTTATTATAGAATAATAAGGCTAATGAAACACGTTAGGAATTGTAAAATCATCATTCATGTGTTTAACATGGCTATCAAGACAGATTTTGGACATCCAGGCCCCTTGTGGTGTCATAGAACAACACTATCTGGATAAGAAACTCGCAGTTATTATCTGAAAATGCACACTGAGGCTATGTTTAATATATAAAAATGGGATAAAATCAAATAATTTTTTCAACTTCTCTTTCTATTATAATGTTTGGTATTTAAACAATAACTTTTTCAGAGGAAAAAAACTCATTCCTAGATGAAGCTGGAAAAGCCTTTCCACACTAAAACTTATGAAAAAGTCTTTCAAGGTAAATTGGGAATCATTTTAAAAAATATTAGACTATTATACTCTCAATATATTACATATATTACGTTCAATTGATTTTTTATCTATTGTACCTTCTTTTATTTTGATATTTAAAGGGAGTTATTTTATGACTATTTTTAATATTATTCAATAAAATATTTGCTTTTTTAAGTTTTAAGGTGTATTAGGGTATGAAAAATACATTTTATACTAGAACGATATTTAGGTCATATTATATATAATTGCATTCAATTCCGACATAAAATAATCATTTTTTCAAATAAAAAAAAAAGGAACCATCACTCCATTCTATCTTTTCTATCCTTCTAAACACTAGAATGAAAATAGAATTTAATTCCATTTCGAATGAGAAAATATTTTGAATAGTAAAAGATTTCATTCTCTATCATTCTACTGTATCAAACGTGATGTCAATAAATTTCGTCTCGTGATATATGTTTGCATAAAGAAATTCTCGATCACTAAAAGGTGTATACTGGATAAATTTCATCTCATGCTATGTAGTTTGATACATATATGATTCAAGTCTAATAGAAATCAATAAGATTTTAGGGAAGAATATAAAGAACAAAGTTGAAATAAGACAACGTGGAGGAATTATTGCATATCAACATAACCGTTTGATTAAAGGATTATTAGTAGTTTAAAGTGATGGAAGCTTCCTTTCATCAACGAAACTAGATGTGATGGGAAATGGCAGATGTCTTTAGACTTAAAATTATGATCAACTTCACATAAAATTTGGCTCAACTTGGATTCTTAATTTTTAGGGTTTATGTTATCTTTTAAAAACATTTTATTATTCACAAATTTAAAAAAAAAAAAATACACACTTTCTTTTCAAATTTAACTTCTATTCAAGTTGGTTTGAAATCGTTCTTAATTAAATTTAGGCCTCCAAAATATGAGCTCAATTTTCAAAAACTTCTAGAATTGAAAATGAGATATCAAGATTGAATTGGTGATTGAAAAAAAAAAAAAAAAAAGTAAATTCAGGGAAAGATGAGTTTTAGACTTATTATTGAACTTTTTGTTCAGTGGCTGATAATTATTGCAACCCTACAAACTTTGTAAGTACTTTTGGATAAACATGTAGACTAGAAACTTTTAACTTTGGAAGAGAGTTTTCAAACCCACCGAAAAATGCTACCAACTTACTACCTCTGCACTGCACATCTCTAGAAGAAAACAATAACGGCACATCTTTTAACCCCAACACTTCACTATATGTACAAACTAGTTGTTTTCTCGTGATTAATGGCGTATACCCTTTGCCATGCCATATAGATAGAGATCAAACTGATGAATATTGGATGCTTCCTATATTTATAATTTGCAGTTCAATAATCAGAGATAAAGAGATAAATCTTTAAAAAACGTTTTAGATGCTTAAGCATATTGAAGTGTGATGTATAACTTGTTTAACTTTTAATGTGGGATTTTTCACACTTTACCCGTCAAGCTGACCAGATTCAACGCATATTATTTGGATTTACTCTATGAATCTTGTTATATTCGTGATGGTCTAGATTTGAACTTATATCTTTTTATTTTATAGACAGTTCAAACAGATAAATTAAATCTCATCGTGGACTTTTTACTTCTTGTTAAGGCGACTACTGTTTTACTAGCCTTCAGTTACGTCCTTGCATATCACATTGGAAATTAGTCACTACTTGATTGAGTTTTAGGCTCTTCAAAGGATTTAAAACCTTTACAAAGAGGCACCCACCAAAAGGGTTGCATGATTTTATTTTATGTTTTTTAGAAAGTATGGATTTGGCAGTGACATTTTCAAGTTTTATTATAGCTTGCCTACTTGCTTTAGGGCTGCAAGTGTTCTTCTTCTCACCAATTTCTCCTGAAATTCTTGAACTTCCTCCGGCCTCTTCGAGGCAAAAGCTTCCTCCCTCCAACGCCAAATTACAGGTAGTCGACTGACTTGTGAACCATTATTTTGCTGACATGTTTAATGTAATCTTTTCATTGTTGTTATGGTTTCTTTTCCTTGAAATTTTCAAGAAATTTTAATATTTTCTTACATAATTAAACAGGAGGTAATAAAACTAGGAGAGGGATTTTTGGTGAAACCAGAAGATATATGTGTGGACAAAAATGGTCTTATTTATACAGCCACAAGAGATGGTTGGATAAGAAGATTACATAGAAATGGAACATGGGAGAATTGGAAATGGTTCCAAAGTGAAAGTTTACTAGGAATGACTGCAGCTGCAGATGGTAGTATCATTGTATGCGATTGTGATAAGGTAGTAAGAATTAATCCTCAAATTAAGCAAACTTTTTGTCCCCCTTTTTCAATGAATTTGCTCAGTACAGTCTATATTCTCTTCTTAATATTTGACAACTATGATAATTTCAGGGTTTATTAAAGTTCACAGATGAAGGAATAACTGTTCTTGCATCACATGTTGATGGTGTCAAAATAAGGTGAGTGTAATCTTAAGTCTTAACTACTCCTTCCCGTCTTTTACTTGTCGCATATAAGAAATTTCACCTTAAAGCAATTATAGTAAATGATATGGCCTTTTTATATAGACTAAAATGTCATTTCGTCGTTAATATCTGTACAATTTTTCATGAAAGAACAATTAAATAAAGGGTTCAATTATATTTTTATATATAGAAGGTGATAGCTCAGTTAGTTAGTGTTATAGGTTTGATGCACACTTCCCCTCTCCCAACGTATCAAAAAAAGGGAAGGATATAATTAAAAAAATTACTAAATACCATATTACTTTCATATTGTGATTAAAAAAATACATAAACTAGGACGAGTAAAAGATGAACACAATTTAATATAATGAGTGTTACTCTAAGCAAAACACATACATGATTACATGGGACCTAATTGTTTTTGTCATGTTTCGCGTTCGTGTGTTCAAAACACTAACAATCCATTACTTAGCAATCGTTTCTATTATATTAAAATAGATATCTCAAATTAATTACGAATACTTAAATCTATATTTATGACATATAAACACATCAAACCTATCCATATATAAGATAAAGCGTATTACATTGACGGTGTTAGGAGCTAGGTTTCTTGCTGGGCGCCCATCATGAAGATGAGATGATTGATGTTTAGTGTGAAATAGAAAGTAGAGAAGGGCACACAAATTGAATGATTTAAATAATGATAGGGTAAGTACATCCAATTCTGTTATTGCAATGAGTGACCACCATAGTTGAGAAACAGAGCATGCCCACCCATACAGAAAAATTCATATGATACTACTGGTTTTCATTTCCCCCTTAAAATGGACTTTCTAGCACATGGTTTGGTTATGTTTTGTTTATGAATCTGTTTTTGTTGGGACCAGCAACCATATATGATGTTTATGGCTTTGGTATTTTTTCAAGTTTGTATGTCAATCATGCAATCAATCTCTTGCTGAGGTTTGTTTCATATATCCAATTCAGACTATCCAACTTTGGCTTAATCCAATGTTCTTTCACCTTACACTTTCCTAGTTTGGTTCGCAGAGAGAGAGAAGGAAAATGGTAAAAAAAAAAAAGAACAATATATTTATTTTTATTAATAGAAGTATATTCATTCACTTCAATTACTTATCTTGTAAAGGCGGGGAGAGATGAATCGAATTTTAGTGTCTTAATCAATTTAGTATTTTTGTTAGATTAATATTAAAGGGTATCCAAGAATGTTTCAAAATACATAATTTGAAGTGTTGTGAGTCTATAAAGTTTCTATTTTTTTGTTTTTGGATCCTAACTATTTATTAGGCATGCAATGAAAAAGGATAGATAGATTGAAAAAGTGTGGTTTTTCTGGATCAGATTTGCAGATGATGTGATAGAAGGAAGAGATGGAAGTTTGTATTTGAGTGATGTAAGTAGCAAATTTGGATATGAAGAATGGTATTTTGATGTTTTAGAGGCAAAGCCTCACGGGCGGTTGCTAAGATACGACCCTTCAGCCAATCACACATCAATTCTTCTTCATAATCTTGCCTTTCCAAATGGTGTTGCACTTTCTCCACTTGAAGATTTTTTGATCGTCTGTGAAACTTGGAAGTAACTACTTTTTATATTACTTCAATTCAATTCAATTCATTTCTTAAAAATTGATTATTTATTAAACAAAACTTGATTCAAGCCAACCTTGTTTAAACAGATTTAGGTGTCTAAAATATTGGCTGAAAGGGGAAAATAGAGGACAAACTGAAATCTTTATAGATAATCTTCCTGCTTCACCGGACAACATCAATCTTGCTCCTGATGGAACCTTTTGGATAGCTCTCATCCAGGTATGTATGTATCTATGTATGTATGTGCCCCAAATTTCATCATCCCATTTGTCAACAACTCAACATTGCAACTTTAATCCAATACTTTAGGTATGATATTCAAAAGTAATACACCACTCTCACAAATTTGAAACCAACTTATGAAATACTTATTCGGATTAAGACCTAATCATAAGTGCAGTTATATGTTTATCATGTTATCTAAGCAGTTATATTTTGTGCACTGAAGATAATTCCACCAAGACTGGAGTTTTTACACAGATCCAAAGTGTTGAAACACATTGTGGCGACTTTTCCATGGCTGACGTCGCTCGCCAATGGAGCAAACACAAAGGCACTTGTGGCAAATGTGAATGCTCAAGGAAAGATAATAAAGATTTTTGACGACCCAACTGGAAAAGTGATGGCTTTTGTGACATCTGCATTGGAATTCGAAGGTCATTTGTATTTGGGCAGTCTAAAAAGTGACTTCATAGGCAAACTGCCGTTGGAAATGGCATTTGCTTAAAGCGAGAAAGAGGGACAAGAAGGAACCCTAACCCCATCTCTCTACTACATCATCATGCATATCCAAGTAGGGTTTCATCTGCCATTTTGGTGGGACTTGCTTAGATAACTAATTGCTGAAGCAAATATCTAGATGGTACTCGATAGGACTTATGACTTTGAACTGTATTATTGATTATGTAATATCTGCCAATAATGTGACACATTTCGTGCTACAAAAAGTTCATAACCAAGACCAAGACGATGGCCAACATCACGAGTCATTTAGCAAATTGTTACATATGCAAGTAACCAGAAGCTAGTTATCTCGAATCACTGAAATAAGATAAGGCGAAAGTGTAATGTCTAGGGAATATTTGACAAATCATTCAAGAACTATCACAATAATGAAGACAAAAGATCATTACTAGGTGCTCTGATTAATCCAATACACACAAGAGAATCCTTCATTTGGTATTTGAAAGTCTCACGTTTTCATCAAAGCAAATGTTCGTGATTCTCATAGAACAATGAAAATGATTTTGAATTGATCAAATCAGTCACGCTCACTAATGGCAGTTAAGTGTTCATCAATTTCTTCGGTTGTCAACACCCTGAAGATTGGATTCTCTTTCCTCACAACACCAACCTGTCAACATGGCACATTAAAAAAAAAAAAATTAATACACATCTGGAATATTACCAAAGCCTACAATATGGTAAACAGACATTTCTAGACCTTTGTCTCATGCTCCTAAGCAGATACTGGGTATTGCAAGAGCTCCAAACCGTTCTTGCAGATTACTAAGAGGTTAACACCTCCATACCAGAGATGGAGGAATTGCTTATCTTGAAAGGTTATCTAGACAATGTGCTATCCTTTAAACTGCGGGTTTAATATCTCTAAACCATTTGAGATTGTACAAGATGTTCCGTAATTGAACTTTTATACACTTAAATTACAGTCGAAAGAAAATTTGACCCAAGACTAGAAAGCTTTTAAATGGAAGGCAACTTCCAGGTCGGCTAAGCATGAAAATGAGGTACCAAGCAGAGACCAAGGAAGAAAATGCACGGTGAATCAATGCGTTGAAACTCGTGCATAGATAGGCAACACATAGGTAAACCTTTCGGAGGATAAGCAAATAGCAAGAGCAAGTAGGTTTTAAATAAATGGCACAGACTATTATGGACCTGCTGCCTATTTGGTATTGCTTAATTTCTAATGCAGCAAACAGTTCGGAGGAAGGAATAAAGAACACATACCTCGATTTCATTAGCCTTGAAATCCTCCTGTAGAACAGATTGCAGAGCCGAAATTGCCGTCTAGAGAAAAGAAAAGCAATAATTTCACATGAGAAAGTGCTTTCAGTATCTCACACCATCACAAAAACCTTAATGTCAACACTGATGCAAACGTCACAAGCAATAACCATACAATAAATTTTGTACCCCTGTGCATTCAACTCAAAACCAAACTCAACAGAGTCCATGCAATCAGAGATGTAATTTCCTGTATCACTGGTTCATTTCTTATGAAGGATAACTAGAGATATAGATATGCTTTGTTCACTTGTTAATAATGGATGGAGAAAACAATGGATGGAGAAGTCCAGCTATTATTAGTTTAATTTGAACATTTTGGTTCGCATGAATCATCCACAACACACTGGTCAAAAGTCAGAAGTAAGCTAATAACCGGAAGAGTACATTTCAGGATTTTATCATACTCGGACATGATGAAAACAAATAGAACACTAGAAGCAGACCATAGTTAGAACAAATGGGAAACATAGAAGAAAAGGATGAAAAGTCAAGAAGCATCAAGTTAAAACTTAATATCTACTCAGCTACTATAGAAACACACAAAATCACGCAGATATCTATGTCTTGCTGCTCCTTTACCTGGACAGTTTCCTCATAAGAAAAGGCAGGATCGTTTTTCATTTTCTTCTCTAAAAAGTTAATAGCCTCTTGATCTTTAGATCCAGCACTTGTGGCCTGCCAAATGTCACAATAAACTCCGATTACATCTTTATAAAAGATCTTACAGCATATGAAGCATAGGGAACAAGAAATAAATCAAGTACCCCCATTGCATTTAAGAAACTAACCAGGTTTGAATATGCAAATTGACACCAATTGCACAAGAATTGTCACAACCAAATGAATTAGAACATAATATCAGATCTTAATTGGCAAAGAACAAAAGTAAATAGGTAACCCTTGTCTCAACCCCAAGGTTCGTCAGTGTATTTCCATGACCGCTGACTAGAGGTGACAAAATTCACATTTATAAGGTTAACGGCATCTTAATCCCAAAGCCGCCAGAAAGATTATATTACAAAAAGCAGTAGGTAAGTTAAAGTACTTTCAAATTTAAGACTTTATAACACCAAGATAATAGAAAGAGCTTACATATTGTCCAATCATTTTCAGATATTTTATGGGCATACCTTATGGTCATCTTTTTAACCAAATAGATTCCCTTGTATTTCAACCCTTCCTATTAACCCAAAAACCTTCTGACCCTAGCTCATTTTTTAATATAGCACGCTCTTAGATCTTGCAAATAAGTATTTCACTACTTTAAGAAATATTAGAAAACATTGATTCAGAAAGTCTTCAAAAGAAGCATAATGAAAATATGTTATTTTGATTTGTCTTCTGAGCTTCTCTCCTACTTTCTCAATACTAATTTAAGGGGTAACAAAAAAAAAAAGGAAAAATTCTCCAAGTACCTTGTGACCAAAAAAATGTCCAGCAGGATCACACTTGAAAAGTTGAGGCCCCCTCTCATCATCGATACCCAAAATCATCGCGACTGCCGAGCAAAATAAGTGGTATGTGAGAAGAGAAGATAATTACTCCTTCCATCCAAAATTGGATGTCCTATTTTGACTTAACGAAGACTTGAGAAAGCATCAGATATTGAGTTACCATCTTACATTTAATAGTTAAGGGGGTAAGTAGTGGAACTTGTAGTTAAATAAATATAATCTCTCAAATAAAGGACGCTAATTGTAGAAGTTTAGACAGAAAAAAGGATCATTTCAGGAAAGTGGATATTTATTTTACAAATTTTCAAGATAGAAATATGGACATTCAATTTCGGATGGAGAGGGGAATAGGAGTACTTCAAACACTGAAATAAGTCCTAAATATACAAAAGGTTGGGAACAAACCTACTCCAAGGGGCCTCATATAGGCATGCTGTGTATATACCTGAGACTTATCTGCAATCCTGCAATATGATATAGCTTTCAGAAAAGATGAACAAGAACAAAAATAAATGGGCCAATATTTGTGCATCTTCAAACACTTGTCACATCAACCCCCAAAGCAGGTTCCCCAATCCAATGAATCTGGTTAAGAATATAACACTAAGAGTAACATAAAGCAGAGGTAGCATAGTGTAGTTAGCTATGTAGTCCAGTTCTAAATTTTACATTTGCACTAAGAGAACGGATAGTTGCAAAATTGACAATGACCAAAGATGTTGTAAGTCAAAGCAAATGTAACATGAACCAGTATGAACTGATATAACGCAATTACAAAACATAGCATACCATCTGGCCAATGCATCTACAGGCATCTCATAACCATATCTGAAACGAAACTCAGCAGCTTCATTCCTAGCTTGTTGAACTAATGTCCTTGCATCAGCTAGAAAGGTCCACAGAGAATAAGTATCAAGTTTTGAAAATTAAATAACATGATCTAACTGGCAAGAGTAGCGGAATGCAATACATAGCATATGTGGGAAATGTTAATCTTAGATTAGAGTTTCACTTTTGGAACTATTAGTCATATTTGTCTGGTTAAATTAGATATCTGATTTTCTATAACGTGACTGCTGAGTTACCAATAGCAGACATTTGCATTAAGAAAATACGTCTTCAGTCCTCTCCTTAAAAAGCTATTGTATCTTGCCTCTTCAGTTTTCTATTCCACTAACTATCATTTTGCATTCTCCCATCTGCCAAAATTTTATTACATTTGGAAAAGATTACATCAATGACGACCAAGTCCTTCTGTGTGCCAGAAAAAGTTGAGCATTTCAAAAAAGAAAGGTCATTTCTTTTGATTTAACAAGTCTTACGTAATGAGTGTTCACTCCACCATTTCCAAGTAGCTCATATCAATGATTTTAGAATACCAGCCATTGCCCATACTCAGACCTAAACTTAACATTCGCAGAATAAAACTCAGAACCAGAGTTGCAAAGGATTTAGGCAACATACCTGTCATCCCAGTGGCTAACAACCCAAGGTACTTAGTTATGGGAAACAAATGGGACACACTTGTTTGATCCAAGAGCTTGTCCTGCTCAGATATATTTCATTTTCAGAAAAATATCCAAAGAGTCACAAAAAACAAACAAAATTTACTCGAAAGAACTAAACAACAAAAGAAAGGAGCTAATTTTACAAACCGGAACTTTCTTCTGAGTAACTACGCAAACTGAATCCTTTCCTCGGACCCCAATAGAGGTGATGCCGGCAGCTTTAACAGCTTTGAATGCATATTCTGAAAATGCCAGGTGTTAAAACCCTAATACTTCCAATAAACCCCAACTCCACAACTAAATCCACTTACGAAGAAAAATAAAAGCTCGGAAACAAGAATGCAAATTGCGCATAGAAAAAAAATGGAGATTAGGGCAAAAGATAACTGCTTACCGACTTGGTAAAGGCGACCTTCCGGGGAGAAGATCGTGATGTGACGATCGTATCCACCTCCGCTTCCACGACTACTCATTCTGATTTGATTCTTCTTGCTGTAATCTACAGAGAATTTTGATTTTGATTTCTATTATGAAGTTGGATTGCAGTGTTGTAAAAGAAAATATATGGAACGAGGGAGATTTGGCGTCAAAGAAGAAGAAAGCTTTTGCTCCAAGACAAGGAGAGGAGAAGCTCAGTAGAACTACTCTCTGCTTAACGGGCTGCTAACCCAACTTAAGAGGGCTTTTAATCCCCTAGCTATTGATTTGCGGGCCACTTATATGTTGCCAAACCGCCCCAAGGCCCAAAATGCAGGTTGGACATTTTTTTTTATTAAAAGTTCCAAAAGATTACTGAGCTACAAGTAGCAAATACCACGCTGTGATACAGATACTCCTGCAGTTTATTTATCGTATAAGAAACGCTCCACCTTAAGTAACTTGTACCTAATCTATCAACTCTAAAAAAAGAGTCAAGATCCTTTACTGATTGATGCAACAGCCTGAAATGCTACATATTTTAACCTTTTTTTCTTTAGCATTAAAGAAACTAAAAGAGATTATTCCAACCAGACCTTTATCTTAATAAAACTTAGAACCAATCACACTTACATCCTCAAATTATTATTGTTTAGTAAATATAATTTTTAAAAGTTTATGTCCTGTGCCTCTTATATTCTTTTTAAACACTTAAAAATAAATGTTTATAAAAATATTGTTTTAAATAAATTAATATAATAATTATACAAAATATCAATAGGTAGAAGCTACTCTAAAAAGCATCTCCAAAATATCTTTTTAAAAATAATTTTTTTTTTTAAGTTAAAAACATATATAATAAAAAGTTAAGAAATAAACTAAAAATTGTTTATTTTAAATATTGCAGAAATTGACCAAAATTCGTTGATGTTTAGTTAGAGTAATAATAACGAAACATTTTGACAACACATAAAATATTTTAAGTATAGTGGTTGAAAAAGAATCTTACATGTTGACCATGAACTTCATCATTTTATCATACTCTTTCTTTGTTTTAGAAATATCTTGTTACTATTTGTGTTAGCAATAATCTAATAGTCAACATTTAACTTATATTTTCCATAAAAAAAATATCCAACTTATATTAAATTCAAAAGTTGGATATTCTATGAAAAACATCTAAAACATGAGTGAGTGATTTGCATGTCAAAAAAAAAGAAAGCCACTCATTACTGTATACAAGAGGATTTCTAAAAATCCCTTTTTAGTGCTGAATTTCCTATTTGAAAGATCATTCAAAAACAATGTTACACAAGTAAATGGCAGAGCAAACTCATTAATGGTAGACAAAAATAGAACAATTGCAACTTTTAATATGCTCTATCAAAATGGATACAAAACTCAAACCCCTTAATAATATGTACAAACATTTGAATCAAAACAACTAACCTTTTCTCTAATGTAAAGAACAAAGAAAGCATAAAGAAGAGGAAAATAAAGAACAAGAAGACGAACCTAAGCTCGCCTATTTATATTTCATCCTCTTTTCCAGATTCCTTTTTGAACCATTGGGAGATTGCTTTCTGGATTTCGAGGCTTGGCTATCATTTGGTTTTCGGCTGTTAATGAAGTCGGAAAAAGAAGGAATCGGTGGCAACTTTGTATCATCAGAAACACTTTGCAGTACCCCAACAGGAGTTTCTGGTTCAAGGCCATGAGGCCTCTTTTCATCGTTTGTTTCTATTGATAAACCATCTAAAGCAGGTTCTGATGTTGAATAGCAATCTGATTTATTGCTTGTAGCGTTACATGCAGGTGTTGAACTCTTCAGCTTGCTCAGTAGTTCTTCAGAATTGGCCGTTGATATCCATCTCACGTTACTTGCCAATTGAGATAAGTAAAAAGATTTGCCACTCTTGCCGTACTTCTTGTAGCACTCATTTTCAAGCATCACTACAGATGCTTCATGATCGATACTGCAAAAGATATAAAGAAATGAATGCTGCCTCTGGCAAGTCCAGGAAACTAGACTATTATGACAAGTCAAGTCCATCATTTCATGGCACTCAGTTAAGAAAGTGATTAAAAGAGAAGAGAAATGGAAGGGAGAGACAAACATACTGTAAATCATTGAACCGTTGCTGGTTCTGCTTCACCGCATTCGTTAATCTTTGCTTGCCTGACTCTCTTAGTGATTCTGATATGACATTCTTGTCTATCTTATTTACCTGCTTAAGCTTAAAGGTTAAGAATCAACGATACATGTACAGCCAAGTAATAATGTAGTAATAATATGTCAAGCCATTGAAATCAGATATTCGCACTACAGCCTGATTTTCATCATAAAAGCCATGCGAAAGTAGGGGCACTTGGGAAAATTCAATAGCATTTAAATCTTGTGAGAGGAAAAATCATATAGATAATTCGCTACAAATAGTATAATTGGCAATATTGATGAGGTGCATATTAGATTCAGCATATACACTTATAACAGCTGTTTTGGTAAATACACTTGTGAGGTCCATCATGGAAAAAAAAACAAATTGATACCTGTTTTTCAGGGACCTTATTACGATAATAACTCTCTTCTGCACGCTGCAACAACTCAAACTTATCATTTAGCCTTGACTGTGATAATGAACTTGATCGGATGCTCTTTGCAACATCAACAATATCTAAGTTGAATAAATAAAAAACCAACCAGCATTAAACAAATAAGCACTAGGGCACAAACAAAATGCCCTTTGACAAAGAAAATGAAACTGCAATATACCATCCGCATCTGATATATCTTCTTCTGATCCACTTGCTTCATCATCCCGGTTCCAGAACTCAGAGAGTTGGCCATCTTCAGTGAGAACAGTAGAACTGCAATAAGTAAAGATATTCAACTAGCAGAAAGATGGAATCCCAAGAAGCATATCATAATACAAGAAGGAAACAACTTAGTCTGAAACTAAAAGTCAAAAATCAATTATCAGTTAGTCCTGAAGGAAACAAGTTATGATAACAAGGATAAAACTTGATCTAGTCTTCTATGTACGTCATCTTAAATTTAGTGTAATTGAACAAAGGATAGAAACTTTCATATTTCACTTTTTAATTCTGCCAAGATATTAAACTGAAGTTCTAGCTTAACATATCAAGATGCAAATTTCAAACTTTTACATAGTCAAGGATGCAGCAACAACTAAAGCACGTTTGTTATTAGAGAGAACAATCTATCTGAAAAAGATTAATTAATGTGCATGATTAGAATGGGGACCTGCTTATATATATTCTGGAGGAAGTACTTCTGTGGCGAAAAGCACAAGCAGTCTTAAGCTCCTCTAGATATTTGGCAACTAAATTAGGATGTTTGCATGAGTCACATGTTTTTGCACAAAGTGTACCAGATACCTGCTTTGTAAAGGTAGATACTTGGTGTCACCATATCTAGTAATGAATTAAAAAAATCTTCAAGTACAGAAGGACTAATAATTCGGATCACTAAAAACCTGTTCTCCGAAACTCTCAAGAATCTTCTTCCTACGGCAACCAGACTCTTCACAGTATTCTACCATCTTCATGAATCAAATGTTCAAGATCCAGAGAGATGTCAGCAAATATAACAATTAATTAAATTCATAGAAGTTCCAGAAACTACCTGTCCAAAGTCCACAAGAGATTTTTTTGAGGTCACATCCTGCGAGCTTGAGGAATTTGATTTCTTGTTCCCAGCAGTCCGCAGAATAAATTCCTGCATGATCACCAAGATTTCAGAGCGACTTTCAACTGTTGATAACTTTAAGTGTAAAATGGGATTTTGAAGCTAAGGACTAAGATTTAACCATTCTCCGCCTGTCATCCACTCCATAATATAAGAAACTTTTGGATGGTAATTGATCACGACCTGCTCTACCTGACTCCTGATAGAAGGACTCCATTGACTTGGGAATATTGAAATGGCAGACAATTCGGACATCCTTCCGATCTATACCCTATTATGTATAAGCAATCATCCAGCTTAGTATCACTCCGATTTGAAGTTTCTAACTGTATAAAATTAAACTCAAATGTAGTTTCATACCATCCTGTAGTGAAACCACTAGTTCAGACATCTGTGCTTGTACCCAATATATGCTCCAAAAGGATGACGAGGAAGAAGAATGAGACAAGTTATGTAAGAATAAATATGAGAAAAGCACAGGAACTAGTAGGGCAGTAATTTCTGAATGCTTCAGTATGTA
Source organism: Catharanthus roseus (assembly GCA_028651295.1). Taxonomy (NCBI): domain Eukaryota; kingdom Viridiplantae; phylum Streptophyta; class Magnoliopsida; order Gentianales; family Apocynaceae; genus Catharanthus; species Catharanthus roseus. The sequence goes on along the minus strand of JAPQWS010000044.1, from coordinate 450,928 downwards.
GGATGTTAATCAATAAGGTGATGTGGGATAACAGTTTTCTCCATTTTTTCCATTTTATAAACTGAAACAAGGACCAGTTACCATGCAGGTTAATCTGCTCTTCCAAACTGTAAAACATATTCGGCTCTATTATTTTGACAAGCAATTTTCCGAAAAACTGAAAAGACTGAAAGGTACTGAAATGCACCAGAAAAAATATTGTAAACCCATCATGGAGAAGTTATAAGATCAAATGGACCTGTCAAAAGATTTGCCATCAGGTGCAGAAAACTGTTTTCAACAAAATGGCATCAAAAGTTTCCTGTATCTAGGTAAGGATCCAAGTCTTGATGAAGAAGTCAAGTCACAGGTTCTGCTTCATTGATCAACTGATGGTTTACAAGAAAGATAATCTGCAGAATAGAGAAGAGAAACTCTACTGAATATGAAGGCCATACCCAAATGCCACTGTTGCCACAACTACTTGTATTTTAGCTGAAACCCATTCATCCAAGACAGAGCTCCTGAGTTTACTGTTCAACCCAGCATGATATGCTGAAAGCATGGTAAAGATAAGAAAGCATAGCATGCAAACCATGAACATACGTTCAGAAAGGGTAAAGGAACTATTTGATTTACCAGCACAAGCAACTCCATTCTTTGATAGATGAGAAGCCAGATCATCACAAGCCGTACGTTCAAGGCAGTAAACAATCGCACAGACATCTCCACATGATTTCAGTAAGTTACGCACATCAGCATACGGGTCATCCATAAGATCTTTGTATCGAACTGCAAAGTGAAAAAATTTAAACATTTATGTTCATTTAAATTTCAATCACAGTCAGAAATCAATTTTCCCAAAATGATAATAGTGGTTCATCTCTTGAGGTCTAGAAATTGGCAGATTACTCTAAGGAAGTTGTTCACTTAAGCAGTTTATGAGTTTTTTTTCTTTTTTACAATATGTATAATCTAACTAACTAACTTGTATTTAACCCGCTAGATGAGAGAGGTGGAATGAAATTTCAGACTTACAAAATAAAGAAGAGGGGTTTAGAATGACAGCTTTCACTTGCCACCCAGTAACACAGGGCTGTGTACTCTTAAATATTATCTGGGAGCAACACTCATCTGGGGATAGCGGATTTATGCAAAACAAGGAGCTCATAAAGTGCATCAATTTTTTTACAATTTGTAGTGCTACCAGATGCAGGTAATGCAGGAGGAGAAAAAGAACAACATTGCATGCCGAATGTCAACAAATAAAGCTTTAGTTTTCTGAATAACTTGCAATTATGAGTACAAATTAAGAATACTGATATGTCCAAAGGATAAAGGATGAATAAATGCATTTTTGAAAGCATTGTAGTTGCTTTACACTAAGTCTTGATATCCACCTGACCTTCATAATAAATATTAGGACGGTTGAAAGATGATGTTAACACCAATGGGTTATGCAGACTCAAGGATTCTATCACATCCTTCTGAACCCTGCATCAAAGTGCATAAGCAGTATATGATTAATTCCCCATATATTCAGCAAAATCATATTCATGCTTCTCATTGAAAAGGAAACTTGTGGAGAAGAAAAAAAAAATCATTAACAGCTGATATCTAAAAGGTCAAGCTGAAAATTACAAGTAGGAATCAAGTATACCTACTTAGTAATGGCAACATATGAATTTTACAAACAGAAATAAGAGCACAACAAAATAATCAAATATGAATATAATTTTGAAGTCTTTGATTCGTTTTTCTCTAAAAAGAAACAAAAGAGAGGAGTGTAGTAAAACAAAATATTATACCAGCATCCATTTATCATCTGGTTGCACAATGAAACCAAACTAGAAATGCAAGCTTTTATTTGAAAAGGACATGGAAATGCTTACTTGGGAACAGCAGTTGCAGTCAAAGCCAACACGGGTGTTCCAGGTAGTTGGTTCCTCAAGGAAGAAAGCTTTCTATAGCTAGGCCTAAATTACATACACCATTCAAAATCCAGAGATAAGAGACAATGATAAATTTGCTCAGGAAGGAAGACATTTTCCAAGGGTATCTTCTGGTCATTCAATACTGGGATATTGTTAAGTGAATGAGCAGAGAATTGATTAATTTGCTAAACTGTCTTGAGGTTTCAGAGGTTACCTGAAGTCATGACCCCATGATGAGATACAATGTGCCTAAAATATTTCAACAACATAGAAAGTTGTAAATCAACCATGGATGCATCTAGCAGAATTACTCATGTTTCCACCGAAACTCAGTACATACCTCATCAATGGCTATAAGATTCAACAGCCCTCTAGAATGGATCTTTTTTAACTTTGACATGAATCCTGATGTCGCAAATAGTTCAGGTGTCACATAGAGCAACCTTATGGATGGCTTTCCACGTTCCAGGTCTTCATGAATCTGCTCAGATCAAATCAGAGACACCATCATGTGCACAGAGCACTATTCCTACAAATTTTTAAGCATTGCAGAAACTAAAGAAGGAAGTATTTTCATCTGTAATGATTAAAATTCCATTCAAAATCCATTATCAAGCACAGCCGTCTAGACCAGCACATTTAGAGAGAGTGTGTCACGTCCGTGCCCGTGAGCCATGAAGCACGATTTATGGGCCTGCCAGCACGCACGCCAACTACTTGGCAACGTACTTGCTATCCCAAAATGCATATCCCAAGTTAACAATTGATGCTTAGGCCCATACTCTTATACCATTTGTTCTTATAACTTTTATCCTATGTGGAACGGGAACATTCATTACATTGAGGCCCTAGCATTCTTGCCAGGCATCTTCAAACTTAGCTCAAGACCAAACCAAGGGTATGGTATCCTAATCATGCTCTGATACCAAAACATCACACCTCAAACCAGCGGGTTACGAGCATGACTCATGGACCTGGCAATACCCTCGGCCAACTAATTGGTAACTGTCCTCACTATGCTGGCCCATGATCTTATATCATTCGTCCCCATCACACTTATCCTATGTGGCATGAGATATCACAAACAACGCCTGAGAGATCCTTCTAAGGAATAGGAACTCACATGCTTGTGCACAGATTCGAAAGCACACTAGGAATCTGACCAAAAGCAAGAAGTATTCAGTTCTGTAGTTAAGTTGTCCTCTCAGCAGGGTAGTTTAATCTCAATCCAGCGCTTTCATTGAGCCTTGTTCTCAACTTTAGCCTCACCGAGTAATACCCTTGAAGGGAATGTCTTATCATCTACCCAAGCGAACTACTTTAATGTCTACTCTTAAAATAATATTGCATTTCCAAAAGAATACCTTGTTTTTCACAGGTGCTGACTGGGTTGAATAAAGATATTCAGCAGCAATCCCTTGCTTTTTCAATGCCATCACTTGATTTTCCTGACGAGAGAAATCGAGTGCAAGCTATAATGAGCATTTGAGTTCCCATTCATTAATGTACAGACTAATAACAACAGCAAAACCTTTAAGCACACTCACCATAAGGGCTGAGAGCAAAATGGAGAACCCACAGGAACAACCAGAATCAGATAATAACCTATCATTTGCAATCCAAAGCAAAATGTTGTGTAGTTTGTGCTTTCTCTATGAACAAAAAGTATGATAGTGGTTGACTTTCACCTATTAAAGGGCTAACAACAAGTACTATGCCAGTTTTTGCTAGAGCAGGAATCTGATAGCACATTGATTTCCCGCCACCAGTTGGCATGAGACAAAAACAGTCCCTCCCTAGATTAAAACCAGCAGAAAAATCCGCACCATAAGTCTTACAACTCGAATTGAATAATCCCAGAAAAGTAAAGTAAATGCCAAGAATGATACTCATTTTAAAAAGAACACAAACTCATTTATGAAATTTCAGAAACAGAGGCATTGAATTGGACCTGAGAGTACTGCTTCAATGGCTTCTAACTGCTTCCCTCTAAACTCAGAATGCCCAAAATGCCATCTCAAGAGCTTCACCAAAACGTCCTTTCCAATCTTCTGCTTCTCAGGTCCGCATAAATTTTGCATTGGCAATGGTGATTTCATATTGCCACCACCAAACTACACTATCTACATCCAAGACAATTAATTTCCAAATTTCCTTTTTCTTTGAAAGTGAAAGAACCGTTAAAAATGAAAAGGGAAAAAAAATCCCACTGGAGGAAAGCCATGGAACCTTATGAAAAATAACTAATTCACAGGAATAAAAACAACCGAGCCCAGATTACCATAGCATTAGTATATGCAAACTTCACTCGTATTAAAAGGAACAAGAATTCCAGAATTTTTCAGTTTCAGAGAAAATGATCATATGAGAGAGAGAGAGAGAGAGAGAGAGAGAGAGAGAGAGAGAGAGAGAGAGAAGAACCTGAAATCCGTAACTGGAAGAAATCGTATAGGAAATGCAGGAGATGACTGAAAAGAGGGCGGTTCTTCAGACTTGAAATGAAGCTCCGCAACAGGAAGAAATCGTATATAGGAAGACGTACGAAAATAGATTTAACGCATTTCAAATCGTTTACTCTAATGACGCATTAGACGCTGGTTTTGCCTGGGAACGCGGATTTTTTGTCCTTTTGATGGTTAGTTAGTTGGTAAAACAACGGGATAATTATACTTTCTCCAATTTTTTTGGTCCAAACTACAATTTCATTTCGGCCAATAAATCTAATTCGGAAATATGAATGTGTAACGTAAAAAAAATTATTATTTTCCCTCATATTTCTCTCTACACAGTTTCTCTCTAACTTCTCTCTACTCCTTCTCCACTCTAAAACTAAAATCTTTAACATTGAACTTGAATTGGAGGTAGATATAGATCATTATGAAAAATTTGTAGAAAAAAATATCAATTTGGATGTAAGAAAAGTTTTTAAAAAAAAATTTCAAAACTGGGCTCGGATCACCCGAACGGGCGACCAGCACACATCTGGGTCGCTGGCCCGGGCGACCGGCTCACATCCGGGTTGCCAGCCCGGGCGATCCGAGGTTTTTTTTTTTTTTTTTTAAGGAAGAAAGAATTTTTGTAGGTATTTGGAAAACCTGAAACTTGAATAATTCTGCGATCGGATGTCCGTTTCACGAGTATGACCACTCGTTTTGATGGTTCTCGTAAAGAAGAACGCAACGGCTTCGTCGAAAAAGTGATCCGGATGGGTTGCGGGGCAAAAAAATTGCGTGCAAAAAGAATTCCAATATTTACCAACTTCAATCATTTGAATTTTTAATTAGAGCAAAAAGAAGGCTGCTCCGTAATTTTGAATTTCAAATTGGTGCCGTAATTTTTTAGTTAACAAGAGAGAAAGTATTAGAAAATTACAAAAACGTAAATTAAAATGAAAATATGAGGTTTTTGTGGGAACGGTTGGTGGAAGGTTTCTGACGTGTAGAGCTTAAAAAAATACCCGAAATGCCCACAAGAATCGCCTCAATCGGACGTCCGAGCGCAAAGTTATGCCTCGTCAAAATTTTTGACTATACGAAACGATTTTTTTGCCCCGAAACGCGTCCAGATCACTTTTTTGACAATGTTGTTGCGTTCCTCTTTACGAGAACCATCAAAGATGTGTGCTGGTCGCCCGTCTGGGCGATCCGAGAGAAGTTAGAGAGGAACTGTGTAGAGAGAAACTGTGTAGAGAGAGAAAGATGAAAGAAAATAATGATTTTTTTCGCTATACATTCATATTCCCGAGTTAGATTTATCGGCCTCCTTTCATTTTCCTATTTTATGTGAATTATTAATACATTTGTATCTATTATATTTCTATAATTAATTAATTTGTACTAATTTCAATAAAAGAATTTTTTAAAAAAGAATAATTATATGATAAAAATTCATAAAATATCTTTTTACTAGTTTATTTGTGTTTATTGATCATACATTAAGAGAATAATATAGTAGTGAAAAATTTTTTAACAAGAATATTATAGTATTGATACATGATTGTACTATCTTTGTAAAAATATTTAAAAAACATGAAATTAATGTATTTTTTATAATAAAATATCTAAGAATATCTCTTTATTAGTTTTAATAAATTTCATCTTTTAATATTTTATTTTCTCTTTCCTCTCCGCTCTCTCCATATTTCATCCCCACTCCATATTTCAAAGTTTGAGTAATTATCATATTTAATTCTCAATAAATTTACATCTCTTGTTTAATAACTCTAATATTTATTTTTAACTTTTCAAATCCTCCACAAAATTTTAAGTTTTGTTAAGTCTTTTTTTTTTATAGAATTTCTGTTAATTTTAACGGAACTTAACGGATTGAAGTCATTTCCCTTAAAACACACCTGGGTAAAAAAGCAAATTACAAAATCTGAAAAGGAAAAGAAAAAAAAAAAAGAAAAGAGAGACCGTCAGACACATAAGGTCCGGTCTTCTTCTTCGCAGCAACACTGATCCACCACCCCAAGCCAGGTCCGCTCAGATCGAGACTACTCACAAGGCAGCGGCGGAGGACGGCGCAAAAGGCAGAGCAGATCCCACCCTGACGTCACCAACACATCACTCACTGCATTTGCACAGTGGAGATTTTGAATGGATCTATAACTAAGCTTTCCTTCTCGTGGGCCCTGAGGAGCCTTTCGAATTAGAAATCCTCCTAGTTTTTGTTTTGTTTTTTTTTTTGTGTACTTGCTTTAACATCAAGATTGGTAGCTGCTTTGAGTAATGTGATTATTATGAGTTGAAAGGTGAAGAAGGATAATAGCAGTTAAGGTGAAGATGGAAGAGCAATTGAAAAAGAATTCAGCCCAACAACCCAATAAAATTTACATACCATCTTCGCATTGGGTGGTGCCGCCGAGAAGAAGAAGAAGACTCGTTTCAGGCGTACCTTTCCTTTTTCCTGATCTTGTAATTTTACTTTTTTAGCCTTGTGTATTTGAAGGGAGATGACTTCAACCATTAAGTTGTTAAACTTAACTCAATTTGAATTTGTTAGAAAGGACTTCAAATAAAGTTTGAAAATTTTTTGAGAATCTTAAAAATTTTAAATAAATATTAGGAATCTTAAGCAATAGATGTAAATTTATTCGGGACTAATAATGTTAATTCTCTCAAAACTTTATCAAATATAAATGAGTTTAAATTTTAAAAATTAGTAGGTAGTGATACATTAATTGAGTAAGAGTACTCTTGGAAAAGGATTTATAAAATAAACTTAATTTTATATTATAAAACTCCAAACATGATAATTTAACCTTATATTATGAAACAGATATAGTAAATAAGAATTACATATGCAAAATGGTAATAAAAAAATTTTAATATTTTTATTACTAAATCATTATTTCTAAAAATATTTTTACTAAAATTAGTAATAATGATTAATATTTTTTTGAAAAACAATAATTAATTAGTTATAAATATATAAATAATAAGGATGTACCGATAATATATATAATAATAGTTTAGACAAAATGTAATTAACCCTAAAAGCAAGCAAGGGTAATTGGGAAAAACAAAACAGCTTAGGTACAAGAAGTGTAATTTGGTCATCTTTATAGGGGTATATCAGACAAAATCTCAAAACCCCAAATCAACTAATTAGATTAGGGTTTTTCATTACCTAATATATAACAAACAGCATACTCAGAGGTCTATTATCATCAGGTCAGCAAAAAGGGATACATAGAAGAAAGAAGGATGGGGCACTCGAATATTTGGAACTCCCATCCGAAGCTATAAGGCCCTGGATCTCGTGCATGGTGAGTTTTGCTTATGAAAAGTTTTTGCTTTTGAACTGATTACTGATTGTTATGGATTAAATGAATGAACAGCCGGGTTTGCGGAAATTCTCATGGGATCATAAGGAAATATGGACTCATGTGTTGCCGGCAGTGCTTTCGTAGCAATGCCAAGGAAATTGGCTTCATTAAGGTCTGTATTTCTCCTGTTTTAATTGAGAATAATTTGTATTGTGTTTCTCATTGATATCTTCTGCACCTTTTCCCACCTTGGCAAAGAATTTCACTTAATTCACTGAACTTTAATCATCAAGTTCAAAACTTTACTCACTGAGATATTGTAGCATAATTATCAGCCATTCACAGAACCTTGTGTAGACTTCCTAGTGATATGTTTTCTTTTCCTGGTTTGCAGGGAATTCCTTTTAGTAAAACTTTGCATCATATTGGCTGTTAAGCACAGTTTTTATACAAGGAAAGGTTAAACTGATGTGATTTTGGGTAAAAAGAGATTGCTGTACCAAGCTAATTTTGTGACCTTGATCTATTAAAACTTATAACGTGTTTGGATTCTTATAGCCTCTTGCCTACTTGGATAGAGTTTGGTTTTGAGAGTGCTGAATTAAGTTTCATAAAAGGTGGATGGTTTGTAAGAGCAGATTTAGGTCCCAAGTATCCAGCCTCAGCCTAAATTTCAAAATGTCAATGGTAATTTTTGCTTGATTATCAAGTAAGCCAATAGAAGTTGATAACTATCTTCTAACTTACTTCTATGCTCACATTTACTGAGAATGAGCTTGAACTAATGTTTTTTCTTTTACTACTATAATATTAGCTCTAATATTATTTGTTAGAGAAAGGATCTAAACGTCAATGGATTCAGAATCCTAAAATTTGGAATCATTAGTTAAAATAGTGTTTCTTGACCGTAAAAGAATTTAGCATTTCTTTATTCTCCTTACTGTGAGACTGTTATTGCTGTAAGTCATATCTTGATGCTTTGAATTCATGCTCTCCTCTTGTTTGCAACTTATTATCTAATGTTGAGTAGCATCTTGCAAGTTGCAACTTATTATCTAAATTAGCATATCTTGTTTGCAAATTTTGAGTAGTATCTAATGTTTTATCTGTTTTTGTATTTTCAGTACCGATGATGCAGCCTGTTTTTGCATTATGCTTGGACAGAGAGTTTTAGAAGTTTTGGTTACAAGAAGATGAAGGCCCCATATATGTCACCATTTCTTGTGTTATTATCAGCTAGGATGTTAAACTAGAATATTGAGCATGTCTTATTTTACTAGTAGTTTCATGTATCCTGTTGAGACTTTAGAGTTTAACAACAAATTTCCCATTGTAAGGCTTCAACGGAAGCTGGATAACAGAAATTATCGACAGTATGAATGAATTAAATTCGGATATTCCTAAGCTGCTCTTGATTCCGTAGTTCATTCAAGACATGTAGAATTGATCATATCTGAGATTTATTAAGGAAAATTAACCATTCTAGAATGGTGCAATATTGAACTGCTGCCCCCAGGGATTATTTAGTGGCAATACACATACAGTTATACACAGCAATTCATCTTTTGAGCAAGGGCTGTTTCTTATTTGCTCGCAGGACCTGAGGAAGTCCAATCTTACAGTCAGATGGCTGCTTAGAAATGTTTATATCTCCTAGAAATCACAAGCAAAAGCAACACTTTGGCCAGGAGCTACTATATTTGCCAGCACAAGTTTCCCTGTAATTAAACGTGTGCCTGCAACAATGGAAATCATCCCTCATAATATTTTTGCATTACTTGCCAAGGAGGTTATCATGAGCTAACCAACAGCTTCTGCACAAATCCTTTGATGTCAAAAGACTCACTTGCGTTCTCCTTTGTGATGACACCCTGGTCAAACATCAAGTTCGTGAGGTTCATGTAGAACTAAGATCATAAGACCAACATTAGTCACCGAGAGAACGAAAGAAAAGAGAGAGAAAGAGACCTTTTCTGTAATAATAGCAGTGATTATATTAGCCGGAGTAACATCAAAAGCAGGGTTCCAAATAGAAATTCCAGAAGCAGCAACCTGTTCACCTAGTCCACCATGCGTGTGTGATAGTTCCTTCGGAGATCTTTCTTCTATAACTATTTCTTCTCCAGAAGTAATCGATAAATCAATGGAAGTCAGAGGTGCAGCCACCAAAAAAGGAATACCATGACTCTTAGCAGAAAGAGCAAGGCTGTAAGTCCCAATCTTATTGGCAGTATCACCTATTATTTTGCCAGTACAAGTTAGAGAAGATTTTGAAAGTTCAAAAGTTGAGGGAGGGCGGTAGAATTAACTACCATTAGCAGCCACACGATCAGCTCCAACAATAACAGCGTTAACACGACCTTCTTTCATGAGTGCTGCTGCTGCAGAATCTGCTATCAAGGTGGCAGGAATTTTCTCATACACCAACTCAAATGCTGTCAACCTGGAACCCTGAAGAAAGAGATGATTATAAATATAACTTCATATTTTGCAAGCACTTTTCATCAAGACAAAGTAACGGCTTTTGTACCTTTAAGCAATTTAATAAAATATCTCATCACAAGCTTCCACTTTACGTGTTTTATACATCTCATTCAAACATTCTAAATGGGCTCTCAAGAATTGTTTATCCAACTTACTATTTGCGAGCTTCCATCTTCATATGCTGACTCCATGTTATCTCTAAGGCAGTGTTTTAAGTTAATGAAACAAAAGAATTCCTATACCTATTCTTTTGCCAGTCCAAGAGTTCATGCAAAACCAAACCTATCCATTCAGGACTGACAAGTTATCTTGACAATAAGAAACAGGAGCTCACTTGGTTGAATGGACGTGTCTCGGTACAGTATGCCCTTTCTAAAACTCCTCCAGCATGGACTGTGCGAATCACACCTAGAGCGGTTCCATATCCAGCCGTTGCCAGACTGTTAAGAAAGTATGTACGGTAATTAGAATTAGTCTACAAAAGGATATCAATCTCCGTGATCAATTTGTACTTCTATTTTGGTTCTGGGCATTCACAAAGTACCATAGAGAGCGTAATTTTGAAATAACAATTTGTCAAAATCCAGATAACTAGAAATCTTTGTGTAGTAAATATCACCGTAATACATATCTATACATTAGGAAGAAGCTAAGATTATTACAGATACCTGCCAGTATTGCAGTGAGTCAGAACAGAGATCTTTTTAAAGTCTTTCAGTTTGTTGAGAAGAAAACTAGCTCCATATGAACCAATGGCTTTGTTGGAAGCAACATCATCATCAAGCATTACTTCCGCAGACTGTATGTAAGCCTAGATGTAGAAAAAATGAAAGTTCATAAGGGTCTGAGTTTCCTTTCATTTAATCAAACAGCATCTGGAAAACTTTTATGCAAATGCAGATTGTAGAAGCATCCATCATGAGTGAAAGTTTGCGAAACTCTTGTAAAGAGGAAACATAAGATATTTCTAGATTGCAAGCACCTTCCATTACAACAGTTTACTTTTCATACATGGTTCTCAGTAGTAGCTGATACCATGCTCTCCTTTAATAAAAGACAGCTATGCACATACGTCATGTCCTAGTATTTATACAGACAACAGAGAAATCTAGCTGCTGTATATAGCACTAACTAAGCAACTTCTCTGAGTTCTTTGTCTTAGTAACTCTAAAGTAAAGCAACTGAAAAGGCATGAATGCTCCCCTCTTTTCCTCTCCCCCCCACCCCCAAATGAATCAAGAGAACTGTCATTACCTCAAAGATAGCCTTGGCATCTGTAGAAGTGGCAGCAGCCTTCTTCACAACTTCCTTCAGTTTGGTAGCAGCGTCAGAAAGATTCACAGCTGTTGGTCGGCTGCAATTTTTAGCTCAAGTTAGATAATAGAGAATGAAAGGTGACCATCAAATATGTTAAATTGGAAATACGGTACCTAGAAACTAAATAATCCAATTTCTTGTCAAGGAAAGATGAGGCTTCTTCAGATGTCCCGTTAAAATCCTTCAAGTTGTAAACTTCTACTGCCAAAGAAAGGGCAGCAGCAATAGCAATTGCAGGTGCCCCACGAACCACCATATCCCGTATTGCAGCCCTGAAAGAGTAAATTAAGAGAAATAAAGTTGACTAGGAGCGAACAATTCTGTCAAGAAGCATGGTACAGCCACAAGGAGTTCAGGAACTATATAAATAAAAGCTTATAAGAGAAACATGGTCAATAAGACAGCCTGAAAGTAGCATTACATGCTCCGTACATACTTAACCATATGTTTATACCACAAGGAACATAGAGAAACATTATAACTCTAGAAATTGCTGTAAAATTCATGTTCATCTGGGACTTCAAGATTCAGCTTCTCATAAGTTTTATGAATGTCAGACCTCAAATGCACAAAAGTAGAATTCAGATAGAAGAATCTAGTATAGTAGTCTTCATGATTAGATGAGCCCTGCACATTATATATTGACCAATATCCATAACAAGTACAGCCCCATAGTTAACCACATTGAGAGTTACCAAGTGCAGATTCAGAGGAGAAGGCAGAAACAAAGATGGATACTTCAAGAGATGTATTTACAGAAGTGTTGAACACATATGCTTAGATTCATATCAGTTCAATACGTCATCAAAGTTACAGAATAAAAAATGGATCGTAGGAAGTCACGGAAAAATTTACAATCTTTTATGTTACTTAAATCATTCGACCTACTGCTTCCTTCGGGCGAGAAGGCCTCAATTATTAGCAAAATCTTGTTATTTTAGGCACCCCAACGTAAATTACAGACAATACAGGCTCAGCACAGAAAGCCTCAGAGAGCTGGATGAATCAGTAAAACTCAGGATACAATAAAAAGAAACAGGTATATCACTTAGGAAGTGCATAAAGAAAGAAAATTAACAGCAAAAAAAGACTTAAAAAGGCATAAATATTCTTTTGCTGCATATAAAAGAAAAGAAATGATCAAGACAAGTAAACAACAAGTATCCATTACCATCCATCATTTGCATCTCGGATATCCAAATAAATGCTGTCTAATGGAAGTTTTCTCTGTTCAATAACCAAAAAACACTTAGTCCCATTTAAGTATAATATACAAAATTCCAAGATTTGACAAGAAAGAAAAACCCAATTTCCCCTGATTTGTGATTCCCACAATTAAAATACAAATCGTTTCCAGAAAAAAAAAATTAAAATTGATTGAATTAGTAGAGACTTACCTGATCAAGCAGCTGAAGCGAACCACGCTGATAAAGGATGGCTTGCAAAGAATTATGCTCTTGGACTCCATTTTCCATTCTCAAAAACTTTCTAACTAATCCAGAAATAGAAAAAAATGAGAAGAACTGTCATGAAATTGAACCCCAAAAAAAAAAGAAAAAAGAATCAGAGCCCAGTAGTAGATTTTCTTGAAACTCGATGATTTCACCCAAAAGAGAAGCTAGAAAAAAATTCTTTACCAGAAATTGAGAATTTCTTTCCGCAGCTGCCTGAATTCAATAAGTCCCAGAAAGAGAAAGGCAAGGAACAGGAAAAAGCTCAATAGAAGTGGGAAGATATAAATTCGCTTGACCTTCCTTCCCAACTCAATGGAACTATAAGCCGCTAACTAGATATTCAACTCTTCATCTACACTCTTGAGCGAATATCATGACAACGACGTCGTCCTCCAGCTGAATAGAAGCCGCCTTTATTCTTATTCTTTTTATAGGTTTTTTTTTAATGGATAATTTCCCCTATCACTATTTATTTATTTTATTCGTCACATTTTATTAATTTTCACATTTTTTACTTGTCATATTATTAAAATAATATAATATTTAATTAACTTTTATTCATTATATCTTCTTATTTAAAATAAATTTCAACATCTATTTAATTTTTTCTCATGTACAAATTTATATAAATAATAATGAGAAGAGGTAAAATTTGAAAGACATTTTAATCTATACAAATAAAATAATAGGGTCTAATTAAATACCTGAAAATATTCTTGAGATTCATATGAAATTTTCTCTAGATACCTAAAAGTTTCCCTCTAAATTTAAAGAATTTTTTTTAATTGAATGCGTGAGATATTCTCGATATTTAAACTTGTTTTTCCTCCAAATTTAGAGAATTTTCATGTAAGCTCAAGAAATGTTTCAGTTATTCAACTAGATCATATTATTTTATTGAATAGAGTGATGAGTGACATAAATAAGTGAAATGTATTTTTTAATCTAAAAGATAGTCGCATTTAAAAGTTGAGTACTTTGCCCCAAGTAGCTTGCTTGCCAAGCCGATAGGCGAAGGGACGAAGGATGGAACGTGCAAAGTAGATCGTGCACCTGTCGTGTGACCCGTTGATTCTAAAGCAATGTCTTGCGCGAAGCGACTCACGAAAAAAAGTCATTTTCAAAGGTCTAGACTCTTCTCATTCAAATGAGCAGGATTCATTCCCGTAACAGTCCTGGAGTTAAGTTGCTAATAAGTTAAGTGAAGCTCATATGTTTATTATTACAAGATTTTATTACAAGCTGTTTTTGGGGTAGAAATCCGCCAATTTCAAACTTCAATATACGAAGATCCGACCGTTGAAATTGAAAAAAAATGTCAGTACATAAATCTATACTCGTTTATTTATAAATCTATCGATTTAGATCTTAAAAAAAATACTTGGAATTGTTCGAAAAATTTATTTTTCGAAACTGTTTTTTTTCCTCTTCCTCGGTATATTTTCCCGGACCGACCAAAAAAAAAATTAATTTCGCCTGGTCCAGCAAAGAAGTTGAAGATTTTCGCCAGGCTGGGCGATTTTTTCTATTATTTTCGCTAGCCTGGGAGATTTATATGCAGTAGGTAAAAGAAAATTTTTTTTTATATATTTTACCTTTGTGTTTATAAATATTTAAAATTATCATTATGTTTAATTTGTTAATGTTATATTATTTAAGGAGTTTTAATTGAATTTAATTTCATATGCATTTAAAATGTTATTTAATTTTGTCTATGTAGAGTACGTATAATTAGTTTTTTGAAATGGTTTATGTTATAATTATTTGTTTAATATGATTTTGAATTATGTTTATATGAACAATTTGAATCTTAAGGAGCATCCATTAATTTGTTAGCATAAGCATAAGTATTATAATTATTCATGTTATAGTTTTAATCAATTTATACAGTTAGAGTTAATTAAATTTATTTATTACGTCAATGTTATGAATTATAAGGGGATGGTGAAGTAATGATCTCCCTTCGTTATGACTTAGTGTTTAGTGTAAAAACCTAAACACTTGACGGAAAAAAAATAATAACTTGAGAATCTATTAATTTATGATGATTAAGGAGTGATTTTAAGAAAATAATAATTTAAGCTGTCAATTAATAATACAAATAGAGTAATGATTTTAATTTAAATAATAGGATTCCACCAATTATAACTAGAAATTTAGAAATTTTAATAATAAATAATAATATATAAATTAATAACTATCAATTACATCATTATTAGTGAAAATAAATAAAATAATAGAAATAAAATAACAAAATCCATTAAGAATAAATAATACAATAATAATAAATGTTAAAGTAATACGAATTAAATTATAAAGGACTCGAAAACAATAATGGAATAATTTTAATAATACTAGAGATCGTGATGAAATAATATAGATAATTGTAATTAAAAAAATAATTTAACGCACAATAAACTAAATAGGGAAATATATGCTAATTATTGATGAATTTGTTTGAATAAATAATAGATGGTTCGACCAAGCGGACGTAGAGGAGATGATGATCTTGGTCTTGTGACGGATAGGACATGTCGAGTTGAAGGACAAACTGTTACAACTTAATCTCGAGGTTTGAGGAGTCGATATAGTACTTCCGATATCCTGTCTACTCCTTCTCCATTTTCTACTGGGATGTATTATGATACGGGTGCATCGGGTCCTCTGCCCAACCACCACATATACCGATTAAATCTCGTCCTCCTCTCCAATCACACTGCACACACACTCCGATGTCATATGATATATATGGATTTTCACATCCACCATCTCAGCCCCCGCCCGCATTATATGATCCCTATGTACATTCTCCTTCTGTTCGTCCTCACATACCCTATAGATCTAAAGTTCAGGAATCTATGAATGAGTTTAGTGGTCTTGGGAGGAAGTTAGTTGCTGAATTTTTCGATCAGATGGTTGGTGCAGTCCCTGCCGATTCATCATACAGCACACATGAATGCACAGCCACCGATTATGGCGTTTCCTCTTCTGAGCATTTTGTAGGGAGGGATTCTGGTGATATTAGGATTGAGGGTGACAGGGATTTAGATCCGGAGCCTGCCATGGTTGGATCTCTCCACATTGGCAGGGTTGATGTTGGGAGGGTACACGGTGATGATGATGATGATGATGACGGTGCTGAGGCTAGAGATAAGGAAGAGTCCTGTACCTGTGGCACCTGTGGCCTCTGCATCATCATCTAGCGGTAGGCCTTGTCCGGAAAAAGGGAAAGGCCTGACCGGCAGTTTCATGTCGGTTATCAGTAAGATTGTAGGGTCTCGCCACAAAAAACCCGATATGGCGCGTGATGTTCCCGCACCGACCCAAAGGAAAAAAACAAAGAGTTCTGACTGGGAATTGACAGGACCAGTTGAGGTTAGTCCTATCGATCCTGAGCCTACGGGGGACAAGTTGCCGGTTGTGTATGGCATGAGCAGGTAATTTATTTATTTTTTTTAAATAAGTAATTGCTCAATCCTTTACATTTTTGGGGGTTTATTAATTGTTTAGGGTTTATTAATATATTTATTATCTTTTCAGGAACGATATATGTTGAAGTTGCGATCGCGGTACATCGCACTTACAGGTTGGACCCTTAGAGATCCCAAACAGGTAGAATTGGCGGCAGGGACAGGACTTATGCATTTGGGGTCTTCTATGTTCCAGCACCCCAACTCGGCGCTATTATTAGCTTTTGTAGAGAGGTGACAGCTGGACACTAACAGTTTTCACTTGCCATTTAGTGAGATGATAGTAACCCTACATGATGTGGAGCTGATACTAGGTGTATCTGCTTATGGTAGGGCTGTGGATCTTAATTACTCTCGGGGATCAGATGATTGCTTTTATTCAGAGCGATTTGGGTATCATATACATTGGGAATGGCATAAAGGGGCAGGAGTTGTTTGATGTTGCCACTGATCCCTAGAGCAGGCTTCCCTCTAGTGACAGGGCTGCATGTTACATCCAATATTTGCTTGGTAGTTCACTATTTACTGATAAGAGTGGTAATGTCGTCCCTGCCAAACTTTGGTCACTCGTGAAGAATGTTCGACTATATAGGGGGTTTGCATGGGGTGCTGCGACGCTTGCCTATTTTATATAGGAACCTTGGTCAAGCCTTTCGCGTGGATGCGAAAGAGTTGGCCGGATGCTGGTCACTGCATGAGGTATTATTAATTAATCCATACAATGTTACTTTATTCTAATATTTTATTTGGGTTTTTAATAAATTAGTTAGTGCTTATTACTTAAATGAATTTATATTTTGTCACATGTCTTGTTTTTTAGACATGGATTTACATGTACTTTCCTATGCTTGCACCTGCTGTGAAACCGGGGGCTCAGTCTTGCAAGCCGTACATCCAGCAATTCCCAATATTGGGTCATAAAAATAAGCATAAATTGCTGGATTCGTCTATGATTAGATATAATGTCGGCTGATGAGGTACGATGGACCCCTTACAGGATTCAGGAGATTCGAGTCATTTGGGTTTCTACTTGGCACGGGATGCTTGCGTATTTCTATTGCGTTGAGGCATACATACCTGACAGAGTCGTATGACAGTTTGAGTGGCGTCAATGCATTCCGTGTTAGTATATGCCCTGAGAGCAATTGACTCACATTTATAATTTATGAAGCATGTATTTTTTCGAATTGTATTTTATGCTCTTGGTCATCAAGTATGTGACTTGATAGTAAAACCCTTATAGCTAATAAAATATTTGTCCCTAGTTTATTACATCTTGTAAACTAGTGTGAAGTTGATTGATGGTCAAGTTTTACTGATCATGAATATGAGATATAAAATCAATTCATAAATACATATTGAGAATATTCTATTAGACATGTGAAGAAGAAATATTGCATGGGTTTAAGTTATAAGTATTTCTTCACAGTTTTATATTTGATGTCCTTTGACCTAATGTTTCTAATGTTTCTTGCATGGGGAGAAAATATGTTTTGACATAGTCAAACATCACTTTTAATTAGGTGATCATTATGACTATTGGTTGGCTTATTTTCTCGTCATGGCTTGAACATTGGAGATAGTGAAAGGGATTTGTCCCTCTCTTTTTAGAGAGAGATATCCATGGGCCCCTTGATAAGGAAGACTGGAAAATATGCATGGCCATGCTCAAATAGTATTAATAAGGTGTTATTAATATTATTTGTTGGAACAGTCTGCCTGGTGATAAAGTAAATGGTTAATTAAGTTTTATAAGGATGACTTTGATTCATGCCTTATACTTAATTAGGATATCATGTGACAAAAGGACTAAATATTAAATCGATGCTAGGTTATTATTACATTTACTTAACTTGGGTAAGCATAATGTCTTGCTAGAGGCGGCTTATGTTTTGTGAATAAATGTCTAGGACATTTTTCATTCACTGCCAACGTTAAGTAAACCTACAGGGTCACACGCATAGACGATCTTGTGAGCATAATGTCCACGTTCAATGAATCTAGATTGTGTCCAGATTCGTTGAACGTATACAAAAGGAGAATCAGATTCCATATTGTATTTTCTGGTAAGTTAATAAGTAATTAATTTTATTTAATCGAATAAATGAAATTAATTACTTAATATTACTCATCAAAGCGTTGGATGATTATAGGAATAGACGGACGAGATTAAACTGTCACTAGATGACAGTTAGGGTTTTGATATTGACAGCTATAAAAGGTTATGTTAACATTTTCTTGGTGGCCGTCCTTTATCTGATTTAAGAAAAACAAAACCTTAAACCCTAGAACGACGATATAGTATCTAGCCTCCTCTCTCCTAAATACGACCGATTACCAGATAGTCAGGATCAGTTCTGAACAGTTTTCAGAACACAGAAGGGGCTAGCATCCCGATCGCTTGCAAAGGAGTTCGTTGCGTGGATACTAGTAGAAGGCGAAGCGTACAAAGCAGCGCCTCCACAACGAACAATCAAAACATTGAGGTAATTTCTATCCAATTGGTTTTTCTAGTATGTGCAGATCCTGTTGGTGGATTTCCGTAGTTTTATTTTATTTTGTTTTTGCCTACGGATTCCAACATGCGGGCACATCCAATTCAACCCAGAGAGGCAAGGAGGCCAGCAAACAACAGGATGTACGTGGTGAAGAACACATTTGTGGAAGCGTTGTGGCTTGAGGCACCATCGCATCTATTGACAGAGACATGGACCAGTGTTCCTCCAGTGACCCTGGTGAATGTATAGATGATTATATGCAGTGGTTTACCCCTCATACTCATCCTAGGATACAAAATCTGAATAATGTTCCCGCTGGTTTTCATGTTCCAGTTCATCATCTGGTGCCACTTCCACATCAAATGACAATGATTGTTCGTCAAGTTGAACGAGCTGATGTTGGGAAAGAAGAGAGGTTTGACAAGATTTCAGTGTTGATAAAGATGTATTATCGACCTCCTTATTAGTTTATGTCTGTGGATTTTTTATACTAAGTATATTTTATTTTGACACTATGAATACCGTGTGTCTGTGGAATCAGTGTATTTCTTTGTTTCAGCTTTATTTTCTAGTTCATGCCTGAGCACAGAAATAATTGGACGACCATTTTTTAAACCGGCCAACCGGTTATGAAATAGGACAACCAGTTTTTAAAACGGATCGTCCGATTCTTTCTGTAAATGATAATTTGGAAGAGGCATTGACAAAATAGGAAGACCGGTTTTCAAAAAGAAATAATTAGACGTCCATTTTTTAAAATCGGACGTCCAAATCTTTCTGTTTGTAAATTGGTCTCCCTCTTTTATAAAGGGGCTATTCCAATTTTTCATTTACAGAAAGAATCGGACGACGAATCTTTCTGTTTGAACACCGGTCTCTATATTTTATAAAGGGGCTATTCCGAATTTTCATTTATATTACCGGAAGAAAAAACATATCTAAAATATTAAATAAAGTATTAAAAGTAAATTTACCATACCTCACTGCACAACCAACATTTTGTTCTCGGAAGAATTGTATGATATTACATGGAGGCACGTGACTCTTCCTGAATTGTTTAGTCTGTTTCAACTGCTCCTTCGCAAGTGTTGCAGCCTGAGCATGACCGTGATTGTAAACACCTATTTTATGGTTGTGCCTCCCATCATGTACAAACAATTGCCATTTGCTCGCCTTTTAATTTAAATGGACAACCACATTTTTTAGTCTCTTAAGGACCCCACCTTTTGATTGGAATTTATTCTTTTTCATCGTCAACAACTGGCTTTGGTGTTTTATTAACTGCATCTCCACGCTCGCAGGCCAATGTAACATAAGGTCGATGGTCAGCTGTCCTTGATCTTTGATACCGATTGATGATCAAATATGTGTTGGCTTTCATAGCCGTTTCTTTTGCTCAATCGACCAACTCTATTTTCGAATTGAAAATTCGATTTGTTGTGAATAAATGTCCATAATCAACATATTTTTCCGATTTTAAAAATTCTTTAAACGTATTTGGATCTACATCTCCTTGTTTATATAAAACTAAAATATTAACAGTGGAAAAAAAAACCTAAAGCCTAAACACAAAAAAAAATTAAAAAAAAATTATCTACAGCACGTTTTGCCCACTTTGGTGAAAAAATGGAAGATTTTCGCCATCATGGGCGAAATGTTTTAATACTTTTGCCCATCTGGGTGAAAATGTTCCACTTTTTTTGCCATAACGGGCGAAACTCCTTCAGAAATGTAAAAAAAAAAATTTTCTTCAAAATTTACCTCAAAATCAATATTTTCTTGCGAATAATCTTTCATACATTCATATGTTCTTCCAAATTAATTTGAAATGTAAAAGAATGATGTTTTTTAGAGAGAAGTTAGAGAGAAAGTAGTAAGAGAGAGATAATGAAAGGTAAAAAATATATTTTTTTCAATTATATTTATAAATTTAGGAGTTATCTTTATTAATCAGATCAAAAGCTAAACTATTTTTGTCTTTTATAACTCTACCTAACTTGACAATCTTGTGCCATTGGAGCGGGAGTTGACCGACTTCTGTAGCTTTCTCTTCCCAGTCTTTGGGCGTGGCAATGGTGAACTAAGAAGTGGGAGAACCCCCCAAGATTCTACCTTTTTCCGTATTTTTTTTTCAAGATTTCTTGTCAAACTAGTCCGGAGTAACTCGATTTCCGCAAGGGTGCATGGATTTCACTTTGTTGTTCACATTACATTGGTATTCCTTTCATTTCTGCCATTTTGGGGTTTCTTTATAATTTCTTTTTAAGTAGAAAGCAAGAGTCTTTAGCTCCTTTTCTGCAGAAATTTGGAGTTCAAACTTGTTTAAATGGCGTGGAGTGTAGACTGGAGCCCCCCCGGTTTTTACTCTATTTAATTTACTTTTCTGTTGATTATTCTAACATAAAAAGGGTCATTGTAAAAGATCTCAATTAGAAATGCCATCCATTTATATGTTTAAATTATAGAAAGAGAAGGAAATGTGTGCATTTTTTGGACTATCTTTATGTGTACATTTTTCCTAGTTTCTCTATTATGATGACCTTGAAGTTGAATCTCTGTGGGAAATAGACTGAAATGGAATGTTTTGGGTGTTTAACTGTTCAGGTAATGCAGGCTGTACTTATTTTCCTTGAATGATATCAGCATTGGCCGGATATTGGAAATACATATGCAGTCCTGTTATCCTCTTGGCTAATTTTGATGGGAGTCTTTCAGTTTTGTTATTTATGATCCTTTAGTTTCGGTTTGGCGAGAGTTGTAAAAATATGTTAGTATCACTATTTGCAATATTTTCCATCTAGTTTGAGATGCACCGGATTTTCATATAAGTTAGGTTTATTCAATTGGAGTTCATAAGAAATCAGCTTAATGAATTCAAGTTTTAGAATTAGTGGAGGGCCTAGAGACTTAATGTGGAACAGCTTAATGTGATTAGCTCTGTGAAGATGGCTGCATCATCATCAAAACCCGTGCAAGATGGTAACAAAAGCGAACCAGGGCCATTAATGAGACTCATCCTTAAGGCTAAAGACCAAACCGCCAGCCAACCAATGCCGACAGAAACGAAGGAACCTGCGAAGGATCTGAACTGGTACCTTCCTCTTTATAGAGCTGCGCTTAAAGGTGACTGGGAGAGTGCTGTGAAATTCTTTAAAGACGACCCTGAAGCAGTTACAGCTAATATTACTAAAGCTTCATCAACAGCATTACATGTTGCAGTAGGGACAGGGAAGGCAATTAATTTTGTGAAGGAATTGTTGGAGTTAATTCCAGTCGATACTCTACCAAGTCTGCGAGATGAAGGTGGTCAGAATGCACTTCACTATGCTGCTATATTTGGCAATGTTGAAGCAGCACAGCTATTAGTGAAAAAGAATCCTGCCTTGACTAATTCTCCTTCTAACACGGGTTATCTCCCTATACATTATGCTGCTGGTTATGCAAATAAAGATGTGGTTTCATATTTATTAACCGTCACTAGAGATGACATCGAACCCAATCCATTCACAGAAAAATCTGGTGTAGAGCTTCTGAATCTAGTGATAGTTGCTGAGTTCTATGGTAAATTAAGATCCTCGTTTCATCCCTAACTTTTGTTAATTCAAATTCTTGTTTGGCCGTAAACCAAAAAGGAAGTTAAGTAATGTCTCACCTTATCTTTGTGTAAATTACTTCCAATTTTAACAGACTTAGCTCTGTATCTCATTCAACTCTATCCAAAGTTGGCGACAATGAAATCACCAGGAGGAAACTCTGCATTGAGCATGATTGCTGCAAAGTCCTTATCATTTCGAGGTGGAAGTTCGCTGAATGTATGGAGAAGATTTATCTATTCATGTTAGTTTCTCTGCTTCAATATTCTTACTTTACTTTCTATTCGACCTCTTGGATTACATAGTTAGCTCTTTCTGATGGTGCACTAATTAGGAATCATAAAACTAAAGATTGAAACATTGGTTATATTATGATGCATTAGTTGATCAAATGTCTGAATTTTCTGAAAGGTAACTTGTTTATATACCTTGCAATTGAAGTTGACAGCTTAAAATGGCTGGAAATTTTTGCATGAAGATAAAAAGACACTAGTTCTAACTTAAATGTCATTTTAAAGGTATCCCTTTGAAGTCCGGAAATGTCTACAAACAGCCAACAAAAGAAGCATCAGATGATTCAGCTTCTGGTTGTCAAACATGTCTCGGAGCGTCCTGTGGTGTTCAGAGTTTGAGAATGCTCAACTTTTCTGGTAAAATAGTTTCCCCTTTATTGTAGTGTGTGTGGAAGTGATAGAAAATAAAAATCTACTTATAAATTCGCTTTCTGTAACCAAATATCGTAAACTACTTTAAAGTATATATTTCCATGAATATATGAACATTTGGTTGTATTCAAGTAGATGAATTTAGAACCCGGCTCATATTCTGTTGAGATAAAATCCATTAAAGAAAGATTATATACAAAGATAAGCACAAATAAAGGAGACGAAAGAGAAGGAAAACTCTGGTAAATAGTCTTCTCAACACATTAAACTCTTAGTTCTTGTTATGCTAATCTGATAAATAGTATTCTCAAGCACATAACTTGTCATTGATCAGATATTTTCATATGAATTGTAACGGGCTCCATTTTTCTAACAGGGTGTCAAAAGTTGCATGCTATAGTCTGGAAATTGATCGAGCATTTAGGTAAGGAACCAACTCCCCAGTTCAGGATGTAAGTGTTCCATGTAACAGCCTTCTTATCCATGAACTGAACTCATACTGCAGTGCCATATGTCAAAAAATATACGACATGCCAAATTGATGCATCAACAGGCTCTTCAGCTTGTTAGATGCTTGTGTCTAGAAGTCTCAAAGATGGATTATTCAACCGCTACATCATTTTTTGAGCTACCTATCATCTTGGGAGCAACTTTGGGTAATAATGTAATTGTTGAGGAGATTTTGGAGTCATTTCCATCTGCTATTTGGTCTAGAAATCATGAAGGGCGCAATATATTCCTTCTGGCAGTTGCAAATCGACGAGAGAACATCTTTAATCTCTTGTACCAGATGAGTGAGCATAAACAGTTGGCTTTGCAACTTCAAGATGTTAAAAATAATAATATCTTGCATTTGGCCGGTAAATTGGCACCTCCTCCTCAACTTAATCTTGTATCTGGTGCAGCACTACAAATGCAGCGTGAGCTACAATGGTATAAGGTACTCCCTCCATTTCAATTTATATGTCACCTTGACATACTTTTTCTATTTCAAAATATCTTTTGCTTTTGTAAATTGAGAAAGTATTAAATAAAAAATTTCTGCATATACCCCTATTTTCTGTTATTTGGATGGTACAATCTAAGAAGTGCTTATACATAATTCACCCCCTTTCTGGTTTTCCTTTTCTAAATACAGGAAGTGGAAAAGTATGTGCTTCCTGAACTCAGAGATACCAAAAACTCTAATGGAAGAACACCTGCAGTTGAATTTTCTATGGAACATAAAGACTTAGTTAAAGAAGGAGAGCAGTGGATGAAAGACACGGCGAATTCATGCACAGTTGCAGCAACTCTTATTGCAACTATAGCATTTGCAGCAGCTATAACTGTACCAGGAGGTAACAATGGAGATTCTGGCCTTCCTATTTTCTACAAAGTACCAGCATTCAACGTATTTGCTGTTTCGGATGCTCTCTCACTGTTCTCATCCACTGCTTCCTTATTGATGTTCTTGTCTATCCTTACTGCTCGTTATGCTGAACAGGATTTTCTCTTCTCCCTTCCGAGGAGGTTGATTATAGGTCTCGGGGACATTGTTCCTTTCGATTACTACCATGATGATTGCATTTAGTGCCACTATTTATCTTGTGTTTGGTGATAGAAAAGCATGGACTATTGTTCCTATAGCTGCATTTGCTTGTCTGCCTGTGGCATTATTTGTGGCATTGCAGTTTCCTCTTCTGGTGGATATGATACGTTCAACCTACCGTCCTGGCATTTTTGGTAAGCATAGCAACCGTATCCTGTTTTAGAGAGAGAGAGAGTGTGTGTGTTTGTGCAATATTATCAACTGTTGTATACTCTAATGAAAGAAACATTTCTTATTATTCTGTTGCACAAAAGATGGTCTAAATGATCAAGCATTTGGCATCAGGATGTGTTGTTGGCATGATGATCCAAATATTACATCTTGCTATGCTTGCTATTATTGAGGGCATTTGGCTTCTGGAGTGCCTTCCTCCCCATTCGGATTCTTGTAGCACTATCTCTTTTATTGTATTTTCATTAATAAAACGTAAACAATAAAGCCGGACTAAAAAATTTTATACATGAAGGGGAAATAGTTATTATTATCATAACAAATTTACTTTTGCTTTTCGAGAAAAAAAAAAATCACGTTTTGTTATATTTTGTTCATAACTTTTTGTTTGTGTATATATATACACACTATATATATATATATTACAAATCTTTTGCCACAAAGAAATACTCAGCATTGTTTCCTGCGGTTTTAAATAATTATTTAGCATGCATCATTTAGCATGCATTACATGATGCTTAGAATACCTATTTAACTCTTAAAAATTCAAGTCGCTTATACGATATTTAGAATATCTATTTAACTATTTAAAAATTTAAATCACTTACAATATGAATGCATTGGGGATCCATGGTGTCTAACTATGTTTAACTACTAAAACGCAAAATGAGATTTTTTCCAAATTTTTACATATAGGGATCCATTTATCCTCTCACAATATAACTACTTTTTCCATTCTCAAAATGAAATTCAGTCCAAAATACAAAACTTACATTACTAGAAAAGCAATCCTCATGGGTTAGTATTGTAGATCACAAAGTTGACTTCAACTGGGAAAAAAGTGTCTTTTTCTCTGCATAGAAGTAGAATTAGATACATTGTACACCCAAAATGTGCAACAAAATGTGCTCATAACATGTCAACCTTCTGCCTTATCAGCAATGAAAGATTTGCTTGGCTTACCAAAGATGCTTGGACCATATGTTGACTTGATCATATCTTTCAAAAGACCATACTGCAAGGATATAAACAATGTTACAGGAAGACAGGCTAATAAAGCCAGAGGAACAATGATCAAGGACTTTCCGCGCCCAAAAACAATGTACATAGTGGCACCAAAGGCTATCATCATTGATGCTATGGAGAGGAACAAGTTAATAAGGCCGATTATCAACTTATTTGGAAGAGTGAAGAGAAAATCAGCTTCAGCACAGCGCGAGTTAAGAATGGACAAGAACATTAACACTGAAGCGGTGGATGCACATAAGGAGAGAGAATTTGCAAAGGCAAATAGGATAAAAGGCTTTTGTCTATTGAATATGGGAAATCCATTGTCAGTTCTGTTACCACCTGGTATTGTTATAGCAGAGGCAAAGCCAACTGTTGCAATAAGTACAGCAGCAATTATGCCTGAGTTTGCTGTATCTTTCAGCCATTTTTCTCCTTCCGCGACTAGATCCTTGTGTTCCTCTGTGAATACCATTGCAGGTGTTTTTCCAGCAGAGTTTTCCTTTACTTTGTAGCTAGGACGGACAAATTGTTCCACTGCCTGTATATATATAAAAGTAAAGCTCAACCTAGATGAAAATATAAGAACTTATTCCAAATGTCCAACTACTCAAAAACATGTTCAGCAGGGATTAGAAAGTCCTCTTAGACCAATGCGATATAAGAAATGACAAATAATGTTGGCAGAGATGGAACAATTGAATACCTTGTACCACTGTAACTCGCGTTGCATCTGCAAAGCAGCACCAGTGACAAGACTAAGTCGGCGTGGAGGAGCCAACTTCCCTGCCAAATGCAAGATATTGTCCTCAAAATTGTCAACATTCTGGGTCACTAAATGTGCATGCTCATCCAAGTCGTATAAAAGGTTAAAAATAGTTTCTTGACGATTCATAACTGCCAACTGGAATAAATCATGGTGATCTTGGTCTAATGCCCATATTGCACCAGGAAATGACTTCAAGATTTCTGCTACAACCTCATATGTTCCTAAAATTGTTGCCCAAGTGATTGCTGGTTTGATTATTGCACCAGATTTTAAGTTCTCTACTTGTATAACTTCTCTGCATAGGCATTTTACTAGCTTGATTGCTTGATGATGCGTCGACTTTAGGTCATGGATGTGCTTAACATAAGGTACTGCAGAATAACCAATGAACAACTTTCAGATGGAAAATTAACAGCTCATCCTTGCTTAGGGACATGTGATATTTACAATACCTGTTCCAATGACTTCCCAAAAGCTTGAATGTAACTTAGAACAAACTGCATATCAAACCCAAAACAACAAGAACTTCAATCATTATGCTGTCAACTAATGTAGGTTTGGAAAGTTGATGCAGCTTGGCAAACAAATGCTTATCTTCAAAATAATTTAGGCACCTGGTATATATAGGACTGTTGGAAATTTCAACATACCAGAACTTAATTTCTTTCTTGTTGTCTGAGATTGGTTCTCGATGTCTTGTCCTCTTTTAAGGCCTGAGAACTTCTTTAACTTCACAGGAACACCTTGTAAATGAAAAACAATAAGGAATATATGATCAATGGGCACCAGCCACTTAGTATCCCTAGATAATCAGGAATTAAGAATGAAAAACATAAGCTCTGATTACAAGTAATCATGTGATGTAGGAAAAGCATGGAAGAACAAAAGGAATTCCAAAACTTTTAAGAAGTTGACGTGTAGAAAAATTTACTTATGACAATCTCCTCTTAACTAGTTATATCTGCTACTTCCCAAGAGAAACAATCTCCAAAATCCAACAAGTTGACCCATGAGAAACAAATATAAGATGGAAAGATGCAGATTCAAGAACTAACGGTGGTATATTACTCGCTGGAGAAAACTTAAGCATGCTCCACTAGGAAAAGCAGAAGTATTTCCAGCTATAATACTCAGTGGTGTCTTAGTGCCACGATATTTGGTTGTAGCAAGCTTGGGGTTACGTTGAAGAAGATCCAAAGCCACATCTGCAAAACTTGTTCATAGTCAATGATGAAAAGAGCTGAAGATCAAGAACTCCACGCATGTACATCAAACAGCAGAATCCTGTCAAATTTTTATCAATTTCATTTTCAGTATTCTATCAGTCACCTTAACTTACCGTAGAATCCAAAAGTCACAACACTATTGATAAGAGTGAGTCCTGGTACATCTGAAAAAGGATTAGGTTGCACATTTGCGCTAGTAACTGTTAATAAGTATGACAAGGTCTCCTTATGACCAAATAAAGCTGCCAAATGAAGAGGCAATAAATCTGAACTGTCCCACAGGTTGGGTAACCCTGGATCCCTGTCCACTAACAGTTTTGCTGCCTTGACATTTCCATATTTGGCAGCTACGTGAAGAGCCGTCTGTTTAAATTTGTCCGTTTGAGACAAAGCACCTGGTGGCATCCGCCTTACTAACTCGTCCATGAATTGAATTGCTTCAGTTCTTGCGGCTGTTACATGCAGCACTGACTCGAGATTCCTTGCTATAGTTGCTGTAATAGCATCAGGATTAAGTTCAAAGAATGTTTTAGCAGTTTCCCAATCACCCCTTATGGCAGCTTTATATAGAGGAAGGTAGAAGCTAATGTCCTTCTCCACTTTGTTTTCCTCTTTTATTAGACAAAAAACAAACAAGAAACATCAGTAAAAATCACTGAAAAATATCAGCCTTATTTTCAATTAAGCTAAGTTCTGCCTACTGAGCACACATATTACTCAACTAACCCGCTTTGCTGCCAGAGGCAATAGTCTGTCCCAACTGTACCGAGGGGGAGGCCATTTGTTTCTACAACAAACCAGTTGCAAAGGCTAACTAAGGCAATTCTTTTATCCTTTGCAAAGTTTCCAAGATTTTCAAAATTGAACCAATAGCTAAGACATTGATCACACGTCTCAGGCGTCTTTCCATCCACCAATCTGGTTCTCAATAAACCAAAGGAAAAGGGGTGTGGGGAATCAATAATTGATTAAAATGTATCAATGAACTATTTAACATACTAACAAAAAATTAGACATATAATATAGGGACTACTGTAAAACCATCATTAACGTGTTTAAAGAATTGAAAGCTGAACATTAACAACCACCAAGAATTGACAGTAAAAAAAAATTAAAAAAACCCCATACATATATATATATATATTTAAATAAGGTTGCAACTTTGAAGGTTTCTGGGCTGTACATATATAAGAAAAGGAAAATGATGGACTGGACACTGTAACTCCAGTAGGTTATATAGAAAGCAAAATGCTTCAAAAGAAATTAGTCCTTTTTAATTAATGTATGTATTAACTCAAGACTTCATTGCCCTTTTAGATTTCTTGATCATTTGCAGCAGCAATGGCCATAGCCCTTTACCTTAGAGATTATGATGAAAATATTAGCCCCATTAAGGTTAAGAAAATGCTTAAATTGTTTCTTAAATTTCACTGGAAAAAAATGGTTACCATTTAAGCTTTCAGCTTTGAAACTTCCGAAGAAATATGAACCCTTCTTGCCGTTTCACAGTTTCGCAGCTCGTCCGACTTGCTCCTACTTCACTCCTGAAGTCAACTGTGATTGAGGTAAGCAAACGTCAACTGATTTTGACGCAGTGCCTGATGCGTTGAAACAGTAAGACGCATTAACTTAATACATTTCCATTCTCAACTCTTTCGGTAGAATAGAATATATATATAATATTATATAATACTAAAGTTTATACTTCTAGTTTATCATTGTAATTTAAAATCTAGTTTATAACTATGGTATATAAGTATAGTTAAAATGTAATTATTTTTAGGGGAAAATAAATTTATATTAAGTTTGCTTGAATAATAATAGAAAAAATGAAATTTATTAATTATAATATATAATTATAATAATAATAATAGAAAAAATGAAATTTATTAATTATAATATATAATTATAATATATGGTTACACAGTTTAAAACTATACTTTTAATTTATTAATTATAATATATAATTATAATATATGGTTACACAGTTTAAAACTATACTTTTAATTATAATTAATAGAAATTAGTTATAATTATTCATAAATAATTTTATTTTTCTTATTTTACCAATAAACTTTAATTTGAGCTGGTTTTACCCATAAAGATTTTTTACTCTACTTATTTTGACAAATTAAGGATTGTTGTGCGAAGACAATGATCGTAAAAAATTTGAAGGTGGAGAAGTAGTTGGAA
The DNA here is from genome assembly GCA_028651295.1 of Catharanthus roseus. NCBI lineage: Eukaryota > Viridiplantae > Streptophyta > Magnoliopsida > Gentianales > Apocynaceae > Catharanthus > Catharanthus roseus. The sequence goes on along the minus strand of JAPQWS010000044.1, from coordinate 420,806 downwards.
GACAATCTCACGTGATAAAATATATTGGATTCTGGTAAAAAATCCTTAGTTTGTCAAGGTGAGTAGTGCGAAAAATCTTTATAGATAGAACCAGTTCAAATTAAAGTTTATAGATAGAATGAGAAAAGTAAAAATTGTTTATGGGTAGTCATAGCTTATTTCCCTATAATTAAAATATAGTTTATAATTAAAGTTTATAACTATTGTTAAAAATGTGGTTTATAATTAGATTACATAACTATAGTCAATAACTATAGTTTAAATATAGTATATAACAATAGTATCAAACTATAGTTATATAAATTTTTTTATACATTGTTTAAAATATAGTTCATAGCTATAATATATAACTAGAGTTTTTCATTTTTCGGGTCAATAAATATAACTCGGGAATCCATAAGAATAGTACGAAAATAATACATTTTTTACCTTAAACTTTCTCTCTCTACAACTTCTCTCTAACTTGTCTCTAAAAAAATATCAATCTTTCACATTCAACTTAATTTGGAAGTACATATGGTTCATTTTAAAGATTGTTTGCAATAAAATATCGTTTTTGAGGTAAAAAAAAGTGCTTATTTTTTTCCTGTTTCTTAAGGACTTTCCGCCAGATTGGCAAAATTATCATCTGAGCGATTTTTTTTTTTTAATTTTGCCCAGATGGGCGCCAAACTTCTTGATAGTTTTGCCTACCTGTGTGAAAATCAGTTCGGAATTTTTTTATTATATTTTAAATGTTAATTTTTAGTTTTTTTTATTAATAAAAGACGTATTAGTAATTTGTTTCGTGTTATGTTTTATATTAACAAAGTGATGTAGATCCAAATACATTTGAAGAATTTTTAGAACCGGAAGAATATGTTGATCACGGATATTTCTTCACAATTGATCGAATTTTCAATTCGAAAGTGGAGTTGGTTGATTGGGCAAAAAGAAAACGGCGATGAGAGCGAACACATATTTGATAATCACTCGATATCTGAGATTAAGAACATCTGATAGTCGACCTTATGGTACATTAGCTTGCGAGCATGGATGTGCAATTAAATCAAGAATGAAGCCTAGAGTTGACGATGAAGAAGAAGAAGTTCCCATCAAAATGTGGGGTCCTTACAGGACTAAAAATGTGGTTGTCCAATAAATTAAAAGGCGAGCAAATGGCCACGAGTGAGAATTGACAAGCGTTCGTACATGATGGGAGGCACAACCATAAAATAGGTGTCTACAGTCACGGTCATGCTCAGACTGCAAGACTAACGGAGGAGCAGCTGATATATACCGAGCAATTTACGAAGAGTTATGTGCTATCATGTAATATCTTACGATTTTTCCGAGAACAAAATCTTGGTTGTGCCATGAGGTATGTTAAAATTACTTTTAATAGTTTATTATAATATTTTAAATTTGTTTTTTCTTCCCCTAATAAAATGATTTTTATGATGTATGTAGTGCACAGAAAATATACAATATTGTTGCCCAAGATTAAGAAGAATAGGATGCAGGGCGAAACATGGTGGAAGAAGTTCTTTGCTTAAGTGTTCAACGAGATTATACGGTCTTCTATAGAAACTGTGAAGACAACAACGTACTTAGTAATATTGTCGTTGCACACTTGACATCAATTGCAATGATCAGAACGTGGCCATATGTACTGGTAATGGATACTACGTATAAAATGAACAAGCAAGTTCTTTGTCAGGTATTGTATTATCAACTCTCCATATTAATTTAAATGTATATTGATTTTTAAGTTATAATTTAAAATAATTTATGGTTTGGGGTTTTAGGGTTAGAAGTTATAAATTAGGTTTAATCATAACATGTCCTCTTTATTTTTAAAAAAAGGTACAATATGCCACTGTTGGAAGCCGTAGGGTTGACTCTGACCGGTAAGAACTTCACTGTGGCAAATGCTTTCATGCGCAATGAGTAGGCTAAGACATACAAATGGTCCTTCAACAAATTAAGCACTTATATTTTTCATCGGTTATGTTAACCGGGAACGAGTCAGTTGTTAATGATGGTGAACCACTTGTGATTATTACTGATAGGGAGAGCGGCTTGATGTCTGTGATCGAAGATGTGTTCAGTAAATCATATCATATGTTATGCAGAAGACACATCGATCAAAATGTGTTGGCAAAATTAACCGAAATGATTAAAGATGAAGAGGTAGCATCTCGGTTCGTTAATGGCTGCTGACACAAATTAATAAATGAAATCGATGAGGCAGAATATCTTAGAAAATTAGATGTGTTGAAGATAAAATGGCAAAAAAGCCTTGACCTTTTATATTATTTGTTTATTTCTCAGTAATAATAATGTAATTAATAGTTATTAATTTATATATTGTATTATTTGTCAAGGTCATAACTATCATCAATCTACCATATACTTTCTTATTAAAATTACTAATTATAAGGGGTTGGATCCTATAATTTAAATTATTATCATTATTCTATTTGTATTATTAATTGACTGTAATTCAAATAATTATTTTAAATTATTATTATTTACAATATTATTTAAATATCAATTTTTAAATTATTATTTCGTTAAAATCATTCATTAACCATCATAAATTAATAAATTCTCAGGTTATATTTATTATCCCCTTTAAGGGGTTCACAACACTGAGCACTAAGTTATAAGAAATTATTAATCTGCCACCCCCTTATTTTTTCATAACATTGATGTAATAAATAAATTTAATTAACCCTAAACATATAAATTGATTCAAACTATAATATGGATAATCATCACACTTATGCTTACAAAATAATGAATGCACATTAAGATTCAAATTGTTCACATAAACATAATTCATAATCATATTAAACAAACAATTATAAGATAAACTATTTTAAATAACTAATTACATGTATTCTATATAGACAAAATTAACTAACATTTGAAATAAATCTGAAATTAAATTCAAGTAAAACTGCTTAAGTAACATAACATTAACAAATAAACATTATCATAATTTTAAATATTTATCCACACAAAGATAAAATATATAAACAAATATTTAATATATATATATCACACGGACTTTCGCCCAGGCAGGCGAAATTACACAGACATTCGCCAGCCTGGTGTAGATCAGAGGAACTTACTCCCTCCCTGGCGGCATGCAAACACATCTTTGCTGGACAGGGCGAAAATCACCATTTTTTTCGCTGGTCTAGGCCAAAACCTTTCATTTCGGCAAAAATTTCAAGTAATAAAAAATGACATTTTTTTTCGATACGATGAATTTTCAAGATCTAAACCGATAAAATTGTAAATAAATAGTATAGATCAAAGTACTAATCTTTTTAATGGTCGGATCTTCCTAGATATGAGTTTGAAATGTAGACTTGTAGAGAAAGTTGAGAAGATTTTGTTTAGAGAGAGAAAGTTGGAAGATGAAAATGAAATTTTTTGAATTTTTTCGCGCTATCTTTATAGATTTTCGAGTTATATTTATCGAGTCCCAATTTTTTTTTATATATATACATTAGAAAAGGGGAATGTGAATCAAAAGCATGACCCATCGCATGGTAAATGGTGCTTCTAATCAATTGAGCTACTACCTTGTCATATATATATATATATATATAAGCCAAGTTGATAATTACTGTTAAATATATGATTTACAAGTTTAGAATATAATTGTAGTTAACATGTAGTATATAAAAAATAGTATAAACTTATGGTTTGATAACTATTTTTATTTTGTAAAGAGAACTTTGACTTAAATATCTCTCAAATACATATAGATTGTTTTAGTATGTTATATAATATGTAACAGAGAAAGATATTAAAGATGAACCGACTTAAGAAGATTTTTTATTTTTTTTTAAAAGGATACTTAAGAAGATTTGAATGGTGTTTTCAGGTACTTTTTTACTTTATCATGAGAATAGATTTTTGTTGCTCGTCTCGTATCATGAAGTGTAGCCTTGGTGAGTCTCCCATCCTACAATAGACATGGACATGATTTTTTTTTTGGGGGGAGGGTGGAAATGCGAACTTTACATATACATTCAAGAATTACATTGTCAGTGTACAATACATAACAAAATTTATTCTAGTAGCAAGGCATCATAAAAATGTATCTTCTAATGAACTCAAATTTGGAGCTAATATCAAGAGCTTCCCTATTTTTTGAAAATACTTTGTCATTCCGCCAATGCCATACCTAATAGCAAACAAATCGAAAAATAGTCGACCATCTAATACCCTCAAGCTTTGAATCTCGACTCTAGGGATAAGTTCCAACCTACCCAATTGGGGATGTTACCCATTTAAAAAAACTGACTCCAATGAATATGGGTTGAGTAGTTTCCACAATTGAGCCACCCCATCACAATCACGTAGTGCATGTAATTCAGATTCCAGATGACTATCACACTCCAAATCGTACGGAGAAATGTCCATGCCCCGGGATGAGAAGGACAATCTTGTTTTTAACTTGCACCATCGAAGCGACCAAAGAATATAGAGAAGTGAAGGAGAGAATATAGAGAAGTGAATGGGCCCTTGAAATTTCCAAACCTTTCTCCATGCAACTCAGTTTCATGCAGGACGGTTGCATGGTGATATGCCGACTTTGAGGAAAAGGAGCCTTTGCTATCCAAGTTCTAATTAGGTTTGTCCACTTCCATCTGATCCACGAAGACAGCCACTAGTTGTAGTTTCTCCAAAATATGAGGAGGCAATACAGTAGTGAAGAGGGAAATTCCTTAATCCACTCCATATGAAAGATTGAAGCCACCGATGCCCAGAGAGTGTCAAGAGGTGGAGGCTAAGCGCAGGCATCCAATAGTCCCTCTTTGTTAATCCAATCATCAACCCAAAACCTTACATAATCTCCATTGCCAATCTCCCAAGCCAATCCATGTTTCAAGTGTTTATAACCTTCTACCAGGCTTCTCCAAGTGTGTGAAGCAGACTGAAAGACCTTCCCAAGTCCACTTCTAGAATATTACCATATTTAGCTCCAAGAGCTTGGACCGACAAGCTTTCCCTTGAGATAGAAATCGCCATGCAGAACTTGCTAGAGAGATCAAATTCATCTACTTCAAATATTTGAGGCCTAAACCCCCCTCCCTTTAGGTTGACAAATGTGGCTCCAAACAATAGAGTGTAGTTAAGAAACTCTTTCCTTCTATTCCCAAGAAAATCGCCAATTTTCTTTCTCAATGAGCTTCAATGTATGCATAGGCAGAAGGGAGGTTTATATGGCATAATTCGCAATTGTCGCGGAGGAGGTTTGAATTAGAAGAGCCTGAGTAGTCATAGATATTGTTCACTTGTTCAAATTGCTTAGCTTTCTTCTTACTTATTCTACAAGGAAATGATAGGTACCCTTGCCAACCCGCTTGTGTAAAATAGGCATGCCCAAGTAAACACCCAAGTCAAGAGTTCTTGGTATTCTAAATTTGGAAGAGAGACTATTGCCCACTTCCACAATAATATCAGAGGTTAAAAAAAGTTGGGAATTGGCCATGTTTACCTGCTGTCCTGATTGACTGCAAAAGGATTGAAGAATACCTTTCATTACTCGAACTTGTGTTTCTATAGCAACTACAAATAACAGCAGATCATCGGCTAAGCATAGATGAGACATGCTAGGTCTTTGCTTGGATATCCAAATCCATTTCCACTGCCCCTGTAGAAACCGCAATATTTATCTATTGACTTAGAGGACCTCCATACATAGTACAAATAGATAAGTGGATAAAGGATCGTCCTGTTAGATTCCTTGTGAAAGTTGAAAACTATCCAACTTCTCGCCATTCCACAAATCGATAAAGAAACTAAGAAGGTGCACTTCATATTTGTATGCTTATTATGAGGGGAAGAGCGACACAAGTGAAGAGATCAAAGGGAGAGAGGAAAAAAAAAGAAAATAAGATAAATGAAAAAATGGAGTAGAAAAATAAAAATAATAGATATTCTATTAAAATATTAAATTTATACATGATAAATTAGAAAGTGAAGGGTATATGTTTGTCTTTTACAAAAAAAAATACGAAAGCTTAAAAAAGATTTTTATAATGCCCGTGATTTGTTCAACTCATATATTGAAAATAAACTTTAGGCTTTTTTGACATAACGTAAATAATCTAGGGACTTTCAAAATTATTTTCTTTTCTAGAGAATATTACCAACAATGACAGCATAATCGAGATGCGGTTAGAAATGAGGTTTAAAACTATTTATGAATCAAACCGAATTGAATTTTATTTTTGGATTCGATTTTAAAAAATAGAAAATATTTATTTTAATTTTCGATTTTCATAAAGCTAAAAAGCCGAAATAACTAAATTAGTTATTGGGATTTAATTTAACATTTCATGACATTAAATCTAGTAAGTTTGAATTTAATGCTTTTAAATTTTATCAAATTCATTAATTCCGTTATTTTCAAATAAAAAATTAAAAAATTATTTCAAAATTTTTTATTATGTATAAAATTTGTTACGTGTTATTTAAAATTTCAATTTAAACCAAAATCAAACTGAAAAAAAATCTTATTTTTTTCATTTATAACTAAACATAATTTAATTTGATTTTCAAAATTTTTATAAAAATTTTACCCAAAATTGAATGAGACATCCCCACACGTAGTTGCCTTAGACTGCAGTCTGCTAAATTCACACATAGAATTGACCTTAATATCAGGATTAGAAAAAAAATTATAACTTCTCCCAAGAAGCATTATTATGTTGGTCAACATTTCAAGGAAAATTCTCCTCATTAACCCTCTTAAAATTCCCTAATTTAAAAATTAAAAAAAATCTTAATTAATCTCCTCCTCACCTCAACACTACTACTATCAATGCGTGGCAACCGATCGTTCTTCTACACTCTACCACCACCATACCAACTATATATATAATCAATTGAATTACACTCCAAGCACTTCCCGTTTCCGTGATTCTCTCTTCTCTCCTCCGTCATCTCTTCCTCCGTACACGACCGCTCACCTTTCCAGTTCCTGCTGTATCTCGCCTGTTAATCTCAACAACTCCGCCGTTACTATCTGACCGTCCGCCAGTCACCTTTCTGCCATTTTCATCATCTCGAGTGAATTCCCTGTTTTTACACTTAAGATCCGAGCGTTTGGAGGCGGCTTGGCTCGGTTTTTCTTCTGATTCTCCTCCTTCCTTTGCCAATTCGGTGAGCTCTGTTTTAGTTGTACTATTGGTTGAATTTTGATGATAATTTACGCGTAAGCCGATGTTGTTCGTCATCTGTTTGTTCTAAAAGTTGATCCGAGTTTTTTTTTTTTGTTAAGAAAAAAAAAATATATATCTTATTGATCCGAGATTCTATTAAAAAAAAAAAAAATTACTGAAAAAGTAATATTCATTAGGTATCTGTGCAGGAATTGGGGGATTATATTAGGTAACTGTGCCTATACTTAATTGCCTTCAAGCTCGATCGTGAATGCATTCATTTTTTTTTCGTTAAATTAATTTGTTGTAAATTTAGCATTCTGCTTACTATAGAACTTCGAGGAGTTCAGAGTTGTTAATTATTCAAAATTTGTGGGGAAACTATTAGCAGGTATTGATCCGAAGTGAATGCAGCTTTTCAGACTGTGAGATGACTTGAAATCTCCGTATATTTGGATAGGAAAGATGAAAGGTGGCTTTTATGGCTTAAAGGTCACACAGGTCTCTCTTATCCTCATCGCTTTTGTGTGTATAGCTGTTCTTGGATTGGCATGGACAAAAACCTCGCTTCTCACCTCCTTAAATCCACCTCAAAATCACGTCTTGCGTCTATCTCCGGGTGTGTATCTTGAAACTTATAGTAGTACTTTCTTTAAATTATTTATTTATTTTTTTGCTGGGAAATTTATTTATTTTTTGATGTATTGATTGATACATTAAAGTTACTTACACAACTGCAACTCTTACAACGTGACTGATATATACACGGCTCATTTTATGTTGTCATAAAAACTTGCAGTTCAGTTAAATTATCCAAGGGGAGCAGGCAAAAACCCTGAACCTGTGTAGATCTTTGAGAAAGAGTTGCCTTTTTTTGTTGGACTAGTATTACACTTAAAAGCCTGCGAAATCTCTTTCTTTACTTGACTATTTCCCAGTTGGATTGTTCTCTTCCTGATGTCCAGCATATTTATTTGTGTGGCAACATTTTGCTTTTATGAAATATTCTTCTCCTTCTACTTGGTCTCTATTAATATGCAATCGTTGAAATGAAATCAACAGAATCCTGACACCTCTTTTTTGATACTTTATCCTGATAGCTGGTCAAGATTCAAATGGGAAAAATGTTTCAGAAGAAAAATCCAATCCAGAACAGTTAGAGGAAAATCTTGGTATTGTACTACTTATCAATTCGACAGAGACGAGTCCTTCTGCAAGTACTAAGCATAATATAAGTTCAGCCAATAAACATGGTAATAAGTTTGTGTTTTCAATTTTCTATGTGGTTTAAGGAGTGCCCCTGACATCTTCTTTCTCTTTGTCCTTTTCAAATTTTTTACAATGATTTCTTGACTAAGTAGATTTTTTAAGAGAGGAGTAAAAACTATAGCCTTGATGATGCTACTAGTAAATGTACTTCATGCTTAATGTACTAGAAACTACATTAATTTATTTTGCTACCGATAGTAGAGTTTTATTGTAAAAATTTACCCGTCGTGGTTATTTGAAGGGCTTTCTTTGCTCCTGAATTTGGATGCTATATTTGGGATTGTGGTGCTCCTCTTCCCAACTAATTCTTCAGTCTATTAGTCAAGTCCTCATTCTGTATGCTTTACATCATTCTTTTGTTGCCAGCTTATATTCATGATTGTGTAATGACATTTTCTTAGCTTTTTAATTACACATTTTTTTAGAGTAGCAATCTCTTTCTCTTGGCAATGGAAAGCAGGTTCCTCTATTCAGCTGTGAAATTTGCTCTACCCATGAGCATATTTGTTTTGTGCATTCATTTTTTCCTTAAATGTTTAACATCCTAACTTTAAAAGTCATGTATACTATAGTATCTTCTCCTCTTTGCCACTTTAACCTGGAATTTGAATTCTGATGGTTTTAATGGGCAGATATTCCTCCCAGTGCCACTGAAGGTGCCGGGTTAGTAGTTTCAGAAAATATGAATAGTTCAAATATAGGAGAAGATGACATTGTCACACCTGGTTCTTCTTTGAGTCCAGATGTTGATACAGCTAAATCATCTTCCAACATAGGAGATGGTAAAGATTCAACCAATTCTGCAGCGATGCAAGGTACCCTTCTTAAGGGCTAACACCTTATGATTATCAAGCAATTGAATCACGAAGTCCTTTTTTGTATTGGGGGTGGGGGGGTTGGGGAGGGTGTTGTAACTTGTAATAGACTGGGATTTCATTTTGCTCTTGCATGGTAAGGTGGCAAGCTTGTATATGCATGTTGATTAGAATAATTCTTTAACTATCTCGTTCCTTTTTCCTTTTTTATGTGTGTTTGTGGTCTTTGATCGCTTCATAAGTTTAGAAAGAGTACTTTCAATCCAATTTTGTTGTTTAAGTGGCCTCATCTCTTGCAAGTGGCATATCATTTTATTGTTCCCCATAAGCTGCTCTGCTTATCTCTCATGTTTCCGCATTTGAGCTCTCATTTATGTATTAATATCATATAGTCTTGCTTTAAGCTTCTGTATTAACTGACACTCAATTTTCAGAATGTAATCTTTCAAAAGGTAAATGGGTTAGTGATGAATCTCGGCCTCTGTATTCTGGGTTTGGTTGTAAGCACTGGTTATCATCAATGTGGGCTTGCCGCCTTACTCAGCGAACAGATTTTGAGTATGAGAAACTGCGTTGGCGCCCAAAAGATTGTGAAATGGATGAATTCACTGGTCCCAAGTTCTTGGAAAGGTAGGCTTACTATTTCTCTGTGTGTTCTTCGATTTTGTAAAACGTGGATTAGTCATACAGTCTGAATGGTGCTCCAGCTTCCAAACAAGTGTTTGCCCCATTATATAGCGTACACCTTGAATTGGCTTGTAATTTGAGCTTGAAGTATATATTAACCCATATCGAGTATCTCAAAGTTGGAGAGCAATCAAAGTAGCCGAAATCACCCAGTGAAGAGACGAAAAATTTACTGCCTACCCGAACTCTGGTTCTCTATGTTTCAAGTGTCTTGTTGAAATATAATTATGTGGAGCGACATGTTGCCCAAATTTTGCTTTCCAATGTTTAATTTTGTCATTTTTTTCACTTGATTCCTTTACTTGTATTAGTTGGATAAAACTTTTGGTAGTCTTCCGCCTCTGTTAAACTTCTGTCTTTATAAAGTATGAATGTGCTCATTGTGATATTGCATACAGGATGCGGAATAAAACTCTGGCTTTTGTTGGAGATTCATTAGGTAGACAGCAGTTCCAATCATTAATGTGCATGATCACTGGCGGGGAAGATAGACCTGATGTCCTTGATGTGGGGAAGGAGTATGGACTTGTCAAAGCTCGTGGTGCTACACGTCCTGATGGATGGGCTTACAGATTCCCCACCACCAACACTACAGTCCTTTACTATTGGTCTGCAAGCCTCTGTGACCTGGAACCTATTGATCCATCAAACCCAGCCGCCGAAATTGCCATGCACCTGGATCGGCCACCTGCTTTTTTGCAACGTTTTCTTCACAGGTTTGATGTCCTTGTCCTGAACACAGGACATCATTGGAATAGAGGGAAGCTTAATGCTAATAGGTGGATCATGTACGCTGGGGGTGTGCCTAACACAAATAGGAAGATTGCTGACATTGGAGGTGCTAAGAATTTTACCGTATACAGTACTGTCAGCTGGGTAAACTCGCAACTTCCAAGATATCCTGGCTTGAAAGCATTCTATCGATCCATATCACCCAGACATTTCTTCAATGGAGATTGGAATACCGGGGGCACATGTGACAACACTACTCCTCTGGCTGGAGGAAAGGAAGTAGTATCAGAAGAATCTATTGATCCTCTTGCTGCTGGAGCAGTGAAGGGAACTGGGGTGAAGCTATTAGACATAACAGCTTTATCTCAGCTGAGAGACGAGGGTCACATATCACGATACAGCATTAAAGCAACACCCGGAGTTCAAGATTGCTTGCACTGGTGCTTACCGGGTGTTCCAGATACATGGAACGAGATTCTTTTTGCACAAATCTGATCCGATAGTGTATAATGGTGAATTTCTTCGCTTTCAGAGAGGGAGATTGGTCCATGCCTTGTAGATTGGGATGGAGAAGTCGGGTACAATTTGCCAAAGCTGCTATTGGAGTGAGGCTCTTTGAAGACTGAACATATGCTACCAGATAGATGGCTCGATAAACCGTAATGGTATGCAGTCAAAATCATCATTCTTTTCCCTTAAATTATATGTAGAGCTTTTTTGGATGTTGCCCTTCTTAATAATCATTCTTTGGTATTATACAGAAGTAAGGTAGTAGAGTTAGACCCTCAATCCTATACATGAAGAATAGTGTACTTTTTTCTAATAAGTAGGACTTTATATTCTTGTGTAAAACACACCCCTTCGGTACTTCTAATTTCTAATGTTTACTCTCCTTGATTCTTCTCCTATAATTTTGGGCTACCAATGCGAAAAGTGAAGAGATGTACCATATTTTGGATGATTCAGGAGAGAGAGAGAGATAATGGTGGAGAAGGGGGGCACAAACAAAAGGTGGTTGTCCTCTTTCTTTAGTGCCAAAAGCCTGAAGTAGCTTTCGGGGCGTATTGTCAAGGTACTTGGAAAAGGAAAGGAAAGTGATTTTATACTAGAAATACCTTTTATGTGAGGGTGAGCCGAGAGGAAGAAGACAAGGGACCAAATATGTATCTTCTGTGTGGTATATCTTTCTACAGACCACTTCCTACTCCAAATCAAATTATAAGGTGTAGAGGGGGAAAAGTATTTCTTGGGGGAAAATAACAGTTTTTTATTTCTATTTATAATTCATTTAGTTAGAAAAACATTTTATCGTTGTCATACGTTATATATCGATTCACATATATCGTCTTTTTAAAATATACAAAAAGATATTTATCGTGAATATTTAAGGTTTTAAAATATATGAAAAAATTATTTATTGCGAATATTCAAGGTTTCTTATAATATTTTATGTAAATTTCCGGTTAATCGATTGAGAAGCTCCATTTGTGAGAAGCTCCATTCTTACCTTACCATTGGAATAAGCAAAGATGAGTTGGCCGGCACAAAAGAAAATGAGTGTCTTGTATTTCGGCAAAAGAATTGCAGCTTTTAACATTTTTTAAAGTCATCTTGAGAATCAATTTGACCACATTCAAAGGATCCAAAACCAGAAAGAAAAACCTTCAATCAGGTAATCTCCACATGCCTTGTGCCCACATTCGCAGGCAAACCTTTTCTTCTTACCAAAAACAGGACAAATTCTTGGCTACCCACTAAAGTGTCCCATGTAAATTATGATGGCTTAATGTCCTACAAACTAAAGGATGTGTCCCATATAAATTATGATAGCTTAATGTCCTACAAACTAAAGGTTAAGTCCTGATATTTACTATCATACTATCATTAGTAGAGAAATCTTTTCTTATGCCAACTTTGTTTTCAAGCCGACGTCTTATTTTATTTCATCCGAATTATTCATTTAATATATTTTTTTAATATACTTTTCATGTAATAATTTTATTATATTAAAATTTGATAATTTAAACGATAAATATTGTATTAAAAAGAATATTAGGCAATTCTAAGTTGACTAGAAGCCAAATCATTATGCTTCCATTCCATTAATAATCAATCACTCCCAAGTCAAATGAATAGCTTAACTGGGAAAATTTTATATTTATAAACACACTTTAAATTATAAATCATATCACTACATACTACGTCTTCTTTCTTTTTTTATATATGAAATTACGTCTTCTTTTCTCATAACTTTAAAACTTTTTCTTTAAGTATATATTTTAATTGATCTTTTTTTTTTTCAATCAAAGGGTCCTTAAAATACGGTCTCGCCTTGGAAATTCATTTCCTGGTCAATTTTCTCTTCCTTTCAAAAAGGAGGATAGTATACCTTTCATGTAATTGAGCTTGCAATTTGCACTCGATTTGCTTGTTAATCACCTCTTTTTATTGGTTACATTTTAAATATTATAAATTTTAGAAATATATAATATTAATTTTTTTATACTAATAAAATTATCTTTCAAATCAATCTTTTTCTTCTATTTTTGATAAATGTCCAACATATTCAAATTTCGTCAAAGTTCTCCCTATGAATTAATTAGAATAGCATGAAAATATATAAAATTTTTTTAAGAACATATAAAATGAAGAATGAAATTCAATGGAGAAAAGAAAATATAGCATTTTTTTATTTGTTGTTCGAGATTTTTCGATTAATTTAAAGGTTTTAATACGACACGAAGCCACTTTCAAGATAACTCGAATTCAAGAAAGAAAGATAAAGGTATTTAAGGAAGAAAGAAGTTTGCCATCAGACTACTTTTTATTATCAGAAAAAAATATATAACATTTATTTAACAACATCTTGAGCCAATTTTTCGTTCTTTTAATAATAAATATATCTAGTTACAATAGTGTTATAGGGATCATAAGATTTAGTAATCTCGCCTGATTGTTTCTATAGTTTGTTCTTTTTAATAACATATACCCATGATCCCTTCCCCTGCCCCTACCCTCCCCTCCCCACGGGAGAGGGTATTTTCTATTCCTAAATAAGCACTTTCCATATTATATAACATGCTATGTTTGGTAAATGAATGGGATAGAAGGAATAATTTTTCAACTTCTCTTTTTATTTCTGTGTATTTTGATATTTAAATTAGAAGTATGAATAAGTTTTTAATGGCAAAATCTATTTTTAAAAAAAGTTAAAAAGGTCTTTTTACACTAAAACATATAAAAATGCCTATAAGTAGGGATTATTTTAAAAATATTAGTCTATTATACTTTTAATGTGTTATATATATTACTCTCAATCAATTTTTATGCTATGTACTTTCTTTTGTTTTAATCTTTAAAAGGGTTGTTTAATACTATTTTCAATATTATATATACATATTACACTTTAATAAAATATTTGATTTTTTTAGTTTCAAATGTCTGTTATGATATAAAAACATACATTTTATGCTAAATAATTCATTTAAGTTATATTATATATAATTTCACTTCATTCTGATATAAAATAATAATTTTTTTTAAAAAAATGAATCATTATTCTATTTTATATCTTGCTCCGATATGAGAATAGAAAATAGGATTCAATTCCAAATGAAAAAAGATTTTAGATAATAAATAATTTCATCTTAATCATTTGAGTGTATAAAATGTGTTGTATATCTCTAATTGAACCCTATTAATTGAATCACCATCAATTATTTCTTTTTTTTTTTTTTTTGGCTGGATTCATCACCATGGCATTACTCATCTGGTTAACAGACAAAAAAAGGATTTGTACTGTTAGAGATAGGGCCCACACTGACTAGCCGTTAGGCGTTAGCCTTTAACGTATACATCGCTTTCTCCGAAATCTGAAAGGATCGATCCTCCATTTATTTTTTATTTTATTATTTTAATAATTTTCCTTTACAGCCCCTAATAGCCAAATCGTCGGCAACAACAACAGCAAACAGATCTTTTCCCTTCTTCTTCTTCCTTGAGCTTCCTCCTCCTCCTAAAAAAGTTCCCCGTTTTACCCCTCTGCTGCACTTTCCGAGCTCTCTCTAATGGCGGAGGATTTTGCCAGGGCCGTCGAGGACGGCATTCGGCTGTCCAAAAGAATATATTTTGGCAAAGATAGAGCGGTTGCTCCTCCGAAGCCAATTTTAGCGATGGATAAAGCGGGGGAACATTCATATTTACCCTCGGCTGTTATGGTTTATGCGATAATTGGTGATCCTTCCATTGTCGATAACCCTGATATTCCTAGCTATCAGCCTCACGTGCACGGCAGGTGTGATCCTCCGGCTTTAATTCCTCTCCAGATGAATGGAATTTCGCTTGAAGCCGATTGTTATTTCGACACGGCTTTTGTTACCGTCAGTGGTTCGTGGCGTGTCCACTGCGTTATGGGGAGCCGGAGCTGTGATTGCCGTATTGCAATTCCAATGGGTGAACAGGTAAATTAGAAAATTAAATTAAATTTGAACTTTTTAGGTTTTAATTTAAATTATAGAGTTTTGGTTATTGAAAATTTGTTACTCTTTTAACAAGTTTTGTCTTTTAGTATCGAGTTTGGTGTAGACAAAGGTTCTTCAAATTGTTAGTTTTTGTTCTCCGCTTTCTTCAGGTATAGCAAAATGGGGCTGGGGCTGGGGCTTTTATGATCTTCGAATTCAGCTCTTAGGCATTGGAGACAAAAAATTGATCGGTTTGAAGCTCTAGTCTAGGTACTTTGTCTTACAATTGAAGAAAGAGAGGGGGTTAGTGAATGATAGGACAAAAAGGAAGTGAATATGAATGTTTTGGTTAGATGCTTCGGAAGAAACACTGGAAGTGTTGGACATGCAGATGTGAAGTTCAATTTTGGAAAGCTAATTTGTGCTGAATTTTGACAATGGGATTTTGATTATTTTACAGAACATTTTAGATTGGTTATTTAAGTTAACCCTATATACCTCGTTATTGCTTACAGCTATTGCTTCAAAATAATTTTTACACTTTCACGAATAGTGAAACATGCTGAATGTTTGTTCTCAAGTGATACATTATTTGGCTAACAGGGTTCGATTCTAGGTATTGAGGTTGCGGCACACAGAAAATCGTATCGCACTCAGCTGACCGGTTTGGATGATATAAGGGGCTCAGAAAAAATTGGCAAAACTGAAGATGGAAGCTTTCTAACACCATATATATTCACTCTTACCATACCACAGGTAAACTATTATTGCAGTCGAATGGTTGTGGACATCCAAATTATCTAATCTCATATGGTATTAAGTACATGTTCTTTTGACTGTTTAGGTTGATGGAGGATTGAATCTTTCCATTAAAGTCAGATGGTCTCAGAAATTATTGTATAATGATGGCCAGTTCACTTTGAATATCCCATTTAGTTTTCCCGAGTTTGTGGTACCTGCTGGAAAGAAGATTTCTAAAAAAGAAAAGATACTTTTGAATGTCAACTGTGGTCCCGGAACGGAGATTTTGTGTAAGACAACCAGCCATCCTCTCAAGGTACAGATTTTCGTGGGCCCATGTCGTAATGTAATTTAACTGTTTTAAGAAACTTGGACTCACATCATGCATGTTGACATTTCTAGGAGCTGAAACGCCAAGCAGGGAGGTTGGGTTTCTCTTATGAGGCTGAAGTTCTATCTTGGTCAAGCTATGACCTTGTCTTCGCATACACTGTAGGATCTCATTTGATCGTTGCTTATCTTATATATTTAAGTGGACTAACGTGTCAATTTCAATAAACACGTGTTTATTTAAGAGGAAGTATGGAAGTAATGCAGTTTTTCCTTCAGATTGCCTCCAGTCAAACATGTGGCGGCATCCTCGTGCAGTCTCCAGCATTAGATGATGTTGATCAAAGGGATATATTCTGCTGCTATTTTCTTCCTTCCAACCAGCAAACTAAAAAGGTCTTCCCTTCTTTTACTTTCCTCTCCGTCCGGCTCTTTTAACTTCTCAAAGTTTCTTTTCATTGAAAGAATTCTGGTAGTTGTTCATCTATGCTTCCCTCTTTATTGTCATCTACTCCCTTCTTCCCAGAGTAAGTGCTCCATTTTGTAATATCCACAGGCATTTAATGGGTTTTGCCATTCCTACCCTTCTTTGATCAGTTATATATCCATAGAGAAAATTATTTGTCTCTAATATATCCTATGGAGTAAAAAATAGTATATAAGCCTTTTTATTTTGAATTTTACTGATTTCAGGGAATCCTTAAATTGTGTGAGAATTGCAAATGGAGCCTTATTTTGTGATGGAGGGACTATGTAGTCAAGTCAGAAGAAAACCTCATCATAAGTGAATCAGATCTTATCATATGAAATTGTTATAGATATTATGAATAAACATTTTTTGGGTATGTGTCCATGTAGAACTAGGAAATGTTTTTTACTGCATAATATCTTTTGACTTTATGCAGTAGCCTAAAGGGGGTATTGCTTTTGTGACTACAGAAGAACATACTATCGGAAATTAACTTGACAGTTGATGGTAATAAAATAACCGATGTGATGTTATGCACAAATTCAGGCAGAGAACATACTATCTGATGCAATAAGAAGCAAGAAAAACAACCATTTCAACCTGAGTTGCTTTTTGTGATACTGATCTTTAAAGAATAAAAGCAAAGTTATTAAGTCAAGAGCCCTGGAATCAGTTTATATAAATTGATGAATCATCTTTTATTTGAAGTCTAAAGAATCCTAGATACTCTGATTTATATTTTTTGTTTTATTATTTTCTATTTCTTCAGCAACTGGAGCCATAAGGAAGGTGAATTATTTCTAGTGAGTTCGATCTTAGTCAGCTTGCCTCGTACCTAATCAGACCTAACAGATGTTTGACTTCTAGATTTTTGCAAGTTGCCTTAACCTCTCTGTGGTTCCACTGTTAATAGTGATACTTAAGCAAAGGTAACTAGAAAATGGCTGGTAAACAGTGGAAACTGATAGAATGGTAATAATTTTACTATTTGCTTTAGTACTAAGGTAGAGAATACAGAGATGTTTCTGCTACCCTCTGTCGTGCTATGCAGCAGAGGCGGTAACCCCCTAGTAACTGATCCTTTTGACTGGTACAATGAAATCTAATAGTTTACTCATTAATAGGAAAAAAGAAAACAAAACAAGAATACAGAGATATGGCTACTTTTCATTTACTCTTTTTCCATTTTCTTTTCTTTTCATTTTATAGTACTCTTTGGTAATTGGCATCATCTTAGATACCATGTGTTAATGTAACCTTTCCACTTATTTTACAGGTTTTCAGGAAAGAGGTTGTATTTGTGGTTGATATAAGTGGTAGCATGAGGGGAAAGCCACTTGAAAATACAAAGAGTGCACTTTTTGCATCACTATCTAAGCTGGATCCTCAAGACTTATTTAATGTTATAGCATTTGCTGGTGAAACTTTCATATTTTCCTCGTCATTGGAGCTTGCTACATCGGAAACTATTGAAAAAGTTACTGGATGGATTAACATGAATTTTGTTGCCGGCGGTGGTACAAATATCTTACTTCCCTTGACCCAGGTCTTATTTCTTTTACCAGATATTTCAGGAGTTTTCCTATTTTTGTGCAAAATTGTACACATTACCTATTTCAAGCTACCTCTTCGTGTCTTATCATAAGTGCTTTCTTCATATTAGAAAATACTCTGTTTTAAACACCTAATGTATGAAGTGATATGTGATAGATCTGGATTTCGTGTCAGAAGATTATGTTAGAAATTTAAGATACCCAAAAATATGAAGCCAATATTAATTGTCCCCAATGAACATATTTGAAGAACAGTGATCCACCTTCAAGGGATATGATTGTGTCTATGCCAAGAAAGGGGGTTCTAAAAGTTTTTGTTTCATGATATATTCTTAATGTTTCTGAATGTATGGCTTTGTCTACTTCAAAACTCGTGTAGAGCTCTGCTTACTCCTTTTAGTTTCTCTGATTTTCTCCGTTAAGCAGCAATGGATTCTCAATTTACTAACACGAAGGTGTTACATGTAGGATCAGATTACTGTTATACTTCTGGTTGCATTATCTGAGTAGTTTCCTGATTTACGTATCAATTTCATTCTGCTTCATCAATGCTGTAAACAAAGAACTGACTGTTTCTGGCCTGTTGCACAACATAGAACAAACTGATGAAATTTTATAAACTGTGCTGTATTAGCTCCTCACTTGACAAATGAATTGAAGTTTTGTCACCTCTCTAGCATTTTATTATTCATGTGAAATGTAGTTGTTTGCATCTACTTAAGCTCTTGTGCTTTTCTGAAAGATTTCTGGTAGATCTTACTGGAAAATATTATTCCTTTCTTAGGCAATCAAGATGTTTTCTGATACTGGCGACGCCATTCCCATGATTTTCCTTATCACTGACGGGTCTGTTGGAGATGAGAGACACATTTGTGAGGTTATGAAAGCTGAATCAGCAAATAAAAGAAAAATATGCCCTCGAATATACACATTCGGCATAGGTATGTTTCACCTTGTGTATACTTATCATATGCGCAGATGTGATGCACTTTTTTGGTGTCACCTGGTCTGGTTTCTTTTCTTCCTTTCAAAGAAAAGAAAAGGGATAGAATAAGGGGAAGAGCTCTATCTGGAACAATTTTTTGCTGTTTACTTCTTTACATCTGGAGGCACCAGTAATGCTTGCTAAGATTTTTGGATAGTTATAGGGTAAACATTTACGGCAGAAGCATATTTTCTTTTCACATTTTTAGGAATGGAGGAGATAAAAGTCATAATTGAGGATTGCAGTAGGAATTGAAACAGGCATAAGTTGCTGAGGTGGTACTTTTGTTTGGTACAGAGCTTCAAGCAGTAGTTGTTATTGCATGAGGGCAGAGTTATATATCAGGTGGTTGACTATTGTCATGAAAGATCCAGCAATTCCTTAGATACTTTGCCTGTATCTTTGTGGGGGAATGAAACATATTTATTGTCCTTCTCGACTGGAGCTTTGTTTCTCTTCTCCTACCATAATGGTTACATAAGCAAGTTATATATTTTTGGTTATGATTTACCTGGTGTTTAGGAATGAAACATATTTATTGCTCTTCTCGACTGGAGCTTTGTTTCTCTTCTCCTACCATAATGGTTACATAAGCAAGTTATATATTTTTGGTTATGATTTACCTGGTGTTTTATCTCATTTAATTTATGGAGGATGCATTTGATCCATAAAAACTCATTTTATGTTTATAACTCATTATTTCATCCTTGGTAGCTTTATCTTCACTGGCTTTGATCAAAGTAGCTATTGTTATCATTTTCAGGTTCATTCTGTAACCATTACTTTCTTCGGATGCTTGCTATGGTTGGCCGTGGCTATCATGATGCTGCGTATGATGCAGGTATATTTTTCACTCTTCTAATTATTCAATATCAACATAAACGATCTAACAAAGAGGAAGTTCAGATAGGTGGGAAGTAGGTTGACTATTTTGTTGTCACTTGTTGCCTTGGTTTGTAAGAAGATGTGCTTTCAGAAACTTTTAGGACCAGATGTGTGTTCTGGGCATTTGGGACTTGTAGTAAACACTTGCTTCTCTTTGACTGGCTTTGGCACTACAATGTAGGTTCTTTATTGAGGCCTAAGATGTTGTCAAGAAACTAGTGTCAGAAATTTAACGTAAGATGCATAAGTACATGAGGTAGAACTTGCAAATAGGAAGTCATGTGATATCAAAAAGTGCCATATTTCTCCTTGGTGGAAAGTTGGATTTAATAGTGATTGTGACATACAATAAGTGATTCAAAGAAAGCTGCTTTGGTTTTGTGTGATTGACACCTCAAATGTGTTCTTTAAGAAAGTGGGTAATACTAGATTCTCTCAGAGGCAGTATGTTCTCTGAGGAAGCTAGGTAGCCGGCAATTATGTAATTCAAAGTGCAACTGGAGCGCAGGCAAGACTGGGGGGCCTTTTTTTTCCCTTTACTAAAGAGGAAAAATATTATATGTTTCCTAGATTTAAATGACATAGGTTGTCATCAGGGGCTTTGTTTTTGTGAATTCTTCACACAATTTTGTGTTGTGTATATATATATATATATATATATATATGATCCCATTTCCAAAAATAAATGACATAGGTTGATTTATTTGTCCTTTTTGTTGTGTATATATATATATATATATATATATATGATCCCATTTCCAAAAATAAATGACATAGGTTGATTTATTTGTCCTTTCTCGTTTACTCATGAATAGTGATGGTCTCTTTGGGAAATCCTTGTGCATTTCATCTTTCTTGACAAACAAAATTTATTTTTATTCTTGGCCAGATTCAATTGAGGTTCGTCTGGAGGGATTATTTGCCAGGATGTCATCTATTTGTCTTGCAAATGTTGCATTTCAGAATCTTCACGATTTTGATGAATTCAAGGTATTCTTTCGCTGCACTTCTCTAATTAGACCTTGGTAAAGGCATTACTAAAAAGTTCACTAAGCACAAAGAAAGAAAAAGCTCTACCTACTTTTTGTTGGAAAATTTCAACAAAGATAATTGCAATTCAGGGTTTTTGGGATATGCCTAATCTGACATTTCCTCATACAGACTCCTAGTTGGCAATTTTGTGGATGCTGATATGACAATAGACAAAGGGGCTTTTATATAAAATGTTTCATCCTAGTTTGGTGGTTGATATGCATCTGTATGAGGACATTTGTGTTTTGGCATGCTACTATCTCAATCTCTGCTGTTACATGATGCTTATTAGCTGGAATGCTTTTGTGTTATATGATCTGAAAATTGTTGTGGGAATACATAGTTTCACTTCATTCCTTGTTATTTCCTCACGCCATTTATCTATTCGGTGTGTGCTTCAGTGTGAAGGTGTATCTTCCATCTCCCTAAGTTTGTCAATTATCTGAACTGCTACCACAGTATTCACGCATCAAAAGTTCATAGGAAATTTCCATCCTTTTTAAAAAAGTTAATTTTACAATGTCCACTAGGTTTATCCTTCTGAACTGCCAGATGTTTCCTCCAAAAGCCCCTGGATTGTATCAGGTAGATATCGGGGAAAGTTTCCTGATAGCCTTGCAGTTACAGGAATCTTCTCAGATATGGGTAGGTTTTCTGCAGAACTGAAGGTACATGCAGCAAAGGATATGCCTCTTGACAAGGTAAGGAAGATATTTGCTCCTTGATAGAATTCTATAATACTACGTATAGAAAAAGGATATAGGGTGTTAGTGGATTTAAAATCTCTAGTTATGACCTTCTCAGTATTCCTATTTGAAGTCTAGGCTTCTATGCGTCAATAATGTTACAAAAGAAAAGAAAATACAAAAAGGTAATTCCTATCTTAAATATTTTGCCTTCTGTTAGGTTAAAAGATATTTTCCTTCCTTTTCTCATAAGAAAGATGAAAAAGAACAGTTTGTTTATGGAAGCTTAATGGGATGGTAGACAAGTAAAAAGTTTGTTCATGGAAGCTTACTTGTCTACCTATCGCAATTTCTGTTGAAAATGCCAACAGATTGTGCTCAATCCAGTCTTTTGTTCTAAAACACATTACTGCGTTATAAAATTGTAAATACTGAACTGCTATTTGAAAAGTCTATCATTCCACCAAATGCATTGGAGGCTTCAGTGCTTTGGTTCTAAATCTCATAGGGAAATTCTTCAGAAATAAATCACATGTTTAGATGTTGTCTTTTCTTTTATCGATGACAGATTGTTTAATGTCGACAGATACTCGCCAAGCAAGAGACTGAATTACTTACAGCTGAGGCATGGTTTACAGAAAACAAAGAGCTTGAGGCAAAGGTTATTTTGATTCCTGAACTCTTATTTATTGAACTATTAAATCATAGACGTCCGAACTGCTGAATTAACAAGCAACTGGGTAGTCTTACTTGGTTAAGCCTACCCCAGATTTGCAGGCTTTCCCATCTCTCATCATGATCTTGTGTTCAAACTTGCAATTTTCTGTGAATGAGATGTCATTGGCAAGGGAGGGACATATTAGACTGCATTGACAGGCTTACCGAGTTATAGCTGGGAAACCCACCCTTTTTTTTTTGTTGGGGGGGGGGTGGTTAAGCGTACCCCCAGATTTGTAGGCTTTCCCATCTCTCATCATGGTCTTGTGTTCTCAAACTTGCAATTTTGTGTGAATGAGATGTCATTGTCAAGGGAGGGACATAGTAGGCTGCATTGACAGGCTTACCCAGTTATAGCTGGGAAACCACCCTTCTTTTTTTTTGGGGGGGTTGGGGGGTGGGTGGGGGTTGGTTGGTTGGTTATGCTGGTCACTCTTTTATCCCCTTTTCATATTTTGCAAAAAACAATAAAAACAAAAAGCTCAGATTAGTTCCTCTGAAATTGAAAAGATTTGGACAAAACCTTATTGAGTTCAGAGAGCAGAAATCTGTGACTCATTGATATGGCTATTTGGTATATTAATCAGTAACTCTTTTATCCCCTCTCCATATTTTGCAAAAACAAAAAGCTCAGATTAGTTCCTCTGACATTGAAAAAGATTTGGACAAAAACTTATTGAGTTCAGAGAGCAGAACTCATTGATATGGCTATTCGATACCTTAGTCATTAGGTTCACCTGAATGTGTTACTCATTTGAGGTTTGTTTATTGTTCAATACAATTGTTTTATGAAATATTTCTGTCATGCTCTTCTGATGTGAAAAATCAGTCTAAAAAGGTTATCAAGTGCACACCACTCTTTTTGGTTCACTTGACGTTAAGGTCCCTTGGAATTTCACATCACTTTTACTTTCCCGGTTGGTTTCCAGTACAATGTTTTCACTACATTGCTTTTCTTATTTGCAGATAGCAAAAATGAGCATACAAAAGAACAGCATTTCTGAGTTTACCCAAATAGTCTTGGTTGAGACAGAAATATTGAACAAACAACAGGTATTTCTCTTTTCCAGTATAATAGAGAGATATAAGTATGTATATATTTTGGGAAAAGTTTTTACACTGAATTTTCTGAGGAGAGAATCTTAAAGAAATCTAGACCATAAATTTCTTAGCTTGAAATTCATCAACTGCTTGTGGTTTGCTGGCTGTGTAATTCTTCAGTTTATAGAAGAAATGTATTAGATACACTTAAATGGTTTTTTCTATCACGTGTTTCTTATCTTAAAGTAGACTTTATGGTTATATTGATGATGCAATCCCACTCTTTGCAACTTCGAAGCATTTGCAATTTTCAGACGCATATTAGTTTTTTGTTGCATCACATGTTTTGTGATGGTAGTAACTGTGACTGGAGCTGCACCTTTTCAGGTACGTGGTAAAAATGATCCTAAAAAAGCAGATGATCAGAATGCTGTGAAGATAATAGTTCTAAGAAGCCATGGAATTGGTTTTGGCAACCTTACTGCTACAATGGAAAACATACCTCCAGGATCAAGTGAAACTAAACCAATTGAGACAGCTGAAATTATAGCTAAGGCAGCATCCAACTGTTGTGGAAGGCTCTGCGATATATGTTGCTGCATGTGCTGTATTAGGGTATGTTCAAAGATGAACGATCAATGCGCAATTGCTTTAACACAGTTATTTGGTGCCTTGGCATGTCTCGGCTGTGCCTCATGCTGTGAAGCTTGCTGTGGCCAAGATTGATGAGAAGATCGGGGGGGTGGCTTCATCTGTGTAAGTTGTTGTAAACTCATAGAAAACACACCAACTGTGCATATTTATGCGATAATGTAGATATACAGTTGAATCTTTAAGATGCAGAGCACTACTTGTATAATATATATATATATATATATATACTAAGATGAGATTAGGGTTTGATGTGGCATGTTTGTGAAACTTATAATTGTGCCATGAAGACTTACTGGGACTGGCAAAAATTTTGTCAATTGTAATATGTATATCTACATTGTTTATAGGTGGTGGGTGCACCTTTTGCTTTTCCATTAGTTGCTGTTTTTGTTCTTTGGAATTTTTGCTTTTCTGGTGTGTACTTTATTGGTGTTTACTGACTCTTATGGATTGGCAGGACTGGCCAACCCTACTCTATTAACACATGGATTTATTCGATCCCGTCAATCTTATTAGTTGGTGTTAATGTTTGTGTAGTGTCTTATTCTTATCATTATTTGAGGAATGTACAGATGTTTTTTTAGAGATTTTTTGACAAATTTTTTTTCTAGACAAATTTTTGTAGATTTTTTTTTTTTTTTTTTATTCTCTTTTCTAAGTATGATATCCACATAAAATTTTGCACAGAAAGTCATCATGATATGCAGAATGTTAGGAATTTTTCGAAACAATTATTTATGGGTACAAAATTTGGTCAATTGATACGATGGTTAACACATCGATTCAACTTTGTATCA
This sequence comes from Catharanthus roseus, assembly GCA_028651295.1. Classification (NCBI taxonomy): domain Eukaryota; kingdom Viridiplantae; phylum Streptophyta; class Magnoliopsida; order Gentianales; family Apocynaceae; genus Catharanthus; species Catharanthus roseus. The sequence goes on along the minus strand of JAPQWS010000044.1, from coordinate 395,781 downwards.
TAATAAAAATCTTATTTTGTTATGATGATTCAAATTTTTGATGACTAGAGATATCTCAATGCTACCATCATCTCATATTGTAAGATACAACTACATTTGAATTATTTTAAAGTTTTCACCATGATTAAATTTACTTTTTGAAATAAAGTACTTCAAATATATTTGTCTTGAAAAAGAAAATTACATTAAGAATGAAAAACTTATGGAAAACCATTAAAGTTAAAAAGTGAAAAGAGAGAATTACATTGAGAATGAAAAACTTTTAAAGAAATTGTTAAAATTAAAAAGTAACTATATTAATGGTAGAAATAAAAAAAGAACGTGAACGATTTTAAAAGTTAAGTTGATGAAATTTTAAATAGAGTAATTATTATTATTATTTTTTTATTGATGATGATTATTAAGCTGGAGAAATTTAATTATATAAGGATATTATTTTAAAAAATATTTTAATGAATGAAAGTATCTTATATTATGAAACTTCAGAAAAAGGAATAGTATTTAATAATATGAGAGTCTAGGACACAATTTTGTATAGAACTTGAGCATGCAGAGTAAACCTGAAAAGAAGACACCAGACTTTAAGTTCAATAGGTATATAATATAACCCCATTTCCTTGTACATTTTCAATAGAGTAATATGAAGTACAATAGACTGGCAATATAGTCCAATGGGGGAAAATATTTATATTCCTTACAAGATGAACCACAGTGGAGGGCTAAGTATGGATGAAATCAGTGGAGAAAAATGATATCTATAGCATGTGAATCGAATCCATGAAAAACACAAGCAATCCATATAAACCATAAGTAATGTTACTGTTAGTCTGGTTTAGCCCCCTAATTCATACTGAAATTGTCTGTCAAGCATCAAATGCTAGGTGATCTTTCACAATTTCTTCATTCAATTTCCTTTCCCCTGCTACTCTATTTCCTTTCTCTTGCTTGTACAGTAAAAGTCATGTAATATAATTCGTACCTTTTGGTCCAAACAATCCTTCCTCCCTAATCCAGAAGGCTTCTTTAGCACCGGTGCCAAACAAAGATGTATGGTAGCAGCCACTTATCTTTGGGTTCCACTGCGATTAGAGTAGATCTAATCATTTTGACTGCTCCATTTATCTTCTGTAAAGGCATTACATAGTGCATGATTTTCTTGTCTTCTTCATGGAATAATGCTCCTTATAGGACAAGGAAATTCTGCGTTCCATGGACATAGCTCCTCTAATCTACTATTGCCACCATATAAAGACGAGTAATTTTAAACCACCGGATCTTCTCATGCCCTCTTTTCTGTAGTCAGCTTTCAGAGCCAAACATCAATGTCCATCCGTTCAAAGATGTCTCAGATGTGAGTTTTAATGGAATCGTTCTGGTATTTATACTCGAGGACAAACATATAAATACAGACCAGGAAGAGAAAGAACAGGAATCTGGCTTCTTAACACTTCAAGAAGAATGTTCCAAATGGTCCCTTTTGAGCTTTTCTCCACCTGAGTCTCAAGCCACCATTTATCTATTCAGGATCATCACTCTTTGCTTGTTTAGCTCCCATAGAAGTGGCCTTCAAATACTCTTGAGGTGGCAATAAATGACAACTTGCTGATCAGAAAAAGGTGATAAATCAACGGACAGCCCCATAATACCACTAAGCAATTTAGTGGTTCGAAAGAGAGATCATAACCTGCAAGATGAATATTATACATAGCACATTATTGCACTGAAATTCCATAATGAAATAAAAGGCTCTCCATGATGGTGAATAGTTCAAGCTTTTATCAACTCACAATCTCCAAGAGGTTCAATGGACTATGGAAAGGATGCACTAAATTACTCTACCAATTTAAATCGAAGGGTGAAGAAGCATGCATTCTTTAAGGAACATAATAAGGAGCTCTATATTAATTCCCTAGAGGGGGCGAGTCAACAACTGAACTTCTGCCCATGCAGAACTGTCTGCTAAAAGTATGTGTCAAAGATCGCTAAGCATTCAGCTTGGAGCATTATATTGATGGATATTCAAATATCAATTTATAGGCCTTATATTTATTTTTTTTGTGTGTTGTCTAACCAACCTCACTATCTCATTTTAGGTCGGTTTATTTTGGTAAGTCTCTCTTTTTTTGGGGGGTGTGGGGGTTGGGGGGTGTGTTAAGAACAAAGTTACTCTCACTCCGTTGGAGAAAACACGTGAATAAAATAGCCAACTCAATACACATGGAGGGTAGTTTTATCTCGGTAGTTTCACCCACGGGCTTTTTTTCCATGTGTGAGGGTAATTACTGGCCGGTCAATAAGTTACTAGCCTACCAAGATAATACTGACCTGCAAGACCATATAAACCAACAAATCACAGAAATATACTTTCTGAATGCAGATATGTTTCAGGTGTTTACTATTTTGCAGGAAACTGCAAATAGGGGGGGTGCAATTACTTTTAGCTCACCTCATGTGTACTAAGTTTGATTTAACTTAAACTTGATTAGCTACATAAATTTAACCAGGAATCTCAACAGCAACTTGCTTCAGCACAATAAAATGTCAAATAAACAAGTTCAAGTCTGCATTTTAATAAATTTTAGGTCTTCATTTGTATGGGAAAATTTGTCCGCCTGTTTACACATGCAATGTCACTTATATGGAAGTAATCTGTCGCACAACTGAAAGTAGGAATCATATCCTGCACAAAGTGTTGAATGCCTCGAGGAATTTACAAGATGTTTTGCAGTGTCATTGAGTTAGACTCTATTGAAGGTCTGACTCACTTAAGCTTGACTACTCTATCTTGGGTTAAGCTAGCTGGAGATAGTTGTACAGAGCATCTGCTCAGCTCATTTACAGCAAGAATTAAGCCTAATTAGTGGGTCCATGAGGGCATGTAATACAGGGTAATGAAAAGCCAAGTAGCTTGTCACCATGAGACAAACTAATAAACCACAAGGTAGACTCCATACACCTTGCCAGTGATTGAAGTTTTTTGAGCAGTCAATCTTTCACAAGGGATGTCTGTAAGAGGGACGAGAGAAATTTTTGCTTCCTGAGAACCAGGAAGCAAAGGGAAAATAATAAACTTACTTCAGACACTTGTAGTAATAAATATAGTACACTGACAGTTGAAGATGCTATTTGTGACTAAAGCTAAATGGCAATACAGCAAATGATGATGAAGTTATTTTAATAAATTATTTTACACTGTTTCTTTATCAAGATATCCTGAAATGATCTTCTGAAAAATATTTCAACCTATCCAAACAGTTGCCTAGCATCTTTTTTCTTTTAATTCCCCAAAGACCTCACTGTCTAATGGTTTTTCAATTGTATGTATCACTAGGAGCTTCCTTTTACAGCACCATTCAGGAGGTTAAAACACAATGAATGAATTAATTAAAGATACATTCAAATAAACATATAAGATGAAGACCAAATATGAGATTAATAAAGGGTAACAGCTAGACTAAAAGGAATTCTGACAGAGTGAACAAAAGCTACCGACATGTTTTCTGAGCTTGGTTATTTTCAGTACCAATTATGATATCTACAGGCATAATTATGCTAGGAAGGCAAACAACCAATTCTTCGCAATAAAGATAGAACCTATAACAGTTGAAGAAACTATGATAACCAGATTATATTCAAAGCAACCCGTTTTTTTCAACTTCAACTAATAATAAAAAGGTTACCAAAAGCTTCAATTACAAATTGGAAATCTTACAAAATGTCATGCACTTTGAATAATGGCACTGAGAATACTTTTCAGCTGCAAAAATTGCCAAAAATGTTGCTTATTGAAATTATCCGAGTTTCAAACAACAAGATTAAAACATTCAGGTTGTGCCAGTAGCAACTTGGTAAAGGAAACATTACTTTTCCTACTTTGGAAAAATAATAAATAATAGGGCAGAGAAAAAATATGAATGTATCCAGTTAAGAAAGCAATCAACTCACAAGCTTGGAGAGATGCTAGAATCGATCACTATCAACGTCCTCTCCTAGGAATATGTGCGTTACCAAGTATAAGGAAGACGACTAGGCTCATTGAGATCAAATCCTTTCTTATGCATCTCTTCCATCAATCTTCGAGCTTCTTGAACTTGACCAGTTTTCAGAAACCCGTGTATAACTATATCGTAACTCCACCTGTTTGGCTCATACCCCTTTTCATGAAGCCTCTTAAGGTATTTGCAAGCATAATTCACTCTAGTAATGCTAAGTCTTCTTAACAACATATTGTATGTGTACAAGTCAAGAGGAAAACATTGTCGAATAAGTTCCTCCACATTCTCAACATCTTCTTCTCCTTGCATAGAAACTATAAAAGAATGAATTAGCTTGCTCAGTTTCAAGATCTCAGGTGTTACATTCTCTAAAGTTGCCAGAGTTCTCCAAGTGTGATGGAGTTCTCGAGATTTTAGAGAATGCAAAAGAAGTATGTTACCTATGAAGGATGATATAGGGCGACCAATTTGTTGAAGGTCATCAATTATTTTAATAGCTATATCATATTGCATATTATCACAGAGTGATTTTACAAGTTCCTCATAACACTCAATGCTTGGTTTTAGTTGACCTGCCCTCATCTCCCTGATTTTCTCCAATGCTAAGTCTGGTTTATTGGCTTTACAAAGACCAACAATCATAGCATGCCACAACTTTCTTCCAATTACCCTTTTCTTGGATAAATCATCAAAAAGATTTAAGGCATCAGCTATCTTGTCACTCTTTAGATAGCTCTGCAACAACAGTGTATCAGATGTAAGATCTGGCTCAATTTCACTGCACTCCATCATCTGATAGACTTGTTTAGCCAAATAAGGCTTTTTAGCATGGCCCGCTCCATCAATAAAGTAATTGTAAATATCTCGGGTAGGCTTATAGCGTGACAGCTGATGTTCTAGCAATCTGAAATACTTCTTCTCTGCATCATCCATTTTACACAAGTGGCAAACGACAGCTCTATATAATTTCCGATTCGGCTGGTGACCTTTTGCTTGCATTTCCATGAGCAGAGTAGCAGCTATATCTGCCCTACCTGCCTTGCAAAAGCCACTAATCAGGCTGAAATAAGTGCCCTTTCCAGAAATTTTGTTTAATTTACTCAGCTGCTGAAGTACTAAGTAACCATCTTCCACTCTCTGGTACCTACACAATGCTGATATGAACTTGTCATAGATTGAGTCATGGGGCATCAAATTCCTGTCAAGGGCAGCAATGACCAACTCCATCATTTTATCAAGTTTCATCTCCCGGCAAAGAATATTAGCAATAATAGAAAAAGTCCTTTTCCCAGGAAAATAACCTTGCTCGATTGAATTTTTTAGCACACAATACGCCTCATCAATACTCAAATCACCAAAAAGAGTCTGTATAAGATAATTATAGGCCATGCTATTCATGGAAAGGCCAAACTCAGCACTTAAATTATATAGCTCTATCGCAGCATCCACCATCCCTGCTTTGCAAAAGAAGCAGACAGTGGCATTCAAGGTAACCTCATCAGGAAATATTTCCTGCTCTTTCATCTCCATCAACAAATCCCACACATCTACTAGTCTATTGTGCCTCAATAGCCTACATACCAAACTATTATAACGGTATATGTCAGGAGCATACCCATCAAGCTCCCTCTTACTCCTAAGAAGCTCCAATGCTCCATCTAAATTCCCAACCTTGACAAGGTTTCTGATCCATACCCCATAAGCATGCTCCAATGGAACTGTACCCAAATTCTTCACCTCTTTTACCAACTTACCAGCCCTCTCAAACTGCTTATCCTTACACAAAGCATCAACAAGATTCCCGACAAGAACCCCATTCAGACCCACCTTACCATTTCCATAATCCTCCATCAAACCACGCAAATACTCCTCAGCCCTATCCAAGTTGTTTTGCTTGCAAAAGCTCTTTAGGATTATTGAATGCGTGATTTCATCCATAAGGCCGCGGGACCGAATCTGGTCTGCAATCATATCTGCCACCTCAAAATGACGATCTTCAACCAGAGAATTTAAGAGCACATGATAAGCAAACGGATCCAAGTCAACTCCTGAAAACCGCATTTTACCAAACACATGGAGTGCAGTATCAGGTCTACCAGCGACAGCATATCCAATCACCAATACGTCGTAAAACCGAACTTGGTGAATGAATTTTTTATCCGAATACGTTTGCACAAACTCCATCATAAGCGACAATAGTTCGACCTTAGAAAGAATTCGAAATATAGCATGAAAAGTAGAACGAGTATGGTAAAAACCCCCCTTGCCACCAGCCCAGTCAAAGAATTTAAGACAAGAGAGCACATCCTTTCTAGATTGCCCATAACTCAATACATCATGAACTAAGGACTCAGTAAGGCGAAGGTTAAATCGGCAGAGGGCGGCGTCTGCGGCAGGCCCATCTTGAGTACGCAAAATCTCAAAAATACTCTCGAACAAAGGATTTTTCCGGGATAAAAACCATTCTTTAAAAGACAAAACCACATCCTTATCAAAATCCGGTAATGAACGTGATACAGATGAAGATGAGGATGAGGGCGTAGGTAAGAAGGGGTACGAAGAAAGGTAGGAGGAGGTAGGGCGGGTTGCTGGGGTGGCTGTGGAATATAAATAGAAGAGAGGAAGAGGATACAAATAGATCTTGGTTCGTCTAACATACCTGAAACTAAGCATAATTATGAATTTTGATGGCTTTATGGATTGGAGGATGAAGAGGAAAGCAATGTTGGGAAGAACAATAGAGCTTCGATCATGCTGGTGATGCTGGGCGTTTCGCCAGAATGTATATAACAGCTGCAGCGGCGGCCGCCAATCAGCTTCAATCAGTCGACGGCGCCGGAGAAGCAGAGAGGTTTTGGGATGGTTTTAGTGCTGCTGCTGCTGCTACTACTACTTTGGGTAACCTCTTAGTCGAATCGATTATGTTACAAACTGCCTATGCTTGAGATGTTCCCACGCTTCCAGGGAAAAAAAATAAAAATCATTTACTAGAGTTTTAAAATGGTATAAATTATTCCAGACAAAAAATAGAAAAAATTACTATAATTATTCATTAACAATTTATAATTTTTAACTCTTTACCATACATACTGTTTCGTTAAAGTATTATTCAAAAAGAATTTTCTTATACCACAAATTAAATTAAAGTTATATATCTTGAATTGATATGTCACAACTACAAATCGAGCTAACATAAATTTTGGTTAAATTATGTAGTTTTTTTCAAGAAAAAATATAATTAGATTATATCAGCAAGAATGATTGAAAAAAATAACAAGAGAAAACACCTCCATCCAAATATTAGAGGGGTAAGTTGAGATAGCTTGCTGAGTAAGCATGTGTGCAGGAATATTCTTCGCGATTTTAGCATATGATGTAGCGCTATGAAATTTAACTAAGAAACCTCTAATTTGATTGTATGTATACCCTAACATGCTAAGATATGCATCACAAATTATTAACTACACTTTTGCAATCGCTTTAAAAAGTAAAATCTGAGTAGTTGAACCGGTCAGCTAGCTTAAAACTTTTAAGGATGTCCAAAGTTTTTACATGTTGTATTGAAGAAGAGTTTGAGAGTTGCTTAGTGAAAGCCAAAAAGGTCTTTCCTTCATGGTTACACAATAAGCCTCCTATACCAACAACTTCATTTTTCCAAGCAATATCGACATTACACTTTAGTTTTCTTCAACTGGCGGGTGCCAACATGTGCCAGTATTCCCCAAGGCACCCCTTGCACCTATTTTCCTTTTGGGTCCTTTAAAGTAGGAGAAGAGGTGTGTTAAAAAATCGGCACGGAGTTTGGACCTTCGTAATCTTTTGAGAGTCGACTTGCAATTTGAAGGACCTCACTAGGAGATGCACTGGTCTTCTGGAATAGAAAGAAATTCTTATAATTGTCAAAGGATGTAAGCAAAGAAATAGTTCTCAAAAGAAAGTAGAGATACAATCTTTTTTGCAAGATAGTAAGTTGAAGTCTTGGATATTAATATCTCGAATAAGGTGAGAAAAGGAAAAAAGTTTACAAACTTTTGAAAACAAAAAGACATGATAAAAGTGTACCTCGTATCTTCCTCTCCTTTTTGATATCGTGATCAAATAACCGAAACATTCACTCCTCCCCCTAAAAGTAAAGCTCTCGTCAATTGAAAAAATATCTTAGTAGAATCATCACAAAGAGGTGTCTAGGCTTTAGGAAACTTGAATTTTTTACGATACTATCCCAAGACTTTCTTATGATAAAATTTAAAGAGGAGCTTGGACTATCAAAACTTTCAAAGAACTTGGACTATCAAAAGAATCAGTTCTCAAGTTCAAAAATGAAATTATATAGCGAGCAAATAGAGAAAGAACCCTTTTTATTATAGCTCCAAACCAAAGACATCTTTTAGCCAGCGTCACAAAAGGGGAATTAAATTATGTAGTTAATAATTTTGGAAGAGAATGACGTGTTTGACCAATTTAGCACTCTGGTTTCTTTCTTAATGTTAATAATAAAACCCCCAATGTTGCAGCACCTAATTTTAAACTAAGATGAACTCTACTTTACCTTCTTATTAGGTGTGATAATGATTTTCCCCTCAACCATACCAATATGCATTTTCTTACATGCAGATATAAATTTTGGAGTTTGATAAAAAAAAAAAAAAAAAAAAAAAAATTAAAAAAACAAAAGGTTTGCATATCACTGTTAACTGAAAATTCCCAAAAAACAGTTTCAAGACACAATTTTCTCCTCCGCAGAGAAGAATTGAGATCCATCTTCTGTTACATTCTGTTCATGTTCCTCCACCTTCACTTGTGTCTCTTCTTCTTTGTTCTCTCCCGAAGACACCGAAATCTCATGGAAAGTCTCCTGGATTTTTGTCACGCCCTTCTCTACGGGTTCAATCGCCTGGTTTATAGTTAAAACAACATCCTTGACAACCTGCTTATACCATATAAATGAAAGGATGGTCTTAGGGCTCAGGTTTTCGAAACAGCTACACAGGTAATAAGTTTTCGGAGTTTTAAGAGGAAAAGGATAGTGTTTACCTTTTGTCCTCCTTCCACAACAATGTCTTGAACACTTTCTTTAACACTTGTTCCGGGAGCCTTCACCTCCATTTCTTCCTTTTCGAGAATGGCTGGTTTTGCTTCTTCACCTTTTATCTTCAAAACTACTTCTGATTTCTCAGCTGTGATCTTTCTGTACTCAGAAACTGGCAAGAAATGATATGGTTTCGCGGAGAAGACAAAAATGTGAGCAACAGCCGCGATGGCCATCTATTGGAACAAAAATAGGACATATTATAGAAAAGAAAAACAAGCAAAGAGAAAGGTCTTTATGCATATATATCTGTCCACTTGGACACAATTATGTTCAGAAAATAACAAGTGAGATCATTAGTAGATGGATCTTCACTTGGGGACATTCTTTTACCCAAAGCCTTTCCTAGTGCAGGTGACTTTTATAAGTCAAGCACAAAAATATATGTGAAATATGCTTTTCGACGAACTTAATTCTATGAAGTCAAACGGCTTTCTTCGATGGTCCAATTAGGTAAATATAAGCAATGCCTACTTACTTCAATGCATATCAAAAAATCTTGTAATCCAGTCTGAAAATTTCCCTCTCTCGGTAGAACTCCAAAATAACAAAACAATGCGATACCCACACCTTGCCACCATGTAGCGAAAACAATTGCCTTGAAACTGATGAACTTTGCCAGAGGTTTTATAGCTTGAAGCCTTTCATGGGTTACATTATAAAATTGAACAAGGCAATATAGTGCCCACATCTGGCTAAAGTTCAATACAACAGCCATGTAGGGATACCTGCATAAGCATTTTTCTTCTGTAATCAGTGAAATTTTGTGATTGTGATGAATTCTATAGACCATTGTTGATTTTTTTTTACTCGTTGAAAATTCAGCAGCAATTAACTATCGTTTTCATGAAATGCATATAGTACCATTAAAGTTGCAATGCAACTAGATCAATGGGGTCACAACAGATAAAGTAACATAAATAAGAGAGAGGCTATACAATAGTCTGTCTTTAAATTAGTTAAGAACATACCCGTAATACCATTTAAACTGTCCATCACCATAAACACCAAGGAGCTCCAACACGAATGCTAGAAATGCACAAAGAGTCTTCAATATCATCTGAAAGCAAAGGGTGTTAGTATCTAGCAAATAATTATTGAATCTCATTAAGATTTTTTCTTGTTAGACTGACGTATTGTACGAGGCCAAATTTTTCGATAGTAAGCAAGTCCTTCCCGAGCTCTGAGGGTCGCAGAATGAAGTAGCGAAGTTTTTTCTTCTGCAGCTTTGGAGTCTCTGGTCTATCCAGTAATGGCTTTTTGGTTTGTTTTGATTCATCTTCCAGAAGTTCTCTAACCTTCTGTTCTCCACCTGCCAAAGGCAATGTTGTTAACAATACTGTTAAAAAAGTTTGTTACAGTAAATAAAAAAAATAAGACAACAAACCCAAAAATAGTAGGTAAGTAAAGAATTAACCCGAGTCTTTGAAGAAGTTTCAATATCATTAAAACAGATTCGCTATCTCTATTAATAATGCTAGAGTTGTGATAGAACGTCTATTTCCAAGATAAAACGGGATTTCAAAAAACTGTTTTGCATTTGTGCACTGATCACACCCCCACACACGAGTCAAGCTTTTTAAGGTCATGAAATTTGCACCCCGGGCGCACGCACACAAGGCAAGGGCTTCCCTTAACAATTTACTCTCTTGAAAAGTAAAGCTCTCCCTCACATAAGGAGTAGCTCCTTCCTCTAATTTTTCCATGTGGGATTCAAATCCCCTTAAATGCCAACCTTTTCCCTTGAAACCATTTTTCCTCATTCATATCATTTTAACACTATTTTCCAACTATTTTTTCCAAAGTACTTCATTGAAGAGGCTTTGTAAAGCATGTTTTGGAGGAAACAACATAGTGAAGTACTTCCACTCTCGGCCAAACTTGAGATGCTGAAATCATCCTTTACTAAACAGACGTTGCAAGTTTACAAATATCGCTCATTGCAGGTCTCATGATGTTAGGATTCATGACCCACTAACAATCTATATATTACAACATATAATTTAGGCCAATTACCACATGAAAAGCTGAGACATTAGTGATGCTGAAATCATCCTTTACCAAACTGATGTTGCAATTAGCAACTTTATAGGATATCATTCATTGCTGGTCTCATTATATTAGGATTGATGAAGAAATATAATCTATGTATATATTCCAACACATAATTAAGGTCACTACCACAAAAAGATGAGATATTTCGGACCACTGCCAAGGAAGAAAGGCTAAATCAATGAATGAGAAATTATGAGGCTGATTTTAGCTTACTTACCTAGGCACGCAATCAAGTAACTTCCAAAAGCATAAAGAGCAAACGCTTCATAGCAGTTTCTTAGGATGTCACATGCAAGGGACAGCTTTGGGCTCCAAAAAGACAATATCTGAAAATATTGAAATATAACTAAATGATAACAGAAAAACATAGAAATTATAGACTTAAAAGCTCTTATTCTCTTGCTAATCACAAAATAAAAAACCTTTTTGTAAATAATTTCTGGATACCATACATTCCAACTTTGAATTTTTCTTTGCATCTCAACCATCAAATTTGTCTCAAAATAAAAACCTTTGTACATATTAAACTAACATGGTACAAAGCTTTCATTTCCGGGTTTCTGATCCGAACATATAAAACTTAATCTAATTACCTGTGGACATTAATCATCAACGCAACAGGAAGCCTTATTAGGTTTCTAACAACAGGTCAAAATCAAGAAGGCATATATGAAATATCCAGAAAACAATCCTCACCGACTCTGTTGCATAGACAGGAACCATGAAAATAACACCAACAATCCATTTCTGCTCCTGGAAAGAAAAAGGAAACACGGAATTTCAGATAATATATAGCTCATATTATCAAAAGACAGATATTAGACATCGCCTTAAAAATTTCAGAGAACATTCTCTTCTTTTTCTTTCTAAAAGTAATACTATTTAACTGAAGATAATTCAGAACAAATTGACAAAGAATAGCATCTGAAAGAGAAAATTCAACAAAAGCATATGAAATTTCAGTTAAGTACTACTAACCGCAGGGTTGGTGTATGATCTAAGATGTTGGAAAATCAGGAAGATGGAGAGTACCAATGCCACAAAAACAAAACATCCAGCAACTACACCGGCTGGCCCATGAAGATCCTTATATATGCTCTGATAGTGTGTCATTTATTCTAATTCCGTGCCAAACATACTTCGAATTGAGCTCCCTGAATTGAGCTCCCTAAATAATCCTCGCTATAAATCCTAAATCAGAAATCTAGAATAAGAAACACTTAAATAGAGAACCAAAAAAACATACTACTACCTCCTCGTTTTATATTATAAGGCAATATTATCATATTTGGGACTTCATCATGGGGTTTTATATTATAAAGAAATTTTCCTTTATAATTTTTTTCCAGGAATACCTCTATTGAATTAATGCATAATTCCACGATTTCGCCTTGGGTACCAATTAATGCATAGTTCCCGCCCTTCACTCTGATCCATACTCATTCCTGTTCAAACCTAAACCCATTTACAATTTTACATTTGAAAAGGAGAGAGGCAATAGTTGAGTGAGATTGAATAGCATAGCATAGCAAATCTAAAATCTTAATTTTAGGACCCACATCTGCTATCACAAATCATTCGACTTCTTTAAAACCCAATCCAAAAATCTCAAAACCAAAGTCTGTCGAAGAGCATCCTGTATCTTGAATTTTGAAACAATCAGAGGGAAGAGAATGTAAAATCTTGAAATATGAAATTCATTAAAATAAATACAAGAACATTAGAGGTATTTTACTCTAAAAAAATACAGCTATCCAACATTTTCTTAATCTGTACAAAAATAATAAATTGCCTTGTAATCAAGTATAAAACATCCTTTGCAATTTACCAATAAACAAATTTAACTGATAATTAACTATATGAAACAAATAATTAAGTTCTTCATCATTGGCATCTTCGTAATCAAAGCTTGGGACTAAATTATTTGTGACCTAAAGCATTTATCTGATTCCGTTTCATTGACGATTAACCATATCGATAAAGTTGCGTATTTCATGATATTCTTAATTTAGAATGCGTATTGACGATTAAGGAGAAAAAACTCTAGAAATTTTACCTGAAATTCGACAATTTCTTATGAATGTACCCAGTTGGCGAGCATTAATGTAAGCTTGAAGAAGGAGGATTAAAGAGGGATGATTTTGGGGTTTTTGCAGTTTTGGCTGCTTATTTTGCAGGTTAGTTTGCGCCAGATTTTGACACGTTTCTGCATGTTGCTGCTTTGGCACTGTGGCTGCTTCCAACTCTCTGCCACGTTTTACAAGTCCGGGCCTACACATCCATGCTGTTCGCTGTACGGGCCTACACATATTAGGCTACTTCTCACTTGGCCCTTTATTGAGCCCATTTTATAAACAGCTATTACTGCTCCTAAGTCCTAATTAGGGTTAGTTCCAAAAATATCTATATAGTTTTAGTTATTTATCAATTGAGTACCTAAACTTTTAATTTTGATAATCAAGTATCTAAATTAGGATCATCAAAAAAAAAAAAAAATGGTTGAACTCTAATTAGATATTTGATAGTCAGAATTAAAAGTTTTTCAATTGTTATTTTGTTATAAAACCCTAATTTTAATACTTACTTGTTAAAGTTAAAAGTTTAATACTAAATTGAACAAAAAGTATAACTTGAAGGCTCTAATTGGTTGAAATTAAAAAGTAAAATTCTATTTTTCGAATCGAGTTTTATATTATTTCTTAAAATAAATGTTATTTTTAATCTCACATTATTTCTCTCTGTCAAATTTGACTCTTAACTATTAATTTGATTTTTTAGTTTTCAACTAATTTTCAAGTAAATTTTTTTATCTTTTTGGACGATTTTTAATAGATTTGATCGATGATCAATATTTATCCCTTAATATATTACTCTTTTTTTTATCCATCCCATGTTTTAATACACACGAAAAGAAATATTGTAAAGATCAAAAGGACAATAACTTTTGGAATATATAAAAAAAGTTAAAATAATGAATGTGGTCTAAAATAAAAAACCTAAAAGTTTTAGGACTAAAAAGAATCTTTCCTAAATTATACACTAATAGTATAACATGTGGTAATAAAATTAGATGAAAGAAGCTTCAAAGTTGGATCTAAACCAATGGAATGGAATATCCTTCTTAACAAAAAAAAAACAAAAAAAAAAAAATTAATACATTTAAGATTTAGAAAGTTGGACATTCTTTATCTTGGAATGAAAAAGGCCATTGTGACATCCCAATGTAAATCTTGATTTTCAAAGACTTTCTAAATTGGGAAAGTCACATTGAGAATTTCCAAATATAGATAAATCCTCAGCATCAAAGGCAGATTATTAGCCACTAAAAAATTGAAGTGAAGTTCCAAAGGTGAAAAGCCAATAGCCTTGTAATTAGTATCACATGTTTACTAAACTTGAGACCCCTTTCCATATTCTACTCTTCCTTTGGCACATCTTTCTCAAACATGGAGCCAAAGTTTGATTAAAATTCATATTATCTTCGTAAAACTTCAATATCTCTGACCATCAAATTGTATTGTATGCATTATCAATCTTTATCTTTTGTAAAAATCTTGCATCATCTGTTCAAATATTTTTCACCTTCCCCGTTTACTGAATAAATATACCTTTTTATAATGCTTCTTCTATATGATTATCTTCTACTTCACCTACCTCTAGATGAAGTTAAGCCAAAGATTAATTTTTTAATATACAATATCACAATTTTGACTTTTATTGACATTTATATTATAAATATTTTATGTGTGGCATTAAACAGTGACATTTATGTCAAAGTGTTATTTTTTACTAGCATTTAATAGTATATGCCACAAACCTTGTAGCATTTTTTTACAATTACCATATAAAATGTCATAATAAAAATATGGCACAAATATTAAATACCACCAAAATGTGACACAAACTCGAATTGCCACATGTAATGTTATTTAAATATGGCACAAGCTTAAATGCCACAAATAATGCCACCAAAAAATGACACAAGTTCAAATACCACTAATAATGCTACCAAAATGTATGACACATACATAATATATATGCGTGCAATAATAAAATGTGTAGCTAAATTTTATATATAAAAGTTACAATTTAATATTATGTACTCGGTAAATTTGTATTACAAATTTATTCATATAAAAAAATATAGAAAAATTTAAAGTATTACTTTATTAAATACTATTTAACAAAATATTGAACATACACAATAAAGAAGTTTAATAAAGTTCATACGTTATAATCTTTTAGATAAAAAAAAAGAGGAAACGAATGTAGTGATATTTTTTATATTTGCACATCCATATTTTGTATGACAAATTTATAATATTTTCAATACTTGATCTGTCTCAAAATTAGTAAAAAAATTTGAAAATAACTTTTTCAATGGTTGTGTTTAAAAAAATATTTTCTACATTTAGGATGTCTATAACATCATTACATAATTGAAATATGGGAAAAATGTTAATTTATAAGTTTTCTTATAGATAGAAAAATTTGGACCTAAAAGTTGCATATGTGTATTGAAAATCTCTATAATATAAGAAAATTAGTATTCATTCAAAAAATTATTAGTAAAAGTAACTTATTTAAATAAATAAGCTAATAATCAAACTCATAATTCAATTTTAACTTATTAATATAGAATATAAATAAAATTTATTAATAACTTATCACAAAGGTGCACGTAGTCCATTGGTTAAAGCACTTGTTACAATATAGGAGGTCAACTCACGTGTTCAAATCCCACTTATGGCAATCAATAAGTAGAACTAATATGTGGGTATGAAAGTGCCACAAAAGAGTTTTCGTGGCATTTAAGTGATAAGTGCCATTTTACAGCATTTATAAAAAAGTGTCACAAAACATGCCATATTCTTAAATATATTTGTGGCACGTATAAAGAATGTCATAAAAAACGACACCACAAAAGAGCTTTTGTGGTATTTAAGTGACTTTTGATGGCACTTATTATGTACCACCAAAATCCAATTTTGTCATAGTGATAGCACTATATATATATATATATATATATATATATTAGAACTATCATGTTGAGTCATTTATAGATGGCCAATCCTAAGAGGGTTTCATGAAATTTTACAGGATTACTAGTTAGGAAACAAATGTACCTTTTATAAGATCTGAACAATGCTCTTATCGAAATATGTGGATTTAGACTCAAACCTATTTTCGACGTGCGCACCTACAACAACGTTGACGTGTATGGCACATCGAAATAAGCTTAATAAAAAATAACCAAGTAAGCTTTTGAAGTTTGTGGCTCGGGTCGATAGCAATGTGGGCGAACTAACCCATCACAACTCAAATGACTTGCAATCCTATGTTCGGAAAGTGGACACAATATATGAAACTAAGACCTTGTTTGATAAAATAATTTGGATCGATAAAGTATGCACGGAAATCTAAAAGATAATCGCGAAAAAGTTCAAAATTTCTCATTTCCTTCCAACTCTTTCTCTCTCTAGAAATTTTTTCTCTCACCTCTCTCTAAAAATTTCCTTGAATATTCTTAAAGTTCTTGAAGAAACATAGATGATTTTGAAGATTTTATTGAAAAAAATATCAAATTTTGATGTAAAAATCTCACAAATTGTTGGAAAAAATAGAAAATAGAAAATAGAAAGTGTCACAAAACATGCCATATTCTTAAATATATTTGTGGCGCTTATAAAGAATGACATAAAAAACGACACCACAAAAGAGCTTTTGTGGTATTTAAGTGACTTTTGGTGGCACTTATTATGTGCCACCAAAATCCAATTTTGTCATAGTGATAGCACTATATATATTTATATGTTAGAACTATTCATGTTGAGTCATTTATAGATGTCCCATCCTAAGAGGGTTTCATGAAATTTTACAGGATTACTAGTTAGGAAACAAATGTACCTTTTATAAGATCTGAACAATGCTCTTATCGAAATATGTGGATTTAGAATCAAACCTATTTTCGACGTGCGCACCTACAGCAACGTTGACGTGTATGGCACATCGAAATAAGCTCAATAAAGAATAACCAAGTAAGCTTTTGAAGTTTGTGGCTCGGGTTGATAGCAATGCGGGCGAACTAACCCATCACAACTCAAATGACTTGCAATCCTATGTTTGGAAAGTGGACATAATATATGAAACTAAGGCCTTGTTTGATAAAATAATTTGGATCGATAAAGTACGCACGGAAATCTAAAAAATACGCGCGAAAAAATTCAAAATTTCTCATTTCCTTCCAACTCTTTCTCTCTCTAGAAATTTTTTCTCTCACCTCTCTCTAAAAATTTCCTTGAATATTCTTAAAGTTCTTGAAGAAACATAAATGATTTTGAAGATTTTATTGAAAAAAATATTGATTTTGATGTAAAAATCTCACAAATTGTTGGAAAAATAGAAAATAGAGATTTTAGGTTAGGCGGGCCAAAAAATCTCCAATAATTTCAGCCCAGCCAGCCGAAATTATTGGAGATTTTTGGCCCAACTGGCCGAAAGTCTCTATTTCTGCTTTTTTATTTTATGAATTTTGTAGTTTTTGTTAGAAATTGAGCTCATAAGGTAACTAACTATTCTATAGTATGCCATGTAATTACAAATATGTGATTTGATTGATACATACAAAACACATTGCCAAAATCAAAATAAGAAAACTAACTATACCATGCTATATCAATTAATTACAATGAAAATCAATATGGGATTTGATTAATACATACAAAACACATTGCTAAAATCAATGGCACTAAATCTATCAAAATATGATACCAATCTCTAACAAAAACTACAAATTCATAACTATAAAAAAAAATTGAAACCCCAGCTGGCCGAAACTAGGAATTTTCAATTGTTTCTAATAATTTGATCGATTTTTACCTATAAATCAATGTTTTCTTCAATAAAATTTTCAAAATCATCAAATTTTACTTGAATTTCTTCAAGTACTTGAAAAACAATCTTGAAGTTTTAGAGAGAGGTGAGAGAGAACTGTTGTAGAGAGAGAAAGTGAGGGACAGAAATGATTTTTTTTGGAAAATTTTCGCTCGTATCTTTTAGATTCTCACACATATTTTATCGGTCCCTTAATAATTTACCTCTTAAATTTAAGTTAAGAGTTTATTAAATTAAGTATTTCTGATAGCTAACATTATTAAGTACTTAAATTTTAAGTGCATTTGATAACAATATTTGAAAATCACTTAATTGTTTAAGATGTACTTAAATATAGTTATAAATCTTAAGTGAAAAGTTTCTAATTAAATATGAAATATGAATATATATGATAAATCTATTTTTACCCTATTAAACATTGTCGTTTTTATCAGTTTTTGTGCTTAAATGTTTATAAAATAGAGTTTATTGATCCATTTCTTCTCTTATTGATTGTAGGTATTTTCAGAATGAAAATATGTTGAAAGCAAGCCAAAGCGAAGGACTTAGAAGCGATAAACGAAGAAAACTGGAGAAGAAACACAAAATCATTAAAGCTAGGAAATATGCACTATCCAGATACAGATAGGCACTTTCTAGATCCGGAAAGTGTGGCCATATTTCAAAAAATAATTCCAAAGACTATCCGGATCCGGATAGCCTCATTATCCTACTTCGGATAGTTGCGCGGATGGACTAAAATGTAGTTTTTGTAACTTTTTCTTTTAGACTCCTAATTCCTTCTTTTGTAATTTGATTCCAAACTTTTTTAAGGAAAGGATTAGGGTGATTTTAGTAGCAAAATTCTCTATTTAAACTCTTCATTAGCTAGATTATTAGGGAGTTTGGGTCTTAGTTTCAATTTTATATTTGTATAAGAAGACCCAATTTGGGAGATTATTCAAGTAAATTGGAAGACGAGCTTGAGCAATTGCCGAGATAGTGGATCTTCAATCTTTTCTCACAAGCTTCCTAAACTTATTCTTTTATATGAGTTTGTCTATGAGTTTATATGTTAGAATAATGTTTAGCGGATATATATATTTTTTGGTGTTTAAATGGAGATGAACCCTAGAATTTTTTGTTAATGTTTTATATGAATTTCTTGTTTTAATTATTTAATTGTTGTTAGTTGTTATTTGATTGTTGTGTTTGCTTACTGGTTTACGCCTGATTAATAATTTCGCAAGGTTAATTGGACTCTGAAATAGGAAGATTAACCTAGGGCTTAATTGAATAATATGAATTGGAAATTGAGTAGGAATACTAATTACGGTTCTTAGATCATTAATTAATCACTATAAACCATAATTCGTTCATAATCGGGTAACAATGAGTAGGAATTCTTCTGTAAACGATTAAGTTGAATAGGAGCTTCACCTAGGAATAGGAATTATCTGGCGTTTGAGTGAGATCCAACGAAAGAGTTTTATTAATTAATCACACAGTTTTCTAATTAAAATTAACTTAAGGTTCTAGGAGGATTCTACTATTTAAACACTCCCTTTCCAAACTTGATTTTAAAAATCTTTAATTGTTTTCTTAGTTTAATTATTTTTTAATTGTTTCTTAGTTTTAAAAAATTATTTTCAAATGTTTTATTTAATTAAACAGTAGAGACATAGTAAGTACTAGTACTTGGCAGTCCTGAGAGTGACAATCCGGGGACTTCCCATATTATACCGATAAGTACACTTGCTTAAAAGTAAAACTTTAATAAGATAGTAACTACACAACAATACATACATATATATTATTGAGAATATAGTAGGAGATCCATTATTTCTTGTGTTGTATTAGGATAGGCACCATATATATATATATATATATGGTTGTCTTGGGATTGTCGTCATCAACTTAGATTGTGCCAAGATTATTGTAATTAGATTAGAAAGTTCCTTTTACTTGTTGTACTTCGCTAGTTTAGTTAGGTTGGAAAAGCGTATATATCTTTGTGAATTGATCAGTAATAGAAAAGAAAATAACAATTGTTTTCTCACTGGAAACTCTCAAAACTTTCATAGTATCAGAGAATGTCTTTTCTCACGATGAGTAAAAACAAAGAAAAGAAGAAACCAGTAATGTTTCCTATACAGAGCAAGATAGTCCTGTACGGAAAAGTACTATGAAAAAGGATGCATACTACGTAGCATCCTCAAATAGATTGGGTCAAATTAAAGGAAGGAGCACCAGGGCAATCACACAACTACATAGAATGGGCCAAATCTATGTGATTAGCCCTTCGATCGAATGAAAAATTGGGATTCATTGGTGGAACAATCCTGATACTAGAAGATGATTTGGACAAAGCAGAAGAATGGTGGGAGATTAACATATTAGTTAACTCTTGGATTCTCAACACCATTGAACAAAACCTACGATCATCTGTGTGATTAGCCCTTCGATCGAATGAAAAATTGGGATTCATTGGTGGAACAATCCTGATACTAGAAGATGATTTGGACAAAGCAGAAGAATGGTGGGAGATTAACATATTAGTTAACTCTTGGATTCTCAACACCATTGAACAAAACCTACGATCATCTGTGAATTACTCAGAGCGATCATAAGAACTATGGGCAGACCTAAAAGAACAATTCTTGGTAGGTACAGAATGGACCACAAAAATATGAATTAAAAGCTGCATTGGAAAACTGTAAACAAGGGGGAGATTTCGTAAATATATATTACAATTGTTTGAGAAAAATATGGGATGAATTACAAAATTACATGCAATTCCGGTGTGTGATGCTACTACTCTAATTTTCAAAGAGAGGAAGAGCAAGTTTACTGATTTTTAATGGGGCTCAATGACTCCATGTACGGTACAATCTGTTCAAGTATTATACAAGAAGAGCCCCTACCCAAGGTTAAGACCGTTTTTGCAAGGAAGAACAACATCCCAAGTAGCAGTGATGGACAGCATCGGCAACATGATGACTGGTGGTGCCTTTGCTGCCATCAAGGCAATCGCAACTCCAGCCACCTCATCATTAAGGGTAGTGTGCAATCAATTGTCTCAAACCTGGGCATGAGATGTTTTCTTGCTGCCAATTGGTAGGTTACCCAGACTGGTGGGGTGAAAGGAGTAAAACCAGCGGTGGCAGTTCTGGTAGCAGTCTTGGACGTAGCAAAAGTTAGTCTAGCTACGGTAGAGGAGGCGTAGGCGCAGCTAACAGTAAAGGAAACAAAAACCGAAGAGGAGCCACTAGTTGGGCACACATAGCTTTCGATCGAGATGGTGGCGGAAGTTTGTCTTCTCCGGCAAAAAACGGTGTTGGTATTGCACAAACTTCTGGTCTTCCTGGGCTATCCATGGAGCATTGGACCTCTCTTGTCAATATGCTCAATAATCAAGAAGTTTAAAATAAATTATTTGGTAAGACCAATGATGTCTGGATTTTTTATTCAAGATGTTCCCACCATATGACTGGTAAGAAAGAGTTTCTAAAAAATTTGAGACCCGTTTGCCCTTACAGTATTGTACTGCCGAATGGTCCTTAGGCGGTCGTGGAGGAACAAGGAAGCGTGTGTATCAAATCAAATCTTATGATTTATGATGTTTTATTTATCCCAAAATTAAAGTGTAATTTGATTTCAATGGGGTAATTGATGGATGGTGCTAATTATTTTATCTCTTTGTCTGATGATTTGCTTATTATATAGGACCGTATCTCGAGAATACCGATTGAAGTGGCTGAGCGTAAGAATGAGATTTTCAAGTATCGACCGTTGGACTTGTCATCTCTGTTTGTTGGTTCTGTGCAACTTTCTGATTCGAGTAGTTTACGACACATTCGTCTAATTTTGTGATAGAGAAATTTTGCGTTGGTTTTCTTTAAGTCATGAATCGAATAAATTATGTTCTGTTTGTTTACGTACCAAACAAACTCGTGATGTGTTTCCTTTAAGCAATAATGATGCTATTTCTATATTTGACTTGATATACTGTGATTTGTGGGGGCCTTATAATACTGCTTCTACTTGTTGTGCATTTTGTTATCTTACAATCATGGATGATTTTTTTAGATCAATTTGGATTTATTTGATTGTAGAAAAAAGGGAAGTACAAAATCTTTTGAAAAATTTTGTGAGCATGACTTAAACACAATTTCATAAAACTATTAAAAGTGTTAGGACAGATAACGACACTGAATTTATTTGTCTTAAAGATTGTTTTGTTTGGAATGGTATAATACATCAGACTTCAGTCGTCGGGACGCCTCAACAAAATGAGTGGGTAGAATGAAAGTATCACCATATCCTTAATCTGGCTCATGGTTTGCATTTTCAAGCAAACTTACTAAAACGTTTTTTAGGAAAATGTGTGTTGACTACCAGGTATCTTATAAATAGGATCCCATCATCTCTCTTAAATGGAAAATCACCTGTTGAATTACTTTATGGCCATGCACAATCTTATCCTCACATAAAAATATTTGGATGCGTTGCTTTTGCTCACTGATCACAGCTTCCCGAAAGACAAATTTCGGACTCGGAGTTGCCCTTGTGTTTTTTGGGGATATCCTTACTATAAAAAGGGATGATAGTTGTATGATATTGAGAATAAGAAATTCATTATTTCAAGGCATTATTTTTTATGAACATCGATTTCTATATGTTTCTGGAAATATTTTGTCGCCTGAGATGGTCTCAAAGCTTGCTGGTCTGTTGTTAAATATTTCTTCAGCCCAAGATACAGATGGGAGTACTTGGATCAGCTCTTCATCACATTTTGATATGGCCCAGCAATCGGCCCAAGCCCAATTGCTGCGCAGCCTTCTCTCGGCCCAAAATTGATGCAGCCCAACAGTTTGGACCAGACGCAACCCTTCCTTTGGTTGGACCGTCCCTTGGGCCACACACAAGTGGCCCAAATGACCTAAGACATGGGGATCCTTCTAGTGTAGCCCAAATAGCGGATTTCAATGAATCCAATTATGCTCTTTTTTCTGGCATGCCTAGTGAGATGTTGAGTGTTGGGCCACACCATCAACAGAATTTCCTTTTTCGGGTGATAATTTGGACAATAATATGGACGGAAATTTGGGCATAGAATTGCATGAAAATTTGGAATTGCACAGGAGCTCTCGGGAATGAAAGGTATCTACCAAACTTAAGGATTATGTCTGCAACACTGTCTCGTACTCTACTAAAAAATCCCATTCTTCTTCTGCTCTTCCCACTTCATTCACTGCTCGAGGTAAGTCTTTGTTTTCTCTTACAAATTATCTGACAGGTGATAAATTTTTTGATAATCACAAGCATTTTCTAGTATTTGTCATTGCAGAAGTAGAACCCAATAGGTACTCTGATGTAGTTTCTCATCAAATGCGTGATGCCATGAAACAAGAGATTGCCGCTTTTGAAAACAATAGTACTTGGGAACTGAGTCAATTACTTGTTGGAAAATGAGCACTTGGCTACAAGTGGCCCTATAAGATCAAACACAGGGCAGATGGTATAGTTGACCGGTATAAGGCGTATCTTATTATCCTAGGCAATACACAAAATGAAGGTATTCACTTCACTGAGACTTTTGCTCCTATTGCTAAGATGGTCATTGTCCAGATATTATTGTCCATCGCTTCTGCCTGGAACTGGCAAGTCCATCAGATGAATGTTCACAATGCTTTCCTCCACGATTATCTGCATAAGGAAGTGTACATGCGTCCACCACCGGGATTCCACTTACGATCTCTGCAATAGGTGTGCCGTTGAAAAAGTCATTATGTAGACTTCGTTAGGCCCCCAGTTGTTGGTTTTCGAAACTTACTTGCGCCCTTCGAAAATTCAATTTTGTCCAAACTTATGCGGATTATTCACTCTTCACCTATCATGTGGGTGAGACATATTTGTGTGTGCTCATTTATATTGATGACTTACTTATCATCGTTAATTCTCTTTCAGTGATTACCAAGTTCGAAGCTTCATTGAGCGCTATTTTTCATATGAAGGATTTGGGAACTTTGAAGTACTTCTTAGGGATTGAGGTTGCTCGCAATGCTGAAGGCATTTATTTATGTCATCGGAAATTACTATAGAAATTGTCTCTGAAGTTGATTTATCTCGAGCTAAACCTATTTCTACTTCCATGGAACCAAATCACAAGTTGACTCAGTCCACCAATCCTCTTTTTGATATGCCTAATCGATATCGACACCTGATTAAAAAGTTAATTTATCTCATCTTGACCCGTCAAGAACTTGCTTACGCCATGCATACTTTAGTTCAATTTATGCAGTCACCTCCTATTGATCATTTGAATGCGGCTCTAAGAGTAATTCGGTATCTAAGATATGGTAGGAGATATTGGAGGATTTCTTCCATTAATTATTTATTGTGTTGTGTTAGGATAGTTACCATATATATGGTTATCTTGGGATTGTCGTCATCAACTTGGATTGTGCCAAGATTGTTGGAATTAGATTAGGAAGTTCCTTTTACTTGTACTTCTCTAGTTTAGTTAAGCTAAAAAACAGTGTATATATCTTTGTGAATATTAATTAATAATAAACAAGAAAATAACAATTGCACGATATTAAAGTTTAATATTTATCAAATAATAAGACAATAATTTAGTAATAAAAAAGTTCTTTAATACGTAAAGATTCGAAATTCGACCTGCAATCCATAAAGACCTTGTAATTGAAAACCTTCAAATATATAGTAATAGTATAGCATAAATACCAAATGTTAAAATGGGGGACCGCCCTTTAACTAGGAATAATTAGCAATGTCTGTCCTGTTTATGTTTACAAAGGTCTCTTCCCTATACTATATATATATATATATATATATAAAGGGGAAGTTAATATACATATGCATTCATGGACCACAAAGCTGAATATATATATATATATATATATATACATATGAACATGGCAAAATCTTAATTATTAGCATTAGTAAGAAACCTTTGGAAGAAAGATGAGACCAACCATTTTTGGAGCGAGAGGATCTTCATCACTTAATATCCGCTCCAAGCAACATATGCAGCAGTTTTATTGGGCCTCAAAATTGTTTATTTGCTGGTACAATTTCTAGTTTCTCCCTAATCTCTAGATGATTTTATTTGATCAACAATTCCTTAAACAAATGCCTATAATTCATCACCTACAGCAGTGCCATATTCATTCTAGAGTTTAGGCTACTGATTTTTTTTATTAGTTATTACATTTTAAACATTACACCGTTTAAAAAAATATAAAATTGTTAGAAATATTTACATATATATACTAAAATACTTTTCATAATTTTCATAATTTTATATACACTAAAAGTTTTAAGCTCTTATCCCTTCCTTATTTCTGAGCAAGAGTAAAAGAAAATATTTTACTAGCAAAATTTGATTTAATAAAAGACGTTATACTCTTAAATGTTAAAAAATTTGAACTTGGATCTGATTTCACCCAAAAGATATTTCCAATAGTCTAACATTTGATCAACCTAATAGTATGTTAAAAATATTAAAAATTTAAATTTGAGTTTAACTCATTCTAAAAGGCATATCAAAAGGAAAAACATTGTCCAAACTTATTAAGAGTTTATTGATTATTTAATTGTTTATTATAGGATTCTCAATACACCTCCTCATGTCTAGACTTGTCATTTGAGCCTTGAGTGTGAAATTTTGCAGGACATCATTTATGAGTGGCTCAATATATTAAAATTTAAGCTAACTATTTATTCAATAATTAGTTTATGTGACATTTTTAATATACCTTCTTGTGCCCTAGTTTGATCATCTGGGCTTGGAGTGTGAAATTTTGCAAGACATTATCTGTGGGTGGCTTAACATCATTACTCTGACACTATGTTAAAAATTTAAACTCAAGTATAATCACTTTAAATCGTATTTGAAGAAAAGAATTATCTAAATTTATTAAGATTTTACTAATTATTTAATTAACTTATACGTCTTTTAAAAGAAATGTAAAAGAAAATGAGCTGTTTTGTACTTTTGTATTGGGGGAAGGGGTATATGGGTGTGGGGGTGTGAAGAAACATTTCCATGGGAAGAATAAGCAAAAGCTAGCAAATTCATAAGGAAACAGCCAATAAGGTCATGTACATTTTTAGTATAATTAACTGAAATCGAAACTTGTAAAAACGAGAGCCATCCAAGATTTCCCAGGGAAAAAAAAAGAAGGGGCAGCCAAGAAGAGGAAGAAGAAGAACACACGTGTTTATCAGGCGTGGTACGATGAACATTCATCAGAATGTCTTTATTGACACGTAGGTCCCCCGTCCACACTCCACACGTTGAAATTGGATGCCTATTTTTATTTTATTTTCTTCAAAATAAATAAATAAAATCACCGCCATGTGGATTAATGGACAACTTCACGTGCATGGGTGGTGGTTTAGTGGGAGCCCCCATAGTAATATTATGCCACTTGAAAAAATTTGTTTGTAAAAGAATAGCTAAAAGTGATCTCAAAATATTTTAGTTTATTAAATCATGTCTTAATATTTTTATATAATTTAATTTCATTTTTATTTATTTGGAAGGTAATAATATAAAAATATACTAATTTGCACAAAATATACATAATTTATGTTATATATAAAGTATAAAATTTTTAAAGAGGATCAGATGGTTATTGTGACAGGATAACTATAGCGGACATTAAAACTCAAATTTGAACCCTCATGATTTTTCAAGTTGACAAATTTTTCTTTCTCAACATCTAAAATCATATAAAGTATCTAATCGAAATGGCCCGCATGAGCGCAACTCAGTTGGTTCTGGAGCTACAGAATTAGTACCAAGGTCCAATGTTCAAATGCTGGCAGCGACAGTGTGTGAATTTCAACCTCTTCCCATGTGGGAGGTAGTTCCTTATGCGCATCAGTGTCTGGTCCCCAGTCTATAGAGCCGCTGAGTCACCATGATTTACATCTTTCACCTGAACGTCGGACAGTCTGGTGAAGACATTGTGAGTAAGGGATTTCGTCTTTCAGTACCAAGTATCTAATCGAAATGACTTGATTGTAGAGGTAAGGAAATAAATAGCACCTCCATACATAGTTCAAGTGTTTGGAAAAACTTAAATATGATTGATCACAACTAAATAGTTTTGGGGATAATTTTTTTTATTATTCTCTCAATAAAAAATAAAATAGAAAATTTTATTTTGGGATTGATGAGAAGATGATGATGAGGAAGAAGATAAGAAGAGCAGGTGAGGGGAAATTCATGTGTTGGATTAGTTAGGAGTATGTATTTGTACTTGTTGAAAGAAAGAAAGCAGAAGACTTGGTTGTGTTTTTGAGGGGCCTCTGCTGCTAGTTATATAGTTAGGTGGTTGTTTGCTGTTCTTTCTCTGATTTCTCTTTTATTCCCATAATGCATTAGTTGTAATGTTGGGAGGTAAATTCAGAGCTTGATAAATCAACTATTCATATACTAATATAAAGTTTAATTTTCGGTTATATGTAATGTCACGTTAAAAAAATTTATATTAAGTTTGGATAAGAAAAGCTTTTAAGTAGTGCCACACCTTAGTTTATCTTTTTTCCTTTTTTTTTTTTTTTTTTAAGTTTTTATAATTTATTTTTATTTAGTGAATTTTATTAATAAAATATTATATTATAAAAATGTTATAGAGAATATTACACGTAATGTTATCTTACAAAGAATTAAATAGATTATAGCATTAAGGACCGTGTGTAATATTTTCTATACCATATTTTGTAATATTTTTTATGATATTTTTTCCTCAAATTATTTCTTATTTGGTATTATTTCCATTCAAGAATATAAGTCTTTGTAGAGGGTTGATGAGTGGTAAAAAATATAAGTCATTTTACAATTTTTAATAAACATTTATTAAACTTTTTCTATCTTTAACTATCTTTCTATTCATTTATTTCACTCTCACTATTTTTATTTAAAAAGAATAAAAATTATATTGTAGTTCAAAAGTTGTCTTGTTTTTTAGACTCTTAATATTTGTGTAAAAATTTAAAAGAACTTATATTTCTAATCAGAAATAGTAAATTTTATTAATAAAATAATATATAGGTAATGTTAAAAAAGAGTAATATTTTACATAAAAATACACAAGATTCAAAACAAATTATTAGAGAGATGTGAAGTTTATGATACATGGATAAGTGGGAGATTTGTAATTGTAAACAAAATGGAAGACCCATAAAATTTAGGGATTTGCAGCAAATCATAAGATCATTTCATCAAACAGTACTTGGTATAATTCTTCGGTGTTTCGTGTGTTTGTATTCAACTGTTCAAAGGACTAACAATAATTCAAAGACATAAAAGAAAACGTCTAGAGTTAGTCAGAAACATCTCATTCTCAATGGAGCAAATTCTTCCTTGCCCTACAAAAGGATATGGCCAAACATATAGACACTTAAATCCCATCTCATTGTCATTCAAAAGTAAAAGGAAATACTATATAAATATATAAATAAATATTATAAGGTGCACAATATGCAGGTATACCCTACCTTGATTAATTTGGACTTATGATTAGGGCGTCGATCAAAACTCTTTTAATAGGTCACCATGTTTAGGGGTTGAACTCCTAATCTTGCATTGACATTAGCAGTTCGTTTCCCAACTGTCTCAAACTAATGGATTAATTACCACTCTTCTTGGTTAGAAATATAAGTGGTTTTGGACTTACACACAAGAATTAAGGGGATTGAAAATAGGGTAAATTTTGAAACAAAATACTCTCTACACCCTTAATAAATAAGGAGAGAGATAGAGAAGAAGGGATATGATATATAAATGATAAAGAGATGGGTAAATATAGAAAAAAAATACAATAAATACTTATTAAAAAGTGTAAAATGACTAATATTCTTAACGATTCTCAGATACTTTAAAATCTCTTACTCCTTCCAGTCATAAATGTAAGGAATTTTAGATATTTGCACACAATTAAGGGTTTTGAAATAAAGACAATATTTGAACTACAATATCTTTTCTACCTTTCATAAATGAGGAAAAATATAGATATTGAAAGTGAAATATATTAATAGGAAGATGGGTAAAGATAGAAAAAGTTTAATAAATACTTACTAAAAGTTGTAAAATTACTTATATTTTTTATTATCTCAATTGTGTCTAAAATACCTTATATTTCTTATATTTCTGAAAGAAGGGAGTATATTTTTTATGGGAGGCGGAGCTTCTTTTGTTCAAACATTGCTCTTAAAAGATATATTAATATAATTAACAAAATATCTTGTTAATTTTTTTTAATGCAATGTCAATACTACTTTGGTGAATTTTCCTTTGGCATAAAAAATAATAGAAAAAATATACTATTATTTTCTTTTTAAAAAATGGATATTGAAAAATGCAGCATATATGAATTGATTAATATGAGAATATATGGATACGAGGAAAGGAACCATATAAAAAAATGGTAAGAGGCACATTTTGGGAACTTGAACCCAATACTATTATATCCTGTATTTCTCACCAATGGCTTCCTTGGCTCTGAATTCTTTCTCATCATCATTTTGAGCTCTCTATTTAAGCCTTTCGAGTCCTTATTTTCCTTTTGCTTATGACATTTGTATTTCAAAACACAATTAATATCTCTTGAAACCTCTGTCTGCCCTCATTGTTTCCCATCTTTGCTTTGCAGCTGTTCAAAGGAGGGGAAATTCTATATATATATATATATATATCTTGCAATGAAGGTAATAAGGATGATAATTAAATATATATATAGCACATTTTATATTCAAGAATTCATGTAAAGAAATATTATTGGATTTCAAATTGTACTATTTTTTTAATTTGCAGATCTTTGGTTGGATGCAAAGCAAGCTGAATGGGAAGCAAAAAACCAATAAAATTGTTTCACAACCACCCGTTACTCGTAAGTATATACTTTCAATACTGGTCACGTAAGGTAATTTGAAGAGTACAATAAGTATTACATTCATTCTTTCTCAACAAAGTATATCCGAAATTAATTTTAGGAGAAATAGAATTGCACTCACCTATATTTCTTATGAAGAGAATCGTATGTAATCATATTTTACCTTTCACATTACCATATGTGAGTAGTTCGTATAGGTTTTTTTAAAAGACAGTTAAATGCTTGACGGCACAATAATTTAGTTAGATTGTTTAGGATTATAACAATAGAAAATAAACTTGGAGAACTATATTATGTCAATACCTAAACTTTAGGAATTGTTTAAATCATTTCTCCTATTAATTAATCTTTTTTTTCCCCAATAGATCGTATGAAGAACAAAAGCAGCAAAGAAGAATTCAGCAACTGGGCTAATGAACTTCTGGCAATAGGAACATTTGGGAATGACAACGTTAAAATTCCAGAAAAGAACATTAATGTTCAAGATCATCATCTAGAAGAAGAAGAAGAAGAAATAATTACAGCAGAGCAAGCCAAAGAACTCCAAAAAGAATTGAAGTTATTAACCAATGATGAATCAGAGAAATTCTTTGATTGCTTGCAAATTTTGGAAGACAATAATAATATTTCTGATAATTCATCATCAAGAAAAGAAGTTCATCTTCAAGGCAATAAAGGGAATTATGGGATCAGCAAAAAATCATTGTCTTTTATTCTTAAAAAGACATTTTTTGGCATAGGCAGACCTAAAATCACCCCAATGTTAAGAGATCCAATAGAGATCAAATTGGAGAAATCAAGAATGGAAAAGGTATGTGTTTAAATATTGCTTTGCCACTTATGCATTAAATCTTTCTTAAAATACATTTTATTCTTGAATTAATTTACGTAGTATTGTTTATGCTCTTTACTTCCGAAATTTGATTATTTTGGCTGAGTAATTGATATGGACTCAACGCATATCATATTATTGAAGGATAAAATTATTTGTTTACTTCTTTTCTGAGTATGTGCACATTATTAGCGGAGCTTAGAGCTTCTCTTATTTTTTTAATCCTTTATATGTGGTATAAAACTATAGTCATTAGTATATTTTGCTAGTTTAGCTCTCCCAAATGAATAAAAGCATTTTTGTATTTAAATTTTGGCCCTTAGAGACAAACGTCTGGCTTTGCCTCTAATGCATGTGCGTACTAAAGATCCAACTAAAATAATTGGATTTTGGAGGTTAGGGGCTTTATAACATTAATAAATAGTTCAAGAGTAAAATATATCTAAAAAAATTTAAAGCATAACTGACTAAACGTGAATGATAATTCGAGGGTATTTTTGTCATTTTCTCTTACATATTTCTCATTTCTTTGTTTCTTCAATGAAAGTTTACCCTATGAGTTTGATAAAATTCATGATTTTACATTTTCAGATTTTAAGGGCTATACTTCACAAAAAGATATATCCTCAAAATCCTACTACTCAAAAGGTTCCTACAAGAAAATTCTTGGACAAAACCTGTCCAAAGAGTTGTAATAATCTTCATTCTCCAGCTACAAGGAAATGCTTGGACAATAAATGTGATGAATATGAGATGGACAGTGATGAAGAAACAATGGATAATTCAAGTGAAGAAGGAAGTAAATGGGTGAAAACAGACTCTGAATGTAAGTTCTCTGCATCTCAATGCATAAAAGTTATCCATATATAGTTTTTGGTAAAATACTGTATTTAGTCTAAAAATTTTAGTTCTTCACATAATATGATCTTCGTGTCAAACATTTTACCTAGTAAAAAAAGAACATGAAATAAAATAGCACGAGCGACTTACATGTAAAGGATAAAATAGACATAGTATAAGTCATTCCTTCTAAATGAATCACATCTGAGGCTTTTGGTGGAAACAAAACTTTCTCCTCTTTGAAAACTATACCTCACGCGTGTTTATTTTAAAGAGAATGACTTATAGTATCTATTTTGTCTTCACATGATCATAAAGGAATAGTTAGGATGGTTTTTTTCTTTTAAAAAAATTTATTTACAGAAGTAAAGTATTTAACAACAAAAAGACTTTATTTGATTGTTGTGAATTGTTGTAAGCCCATAACAATTGATAATAAATATTGAAAAAGATCACATCAAGGCCTAAATTGAAAGGGCTAAATAGGTCATTTTTCTTTCCTTCTTTCTTTTCTTCTAATATTATAAGTGATCTATTTTAATATGGTTGCAGTTATTGTTCTTGAGATTTGATTCACACCTCTTCCTTAGCCATTTGAGAAACAGCAGGTAAATAAGATTCTTAACACAAATATTAAATCCTATGAAAAATTTTCAGGCATAAATCCTATGTTACTGACTCTAGTTGAAATTTTGTTTACTGTTCTTTTTGTGCAGAGTTCAACTTAGATTATCCTTTTTCAGATGTTGATTAGAGCCAAATATTTATTCAAGAGACGTTTTTTTTCTTTTTGGTGGGGGAGGGTGGGGGGGTGGAAGATTTGACAGAGGCTAAAAAAATAAGCAAAAGTTCAGAGATCAACTTAAACAAGATGTGTGGTTGAACTGTATATATTTATATGATCAATTGTATTTTTTCCATGGCTAGGTTTGTCATTTGGAAACAAGACTGTTATAGCCATGGTTTGTAAACAATTATGTATTTTTCCAACCTTAATATTAAGGTTGGATACATATGGGTTGAGTTGATTTGGGTGTTTGGCCTTGGCCTAATTTATATCAATAAATAATCTTTTTATTTAGAAAAAAAAAAAAATTGATTCTGGTGTCTTATCAAAATGAATAAAATTGTAGAGAATTGTATTGCCATTCCTAACCTTGTTGAAATGGCCTCTAACCTTTCTATACAGTGGAATCAGCAATTTGAGATGATCGGTAATTAAACTATTAAGGTTAATCATACAATTACCGGAGCAATTTTTGCATGTGACCTCTTATCGGAAGACCCTTGAGCAGGGACGGAACCAGAACAATATGATTGGGGGGCTGGAGGAAAAAAAAATTTTGCCAAAATTTCGTCTATAAAATGATGCATTCCATGTACAAAAGACACTCAAACAATTCCAAATTTATATATAATATAGCAAAAGAATAGGTAATCGTCCATTACCAATGAGGAGTGATCACCCATCACTCATGTGATGCCCCCAACCCTGCCACTAGGTCAACTGCGGCTGAGTAGGGCATCTGCGTGCCTCTCGGCACTAAATTATAAGTTCCACACTAAAACAAAACCCTAGAACAATACTAACAGGTATACATAAAGTACGCAGAATACTTAAGTAAATTGAATACTACCGATGCGCTCAAACACAGGATAAAAGAAAACTTCTATTTCCGTTTTATAATAAACACAAAAGTAATCTTACATCAACCACTTACATAAAAAACATAAAAAGAAACTCTACAGACGATTCGAGTCTAAAAAGATAAAACATAAATCTATGCCCTTCCGGGGAGATTTGATCCAAAAACTCCTAGCCTAAAACTTCAGTGGCTCGCGGAACCCCTGACCGTTCCAAGCTAATCTGAGAAGAAAACATGATATGGAAAAACGTGAGCGTAAATGCTCAGTGAGTCCACGTGTGTGTGTGCAGTAGTGTTTTCTTTAAAATCATGATGATGCCGTTTTACAAAAACAATTCATGCAATGTTATAAGAAAAATATTTCTTTTACTATTTTAACAGAACTGATGCTTGAACCTACATGAGGGTTTCGAGCGCAGCCGGGAAGTCTGAGCGAATCAAAACACATCAGCGCAGCTCTATGCCCAATTTTAAAAGAACATGTAATGCAACAGTGGAGCTCTACAGACAAAGTCCGGATCCCCAAAACGAGGCCATCAGAACTAAGTTCCGGCATCTCGTAGTCAAATACCAACCAAACAACATACGAGCGCTCTATTACAAACAACCGCACTCCCAGAACACTGGTCAAAACAGGCTACAGACTCCTGGGGCACCTACCAGGTCTGCCCTGGAACCAACCTCGGTGTCGAGCCCCTCCTGACTCTCCACTAGGCGGTCGAACCCCACCGTAGAGCATGATACGGTGTCCACGTAGACCGATTGGGCCACACCCTCCGCAGTCTACGCCATTCTTAAAGTGGATCCACCCTCAGAGTCAAAAATCCGTCCACGTCATCGGAAGAAGCCCTAGTACGGGGGACTAGCCACGTACAGTGCAATCCGCTAACACGTTCGTTCACTTGATCAACAATAAACTTTAATCTTGGTCGGAATGAGGTTTCGTATGTATTTACAAATCAAAGGGGCCATTTGCTCGGCCATAATAACAGATTCAAGTCATAAACATTTCAAAACACAAAAGAAAATCCTCATCCGCCAGTCATCACATGTTTATGCAATTTCACAATTATGCCAATGCCAAATCTATATTCATGTATATCAAAATACATAACTTTTTAAGCTAGAACATTTTTCAATATATAAATATTTTCGAAAAACCTGCATACTTCTTATGTACCACAATAATAATCTGTTTTAAAAGAAACACCTATTTGGAGCACCGCTCCTATGCATTTTTCTACGAAACACGTAACACATTAGGGAGAACATCTCCAAAAACACGCTGAGAAATATTGTTCGAAAAAAATAGCAAAAATTTTGTAAATATAAAAAAAAAATATTTGAAATAAAATGGAGTTGGTGGACTCACCTGGATGTAGATCTGGTGCTAAGATCCTACAACATAATAATGCGAAAAAAATACTTAATACCTGGGTATCGATTAAATAATCCTATTCCCTAAATAATATCGAAATCTTATAAAATGGACTTTTGGATGGATATAAATATACTTATATAATAATACGTATACTTATATAATTTTTTTAAAAAGATCGAAAAATCCTATACTCTAAAAATATATATATATATATACTCTCCCAAGAAACCATAATTAACTATATACTTTATACTAAAAATCCATTTAAAATATTGAAATCTTAAAATAAATAACTAGCCTAAAAAAAAATATTTAAACTAACTAGAAATAGATCTCACTATATATTAAAGAAAATAAATAAATATATACTATATATATACATAACCTAACTAACTAACTAAAAAAA
This sequence comes from Catharanthus roseus, assembly GCA_028651295.1. Classification (NCBI taxonomy): domain Eukaryota; kingdom Viridiplantae; phylum Streptophyta; class Magnoliopsida; order Gentianales; family Apocynaceae; genus Catharanthus; species Catharanthus roseus. The sequence continues at coordinate 360,734 of JAPQWS010000044.1, read as the reverse complement.
AAGAAAAAAAAAGAAAACAAAATATGCAACTAACCTTAACTATATGATTGTTGCCTTAGCTTGCTCTTGTTGCCAACCAAAATCTTAAGTAAATTGAAAACCAACATGCATGCTATATATATATATATATATATAATTAGGAAGAAAAGAAAAAGAAAGAAAACAATGGAGTCATGAGGCGATTAAGGAACAAAAAGAAATTGGTGAGGTGACAAGTGTTGTTGTGAGGTGGCCGCAATCTTCATAATTAAGTTTTTTTTTACATTCCTATATGCAAATGCCAAGTATTTAAATTTCTAAAATAAATATAGTAGGTATTAAAAATAAAAATCCACTTAAAGGCACTTATAAACCTTAATAATAAAACCTCCATAAAATAATAAAATTTTATTCCTAATCCTAAATATCCCCAAAATACTACTAAGTGCCAAAAACACTATATCCCACCATATATATCAAAACTCTATTTTCATCACGTTCTTAATTTTAAAGTCATGCTAGGTGCTTACGGGGTAGGGCGTTACAACTCACGGGATAAACATTACAAATTCTAAATTTACATATAATATCGGGGAGAGAGAAGAAGAAAATTGAAATTTTTTTTATTGTTTCTGCTGGCGCAGCCGAGTTTTTTTTTTTTAATTTTTTTAATAAATCAGTCCCTACATTTTGTAGGGGCTAAATTGAAAAAAAAATTGGGCTTAAATGTAAAAAACATAAAAAATTTTTTTAAAAAACAAAAATTCCCGGGGGGCTCGAGCCCACCCGAGCCCTTGACTAGATCCGTCCCTGCCCTTGAGTATGAATTGAATTATCTATAGCCGCAACTAAGTATGTAAACGGATTCAGATTCTCTTGGTATTTCCAAAATTAGACCCACACTTTTATAGTGAAATATGGACTTAGATTCAGACTCATACTCTCTGGATATAAAATTTATGGACCCATACCTGACCCTCCAGAGTCTAAAGTAGGATCTGGGTATACTCGTACTCGTATGACATTTTTCTATTTTTTTCCCTGTTAAACAAAAACATATATGAAAAAAATTTTCAAAAAATCTAACCTTAAAAAATCATGCCTCTATTATTCACCTTTGGAAAAACAACCACTCATATAAAATTTTGAATGAGAGAAACAAGTCCATAAGAAACATCCAATGGAGAAAATAGTAGTACCGATGTCCGAAGAAGAAGAAATCTTGAAAAAAATTTCTCTCTCTAAATTATGAGGCCCTAAGAGAATTTCTCTTCTCTAAATTATGAAGCCCTAAGAAATCTTAAAGAAAATTTATCTTCTCTAAACTATGAAGAAAGTTTCTCTTCTCTTCTCTAAACTAAGAAAATAAACCACTCAATATCATAAATGTATAAGTTATGTATTAATAAAAAAATATAAAAAATAATATAATATATAAATATATATTATTTTATTATAACAGGTATGCAGGTATACGAATCTGGGTACCATCGTACCCTATCCAAACCCATTTAATAGAATCTATAAGGGTATAGGTACGGGTACGTGTCCGTGAGTATAAAATTTTAACATTACCCGCTATAAACGGATATAGACCTGTATAGGTACTGGTAAATCTGCCCCGTTTACAACTCTAGGCGCAACCATACACTTTTTTATATTGTTGAAATGGCCTCCGAACTTTCTGTATAATGAATCAATAGTTTGAAACAATTGATAAAAAGAACTGCTAATGCACTACAAGAAAAAGTTGAAATTGTAATAGCACATTCCGTCGTAATTTCAACTTTTGCGATAAAATTGCGATGGAAAACTTGGTTGTCGCAAACACAATATTGTGACGGCATATGTGGTCACTAGAAATTTTTTGCGATGGAATGGCAACACTCTATCGTAAAGTTCGGATCAAATAGTTTTGCAACGGAATTCGACTGTTTTGTCGCAAATATTCGCGCAAAAAAATTCGTGCAAAAAGTGGTGACCAAAAGGTCCGTCACTATTACCAAGCCTACGACAGAAATATCTGTCACTATTTTGTTGCAAATTGTACCTATAAAACAGATTCTTGTCGTACGTAACGATTTTAGGACGGCTTTTTCCATTGCAATAGTTTCATGTATAAATTGGCGCCAAACTTAGCGACCGAATTTTTGGACGCCATTCGATTGCAAAACATTTTTTTAAAAAAATTAAATGGTCATTAGGTTGTCGTTAAATTGGATAGCTTTTTTCCTTTTTTGAAAAACTTGTTTGATCGTTAATTGGTTGTAACTATATATATATATATATATATATACTAATCATCAAACACTTGCAAAAATAAAAAAATCATCCTGAAAATAAGAAAAAATTTAGAAGTAATATTTTTATAACAAAAATTATCATTTACATACTTTAAAATATCATTCATATCCACAAAAATTTATCACAACATCATAAAGTATAAAATAGTACTACAATTCATGTTAAGTAGTGATGAACTCAAATTGCAGTGGCAAAAAATGTCGTATGGCATTCACTATACATGGACAAGAAATTCCGAGCCTTGCTAGAGAATAACCTTATTGTGCACTTTTTTTTTTTATTCCCTTGCAGGTTTATTTTTCTAACCCCCCATTTCTCTTCTTCTCCTTTGATTTTACTCTAAACCTTAAAAATATACATTTATAACAAATTTTTTTACAAATGTTGGGATGGTCCTCTCACTGTGTTTTTTAAAATTTTTCTTTATTTCTTATAGAAAACAAGCCACGAAGAAGACCATGTCCATTAAATTGGGTTCTTTACATCTTTACATTTCCTCTTTTGCAATCATGTAAATGATATAAATATCAAACATCTCTTAAACTATGCGCAAGGAGCAATTTAGAACAATCTTACCAGTATCAGTGCGAGTGGCGTCAAGCTCCGATGTGATAGCGTCAGTCTAGCACAGGGGCAAGCTAGAGATGAGAGAGGAGAGAAAAGAGGGAGAGAAGAGAGGCGGCAATGAGGAGGTAGCGGTGAAGGGGCAGCGTTGAGGGTTCAACAGAGAGGAGAAGTACTTAAAGGAGTAGTAGCAGCTAGGTTTTTTGAGGAAGAAAGGGTGTGAACTGGGTTGGTTTTACCCCAGTTAAATTACAGGGGGCGACATAATTGCGACCGATCGGTCGTAAATTTTTAAAACAGTTTTCGGCGAATGTTTTTCCATCGGTAAGAGGTCGCAATTTTTTTTTATAAATTTATGACCGAATTCATTTTTTGTACCATACTGTGTCGCGAAGTTTTTTTCAATCATATTCGGTCGCTATTTTGTCCCTAAAATTGCGACGGAAATTTCAGTCGTAATTTCCCGTCACTATTTCTTATTTTTCTTGTAGTGATGGTAATGTAAGGTCACCAATGAGTTCCATTTTTGTATGTGACATCATGTTGAAAGAATTTTAAGTGAGGACTTTCCTATGAATATGAATTGGTCTATACGCGAGCCACTTTCTTACATTGTTGAAATGGCTTCAAAACTTTCTCAAGTAGTGGAGGCCTTACTTACAATTACTCTTTTCCATTATGAAATCAGCAATTGAGTTTCATTTTTGCACATACATCATAGTAAAAGAAGTCTAGATCAAGCTGTTGGCTTCTGGTTTAAACTATGCCCACATTTTATTTGACTTGTTTGTATCTCAATGATGAATAAAAATTGCGCCTCACACATCTCTTTTATTGATGGGATGATTATATGGTCTTTTAAGATGCCGGAAGAGTTGGTTTAACCCACCCCGCGCTAGTGACTTATGTCTATATATTTCTCTCTTTCTCATTATTGCCCTAATCTGATACTTGCTTTTCTCTCTTCTTGTTGCCACCCTCTTTAGTTTTTCTGCCTTCTTTTCTTTATGTGATCTCCAAAGTCCTCTCTTGCGCCATCACTATCAGTTGCCTTCTGTTACCTTGTCGTTTATAACCTTGACCAGTACTTTTGAGGATTCTGGAGATAGAGAGATTTGAGAGATAGCTTTAGTTGTGAGGTCCTTTTCTCTTCAGAGAGTTCTTCTCTGAAAGATCTTATCTTTGTACTTTGAATTTGTTAGCTAATTTATTCTTAGTTGTAATAGATTATGATTTTAATCTTTATGCCATTTCTATTTGGTTGTAATAGATAAACTTTATTTAGGATTCATGCTGTAACAGTAGTATTTGAGCTCTTTGGTTACTGCTTTTGGTGACCGTGTTGGCTTTTGTGCGTCGTTGTAGCGCCGGCTTGTTGTTGCTCCGGTGGTGGCTCACGATTGGTCTCCTAAAAAATTTTCTCAATTTGAATTCCTTTTGGAATTCCGGCATGAATCCTTGAGTTCCGCACTCAGGGAAGTCTATTTCATTCCTCTATTTTCGTACATTTGTCTTAGCTTTATCTAGTTCATCGTTATTATTGCTATTACTTTAGACCTATTGTTCTCTGTCTTTGATTAAAATTTTTATGTATTTGTGGTTAGTCTTCTGATTAACTGCTTATTTTTCTTTTCAAAATCATGATTCAGACCTAGCATAAGTCCTATTGAGACTTGTAGTATTTGTAACATGGTGATTTTCTGTTGAAAATTTTTTTTATCTGTGAATTTAGAAGTTCTACATCTCATTATTACTATCTGTTGTTGCTTGATGATTCAGTCTGTGATGGCTGAACTTACTACTGTTAGGCATTATCTTCTGTTTCTTTGTTTCAGTGGTTCTTGGGACTTAATATACTATTTTTCCAAAATTTTCAGGCATAAATCCTATGTTATTGACTCTAGTTGACATTTTGGTCAGTATTTTTTTTGTGCACAATTCCACTTAGATTATCCTTTTGTGAGGTGTTGGTTTATAGCCCAATATTTATTCAAGAGAGGTTTTTTTTTTTGTGGGGATAGATTTATGGAAGTCAAAAAATAAGTAAAAGTTCAGATCAACTTAGGTCTTGTTTGATAAAATTAAAAATTGAAGTATGAAATTCAAATTTAAAAATTGAAGTCTAAAATTCAAATTGTTTAAGTTTTGAATTTTGAATGTTAAGTTTGAATGTTTAATTAATTAATAAGTGGTAATTATATTAAAAAAAATTAATCTAATTTGCAGACAATATATCTTTACACATTTCATACTTCAGAGTTAAGTAAAAAAATTTCCCTTAAAATTTATAATTATAATTAAGTACATCTTGAACAATTAAATGATTTACAAAAATTGTTATCAAACGTATTTAAAAAAGCAATTAAAATTATTTGTTATCAAATATATAATATAATAAATTTCTTTACTAATTCATTTTAAAAAACAAATTAATTTATCAAATGAAGTCTTAAACAAGATGTGTTGTTGAACTGTATATGAATTATATTTTTTCCATGCTAGATTTGTCATTTGAAAACAAGAGTGTCATAGCCATGGTTGGTAAACAATTATGTAATTTTTCCAACCTTAATACTGAGGTTCGATATATAGGATTTATGGGTTGATTCTGGTCTCTGGTCAAAATGAATAAAATTGTAGAGAACTTTATACCATTTCTTATATTGTTAAAATGAATTTTTTATACAATTATATGAGCAGTTTGAGAGTTAATAATCGAATTGTTAATGATAATTATAAAGTTACGAGTACAATTTTTACATATGACACCTTACTATGACATCTTACTAAAAGAATTTTGGTTCAAAGGGTTCCCTAGAGTATAAATTGAACTATCTACAAGCACAACCTTACATTTCTTATATTGTTGAAATGGCCTCCAAACTCTTTGTATAATGAAATCAGTAGTTTAAAATAATTAATCAGAACTGCTAATGATAATGTAAGGTCACGAATGAATTATGAAATGAGTAGTTTGGAACTTCTGAATATGAACTGGACTATTTGTGAGCGTGTAACTTGACACTGTCAGTAAAATTATTTAAAATTGTTCGATGAAAAATGAATTCAAAGTAGCATTTAATTAACAATGTGGGACAGTTTTGTCTGAATAATCAGATTGGTTATGTGCATTATGGAAAATGGATTCTTTAATTCGAAGGGTTTAAACAATAAGCAAAATCACAAATGTTTCACAAATAATCATAAGAGGGTTTAAGATCATATATGTTTATATCTGCATGGATTGTGCAAAAATCATCTCAATTGAATACTTCTTCTTCAAGAGATCAATTGATCCTTTGGATGCCCACTGCCTAATTCTCTCTCACAAAACTCATTTTTGCATTTTTACTTGCTTTAGCGCATCTGATATCCTCATCAATCAATCCGTAATTACGTACTCATAAATTCATGAGATTTATCCTCATCAATCTTTATACTGATCTGGACTTTTTCTAAATTACACTCGTAAGTTCAACTCTTTTTTTACTCGGAAACATTTTGGGTTCATTAGAACAACAAACTTCTCTTCTATTGTGCCATTGATGTGCTAGTTTTTATGCAGGAGAGAGAGAGAGAGAGAGAGACAGAGAGAGATGAATTTCAGAATACATTCACTTCATTAACAAACTTCAGAGAGTTTATCCTAAAATAGTGCCAAAAGGGGGGTATCAAGAGACAACAACATGAACAAAGATAGAAATTTTATTCAAGGTTTATGAAACAACAGAAACTACTTAGTCAGGTACCGTCAGCAAAGAGATGAGGGATTTGAAGGCAGGAAACCGCGAAATAAGATCAGATTGTTTCGCAAGCTCAAAATCCTCAAACTGGAAAGCTGGGGCACAGGTGCAGCCAACAAGAGAGAAATGGTGTTCGGAATCCCTGGGTGGAAGTTTGACCGTTTCCATGTTATCAGAAACTTGTACATCAAAGGCCGGGAATGCACCAAACCAGACATTCGGTTGAACTGTATGTTGCACTTGTTGATTAACATCCAGAACATCAGGTCCAAGACATGTTAGTTTGCCGGTGCCACCCTCATCATCCAATTCCAACACCTGAAAGAATAAATGCCAATGAACACAAGGTTTTGGTGAGAATTATAATGCCAATGCCATAAACAATGACAACAATTTCACAATGGATGTAAAGAAAATCACCTCTCCCCTCACCCCAAGAAACCGGAAAAAAAGAACATGCAAAAGATCCCCAAAGTGAAATAATGAAAGGGGAAAACATGGGAAGTAAGTGACTGGGTGCCACCAAAAATATTATATGAGATGAAATTTAGGCTGCAACGTTAGCTATAGAGAATAGGAAAATTCACCAACCCAAAGCAAATGTATAGATTACAGAGATAATTCCAAGTCCATATGTTTGGAATTGCAAATGCAGTAAGGAAAGACAATATGTTATACATGGATGTTCTTAGAGTTTATTCGAAACATTGTCATCAGATCGGATACTAGGTAAAATGTCATTTGGCTGTCTACTAAATCATAACTCACATAAATAGGCTCTCCACAATAAAAGTGCCATGTTTCTGCACATGGAATTTTGTGAAGAAGAGACACGTTGCCAGACGGCAGCAAGAAGTAAATGGAGGTACTGATAGGACGATCAACCTTGTCTGCAGAAAAACTAGAATCAGGATTCTGAAAAGACAGCAAGTGTATAAATGCACTAATAAGAAATATTGAAGTTAGTCTAGCTAATCCATTAGATGCATGTACTACTTTGTCATCTATACTGAAGTAAACCCCCCCCACCCAGTTTTCCCCCACAAGGAAAGAAATAATATGAGAGAAAACAAGAATAAAGCACGAAAAATGTCACTAGCTGACAGATAATTACTCAAATCTCTTCAAATGAAAACCTTTTATGGTTTGGTTGAATATTACTCCCTCTGCTTTTTTTTTTACTTATCACATTCTACCAATTTGCGTGTTTTTTTACTTGTCACATTGTGAAAACAATGCAACATACAATAAATTTTTTCCCATTATACCTTCCCGTTAAAAACAAATTTCAACCTCTTTTAACTCTCCTCACATGGAAACTCATAGAAATAATAGTGAGGAGAGAGAGTTTAAAGGGAATTCTAATCCATACAAGAAAAAAATATCTAAAATTTCGTATTTACTTAATCAGTATGATGTCTAAAATGTGATGACTAATAAAAAACGGAGGGAGTAGATTATAATCATATCCATAGAATGTACCAGATCCAACAAATACCCTTTTTTTTTTTTGGAAAGGTTGATTGTTGTATTTGGACTTAGATTTCTGTAGGTTCTTGCGCCTATTTTCACACATTTTTTAAATTATTTTTCAACCCATTTGTGATGCCTATGATGTTTTATGGACTCGACCTCACTAAACAGAAGACTGGGCTTAAATTACTTGGGCCAAGATGCCAGGCCGGGCCGGACCAACCCGTTCCACCCATGGTGACTGGTCTATAAATATAGCACTTTCTATTTTGGGCTGCCCTAATTTTGGACAGCCCCTACCTCCTATTTTTTTCTCCTCTTCTTCTTCCTTCTTCACAGCCACGGCTGCCGCTGCTCTCAAGGATTCCTCCTCCTATTTTTTTCTCCTCTTCTTCTTCCTTCTTCACAGCCACGGCTGCCGCTGCTCTCAAGGATTCCTCCTCTGCCGACGTCGTTTGTCGGCTTCGCCGCCTGACCACGCATCCGGCATTGTCAAGCTGAGGAAAGAGAGAGAGCCGAAGGTAATCCTCTGCCGACGTCGCTTGTCGGCTTCGCCGCCTGACCACGCATCCGACATTGTCAAGCTGAGGAAAGAGAGAGAGCCGAACGTAAGTAAGAGAGAGAGAGAGAGAGAGAGAGAGAGAGAGAGAGAGAGAACTGTGAGCCGTTCGACTGAGGGACCTCCCGCTGCTGGCTGCTCGCTGTCCGGAGCTCGCCGCAGCTCACCTATGGCTCGCCGTCGTCCTCATCGCAGCTCGCTGCTGCTCGTTGACACCGTCTTCATCGTAGCTTGACTTCGCAGCTCGGAGCCAGTCGCTGTTCTTTGCTACGGCTTGCTGCCGCTCCGTCACCGTTTGCAGCTAGTAGCTGCTCTGCTGCTCCTGCCACCACTCCTCAACGCCGTGATCTCCCTTCCCGCGGCTCAGGTAAGCTTCTTCAAGCTCCTTTCCTTTCTTTTCTTTGCTCACGGTTTCGTTGCAGCTTCCGGTGTGTTGCTGCCGGAGAAGAAGAAGAAAGAAGGCCATTTTCGGCCGAAAAGAAGATGGAGGACCAAATTGCAATTTTGTAATAGTATAGGGTCTTTCTGTTATTTCTTATTTTTGTGGGCTGTAATAGTAAATAGAAAAGTTGTGTAACAGTAAATAGGTTTGTGGATCTATAGATCCACACAACAGTGGTATCAGAGCTCGGAAACGACTTCAACTTTTTGGTGCTCTTTTCGCGGACCGGCTGCCTTGGGTCGACTTTCCGGACCCACGGGAACTGTTGAGTTCTGTGGATCCAGCTCAGAGAAGCATCCTCTAAACCTTCTCTGTTTATTTCAGTTTTCTTTGGTAGATCTTTACTATTATTTTGGCCTATTTCGCTAGATCTGTTTGTTTTATGTTAGATTTATTTGTTTTCTGTTAGATCTGCTTATTTGCTTTAAATTTACTATCACGGATTTGCTATTTTTTGTGAATCTAGTTTATTTTTGAAAAATCTAAAACCCAAGCCTGGCTTGAGTCTACAGAGACTTCAAGTAACTGTGTCTTGGTGTTTTTCTGTAACTGATTACAAATTGCTGTTATTATTCGTAATTGTTGGTTTTTCTGTTATCTGTGTTGGAAGGCTGCTGCTCAGCCCTTACCTGTTTATTTCTCTGTCTCAATTATTTTTGTGCTACTGTGCTATTTCTATTGTGAGATTCTTGCGTTTCACTTATTTTTTATTAGCCCGTTTTTCAAAACAAAATCCGAGAATTTTATTTGGGTGACAAACTTCTTTTTTAAATCTTTTATTTTTCCAGCCATTGATTACTCTTATTTGCCATTTTAATCATGTCTGTTCAAAAAATTGAAACCGACAAGTTTGATGGCAAATCTGATTTCGTAATGCAGCGTAGAAAAATGAAAGCAGTTTTAGTCCAAAATAAAATCGTACCCGCAATTTGTAGCCCTGAAAAATATCCAGAATCTTGGAAGGGTGAAGTGCTTTCTGAAAAATTGGTGATGCTCACAGTTGCCTCAACTTGCATTTAACCAATAACGTTTTACGAGAAATAGACGAAAATGACAACGCTTTTGAGATTTGGACTAAACTCGAAAAACTGTATTTGGGAAAATCCTTATCAAATAAGATTTATTTAAAAGAACAGCTTTTCGATTTTAAAATGAGCGGGTTGAAATCACTTTTAGAAAACATTGATGATTTAAACAAAATCGTTTTGGAACTTCAAAACATTGGAGAGAAGATCTCCGATGAAAACGTTGCTGTTATTTTATTAAACTCCTTGCCTGAGTCTTTTAATGATGTTAAATATGCTATCAAGTATGGCAGAGATGATTTGACTCTTTCTGATGTGAAAAACGCTTTAAAATCAAAAGACCTTGATTTGAGAAAAGAAAACAAATCTAACGGAGAGAACCTTTACGTGAAAGGAAGAGTTGATCGGAGAGAATCTTTTAGTCACCGTTCTAAAAGTAAAGGGAGGTCGAAATCACGAGATAAGAAAGTGAAGTGTTTTTACTGTGGCAAGGAAGGTCATATGAAAAACAAGTGTTTTAAGAGGATCAAAGATGAAAAACAACGTAAACAAGGTAAAGGGAGTGATAAAAATGACAAAACCCACGATTTTGAATCAGATGGTAATTCCATATATTATGAGGTTTTGTGTGTATCCCCTTCCCCTTCTTCTGTTTCTGATCATTGGATTCTTGATTCTGGCTGCACTTTTCACATGACACCAAACAAGCATTGTTTTTCAGATTTTAAACCCCTTGATCATGGAAAAGTTTTCATGGAAAATAATCAAGTTCGTGACATCAAGGATATTGAAAATGTTTTCATTAAAATGCATGATGGAGTAACCAGAAAACTGACAGGTGAGATATGTGCCCGACCCTCGTCAGAATCTAATCTCCCTCGGTGTTTTTGATTCAAACAGTTATTCTTACAAATCTGAAAATGGTATTATGAGAGTCTGCAAAGGAGCACTAGTCATGCTCAAAGGTTTTAAAAAGGATGGTTTATACCATTTGATTGGAAAAATTATTTGCAAAGCATCATCATTGGTTTCAAAATCTGTCCCTGAAAAGATTTTATTGTGTGGCACCGTCGGATTTACCACATCAGTGAAAAGGGACTACATTGTCTTCATAAACAAAATCTTTTGTGTGGTGACAAAATTGATTCATTGGATTTTTGTGACCATTGTGTTATAGGGAAACAATATAAAATCAGTTTTTCAGTTGACACACATAAGTCCACTTCTGTCCTTGATTATGTGCACTGTGATTTGTGAGGACCTAGAAAGGTTCAAACCTATGGTGGCAATGTTTATTTCTTATCTGTTGTGGATGATTTTTCTAGGCATGTGTGGGTATTTCTTTTAAAATAAAAAGATCAAACTTTTGAAAAGTTTTCTGAGTGGAAACGCCTTGCCGAAAATTGAACCAGAAATAAACTAAAGACAATTACGACAGATAATGGCCTTGAGTTTTGTAATAAAAAGTTTACTGATTTATGTGCACTGCATGGCATTTTGCATCATAGGACTGTTAGGCACAACCCTCAGCAAAATGGTGTTGCTGAAAGGATGAACCGTACGATTATGGATAAGGTTAGGTGTCTTATGGTGTCCTCAGGTATCCCAAAACCTTTTTGGGGAGAAGCTGTAAGTATAGTTGTCTACCTCATTAATAGATCACCTTCAACAGCCATAAACTTCAAAACTCCTTTAGAGTTGTGGTCCGGAGAACCACCAAACCTGTCCAATCTTAAGAGTGTTTAGATGTGCTGCATTTGCACATCTAAATGAGGGTAAGTTAGACCCTAGGTCAAGAAAGGGAGTGTTTATAGGCTACCCTAGTGGGGTGAAAGGATATAAAGTTTGGCTTAAAGGTGAGCTGGGAGTGAGGGTTATTGTGAGTAAGGATGTTGTTTTCAACGAGCTTGATATGCCTTGTCTAAAGGCTAAAACTGATCTCGATAGTTCTACTGATGTTCCCACGGATGGGAATGTTCCCGTAGAGGTTGAGGACACCTTCGAACCTTCACAAGTTCACGCACTTGAACCTGAAACCAGTAGAGAGTCGGATATACCGGCTAGTCAACCCGAAACCGACACGCCTGAATCTGAAAATTCAGATGATGATGAGGATCATCCAGAGTCATAAGCACAAGCCCTTAGAGACTACCTGCTATCTAGGGATAGGGCTAGAAGAACGTCGAGAGAACCCGTTAGATACGGTTATTCATACATTGTCTCGTATGCCTTTGCTGCTGTGTTTTTTTGATGTGTTAAAGAGCCCTAATCGCTCCTTATGGTTGCATGCTATGGATGAGGAAATGTCCTTTCTTCAAAAAAACAAAACCTGGATTCTTGTTCAAAAACACTCAAAACAAAAATTGATTGATTGCAAATGGATTTTCAAAATCAAAGAGCCTGAGTCAGCCAATGAACCCCCAAGATTCAAGGCCAGGCTGGTTGCAAAAGGTTTTTCTCAAGTTAAGGGCATCGATTTTAACAAAATATTTTTTCCCGTCGTTAAATATAAAACAATTAGGATAATGCTTGCAATAGTTGGTTTTTATGATCTTGATCTTGAACAACTTGATGTAAAAACTGCATTCTTGCATGGCGAACTTGAAGAAACTATCTATATGCGACAACCACCAGGTTTTGAGGTAAAAGGTAAGGAACACATGGCATCTCTTGAAAAAGTCCTTGTATGGACTTAAAACAATCACCAAGGCAATGGTATAAGCGGTTAAACTTTTTCATGCTTAAAGCTGGTTTCATTAAAAGCAATTATGATAGTTGTTTATATTTTAGTGGTGATGATGTTGAAACTGCTGTTTATTTTTTTGCTCTATGTAGATGATATGTTGATTGCTTGTAAGCATAGAGATAAGATTGCTAGTTTGAAATCCTTGTTAAAGTCAAAGTTTGATATGAAGGATTTAGGTTCTACTTCTGGAATCCTTGGGATAAACATTAGTAGAGATAGAGCTGACCGCTCCTTATTCATATCCCAGAAATCTTTTTTGCAGAAAATTGTTTCCAAATTTTCGATGCATTTATGTAAACCAGTTTGTACCCCACTTGCGAGCCATTTTAAGCTTTCCGAAAAATCCTGCTCCAAAATTGAAAAAGAAAAGAAAGACATGGCAAACATACCCTATAGGATGGCTATAGGATCCGTCATGTATTCAATGATATCCACCCGACCCGATATTGCTTATTCCATAAGCGTTCTTAGCCGATTCATGTCTAACCCGGGTAGGGATCATTGGACAGCTCTCAAGTGGTTATTACGGTACATTAATGAGACAGTAGATAGGGGTTTGCTTTATCATAACTGGTCCGATGATTTTGAACTGGTTGGATATGTTGATTCTGACTTTGCAAGTGACAAAGATGGTAGAAAATCTACCACATCTTATTTCTTTACCTTAGCAGGCAATTGCATTTCTTGGAAGTCACAGCTGCAGTCTGTAGTTGCTTTATCGACTACGGAGGCTGAATACATTGCTACCACGGAGGCAATTAAGGAAGCTATTTGGCTTCAATGGCTTCTAACTGAATTGCATGTTTTAAATTCCAAGGCTGTTTCCTGTTTATCATCAAAGGACTAAACATATAGATGTTAAAGTATCATTTTATAAGGGAAAATGTTTCAAGTGGCTTAGTGAATATTGAAGAAATTAGTACTAAAAGATAATCCTGCAGACTTTGGTACTAAAGTTGGGACAACTGATAAATTTTCTTTGTGCAGGGATATGCTTCATATCGATGAGGGCTGACTCTTTTGAGTCTGTGGTGGCTTTGAAGTAATGAAAAATGTGTTCAAGGTGGAGTTTGTAGGTTCTTCGGCCTATTTTCACACATTTTTTAAATTATTTTTCAGCCCATTTGTGATCCCTATGATGTTTTATGGACTGGGCCTCACTAAAAAGAAGACTGGGCTTAAATTACTTGGGCCAAGATGCCGGGCCGGGTGGGCCAACTCGGCCTGCCCACGGTGACTAGTCTATAAATATAGCACTTTCTATTTTGGGCTGCCCTAATTTTGGACAGCCCCTTCCTCCTATTTTTTTCTCCTCTTCTTCTTCCTTCTTCACAGCCACGGCTGCCGTTGCTCTCAAGGATTCCTCCTCCGCCGACGTCGCTTGTTGGCTTCGCCACTTGACCGCACGTCCGGCATTGTCAAGTTGAGGAGAGAGAGAGAGAGAGAGAGAGAGAGAGAGAGAGAGAGAGAGAGAAAGTGTCTTCTGGAACTGTGAGGCCGTCTGACTGAGGGACCTCCCGCTGCTGGCTGCTCGCTGTCCGGAGCTCGCCGCAGCTCACCCATGGCTCGCTGTCATCCTCATCGCAGCTCGCCGCTGCTCGTTGACACCGTCTTTATCGCAGCTTGACTTCACAGCTCGAAGCCAGTCGTTGTTCTTTGCTGCGGCTTGCTGCTGCTTCGTCACCGTTCACAGCTAGTAGCTGCTCTGCTACTCCTGCTGCTGCTCCCGCCGCCGCTGCTCAACGCCGCGATCTCCCTTCCCGCGGCTCAGGTAAGCTTCTTCAAGCTCCTTTCCTTTCTTTTCTTTGCTCACGGTTTCGTTGCAGCTTCCGGCAAGCTTCCAGTGTGTTGCTGCCGGAGAGAAGAAGAAAGAAGGCCATTTTCGGCCGAGAAGAAGATGGAGGACCAGATTGCAATTTTGTAATAGTTTAGGGTCTTTCTGTTATTTCTTGTTTTTGTGGACTATAATAGTAAATAAGAAAGTTGTGTAATAGTAAATAGGTTTGTGGATCTATAGATCCGCACATGAATTTCGACAGAGGAACTTGATGCTGATGGGATTAGCAGCTTAAAAACATCACTTTATCTGCTTCAAGTGTGTCAACGTGGAACTTCATTTTCATTATAAATTATGCAGCACCATGTAATGAAAAGGACATAGAAGACACTTCCTTTATTGTATTTATCTGCATTGGTTCCAACCAAAAGGCCCAAAACTCCTGCTGCTAATGTTTATTTGCACTATTCATCCTTGAAGTGTTTGTATTTCAACATCATAGTAAAATGAACAACCTTTGCCATAAGAATACAAAACAGCAGATGCGAGTCTGCATTCACAATTCCACCTTAAAAAGATTAACTGATGCTTAACTGGACAAGATTTCCTACAAATCTAGATATATAGACAGCAGACAACTTTCCCTTGACAAACTTTACATGGTTCAATATAAATTAATCTAGTGAAACAGAACAACTACCTCCAATGGTCTCCTCTTTCTTTCTCTTTTTCCTGTTCTCCATCCAAGTTAGACCACTTTTCTAAACTATAAAATTTTGCTTCTACTTTTGAAGTACCCACAATTTGAGATATATCAGACTTATCACAATCATTGATCCCCCAAATCCTATATAAGCCACAACTACAATACTTTCAAAAGTAGACCTTTATTGCTATCATCACAGAAAAGTTCGCTAAAATTAATTATGTGGTTCACACTTCTCTTCTGACCCTTTAAATGAATATGCAATGGGCATACTTCACAGAAAAAATTCATCTCAGCACAGGTATATAACTTCCAAATTAAACATGAAATCTAGCTCAAGAACAATAATTCCACTGAAACAGCCCCAGCTGCTAAACACCAATCACGCAGAAATGTCCATTTTGTAACATTTTCCAGAAACCATTAAAAAAGGCTGGGAAAAAACCACAGATTGAAATGCGATCATTCCCAATACCTTCAAGAAATCGTGCAAAATTATCGAATTAAGAGTAAATGATTAAGAAGAAACATTGAAATCTAAACATTACACAGAAAAAAACATGGAAGAAATTTGTAAACAATCTATACAGTGGATTCAAAAGCTAAAAGGCTGATGATAACTTACAGTGAGAAGGGAGTTGGGATTTGGAGAGGACGATTGAGGTGTCCCTCAATGTTTCAGCGTAAAACCCACCTTCGGGGTGGCTCTTTAGATTAAGCTTTTCGACGATCTTCGAAGATGTAGCCATCAGTTCTACCGATCTACTACTGCTTTTTCCACAGAGAACTGTTTGGCTTCGTTTTTTATACTAAGATCTGCAAGTGCAGCAGAAATGGCTTCACTAAGCCTAATGCGTTCAATTCGCCTGAATGCATGCGTCTTAGAGACGAGGATTGCGTTCAAAGAAGATCGCATTAAGCAGCGTTCAATTTGAAGAACGAGGCCATATGTAAAGTCCAGCATCAAAATAACGCCCAACCCAACATGTCAATTAATCAAATTATTTTATTTAATACAATTTGCCTTTCTGACCAAAAAAAAAAAAAAAAAAGAAAGAAAAATCAAATCAAGAGGATAAACAAAATATCAATAGAACCCCCAAACCCTTTATATATTGTTCTGCAAGCTTGTGGATTATGCGACGAGTATAGGAGACTATAAAATCCAACTGAGCCCAATCAGCTAGATGAAATGCAGGTAGCTATGATTCAATCCAATGAAGCTGTCCTTGGTGGAGGTGGAGAGCCCTCGAAAAAGGGAAAGACGGTTTTGGAAGAGAGGTTGGATATTATAGGGCAAGTAAAGGAGATTGTGAAAATCCGCAGGACTGCGGGGCATCAACTTATAAGGTATTCATGAAGATTCCTAGAGTCAGGCAAATTAAAGCTCAATGTAGACACTTCATGGTCCGCATATAGCTGGCATTGGGGGTATGCTCCATGATTATGAGGGTAACACAAAATTTGCTTTTACAAAATTTTTTGAACATTCGCTTGCTCCGCAGCATGCGGCTTATGTCTCGCTCAAGGGATCTCACTTGTTGTGGGTTTAATGTTATTTTATTTTTTAATAGGTGGGGTGTCAATGTTTCGGCATACTTGTTGACTACTTAAACGCTTTTAAATTACCCCTCCAACATATGATGGAGGTGGTACCACATATAATCTCCATTGTTGTTCAAGCACAAAAATAGAGTATGCTACAGTATCACACCAAATTGTCGCTTCATCTGCGATATCGATCGGAGTCCTTCCATATTTGTAGAATGGATTGGAATTGCTCTAACTTTAAGAGTTATGAATTTACCTTAAAAGTGCAAATATATTAGGAAGAAAAAGAAGATTGCATCTAGGGATGGCCATTGGGTCAAACTCATGGTCCGGGCCGTGTTGGGCTGGGCCTAGGTGATACTGATTCAACTTAGCTGGCCAGCCCTAATGATTCAATGGACTAGGCCAGGCTTCTTCGGTTCAAGAATGGGGAACTTAGCACGGATCGCCTCTTAGTACAGGACAAGTGGGTCATTTTACGGTTGGGCAATTTTATTATTATTTTTTTGTGAATCCAAGAGAAAAAAATTAATAAATAATATATAAATAAGACTTGGGCCTTATTTGATGAATTAATTTACCTCTTAAAATGAAACCGTTAATAACTTATTGAATTAAGCGTGTTTGATAACATATAATTTTTAAACTTTTAATATTTTAAGTACGTTTGATAACAAATTTTGCAAATCACTTAATTATAGTTATAAATTTTAAGTGAAAAATATTAGTTTAACTTTGAACTTTTAAATCTGAAAATATATATTTTTTGTAAAATTATAACACTTTTTTATGTAGATTATTAACGTTGATTAATTTATTCACCATTCGAATTCAAACTTTAATTTTCAGAGTCAGAGTTCAAACTTAAGATTCAACACTCAAAACTTAAATAATTCAGACTTAAGACTTCAGTTTTCAGTTTTGTCAAACGAGGTCTTAAGTTACATAAAATTAATTTAAACAACTTATATGAAAGAAAATTACATAATAGTTAATATTTACTTGTTAGTAGTTACTAAAACATGAAAATAACATAATAATACATGTAAGTTGTAAATAGATAAAAATACACATACTAAACTAAAACTTAAGTACTTAAAGAGTTTCAATGCTCTTGTAGGAGACGGTGGTGGTTGTTGAAGAAAATTCCTGACTGCATCTTCTCCATTATGTTGATGCAAGTACCAACGTAAAATGGAAGTACCACCGTCCATCAGAATCTAATATAAAAGGCCACAGAGATGACATTGAGCCCTTCGGCTTCCGGTTTCATCAACGATAATAACGAACATTCGTGAGGCTATGAAGGCTCTATTACGATTTGGACGGGGAGGCTCTTGTTGTTGTTGGAAGAGGAGGAAGCCATTTATTGAGAGAGATGGGACTTAGTAAGAATTGCAAGCAAGAGAGTTTAGAGAGAAAGAGAAGATTGCAAGGTACAAGGAGGAAATTGTTGAGAGATCGTAATATTATTTATAAAGAGAAGTTAAATTAAATTTTTTAAAATTCTTTTTAATAATTACACTGCATATGACTTGAATTGACAACATACAACATATATTGACAATTTGGTGTCAAACTAGGTTTTTTTTTCTTTTTTAAATCCATTGTTTTAATTTTTATAATTATTTTCCAAAATTCTAAGTATGGGCTGTGGGCTGGCACACGATCCAACAAGTTGGGCCGATTTCTTCTCGAGAGTTGGGCTGAATTGGGTTTCACAAGGGATGTGCAAAGTAGGTCGCAGTTTAAAAAAAATGAGCTTGATACGAATCACATTCACAGGTTAAAGGTTAACCAAGTTTTGATGTTTTGTTGGTCTCACACTGA
This sequence comes from Catharanthus roseus, assembly GCA_028651295.1. Lineage (NCBI taxonomy): Eukaryota > Viridiplantae > Streptophyta > Magnoliopsida > Gentianales > Apocynaceae > Catharanthus > Catharanthus roseus. Next base: position 342,035 of record JAPQWS010000044.1, on the reverse strand, counting down.
TTCCAAATCCAAATGGGCCAAGCCGAACGGGCTGGTTCTTGGCAAACTAACCAGCCCGGTGGCCATCCCTAATTGCATCTCTAAAGAAGATGAAATCTCCCATCCTCAGAATAGTCTTCCCTCTTATAATGTTAGAATAGTCTTCCCTCTTATAATGTTAGAATAGTCTTAAATATTATTTACATATGTTCATACGAACCAACAATACGCTTAATATTAGGCAATATTAAACATAGAGCTTCATGGTAATTTTGAACATATTTTACAATGATATAAATGGAGTAAAATAAACCTTCAGAAAATGATATTGTAATGTGGATGTCTAACATCAACTTACAAAGACCACAACACAATGTTTAACTTAAAAATTTTTGAAGTGCAGCTGAAAACAAAACCGTTAACATCCAAACCCATAATTGTGTTAGCGCAGTAGGTAATAATCAATTGCCAATCTGAACATGAAAGATTACTACAGAATGGTTGATCCCTTTCAGTTCAGAAGCTGTAAATAGTCCCTTCAAAGTACGAATACACTGCAATAAATAGAAATGTAGAAACAACTGGGAAAACAGAAAAAGAAGAGAAATAAAAAATATATATACAGTAACATATCCCAGTTACATATAATCTGAAATATTTTCGGGCATTATTCGGGACTAAAACCTCCCACAATTTTGAGCAAGAATAACTAGCAGAGCAGAAGTTATTGAGGTAGAATGGCACACAACAAGCAGTAGGGATGGATCTGTTTAATAGTTTCTTTTACCAAATGAAGAGGAGACGCTTGTTTGCAGGGTAAGAAAAGATTGGGTTCTTCCTTAGAATCAGCAGAAATACATTGTTAAGGTCCTTCAACCTGGGAAAACCTTTTTTAGAAGTCCCTGCACGGAGCCTCCCATTCCCGCACCAACTGCTTCGGCTAGATACTTGGCCTAAGCAGATCATGGATTTGCAGATTTTAGAAACCATAACTAAATCAGAGGATAAAGTCAAAATGGAAAACAGAAATTACCTCCTGAACAGACTTTTTCAGATCAAAAGCATCTCTTATACGTCTATCCAGAAAAGTCCATGTATCACGATAATCTGTTAGGAAAAACATAACCTATATTTCAGAGATCCCACAAGAAATATAACTGATTAACAGGAAAATAAATTTGACACTAAAATAAGCAACAAAAGAGAACCGTAAAGAGACCGCCACACATTGCTGATCTACAACAGATTTGTAGGATATTAACAGAGCAGAGGTTGCAAGATGTAAAGCACCAAAATGAAGGCAATTTACCTGGGGAAGCATCAGTAAGCATATATAGCTCAGTTGCCGAGTATATGCCACCAAGAATTGTGCGCTTTGCATACCAGTCCACATCTGTCGAATCATCACCAGCTGCATGCCAGATCTCATCAATAAGCATTGCCCTTTGCTTGAAGCTTGTTGTAATATTTGCAGGTTGGGCCTGAAGAGTACACATTAATACCTAAAGCAAGTAGGGGAAGTCATGCAAGCAAGAGCATCTGATGAGTGAAAAATAAGAAAATACCTGTATGCTGAGAGCCTGAGGCCATTTTGATATGTAGGGAGCCTGCATTTCCAATCTAATTCTAACCAGCTTTGCAATACGTGCACTGGGTATCAAATCTTTCAAGTCGACTCCTGAGTCAATTATATCAATAAGTCTTTGCAAACACTCATCCATGAAAAACTGCACAGAAAGTTAAAATAATAAAGAGGCAATTAAAAAAGAGAAGTCATTTAACTGCAATAAGAACACTGAACTATTTTCCATGCTAAGGTAAATTAAAATATCAGAAAAAAGTACAAAATGCATATAATAGGTAGAACATATTTTAGCTCAAGCAAGCAATGCGTTTATGTCATATAAAACCATGCAAGGTAATTCTGCTCCAAGAACGAGACAGGGGTAAGCATCTGTTCTAGCCTGAAAGGTACTAGAAACCTAATAGAATTCAAGTAAATGCAAAGCTTAGCAAGGGTATAAGCTTCTGTTTTGTGGAAAATTCATCTAGCAAAAGACTTATATCAAAGTCATAGTAGATGAATGCTTCAAACTTGTTGCCACTTTCGTATTTTCCTGCTACTGGCACATCTGAGAGATTTCATCATCATGGTTTACTGGAAAAGAACAAATTTGATCTTTCTCCATTGTTACCCAGGATGATCATGTGGACACTACAGTAAATTATCAAACATTTTCAGATCAATGCTCTGAATCAACAATTATCTTAACCTCTGTTCTCGGAACAACAACATTGAACACTGTCTAGAATAGCAAGTTTCAATCATCAGTATCGTATAAGTTCAAACCTACTTCCAATAACAGCACTGTCACTAACAACAGATAATAATTAAGTTTGATAAAGCCAGATCCTTTACCTCCACTAAAGCAGCCTCTTTCCGAGAAAAAGATCCAACAATAGAAGGAGACACTCCAACCTCTCTTGCACCGGCAATCATAGCTGCTTCAGTCCATCCAAATCTAATCTGCAAAAGCACATTATCAACCCATGCTGCAAAAGAAAAATTCCACACACGACCATGTAATTCATAGGATTAACATCATCGGCAGATATCTAATTCAACTTAGTTTATTTTATCCATACGTCCAAGGAGTTGTATTCTTCAAGCATACTGAAACAGAATTTATTCGTAAGTACAATATTTATATTAAGAAAGAAGGCTAAATGCCTTCATGGCATGTTGGACATCCTGCAAAACAGTGTCTAAGTTGACTCTCTGAGGTTCAGCAATTCCCCTACCCCATTTTTCCAAAACCAATGAACAGCTGAAATGTTTAGTACTTCTCTAATGATTTCAATCTAACAGAACCTCAAGATAACCTCCACATGGAAATTCAATATGTGAGGAGAAAAATTGGTAAAAGAACAATAACTTGTTAAAACTGATATACATTTCTAGAATTGATGCATCAGCAATTTAGCAGTACACTTCCAACAACATTACCTCCTCATCAGATTAAACATAGAATATTTTTCACATATAACTCCAAACGTTTAATTCTTTAGCTACTCTTTTCTTGAAATTTTTAACTTCCCATTAGCATTTTCTCTGTAACATAGAATGATTAACAGGATGCCAAAAAAATGCTGTGGATAACCAAAAATAGTATCTTAGACTCAATTCACATACGCTTGGCAATCAAACTAACGGACGTAGAACAACAGAAAAGATAAAAATACACACCACGTGATTAAGAGAAGCACGGAGCACACGCTCCTGCTCCTCCTCGTACTGAGCTCTTCCCGGTCGCGCAGTTCTGGTGTTCTGAGCCTCGTGGTCATGGCCGCTCGTTTTCTTTTCATCGTTGAACGCCTTCGTGGATGTTGAAGACGATGATGAATCAAAATGACCATCAGGGTTTTGATTAGGAAATGATTCGGAAGTTGAGGATGTGGAAAATCTAGATTGGCTATTGAAAATTGATAAGCTTTGGATGTGATTATGAGGAGGAATCTTCACCTGACGGTGGAACATCGGCATCAGCCGCTTCGCCGCCGATCGATACATGGCAGAGTGGCAGAAAGAGTGTTCTCAGTCTTCTTCCCTGAGCTGTTTCCGGAACTTCTCAGTTATAACCTGAGGGGTTTGTGACCTGTTTTGCCTTGTTTCTATACCTCCCTTTGTTAATGCGTTGAAGGCCCGAGTACGCATTGCTCAGTCTTTTTTTTTTTCCTTAAAACAATGACTTTCTTAATTTTCTTTTTCTTAATTTGGTAATATAGTCCCCAAAAAAATGTTAATGCCAGAATTTGTATGCAAGATGAGCTTACAGGAGTGCCAATCAACCGAGCCACTAGGTTTGAGAATAAGGTAGGATCTTTGGATCTATTGGCCGGTGAATCATTGATCAAAGAGCATATTTTGAAGAGATTATTTATCGATCTAGTGGCGAGTGAATCACAGATAAATAAGCGAGCAGCCGCCAGGTTTAATGATTTGGTGGAATCCACAGATATAGTGGCTGGTGAACGGCTTCTTCTTCTTCCAAGAAGATTCAGACAAAACAAAAAAGTCCCGGTCGTATCATAACTTTTTAAAAGTTTGTTAAATGTTGCTTGCTAATATTACAACAGATAACTTGATTCATATGGATTTTATTTTTTTTAGTAAAAGAAGCATTTTTACTAATAAAAAAAAATACATGCATGTTCAAAAAATTAGAAAAAAGAAAACGCAAAGGGTGAATGCGCGGAGGTTGTTTTTAATAACTTCTGCATAAAGCAAAGGCCAAACAGGTGGAATACCCATTTTCTGTGCCACGTTCATTGCTCATGCAGCTGCCACTTGTCAATTGAATTTGCCACTACTGGCTGTTTCGTTAAAAGGAAAAGGAATAAGGGAAAAAGAAAAAACACTACGAGAGTTAGCTGCCCTTAAAGATAATGATTTATTTTATATGAGAGATTTAGGGTTTATTTTTGTTAGTTTATAAAATTTATTAATAAAATTGAAATAAAAGAATTATTATATAGAAAATGTATTAGACTATTATGACCAATTATATATTACAATTTGTATGTAGTTTGTATATCATACTTTTACAATTGTTCTAAAAAAGAGAATTAAAAAAAAATGCTAATCATAATAAGCCTTTGTGTAGTATATCTTTGAGTGGGAGGGTAAAAGTTTACCTTTCATTGTATTTTACACCTAAAATATGTAAAATGTCTAAAATATCATTTTACGTAAGTTATGTTTTATTGCGAAAGAATTCCTAAAGTTCGATAAAAAGATATTTTAGTTGTAGCTTAATTCATAATTATAGTTTATTATTACAAAATGCTTTTATAAAATTTCTAATAATACCTTTATAGTGTATATTTTTTAAAGATTTATTATTTTACTTAAAAAACTTGATAGTTTAATGAAAATTAGTATGGTTATTTTAAATTTAATTCAAAGAAAAATAAAATATTCGGAAGTAAAATACTAGACAAAAATCTATTTTTTTATTTATAGTAAATACTGTTAATTTAAAGTTGCCTTATTTTTTACTCATAGTCAAGTTTTTCAAAGTTAAATAATCCATCTTGAAAGAATATACACTAAAAAGATATTGTTACAAACTTTATATAAATATTTTATAATAATACTTTTTTAATCTATATTCTTTAAAATCATTATTTAATTCAAAACAAAAAAATATTTTATTTTTATGAAAATAAATAAACTCTTAGAATTCGAACTAATTTAGTGTAATATAAAATAGGAAAGCATCTATAGAGTGAGAGTGGAGGTTACTTTACCGAAGTAGGAAATCATTTCGCTCTCTTGTTACCCATTTTCTTCCTTCCAATCTCTTTCTTAGAAGCCAAGATTGAACTTAATTTCAATTGCTGTCTTGCTTAGAAATTTCTTTTTGTTTGAGGTATTGTACCACAGCTAGGTAGCATGGCTTTAGTAGGTGACAAGGTCAATTTCCATGAATTTTTCTATTACGAAACTCGTCAATAGATATTTGTTTTCTTAGGGTGTATATATATATATATAAAGTTAGTATTATAAAAAAACTTCAGAGTATGTAATGAAGTTTACACGTATGTTTATGATAATACAAACTCAATTTATTCATGATGTATTTAGATTTGTGTATGTAATGTCTAACTGTGACACATGCATATGCATATGCACGCACATTTGCACACATACACACGCACACACCTGCGCACATGCACACACAACTCTAATCGAAACATTAGTATTTAATAATATAATAATATAATAATACTAGTATTTAATTTAGTAGGACCAAAACAATGAGATATATATGTACTTTCTAAACCATGTATTTGTATAGGAAGAAATGAACAATATGTACAAGAGCATATAAATTATAATATGAATTAAACTGATTTTACATTAAAACTTAAGAAAGGTTATTTTGTAAAAAAACATAACTTAAATGAATGATATTTTACACATAGTACCTAAATTAATTGTTTGATAGAAAAAAATGAAGAATAAAAATGAACATTTTTTATTTTAATTTGGCCTTAGTTCGTTTTTGTTAGTTGTGATTCATTTGAATTTTTGCTTTGGAGGAATATAATTCAAACTATTGATTATGACTTTTTTAAAGGTTGCATGTACAATGTTTGTGCAATACTTAGTTTGATTTTATTGTGTCTAATGCTAGAAAGTTTGTATTATAATTACCTTAGAATAGTTTTGGTACTTAAAAAGTTAAAATTATTTATTAAGGATAAAAGTCCTCAAGAGAATATCCAATTGGATGGAAACAATATCAGCATAAATCTAATCGAACTATAACAACATGGCATTGTGACGTAATATGAAATATAAAATTTCTTCCTTAAAAATTGTTTCTCCATAAAAGTATCAGTGACAGTGTATGACATAGTCTATGAGGTAGTGCTAAAAATAATTTTTTCAAAAGCATCAACGTCTAACAAAGTGTATGACGTAGTGAGAAATTAGATGCAAAATATCAATGCTGTTAACTAAAGTTAAATCGAAATTTTCTTCCGTAACGTTTACTTTTCTGGAAAGACACTTTGATAATAACAAAATATGTCTTTTTTCCGAAAAGACATTTTGGTAATAACAAACTTGCCACTTTTGAGATACACAATGAAAAATAAAAATTTCATCTTGCATTTAAAATAAAATTGGTCTTAAATTTTAATGTTTTCATAATCTTCGCTCTTCGCTTCATTTAGTTTTTTCAATTCTTGAAAATTCTCAAGCTTTCATTTCAGAGGCAACTTTAGAATAGGAGATGAGGAATTCAAAATTTAATTCATGTAAATAAAACCTAATATGAGTGGTTGCACCAGTCACTCCAAATAAAGGAAAGCAGATAGAAAACGACCAGCAGGAAATCATATCTACAAGTATACAAGAGACTGCGAATAGCTATGTCCGATTTCTACAAAGTATAATAGCTTAAGCATCTTTCAACTCAACATCATTGAACGAGAAGAATATTGTTATGAAGGAATTTATCTTAACAAGACACCCCTATAGAAAACCCCCAAAATGAAAAAGCATGGTGCAAAGTTAGTGGTAAAAGGAAAACCCAAAAGGACAACAAAGCCTACTCCTTTGGAAACTGAACTTTATAAAGAACAAACTCATTTGGTCCAGAATGACATTAGGTAATAAAAAAACTTATCTTCTTTGAGAAACGTAATGAAAAAAATTTACCTTTCATTTAAAAGAAAATTAATTTTCAGTTTTACTATTTCTATAATCTTTGATCTTCGCTTGGGGAAGGATTTTATAGTTTCCAAGGAGAAAGGAGTCTCCTACAATGGGGGATCCTTGGGTTCTTGTAACACCATAAAAGACACAAATGTGGGATTCAAATCTCACCCCTATAAGAAATCAAAGAAGTATGAATTTCCCAGAGTTAGTCCAAAGTTGCACTAGGCTTTTACCTGAGAAGCCAGTTATGTGGAGATATCCCTCCCCTAATCAAGAATTAGAAGTGAACTAGAGAGTAAGCAGCAGCTTGGAAGAAATAACTTTTACATGTGAGCAACTGGGCAACAGAGATTTGTACCCCAAAGCTCAAACACCATCTGTACTGGAAGGCGAGGCAATCATATAGACAATGTAAACTGGCAGGAGTCACATGGGATATTCGACACATTGTCACCACAAATGCAACTACCAAGCTCAACTCATGTTGCTACAATACTAATGCAAGGAAATCTCAAGGAAAGCACAAATTGGTTTTCAATTTTAATGTTTCCATTATCTTTAGCCTTCGCTTCATTTATTGGTTTTAATTCTTCAAAATTCTCAAGCCTTGTTTGTGAGGCAACTTGAGAGCAAGGTATAAGGAATTCGAAGTTTAATTTATGTATTACAAAAAACATCGGTGTGATATATATACGATGTTTTTGATAATACTGACTCAATATATTTATGATGTATCCAAGTTTGTGTATATAATGTCAAATTGTCACACACGCGCACGTACATATACACTCGAGAACACCTTGCACACACACACACCCAACGCTAATCGAAATATTAGTATTTAATAATATAATAATACTAGTATTTAATTTAGTAGGACCAATCAAAGAAGGAGATTTATAGATTTCCTAAACCATGTATTTGTATGGGAAGAAATGAGAAACATTTACATGGGCATATAAATTATGGTTTGAACTAAGCTAATTTTACATTGAAACTTAATAGAGGTTATTTTGTCGTAGAGAAATACCCTAAATGTTTTATTTCAACTCTTTATGTCCTTAAATATTTTTCAATTTTCTTATTTTTATAATCATGGTGAAGGATAGTGGAATCTGATGGTGGTGCACACGCCCTACTCACGTGGACACTAAAAAAAAGGTCAACTTGACGTTTTATTTTTTTAATGCCCTGAAACATTTTTTTGAGCTGTATATTATTATGATTATAGTGAAGAATGACAAAATTTGATGGCTGTGAGCACATCCCATTCACGTGCACACTAAAAAGAAATCCAAAATGACCTTTTTTAGTATGTATGTGAGAGCCGTGCTCACCACTATCGGATTTTGCCATCTTTCACTATAATAATAAGAATATGCAAATCAAAAAGTGTTTGAGGGTATAAAGGGCTAAATGTTATATGTTTGAGGGTATAAAGGGCTAAAACAAACCATTTAGGGTATAATGACAAGAGCGTAAAATGTTTTAGGGTATTTATAACTAATTTCTCTATTGCAATAATCATAACTTAAATGAATGATATTTTTTGCACATTGTACCTAAATTAACTGTTTGATTGATGGAATTACGAAATAATATTGCAGATTTTTCATTTTCCATTTAAAAGTAAATTGGTTTTTAATTTCAATGTTTCTATAATCTTCAGTCTTTCCTTTTATTTAGTAGTTTAGATTTTAGAAAATTATCAAGCTTTCATTTGAGAGTCAACTTGAGAGCAAGGGATGAGGAATTTAAAAATTTAATTCATGTAAATAAAACCAAATATGAGTGATTCCACCAAACACTCTAGATAAAGGGAAGTAGGCAGAAAATCGGCAATAGGAAATCATATCGAAAACTGCGAAAAACTGTTGCAGAGTGGAATAACTTCAGCATCTCCCAACTCACTGTCAATGAAGGAGAAGAATGTTGCTGAATATGTTTTGAAGGAATTTAGACACAGTACCAAAACACCTCAAAATAGAAATAACATCGTCTAAAGGTAAAGGTAAAAGGAAAACAGAAAATGATACTAGACCATACTCCTTCAAAAAGTAAATTTTCTAATGAAAACATATCAGGAAAGAGGAAATATGTGTTGAAAAGGCCAAGGCTCAATCTTCCACTAGGACAATAAAGCATAGCCAGTCGAAATTTTCAGTGCATAGCAGGATAGTGAAGCACAACCAGTGAAAATTTCTAGTGTACAGTTTGATGCAAAATCATGCGGGAGAATGTTGAATTTTTCCAACCCATTATCATTGAAGGTGAAGATTGATTTTGAAGATGGTAGTTATGAAGCAATTGATCTAAACAAGACACCCTAGCAGAAATCCCCCAAAAGGAGAAAGCACCGTTTAAAGGTAGTGGTAGAAGGAAAACCCAAAAGGAAACAAAGCCTACTCCTTCAAAAACTAAACTTTCTAAAGAACAAACTTTATCGTTTGTCTAGAAACTCATTGTTGGAACTAATTACTATTACAAATAATCAAGGAAATAAACAGCGAAAAAATAAAACAGCCCTATCTTTTACAAAAGGTTCCTCTTTCCTTCCTCCTGGGCAGTCGGTTCAAGACAAAAGGCAAGACCGAAAAACTGCAACAAAACCGGTCAGAAAAACAATAAAGTAGATGAAAAAATAATACCCTTACCTGCCGCCGCGGTGTCGATACCGCCAGGCGGAGAACTACCAAGCCGAGATTGCAAATGCTGCCGAACAACAGCAAGGAATAGCAAGCCGCGTCGAGGCCCGAAAAAATGGCACGATCGGCAGAAAAGGATCTCCCTCAGTCTAAGACCACAATAATAAGAAAACTGTCACCGGTTCTCTCTCTCTAACAAACCTTTTCAGTTTCCCCTCAAACAAAGACAGCAATCGGGTAGCGATCGCAAGAAGCCGACGATTAGTGTGACTGAGACAGCGGCACAGAAGCCGAAGAGGCAGAGAGGCAGCGGACACAGCAAGCTGCGGCCAAGAAAAGAAGAAGAAGAAGAGACAGAGATGCAACGAGCAGTAGAGAAAGAGAAGAAAAGAAAAATCGTGAGTCAGCTGTGTGAGAACCGAGGAGAGGAAGGGTAGAAATAGGTCAAGTCACAACGTGCAAGCCTGGTTGGCCCGTCCTGGTCCCTTCTGGCACCTCTGGCTAATTCAAACAACCTTATCTTTCTGTTGTGGCCCAATAATAACATCATAGGGAAAAAGAGTAAAATGGGCTGAAAAAATGGAAAAATATTGGGAAGACTAAAGCCCAAAAGCCTACACTTATTTTTCTAATGAAAAATTTATATCCTTTTAGAAACATAACATAAACTAGCAGGAGTCACGTGGGATATTTGGCATATCGTCACTAGCACTGTCAGAACGGGCTGGCCCGAATCGTCCGCAAAATGGACGGATATGAATTTTTAAAAATATGTCTGTAAAAAATTAGCCCAGATTGGATCGGCCCATTTTGAGTGCGAGCTTTCGCAGTCCAGTCTTTAGGTTGGCCTGTTTATTTTTAAAATTTTTATATTAAACTTTTTATATTTTTTATTCAAAATAGGTGTTATTTATGTGTAATTTATTTGTTTTTTATTTAGATATTAGTGTAATTTTAGGATTAGTTGATTATTTTTAAAGAAAATTAATTTATAATAATTTTTATGGTTAAAAATTAGTTTTATTCAAAAATAAAAAATAAAAAAGAAAAAGCCTGCGAGCTGGCCCATTTATCCGCGAGCTAGCTGAACGAATATGGTTCGAGATATTTTTGGCCAGCAAAAAATCAGCCAGACCAGACTGGTCCATTTTAGTGCGAGCTAAACATAGTCCAGTCCGGTTTGACCCATTTGACAGTGCTAATTGTCACAAAAAATGTAGCCACCAAACTCAACTCATATTTCCACTAGAATGTAAATCTCATGGATAGCACAAATTGGTATTTAGTTTTTATGTTTCCATAATCTTTGGTTTTTGCTTCACTTGTTGGTATCAAATCCTAAATATTCTTAAGCCTTCATTTGCGAGGTAACTTGAGAGCACTGAATCATGTATTATAAAAAACATTGACACACACATACATACACATGCACATACTGCACACTTGCACGCACGCGCCCTAACCGAAGCATTAGTACTTAATAATAAAATAATATTAGTATTTAATTTTGTAGGACCAATCATAGAATGTGATTTATATATTTCCTAAACCAATGGCTTTTATAGGAAGAAATGAGAAACTTGTACAAGGGCATAAAAATTATGAAATGAACTAAACTAATTTTACATTAAAACTTAATAGACGTTATTTTGCAATAATCATAATTTTAATGAAGAATATTTTGCACATAGTGCTGAAATTAGCCTTTGAATAATGGAATTTAGGAATAAATGTGCATATTATTCATTTCCATTTAAAAGAAAATTGGTTTTTCATTTTAATATTTTTCATAATCTTTGGTCTTCCTTTTATTTAGTGTTGATTTATGAATTTCATTGTAGTAAAAGTACATGTCTTACCGAGACAAAATTTGTAACTTGCTATCCTTTTGCCTAGAAGGCAAAGATTGACCTGTGTGGAAAGGACGATTCATTTAGACTAAAATGAGAGTCCACTTTTTTTTTTAAATTTTTTTATGCTTCTTACTATTAGATAATGTCCATAAATTTCATAGTAAGTTCCTAAAGATTCATCGTGAACTTCGATGGAAGTTTCTCTTGAAGCAATAATGCTTTGATCTAGTCGCCCTGGAGCCAAAAAGGGTTATCTAAATTGATTCGTTTTTGCCAATAAACTCCAATTGCACCATAGGAATTACAAAAAAAAAAAAAAAGGTTCTTTCATATACTTGTAGTTATTATTATCACTTATTTAATTTTGATAGTATCTGTGATTATTCGAATTATATCTATTTACAGAAATACCTTGATGATTTTCCCTTGTGTTTCGATGCAAAAATATCTCAAGCCTTCATTTAAGAGGAAAGTTTAGAGCAAGGGATGAGAAAATCGAAGTTTAATTCATGTAAAAAAAATAGAATATGAGTGATTGCACTAATCTTTCTAGATAAAAGGGAGAAGGAAAAAACCAGCAACAGGAAATCAAATCGACAATTAGACAAGAGACTGGAAACAATTGCAAAAAATTGTTGCAGATTAGAATAGCCAGCATCTTCCTACTCCGCGTCAATGGAGGAGAAAAATGTTGCTGAACATGTTTGGTTCCAAAGGAATTTTTCTGAATAGGATAGCCTAGTAAAAGACCTCAATAAAGAAAAAGCACACTCCAAAGGTAGTGGCAGAAGAAAAACAAAAGAGGACCATAAATCAGACTCCATCAAAAACTAAACTTTCTAATAAAAACCTATCAGGAAAGAGGATGTATGTACCGAAAAAGGGACAACACTCAATGTCCGAGCAAAACAATGAAGCATAGCTAATTGAAATTTCTAGTGAACAGCAGGACAGTGAAGCACAACCAGTGAAAATTTTCAGTGTATAGTTTGGAGCAAACTCATGCTGGAGAACGTTGAATTTCTTCCATTTCAACATCATTGAAGGAGAAGCATATTGTTAAAGATGTCAGTTATGAAGGAATGGATCTATATAGGACACCCAAAAAAAAAAAAAAAACCTAAAAAGGAAAAAGAAACGTGCAAATGTAGTGGTACAAGAAAAATACAAAATGACATCAAAGCCTGCTCCTTCGAAACTAAGCTTTCTAAAGAACAAACTTTATTGTTTATCCAGAAAGACATTTTGGTAATAAAAAACTTACCTCTTTTGAGTAATGTAATGCAAAATCAAGTATTCATGTTTCATTTAAAACATAATTGGTTTTAAATTTTAATGTTTCCATAATCTTCGATATTGCTTCATTTACTGCTTTCAGTTCTTGAAAATTCTCAAGCCTTTATTTGAGAGAAAACTCTAGAGTTCAGAAGAAGGAATATAGGTATAATTTATATAAATAAAACCTGAATATGAGCTTATGACTTTTACATTGAAACTTAAGAGAGGTTATTTTACAATAATCATAACTTAAATGTACAATAACCTGCATATGTATTTGTCATAATCAAAAAGGGGGAGATTGTTAGCCCTAAGGGCATTATTGTATATGTTTTTGATTATGATTATCATATGTTTGTGTGATGAGTATAGCTTAGTCTCTATAGAACAAAAGAAGCATTTTTGGAGGCTCAAGGCTACACTATATAAGAAGTAAAAGATCTTGGAATTAAAGCATAATGAAGAAGGAAAGATCAAGCTATTCCAAGATCAAGGCATTGAAGACCTTGAAGACTTATGTCTTAGATATGCTAAGGTATTTTGTAAAACTCCCTAACTCTCATCTTTGTTTGTTGATCAAGTGTGAAGCTTCTTGGATGAATTTCTTTTTATAAACTATTCTTGAAAATCCAAGTATTCTTGATAGAGGTTTTTATGCCTTCAAAAGTTTTCTTATCTCTAAAGAGTATCAAGAATACATATTTTGAAATGTGAAGGAAAGATCTTTTTGTTTAAGGAAAACTGGCTTGTTTAAGGAAAACTGGCTTTTAAGTCATGCGGAAAAAAAAGGGTCATCCGATTTTTAAACTGGTCATCCGATTTTTAAAATCGGACGTCCTATTTTAAAATCGGTCGTCCGATTTTTCTAGCTTTAGAAAAATAGGTCGTCCGATTTTTAAGAGGGATCATCCGATTTTTATAGGATGAGTCCGAATCTTTCTGTTTCAAAAATAGGTCGTCCGTTCTCTAAAACCGGTCGTTCGGTTTTAGTCTTTTACTGCAAAAATATTACCGTTACACAGTGTAACGGCTATTTTCTTCTCCTTCATATATATATTGACTTTGATCAGCTGCAAAATGAAGGGAGGTTAAATTGAAACTTGATTGAGATTATTTTAGAACATTTAAAGAGCTTTAAAAGTACATTCTTTCAAAGATCTTCATCTCATACATACAAATAGAAAAATCTTCTTGGAGCTTCATTGTTGATCATCTAACAAAGAAGAAGTAAAGAGGTGCTTATAGAAGTATTCCATTGAGTTGTATCTTCCTCTTCTCAAGCTCATTTGGTAACATTGTTCCTTACACTTCTTATTCTTTTATTGTGATCAAAGGTTTGTGGAAAACCCTTTGGGTGATCCTTTGATAAATTCGTTGTATAGTTTTGTTGTGTAAACTTAGAGGTTTTTGTGTAAAACCCTTGGAGGGTGATCCTCATTGTGTTGTTGTGTAACCAACTTTGAAGATAGTGGATTTGTGAAATCCTTGGGTTGAGTCTCAAGGTAGTGGATGTAGCTCTTTGAGAGAGTGAACCACTATAAATTGTTGTGCATGTTCTTTAAAGTTTAATTCTATGCTCATTTCTTGATTGCCAAAACTATAAGATTTTGTTTGGTGTGGATTCTTATCAAAAAGAGTTTTAGAATTCTTTCACAAACAAATTGGAGGTTTATCTTTCTAATCACACAAAAGATTTTTTAAAATTAGCCAAAAACCTTATTCACCCCCCTCTAAGGTTTTTCAATTGGTATCAGAGCAGGGCTTCTCTAAAAAAGGACTAACATCCTTGAAGCAAAAGATCTTTTCTTTACTATGGCTAATATTTCTAGTTTACCATATGTAGAAGGCTCTTCTACAAATAGACCTCCTCTTTTCAATGGGACAAATTATACTTTTTGGAAATCTAGAATCAAAATATATATTTGCTCTATTAACTTTAATCTTTGGAGCATTGTAGAGAAAGGACCTTATATTCCAAAAAAGGATGGAATAGTCAAGAAGGTTGAAGAATATGATGAGCTTGACTCAAGAAAGATGACTCTAAACTTTCAAGCTATGAACATATTGAGTTGTGCTTTGGATGCTATTGAATACAATAGAGTGAGTGGATGCGACTCGGCTCATGAAATGTGGAAGTTACTTGAACTAACTCATGAAGGTACCAATCAAGTGAAAGAGTCAAAGTTGGCTATGTTTGTGAGAGATTATGAGCTATTCATGATGAAAGAATATGAAAGCATTAGTGACATGTTCACAAGGTTCACCAACATCACAAATGGCCTAAAGGCGTATGGGAAAGAGTACACAAGGGGAGAAGTAAATAGAAAGATTCTTGATTCACTCCCAAAAGCATGGCAACCAAAAACTCTTGCCATTGAGGAATCAAAAGATTTAAGACAACTTCCTATTGAAGAACTCATAGGATCTCTCCTCACCTATGAGATGAAAATAAAAAGATTAGATGAAATAGAAGATGAAGACAATGGAAGAAAAGGCATAGCATTCAAAGTGAATGTTGATGATCATACATGCTCGTCGAACAATGAAGATGAGATTGAGGATATGGCCTTAGTAATGAGGAAATTTAAAAGATTTTACAAGAAAGACTTCAACAAAAGAGGAAAGAATCCTCCATTCAAGAAAGGAGGACAAAGTTCATCACTCTTCAAGGCTAGATGCTTTGAATGCAATAGCACCGACCATCTTGTAACCGATTGTTCCAAAGCTATTGAAGAAGAGAAAGGAGCGTTGGAAGAAAAGCTTGAGGCATTAAAGAAAAAGAAGAAAGGCAAGGGCCTAATTGGTGCATGGGATCAAGATACAAGTGAAAGTGAAGGTGATGAAAAGGGAAACATATGCTTCATGGCATTAGAAAATGAGGTACAATCTTCACCCTCTAACTCTTCTAGTATCCTTGATGATGATTGTGATGTTGATCCTAGTTTAATGCTTATTGAAATGTATGATGAGTGCAAAAAGGTTACTAAACGAAACAAAGATTTGAAAAAGCAAAACTCAATTTTTGTTAGATGAGAATTCAAGACTCATTTGTGAAAATAAAGCTATTCTTGAATCCTTGGAAGTTTTGAAGAAAGAAAAAGAGTGTTCAAATGATGACTTTCAAAAAACTTGTTTTAGAAAAACAAAAACCTTTGTGAAAAGATTTCCTCTCTTGAAAAATGTTTGATTGATTATGAAGTCTTAAAGAAAAAGGTGAGTGATCTCACTCTATGTGTTGAAAAGTTCACAAAAGGAAAAGAAAACTTTGAAAAACTTCTTGGCTCTCAAAGATCACCTTTTGACAAAAAATGGTATTGGATATAATCATTCCAATAATTTTTTCTAAACAAACACGTTTTGTAAAAAGCCTCCTCATCCCTTTCACACCTTTGTTGTACTTATTGTGAAAAGAGTGGTCATAAATCCACAAAATGTTTTATAAAAAAGAAAGATTGAAAGGGGAGTAAAAACCATTTGGAAAATAAAAGAAAATCCAACTAACATTCATGGACCCAAAAAGATATGGGTACCAAAAAGTCTTTTCTACTTCTTTTTTGTAGGAACACAAGTCAAGGACATCTAAGTGGTATTTGGATAGTGGATGCTTAAGACACATGACCGGATATGCATCCATCATGAATGAGCTAAGAGAAACCGAAGGTGGCTTTGTTACTCTTGGAAGGATCATCGGTATAGGTAACATTAGATATGATTCATCTTCTTTAATTAAGGAAGTTCTTTTAAATTGATGTTTTGAAGTTTAATTTATCTAGTATTAGTCAATTGTGTGATTATGGGCTACAAAGTTGTTTTTGAAAGTGAATCTTCTTCTATCATAAACAAGCTTGTGAACAAAACTATTTTTTTTTTTCAAAAAGAGTTGGCATATGTCTATGTCTTTTATCTTGAAGTTCTCATTTCTCAAAACTTATAGTATCTCTTGGTTCATGATGATGATGCGTTTTTGTGGCATAGAAGGCTTGGTCATATTAGTATGGATTCATTGAACCAACTTTCCTCAAAAGAACTTGTTAGAGGCTTACCAAAACTTCACTTTGAGAAAACTAAACTTTGTGATGCTTGTCAATTTGGAAAACAAATTAAGACCTCTTTAAACCAAAGAAAATGATTTCAACTTCAAAACCTTTAGAACTCATTCACATGGATTTATTTGGACCAATGAGGACCACTAGTCTTGGTGGTAAGAGGTATGCCTTTATTATTGTGGACGATTTTTTCTAAGATTCACTTGGACTTTGTTTTTAAGCCGAAAGGATGAAGCATTTCATGAATTTATTAAATTATTCAAAAGAGTCCAAACCTCCCTTGTTTGCAAATTGATTTCTATAAGAAGTGATAATGGGAGAGAATTCAACAACCAAGATTTTACAAAACTTTGTGATGATTTTGGTATTTTACATAACTTTTTTCGGTAGCCAAAACTCCTCAACAAAATGGATTTGTGGAAAGGAAAAATAGAACTTTACAAGAAATGGCAAGGTCAATGCTTTGTGAAAATTCCCTTCCTAAACATTTTCGGCCGAGGCCGTTAACACCGCATGCTACATTATGAATCGTGTTCTCTTGAGACCATTTAAAAACTCTTTTTGAACTTATTTTCAACAAAACCCCCCTCAATTGGCTACTTCAAAGTTTTTGGATGCGAATGCTCTATCTTAAACACCAAGGATCTATCTTAAACACCAAGGATAATCTTGAAAAAAAAATTTTGATTAAAAAAAAATCCGATGAGGGAATTTTTTTTCTTGGTTACTCTTCAAACAAAAAGGCCTATAGAATTTATAACAAAAAGAACGTTATGTTTTGAAGAGTCTATTCATGTATATTTTGATGAAACTAACATTTTTGACAAGAAAGATGATGATGACATAGATAACTCTTTAAGCTACCAACCTTTGTACACTCAAGCAATGGAAGAACATGCTTATGGAGGAAGAAGAGATTGAAGTAACACAAAGAAAATGATCAAGAAGCTCAAAATCTTCCTCAAGATGTGATATATCCAAAGGGACACTCCAAGGATGAAATTATTGGTGATGTATTGACAAGGGGGTAAGAACAAGAAGGTACTTTATTGACAACTTTTCCCTATTATCTCAAATTGAGCCTAAGTTTATTGATAATGCTTTGTGTGATGAGTTTTGAATTATTGCTATGCAAGAGGAATTAAATCATTTTGAAACAAAGAAAGTTTGGACTTTAGTCCCTAGACCACGTGATCACCCCACCATTGGCATAAAATGAGTTTTTCGAAATAAACTAAATGATTTCGGAGAAGTTATTAGAAACAAAGCTAGACTTGTTGCCTAAGGATTCAATCAAGAAGAAGGCATAGATTTTGATGAAACTTTTGCTCCGGTTGCTAGACTTGAATCCATTAGGATGCTTTTTAGCTTTTACTTGTTTTAAAAAGGATTCAAGCTTTTTCAAATGGATGTTAAGAGTGCTTTCCTAAATGGTGATATCGAGGAGGAAGTTTATGTTGAACAACCTCTCAGTTTTGTGCATGAAAAATTTCCAAATTATGTATACAAACTTTCAAAAGCACTTTATGGTTTAAAACAAGCTCCAAGAGCTTGGTATGAGAAATTAAGCGATTTTCTAATTGGTATTATGTTATCTCGATGCCATGTTTTTTTTATAGACTTCATGATGATCTTTTATGTTAAAAGTCCAATTGTAGTTCTATGTTCCCTTGAAGTCTCTCCTAAATATCTTTTTGATTTATGACAAAAGGGGGAGAAATATGTGCAAGAACTAAGGGGGAGAAATAGTTGCAAGATTCTTAGTTTGTTGCTTTTAAGTTTCATGCTTTCTTTTGGTTAGCTACATATCTTATGGTAATGTGCTTGGTTTGATGATTGTTTGATGTCATTCTTGGTGTGAAGCATGCTTTTAAGGTGAGCTTATTTTGTGTTATATTATCTTTCAAACCCTTGGCATGTTTTCAAATTCATAGAGGGAGTTATCTCTCTTTTATGGTGTTTGGTATGCTTTGTTCCTATTGATGATTTCTTTGAAGCATTACTATATTGATCATACTTGCTCTTTTGTTCTTCTTGCATATGTATTTGTCATAATCAAAAAGGGGGAGATTGTTAGCCCTAAGGGCATTATTGTATATGTTTTTGATTATGATTAACATATGTTTGTGTGATGAGTATAGCTTAGTCTCTATAGAACAAAAGAAGCATTTTTGGAGGCTCAAGGCTACACTATATAAGAAGTAAAAGATCTTGGAATTAAAGCATAATGAAGAAGGAAAGATCAAGCTATTCCAAGATCAAGGAATTGAAGACCTTGAAGACTTATGTCTTAGATATGCTAAGGTATTTTGTAAAACTCCCTAACTCTCATCTTTGTTTGTTGATCAAGTGTGAAGCTTCTTGGATGAATTTCTTTTTATAAACTATTCTTGAAAATCCAAGTATTCTTGATAGAGTTTTTTATGCCTTCAAAAGTTTTCTTATCTCTAAAAGAGTATCAAGAATACATATTTTGAAATGTGAAGGAAAGATCTTTTTGTTTAAGGAAAACTGGCTTGTTTAAGGAAAACTGGCTTTTAAGTCATACGGAAAAAAAGGGTCATCCGATTTTTAAACTGGTCATCCGATTTTTAAAATCGGACGTCCTATTTTAAAATCGGTCGTCCGATTTTTCTAGCTTTAGAAAAATAGGTCGTCCGATTTTTAAGAGGGATCATCCGATTTTTATAGGATGAGTCCGAATCTTTCTGTTTCAAAAATAGGTCGTCCGTTCTCTAAAACCGGTCGTCCGGTTTTAGTCTTTTACTGCAAAAATATTACCGTTACACAGTGTAACGGCTATTTTCTTCTCCTTCATATATATATTGACTTTGATCAGCTGCAAAATGAAGGGAGGTTAAATTGAAACTTGATTGAGATTATTTTAGAACATTTAAAGAGTTTTAAAAGTACATTCTTTCAAAGATCTTCATCTTATACATACAAATAGAAAAATCTTCTTGGAGCTTCATTGTTGATCATCTAACAAAGAAGAAGTAAAGAGGTGCTTGTAGAAGTATTCCATTGAGTTGTATCTTCCTCTTCTCAAGCTCATTTGGTAACATTGTTCCTTACACTTCTTATTCTTTTATTGTGATCAAAGGTTTGTGGAAAACCCTTTGGGTGATCCTTTGATAAATTCGTTGTATAGTTTTGTTGTGTAAACTTAGAGGTTTTTGTGTAAAACCCTTGGAGGGTGATCCTCATTGTGTTGTTGTGTAACCAACTTTGAAGATAGTGGATTTGTGAAATCCTTGGGTTGAGTCTCAAGGTAGTGGATGTAGCTCTTTGAGAGAGTGAACCACTATAAATTGTTGTGCATGTTCTTTAAAGTTTAATTCTATGCTCATTTCTTGATTGCCAAAACTATAAGATTTTGTTTGGTGTGGATTCTTATCAAAAAGAGTTTTAGAATTCTTTCACAAACAAATTGGAGGTTTATCTTTCTAATCACACAAAAGATTTTTTAAAATTAGCCAAAAACCTTATTCACCCCCTCTAAGGTTTTTCAATTATGATTTCTATCTAGTTCTCATATCATACTTTTACAATTGTTCTTAAAAGAGAGAATTAAAAAGAAAATGCTAGTCATAATATAGCTTTGTGTATTGCTATTACTTTGGCATGCTATGGTGAAGGAGGGTAGATAAGGAAAAATTGGGAGCTAGGTATCACGCACTTACTTTTTCTTGTAAGTAGACGTGCGGCCTTAGCACTCCCGCAAATGCTAAGAAAGCCTTAATTTGCTAAAAACCTCAAAGGGTAGATGAAAACCTTAGAAAGTTGTAGGCAAGAGTGGGTGTTTATGAAAGGAAGCTTATATTGCTTGGAAGGAGCTTACAACTCTTAGAACTCTAAGTTCTGGTATGTCTTTACAAATGAAGAGGGTGAGCCTATTTATAGGCAAGCACCTCCTCAATGGATGGCTAAGATTATTACATGTGGCAACGATACAACGGTTGCCTTATATCATTCTAGAATATTCTACATAAAGATCTAGCTATGGAGTATTCTACAGAATTCTACACTAGTCTACATAATGCTTTCTCTATGGTTCTAGAGACTTCCAGAGGATTCTAGGCTTGTGTAGAGACTCCTAAAGTCTTCCAGGGTCTTCTAGACAAGTCTAGATCATAGTAGAACCTTTTGGAACGTTATAGAACTTTGTGGGCTTGTCAAAAAAAAATGTGGAAGAACCTCATGTCTTGCAAGCAGGGTGTGCCATTCTCCCCCTCCTATGCTCGCGATGCCCTCATCGCGCCTTCATCGTGGAATTGCTGGATATGATCTTTGAATTGCCAAAGGGCATCGTCGCGCTCCCAACTTACTTCACTTTCGGGCAAGTTCTTCCACTTTACGAGATATTCCCGATAATTTGGTACACCTCGTCTTCGAATATGGCGATCGGCTAGTATGGCCTCGACTTCCTTGTCAAAGGAGGTGACCACGGCGGCGCTCGTTTAGACTCTCCTCGAGTGGGGTCCTCCATGTCTTCGTGATATGGTTTTAAGAGACTCACATGAAAGACCGGATGAATCTTGAGCCTGGAAGGTAATTGGAGCTTATAGGAGACCTTCCCAAACGTTTTAAGACCGGGAAAGGGCCCTCATATCTCCTAATCAAGCCCTTGTGAACTTTCCTGAAGCTCTTGAATTGTTGGGGAAAAAGTTTCACCATGACAAGATCGCCTTCCTGAAACTCCAATGGTCTTCTTCTCTTGTCTGCCCATTTCTTCATCTTTTTTGAGGCCTTGTTCAAATATGCTCGTACCAGTTCGGCTTGTTTGTGCCATGATTTGGCAAATTTAAATGCTGATGGGCTCCTACCTTCATAGCTTGTGGCAAGAGTAAGAGGCGTTGTAGGTTGTTGTCCCATGATTACTTCAAAAGGACTTCGGTTGGTTACTTCACTCCGTTGAAGATTATAGGAGAATTGGGCCACATCAAGCAACTTTGCCCAATCTCGTTGGTTGGCACTCACGTAGTGTCTTAAGTATAGCACCAAGAGTGCATTTGTCCGCTCAGTTTGGCCATCGCTTTGAGGATGGAAACTGGTGGAAAAGTTCAAATCCGAGCCAAGTAACTTAAACAATTCCGTCCAGAATCGTCCCGTGAAGCGCGGGTCTCGATCGCTCACTATGTTGGAGGGAACTCCCCAAAGCTTGACCACATTTTTCAAGAATAATCGGGCTGTCTCTTCGGCAGTGCAATCTGTGGGGGCTGGAATGAAGGTGGCACACTTGCTAAATCGATTAACCACCACTATTATACGGCCAAATCCTTCTGACTTTAGCAGGGAAGTGATAAAATCCATCGATACACTCTCCCAAGGCTTCTTAGGGATAGGCAATGGATCACGTAGTCCCGATGGTGCGTTTTGTTCAACTTTGTCTTGTTGGCATATGAGGTATGTTCTTACATAAGACTCCACCTCATCCTGCATTTGGGGCCAGTAATATGTGGTCTTCAACAAAGCAATGGTACGTTTCATACCTGGATGTCCAACCCACTTAGAATCGTGACATTCTTTGATCAACTCACGCTGAAGATTTCCCCATTTGGGCACAAAAAGTTGGTTTCCCTTTGTGTAAAGCATCCCTTCTTCTAGCTAAAAGCGCCTTGTCTTGCCTTCCATTACAAGTGCTATAAGATTTTTGGCTAGGAAGTCTTGTTGTAGGCCTTCCTTGATACGTTTGAGTAAAGGGCTATCAACTCGGCTGATGGATGCGAGTTCTACTTTGTGGCTTAAGGCGTCAGCTACCACGTTGGCTTTCCCAGGCTTGTATTCCAAGCTATAATCAAACTCCGCGAGAAAGTCTTGCCACCGAGCTTGTTTTGGACTAAGCTTCTTTTGAGTTCGGAAATAACTAGTAGCAATATTATCGGTCATGATGACGAACCTAGAACCCAACAAATAATGTCGCCAAACTCTTAGGCAATGAATGATTGCTGTCATCTCTTTTTCTTGCACGGTGTAGCGACGTTCCATCTTGTTAAGCTTGCGGCTCTCATGAGCTATTGGGTGACCATCTTGCATGAGTACGCCTCCAATAGCAAAGTCCGAAGCATCAGTGTGCACTTCGAAAGGCTTGGAATAATCAGGCAAGCTGAGAACTGGATCTTTACAAATGGCCTTCTTTAGATCTTCAAAGGCACGTTGGCAATCTTCGCTCCATGCCCATGGTCGATTCTTCTTAAGAAGATCTGTCAAAGGTGCCGCTCGAGCTGAATAGTCTTTGATAAAGCGACGATAATAGTTCACAAGTCCAAGGAAGGACCTTAACTCATGAACTTTAGTGGGTGGCTCCCACCTTTGTATGGCTTGCACCTTTGTGTCCTCCATCATGAGCTTTCCACCCTTTATCTTATGTCCTAAGAATAATACCTCTTCTTGGACAAATGAACACTTCTCCTTTTTCACATATAGCTCATTATCCTTTAAAACTTGAAACACTTTTCTCAAGTGTTCCTTGTGTTCCTCCATTGTTTGGCTGTATATCACAATATCATCCAAGTAGACTACCACGAATTGATCGAGGTAGGGGTGGAATAGCTTATTCATTAAGGTGCAAAAAGTTGCGGGTGCATTTGTTAGACCGAAAGGCATGACTAAAAACTCGTAAGAGCCATACCTTTTTATGCATGTGGTCTTGGGCTCGTCACCTTCGGCAATACGGACTTGATAGTATCCCGAGCGAAGATCTAACTTGGTGAAATACTGTGCATGGCCAAGTTGGTCGAAAAGATCCGCTACGAGTGGGATGGGATACTTATTTTTAATGGTGACCTTGTTGAGAGCTCGATAGTTGATACACATTCGTAGGGAACCATCCTTTTTCTTTTGGAAAAGAACTGGGGCACCGAAAGAAGCTTTGGAGGGTCTAATAAAACCGGCATCTATTAACCCCTTTAGTTGTTTCTTGAGTTCCGCTAACTCCAGTGGTGCCATAGGTAGGGGCTCATGGCTGGTGGTTTGGCTCCTGGCTCTAACTCGATTTGATGATCGACCCCCTTTCTTGGTGGCAACTTTTTGGTAATTCATCGGGCATGACATCCTTGAATTCGTGAAGAACGCCTTCTATTTCCTTTGGAACAGTTAGTTGGGGAGGTATCTCCTCATCGTCGTGCTCCTTGAGGATGGCTAGGTAGCTTTCCTCGTCCCTCTTCAAGCCTTTCTCGAACTGCATGGCTGACACTGCTTGCGAATCGAACTTGGTAGACCGTAGTGTTGGTACTACGCAAGTCTTTTCTTCGTCCAAGATGCACATGGTGTTGGCAAAAGGAATGGGAAACGCCTTCACTTGATCGAGAAACTCCATCCTGAGAACCACCTTAAAATCGTCCATAGGTACCACGGAGAAATTCAGGTAGCCCACCCATGCACCAAGGGTGGTCTTGACGCCTCGAGCAATGCCTTGTATTAGTTTGGCCATAGAGTTGACGGCTTTCATAGACCCAGTGCCGCCAACTATTTGGAGGCCTAGTCTATTGGCTTCCTCTACGAAGATGAAGTTGTGGGACGCACCTGTGTCAAGTAAAGCCTTCGTCTCCTTTCCGTTAATAGTTGTATCTACAAACTGAAGTCCCTTAGCTTGAGTCTTCGGAGTACTTTGGATGACATTGAGGAGTTGAGCCGACTTGATCATCTTCCTTGTTGCCACTTGATTCGTGCCCCTTGACATCGACCGTCAAGGCATTGGATGCCTTTGTCTTTGGACAATCTTGTGTCCAGTGAAGCTCGCCACATAAGAAGCATCCCCATTTAGGGATGGAGCGGTCAAAGTTATCCTTTTGTTTGCCTTTATCCTTCGGCTTCCAAGGACTTTGACCTTGGTTTCGGTTGTCTTCCTTGCGGTTACCTCGCCAATATTCTCCCCCACCTTTGTTGGGATTGCCCTTCTTCTCTTTGGACTTGGATGACTCCTTTTTTCTTGAGTAATCGATCAAGCTTTTGGCTATAGCGATGGCAGTAGCAAGGTCTTGCACACCACGACGCCTAAGCTCGATTTTAGCCCAAGTTTGTAGACCGTCCATGAAAAAGAAGAGCGAGTCCTTATTGGACATGTCGGGGATTTCCAACACGAGGTTTGTGAAGTCTTTCACATAATCTCAGATGCTTCCTAGATGTTTAAGCCTTCGTAGGCGACCACGTGCCTCTTCTTCGGCATTTTCCGGGAAAAATTGCCTCTTAAGCTCCCCTTTAAAATCATCAAAGGTAGTGATGGAGCACATACCTTTCTTGACGTCTTCCTGCCGTCGGCGCCACCGAAGCATGGCTGTATCGGTGAGGTACAAAGCTGCACTCTTGATCTTGGCTCCATCTTCTATTAAGCCTACAGCGTCGAAATATTGTTCTAGCCCCCATAAAAAGTTATCTACTTCACGAGCGTTACGCGTTCCTGCAAAACTCTTTGGTTTTGGGATATCGACCCGTCGGGATTCCACCGTGGATGTGGTTGGACCAGCAAGAACCGCCTTCTTACATAAGGCTAGGTCCCCTCGAGCTTCCTCCAATTGTATTAGCAAGCTATTAATCTCCCTTTGATGGGCGTCTCACAAACAGGCTACCTCGGCCATAAATTTGTCGCAAAGGGCCTGTAAGTCTACTCGATTAGACTCACCTAGCTTGGTAAGGGCTTCACGCACCTCTTCATGGGTTTCGGCAATGTCGGCCTCTAGACCTTCCACCCGTTGGTCTAGATTCTCCATATGTGCGTCCACGGCGCCCATGCCTTCTTCCACCCGAGTTAGGCGTGACTCAAAGCTAGCTGTGCGGTCCTTGGACTTCCCCCTTGGCTTTGGTATAACGGGGTCGCGTTGCTCCTCACGCCCCTGGCCTTGTTGCGATGACTCCACATTGGTGGTGTCGGATCCCACCACTTGATCTTTGATGGTCTTCGTCATGGTTTACAACCAAGGCTCTGATACCACTTGTCACGCACTTACTTTTTCTTTTAAGTAGACGTGCGGCCTTAGCACTCCCACAAATACTAAGAAAGCCTTAATTTGCTAAAAACCTCAAAGGGTAGATGAAAACCTTGGAAAGTTGTAGGCAAGAGTGGGTGTTTATGAAAGGAAGCTTATATTGCTTGGAAGGAGCTTACAAGTCTTAGAACTCTAAGTTCTGGTATGTCTTTACAAATGAAGAGGGTGAGCCTATTTATAGGCAAGCACCTCCTCAATGGATGACTAAGATTATTACATGTGGCAACGATCCAACGGTTGCCTTATATCATTCTAGAATATTCTACATAAAGATCTAGCTATGGAGTATTCTAGAGAATTCTACACTAGTCTACATAATGCTTTCTCTATGGTTCTAGAGACTTCCAGAGGATTCTAGGCTTGTGTAGAGACTCCTAAAGTCTTCCAGGGTCCTCTAGACAAGTCTAGATCATAGTAGAACCTTCTGGAACGTTCTAGAACTTTGTGGGCTTGTCAAAAAAAAAAAAAAAGAAAAATGTGGAAGAATCTCATGTCTTGCAAGCAGGGTGTGACATAGGGGTGAATCAATGGTTCTCATCTTACTTTTTGTAATCGATATTCTTTAAAATAATTATTTAATTCAAAACAAAAATATTTTATTTTTATAAAAATAAACAAACTCTTAGAATTCCTAACTAATTTGGTGTAATATAAAATAAGAAAGCATCTATAGAGTGAGAGTGGAGGTTATTTTACCTAATTAGGAAATCATTTCCCTCTCTTACTACAAATTTTTTCCTTCAAATCTCTTTGCTAGAGGCCAGGATTGAATTTAATTTCAATCATTGTCTTGGTTGGAAATTTCCGTTTAGTTGAGATATCGTACCACAGCTAGGTAGCATGGCTTTAGTGAGTGACAAGGTAAATTTCTTTGAATTTTTCTATTACAAAACTCATTAATAGATATCTGTTTTCTTAAGGTGCATGTATATATATAAAGTTAGTATTATAAAGAAACTTCAGTGCGACACATGCACATGCACATGCACATGCATGCACACTTGCACACACCAGCGCATGTGCACACACACATAGCTTTAATAGAAACATTAGTATTTAATAATATAATGATACTATTATTAAATTTAGTAGGACAAAGACAATGAGATTTATAGGTTTTCTAAAGCATGTGTTTGTATAGGAAGAAATGAGCAACACGTATAAGGGCATATAAATGATGGTGTGAATTAAAATGATTTTACATTAAAACTTAAGAGAGGTTATTTTGCAATAAAAATAAGTTAAATGAATGATATTTTACACATGGTACCTAAATTAACAGTTTGATAGAAGAAATTGAGGAATAAAAATGAATATCTTTTATTTTAATTATGCCCTAGTTCCTTGAATTTGTTAGTTGTGATTCACTTGAATTTTTGCTTTGGAGGAAAATAATTTAAACTATTTATTATGACCTTATTAAAAGGTTGCATGTGCAATGTTTGTGCAATACTTAGTTTGATTTTATCGTGTCTAATTCTAGAAGTGTTACATTATAATTCCCTCAAAATAGTTTTGGTACTTAAAAAGTTAAAATTATTTATTAAGGATAAAAGTCCTCAAGAGAATATCCAACTGGATGGAAACAACATCTGCATAAATCAAATTGAACTAAAATGACATGGCGTTGTGACATATTATGAAATAAAAAATTTCTCCCTTAAAAATTATTTGTTCGTAAAAGCATTAGTCATAGTGTATGACATAGTGTACTAGGCAGTGCTAAAACTCGTTTCTTTCTAAAGCATCAACGTCTAACAAAGTGTATGACATAGTATGAAATTGGATTAAAAATATCAATGTTGTTAACAAAAGTTAAATAAAAAATTTCTTCCATAACCGTTTCCTTTTCTGGAAAGACATTTTGATAATAACAAATTTGCCACTTTTGAGATACACAAAGAAAAATAAAAATTTCATCTCTTATTTAAAATAAGATTGGTTTTCAATTTTAATGTGTTCATAATCTTCGGCCTCTGCTTCATTTAGTGGTTTCAATTCTTGAAAATTCTCAAGTTTTTATTTTAGAGCAAACTTTAGAGCAAGAGATGAGGAATTCAAAATTTAATTCATGTAAATAAAACCTAATATGAGCGATCGTACCAGTCACCCCAAATAAAGGAAAGCAGATAGAAAACCACCAGTTGGGAAATCACATCTACTAGTATATAAGAGACTGTGAGAAGCTATGACCAACTTCTACAAAGTATAATAGCTTCAGCTTCTTTCAACTCAAAATCATTGAACGAGAAGAATATTGTTATGAAGGAATTTATCTGAACAAGACACCCCAATAGAAAACAAGTCTCCTGCAATAGGGGATCCTTGGGTTCTTGTAACACCACAAAAGCCACATATGTGGGATTCAAACCTCACCCCTATAAGAAAACAAAGAAGTATGAATTTCCCAGAACTAGTCCAAAGTTACACTAGGCTTTTACCTGAGAAGCCACTTGTGTGGAGATATCCCTTCCCTAATCAAGAATTGCAAGTGAACTAGAGAGCAAGCAGTAGCTTGGAAGCAATAACTTTTACATGTGAGCAACTTGTTAACAGAGAGATCTGTACCCCAGAGCTCAAACACCATCTGTGCTAGAAGGCGAGGCAATCATATAGACAATGTAAACTGGCAGGAGTCACATGGGATATTCGACACATTGTTACCCCAAATGCAACTGCCAAGCTCAACTCATGTTGCTATAATAATAATGCAAGGACATCTCAAGGAAAGCACAAATTGGTTTACAATTTAATGTTTCCATAATGTTCAGTTTTCGCTTCATTTATTGGTTTTAATTCTTCAAAATTCTCAAGCCTTCATTTCTGAGGCAACTTGAGAGCAAGGTATAAGAAATTCGAAGTTTAATTTATGTATTACAAAAAATATCGGTGTGCTATATATACGATGTTTTTGATAATACTAACTCAATATATTTATGATGTATCCAAGTTTGTGTATATAATGTCAAATTGGCACACACACGTATACATATATACACATGCGAACACCCTGCACACTTGCACACAACCAACCCTAATCGAAACATAAGTATTTAATAATATAATAATACTAGTAGTTAATTTAGTAGGACTAATCAAAGAAGGAGATTTACAGATTTCCTAATCCATGTGCTTTCATTGGAAGAGATAAGAAACATTTACATAGGCATATTAATATAGTTAGAACTAAACTTAAGAGAGGTTATTTTTCAATAGAAAAATTAGCTATGAATACCCTAAAGCAGTTTATGCTTTTCTCTTTATACCTAAATATTTTATTTCAACTCTTTATGACCTCAAATATTTTTAAATTTGCTTATTATTATAATTATTGTGAAGGATGATAGAATCCGATGGTGGTGCGAATGCTCTAATCATGTGCACAAAAAAAAAGGTCAAATTGATTTTTTTTTTATGTCCTGGAACATTTTTTTAGCTACATATTATTATGATTATAGTGAAGGGAGACAAAATCTAGTGGCCGTGAGCACGTCCCACTCACGTGCACACTAATTTCTCTATTGCAATAATCATCAAGTAAATGAATGATTTTGTTTCATATTGTACCTAAATTAACTGTTTGATTGAGAGAATTAGGGAATAACATTGCAGATGTTTCATTTTCCATTTAAATGTAAATTGGTTTTTAATTTTAATGTTTCCATAATCTTCAATCTTCCTTTTATTTAGTAGTCTAGATTTTAGAAAATTATCAAGTCTTCATTTGGGAGGCAACTTGAGAGCAGGGGATGAGGAATTTAAAAATTTAAATCATGTAAAACCAAATATGAGTGATTGCACCAAACGCTCGAGATAAAGGGAAGTAGGCAAAAAACTAGCAATAAGAAATCACATCGAAAAACTACAAAAAATTAATGCGGAGTGGAATAGCTTCAACATCTTCTAACTCAATATCAATAAAGGAGAAGAATATTGCTGAATATGTTGGTTTCCAAGGAATTTATCTAAATAAGACACCATAGCAAAAAACCTAAAAATAGAAAAAGCGTCATCTAAAGGTAAATGTAGAATGAATACAGAAAAGGATGCCAAAGTATACTCCTTCAAAAAGTAAACTTTCCAATGAAAACACATCAGGGAAGAAGAAGTATGTATGCCGAAAAGGCTAAGGCTCAATCTCCCAGCAAGACAATGAAGCATAGCCAGTCAAAATTTCCAACATGTAGCAAGACAGTAAAGCATAACTGGTGAAAATTTCCAGTGTACAGCTAATGCAAAATCATATAGGAGAATGTTTAATTTTTCCAATCATCATCATTGAAGGAGAAGATTATTGTTGAAGATGTCAGTTATGAAGGAATTGATCTAAAGAAGACACCCCAGTAGAAATCCCCCAAAGAGGAAAAGCACCATGCAAATGTAGTGGTAGAAAGAAAACCTAAAAGGAAACAAAGACTACTCCTTCAAAAACTAAACTTTCTAAAGGACAAATTTATCGTTTGTCTAGAAAAACATTTTGGTAATAAAAAAGTTATCTTCTTTAGAAACGTAATGTAGACTAGCAGGAGTCACGTGGGATATTTGGCATATCATCACTAGTATTGTAAGAACAGGCTGGCTCGGACCGTCCGCAAAATGGACGGGTATGGATTTTCAAAAATAGGCCTGTAAAAAATTAGCCCCTGACCAAACTAGCTCGTTTTGAGTGCGAGCTTTTGTAGTCCGGTCCGCGGGTTGGCCTGTTTTTCTTTAAATTCTATATATTAAATTTTATATACTTTTTAAAAATTTACACATTATTTAGGTGTTGTTTATGTGCAATTATTTTGTTTCTTACTTAGATATTGTTGTAATGTTATAATTAATTGAATATTTTTAAATAAAATTAAGTTTTAATTTTTTTAAGGTTAAAAAATATTTTTTTATTCAAAATAGGTGTTATTTTATGCGTAATGATGGTTAAAAAATGATTTTTATTAAAAACTAAAAAAATAAAAAAGAAAAAGCCCGCGGGCTGGCCCATTTATCTATAGGCTAGCCGCGTACGGATGTGGTTCGGGGTATTTTGAGTGTGGATCGGACTGTTTCAGTGCGAGCTAAATGCAGCCTGGTTCGGCCCGTTTGACAGTGCTAATTGTCACCACAAATGTAGCTACCAAGCTTAACTCATATTGCTGCTACTAGAATGCAAGTAAATCTTAGAGATATCACAAATTGGTATTCAATTCTTATGTTTCCATAATCTTCGGTTTTCACTTCACTTATTGGAATCAAATCTTGAAAATTCTCAAGTCTTCATTTGCGAGGCAGCTTGAGAGCACTGAATAATAAAACTCGGCGTGCTATATATATATACACACAAACACTTTTTATAATACTAACTCAATATATTTATGATGTATCCAAGTTTGTGTATATAATGTCTAATATTCACACACGCATGCGCATACATACACACGCACATACTTGCACACTTGCACGCACGCACCCTAATCGAAACATTAGTTTTAGATAATATAATAATACTAGTATTTAAGTTAGTAGGGCCAATCAAAGAATAAGATTTATAGATTTCTTAAACCATATGTTTGTATAGGTAGAAATTGGAAACATGTTCATGGGTATATAAATTATGGTATGAACGAAACTAATTTTACATTGAAGCTTAAGAGAGGTAATTTTGCAATAAACATAACTTAAATGAATTACTTTTTTACACATATTACACCTAAATTAATCATTTCATTGATGGAACTAAGAAATAAAAGTGCATATTTTTCATTTTCCATTTAAAAGAAAATTTGTTTTTAATCTCAATGTTTCAATAATATGAGTGCTTGCACCAGACACTTTGGTTAAAGTGAAGCAGGTATGAACAAAACATAATTTTACATGTTCATGGGCATATAAATTATGGTATGAACAAAACTAATTTTACATTGAAGCTTAAGAGAGGTAATTTTGCAATAAACATAACTTAAATGAATTACCTTTTTACACATATTACACCTAAATTAATCATTTCATTGATGGAACTAAGAAATAAAAGTGCATATTTTTCATTTTCCATTTAAAAGAAAATTTGTTTTTAATCTCAATGTTTCAATAATATGAGTGCTTGCACCAGACACTTTGGTTAAAGTGAAGCAGGTAGAAAACCAGCAAAAGGAAATCAGATCGAGAACTAGACAAGAGACTAGGAACAACTGCGAAAAACTGTTGGAAAGTGGAATAGCTTTAGCGTCTTCCAACTTGGCGTTAATGAAGGAGAAGTATGTTACTGAAGGTGTTGGTTTCAAAGGAATTTTTTGAATAAGACACCGTAGATACAAACCTTGAAAAAAAAAGCACCGTCTACGGGTAGTGGTAGAAGGTAAATAGAAAACGACTCCAAATCATAATCCTTCAAAAACTAAACTTTCTAATGAAAACCCATTAGGAAAGATGAAGTATGTACGCTGAAAAGGCCAAACTCCACGTTCGGCAATGAAGAATAGGCACTCGAAATTTTCACCGTACAGCAGGACAGTAAACCATAGCTAGTTAAAATTTTAAGTTTACAGTCTGCTGCAAAATCATGCAAGAGAATGTTGAATCCCTCCAACTCAAAATCAATGAATAAGATGAATGTTGGTTAAGATGTCAGTTATGAAGTAATTGATAAAAACAAGAAACCCCAACCAATGACCCCTAAAAGGAAAAAGAACCTTTCGAAGGTAGTGTTATACGAAAAACAAAGCTTACTCTTTCGAAAACTAAGATTTCTAAAGAACAAACTTTATTGTTTGTCCTGAAAGACATTTTGGTAATAAAAAATTTACCTCTATTGAGAAACGTAATGAAAAGTCAAGTATTCATATTTCATTTAAAACATAATTGGTTTTAAATTTTAATGTTTCCATAATCTTCGATATTGCTTCATTTACTGCTTTTAGTTCTTGAAAATTCTCAAGCCTTTATTGAGAAGAAACTTGAGAGTACAGAAGAAGGAATTTGAAGTCTAATTTAAATAAATAAATCCTGAATATGAGCGATTATCACTTTTACTTGAAACTTAAGAGAGGTTATTTTACAATAATCATAATTTAAATAATTAATATTTTGCACATTGTACCTAAATTAACCGTTTGATTGATAGACTTTAGGAATAACAGTGCATATTTTTAATTTTTCATTTAAAATAAAATTGGATTTTTAATTTCAATGCTTCCATAATCTTTAGCCTTCCTTTCATTCAGTGGTTTCGATTCATGAAAATTCTCAAGCCTTCATTTGAGAGAAAACTTGAGAGAAGGGATGAGGAATAAAAGTGCAATATATTTCATATTTCATTTGAAAGAAATTGGTTTTTAATTTCAATGTTTCTATAATCTTCGGTCTTTCCTATATTTATTGGTTTCGATTCGTAAAAATTCTCGAGCCTTCATTCAAGAGACAACTTGAGGGCAGGGGATGAATAATTCGATGTTTAATTCATGAAAATAAAAAATAATATGAGTGATTGCACTAGAAACTTTGGATAAAGAGAAGTAGGCAAAAAACCAGCAACATGAAATCACATATAGTTACACAAGAGACTTTAAACAACTGTTAAAAACTATTGAAGAGTGTAATATCCTTAGTATCTTCCAACTCAATGTTAATGAAGGAGAAGAATATTTGTTTCGAAGGAATTTATCTTAATAAGACATCGTAAAAAAAAACCTCGAAAAAGAAAAAAGTACCGTCAAAAGGTAGTGGGAGAAGAAAACAGAAAAGGACGCCAAACCATACTTCTTCAAAACGTAAACTTTCTAATGAGAACATATCTTGAAAGAGGAAGTATGTAGGCAGAAAAGGACAAGGCTTAAAGTCCCAGCAGGATAATGAAGCATAGCCAGTCGAAATTTCCAATAATAGCAGGACAGTGATGCAAATCTAATGAAAATTTCCAATATATAGTCTGATGTAAAATCATGCAAGAGAATGTTGAATTTTTCCAACTAATTATCATTGAAGGAGAAGATTGTTGTTGAAGATGTCAATCATAGAGGAATTTGTAGGCCTTTTGGGCCTTGAAGTCTTCCCAATATTTTCATTTTCCACCCCATTTTTCCTTATGAGGAAATTGGACCTCAGCTGGAGAAGAGGTGCCTTTTGACTGGGTCAAGAAACACCGGGTCAGACCCAAGCCTGGCCACTCGAGCTGCCCATTGGTGTCTCCCTATTTAACCCCTCTCTTTCCCCTTCATTTCTGGTGTATTCGTTTTTCTTTCTTCTCTTGGGATTTATTCTTCTCTCTTTTCGACTGTTGGTTTTTCCCGACTTTTCCTTCTCTTCTTCTCTGCGATTTCAGCCGCTGCTCTCCTCCACCTGTCGGCTTTCCTGGATCTTTGTTTGATCCTTTTTTCTGTGTATGTTTGAGAGAGAGAGAGAGAGAGAGAGAGAGAGAGAGAGAGAGAGAGAGAGAGAGAGGGTGTACCGGTGATGATTTCGGGTTGAGATCCAGATCTGAGGGTCCGATCACTCCTCCACTCGCCAGCAACGCCTCGATGTGGTTCATCTCTCACAACCGCTGCTCGGTGTCTTGTCTCTCACTCAGCTCGTCACTGCTCCCGTTGGCGGCCATTGTCCGCGGCGGTAGTAAGTTTTTCTTCCAATTTCTTTACCTTTATTTTACTATTAATCGTCTATTATTTTACAGCTCTGGAGTTTTATTCTTTTTGTTTGCCGTGAGCAAAGAAGGCTGTATATTCTTGTTTCTTCCGCTGTTATTTTTCCTTTGTTTTTGGCTTGTAATAGTAAATAGTTTTTGTAATAATAATTAGTTTCTACAATAGAATTGATATAAACAAGACATCCTAGTAGAAATCTCCCAAAGGAAAAAAGCACCGTGCAAAGATAGCGGTAGAAGGAAAATCCAAATGGAGACAGAGCCTCCTCCTTCTAAAACTAAACTTTCTAAAGAACAAACTTAATCGTTTGTCCAGAAAGAAATTTTGTTAATAAAAAAATTATCTCCTTTTATAGATTTCTTAAACCATGTGTTTGTATAGTAGAAAGGAGAAACATGTACATAGACGAAAAATTATGGTAGGAACTAAACTAATTTTATGTTGAAATTTAAAGGAGGTTATTTTGCAACAATCATAACTTAAATGAATTATTTTTTACACATAGTACACCAAAATTAATGGTTTGATTGATAGAATTAAGAAATAAAAATGTATATTGTTCATTTACCATTTAAAAGAAACTTTGTTTTGAATTTCAATCTTTCCATCATATGAGTGATTGCAAAAGACACTCTGGATAAAGAGAAGTAGGCAGAAATCTAGAAGAAGGAAAGAACATTGGCAATTAGACAATAGGTGTACACCAATGAAAAACTGTTGCAGAGTGGAATAGCTTTAGCATCTTCTAACTCAACGTCAATGAAGGAGAAGAATATTTCTGAAGATGTTGGTTTCAAAGGAATTTATTTGAATAAGATACCCATGCAAAAAACCTCGAAAAATAAAAAGTACCGTCCGAAGGTAGTGGTAGAAAAAAAATATAAAATTAATTAAGAAATTTACTTTCCTTATTTTGAGCCTCTCAAAGAGATGACCCGGCTACCTTTAATCCTAATTGAGGGTAGTATATCCATACCCCTTCCAACGAAAGTTCCACGAGGAAAAATGATTCCAAGATGCTGCATCCTCGGTGCCATTTCCCGTGAGTAAAATTTTGCAAGAAACTGATGTTTGTCTTTTTTGGTGTTCCTAAGATGCAAAGAAATTTGATTATTATAAATAAAAGCAAGGAAGAGTATTTGAAACATATTCCTCCTGACTTGGAGCTTTGCTAATCAATCCCGGGTTTGTGGACTTACTTGAAGACCAAATTTAGTATAAGTTGGAGCTGCTGGAATATATGCCACTTCAACAACTAATTATATATTTAATGCTTGAAGTGGCATGGATTGCATCATCATATACTTTACTTTGATGACATACTGAATTGAGTGTACTTCCCGTAGAAGTGCCTCAATTTATTTTTGGATGTAATCAGGGAGGTTTATTCAATCCGAGAAGAGGATCCCGTCCGATTGTACAATTATCCTGTGGAAGAATTCCTCACTAGAAAGAGTCAAAAAGAAAATTCTGACTTGAAAATGATCTTGAATATGCTATGCCATGGAATAAGAAAAACTTAACATAGAATATCTCCAAATAGATTATCCTAAGTTGCATTTTGGTGCAAGGCCATGAAGAATTCTATGTTACAGACCAAGAAATAAAGAAATTATCTAAACCAGAAGATGGCAATGGGTTTTGATATCCCCAAATTGCATGCAGAATTCATATACGGGATTTGCATGAGAAAATAGCCATGGGTGAGTTAGAAATAGGTGGGGTTGGTTCCCAAAAGGGAGAATTAAAAAAAAAAAAAAATGCTAGTCATAATAATGCTTTGTGTATCCTTATTATTTTGGCATGCTATGGTGAAGGAGGGTGGATAAGGGAAAATTGGGAGTTAGGGGTGAATCAATGGTTCTTGTCCTACTTTTAATATTATAAAATAAAATATCCTTCTTGAGTGGGAGGGTAAAAGCTTACCCTTCATAGTTGAAAAATAGGTATTTTACCCCTAAAATATGTAAAATGTTTAAAAAATCATTTTATGTAAGCTATGCTTTATTGTAAAAGTACCCCTAAAATTCTATAAAAAAATATCTTAGTCGTAGCTTAATTTATAATTATAGTTTATTACATAATCATAGTTAAGTTTTTAAAAGTTAAATAATCCATCTTGAAAGAATATACACTAAAATGATATTGTTACAAACTTTATATAAGTATTTTGTAATAATACTTTTTAAATCTATGTTCTTTAAAATAATTATTTAATTCAAAACAAAAATATTTTATTTTTATGAAAATAAACAAACTCTTAGAATTCATAACTAATTTAGTGTAATATAAAATAAGAAAGCATCTATAGAGTGAGAGCGGAGGTTATTTTACCTAAGTTGGAAATCATTTCTGATAGAGTCGATTTTTAATATAAATAAACACCTTAAGTTTTAAGTATTAGCCTTTGAAAATATTTTATTTATTTATTAGTCATAATTATTATATTTAATTTATTTTATTTATCTTTGTGCAGATTTTAAAAAAAAGAATGGAAAATAAAGATTCCATATTAAATTTGGTAAAGGGAAGCTGTAGTATTTGAATCCTTTAAGGATTAGGATTAGAACTTTAATAGAATCCTTTAAGGATTAGAACTTTAGTATTTGAATCCTTTAAGGATTAGGATTTTGCTTCTCTTTTGTCTATAAATAGAAAAAATACAGCAGAATTTTCCAGCAGTAGAGAAAATATAGCAGCAGAATTTTCCAGCAGCAGAGAAAAATACAGCAGCTCCAAGTGAAGAAAAAAGCCATGATCTACTCCAAGAAATTGGTTATTTCTTTCCCTTTAGCCATGAACTAAATTTATTTTTAGAATCTTGATGAAACCCTAGCCATGTGACTCTGGTTTATTTTATTTTTGGGAGATTTATTCTATTATTTATGTGATTGCATATTTTGGGATGTTATTGGTTTGATTAATTCTTTGTGATTGTTCTTGTAGAATAATTATTTGGGTTAATTGATATTTTTTATCCATGCTTAATTCTTGTAGTCTTGGGTATGAGAGATATGTGATTTTTGGAAGTATATTGTGGGTTTTAAAATTGAATAGTTCATGCTAATTTTAGATGATTTATGTCATAGGAATGAATAAGTCATGCTAATGGTTAGATGAATTATGTCATGCATTTAAACACAATATATTTCTTTAGTGAATCGAAGCTTGTAGCCTAGATCACCACATAAATGCTTAATCTTTTCTCATAAATAAAATTAAATCATTATCATATAGGTTAGTGGTGGATTCAAGGTTCTAAATCATCTTCTTTGGTTAATCTCCTGTTAGTTTCAGTTTATTTATTTTATTCATTAGTTTTAATTAATTTAGGAATAATAATAAAATCTCATTCTTCTTTTTATAAAATTAATTTAGGAAGATAATAATTTAAGTAGTTAAGCCTTTCTCTGTGGTTCGATACCCTAATACTTTCATATTACTTTGATCTTGTGCACTTGCAAGTATTGGGTTTAAAACTTTGTTATAAAACTCCCGATCAAGTTTTTGGCGCCGTTGCCGGGGATAGGTTAAATTAATTGCTTTTGTTATTGCCTCCTAAATTTGTTAGTATTTTTTTTATTCTACTTTTATTCTTGAAAAAAAAATATAAAAAAAAAAAAAAAATTTTTTTTTGTCTTCAACGTTTTTTTTTATTATTATTTTTTATTTTATTATTTGATATTTTATTCATCATTATTATTTGTGGTAATTTTTTTTTATTTTTTATGAATTTGTTTATTAATGCATGGTCGTCGTTCGCTCTCTGTTGATTTAAAAGAATTTGATCCTGAGATAGAGCGTACACTTAAGGCACTTAGAGCACAAGGAAAAATCACTAACACTTTTGACATTAAAATGGCTGAACATCCGCGATCATTAAGGGAGTATTTTACTCCCAACATATATAACTCACCAATAGGTAATGGAATACCTGAAATTGAGGCTAATCACTTTGAAATCAAAGCTTCTACTATTCAAATGTTACCATCGTTTTATGGGCTTGATTCTGAAAATCCTTATAAGCATATTGATGAGTTTTTAGAAATTTGCTCTACTTTTAAACTGCCTAATGTAAGTGATGATGCTATTAGATTATGCCTTTTTCTTTTTTCTTTGAAGGATAAGGCTAAACATTGGTTACACACACGTGAGAGAATAGGTACATGGGCTGAGATGTCTAGGGAATTTTTGAAAAAATATTTTCCTATGGGTAAACTTACAAGATTAAGGAGAGAGATCACTACTTTTTCCCAACAAAATAATGAACAATTTCATGAGAGTTGGGAAAGATTTAAAGAACTTCTTCGTAGTTGCCCTCACCATGAAGTCCCTAAATGGCAGCAAATCCAAAGTTTTTATTCAGGACTAGATGAGAGAAATCGCCAAATGGTTGATTCCTCTTGTGGTGGTACCTTTCTGCATAAAACTGCAGATGAGGCATGGGATTTATTTGAAAATTTGAGTGATAATTCACAACAACACGCCACCTCCTCACGTGTAGGCACATCTAAGCAAATAGGGAATAGAGGAATGTATGAAGTTTCTCAAAATGTTGATCTTTCTTTGAAAGTTGATGCCTTATCCAAAAAGTTTGATCAATTGTTAGCTTTAAATACATTGCCTACTAATTCTCCTAATGTTCAAGGTGTTTGTGCAATTTTCTCTAGTCCTTCTCATGTTATCCATGACTGTCCCTAGTGCTTCACTATTTCGGAATTTGTGCGAGGGAACAAGTCAATGCAGCCCAAGGATTTCACGGGACGAGAATGACCCATATTCAAACACGTACAATCCAGGCTGGAGAAATCATCCTAATTTCTCTTGGAGGTAACAAGGAGGGGAAGTTCAATTAGGCCAACAACAATATCAACAGAACAGACAATCTGGTATGACTACTCCCCCAGGTTTTCAATCCCAAAGGTATATACCTCCTCACCCTCCTCAAAGTGGAAATTCTATGTTTGAAGAAAAAGTCTTATCTGCTTTGAAAGGTTTAGAATCTATGACACAAATTCTAGATTCACACACTCAATCTATTGCTAAGTTAGAAACTCAAATAGGGCAACTAGCTAATACAATAAGTAGAAGAGATGAGGGTAAGCTTCCTAGTCATCCAATAGAGAATCCTAGAGCTAATTATCATGAGCAAGCTAAAGCTGTAATTACCCTTAGGAGTGGGAAGAAGGTAGATAATAAAGTAGGGGAACCAATTAAAGATAAGGAATTAAATGAAAACGAAACTGAGGAGATTGATATAGAGACTAAAATTGAAGAAAATGTAGAAAAGGAACTAGCTTCCTCTTCTAAATATAAAACTCCAGAACCATCTCCCATGACTTCGTACAAGCCTAAGGTTCCTTATCCAGAAGCTTTGTTGCCACCCCCACATCTTAGAAAGGATAATAAAAGGGAAGATATTTTAGAAAATCTCAAACAAGTTAAAATTAATCTTCCACTTTTAGAGGTTATTAAGCAAGTCCCATCCTATGCAAAATTTCTTAAAGACATGTGTACTTTTAAAAGAAAATCTAAAACCAGTGTTTCTAAGAAAATCTTCTTAACTGAACAGGTGAGCTCTGTTTTGCAATACAACACTCTACCTAAATATAAAGATCCTG
The DNA here is from genome assembly GCA_028651295.1 of Catharanthus roseus. NCBI lineage: Eukaryota > Viridiplantae > Streptophyta > Magnoliopsida > Gentianales > Apocynaceae > Catharanthus > Catharanthus roseus. The sequence continues at coordinate 301,783 of JAPQWS010000044.1, read as the reverse complement.
GTGTCCCTACTATCTCATGTCTTATTGGTAATCATAAAATAGATAGGGCACTCTTAGATTTAGGTTCTAGTGTTAATTTGATTCCATACTCTGTTTATGAAGAGTTAGGATTAGGGGAATTGCAACCAACTGACATGACCTTACAATTAGCTGATAGATCAATCAAGGTACCTAGGGGGAGGATAGATGATGTTCTAGTTCAAATTGATAAAGGTGTCTTCCCTGTAGACTTTGTAGTCCTAGATATGGAACCTGGTAGATCTTCTCAGAATCATATCCCCATTATTCTAGGTCGTCCTTTTTTGGCTACTGCTGATGCTACTATTAATTGTAGAACTGGGGTCATGGATGTCTCTGTAATGAATATGAGGGTTAGATTAAATATCTTTAAAACTTCTTCACAACCTTCCATAGAAGATAATTCTGATTGCTATTTGGTAGATGTAAATGATGAATTAATTGAAGAAACTCTACCTTTAATGTGCTCAAAAGATTATACTTTTATTGAGAAAGAAAACCTTATCTGCACTGAAAATGTCAATTCCAATCTTGCCTACGTTGCTGCACCTGAAAACTCTTCTTGGATTGTGAATCATGAGCTTAATATGAGAGAAATAGATCCTGGCTGAATGCAAAAGAATTAGGGAGTCTGGCTGAAGACTTTAAAATTAGCGCTCTTGGGAGGCAACCCAAATTTTATTTTATTTATTTATTTTATTTTTATTTTTTTTATTCCACTTGATTGGTAGAAAGGTATGAAATGTTTGTTTTGTAGGTAATCAAACAACTTATCATTATCATGGAGATTACAGAGATTGTTTACTACTCCTGCAGACATGCATTAATATTGCTTCTTCTACCAGGTTGTATTGTTCTTTTCTTTGTCTCTTCTCTACTCTTGGTACTCTTATCACATTGTGGACAATGTAGGGTCTAGGTATGGGGGAGAAGATGCTTTTATTCTGATATCTACTATTTTTTTAGTATTTTCATTTTTTTTTCTCGTATTTCTTGTTCAATTATTTTTTTTAATTTTATTTATTTTTATACATTATTTAAAAAAAAATCAAAAAATATGATTTCACGTAAAGAATAATTCTTTTTGAGTTCCTTTAAAAATGTCTTGAATGAGTTGAGAAAAGTACTTATTTTCTTGTTTTTAATTAGGGTGACGGACTTATGTTCTATATTTGTTATAACTTTTGCATGACTTACACTTGAGCACATGGGTCATTGTTAGTATTTAATAAATCCTTTACATTATTTTTGAGCTACATAAAGTTGATGAATCTCTTCCGTACATTCTAGAACTTACTTGAGTACCTCTTGAGGCGAAATAGAAAAGTTTTCCTTATTTGACTCAGAGACGACGGTCATAGGCCTTCTTTGAATTGTTTGTGCCTTTCAAGCTTACCAAATTTCATAAATTTTTACCTTCGTACCCTTTTGAGCCTAAATGTTATATCTTTCTTTAAACCACTTAAATATTAACCCTTAATCTTGTAGAGAGCTTAATGTAAACTTCTAACTAGTGCTTCAATGATGGCTTATTGTTTGTGTGTTTTAGAAAAGAAGTTATTTTGACAAAAGGGAGAAGAAAAATATATATATATGACTTGTTGTGTTGAAAAAAAAAAAAAACAAATTTATTGAGCTGGAAAAAAAAAAAGAAAAAGAAAAGAAAAAAAAAGTCGATACATGATTGTTACAAGTCATAAAAAAAAAAAAAGAAGAAAAAAAAATTCAAGAGGCCCGGATTTGTGAATGTAAGAAAAAAAGAATGGCCTTAAATGATGAAATCCTAAGAAAAAGAAGATGGTAGTTGGTAATGTATTACTGAAAAAAGAAAAAAGGAGCAAAAACAAAGTTAGAAAGTTTGTCGAAATTTTAAAGTATCCATCTTCTTTGTAAGCTCTCTTTTCTTTGATTTTGAATTCCTTACCTTCGCTTGAAAACCAATGCCCTAACCTTACATTACAAGCTTTAAAGTACTACCTGATCTGAGTTGAGTTGAGAATCCTTGATTAGTGGAGAGAAGGTACAAAGAGTGAGCCTATGGAATGAACTCTTGCTGAGATTTGTTCTCTATATGTAATTTGGAAATTTTATTTAGTATTTATTTCATACTCTCTGATGACCACGATCACACATTACACAGGTTTTGCATTAGTTATGGGAGATAATTGAATATTTGTTTGTTTACTTGAGCTTGAAAAATGAGAAGAAGAGTATTTGTCTTGATAAGTTTGAGATATTGATGGAGGATACTTAATTTGGGCTATTCTCTATCTTTTCTAAAGTTTGATGTTTATTTTGACTTTGTGGGTACGTCGTTCGCAAACCCTCACGAGACCATACTCGTCCACTAGGGGTAACTTAGGGGTTTAAAGGGCTTGTTGCACGTGCTAAGTGCAATCGTGAGTCCTACGAAAGTGGCTAGTTAGTTTTTCTTTTTATTCTTTATTTTTGCTTGAGGACTAGCAAAACTTAGGTGTGGGGGAGTTGATAGAGTCGATTTTTAATACAAATAAACACCTTAAGTTTTAAGTATTAGCCTTTGAAAATATTTTATTTATTTATTAGTCATAATTATTATATTTAATTTATTTTATTTATCTTTGTGCAGATTTTAAAAAAAAGAATGGAAAATAAAGATTCCATATTAAATTTGGTAAAGGGAAGCTGTAGTATTTGAATCCTTTAAGGATTAGAACTTTAGTATTTGAATCCTTTAAGGATTAGGATTTTGCTTCTCTTTTGTCTATAAATAGAAAAAATACAGCAGAATTTTCCAGCAGTAGAGAAAATATAGCAGCAGAATTTTCCAGCAGTAGAGAAAATATAGCAGCAGAATTTTCCAGCAGCAGAGAAAAATACAGCAGCTCCAAGTGAAGAAAAAAGCCATGATCTACTCCAAGAAATTGGTTATTTCTTTCCCTTTAGCCATGAACTAAATTTATTTTTAGAATCTTGATGAAACCCTAGCCATGTGACTCTGGTTTATTTTATTTTTGGGAGATTTATTCTATTATTTATGTGATTGCATATTTTGGGATGTTATTGGTTTGATTAATTCTTTGTGATTGTTCTTGTAGAATAATTATTTGGGTTAATTGATATTTTTTATCCATGCTTAATTCTTGTAGTCTTGGGTATGAGAGATATGTGATTTTTGGAAGTATATTGTGGGTTTTAAAATTGAATAGTTCATGCTAATTTTAGATGATTTATGTCATAGGAATGAATAAGTCATGCTCATGGTTAGATGAATTATGTCATGCATTTAAACACAATATATTTCTTTAGTGAATTGAAGCTTGTAGCCTAGATCACCACATAAATGCTTAATCTTTTCTCATAAATAAAATTAAATCATTATCATATAGGTTAGTGGTGGATTCAAGGTTCTAAATCATCTTCTTTGGTTAATCTCCTGTTAGTTTCAGTTTATTTATTTTATTCATTAGTTTTAATTAATTTAGGAATAATAATAAAATCTCATTCTTCTTTTTATAAAATTAATTTAGGAAGATAATAATTTAAGTAGTTAAGCCTTTCTCTGTGGTTCGATACCCTAATACTTTCATATTACTTTGATCTTGTGCACTTGCAAGTATTGGGTTTAAAACTTTGTTATAAAACTCCCGATCAATTTCCCTATCTTGTTATTAGTTTTCTTCGTTCCAATCTCTTTCTTAGAGGCCAGGATTGAACTTAATTTCAATCATTGTCTTGCTTGGAACTTTCCGTTTGGTTGAGGTATCTTACCACAGCAAGGTAGCATAGTTTTAGTAAGCGATAAGGTCAATTTCCTTGAATTTTTCTATTACAAAACTCGTCAATAGATATCTGTTCTCTTAAGATGTATATATATGTGTTTAAAGTTAGTATTATAAAGAAACTTCAGTGTGACACATGCACATGCATGCACACTTGCACACTTACACACGCACACACTTGCGCACGTGCACACACACAGCTCTAATCGAAACATTAGTATTTAATAGTATAATAATACTAGTACTTAATTTAGTAGGACCAAAACAATGAGATTTATGGATTTTTTAAATCATGTGTTTGTATAGGAAGAAATGAGCAACATGTACAAGGGTATATAAATAATGGTATGAACTAAACTTATTTTACATTAAAACTTAAGGGTTTCGCAATAAACATAACTTAAATGAATGATATTTTGCATTGGTAATCATTTATTTTAATTTGGCACTAGTTTGTTGAATTTGTTAGTTGTGATTCATTTGAATTTTTGCTTTGGAGGAAAATAATTTAAACTATATTGATTATGACCTTATTAAAAGGTTGCATGTGTAATGTTTATGCAATACTTAGTTTGATTTTATTGTGTCTAATGCTAGAATGTTTATATTGTAATTCCCTCGGAATACTTTTGGTACTTAAAAAGTTAAAATTATTTATTAAGGATAAAAGTCCTCAAGAGAGTATCCAACTGGATGCAAACAACATAAGCATAAATCTAAAAGAACTAAAATAACATGGCATCGTGACATAATATGAAATAAAAAATTTCTCCCTTAAAAATTGTTTGTTTGTAAAAGCATCAGTGACAGCGTATGAAATAGTGTATTAGGCAGTGTTAAAACTCATTTTGTTTTCAAAAGCATCAATGTCCAACAAAGGGTGTGACGTAGTGTGAAATCGGATTAAAAATATCAATGCTGTTAACTAAAGTTAAATTGGAAATTTCTTCCATAACGTTTACTTTTTTGGAAAGATATTTTGAAAATAACAAACTTTGTCATTTTTTCGGAAAGACATTTTGGCAATAACATACTTGCCACTTTTGAGATATACAACGAAAAATCAAAATTCAATCTTCTCTTTAAAATAAAATTGGTTTTCAATTCTAATATTTTCATAATCTTCTGTCTTTGCTTCATTTAGTAGATTCAATTCTTGAAAATTCTCAAGCTTTCCTTTTAGAGGCAACTTTAGAGCAGGAAACAAGGAATTCAAAATTTAATTAGTGTACATAAGACCTGATATGAGTGATTACACCAGTCACCCCAAACAAAGGAAAGCAGATAGAAATCCACCGGCAGGAAATCATATCTATAAAGAGACGGCGAACAGCTATGACCACCTTCTAGAAAGTATATAAGCTTCACCATTTTTCAACTCAACATCATTGAACAAGGAGAATGTTGGTATGAAGGAATTTATCTGAACAAGACACCCCAATAGAAAACCCCCAAAAGGATAATAAGGCCTACTCCTTCAGAAACTAAACTATAAAAGGAACAAACTTGTTGTTGGTCCAGAATGACATTTAGGTAATAAAAAAAATTTCCTCATTTGAGAAATGTAATGAAAAAAAAATTTATCTTTCATTTAAAAGAAAATTAATTTTCAATTTTAATATCTCCATAATTTCGATTTTCACTTGGGGAAGGATTTTCTAGTTTCCAAGGAGAAAAGAGTCTCTTACAAATGGGGATCCTTGGGTTCCTGTAACACCACAAAAGCCACATATGTGGGATTCAAATATCACCCCTATAAGAAATAAAAGAAGTATGAATTTCCAAAATTAGTCTAATGTTGCAATAGGTTTTTACTTGAGAAGCCAATTGTGTGGAGATATCCCTTTTGGAATCCAAAATTGCAAGTGAACTAGAGAGGAAACAGCAGTTTCGAAGCAATAATTTTTTGTGAGAGCAACTTGTTAACAGAGAGGTCTTTACTCCAGAGCTAAAAAACCATCGGTATTAGAAGGCGAGACAATCATATAGACAATGTAAACTGGCAGGAGTCACATGGGAGATTTGGCACGTTATACCCACAAATGCAACTAGCAAGCTCAACTTATGTTGCTACTATTATAATGCAAGGAAATCTCAAGGAAAACACAAATTGGTTTTCAATTTTAATGTTTCCATAATCTTTATACTTTGCTTCATTTATTGATTTTAATTCTTCAAATTCTCAAGCCTTCATTTGTGAGGAAACTTGAAAGCAAGGTTTAAAGTTCGAAGTTTAATTTATGTATTACAAAAAACATCGCTGTGCTATATATACTGATTTTTTTTATAACACTATCTCAATATATTTATGATGTATCCAGAGTTTGTGTATATAATGTCAAATTGTCACACATGCGCATGCACATATACACACGCGAATACCTTGCACACTCGCATGCACGCACCCCTAATCAAAACATTAGTATTTAATAATATAATAATACTAATATATAATTTAGTAGGAGCAATCAAAGAAGGAGATTTATGGATTTCCTAAACCATGTGTTTGTATAGGAACAAATGAGAAACATTTACATAGGCATATAAATTATGGTTTGAACTAAACTAGTTTTACATTGAAACTTAAGAGAGGTTATTTTGCAATAGAGATATTAGCTATAAATGCCCTAAAGTATTTTACGCTTTTCTCTTTACACCCAAATGTTTTATTTCAACTCTTTATGCTCTCAAATATTGTTTAATTTGCTTATTTCTATAATTATGGTAAAGGATGGTAGAATCCGATGGCAGTGCGCACGGCCTACTCACGTGCACACTAAAAAAAGGTCAAATTGATGTTTTTTTTATGTCTTGAAATTCTTTTGTTGCATATTGTTATGATTATAGTGGAGGATGTCAAAATCCAGTGACCGTAAGCACGCTCCACTCATGTGCACAGTAAAAAGTAGTAAAAAAATGACCTTGTTTAGTGTGCAGGTGAGTGAGGCGTGCTCATCTCTATCGGATTTCACCATCCTTCACCATAATTATTAGGAATATGCAAATTGAAAAGTGTTTGAGGATATAAAAGGCTAAATGTTATATATTTGAGTGCATAAAGAACTAAAACAAACCTTTTAGGGTATAATGACAAGACATAAAATGTTTCAAAGTATTTATAGCTAATTTCTCTATTGGAATAATCATCACTTAAATGAATGATTTTTGCACATTGTACCTAAATTAACCGTTTGATTGATGGAATTAAGGAGTAATATTGCAGATTTTTCATTTTCACTTTAAAAGTAAATTGGTTTTTAATTTCAATGTTTCCATAATCTTTAGTCTTCCCTTTTTTTTTAGTAGTTTAGATTTCAGAAAATTATCAAGCCTTCATTTGAGAGGCAACATGAGAGCAAGGGATGAGGAATTAAAAAATTTAATTCATGTAAATAAAACCGAATATGAGTGATTGCACTAGACACTTTGGATAAAGAGGAGTAGCAAGAAAACAAGCAATAGGAAATCACATCGAAAAACTGCGAAAAACTATTGCAGAGTGGAATAGCTTCAGCATATTTCAACTTAACGTCAATGAAGGAGAAGAATGTTGTTGAATATGTTGGTTTCGAAGGAATATTTCTAAATAAGATACCCTAGCAAAACTCCTCAAAATAGAAAAAGCATTATCTAAAGGTAAAAGTAGAAAGAAAATAAAAAGGACGCCAAACCATACTCCTTCAAAAAGTAAACTTTCTAATGAAAACACATCAGGAAAGAGGAAGTATGTGCACTGAAAAGGCCAAGGCTCAATCTCCCAACAGGACAATGAAGCATAGCCAGTCGAAATTTCTAGTATATAGCAAGACAGTGAAGCACAACCAGAAAAATTTTCAGTGTACAGTTTGATGCAAAATCATGGAGGAGAATGTTGAATTTTTCCAACTCATCATAATTGAAGGAGAAGATTATTGTTGAAGGTGACAGCTATGAAGGAATTGATTTAAAAAAGACACCCCAGTAGAAATACCCCAAAAAGAAAAAGCACCATGCAAAGGTAGTGGTAAAAGGAAAACCTAAAAGGAAACAAAGCCTACTGCTTTAAAAACTAAGCTTTCTAAAGAACAAATTTATTGTTTGTCTAGAGTCACATTTTGGTAATACAAAAGTTATAAAAAAGTTATCTCCTTTTAGAAATGTAATCTTAAATGGCAGGAGTCACGTGGGATATTCGGCATATTGTCACTAGCCGCACCGTCCGCCAAATGGACGGATATGGATTTTAAAAAAATAGGCCCAGACTGGAACAGCCCCTTTGGAGTGCGGGCTTTTGCGGTTCGGTCCACGTGTTGGCCCTCTTTCTTTTTTAAATTTCATATATTAAAGTTTTTATATTTTTTAAAAATTTACACATTGTTTATATGTTATTTATGTGTAATTGTTTTGTATCTTACTTTGATATTGCGTAATTTTTCAATTAGTTGAATATTTTTAAATAAAATTAATTTTTAATATTTTTTAGTTTAAAAAATATTATTTATTCAAAATATGTGTTATTTATGTGTAATTATGTTTAAAAAATGATCTTTATCAGAAAATTAAAAAAGAAAAAGCCCGCGGCCTCGTTCATTTATCCACGGCTAGCTGCGGAGGGGATATGGTTCGAGGTATTTTCGGCCCGTCAAAAATCAGCCCAGACAGGACCTTTTGAGTGCGGGCTAAACGCTGTCCGGTCCGGTTTGGCCTGTTTGACATTCCTAATTGCCACCACAACTGTAGGTATCAAGCTCAACTTATACTGCTACTAGAATGCAAGTAAATCTCTGGGATAGCACAAATTGGTATTCAATTTTTATATTTCTATAACCTTCGGTATTTGCTTCACGTCTTGGTTTCAAATCCTTAAAATTCTCAAGCCTGCATTTGCGAGGCTACTTGAGAGCATTGAATGTATTATAAAAAACATCAGCGTGCTATATATATTTACACCAATGTTTTTTATAATACTAACTCAATATATTTGTGATGTATCCAAGTTTATGTATATAATGTCTAATATTCACACACGCGCACGCATACATACACAGGCACATGCCCGCACACTTGCACGCACGCACCCTAATCGAAACATTAGTATTGAATAATATAATAATGCTAGTATTTAAGTTAGTAGGACTAATCAAAGAACACGATTTATAGATTTCTTGAACCATATGTTTGTATAGGTAGAAATGGAAAATATGTTCATGAGCATATAAATTATGATATAAGCTAATCTAATTTTACATTGAAACTTAAGAGAGGTAATGTTTTGCAATAATCATAACTTAAATGAATTATTTTTTGCACATAGTACACCTAAATTAATTGTTTGATTGATGATACTAAGAAATAAAAGTGCATATTTTTCATTTTCCCTTTAAAAGAAAATTTCTTTTTAATTTCAATGTTTCTATAATATGAGTGCTTGCACCAGACACTCTCGATAAAATGATGAAGGTAGAAAACTAGCAAAAGGAAATCACATCGAGAATTAGACAAGAGACTCGGAACAACAGCAAAAAACTGTTGCAGAGTGGAATAGCTTTAGCATCTTCCAACTCGACATCAATGAAGGAGAAGTATATGTTACTAAAGGTGTTGGTTTCAAAGGAGTTTATTTGACTAAGACACCCTAGAAAAAAACCTCAAAAAGAAAAAGCACCGTCCAAAGGTAGTGATAGAAGAAAAATAGAAAAGTGCGCCAAACCATACTCCTTGAAAAACTAAACTTTCTAATGAAAGTCTATCAGGAAAGAGGAAGAATGTACCCCGAAAAGGCCAAGGCTCAACTTCCCAACTGAATGATGAAGCATAGCCAGTTGAAATTTCTAATGTACAACAAGATAGTGAAGCATAGCTAATGAAAATTTCCAGTGTACACACTTTGCAAAATTATCTAGGAGAATGTTTTATTTTTCCAATTCAACATCATTGAAGAAGAAGATTTCTTTTAAAGATATTAGTTATGAAGGAATTTATCTAAATAGGATACACTAGCAGAAAACTCCCAAATGGAAAAAGTACCATGCAAAGGTAGTGGTAGAAGGAAAACCAGAAAGGAAACAAAACCCACTCCTTCAAATACTAAACTTTCTAGAGAACAAAGTTTATCGTTTGGCCAGAAAGGCATTTTTGATAATACTAAATATATTTATGATGTTTCCAAGTTTGTGTATATAATATCTAATATTCATAAACGCGTACGTACACATACACACATCCACCCACACACTCGCACGTATGCACCTATAATCGAAACATTAGTATTTTATTACATAATAATACTAGTATTTAATTTATTATGAACAATCAAAGAATGGGATTTATAGATTTCCTAAACCATGTCTTTGCATAGGAAGAAATGAGAACATGTACAGGGGCATATAAATTATGGTATGAACTAAACTAATTTTACATTAAAACTTAAGAGATGTTATTTTTCAATAATAATAACTTTAATGAATGATATTTTGCGCATATTACCTAAATTAACCATTTGATTAATGGAATTGAGGAATAAAAGTGTATATTATTCATTTTCCATTTAAAAGAAAATTGGTTTTAATTTTATTGCTTCCATAATTTCAGTCCTCCTTTTATTTAGTGGTTTAGATTCTTTAAAATTCTCAAGCCTTCATTTGAGAGGTTGGGAGAATAGGATGAGGAATTCGAAGTTTAATTCATGTAAATAAAACTGAATATGAGTAACAACACCTAACACTAGAGAAAGGGAACCAAGTAGCAAACCAACAAGAGGAAATCACATCGACAATCCGACAAGAGACAGGGAACTACTGCAAAAGGCTGTTGCAGAGTGGAATAGCATTAGCATCTTCCAACTTAACGTCTATTAAGGCAAAGAATGTTGCTGAAGATGTTGGTTTAGAAGGGATTTATCTGAATAAGACACCCTAGCAAAAAATCTCAAAAAAGAAAAAATATCGTCCATGGGTAGTGATAGAAGGAAAATAGAAAAGGACGCCAAACCATACTCCTTTAAAAAAACTAAACTTTCTAATGAAAACTCATCAGAAAAGAAGAAGTATGTCCGCCGAAAAGGTAAAACTCAACGTTCGACAATGAATAATACGCAGTCAAAATTTCTAGTGTATAGTAGGACAGTGAACCACAACCAGTGAAAATTTTCAGTGTACAGTCTGATGCAAAATCATGCAAGAGAATGTTTTGAATTCTTCCAACTTCAAATCTTTGAAGAAGATGAATGTTGTTTAAGATGTCAGTTATGAAGTAATCGATACAAACAAGAAACCCCAGCCGAAGACCCCCAAAAGGAAAAGGCACTCTTGAAGGTAGTGGGAGAAGGAAACACAAAAGGAAAAAATATTATCGTTTGTCCAGAAAGATATTTTGGTAATAAAAAACTTACCTCATTTGAGAAACATAATGTACACCCGAAGGAGTCACAACAAATGTAGCTACCAAGTCAACTCATGTTGATACTAGAATGCAAAGAAATCTTAGGGATAGCTTAATGGGTTTTTTTTTTTTTTTTTTTGTTTCCATAATTTTCATTCCTAGCTTCATTTATTGGCTTCAATTCTTGAAAATTCTCTAGGCTTAATTTGCGAGGCAACTTGAGAGCAAGGGATAAGGAATTTGAAATTTAATTTATTGTATTATAAAAAAATATCAATGTGCTATATATATACACTAATACTTTTTATAATACTAACTCAATATATTTATGATGTATCCAAATTTGTGTATACAATGTCTGATTGTCATACGGGTGCATGCACACATACAAACGCACACACCCACACACTCGCAAGCACGCACCCCTAACCGAAACATTAGTATTTAATAATAAAATAATACTAGTATTTAATTTTGTAGGACCAATCATAAAATGAGATTTATAGATTTCCTAAACCATGCGCTTTTAAAGGAAGAAATGAGAAACATGTACAAGAGCATATAAATATGAAATGAACTAAACTAATTTTACATTGAACCTAGGTTCAATATATGTTATTTTGCAATAATCATAATTTAAATAAATGATATTTTGCACATAGTACCTAAATTAACCTTTGATTAATGTTCATATTGTTCATTTTTCATTTAAAAGAAAATTTGTTTAAATTTTAATGTTTCCATAATATTTGGTCTTCCTTTTATTTAGTGTTCATTTATGAATTTCATTGTAATAGAAATACATGTCATATTGAGACAAAATTTGTAACTTGCTACCCTCTTGCGTAGAAGGCAAAGATTGACCTCTATAGAAAGGACGATTCATTCTGATTGACATTAGAGTCCACTTTTTTTTTTTATTTTTTTTATTTTTTTTTATTTTTTATTTTTTTTTATACTTCTTACCATTAGATAATGTCCATAAATTTCATAGTAAGTTCCTAAAGATTCATAGTGAGCTTCCATAGGAGTTTCTCTTGAAGCAATAATTCTTTAATGTAGTTGCCATTGGAGCCGAAAAAGGTTATCTAAATTGATTCGTTTTTGCAGATAAGCCCAATTGCATAATAGGAATTACACAAAAAAGAAGGTTCCTTTATATACTCGTAGTTATTATTATCACGTATTTTATTTTGATGGTTTCTATGATTACCCTAATTATATCTATTTACTGAAATACCTCGACAATTTCCGTTCATGTTTCGTTACTTAAGGTTCTCAAGCCTTCATTTAAAAGGAAAGTTTAGAGCAGGGGATAAGAAATTCGAAGCTTATTTCATGTAAATAAAGTCGAATATGAGTGGCTGCACTAATCTCTCTTGATAAAAGGGAGAAGGCAAAAAACCAGCAAGAGGAAATGAAATTGACAATTAGACAAGAGACTGGAAACAGTTGTGAAGAACTGTTGCAGAGTGGAATAGCTAGCATCTTTCAACTCTACGTCAATACAGGAGAAAAATATTGCTGAAGATGTTTGGTTTTGAAGGAATTTGTCTGAATAGGACACCCTTGCAAAAAAACCTCAAAAAAGAAAAAGCACCATCCAAAGGTAATGGTAGAAGGAAAACAAAAAGGGACCCAAAACCATACTCTCTCAAAAACTAAACTTTCTAATGAAAACCTATCAGGAAAAAAGATTTATGTAAGCACAAGCCAAGACTCAACGTCCCAGCAGAACAATGAAGCATAGCCAATTGAAATTTCTAGTGTACAGCAGGATAGTGAAGCACAACCAGTGAAAATTCAGTGTACAGTCTGGAGCAAAATCATGCTAGAGAATATTGAATTTCTTTACCTGAACATCATTGAAAGAGAAGCATGTTGTAAAAGATGTCAGATATGAAGGAATTGATCTAAATAGGACACCCTAGCAAAAAAAAAAAAAAAAAAAAAAAACCTAAAAAGGAAAAGGAAACGTGCAAAGGTAGTGGTAGAAGGAAAATACAAAATGAAACAGAGCCTACTCCCTCGAAAACTAAGCTTTCCAAAGAATAAACTTTATCATTTTTCAGAAAGACATTTTGGTAATAAAAAAAATTATCTCCTTTTAGAAACATAATGTAAACTAGACGGAGTCAAGTGGGATATTCGGCCTATTGTTACCACAAATGGAGCTAGCAAGCTAAACTCTTGTTGCTACTAGAATGCAATGAATCTCAAGGATAGCACAAATTGTTTTTCAATTTTTTATGTTTCCATAATTTTTTGTCTTCGCTTCACTTATTACTTTTAATTCCTGAAAATTCGCAAGCCTTCATTTACGAGGAAACTTGACAGCAAGGAATAATGTATTATAAAAAACGTCGGTGTACTATATATACATACATATGTATTTGATAATACTAACTAAATATATTTATGATGTATCCAAGTTTATGTATATTACGTTTAATATTCACATACACGCACAGACATAAACATATGCACACACCCGCCCACTTGCATGTATGCTCCCTAATCAAAACAGTAAATAATATAATAGCACTAATATTTAATTTGGTGGGGCCAATCAAAGAATAAGATTTTCTGGTTTCTTAAAACATGTGTTTGTATAGTAGAAATGAGAAACATGTACATAGGCACAAAATTATGGTAGGAGCTAAACTAATTTTACGTTGAAACTTAAAGGAGATTATTTGGCAACAATCATAACTTAAATAAATTATTTTTAACACGTAGTACACCAAAATTAATTGTTTGATGGATAGAATTAAGAATAAAAGTGTATATTTTTTATTTACCATTTAAAAGAAACTTTGTTTTGAATTTCAATCTTTCCATAATATGAGTGAATAGAAAGACACTCTGCATAAAGGGAATTAAATAAATCAATTTTTAAAAAACAATTACTGACTATAACATCACGACTAAGTACTTCAAAGTTAACATAAGTTGCGGTGAGTTCCAACAAAAGTTTTGGGGTTGTTTTATAAAGAATAGAAAGTTTTAGGATCATTTGGTAACTTTTAAAAAAGCTAAGGAAGAATTTTTCGTTGAAAAATTTTTTTGGGCATATTTTAGGATTATTAGTGTTTAACGCTTTAAGTTGGAGATTGAGATTTTAAGCTTGAGATGAGTTTTAAGTCGTTTTTAAGGTTTGGGGCCAACGTAGAAAGTCTTAAAATTCGGAGGACTTTAATGCAATTTTGTGAACTAGTGGTGCCAAGTGGGGTGGTGATTTGTAGACACATAGCATGTAAGTGCCATGTATCTTGACTACATATGACAAGGCCATGCATACATGGCTATATAAAGAGGTGGAGAGGAAGCCAATTTTTCATCCCTGTCTCGTTTTTTCTCCTCCACTCTTCTCTCTCTCTCTCTCTCTCTCTCTCTCTCTCTCTCTCTCTTTCTCTTTCTCTTCTCCCATTTTCTCCCTCTCTTTCTCGGCAGGCCTCTCTCCTCTCTCCCCACTTTCTCTCTTGTTTTTCCTTTCTTCTGTTTCTCTTCTCTTTCTCAGTTTTCTTTTTCTCTCTCACTAAGGTAAATATTTTTTTTTGTTTTTATTTTTTGGGAGTTTTATTTTATTTTTATTATTAGGTTATATTTTCTAAAATAAATAACAGTAAAGTTTAATAGTTATGGATTTATTTTGGGAACCCATGATTTTTAAGGAGTTGTTATAAAATTATTTTGGAGTTATTTTTAGAGTTCCTTTTGACTTAGAATAAGTTTAGGTGAACCTTAGGATCATCATGGGGTCATGTTTATATTTTCATGGTGATATTTGACTAAGTTTGGAATGTTATTATTTGTAAGTTTGACTCGTTTTGTAGCTCAAGGTGAGTTCACTAACATTTTTCTTTTATAAGAAATTTAATTATTTTCTTGAAAGCATATTTCTCCATTGTTGGATCTTGACAATATTTACAAAATATTTACCTGTGGTACATTATGGGTTATGTCAAATATGTTCTACATTTAAAATATTTATTATTTCCTTTTTTTTTAAAAAGAAATCTTGCTAATAACTTATGAGAAGATGTTAAATATAATCTTATAATATTTTCTGACTATTTTGTATTATTATCTTAAAATTATCCTTATAGTATTTAAAATATTCTTTAGAATATACCTACATTATTTAAATTATTGGTATATCATCTTGATTTTAATTCTTATTTTTCCTAAGAAATATTTACGCTATAATTTGGTGTATATATTATCATTAAAATTATTTGGAGAAATTATCTTAAAAGTATTTATTATCTCTTTTTGAAATAATATTTTAAATATTTAAAATATTCTTATAAGGCTTCGAGATATTTATTAAAAAATTTTCATAATACTTTGAGATAATTCCTGAAATTATTTTTATATTATTTTGAGTTTACTCTAGCGTGAGTTAAAAGATTTCAAAGAAATATTTTTGCCATGACTAAAATATTCATATATTATGATTTCGAGAATATTTACTATTTCTTCTTAAGGAATATTTCTCCAACGGTTTTATTCATATACTACTATAATTTTTGGAAGTATTTAATAGTTCTTTTTTAGAAATATTTATCATGATTTTTGAAAAACAAATTAGCATAACTTATTTTATAAGCGATAATATGCTCTGTTTAAAGGTTACATTCAAAGGTTGTATACGCATACTCTCATTGTGTGCATGATCTTGAAAATATCTGGGAAACACAAATGTTTTTATTATATTTTTTGAAGACATGATTTGAATTGCATGCCTGTTACATTTGTTATGTCTACGGATTTGTGGTTTTCCTCGATGGATAGGGGATTTTTGATACATAAAAAAAAGATTTGTGTGACCTAGAGATTGCCTATGATTTTATAAAAATCAAATAAAATCCTAATCCGGTCGAAGGAGTTTTGTATATATATTTTTGATCAACATGTCGAGAAGATTGCACTGTGCATGCTAGTCCCCCGTATGAGGGCCTCTTCCGAACGACATGATTGGTAGGTGTACTCTTGATCTGGATCCAATTGACAAGGGGCATAGTACTGTGAGAGGGTTAGGCCCAAGACTTTATTACGTTTGACTCCATATCATGCTCTGCGGTGGGACTACTTTCGAAAAAGTTGAGTCAGGAGGGGTTCACCGGCTAGGGTAGAACAGGGCGGCCTAGTAGGTACCCCAGGGATCGTTACCTATTTTGCGTATAAATAGTGTGTGTGCTGGTTTATGAAATCGAACGTGTGTCAAGTGTGCTTTGGGTTTCTGGGTGGTATTGACTACGGGATACCAGAACTTGTGTCTGATGATCCTGTTTAGGGTTCCGTACTCTGTCCGTTGAGCCAATTATGGTAAATGCATAATTTTGAAAGCTCGGGTACGGCGATAGTGCCAATGTGTCTTGATTCGTTCAGACTTTCTGGCTGTGCCCGAACCCTTCAGAAAGTTTATAACTTGCTTACAAGAGATTTTATGCAAGAATTTTTTTTTTTGGCCTGACAAACCATTTTATAAAGATTATTTTACCCATATGGAATTCTCACGAACACACACATGCAAGTGAATTCACTGAGCGCCTTTCGCTCATGTCTTTAAAATGTTTTTCCCCTTTTTCAGATGACTCTTGAAATAAGATCTGGCTAGTTGAGGCAATGTGGGCCTGCTGGATTCTTTACTCTTGGGGTCACTACCTCTATCCACGAGATTTCGATCTATGAAGATTTTGGCCCTCATGGCATGAAACCTATGTATAAGTTTTGAGGAGTCCTTTATTATAAAATTATGTTTATATTTTACTTTTTCCTTCTGCTTTTTGATTTAGAGGGATGCGTTCTAGTTCCTCTCGCTTGTATTCTAGCTTTATGTTTTTGTAAGTCTAGTGTCGAGAGGCATGCAGGTACCTTACCCTGCTGTAGTTCACCTAGCGGAGGGGGATGGAGTATCACTCTGATTGACTTTTTAAATTTACCGACTAAGTATTTCGTTTAGTAACTTTTCATTTACCGACCGACAGTCGGTCGGTAACTTTATTTTTTCTAAAAACATAGTTACTGACCGATTTTTGGTCAGTTATCAGTCAGTAACTATGTATATTTTTAAATATTTTATTTATAATTATAATAATCCACCTAAAACTAAAAAATGACAACAGCAACAAGCAATGCATGAATACAACTAATATATATAATCTATGTCCAATACAAAATGACAGTAACAAAATATCAAAAACGTCTAAATGTAATACATAATATATAAATAAGGATTAAAAAATTGAAAAACACTTCAAGAGTTAGCTTCCCTTAAAGAAAATGATTTATTTAGGAGATTTTTAGGGTTTGTTTTTTTGGTTTATAAAATTTATTAATATAATTGATACAAAAGAATTATTGCATAGAAAATGTATTGGACTATTATGGCTAATTATATATTACAATTTCTATCTAGTTCTTATATCATACTTTTACAATTGTTCTCAAAAGAGAGAATTAAAAAGAAAATGCTAGTCATAATAAGGCTTTGTGTATTGCTATTATTTTGGCATGCTATGGTGAAGGAGGGTGGATAAGGGAAAATTGGGAGCTAGGGGAGAATCAATGGTTCCCATCCTAATTTTTTAATCCATATCCTTTAAAATAATTATTTAATTCAACACAAAAATATTTCATTTTTATGAAAATAAACAAACTCTTAAAATTCCTAACTAATTTAGTATAATATAAAATAAGAAAGCATCTATAGAGTGAGAGTGGAGGTTATTTTACCTAAGTAGGAAATTATTTCCCTCTCTTATCACCAATTTTCTTCCTTCAAATCTCTTTGTTACAGGCCAGGATTAAATTTAATTTCAATCACTGTCTTGCTTGGAAATTTCCGTTTTGTTGAGTTATCGTACCAAAGCTAGGTAGCATGGCTTTAGTAAGCGACAAGGTAAATTTCCTTGAAATTTTCTATTATGAAACTCGTTAATAGATATTTGTGTGTGTGTGTATGTATATATATAAAAGTTCGTATTATAAAGAAACTTCAGTATGACACATGCATGCACAGTTGCACACACCTGCTCACGTGCACACACACAGCTCTAATCGAGACATTAGTATTTAATAATATAATAATACAAGTATTTCATTTAGTAGGACCAAAACAATGAGATTTATAGATTTTCTAAACCATGTGTTTGTATAGGAGGAAATGAGTAACATGTACAAGGGCATATAAATGATGGTATGAACTAAACTAATTTTACATTAAAACTTAAGGGTTTTTCAATAAACGTAACTTAAATGAATGATATTTGAACATAGTATCTAAATTAATTGTTCGATACAAGAAATTGAGGAATAAAAAGGAATATCTTTTATTTTAATTTGGCCCTAGTTCGCTGAATTTGTTACTTGTGATTCATTTGAATTTTTGCTTTGGAGGAAATTAATTTAAACTATTGATTATGACCTTATTAAAAGGTTGCATGTACAATGTTTGTGCAATACTTAGTTTGATTTTATCGTGCCTAATGCTCGAAGGTCTATATTATAATTCCCTGGGAATAGTTTTGGTACTTAAAAAATTAAAATTATTTATTAAGGATAAAAGTGCTCCAAAGAATATCCAACTGGATAGAAACAACATTAGCATAAATCAAATTGAACTTAAACAGCATGGCATTGTGACGTAATATGAAATAAAAATTTTCTCCCTTAAAAATTGTTTGTTCATAAAAGCATCAGTGATAGTGTATGAAATATTGTATTAGGCCGTGTTAAAGCTCATTTTTTTCTAAAGCATCAACGTCTAAAAAGTATATGATGTAGTGTGAAATTAGATGAAAAGTATCAATGCTGTTAACTAAAGTTAAATCGAACTTTTCTTCCGTAACGTTTACTTTTTTTGGAAAGACATTTTGATAATAACAAACTTTGTCATTTTTCTGGAAAGACATCTTGGTAATAACAAACTTGCCACTTTTGAGATACACAATGAAAAATCAAAATTTCATCTTCTATTTAAAATAAAATTGATTTTCAATTTTTATGTTTTCATAATCTTCGATCTTCGTTTTCATTTAATGGTTTCAATTCTTGAAAATTCTTAAGCTTTCATTTTAGAGGTAACTTTGGATATAGGGAAGTAGGCATAAAACCAGTAATAGGAAATCACATTGAAAAATTGCGAAAAACTATTGTAGAGTGGAATAGCTTCAGCATCTTCTAACTCAACGTTAATGAAGGAGAAGAATGTTGCTGAATATACTAGTTTCGAAGGAATTTATCTCAATATGATAACCTAGCAAACCTCAAAATAGAAAAAACATCATCTAAAGGTAAAGATAGAAGGAAAACAGAAAAAAGACGCCAAACCATACTCCTTCAAAAAGTAAACTTTATAATGAAGACACATCAGGAAAGAGGAAGTATGCGCACCGAAAAAGCCAAGGCTCAATCTCCTAGCAGAACAATGAAGCATACTAGTCGAAATTTCCAGTGTATAGCAAGACAGTGAAGTACAACTAGTAAAAATTTCCAGTGTACATTTTGATGCAAAATCATGCAGGAGAATGTTGAACTTTTCCAACTCATCATCATTGAAGGAGAAGATTGCTATTGAAGGTGGCAGTTATAAAGGAATTGATTTAAAAAAGACATCCCAACGGAAATCCCCCAAAAGAAAAAAGCACCATGCAAAGGTAGTGGTAGAAGGAAAAACTAAAAGGAAACAAAACCCACTCCTTTGAAAACTACACTTTCTAGAGGACAAATTTATTATTTGTCTAGAAACACATTTTGGTGATAAAAAAGTTATAAAAAAGTTATCTACTTTTAGAATCATAATGTAAACTGTAGGAGTCACGTGGGCTGGCCGGACCGTCTGCAAAATGGACGTATATGGATTTTAAAAATAGACTCGTAAAAAATTAGCCCAAAACGGACCGGCCCCTTTTGCCGTCCGGTCCACGGGTTTGCTCGTCTTTGTTTTTTAGATTTTATATATTAAATTTTTTATTTTTTTTTAAAAATTATACGTTATTTAAGAGTTATATATGTGTAATTATTTGTGTCTTACTTAGATATTAGCGAAAATTTTCAATTACATGTATATTTTTAAATAAAATTAATCTTTAATATTTTTATGTTCAAAAAATATTTTTTATTTAAAGTTGGTGTTATTTATGTGTAATTATGGTTAGAGAATGATTTTTTTAGAAAATAAACAAATAAAAAAAGAAAAAGTGCGCGGGCTAGCGGACGAATATCCTTTAAGGTGTTTTTGGGCCGCCAAAAATCAACCCGGACAAGAATTTGAGTGCAGGCTAAACGTGGTCCGGTCCGGTTCAGCTTATTTGATAGTGCTAATTGCCACCACAAATGTAGCTATCAAGCTCAACTCATTTTCCTACTAGAATGCAAGTAAATCTCTGGGATAGCATAAATTGGTATTAAATTTTTATATTTCCATAATCTTCGATTTTCGCTTCACTTATTGGTTTCAAATCCTTAAAATTCTCAGGCCTTCATTTGCGAGGCAACTTGAGAGCACTGAATAATGTATTATAAAAAACATCAGCGTGCTATATGTATATTTACACCAATTTTTTTATATTACTAACTCAATATATTTATGATGTATCCAAGTTTGTGTATATAATGTCTAATATTCATACACGTACACGCATACATACACACGCATAACCCGCACACATGCACGCACCCTAATCGAAACATTAGTATTGAATAGCATAGTAATACTTGGATTTAATTTAGTATGACCAATCAAAGAACAAGATTTATAGATTTCTTAATCCATGTGTTTGTATATGTAGAAATGGGAAACATATTCATGGGCATATAAATTTTGGTATGAACTACACTAATTTTACATTGAAACTTAAGAGAGGTAATTTTGCAATAATCATAACTTAAATGAATTATTTTTTACACATAGTGCACCTAAATTATTCGTTTAATTGATGGAACTAAGAAATAAAAGTGCATATTTTAATTTTCCATTTAAAAGAAACTTATTTTTTAATTTGAATGTTTCTTTGATATGAGTGCTTGCACCAGACACTCTGGATAAAGGTAGTAGGTAGAAAACCAACAAAGGAAATCACATCGAGAATTAGACAAGAGACTGGGAACAACTGCGAAAACTATTTCAGAATGGAATAGCTTTAGCATCTTCAACTCGACGTTAATGAAGGAGAAGTATATGTTACTGAAGGTGTTGGTTTCAAAGGAATTTATTAAAATAAGACACCCTAGAAAAAATCCTCGAAAAAGAAAAAACACCATCTAAAGGTAGTGGTAGAACAAAAACAGAAAAGGATGCCAAGCCATACTCCTTCGGTTTTAATATTTCTATAATCTTTGATCTTCGCTTGGGGAAGGATTTTACAGTTCCCAAAGAGAAAGGAGTCTCCTACAATGGGGGATCCTTAGGTTCCTATAACACACATATGTGGGATTCAAATCTCACCCCTATAGGAAATCAAAGAAGTATGAATTTCCCATAATTAGTCCAAAGTTGCACGAGGGTTTTACCTTACATGGGAGCAATAACTTTTACATGGGAGCAACTTGCTAACAGAGAGATCTGTACCCCAGAGCTCAAACATCATCTGTGCTGGAAGGCGAGGGAATCATATAGACAATGTAAACTGCCAGGAGTCATATGAGATATTCAACACATTATCACCACAAATGCAAATTCCAAGCTCAACTCATGTTGCTACAATAATAATGCAAGGAAAAGGAAAGCACAAATTGGTTTTCAATTTTAATATTTCCGTAATCTTCAGTCTTCGCTTCATTTATTGGTTTTAATTCTTCAAAATTCTCAACCTTCATTGAGGCAACTTGGGAGCAAGATATAAGGAATTCGAGTTTAATTTATGTATTACCAAAAACATTGGTGTGCTATATATGCGATGTTTTTGATAATGCTAACTCAATATATTTATGATGTATCCAAGTTTGTGTATATAATGTCAAATTGTCACACACGCGCACGCACACACATATACACACGTGAACACCTTGCACACTCGCACACAACTACCCCTAATCGAGACATTATATTTAATAATATAATAATACTAGTATTTAATTTAGTAGGACTAATCAAAGAAGGAGATTTATTGATTTCCAAAACCATGTGTTTATATGGGAAGAAATGAGAAACATTTACATGGGCATATAAATTATAGTTTGAACTAAACTAATTTTATATTGAAACTTAAGAGAGGTTATTTTGCCATAGAGAAATTAGCTATAAATACCCTAAAGCATTTGATGCTTTTCTCTTCATACTCTAAATGTTTTATTTCAACTCTTTATGCCCTTAAAAATTCTTCAATTCGCTTATTTTTATCATTATGATGAAGAGTAGCGGAATCCAATGGCGGTGCTTACGCCCTACTCACGTGCACACTAAAAAAAAAGTCAAATTGATGTTTTACTTTTTTTATGCCCTGGAACATTTTTCATGAGCTGAGATTTTTGGTATGATTATAGTGAAGAACGGAAAATCCGATGGCCGTGAGCACGTCCCACTCACGTGGACACTAAAAAGAATTTTGAAATTGACCTTTTTTAGTGTGTAGGTGAATGAGGCGTTCTCACCGCTACTAGATTTCTCCATCCTTCACCGTAATTATAAGAATATGCAAATTGAGAAGTGTTTGAGGGTATAAAGGGCTAAATGTTGTATGTTTGATGATATAAATCGCTAAAACAAACCATTTAAGGTTGTAGGCCTTTTGGGCCAACTTCCTCCCAATATTTTCTTCCATTTTCCAGCCCAATTCTTTCTTTTTATAACCCAATAATGATGGGCCTCAGCTGGAGAGTAGGCTTTTTTACCGGGTCAAGAGATGCCCGGGCCGGTCCGGACCGGCCACCCGAGCTTCACATGGGTGACTCTTTTTTTAATGCCCTTGCCTCCTCGTTTCTTGTGAAGTCTCTCCTCCTCCCTTCTCTTGACCGTCTCTTCATTTCTGTCTCTTTAAGTTCTACTTGAACTCTTTCAACTTCTCCGGCTTTCTTCCTTGCGGCGCTGCCACTGCTCTTCTCTCTCAGTCTGCCGGCATTCTCTGTGGCTCTGTCCCTTGCCGGTCTTCTTCTTTCACCATTGCATGTTTCCTGGTGTATTTAGAGAGAGAGAGTGAGCCGAGAGAAAGAGAGAGAAATAGAAAAGGGGTTTGCTTGTGACTCTTGTCACGGCTGAGGCTGATTCTGAGGGTGCTATTTCCGATCTACCCATCGCTTACTCATGGCGCCTCGACGCAGCGCTGCCGCTGCTCAACGACTGTTCATCTACCCTTTGATTGTTCATCTGCTCTGCTTCGGTCATCTCTTTTGGTTTGATTCTTGTCGACGATTTCTACCGCGGCGGCAGTAAGTGATATTCTATATTATTTACTTTTTGCATTTTTGGTATTAACCATTTATTAATTTCTGCAGGCTGTTTCTTTGATTCTTGGATCGGACTATTTTGTGTGAAGAGAAATTCTTCTGTAATAGATTATTTTTCTGCTGTGTTTTACTTTTTTTTTTTTTTTTTGTAATAGTAATTAGATTATTGTAATAGTAATTAGTTTTGTTCTACAAGTGGTATCAGAGTAGCGGTTTGGCTCATCGGCGTCGGCAACCAGTCAACAATCTTTCAAATCTGAGGGAACTGTTGAGTTCCTCATATCTGGCCAGTGAAGTCCTCTTCCTTCTCTTTTAATTCTTCCATTTTTGTCTTTTTTTTTTATTGCTTTTGTTTGGCTTGCCACCGTGCCTTTTACTGTTTCTGAGATTCAGCTTATCGCCCGTTTTTTTCTCTGTTTACTGTTTCTTTGATTCAGCTTACCGCCGATTTTTATCTTTGTTTTATTTGTTGATACGGCTTTCCGCCGATTCTTGCTATTACTGTGATTAGTGGATTGCCTATCCCGTTTTTTTTTTCTGATTACTGTTATTACTGCCTCTGTTTATTTTTTTATTTTTATTTTTTTTGGTTTTTCCTTCAGTTTTCAAAACGAAAACCCAAGCCTGGCTTGAATCTGTGAGATTTCAAGTATCTGTGATTTGATGCATTTTTCCTGTATTTCAAAAGTTTTAATATATATATATATATATTTTATATACTTTCTGTTCTTGTCTTTTTCTGGTATTTGGTGAAACTGTTGTTGTTTCAGCCGTTTATCTCGTTATTTCTTTTATACTGTTTATTTCTTGGGTTTTGTGCTCTCTTTGTGTTTCACTGTTTTGCTTAATCAAAACCAAACCTAATAAAACAAACTAAAACAGACAACGCCATTTTTCCTTTCCTTGAAAGTTTTTCTCTCTATTTTTCTAGAAAAATCCTGGTAGTTTTATTCAAAACTTCTTCAAATCTTTCATTTTTCCTAAGCCACCAAATTACACCTATTTGTCTTTAAAACATGTCAGTTCCAAAAATTGAAACTGATAAGTTTGATGGCAAATTTGACTTTGTAATGTGGCGGAGGAAAATGAAAGCAGTTTTGGTACAAAATAAAATTGCACCCGCTATTTGTAGCCCTGAAGAGTATCCGAAATCTTGGAAGGGTAAAGTTCTTAAGGAAAAACTAGGTGATGCTCATAGTTGCCTCACCTTGCATTTGACTGATAACGTTTTATGAGAAATTGATGAAAAAGACAACGCTTTTGAAATTTAGACAAAATTGGAAAAACCATATTTGGAAAAATCTCTTTCTAATAAAATTTATTTAAAAGAGCATGTTTTTGGTTTCAAAATGAGCGGGACAAAAACACTTTCTGAAAATATGGATGATTTAAATAAAATCATTTTGGAACTTCAAAATGTTGGAGAGAAAATCTCTGATGAAAATATTGCAGTTATTTTATGAAATGCCTTACCTAATTCTTTTAACGATGTCAAATATGCTATTAAATATGGCAGAGATGATTTGTCTCTTTCCGATGTCAAAAATGCTTTGAAATCTAAGGATTTGGATTTACAAAAAGACAATAAATCTCATGGTGAAAATCTTTTTGTGTGAGGAAGAATTGACCAGAGAGATCCTTCTAGTCATCGTTTTAAAAGTAAGAGTCATTACAAATCACGAGAGAAAAGCAAAGTAAAATATTTTTATTGTGGGAAAGAGGGCCATATGAAAAATAAGTGTTTTAAACGAATTAAAGATGAGAAACAACGTAAACATGGTAAAGGAGGTAATAAAGTCGACAAAACCCATGTTTTTTATTCAGATGGTAACTCTATGTTTTCAGAGGTATTGTGTGTTTCTCTTTCTCCTTCATGTACTTATGCTATTAATCACTGGGTGCTTGATTCTGGTTGTTCTTTTCACATGACACCCAACAAACACTGGTTTTCTGATTTCAAACCTTTAAACCAAGGAAAAGTTTTTATGGGTAATAATCAGGTTTGTGATATTAAAGGCATTGGTAATATCTTCACAAAAATGCATGATGGTGTGACTAGGAAACTCACTGAGGTGAGATACATGCCCAACTTACGTCGGAATCTTATCTCTCTTAGTTATTTGGACTCCTTGGGTCTCTCTTTTAAATCTAAAAACAGTATTTTACGTGTTTGCAAAGGAAACCTAGTCATGCTAAAAGGTTTTAGAAGGGAAACTTTATATATTCTTCTTGGTAAAACAGTTTGTAACTCCTCTGCACTGATTTCAAAAACTGTCCCTGAGAAAACTATGTTGTGGCATCGGAGGATCGGCCACATTAGTGAAAAGGGGCTTTATCATTTACAAAAATAAAATCTTTTATGTGGTGACAAAATTGATTCTTTGAATTTTTATGATCACTGTGTTTTGGGAAAACAACATAAAATCAGTTTTTCAACCAACACACACAAGTCTTCTGCACCTCTTGATTATGTGCATTGTGATCTGTGGGGACCTGAAAAGGTTCCAACTTATAGTGGTAATGTTTATTTCTTGTCTATTGTTGATGATTTTTCTAGGCATGTATGTGTTTTTCTTTTAAAAATCAAAGATCAAACGTTTGAAACATTTTGTGAATGGAAATGTTTTGCCGAAAATCGTTCTCGAAATAACTAAAAACTATCAGGACCGATAACGGTCTTGAATTTTGTAACCGGAAGTTTTCTGATTCCATAGAACGGTTAGACATAACCCACAGCAAAATGGAGTTGCCGAAAGGATGAACCGTATCATTATAGATAAGGTTCGATGTCTTCTAGTTTCTTCTGGTGTTCCTAAACTTTTCTGGGGTGAAGCTGCTAGTAAAGCAGTATACCTCATCAATAGATCCCCTTCCACAGCTATAAATTTTAGGACTCATATAGAACTATGGTGTGGTAAACCTCATAATCTTTCCAATCTGAGAGTCTTTGGGTGCGCAGCCTTTGCTCATCAGAAAGAGGGTAAACTAGATCCAAGGTCTAGAAAGGGAGTGTTCATAGGATATCCCAGTGGGGTGAAGGGGTATAGAGTGTGGTTAAAGGGTGAACCAAGGGTGAGGATTGTTATCAGTAGAGATGTCATCTTCAACGAGTTAGAGATACCCTGTCTTAAGGATAAACCCATCTTCGATATCCTCCTACTGTTCCCACTCCTAGTAGTATTTCAGTGGAGGTGGAGACCATCTCTGAACCTTCCTTAGATCCGCCCCAGGAACCTGAAACCAATCCTGAGTCTTCAACTCCTTCCAGTAGCACTCCTGTTCTTCCTAGTATTCCTGAAACTCCTGATCCTATTCTAGATGGTTCCGATAAGGAGGAAGAATATCTTGAGGCTCAAGCCCAAGCTCTTCGGGATTATCAACTCACTAGGGATCGAGTCCATAGGGTACCTTAGGATCATCCTCGGTATGGTTACTCCTACATTGTCTCATATGCCTTTGCTGTTGCATCTTATGTGGAAGAAAAAGAACATTTATGTTTTTCTGAAGTTTTGAAAAGTCCCAATCGCGTTTTATGGTTACGTGCTATGGATGAAGAAATGTCTTCTTTAAAAAAAAAGAAACCTGGATTCTTGTTCCAAAACCCTACAAAACAAAAGCTAGTTCATTGCAAATGGATTTTCAAAATAAAAGAACCTAAGTCTTCTAATGAACCTCCAAGGTTCAAGGCCAGGCTTGTTGCAAAAGGTTTTTCACAAGTTGAGGGCATTGATTTAACCTAAATTTTTTCTCCTGTTGTTAAATACAAAACAATCCGGATTATTCTTGCTCTTGTCGCTTTTATGATCTTAATCTTTAACAACTTGATGTGAAAACTGCTTTCTTACATGGTGATCCTGAGGAAACTATATATATGCGTCAACCACCAGGTTTTGAGGTAAAGGGTAAGGCACACATGGCGTGTCTTTTGAAAAAGTCATTATACAGGCTTAAACAGTCTCCCAGGCAATGGTACAAGAGGTTTGATTCTTTCATGATAAAAATTGGTTTTTCAAAAAGCAATTATGATAGTTGTCTTTATTTTTTTGGTAATAATGTGGATTCTACTATTTGTTTGTTGCTGTATGTGGATGATATGCTAATCGCTTGCAGACATAAAACAAAAAACGATGATCTGAAATCCTTGCTGAAATCTGAATTCGATATGAAGGATTTAGGGGTTGCATCCAAAATTCTTGGGATGAGTATTTCAAGAGATAGATCTGATTGTTCACTCTTTCTATCTCAAAAGCCTTTCCTTCAGAAAATTGTATCAAAATTTTCAATGCACCTTGTAAACCCGTCATAACTCCTCTTGCAAGCCACTTTAAACTTTCCGACAAAACCTGTCCTAAAACTGAAAGTGAGAAGAGAGATATGGCCAATATCCCTTACAGAATGGCCATAGGCTCAGTTATGTACTCAATGATATCTACCCGTCCAGACATTGCTTTTTCTATAAGCCTTCTCAGCAGATTTATGTCAAATCCCGGAAGAGATCATTGGGCTGCTCTTAAGTGGCTTCTACGTTACCTGAATGGAACTTTAGATTGGGGTTTACACTATCACAATTGGTCTGATTTTGAATTAATTAGATTTGTTGATTCTGATTTTGCAGGTGATAAGGATGGTAGAAGATCTACCACGTCCTACTTCTTTACCCTAGCGGGTAATTGCATCTCATGGAAATCCCAACTACAGCCGGTAGTTGCCTTGTCAACTACTGAGGCTGAATATATCGCAGCAACAGAAGCAATCAAAGAAGCCATCTTGCTTCAAGGGTTATTGAATGAATTAAATATTTTACATTCAAAAGTTATTATTTATACTGATAGTCAAAGTTGTTTACATTTGTGTAAAAATCCGGTCAATCACGAACGGACTAAACATATAGATGTCAAATACCACTTTATTAGAGAAAAGGTCTCTAGTGGTTTAGTTGACATAGACAAGATTAGTACTGATAATAATCCTGCAGATTTTGGTACTAAAATTGTAAACACTGACAAGTTTATGTTTTGCAGGGACTTCCTTCACATGGAAACAATTTGACTCAAATTGAGTCACCATAGGGATGGAAAATATTGTTCGAGGTGGAGATTGTAGGCCTTTCAGGCCAACTTCCTCCCAATATTTTCTTCCATTTTCTAGCACAATTTTTTCTTTTTATGACCCAATGATGATGGGCCTCAGCTTGAGAGTAGGCTTTTTTTACCGAGTAAAGAGATGCCCAGGCCGGTCACCCGGGCTGACCGTTGGTGACTCTCTTTTTAATGTCCTTGCCTCCTCGTTTCTTGTGCAGTCTCTCCTCCTCCCTTCTCTTGATCGTCTCTTCATTTATGTCTCTTTGAGTTCTACTTGAACTCTTTCAACTTCTCCTGCTTTCTTGCTTACGGAGCTGTCGCTGCTCTTCTCTCTCAGTCTGCCGGCGTTTTCTGTGGCTCTGTCCCTTGCCGGTCTTCTTCTTTCACCATTGCATGTTCCCTGGTGTATTTAGAGAGAGAGTGAGCCGAGAGAAAGAGAGAGAAATAGAGAAGGGGTTTGCCGGTGACTCTTGTCACGGCTGAGGCCGATTCTGAGGGTGCCATTTCTGATATACCCGCCGCTTACTCACGGCGCCTCGACGTGGCGCTACTGCTGCTCAGCGACCGTTCATCTGCCCGGTGACCGTTCATCTGCTCTGCTTCGGTCATCTCTTTTGGTTTGATTCTCGCCGATTTTTTTTTACCGCGGCAGCGGTAAGTGATATTCTATATTATTTACTTTTTGCATTTTTGGTATTAACCATTTATTAATTTCTGCAGGCTGTTCCTTTGATTTTTGGATCGGACTGTTTTGTGTGAAGAGAAATTCTTCTGTAATAGATTATTTTTTTGCTGTGTTTTATTTTTTGGGCATGTAATAGTAATTAGATTATTGTAATAGTAATTAGTTTTCTTCTACAAGGGTATAATGATAAGAGCGTAAAATGTTTCAGGGTGTTTATAGCTAATTTCTCTATTGCAATAATCATAACTTAAATGAATGATTTTTTGCACATTGTACCTAAATTAACCATTTGATTGATGGAATTAAGGAATAATATTGCAGATTTTTCATTTTTCATTTGAAAGTAAATTGGTTTTTAATGTCAATGTTTCCATAATCTTTAGTATTTCCTTTTATTAGTAGTCTGGATTTTAGAAAATTATCAAGCCTTCATTTGAAAGAGCAGGGATGAGGAATTAAAAATTTAATTCATGTATATAAAACCGAATATGAGTGATTCCACCAGACACCCTGGATAAAGGGAAGATGGAGAAAATCAGCAATAGGAAATCTCATCAAGAAACTGCGAAAAAGTATTGCAGAGTGGAATAACTTCAATATCTCTCAACTCAATGTTAATGAAGGAGAAGAATGTTGATGAATATGTTGGTTTCGAAAGAATTTACCTAAATTAGACAGCCTAGGAAAAAACCTCAAAATAGAAACAACGTCGTCTAAAGTTAAAAGTAGAAGGAAAACAGAAAAAGACACCAAACCAAACTCCTTCAAAAAGTAAACTTTCTAATGAAAACATATCAAGAAAGAGGAAGTATGTGCTGAAAAAGCCAAGGCTCAATCTTCCAGCAGGACAATAAAATATAGCCAGTCGAAATTTTCAGTGTATAGCAGGACAGTGAAGCACAACCAGTGAAAATTTTCAGTGTACAATCTGATGCAAAATCATGAAGGAGAATGTTGAATTTTTCCAACTCATCATCATTGAAGGAGATGATTGATTTTGAAGATGCTAGTTATGAAGGAATTGATCTAAACAAGACACCCTAGCAGAAATCCACCAAAGGAGCAAGCACCGTTAAAGGTAGTGGTAGAAGGAAAACCTAAAGGGAAACAAAGCCTACTCGTGCAAAAAACTAAACTTTCTAAAGAACAAACTTTATCGTTTTTCTAGAAACTCATCTTGGTAATGAAAAAGTTATATCCTTTTAGAAACGTAATGTAAATTGGCAGGAGTCACGTGGGATATTTGGCATATCATCACTAGCACTGTCAGAATGAGCTGGCCCAGATCGTCCGCAAAATGGACGGATATGAATGTTCAAAAATAGGTTTGTAAGAAATAAGCCTGGATCCGACATGCCCATTTTGAGTGCAAGCTTTTGCGGTCCGGTCCGCAGGTTGGGCCGTTTATTTTTTACATTTTATATATTAAACTTTTTATATTTTTTATTCAAAATAGGTGTTATTTATGTGTAATTTATTTGTTTTTTTATTCAGATATTAGTGTAATTTTAGGATTAGTTGATTATTTTTAACGAAAATTAATTTTTAATATTTTTTATGGTTAAAAAGTGTTTTTTATTCAAAAGTAGAGAATAAAAAGAAAAATCCTGCAGACTGGCCCATTTATCTACGATCTGGCTGAACGGATATTGTTCGAGACATTTTTGGCCCGTCAAAATTCAGCTGGATTAGACCTGTCCATTTGAGTGCGAGCTAAATGCAGTCTGGTCCGGTTCGGCCAGTTTGACAGTGCTAATTGTCACTACAAATGTAGCTACCAAGCTTAACTCATAATTGTACTTGAATGTAAGTAAAACCTCATGGATAGCACAAATTGGTATTCAGTTTTTATGTTTTCATAATCTTCAGTTTTTGCTTCACTTATTGGTATCAAATCCTGAAAATTCTTAAGCCTTGATTTGCGAGGCAACTTGAGAGCACTGAATAATGTATATTATAAAAACATCAGTGTGCTATATATATATATATTTACACCAATGTTTTTTATAATACTACCTCAATATATTTATGATGTATCCAAGTTTGTGTACATAATGTCTAATATTTACACACGCGCAAGCATAAATAAATTTGCACATATTTGCACACTCGCACGCACGCACCCCTAACGAAACATTAGTATTTAATAATGAAATAATACTAGTATTTAATTTTGGAGGACTAATCATAGAATGTGATTTATAGATTTCCTAAACCAATGGCTTTTATAGGAAGAAATTAGAAACATGTACAAGGGGATATAAAGTATGAAATGAACAAAACCAATTTTACATTAAAACTTAATAGACGTTATTTTGCAATAATCATAATTTAAATGAAGGATATTTTGCACATAGTACCTAAGTTACCCAAGCAAAAAACCTCGAAAATGAAAAAGCACCGTCCAGAGGTAGTGGCAGGAGAAAAACAAAATAGGACCATAAACCATCCTCCTTCAACAATTGAACTTTCTAATGAAAACCCACCCGGAAAGAGGAAGTATGTACGCCGAAAAGGCCAAGGCTCAACGTCCCAAAAGGCCAAGGCTCAACGTCCCAACGCTGAAAAGGCCAGCCGAAATTTTCAATATATAGTAGTACAGTAAGCACAGCCAGTGAAAATTTCCAATGTACAATTGACTGCCGAATCATGCAGGAGAATGTTGAATTTTTCCAACTCAACATCATTGAAGAAGATTGTTTTTAAAGATGTTAGTTATAAGGAATTGATCTAAATAATATAGCACAACAGAAAACCCCAAAAGGAAAAGGCATCATGTAAAGGTAATGGTAGAAGGAATACCCAAAAGGAAACAAAGCCTACCCCTTCGAAAACTAAACTTTCTAAAGGACAAATTTTGTCGTTTTTCCATAAAGATATTTTAATCATAAAAAACTTACCTCTTTTGAGAAACATAATGTAAACTGACAGGATTCACATGAGATATTCTGCATATTGTCACCAGAAATGCAGCTATCAAGCTCAACTCACGTTGCGAATAGAATGCAAGAAAATCTCAGGGATAGCACAAATTAGTTTTCAATTTTTATGTTTCCATAATCTTTGGTCTTTGCTTCATGTATTGGGTTCAATTCTTGAATCTTCCCAAGCCTTCATTTGCGAGGCAACTTGAGAAGAAGGATTAAGGAATTCAAAATTTAATTTATGTATTATAAAAAATTTCATTGTGCTATATATATGTGTGTGTGTGTATATGTATATATATACATACACACACATATATGTATAAATGTATGTGTAATATATTTATATATAATGTGTGTATATATTTATATATATAATTGATGTTTATTATAAGTCTAACTATATATTTATGATATATCCAAGTTTGTGTATATAATGTCTAATATTCACAAAGTTCATGCACACAAGTATACACACACACTCGTGCACTCGCACACACACGCACCTCTAATTGAAACATTAGTATTTAATAATATAGTAATACTAATATTTAATTTATTGGGAATCATCAAAGAACGAGATTTATAGATTACCTAGACCATGTGCTTGTATAAGAAGAACTGAGAAACACGTACCTGGGCATATAAAGTAAGGTATGGGCTAAATTGATTTTATATTGAAACTTAAGAGAAGTTATTGTTTAATATAAATAACTTTATTGAATGATATTTTCATTCGAGTGGTGGCTTTTCGAATAAAAGTGCATATTTTTCATTTTTCATTTAAAAGAAAATTAGTTTTTAATTTAAATGTTTCCATAGTCTTCGGCCTTCCTTTTATTTAGTGGTTTTGATTCTTTAAAATTCTCAAGCTATCATTTGAGAGGTTGACAGCAGAGGATGAGGAATTCGAAGTTTTATTCATGTAAATATAATTGAATATAAGTGATTGCACTGGAAACTCTAGATAAAGGGAAGAAGGTAGAAAAGCAGGGACAGGAAATTGCATCGACAATTAGACAAGAGATTGGGAACAACTGCAAAAAACTGTTGCAGAGTGGAATAGCTTCAACATCTTCCAATTCAACGTCAATGATGGAGAAGAATGTTGCTGAGGAAGTAGGTTTCAAAGGAATTTATCTAAATAAGACACCAAAGCAAAAAACCTAAAAAAAAAGCATCATCCGAAGGTAATGGTAGAATGCAACAGAAAAGGACACGAGACTGTACGCCTTCAAAGCCTAAACTTTCTAATGAAAACCAACAAGGAGAGCGGAAGTATGTATGTTGAAAGGCCAAGGCTAAACATCCTTGCAAGATAGTAAAACATAGCCAATCGATATTTCCAGTGTTTAGTAGGACAGTGAAGTACAATCGGTGAAAATTGCCAGCATACAGTCTGATGAAAAATCATGCAGGGGAACGTGGAACTTCTTAAAACTCAACATCTTTGAAGGAGAAGAATGTTGTTGAAGATGTTAGTTATGAAGGAATGGATATAGACAAAATACCATAGAAAAAAACCCCCAAAAGGAGAAATCATCGTTCAAAAGTAGTGGTAGAAGGAAAACACATATCGAAACATAGCTTACTCCTTCAAAAATTAAAATTTCTAAAGAACAAACTTTATCGTTTGTCTAGAAAGACATATTGGAAATAAAAAATTTACTTCCTTTGAGAAATGTAATGTAAACTAATAAGTCACGTGGGATATTCAACATATTGTCACAACAACTGTAGTTACCAAGCTCAACTCATGTTACTACTTGAATGCAAGAAATCTTTGGGACAGCATAAATTGGTTTTCAATTTTTTTGTTTTCATAATTTTTGGTCCTCGCTTCATTTATTGGCTTCAATTCGTGAAAATTCTCAAGCATTCATTTGAAGGCAACTTAAGAGCAAGTAATAAGTAATTCGATGTTTAATATATGTATTGTGAAAATCATTCGTGAGCTATTTATATATATATTATATATACTCACACACACACACACACTAATGTTTTGATAATACTAACTCAATATATTTATGATGTTCCAAGTTTGTGTATATAACGTCTAATTGTCACATAGGCGCAAGCACGCACACATACAACCGCATACTTGTAAGCACGCACCCCTAATTGAAACATTACTATTTAGTAATAGATAATACTAGTATTAATTTAGTAGGACCAATCATAGAATTAGATTTATAGATTTCCTAAATCCTGTATGTTTTTAAGAAAGAAATGAGAAGCATGTACAATGGCATATAAATCATGGTATAAACAAAACTAATTTGACATTGAAACATTAGCGATGTTATTTTGCAATAAATCATAACTTAAATGATTGACATTTTGCACATAGTACCTAAATTAACCTTCAATTAATGGGATTTAGGATTAAAAGTGCATATTTTCGTTTTCTATTTAAAAAAATTGGTTTGTTTTTTTCAATGATTCCATAATCTTCGGTCTTCCTTTTATTTAATGGTTTTGATCGTGAAAATTCTCAACCCTCCATTTAAGAGGCCACTTGGAGCAGGAAAAGTTAGAAGTTTAATTCTTCTAAATAAAACCTTATATGGGTGATTGCACCAATCTCTCTTGACAAAAGGGAGCTGGTTAAGCAGTAACAATAAATAAAATCGACAAGTTTGCAAGAAACTGGGAACAGTTGTGAAAAACTATTGCAGGATGGACTAGCTTCAGCATCTTCCAAATTAATGTCAATGAAGGAGAAGAATGCTGCTGAAGATGCTTGTTTCGAAGAATTATATTTGAATAAGACACCTAGCCAAAATCCTCGAAAAAGAAAAAACACCGTCCATAGGTAGTGGTGGAAGGAAATTAGAAAATGACACCAAACCATACTTTTCTTCAAAAACTAAACTTTCTAATGAAATTCCATCAGGAAGGAGAAGTATATATGGCGAAAAGTCCAAGATTCAATGTCCCAGCAGGACCATTAAGCATAGCAAGCCCAAATTTCCAGTGTACAGCAGGACAGTGAAGCACAACCATTGAAAATTTCCTGTGTACAGTCTGTAGCAAAATCATGCCAGAGAGTGTTGAATTTCTTCCAACTCAATATCATTGAAGGAGAAGAATGTTGTCTATGATTTCTGTTATGAAGGCAGTGATCTAAGCATGAGACTCTAGTAGAAAACCCCCAAAAGGAAACACACTGTTCAAAGGTAATTGTGGAAGGAAAATAGAAAAAGACACCACAGCCTGCTCTTTCGAAAACTAAACTTTCCAAAGAACAAACTTTATCATTTGTCCAAAAAGACATTTTTGTAAGAAAAAACTTACCTCATTTGAGAAACATAAGTAAAATATTCATATTTCATTTATAAAATTGGTTTTCAATTTAATATTTCCATAATTTTTTATA
This sequence comes from Catharanthus roseus, assembly GCA_028651295.1. Classification (NCBI taxonomy): domain Eukaryota; kingdom Viridiplantae; phylum Streptophyta; class Magnoliopsida; order Gentianales; family Apocynaceae; genus Catharanthus; species Catharanthus roseus. The sequence continues at coordinate 266,183 of JAPQWS010000044.1, read as the reverse complement.
TCACTTAATTTAGTTTTTTCTGTACTTGAAAATTCTCATGCCTTTATTTGAGAGGAAACTTGAGAGTTGGAAATGAGGAATTTGAGGTCTAATTTATGTAAATAAAACCTTAATATGAGCGATTGTGATTTTTACATTGAAACTTAAGTAATGTTATTTTACAATAATTATAACTTAAATGAATGATATTCTGCACATAGTACATAAACTAATTGTAACACTACAAAAAAAAGGGAATTACTGAACGACCAATCGGTCGGTAATTACAAGTTACTGACTGACTACCGACTGATATGGTTGGTCGGCTAAAATTGGCCAGTAACAGAATCTGACGGAATATTCAGTCAGTTGATAACAGTTACCAACCGATGGAAACAGCATTAGCATAAATCTACAAGAACTAAAACAACATGGCGTTGTGACGTAATATGAAATAAAAACTTTCTCCCTTAAAAATTGTTTGTTCGTAAAAGCATCAGTGACAGTGTATGCCATAGTGTACTAGGCAGTGTTAAAACTCATTTTTTTTAAAAGCATCAATGTCTAATAAAGTGTACGACAGTGTGAAATCGGATGAAAAATATCAATATTGTTAACTAAAGTTGAATCGAAATTTTCTTACGTAACGTTTACTTTTTCTGGAAAGACATTTTTATAATAACAAACTTTGTAATTTTTCCAAAAACTCATTTTGGTGATAACAAACTTACCACTTTTGAGATACACAATGAAAAATGAAAATTTCATCTCTTATTTAAAATAAAATTGGTTTTCAATTTTAATGTTTTCATAATCTTCGGTCTTTGCTTCATTTAGTGGTTTCAATTCTTGAAAATTCTCAAGTTTTTATTTTAGAAGCAACTTTAGAGCAGGAGATGAGGAATTCAAAATTTAATTCATGTAAATAAAACCTAATATGAGCAATTGTACCAGTCACCCCAAATAAAGGAATGTAGATAGAAAACAACCCGTAGGAAATGACATCCACTAGTATATAAGAGACTGCAAGCAGCTATGACCAACTTCTACAAAGTATAATAGCTTCAGCTTCTTTTAACTCAACATCATTGAATGAGAAAAATGTTGTTATGAAGGAATTTATCTGAACAAGACACCCAATGGAAAACCCCCAAAAGAAGCATGGTGAAAAGGTAGTGGTAGAAGGAAAACCCGAAAGGACAATAAAGCCTACTCCTTCAGAAACTAAACTTTATAGAAAACAACCTTTGTCGTTGGTCCAGAATGATATTTAAGTAATGAAAAAACTCATCTCCTTTGAGAAATGTAATGAAAAAAATTTATCTTTCATTTAAATGAAAATTAAATTTCAATTTTAATATTTCCAAAATCTTGGGTCTTCTCTTGGGGAAGGAATTTCTAGTTTCCATAGGAGAAAGAAGTCTCCTGCAATGGGGGATCCTTGGGTTCCTGTAACACCACAGAAGCCACATACGTGGAATTTAAATCTCACTCCTATAAGATATAAAAGAAGTATGAATTTCCCAGAATTAGTCCATAGTTGCACTAAGGTTTTACTTGAGAAGCCAGTTGTGTGGAGATATCCCTTGCCATATCAAGAATTGCAAGTGAACTAGAGGGAAAGCAACAGTTTGGAAGCAATAATTTTTTTTGAGAGCAACTTTTCAACAGAGAGATCTATACCCCAGAGCTCAAATATCATCAGTATTGGAAGGCGAGACAATCATATAGACAATGTAAACTGGCAGGAGTCACATCATGGGATATTCGCACATTGTCAGCACAAATGCAACTACCAAGCTCAACTCATCTTGCTACTATAATAGTGCAAGGAAATCTCTCAAGGAAAGCACAAATTGGTTTCAATTTCAATGTTTCCATAATCTTCAGTCTTTGCTTTATGTACTTGTTTTGTTCTTCAAAATTCTCAAGCCTTCATTTGTGAGGCAACTTGGGAACAAGGTATAAGGTTCGAAGTTTAATTTATGTATTACAAAAAATATCGGTGTGCTACATGTATACCGATTTTTTACACCGATTTTTTTGATAATACTAACCAAATATATTTAGATGTATCCAATTTTGTGTATATAATGTCAAATTGTCACACACGCAAGAACATATACACACGTGAACACCTTGCACACTCGCACGCATGCACCCCTTTTTGAAACATTAGTGTTTAATAATATAATAATACTAGCATTTAATTTAGTAGGACAAATAAAGAAGGAGATTTATAGATTTCCTAAACTTTGTGTTTGTATAGGAAGAAATGAGAAACATTAACATAAGCATATAAATTATTGTTTCAACTAAACTTAAGAGATGTTAATTTTCAATGGAGAAATTAGCTATGAATACCCTAAAGCAGTTTATGCTTTTCTCTTTATACCATAAATATTTTATTTAGACTCTTTATGCGCTCAAATATTTTTAAATTTGTTTATTTTTATGATTATGGTGAAGGATGGTGGAATTCGATGGCAGTGCGTACGCCCTACTCATGTGGACACTAAAAAAAGGTCAAATTGATGTTTCATATTTTTTTTATGCCCTTAAACAATTTTTTTGAAGGTTCATATTGTTATGATTATAATGAAGGAGACAAAATCCAATGGCTGGGAGCATGTTCCACTCATGTGCATACTAAAAAAGTCAAAAATTAATCTTCTTTAGTGTACAGGTGAGTGAGGTGTGCTCACCGCTACCAGATTTCACCATCTTTCACCATAATTTTATGAATATGCAAATTGAAAAGTGTTTGAGGGTATAAAGAGCTAAATGTTATATGTTTGATGGTACAAAGAACTAAAACAAACCATTTAGGGTATAATGACAAGATGTAAAATGTTTCAGGTTATTTATAACTAATTTCTCTATTGCAATAATAATCACTTAAATGAATGACTTTGTTGAACATTGTACCTAAAGTAACCGCTTGATTGAGGGAATTAGGGAATAATATTGCAGATTTTTCATTTTCCATATAAAAGTAAATTCGCTTTAATTTCAATGTTTCCATAATCTTAAGTCTTCCTTTTATTTAGTAGTTTAGATTTTTGAAAATTATTAAGCCTTCATTTGTGAGGCAACTTGAGAATAGGGGAATGATTGCACCAGACACTCTGGATAAAGGGAAGTAGGCTGAAAATCAGCAATAGGAAATCACATTGAAAAACTGCGAAAAACTATTGTAGAGTGGAATAGCTTTAGCATCTTCTAACTCAAAATCAATGCAGGGGAAGATTGTTACTGAATATGTTGGTTTCAAAGAATTTATGTAAATACGATACCCTAGCAAAAAAACTCAAAATAGAAAAAACGACATCTAAAGGTAAATGTAGAAGGAAAACAGAAAAGGACGCCAAACCATACTCCTTCAAAAAGTAAACTTTCTAATGAAAACACATCAGGAAAGAGGAAGTATGTACGCCGAAAAGGCCAAGGCTCAATCTCACAGGAGGACAATGAAGCATAGCAAGTAGAAATTTCAAGTATATAGCAAGACAATGAAGCACAACCAGTAAAAATTTTCAGTGTACAGTTTGATGCAAAATCATGGAGGAGAATGTTGAATTTTTCCAACTCATCATAATTGAAGGAGAAGGTGACAGTTATGAAGGAATTGATTTAAAAAAGACACCCTCGTAGAAATACCCCAAAAAGAAAAAGCACCGTGCAAAGGTAGTGGTAGAAGGAAAGCCCAAAAGGAAACAAAGCCTACTTTTTCAAAAACTAAACTTTCTAAAAAACAAATTTATCTTTTGTCTAGAAACACATTTTGGTAATAAAAAAAGTTATCTTCTTTTAGAAACGTAATGTAAATTAGTCGGAGTCACGTGGGATATTCGGCATATCGTCACTAGCACTGTTAGAACAGGTTGGCACGGACCGTCTGCAAAATGGACGGATGTAGATTTTCAAAAATAAGCCTGTACAAAATTAGCCCCGACCAGATCGGCCTGTTTTGAGTTCAAGCTTTTGTAGTCCGACTCGCAAGTTGGCCCGTTTTCTTTTTTAAATTTTTATATTTTTGAAAAATTTACACATTATTTAGATGTTATTTATGTGCAATTATTTTGTTTCTTACTTAGATATTATTGTAATTTTATAATTAGTTCAATATTTTTGAATAAAATTAATTTTAAATTTTTTAAGGTTAAAAAATATTTTTTTATTCAAAATAGGTGTTATTTTATGTCTAATTATGGTTAAAAAAGGATTTTTATTAAAGAATAAAAAAACAAAAAAAAGAAAAAGCCCGCAGGCTGGCCCATTTAAACACGGGGTAGCGGACAGATATGGTTCGAGGTATTTGAGTGTGGATCGGATTGTTTGTGTGCGGGACAAACAGTGTCCGATTTGGCCCATTTGACAGTGCTAATTGTCACCCACAAATGTAGCTACCAAGCTCCACTCATATTGCTAGTAGAATGCAAGTAAATCTCAAGGATAGCACAAATTGGTATTCAATTTTTATGTTTCCATAATCTTCGGTTTTCACTTCACTCATTGGTATCAAATCCAGAAAATTCTCAAGTCTTCATTTGCGAGTTAGCTTGAGAGCACTGAATAATGTATTATAAAAAAAACCAGCATGCTATATATATATATACACATTAATTTTTTCTTTTTGTAATAATAACTCAATATATTTATGGTGTATCCAAGTTGTATATAGTGTGTCATATTGACACATGCATATACCCGCACACTTGGACGCACACACCCTTATTGAAACATTAATGTTGAATAATATAATAACAATAGCATTTAAGTTAGTAGGACCAATCAAAGAAAAAGAGTTATGGATTTCTTAAACCATGTGTTTGTATAGGTAGAAATGGGAAACACGTTCATGGCATATAAATTATGGTACGAACAAAACTAATTTTACATTGAAACTTAAGAGAGGTAATTTTGCAATAATTATAACTTAGATGAATTGTTTTTTTAAACATAGTACACCTAAGTTAATCGTTTGATTGATGGAACTCAGAAATAAAAGTGCATATCTTTTATTTTCCATCTAAAAGAAAATTAGTTTTTAATTTCAATGTTTCAATAATAAGAGTGCTCGCACCAGACACTCTGGATAAAGGGAAGCAGGCAGAAAATCACCAAAAGGAGATCACATCGAGAATTAGACAAGAGACTGGGAATAACTGCGAAAAACTGTTGCAGAGTGGAATAGCTTTAGCATCTTCCAACTAGATGTCAATGAAGGAGAAGTATGTTACTGAAGGTGTTGGTTTCAAAGGAATTTATTTGAATAAGGCACTGTAGAAACAAACCTCGAAAAAGAAAAAGCACTGTTCATGAGTAGTGGTAGAAGGAAAAATAGAAAAGGGCGCCAAACCATACTCGTTCAAAAACTAAACTTTCTAATGAAAACCCATTAGGAAAGAGGAAGTATGTAAGCTGAAAAGGCCAAACTCAACGTTCGACTATGAAGAATAGGCAATGAAAACTTCCAGCATATAGTAGGACAGTAAATCATAGCCAATTAAAATTTTAAGTGTACAGTCTGATGCAAAATCATGCAAGAGAATGTTAAATTCCTCCAACTCAAAATCATTGAAGGAGATGAATGTTGTTTAAGGTGTCAGTTATGAAGTAATTGATATAAATAAGACACCCCAGCAGAAGACCCCCAAAAGGAAAAAGCACCTTTCGAAGGAAGTGGTAGAAGGAAAACAAAGCTTACTCTTTCGAAAACTAAAATTTCTAAAGGACAACTTTATTGTTTGTCCAGAAAGATATCCTGGTAGTAAAAAAGTTACCTCTTTTTGAGAAACGTGATGAAAATTCAAGTATTCATATTTCATTTAAAACATAATTGGTTTTAAATTTTAATGTTTCCATAATCTTTGATATTGCTTCATTTACTGTTTTCAGTTCTTGAAAATTCTCAAACCTTTATTTGAGAGGAAACTTGAGAGTACGAAAGAAGGGATTTGAGATCTAATTTAAATAAATAAATCCTGAATATGAGTGACTGTCACTTTTACATTGAAACTTAATAGAGGTTATTTTACAATAATCATAACTTAAATAATTAATATTTTGCACATTGTACCAAAATTATCCATTTGATTGATAGACTTTAGGAATAATAGTGCATATTTTTAATTTTTCATTTGAAAGAAATTTGGGGTTTTAATTTCAATGTTTCCATAAGCTTCAGCCTTCCTTTTATTCAGTGGTTTCGATTCATGAAAATTCTCAAGCCCTCATTTGAGAGGAAACTTGAGAGCAGGGATGAGGAATAAAAGTGCAATATATTTCATATTCCATTTAAAAGAAATTGGTTTTTAATTTCAATGTCTCTATAATCTTCGGTGTTTTCTTTATTTAGTGGTTTCGATTCATTAAAATTCTCAAGCCTTCGTTTAAGAGGCAAGTTGAGGGCAGGGGATGAATAATTCGATGTTTAATTCATTAAAATAAAAAAAGAATATGAGTGATTGCATCAGACACTCAGGATAAAGAGAAGCAAGCAGAAAGCCAACAACATGAAATCCCATAAATAGCTAGAGAAGGGACCTTTAACAACCGAAAAAAACTGTTGAAGAGTGGAAAAGCGTTAGTATCTTCAACTCAATGTTAATGAAGGAGAAGAATGTTGTTTTTGAAGGAATATATCTGAATAAGACACCATAACAAAAAACCTCGAAAAAAGGAAAAAGTACTATGCAAAAGTAGTGGGAGAAGAAAAATAGAAAAGGATGCGAAACCATACTTCTTAAAAAAGTAAACTTTCTAATGAAAACATATCTAGAAAGAGGACGTATGTATGCAGAAAAGGAAAAGGCTTAAAGTCCCAGCAGGATGATGAAGCATAGCCAGTTGAAATTTCCAGTGATAGCAGGAGAGTGATGCACATCTAGTGAAAATTTCCACTGTATAGTCTGATGTAAAATCATGCAAGAGAATGTTGAATTTTTCCAACTCATTATCATTGAAGGAGAAGATTTTTGTTGAAGATGTCAATTATGATGGAATTGATATAAACAAGACATCCAAGTAGAAATGTGCCAAAGGAAAAAAATACCGTGCAAAGATAGCGGTAGAAGGAAAACCTAAATGGAGACAGAGCCTGTTCCTTCTAAAACTAAACTTTCTAAAAAACAAACTTAATCATATGTCCAGAAGGAAATTTTGGTAATAAAATAAAAAAAAAACTTAATCATATGTCCACAAAGAAATTTTGGTAATAAAAAAATTATCTCCTTTTATAGATTTCTTAAACCATGTGTTTGTATAATAGAAAAGAGAAACATGTACATAGACACAAAAATTATTGTAGGAACTAAACTAATTTTACGTTGAAACTTAAAGGAGGTTATTTTGCAACTATCATAACTTAAATGAATTACTTTTTACACATAGTACACCAAAATCAATGGTTTGGTTGATAGAATTAAGAAATAAAAGTGCATATTATTCATTTACCATTTAAAAGAAACTTTGTTTTGAATTTAAATCTTTCCATTGTATGAGTGATTGCAAAAGACTCTCTGGATAAAAGGAAGTAGGCAGAAAATCAGAAAAAGAAAAGAACATTGACAATTAGACAACAGTTGTACACCAACGAAAGCCTGTTGCAGAGTGGAATAGCTTTAGCATCTTCCAACTCAATGTCAATGAAGGAGAAGAATATTTCTGAAGATATTGGTTTCAAATGAATTTATTTGAACAAGACACCCTTGCAAAAAACCTCAAAAAACAAAAAGTACCATCCAAAGATAGTGGTAGAAGAAAAATATAAAATTAATTAAGAAATTTACTTTCCTTATTTTGAGCCTCTCAAGGAGATGGACCCGTCTACCTTTAATCCTGATTGAGGGTAGTATATTCATACCCCTTACAATGAAAGTTCCATGAGGAAAAATGATTCCAAGATTCTGCGTTCTGGGTGCCATTGCCCGTGAGTAAAAATTTTGCAAAAAATTGATCTTTGTCTTTTTTGGTTTACTAAGATGCAAAGAAATTTGATTATTATAAATAAAAGCAAGGAAGAGTATTTGAAATATATTCCTCCCGACTTGGAGCTTTGCTAATCAATCCTGGGTTTGTGGATTTAATTGAAGACAAAATTTAGTATAAGTTGGAGCTGCTGGAATATATGCCACTTCAAAGGATTACAACTGATTATATATTTAATACTTTGAAGTGGCATGGATTGCATCATCATATACTTTACTTTGATGACAAATTGAATTGAGTGTACTTCCCGTAGAAGTGCCTCAATTTATTTTTGGATGTAATCAGGGAAGTTTATTCAATCCGAGAAAAGGATCTCGTCCGATTGTACAATTATAATATGGAAGAGTTCCTCATTAGAAAGAGTCGAAAAGAAAATTCTGACTTGAAAATGATCTTGAATAAGCTATGCCACCAAATAAGAAACACTTAACATAGAATATCCCCAAATAGATTATCCCAAGTTGCATTTTGGTGCAAGGCCATGAAGAATTCTATGTTATGGACCAAGAATTAAAGAAATTGTCTAAACCAGAAGATAGCAATAGGTTTTGATATCCCCAAATTGCATGCGGAATTTATATACGGGATTTGCATGAGAAAATAGCCATGAGTGAGTCAGAAATAGGTGGCGTTGGTTCCCAGAAGGGAGAATTAAAAAAAAAAATGCTAGTCATAATAAGGCTTTGTGTATTGCTATTATTTTGGCATGCTATGGTGAAGGAGGGTGGATAAGGGAAAATTGGGAGTTAGGGGTGACTCAATGGTTCTTGTCCTACTTTTAATATTATAAAATAGGTTAATCGTAAAATATCCTTCTTGAGTGGGAGGGTAAAACCTTACCCTTCATAGTTAAAAAATAGGCATTTTACCCCTAAAATATATAAAATGCTTAAAAAATCATTTTATGTAAGTTATGATTTATTTTAAAAGAACCCCTAAAATTCGATACAAAAATATTTTAGCCGTAGCTTAATTTATAATTATAGTTTATTACATAATCATAGTTAAATTTTTTAAAGTTAAATAGTCCACCTTGAAAGTATACACTAAAAAGATATTGTCACAACTTTATATAAGTATTTTGTAATAATACTTTTATAATCTAGATTCTTTAAAATAATTATTTAATTCAAAAACAAAAAATATTTTATTTTTATGAAAATAAACAAACTCTTAGAATTCATAACTAATTTAGTGTAATATAAAAGAAGAAAACATCTATAGAGTGAGAGTGGAGGTTATTTTACCTAAGTAGGAAAGCTTTTCCCTTTCTTGTTACTAGTTTTCTTCCTTCCAATCTCTTTCTTAGTGGCCATGATTGAACTTAATTTCAATCACTGACTTGCTTGGAACTTTTCGTTTGGTTGAGGTATCGTACCACAGCTAGGTAGCATAGCTTTAGTAAGTGATAAGGTCAATTTCTTTGAATTTTTCTATTATGAAACTCGTCAGTAGATATATGTTTTCTTAAGATGTATATATCTATATATATGTTTAAAGTTAGCATTATAAAGAAACTTCAGTGTGATACATGCACATGCATGCACACTTGCACACACACACACACACGCACACACTTGCGCACGTGCACACACACAACTCTAATCGAAACATTAATATTTAATAATATAATTGTACTAGTATTTAATTTAGTAGGACAAGAACAATGAGATTTATAGATTTTTTAAACTATGTGTTTGTATAGGAAGAAATGAACAACATGTACAAGAGAATATAAATAATGGTATGAACTAAACTTATTTTACATTAAAACTTAAGGGTTTTCCAATAAACATAACTTAAATGAATGATACTTTGCACTGGTATTCATTTATTTTAATTTGGCACTAGTTTGTTGAATTTGTTAGCTGTGATTCATTTGAATTTTCGCTTTGTAGGAAAGTTATTTAAACTATTAATTATGACCTTTGTTTGTGCAATACTTAGTTTGAATTTAGCGTGTCTAATGCTAGAATGTTTATATTGTAATTCCCTTGGAATACTTTTTGTACTTAAAAAGTTAAAATTATTTATTAAGGATAAAGTCCTCAAGAGAATATCCAACTGGATGCAAACAACAAAAGCATAAATCTAAAAGAACTAAAAAACATGGCATGGTGATGTAATATGGAAAAAAATTTCTCCCTTAAAATTGTTCGTAAAAGCATTCGTGACAGTGTATGACATAGTGTATTAGGCAGTGTTAAAACTCTTTTTTTTTCAAAAGCATCAATGTCCAACAAAGGGTATGACGTAGTGTGAAATCGGATGAGAACTATCAATGTTGTTATAAAGTTAAATTGAAATTTTCTTCCATAACGTTTACTTTTTTGGAAAGACATTTTGATAATAGCAAGCTTTGTCATTTTTCCCGAAAGACATTTTGGCAATAACAACTTGCCACTTTTGAGATACACAACGAAAATCAAAATTCAATCTTCTCTTTAAAATAAAATTGGTTTTCAATTCTAATATTTTCATAATTTTCGGTCTTTGCTTCATTTAGTAGTTTCAATTCTTGAAAATTCTCAAGCTTTCATTTTAGAGGCAAATTTAGAGTAGGAGATAAGAAATTCAAAATTCAATTTATGTAAATAAAACTTGATATGAGTGATTGGACCAGTCACTCCAAACAAAGGAAAGCAGATAGAATTCCAACAGCAGGAAATCACATCTACAAAGAGACTGCGAACAACTATGACCAACTTCTAGAAAGTATATTAGCTTCAACATCTTTCAACTCATCATCATTGAACGAGAAGAATGTTGTTATATAGGAATTTATCTAAGCAAGACATCCCAATAGAAAAACCCCAAAAGAAGCATAAGGAAAACCCAAAAGGAAAATAAGGCCTACTCCTTCGGAAACTTAACTATATAAGGAACAAACTTTGTTGTTGGTCAAGAAATGACATATAGGTAATGAAAAAAATTACCTCATTTGAGAAACATAATGAAAAAAAATTTATCTTTCATTTAAAAGAAAATTAATTTTCAATTTTAATATTTCCATAATTTTGATCTTTACTTGTGGAAGGATTTTCTGATTTCCTAGGAGAAAGGAGTCTTCTACAAAGGGAATCCTTGGGTTCCTGTAACACCATAAAAGCCACGTATGTGGGATTCAAATCTAAACCCTATAAGAAATAAAAGTATGAATTTCCCAGAATTAGTGCAACGTTGCAATAGGTTTTTACTTGAGAAGCCAATTGTGTGGAGATATCCTTTCCGGAATATATAATTGCAAGTGAACTAGAGAGAAAATATCAGTTTCGAAGCAATAATTTTTTGTCACACTAACTTGTTAATAGAGAGATCTTTACCCCAGAGCTCAAAAACCATTGGTGTTGGAAGACGAGGCAATAATATAGACAATGTAAACTGGCAGGAGTCACATGGGATATTCGGCACATTATACTCGCAAATGCAACTAGCAAACTCGACTCAAGTTGCTACTATTATAATGCATGAAATCTCAAGGAAAACACAAATTGGTTTTCAATTTTAATGTTTCCATAATCTTCATACTTCTCTTCATTTATTGTTTTTAATTCTTCAAAATTCTCAAGCCTTCATTTGTGAGGAAACTTGCGAGCAAGGTTTAAAGTTCAAAGGTTAATTTATGTATTACAAAAAACATAGGTCCCCTATATATACTGATTTTTTTTATAACACTAACTCAATATATTTATGATGTATCCAAGTTTGTGTATATAATGTCAAATTGTCACACATGCGCATGCACATATACACGCACGAACACCTTGCACACTCGCACGAACGCACCCCTAATAAAAACATTAGTATTTAATAATAAAATAATACTAATATTTAATTTAGAAGGACCAATCAAAGAAGGAGATTTATAGATTTCCTAAACCATGTGTTTGTATAGGAACAAATGAGAAATATACTAAACTAGTTTTATATTGAAACTTAAGAGAGGTTATTTTGCATTAGAGATATAAGCTATAAATACCCTAAAGCATTTTACCCTTTTCTCCTTACACCTAAATATTTTATTTCAACTCTTTATGCTTTCAAATATTGTTTAATTTGCTTATTTTATAATTATGGTGAAGGATTGTGGAATCCTGTTGGCCAATTGGGCCAGTGCTCACACATTTTCTCTTTTAAGCTAATGTTCTTTAATCCTTGGGATGAGTTGGATTGCAGCTCACAACCCAAATAGGATGAGTTTATTTTTAACCACAAGATGCCGGACTGGTTAACAGCCCAATCTTCTTGAGTCTTCCCAGGTGACTTGGCTGTTGGTTCTTTTAAAAGGTCTTCCAGGTAGCAGGATGTTTTGTTATTGAATGATCCTTCGAGATGACTGTTCTATTGTTTGAATAAGTCTACCATAGAAACTCTATAAAGACTCTTATCCTTTCTTGTTGGTAACAGATGAGACGTGATGTTTATTCTGTGTGAAGCCTTCTTCTTTTCTCTCTTCTTCTTCTCTACAGATTCTTGTTTCTATCTGTTCTCTATGAATTCTTTTGTTAGTCACCATTTCTGGTTGATCACGTGCTTGGGTAGATTATGAAGGAGAGAACCAAAAGTAAGAAATTAGATTATTATTGTGTGAGGCTCATCCATTGCTGAGGGTTTGATCAAGATTCTGACATACAGTGAAAACTTGGTTCTCATCCGTTTTGATCGTCTGAATATCTCTGTTCCCTTCTTTTACAAAAATCGGTCATCCATTTTCTTCTGTGTTGGCATCTGTTTTTCTTAACCGGATGTCCAGTATTGGTTTTGGACGTCCGATTTTTGCCAGGCTCATCATGTTCTTGTTTATCTATTTTGCAGGTATTTAAAGAAGAAACGAAAGTCTGTTTTTCAGACTTCTCATCCAATTTTGAAGAGCTTTAATATCCAATTTTGAAGAGCTTTAATTAAGAGTTGTTATTAGGTTCTATCATTCGGTTCTTATAGTAGATTAGTAATTTCTTGTTCTCCCGCTCTTTTGCTGTTGTAATAGTTTTCCGTAGAGGTTTTATGTTAATGTAACAGGGCTGATCGCCAGAGCAACTATTCTTAACAGTGGTATCAGAACTTAGGCTCTTCCCAATAATAGTATCAGACCCAAAAAGAAATTCGATATTTCTGCTGTCTGGTGTCTGTTACATTCCACGAGCGACACAGACGTCATCCGAAACCTCCCAGGTTGCTTTCTAGACTCACGGGAATTGTTGAGTTCCGTGAATCTGGTACAGGTCACTATTACTGTTTTTGCTTTCCTTTCATTTAAAGTTTATTGTCCTGATATATACATATTCTCCTGCTTGTATCTCTATTTACAGACCAAATTTTTGTGATTTTTTTTCTCTGAAAAACCAAAACCCAAGCCTGGCTTAAGTCCTATTGAGACTTCAAGTATCTGTGTCTTAGTGTTTTTTTCTTATTCGATTGCAAACAGTTTTTTTATTGTTCGTGATCGTTGAGATTGTTCTTTTGTCTATTTGGGGATGTTGCTTAGCCAGTGATTATCTATACTATTTCTCTGTGATCATCTGTTTTGTGGCTGTTGCTTAGCCTTTATTATCTGATTGATCTATTGTGAGTTTATTATCTGCATATTGTCTATTTTTCAAGCTGTATTATTTTTTCGGGCTGTGTTTGTGACCAAACTTTTTATTAAATCTTTTATTTTTGCACATTACTCTTATTTGCCGCTGCATAACATGTCTGTTCCAAAACTTGAAACAGACAAGTTCGATGGCAGATTTGATTTTGTTATGCGGCGTAGAAAAATGAAAGCTATTTTAGTCTAAAACAAGATTGCACCCGCTATTTCTACTCCTGACAAGTATCCGGAATCTTGGTCAAGAGAAATACTAGCTGAAAAACTTGGTGATGTACATAGCTGTCTCACTTTGCATTTGAAGGATAATGTTTTAAGAGAAATAAATGAAACAGACAATGCTTATGAAATCTGGACAGAACTTGAAAAACTTTACTTGGGAAAGTCTTTATCATAGAAGATCTATTTAAAGGAACAACTCTTTGGCTTCAAAATATGCGGGTCAAAATCCCTTTCTAAAAACATGGATGATTTAAACAAAATTGTTTTAGAGCTCCAAATGTTGGAGAAAACATTTCTGACGAAAACAGTGCTGTTATTTTGTTGAATGCTTTGCCTGAATCTTATAATGATGTGAAATCTGCTATCAAGTATGGTAGAGATAACTTGACTCTTTCTGATGTGAAAAATGCTTTGAAATCAAAAGATTTAGATTTGCGAAAAGAAAATAAAACAAACAGAGAGAATCTTTTCGTACGAGCGAGGGTTGACTGGAGGGAACCTTTTAGTGACTGTTCTAAAAGTAAAGGGAGGTCTAAATCTCGGGATAAGAATAGAGTGAAGTCTTTTTATTGTGGCAAAGATGGTCATATGAAAAACAAATGTTTTAAACGAATCAAAGATGAAAAATTACGTGAACAAGGTAATGGGAAGGATAAAACTGACAGAACGGACGATTTTGAACTAGATGGTAATTCTATGATTTCTGAAGTTTTATGTGTTTCCCTTTCCCCATCTACCTCTGATAAGTGGATTCTTGATTCTGGTTGCACTTTTCATATGACACCCAACAAACATTGATTTTTTTATTTTAAACCTCTTGATCATGGAAAAGTTCTTATGGCAAACAATCAGGTTTGTGATGTCAAGGGAATTGGAAATGTTTTTATAAAAATGTATGATGGTATGACTAGAAAACTGACTGAGGTAAGGTATGTACCTGATTTTAGACGGAATTTAATCTCTCTTAGTTTTTTTTTACTCAAAAGGATATTCTTATAAATCTAAAAACGGGATTTTACGTGTTTGTAAAGGATCTTTATTCATGCTTAAAGGTTTTAAGAACACACCTTACTTGGTAAAACTATTTGTGAATCACCTGCATTATTTTTTAAAACTGTTTCTGATAAAACCATGTTGTGGCATTGTCGGATTGGTCATATTAGTGAAAAAGGTTTGCATTACTTACACAAACAAAATCTTCTAAACGGTGATGAAATCACTTCTTTAGATTTTTGTGATCATTGTGTTCTTGGAAAACAGCATAAACTTAGTTTTTCTGTGGATCCAGTGTTGTTCTTGATTATGTGCATTGTGATGTTTGGGTTCCTGAAAAGGTACCCACTTTTTGTGCCAATGTTTATTTCCTTTCTATTGTTGATGCTTTTTCTTAGCATGTTTGGGTGTTTCTTTTGAAAATCAAAGATCAAACTTTTCAAAAGTTTAATGAATGGAACGTTTTGCCGAATATCGAACTGGAAATAGGCTAAAATTTATAAGAACAGATAACGGTTTGGAATTTTGTAATAAAAAGTTTCATGATTTGTGTGCTTTGCATGGTATTGTTCATCATAGAATTGTTAGGCACAACCCACAACAAAATGGGGTAGCTGAGAGGATGAACAGAAATATTATGGATAAAGTTAGGTGTCCTTTGGTATCATCTGGGATTCCTAAACCATTTTGGGGAGAGGTTGTTAGTATAGTAGTTTACCTTATAAATAGGTCTCCTTCCAAAGCCATAAACTTTAAGACTCCCATAGAATTGTGGCCAGGCCAACCACCAAACCTTTGCAACCTTAGAGTGTTTGGGTATGCTGCTTTTGCACATCAAAGGGAAGGGAAGTTAGACCCTAGGTCTAAGAAGGGAGTGTTTATAGGCTATCCTAGTGGGGTGAAGGGTTACAGAGTGTGGCTTAGAGGTGAACTAGGTGTAAAGGGAGTCGTGAGTAGAGAAGTAGTCTTTAACGAGCTATTCATGCCCTGTCTTAGAACTGAAACCAAACCTGAGAGTTCTTCTGGTACACCCGTAGTTGAGAACATTCATGTGGAGGTGGGGGTCACCTCCTAACCTTCTCATGAGCACATACTAGAACCCGAGCTACAAGTAGAAAACAATGAGGAGTCCAGTGTTCCTGAACCCGATGAGTCAATTTTTGATAATTCTAATAATAATGAGGATCATCTAGAAGAATAAGCACAAGCCCTTAGAGATTACCAACTTTCGAGGGAAAGGGTTATAAGAGAGATAAGGAAACCTCCTAGGTATAGTTATTCATACATTGTCTCTTACGCTTTTGCTGCTGCATATTTTGTTGAAGAGAAAGAACCTGTTTGTTTTTTTAATGTTTTAAAGAGTCCTAATCGCTGTTTGTGAATGCATGCTATGGATGAAAAAATATCCTCTTTGCATAAGAACAAAACTTGGGTGCTTGTGCCTAAACCACCTAAACAAAAATTAATTGAGTATAAATGGATTTTCAAAGTTAAAGAACTTGAATCTGTTAATGAACCTCCAAGGTTCAAGGCTAGACTGGTTGTAAAAGGTTTTTCTCAAGTTGAAGGTTTGATTTCAATGAGATCTTTTCTCCTATTGTTAAGTATAAAACTGTTAGAATTATGCTTGCTGTTGTTACCTTCTTTGATCTTGAGCTTGAACAGTTGGATGTTAAAACTACCTTTTTTCATGGTGAACTTGAGGAAACCATTTACATGCGCCAACCACCTAGTTTTGAGGTGAAAGGTAAGAAGCATATAGCTTGACTGTTCAAGAAGTCCTTGTATGGGTTTAAACAATCACCTAGACAGTGGTATAAAATGTTTGACTCTTTTATGCTTAAAACTAGTATTGTTAATTTAGACCAAATTAGTACTAAAGATAATCCTGCAGATTTTGGTATTAAAGTTCTGACAACTGACAAGTTTGTTTTGTATAGAGACCTTCTACATATTAATACAAGTTGATTGCTTTAGCTGAGAAGTTTACTAAAATGTGTTCAAGGTGGAGCTTGTAGGCCAATTGGGCCAGTGTTCAGACATTTTCTCTTCTTAGGCAATATTCTTTAATCCCTGTGATGAGTTGGACTGAGCCTCACCACCTAAATAGGATGAGTTTATTTTTAACCTAAGATGCCGAGCAGGCCGGGCTGGTTAACAGCCCAATCTTCTTGACTCTTTCCAGGTGACTTGACTGTTGCTTCTTTGAAAAGGTCTTTAACGTAACAGGATGTTCTATTATTGAACGATCCTTCCAGATGACTGTTCTGTTGTTTGAATAAGTCTACCATAGAAACTCTATAAATACTCTTATCCTTTCTTGTTGCTAACAGATGAGACGTGACTGTTTATTCTGTGTGAAGCCTTCTTCTTTTCTCTCTTCTTCTTTATAGATTCTTGTTTCTATTTGTTCTCTATGAATTCTTCTGTTATTGTCGCTGTTAGTCACCATTTCTGGCTGACCACCTGCTTGGGTAGTTTATGAAGGAGAGAACTGAAAGTGAGTGATTAGATTGTTGTTGTGTGAGGCTCATGCATTGCTGAGAGTTTGATCGAGATTGTGACATACAAATCCTTCTCATCCGTTTTGATTGTCGGAATATCTCTGTTCTCTTCTTTCACAGAAATCGGTGGTTGTTTTCTTCTGTGTTGGTGTCCGTTTTTTATAACCGGACGTCCAGTTTTGGTCTCGGTCGTCCGGTTTTGTCTTGTGGCAAAAATCGAGCTCATCTTGTTTTTGTTTATCTGTTTTACAGGTATTTAAAGAAGAAACAGAAATCTGTTTGTCAGACTTCTCATCCGATTTTGAAGAGTTTTGATTAAGAGTTGTTATCCGCTTCCATCATCCGGTTTTATAATGGATTAGTAATTTCTTGTTCTTCCGCTCTTTTGCTATTGTAATAGTTTTTTGTAGAGGTTTTATTTTAATATAACAGGATTGATCACCAGAGCAACTATTCTTAACCAATCCGATGGCAGTGCACACTCCCTACTCACGTGCACACCGAAAAAAAGGTCAAATTGATGTTTTATTTTTTTATGTCTTGAAAATTTTTTTGCTGCATATTGTTATGATTATAGTGAAGGACGTCAAAACTTTGTGACCGTAAGCACACTCCGTTCATGTGCACACTAAAAAGTAGTAAAAAAAAATGACCTTCTTTAGTGTGCAGGTGAGTGAGGCATGCTCACCGTTATAGGATTTCACCATCTTTCAACATAATTATTAAGATTATGATAAAAGGCTAAATGTTATATATTTGAGCTCATAAAGAGCTAAAACAAACCTTTTAGGGTATAATGATAAGAGGTAAAATGTTTCAAGGTATTTATAGCTAATTTCTCGATTGGAATAATCATCTCTTACAATGATTTTTGCACATTGTACCTAAATTAACCGTTTGATTGATGGAATTAAGGAATAATATTGCAGATTTTTCAATTTCAATTTCAAAGTAAATTTGATTTTAATTTTAAAGTTTCCATAATCTTCAGTCTTCCTTTTTTTTAGTAGTTTAGATTTTAGAAAATTATCAAGCCTTCATTTGAGAGGCAACATGAGACCAGGGCATAAGGAATTAAAAAATTTAGTACCAGACACTTTGGATAAAAGGGGAGTAGCCAAAAAATCAGCAATAGGAAATCACATCGAAAAACTATTGCAGAGTGGAATAGCTTCAGTATCTTTCAACTCAACGTCAATGAAGGAGAAGAATGTTGCTGAATATGTTTGTTTCCAAGGAATTTTTCTAAATAAGACACCCGAGAAAAACTCCTTAAAATAGAAAAAACATCATCTAAAGGTAAAGGTAGAAGGAAAATAAAAAGGACTCCAAACCATACTTCGTCAAAAAGTAAACTTTCTAATGAAAACGCATCAGGAAAGAGGAAGTATGTGCACCGAAAAGGCCAAGGCTCAATCTCCCAAAAGGACAATGAAGCATAGCCAGTCGAAATTTCTAGTATATAGCAAGACAGTGAAGCACAACCAGTAAAAATTTCTAGTGTACATTTTGATGCAAAATCATGGATGAGAATGTTGCATTTTTCCAACTCATTATAATTGAAGGAGAAGATTGTTGTTGAAGGTGACAATTTTGAAGGAATTGATTTAAAAAAGATACCCCAGTAGAAATCCCCCGAAAAGAAAACAACACCGTGCAAATGTAGTGGTAGAAGGAAAACCTAAAAGGAAACAAAGCCTACTGCTTTAAAAGCTAAGCTTTCTAAAGGACAAATTTATTGTTTGTCTAGAATCACATTTTGGTAATACAAAAGTTACAAAAAGGTATCTCCTTTTAGAAACGTAATCTAAAATGGGAGGAGTCACGTGGGATATTAGCATATTGTCACTAGCACTGTCAAAACAGGACTAGGCCCGCTGGCTGGCCGGGCTATCCGCAAAATGGAAGGATATGGATTTTAAAACATAGGCCCAGACTGGACCAGCCCCTTTTGAGTACTTGCTTTTGCGGTCTGGTCCATGGTTTGGCCCGTCTTTCTTTTTCAAATTTCATATATTAAATCTTTTATACTTTTTAAAAATTTACATATTGCTTATGTGTTATTTATGTGTAATTGTTTTGTGTCTTACTTTGATATTAGTGTAAATTTTCAATTAGTTGAATATTTTTAAATAAAATTAATTTGCTGAACTTATATTGCTACTAGAATGCAAGTAAATCTCTGCGATAGCACAAATTGGTATTCAATTTTTATATTTCCATAATCTTCGATTTTTGCTTCACTTATTGGTTTCACTTATTTGCGAGGATACTTGAGAGCACTGAATAATGTATTATAAAAAACATCGGTGTGCTATATATATATATATATATTTTTTTTACATCAATGTTTTTTAATGATACTAACTCAATGTATTTATGATGTATCCAAGTTTGTGTATATAATGTCTAATATTCACATACGCGCACGCATACATACACACGCACATACCCGCACATTTGTACGCACGCACACTAATCGAAACATTAGTATCGAATAATATAATAATACTAGTATTTAAGTTAGTAGGACCAATAAAAGAACAAGATTTATAGATTTCTTAAACCATGTGTTTGTATAGGTAGAAATGGAAAACATGCTCATGGGCATTCAAATTATGATATGAACTAAACTAATTTTACATTGAAACTTAAGAGAGGTAATGTTTTGTAATAATCATAACTTAAATGAATTATTTTTTACACAGTACACCTAAATTAATTATTTGATTGATGATACTAAGAAATAAAAGTGCATATTTAAGAAAATCATTTATTAATTTCAATGTTTCTATGATAAGAGTGCTTGCACCGGACACACTAGATAAAGGGACGCAGGTAGAAAACCAGCAAATGGAAGTCACATCGAGAATTAGACAAGAGACTGGGAACAACTGCGAAAAACTGTTGCAGAGTGGAATAGCTTTTGCATCTTCAACTCGACGTTAATGAAGGAGAAGTATATGTTACTGAAGGTGTTGGTTTCAAAGGAACAATCAAAGAATGAGATTTATAGATTTCCTAAACCATGTGTTTTCATAGGAAGAAATGAGAACATGTACACGGGCATAGAAAATTATTGTATGAACTAAACTAATTTTACATTGAAACTTAAGAGAGGTTATTTTTCAATAATAATAACCTTAATGAATGATATTTTGCACATATTACCTAAATTAACCATTTGATTAATGGAATTGAGGAAAGAAAATTGGTTTTTAATTTTATTGTTTCCATAATTTTAGTCCTCCTTTTATTTACTGGTTTACATTCTTGAAAATTCTCAAGCCTTCATTTGAGAGGTTGGGAGCAGAGGATGAGGAATTCAAAGTTTAATTCATGTAAATAAAAAACTGAATATGAGTAACTGCAACTAAAACTCTAGAGAAAGGGAAGCAGGTAGCAAACCAACAAGAGGAAATCACATCGACAATCCGACAAGAGACGGGGAACTACTACAAAAGGCTGTTCTAGAGTGGAATAGTGTTAGCATCTTCCAACTTAATGTCTATTAAGGCAAAGAATGTTGCTAAAGATCTTTGTTTAGAAGGGATTTATTTGAACAAGACACCCTAGCAAAAAATCTCAAAAAAGAAAAAGCACTGTCCATGGGTAGTGGTAGAAGAAAAATAGAAAAGGATGCCAAACCATACTCCTTTAGAAAAACTAAACTTTTTGATGAAAACCCATTAGGAAAGCGGAAGTATGTACACCGAAAAGGCAAAACTCAATGTTCGACAATGAAGAATAAGCAGTCGAGATTTCCAGTGTATAGAAGGACAGTAAACCACAACCAGTGAAAATTTTCAGTATACAGTCTAATGCAAAATCATGCAAGAGAATGTTGAATTCTTCCAACTTCAAGTCGTTGAAGAAGATGAATGTTGTTTAAGATGTCAGTTATGAAGTAATTGATACAAACAAGACACCCCAGCCGAAGACCCCTAAAAGGAAAAGGCACCCTTCGAAGATAGTGGTAGAAGGGAAACACAAAAGGAAACAATATTATCGTTTGTCCAAAAAGACATTTTGGTAATTAAAAACTTACCACCTTTGAGAAACATAATGTACACTCGCAGGAGTCACAACAAATGCAGCTACCAAGTCAACTCATGTTGATACTAGAATGCAAAGAAATCTTAGGGATAGCTTAATGGGTTTTCATTTTTCTTGTTCCCATAATTTTCATTCCTAGCTTCATTTATTGGCTTCAATTCATGAAAATTCTCAAGGCTTAATTTTAGAGTCAACTTGAGAGCAAGGGATAAGGAATTCGAAATTTAATTTATGTATTATAAAAAACATCAGTGTGCTATATATACACTGATACTTTTGATAATACTAACTCAATATATTTATGGTGTATCCAAATTTGTGTATCTAATGTCTAATTGTCATACAGGTTCATGCACACATACAAACGCACACACCCACACACTAACACACATGTACCCCAAACATTAGTATTTAATAATAAAATAATACTAGTATTTAATTTTGTAGGACCAATCATAAAATGAGATTTACAGAATTTCCTAAACCATGGGCTTTTAAAGGAAGAAATGAGAAACATGTACAAGAGCATATAAATTATGAAATGAACTAAACTAATTTTACAGTGAAACTTAATAGATGTTATTTTGCAACAAACATAATTTAAATAAATGATATTTTTCAAATAGTACCTAAATTAACCTTTGACTAATGGAATTTAGGAATAAATGTGCATATTGTTCATTTTTCATTTAAAAGAAAATTGGTTTAAATTTTAATGTATCCATGGTATTCGGTCTTCCTTTTATTTAGTGTTCATTTATGAATTTCATTGTAATAGAAACACATGTCATATCTAGAGAAAATTTGTAATTTGCTACCCTCTTTCCTAGACGGCAAAGATTGACCTCTGTAGAAAGGATGATTCATTCCGATTGACATTAGAGTCCACTTTTTTTATACTTCTTACTGTTAGATAATGTCCATAAATTTCATCGTAAGTTCCGAAAGATTCATAGTGAGCTTCCATAGGAGTTTCTGTTGAAGCAATAATTCTTTGATCTGGTTGCCAGTGGAGCCAAAAAGGGCTATCTAAATTGATTCATTTTTGTGAATAAGCCCCAATTGCAACATAGGAATTACGAAAAAAAAAAGAAGGTTCCTTCATATACTCGTAGTTATTATTATCAATTTTGATAGTTTCTGTGATTACCCTAATTATATCTATTTACAGAAATAGCTCGACAATTTCCGTTCATGTTTCGATACTTGAGGTTCTCAAGCCTTCATTTAAAAGGTAAGTTTAGAGCAGGGGATAAGAAATTTGGAGTTTATTTCATGTAAATAAAACTGAATATGAGTAACTACACCAATCTCTCTTCACAAAAGGGAGAAGGTGGAAAACCAACAAGAGGAAATGAAATCGACAATTAGACAAGAGACTAGAAATAGTTGTGAAAAACTGTTGCAGAGTGGAATAACCAGCATCTTTCAACTCCACGTCAATGCAGGAGAAAAATGATGGTAAAGATTTTTGGTTTTGAAGGAATTTGTCTGAATAGGACTCCTAAGCAAAAAAACCTCAAAAAAGAAAAAACACCATCCAAAGGTAGTGGTAGAAGGAAAACAAAAAGGACCCAAAACCATACTCCCTCAAAAACTAAAATTTGTAATGAAAACCTATCAGGAAAGAGGATGTATGTAAGCAAACAAGCCAAGACTCAAGATCCCAGCAGAACAATGAAGCATAGCCAATTGAAATTTCTAGTGTACAGCAGGATAGTGAAGCACAGCCAGTGAAAATTTCAGTGTACAGTCGGGAGCAAAATCATACTGGAGAATATTGAATTTCTTCACTTCAACATCATTGAAAGAGAAGCATGTTGTAAAAGATGTCAGATATGAAGGAATTGATCTAAATAGGACACACCAGCAAAAAAAAAAAAAAAAAACCTAAAAAGGAAAATGAAACGTGCAAAGGTACTGGTATAAGGAAAACACAAAATGAAACAGAGCCTACTCCTTCGAAACCTAAACTTTCCAAAAGAATAAACTTTATTGTTTGCCTTGAAAGACATTTTGGTAATAAAAAAATTTATCTCCTTTTACAAACATAATGTAAACTAGAAGGAGTCAAGTGGAATATTTGGCCTATTGTCACTACAAATGGAGCTACCAAGCTCAACTCTTGTTGCTACTAGAATGCAAGGAAATCTCAGGGATAGCACAAATACCTTCTCAATTTTTTTATGTTTCCATAGTTTTTTGTCTTTGCTTCACTTATTACTTTTAATTCCTGAAAATTCGCAAGTCTTCATTTACGAGGAAACTTGAGGACAAGAAATAATGTATTATAAAAAACATCGGTGTGCTATATATACATACAGATGTATTTGATAATACAAACTGAATATATTTATGATGTATCTAAGTTTATGTATATTACATCTAATACTCACATACACGCACAGATATAGACATATGCACACATCCGCACACTCACACGTATGCTCCCTAATCAAAACCCTAAATAATATAATAGTACTAGTATTTAATTTAGTGGGGCCAATCTAAGAATAAGATTTATTGATTTCTTAAACCATGTGTTTTTATAGTAGAAATGAGAAACATGTACCTAGGCGCAAAATTATGGTAGGAACTAAACTAATATTACGTTGAAACATAAAGGAGATTATTTTGCAACAATCATAACTTAAATAAATTATTTTTTACACATAGTACACCAAAATTAATTGTTTACTGGATATAATTAAGAATAAAAGTGCATATTTTTCATTTACCATTTAAAAGAAACTTTGTTTTGAATTTCAATCTTTCCATAATATAAGTGAATGCGAAAGACACCTGGATAAAGGGAATTAATAAATCAATTTTAAAAAATAATTACTGCCTACAACATCCCTACTAAGCACTTCAAAGTTCACATAAGTTGCGGCGAGTTGAAACAAAAGTTTTGTGGTTGTTTTATAAAGAATAGAAAATTTTGGGGTGATTTGGTAATTCTTAAAAAATATAAGGAAGAATTTTTTGTTGAAAATTTTTTTGGGGCATATTTTAGGATTATTAGTGTTTAGCACTTTAAATTGGAGATTGAGATTTTAAGCTTAAGATGAGTTTTAAGTCATTTTTATGGTTTGGGACCAACGTAGAAAGTCTTGAAATTTGGACTTTAGTGTAATTTTGTGAAATAGTGGTGCCAAGTGGGGCGGTGATTTGCGGACACATGGCATGTAAGTGCCATGTGTCTTAACCACATGTGACAAGGCCATGCATACATGGCTATATAAAGAGGTGGAGAGGAGGCCAATTTTTCATTCCTCTCTCGTTTTCTCTTCTCCACTCTCTCTCTCTCTCTCTCTCTCTCTCTCTCTCTCTCTCTCTCTCTCTCTCTCTCTCTCTCTCGGTAGCCTCTCTCTCCTCTACCCACTTTTTCTCTTTTTTCCCTTTCTTCTATTTCTCGGTTTTCATTTTCTCTTTCACTAAGGTAAATATTTTTTTGTTTTTGTTTTTTGGGAGCTTTTATTTTATTTTTATTATTAGGTTATATTTTCTAAAATAAATAACAGAAAATTTTAATAGTTATGGATTTATTTTGGGAACCCATGACTTTTAAGGAGTTGTTATAAAATTAATTTTGAGTTATTTTTAGAGTTCCTTTGGATTTAGAATAAGTTTAGGTGAACCATAGGGTTATCATGGGGTCATTGTTTATATTTTTATGATGATATTTGATTAAGTTTAGAATGCTATTATTTGTAGGTTTGACTCGTTTCGAAGCTCAAGGTGAGTTCACCAACCTTTTTTTTACAAGAAATTTAATTATTTTCTTGAAAGCATATTTTCTCCATTGTTGGATCTTGACAAAATTTACAAAATTTTTCCTCTGATACATTATGGGTTATGTCAAATATGTTCTACATTTAAAATATTTATTATTTCCTTTTTAAAAAAAAAAAATCTTGTTAATAACTTATGAGAAGATGTTAAATATAATCTTATAATATTTTGTGACTATTTGTTATTATTATCTTAAAATTATCCTTATAGTATTTTAAAATGTTATTTAGAATATACCTACATTGTTTAAATTATTGGTATATTATCATAATTTTAATTATAATTATTTGGTATATTTTAATTCTTATTTTTCCTAAGAAATATTTTCACTATAATTTGGTGTATATATTATCATTAAAATTATTTGGAGAAATTAACTGAAAAGTATTTATTATGTGTTTTTAAAAAGAATATGTAAAATATTTAAAATATTCTTTTAAGGCTTCGAGATATTTATTAAAAAATTTTCATATTACTTTGAGATTATTCTTAAAATTATTTTTATATTATTTTGAGTTTACTCTAGCGTGAGTTAAAAGATTCCTAAGAAATATTTTTTCCATGACTAAAATATTCATATATTATGATTTCGAGAATATTTAGTATTTCTTCTTAAGCAATATTTCTCCAATGGTTTTATTCATATATTACTATAATTTTTAGAAGTATTTAATAATTCCTTTTGAGAAATATTTATCATGATTTTTGAAAAACAAATTACCATAACTTGTTTTATAATTGGTAATATGCTCTATTTAAAGGTACATTCAAAGGTCGTATACACATACTTTCATTGTGCACATGATCTTGAAGGTATCTGGGAAACACAAATGTTTTTATGAGATTTTATAAGACATGATTTGAATTGCATGCCTGTTACATTTGTCATGTCTACGAGTTTGCGGTTTTTCCCGACGGATAGGGATTTTTGATACATAAAAAAAGATTTGTGTGGTCGAGAGATGGCCTATGATTTTATAAAAATCAAATAAAATCCTAATCCAGCCGAAGGAGTTTTGTATATATATATTTTGTCAACATGTCAATAGGATTTTATTGTGCATTTCTAGTCCCCCGTATGAGGGCCTCTTCCGAATGATATTCTTGGTAGATTTACTCTTGATCTAGATCCAGTTGACAGGGGGGAGTATTGTGAGAGGGTTTGGCCCAAGACAGTATTACGTTTGATTCCGTATCATACTCTGCGGTGGGACTACTTTCTAGCAGGTTGAGTCAGGAGGGGCTCACCGGCTAGGGTTAGTACAGGGCAGCCTAGTAGGTACCCCAGGGTTCGTTACCTATTTTGCGTATAAATGGTGTGTGCGGTGGTTTATGAAATTGAACATTCGTCTAGTGTACTTTAGGTTTTCGGTTGGTATTGACTATGGGATACCAGAACTTGTGTCCGATGATCCCGTTTAAGGTTCCATACTCTATCCATTGAGCCTATTATGCTACATGTGTGGTTTTGAAAGCTCGGGTGTCGCGGCAGCACCAATGTGTCTTGATTTACTCTAACTTTCCGGCTGCACCCAAACCTTTCAAAAAGTTTATAACTTGCATACAAGAGATTTTATGAAAGCATTTTTTCTCTAGCATGACAAAGCATTTTATAAATATTATTTTATCCATATGGAATTCTCACGAAAAAACACGAGCATGTGAACTCACTGAGCGCCTTACGCTCATGTCTTTCAAATATTTTCCCCTTTTTCAGATGACTCGGAAACCAGATCTGGCTAGTTGAGGTAATATGGGCCTGTTGGATTCTTTAATCTTGGGGTCGTTTACCTCTATCCACGAGATTTGATCTATGAAGATTTTTGCCCTCACGGCCTTAAACCGATGTATAAGTTTTGAGGAGTCCTTTATTATTAAGTTATGTTTATATTTTACTTTCTCCTTCTACTTTTTAATTTAGAGGGACATGTTCTAGTTCTTCTCGCTTGTATTCTAGCTTTATGTTTCTGTAAGTCCCATGCCAAGAGGCACGTAGGTACCTTACCCTACTGCAGTTCACCTAGAGGAGTGAGATGGGGTATCACACTGATTACCTTTTTGGATTTATCGACTAAGTATTTCGTTCAGTAACTCTTCATTTACCGACCGACAGTTGGTTGGTAACTTTATTTATTTATTATTAAAAATAGTTACTGACCAATTTTTGGTCAATTATCAATCAGTTACTATGTATATTTTTGAATATTTTATTCATAATTATAGTAATCCACCTAATATTAAAAAACGACAACAACAAGAAATGCATGAATACAACTAATATATATATAATCTATGTCCAATACAAAACGACAATAACAAAATAACAAAAATGTCTAAACGTAATACATAATATATAAATAAGGATTTAAAAAAATGAAAAACACTTCAAGAGTTAGCTTACATTAAAGAAAATGATTTACTTTAGGAGATTTTTAGGTTTTTTTTTTGTTTATAAAATTTATTTATACAATTGATATAAAATAATTGTTGCGTAGAAAATGTATTAGACTTTTATGGCCAATTATATATATTACAATTTCTATCTAGTTCTTATATCATACTTTTACAATTGTTCTCAAAAGAGAGAATTAAAAAGAAAATGCTAGACATAATAAGGCTTTGTGTATTGCTATTATTTTGGCATGCTATGGTGAAGGAGGGTGGATAAGGGAAAATTGGGAGCTAGGGGTGAATCAATGGTTCTCATCCTAATTTTTTAATCTATATTCTTTAAAATAATTATTTAATTCAAAACAAAAATATTTTATTTTTATGAAAATAAACAAACTCTTAGAATTCCTAACTAATTTAGTGTAATATAAAATAAGAAAGCCTCTATAGGGTGAGGGTGCAGGCTGTTTTACCTAAGTAGGAAATCATTTCCCTATCTTATTACGAATTTTCTTACTTCAAATCTCTTTGTTAGAGACCAGGATTAAATTTAGGGTTGAGGTATCACACCACAGCTAGGTAGCAATACTTTAGGAAGAGACATGGTAAATTTCCTTGAATTTTTCTATTACGAAACTCGTTAATAGATATCTATTTTGTTAAGTTGTGTTTTTGTGTATAAATATATATAAAGTTCGTGTTGTAAAGAAACGTCAGTGTGACACATGCACATGCAAATGCACACACAGTTGTACACACCTGCGCATGGGCACACACATAGCTCTAATCGAAACATTAGTATTTAATAATAAAATAATACTAGTATTTCATTTAGTAGGACCAAAACAATGAGATTTATATATTTTCTAAACCATGTGTTTGTATAGGAAGAAATGAGCAACATGTACAAGGGCATATAAGTGATGGTATGAACTAAACTGATTTTACATTAAAACTTAAACTTAAATGAATTATGTTTTGCACATATACCTAAATTAACTGTTTGATAGAAGAAATTGAGGAATAAAAAGGAATATCTTTTATTTTAATTTGGCCCTAGTTCATTTACATCGTTACTTGTGATTCATTTGAATTTTTTCTTTGGAGGAAAATAATTTGAACTATTGATTATGACCTTATTAAAAGGTTGCAAGTGCAATGTTTGTGCAATACTTAGTTTGATTTTATCATGCCTAATGCTCGAAGGTTGATATTATAATTCCCTAGGCATAGTTTTTGTACTTAAAAAATTAAAATTATTTATTAAGGATGAAAGTGCTCCAAAGAATATCCAACTGGATGGAAACAACATCAGCATAAATCAAATTGAACTTAAATAGCATGGCATTGTGACGTAATATGAAATAAAAAATTTCTCCCTAAAAACTTGTTTGTTCGTAAAAGCATCGGTGGTAGTGTATGAAATAGTGTACTAGGCAGTGTTAAAGCTCGATTTTTTCAAAAGCATCAACGTCTAACAAAGTGTATGACATAGTGTGAAATTGGATGAAAAATATCAATGCTGTTAACTAAAGTTAAATCAAACTTTTCTTCGGTAACGTTTACTTTTTTGAAAAGATATTTTGATAATAACAAACTTTGTCATTTTTCGGAAAGACATTTTGGTAATAACAAACTTTCCTCTTTTGAGATACACAATGAAAAATCAAAATTTCATCTTCTATTTAAAATAAAATTAATTTTCAATTTTTATGTTTTCATAATCTTTGGTCTTCGCTTCATTGAGTGGTTTCAATTCTTGAAAATTCTCAAGCTTCTATTTTAGAGGCAACTTTAGAGCAGGAGATAAGGAACTCAAAATTTAATTAATGTGAACAAAACCTAATATTAGCATTGCCCCAATCACTCCAAGCAAAGGAAAGTAGATAGAAATCTTTAGCAGGAAATCACATCTACTAGCATACAAGAGAATGCGAACAGCTATGACCAACTTCTACAAAGTATATTAGCTTCAACATCTTTCCACTCAACATCATTGAACGAGAAGAATGTTGTTATATAGGACTTTATCTAAACAAGACACCCAGTAGAAAACCCCAAAAGAAGCATGGTGCAAAGATAGTGGTAGAAAACCCAAAAGGACAATAAAGCCTACTCCTTCGGAAAATAAACTATATAAGGAACAAACTTTGTCATTTGTCCCAGAATGACATTTAGGTAATAAAAAACTTATCTCTTTTGAGAAACGTAATGAAAAATAATTTATCTTTCATTTCAAAGAAAATTAATTTTGAATTTTAATATTTCCATAATCTTCGATCTTCACTTCGGGAAGGATTTTCTAGTTTCTAAGGAGAAAGGAGTCTCCTACAATGGGGGATTCTTAGGTTCCTGTAACACTACAAAAGTCACATATGTGGGATTCAAATCTCACCCCTATATGAAATCAAGAAAGTATGAATTTCCTAGAATTAGCCAATAGTTGCAATAGGCTTTTACTTGAGAAGCCAGTTGTGTGGAGATATCCCTTTCGGAATCAAGAATTGCAAGTGAACTAGAGAGCAAAAAGTAGTTTTGAAGCAATAAGTTTTTGTGAGAGCAACTTGTTAAGTACCACACAGCTCAAACACCATCGGTGCTTGAAGGCGAGGCAATCATATATATAATGTGAACGGGCAGGAGTCACATAGGATATTTAGCACATTGTAACCACAAATGCAACTAGCAAGCTTAACTCATGTTGCTACTATAACAATGCAAGGAAATCTCAAGGAAAGGAAAAATTGGTTTTCAATTTTGATGTTTCCGTAATGTTCAGACTTTGCTTCATTTATTGGTTTTAATTCTTCAAAATTCTCAAGCCTTCATTTGTCAGGCTACTTGAGAGCAAGGTATAAGGTTCGAAGTTTAATTTACGTATTACAAAAAACATTGTATACTGATTTTTTTGATGACACTAACTCAATATATTTATGATGTATCCAAGTTTGTGAATATAATGTCAAATTGTCACACACGCGCATGCACATATTCACACGCAAACACCTTGCATACTCCCACGTACGCATACCTAATCGAAACGTTAGTATTTAATAATATTATAGTACTACTATTTTGTTTAGTAGGACCAATAAAAGGAGATTTATAGATTTCCTAAACCATGGGTTTGTTTAGGAAGAAATGTGAGAAACATTTACATAGGCATATAAATTATGGTTTGAACTGAACTGGTTTTACCTTGAAACTTATGAGATGTTATTTTGCAATAGATATATTTGCTATAAATACCCTTAAGCCTTTTACGCTTTTCTCTTTATACCTAAATGTTTTATTTCAATTCTTTATGCTCTCAAATATTTTTTAATTTGCATTTTTTATAATTATGGTGAAGGAAGGTGGAATCCGATGGTGGTGCGCACTCCTTAGTTACGTGCACACTAAAAAAAAGGTCCACTTGATTTTTTTTATGCCCTGAAATTTTTTTGGCTAAATATTGTTATGATTATAGTGAAGGACGATAAAATCCGGTGGTCGTAAGCACGCCCCACTCACGTGCACACTAAAGAGAAGTCATTAAATAACCTTCTTTAGTGTGTAGGTGAGTGAGGCATGGTCACCGCAACCAGATTTCTCCATCCTTCACTATAATTATTAAGAATATGCAAATCGAAAAGCGTTTGAGGGTATAGAAAGCTAAATTTTATATGTTTGATGGCATAAAGAGCTAAAACAAACCATTTAGGGTATAATGACAAGTCCTAAAATGTATCAAGTTATTTATAGCTAATTTCTCTATTGCAATGATCATCACTTAAATGAATGATTTATTGCACATTGTACCTAAATTAACCGTTTGATTGATGGAATTAAGGAATAAAATTGCAAATTTTTCATTTTCCATTTAAATGTAAATTGGTTTTTAATTTCAATGTTTCCATAATCATCAATCTTCCTTTTATTTAGTAGTTTAGACTTTAGAAAAT
Organism: Catharanthus roseus; assembly: GCA_028651295.1. NCBI lineage: Eukaryota > Viridiplantae > Streptophyta > Magnoliopsida > Gentianales > Apocynaceae > Catharanthus > Catharanthus roseus. The sequence goes on along the minus strand of JAPQWS010000044.1, from coordinate 234,717 downwards.
TATCAAGCCTTCATTTGAGAGGCAACATGAGAGCAGGGATGAGAAATTTAAAATTTTAATTCATGCAAATAAAACCGAATATGAGTGATTGCACCAGACAATCTGGATACAAGGAAGTAGGCAGAAAGCCAGCAATAGGCAATCGCATTGAAAAACTGTGAAAAACTATTGCAAAGTGGAGTAGCTTCAGCATCTTCCAACTCAATGTCAATGAAGGAGAAGAATGTTGCTGAATATGTTATTTTCGAAGGAATTTATCTCAATATGACACCCTAGCAAACCTTAAAATAGAAAAAACATAATCTAAAGATAAAGGTAGAAGGAAAACTGAAAAGGACACCAAACTGTACACCTTCAAAAAGTAAACTTTCTAATGAAAACACGTCAGGAAAGAGGAAGTATGTGCATCGAAAAAGCCAAAGCTCAATCTTCTAGCAGAACAATGAAGCATGCCAATTGAAATTTCCAGTGTATAGCAAGATAGTGAAGTACAACCAGTAAAATTTCCAGTGTACATTTTGATGCAAAATCATGCAGGAGAATGTTGAACTTTTCCAACTCATCATCATTGAAGGAGAAGATTGCTGTTGAATGTTATTTTTTAAAAATCTACACATTATTTAAATGTTATTTATGTGTAATTATTTTGTCTTACTTAGATATTAGTGTAATTTTTCAATTAGTTGAATATTTTTAAATAAAATTAATTTTTAGTATTTTTTATGTTTAAAAAATATTTCTTATTTAAAAAATCGGTGTTATTTATGTATAATTATGGTTAGAAAATGATTTTTATAGAAAATAAACAAATTATAAAAAAATAAAAATCCCGCGGGCTGGTCTATTTATCCGCGGGCTAGTGCGGACGGATATGCTCTGAGGTATTTTTCGGCCATCGAAAATTAGCCCGGACAGGACCTTTTGTGTGTGGACTAAACGCGTTTCGGTCTGGTTCGGCTTATTTGATAGTGTTAATTGCACACAATTGTAGCTACCAAGCTCAACTCATATTGCTACTAGAATGCAAGTAAATCTCTGGAATAGCACAAATTGGTATTCAATTTTTATATTTCCCTAATCTTCGATTTTTGCTTCACTTATTTGTTTCAAATTCTTAAAATTCTCAAGCCTTCACTTGTGAGGCAACTTGAGAACACTGAATAATATATTATAAAAAACATCGGCGTGCTATATATATATATTTACACCAATGATTTTTATAATAATAACTAAATATATTTATGATGTATCCATGTTTGTGTATATAATGTGTAATATTCACACACGCACACGCATAACCCGCACACTTGTACGCACACACGCTGATCGAAACATTAGTATTGAATAATATAGTAATACTTGTATTTAAGTTAGTAGGACCAATTAAAGAACAAGATTTATAGATTTCTTAAACCATGTGTTTGTATATGTAGAAATGGGAAACATGTTCATGGCCATATAAATTTTGGTATGAACTAAACTAATTTTACATTGAAACTTAAGAGAGGTAATTTTTTGCAATAATCATAACTTAATGAATTATTTTTTACACATAGTTCACCTAAATTATTCATTTGATTGATGGAACTAAGAAATAAAAGTGCATATTTTAATTTTCCATTTAAAAGAAACTTATTTTTTAATTGGAATGTTTCTTTGATATGAGTGCTTGCACCAGACACTCCGGATAAAGGGAAGTAGGTAGAAAACTTGCAAAGGAAATCACATCGAGAATTAGACAAGAGACTGGGAAAAACTACGAAAACTGTTTGAGTGGAATAGCTTTATCATCTTCAACTTGACGTTAATGAAAGAGAAGTATATGTTACTGAAGGTGTTGGTTTCACAGGAATTTATTAGAATAAGACATCGTAGAAAAAATCCTCGAAAAAGAAAAAGCACTATCCAAAGGTAGTGGTAGAACAAAAACAAAAATGAATGCCAAACCATACTCCTTCAGTTCTAATATTTCTATAATCTTCGATCTTTACTTGGGGAAGGATTTTCTAGTTTCCAAGCAGAAAGGAGCCTTCTACAATTGGGGGACCCTTGAGTTCCTGTAACACCACAAAAGACACATATGTGGGATTCAAATCTCACCCCTATAAGAAATCAAAGAAGTATGAATTTCCCAGAATTAGCCCAAAGTTGCACTAGGGTTTTACCTAAGAAGCCAGCTGTGGAGATATCCCTTCCCTAATCAATAATTGCAAGTAAGCTAGAGAGCAAGCAGTAGCTTGGAAGCAATAACTTTTACATGGGAGCAACTTGCTAATACAGAGATCTGTACCCCAGAGCTCAAACATCATATGTGCTAGAAGGCGAGGCAATCATATAGACAATGTAAACTGGCAAGAGTCACATGAGATATTCGGCACATTCTCACCACAAATGAAACTTCGAAGCTCAACTCATGTCGCTACAATAATGCAAGGAAATGGAAAGCGCAAATTGGTTTTAAATTTTAATGTTTCTGTAATCTTCTGTCTTCGCTTCATCTATTGGTTTTAATTCTTCAAAATTCTCAAGCTCATTTGTGAGGCAACTTGAGAGCAAGGTATAAGGAATTCACAGTTTAATTTATGTACTGCAAAAAACACCGGTGTGCTGTATATACAATGTTTTTGATAATACTAACTCAATATATTTATGATGTATCCAAGTTTATGTATATAGTTTAAAATTGTCACACACGCGCACACACATATACACACGCGAACACCTTGCACACTCGCACACACCTACCCCTAATCAAAACATTAATATTTAATAATATAATAATACTAGTATTTAATTTAGTAGGACCAATAAAAGAAGGAGGTTTATTGATTTCCAAAACCATGTGTTTGTATTGAAAGAATTGAGAAACATTTACATGGGCATAAAAATTATTGTTTGAACTAAACTAATTTTACATTGAAACTTAAGTGAGGTTATTTTGCCATAGAGATATTAGCTATAAATACTCTAAAGCATTTTATGCTTTCTCTTTATACCCTAAATATTTTATTTCAACTATTTATGCCCTTAAATATTTTTCAATTCGCTTATTTTTATCATTATGATGAAGGATAGTGGAATCCGATGGCGGTGCTTACCTTACTCATGTGCACACTAAAAAAAAGTCAAATTAATGTTTTTTTTTATGCCCTGAAATTTTTTTTTTTGAGCTGTAGATTGGTATGATTATAGTGATGAAAGGAAAATCCGATGATTGTGAGCACGTCCCACTCACGTGGACACTAAAAAGAATTTTAAAATTGACCTTTTTTAGTCTATAAGTGAGTGAGGCGTGTTCACTGGTACTAGATTTCGCCATCCTTCACCATAATTATAAGAATATGCAAATCAAGAAGTGTTTGGGGGTATAAAGGGCTAAATATTATATGTTTGATGGTATAAAGAGCTAAAACAAACCATTTAGGGTATAATGATAAGAGAGTAAAATGTTTCAGGGTATCTATAGCTAATTTCTCTATTGCAATAACCATAACTTAAATGATTTCTCTATTGGTAATGAAAAAGTTATATCCTTTTAGAAACGTAATGTACACTGGTCGGAGTCACGTGGGATATTTGGCCTATCATCACTAGCACTGTTAGAACGGGCTAGCCCGGATCGTCTACAAAATGGACGGATATGAATGTTTAGAAATCGGTCTGTAAAAAATAAGCTCGGACTAGACTGGCCCTTTTTGAGTGCGGACTTTTGCGGTCCGGTCCGCAGGTTGGCCCGTTTACTTTTTAAATTTTATAAATTAAACTTTTTATTTTTTATTCAAAATAGGTGTTATTTATGTGTAATTTATTTGTTTTTTATTTAGATATTAGTGTAATTTTTGGATTAGTTGATTATTTTTAAAGAAAATTAATTTTTAATATTTTTTATGGTTAAAAAAAGTTTTTTATTCAAAAGAAGAAAAGAAAAAAAGAAAATGCACGCGGACTGGCCCATTTATTTGCGATCTAGCCGACCAGATATGGTTCGAGATATTTTCGGCGGTGCCAAAAATTAGCCGGATTAGACTGGTCCATTTGAGTGCGAGCTAAACGCAGTTCGGTTTGGTTCGGCCCGTTTGTCAGTGCTAATCGTCACCACAAATGTAGCTAGCAAGCTCAACTCATTTGTACTAGAACGTAAGTGAAATCTCATGGATAGCACAAATTCGTATTCAATTTTTATGTTTTCATAATCTTCAGTTTTTGCTTCACTTATTGGTATCAAATCCTGAATTTCTTAAGCTTTGATTGGCGAGGAAACTTGAGAGCACTGAATAATGTATATTATAAAAAACATCGGCGTGTTATATATGTATATATTTACACGAGTGTTTTTATAATACTAACTCAATAGATTTATAATGTATCCAAGTTTCTATATATAATGTCTAACATTCACACACGCGCACAGATACATACATGTGCACATTTCCGCACACTCGCACGCACGCAACCCTAATGAACGTGTTGGACCTATTTACTATTACAACTTCTAATTACCATTACAATTAATCAGAATAACACAGCGAAAAAATAAGCCTAACTCTACTACAAAAATATTATCTTCTTTCTCCTCCTCAACCATCTGTTTGAGCCAATCGGGAATGTTAGAAAATTGCACAAATACCCGTTAAAAAAATAAAGGAAACAAACCAAAAAAAGGATAGAAAACTTACCCACCGCTGCGAGTCGGTTACGCCGGCGGAATATAAATTGTACCGAGATCGAGACGGCGTCGAGCAGCGGTGAAAGGTCACGAACCGTATCGAGGCACTGGCTGCAAGCGAAGAACGGCACAATCGGTTGTACTCGGGTCCCTCAGTTCACGGGGCCTCAACCAAGAAAAAGACTCACCGGTGTCTCCCTCTCTCTCAACCTTTCGGCTCTCTCTCCCAAAGTTACCAGAAAAAGACAATCGGCTGAAGATCGCCATGAGCCGTCGTTCACAGTAAAAAGACGGCATTACAGAAGACCAATGGTCAGAGAAGAGCAACGCCAAGGCAAGCCGTGGTCAGGAAAGAGAAGAAGAAGAGACAGAGACGGCACTCGAAGAGACAGAGAAAGTAAAAGAAGGAAAAATAAAGAAAAGAGTCGGCTGTGTATAGTACCGAGGAGGGAAGAGAGATTAAATAAGTTAAAGCCACAACGGGCAGCCTAGGTTGACCGGGCCCGGCATCTCTGACCAGTTCAAATCACCTAATCTTCTGTTGAGGCCCATGGATCATCATAGGGAATAAATGTGGGCTGGAAAAATGAAAAATATTGGGAAGAAAAATAGGCCAAAATGCCTACAATCTCCGCCTCGAACAATATTTTTCTAATCTTCAAATGACCAATAAGACTCAACCTGCATCCAAGTGAAGGAAATCCCTGCAAAACATAAACTTGTTCGAGCACACAATTTTAGTACCAAAATCTTCAGGATTATCATTAGTACTAATTTTATCTATGTCAAATAAACCATTAGAGACTTTTTCCCTAATGAAATGGTATTTGACATATGTATGCTCTGTCCTTTCGTGATAGACTAGATTTTTGTATAAATGTAAACAATTCTGACTGTCAGTATAAATAATAGCTTTTGAATGTAAAACGTGTAATTTATTCAATAACCCTTGAAGCCAAATGGCTTTTTTGATAGCTTCTGTAGCCGCGATATACTCAGACTCGGTAGTTGATAAGGCAACTATTAGCTGTAGTTGATATTTCCACGAGACACAATTACCCACTAGGGTAAAGAAATAGGATGAAGTAGATTTTCTACCATCCTTGTCAACTGCAAAACTGGAATCGACATAACCAATTAGTTCAAAAACATCAGACCAATTGTGATAGTGTAAGCCCCTTTCTATAGTTCCGCTAAGGTAACGTAGCAACCATTTGAGAACAGCCCAGAGATCCCTCCCAGGTTAGACATGAATCTGCTGAGAAGGCTTATAGAAAAACCAATGTCTGGTCAGTTGGATATCATCGAGTACATAACCGAGCCTATGGACATTCTATAGGGGATATTTGTCAGAATGCTTACACAAATGCATCGAAAATTTAGAGACAATTTTCTGGAGAAAGGGTTTCTGAGATAAGAAGAGAGAACGATCAGGCCTATCTCTAGTAATACTCATCCGAAGAATCCTGGATACTGATCCTAAATCCTTCATGTCAAATTCGGATTTTAGCACGAATTTTAGATCATCAATCTTAGCTTTATGTTTACAAGCAATTAACATATCATTTACATAAACTAATAAATAAATAGCACTATCAACATTATTACCAGAGAAATAAAAACAACTATCATAGTTTCTTTTAGAGAAACCAACTTTTAACATAAAAGAATCAAATCTCTTGTACCATGCAAGAAAGCAGTTTTAACATTAAGTTGTTCAAGATTGAGATCATAAAAGGCAACAATAGCAAGAATTATCCTGATCATTTTGTATTTAACGACGGGAGAAAATATTTCATTAAAATCAATCCCTCAACTTGTGAAAAACCTTTGGCAACCAGCCTAGCCTTAAACCTTGGAGGTTCATTAGCAGACTCAGGCTCTTTAATTTTAAAAATCCATTTGCAATCAACTAGCTTTCGTTTTGTGAGTTTTGGAACTAGAATCCAAGTTTCATTTTTATTTAAAGAAGACATTTCCTCATCCATAGCACGTAACCATAAAGAGCAATTAGGGCTTTTCAAAACATCAGAAAAACACAATGGTTCCTTCTCTTCCACGTAAGATGCAACAGCGAATGCATTTGAAACTATATAAGGATAACCATTTCTAGGGTGTTCCTTAGGCACTCTTCTAACCCTATCTCTCGACAGTTGGTAATCTTTAAGGGCTTTAGCTTGAGCCTCAGGTTGTTCTTCCTCCTCATCAGAACCTTCTAACACAAGGTCAAGGTTTTCAAGAACACTAGGAGGATCAGGTATACTACTGGATGGTGTAACTAACTCATCGTTGGTTTTAGGCTCCTGTGTGGGCTCTAGAGAGGGTTCAGCGGTGACCTCTACCTCCACAGGAATACTACCTAATGTAAGAAAACAAATTTATCCTTAAGACAGGGCATATCTAACTTGTTGAAGATGACATCCCTACTGATAGCTACCCTCACTCTCGATTCACCTTTTAGCCACACTCTATAGCCCTTCACCCCGCTAGGATATCTATGAACACTCCCTTTGTAGACCTAGGGTCTAGCTTACCCTCCTTCTGATGTGCAAAAGCCAAACACCCAAAAACTCTAAGGTTGGACACGTTAGGGGATTTACCACACCAAAGTTCTATAGGAGTCCTAAAATTTATGGCTGTAGAAGGGGATCTATTAATGAGGTAGACAACCGTACTTACAGCTTCCCCCTAAAAGGGTTTGGGACACCTGAAGATACCATAAGACATCTAACGTTATCCATTATTGTACGGTTTATCCTCTCTGCTACTCCGTTCTGCTGGGGGTTATGCCTAACCATTCTATGATGTAAGATGCTAGGCGATGCACACAAATCAGCAAACTTTCGGTTACAAAACTGAAGACCATTATCAGTCCTAATAGTTTTTAGTTTATTTCTAGATTGATTTTCGGCAAGGCGTTTCCATTCACAAAACATTTCAAAAGTTTGATCTTTTATTTTTAAAAGAAAGACGCAAACATGCCTCAAAAAATCATCAACAATGGACAAGAAATAAACATTACGACCATATGTTTGGAACCGTTTCAGGTCCCCATAGATCACAATGCACATAGTCAAGTATAGCAGAAGACTTATGTATACTAGTTGAAAAACTGATTTTGTGCTGTTCTCCCAAAACACAATGGTCACAAAAATCAAAGAATCAATTTTGTCACCACATAAAAGATTTTGTTTTTGCAAGTAATACAGTCCTTTTTCACTAATATGGCCAATCTGTCGATGCCACAACATAGTTTTCTCAGGAAAAGTTTTTGAAATCAAAGCAGTTGAATTACAAACTGTTTTTCCAATAAGAATGTATAAACTTTCCTTTTTAAAACCTTTTAGCATGACTAGGTTTCCTTTGCAAACTCTTAAAATACCATTTTTAGATTTGTAAGAAAGACCAAGTGAATCTAAATAACCAAGAGAGATAAGATTCCGACGAAGGTCGGGCACGTATCTCACCTCAGTGAGTTTCCTAGCCACATTGTCATGCATTTTGATGAAAATATTTCCAATGCTTTAACATCACAAACTTGATTGTTTCCCAGGTAAACCTTTCCATGATTTAAGGGTTTAAAATCTGAAAACCAGTGTTTGTTGAGTGCCATGTGAAAAGTACATCCAGAATCAAGAATCCAATGATCAACAACTTTAGAACGAGAAGGGTAAAGGGAAACACACAAAACCTCTGAATACATAGAATTACTGACTGAATTAAAATCATGGGTTTTGCCAATTTTATCACTCCCTTTACCATATTTACGTTGTTTTTCATCTTTGATCCTTTTAAAACACATATTTTTCATATGACCCTCCTAGCCACAATAAAAACATTTCACTTTTTTTCTTGAGATTTGGACCTCTCTTTACTTTTAGGCCTATGACTAAGAGGTTCCCTCCGGTCAACTCTCCCTCGCACGTAAAGGTTTTTTCCGTTTAATTTATTTTCTTTTCTTAAAACCAAATCTTTCGATTTCAAAGTATTTTTAATATCGGAAAGAGATAAACCATCTCTACCATGTTTAGTGGCATATTTTACATCGTTATAAGAATCAAGTAAGGCATTTAGTAAAATAACAGCTATATTTTCATCAGAGATTTTCTCTCCAACGTTTTGAAGTTCCAATACGATTTTATTTAAATCATCCATATTTTCTAAAAGCGTTTTGACTCGCTCATTTTGAAACCGAAAAGCTATTCTTTTAAATAAATTTTATTTGATAGAGATTTTCCCAAATATAATTTTTCTAGTTTAGTGCATATTTCAAAAGCATTGTCTTTTTCGTCAATTTCTCATAATTGTCGGTTAAATGCAAGGTGAGGCAACTGTGCTCATCACCAAGTTTTTAAAAAAGAATTTCGCCTGTCCAAGATTCCGGACACTCTTCAAGGCTACAAATAGCAGGTGCAATTTTATTTTGTACAAAAACTGCTTTCATCTTTCTTCGCCACATTACAAAGTCAGATTTGCCATCAAACTTGTCTATTTCAATTTTTGGAACCTGCAAGTTGCAATGGCAATAAGTGTAATTTAATGGATGAAAAATGAAAGATTTGAAAAAAACCTTTTTTTTACCAATAAAAAATACCCGGTTTTTTTTGAAAAATGGCGCAAAACACGTGTGACGCACGAATCCCAATAAACAAGTGATGCAATAGAATATGTATAACCAAAACGAGAAATAAAAGGCAGAAGTAGTTATACCACAAATAGAAAAAGACAAACAGAAAGAATGTTGCAAAACAGAATAATAACAAAAATATTTTGGAAAAAAAAAACGCTCCAAGACACAGATACTTGATGTCTTCACAGACTTAAGCCAGGCTTCGGTTTTGTATTTTCAGAAACAGAACCGAAAAACCAAGAAGAAAAACATAACATAATAATAGATCCGTAGCAGAATTAATGAGCAAAAGGGTACCAAACAACCAGAACCATGACACGGTTCACAGAGACAGTAACAACACAGTCTGAACCGTAGCACAGTCCAGAAACCAGTAACAGTAATAATAAGAACACAGTACTCCAATAGAATCAGCACCAAGCAACAAAAAATATTAATCGCAAAAATAAAAGGAAGAGTCAAGCAATACTTCTCTGGCCAGATTTGAGGAACTCAACAGTTCCCTCAGATCTAGAATTTCCTGAATGGTCGCCGGTACTGCTGAAGAGCATAGGAAAGTTGTAGTCGCTTTCGGGCTCTGATACTACTTGTTAGACCTATTTACTATTACAACTTCTAGTTACTATTACAATTAGTCAGAATAACACAGCGGAATAATAAGCCTAAAACTATTACCAAAATATTATCTTCCTTCTCCTCCTCAACAGTATGTTTGAGTTGATCGGGAATTCTAGAAAACTGCACAAACACCCGTTAACAAAAATAAAGGAAATAAACCAGAAAAGGACATTGTACCAAGACTGAAATAGTGCGGAACAACGATGAAAGGTCACGAACTGCGTCTAGGCGCCGACGGCAAGCAAAAAATGGCAGAACTGATCGTACTCGGGTCCCTCAGTTCATGGGGCCTCAACCAAGAAAAAGACTCACCGGTGTCTCCCTCTCTCTTAACCTTTCGGCTCTCTCTCCAAAAGTTAACAGAAAAAGATGATCGGATGAAGATCACCACAAGCCGCTGTTCACAGTAAAAAGACGGCGTTACAGAAGACCAAAGGTCGGAGAAGAGCAACGGCGCGGCAAGCCACGGTGAAGAAAGGGAAAAAGAAGAGACAGAGATGGCACTCGAGGAGGTAGAGAAAGTAAAAGAAGGAAAAATAAAGAGAAGAGTCGGTTGTGTATAATACCGAGAAGGGGAGAGAGATTAAATAGGTCAAAGCCACAACGGGCAGCCCGGGTTGGCCTGGCCCGGCTCGGCATCTCTGACCAGTTCAAACCACCTAATCTTCTGTTAAGGGCCATGGATCATTATAGGGAATAAATGTGGGCTGGAAAATGAAAAATATTAGAAAAAAATAGGCCCAAATGCCTATAGAAACATTAGTATTTAATAAAAAAATAATACTAGTATTTAATTTTGTAGGACTAATCATAGAATGAGATTTATAGATTTCCAAAACCAATGGCTTTTATAGGAAGAAATTAGAAACATGTACAAGGGGATATAAGGTATGAAATGAACTAAACTAATTTTACATTAGAACTTAATAGATGTTATTTTGTAATAATCATAATTTAAATGAAGGATATTTTGCACGTAGTACCTAAATTAACCTTTGAATAATGGAACATATGAATAAATATGCATATTGTTAATTTTCCATTTAAAAGAAAATTGGTTTTTCATTTTAATGCTTCCATAATCTTTGGTCTTCCTTTTATTTAGTGTTCATTTATGAATTTCATTGTAATAAAAGTAAATGTCTTACTGAGACAAAATTTGTAACTTGCTATCCTCTTGCCTAGAAGGCAAAGATTGACCTCTGTGGAAAGGACGATTCATTTGGATCGACATGAGATCCACTTTTTGTTTTATAATTCTTACTATTAGATAATGTCCATAAGCTTCGTAGTAAGTTCCTAAAGATTCATAGTGAATTTCTATGGGAGTTTCTCTTGAAGCAATAAGTCTTTGATCTAGTCGCCACTGGAGCAAAAAAGGGTTATCTAAATTGATTCGTTTTTGCTGATAAGCCCCAATTGCATCATAGGAGTTACCAAAAAAAAGGTTCTTTCACGTACTCATAGTTATTATTATTACTTATTTCATTTTGATAGTTTTTGTGATTATTTGGATTATATTTATTTACAGAAATACCTCGACAATTTTCCCTCGTGTTTCGATGATTAAAATTCTCAAGCCTTCATTTATGAGGAAAGTTTAGAGCAGGGAATGAGAAATTCCAAGTTTAATTCATGTAAATAAAACAGAATGAGTGACTGTAATAATCTCTCTGGATAAAAGGGAGAAGGTGAAAAACAACAACCGAAAATCAAATCGACAATTAGACAAGAGACTAGAAACAGTTTCAAAAAATTGTTGCAGAGTGAAATAGCTAGCATCTTTCAACTCCACCTCAATGAAGGAGAAAAATATTGCTGAAGATGTTTGGTTTCGAAGGAATTTGTCTTAATAGGACACCCTAGCAAAATACTAGAAAAAGAAGTACTATGCAAAGCAAGTGGCAGAAGAAAAACAAAAGAGGACCATAAACCATACTCCAAAAACAAAACTTTCAAATGAAAACCTATCAGGAAAGAGGATGCATGTATGCAAAAAGGGCCAAGACTCACCACGTCCCAACAGAACAATAAAGCATGAGCAATCGAAATTTCCAGTATACAGCAGGACAGTGAAGCATAGCTAGTGAAAATTTTCAGTGTATAGTCTGGAGCAAAATAATGCTAGAGAATGTTGAATTTCTTCTACCTCAACATCATTTAAGGAGAAGCATGTTGTTAAGCATGTCAGTTATGAAGGAATTGATCTAAATAGGACACCCCAGCAAAAAAACCTAAAAAGGAAAAAGAAACGTGCAAAGGTAGTGGTAGAAGGAAAGCAGAAAATGACATCAAAGCCTGATCCTTCGAAAACTAATCTTTCTAAAGAACAAACTTCATTATTTGTCCAGAAAGACATTTTGGTAATAAAAACTTACTTCTTTTGAGTAATTTAATGAAAATTCAAGTATTGATATTTCATTTAAAAAACATAATTGGTTTTAAATTTTAATGTTTCCATAATCTTCGATATTGCTTCATTTACTATTTTAAGTTCTTGAAAATTCTCAAGCCTTTATTTGAGAGGAAACTCTAGAGTTCGGAAGAAGGAATTTGAGGTATAATTTATATAAATAAAACCTAAACATGAGCAATTATGACATTTACATTGAAACTTAAGAGAGGTTATTTTTTACAATAATCATAACTTAAATGATTAATATTTTGCTCATTGTACCTAAATTAACCGTTTGATGGACAGACTTTGTGAATAACAGTGCATATTTTTCAATTTATTTAAAAGAAAATTGGGTTTTTAATTTCATTGTTTCCATAATCTTTAGCCTTCCTTTTACTTAGTGGTTTTGATTCATTAAAATTCTCAAGCCTTCATTTGAAAAGAAACTTGAGAGTAGGGGATGAGGAATAAAAGTGCATATATTTCAATTTTTCCATAATCTTCTGTCTTCCCTTTATTTAGTGGTTTCGACCACTGAAAATTCCCAAGCCTTCATTTAAGAGACAACTTGAGGGCAGTGGGTGAATAATTCGATGTTTAATTCTTGAAAATGAAACTGAATATGAGTCATTGCACCAGACACTCCAGACAAAGAGAAGTAGGTAGAAAATTAGCAATATGAAATCACACAAATAATTTGCCAAGAGACTTTGAACAACTGTTTAAGAGTGGAATAGCCTTAGCATGTTCCTACTCAATTTCAATGAAGGAGAAGAATGTTCGTTTTGAAGGAATTTTTCTGAATAAGACACCGTGCAAAAAACCTCGAAAAAGAAAAAACACCACCCAAATTAGTGGTAGAAGAAAAATAGAAAAGGATGCCAAACCATACTCTTTCAAAAGGTAAACTTTCTAATGATAACATATCCAGAAAGAGGAAGTATGTACTCAGAAAATGACAAGGCTTAACGTCCCAGCAGGACAAGGAAGCATAGCTAGTCGAAATTTCCAGTGTATAGCAGGACATTGATGCACATCCACTGAAAATTTCAGATGTATAGTCTGATATAATATCATGTAAGTGAATGTTAAATATTTCAAACTCATCATCATTGAAGGAGAAGATTGTTATTGAAGATTTCAATTATGAAGGAATTGATATAAACAAGACAACCTAGAAGAAATCTCCCAAAGGAAAAAAGCACCATGCAAAGGTAGTGGTAGAAGGAAAACCTGAAAGGAAACAAAGCCTACTCCTTTGAAACTAAACTTTATAAAGAACAAACTTTACTGTTTGTCCAAAAAGACATTTTGGCAATATGAAAATTATCTCCTTTTAGAAACGTAATATAAACAACAGGAGTCACATGGGATATTCGGCCTATTGTCACCACAAATAGAGGTACCAAGATCAACTCTTGTTGCCACTAGAATGCAAGGAAATATTAGGGATAGTAGTAATTTGTTTTCAATCTTTTACGTTTCCATTATTTTTCATCTTCGCTTCGCTTATTGGTTTCAATTCCTGAAAATTCACAAGCCTTCATTTACGAGGAAACTTGAGAGCAAGGAGTAATGTATTATAAAAAACATCGGTGTACTATATATACACTGATGTTTTGGCAACTCAATATATTTATGATGTATCCCAGTTTATGTATATTATATCTAATATTCACATATGCGCACACACAAAAGCACATGCACCCACATGCAAACTTGCACATATGCTGCCCTAATCGAAACACTAGTATTTAATTGTATAATAGTACTAATATTTAATTTACTGGGCCAATTAAAGAATAATATTTATAGATTTCTTAAACCATGTGTTTGTATAGTAGAAATGAGAAACATGTACATAGGCGCAAAAATTATGGCAGGAACTAAACTAGGTTTACATTGAAACTTAAACGAGGTTATTTTCCAGCAATCATAACTTAAATAAATTATTTTCTACACATAGTACACCAAATTTAATTGTTTGATTGATAGAATTAAGAAATAAAAGTGCATAGTTTTCATTTACCATTTAAAAGAAACTTTGTTTTGAATTTCAATATTTCCATAATATGAGTGATTGTGAAAGATACTCTGAATAAAGAGAAGTAGGAAGAAAACAACGAAAAGGAAATAACATTGACAAATAGACAAGAGACGTGGAACAACAACGAAAAACTGTTTCAGAGTGGAATAGCTTTAGCATCTTCCAACTCAACGTCAATAAAGGAGAAAAATGTTGTTGAAGATATTTGGTTTTGAAGGAATTTGTCTTTATAGGACACCCAAGCAAAAAGCCTCGAAAAGTAAAAAGTACCTTCCAAAGGTAAGGCAAAAGAAAAACAAAAAAGGACCATAAACCATACTCTTTCAAAAACTGAACTTTCTAATGAAAACCCACCAGGAAAAAGGAAGTATGTATGCTGAAAAGGCCAAGGTTCAACGTCCCAACAGGACAATGAAGCATAGCCAGTTGAAATTTTCAATGTATAGTAGTACAGTAAGCACAGCGAGTGAAAATTTCCAGTGTGCAATTGACTGTTGAATCATGCAGGAGAATTTTGAATTTTTCCAACTCAACATCAGTGAAGGAGAAGGTTGTTTTTAAAGATGTTAGTTATGAAGGACTTGATCTAAATAAGATAGCACAATAGAAAACCTCCCAAAAGGAAAAAGCATCGTGTAAAGGTAATGGTAGAAGGAATACCCAAAAGGAAACAAAGCCTACTCCTTCGAAAACTAAACTTTCTAAAGGACAAATTTTGTCATTTTTCCATAAAGATATTTAAATCATAAAAAGCTTACCTCATTTGAGGAACGTAATGTAAACTGGCAGGATTCACGTGAGATATTCTGCATATTGTCACAAAAAATGTAGCTTTCAAGCTCAACTCATGTTGCTAATAGAATGCAAGAAAATCTCAGGGATAGCACAAATTAGTTTTCAATTTTTATGTTTCCAAAATCATTGGTCTTTGCTTCATCTATTGGTTTCAATTCTTGAAACTTCTCAAGCCTTCATTTGTGAGGCAACTTAAGAACAAGGATTAAGTAATTCAAAATTTAATTTATGTATTATAAAGCTATATATATGTGTGTGTGTGTATATATATACATACATACACACATATATATGTATATAAATGTATATGTATATGTATATATTTATATATAACTGATGTTTATTATAAGTCTAACTGATTATATTTATGATATATCCAAGTTTGTGTATATAATGTCTAATATTCACAGAGTGGACGCACACAAGCATACGCACACACCTGTGCACTCACAGGCACACACACCTAATTGAAACATGAGTGTTTAATAATATAGTAATACTAGTATTTAATTTATTGGGAACAATCAAAGAACAAGATTTATAGATTACCCAAACCATGTGTTTGTATAGGAAGAAATGAGAAAAGCGTACCTGGGCATATAAAATATGGTACGAACTAAATTGATTTTACATTGAAACTTAAGAGAAGTTATTGTTTAATACTAATAACTTTCTTGAATTATATTTTCACATATTACCTAATTAATCGTTTGATTGATGGAATTTTTGAATAAAAGTGCATATTTTTCTTTTTCCATTTCAAAGAAAATTATTTTTTAATTTAAATGTTACATAGTCTTCGGCCTTCCTTTTATTTAGTGCTTTTGATTCTTTAAAATTCTCAAGCCTTCATTTGAGAGGTTGAGAGCAAAGGATGAGGAATTCAAAGTTTTATTCATTTAAATAAAATTGAAAATAAGTGATTCCACTGGAAACTCTAGATAAAGGGAAGAAGGTAGAAAACCTGCGACAGGAAATTGCATTGACAACTAGACAAGAGATTTGGAGTGCAATAGCTTCAACATTTTCTAACTCAATGTCAATAATGGAGAAGAATGTTGGTAAGGAAGTAGGTTTCGAAGGAATTTATCTAAATAAGACACCAAAGCAAAAAAACTCAAAAAAGAAAAAGCATAGTCTAAAAGTAATGGTAAAATGCAACAGAAAAGGACATGAGACTATACTCCTTCAAAGCCTAAGCTTTCTAATGAAAACCAATCAGGAGAGTAGAATTATGTATGCCGAAGGGCCAAGGATAAACGTCCTTGCAAGATAGTAAAGCATAGCCAATCGATGTTTCCAGTGTTTAGTAGGACATTGAAGTACAAGCAGTGAAAATTGCTAGCGTATAGTCTGATGCAAAATCATGTAGGAGAACGTCGAATTTCTTAAAACTTAACATCATTGAAGGAGAAGAATGTTGTTGAAGATGTTAGTTGAAAGAATTGATATAAACAAAATACTATAGCAAAATACCCCCAAAAGGAGAAATCATCGTTCAAAGGTAGTGGTAGAAGGAAAACACAGATTGAAACAAAGCCTACTCCTTCAAAAATTAAAATTTCTAAAGAAGAAACTTTATCGTTTGTCTAGAAAGACATTTTGGAAATAAAAAATTTACTTCCTTTGAGAAATGTAAGGTAAACTAGTAGGAGTCACGTGGCATATTCAACATACTGTCACAACAAATGTAGTTACCAAGCTCAACTCATTTTACTACTCGAATGCAAGAAATCTTTGGGATAACAAAAATTGGTTTTCAATTTTTTTTGTTTCCATAATTTTTGCTCCTCGCTTCATTTTTTAGCTTCAATTTGTAAAAATTCTCAAGCATTTATATGAAGGCAACTCAAGAGCAAGTAATAAGCAATTCGATGTTTAATATATGTATTATAAATATCATTAGTGAGCTATATATATATATATATATTATATACTCACATACACACACTAATGTTTTGGTAATACTAACTTAATATTTTTATGATGTTCCAAGTTTGTGTGTATAACGTCTAATTGTCACATAGGCGCACACAAACACACATAGTCGCATACTCGCAAACACTCACCCCTAATTGAAACGTTACTATTTAATAATATAATAATACTAGTATTAATTTAGTAGGACCAATCATAGAATTGCATTTATAGATTTCCTAAATCATGTATTCTTTTAAGAAAGAAATGAGAAGCATGTACAATGGCATATAAATCATGGTATGAACAAAACTAATTTGACATTAAAGTATTAGCGATGTTATTTTGCAATAATCATAACTTAAATGATTGATATTTTGCATATAGTATCTAAATTAACCTTCCATTAATGGGAATTCAAAATCAAAAGTGCATATTTACATTTTCTATTTAAAAAAAATTGGTTTTTTTTATTTTAAGGATTCCATAATCTTTTGGTCTTCTTTTTATTTAATGGTTTCGATCCTGAAATTCTCAAGCCTCCATTTAAGAGGCCACATGCGAGCAAGAAAAATTAAAAGTTTAATTCTTCTAAATAAAACCTTATATGGGTGATTGCACCAATCTCTCTTGACAAAAGGGAGCTGGTTAACCAGTAACAAGAAATAAAATCGACAATTAGGCAAGAAACTGGGAACAGTTGTGAAAAACTATTGCAGGATGGACTAGCTTAATCATCTTCCAAATTAATTTCAGTGAAGGAGAAGAATGCTGCTGAAGATGCTGGTTTCGAAGAATTATATTTGAACAAGACACCCTAGTAAAAATCCTCGAAAAAGAAAAAACACCGTCCAAAGGTAGTGGTGGAAGGAAATTAGAAAATGACACCGAACCATACTTTTCTTCAAAAACTAAACTTTCTAATGAAATTCCATAAGGAAGGGGAAGTATATACAGCGAAAAGGCCAAGACTCAATGTCCTAGCAGGAACAATTAAGCATAGCAAGCCAAAATTTCCAATGTACAGCAGGACAGTGAAGCACAACCATTGAAAATTTCCTGTGTACAGTCTTTAGCAAAATCATGCAAGAGAATGTTGAATTTCTTCAGAATCAACATCATTGAAGGAGAAGAATGTTGCCTATGATGTCAGTTATGAAGGAACTGATCTAAGCATGAGACTCTAGTAGAAAACCCCCAAAAGGAAAAGCACTGTTCAAAGGTAGTTGTGGAAGGAAAATAGAAAAAGACACTAAAGCCTACTCTTTCGAAAACTAAACTTTCTAAAGAACAAACTTTATCATTTGTCTAGAAAGACATTTTGGTAAGAAAAAACTTACCTCCTTTGAGAAACGTAAGTAAAATATTCATATTTCCTTTTAAAAAATTGGTTTTCAATTTAATATTTCCATAATTTTCGTTATCACTTAATTTAGTTTTTTCTGCACTTGAAAATTCTGATGCCTTTATTTGAGAGGAAACTTGAGAGTGGAAAATGAGGAATTTGAGGTCTAATTTATGTAAATAAAACTTTAATATGAGCAATTGTGAATTTTACATTGAAACTTAGGAAATATTATTTTACAATAATTATAGCTTAATTGAATGATATTTTGCACAAAGTACCTAATCTAAGTATAACATTGCAATAAAAGTGAATTACTGAAGGACCAATCGGTCGGTAATTGCAAGCTATCGACTGATTACTGACCGATATGGTTGGTCGGCTAAAATGGCCGATAACAGAATCACACGGAATATTCAGTCGATCGATAACAGTTACCGACCGATTTTCTAGTCAGCGACATCGGTCGGTAACCATATTTTTAGAATTAGATAAATCAATTTTAGAAAATAATTATTGACCGACTTTTTAAACTTACCGACCAGGTATTCCGATCAATAACTTTTCATTTATCAACTGGCTGTCGGTAAGTAACTTTATTTATGTTCTTTTAAAAAAATAGTTACCGACCCATTTTTGATCGGTAATCAGTCCGTAACTATATATTTTTTAAATATTTTATTTATAATTATAATCATCCACCTGAAATTAAAAAAAACGACAACAACAAGCAATGCACGAACACAACCAATATATATAATCTACATCCAATATAATACGATAATAACAATATAAAAAAACTTCTAAACATAATACATCATATATGAATACGGATTCAAGGAAAAAAAAGCACTTCAAGAGTTAGCTACCCTTGAAGAAAATGATTTACTTTAGGAGACTTTTAGAGTTTATTTTTTTAGTTTATAAAATTTATTAATAAAATTGATATAAAAGAATTATTACATGGAAAATGTATTAGACTATTGTGGCCAATTATATATTACAATTTCTATCTAGTTCGTATATCATACTTTCACAATTGTCCTCAAAAGGGAGACTAAAAAAAATTGCTAGTAATAATAAGTCTTTATGTACTGCTATTATCTTGGCATGCTATGTTGAAGGAGGGTGGATAAGGCAAAATTGGGAGCTAGGGGTGAAGCAATGGTTTTCGTCCTACTTTTAATATTATAAAATAGGTTAATTGTAAAATATCCTTCTTGAGTGGGAGGGTAAAATCTTACCCTTCATAGTTGAAATATACACATTTTACCCCCAAAATATATAAAATGCCTAAAAAATAGTTTTATATAAGTTATGCTTTATGTAACAGAACCCCTAAGGTTTGATAAAAAAAAATATCTTAGTAGTAGCTTAATTCATAATTATAGTTTATTATAAAATTATAATCAAGTTTTTTAAAGTTAAATAATCCATCTTGAAAGAATGTACACGAAAAAGATATTGTTACAAAATTTATGTAAGTATTTTGTAATAATACTTTTTTAATCTATATTCTTTAAAATAAATATTTAATTCGAAACAAAAATATTTTATTTTTATGAAAATAAATAAACTCTTAGAATTCTTAACTAATTTAGTGTAATATAAAATAAGAAAGCATCTATAGAGTAAGAGTGGAGGTTATTTTATGTAAGTAGGTAATCATAGCCCTCTTTTGTGACAAGTTTTCTTCCTTCCAATCTGTTTCTTAGAGGCTAGGATTAAACTTAATTTCAATCGCTGTCTTGCTTGGAAATTTCTGTTTGGTTGAGGTATCATACCACAGCTAGGTAGCATGGCTTTAGTAAGCGATAAGGTCAATTTCCTTGAATTTTTTTACTACGAAACTCGCAACAGATGTCTGTTTTCTTAAGGTGTATATATCTATATACGTATATATATATTTAAAGTTAGTTTTATAAAGAAACTCAGTATGACACATACACATGCACATGCATGCATACTTGCACATATAAACACGCACACACCTGCTCACGTGCACACACACAACTCTAATCAAAACATTAGTATTTAATAATATAATAATACTAGTATTTAATTTGGTAGGGCCAAAATAATGAGATTTATAGATTTTCTAAATCATGTGTTTGTATAGGAAGAAATGAGAAACATGTAGGTGTGCATATAAATTATGGTATGAACTAAACTGATTTTAGATAAAAACTTAAGGGTTTTGCAATAAACATATTTTAAATAAATGATATTTTGCACATAGTATCTAAACTAAGTGTTTGATAGAAGAAATTGAACAATAAAAATGAATATATTTTATTTTAATTTTGCATTAGTTCGTTGAATTTATTAGTTGTGATTCATTTGAATTTTTGCCTTGGAGGAAAATAGTTTGAACTATTGATTATGATCTTATTAACAGGTTACATGTCTAATGTTTGTGCAATACTTAAGTTTGATTTTATCATGTCTAATGCTAGAATGTTTAGATTATAATCCCCTCAGAATACTTTTGGTGCTTAAAAAGTTAAAATCATTTATTTAGGATAAAAATCCTCAAGAGAATATCCAACTAGATGGAAACAACAATAGCATA
This sequence comes from Catharanthus roseus, assembly GCA_028651295.1. Lineage (NCBI taxonomy): Eukaryota > Viridiplantae > Streptophyta > Magnoliopsida > Gentianales > Apocynaceae > Catharanthus > Catharanthus roseus. Next base: position 213,729 of record JAPQWS010000044.1, on the reverse strand, counting down.
AATCTACAAGAACTAAAACAACATGGCGTTGTGACGTAATATGAAATAAACACTTTCTCCCTTAAAAATTGTTTGTTCGTAAAAGCATCAGTGACAGTGTATGACATAGTGTATTGGGCAATTTTAAAATTTATTTTTTTCAAAAGCATCAATGTCTAAGAAAGTGTATGACGTAGTGTGAAATCGGATGAAAAATATAAATATTGTTAACTAAAGTTGAATCGAAAATTTCTTACGTAATGTTTACTTTTCTGGAAAAACATTCTGATAATAACAAAGTTTGTAATTTTTCCAAAAAGACATTTTGGTAACAAACTTATTACTTTTGAGATACACAATGAAAAATCAAAATTTCATCTATTAGTTAAAATAAAATTGGTTTCAATTTTAATGTTTTCATAATCTTTGGTCTTTGCTACATTTAGCGGTTTCAATTCTTGAAAATTCTCAAGTTTTTGTTTTAGAGGCAACTTTAGAGCAGGAGATGAGAAATTCAAAATTTAATTCATGTAAATAAAACCTAATATGAGCGATTGTACCAGTCACCCCCCATTTAAAGGACAGTAGATAGAAAACAACGTGTAGGAAATTATATCTACTAGTATATAAGAGACTGCAAGCAGCTATGACCAACTTCTACAAAGTATAATAGCTTCAACTTCATTTAACTCAACATCAATGAACGAGAAAAATGTTGTTATGAAGGAATTTATGTAAAAAAGAAACCTTAATAGAAAACCCCCAAAAGAAGCGTGGTGCAAAGGTAGTTGTAGAAGGAAAACCCAAAAGGACAATAAAGCCTACTCCTTTAGAAACTAAACATTATAAAAAACAACCTTTTTCGCTGGTCCAGAATGATATTTAAGTAATAAAAAAACTTACCGCCTTTGAGAAATGTAATGAAAAAAATTTATTTTTCACTTAAAGGAAAATTAACTTTCAATTTTAATATTTCCAAAACCTTCGATCTTCTCTTGGGGAAGGATTTTTTAGTTTCCAAAGGAGAAAGAAGTCTCCTACAATGGGGGATCCTTGGGTTCCTGTAACACCACAAAAGCCACATACGTGGGATTTAAATCTCACCCCTATAAGAAATCAAAGAAGTATGAATTTTCTAGAATTAGTCCAAAGTTGCACTAGGGTTTTACTTGAGAAGCCAGTTGTGTGGAGATATCCCTTGCCATATCAAGAATTGCAAGTGAACTAGAGGGCAAGCAATAGTTTGGAAG